>OX235271.1:209173301-212092462 GCA_944472155.2 Trichobilharzia szidati
TGTTGTTGTTGTTGTTGTTGTTAGTGTCTTCATTTTTATAATATATGTATGTACTTTGATAACAGCGTCTTGACTTGAAATGACTAAATGTGGGAAATACAACAAAGGTGGTAATATATCATCCATCCATCCATCCCTTGGCACCTCTCTCTTCCTTGTATGCGCGCTCGTTGCATTCATTCACATTTCCAGAAATTGCAATCACTAAAAGCTGCATCTTGTTTGTAACCGTTGTTTTTCTTTCATGTTTTCAGTAAATTTTGGACTAGTTGTCGTATCATCCCATCCACCAAGGCGGCGGCGGCGGCGCTATGCATTCATTATTCATGCAGTTTACCAGAAAAGCATCTCCTGACTGTCTTACAACTTGCTGCTGCTGCTGCTGCTGCTGCTGCTGCTGCTGCTGCTTCACCTCTTCTTCTTCATCAATATCTCCCACATTATCAGAGTTGATTTCCTCCTCCTCTGCCTCATGATGGTGATGATGATGATGATGATGATGTTGCTGTGAATAAAAATGGATAATTAGTCTACACCAAATATATCACTCGTTCGCTCGCCCGCTCACCAACATGCTTAATAAATTCGGTAATAATGGTCTTTGAATGTAAGCATCACAGCTTATATACCTCTCTCTCTGTAGCCAGACATCATCACGCTCCCACCCCCACCCCCACCTCAACACACACACACACACATTTCCCCCCTTTATTTCATTTGTATTAGTTAGTTAGTCAATTAGGTTTGCATATATATGTATTAACTGATATGTGTGACGGTAGTGGTGGTGGTCTGCAAATGAAACATCTATTAACACTAATTTACCTATTATTATTATTATTATTATTATTATTATTATTAAAATGCTGCATGCTAGCTAATAAGTAATCCACACAGAACAGAACAGAACATAACAGAACAGGGAAACTCACAGAATCCTTCTTTGAATAAGAGAAGACGGGAGTAAGACAAGACTGGCTGCCTGCCTACTTACTATCTCCAATGATTGTTTTCCTGGTTGCAGTAGACTGGAAAATGCGACAGACAACACAGCGGCATGACGGGGCGGGGTAGGCCGGGTCGGGTCGGGGAACGAGGAGACAGGCATCAAATGGACCCGAAATGGACCAAAAACAATTGGATGATCTGTATTTCGCCAATGATATATATATAATTCCTCTCCGGTTCCGTCCGGTCTGTTGTGGCAATAACCAAACGTTGGCAAGGTGTTGTTGTTGTGGTTGTTGTTGTTAGTGTCTTCATTTGTATAATATATGTAATTTTATAACAGCGTCTCCTTTTAAATGAAGAAATGGGGGAAATACAACAAAGGCGGTAATATATCATTCATCCCGTTGTTTTTCATGTTTTCAGTAAATTTTGGACTAGTTGTATCATCCCATCGACCAAGGCGGCGGCGGCGTTATGCATTCATTATTCATGCAGTTTACCAGAAAAGCATCTCCTGCCTGTCTCTTGCTGCTGCTGCTGCTTCACCTCTTCTTCTTCATCAATATCTCCCACATTATCTGAATTGATTTCCTCCTCTGCCTCATGACGGTGATGATGATGATGATGATAACGATGACCCCCACCTCAACACACACACACACACATTTCCCCCCTTTATTTCATTTGTATTAGTTAGTTAGTCAATTAGGTTTGCATATATATGTATTAACTGATATGTGTGACGGTAGTGGTGGTGGTCTGCAAATGAAACATCTATTAACACTAATTTACCTATTATTATTATTATTATTATTATTATTATTATTATTATTATTATTTATGACAAGTATCCTATTTCACCTATGTATGTGTGACATTTCAATTTTCACCCACACACCCACACCCACAGTTCGCTTCGTAGTAATTTTTACATAGGTCTTTTAACCTGCTAGTAGTAGTACTACGTATCCGAAATTTTGATCTAATATCCCCTCTTATTTTTTGTGTTTTGTTTTCAGTAATAAGCGGCTTGTCATCATCATAAGGCTAAATGAAACGTTATCACATCATGGTCAAATATTGCAAAACAGACATAAATTGTCACAGACAAGTATAATGTAATCTACAGATAGTAGTGGTAGTAGTGCATACATTGATAATGGTGAGTGCCTGATACATTTTTTTGTCTGAAATGTACACTATTTCTCATAAATTCTTTTCGGTTAGACATTTTCGACCTCTGATCTGATGATTTTCTCAAGACTATTATTATTATATAACTGAAATTTTGTCATGACATTTCGTAACATTTGACACTGACGAGATACATATATGTGTATATTTTATACCTACCTGACTCACTAGTAGAATGCATCACCACACAGTGCACTACATTACACTACACTACACTACATTAACCCCGTCACTCCACACCACCACACCCTCTCTCTATATTTGGTTTGTAAATTTTTTTTAGCTTTTCATAATTAATAATAATAATAATAATAATAATAATAATAGACTACTTATCACCCACCACCCTCTCCGTCTGTGACAGTTATTTGTCATCCCTCCCTCCCTCCCTCCCTTTACCTAGTACTGTGATAAAAACTACTAATCTTATTCGTTCGAATAGACCAATCATACACCACATTAATGTGTAATGTAATTCTCTGACCTGTCGACAAGCCTATAGCCATCACACTACCTATTTTATTATTATTATTATTATTATTATTATTATTATTATTATTATTACTATGATTCCCATAGTTGGTTTGTAAGGATTAAATAGTGTTTTTACGAGTTTCACCACGCACGCACGCACGCACGGATTGATATCAATCAGTTTTCACCGAAGATCGATTGATGAAAGCCAACCAGCATTGCGGGAAGTACTGGACGGACGGACGGACGGACGGACGGACGGACGGACGGACAGCCAGCTTTTTCATCAGCCTAGTTTGGGAATCATTGGCAGTAGTAGTAGTAGTAGTAGTAGTAGTAGTAGTACGCAGTACCCACCTCAATGGGTGGTTGGTTTCGAACCCAGCCAGGCCAACTAGCTGGCTCGTAAACCATCCACTACCAGCCACTACTCACTGGAATCCGCCGACCCCATTCATCAACGCATGACGAACGCATGAATTCCAACCAATTTTACCAATTCGTCGGTGGTCATCGATGGTGATCCATCAATTGGAAATCAATCAATCCATGGCCAACACACAATTGACTGTTTGGACCTCACCGTGTGTGTAAAACTGACTACCTGACTGACACATTTGCAGATGGATTAATTAATTTCTGGGTAAGTAGGTCTGTAAGCCTGTCTGTCTATCTATTTGTCTATTTCAATTTAATAACATTAATTATGCCCAAATACGTACGTACGTAATAGTTTTTCTTCTTATTTATCCTTGCACTGGCCTTAAATTGCCATTTCTCAGTACTCACTGAGACACTCACTCACTAGTTAAGCATACTGTAGTGCTTGTTTTATTTTATTTCAACACTAAAGGCACTATTATTGTTATTATTATTATTATTATTATTATTATTATTATTATTAATTCAGCTGCAAATCCTACTCCGTCATAATTACAACTACAGAAATAAGTAAGCTTCATTTGAAGGAAGCAAGCAAGCTTACATCTCATTATCTCATAGAAGGAAGGCATAGGGCACAATGATGAACTTTGTAAATATTTATACGAGAACGTAATATACAGGCAGCTATTTATCTATCTGTCTATTTGTGATCGATCCAGTCAGTCAGTCATTTTGAAAATAAATAAATACAGGTATAATATTGATTTTTAGTGATTAGTCATCTGATGAGAATAGAAATCATGGCTTATATAATTATTATTATTATTAGTATTATTCCTTAATTCCTTGCTTGGATTGTAAATTTTAAATTTTAGCAAATTTTAGATAATAAATGACTTTTAATTTGAAGCAATTAAATTGTATTAGTTAGAGGGAGGGAGGGAGGGAGGATAGACTACATTATAATCTGACATGAATTATTTAGAGAGAGAGAGAAAGAAAGAAAGAAGCATTGTAAAACTAACTGGGTGGTGGTGGTGGTGGTGGTGCGGGTATTGGACAGTCAGCTGTTTCGCCATCCTAGTTTGGGACACTTCAGCAATACGCTTGCTTGCCTTGTAACTAGAAGGTGGTGCTAGGTTGGAGCCCTGGCGGTTTACACACAATGATAAGTTCTTGTTTGCAAAAGAAGCAGTTCTAAAACACACACACACACACACACACACAAACAGTTGGTGAGTGATGATCTCGGGAGTAGGTTTGCTCACAATATATACCACCAAAAACGAACAGACAAACAAGACAAACAGAACTTATCACTGTGTGTAAACTATTGAAATATATTATTATTATTATTATTATTATTACTATTATTATGTAATGTAATGCTCAACAACAACACATTTTACTGACATATAACTACTCTGGGATAATTACTACTACTAAAACTACAGAAATACAAAAATAATACTTCATTCATTGAAATGAAGCTAGCCTACTTACTACCTAACCTAACCTTAAATCTTACATAGGCATTTTATAGATATAGACAGATAGGTAGGTATAGAAAGGGGTGGCGTCAACTAACAATAATTATACAGCTCATAAACAACAATTGTAGTAAAATGTTGCGGTACTTACTTACTTCCCTCTTCGGTCCGGTCCAGTCCGGTGTTGTTGTTGTTGTTGTTGTTGTTGTTAGTGTCTTCATTTTTATAATATATGTATGTACTTTGATAACAGCGTCTTGACTTGAAATGACTAAATGTGGGAAATACAACAAAGGTGGTAATATATCATCCATCCATCCATCCCTTGGCACCTCTCTCTTCCTTGTATGCGCGCTCGTTGCATTCATTCACATTTCCAGAAATTGCAATCACTAAAAGCTGCATCTTGTTTGTAACCGTTGTTTTTCTTTCATGTTTTCAGTAAATTTTGGACTAGTTGTCGTATCATCCCATCCACCAAGGCGGCGGCGGCGGCGCTATGCATTCATTATTCATGCAGTTTACCAGAAAAGCATCTCCTGACTGTCTTACAACTTGCTGCTGCTGCTGCTGCTGCTGCTGCTGCTGCTTCACCTCTTCTTCTTCATCAATATCTCCCACATTATCAGAGTTGATTTCCTCCTCCTCTGCCTCATGATGGTGATGATGATGATGATGATGATGTTGCTGTGAATAAAAATGGATAATTAGTCTACACCAAATATATCACTCGTTCGCTCGCCCGCTCACCAACATGCTTAATAAATTCGGTAATAATGGTCTTTGAATGTAAGCATCACAGCTTATATACCTCTCTCTCTGTAGCCAGACATCATCACGCTCCCACCCCCACCCCCACCTCAACACACACACACACACATTTCCCCCCTTTATTTCATTTGTATTAGTTAGTTAGTCAATTAGGTTTGCATATATATGTATTAACTGATATGTGTGACGGTAGTGGTGGTGGTCTGCAAATGAAACATCTATTAACACTAATTTACCTATTATTATTATTATTATTATTATTATTATTATTATTATTATTTATGACAAGTATCCTATTTCACCTATGTATGTGTGACATTTCAATTTTCACCCACACACCCACACCCACAGTTCGCTTCGTAGTAATTTTTACATAGGTCTTTTAACCTGCTAGTAGTAGTACTACGTATCCGAAATTTTGATCTAATATCCCCTCTTATTTTTTGTGTTTTGTTTTCAGTAATAAGCGGCTTGTCATCATCATAAGGCTAAATGAAACGTTATCACATCATGGTCAAATATTGCAAAACAGACATAAATTGTCACAGACAAGTATAATGTAATCTACAGATAGTAGTGGTAGTAGTGCATACATTGATAATGGTGAGTGCCTGATACATTTTTTTGTCTGAAATGTACACTATTTCTCATAAATTCTTTTCGGTTAGACATTTTCGACCTCTGATCTGATGATTTTCTCAAGACTATTATTATTATATAACTGAAATTTTGTCATGACATTTCGTAACATTTGACACTGACGAGATACATATATGTGTATATTTTATACCTACCTGACTCACTAGTAGAATGCATCACCACACAGTGCACTACATTACACTACACTACACTACATTAACCCCGTCACTCCACACCACCACACCCTCTCTCTATATTTGGTTTGTAAATTTTTTTTAGCTTTTCATAATTAATAATAATAATAATAATAATAATAATAATAGACTACTTATCACCCACCACCCTCTCCGTCTGTGACAGTTATTTGTCATCCCTCCCTCCCTCCCTCCCTTTACCTAGTACTGTGATAAAAACTACTAATCTTATTCGTTCGAATAGACCAATCATACACCACATTAATGTGTAATGTAATTCTCTGACCTGTCGACAAGCCTATAGCCATCACACTACCTATTTTATTATTATTATTATTATTATTATTATTATTATTATTACTATGATTCCCATAGTTGGTTTGTAAGGATTAAATAGTGTTTTTACGAGTTTCACCACGCACGCACGCACGCACGGATTGATATCAATCAGTTTTCACCGAAGATCGATTGATGAAAGCCAACCAGCATTGCGGGAAGTACTGGACGGACGGACGGACGGACGGACGGACGGACGGACGGACAGCCAGCTTTTTCATCAGCCTAGTTTGGGAATCATTGGCAGTAGTAGTAGTAGTAGTAGTAGTAGTAGTAGTACGCAGTACCCACCTCAATGGGTGGTTGGTTTCGAACCCAGCCAGGCCAACTAGCTGGCTCGTAAACCATCCACTACCAGCCACTACTCACTGGAATCCGCCGACCCCATTCATCAACGCATGACGAACGCATGAATTCCAACCAATTTTACCAATTCGTCGGTGGTCATCGATGGTGATCCATCAATTGGAAATCAATCAATCCATGGCCAACACACAATTGACTGTTTGGACCTCACCGTGTGTGTAAAACTGACTACCTGACTGACACATTTGCAGATGGATTAATTAATTTCTGGGTAAGTAGGTCTGTAAGCCTGTCTGTCTATCTATTTGTCTATTTCAATTTAATAACATTAATTATGCCCAAATACGTACGTACGTAATAGTTTTTCTTCTTATTTATCCTTGCACTGGCCTTAAATTGCCATTTCTCAGTACTCACTGAGACACTCACTCACTAGTTAAGCATACTGTAGTGCTTGTTTTATTTTATTTCAACACTAAAGGCACTATTATTGTTATTATTATTATTATTATTATTATTATTATTATTATTATTAATTCAGCTGCAAATCCTACTCCGTCATAATTACAACTACAGAAATAAGTAAGCTTCATTTGAAGGAAGCAAGCAAGCTTACATCTCATTATCTCATAGAAGGAAGGCATAGGGCACAATGATGAACTTTGTAAATATTTATACGAGAACGTAATATACAGGCAGCTATTTATCTATCTGTCTATTTGTGATCGATCCAGTCAGTCAGTCATTTTGAAAATAAATAAATACAGGTATAATATTGATTTTTAGTGATTAGTCATCTGATGAGAATAGAAATCATGGCTTATATAATTATTATTATTATTAGTATTATTCCTTAATTCCTTGCTTGGATTGTAAATTTTAAATTTTAGCAAATTTTAGATAATAAATGACTTTTAATTTGAAGCAATTAAATTGTATTAGTTAGAGGGAGGGAGGGAGGGAGGATAGACTACATTATAATCTGACATGAATTATTTAGAGAGAGAGAGAAAGAAAGAAAGAAGCATTGTAAAACTAACTGGGTGGTGGTGGTGGTGGTGGTGCGGGTATTGGACAGTCAGCTGTTTCGCCATCCTAGTTTGGGACACTTCAGCAATACGCTTGCTTGCCTTGTAACTAGAAGGTGGTGCTAGGTTGGAGCCCTGGCGGTTTACACACAATGATAAGTTCTTGTTTGCAAAAGAAGCAGTTCTAAAACACACACACACACACACACACACACAAACAGTTGGTGAGTGATGATCTCGGGAGTAGGTTTGCTCACAATATATACCACCAAAAACGAACAGACAAACAAGACAAACAGAACTTATCACTGTGTGTAAACTATTGAAATATATTATTATTATTATTATTATTATTACTATTATTATGTAATGTAATGCTCAACAACAACACATTTTACTGACATATAACTACTCTGGGATAATTACTACTACTAAAACTACAGAAATACAAAAATAATACTTCATTCATTGAAATGAAGCTAGCCTACTTACTACCTAACCTAACCTTAAATCTTACATAGGCATTTTATAGATATAGACAGATAGGTAGGTATAGAAAGGGGTGGCGTCAACTAACAATAATTATACAGCTCATAAACAACAATTGTAGTAAAATGTTGCGGTACTTACTTACTTCCCTCTTCGGTCCGGTCCAGTCCGGTGTTGTTGTTGTTGTTGTTGTTGTTGTTAGTGTCTTCATTTTTATAATATATGTATGTACTTTGATAACAGCGTCTTGACTTGAAATGACTAAATGTGGGAAATACAACAAAGGTGGTAATATATCATCCATCCATCCATCCCTTGGCACCTCTCTCTTCCTTGTATGCGCGCTCGTTGCATTCATTCACATTTCCAGAAATTGCAATCACTAAAAGCTGCATCTTGTTTGTAACCGTTGTTTTTCTTTCATGTTTTCAGTAAATTTTGGACTAGTTGTCGTATCATCCCATCCACCAAGGCGGCGGCGGCGGCGTTATGCATTCATTATTCATGCAGTTTACCAGAAAAGCATCTCCTGACTGTCTTACAACTTGCTGCTGCTGCTGCTGCTGCTGCTGCTGCTGCTTCACCTCTTCTTCTTCATCAATATCTCCCACATTATCAGAGTTGATTTCCTCCTCCTCTGCCTCATGATGGTGATGATGATGATGATGATGATGTTGCTGTGAATAAAAATGGATAATTAGTCTACACCAAATATATCACTCGTTCGCTCGCCCGCTCACCAACATGCTTAATAAATTCGGTAATAATGGTCTTTGAATGTAAGCATCACAGCTTATATACCTCTCTCTCTGTAGCCAGACATCATCACGCTCCCACCCCCACCCCCACCTCAACACACACACACACACATTTCCCCCCTTTATTTCATTTGTATTAGTTAGTTAGTCAATTAGGTTTGCATATATATGTATTAACTGATATGTGTGACGGTAGTGGTGGTGGTCTGCAAATGAAACATCTATTAACACTAATTTACCTATTATTATTATTATTATTATTATTATTATTATTATTATTATTTATGACAAGTATCCTATTTCACCTATGTATGTGTGACATTTCAATTTTCACCCACACACCCACACCCACAGTTCGCTTCGTAGTAATTTTTACATAGGTCTTTTAACCTGCTAGTAGTAGTACTACGTATCCGAAATTTTGATCTAATATCCCCTCTTATTTTTTGTGTTTTGTTTTCAGTAATAAGCGGCTTGTCATCATCATAAGGCTAAATGAAACGTTATCACATCATGGTCAAATATTGCAAAACAGACATAAATTGTCACAGACAAGTATAATGTAATCTACAGATAGTAGTGGTAGTAGTGCATACATTGATAATGGTGAGTGCCTGATACATTTTTTTGTCTGAAATGTACACTATTTCTCATAAATTCTTTTCGGTTAGACATTTTCGACCTCTGATCTGATGATTTTCTCAAGACTATTATTATTATATAACTGAAATTTTGTCATGACATTTCGTAACATTTGACACTGACGAGATACATATATGTGTATATTTTATACCTACCTGACTCACTAGTAGAATGCATCACCACACAGTGCACTACATTACACTACACTACACTACATTAACCCCGTCACTCCACACCACCACACCCTCTCTCTATATTTGGTTTGTAAATTTTTTTTAGCTTTTCATAATTAATAATAATAATAATAATAATAATAATAGACTACTTATCACCCACCACCCTCTCCGTCTGTGACAGTTATTTGTCATCCCTCCCTCCCTCCCTCCCTTTACCTAGTACTGTGATAAAAACTACTAATCTTATTCGTTCGAATAGACCAATCATACACCACATTAATGTGTAATGTAATTCTCTGACCTGTCGACAAGCCTATAGCCATCACACTACCTATTTTATTATTATTATTATTATTATTATTATTATTATTATTATTACTATGATTCCCATAGTTGGTTTGTAAGGATTAAATAGTGTTTTTACGAGTTTCACCACGCACGCACGCACGCACGGATTGATATCAATCAGTTTTCACCGAAGATCGATTGATGAAAGCCAACCAGCATTGCGGGAAGTACTGGACGGACGGACGGACGGACGGACGGACGGACGGACGGACAGCCAGCTTTTTCATCAGCCTAGTTTGGGAATCATTGGCAGTAGTAGTAGTAGTAGTAGTAGTAGTAGTAGTACGCAGTACCCACCTCAATGGGTGGTTGGTTTCGAACCCAGCCAGGCCAACTAGCTGGCTCGTAAACCATCCACTACCAGCCACTACTCACTGGAATCCGCCGACCCCATTCATCAACGCATGACGAACGCATGAATTCCAACCAATTTTACCAATTCGTCGGTGGTCATCGATGGTGATCCATCAATTGGAAATCAATCAATCCATGGCCAACACACAATTGACTGTTTGGACCTCACCGTGTGTGTAAAACTGACTACCTGACTGACACATTTGCAGATGGATTAATTAATTTCTGGGTAAGTAGGTCTGTAAGCCTGTCTGTCTATCTATTTGTCTATTTCAATTTAATAACATTAATTATGCCCAAATACGTACGTACGTAATAGTTTTTCTTCTTATTTATCCTTGCACTGGCCTTAAATTGCCATTTCTCAGTACTCACTGAGACACTCACTCACTAGTTAAGCATACTGTAGTGCTTGTTTTATTTTATTTCAACACTAAAGGCACTATTATTGTTATTATTATTATTATTATTATTATTATTATTATTAATTCAGCTGCAAATCCTACTCCGTCATAATTACAACTACAGAAATAAGTAAGCTTCATTTGAAGGAAGCAAGCAAGCTTACATCTCATTATCTCATAGAAGGAAGGCATAGGGCACAATGATGAACTTTGTAAATATTTATACGAGAACGTAATATACAGGCAGCTATTTATCTATCTGTCTATTTGTGATCGATCCAGTCAGTCAGTCATTTTGAAAATAAATAAATACAGGTATAATATTGATTTTTAGTGATTAGTCATCTGATGAGAATAGAAATCATGGCTTATATAATTATTATTATTATTAGTATTATTCCTTAATTCCTTGCTTGGATTGTAAATTTTAAATTTTAGCAAATTTTAGATAATAAATGACTTTTAATTTGAAGCAATTAAATTGTATTAGTTAGAGGGAGGGAGGGAGGGAGGATAGACTACATTATAATCTGACATGAATTATTTAGAGAGAGAGAGAAAGAAAGAAAGAAGCATTGTAAAACTAACTGGGTGGTGGTGGTGGTGGTGGTGCGGGTATTGGACAGTCAGCTGTTTCGCCATCCTAGTTTGGGACACTTCAGCAATACGCTTGCTTGCCTTGTAACTAGAAGGTGGTGCTAGGTTGGAGCCCTGGCGGTTTACACACAATGATAAGTTCTTGTTTGCAAAAGAAGCAGTTCTAAAACACACACACACACACACACACACACAAACAGTTGGTGAGTGATGATCTCGGGAGTAGGTTTGCTCACAATATATACCACCAAAAACGAACAGACAAACAAGACAAACAGAACTTATCACTGTGTGTAAACTATTGAAATATATTATTATTATTATTATTATTATTATTACTATTATTATGTAATGTAATGCTCAACAACAACACATTTTACTGACATATAACTACTCTGGGATAATTACTACTACTAAAACTACAGAAATACAAAAATAATACTTCATTCATTGAAATGAAGCTAGCCTACTTACTACCTAACCTAACCTTAAATCTTACATAGGCATTTTATAGATATAGACAGATAGGTAGGTATAGAAAGGGGTGGCGTCAACTAACAATAATTATACAGCTCATAAACAACAATTGTAGTAAAATGTTGCGGTACTTACTTACTTCCCTCTTCGGTCCGGTCCAGTCCGGTGTTGTTGTTGTTGTTGTTGTTGTTGTTGTTGTTAGTGTCTTCATTTTTATAATATATGTATGTACTTTGATAACAGCGTCTTGACTTGAAATGACTAAATGTGGGAAATACAACAAAGGTGGTAATATATCATCCATCCATCCATCCCTTGGCACCTCTCTCTTCCTTGTATGCGCGCTCGTTGCATTCATTCACATTTCCAGAAATTGCAATCACTAAAAGCTGCATCTTGTTTGTAACCGTTGTTTTTCTTTCATGTTTTCAGTAAATTTTGGACTAGTTGTCGTATCATCCCATCCACCAAGGCGGCGGCGGCGGCGTTATGCATTCATTATTCATGCAGTTTACCAGAAAAGCATCTCCTGACTGTCTTACAACTTGCTGCTGCTGCTGCTGCTGCTGCTGCTGCTGCTTCACCTCTTCTTCTTCATCAATATCTCCCACATTATCAGAGTTGATTTCCTCCTCCTCTGCCTCATGATGGTGATGATGATGATGATGATGATGTTGCTGTGAATAAAAATGGATAATTAGTCTACACCAAATATATCACTCGTTCGCTCGCCCGCTCACCAACATGCTTAATAAATTCGGTAATAATGGTCTTTGAATGTAAGCATCACAGCTTATATACCTCTCTCTCTGTAGCCAGACATCATCACGCTCCCACCCCCACCCCCACCTCAACACACACACACACACATTTCCCCCCTTTATTTCATTTGTATTAGTTAGTTAGTCAATTAGGTTTGCATATATATGTATTAACTGATATGTGTGACGGTAGTGGTGGTGGTCTGCAAATGAAACATCTATTAACACTAATTTACCTATTATTATTATTATTATTATTATTATTATTATTATTATTATTATTTATGACAAGTATCCTATTTCACCTATGTATGTGTGACATTTCAATTTTCACCCCCCACCCCCACCCACAGTTCGCTTCGTAGTAATTTTTACATAGGTCTTTTAACCTGCTAGTAGTAGTACTACGTATCCGAAATTTTGATCTAATATCCCCTCTTATTTTTTGTGTTTTGTTTTCAGTAATAAGCGGCTTGTCATCATCATAAGGCTAAATGAAACGTTATCACATCATGGTCAAATATTGCAAAACAGACATAAATTGTCACAGACAAGTATAATGTAATCTACAGATAGTAGTGGTAGTAGTGCATACATTGATAATGGTGAGTGCCTGATACATTTTTTTGTCTGAAATGTACACTATTTCTCATAAATTCTTTTCGGTTAGACATTTTCGACCTCTGATCTGATGATTTTCTCAAGACTATTATTATTATATAACTGAAATTTTGTCATGACATTTCGTAACATTTGACACTGACGAGATACATATATGTGTATATTTTATACCTACCTGACTCACTAGTAGAATGCATCACCACACAGTGCACTACATTACACTACACTACACTACATTAACCCCGTCACTCCACACCACCACACCCTCTCTCTATATTTGGTTTGTAAATTTTTTTTAGCTTTTCATAATTAATAATAATAATAATAATAATAATAGACTACTTATCACCCACCACCCTCTCCGTCTGTGACAGTTATTTGTCATCCCTCCCTCCCTCCCTCCCTTTACCTAGTACTGTGATAAAAACTACTAATCTTATTCGTTCGAATAGACCAATCATACACCACATTAATGTGTAATGTAATTCTCTGACCTGTCGACAAGCCTATAGCCATCACACTACCTATTTTATTATTATTATTATTATTATTATTATTATTATTACTATGATTCCCATAGTTGGTTTGTAAGGATTAAATAGTGTTTTTACGAGTTTCACCACGCACGCACGCACGCACGGATTGATATCAATCAGTTTTCACCGAAGATCGATTGAAAGCCAACCAGCATTGCGGGAAGTACTGGACGGACGGACGGACGGACGGACAGCCAGCTTTTTCATCAGCCTAGTTTGGGAATCATTGGCAGTAGTAGTAGTAGTAGTAGTAGTAGTAGTAGTACGCAGTACCCACCTCAATGGGTGGTTGGTTTCGAACCCAGCCAGGCCAACTAGCTGGCTCGTAAACCATCCACTACCAGCCACTACTCACTGGAATCCGCCGACCCCATTCATCAACGCATGACGAACGCATGAATTCCAACCAATTTTACCAATTCGTCGGTGGTCATCGATGGTGATCCATCAATTGGAAATCAATCAATCCATGGCCAACACACAATTGACTGTTTGGACCTCACCGTGTGTGTAAAACTGACTACCTGACTGACACATTTGCAGATGGATTAATTAATTTCTGGGTAAGTAGGTCTGTAAGCCTGTCTGTCTATCTATTTGTCTATTTCAATTTAATAACATTAATTATGCCCAAATACGTACGTACGTAATAGTTTTTCTTCTTATTTATCCTTGCACTGGCCTTAAATTGCCATTTCTCAGTACTCACTGAGACACTCACTCACTAGTTAAGCATACTGTAGTGCTTGTTTTATTTTATTTCAACACTAAAGGCACTATTATTGTTATTATTATTATTATTATTATTAATTCAGCTGCAAATCCTACTCCGTCATAATTACAACTACAGAAATAAGTAAGCTTCATTTGAAGGAAGCAAGCAAGCTTACATCTCATTATCTCATAGAAGGAAGGCATAGGGCACAATGATGAACTTTGTAAATATTTATACGAGAACGTAATATACAGGCAGCTATTTATCTATCTGTCTATTTGTGATCGATCCAGTCAGTCAGTCATTTTGAAAATAAATAAATACAGGTATAATATTGATTTTTAGTGATTAGTCATCTGATGAGAATAGAAATCATGGCTTATATAATTATTATTATTATTAGTATTATTCCTTAATTCCTTGCTTGGATTGTAAATTTTAAATTTTAGCAAATTTTAGATAATAAATGACTTTTAATTTGAAGCAATTAAATTGTATTAGTTAGAGGGAGGGAGGGAGGGAGGATAGACTACATTATAATCTGACATGAATTATTTAGAGAGAGAGAGAAAGAAAGAAAGAAGCATTGTAAAACTAACTGGGTGGTGGTGGTGGTGGTGGTGCGGGTATTGGACAGTCAGCTGTTTCGCCATCCTAGTTTGGGACACTTCAGCAATACGCTTGCTTGCCTTGTAACTAGAAGGTGGTGCTAGGTTGGAGCCCTGGCGGTTTACACACAATGATAAGTTCTTGTTTGCAAAAGAAGCAGTTCTAAAACACACACACACACACAAACAGTTGGTGAGTGATGATCTCGGGAGTAGGTTTGCTCACAATATATACCACCAAAAACGAACAGACAAACAAGACAAACAGAACTTATCACTGTGTGTAAACTATTGAAATATATTATTATTATTATTATTATTACTATTATTATGTAATGTAATGCTCAACAACAACACATTTTACTGACATATAACTACTCTGGGATAATTACTACTACTAAAACTACAGAAATACAAAAATAATACTTCATTCATTGAAATGAAGCTAGCCTACTTACTACCTAACCTAACCTTAAATCTTACATAGGCATTTTATAGATATAGACAGATAGGTAGGTATAGAAAGGGGTGGCGTCAACTAACAATAATTATACAGCTCATAAACAACAATTGTAGTAAAATGTTGCGGTACTTACTTACTTCCCTCTTCGGTCCGGTCCAGTCCGGTGTTGTTGTTGTTGTTGTTGTTGTTGTTGTTAGTGTCTTCATTTTTATAATATATGTATGTACTTTGATAACAGCGTCTTGACTTGAAATGACTAAATGTGGGAAATACAACAAAGGTGGTAATATATCATCCATCCATCCATCCCTTGGCACCTCTCTCTTCCTTGTATGCGCGCTCGTTGCATTCATTCACATTTCCAGAAATTGCAATCACTAAAAGCTGCATCTTGTTTGTAACCGTTGTTTTTCTTTCATGTTTTCAGTAAATTTTGGACTAGTTGTCGTATCATCCCATCCACCAAGGCGGCGGCGGCGGCGTTATGCATTCATTATTCATGCAGTTTACCAGAAAAGCATCTCCTGACTGTCTTACAACTTGCTGCTGCTGCTGCTGCTGCTGCTGCTGCTGCTTCACCTCTTCTTCTTCATCAATATCTCCCACATTATCAGAGTTGATTTCCTCCTCCTCTGCCTCATGATGGTGATGATGATGATGATGATGATGTTGCTGTGAATAAAAATGGATAATTAGTCTACACCAAATATATCACTCGTTCGCTCGCCCGCTCACCAACATGCTTAATAAATTCGGTAATAATGGTCTTTGAATGTAAGCATCACAGCTTATATACCTCTCTCTCTGTAGCCAGACATCATCACGCTCCCACCCCCACCCCCACCTCAACACACACACACACACACATTTCCCCCCTTTATTTCATTTGTATTAGTTAGTTAGTCAATTAGGTTTGCATATATATGTATGACCTGATATGTGTGACGGTAGTGGTGGTGGTCTGCAAATGAAACATCTATTAACACTAATTTACCTATTATTATTATTATTATTATTATTATTATTATTATTATTATTATTTATGACAAGTATCCTATTTCACCTATGTATGTGTGACATTTCAATTTTCACCCACACACCCACACCCACAGTTCGCTTCGTAGTAATTTTTACATAGGTCTTTTAACCTGCTAGTAGTAGTACTACGTATCCGAAATTTTGATCTAATATCCCCTCTTATTTTTTGTGTTTTGTTTTCAGTAATAAGCGGCTTGTCATCATCATAAGGCTAAATGAAACGTTATCACATCATGGTCAAATATTGCAAAACAGACATAAATTGTCACAGACAAGTATAATGTAATCTACAGATAGTAGTGGTAGTAGTGCATACATTGATAATGGTGAGTGCCTGATACATTTTTTTGTCTGAAATGTACACTATTTCTCATAAATTCTTTTCGGTTAGACATTTTCGACCTCTGATCTGATGATTTTCTCAAGACTATTATTATTATATAACTGAAATTTTGTCATGACATTTCGTAACATTTGACACTGACGAGATACATATATGTGTATATTTTATACCTACCTGACTCACTAGTAGAATGCATCACCACACAGTGCACTACATTACACTACACTACACTACATTAACCCCGTCACTCCACACCACCACACCCTCTCTCTATATTTGGTTTGTAAATTTTTTTTAGCTTTTCATAATTAATAATAATAATAATAATAATAATAATAATAGACTACTTATCACCCACCACCCTCTCCGTCTGTGACAGTTATTTGTCATCCCTCCCTCCCTCCCTCCCTTTACCTAGTACTGTGATAAAAACTACTAATCTTATTCGTTCGAATAGACCAATCATACACCACATTAATGTGTAATGTAATTCTCTGACCTGTCGACAAGCCTATAGCCATCACACTACCTATTTTATTATTATTATTATTATTATTATTATTATTATTACTATGATTCCCATAGTTGGTTTGTAAGGATTAAATAGTGTTTTTACGAGTTTCACCACGCACGCACGCACGCACGGATTGATATCAATCAGTTTTCACCGAAGATCGATTGATGAAAGCCAACCAGCATTGCGGGAAGTACTGGACGGACGGACGGACGGACGGACGGACGGACGGACGGACAGCCAGCTTTTTCATCAGCCTAGTTTGGGAATCATTGGCAGTAGTAGTAGTAGTAGTAGTAGTAGTAGTACGCAGTACCCACCTCAATGGGTGGTTGGTTTCGAACCCAGCCAGGCCAACTAGCTGGCTCGTAAACCATCCACTACCAGCCACTACTCACTGGAATCCGCCGACCCCATTCATCAACGCATGACGAACGCATGAATTCCAACCAATTTTACCAATTCGTCGGTGGTCATCGATGGTGATCCATCAATTGGAAATCAATCAATCCATGGCCAACACACAATTGACTGTTTGGACCTCACCGTGTGTGTAAAACTGACTACCTGACTGACACATTTGCAGATGGATTAATTAATTTCTGGGTAAGTAGGTCTGTAAGCCTGTCTGTCTATCTATTTGTCTATTTCAATTTAATAACATTAATTATGCCCAAATACGTACGTACGTAATAGTTTTTCTTCTTATTTATCCTTGCACTGGCCTTAAATTGCCATTTCTCAGTACTCACTGAGACACTCACTCACTAGTTAAGCATACTGTAGTGCTTGTTTTATTTTATTTCAACACTAAAGGCACTATTATTGTTATTATTATTATTATTATTATTATTATTAATTCAGCTGCAAATCCTACTCCGTCATAATTACAACTACAGAAATAAGTAAGCTTCATTTGAAGGAAGCAAGCAAGCTTACATCTCATTATCTCATAGAAGGAAGGCATAGGGCACAATGATGAACTTTGTAAATATTTATACGAGAACGTAATATACAGGCAGCTATTTATCTATCTGTCTATTTGTGATCGATCCAGTCAGTCAGTCATTTTGAAAATAAATAAATACAGGTATAATATTGATTTTTAGTGATTAGTCATCTGATGAGAATAGAAATCATGGCTTATATAATTATTATTATTATTAGTATTATTCCTTAATTCCTTGCTTGGATTGTAAATTTTAAATTTTAGCAAATTTTAGATAATAAATGACTTTTAATTTGAAGCAATTAAATTGTATTAGTTAGAGGGAGGGAGGGAGGGAGGATAGACTACATTATAATCTGACATGAATTATTTAGAGAGAGAGAGAAAGAAAGAAAGAAGCATTGTAAAACTAACTGGGTGGTGGTGGTGGTGGTGGTGCGGGTATTGGACAGTCAGCTGTTTCGCCATCCTAGTTTGGGACACTTCAGCAATACGCTTGCTTGCCTTGTAACTAGAAGGTGGTGCTAGGTTGGAGCCCTGGCGGTTTACACACAATGATAAGTTCTTGTTTGCAAAAGAAGCAGTTCTAACACACACACACACACACACACAAACAGTTGGTGAGTGATGATCTCGGGAGTAGGTTTGCTCACAATATATACCACCAAAAACGAACAGACAAACAAGACAAACAGAACTTATCACTGTGTGTAAACTATTGAAATATATTATTATTATTATTATTATTATTATTATTATTATTATTACTATTATTATGTAATGTAATGCTCAACAACAACACATTTTACTGACATATAACTACTCTGGGATAATTACTACTACTAAAACTACAGAAATACAAAAATAATACTTCATTCATTGAAATGAAGCTAGCCTACTTACTACCTAACCTAACCTTAAATCTTACATAGGCATTTTATAGATATAGACAGATAGGTAGGTATAGAAAGGGGTGGCGTCAACTAACAATAATTATACAGCTCATAAACAACAATTGTAGTAAAATGTTGCGGTACTTACTTACTTCCCTCTTCGGTCCGGTCCAGTCCGGTGTTGTTGTTGTTGTTGTTGTTAGTGTCTTCATTTTTATAATATATGTATGTACTTTGATAACAGCGTCTTGACTTGAAATGACTAAATGTGGGAAATACAACAAAGGTGGTAATATATCATCCATCCATCCATCCCTTGGCACCTCTCTCTTCCTTGTATGCGCGCTCGTTGCATTCATTCACATTTCCAGAAATTGCAATCACTAAAAGCTGCATCTTGTTTGTAACCGTTGTTTTTCTTTCATGTTTTCAGTAAATTTTGGACTAGTTGTCGTATCATCCCATCCACCAAGGCGGCGGCGGCGGCGTTATGCATTCATTATTCATGCAGTTTACCAGAAAAGCATCTCCTGACTGTCTTACAACTTGCTGCTGCTGCTGCTGCTGCTGCTGCTGCTGCTTCACCTCTTCTTCTTCATCAATATCTCCCACATTATCAGAGTTGATTTCCTCCTCCTCTGCCTCATGATGGTGATGATGATGATGATGATGATGTTGCTGTGAATAAAAATGGATAATTAGTCTACACCAAATATATCACTCGTTCGCTCGCCCGCTCACCAACATGCTTAATAAATTCGGTAATAATGGTCTTTGAATGTAAGCATCACAGCTTATATACCTCTCTCTCTGTAGCCAGACATCATCACGCTCCCACCCCCACCCCCACCTCAACACACACACACACATTTCCCCCCTTTATTTCATTTGTATTAGTTAGTTAGTCAATTAGGTTTGCATATATATGTATTAACTGATATGTGTGACGGTAGTGGTGGTGGTCTGCAAATGAAACATCTATTAACACTAATTTACCTATTATTATTATTATTATTATTATTATTATTATTTATGACAAGTATCCTATTTCACCTATGTATGTGTGACATTTCAATTTTCACCCACACACCCACACCCACAGTTCGCTTCGTAGTAATTTTTACATAGGTCTTTTAACCTGCTAGTAGTAGTACTACGTATCCGAAATTTTGATCTAATATCCCCTCTTATTTTTTGTGTTTTGTTTTCAGTAATAAGCGGCTTGTCATCATCATAAGGCTAAATGAAACGTTATCACATCATGGTCAAATATTGCAAAACAGACATAAATTGTCACAGACAAGTATAATGTAATCTACAGATAGTAGTGGTAGTAGTGCATACATTGATAATGGTGAGTGCCTGATACATTTTTTTGTCTGAAATGTACACTATTTCTCATAAATTCTTTTCGGTTAGACATTTTCGACCTCTGATCTGATGATTTTCTCAAGACTATTATTATTATATAACTGAAATTTTGTCATGACATTTCGTAACATTTGACACTGACGAGATACATATATGTGTATATTTTATACCTACCTGACTCACTAGTAGAATGCATCACCACACAGTGCACTACATTACACTACACTACACTACATTAACCCCGTCACTCCACACCACCACACCCTCTCTCTATATTTGGTTTGTAAATTTTTTTTAGCTTTTCATAATAATAATAATAATAATAATAATAATAATAGACTACTTATCACCCACCACCCTCTCCGTCTGTGACAGTTATTTGTCATCCCTCCCTCCCTCCCTCCCTTTACCTAGTACTGTGATAAAAACTACTAATCTTATTCGTTCGAATAGACCAATCATACACCACATTAATGTGTAATGTAATTCTCTGACCTGTCGACAAGCCTATAGCCATCACACTACCTATTTATTATTATTATTATTATTATTATTATTATTATTATTACTATGATTCCCATAGTTGGTTTGTAAGGATTAAATAGTGTTTTTACGAGTTTCACCACGCACGCACGCACGCACGGATTGATATCAATCAGTTTTCACCGAAGATCGATTGATGAAAGCCAACCAGCATTGCGGGAAGTACTGGACGGACGGACGGACGGACGGACGGACGGACGGACGGACAGCCAGCTTTTTCATCAGCCTAGTTTGGGAATCATTGGCAGTAGTAGTAGTAGTAGTAGTAGTAGTAGTAGTACGCAGTACCCACCTCAATGGGTGGTTGGTTTCGAACCCAGCCAGGCCAACTAGCTGGCTCGTAAACCATCCACTACCAGCCACTACTCACTGGAATCCGCCGACCCCATTCATCAACGCATGACGAACGCATGAATTCCAACCAATTTTACCAATTCGTCGGTGGTCATCGATGGTGATCCATCAATTGGAAATCAATCAATCCATGGCCAACACACAATTGACTGTTTGGACCTCACCGTGTGTGTAAAACTGACTACCTGACTGACACATTTGCAGATGGATTAATTAATTTCTGGGTAAGTAGGTCTGTAAGCCTGTCTGTCTATCTATTTGTCTATTTCAATTTAATAACATTAATTATGCCCAAATACGTACGTACGTAATAGTTTTTCTTCTTATTTATCCTTGCACTGGCCTTAAATTGCCATTTCTCAGTACTCACTGAGACACTCACTCACTAGTTAAGCATACTGTAGTGCTTGTTTTATTTTATTTCAACACTAAAGGCACTATTATTGTTATTATTATTATTATTATTATTATTATTATTATTATTAATTCAGCTGCAAATCCTACTCCGTCATAATTACAACTACAGAAATAAGTAAGCTTCATTTGAAGGAAGCAAGCAAGCTTACATCTCATTATCTCATAGAAGGAAGGCATAGGGCACAATGATGAACTTTGTAAATATTTATACGAGAACGTAATATACAGGCAGCTATTTATCTATCTGTCTATTTGTGATCGATCCAGTCAGTCAGTCATTTTGAAAATAAATAAATACAGGTATAATATTGATTTTTAGTGATTAGTCATCTGATGAGAATAGAAATCATGGCTTATATAATTATTATTATTATTAGTATTATTCCTTAATTCCTTGCTTGGATTGTAAATTTTAAATTTTAGCAAATTTTAGATAATAAATGACTTTTAATTTGAAGCAATTAAATTGTATTAGTTAGAGGGAGGGAGGGAGGGAGGATAGACTACATTATAATCTGACATGAATTATTTAGAGAGAGAGAGAAAGAAAGAAAGAAGCATTGTAAAACTAACTGGGTGGTGGTGGTGGTGGTGGTGCGGGTATTGGACAGTCAGCTGTTTCGCCATCCTAGTTTGGGACACTTCAGCAATACGCTTGCTTGCCTTGTAACTAGAAGGTGGTGCTAGGTTGGAGCCCTGGCGGTTTACACACAATGATAAGTTCTTGTTTGCAAAAGAAGCAGTTCTAAACACACACACACACACACACACACAAACAGTTGGTGAGTGATGATCTCGGGAGTAGGTTTGCTCACAATATATACCACCAAAAACGAACAGACAAACAAGACAAACAGAACTTATCACTGTGTGTAAACTATTGAAATATATTATTATTATTATTATTATTATTATTATTATTACTATTATTATGTAATGTAATGCTCAACAACAACACATTTTACTGACATATAACTACTCTGGGATAATTACTACTACTAAAACTACAGAAATACAAAAATAATACTTCATTCATTGAAATGAAGCTAGCCTACTTACTACCTAACCTAACCTTAAATCTTACATAGGCATTTTATAGATATAGACAGATAGGTAGGTATAGAAAGGGGTGGCGTCAACTAACAATAATTATACAGCTCATAAACAACAATTGTAGTAAAATGTTGCGGTACTTACTTACTTCCCTCTTCGGTCCGGTCCAGTCCGGTGTTGTTGTTGTTGTTGTTGTTGTTGTTAGTGTCTTCATTTTTATAATATATGTATGTACTTTGATAACAGCGTCTTGACTTGAAATGACTAAATGTGGGAAATACAACAAAGGTGGTAATATATCATCCATCCATCCATCCCTTGGCACCTCTCTCTTCCTTGTATGCGCGCTCGTTGCATTCATTCACATTTCCAGAAATTGCAATCACTAAAAGCTGCATCTTGTTTGTAACCGTTGTTTTTCTTTCATGTTTTCAGTAAATTTTGGACTAGTTGTCGTATCATCCCATCCACCAAGGCGGCGGCGGCGGCGTTATGCATTCATTATTCATGCAGTTTACCAGAAAAGCATCTCCTGACTGTCTTACAACTTGCTGCTGCTGCTGCTGCTGCTGCTGCTGCTTCACCTCTTCTTCTTCATCAATATCTCCCACATTATCAGAGTTGATTTCCTCCTCCTCTGCCTCATGATGGTGATGATGATGATGATGATGATGTTGCTGTGAATAAAAATGGATAATTAGTCTACACCAAATATATCACTCGTTCGCTCGCCCGCTCACCAACATGCTTAATAAATTCGGTAATAATGGTCTTTGAATGTAAGCATCACAGCTTATATACCTCTCTCTCTGTAGCCAGACATCATCACGCTCCCACCCCCACCCCCACCTCAACACACACACACACACATTTCCCCCCTTTATTTCATTTGTATTAGTTAGTTAGTCAATTAGGTTTGCATATATATGTATTAACTGATATGTGTGACGGTAGTGGTGGTGGTCTGCAAATGAAACATCTATTAACACTAATTTACCTATTATTATTATTATTATTATTATTATTATTATTATTATTATTATTTATGACAAGTATCCTATTTCACCTATGTATGTGTGACATTTCAATTTTCACCCACACACCCACACCCACAGTTCGCTTCGTAGTAATTTTTACATAGGTCTTTTAACCTGCTAGTAGTAGTACTACGTATCCGAAATTTTGATCTAATATCCCCTCTTATTTTTTGTGTTTTGTTTTCAGTAATAAGCGGCTTGTCATCATCATAAGGCTAAATGAAACGTTATCACATCATGGTCAAATATTGCAAAACAGACATAAATTGTCACAGACAAGTATAATGTAATCTACAGATAGTAGTGGTAGTAGTGCATACATTGATAATGGTGAGTGCCTGATACATTTTTTTGTCTGAAATGTACACTATTTCTCATAAATTCTTTTCGGTTAGACATTTTCGACCTCTGATCTGATGATTTTCTCAAGACTATTATTATTATATAACTGAAATTTTGTCATGACATTTCGTAACATTTGACACTGACGAGATACATATATGTGTATATTTTATACCTACCTGACTCACTAGTAGAATGCATCACCACACAGTGCACTACATTACACTACACTACACTACATTAACCCCGTCACTCCACACCACCACACCCTCTCTCTATATTTGGTTTGTAAATTTTTTTTAGCTTTTCATAATTAATAATAATAATAATAATAATAATAATAATAGACTACTTATCACCCACCACCCTCTCCGTCTGTGACAGTTATTTGTCATCCCTCCCTCCCTCCCTCCCTTTACCTAGTACTGTGATAAAAACTACTAATCTTATTCGTTCGAATAGACCAATCATACACCACATTAATGTGTAATGTAATTCTCTGACCTGTCGACAAGCCTATAGCCATCACACTACCTATTTTATTATTATTATTATTATTATTATTACTATGATTCCCATAGTTGGTTTGTAAGGATTAAATAGTGTTTTTACGAGTTTCACCACGCACGCACGCACGCACGGATTGATATCAATCAGTTTTCACCGAAGATCGATTGATGAAAGCCAACCAGCATTGCGGGAAGTACTGGACGGACGGACGGACGGACGGACGGACGGACGGACGGACGGACGGACGGACGGACGGACAGCCAGCTTTTTCATCAGCCTAGTTTGGGAATCATTGGCAGTAGTAGTAGTAGTAGTAGTAGTAGTAGTAGTACGCAGTACCCACCTCAATGGGTGGTTGGTTTCGAACCCAGCCAGGCCAACTAGCTGGCTCGTAAACCATCCACTACCAGCCACTACTCACTGGAATCCGCCGACCCCATTCATCAACGCATGACGAACGCATGAATTCCAACCAATTTTACCAATTCGTCGGTGGTCATCGATGGTGATCCATCAATTGGAAATCAATCAATCCATGGCCAACACACAATTGACTGTTTGGACCTCACCGTGTGTGTAAAACTGACTACCTGACTGACACATTTGCAGATGGATTAATTAATTTCTGGGTAAGTAGGTCTGTAAGCCTGTCTGTCTATCTATTTGTCTATTTCAATTTAATAACATTAATTATGCCCAAATACGTACGTACGTAATAGTTTTTCTTCTTATTTATCCTTGCACTGGCCTTAAATTGCCATTTCTCAGTACTCACTGAGACACTCACTCACTAGTTAAGCATACTGTAGTGCTTGTTTTATTTTATTTCAACACTAAAGGCACTATTATTGTTATTATTATTATTATTATTATTATTATTATTAATTCAGCTGCAAATCCTACTCCGTCATAATTACAACTACAGAAATAAGTAAGCTTCATTTGAAGGAAGCAAGCAAGCTTACATCTCATTTCCAGTCATTTGGAATTTGGAGGCACGAATGGGATTGGGACCCATGCAAAGAGGGCTCAGTAGATTAGCACTTAGATAACAGTCACACGCAAATTGAAGCATAAGAAATGAGAATTTAGCTGCTGAATATTTAGTGATCTGTCTTCTCTGAGTAACTGATATGTAAGTCCTTATTTGATGTAATCAGGAGTTAGAATGTCAATACATATGAATACACTGTAATTATCAGATCTATAATTTTCACTGTCACCATCATATTCTGGTTAAAATTATGATCAGTTTGTTGATCTGCAAACAAAACTTACTCGATTCTACGCGCTGATAGGGTGACTATTGTCGATCTGACTCAAATCCTTTTCAATGGAAGTCGAAATCAGAAATTTTCGCGGTTTGGAGGAGACGTTAACTGAATGAAAAGACTGGTAATGCACCTCTTTCAATGTCCCATGATGATAGTGTATGAAAGATCTAGATAGAATTTATAAAGCCTGACTGAAGCCAAATTAAGCAAACTTTCACTGAAATTCATGATATTTCAGCCTACTCAATGGGCAGTGTAGCGATGCATCCTGATTCAGGTTGATTCACGAGGATCGTTTATCACTGCGGTAATTGACAAATGCTTTTATTTGAAGAATTCAACCTGTGGGGAAGCCTTCTATGCATATTAAATCCACCATATATAAGACCGTTAGCTAATTAAATCGAAAGATTAATGCAGCTAAAATTGATTAAAAATGCCCATTAAAATTTTCAAAAGAATGGGCACGGAACAAAGAGTACTCTTTTCGATAAATTCATCATCAGGCTCTACAATTATATATACATTATAATGAATGAATGAATTAGTCTTATGAATGACAATTATGTTTAAATAACATCAAATCAATAATATCAATAGATTACAGCTCAATGGCTTCAACATAAAATAAGCTGAATGTCAGAAAAATTAGGAAAGATAATAGTACAAATTCATGAGTTTATCGTTTCTACTGAGACCAAGTGAGTTGTAGGGACTGGACTTGTTTCTTTTGAACACAGAGCACTGGTTGTTTGTGGCGAATTGCAATAGCCTCTGCTGTTTGGAGCATGCGGTACTCCGATGATTTTGGCAATTTATTAGGCACTCGGTAGATTATTGAGAAGGATTCTTCAATGCTGGCTTTGTGGCCGGTTTGCACCAGATGGTCCAATATCGAACTGTTTAATGATTTTAACTAGACCTTTCCTTAGCCATAGTGGGATATGTTCTCGAGCGAGCACGAAAAATCAAGTTCCTAGAGCAACGGCCAATATAACTGGCTCCACAAGCGCAGTTGAATTGGTAGATGCAATTTGAAGTGGCTAGCTTGTCTAGGTACTTCATCTTTCAGTCGAGGTAGCACCATCGGTCGTGTGGAGAATCAGATGTGTAGTTCGTCAGCATTGAAAGTTCTTTGGACTGATTTACTTAATTTCTTCGTAATTATCTTACTTGGTATATTGTCCTTGAATTGCAGTCGTATATAAAGAGGCTTCTTGTTTACAGATTGTGAGTAGTCTTTTTCCGCTTTTCTTGTCATGTGTTTCTTGATAAATTTGTCAGGATAACCATTTTCGATCAAAGTATCATATACAATGTTTAACTCATCTTCAATTACTTCTTCTGAGCATATTGCTCTAACTCTGTGGCTGAGGGTTTTCACTAAATTTCTTTTGTACTTGATAGGAACGAAGCTGTGAAAAGGTGTATATTGTCTTGTCCAAGTACTTTTCTTATGCAAATTTCTTTTTATGCTACCATCTGGTATTCTTGTAGGTAGGACATCCAGGAAGGCAATTCTGTCTTGGGATTCCTCTTCGCATGTGAATTTCATAGCCGAATGTACTTCATTGGTAACAGTAATTATTGTACTCCTATCAGAACCATTATCACCATTATCATCCATATATCGGCAATAAAATGAGAGCTAAAATTCATCATCACACCAGAAGCATTAGACAAATTCTAACTGAATCTTTGCCTATGTGTCAACAGTTACCCTAGTGATTTTCATAAATTTACATATTTAAAAATGTGTTGTTTCTCTGCTTTGAAGTATTCCTACAATTTGATTACTGTCAGTAAAATCGATATACAATTTCACTTTGGGTATTTTGTATTCATAGAACTAAGAGTCACTAATCAATCAATTGTCGTAGCTTACACACACACTAAATCCTTAGGATCACGTAGGTGGTATAGCGTAAACGTCATTCTTTACATAAATTAAGTATTGATTCGTCTCTGGTGTTATTCCGAAGTACAATAAGCTGTAAGAATTTGAGACAGTCAGATGACTGAGACAAATTCGAAAGTCTTTTCACAGGTAGGTTTAGATGTGTGATATAGAATATTATTTGAATCTGCCCATTAAAATGTAAAGTTTGAAGGACAGTATTATATATATATATATATGTATGAATGTTGATAGACAGCACCTAGACTAAAGTGCTCATCACACCTACAACCACCGCTTTTATTTTAAGATTGCTCTGATTGACATGACACATGATAACATTGCATGTTCTTGAATCAATAACTTTATCACATACAACTGTATGTATCACATGGTGTATTTATTAACACACGTTTACTTTAGAAACGATTGATCAGTCATCCTTATAGCCAAGTATTCTCGTCTCCTACCAGAACTGTGGAAATGCTACTGTTGTTAAAGACCACACTGGTAGAACTCGTTAAGCAAAGAAATGAGATAACAGTTCCCCGTTTATGGATATTTTACTTAGGATAGTGTAAACGTTACTATTATTATTCCCTTGAGTTTCGAGTGAAATACGCACCACTAGCAACACATCTCCACTTTCTCCTATTTTCTGCAAGCTTCTTCAGCTGGGCCCACGATTGTCCAAACTCTTCCTGACACGATCTCCTCCATGTCACACACTAGGACGCCCTACTCGTCGCTTCCCACTAGGATTCCACTCGACAGCCTGTCGAGCAACTTCATTCGACGGTTTCCTCAGTGTATCGCCAATCAATCCATCTCTATTTCCGCTTAAATATTCGTTGAGCAACTGGCTCTTGCTCGGTCGGATTGTTGCCAGCCAGAGTTTCTTGTTACTTATTCTTTCTGTCCATTGGATCTCCAGTATGGAACCAGCGAAGGCAGTCGTCGATGAAAGTCTGCAACATTTCGCAAATCCTTTTCGCTACATGCAGTGTAAGTTTCTGACCCGTATAGAAGAACTGACTGACTTCACATTGGTTTTGAAAATCCGAATCTTGTTCTTCATGCTGAATGCAGTGCAGAAGATTTCCAAACTGGTTTCAGGTTGATGAAGACGTATCTGGCTTTTCCGATTCTGGCCGGCTGGCTTTGACATCTTCATCCGTGCTGCGTGCCTGTGATTGAAACAACGCTCCCTAGACAAGTGAAGGAAATAAACTCTGTTAAATCTCTCTTGTTGATGGTGATTGGTGCTGGTTGTTGTGGCTGTTGCTTGGTTAGTTACCTCTATAACCTCCATCTTCTCTGTGTTCACCTGCAGTCCTCTCTTCGCGACCAGACTCTTCATCCAGTTTGTTGGTTTTCGCCTACAATTCTTCGAGTGTGTGTTGTGACATTTTATATATAATCTGCGAAAACCAGATCTTCTAGAGTCTTCTTGTCGGTGGTCCATGTTTTCCTGTCTCCCTACTCCCAAGCACAGTCTGACACATAATCCAGTCCATCGCTACAATTAGCGCTATCATCGGTGATAACAGGCAGGCAGCCTTGTCTTACTCCTGTATTCACGTTGTGGATCACCTGACACGTGGTATTGTCACTAGCCAGCTGTTGAATGAGGTTGATAACGACTTGGACACTGCACGCTGGCCGTAGTGTTGAGCCAGTTTCCAAATTAAGTCTCGGCCGACTCTGTCGAAAGCCTTGTTAAAATCGATGAAGTTGAGGTACAGGTCTGACTGCCATTCTATACTCTGTTTTATGATGATGGTGTTGCCTAGAGTTGCAGTTTGATCGGTATTTGCCCGCCGTGAATCCAGCTTGTTCTAGTCGATAGGGTGGAGATCTGTATCCAGTGCATCCTTTATTCTCTTCACTGTCCACTGGCAGATAGTTCTGTGTGTACTGTTGGTGGTATTTCTGGGCGAGTTGCAGCCGATGGCCGATTCAAGAGTCCTTTAAACTGATTAGCCCATCTGCCTACTGGCAAGATCCAATGAATTGTGCTGACAGGTATCTAACGGTGTCTTTTCAGTTAACTCACGTAAATCAATACTAAGAAACATTTAGTGTCTCTTTATAAGGATGCCCTGAAAGTCTATTGCACTATGAACTTACTTTATATGAGACTCATTTTTTAGTGTGACAATCTGCGATATGAAGACGGGCGCAGAGTTTAGAAGTAGGGAGGAAGAGAACATTTTCCGCCTTTAACGTCACTTGCCATTTTTACAAGCAAACGATGCAAAAGTGGGAACAAAAGCTGCTTTCTGCTACCGAAACTGATGGCTTCTTGATGGCTTCAATTTTCGTATTTTGGTTAAACCTGTGTGTAATCTGAAATTCATCTTGTCTTTCAGTTGACCAACAATCAATAAGTTTGTACTTTGATGCTATTTATCTCATTTTTGTCAACCAACTTTGGTGTGCAGAGATATAATACATGTCAGGTTAGAACGTTGGTGGCTGAAGTTCCTTACTTCAGCCTTTGTGTGTACATGATTTTATATTGCTGAAGAAGGGAGAAGAAGAAAAGCTTTGAAACTTAATAATTGCCCTGATAAATTAGTCAGAAAGTATGCAGGGAAATGTAAAAATAAAATAAATAGTGATAGTGATAATAATAATAATGACGACATGCATGTCAAACATGCACAGGATAATGACAACACCAACAATAAGGAATCGAAATCATCAGTAGTAATTCCATACAAGGAACGAACCTCGGAAACCTTAAGCGGAATTCTTAACAAGGCAGGAATAAACGTGGCTGGCATTCAAACCCACAAACTCAACTATAAACAAGCTTTGTCGGTTAGAGGATCAATCCTGTGGAGCCTTTAAAAGAGAACAACTTTGTTTATCTAATACCCTGCCTGAGTTGATTGTCAGGTCAAACACATAGGTCAAAGTAGTAGAACAGGGACAGTCAGACTAGTGGAGCATAATAACTTAGCAGCGAAATCTAGATTAGTTGACCCGAATAAGTTAAGAAGTCTGGAGAATAGTTCAGCTATATCACTCACTACATACAATTGCGCACTCACAACCATGCATTAGTATGGGATGAGATGAGAGTTTTAAGATCTAATGTCACAGGGTGAAGAAAGAGATTGTTAACAGAATCTTTGTCTATCGAATCAACTGCAAATACCTGTAATAGGAATGATTCAACACCTGTCCAGCCAGATATCTGGAAAATTCTACTACCTATACGACGACAAATAGGAGAGAATAAAGAAAACTGTAAAACTCAAGTTTTGAAGTCATGTGATTATAACTATTGTGATTATGAACAATAATAAATTGTGTTTGAAACCTCGTTATCCAGTAAATAATAATACTGTTTCATTGGCTGTGTGATACATCTAATAAACAAACTTATATGGTATTTCTGAAAGAGTTTAATTTTCGCCAGTCGCATTTTAAATATCTGCTACAGAGTTGTTTGAAAAGTTCCACTGAATTCATTAATTGAAGCCGGCGGTTTGTTTGTTAGATTGTTATATTATCTTTCATATTTACGGTTCAGTCAGTTACAAAGGATGGTGAATATACTTGATCTCAGGTGACAAATGGATACTATGACTATTAATCTTAGTTACTATTTGCATATAAAATAATTAATGATGCCCTTTTATACATGAATGAAAAACGGCCCAATGTAAGACATCATGTACATTTCTAACAGTTAAGAAAATAGTTGTGGAGGTCATAAAATAGAGAACTTCATTTCAGGTAATTACGTCATATACAGATCGTCCATTCTTTGAGGCTATTAGTTCATGTTCTATACCTCTCACTTTAAATTATCAAGAAGAAGGAAATATCTGCTAATCATTTAACTTCCTACTGACTGAACTGATGTTGAATGATGCCAATGAATGGTGATTCCTAATTGTGTAGGCTTGATCAGTAATTTCATGATGTGAAGACTGGAAGTCCTAATTCAGACAATGCACTGCAACGATCCACTTTGCACTGAAATGTCAACGACAGACGGTAATGCAACTATCACTGACGATTAATAGCGCTGTTATATTCGTTTTCCTGTCTTTTTGTCATAAATTCTTGGAGGTTTCTTATTCTTAGCATCTTAGCTTTCCTGGAATCTTTGAAGTATGTCGGTTACTTGTAGCGTTCACCAGAAATCCTCAGTTTGAAAGAGATAAACACGATATAAAGCTTCACTTAATCTCTTTCCCTGAAAACGATTACTGCCATTTCACTGTAAGCTATTTAATTCATAAATTAACGACAGCTTAGACATGAATAACATAAACAATAACTTTATGGTGCCGAGACTGACAGTTCATGAATCTGCTAAAGAAGAATACTCACTACAGCCAGAATTGTTTTACTCAGATGTCAGTGATACATGGAAATGCAACAATCATTATGTATTTACAAATGTTTAAGTCATTGGCATGTCTTTCTATCTAAAATTCTAGGAGTCTGTGTATCCAGAGTATGCTTAGCTTTCCTGGCATCTTCAATGTATGTTAATTGACTGTACTAGATTCCAGGAACTCCTGTCTTCTTTATAACGTCTAGACACGATGTCAACTGCGAAACCAATTCCTATTTAATCACTCTCTCTGAAACCGTATTGAAAATGATTACCAACATGTCATTGTAAACTCTATCATTCATAAATTGAGTTCAGCCTACACATTGATTTAGGTGAACAGTATTCATGCGTTTATTCCATTTGACTGGTGAACTGATAGAATTTTGCACAGACATATTTTAGCTCACGATTCCTAGTTAGTGAATCCATATTTGATTACTGTTGATACACAACTCATTTACTCAGCTACTATTCTTCCTCATTCTATTGAGGAATTAATTTCATACAAACTAGTTTCTTCTGTGCTTGTATCCATCCCTTTCCTTAGACTTTCTTTATTACTTCATTATAGAAATCAAAGAATGATAAGCTGTACTGCAGATATTGCCAGCTTAATTTATGCTGACAGTCAGTTCAGAACAAAATTTCTGATGTTGGTGAATGAAGTAGTTGATTTACAAAGTCATACAACACTCCAATGTTGTTTCAATAAGGCGGAATCAAGCTACGATGAATCTCTCTGCATACATTTACAGATGTGTAGTTTCATTTGACAAAAGAACATCTCACCTGATGTGCCTATCTGCAAAACAAGCGTAAACTAGAAAGTGGATAATGACTGATACACACAGCTCAAAACCATTTCAATTGAATGACTGAAGTGTGAAATATTTGCAGCAGCAGGAATAATCAACCGATTAAACATACAAAACAGATCAATAAATCCAAACACAATTATTTGTTAGTTACTTACTTACTTAGTTAGTTAGTTAGTTGGTTAAACAATTTACGTTTACGTAGAAGTCATAGTCATTTTCTTTGCTAAGAAGTGAATTTCACAAACAACCATAGAAGCTACATAAAGTCTTGTTGCTAATCTATCACACATTTTAAGTGTGCAGCAACATGGTAGAAAGGACCAAGTAATAATCATATGAGTAAATGTACTATTTATGTGTTGGCTTATTTGTCGAAGAAATATATTTTAGATAAATCAACTTGACTACTTGCAAATGTCTGAAAGTAGTAATTGCTTCAGACTGAAATTTGTCTGGACGATTTACCTTTGTGTAATTGACAACAGTGATAAAGTGGAGTTTTAGGAAAGGTAGTCAGCTTTTTCGTACTCACACACTTGTGTTCACCTCGAAACAATCAAGCAAATGATGAGTTATGTGTGTGTGCGATAAAATGTTGAATTTTCTCCAGAAAAGGTGCAATTCAGCAGGAAACAGATTAAAGACACACAGAACAGTATTGTTAATTGAGCGAATTCAGCTATATATCAATCATCAGAAGCATAGTGTTTACATTTAGGGTGATGACGTAACTGCGTCGATCTGGAGAAATTGACATTTTCATTCAAAACGAGGTGTTGTAACCGTTTAGAAGTTAGGTGCCGACTGAGAGAAAGAAGGACAACCTCTTCTTCTTCCTCTTCAATTTTTTCGAGATACTTCACACCACATATATAAAAATATGAATTCTCGGATATTCCTACATTCATCTTGCAGAAAGAAAAATTCAGCTTCTGTGAATCGATGTTGCGAGAAATGCTCTGCAATTTGGGTATGTGTCAATTTTCCCTAAATCGTGAAATATAACGTGTCGAATAGGAGGGGTTAGTAATATCATTGTGACGTATTCTGAAATCTAGTGAACATAGTCATCACAGTGAATAAAACACAGTCACAGTTCATTATTCGTGCATGTCTCAATAATTATCATTCCAAATACAGCGTCGATATTTGAAATTTTGCGAGAAACTAGTTCATTTTAAATTTCTTTTCACTAATGGTAAATATCAAATGAAGAGACATCAAAATCAACTAAAAATTTTAGAAAATACATCTACGGCCTGCATTTCTAGTTTGAGTGAAAAAATACTAGAGACATCAGCTTGAAGGACTCCTTGAAGTCCCAATTATGACTAACCTTTTTCCGCAGTATCTGCAAAAGAATCAAATCACATTTATGTTTTGTGGAATTAGTTCTCAGATAGTGTTTTCAAAATGTTGTATTATGCTTTCATAAAACCTTTCGGGTTTCCTTGCTATCGAATGACTCTGCTTTACACCTAAAAGTGTTAGAAGCAGTGCGGAATAGCTGACTGGATTCAGTAATATAGTGAAAAAGGGTATTTAACAGTCGCTGATACTGTGTAATAAAGGCTTTCTAAACAGTTGGTCGAGTAGAGGCAATAGATGTGACTAGAAGTGGAAATAAAATTCCGGTTGCGACTGGACTGAAAGTTGCGGAATTCATATTCTCACACTATACCAGCTGAACAACAAAATGAACTGTTAAACAGGTCACGACTTTCTGCAATCTCAACTGACTGTGTTCAGCAATCATATAAACGAATGTCATATTATTATTATTATTATAGTAATCTAAGCTAACAACTAGAAACCTTTTGCGGTTCGCATCATTGTATTGCGTGAATCGCGGGCAGTTTTAATCTTACAGGCAACAGTTTTAAGTATTTTGAGTCTGTCTACAGTTTTGATTGCCATTATTATCCAGACATTGGTTGAATAAAATTAAATTCTTACTACTTTCTGTCTGTGAACCTGCATTTAAAGGGGCATATATTAAGAATGTAGGCAAGAAATTTGACTTTAGTAATATTAGGCAATTTTCTCCGCTTATTATTATTTAAAATTGCAATCTTTTGTTGTATAATGGTCAGCTCTAGATAATAAAATAAATATATTCATAGGTAAAGTTGTTGTCGAAAAATACGATTCAAATGTCTAAGTGAACTCACCTACTGACACACCTACTGAGGGGACGAGATTACAACCATTCAGTAAAATTTTGTCCACTACTTTAAAGCACTGAGTATTAAAAACCTGTGGCCTTATGTTCATAAAGAGGGTGACGAATAAACCTGCCTCACTGAAAAGTGATCCGAACAAGAGATCAACTTCAGTTGATATTTTTATAACAGCAGTCAATGTTAAACAGTGAATAACTTAAATTCCAAGATTTACATGATATATGTAACGTTGTTTTGTTCGTAGCGATTCCACAGAGCAGCATTAATGTGTGCCGCTGTTTTAATAACTGTCAACATAATAAGACATCTCATCTGGAAATCACATAATCAAGGAAGGTTTTTCTCGTTAATTCAGAATTTATGTTGTTTTTTTTAAATGAAGGGCTGTAAGTTCGAGTTTCAAAGGTAACACTATTATTCACTGAAATGTGAGTAGGGCTATTCCGCTAATAGGTCTTGCATATGAAGAAGATTCCTCTTGGATTCCGCCATTAGTGATGAACAGTCAAATGATATGATGAATTCAAGAGACCATCTGTGGGTCCTATACCAGAAACAAAGGTACCAAGGGGAGACAAAACATTTTTCTCTGAAATCTTATCTGTCTCGTAGTTTTGTGAATAATTTCAGAATATATTGATTTTACCAGCAGAACAGATTATTCTGAATATGTCTCGAAACTGTATGGTTTCACTTTAGTGGAGATGTAACATATATATATAAGATAACTATAATATTACTAAACACCAGATTTTTGTATATTTAGTGATATTTGTCAAAGTAGATTTACCATGTCTTTGTCTGAGTGCTAACAGTGCTGTCGAGACTGCTGGTTTGCAAATGGAGGATCATCAGTTCAAGCGATACTGATGACCAACTCATTCCACCTATGCAGCAACCATAAAGACGTCCTAGAATTGCGTCAACTGGGGATAGATAACCATGCATGAAAATTTGTTACCGAGTTTTTTTATTTTGAAGAGTTTGTTCGCGCCTGAGCATCATGTATAATCTTCACAGAATGATAATTTCAAATTTATGATATATTTTGTTTTGCTGACTATTTCACGGCACAATTTCTGAATGCTACAATTTCCGCCACCACCAGTTGAACATGATTATGTGACAACAAATTTTTTTTTAAAATAATATTTTTGTGAAAAACAGTGTGAACGTACCAGCATTTTCGCCTAAAAATGAAGAAGAAGTTTTAGACTATTCAAGAGAATCATGTTTACCGTGTGTAGAAATAACATTTCATTTATGTAAATACATTACAGGTACTTCAAAATAAATTTGTAATAGAAGTAACCGTTTATGTTTACAGGAGAAATTTTTCTTGTAACTGATAGAACATGGATTCGTTGTAAAAACTATACATACACAAAACTAGGAGCTACAGTGGGTTACGCATGATATCGGACGGATGAAAATACTTTACATGTCTATCAGCTGGTAAAATCACTACACTAGATGACGAAACTTTGCATCAGCTATCCAGTGGGATTAGTTTCAAACGATAAATATTCAAGCAGCATGTAACTTGATGAGTAGCTTAATCAATTCAAATGATTTCTTCATCCTTCTTACACAGAATACAAATCGGAGAAGTAGAGTAAATGACAAGCACTGATTAACTCATCCCATGATAGGACGACTTTTATTCCCATTGTTTATAGTGATGCTGTACAAAATCGATTGCACTGTTCTATATTGGCTATTGATACCATCGTAAATTATATTAAGCGAATTGGAGACAATATCACATCGTTTTGTCTTAGTCGACTATTGACTTCCTTAGGCGTCACTCGTTGGCGACAGTCTAACTGATAACGCATAAGTGCATGAAATATTGGTATTACACTTTCACTTTCGAAAGAAATGCCAACATTCTAGAAGATGCTGGTGCATCAGGTCAATTTATTCTTGTACGCTAGGAAAATGCGCCTCTAATTCTACCGCCAGATGTAGTCTGTCAAAGAAACAGGGAGCTGACCTCAGCGCCCGTTAGTCCAATGCAACCAAATAAGTCAATGTGAAATGTTTAAACGGAATCTAAATAACTATACAACCTCAGGACGGTACTTAAGTCTATTTTTTGTTAATTCTTATCATCTTACTGAGGAATTCAATATTTTGTAAATAATAATACTATAAGCCATTCCACTGCAAGAGCGAATTTATGCGAATATCTTCCTAGAACACATGAATGCTTCGACTGAATAAATGTATAAAAGAAAATTCAATACAAATTGAATGTGATGAATCATTTTACTTCAAATGGCTTAATGAATCTTACAAATAAGGCAGATCAAAGTGTTGCATATAAGTAGCTCAATAATAAAGTCACTGGATCTCAAAACTTCCGAACTCCAGGTAGAGTGACATCAATCAGTGTAACTGAATTTATTGGCACAGTATGTTGACTTATGGCAGTAAACGCCGTTACCTCCAGCTAACTTTCAGAAAACTCTAAAGACATAATTATAGTGACGATTCTAAAAGGCTTATAACATGATGTATGGAAGATTCGTTGATAAAAATCTGGTCGAAGTATTGATTGATTAACCACTGGGAAATTGGTCACAAAAGAGAGAATTCCATAGTTAATATTTTACGATGTGCTGAAGGAACTTCAAATCATCTATTTAGGCACAAAAGCAATTAGGCAGGCATACATTGGAAGAAACACTGATCACATTGTGCAGTGCAAAAATGGCAAATTTACTTACCTTCAGCACAATAATTTCCAAGGACGAAAATTAGACAGAACGCCAAACAAATCCACAGTTTCAACATTTTTATACAATAATTTGCATCTACAAAGTGACTGTATCTATTTATACACCCAAGGAGAAGTCTACGTGACAATTGTTTTTTATTGTTCCCTAATCTAAATAAAAAATGCAAACATCTGGTTAAATTGTTGTTCTGCCTGAGAATTGACACCATGCTGAAAAAACAGTGAGCGATAAACAAAAATGCTTAATCATCAAAAACCTTTGCCTTCTTCTAATTAGGTAGGAGGAGGTGAGCAAATTAAAACTATATTAGTAATAATAACAATCACATTATTCCAAACAAAAGATGTAAATATGTGTGGAAGAAACAGAGAAATGTTTAAATTGTGTCTTTGGAAAGAGATTATGCCTTGAAATACTATTCAGTGTCATTTATTGTTTCATGTAAACACTAAAATTTGAAAACAATCGTAACGATTGTTACAGTCAGTGGGCTTCTGCTTTGAGCATATCTCAGAGAAAACAATATAAACTCTGACGACTCTGATTATCAAAGATTATTTCAACACGATTGAACTAAGTTTTGTTTTGATCATGACTGTCAATCAATAATTAAAAGCAATCGATGTACGATGTCCAACTAAATTGATTTATATGTCGATATGTTATCTGTGTGTGTAAATATATGAACTTATTTGTAATGATCTCATTGATTGTTGATTTCTTCGAGTGCAGACTACTAAAATTTGGTAGTATACTACACGTTCACTAGCTACATCTATTTTATCAAATCACGTTTTTTATATACGGCGATAGCTACGAAGACATTTCCCTGATGGCATGGTAATTGCGTCTTCATGTCCATTTGAGAGTGCTTCACTGGTGAGCTAATAGTGTGTCAAAGCCTCTTAATAGGATAATAGTATCATGTGAAATTCAAGTGGAACCGGAGTCGTTGTACATGACAACAGTCATTATCTGATGTTGGAACATCAGAAAGTATGAAGTTCTCCAGATGACAACAAACAACACTAGCTGGAAAGATGCACTATATGGAGTAGAATAATTCTTCGGTTTCGAATCAGAAAGAATTGGGTGAAGGGACTGTCTCAGATATAATACCCCAACCTTGCTAAGAACCTCAATGGGTGAAGCTAACTGAAGCACATAAGGATGGCTAGGCGATCTGGAAATAATTTAATGTACTTACTTAAATTATGCTTGGATAAGATTTCACCTAACTTTTCAGGATGTCGTTGGTGCCTCTGTCACACACAAGTAACCTCCTGTTTATAATTAGAAAATTTCTAATTAGGTTTTACCTGATTAATTGTTTATTTCCCGAATAATTGTTGTTTCTGATAGCACATCCTTAATAACGTCTATTTCATCATCATACACAAATTTTAATGTTTTGGCCTTTTGCAATCGCAGTATTAAAAGGTTTACTTTACCATTTGGCGGATTTGTGACAGATACAGTTCAGATGTACTCAGGAATTCCTTGAGATTATTGTACTTTCAAGTCTGTTATCAAGGTTGTCTACAACCAAATAAGTTACCATCTGGTAACACAGGACAACGATTGAACGGGAGTCTGACGATCATTGAGTTTATTGGACATACATAATGAGGACTCAGGGATTTCCAAGCTAAGCATCGATTGCATGGCCAGGTGTATGCCTGGTAAGTAATTCGTTATCTACACAAATCGTGTTTGGATATTTCAAGAGCTAACTTGCTTCTGCGGTTGAGGAGACTAGTCAAAGTATGAAAGTTTGTAGAAATTTTCTTCATAAAATGTTAATACAGTTACTGATATTAATTAAAGATTTATTGTATTGTATGTTAAACAAAAATTCAATTTACACCATTGCTGTTCTTCTTAATTAGACGAGATCGGAAAGAACAGTGGCAAAATTCACCCTTATCCCTTTGACTCTTCTTACAATATTCAGCTGCCTTATTTTTATTTTCCATTTCGTTGTTTTTAACCCATCTTGTTCGGACAATTAATAGTGTGGTGGTAAAGTTTTACTACAAGGTCACACTTTTCAGATAAGTAACTGAAACACTCATGAATTACCTTTGAGAAGACATAGCTGTTGGTCAGTGTACAGCGAAGGGTGTCATATGTGTGTCTCTATCATCAGATACACGACTAGTAACAGACATCACTTTACCAAATGTTACATTAATCAAACAAAAGATTAATGCCATTTCCAAACAATATTATATAGACCATACATCTCGGACGTATGCTATGTACTTTGACTAGTTTCAGAATCCAAATAAAGACCACATCCTGATGAATGCTTTTCAACTATTTACTCGAGGCTGTACAACAAGCCAGTGCTTTGTTCATAAGAAGACAGGGCATCACCATTTATATTTGGGAAAGGAAATTATGGGTAAGGTTCTAAGCAATTGAGAAGATTGGTTGGTATCTCAGAATTAGATTGGAAGTCACCCTAAGTACTTAGAGGCTTTCTGTCTCCTCGTTGGAGCCTTATCATCAGATTTCATCAGATTTTGCACTGCACTGAAGAGAATACGACACATCTGTGATTGTGTTAGGCAACCTGTGAATAAGGGAGATATTTTAATAAGTTTTGAGAAACGTAAATGAGATTGAGTTCCTCCTGACTTATCATGTTTTCAATATTTCTAATGTTAGCATGTGACAGAATCGTTAGGACAACATGTCACATGCCTTAGAATGTGATGTGTTGATCAACTAATAAACATTCATAAATGCGAAGTCAGATCTATTGATCTACTACCCACAGTGAAACATTCATTGATCAGAAAAATAAAATACCGACACCGTTTAAATCTATTCTTACTTGTATACTTTTTGTAGGATTTCGTGGTACACACAATGTTATTGTGTGCTGGTCGACACCAGAATGAAGGTTCACAGAATGATCCAGATGACAACACAGATTCACTCGTTTCTGCTTTCTGTCAAATGCAATTCATGGGTATTATCTAAGGTACATATTCTTATGAAAAGTCTTCAATGTACACGCCTTGGTTGAATTCTAAAAAAGCAAATCATGTTGCATGTTTCCCTTTTACGAAACGTGTACGGATTTCTCTTCATTATATTTTCCTTTTTATATCATCATGTGGTTCAGCTGACGAAAGATAAGCCGACCACATTCATTGATTTATGCGGTAATTGTGAACATGCAAGACGATATTGAAGTCCTCAGATGCATTAAAAGCTTCCAGACATAAAAGTTGACTCAGTAAACTTCTAAATCACAAGATTCGTCAAACAAATGCAAACATGATATGTAATTAGTATTTTTTAATTGTTGGATGGTGACTAGCAGTGGAATCCAGGATGCACATTTCGTCCTATTTGGGACTTGTCACTGGATGTACCTCCATTTATGTGTAATTTACAGCATCGGTGGCAGAGCGGTAGAATGCTCGCCAACCACTCAGGTGTCTCCTGATTGGATCCCCAGCCGATGCCAAGCCAGTTTTAAGGCCAATAAATAAGGAAGGTTGAGCATGAAGAATTCCCGGAACTTCAAAGTTCCAGCTTGAAGCCACATGTTCCACTGGGAATGTAAAGGAATAAAAAGGATGTGTATTTTTAATGAATCATTCGATTAGAAAAGACTATCTTACACTTCAAAAAATGAGGTGGAGATTTCCGACCAGTATTACTATCTCAGTGGAAAGTCAGAACGAAACTATCATATGTCTTCCATTTTGTTTGGGGTGTAGCTTGGTGTCCGGATTCTATCAGATGTTCTAAGATGGAACTGCGGGGGCATCGATTTTCTCCTTTGTAAAACCATGTTGGTTAGTGTTCGGTGATACGTTTTTTTTTAAGGTGACCAAGTTACAAGTTGTAAGTAGCTACAACACATTATGAACCTTTCTTACACTATGTTGTACACAATAATGCTCGAGATTTTCTGATACAAAAGCATTAGTAGATGCACATATTCTGAACAGATAAAATGTGAAAGATTTGTGGCTCAGCTGGATGATTTTGGTGTAATTGTGTTGCCTGGATTGGATGATCTATTTGTGAAGCTTTTATTATCCTACTAGGTAACACTGTCAGTGGATGCTCCAATTTGAAGTGAGCTTTATGAACTATCCACGAGTGTTTTAGACATCTCACCTGATGACCAAGGAAGTGATTAGTCTGTCACTTTTGTCTGTCATTACATCCTCTGGTCTACTTGTATTGGTATTGATCCTTTCCCTCACCTGAAATTCGAATTCATGTGTATGAGATTTTCATCTTATGGATGGAAATTTTTTATCAATGACAGAGTGCCTGTTGAGTGCCGATTTAACAACTGTAACCAATAATGCTCAATACCACCCACCAGGAGAGATTACTGATAAAGTCGTAGTGAAATTCAAAAGCTCACTTCAAATGGAAGTATGCGCTGAAGATGTTGCCTGGTAAGGTAATGAAAGCTTCGCAAGTGGGGTATCCAGCTCTGAGAACACAACTACATCAGGAATATTCTGAGTGCTCTTATGCCTTCCTGGTAGCATCTTGTTCCATCCTACTTAACGTCAAATGACGTTATTGCTTTTGATAACTCCATTGTTAACCTTAGGCTAATTTTCGTCAATCTTCTGGTTTCTTGTTGTTTGTGAACACAAATTCCAATGCCCGTGGATATAATAATTGTCATGACTTTTGCTTTCGAATCTGGAATTTACCATACCTGAAGAAATGATATCACTGACGTGAGTGACAGGTAAAGTCTGTTGTGTTACACATTGTGCGTGTAATCAACAGTCTTGTTTGCTCAGTAGACACACACCATGTTTGCTGATCAGAGTCCCATATCAAAGGACTATCGATTTCATTTGCGATGGTGACATCATAAGCCATGGTATACAATTATCATTACCTGTCACCTACACATGAAAGGCATTATCCTCACATGTATGTGGAAAATATCGGATTCAATTTCTAAGGAATACCATCGAAATGAGATTTGAGGGTATTGCTTTGGCAAGCCCTCTTCAGCCACTTTTAACAGATGCACTTGTGTAGAAATTGGAGGAAAAAAAATGAAGGGCCTTCTAGGAAACCTTAAGTAGTATAATAATTATAATACGCCTTATCAAAGGAACATTTTACGCCTCATTCCTTTTGCATACATCTTGAATCTCTTTTAGTTACCAAGGCCACGATTAAAGGACGAGATTTTGTGAAGTCTACTTCACAGTGCACATGGAATTTTAGTGACTAACATCTAGGGGGAACAAACAGAATACTTCAATGTTACAGGGAAATAAAATGTCACGAATGTGCACAATCTGGTCAGAAATCCATCATCATCATCATCCACTGCTAAGCATTTATTATTTATTATCATTACCGGTGACTGCTTCTTAATTATCATTATTATTATTATTCTATGATACCTTGAACCAAAATTAATAAAGCGGATTGAAGCGCTTCGGCTGATTTAATTAATGTACCCCAAAATATGTGTTCACTAAAGTAGAAATTTGCCTAACATGAACTACTTGATCTACTTAAATATGATTTATTAGTAGTATGTACTTCTGTTTAATTTGATTGAGTAGTTGTCATGCTTTTTATAATTTTTTTGCCTTTGTAAAAATCATTCAAGTTCTAAAGGAATCATTAAAGAAACCTTCGAAATGACTTCATCCCATAGTGTTTGTTTTCCTCATTACGTCTTATTTAAATTTATCAAATGGACTAAATGTTTCTCATGAAAAGGTATAAATAAAAAGGGAGAGCAAGCATGTTGAAGACAAGAATATTTCCAATTATTGAATTATTGAACATAACATCACTTCCACCAAATGTGATGAGTTCTATAAATGAACACGCCGACACCGCAGGTAATTTTATTCCTCGAAGTCTGTTAGATTTTGAAGTTCAAAACGAATCAAGAGACTTCCTAATGTTTTTGTTTGCAATTTAGTCACTTTTTCAGACAGAACATGTCAACTGAAGTCAAACATATAAACTGATAACATACATAAATTGTGAACACTATTTGCATTTAAGTTCTGAACGCAACCAATATCAATTACACCGGTAAGTGTGTCATCCATTAGTAAAAATGTGTCTATCTGTCACTCGGTAATATTGAATTATTTACGGAGTTGTGAAAGCTTCAACATGCAAAAGGCAAATATTGCACAGTATGTGCTCTTTCTCAGTGGCCTTAATAATAGTGAATAATAATAATAATATTAATAATAATGACTGTTTTCGACTAGATACAGTACAGTGCGAATTTATCTCCTGTATTACTAAAATAGCTCTGAGAGATTCCTGTGCTTGTCTGTAGTGTTAATTCTCAACACTTTCAACTTCTCCTGTCATCATATTATGTGATTCAATGAAAGTATCTGCATCACAAACGACGTTCCACGTTGCATCATGTTATTCCGACCTCTACATCATTACAACATGGTATTCGATATACTGTTTTAGATTTCTTATTCTAGGCCACCGGATTCCTAGGAAGGCATTCTAATCAAAGCCCTATCAGGAATTCTACATAAGGCTTCTAACATTCACTTACATATATAGTGGTAGTAAAATAAGGACTTTGTATTTCTTTCGTACTGGTATTATTTTCATTATTTATAGTTTTGACGCTTAAACTTGTGAATTCAAGGACTTATCATCAAATGTGTATTCGCAAAATCAGCACCACAAATAAGCGAACTAAGTGATCCAACTCCTTTCCAATATATGGAGGCAAACACAATCCAAAAAGGGCTAGGGAGTAGGGTCATATGAGGAAATTTAAGAAGTTGTGTGACTCCCGTAATATGACTGCGAGCAATCAGTTGCATTTGAAACATCCATCATACAGTGATTAAGACTGCATCAATGTATGTTGTATGAAACAAACATTTTGCTAATTGGAAGGTGCATAATTCCCCGTGTAGCTGCTTATTACAGCTTTATCAATTAGGATTGAGTTAAATTTCATTTATGAAAAATATCGGCAGATTTCATATCGGCATTCACACTCAAGTATTTCATTCTCTCTCTAATAACTGTGTACCTTATTTATTTTACCTTTCAGTTAAGAAGACGGCACAACCCTGAAATGGTTATTTATCACCCACGTATGCCATTATCGTGTTAGTTAGTGAACGGAACACTGAAATTAACATTTCATGAAATGTAACCTGCTATCTGTGTGTGTGTGTGTGTTTAAAATAAATACTTCATAAATATATATGTATTCAAACTCTAAAGGACAGTTTCTTCAAGGAATTTTTGTCATTCCCTATGACACGCTTTACATTTGACATCAGCTAATTTCATAAGACTGATCGTTATGTGAATCAGACTCCTCAATATTATGTGACCAATTACTAAAAATTCGAATTCGAAGATCAGACTAAATTCACTAAATTTGATACACACTGCGTGAGTGAGGATAAGTTAACTTTTGTTAAGGTTAAGTGAGTGATAAAGGCTTGTCGTGATAGTCGCAGTACCAGAAAGTTTGTCAAGGGTGCTCATCGTACGAAATTCCTACAATTTCTTTATTCACGATTATGTACTTTTCCACTTTCATGGAGAAAATTAGATGATGTTGTTTATACACGTCAGTGGACGAGTTCATTGATATTGTTATTTCTATTGAATCACGTCATGATGTTTAATTCGCCCAACTTTTATCATAGGTAATAGTCACTATGTTCATTGATTTTGACATATGAAGAAGGTGTCCATGGACATTCAAACGACGTGCTAACGTGTTTGACATAAATTCACGTTAACTAAATCAGTCTGACGCTGTGTCATGTCTCTTTAGTTGATATTTCACTGACTGACAGTTGGGTCACCCAAATTATTGTTAAATGTTACCTGTCCAAAATTAATGTAGTATTAGTATTTTTTGGTTGATAAAAAGCCTTTCGTCTGCATTATAGACCATCCTGACGAAATCCCACCGGCAGCGGGCTATGGCTTGGATGAGCTGAAATACCCACCTAACATTGCATAGCACTACTGATAATCCTATCTTATCACCCTGTTTCACATTCCATTCCACGCAACTAATAATTGCACATAGGTGCCATATACAAGTAAGCATCCAACTTAAGAGAAGAAAAAAGAGTGCCAAGAGGTCTAAATAAATTCCTCAGTGGTATTCGCTAAGAGGTGGTTCCTGTGAATCAGAAGCGACTTACCTGGCCTTTTTTTATTGCATCTTGCGAGTGCAGCATATGTTCAGTCATACTGTCTGAGTGAGCAGTAGCTACAACATTTGAGTACAGCTCTGTTTGACAATTATCAGCGGTAGCAGGTGTTGTCGATTTACTTATGTCAATCCATGGACAACAGCGCTTATGATAATCACCAAATCGAGTATTTAACCTGGCCCATACTACAGCATGATCTTGACACCTACGAAAAAAGACGGAAACAACCGCATTCATGTGTAGCATTGACATCTTTCTGAGTTGAGATTTTACAAGAAAACTTGTGTGAAAATAGTGGTAGCTTGAAAATGCATTGCCGTCTGAGTGCAGCGCAGATTGGCTTACCTAGAACACAACACCATTCAGCCCAGTAGAAGATCAAGATATCAAAATCACCTGTTTGAAATTATGAAGCAAGTCATTCAGATGCAGTATGAATCACTTGAGAAACTTCTCATGGTTCTTACCTGACCAACATCCAGTCCGATTCGCGTCGATATACAAACTGTGTAATACATTGCGTCACGTAGTTTTAGATTTGAGGTGTTTAATTACAAATTGAAGTTTACCTTTCACTAAACGACTGACTAGTAACTAAATAAATTACTAATAGTCTAGGAACTGCAACGCGATAATCAACGGTTGACAAATGTCGGGGGGGTGAGGAATGGCATGAAAATGGTAGAAATGCAACAAATGATTTAGATATAAAAATGTATTACAAGTCGTCAGTTTCATGAACAAAGGACTGCTAACTGATGAAAATCGTAGAGATTCGAGCACAATTCCAGTTTAATTTTTCCTTCACGATGTCTTCAAGGATCGAGTTGTATTGCTGTAATGTCCGATTCCTCAATTTAGTTGTCTTTGAGGGTCACTCCTGTGGAACCTGACTTCAGTTTTGATGCGAAGACAATTGAACAGTTTCATGTTATCCGTATCAGTGGTAACCGATGACTGAAATATGGTAGTCCATCTGCTGTTCCTTTTCAAATTCTTTAGCCATATGTAGAGTAGTGGTGAAATCAGTCTTTTCAACTGCCATAGAAGAACGTGGGTGTTAGCTACTCTAGTGAAAATGGCCGGAAATCGTAAGGAAACATGTTTCGTGGAAACAGAGGCAGTTCTCTCTAAAAAACTAACTGTTTACTATATGATTAGAAATGATGTGTTACTTCTGGCGCTACTAAAATTCATGAAATACTATTTCTGACACTTGGAACTTACCCATGTCTAGGTGAAGATGCTACAGCGGACAAAGTATCACATGAAGATAAAATATCCCTCTTCGTTGATGCTCAATATGTGACACACTAACTAATATTGCAATTTTTTACGGTTTCACCCAAAACACAGATCACAGATGCAGTCAACCGAAAAATTGTTAAAATTGTAACACAAAAGAATAGAGAAGTGCACGATGAATAGCAGTTGATTTGTTAATTATGTTAGTTTGGATCTGTATCACAAAATCATAACGGCAAAATGAAAATATCATCCCGGCATGTAGTTTCACCAACCCTTGTTAATATTATTTATGACTTTTATGACTAATCTCTGCTAAGTGAAATAAGGGATAAGTTTTCAAAATACACTCGTACTGTGTATAGTTCAGGCTGTCTGCAGCTGAATAGAAGATTGGAAGTTAAATATCCTAAATTATCCTTCACATCTTGTCATCATTCATCAGTGTTGAACACTCTCCGAATTCCCATGACACCGTCTTCCTTTTACAAAGAATGTCTTCACATATTCTCAACGTTTGTTTACATCTCTGCATTGCTATTCAATTTTAACTGCATCAGTATGGCTAATTACATCAAAATGACCAATGAAATTTGAATTACTACTCAAAAAGCAAAGCCAAGAACAGACTTTATTTGATGTACTCAAGAAGAAGAAAACACAGTTTTGTGAAGTACATATTTCGAAAACACACGAAAACACCACACAGAATATTGCTTGAGAGTTTACTGTTCGTCTTCATTTAAAATTTATGAAAATGGCGTGTACAGTCAATGAATATCCACCTTATGTATGTGATGTCGTACCTAATGAAGAAAATGAATAAAGTACAATGGTGTTAATTATTAGAAAACATTTAACTTTTAAGAATAAATATCGTTGAATTTTCCTGTTCTCTTGTAAGTAACATTCCAACGAAATTCACGATCACTATGATGTTGAATCACATTTCTCCACAACCTTCACAAATTTGTTTATTTCCATAGTTTTCATTACTCGTTTGCTGATGTGTTTACGTTTGAGTGCAGCAGCTTATAGAATGTTTTGGAAGACAATTGAAATGCAACTCCTCCTTGTGACATGATAGATGAATGTGTGTTATGATGATGATGAGTGCAACATAAGCAAATAAAGTTTCTAATTAGACATAGAGTCACTTCAATTTCGGACATGACTGTGTTAGCTGCCTAATTCCAACTAGTTGTGGGGTTGACAGAAAATAAATTTGATATCCGCTATAACATAAATTGAAGCAGTTCATGCACAAGGCATCTGTAGATATATATATATATATATATATATGATAAAAATGAATTAAGAATGAAATTAAAGAGAAAGAAAGATGAAAAAGAAGTGAAAGCAGCTAGGCAGTGGATGAACTCATAAAGACAGTTGAGCAGGTAATGCAGGATGACTGAAATCTTCAACAATGAAACTAGTGGTTTCATCATCAACTGAAAAATTATTCCATAGAATGATCACACAAGCGAACCAGTGTGTACTACTCTGGTCTTATTCATATGCCACTTTTATGTGAATGAACTACTGAGTTCTTTAAAATCGTCATTTGCATATGTTTGCAGTTTTTTATTGATCCAACACTTAAGTTCATCGGCATTCCTCTTAAAATATTGATATCTTTTAAGCATGTCCAAAAACTTAGATATGCCTCTGGCGAACTCATCATTAAGAGATACAGCGACTTTATGAGAAGTAGAAGGTTTGTAAGGCGATTTATTGTGACAAGAACATTCGCGACTACCTTGTCGTAATCTTTCTAATTCCATTTCTTTCTCTTTTTGGACTATGCGCAATTTCGCTAGCTCCAATTCTACCATATAGCGTGATTCATACTCGTTGCTTCCAGGGAAATCAGCTTCATTACTCTTTTCTAACTGTGGAGTTAACGACGGCATAGTTTCATAACTTTCGTCTGCCATACTGTTCGAAACTTTGTAGGATTATTTTTGTCCTACAGATTTAATCCTTCCTCAATACTGACGACACAGAGTCTGGGCTTAACTATAGTTAAAACAGAATGACTTGACTTTAACTTTATCTGTTTCTAAAACATAAAATAAATCATACAATTACACCAAGAAAAATGTACAAATCCACTGTCATTACAAAAACAGGACAAAAACGTACCGAACAGTATTGAGGGTACGGACAAAATGAACAGTCAATTAATTACATGTATACACAAATGGAGTGACAGACAAAAAAGAACATTCAAGGTCAACATCACTTGGTGAGAGTTACAATAAATTGACCAATAATCGCGACAGGAAGGTCACATCATATTGATTAACTGTCTATCATATAGTCTATCTATCTATCGCGATTAACACACACACTTCCTTTCTCCCTTGTAAAACCATGCTGGAATATCTTCTCGTATCCATGTTGAAAGCGTCCTCTGACTACGGCCAATATACCTTGCTCCGCAAGAGCAGCTTGATAATAAAATCGTTGAAAAGAAGCTCTTCTCTGAATATTGTGTTATTAATGCAACAATGGGAATTATTAAATTATCAAATATATTTAACACTGAGAGATTTTTTACAAACCAAAGGAGATCAAGCAAATACATCATGAAATGATGTGTGATTTTAGGTTTAACACGCAGCCATTAGCTTCACATTGTATGCAATCACTGGCTATTGTACGCTAAAATTAACGGATTTATAAATATAGAGCCTAATGAAGAATTTATTGAAAATAATTAACTCAGCCTAAATATTAAAGTCTTATTTTCAAAAGAATGGTTACTGAAGAAGGAATACTCTTTTCGATGACTTCATCATCAGCTGGTTCTACAGTTATGTATACATAATAGTGAGTGAATAAATGAATTAGTGTTTAAATAACATCGAATCAATCAATCATTCATAGTAACATGAATGGATTACAGTTCAGTAGCATCAACATAACAATAAAGTGAATGTCAGACAGGCAAATTAGGAATGATAATATTACAAATTCTTGAATTTATATTGTCCACTGAAGAAAGCCTGGGCCGTAGTAGTGGCTGGCTGAACTTGCTTCTTCTGCACATAGAGCGCCTGTCGTTTCAGGCAAATCGCGATAGCCTGTGTTGTTTCAAGCATGCGGTACCTGGACGTTTTTGGCAATTTATTTGGTACCCAGTAGATGATTGTGGAGAAGGCTTCCTCAATGCTAGATTTGTGGCCAGTTTGGACTGGATGGTCTAATATCTAACTGTTGGCGGTTTTTACTACGCACTTCCTTAGCCATACTGGGAGATGCTCACAAGTGAGCACAAAAAATCAACTTCCTAGACCAATGGCCAATATATTTATTTAATCAGTCCTACACTAGAAGATGAAATGATTAAATTCGATTTGCCTCAAAATGGATTGGTTGTCTTCTTGATTTACATTTTCTGCACTTCTTGTTTTCCAGTGAATTCAAACACTTCTTATGCATCAATGACCAAACCAGCAGTGAGAGTCGATTTTCAAATTCTTCAAGACGTACATCATAGACGCATTTGCTGCTATCGAGCTGTTTATTCGTATATCAAACTTTCACTACTTTCAGTGGCATAAAATAATCCTATTCTTATCGACAAATGTTATTCATCTATTCAGGTTTCACTTTTGTTATATTCCATAGTATAAGACAATCTCTTTGAACACTGTCATTTTTATAACTGAAACTTATCATATTTGAGTTTGTGACAGTTTCTTTTTCGACAAATCTAACCAGACTATTTTGTCATCTTTGTGATTTAATTTAACTGCGCTTCAATATTTGACTTATTAAAATAAATCCATTCCATCCATTTTGTAAAATGTTTTGTACTTTTGTACTAATATCTTGAACCTTCTCGAAACAAAGCCTGTATCAGTAGGATTTTTCTTCAAATTATCGAAAGTGGTTCTAAAATGATCACCGCACAAAGTGATGATGGCAGTGGCTTGGTGAGTGTTCACTCGTATTCTTTAAGAATGAAGTGTTGTAAGCATGCTTAACGCATGTGAAAGGAATATCCTCTTTCTCGCAAAACACTCTCAAGTAACACCAGAGTGAGACAACAGTAAGTGTGAATTTTGACAAAACTGGTCGATAAAAAATTCATTTTTGTCGTATTTTCACCATGTTCCCAAGCCCACTGCTTTAATTGAAATAATACCGACCAGTCTTCAAATGTAATTAATTAAGTATTAGGCAGCATTAACTACGTTGAATTAAACCAAGCAAGAAAATGAACACTACATCATATTTTATGCTTAAGCCACTATCATTTAGTATACACTTATAGGCGTCGGTGGCACAGCTGTAGAATACTCGCCAACCACGCCTCATGTGGTCCGGGGTTCAATACTTGGTCACCAACGCACCCCTTTACTTCACTAAACCAGTAATAAGACTGGTAACGACAGAAGGTTGGGCATGAGGCTAGCAATCATATCCCGTAAAAATAAATACCACTGCTAACGAAACTTCAAGCCTCTAAGTGCTGGATTGTGTCAAACAAAATTACTACCATCAAGAAATCTGAAAACTGTCAGCGTTTTAGTCCTTACAGGATCGCTTAGGGAATCCCGTACGATGTACGCTGTTCACTACCCTGTAGTCACTGGGGAGGTCTGTACTGCTCATCACAAACAGTGAGGTACGAATTTTCAATACTGATGTCAAATCAGAGCTTCAGTGTGCTTTAGAAATTCGGCTGATATGTTCAAACAAGCATTTTCAATAGGCTGTTACAGACGTTCACCAACAGATCTCTCCACACAGTACTGACCATAAAGGATCAGTAGCAAGGACACCTGGCCAAAATCCCTCCGCTCAAAAGTTATACAGCAAGAAGCAAAGAAGCGTATGACATACATTTGGGGAGACCTTTAAATTATATCACACCCGTGACAGGCCCTGTAGTAAAACCCGAATGGAAAGTAACAGATTGGGCTTTGGACCGAGGATGACATGTTGAAGATAATGAAGAGAAGAAATGAAAGCTTCAGGGAAGTCGTAGAGTCAGTTGAAAGTGATGAAAAAGAACCGATTGGAATAGAGATATTTTTACAAATGATTACGTTAATCGTAAGAATGAATATTACAGAGGAGGCATGTTCTTCTTCAATGACAGGAATTGCCTGTTTACTGAGTAGATTTATGGTTGGAGAATTTTCCAGCTCTTCTAATTCAGCTGGATTTCTCAGTGGTCGATAAGAGGTTCTACAGTGTCCATTTCTTCTGATCGTCTTGAATTCTTGCGAGGTTTATCGCAGAATTTTATTTTATAGACACAGTTACATTGTGAATCCCTTGGAATTTTGTCTTTTACATGGACAAGGTTGCTTTTTAATGTAACTGTCGTTTTGAAGGAAACTCTGTTGTTGTGTTTATTGAGTACTCTTCTGATATTGTCTGACGTTCCTGATCTGTGTGCAGACGAACAGTATTCATGCATTTATTCCACCATTTGGTTGGTGAACTGGTAGCAATATGAATAGATATATTTTAGCTCACGATTCCTAGTTATTGAATCCATACTTGATTACTGTTGATGCACAGCTCATTTAGTCAGTTACCATTTTTTTTTATTATTCTACAGAGGAATTTAATTCCTACAAACTAGTTTCTTCAGTGCTTGTATCCCTTACCTGTGATTGTTTCTATTGTATCATTGTAGAAATCAAAGAATGTCAAGCTCTATTTCAGATAGTGCCAGGTTAATTTATGCTGACACTCAGTTCCAGTGCTTCCTCCCCCCCTGATTGTCCCCAACCATCTTACATCAATTCATATTGCACAGTGCGGACGAGTGACCTGTTTTGCGGACAAAACTGCACACGTGACTGTGGAAGTTAGTCACTATCACTATCAAGAAAAAGGCACTTGACACTCATCACTCAGTAGAGACCATTCAACTTTTCCTTTCAGTGTGATAAATGGAAGTGATAAATTCTTAATCGAAATGTAACATTAACATTTTGTTTAACTTTAGAATGACAGAATGCAAAGTCTTTCCTAATATGGAGCAAAATTTCTGATGTTGATGAGTGAAGTAGTTGATTTACAAAGTCATACAACACTCCAATGTTGTTTCATTAAGGCAGAATCAAGCTACACTGAATCTCTCTGCATACGTTTACAGATGTGTTGTTTCATTTGACAAAAGAACATCTCACCTGATGTGCCTATCTGCATAACAGGCGTAAACTAGAAAGTGGATAATGACTGATACAAACCTCAAAACATTTCAACTGAATGACTGAAGTGTGAAATATTTGCAACAGCAAGAATAATCAACCGATTAAACATACAAAACAGATCAATAAATCCGAACACAATTATTTGTTAGTTGCTTACTTACCTAGTTAGTTAGTTAGTTAAACAATTCACGTTCACGTAAACGTCATAGTCACTTTCTTTGCTAAGAAGTGAATTTTGCAAGCAACCATACAAGGTAGCCACAGTCTTGTTACCAATCTATGACATGGTAGAGAGGACAAAGTAATAATCATATGAATAAATGTACTACTTGAGTGTTGGCTAATTTGTTAGAGGAATATATTTTAGATAAATAAACTTGACTACTTGCAAATGGCTGAAAGTAGTAATTGTTTCAGACTGAAATTTTTCTGAACGATTTTGCTTCGTGTAATTGACAACAGTGATAAAGTGAGTTCTAGGAAAGATATTCAGTTTTTTCGCAGTCACATACTTGTGTTCACCTCGAAACAGTGAAGCGAATGATGAATTATGTGTGAATGTGTTAAACTGTTGAATTTTCTCTAGAAAAGGTGAAGAATGTGCAATTCAATAGGAAACAAATGAAAGACACAGAACTGCATTGTTAATTGGGTGAATTCAGTTATGTATAAGGTGTCAGAAGCATGGTGTTTACATTTTTGGTGACGATGTAACTAGATTGACGTGAAGAAATCGGTATATTCATTCAAAACGAGATGCTGCAACCATTTAGAGGTTAGGAACCGATTTAGAGAAAGAAAGACAACCTCATCTTCTTCAATTTTTTCGAGATACTTCACATCACATATAAAATCATGAATTCTCAGATGTTCCAACATTCATCTTTCAGAAAGGAAGATTCTGCTTCAATTAACTAATGTTTTTTGAAGTGCTTTGCAAGTTGGATATGCGTCAATTTTCCATAAATCGTGAAATATACTGTGTGGAATAGGACCGGATAGTAATATCATTGTGACGTATTCTGAAATCTAGTGAACATAGTCATCACAGTGAATAAACCACAGCCACAGTTCATTATCCGTGCATGTCTCAATCAATATTATTCCGAATACAGCTTCGATATTTGAAATTTTTTGAGAAACTAGTTCTTTTTAAATCTCTTTTCATTAATGGTAAATATCAAATGAGGAGACATCAAAATCAGCTAAAAATGTCTAAGTGCGGCATATGCTACTGATGAGATCTATCAGTAGATGTAAAACGGCGTAAAAACATCAATTATCAAGGAGATAGATCTGATGTCAGAGAAGGCAAATAATACAGCGTTGTGGAGACACATGGGATACTTGAAAGAGAAACAAAGTAACACAGTGTGAAGGACGGCCAGAAGTAGCACAATAACGAAGATGTGTGCAAATGGTGCGCTGAAGGTAAGCTTTACATAATGTAGCTATGTAGGGATGCCAAATTATAACTCATCATTCCTTTACCATGTCTCTTGTCCCCTACCCATACATATGTGCGATGTATTAAGAAGAAGAACTATTTTCTTTTGATAGTATGTGGCTGATAAATGCTTAAAAACATGAGATGAGATGTAGTAGAAACCAATTAGGTTAGCTGAAATGAATTTGTGCAATTGTAGCATAACTGGGACATTCAGAAACAGCTAAAGTTTTGCATCATTAGTCTAAAACAGAGTTAGAAATAGGTATTGAAGGTGTGAATCAATATGTCAAAAGTTACTCCTCGGAGCATTATTGTCATGCAATGCAATTTGCAAATCCTGTCTATAAGAAAACTGTTGTCTAAACATAAAATCACTTTTGGTGAGTTATTTCCACATTAATTTCTAGTGATTGTATCCTTCTCATAGAATGAATATTATGGTGAATATTGACTTTAAGAAGATCGGTGGAGTTACATTTCTTCATTGAACCACAGAAGTAATAACGGGTATGATATAGTAGGACAGTAGGATCCATTCTAATCATGATTTGATAATAATGTAAAGGTAGAAAGAGGTCACCAGGGGTCGTTTATTTTGATAATTCTGAATTTCGTAGGACTTCTCTGAACACAGCCATCGATATTCTACTGTATTTTTCATTTCCAGTTACTTTTCATCAGTCAACCAATTCAGCACGCCTCTATGAGGAATCATAAGTTAACGTTTTACTGTTATTTCCTTGATTACACTTTAATCAGTTCAGTGGTACGAAGTTAACTCTGTTAACTTGCTTCCTTATGATCCATTTTCATTTCAGCCAGTTTATTGCCTCTCTTGCTCTATTCATTGTAGTAAGTGTTTTTATTTTGCTTCTTCATTAGTAATAATCTGACTTTAGAGTTTTGGTCATGCTTATTTCTCGTGACTAATGAAAATTGTGTCAGCTATGTATACTTGTCTTCAAAAGATGGAGGGATTGGGAGCTTCACTGTAACGCTTATCTAAAGTGATGATATTATTACTATTATTACTATTTTTTCCTTTAATTCCTAGAGGAACATAGGGCTTCGGCCGTGCGTCTACATTGCGTTCGGTTCTCTGCTAGAGTCTTCACCTGCCTCAAAGTCTGCCCACACGTTTTCATCTCCTCTTCACATCACCTCCTCCAAGTCACCCTCGCACTGACGACCAACCCACCGCTTCCCTTCCGGGTTCCACTCGAGCAATGGCTTGTCTAGTGATGTCACTTGATGGTTTCCTCAGAGTATGGCCAATCCATCTGCATTTCTTCCTGCACATTTGTTTCACAATCGGTTCCTGCCGTGTTGGTTCGCTCCCAGAGATATCTGTTGCTGATCTTTTCTGGCCATCTGATCTTGAGTATTGAGCGAAGACAGCTGTTGATGAAAGTGTATAGTTTGTTTGAAGTTCCCTTCGTGACGCACCAAGTCTCTGATCCGTATAGTAGCCCTGACTGACTTCACATTGGAGTTGAAAATCCGAATCTTATTTTTGACGCTGAATGTTGTTGACCTCCACACAGACTTGAGAGTAGTGAAAGCTTGTTTTGCTTTTCCGATTCTTGCTTTGATATCCTCATCAGTTTCGCTTGTAGTTGAAATTATGCTTCCCAGGTAGGTAGGTAATAGAGGTTGTTTCTTTCAGGTTCCTCCCATTTATGCTGATCGTTGTCTGTTGTTTTTGCTGTTGTTATTGCCCAGGAATCTTCATCACCTCTGTTTTCTCTATGTTCACCTGAAGTCCCTCCTATCTTTGATGCTTCTTCTGCTAACTTGTTGCTTTTCTATTGCATATCTTCCAATTTGTGGGAAATCAGACATATATCATCGGCGAAGTCCAGATCCTCCAAGATGTTTTTGTGTGAGTCCATTTTATGCCTGTTTCCTCATTGCCCGCTGTTTGTCGCATTATCCAGTCTACTGCAATCAGGAAAATCATTGGCGATAGTAGGCAGCCAGCTTGTCTTACTCCTGTCCTCACTTCGAAGGATTCCATAAGTTTCTCGTTGTGGATAACTTGGCATGCAGCATTATCGTATAGCTGTTGGATGAGATGTATAATTGTCGGTGGCACCCCATAGTAGTGAAGTAGAAAGTAATGATAGCGTCATATAAACTATCTCAGTATGAATACAATTCAAATAAATGTAAAATTTAGGTATTATCCGTAGGGGAGAATAATTGCCTTCTGTTGTTACAGTATGTGTGCTTATACACATTTGAATAAATAAATCAGGTAAAATCTCAAAAGTTAGGTGATACTAAAGGTGAAGTGGATAGATAATCAGAGTTTTAACTAAATATTGTAAAAGTACGAAGTAAATGAGAAATAAGAAAGAGTTGGAAGTTTGAATTAGAATTCAACTAGGCCGATGGAGAACACACAGAAAGTTAGAACAAACCTCTTTTGTGTCCAGAGACTATGATTGTACTCCCGAAGTTCGGTAGCTTCAGTTGCGCGTAAAAGGTGGGTTCGAATCGCGTTCAGAAGGTTCGATGAAATGCGATAAATAACCTTGAAGTCACTTCTCTTGTCTACCTGGTGACAGTTATTAATAAAATGAGAGAAAATGCAACTTCTTGTAGATATTACTTGGCTTTTTTCGAACCACGAAAGATGCTCAATATTACTGGACGTCAGTTTATTCATATAACGTCATAACTTGTAAATTAATATTGATTATTAGGAATAAATTGTGTTCGGAACGCGATTCAGTTATTCTTAATACTGTATCACTTTGTAGCATATCAAATAAACTTACCTTACATGAAGTAATCGCATAACCAGTTGAAATATCAAATGATTAGGACTGAGTAGATTCTGAGTGTGTTCTTCATCGAGGGAGTTACAGATCAACCATTCTGCAAACATTTAATCGCGCAGGATTCAATTTAGGTTTTTGTATGATTCGATTTATTTCTCGTGTTGTTGGCTCAATCTTAAAACGGCTCACTACGCTACGCTTCACGCATGTTGGTTCAGCTAGTCCGCAGACTGAATTCTCCAATGAAAATAATGTCAACACTTGAATATCAATGAGATGCTCACTAGAGACTGGCCATATTCAGGTAGGTAGTTACCTGGCTTTTAGTGGGATGTCGTGACCAGTAGGATGCAGCAGGTCGGGTGTCAGGACATATACTCGCCGAAGACATTGGCTAGTGGTTGCGCTATGTCGTGAATTGGCAGAAGTTAGAATTCATGGGCTGGCCATTGGATTGAGCACCGGTGTCTTAGTGGTCTACGAGCTAGCTCGCCTTGTAACCAGAGGGTGCTGGGTTCGAACCCTGTTGGTGGGTGCGTACTGTTGGAGAGTCCCAAACTAGGCTGATGAAGCAGCTGTCCAGCACTCCTAGCTTGTTTTCCAATGGTTCTCTAACCAACGTCAGCTCATGATGAAATCCTGTACCCAGTGAATCGAATGCCTACAAACCAATACTTGAATAATGTCAAGTAACAGCTGCAGAAATGCAATAAATACGTATGCTAAAATATGAATAATTTACGGAATCTCATGTTCAGCTTTTTCTCAAAAATATTTTCTATTTACTTCTTCACTACACTTAACTTAAAAGTATCGATTTCATTCAAGAGGTATTCTTGTTTATAATAAGCAATGGTCAAAGGTAAACAATTTATTAAAGCTACAGTAGAAATAACAATTGGTTTGATAATAATAAACCACTACACTAAAGTCCCGCAATTACCAATCGAGGAACTCCTGTCTATCATAACTGTATCGAATTCCGCCTATCAAATTTGAATATGACCAATAAACAGTGAAGTAGGAGTGTAGAAGTGTAGACCACCAGGGGACTGATATTCGTGCTGCATGAATAATTTATACCACATGATAATATAAGTGTGGTAATTTACACACAAACACTCATGCACATGCACACACACTTTGAACACAACGACACAATTAACGCTGAATTATATCATTATATTCATTTGATGAAACGGACTTTGATCACTCCAACCACATACATATATATCTTTATGTTGCACAATCACTCCACTCTATTTAGCCTGATCAAGTCAAGAAATTCATTATGAATAAATGCTCAGGCTGGTTATTGCTGTTGTTGTCGATTAATTTATTGCCTAATTGCTCTTCAGAGCAGCTGGAAAGGAATTATTTCGCTGACACAGTCAAAGCCAGATGCACTCAATGGGCCATTGAACATAATGTTCTTGAGTAAGTTATTCTTAACAGTTACATCTTTTCACTCAAATACATGACATATTTGACTGAGGCACACTTTTGTCTGTATCATAAAGTATGGTGATTCATTATAATAAAGGCTTTTGTATTTTCCAATGAATGAAAAACAAAACGATATTGTTTTTCCTGACCTTTCGCTATTTAATGCTAATAGCTTTATCAAAGTATTATTAAACCGGAATTTACAAAATCTAAGCATATATATAACAAATAGTTAAGGGGTGAGAAAATAGACTTAGGTCAAGTTAAAGGGACATATTGAAAGTAAAAATAGCATTGAAGATAACTAAACCAAATAACAAAGGTAATAGTACATCTGTTATGGTATCAAAATAAAGTTTACTAACTTGATCATCGTTCGTTAGGCTGGGGTTATTTTTCATTGTCAAGTTGGTCAATTGGTAAAGATAACAAAATCAAAATCAAGTGTAGATTGTTGGATTTGATCAGTGTGTAAAATTATAACGGCAGTGTGTGTTTACATAGTGAACTTGCTTATCACATTCGTGTTGATTTTGTCACTTGATGGGGGGAGGGAGGTGTTGTAACCAGGTCAGATTCTGTTTTAGTCCATCATTCCTATTCATCAGACAATTTGGATTCCACTTGATATGAAGTGCTTCTGATGACGTTAGACGTTCTTTGTCATTTCTGAAGCTTTTCTGGATTATTTCAATATTGTCAAAATCAATTTTGTGACCTGATTCTATAGCGTCGCGTGTAGACTTATGGCTGATGATTTTTCAAGTTTTTGTAGTTCAAGGGGATTTCTCGGTGGTAGAACAGATGCTCTACGGTGTTCATTTCTTCTAATTTTGATTTCTCGAGATGTTTGTCCGATGTATATTGCATCACATTCCAAGCATTTTATTTTATAGACACAATTAGATAGTGAATCTTTAGGGATCCGGTCTTTTATATGGACAAGGTTGTTTCATAATATGTCTGATGTTGTAAAGAAACTCTGATGTCGAGCTGACTGATTACTCTTCTGATATCATCTGACGTCTCTGCTGTATATGGAATGACGACTGTTGATGTCCATGTTTTCGGAATGCGTTTTCGGCCATGTCAAAGTATTATATAATACTTTGATAAGACTATTAGAGGCATTAAATGGAGAAACGTCAGCAAAAACAACAGTAGTATCGTTTTGTTTTTCAATCATTGGGAAATACAAAAACCTTTATTATAATGAATATCATATACCCAATACCTAAATTCTTTCAAACTGTTAAGAGTGAACTTGGTTTGGATATATATAAAATAAGGTATAGTGGTTTAAGTGTTTATTGAAGTTTAACTTTTGTCTCTACACTTGATTCGAAACATGGTTGGTATGTTCCTGAGATCTCAGAGTTTCAGCGTTAAATGTTAATATCTTCCTTAAAATAAATTTAGTTATTCACTTGCAATACATTTCACAAAAAGGGATTATTTACACTCGCACTTCTTTGTTGACGCGTTTATAATCGGATTCAGTAATTAATCATTCACACACAGAGGCTCAAGGCACCCACCCTAGATTTGGACTTATTCATTGAACTTACTGCAGTAATTCTATGTCCAACTGAGTCCACAGTGGTGATCTACTTCATTTCAATCAGTATTACCACTATCAGTGATGTTATCTCAAATCTTTAAGTATTCACCCGTATTAATATTAGAACAAGACATAAGCGAACATTATTGTTGTTTTCAATTAGATCTTCTTCAGGCTTTACTCTAATTTACATAGATTTATATATAAAAGGTTTTAACCAATGACGGTGATTTTGGGAATCAAATAATAATCTTAATAGTCTTAATAATAATAATGTGGTAAATGTTTTGAACATAGTTAATAACGATGATTATAATGATAAGAAAATATTGATAATAAGGTTTATGCAGGTGGCGATAAGAATAACAAAGATAGTATATGTATATAAGTGTATGAATAAATTAGGTCAAATCTTAAAAGGTGAAGTGGAACGATAATCAGAATTTAAATAAATATTATAAAAGTACGAAGGAGGTGGAAAATAAGAAAGGGTGGGAGGGTTTTGAATAGAATTCCCCTAAGCCAAGGGATAGACAAAGGTAGAACAAACTTCTTTTGTATGCAAAGACTAGGATTGTTCTCTCGAATTCCCATAGCTTCGGCTAGGTGTAAAAGACGGTTTCTGATTCCATTCGAAAGACTCGATGGAATACGATAGATAACTTTGAAAGCATTAATTTTGTCCATTTGGTGACCGCTATCATTAATTAAATGAGCCAAAATAGAACTTCGTATGGATTTTATTTGACCTTTTCCAAACCATGAAGGAAGATGCTCATTAATGCGTTTGTTAAGCTGTCTAGTTGTTCGCCCTATATAGCTCCCTCCACAGGAGCAACTAAATTTATAGATACACAGCTAGGTAGCTTGTCTTTCACTTGAGCAATCATAGTTAGTCGGCTGGAAAGTGACAAACAAAGGGTGGTGGCAGTGTAAATCCGTTTTATCGCTCTCGATAATCTCAAATGTAAGACTTCACTAGCCATTAAATTGCAGTTTCATGAACAGTTCTTTCATTTTAACTGTTGTCAGTTTTCCTTTATTGTACCTGGTATTCATGTGTCTCGTAACAAATCTACTAGGATAACCCATTTGGACCAGCGTATTTTGGATATATCCTAGCTCATTTATTTATTTACTGAATTGTCTACATATACACTTATATACATATACTATCTTTGTTATTCTTATCGCCACCTGCATAAACCTTATTATCAATATTTTCTTATCATTATAATCATCCTTATTAACTAAGTCCAAAACACTTACCACATTATTATTATTATTATCATTATTTGATTCCCAAAACCACCGTCATTGGTTAAAATTTTTTATATAAATCTATGTAAATTAGAGTAAAGCCTGAAGAAGATCTTATTGAAAATTATCAGTGATGTTATCTGAAAAATTAATGAGACCATACGAGCACCTCTCTGACACATATCCGAATGACATTCATCTAATGTATCGCTTGTATTCACAGCATGAATTAAACATGCCTGATACTATTTACATGTCACTTTCAGTACATTGATATCAATATAAAACTTGGCCACTGTGGTAGACTATAATTCCATTATGCATAAGAATTTATTTTGATAAAATCACAGTGTTGTTACACAGTAATACTAACTGATGATGACGTTTCGAGCAGAAACTATTGCTACTCATAATCATATCAAGGTACTCACCCACACAACTTTCTTGCTTCATTCATGCATAACAGTAGAAATCGGTGATTAGACATCTTAATAAAATCACTGTAGGCTAAAGTACATTCAGAAATCAAATTAGTGCTATCAATAAAATACAACCAGATGGGAAATAAGATGTATTTTATGGCAAAATAAATAAAAAAAATAACTTGTTATAATGTGAAATGAATACATTTTGAAATTGTTTATTATCCTCCTCTGATTTGACTGACTGGTGGGGATAATATCTTTCATATCTCTGGGATTTGCGTTGAGCCACTTCTATTGCATGCTCTGGGTATAGACTCAATGAATAAGGATTCATCAGTCAACCTTTTATCTTCGTGGGATCAACCATTCTAACCTTAGCTAAATTCTTATGTTATAATAATCTCATTACTCTTGCGTGATCTATTAATTTTACCTGTGTAGTTGACTTAAATCACAGTCATTTCGATGTATTTTGCAAATTATATTATTTTGTTTAATTGGGTCAACCTACATAATGCTTTAGGCTACAGAGCTTGTTCTGCCTGAGTGAGTTTGTAGGTTTGAATGTTACTGTAATTCCTGCTTGATTGAGAATCCTACCAAGGGCCTCAGATGTCTCCTCCTTGTATGGTAAAAATTGTAGATTGATTGGTAACACTCATGTTATTATTTCTGAATGTACTTTATCTTATTCTGATTCGATTCATATGTCTAATAATCGATTTTACTCATGTATATAAACGAAGCGAGAAAGTTTTGTGAGTAGTGTCTTGATATGATTATGAGTAGCAATGATAGTTTGGGCTCGAAACGTGGTCATCTGTTAATTGTTACTGTATAAAAACACTGTGTGTGATTTTATCAAAATAAATTCTTATCCATAATGGAGTATTAGTGATCGAATCTTTGATTCTGCAAATGTCAGTGGAACATTCATAAAAGATTTGTAGGAGAATACTCGAAACTACTGAGTTAATATTATTAGTAATATAGTGAAAATGTAGTCACAAAAGAAAACACATTTTGTTTTCACTTTCTTATTATTATTTGAAGAATACAAAAATTAGTTGAAAACAAACGAAAGCAACTAACTCGTGCACATATGGATATTTGATCCATCTATAAAGGTGATTCAGGCTCTCAGATTTCGTCCGAATGCTGAAAAAAGTCGAAACGCTTCGTGAGTCGCTGACTGCATACGAATAACTGTCAACCTATGGATGCTTTTCGTCAGTTCCACCTGATACTAAGAACCATGTTATATTAAAGTTGAACATTCTCCCTCATGATGACAAAACGTTGTTTAGGCATTCAGAAAGGTCTACTCTGACAGTATAATTTCTGATTAGGTGAGAGATATGTCACTTGTCAATGGTGAAGTTAAACACTGTGGCTTCATAAGAAGCTGTTTCTCGCTCAGTAATCTGAATCACTCATAATAATAATAATAATGAACATTAAATCATGAAATTCCAAAATTTCATTCATACTTATTTTAATTGAATCCTTTTCAATCATAAAAGCATAGACTGCGATGAATTGTGGCAATCGTTTGAAAAGATTTTACATGACGCGCGTAATCAGTCAGAATGTGTTATGCAACCCACAGCATACGATGAATTTGTCGAGAATGCATTCAAAAAACAACCAAAGATAGAAAATGTAAGTATACGTGACCTTTAGTTTGTAACAAATGTGTATATGCAATGTAAAGCCTTGTGAGAAGTAATTCTGTCTGACTGTTAATTCATTTCAAGTTACATAGAAGATTCATCTTAATTTAATATTTTTCAAGTATTAAGTGCTGTTTTAGTAAATGCAGATATTTTGACAAAACTAAAGGTGACTTTTGATGAGATTTGGCCAGTTAAGAAAACACTAAATCAGGATACTTAACGCGTGCTTTGAAAAATTATCGTTGTTCACTATTTAAGTTCCACAATACAGTGAATGTTCAGAACCATCCTTTTAGGCACTATTCTGTCCCAAGTAATTCGCCAAAGTATTTCCTTTCTCACAAGTCTGCTCGTGATGAATATCATCTAGTAATAAGTTAACCATAATGTCATCTCCACCCTCCTTTATTTTATTCCTGTGTATCGTTGGCAGCAATAATGAAATCTAATTTATTAAAAACAGGAGTGAGCTTCTGATGATCTTCGTTCTGAAGTTAAATCCAACGGTACTTGATAGTTGATAAGCTAATGCCTTGATTCAATTTCCTCAGTTGATTTCTTACATGTTACACTTTATGTAAAGTGGGTGATAAATTAGCGCGAAACTGTAACTTCAAGAGACAAGATTTCAGGTAGAGCTAGACACTATTTTTCTGATACTGTGCGGAGAATAAAGGAAAGCCGATGACACGTGAGAAATGCATACTAATCCAATGAATACCTATAATTTAAAAAGCAAAACCCTGACACTAATCATACTAAAATAAAATTTAAAAAACATTGGTCAAAAAAGTTGATAAATTAATTCGAAAGAATTCATTAGTTAGTTATATAGCTTGGAATTGTCCACCAATTAAATCCTAATTGTATGGCCAGAAATCATCGAAGCATCTGCACAAGAAGCCAACATGTTAACCTGAGACCGAGCACTTCGGTCCAATCAATCGACGGGAAAATCTAAAATCCAATTAAATTATTAATATGACCCGTTGCACAAGAGGTGGCTTCCGTGGCTAAAGTAGTCTAGTGGATTACGCTTTGGCGTCTGAAACTATGGACACTGGGTTTGAGCCTCGGTGGGAAAATCATCACCCACTGGGGAATGCAAATATATCCGGTGACGAGTCCCAAATAGGATGAAATGCACATCCTGGATTCCACTGCTAATCACCATCCTCAAATTAAATTTCGTGATAACTTCCAAACGATTTACTAGAATTTGCAGTCTGTCACTCAGTCCTCTGTAGATAAACATTCTGTTATAAGATGGAATTATATACTCTCGTGTGTTGAAACTGATGAATAACAGATTTCCATTATGGGTAAATTTTTTTTATTTTGATAGAGTCTCACAGTGTTATACAGTAATATTTTTTATTCTTATATCAATGATGAATAACAGATTTGCTTAACATACCTTAGGCAGACCACTCAGTAACTTGTAACAACAAAAGACAAGGGCCAGGCAACACATCGTTTATTGAGAAGGTCAACAGATATTTAAAGATGTTTATGTGCATTATTATTAGCGTTATTGTTAGCGAAGAAGCAACCTCTTGGTTGTTTTCTTGCTGAAGGTCAATCTGTTATCATTTTGTGGCCGTTTCTTAAACAGTTAGGCCATACATCTGCGAATCGTATTTGCACAGGTTATGTTTGCTGTGACTGATTGGTGAGTTCCTCAAGGTTAGGCTTTGTTATTTTTTTTCCGTGACCCCGATTTGGGGCGTAAACATTGTCGTAAATTGTTGTCTACAATTTTGGCTTGCAGACAGCTCTCACCCCAACTAATATATCTTGAATAACGGCAAGCACAAACGCCGAATTTTTAGCTTGCTATACCAGTAACAAAGGTATGTCCAACAAAATCTGAGAACGCAATTTATTTTCTTCTCTCTGATATACACAACGAATGTGGCGGTGTTCATGTTCTAACTTTGTCAGCCCAGTATTGGGTACAAAATGTTGTCTCTCAAATCTGGGCAAGTATGGGAAATGGAAATACCAAATTTTATTTACACAGCCAGAAGATTAGAGCAAAATTTTCATTAATATAAGAATAGAAGTTGTGCACTGTGATGGAGTACAATTCCATTATGCGCAGAATTTATTTTGATAAAGTCTCACAGTGTTGTTATACAGGAATATTTACTGACTGCGTTTCGAGCACAATTTATTGTTGCTCATAATCATATCAAGACACTGCTCACACAACTTTCTAACTTCGTTTATATAACTCCATTATTTCTCATCTCTTGATTTGATTGGTATTAGTATTTTCCATATTTCCGGTATGAGTGATGAGTCATTCCCATTGCACGTATTGGGTGTAGATTATTTTATGAACCAGGATTCAGTAATCAATCTCTCCACACCTTTTTATATTACTTCTTATAATTTTGACTCTGTCCCGCCCACCCTATTTTGTGATTGTGTGTTAATGCATTCAGTGCGATTGCTGAGCTTTTCTCTGAATTATTCATCTTCTTGGGGTCAGCCATTCTTACCTTAGCTAAATTCTTATGTTCCGACAATCTGACTACCCCTGACCTACTAGTTTGACCTATGTAGTTGACTTAACTCACAGTTATTGCAGGGTGTTTTGTAAATTATATTATTTTGTTTAATTGGGTCAACCGACAGCGTCCTTTAAACTACAAAGCTTGTCCTACCTGAGTGAGTTTGTTGGTTTAAATGCCACTATAATTCCTGCTTTATTAAGAATCCTGCACAGGGCCTCTTTGACGTCCCCTCCTTATTTGGTATAACAGTAGATGCCTTATATTCTGTCTTATTTACGTTTTCATTATTAGTTTCACCATTATTTTTATTTTGCTTTTGGCCTTTTCTGATCTTCCTAATGAATTTTATAGGATAGTTATTTGATACCAACGCTTCTTCTATCTGTTTAATTTCATCGTTTAGGTTTTTTGTTGCACTTCTTAGTGACGTTGTTGCTCGGTTTGCTAGATACCTAACTGAGCCTGCCTTAACAGATAACGGATGAGATGAATGAAAGTCTAAATATCTATTAGAATGCGTTGGTTTTCTATAAACACTAGTGTGTAGTTTGCCTTCTTCTATTCGTTTTATTTTACAATCTAACATAGCTAATTCTCCTTGTTCATTTTCCGATTGAAATGTGAATTTTATTCTCCTTACTAGTGAGTTTATATGCGTCAAGAAGCTAGAGACATGTTCTGTTTTTAAGAGTTTGTGAAAGTGTCATCCACATATCTTCAACATATTTTGGAGATTACTGAATCCTTGTTCTGCGAGTCTACAACCAGCACGTGCAATGGGAATGAATATCATCACTCATATCGGAAATATGGAAAATACTAATACCAATCAGATGAAGAGATGAGAATTAATGGAATTATATGAACGAGTTTAGAAAGTTGTGTGAGCAGTGTCTTGATATGATTATGAGCTGCAATAAATTGTGCTCGACACGTCATCAGTAAATATTACTGTATAATAACACTGTGAGACTTTATCAAAATAAATTTTACCTAAAATTTTCATGTTCATCTTCTAACTTCATAGACCGGTGCGTAGCTTTTATATAGGATAACAAGTAATAGACACTATAAGGCCTAAGGCACAACAATAATACTATAAATTAATATAAGCGACATTATCTTGCTGTCAAATAACTGTTTTTTCAAGTGGTCAGATGCTTGCATATCATTTGTACTTACAAATACAGAATTCATTTTAAGATACTTATATTTCGCTATGTGACTTTATGTCTGGCAGGCACAGTTTATTTTATGTTATACATCCTGAGTATTGGCCATAAACTATTGTATGCATCTATTATTATATTTTTATGGATACGATAGAATATTTTCTCTGAAAAATGTTGAGGTGTTATTAATTTTGCAACTGGAACAGAGTTCGTTTAGCTCGTCTACCTCAAACTAAACTGCAGGTAATCAGGTTATAATTAATAAAAACGGCATTCAGACCCACAAACTCAATTAGAAACAAGCTTTGTCGGTTAAGGGATCCTGTAGAACCTTTAAAACAAAACAATTTAGTTTATCTAATACCCTGCAATGATTGTCAGATCAAATACATAGGTCAAACTAGCAGAACAGGGGCATTCAGTCTAGCTGAACATAAAAATTTAGCCAAATCTAGATTAGTTGACCTGAATAAGATATGAAATCTAGAGAATAGTTCAGCTATAGCACTACATGCAGTTACACACAACCATACAATAGGATGGATGGGATAGGATGATAGTTTTAAAATCTAATGTCACAGGGTATAGGGAGAGATTGATAACTTACTGAGGCTTTGTTTATCCAATCAACTGCAAATACATGTAATAGGAATGATTCATCATCTGTCCCAGATATCTGGAAAATTCTACTACCCCAACGACGACAAATAGGAGGAAACAAAGAAAACAACAAAACTCAAGTGTCAAAGTCGTGTGATCACAATTGATATGATTATGAACAATAAATTTTGTTCGAAACGTCATCCAGTAAATAATACTGTTTCACTGTGTGATATATCAAATAAGCAAACTAATATGGAATTATAATAAATATTATTTTACACATGGTTCATTGTACTCAATATCGACACATGGGATGAATGCTCCAGTAATACTCTTCACTGGTTTCTTGAAAGCATAACCTTATCAATACTAATTATATTACCATAATCTAAATTATCACAAGAAAGATCTTGATAAATCACAGTGTAGTACAGTTATATCAACTGATGACGTTTCGAGCACAAACTATTGCTCATAATCATATCATATCAACTTGATATGATTATGAGCAATAGTTTGTGCTCGAAACGTCATCAGTTAATATAACTGTACTACACTGTGTGATTTATCAAAATAAAATCTTATCCATTATGGAACAAGAAAGATCTGTCTGTTATGTATACACATGACAATGATTTCTGTGTTCTATATTTGCATGTATAAAGATAACTGAAAATGTCCTGTAAATTTTCAAATAAGACCGCCCTCTGAGCATCAGCCAAATGACTGAGCAACTACGTCGGGGTTGAAACAGCACTTCACTGGACCTTACAACGGGTAGGGTGTAGAACTACGCATATGTGAACAGCTTCGCACCATGATTTTTTGAATGTGCTCCAAGAATACTACGTTCACTGAAAATAATCATAACGGCAAATAAAAAGGTTGCTAACGATAAAACAAATACTATTCCTTTCGTAACATAGATCATATTTACCTGTGGACTGTTTATAAATGACCAGTCCTCATTAGAAAATTAAGTTTTACAAAGTTAGTTTAAATAGTCACTTGGTACTGATTCACATATAAACTTTTCAGGGTAGCTAAAATCACATCGGTAGTTTTGTTCATTGTCTTATATTTTAGCCTCCTACAGCATTAAAGTTCAACAAATAGATTGTAACTTGTAGTATTTGGTTTCATTGAATATCTACATCAACTATTCGACATAAACTAAATAACTACAGAATGGAAATCCATGGATGGAGTAAAATTTACACGTGTGAAAAATTCTTTTATTACATCAAATGCATGTAGGTGGTGGTATTAAGTAGTGGAATATATAAGTAGAGTAACCATTTTCAATCTGTTTTAACTTCATTACATTAAAGTGTCAAATTACATGAATTTCATCATTATTCACTGACAGGCACACTTTTATTCACAAGCACTCGATGTTATTCGTGCAATGTGTAAACGTCTTGGAGAATGTTCAAGTCTAGAAACCACACTTCCAGGTTAGTGAATAAATATACACACACATACACAGTTGTCTGTCATATTCCTTGATTCATACCATTCAACGATATATTCCACGCTTTCATTAAAGTCAGAAGGTGATGTTAACAAAGTAGTGGTACCTCTGGTGATAACATACATTTACGATCACCTCAGCTTGGAACGAATTTGCAGTAATATGCAGGTGAATTCTAGCTACCCGCTTTTCAAAACATCTCAAATGAAATAAGAAAGAGAATGTCCAAAAGTGGGACATAATTTTAATACTTAAACGTGCTCTCATAAATTCCTTTGAAATGACTTCTTGTTTCTCCTGAGGAGACACAATGTGAAAGCTGCGCGTGAAGTGGATGCTCAGAATCTGACAAAATTCCTTTAGCAAAAATGTTGCATGAAATCATGTGCCTATCAATAACGATGCCAACGATATGGTCCAAAAGGATACCACTCGCACTACTGACAGTCTTCAGAGTCCCACGAAGTATGACAGTCTTTTTCAAGCAGTCCAGGAAAGAGTAAGCGTGAACAGGAAAGAAGAATAGGTAAGATGCACAAGTAGACAAGCGTTAAGAGGAGAGGTTGACTTACGCCTGAGTGCCCTAACCTCTTAATGTAAAACGTCAGACGAAATACTTTTTGGGAAATCGCTAAGATGTGAGAAGAATAGGATAGATCACAAGAAAGAATTAGTCCAAGATAATTAAAGTCACTATCATCAATTATTCAACGGTCACTTATCCTTCCCTTACATTTGAAACTGAAATTGACAGTCTGACATTTGGAAGGATTTAGTTTAAGACCATTAGACGAAGACCATTTGCTGACTCCTGATAGAAGGCTGTTCATCTTAGTACAATCTACCTGGGAGTTAACATGCACTGAAACATTAGACAGATAGTCCTCATACTTAACAAAGTTCATTTCATCAGAGTGAGGGAAGTCATACAAGGAAAAGGAACAGCGCCTTGAGACACGCCAGTCTCGGTAAGCAATGAATTGATCGACTTCCCCTGGCATAATAATAAAATAAAAATGCACCCAGTTAACAATTCAACACTCAGTATGACTTGCAGCAAGCTTATTTAACAAAATATACCTGGGTTTCTAGTTAAAAGCAGTCGCGTAATCTAGGAAGGTGCGGAGAACAAATTTAACCCCTTTGTCTAAACTGGTGACGATGTTATGATGCAAGACTGCAGCTGCATCTAAAGTGTTTCTACTATGTTTGTAGGCAAAAATAGGTAGATTTCTATTCGAATCGGGATCACTCTGAGATTGGATTAACAAGAATGCGATCAAATAAGCTTAATTAAATCATGCTACATACATGAAAGCATGCAAAGAAATAGTATGTATAGCAAGCCGATATTATATGATAACTCCTCATTTCTTCTAAGCAGGATAATACTTTCACCTGGTGAATGTGAAAAGTCTCAACAAAATTCTCGACAAGTATGAGGCAACATGTCCGTTGTTTCGGGTATAACAACAGCTCTTCATCTAGTACTTTCAGTTACAGATCCAAAAGGATATTTTCCTATTCTAATAATTCTCCAGCATTCTTGTTGTTTCCTCTGTCGAATATTTGAACGCTGGTTGTCCCAGTCGAATTTATGTCCATGGTTGTCTGAATGTAGTGATATGAGCGAGGAAGTGGGTGTCATGTCTTTTGACGGCTAGCTTATGTTTGTGGATACGAAGACGAAGAGGATGTACACTTTGGCCAATGTAGTAATTTTCGCACTTATTTTATTTTGTATGTGATGTTGGTTTTATCTTCTTTCGTTGTTCAGTCTTTTGGTTGACATAAAACTGAGTGAAATGATTTTGTTGGTTTGTGTTCGACGTCAATTCCTAAAGGTTTGAAGAGTCTTGCGGTGATTTCTGAGATGTCCTTTATATATGGTAAGGCGATTTTCTTTATGCTTTCCTTGAGGCCTTTTGGTTTGATAGGTTGGCTTGGGAGTATATGTGTTTTGGTGAAATTCTGTGGATATCCATTCTTTTGAAAGACGTCCATGAGATATCTCTCTTCAATTATCCTTAAGGTGGGAGTGCTGCAATGAGTCCTGGCTGACCCTCTTGAATAGTATTTGTATACAATTCATTTTGTGTGTTATTGGATTGTTGCTGTTGCAATTCAGTATTTGTTCTGTGTGAGTTGATTTTCTATAGACTTGGGCTTTTAATTCCCCTGTGGTTGTTCTCTTGACTAGGATGTCCGAAAATGGGATTTTGTTCTCGGATTCCTCTCCTCTTGTGAATTTGATGTCGTTGGAGACTGTGTTTACTAGGTTGTGAGTTTTTTCTAACTCGTTTCTTTTGTTTATTACAAATGTGTCGTCTACGTAGCGTATCCATATCTTGGGTTTGATCTTTGGTAGAAATATGTTTTCGAGCCTTTGCATCACTGCTTCTGCAATCAAACCTGATATTGGCGATCTCATGGGTGTTCCCTTGACAGGGTGATATTATTGGCCGTTGAATTGGAAGTTCGTTGTTAGGCATAGGTTTATGCATTCCATCCAGCTTGTGTCCTGCATTTTTGATTGTTGTGGGAGGTGTTCGTCGTTGCTGAGTAATTACTCCATGGTCTCTTTCGCTAGTTTTTGTCCGATTGAGGTATACAATGCTGTCACGTCAAAGGATATCATTATCTCTTGTTCATCTATTTGGATGCCTCTGATTTTCTCTAGAAATTGGATAGCAGAGTTGATGGACTGATCACAAGATTCCGTTAGGTGTTTCAGTTTTCTGTATAATTCTTTGGATAAAATATATGTTGGAGTTCCTGGGAGCGATACAATTGGTCGTAACGGGATATTCGGCCTGTGTATTTTCGGTCTGCCGTAGAATTGGGGTAGAACTGGCCCATTGGATTTCATTCGCCATTGGTCTTCTTTCGTGATCTGTCCAGTTTTCGTGAGCTTGTTTAAGGTCCTTTGGATGTGGTTGTCCAATGTTTGTTTGGGATTTGTTGGGATGTATTATGAATTATGTAAGTTTACTTTGAACTTGTTCACTGTCTTGTAGGTATGAACTTAAAAGATAGGAAAATGTATTCATTTGATGTTAGTTCTTTGTTTACTAATGTACCATTGATTAAGACTGTTGATATTATTTGTGACTATATATCTTCTAGTTGTTTTTCACTTCCTTTTCCTCTAACTTGTTTGAAAGATTTATTACTATTGTGTACTGATAGCGTCCATTTCACGTTTGAAGGTGAACATTTTAGACAAGTGGATGGTGTTGCTATTGGGAGTCCATAAGGAACTTCGTTAGCGGATGTTTTTACGTCTTATGTTGAAAACGTATCTTCTGATTTAATTTCTAAATTGCCTTTCTATAAGAGATATGTAGACGATATCATTTTGATATGCGATGATCATGAAGATGCGAGTCGTCTATTAAACAGACTTAACTCTGTACCGAATTATATAAGTCTTACATGCGAGGAAGAAAGTCGCAACCAGCTCGCATTTTTAGACGTACTTCTGTGTCGAAGAGACGATAATTCAATAAGACGAAAGTATACTTGGACAGTGCAATACCTTAATTCACACAGCTTCTGTTCATTACAGTATAGGAGAGGCTTGGTGGAATGTCTATTTAAGAGGATTCAGCGTATTTGCACGGCTAATTTTACAGAGAAAGAAAATGATATATTGGTGGATACTTTTTTTGAAAACGGCCATTCTTTAAAATTTTAAACAGGTGTAGAAGTCAATTAGTCTTTAAACCTACAATCAATACCGCCCGTAAGAAATATGTTTTCATCAAATTACCATATAATGGTAAAATAAATAGTTGTATTTTGAGACAAAGGTTAAATTCGGGCATCCGTGGGATCTATTGTGCACCCCGACTTGTAATTATCGAAAAATCCAAAAACATGCTCCACTACAAACCTCGAAAGTGTACAAGTGATTTTGTCACATCCCACACTATTAACCAATTTTCGTGTATGTGTGTGTGGACATAAATACATAGGGAAGAGTAATCGTGCTTTGCATGTGAGGGTGGGAGAGCATATCCCAAAATAGATAGAAAGACAAATGAATTGTGGAAAATCAATAGACTCAGGTATCAGACTACCAACTTCGTCTATAGTCGAACTTCTAATCGAGATGAACCATAAGGTTGATGTTAACACAACCTTTAAGGTTATCGATAAAGATGGTCAAGGGGGCTTATTAAAATATGCTGAGGCTATAGCTATTCATAAACTTAAGCCCCCTCCTCTGTGTGTTCAAAACCAGTTTATTATTACTCATAACCTACCTTGGTAATCCTTATTTGATTGGATTACCAAACGTTGTGTTAATTATTCTTAAATTCTCTTTTTTGTCACTTTGTTTCATTTAATTACCCTTAATATTTCTCACATACCTCGACTTGAAAAGTAAACGTGTGGGGGATCAGATTGTTCGAAATGTACAGCACAAATACATCACATTATTTTTCAGGTGATCTCCGTCTTCTAATAACACTATCCAAATTTCGATAAAAGGGACCAACTGTTTTATGTATGATATTTGTTGAATTCGAATGTTTTAACTCAATAACTATTTTTTTTATAGAATTACTCAGAAAGTAATAGTGCAAGAGCTTAAGATCGGATTTAATTTCTTATTTTCAGGATATTTATTTGACGAACTGGACTGGTGTGAGAAAAACTTCACAGGTGATGCAGACTATGGGACATCGTGTGGTTGCAATGAAACCACTAAAGTGGTATTTGCATTCTGGGAAAGTGCATCTAAAAAGGTACATCTTTAATGCCTGCCTAACATTTAGAGTAAACAATTTCACTCGAGCAATTTTGATTTCGACAGACTTGAGCAGAGTGTAAGATCTGTTCTGACTTTAACTATTTTTTTATTCCTTAACGTTCTCATTGGAACACAGAGCTTCAAGATAGATGGAGGCTTGAAGTTTCGGTAGCAGTGGTGTCTATTTTTTAACGGGATGGGGTTGCTAGCCTCATGGCAACCTTCCCTCTCTACCAGTCTTAATACTGGCTAAGCGAAGTGAAGAAGTGCGTAGGTGGCCGGGGATTGAACCCTGAACCACATGCGACATGGCTGACAAGCATTCTACCGCTGTGCCACCGACGCTTTAACTGCAGTCAAATTTATCCTTTTGAAAAGTACACTCACGCTTTGATACTCTCAAATTTGATCATTTTCGACCCAGTATGTTGAGTCGAATGAAACTCTTCTGAACTACTTCATTTAGTTCCATTGAGATTTCTACAAACATAACTTTCCCAAATCCAACTTTCTCTTCAAGGTCAGTATCTGGAGAAATATTAGGTCAAATCTTGATCACAGTCCACATGATACATAAGGGAGGTTTTTGAGACACGCATAAAAGACAAGTGAAATACGATATAATCTCATTGGCTACACCAGCCTGTATTAGATTTGAAGGCAAAAGACAACGAAACAGAAACGCTTTTCAATTAATTAAGAATTTGCTATTTATAAGTATAAGGTTCATCTCCATTACGTTATTATTGAGAGATTCAAGTAGTGGGTTTATAGCTGCATCTTTTCTGCTTTACATTCGTCTATATCAGTTGGAACCAGTATGGAACTTCTTCATCTAAGCCTTTTTTAAACAAACTACTTCTCCTCCCTCATCATATTTTTCTGTGACATTTACAAACAGTGAAAAAAATTATATGTAAGATAAATTAGAATTTCACCAGTAGTTTTGATTGGACACTAGTCAGTAACTAATGTAATGCGTCTAGTCGTTTTTTGTTTTGGTGCAGACTGAATTCTATCAGACACGACTGAAATGTGGCCAGCATGCTAGATGGCTCCTAGTCACAGTGAACTATAAAACTGTTGGTGTGTTACATGGTGAGAGGCAATCGTCAGGAAGCCTTGAACCTAGGTTTCTTGCTTGTTAGCACAAGGCACTGACAGCGAGCCACTTAGTAGGGCGATCACATTACAGAAGGTGACTGACGGAATTCAGTCGGCACCAAACAGAGACCCATACAGTCCGAAAGGAGGTCAATCGTGAGCCTAAATAGCTCAGCGGTGGTAACGTCTCTGACTGCAGCATTCACTGGCTGATAAAGGTTAGAATCTCAGAAGGGACATGAGTTAATTTAAGGTGACTACAAATATCCCTTGCTGACATGTGAGTGCCAACTAGCACAAAACCTTAGTGCAAGATTTCCTGCCAATTGCCTTCAACCATAAAATATCACCAGCATGCTTAGCTGACTTCTTATTTCTTACTAATAATGATGAAAGTTAAAAAGAGTTTGATAATATACTGAAATCTAATATATTTTCAAATGTTTGCACTTTTACTGTTAGCTTGTTCTGAACAATAATTTTAGCCACACACTGGAATCTCACTTCCTATTTGCTGTATATTCCAGAGTAGAAAATAAAAAAGTATTCCTAGACTCAACCATTCTCATTTTCAGCATTTATCACTCAAACAAGATACAAAACATATCAGGAAATGTCCTATTTTGATGTTTGCATTTATTCTATGAAAGTTAGACAAATTATATATCCCAATTGAAATGCTTCTCTTATCCTCTCGTTTCCTCATAGTATGCACAAATAGTATCTGGTAACGTGTTTGTTGTTCTGAATGGATCAGTCGCGTGGCCATTTAAAGAAAACGGGTAAATTTTAATAATCTAACCGTATTCAGTAGTATATTCATGATTATTGTAATTTATTTGGTAAGTCAGTGGAAAGTAGGAATGTATAAGTAAGCCAAGAAGTCTATTGACGTAACTTTACTTCGAATAAAAATGTGTGAATTTCGTTAGTAACTTCCGTAAACCTCTGATCTTTGCTGTCATTTAACATTGTATATATATGCATAAACCCTTCAATAGCTGTACAGTTTTGAAGGGAAATTACGAGGGGATATCTGTTTGCTGACTTATGTATTCTTAATTACGTCGTTTGAGAATGTGTCATACCTATCGGTGATAAGTGATACGTATACATATTATTATTAGGCCATTAAAAAAAGCAAGTCACTGCTCCTCACTCATTTGTGATATGTACTCAAGCAAGAAGGGAGTCAACACTTACTCTATAGTGAAAGAGCCTAGTAAATACTGATCTTCACTATGAAATTACCTTCTCAGTATTTCTGTAAAATAAGTTTTATAATCTATTGCGAAATGTTGTGCTCCGAGACAGTTTGTCCTGTGCTTAAGAGATACATTAAAGTTAGTGCAAAATGAGTGATTACGGTTCTACAAATGGTGTTCTTTCTGAATCTACAATCTAAACCCACATGCGATTCATCGTGACGGTGTGATATAATCCAATGTTATCACGTCCTTAAGTAAACAGTACTGGTCTCCATTTCTGTCCTCAGTACTGGTGCTTTAATTCATGTGGTAGTGAGTGAAGGTGATGTATTAAAAACTTGCTGTGACAAAGTAAAGAACTCTGAATTGAGATAATGAAATGTCGAGTGGGATAGACATTACAGTGTAGCAGCGAACAAAAGAAATAAAGCAACCTCTCACTACTACTACTAAGAACCATTTATTTACTCATCAAACGGTTAGGCTATAGAAATCTCAATACATTATAGAATCTTTATAAACTGTTATTTGACATCACTGAAAGGTCTGTTGTCAAGGAACTTAACCCTAAGTTCCTATTATTTGCGAAGACGCTCCGAATCGATAATTACTACGACCGCTTCTCTACTTTAACTCCAAAACACCAGTACTTGTAAGAAAGAAGTTGTATTTTTTGGCAGTTAAAATCGAGGTTAGCACAGAGTCTGTAAACAAATGTTTTACAATAAATATGCTGTACTTTTATGCGTATTCTTTCGTCTTCTTCCAACTTGTACACGATTGAATCATTGGCGCCTTCGAGTTGCCCGCCAGTGGCGACCAAGGCCAACGACGCAACTTTCAATGTTCACATTCCTTTACATCTGTTGATCTCTGCAAAAAATGTAGTATGTCTTAGGGTTTATATTATATGAGATTCTGAGGGTTAACTCGATGTTATAAGTTACAGCGTTATTAATCCAAAAACAATGACTTCACAAAATTGCGACTGACATCCCCTTCACAAAACATGGCTGTTTTGTTACAGTGATGAATTGACTAAGTTCGAGAAATTTGAAAAATTCACGAAAAATGCCCATCCAGATCTGAATATTAGAAGAAAAAATTTCAGCGAGGAGTCTCTTTTCGGAGACGAATTCATTCACACACACTTAGCTGGACAATCGCATTTATACATAATCATTTCGTCTATGTGTGTGTGTACATTAGGATTGTCAAACAAAAATAAAATTTGTTAGGGTTACTGTTTGCGTCATCAGAATGTTTCCAAAATGTGATGAATAATCAAAATTGTAACTAGGGGGTTGGGTGAAGATTGGTGAGCAGTGACAACAGTTGCGTAATATGAAATAGGATGTTAATGGAGACAAGTGTCCAAAAAATCAATCACGTAATAGGCAGAAAGAGTAGATAAAGGGTTGGTTAACAAGAAGATGTTAGTGAGATGCCATAGAAAAATTCAGAAAACAAAAAAAGCATTATTAACAATTATCTTCCTCTTCTACAGATATTTATATGTCGTACACTGAGAATTTATCAGGGGATTTAATCGAAAATGTGCCACTTTATAGAAGGTATGCTGATGATATTGTAATCATCAGTGATAAGTCTTGTTCTGCCACCTCAATTTTAAATCGAATGAATGAAGTTCAGAGTAGCATATCGCTTACATTTGTAGAAGAGGAAGATAACTGTTTATCTTTCCTAGATATATTGCTTAGTCAACGGCTCGATGGGTCAATAAAAAGATCTATTTATAGAAAACCTACATGGACAGGACAGTATCTTAATTATCACAGTTTCTGCCTTGTTCGGTACATAAGAGTCTTATTTAGTGAGGTGCCTCTTAAGTAGAATCCAAGGAATATCCGCCAAAGATACACTTGATTAGGAAGAAAGGATGTTGACACAAACTCTGGTTCATCTGGAAATATAAAGTAGTCAGCAGAACACCAAGACACACACTCTCCAACTTGCCACTAAGACACGGGTACATCAAGCTACTCTACATGGGGGATCATATCGGCTTGACAACTCGATTGAACGCTGTTGTGGTTAAAAAACTTTTACGCAGCTAATATCATAGTAATTCAGAATATGAAACCAATAAATCCATCTCAGCCCTTTGAAAATGCTAAAAATGATGTCACATCCCACTGTATTTACCATTTGGAATGTACGTGTGGACACATATACACACAGGGAGGACTCATCGATCTCTGCAAGTAAGGGCTGGCTTCAGAGCATATTCCTAAATGGCTCAAGGAACAAATAGAATCTTCAGAACCTATTAACAGTGAGAACAGGAGACCTAGATCCTCTACTGCCAAACATATTATAGAGACAGGACATAAAATTGACGTTAACATATCTTTTAAACCTATATATAATACGTGTACGGGGCGTACCCTAAAGTTTTTCGAAGCCATAGCAAGCAATTAGAAAGTTTAAACCACCTCTATGCGTTCAAAAACAATTCGTCATCACACTAAACCTACCTTCCTTGGTAAACTTTTTTTTGATACGATAGTAGATGTACTATTACCTCTGCTATATGGTTTAGTGGTCTTTATTGTTATTTTGACCTTCAATATGTCCTCTAAACTTGACCCAAGTCTATTTTCTCATCTCTTAATTCTTTATTAATTTCATATATATTCCTATGACAAGTCCGTGGCTGTGTGATCAGATTGTTCGAAATGTGTTGCGCAAATACAGCATTACACGATTCAGACAAATTACGTCTTCTTATTGCTTAATCTAAATTCATAAAGGGAAATAATAATTTTAATTTAATTTTTGTTTGACAACCCTAATGTACACACAAAATGTTTATGTATAAATGCGATTGCACAGCTAAATGTGTGCAAATGAATTCGCCTCCAAAAAGAGACTCTTCGCTGAACTTTTCTTTTCTTAGTTTCAAATTTGAAAAACACGCAGACTGCATGGAAAGTTCCACATAATTAGCTCAATCCCACTAGTCTTACAAAATTTAAATATGCGCTTAAAAAGAGGATTTTAATATTCAGATAAAAGTTCATCTTTTGTTATACGAAGAAATAAACTTCGCAAATGAACCATGAACTCTCATGTTTACATAATCGACTTTCTGACTCAACAGACAACGAAAAATATTGCAGGCTTTATCATACATGTATGTTTCAGTCATGGATGAAACAGAAGACAATTCATCGGGGGGAATTTTCGTGATCGATGAAGTCACCTTTCAAAGGTGTACAGTTGTATTCACATTAGGGAGGTGGGGGCATGATGTTGCTGACTTAATGAGCTAATAGACAAATTTAGCTTTTCGTAAATATGAGTACGATTGTAAAGACTTTGGACGTGACTTCATACATCATAGGTACTTTCTCCCCTGAATCACTTTTTGCATTATTCATGACTCATTGGGTATTTTCCTGGTGTCTTTCAATACTTAGACCTTCAAATATATCACATTTTTTTATGTTTCATGTTTATCTTTCCAAGTACCTTTGCCACGGTGGAACTTCCAGAACTTCTACACACGAAAGTGCAAAAAATAACCGTTAAATTAATTCACAACACACGGAAGTCGCCATATCAGTAAGTTTACCCATTGTGTAATATTATACTTCGCAGTACAATTTGTTTTGACAAGTACCTACTAAGGCGAATGTTGTGTAATTCTTTTTCAAATATTTACCTATTATTGACATAAGTATAGAACTTGAGCATTGTGGTAGAGCATAACTCCACTATGGATGAGATTTTATTTTGATAAATCACACAGTGTTATACAGTAATATTAACTGATGACGTTTCAAGCACAAATTACTACTGCTCATAATCATATCAAGTCACTCACTCACACAACTTTTTTCCTTCATTTATATACATGTGTGGAATCGATTAGATATTTGAATAAAAATCAATATGGGATAATGTACATTCAGAAGTAATAATATGAGTGTTATCAATCAAATACAATCAGATGGGCAATAAGATGGCTGTTTTGATAGTCACAATAACTAACTTGTTAGAATGTTGTGATGTGCTTGAATTGAAATAGAATTTTGAGATTATTTATTATCCTCTTCTGATTCGACCGGTGGTACTAATATGTTCCACATCTCCGTTATTTGCGTTGAGTCAGTTCTGTTGCGTGTGTTGGGTGTAGTAGACTCGATGAACCAGGCAGGATTCAGTAATCAACCTCTCTCTCCACCTACATAGATTACTTTTAAGAATCTTAACCCTCTCCCACTCTATTGTGTGGTTGTGTGTTAATGCATGCATGTAGTGCAATTACTGGGCATTTTTATAAATTACTTATCTTCTCGGAATCAACCATTCTTCCCTTAGCTGAATTCTTATGTTCCGACAATCTGACTACCCCCGACCTACTATTTTAACCTATGTAGTTGACCTCACATTCATTGCAGGATATTTCGTAAATTATATTATTTTGTCTAACTGGGTCAACAGTGTCCTTCAACCTACAGAACTTGTTCTACCTGAGTGAGTTTGTAGGTTTGAATGCCACTCTAAGTTGTGTGAGTAACTTGATATGATTATGAGTGGAAATAGTTTGTGCTCGAAACGTCATCAGTTAATACTACTGTACAACTCTGTGATTTATCAAAATAAAATTTACCCATAATGGAAATCCAATAAATTTCTTTTGAATAATCCATCAGTATATTTTCCTACAGTTAATTATAATACTCAATGAAGCCACAATCAGTTGGCTGATTATCCCAATGGATCATGCTTGCACACTTGGCATAAAATCGATGCATGCTCATGCTGTAAGGCAGTAAATGTTATGAAAAAAAATCGGAAACCATTCTCACGTGGAACTGATGCTCAGTAATCAGAACAAGATGGTCTAAATACCTTTTATCTTATGTATTATAAATCCAAACAACCAACTGGACAGAATTCCCATTCTCAAGTATTGGTTTTGTAGGGATTTTGTTTGATTGCATGGAGGATTTCATCATGAGCTGACATCAGTTCGAGAACCACTGAAAAACCTGAGAGTACTGGACAGCTTTTTCTTCCCAGTTTGGGACTCTTCATCAGTACGCACCCGCCGAGGTTCGAACAGGGGAGAATTCCCATTTAACAGAAAGTGACTGGCTTCTTTGACTTGGATTGGGCTGAATACACCACTGAGGAGTACACTCCAGTATCAATAAACTACCGTCTAGAGTATAGGTCACTTAATTCCAGTTAACAAGTACTATGTGTTTACGTGGTTTACTTTAAACTACTCATGAATATCAATAGGGCAAAGCTTCTTACAATTTCACCTTTCCTCTTCACCTGATTTGTTGTCTTATTCATGTTTCCGACTGAAATAAGTGTTTTGTCAAAGGAAACGCTGATATAACTACATTTCAGACTGTGTTATTAACAAATGAGGATTGTTTGTCCAATGGAAATAAGTGAACTAGATGATATAATAGTCAATGGGAATCAGTGATTAACTCAATCCAAACAGTCAATGATAATTTGTTTTAGTCGGTTTACACAGACTAGAATTTTCCGGTATACGTTTCTTTTCAACTACTGCTGGTGTCATTATTATTATTATTGGTTCCTTTAGTTCCTAGAGGAACATAGGGCTTCAGCCACACCTCTCTACTGCGTTCGATTCTCCACCAAACATTTTCAACTGGCTCCACGTCTGCCCACATGCTTTCATCTCCTCTTCGCATCACATCCTTCATGTCACTCTTGCACTGAAATCCAACTCGCCGCTTCCCATTAGCGTTCCACTTGAGAGATAGCTTGGGGCGTGATGTCACTTGATGGCTTTCTGAGAGTATGACGAATCCACCTCCATTTCTACCGGCAGATTTGTTGCACAATTTTTTCCTGATGGGTTGGTTCGCTCATTGCCACAGAGATCCCTCACTATTGCTGATCTTTTCTGGCCGGCCATCTGATTTTGAATAGTATTAAGCGAAGACAACTGTTGATGAAGGTGTGTAGTTTCTTCGAAGTGCTCTTCTTGACGCACCGCCAAGTCCCCGATCCATAAAGTAGCACTGATTTCACATTAGAGTTGAAAATCCACATCTTATTTTTCATGCTGACCTCCATAAGGACCTAAAAGAAAGGAAAGTTAACCTTGCTCTCCCGATCCTCACTTTGATATCCACATCAGTTCTGTCTGCCTGTAATTGGAATGATGCTTCCCAGGTAGGTAAAGGAGGTTGTTTCTTTCAGATTCTTCCCATTTATGCTGGCTGCTGTCTGTTGTTGTTGTTATCGCTGTTGGCCAGGAATCTTCATCACCAACATCTGTTTTCTTTATGTTCATCTGAAGGCCTATCTTTTCTGGATGCTCCTTCTGTGAACTTGCTGCTTTTCACTTGCATATATTCCAGTTTGTGGGAAATAAGACATATAACATCAGTGCAGTACTATACAGAAGGCTAATGCAGTCTGACAATAAGCGATTCTTCAATTACTTGAAATCTGTTTTTTACATGGTCACAACTCCTTGGTTTCCAACGATACTCGGTGAGAAGGGAACAACGAGTGATATCGCAATAACTTAGCCCGATCGACGGCAGCGTGTCGATGTTCAGCATTTTACAGCATTAACGGAAATAAAGCCTATTAGTATTTTTAAATAATAGAGAAGACTTGTAGCTCAGATGGATGATTTGGAATTAGTTATGTTCTCTGAGCTGGTTAATTTAATTGCAAAGCTTTCGTCTTCCTTCTGGACAACATGTTCAGCGAAGATTTTGGCATAAAATGAACTGATTTAAATTCTCTTTGAATGATAGAATTGTGTCTCCTGACAACCATCTGCTTGACTTGTGATCAATACAGATGTAAATCAACTACCAGTCATGAAGATGTTTTCCAGGAGACACAATTCTATCATTCATGGAGTAATTAAATCAGTTCATTTTACGCCAAAATCTTCGCTGAAGATGTTGCCCAGAAGGACGACGAAAGCTTTGCAATTAAACCAAACCATCTCAGAGAACACAGCTTATTCCAAAGCCTATCAATGTATTAACCCGAAAACTTGCTGGTAGCCGTAGGAACATCCTAGCAACCTATTTCTCTGTATATTATGTAATGCTTATTTCATGTCTCCCCGATTCTCTTCTTTTGTAGTCATACATGTGAATCATGGAATATTAAAAAGTTAGAGTCTATAGTGAAGTCGAAAATGATCAGTTATCAATGTATTAATGATCCACCGTAAGTTCAAAGATAATGAGTTTTTGAAACTGCAAATCTTATCACCTTCTTAGAAGACTGATTCATGAACAATGCATAATCTTTTCGATAAATCCATCATCGCTTTCTACATATATATGACCAGAATAATTAAAGGAATATTCTTTCTAACAACATTAATGCTGTTTTAATTTACACTGAATCCATAATATCGACATGTTACATTTCAAAGGCATCAGTAAGAGGGAGATAAATTGAATATCGGGTAAATCAAGTAATGTAATTCAGGATTTATGAATTTATTGGTTTGAAAAGAGACCGGAGTGGCAGTAGTGGCCTAACCTGTTTCCTTTGCATGCAAAGCTCTGGTTGATTTGAGCGAATTTCAGTGTGGTATCTGCTGTTTTGTGTGTCTGGTATCTAGAGGCCTCTAGTGATTTATTGAACACCTGATAGAGGAAGTCTCTTCAATGCTAACTAGGTTTGTGGCCTGTTTGGTTGAGGTGAACTTATATAGAATCGTTAATGATATTAACAACACTTTTATTCAACTACACTGGCTAGGTGTTCCTGTGAGTAACAGGTTAATTTACTAGAGCTGTGGCCAATCAAGTCATAAAAGTGAGCAGCTTCAACATTTTATGTATATTTTATTGTACATCTCAACATTAAATAAAAAGTATAAGTGCTTCTTCAGAGATTTCACTTTTAGTTGCATCAGGGGAGAGTAGTTCAAAAAACGTGGGGGAAACTCAAATTAACTGAGATCATGAACTGTAAGCTACACTATTTACGCGTCAAAATGAGAACAAATGAACGGAAATTTATTCACTCACTTATAATCAATTTTCCTACGAAGTTCAGCTTAAAGAATTCAGATCTCTTACTCAAAAGACTCTCACTAATTTATTTTGTTAGATACCAGTACACACAGTTGATAAATCCTATGCAATATGTGACTAAAGTGTGTTGAATTCCCCTGCTGGCTCTCATTAACCGAAAAGTATTGATTTATGTACACTGAACTCGAAGGCTGATACTTTTTTTGATTATAGCTTGAAACCATACCGTATTTTTGGTACAGGTATTGAATTTTCAGGATGTGATACCGGTAGCTCAAATTTTGCAGGCTGTCCATTGATATCAGGTGTGCGTCGGCAGGGAATCGAACCCTGGAGCGTGTGCTTGTTTGGCGAGAGTTTCCTAACCCCTGTGCTACCAACGAACACTACCAAGTTGTATATCTGTTGTATATCTAGTGAACAGAAATGTCTTCCTGTGCTCCAAATACAATGCTATCTGTGCCTTGTGAAACGACATGCGTAGGGTTAATAAACTCAAATATATTTAAGAACACAATATTCATCGAAGAGAATCTTTCAACGAATTGATTATCAGGCTGTACAATCGCACATATACATATGGCTTTTTTTAAGAAGTTATATCCGGTGAGGGAATTAGGTCAAAGGTGTGAATACATGAAATAATAATAGTAGTATGAAATGCAATTAAATTATTTGTGATTATAATCATAGTTCAATGTCAAGTGGCAAAATAATTAATGTCATATGTAGAATAATACATAAGGTGTTTAGATTTTGGAAAGGGGTACATATTTATAGGATTAGTAGACGAATATAAGATGTTACATAACATGGTGTGAAATTTGATAAGATAGAATTCAATATTGTGAAACTAAAAAATTATAAAAAATTATTAATTTTCGGTTTAGAATGACAAGTGGTCAAGGGAAAAAGATTCAGAGTGAGAATAGTAATAATAATAATAACAATAATCACAGTAATGAGGGAAAAATGCATAGAATAACTAAATAAACAAAATAAACAAGTAAGTGTCTATCCCTCTACGGCCAAGGCAGAAGTAGGGATTGTACATACTTCTTCTGTACACAAACGTCTGGCTTAAAGTCATGAATTACCAAAGCCTCATTTGTCTCTAGAAGTCTGTAACGAAGAAAACGCGGCCAACGAGTTAGCATGGATTCTAGATATGATCTTAAAATCATGGTCAGGGTTGACAGAGTGACAGAAGTCGATTAGGTGTTCCAGAACAAAGCTTTGCACACACTTTCTTCCTTGTTAAACCATGCTGGAATATATTCCGTATCCACTTGGAAAGCGTCCTCTGACTACGGCCAATATACCTTGCTCCGCAAGAGCAGCTTGATAATAAAATCGTTGAAAAGAGTCTCTTGTCTGAATATTGTGTTATTAATGCAAAAATGGGAATTATTAAATTATCAAATATATTTAACACTGAGAAATTTTTTACAAATCAGAACAGATCAAACCTATACAGCATGAAATGATGTGATTTTAGGTTTTACACGTACTAATTAGCTTCACATTGTATGAAATCACTGACTATTGTCCGCTAAAATTAACGGATTTATAATATAATATAGAGCCTAATGAAGAATTTATTGAAAATAATTACTCAGCTTAAATATTAAAGTCATTTTTTCAAAAGAATGGTCACTGAACAAAAAATACTCATTTCGATAACTTCATCATCAGGTTCTACATTTGCATATACATAATAGTGAGTGAATGAATGAATTAGTGTTATTAACAACAATAATGTTGTTTAAATAACATCGAATCAATCAATCATAGTAACATCAATGGATTACAGTTCAGTAGCATCAACATAACATTAAAGTGAATATCAGAAAAATTAGGAATGATAATATTACAAATTCTTGAATTTATAGTGTCCACTGAAGAAAGCCTGGGTCGTAGTAGTGGCTGGCTGAACTTGCTTCTTCTGCACATAGAGCGCCTGTCATTTCAGGCGAATCGCGATAGCCTCTGTTGTTTCAAACATGTGGTACCTGGATGCTTTTGGCAATTTATTTGGTACCCAGTAGATGATTGTGGAGAAGGCTTCCTCAATGCTAGACTTGTGGCCAGTTTGGACTAGATGGTCTAATATCTAACTGTTGACGGTTTTTACTACACACTTCCTTAGCCATACTTGGAGATGCTCCCAAGTGAGCACAAAAAATCAACTTCCTAGAGCAATGGCCGATATATTTGTTTGATCAGTCCTACACTAGAAAATGAACACGACTCAATTCGATTTGCCTCAAAATGGATTGGTTGTCTTCTTGATTTACGTCTTCTACACTTCTTGTTTTCCAGTGAATTCAAACACTTCTTATGTATCAATGACCAAACCAGCAGTGAATGTCGATTTTCCAGTTCTTCAAGACGTACATCATACACGCATCTACTGCTGTCAAGTTGTTTATTCCTGTATTACACCTTCACTACCTTCAGTAGCATAAAATAATCCTATTCTTATCGACAAATGTTATTCAGATATTCAGGTTTCACTTTTGTTATATTCCATAGTATAAGACAATCTCTTTGAACACTGTCATTTTTATAACTGAAACTTGTCATATTTGAGTTTGTGACAGTTTCTTTTTCGACAAATCTAACCAGACTATTTTGTCATCTTTGTGATTTAATTCAACTGCGCTTCAATATTTGACTAATTGAAATAAATGCATTCCATCCATTTTGTAAAATGTTTTGTACTTTTGTTCTAATATCTTGAACCTTGTCAAAACAAAGCCTGTATCAGTAGGCTTTTTCTTCAAATTATCGAAAGTGGTTCTTAATTTAATCACTACATAAAGCTGTGGTGGCGATTTGGATTTTGTTGATTAGTATACTTGAAAAATGAGGTGTTGTAAGCGTGCCTAACGCATGTCAAAGGAATATCCTCCTTCTCACAAAACACTCTCAAGTACCATCAGAGTGAGACAACAGTAAGTGTGAATTTCGACAAAACTGGTCGATAAAAAATTCATTTTTGTCGTATTTTCACCATGTTCCCAAGCCCACTGCTTTAATTGAAATAATACCGACCAGTCTTCAAATGTAATTAATTAAGTATTAGGCAGCATCACCTATGTTGAAGTGAACCAGGCAAGACAATGAACACTACATCATATTTTATGCTCAAGCCACTATCATTTAGTATACACTTATAGGCGTCGGTGGCACAGCGGTAGAATACTCGCCAACCAAGCCTCATGTGGTCCGGGGTTCAATACTTGGTCACCAACGCACTCCTTTACTTCACTAAACCAGTAATAAGACTGGTACCGACAGAAGGTTGGGCATGAGGCTAGCAACCACACCCCGTAAAAATAAATACCACTGCTAACGAAACTTCAAGCCTCTAAGTGCTGGATTGTGTCAAACAAAATTACTACCGTCAAGAAACCTGATAACTGTCAGCGTTTTCGTTCTTACAGGATCGCTTAGGGAATCCCGTACGATGTACGCTGTTCACTACCCTGGAATCACCGGGGAGGTCTGAACTACTCATCGCAAAAGGCGAGGTACGAATTTTCAATACCAATGTCAAATCAGAGCTTCAGTATGCTTTAGAAATTTGGCTGTCATGTTCAAAAGGGGATTTTCAATAGGCTGTTACAGACGTTCACCAACAGATCTCTCCACACAGTACTGACCATTAAGGATCAATAGCAAGGACACCTGGCCAAAATCCCTCCACTCAAAAGTTATACAGCAAGAAGCAAAGAAGCGTATGACATACATTGGGGAAACCTTTAAATGATATCACACCCATGACAGGCCCTGTTGTGAAACCTTAATGGAAAGTAACAGATTGGGCTTTGGACCGAGGATGACATGTTGGAGATAATGAAAAGAAGAAATGAAAGCTTCAGGGAAGTCGTAGAGTCAGTTGAAAGTGATGAAAAAGAACCGATTGGAATGGAGATGTTTTTACAAATGATTAAGTTAGTCGTACGAATGAATATTACAGAAGAGGCATGTTCTTCTTCAATAACACAAATTGGCTTTCTTACCCAGTAGATTTATAGTTGGAGAATTTTCCAGCTCTTCTAGTTCAACTGGATTTCTCAGTGGTCGATAAGAGGTTCTACAGTGTCCATTTCTTCTGATCGTCTTGAATTCTTGAGAGCTTTATCCGACGTATATCGCATCACACTCCAAGAATTTTATTTTATAGACACAATCGCATTGTGAATCCCTTGGAATTTTGTCTTTTACATGGACAAGGTTGCTTTTTAATGTAACTGTCGTTTTGAAGGAAACTCTGTTGTTGTGTTTATTGAGTACTCTTCTGATATTGTCTGACGTTTCCGATCTGTGTGGAGACGAACGGTATTCATGCATTTATTTCATTATTTGGTTGGTGAACTGTTAGGAATATGGATAGATATGTTTTAGCTCACGATTCCTAGTTATTGAATCTATACTTGATTACTGTTGATGCACAGCTCATTTAGTCAGTTGCCATTCTTTATTATTCTACACAGGAATTTAATTCCTACAAACTAGTTTCTTCAGTGCTTGTATCCCTTACCTGTGATTGTCTCTATTGTATCATTGTAGAGATCAAAGAATGTCAAGCTCTATTTCAGATACTACTAGGTTAATTTATGCTGACACTCAGTTCCAGGGCTTCCCCCTGATTGCCCCCAACCATATTACATCAATTCATACTGCACAGTGATGACGAGTGACCTGGTTTGCGGACAAAACTGCACACGTGACTGTGGAAGCCAGTCGCGATCACTATTAAGAAAAAGGCACTTGACACTCATCACTCAGTACAGACCATTCAACTTTTCCTTTCAGTGTGATAAATGGAAGTGATAAATTCTTAATCGGAATGTGACATTAACATTTTGTTTAACTTTAGAATGACAGAATGCAAAGTCTTTCCTAATATGGAGCGAAATGTCTGATGTTGATGAATGAATGAATTGATTTACAAAGTCATTTATTATTATTGTTCCCTTGGGTTTCTAGTGGAACATAGGGGTTCAACTGCACGTCTCCACTTGCTTCTGTCTTTTGCTGTACTTTTCACTTGCATCCATGTTAGTCCATACTGTTTCAACTCCTCTTCACACGATCTCTTTCATGTCAGCCTTAGACGTCCCACTCGTCGCTTACCTTCCGGGTTCCACTCGAGCTATGGCCTGACGCGCGATGTCACCCACCGGCCTCCTCAGCTCAGCGAGTGTCCAATCCATCTCCACTTTCTCCTGCATATTTGTCCAGCGATTGGTTCTTGCTTTGTGTGTTCCCATAGCTTATTGTTGGTGATTCTTTCCGGCCATCTGATCTTAGGTATAGAACGAAGACAGCTGTTGATAAAGGTGTGCAACATGTTGGAAATATTCTTTGTGACACACTAGCCAAGTTTCTGATCCGTATAGAAGAACTGACTTGACTACGTTTGTATTAAAAATCCGAATTTTGTTGTTGATGCTGAGTGATGAAGATTTCCAGATGGGTTTCAGGTTGATGAATGTGTTTCTCGCCTTCCCGATTCTCGATTTGACATCCTCGTCCGTTCCTCTTGTAGTTGAGACAATGCTCCCTAGATAAGTGAATGAAGTAACCTATTTCAAATCCCTCCCGTTGATGGTGATTGGCGCTGGATGTTACTGTTGCTGTTGTTGTGTTGGTTGGTTATTTTCATGACCTCCGTCTTGTCTATATTCACCTGCAGTCCTGTCTTTGCTGCTTCTTCGACCGTTTTGTCGGTTTTCGCTTGTAAGTTTTCGATTTTGTGTGACATCACCTATCTGCATAACAAGTGTAAACTAGAAAGTGGATAATGACTGACACACACACCTCAAAACCATTTCAATTGAAGTGTGAAGCATTTGCGACAGCAAGAATAATCAACTGATTAAACATACAAAACAGATCAATAAATCCGAACACAATTATTTGTTAGTTGCTTACTTACCTAGTTAGTTAGTTAGTTAAACAATTCACGTATACCTAAACGTCATAGTCACTTTCTTTGCTAAGAAGTGAATTTTGCAAACAACCATACAAGGTAGCCACAGTCTTGTTACCAATCTATGACATGGTAGAAAGGACAAAGTAATAATCATATAAATAAATGTACTACTTGAGTGTTGGCTAATTTGTTAGAGGAATATATATTTTAGACAAATCAACTTGACTACTTGCAAATGGCTGAAAGTAGTAATTGTTTCAGACTGAAATTTTTCTGAACGATTTTGCTTCGTGTAATTGACAACAGTGATAAATTGTGTTTTAGGAAAGATATTCAGTTTCTCCGTTCTCACACACTTGTGTTCACCTCGAAGCAATCAAGCAAATGATGAGTTATGTGTGACTGTGTTAAACTGTTGAATTTTCTCGAAAAATGGTGCAGAATGTGCACTTCAATAGGAAACAAATGAGAGGCACAGAACAGTATTGTTGATTGGGCGAATTCAGTTATATATTAGTTGTCAGAAGCATGGCGTTTACATTAAGGGTGACGATGTAACTCGTTGGATGTGAAGAAATCGACATTTTCATTCGAAACGAGATGTTCCAACCGTTTAGAAGTTAGGAGCCGATTTAGAGGTAGAAAGACAACCTCATATTCTTCAATATTTTCGAGATACTTCACAAGATATTCCTACATTCATCTTTCAAAAAAAAGATTCAGCTTCAACCAACTAATGTAGCGTAAAATGTTTTTACAATAGGGGAATGCGTCAACTTTCCCTAAATCATGAAATATACTGTGTGGAATAGGAGGGGATAGTAATGTCGTTGGTATGTATACTGAGGTCTAGTTAACATAGTCATCACAGTGAATAAACCACAGTCACAGTTCATTATCCGTGCATGTCTCAATCAATTTTATTCCGAATACAGCTTCGATATTTGAAATTTTCCGAGAAACTAGTTCATTTTAAATCTCTTTTCATTAATGGTAAATATCAAATGAGGAGACATCAAAATCAGCTAAAAATGTCTAAGTGCGGCATATGCTACTGACGAGATTTATCAGTAGTACATTAAAGAGATGTAAAACGGCGTAAAAACATCAATTATCAAGGAGATAGATCTGATATCAGAGAAGGCAAATAATACAGCGTTGCGGAGACACATGGGATACTTGAAAGAGAAACAAAGTAACACAGTGTGAAGGACGGCCAGAAGTAGCACAATAACCAAGATGTGTGCAAATGGTGCACTGAAGGTAAGCTTTACATAATGTAGCTATGTAGGGATGCCAAATTATAACTGATCATTCCTTTACCATGTCTCTTGTCCCCTACCCATACATATGTGCGATGTATTAAGAAGAAGAACTATTTTCTTTTGATAGTATGTGGCTGATAAATGCTTAAAAACATGAGATGAGATGTAGTAGAAACCAATTAGGTTAGCTGAAATGAATTTGTGCAATTGTAGCATAACTGGGACATTCAGAAACAGCTAAAGTTTTGCATCATTAGTCTAAAACAGAGTTAGAAATAGGTATTGAAGGTGTGAATCAATATGTCAAAAGTTACTCCTCGGAGCATTATTGTCATGCAATGCAATTTGCAAATCCTGTCTATAAGAAAACTGTTGTCTAAACATAAAATCACTTTTGGTGAGTTATTTTCACATTAATTTCTAGTGATTGTATCCTTCTCATAGAATGAATATTATGGTGAATATTGACTTTAAGAAGATCGGTGGAGTTACATTTCTTCATTCAATCACAGAAGTAATAACGGGTATGATATAGTAGGACAGTAGGATCCATTCTAATCATTATTTCATAATAATGTAAAGGTAGAAAGAGGTCACCAGGGGTCGTTTATTTTGATAATTCTGAATTTCGTAGGACTTCTCTGAACACAGCCATCGATATTCTACTGTATTTTTCATTTCCAGTTACTTTTCATCAGTCAACCAATTCAGCACGCCTCTATGAGGAATCATAAGGTAACGTTTTACTGTTGTTTCCCTGATTACACTTTAATCAGTTCAGTGGTACGAAGTTAACTCTGTTAACTTGCTTCCTTATGATCCATTTTCATTTCAGCCAGTTTATTGCCTCTCTTGCTCTATTCATTGTAGTAAGTGTTTTTATTTTGCTTCTTCATTAGTAATAATCCGACTTTAGAGTTTTGGTCATGCTTATTTCTCGTGACTAATGAAAATTGTGTCAGCTAAGAAAACTCCGCTTCAAGAGATGGAGGGATTGGGAGTTTCACTGTAACGCTTATCTAAAGTGATGACATTATTACTATTATTATTATTTTTTTCCTTTAATTCCTAGAGGAACACAGGGCTTCAGCCGTGCGTCTCCATTGCTTTCGGTTCTCTGCTAGAGTCTTCACCTGCCTCCAAGTCTGCCCACACGTTTTCATCTCTTCTTCACATCACCTCCTCCAAGTCACCCTCACACCGACGACCAACCCACCGCTTCCCTTCCGGGTTCCACTCGAGCAATGGCTTGTCTAGTGATGTCACTCACTTGATGGCTTGTTTCCTCAGAGTATGGCCAATCCATCTGCATTTCTTCCTGCGTATTCGTTTCACAATCGGTTCCTGCCGTGTTGGTTCGCTCCCAGAGATCTCTGTTGCTGATCTTTTCTGGCCAGCCATCTGATCTTGAGTATTGAGCGAAGACAGCTGTTGATGAAAGTGTATAGTTTGTTTGAAGTTCCCTTCGTGACGCACCAAGTCTCTGATCCGTATAGTAGCCCTGACTGACTTCACATTGGAGTTGAAAATCCGAATCTTATTTTTGATGCTGAGTGTTGTTGACCTCCACACAGACTTGAGAGTAGTGAAAGCTTGTCTTACTTCTCCGATTCTTGCTTTGATATCCTCATCAGTTTCGCCTGTAGTTGAAATTATGCTTCCCAGGTAGGTAGGTAATAGAGGTTGTTTCTTTCAGGTTCCTCCCATTTATGCTGATTGTTGTCTGTTGTTTTTGCTGTTGTTATTGCCCAGGAATCTTCATCACCTCTGTTTTCTCTATGTTCACCTGAAGTCCCTCCTATCTTTGATGCTTCTTCTGCCAACTTGTTACTTTTCACTTGCATATCTTCCAGTTTGTGGGAAATCAGACATATATCATCGGCGAAGTCCAGATCCTCCAAGTTCTCTTTTTGTGTGAGTCCATTTTATGCCTGTTTCCTCATTGGCCGCTGTTTGTCGCATTATCCAATCTACTGCAATCAAGAAAGTCATTGGCGATAGTAGGCAGCCAGCCTTGTCTTACTCCTGTCCTCACTTCGAAGGATTCCGTGAGTTTCCCGTTGTGGATTACTTGGCATGCAGCATTGTCGAGCAGCTGTTGGATCAGATGCATAATTGTCGATGGCGACCCGTAGTATCGAAGTAGAAAGTGATGATATCGTCACATAAACTATCTTAGTATGAATATGATTCAAATAAATGTAAAATTTAGGTATTATCCATAGGGGAGAATAATCGCCTTCTGTTGTTACAGTATGTGTGCTTATACACAATCGAATAAATAAATCAGGTAAAATCTCAAAAGTTACGTAATACTAAAGTCGAGGTGGATAGATAATCAGAGTTCAAATAAATATTATAAAAGTATGAAGTAAATGAGAAATAAGAAAGAGTTGGAAGTTTGAATTAGAATTCAACTAGGCCGATGGAGAACACACAGAAAGGTAGAAGAAACCTCTTTTGTGTCCAGAGACTATGACTGTTATCTCAAAGTTCGATAGCTTCAGTTGCGCGTAAAAGGCGGGTTCAAATCGCGTTCGAAAGGTTTTTAATGAAATGAGATAGATAACCTTGAAGTCACTTCTCTTGTCTACCTGGTGGCAGTTATTAATCGAATGAGAGAAAATGCAAATTCTTGTAGATATTATTTGGCCTTTTTCGTACCACGAAAGAAGATGCTCAATATTATTCGACGTCAGTTTATTCACACGGCTTCATAATTTACAAATTAATATTGGTTATAAGGAATAAATTGCGCTTGAAACGCCACAAAGTTGTTCTTACTACTGTATCACTGTGTGTTATATCAAATAAACTTACCTTATATGAAGTTATCACATAATCGCTTGAAATATTCAAATGAGTAAGATTGAGTTGATTCTGAATGTGTTCTTCATGGAGGGATTTACAGATCAACCATTCTGCAAACATTTAATCGCACAGGATTCAATTTAGGTTTTTGTATGATAGTACGATTCGATTTATTTCTCGTGTTGTTGGCTCAATCTTAAAACGGCTCACTATGCTACGCTTCACGCATGTTGGTTCAGCTAGTCCGCAGACTGAATTCTCCAATGAAAATAATGTCAACACTTGAACATCAGTGAGATGCTCACTAGCAACTATCCATATTCAGGTAGGTAGTTACCTGGCTTTTAGTGGGATGTCGTGACCAGTAGGATGCAGCAGATCGGGTGTCAGGACATATACTCGCCGAAGACATTGGCTAGTGGTCGTGCTATGTCGTGAATTGGCAGAAGTTAGAATTCATGGGCTGGCCATTGGATTGGGCACCGGTGTCTTAGTGGTCTACGAGCTAGCTCACCTTGTAACCAGAGGGTGCTGGGTTCGAACCCTGTTAGTGGGTGCGTACTGTTGGAGAGTCCCAAACCAGGCTGACGAAGCAGCTGTCCAGCACTCCTAGCTTGTTTTCCAATGGTTCTCTAACTAACGCCAGCTCATGATAAAATCCTGTAACCAGTGAATCGAATGCCTACAAACCAATACTTGAATAATGTCAACTAACAGCTGCAGAAATGCATTAAATACGTATGCTAAAATATGAATAATTTACGGAATCTCAAGTTCAACTTTTTCTCAAAAATATTTTCTATTTCTTTCTTTACTCCACTTAACTTAAAAGTATTGATTTCATTCAAGAGGTATTCTTGTTCAAAGGTAAACAATTTATTAAAGCTACAGTAGAAATAACAATTGGTTTGATAACAATAAACCACTACACTAAAGTCCCGCAATGACCAATCGAGGAACTCCTGTCTATCATAAGTGTATCGAATTCCGCCTATCAAATTTGAATATGACCAATAAACAGTGAAGTAGAAGTGTAGAAGTGTAAACCACCAGGGGACTGATATTCGTGCTGCATGAATAATTTATACCACATGAAAATGTAAATGTGGTATTTTACACACACGCATACACACACTCACGCATACGCACACGCACACACACTTTGAACACAACGACACAATTAACGCTGAATTATATCATTATATTCATTTGAAACGGACTTTGATCACTCCAAACATATATATTTTTATATCTTTATGTTGCACAATCACTGCACTCTGTTTAGCCTGATCAAATCAAGAAATCCATGATGAATAAATGCTCAGGCTGTTTATTGCTGTTGTTGTTGTTGCTGTTGTCGATTAATTTATTGCCTATTTGCTCTTCAGAGCAGCTGGAAAGGAATTATTTCGCTGACACAGTCAAAGCCAGATGCATTCTATGGGCCATTGAACATAATGTTCTTGAGTAAGTTAGTCTTTACAGTTATATATATTGACTCAAATACATGACAAATTTGATTGAGGCACTTTTGTCTATATCATAAAGTATAATGGTTTAAGTATTTTAATAACGTTTACGTTTTGTCTCTATTATTTGATGTGAAACTTGGCATGTGCCTGAGATCTCAGATTTTCAGCGTTAAATTTGAATATCTTCCCTAAAATGAATTTAATTATTCACTTGCAATACATTTCACGAAAAAGGATTATTTGCACTTGCACTTCTTGTTAACGCGTCTATAGTTGGCTTCAGTAATTAATCATTCACACACAGAGGCTCAAGGCACCCACCCTATATTTGGACTTATTCATTAGACGTAATCCAGTAATTCGATGTCCAGCTAAGTCCACAGTGGTGATCTACTTCATTTCAATCAGTATTACCACTATCAGTGATGTTATCTCTAATCTTTAAGTATTCCCCGTATTAATATTAGAACAAGACATATAAGCGAACAATATTGTTGTTTTCAATAAGATCTTCTTCAGGCTTTACTCTAATTTTCATAGATTTATATATAAAATTTTAACCGATGACGGTGATTTTTGGGAATCAAATAATAATCTTAATAGTCTTAATAATAATAATGTGGTAAATGTTTTGAACGTAGTTAATAACTATGATTATAATGATAACAAAATATTGATAATAAGGTTTATGCAGGTGATAAGAATAACAAAGATAGTATATTTATATAAGTGTATAAATAAATTAGGTCAAATCTTAAAAGGTGAAGTGGAACGATAATCAGAGTTTAAATAAATATTATAAAAGTACGAAGGAGATGGAAAATAAGAAAGGGTGGGAGGGTTTTGAATACAGTTCACCTAGGCCAAGGGAGAGACAAAGGTAGAACAAACTTCTTTTGTATGCAAAGACTAGGATTGTTCTCTCGAATTCCCATAGCTTCGGCTAGGTGTAAAAGACGGGTTCCGACTGCATTCGAAAGACTCGATGGAATACGATAGATAACTTTGAAAGCATTAATTTTGTCCACTTGGTGACCGCTATCATTAATTAAATGAGCCAAAATAGAACTTCGTATGGATTTTATTTGACCTTTTCCCAACCATGAAGGAAGATGCTCATTAATGCGTTTAATAAGCTGTCTAGTTGTTCGCCCTATATAGCTCCCTCCACAGGAGCAACTAAATTTATAGATACACAGCTAGGTAGCTTGTCTTTCACTTGAGCAATCATAATTAGTCGGCTGGAAAGTGACAAACAAAGGGTGGCGGCAGTGTAAGTCCGTTTTATCGCTCTCGATAATCTCAGATGTAAGACTTCACTAGCCACGTCCCCATTAAATTGCAGTTTCATGAACAGTTCTTTCTTTTTAACTGTTGTCAGTTTTTCTTTATTGTACCTGGTATTCATGTGTCTCCTAACAAATCTACTAGGATAACCCATTTGGACCAGCGTATTTTGGATATATCCTAGCTCATTTATTTATTTACTGAATTGTCTACATATACACTTATATACATATACTATCTTTGTTATTCTTATCGCCACCTGCATAAACCTTATTATTAATATTTTGTTATCATAATAATCATCGTTATTAACTACGTTCAAAACATTTACCACATTATTATTATTATCATTATTTGATTCCCAAAATCACCGTCATTGGTTAAAATTTTTTATATAAATCTATGTAAATTAGAGTAAAGCCTGAAGAAGATCTTATTGAAAACTATCAGTGATGTTATCTGAAAAATTAATGAGACCATACGAGCACCTCTCTGACATATATCCGAATGGCATTCATCTATTGTATCGCTTGTATTCAAAGCATGAATTAAACATAACTGATACTATTTACATGTCACTATTAGTACATTGATATCAATATAAAACTTGGCCACTGCGGTAGAGTATAATTCCATTATGCATAAGAATTTATTTTGATAAAATCACAGTGTTGTTACACAGTAATATTAACTGATGATCACGTTTCGAGCAGAAACTATTGCTAATCATAATCATATCAAGGTACTCACCCACACAACTTTCTTGCTTCATTTATATACAACAGTAGAAATCGGTGATTAGACATCTGAATAAAATCACTGTAAGATAAAGTACATTCAGAAATCAAATTAGTGCCATCAATAAAATACAACCAGATGGGAAATAAGATGCATTTTATGGTGAAATAAATAAATAAATAAATAACTTGTTACAATGTGAAATGAATACATTTTTAAAATTATTTATTATCCTCCTCTGATTTGACTGACTGGTGGTGATGATATCTTTCATATCTCTGGGATTTGCGTTGAGCAAATTCCAATGCATGTATTGGGTATAGACTCAATGGACAAGGATTCAGCAGTCAACCTTTTATCTTCGAGGGATCAACCGTTCCTACCTTTGCTTAATTCTCATGTTATAATAATCTCATTACTCCTGCGTGATCTACTAGTTTGACCTATGTAGTTGACTTAAATCACAGTCATTGCAATGTATTTTATAAATTATATTATTTATTTTGCCTAATTGGGTCAACCTACATAGTCCTTTAGGCTACAGAGCTTGTTTTTCCTGAGTGAGTTTGTAGGTTTGAATGTCACTGTAATTCCTGATTGATTGAGAATCCTACGTAAGGCCTCAGATGTCTCCTCCTTGCATGCTAAAACTGTAGACTGATTGTTAACACTAATATTATTATTTCTGAATGTACTTTATCTTATACTGATTCGATTCTAATGTCTAATGATCGATTTTACTCATGTATATAAACGAAGCAAGAAAGTTTAGTGAGTAGTGTCTTGATATGATTATGAGTAGCAATGATAATTTGTGCTCGAAACGTGGTCATCTCTTAATATTAATGTATAACAACACTGTGTGATTTATCAAAATAAACTCTTATCCATAACGGAGTATTAGTACATCCAAGTGAAATCGTCGTGTCAGAATTCTGAACCACGATTAAATCTCTGACTTTTGAAAGTATAATGAAACATTCATAAAAGAAAAATTTACCAGTTCATCCTCCACTCACTAAAGATTTGTAGGAGAATACTCGAGACTACTGAATTATTTGTTGAGTAATATAGTGAAAATATAGTTAAAAATGAAAACACTTTTTGTTTTCACTTTATTATTATTTGAGGAGTACAAAAATTAGTTGAAAACAGCAAAAGCAACTTACTCTTGTACATCGGGATATTCGATCCATCCATGAAAGTGATTCAGGCTCTCAGATTTTTTCCGGATGCTGAGAAAAGTCGAAACACTTCGTGAATCGCTGACTGCATACGAATAACTGTCAACCTATGGATGCTTTTCGTCAGTTCCACCTGATACTAAGAACCATGTAATATTAAAGTTGAACATTCTCCCTCATGATGACAAAACGTTGTTTAGGCATTCAGAAAGGTCTACTCTGACAGTATAATTTCTGATTAGGTGAGAGATATGTCACTTGTCAATGGTGAAGTTAAACACTGTGGCTTCATAAGAAGCTGTTTCTCGCTCAGTAATCTGAATCACTCATAGTAATAATAATGAACATTAAATCATGAAATTCCAAAATGTCATTCATATTTATTTTAATCGAATCCTTTTCAATCATAAAAGCATAGACTGCGATGAAATATGGCAATCGTTTGAACAGATTTTACATGACGCGCGTAATCAGTCAGAATGTGTTATGCAACCCACAGCATACGATGAATTTGTCGAGAAAGCATTCAAAAACCAACCAAAGATAGAAAATGTAAGTACACGTTCGTCACCTTCAGTTTGTAATAAATGAGTATGTATAATGTAAAGCCTTTCAAGATACATAGAAGATTCATCTTAATTTAATATTTTTCAAGTATTTAAGTGTTGCTTTAGTAAGCGTACACATTTTGACAAAACTAAGCGCAAGTAGTTTATGCTATATTACCATTGGAAACATGAAATCAGAGTGCCTAACGTGGTATTCATTCAAAAAACAGCCACTAGTCAACATTTAATTTCCACAAAACAGTGAATATATGAAAAAGAGCATGTGGTAGCTTTCCACCACAGTTTGACAACAAAACTTTAACTGTTATTCTGTCTCAGGTAGTTCATAAAGGTATTTTTTTGGATAAATTTATTTGTGGTGAATATCATTTCTTATTTTCAATATTGTTTCCTTTAGTTCCTAGAGGTACATAAGGCTTCAGCCAAATGTCTCCATAGGGTTCGCTTCTCTGCGGATGTTTTCACCCGGCTACACGTCTGTCCACATCCTTTCATCTCCTCTTCACATCACCTCCTCTAAGTCACCCTTGGAAGACCAACTGGCCGCTTCCCGTTCGGGTTTCAATCGAGCGATGGCCTGGCGTGCGATATCACTTGGTGATTTGTTGTCTCAGAGTTTGGCCAATCCACCTCCATTTCTTCATGAATATTTCTTGCACAAACGGTTCCTACTGGGTTGGTTAACTCCCAGGGATCCCTCCTTTTTGCTGATCTTTTCCGGCCAGCCTTCTGATCTTCAGTGGTAATAAATTAAGACAGCTGTTGATGAAAGTGTGTGGTTAGCTTGAAGTGCGCTTTGTGACGCGGCACAGCGCCAAGTCTCTGATCCATATGGTGAGTAGCACTGACTTCACATTGGAGTTGAAAATCCGGATCTTGCTTTTCATGCTGAATGTTGAATGTTGATCTCCACACAGACTTGAGAGTAATGAAAGCTTGTCTTGATTTCCCGATCCTCGCTCTGATATCCTCATCAGTTCCGCCTTTAGTTAAAACGACGATGCTTCCCAGGTAGGTAGGTAGGTAGGTGAAGGAGGTTGCTTCTTTTAGATTTCTCCCATTTATGCTGGCTGATTGTTGCCTGTTGTCGTTGTTTCTGTTGCTGTTGGCTAGGAATCTTCATCACCTCTGTTTTATTTATGTTCATCTGAAAGAATTCCTATGTTTCATGCTTCTTCTGCTAACTTGTTGCTTTCTACTTGCAGATCTTCCAGTTTGTGGTGAATATCATTTAGTACTGAGTAAATTAAAATGTAATCTTTCCCACTCTTTGAACCATTAATATCTGCTATTGAGAGTAATAATGAAATATGGCTCACTGAAGAAGGTAAAATGCAAATTAACCTGATAATTTATAAGGGAATGCTGTGAAGCTATTTCCTACGCTTGCTGTCGATATGTTAATCTTTACGTAATTATGATTAATACTGTTCCCTTTGGTTCTAGGTGGAACATTAGGCTTCAAAAAATCATCTCCATTTATTCCTATTCTCTGTGGTCTTCTTTAGATGGCCCCACGATTGGCCATAACGTCTCATCTCCTCCTCTCACGATCTCATCCATGTCACCCTCAGACATCCAACCAACTCGTTATTTCCCGTCCCGCTTCCACTTGAGTGATGGCCTGACGTGTGATATCACTCAGCAATCTGCTTAAAGTGTGCCCGATCCATCTCCGTTTTCTTCACCAGCATATTTGCTGGGTAGGCAATAGATTCTTGATTGGTTCGTTTCTAGAGTTCCTTCTTACTAATTCATTCTGATCTGCAGATATTTTGACAAAACGAAAGGTGACTATTGATGAGGTTTCGCCAGTTAAGAAAACACTAAATCAGGATGTTAAACGTGTGCTTTGAAAAATTATTGTTGGTCAGTATTTAAGTTCTACAATACAGTCAGTGTTTAGAACCAAACTTTTAGGCACTATTCTGTCCCAAATGATTCACCAGAGTATTTCGTTTCTCACAAATTTGTTCGTGATGGATATCATCTAGTGCTGAGTTAACCACAATGTAATCTCTATCCCACTTCAGTTTATTCCTGTGCATTATACTGACAGCAATCATGAAATCGAACTTACTAAAACAAATCAGGAGTAAGCTTCTTATGGTCTTCATTCGGGAGTTAAATGCAACTGTATTTGTTAGTTCATAAGCAAATGCCTTGATATAAGTATGAAACTTGGGCACTGTATTAGAGTATAACTGAATTATGGATACGATTTTATTTTGATAAGTCACACAGTGTTGTACAGTAGTATTAAATGTTGACCACGTTTCAAGCACAAATTATTGCTCGTAATCATATCAAAGTATTATTATTTGTTAAACAATTTAAACAGTGTGTGTTTGTGTGTGTGTGTGTGTGTGGATAAATAGTTGTACAACATTTGTTAACGTCTCCATAAGAAAATATAGACGATCGGGAATTTTGACCAAGTATTATTAATGAGTGATACATATCCATTTTTTATTTATTAATCAGGATTTGATATGTATCAGGTAACAACATCACACCTTCATGTCTGTTCAAACCTCTCACTCGGCGCCAAATATTTTAGAACTATTCTGTCAAATCTTGACGGCATTTCATTTGAACAACATTATTGTTCACATAACATTGAATCAATAATATCAACAGATTACAGTTCAATAACATCAACATCAAAATAAGCTGAATGTCAGAAAAATTAGCAAAGATAATATTACAAATCCATGAATTTATAGTCTCTACTGAAGGCCGGCCAGGGCAGTAGTAGGGGCTGATTGGACTTGCTTCTTTTGAACACAGAGCACTGGTTGTTTGAGGCGAATTGCAATAGCCTCTGCTGTTTGGAGCATGCAGTAAGTACTTCGATGATTTTGGCAATTTATTAGGCACCCGGTAGATTATAGAGAAGGATTCTTCCACGCTCACTTTGTGGCCGGTTTGCACCAGGTGGTCTGATGTCGAACTGTTAATGGTTTTAACTACACCTTTACTTAACCATACTGGGAGATGTTCCCTAGTGAGCACGAAAAATCAAGTTCCTGGAGCAAAGGCCAATATAAGTCACTCCACGAACGCAGTTGAATTGGTAGATATAATTTGAAGTGGCTAGTCTAGGTACTTCATTTTTGGTCGAGGTAGCACCATCGGTCGTGTAGAGAATAATAAGTGTATTTCGCCAGCATTAAAAGTTCTTTGAACTAATTTTCTTAATTTCTTCGTAATTATCTCGCTTGGTATTTCGTCCATGAATTGTAGTGCTATATATGAAGGCTTCTTGCTTACGGAGAGTGAGTGGTCCTTTTCCGCTTTCTTTGTCATATGTTTCTGGATAAATTTGTCGGGATAGCAATTTTCGATCAAAGTATCATATACAATGCTTAATTCATCTTCAATTACTTCTTCTGAGCATATAGCTCTAACTCTGCAGATGAGGGTCTTCACTGAATTTTTTTTATACTTGATAGGAACGAAGCTGTGAAAATGTGTATATTGTCCTGTCCAAGTACTTTTCTTATGCAAATTTCTTTTTATGCTGCCATCTGGTTTTCTTGTAAGTAGGACATCCAAGAAGGCAATTCTGTCTTGGGATTCCTCTTCGCATGTGAATTTCATAGCCGAATGTACTTCATTGAATTCAGTAATTATTGTACTCCTACCCGAAACATTGTCACAAAGGATGAAGGTGTCATCCATATACCGGCAATAAAATGAGATTTTACTGATAAGGTTGCTTAAAGGTATATTTTCTTGTTTACTTAGAAATCAGCCAGAATGGGACCCAATAGGGAGCCCATCGCCACCCTGTCCATTTGTCTGTAAAGCGTGCTGTCAAATTTGAAGTTTGCATTCATGGCACACCTTAATAACAATTGTTTTAGGATTTCAGTTCGGATGCCAATGTTTATCGACTGGTTATCCACTTGTTCGCATATGTAGTTAACTGTTTCTATTAGACGTACATTTGTGAATAAAGATGTTATGTCCAGAGATATCATGGTTTTTTCCTTGATATTAATATCTTTTATTTTGTCTACAAATTCAACATTAACTAAATAACTGATGCATAGGTGGAGTTTAAATTTACACGTGTGAAAACTTCTTTTATTGCATTAAACGAATGTAGTTGGTGGTATTGAGTAGTAGAATATATGAGTGGAGTAACCATTTTCAATCTATTTTAACATCATTACATTAAATCACTTTCATCATTATTCACAAATTCTGTTATAATGTCACTGACAGGCACACTTTTACTCACAAGCGCTTGATGTTATTCGTGCAATGTGTAAACGTCTCGGAGAATGCTCAAGTCTAGAAACCACACTTCCAGGTTAGTGGATAAATATACACACACATACACTCTTGTTCGTCATATTCCTTGATTCATACCATTTGACGATATATTCCACGCTTAAGTCAGAAGGTGATGTTAACAAAGTATTGGTCCCTCTGGTGATAAGTTACATTTACGATTACCCCAGCTTGGAAACGAATTTGCAGTAATATGTAGGTGAATTCTAGTTACCTGCTTTTCAAAACATCTCAAATGAAATAAGAAAGAGAATCTCCGAAATTGGGACAGAATTTAAATACTTAGACGTGCTCTCATAAATTCCTTTGAAATGACTTCTTGTTTCGCCTGAGGAGACACAAGGTGAAAGTTGCGGGTAAGGTGGATGCTCAGAATCTGGCAAAATTCTTCGAACAAATCTGTTGCATGAAATCATATGCCTATCATTAACGATGTCAACGATATGGTCCAAAAGGATACCACTCGCATTACTGACAGTCTTCAGATTTCTACGAAGTATGACAGTCTTTTTTAAGCAGTCCAGGAAAGAGTAAGCTTGAACAGTAAAGAAGAATAGGTAAGATGCACAAGTTGACAAGCGTTAAGAGGAGGGTTTGGTTGAGTTATACCTGAGTGCCTTAACTTCTTCATGTAAAAAGTCAGACGAAATACTTTTTGGGAAATCGCTAAGACGTGAGAAGAACAGGATAGATCACAAGAAAGAATTAGTCCAAGATAATTAACGTCACTATCATCAATTATCCAACGGTCACTTAACCTTCTTTTACATATGAAACTGAAATTAACAGTCTGACATTTGAAAGGATTTAGTTTAAGACCATTAGATGTAGACCATTTGCTGACTACTGACAGAAGGCTGTTCATCTTAGTACAATCTAACTGGGAGTTAACATGCACCCAAACATTAGATAGATAGTCCACATACTTAACAAAGTTCATTTCATCAGAGTGAGGAAAGTCATACAAGGAAAATGAACAGCGCCTTGAGACACGCCAGTCTCGGTAAGCAATGAATTGATCGACTTCCCCTGGCATAATAATAAAATAAAAATGCACCCAGTTAACAATTCAACAATCAGTATGACTTGCAACAAAATATACCTGGGTTCCTAGTTAAAATCAGATGCGTAATCTAGGAAGGTGCAGAAAACAAATTTAACCCCTTTGTCTAAACTAGAGACGATGTTATGACGCAAGACTGCAGCTGCATCTAAAGTGTTTCTACTATGTTTGTAGGCAAACATAGGTAGATTTCTATTCGAATCGGGATCACTCTGACATCGGATTAATAAAAAATGCGATCAAATAAGCCTAATTAAATCATGCTACATACATGAAAGCATGCAAAGTGATAGCATGTATAGCAAGCCTATATTAGATGATAACTCCTTATTTCTTCTAAGCAGGATAACACTTCCATCTGGTGAATGTGAAAAGTCTCACAACATGTACGTCGTTTCGGGTGTAACAACGGCCCTTCATCTAGTACTTTCAGTTACCAATCCAAAAAGATATTTTCCTATTCTAATAATTCTCCAGCATTCTTGGTGTTTCCTCTGTCTAATATTTCAACACTGGTTGTCCCAGTCGAATTTATGTCCATGGTTGTCTGAATGTAGTGATATGGGCGAGGAAGTGGGTGTCATGTCTTTTGACGGCTAGCTTATGTTCGTGGATACGAAAACGAAGAGGATGTCCACTTTGGCCAATGTAGTATTTTTCGCACTTATCACATTTTATTTTGTATATGATGTTGGTTTTACCTTCTTTCGTTGTTGAGTCTTTTGGTTGACATAAAACTGAGTAAAGTGATTTTGTTGGTTTGTGTTGGACGTCAATTCCTAAAGGTTTGAAGAGTCTCGCGGTGATTTCTGAGATATCCTTTATATATGGTAAGGCTATTTTCTTTATGCTTTACTTGGAGGCCTTTTGGTTTGATAGGTTGGCTTGGGGGTATATGTCTCTTGATGAAATTCTGTGGATAGTCATTCTTTTGGAAGACGTCCATGAGATATCTTTCTTCAATTTTCCTTAAGGTGGGAGCTCTGCAATGAGTCCTCGCTGGCCCTCTTGAATAGTGTTTGTATACAATTCCTTTTGTGTGTTATTGGATTGTTGCTGTTGTAATTCAGTATTTGTTCTGTGTGAGTTGATTTTCTATAAACTTGAGTTTCTAATTCCCCTGTGGTTGTTCTCTTGACTAGGACGTCCGAAAATGGGATTTTGTTCTCGGATTCCTCTCCTCTTGTGAATTTGATGTCGTTGGAGACGTTGTTTACTAGGTTGTGAGTTTCATCTAACTCGTTTCTTTTGATTTTACGAATGTGTCGTCTACGTAGCGTATCCAAATTTTGGGTTTGATCTTTGGTAGGATTATGTTTTCCAGCCCTTGCATCACTGCTTCTGCAATCAAACCTGATATTGGCGATCCCATGGGTGTTGCATTTTTATTTGTTGTGGGAGGTGTTCGTCGTTGCTGAGTAATTACTCCATGGTCTCTTTCGCTAGTTTTTGTCCGATTGAGGTATATGATGCTGTGACGTCGAAAGGTGTAATTATTTCTTGCTCGTCTATTTGGATACCTTTGATTTTCTCTAGAAATTGCATAGCAGAGTTGATGGAGTGATCACAAGATTCCGTTAGGTGTTTAAGTTTCCTGTATAATTCTTTGGATAAATTATATGTTGGAGTTCCTGGGAGTGATACAATTGGTCGTAACGGGATATTTTGTCTGTATATTTTGGGTCTGCCGTAGAATCCAGGTAGGACTGGTCCATTGGATTCCATTCGCCATTGGTCTTGTTTTGTGATCTGTCCAGTTTTGGTGAGCTTGTTTAAGGTCCTTTGGATGTGGTTGTCCAATGTTTGTATGGGATTTGTTGGGATGTATTATGAATTATGTAAGTTTACTTTGAACTTGTTCACTGTCTTGTAGATATGAACTTAAAAGATAGGAAAATGTATTCATTTGATGTTAATTCTTTGTTTACTTGTGTGTCGGTGGCACAGTGGTTAGGACACTCTCGCCGACCATGCACATGGTCCGGGGTTCGATCCCCTGCCGACGCACACCTGATATCTATGGTCGGCCTGCGAAATTTGGGTTACCAATATCCATGCTGACAATGCCATACTTGTACTGAAAATACGGTGTGGCATCAAGCTGTAATTTTAAAAATGATTAAGACTGTTGATGTTCTTTGTGACTATATATCTTCTAGTTGTTTTTCATTCCCTTTTCCTTTAATTTATTTAAAAGATTTATTACTATCATGTACTGACGACGTCCATTTCACGTTTGAAAGTGAACATTTTTGGCAAGTGGATGAAGTTGCAATTGAGAGTCCATTAGGACCTTTTTTAGCGAACGTTAACATGTCTTATGCTGAAAACTTGTCCCTTGATTTAATTTCTAAATTGCCTTTCTATAGGAGATATGTAGATGATATCATTTTGATATGTGACGATCATGAAGATGTGAGTCGTCTATTAGATACACTTAACTATGTACAGAATCATATTAGTCTTAGATGCGAGGAGGAAAGTCGCATCCAGCTTGCATTTTTAAACACACTTCTGAGTCAAAGGCTTGATAGTTCAATAAGACGATCAATCTACAGAAAGCCCACTTGGACACTGCAATACCTTAATTTTCACAGCTTCTGTCCATTACAGTGTAAGAGAGGCTTGGTGAAATGCTTATTTAAGAGAATTCATCGTATTTTCACGGCTGATTTTATAGAGAAAGAAAATGAAATATTGATGGATACTCTTGTTGAAAACGGATATTCTTTAAAATTTTAAACAGGTGTAGAAGTCAATTAGTCTTTAAAGCTACAATCTGTACCGCCCCTAAGAAAAAGGTTTTCATCAAATTGCCATATAACGGGAAAATAAACAGTAGGACTTTGAGACAAAGGTTAAATTCGGTCATCCGTAGGGTCTATTATGCACCCTGGCTTGTAATTATCGAAAAAGCCAAAAACATGCTCCACTGCAAACCTCAAAAGTGTACAAGTGATTATGTCACATCCCACACTACTAACCAATTTTCGTGTGTGTGTGTGTGGACAAATATACACAGGGAAGAGTAATCGTGCTTTGCATGTGAGGGTGGGAGAACATATCCCAAAATGAGTTTAAAGACAAATGAATTGTGGAAAATCGATAGACACAGGTGTCAGACTACCAACTTCATCTACAGTCAAACATCTAATCGAGATGAACCATAAGAGTGATGTTAACACAGCCTTTAAGGTCATCGATAAAAGTGGTCAAGGGAGCTTATTAAATAAAATACGCTGAGGCTATAGCTATTCATAAACTTAAGCCCCCTCCTCTGTGTGTTCAAAAACAGTTTATTATTACTCATAACCTACCTTGGTAATCCTTATTTGATTGGATTACCAAACTTTGTGTTAATAATTCTTAAATCCTTTTTTTGTCACTTTGTTTAATTTAATTACCCTTAATTTTCTCACATATATTGACTTGACAAGTAAATGTTTGGGGGATCAGATTGTTCGAAATGTATGGCAGAAATACATCACATTGTTTTTCAGATAATCTCCGTCTTCTAATAACATTATCCAAATTTTTAAAAAAAGGACCAATTGTTTTATGTATTATATTTGGTTTTTTTATAGAATTACTCAGAAAACAATAGTGCAACAGCTTAAGAACTGATTTATTTTCTTATTTTCAGGATATTTATTTGACGAACTGGATTGGTGTCAGAAAAACTTCACAGGTGATGCAGACTATGGGACGTCGTGTGGTTGTAATGAAACCACTAAAGTAGTATTTGCATTCTGGGAAAGTGCATCTAAAAAGGTACATCTTTAATGTCTGCCTAACATTTAGAGTGCACAATTTCTCTCAAACAATTTTGATTTTAACAGACTTGAGCAGGGCGTAAGATCTGTACTGGCTTTAACTATTTTTTTTATTCCTTAACGTTCCCAGTGGAACACGAGGCTTCAAGATAGAGGCTGTGCCATCAACGCTTTAATTGTAGTCAAATTTATACTTATAAAAAGTACGCCCACGCTTCCATACTCTCAAATTTGATCATTTTCGACCCAGTAAGTTGAGTCGAATGAAACTCTTCTGAACAACTTCAGTGAGTTCCGCTGAGACTCCTACAAACGTGACCTTCTATATCCAATTTTCTCTCGTGGTCAATATCTGGAGAATTATTAGGTCAAATCTTGATCACAGTTCACATGATATATATGCAAGGGAATTTTTTGAGACACGCATAAATGACAAGTGAAATAAGCTATGATCTCATTGTCTACACCAGCCTGTATTAGATCTGAAGGCAGAAGACAACGAAACAGAAACGCTTATTTAAATTAATCAAGGATTTGCCATTTATAAGTAGAAGATTCATCTCCATTACGTCATTATTGAGAGATTAAAGGAGTGTGTTTATAGCTGTATCTTTTCTGTTATTCATTCGTCTAAACAACTGATTATGTCTATTATGTCAGTTGGAGCCAGTATGGAACTTCTTCATCTAAGCCTTTTCTAAACCGCCTACTTCTCCTCCCTCATCATTTACAAACAGTGAAAAAATTTTGCATGTAAGACAAATTAGGATTTCACCAGTAGTTTTGATTGGACACTAGTCAGTAACTAATGTAATGCGTCTAGTCGTTTTTTGTTTTGGTGCAGACCGAATTCTATCAGACAAGACTGTAAAATGGTCAGCATGCTAGATGGCTCCCAGTCACGGTGAACTACAAAATTGTTGGTGTTACATGGTGAGAGGCAATCGTCGGGAAGCCTTGAACTCAGGGTTCGTGCTTGTTAGCACATGGCACTGACAACGAGCCACTTAGTATGGCGATCACATTACAAACGTGACTGACAGAATTCAGTCGGCACCGAACAGAGACCCATACAGACTGAAAGGAGGTCAATCGCTAGCCCAAATAGCCCAGCGGCGGTAACGTCTCTGACTACAGAACTCACTGGCTGATAAAGGTTCGAATCTCAGAAGGGATATGAGTTTCTTCAAGGTGACTGCAGATACGTCTTGCTGACTGATGAAGTACCAACTAGCAGTCAACCTAGGTCCCAGACTTCCTACCGATTGCCTTCAACCATCTAATATCAGCAGTATGCTTAGGTGACTACTTATTTCTTACTAGTAATGATGAGAGAACAAAAAGTTTAATAATTTACTGACATATACTGTAATTTCAAATGTTTGCACTTTTACTGTAAGCTTGTTCTGAAAAATAATTGTAGTCACACTTCCTATTTGCTGTATATTTCAAAGTTGGAGATAAAAGAAGTATTCCTAGGCTCAACCTTTCTCATTTTCAGCATTTATCACTCAAACAAGATATAAAACATATCAGAAAATGTCCTATTTTGATGTTTTCATATTCTATGAAAGTTAAACAAATTCTATGCAAATTGCAATATATTTTTCTTATCCTCTCGTTTCATTATAGTATGCACAAATAGTATCTGGTAACGTGTTTGTTGTTCTGAATGGATCAGTCGCATGGCCATTTAAAGAAAACGGGTAAATTTTATTGAGCTGACTGTATTCAGTAGTATATTCGTGTTTATTGCAATTTGGTAAGTCAGTGGAAAGTAGGAATGTATAAGTCAGCCAAGAGGTCTCTTGTCGTAACTTCACTGCAAATAACAAGGTGGGAAAAATCAGTGAACGGCGTTTTCTAACATCCACTTTCACTTATGTCGTTACTAACTTCCGTTAACCTCTGATCTCCGCTGTCAGTTAACATTATATATATATATATATAAACCCCTAAGTAGCTGAGCAGCTGTGAAGGGAAATTACGAAGGGATATCTGTCTGCTGACTTGTGTATTCCTAATTACATCACATGGGAATGTCTCATACCTATCGATGATAAGGGATACGTATACAAAATTATTATTAGGCCATTAAAAAACAATTCACTGTTCCTCACTCGTTTGTGATTTGTACTCAATCAAGAATAGAAACACTATCTGATAACTAGTCAACACTTACTTTATAGTGAAAGGGCCTAACAAATACTGAAATTCACTATTAAATTACCTTCTCAGTATTTCTGTAAAGTAAAGTTTTATAATCTATTGCGAATTGTTGTTTCCGAGACAGTTTGTCCCGTACTTAAGAGATACATTAAAGTTAGTGCAAAACGAGTGATTACGGTTCTACAAATTGTGTTCTTTCTGAATTTACGATCTAAATCCACATGTGATTCATTGTGACAGTGTGATATAATCCAAGGTTACCACGCACTTAAGTAAAAGGTACTGGTCTCCATTTCTGTCCTTAATAATTATGCTTTATTTCACGTAGTAGTGAGTGAGTGAAGTTGATATATTAAAAACTTGATGTGACAAAGTAAAGACCTCTGAAGTTAGATAATGAAATGTCAATTAGGGTAGACACTAGAGTGTAACAGCGAACGAAAGAAATAAAGTAATCTCTCATTACTACTCAGGACCATTTATTTACTCATCGAACGGTTAGGCTATAGAAATCTGAATACATTATAGAATCTTTATAAACCGTTATTTGACATCACTGAAAGGTCTATTTTCAAGGAACTTAACCCTAAGTTCCTATTATTTGCAAAGACGCTCCGAATCGATAATTACTACGACCGCTTCTCGACTTTAACTCCAAAACACCAGTACTTGTAAGAAAGAAGTTGTATTTTTTGGCAGCTAAAATCGAGGTTAGTACGGGGTCTGTAAACAAATTTTTTACAATAAATATACTGTACTTTTATGCGCATTCTTTCGTCTTCTTCCAACTTGTATACGATTGAATCACTGGCGCCTTCGAGTCGCGACCAAGGCCAACGAACCAACGTTCAATGTTCACGTTCTTTACATCTGTTGATCTCTCCAAAATGTGTAGTATGTCTAGGGGTTTATGAATAAATTATATCAGATGCTGAAGGTTAACTCGATGTTATAAGTTATGGCGTTATTAATAGAAAAAACGATGACTTCACAAAATCGCGACTGATATCCCCTTCACAAAAATGGCTGTCTTGTTCCAGTCGCGAATCGTCTAAGTTTATGGCGTTTGAAAGAATGCAATAATATATCCAGTTGCATACGTTTATTAATATATATATATATATTCGAGAAATTTGAAAAATTCACGGAAAATACCCATCCAGACGTGAATATTAGAACAAAACATTTCAGCGAAGAGTCTTTTCGGAGGCGAATTCATTCACATACACTTAGCTGTACAATCGCATTTATACATGATCATTTTGTGTATGTGTGTATGTACATTAGGATTGTCAAACAAAAATGAAACAAAATTAGTTAGGGTTACTGTTTACGTCATTAAAATGTTTTTACAATGTGATGAATAATCAAAACTGCTACTAGGAGGGGGGATGAAGATTGGTAAGTATTGGCAACAGTTGCGTAATATGAAATAGGATATTACGTAATAGGCAGAAAGAGTAAATAATGGGTTGGTTTACAAGAAGATGTTAGCGAGATGCCATACAAAAATCCAGAAAACAAAAAAGAAGACAACACATTATTGACAGTTATCTTCCTCTTCTACGGATATTTATATGTCGTACACTCAGAATTTATCGGAGGATTTAATTGAAAATGCACCAATGTATAGAAGGTATGCAGATGATGTTGTAATCATCAGTGATAAAGTTTGTTCTGCCACCTCAATTTTAAATCGAATGAATGAAGTTCAGAATAGCATATCACTTACATCTGTAAAAGAGGAAGATAATTGTTTTTCTTTCCTAGATATATTGTTTAGTCAACGGCTTGATGGGTCAATAAAACGATTTATTTATAGAAAAACTACCTGGACAGGACAGTATCTTAATTACCACAGTTTCTGCCCTGTTCCATACGGAAGAGATTTAGTGAGTGAGGTGCCGCGTTTGTAGAATACAACGAATTTGCACTGAAGAAACACTTGGTGAGGAAGAAAGAAAGTTGACACAAACTCTGGTTGATAACAATTATCCAGACAAGTTCATTAGGAGATATAAAGTAGTCAGAACACCAGGACACCCACTCTACAACTCGCCCATAAGAAAGACGTGTACATCAAGCTACCCTATATGGCTGATTGTAGCAACTTGAAAACCAGACAGAGATTGAACGCTGTTGTGGTTAAAAAGAATTTTTATGCAGCTAAGATCATAATAATTGAGAATGTGAAGCCAATATATCCATCCATCTAAGCCCTTCTAACATGCGAAAAATGACCTCACATCCCACTGTATTTACCAATTTGAATGTACGTGTGGACACATATACATAGGGAGGACTCATCGATCTCTGCAAGTAAGTGCTGGCTTCAGAGAATATTCCTAAATGGCTCCAGAAACAAATGGATTCTTCAGAACCTATTAACGGTGAGAACAGGAGGCCTAGATCCTCTATTGCCAAACATATTATAGAGACAGGACATAAAATTGACATTAACACATCTTTTAAACCTATATATAATACGTGTTTGGGGCGTGTCCTAAAGTTTGTGGGAGCCATAGCAAGCAATTAGAAAGTTTAAACCACCTCTATGCGTTCAAAACAACAATTCGTCACCACACTAAACCACCTTCCTTGGTAAACTTTGTTTTGATACGATAGTAGATGTACTATTACCTCTGCTATTTGGTTTGTTATTTTGACCTTGAATATGTCCTTTAAACTTGACCTAAGTCTGTTTTCTCACCTCTTAACTCTTTATTAATTTCATATATATTGCTTTGACAAGTGCGTGTATGATCAGATTGTTCGAAATGTGTTGCGCAAATACATTACACGATTCAGCCAAATTACGTCTTCTTATTGCTTCATCTAAATTCATAAAGGGAACTAATTATTTTAGTTTAATTTTTGTTTGACAATCCTAATGTACACACATATATACAAAATGTTTATGTATAAATGCGACTGTACAGCTAAGTGTGAATGAATTCGCCTCCAAAAAGAGACTCTTCGCTGAACTTTTCTTTTCTTAGTTTCAAACTTGAAAAGCACGCAGACTGCGTTGAAAGTTCCACATAATTAGCTCGATCCTTCTAGTCTCATAAAATTTAAAAATGCGCTTAAAATGAGGATTTTAATATTCAGATAAAAGTTTATCTTTTGTTATGCGAAGAAATAAACTTCGCAAAGAACCATAAACTCTTATGTTTACATAATCGACTTGCCGACTCAATAGACAACGAAAAATTCTGCAGGCTTTATCATACAAGAAGGTTTCAGTCATGGATGAAACAGAAGACAATTCATCGGAGAGAATTTTCATGATCGATGAAATCACCTTTCAAAGGTGTGCAATTGTATTCACATTAGGGAAGTGGGGGCACAATGTCGCTGATTTAATGAGCTAATAGTCAAATTTAGCTTTTCGTAGATATGAGTACGATTGTAAAGACTTTGGACGTGACTTCATACATCATAGGTACCTTCTTTCCTGAATCACTTTTTGTGGTATTTTCCTGGTGTCTTTCGATAATTAGACCTTTAAATATATCACATTTTTCTATGTTTCATCCTTATCTATCCAAGTACCTTTGCCACTGTGGAACTTCCAGAACTTTTAAAAACGAAAGTGCAAAAAATAACCGTTAAATTAATTCACAACACCCGAAAGTCGCCATATCAGTAAGTTTACCCATTGTGTAATATTATACTTAGGAATACAATTTGTTTTGACAAGTACCTACTTAGGCGTGTGTTATGTAATTCTTTTTTCCAATATATATACTTATGTCGAAAGTAACACCCGTGGCTATTGTAATCACATAACATATACTTCTGAGCATTTGTAAAAAATTATATTTGTAAAATCTCAGCGAGATTGAAATGAATAATTCCAACGTTTCGTTTGGCAATCTGGTCCGAACTTTTTCAAGGAAATTAATCGAAATTAACATAACAGAGGTTTATATATAAAAGGAACATCACTTGTTTTTAAAAACTTTGTCCAATCATGAGTCATTCAACAAGTATAATAAACAAAATTCTATGAGCTGTGATCAAAATTTGACCCCGGACTTACAAATATTGGTCTACCTTTGTTAAACACTTTAAACAGAGTGTGCATGTGTGTGTGGGTAAACAGTTGTAAAACACTTCTTAGCGTCTCCATAAGAAGATATGGACAGTCGAGAATTTCGACCAAGTATTAATAATTAGTGATACATATCCATTTTTTATTTATTAATCAGGATTTTCTATGCATCAGTTAACAACATCACACCTTCATGTCTGTTCAAACTGTTAGTAACCAGAATTTTATGATTAGACGTATTTTCAAAATTATGGTGTTTAGGATTACAGTTTAGTTTAATATACAAAGTTTAGTTTATATATAAACCTCTGTTCTGTTAATTTCGATTACACAGACTAGCATTTTCCGGTATACGTTTCTTTTCACTTACTGTTGGTGTTGTTATTATTACTATTGTTTCCTTTATTTTTCCTAGAGGAACATAGGGCTTCAGCCACACTTCTCCATTGCGTTCGGTTCTCCGCTAAAAGTTTTCACCTGGCTTCACGTCTGCCTACATGCCTTCACTTGCTCTTCTCATCACCTCTTCCATGTCACTGTCGAACTGAAAACTAACTCGCCGCTTCCCATTCATGTTCCGCTCGAGAGATGACCTGGCGTGTGGTGTCACTCACTTGATGGCTTTCTCAGAGTATGACAAATCCACCTTCATTTCTTCCTGCATATTTGTTGCGCAATTGGTTCCAGCTGTGTTGGTTCGCCATTGCCAGAGATCTCCCACTATTGCTGGTTTTTACTGTCCGGCCATCTGACTTTGAGTAGTATTGAGCGAAGACAGCTGTTGATGAAGGTGTTTAGTTTGTTCGAAGTGGGCTTCATCACGCGTCGTCAAGTCTCCAATTCGTATAGTAGCACCGACACCACACCGGAGCTGAAAATCCACATCTTATTTTTATTCTGAATGCTGTTGACCTCCATACAGACTTGTGAGTGATGAAAGCTTCTCTTGCTTTCCACATCCGCACTTTGATATTCTCAACAGTTCCGCTTGCAGTTGAAACGGTGCTTCCTAGATCAGTATGTAAAAGAGGTTCCTTCTTTCAGATTTCACTCATTTTTTCTGTTGTTGCTGCTGCTGTTGGCGAGGAATCTTCATCACCTAGATCTGTTTTCCCTATGTTCACCTGAAGGCCCACCTTCTCTGGATGCTCCTTCTGCGAACTTGTTGCTTTTCACTTGCATATCTTTCAGTTTGTGGGAAATCGGACATATAACATCGACGCAGTCCTATACAGAAGACTGAAGCAGTCTGACAATAAGCTATTCTTGGATAACTTGAAATCTGTTTCTTGGATAGTCACAACTCCTTGGTTTTCAACGATACTTTGTGAGAAGTGAACAACGACTGATATTGTAATTACTTAGCCAAATTGACGGCAGCGTGTCGATGCTCGGCATTTTACAGCATTATTAGAAATAAATCCTGTCAGTATTTTGAAATAATAGAGAAGATTTGTAGCTCAGGTGGATGGTTTGGAATTAGTTGTGTTCTCTGAGCTGGTTGGTTTAATTGCGACGCTTTCGTCATCCTTCTGGACAACATGTTCAGCGCAAGTTTTAGCATAAAATGAACTGGTTTAAATTCTCTTTTAATGATAGAATTATGTCTTCTGACAACCATCTTCTTGACTTGTAATCAATACAGGTGTAAATCAACTACCAGTCATGAAGATGGTTGCCAGGAGACACAATTCTATCATTCATGGAGAATTTAAATCAGTTCATTTTATGCCAAAATCTTCGCTGAACATGTTGTCCAGAAGGACGACGAAAGCTTTGCAATTAAACCAAACCAGCTCAGAGAACACAACTAACTTCAAAGCCTATCACTGTAGTAACCGGAAAACTTTCTGGTAGCCATAGGAACATCCTGGCAACCTATTTTACTGTATATTATGTTATGCTTATTTCATGTCTCCCTGATTCTCTTCTTTTTCAGTCACACATGCGAATCATCGAAAATTAAAAAGTTAGAGTCTATAGTGAAGTCGAAAATGATCAGTTATCAATGTATTAATGATCCACCGTAAGTTCAAAGATAACGAGTTTTTCAAACTGTAAATCTTATCGCCAACTAAGAAGACTAATTCATGAACAATGCATAATCCTTTCGATAAATCCATCATCGCTTTCTACATACATATATATATATATATGACCAGAATAATTAAAGAAATATTCTTTCTAACAACATTAATGCTGTTTTAAATTACATTGAATCCATAATATCGACATCTTATATTTCAAAGGCATCAGTAAGAGGGAGATAAATTGAATATCAGGTAAATCAAGTAATGTAATTCATGATTTATGAATTTATTGGTTTGAAAACAGACCAGGGTGGCAGTAGTGGCTTGACCTGTTTCCTTTGCATGCAAAGCTTCGGTTGATTTAAGCGAATTTCAGTGTGGCATCTGCTGTTTTGAGTCTCTGGTATCTAGAAGCCTCTAGTGATTTATTGAACACGACAGAGGAAGTCTCTTCAATGCTAACTAGGTTTGTGACCTGTTTGGTTGAGGTGAACTTATATAGAATCGTTATTGATATTAACAACACCTTTATTCAACTACACTGGCTAGGTGTTCCTGTGAGTAACAGGTTAATTTACTAGAGCAGTGGCCAATCAAGTCATAAAAGTGAGCAGCTTCAACATTTTATATATTTTATTGTACATCTCAACATTAAATAAAAACTATAAGTGCTTCTTCTGAGATTTCACTTTTAGTTGCATCAGGGGAGAGTAGTTCAAAAAAACGTGAGGGAAACTCAAATTAACTAAGATCATGAACTGTAAGCTCCACTATTTACGCGTCAAAATGAGAACAAATGAACGGAAATTTATTCACTCACTTATAATCAATTTTCCAACGAAGTTCAGCTTAAAGAATTCAGATGTCTTACTCAAAAGATTCTCACTAATTTATTTTGTTAGACACCACTAAACACAGTTGATAAATCCCATGCAATATATGACTAAAGTGTGTTGAATTCCCCTGCTGGCTCTCATTAACCGAAAAGTATTGATTTATGTACAGTGAACTCGAAGGCTGATACTTTTTATGATTATAGTTTGAAACCACACCATACTTTTGGTACGGGTATGGAATTTTCAGCATGTGATACCGGTAGTCCAAATTTTGCAAGCCAACCATTGATATCAGGTGTGCGTTGGAAAGGGTTCGAATCCCGGACCGTGTGCTTGGTAGGCGAGAGTGTCCGAACCGCTGTGATACCAACGAACACTACCAAGTTGTATATCTAGTGAACAGAAATGTCTTCCTGTGCTCCAAATACAATGCTGTGTGTGCCTTGCAAAACGACCTGCGTAGGGTTAATAAACTCAAATATATTTAAGAACACAATATCCATCGAAGAGAATCTTTCAACGAATTGATTATCAGGCTGTACAATCGCACATATACATATGGCTTTTTTTAACAAATTATATCCGGTGAGGGAATTAGGTCAAAAGTGTGAATACTTGAAATAATAATAGTATGAAATGCAATTAAAATATTTGTGATTATAATCATAGTTCAATGTCAAGTGGCAAAATAATTAATGTCATATGTAGAATAATACAAAAGGTGTATAGATTTTGGAAAGGAGTACATAATTATAGGATTAGTAGACGAATATAAAATGTTACATAACATGGTGTGAAATTTGATAAGATAGAATTCAACATTGTAAAAATAAAAAATAAAACATTATTAATTTTGGGTTTAAAATGTCAAGTGGGTCAAGTGGAAAAGATTCAGAGTGAGAATATTAATAATAATAACAATAATCGCAGTAATGAGAGGAAAAGTACATAGAATAACTAAATAAACAAAATAAATAAATGTCTATCCCTCTATAGCTAAGGCAAAAGTAGGGATTGTACATACTTCTTTTGTACAAAAAGGTCTGGCTTAAAGTCATGAATTGCCAAGACCTCAGCTGTCTTTAGAAGTCTGTAACGAAGAAAACGCGGCCAACAAGTTAGCATGGATTCTATATATGATCTTAAAATCATGGTCAGGGTTGACAGAGTGACAGAAGTCGATTAGGTGTTCCAGAATAAAGCTTCGCACACATTTCCTTTCTCCCTTGTAAAACCATCCTGGAATATCTTCTCGTATCCATGTTGAAAGCGTCCTCTGACTACGGCCAATATACCTTGCTCCGCAAGAGCAGCTTGATAATAAAATCGTTGAAAAGAGTCTCTTCTCTGAATATTGTGTTCTTAATGCAACAATGGGAATTATTAAATTATCAAATATATTTAACACTGAAGGATGCTGAACAAACCAAAACAGATCAAACCTATACAGCATGAAATGATGTGATTTTAGGTTTTACACGTACTAATTAGCTTCACATTTTATGAAATCACTGGCTATTGTACGCTAAAATTAACGGATTTATAAATATAGAGCCTAATGAAGAATTTATTGAAAATAATTAACTCAGCTTAAATATTAAAGTCTTATTTTCAAAAGAATGGTTACTGAAGAAGGAATACTCTTTTCGATGACTTCATCATCAGCTTCTACAGTTATATATACATAATAGTGAGTGAATAAATGAATTAGTGTTATTAACAACAATAATGTTTTTTAAATAACACCGAATCAATCAATCATAGTAACATCAATGGATTACAGTTCAATAGCATCAACATAACAATAAAGTGAATGTCAGAAAAATTAGGAAAGAGAATATTACAAATTCTTGAATATATAGTGTCCACTGAAGAAAGCCTGGGCCGTAGTAGTGGCTGGCTGAACTTGCTTCTTCTGCACATAGAGCGCCTGTCATTTCAGGCGAATCGCGATAGTCTCTACTGTTCCGAGCATGCGGTACCTGGGTGTTTTTGGCAATTTATTTGGTACCCAGTAGATGATTGTGGAGAAGGCTTCCTCAATGCTAGATTTGTGGCCAGTTTGGACTGGATGGTCTAATATCTAACCGTTGACGGTTTTTACTACGCACTTCCTTACCCATACTTGGAGATGCTCCCAAGTGAGCACAAAAAATCAACTTCCTAGAGCAATATATATATTTAATCAGTCCTACACTAGAAAATGAAATGATTAAATTCGATTTGCCTCAAAATGGATTGGTTGTCTTCTTGATTTACATTTTCTGCACTTCTTTTCTTCCAGTGAATTCAAACACTTCTTATGCATCAATGACCAAACCAGCAGTGGATGTCGATTTTCAAATTCTTCAAGACGTACATCATAGATACATCTACTGCTATCGAGTTGTTTATTCGTATATAAATCTTTCACTACTTTCAGTGGCATAAAATAATCCTATTCTTATCGACAAATGTTATTCATCTATTCAGGTTAGACTCTTTGAACACTGCCATTTTTATAACTGAAACTTGTCATATTTGAGTTTGTGACAGTTTCTTTTTCGACAAATCTAACCAGACTATTTTGTCATCTTTGTGATTTTATTTTTATTCGCGCTTCAATTTTTGAATTCTTAAAATAAATCCATCCCATCAAATTTTGTAAAATGTTTTACTTTTGTGCTAATATCTTGAACCTTGTCAAAACAAAGCCTGTATCAGTAGGCTTTTTCTTCAAATTATTGAAAGTGATTCTTATTTTAATCACAACATAAAGCTGTGGTGGCGATTTGGAGTTTGTTCATTAGTATGCTTGAAAAATGAAGTGTTGTAAGCGTGCCTAACGCATGTCAAAGGAATATCCTCCTTCTCACAAAACACTCTCAAGTACCATCAGAGTGAGACAACAGTAAGTGTGAATTTCGACAAAACTGGTCGATGGAAAATTCATTTTTGTCGAATTTTCACCATCTTCCTAAGCCCAATACTAAGATTGAAATAATACCCACAAGTCTTTAAATGTAATTAATTAATTAAGTATTAGGCAGCATCACCTATGTTGAAGTGAACCAGGCAAGACAATGAACACTACATCACATTTTATGCTTAAGCCACTATCATTTAGTATACACTTATAGGCGTCGGTGGCACAGCGGTAGAATACTCGCCAACCACGCCTCATGTGGTCCGAGGTTCAATACTTGGTCACCAACGCACTCCTTTACTTTGCTGAACCAGTAATAAGACTGGTACCGACAGAAGGTCGGGCATGAGGCTAGCAATCATATCCCGTAAAAATAAATACCACTGCTAACGAAACTTCAAGCCTCTAAGTGCTGGATTGTGTCAAACAAAATTACTACCATCAAGAAACCTGATAACTGTCGGCATTTTAGTCGCTTAGGGAATCCCGTACGATGTACGCTGTTCACTACCCTGTAGTCACTGGGGGGGTCTGTACTGCTCATCACAAACAGTGAGGTACGAATTTTCAATGCTAATGTCAAATCAGAGCTTCAGTATGCTTTAGAAATTTGGTTGACGTGTTCAAAAAGGGATTTTCAATAGGCTGTTACAGACGTTCACAAACAGATCTCTCCACATAGTACTGAAGATCATATGGCTGACTATAAACGATCAGTAGCAAGGACATCTGGCCAAAATCCGTCCTCTCAAAAGTTATACAGCAAGAAATAAAGAAGCACATGACATACATTTGGGGAGACCTATAAATGATATCACACCCGTGACAGGCCCTTTAGTGAAACCCGAATGGGAAGTAACAGATTGGGCTTTGGACCGAGGATGACATGTTGGAGATAATGGAAAGAAAAAATGAAAGCTTCAGGGAAGTCGTAGAGTCAGTTGAAAGTGATAAAAAAGAACCGATTGGAATAGAGATATTCTTACAAATGATTACGTTAATCGTAAGAATGAATATTACAGGAGAGGCATGTTCTTCTTCAATGACACGAATTGCCTGTTTACTGAGTAGATTTATGGTTGGAGAATTTTCCAGCTCTTCTAGTTCAACTGGATTTCTCAGTGGTCGAAAAGAGGTTCTACAGTGTCCACTTCTTCTGATCGTCTTGAATTCTTGCGAGGTTTATCCGACGTATATCGCATCCCACTCGAAGAATTGTATTTTATAAACACAGTTACATTGTGAATCCCTTGGAATTTTGTCTTTTACATGGACAAGGTTGCTTTTTAATGTAACTGCCGTTTTGAAGGAAACTCTGTTGTTGTGTTCATTGAGTACTCTTCTGATATCGTCTGACGTTTCTGATCTGTGTGGAGACGAACGGTATTCATGCAATTATTCCACTATTTGGTTGGTGAACTGGTAGCAATATGAATAGATATATTTTAGCTCACGATTCCTAGTTATTGAATCTATACTTGATTACTTTTGATGCACAGCTCATTTAGTCAGTTGCCATTCTTTATTATTCTACAGAGGAATTTAATTCCTACAAACTAGTTTCTTCAGTGCTTGTATCCCTTACCTGTGATTGTCTCTATTGTATCATTGTAGAAACCAAAAAATGTCAAGCTCTATTTCAGATACTACTAGGTTAATTTATGCTGACACTCAGTTCCAGGGCTTCCTCCCCCCCCCTGATTGCCCCCAACCATCTTACATCAATTCATATTGCACAGTGTGGACGAGTGACCTGTTTTGCGGACAAAACTGCACACGTGACTGTGGAAGTTAGTCACCATCACTGTCAAGAAAAAGGCACTTGACACTCATCACTCGGTAGAGACCATTCAACTTTTCCTTTCAGTGTGATAAATGGAAGTGATAAATTCTTAATCGGAATGTGACATTAACATTTTGTTTAACTTTAGAATGACAGAATGCAAAGTCTTTCCTAACATGGAACTGAACTTGTCATGTTGATGAGTGAAGTAGTTGATTTACAAAGTCATACAACACTCTAATGTTGTTTCAATAAGGCAGAATCAAGCTACGATCAATCTCTCTGCATACATTTACAGATGTGTAGTCTCATTTGACAAAAGAACATTTCACCTGATGTGCCTATCTGCATAACAAGCGTAAACTAGAAAGTGGATAATGACTGACACACACACACACCTCAAAAACATTTCAATTGAATGATTGAAGTGTGAAATATTTGCCACTGCTGGAATAATCAACCGATTAAACATACAAAACAGATCAATAAATCCGAACACAATTATTTGTTAGTTGCTTAGTTAGTTAGTTAGTTAGTTAGTTAAACAATTTACGTTTACGTAAACGTCATAGTCATTTTCTTTGCTAAGAAGTGAATTTTGCAAACAACCATACAAAGTAGCCACAGTCTTGTTACCAATCTATGACATGGTAGAAAGGACAAAGTAATAATCATATGAGTAAATGTACTACTTGAGTGTTGGCTAATTTGTTAGAGAAATATATTTTAGATAAATCAACTTGACTACTTGCAAATGCCTGAAAGTAGTAATTGCTTCAGACTGAAATTTTTCTGAACGATTTTGCTTCGTGTAATTGACAACAGTGATAAATTGTGTTTTAGGAAAGATAGTCAGTTTTCCCGCTCTCACACACTTGTGTTCACCTCAAAACAGTGAAGTGAATGATGAATTATGTGTGAATGTGTTAAACTGTTGAATTTTCTCTAGAAAAGGTGAAGAATGTGCAATTCAATAGGAAACAAATGAAAGACACAGAACTGCATTGTTAATTGGGTGAATTCAGTTATGTATAAGGTGTCAGAAGCATGGTGTTTACATTTTTGGTGACGATGTAACTAGATTGACGTGAAGAAATCGGCATATTCAATCAAAACGAGATGCTGCAACCATTTAGAGGTTAGGAACCGATTTAGAGAAAGAAAGACAACCTCATCTTCAATTTTTTCGAGATACTTCACATCACATATAAAATCATGAATTCTCAGATTTTCCTACATTCATCTTTCAGAAAGGAAGATTCTGCTTCAGTTAACTAATGTTTTTTGAAGTGCTTTGCAAGTAGGATATGCGTCAATTTTCCATAAATCGTTAAATATACTGTGTGGAATAGGAGGGGATAGTAATATCATTGTGATGTTTACTGAAATCTAGTGCACATAGTCATCACAGTGAATAAACCACAGTCACAGTTCATTATCCGTGCATGTCTCAATCAATTTTATTCCGAATACAGCTTCGATATTTGAAATTTTCCGAGAAACTAGTTCATTTTAAATCTCTTTTCATTAATGGTAAATATCAAATGAGGAGACATCAAAATCAGCTAAAAATGTCTAAGTGCGGCATATGCTACTGATGAGATCTATCAGTAGATGTAAAACGGCGTAAAAACATCAATTATCAAGGAGATAGATCTGATGTCAGAGAAGGCAAATAATACAGCGTTGTGGAGACACATGGGATACTTGAAAGAGAAACAAAGTAACACAGTGTGAAGGACGGCCAGAAGTAGCACAATAACGAAGATGTGTGCAAATGGTGCGCTGAAGGTAAGCTTTACATAATGTAGCTATGTAGGGATGCCAAATTATAACTGATCATTCCTTTACCATGTCTCTTGTCCCCTACCCAAGCATATGTGCGATGTATTAAGAAGAACAAGAACTATTTTCTTTTGATAGTATGTGGCTGATAAATGCTTAAAAACATGAGATGAGATGTAGTAGAAACCAATTAGGTTAGCTGAAATGAATTTGTGCAATTGTAGCATAACTGGGACATTCAGAAACAGCTAAAGTTTTGCATCATTAGTCTAAAACAGAGTTAGCAATAGGTATTGAAGGTGTGAATCAATATGTCAAAAGTTACTCCTCGGAGCATTATTGTCATGCAATGCAATTTGCAAATCCTGTCTATAAGAAAACTGTTGTCTAAACATAAAATCACTTTTGGTGAGTTATTTCCACATTAATTTCTAGTGATTGTATCCTTCTCATAGAATGAATATTATGGTGAATATTGACTTTAAGAAGATCGGTGGAGTTACATTTCTTCATTGAACCACAGAAGTAATAACGGGTATGATATAGTAGGACAGTAGGATCCATTCTAATCATGATTTGATAATAATGTAAAGGTAGAAAGAGGTCACCAGGGGTCGTTTATTTTGATAATTCTGAATTTCGTAGGACTTCTCTGAACACAGCCATCGATATTCTACTGTATTTTTCATTTCCAGTTACTTTTCATCAGTCAACCAATTCAGCACGCCTCTATGAAGAATCATAAGGTAACGTTTTACTGTTGTTTCCCTGATTACACCTTAATCAGTTCAGTGGTACGAAGTTAACTCTGTTAACTTGCTTCCTTATGATCCATTTTCATTTCAGCCAGTTTATTGCCTCTCTTGCTCTATTCATTGTAGTAAGTGTTTTTATTTTGCTTCTTCATTAGTAATAATCTGACTTTAGAGTTTTCGTCATGCTTATTTCTCGTGACTAATGAAAATTGTGTCAGCTATGAAAACTCCGCTTCAAGAGATGGAGGGATTGGGAGTTTCACTGTAACGATTGTCTAAAGTGATGACATTATTACTATTATTATTATTTTTTTCCTTTAATTCCTAGAGGAACATAGGGCTTCAGCCGTGCGTCTCTATTGCGTTCGGTTCTCTGCTAGAGTCTTCACCTGGCTCCAAGTCTGCCCACACGTTTTCATCTCCTCTTCACATCACCTCCTCCAAGTCATCCTTGCATTGACGACCAACTCGCCACCTCCCGTTCGGGTTCCACTCGAGCAATGGCTTGTCTAGTGATGTCACTTGACGGTTTGTTTTCACAGAGTATGGCCAATCCATCTCCATTTGTTCCTGCCTATTTGTTTCACAATCGGTTCCTGGTTGGTTCGTTCCCAAAGATCCCTGTTGCTGATCTTTTCTGGCTGGCCATCTGATCTTGAGTATTAAGCGAAGACAGCTGTTGATGAAAGTCTATAGTTTGTTTGAAGTTCCCTTCGTGACGCACCAAGTCTCTGATCCGTATAGTAGCACTGACTGACTTCACATTGGAGTTGAAAATCCGGATCTTATTTTTGATGGTGAGTGCTGTTGACCTCCACACAGACTTGAGAGTAATGACAGCTTGTCTTGTTTTCCCGATCCTTGCATTGATATCCTCGTCAGTTCCGTCTGCGTGTAGTTGAAACGATGCATCACAAGTAGATAAAGGAGGTAGTTTCTTTCAGGTTCCTCCCATTTATGCTGATTGTTGTCTGTTGTTGTCGTTGCTGTTGGTCGTGTTGCCCAGGAATTTTCATTACCTCTGTTTTCTCTATGTTCACCTGGAGTCCTATCTTTGATGCTTCTTCTGCCAACTTGTTGCTGCTTTTCGCTTACATGTCTTCCAATTTGTGGGAAATCAGACATATATCATCGGCGAAGTCCAGATCCTCCAAGATGTTTTTGTGTGACTCCATTTTATGCCTGTTCCCTCACTGCCCGCTGTCTGTCGCATTATCCAATCCACTGCAATCAGGAAAATCATTGGCGATTGTAGGCAGCCAGCTTGTCTTACTCCTGTCCTCACTTCGAAGGATTCCGTAAGTTTCTCGTTGTGGATAACTTGGCATGCAGCATTGTCGTATAGCTGTTGGATGAGATGTATAATTGTCGATGGCACCCCATAGTAGTGAAGTAGAAAGTAATGATAGCGTCATATAAACTATCTCAGTATGAATATGACTTAAATAAATGTAAAATTTAGGTATTATCCGTAGTGGAGAATAATCGCCTTCTGTTGTTACAGTATGTGTGCTTATACACAATCGAATAAATAAATCAGGTAAAATCTCAAAAGTTAGGTGATACTAAAGGTGAAGTGGATAGATAATCAGAGTTTTAACTAAATATTGTAAAAGTACGAAGTAAATGAGAAATAAGAAAGAGTTGGAAGTTTTAATTAGAATTCAACCAAGCCGATGGAGAACACACAGAAGGGTAGAACAAACCTCTTTTGTGTCCAGAGACTATGATTGTACTCCCGAAGTTCGGTAGCTTCAGTTGCGCGTAAAAGGTGGGTTCGAATCGCGTTCAGAAGGTTCGATGAAATGCGATAGATAACCTTGAAGTCACTTCTCTTGTCTACCTGGTGACAGTTATTACTCGAATGAGAGAAAATGCAACTTCTTGTAGATATTACTTGGCCTTTTTCGAACCACGAAATATGCTCAATATTACTGGACGTCAGTTTATTCACATAGCGTCATAACTTGTAAATTAATATTGATTATTAGGAATAAATTGTGTTCGGAACGCGATTCAGTTATTCGTAATACTGTATCACTTTGTAGCATATCAAATAAACTTACCTTACATGAAGTAATCGCATAACCGGTTGAAATATCAAATGATTAGGACTGAGTAGATTCTGAGTGTGTTCTTCATCGAGGGAGTTACAGATCAACCATTCTGCTACACTTAATCGCCCAGGATAAAATTTAGGTTTTTGTATGATAGTACGATTCGATTTATTTCTCGTGTTGTTGGCTCAATCTTAAGACGTCTCACTACGCTACGCTTCACGCATGTTGGTTCAGCTCGTCCACAAACTGAATTCTCCACTGAAAACAGTGTCAATAGTTGAGTACCAATGAGATGCTCACTAGCGACTGGCCCTATTCAGGTAGGCAGTTACCTGGGTTTTAGTGGAATGTCGTGGCCAGTAGGGTGCAGCAGGTCAGGTGTCAGGACAAATACTCGCCGAAGACATTGGCTAGCGGTCACGCTATGTCGTGAATTGGCAGAAGTTAGAATTCATGGGCTGGCCATTGGATTGGGCACCGGTGTCTTAGTGGTCTACGAGCTAGCTCGCCTTGTAACCAGAGGGTGCTGGGTTCGCACCCCGTTAGTGGGTGCGTACTGTTGGAGAGTCCCAAATTAGGCTGACGAAACAGCTGTCCAGCACTCCTAGCTTGTTTTCCAATGGTTCTCTAACCAATGCCAGCTCATGATAAAATCCTGTAACCAGTGAATCGAATGCCTACAAACCAATACTTGAATAATGTCAACTAACAGCTGCAGAAATGCATTAAATACTTATGCTAAAATATGAATAATTTACGGAATCTCAAGTTCAACTTTTTCTCGAAAATATTTTCTATTTCTTTCTTTACTCCTCTTAACTTAAAATGTATTGATTTCATTCAAGAGGTATTCTTGTTTATAATGAGCGATGTTCAAAGGTAAACAATTCAATAAAGAAGCTACAGTAGATATAACAATTGGTCTGATAATAATAAACCACTACACTAAAGTCCCGCAATGACCAATCGAGGAACTCCTGTCTATCATAACTGTATCGAATTCCGCCTATCAAATTTGAATATGACCAATAAACAGTGAAGTAGGAGTGTAGAAGTGTAAACCACCAGGGGACTGATATTCGTGGTGCATGAATAATTTATACCACGTGATAATATAAGTGTGGTAATTTACACACAAACACTCATGCACATGCACACACACTTTGAACACAACGACACAATTAAATGCTGAATTAAATCATTATATTCATTTGAAACGGACTTTGATCACTCCAACCACATACATATATATCTTTATGTTGGACAATCACTCCACTCTGTTTAGCCTGATCGAGTCGAGAAATCCATTATGAATAAATGCTCGCGCTGGTTATTGCTGTTGCTTTTGCTATTACCGATTTATTTATTGCCTATTTGCTCTTCAGAGCAACTGGAGAAAAATTATTTCGCTGACACAGTCAAAGCCAGATGCACTCAATGGGCCATTGAACATAATGTTCTTGAGTAAGTTATTCTTAACAGTCACTCAAATACATGACATATTTGATTGAGGCACTTTTGTCTATATCATAAAGTATAGTGGTTTAACTATAACTCCATAATGGATAGGATTTTATTTTAATAAATCACACAGTGTTGTACAGTTAAATTAACTGATGACGTTTCGAGCACAAACTATTGCTCATAATCATATCAGATTTGGACTTATTTCTGAGACATACTCCAGTAGTTCTATGTCCAGCTAAGTCCACAGTGGTGATCTACTTCATTTCAATCGTCTTGAACCTTCATTGAAAGCTTTTAATGACCCTAAGCAATTTGCATATAAACATGGTAGAAGTACCTTGGATGCTGCGGTTGTCTTATATCATAATGTTGTTTCTTGTTTAGACAAAGGTGCCAAATATGTTCGTGGTGCTTTCCTAGACTACACATCTGCGTTTGACTCTGTACTTAGGGGCCTTTTATTAAATAAGCTCTCCTTGACGCACACAGCATCCTGGGCTAAGAGTTGGTTGCATTCTTATTTTTCTGATAGAATGCAGTATACTGCATATAATGGCAAATCTTCTTCTGCATCGCTTACAAAAGCTGGTGTTCCTCAAGGTGCCATCCTCTCTCCTTTTCTTTTTTCTTTCTTCCTACACGACCTGCCTCATTTAAACGAAACTAATTTTGTCAAATATGCTGATGATCTGACTATATCACTGCCTATCACTTCCGAGTCTGACTGCTCCAAACTTAATAGCTTTCTGTTGGACATCAGCATGTGGTCTAAGTCAAATGGTCTTATGTTAAATCCTTCCAAATGTCGGGCAGTTAACTTTACCTTCAAGCATCGACGTGACATACATGAACTAGTTAGTTCCCATGATGCCTGTAGCAAAGATGGCACGGAAATTGAAACCAAGTCAAGCATTAAATACCTTGGATTAGTTCTTTCCTCTGACCTTTCATGGTCATCCCACATTCTATTGATCTCTAAGAAAATGTTTCGTCTTACCTTCTACATTAAAAAGTTAAGACAACAAGGTATCAGCCAACCTTTAGTTCTGCAATTTTTAAACTCCTGTATTTTACCTGTTGTACTCTATTGTTCTCCATTGATCTTTCCTGGGCTTCTAAAAAAAGACTATGTCATATTACGAAGGGTATTAAATGCTGTGAGTAGGGCTTGTGGTTTGCCACTGCGTGAGCTCGCCAATACTATAGTCAAGAGACACGTAAATTCCTGTACAAATTGGGCAAAGGCCGTACTGTCAGACCCTCTGCACCCCGTTTATTCACAACTATCCCCTTGTATCTCATCAGGTAGGACGAGAAGTCAATATAAGAAATTATATGCTCGTACCACTAAGTACAAAAATTCTACAATACCGTATTTAGCCCGTGTTTTATGTGATGAAGACTCTGTTGGACGTGAAACATATAAGTTACTATGTAATTAGCATAGTGAATCGACCCTTTCATTGTTCATCTTTCTGTAATTCTATGGTGTCACCCTTTCTATTTATTTTAGTTGTTATTACTATTATTACTATAATTTTATACTTTATGCGTATTTTTCTCCTTATCGTATACTGTAATTGCTACATAGCTGCTATAAAAACGTTTTGTTATCATTATTATATATTAATTATTTCGTTTATTTATTTTTTGTTGTTGTCGTTTTTGAGTAAATTAGATGCAATATTGTACTTAATGCTGAAAATTCCTTGCTGTATCATTAATAGTGTTTTTGGAATAAAGCAAAAATTATTATTATTATTATTACCACTATCAGTGATGTTATCTCAAATCCATAAGTATTCCCCGTATTAATATTAGAACAAGACATATAAGCGAACAATATTGTTGCTTTCAATTAGATCTTCAGGCTTTACTCTAATTTACATAGATTTATATATAAAAATTTTAAACCAATGACGGTGATACACAATTTTGCTGGTTTTTCTTGTTCTATTTTATCCTTAACCTTAACCAGTAATGAGCGTAAGGTGTTTGAAGCACGAAAATACACTCGTATATTATGGTCGTTAATTACAAGAGCAGAAAACCAATGACGGTGATTTTGGGAATCAAATAATAATAATAATAAGTGTTTTGAACGAAATTAATAAGGATGATTATAATGATCATGGAAAATTCCCATTGTAACATATAGAAAATCAAAACAAATGATTCAGCGAAGAGACTCTTTTCAACGAATTTATCATCAAGCTGTACAATCGTATATATATGGTTTTTAAGAAGTTATATCCGGTGAGGGAATTGAAACATAGGTGTGAATGCATGAAATAATAATAATATGAGGTGCAATTAAAACTAAAATGTTTGTGATTATAATCGTAGTTAAAGGTCAAGTGGCAAAGCAAATTAATGTCATATATAGAATAATTCATAGGATGGATAGAACTTGAAAAAGGTGTGCAATTATAAGATTAGTAGACAAATCGAAAAAATAAAAACGTTACGTAATATTGTGTGAAATTTAATAGCATAGAATTTAATGTTGCATAAAGGAAATGATTTAGAATGACAAGTGGAACAAGTGAAATAATACCGGGGACAATTAAAAGTGAGAGTAGTAATAGTAACAATTGACTTAATAGGGAAGAGTATACAAATTGAATAGACAAAAATGAAAAAATGAAAAAATGGAGAGTTGGTAGAGCTAAAGTATGATTGGGGATTGCCATACTTTAGCATAGAGGGATTAAGACCATGAAAGTTGGAGGGGTTGAACGAACTTCTTCTGTACACAGAGATCTGGCTTTTCTGTTTCGATAGCCAAAGCTTCAGCAATACAGATGAGTCGGGTACGTAGGGATTTGGGTAGATTACTCTTTGCCTTGTAGATGACTTTGAAGGCGGAGGCTATAGAGATAGGGTGATCATTATCGACCAGATGTTCAATGATCGCGCTTCTTATTGCTCCACTACCACCTTTTCGTAACCATGCAGGATAGTGTTCTTGCACCCTCTTGGACAAAACTCGTGTCGAACGACCGATATACCTGCTCTTGTGGAGCTAGGTATATCGGTCGTTCGACACGAGTTTTGTCCAAGAGGGTGCAAGAACACTATCCTGCATGGTTACGAAAAGGTGGTAGTGGAGCAATAAGAAGCGCGATCATTGAACATCTGGTCGATAATGATCACCCTATCTCTATAGCCTCCGCCTTCAAAGTCATCTACAAGGCAAAGAGTAATCTACCCAAATCCCTACGTACCCGACTCATCTGTATTGCTGAAGCTTTGGCTATCGAAACAGAAAAGCCAGATCTCTGTGTACAGAAGAAGTTCGTTCAACCCCTCCAACTTTCATGGTCTTAATCCCTCTATGCTAAAGTATGGCAATCCCCAATCATACTTTAGCTCTACCAACTCTCCATTTTTTCATTTTTTCATTTTTGTCTATTCAATTTGTATACTCTTCCCTATTAAGTCAATTGTTACTATTACTACTCTCACTTTTAATTGTCCCCGGTATTATTTCACTTGTTCCACTTGTCATTCTAAATCATTTCCTTTATGCAACATTAAATTCTATGCTATTAAATTTCACACAATATTACGTAACGTTTTTATTTTTTCGATTTGTCTACTAATCTTATAATTGCACACCTTTTTCAAGTTCTATCCATCCTATGAATTATTCTATATATGACATTAATTTGCTTTGCCACTTGACCTTTAACTACGATTATAATCACAAACATTTTAGTTTTAATTGCACCTCATATTATTATTATTTCATGCATTCACACCTATGTTTCAATTCCCTCACCGGATATAACTTCTTAAAAACCATATATATACGATTGTACAGCTTGATGATAAATTCGTTGAAAAGAGTCTCTTCGCTGAATCATTTGTTTTGATTATAATGATAACAAAATATTGATAATAAGGTTTATGCAGGTGGCGATAAGAATAACAAAGATAGTATATGTATATAAGTGTATAAATAAATGGGGTCAAATCTTAAAAGGTGAAGTGGAACGATAATCAGAGTTTAAATAAATATTATAAAAGTACGAAGGAGATGGAAAATAAAAAAGGGTGGGAGGGTTTTGAATAGAATTCACCTAGGCCAAGGGAGAGACAAAGGTAGAACATGACTTTAAGCCAGACCTTTGTGTACAAAAGAAGTATGTACAATCCCTACTTCTGCCTTGGCCGTAGAGGGATAGACATTTATTTATTTTGTTTATTTAGTTATTCTATGTACTCTTCCCTTATTACTATTATTATTATTATTATTATTAATATTATTATCATTATTATGATTACTATTCTCACTCTGAATCTTGTTCACTTGACCTACTTGACATTTTAAACCTAAAATTATTAATTTTCATATTTTTATATTTTTTACAATATTGAATCGATACACCTTATGTACTATTCTATATACGACATTAATTATTGTGCCACTTGACCTTAAACTATGATTATAAATCACAAATATTTTAACTGCATTTCATACTATTATTATTTTATGTATTTACACCTTTGACCTAATTCCCTCACCGGATATAATTTCTTTAAAAATACCATATATATACGATTGTACAGCTTGATAATAAATTCGTTGAAAAGAGTCTCTTCGCTGAATATTGTGTTCTTAAAGGTAGAACAAACTTCTTTTGTATGCAATGACTAGGATTGTTCTCTCGAATTAATTCCCATAGCTTCCGCTAGGTGTAAAAGACGGGTTCCGATTGCATTCGAAAGACTTGATGGAATACGATAGATAACTTTGAAAGCACTAATTTTGTCCACTTGGTGACCGCTATCAATCAAATGAGCCAAAATAGAACTTCGAATGGATTTTATTTGACCTTTTCCCAACCATGAAGGAAGATGCTCATTAATGCATTTGTTAAGCTGTCTAGTTGTTCGCTTCATATAGCTCCCTCCACAGGAGCAACTAAATTTATAGATACACAGCTAGGTAGCTTGTCTTTCACTTGAGCAATCATAATTAGTCGGCTGGAAAATGACAAACAAAGGGTGGCGGCAGTGTAAGTCCGTTTTATCGCTCTCGATAATCTCAGATGTAAGACTTCACTAGCCACGTCCCCATTAAATTGCAGTTTCATGAACAGTTCTTTCTTTTTAACTGTTGTCAGTTTTTCTTTATTGTACCTGGTATTCATGTGTCTCGTAACAAATCTACTAGGATAACCCATTTGGACCAGCGTATTTTGGATATATCCTAGCTCATTTATTTATTTACTGAATTATCTACATATACACTTATATACATATACTATCTTTGTTATTCTTATCGCCACCTGCATAAACCTTATTATCAATATTTTGTTATCATTATAATCATCGTTATTAATTTCGTTCAAAACATTTACTACATTATTATTATTATCATTATTATTTGATTCCCAAAATCACCGTCATTGGTTAAAATTTTATATATAAATCTATGTAAATTAGAGTAAAGCCTGAAGAAGATCTTATTGAAAACTATCAGTGATGTTATCTGAAAAATTAATGAGACCATACGAGCACCTCTCTGACACGTATCCGAATGGCATTCATCTAATGTATCGCTTGTATTCACAGCATGAATTAAACATGCCTGATACTATTTACATGTCACTATTAGTACATTGATATACATTGATGTGCGTCGGTAGCACAGTTGTTAGGACTCTCGCCGACCACCATGCAAATGGTCCGGGGTTCGATCCCCTGCCGACGCACACCTGATATCTATGGTCGGCCTGCGAAATTCGGGCTACCGATATCATATGCTGAAAATTCCATACATGTACCGAAAAAAATACGGTGGGGAATCAAGCTGTAATCAAAAAGATAATTAAAAAAAATAATTAAAAAATATATATATAAAACTTGGCCAATGTGGTAGAGTATAATTCCATTATGCATAAGAACTTATTTTGATAAAATCACACAGTATTGTTATACAGTAATACTAACTGATGATGACGTTTCGAGCAGAAACTATTGCTAATCATAATCATATCAAGGTACTCCCACACACAACTTTCTTGCTTCATTTATATTCAACAGTAGAAATTGATGATTAGACATCTGAATAAAATCACTGTAGGATAAAGTACATTCAGAAATCAAATTAGTGCTATCAATAAAATACAACCAGATGGGAAATAAGATGTATTTTATGGCAAAATAAATAAATAAATAACTTGTTATAATGTGAAATGAATACATTTTAAAATTATTTATTATCCTCCTCTGATTTGACTGACTGGTGGTGATAATATCTTTCATATCTCTCGGATTTGCGTTGAGCCACTTCTATTGCATGCTCTGGGTATAGACTCAATGAATAAGGATTCATCAGTCAACCTTTTATCTTCATGGGATCAACCATTCTAACCTTGGCTAAATTCTCATGTTATAATAATCTCATTACTCCTGAGTGATCTACTAGTTTGACCTATGTAATAATAATAATAATAATTTCCTTTATTCCAAAACAGTACTTCTGATACAGAATGGAATTCTCAGCATTTTTACTACAGTATTGCATCCAGTTAGTACATTATCAATAAATAAAATTCTACATAGATTAAGGAAATCTCAGTTCATTATGACAACAACATATTGGCATGTCGGTAGCAAAGTCAAAGTTGAACAGTGTTTGAAGGTGTTAGAAAAGTAGGTGCTGTCATATTTACTGGCGTAAGCGAGAGAAAGAAACAAAACAGCACGTAACGGAAAAAAGAGAGAGAGAAAAGGAAAAGAAAGAAAGAAAATGTTGTACCTATAAATGATATGAGTTGGAAAGACGAGGTCCAGTTGTACTGCTGACTATTTAATGAATTATAGGTGACACGGCTAATGCTTTCTTTATCGCACAGAACACGAGCTAAGAAGGGTATGGTTGAGTTTTTGTACTTGCTGGTGCGAGCATATAGTTTTCTATATTGGCTTCTGGTTTTACCTGATGAGATGCAGGGGGAGAGTTGTGAGTGAAGAGGGTGGTGTGAGTTAGATAAAATGGATTTGGCCAATTTTTCACATAAGTCCATATGCCTGTCGACCAGAATATTAACAAGCTGGTTAAGTGGCACGTTGCATACCCTGCTGGCAATCTTTAATATCCTGCGTAATATGTTATAGTCTTTCTTCAGTAGCCCGGGAAAAACTGTGTAGTTGACTTAAATCTCAGTCATTGCAATGTATTTTGTAAATTATATTATTTTATCTAATTGGGTCAACCAGCATAATCCTGTAGGCTACAGTGCTTGATCGACCTGAGTAAGTTTGTAGGTTTGAATGTCACTGTAATTCCTGCTTGATTGAGAATCCTACCTATGGCCTCAGATGTCTCCTCCTTGTATGGTAAAACTGTAGATTGATTGGTAACATTAATACTATTTCTGAATGAACTTTGTCTTATAGTGATTCGATTCAAATGTCTAATAATCGATTTTACTCATGTATATAAACGAAGCAAGAAAGTTTTGTGAGCAGTCTCTTGATATGATTATGAGTAGAAATGATAAATTGTGCTCGAAACGTGGTCATCTGTTAATATTACTGTATAACAACACTGTGTGATTTTATCAGAAGTAAATTCTTATCCGTAATAGAGTATTAGTACATCCAAGTGTAATTCTTGTGTCAGAATTCTGAACCACGATTAAATCTCTGACTTTTTAAAGTATAATGAAACATTCACAGAAGAAAAATTTACCACTTCATCTTCCACTCACTCAAGATTTGTAGGGGAATACTCGAGACTACTGTATTAATGGTTTTAGTAATATAGAGAAAAAATAGTCAAAAATGAAAACACATTTTGTTTTCACTTTAGTACTAGTTGAAGACTACAAAAATTAGTTTAAAAGAAAAAAAAGCAACTAACTCGTGCACATATGGATATTTGATCCACCTATAAAGGTGATCCAGGCTGTCAGATTTTATCCGGATGCTGAGAAAAGTCGAAATACTTCGTGAATCGCTGACTGCATACGAATAACTGTCAACCTATGCATGCTTTTCTTCAGTTCCACCTAATACTAAGAACCATGTATTATTGAAGTGGATGAGAGATGATTCTGACGTTGAACAGTGTCACTCGTAATGACAATACGTTGTTTAGGCATTCAGAAAGGTCTACTCTGACAGTAGAATGTCTGTTTAGATGAGAGATATGTCACTTGTCGGTAGTAAAGTTGAACACTGTAGCCTAATTAGAAGCTGTTTCTCACTCAATAATCCAAATCACTCATCACAATGATAATAATGAACATTAAATCATGAAATTCCAAAATGTCATTCATATGCATTTTTATTTAACGCTTTTCAATCATAAAAGCATAGACTGTGATGAAATATGGCAATCGTTTGAACAGATTTTACATGGTGCTCGTAATCAGTCAGAATGTGTTATGCAACCCACAGCATACGATGAATTTGTCAAGAATGCATTCAAAAAACAACCAAAGATAGAAAATGTAAGTATACGTACGTCACCTTCAGTTTGTAATAAATGTGTGTATATGCAATGTAAAGCTTTGTGAGAAGTAATTCTGTCTGACTATTGATTCATTTCAAGATACATAGAAGATCCACCTCAATTTAATATCTTTCAAGTATTAAGTGCTGTTTCAGTAAACGCAAAGGCGACTATTGATGAGGTTTCGCAAGTTAAGAAAACACTAAATCAGAATGCTTAGCGTGTACTTTGAAAAATTACCGTTGGTCAGTATTTAAGTTCTACAATACAGTCAGTGTTTAGAATCAACCTTTTAGACAGTATTCTGTCCCAAGTGATTCACCAAAGTATTTCCTTTCTCACAAATCTGTTCGTGATGGTTATCATCCAGTGCTGAGTTAACCACAATGTAATCTCTATCCCACTTCAGTTTATTCCTCTGCATTATACTGACAGCAATCATGAAATCTAACTTACTAAAACAAACCAGGAGTAAGCTTCTTATGATCTTCATTCTGGAGTTAAATGCAAGTACAATCAGATGGGAAATAAGACAAGTGTTTTTATAGTCATAATAATAAGTAACTTGTTAGAATGTTGTAATTTGCTTGAATTGAAATAGAATAAAATTTAAGATTATTTATTATACTCCTCTGATTTGACTGACTGGTGGTAATAATATCTTCCATTTCCTCTAGTGATTTAGCACTTGTTAATCCTAATGTGAAATGGGTGATAATTCAGGGCGAAATTGTAACTTTACTCGCACTGGTATTCACAGCGTCATTCTACTTATAAACATCATTTTAGTCAATTGAGTTTAGTCGGCAAACAAGTTTTTCTTCAATGCTCCTTAAAGGAAATGAGAATAAAGCAAGTTCCCAAGCAGTGGTAGACGCTACTTTTCTGATAGTGTATTGAGAATAAACCGAAGCCCATGAAATGTGGGGAACTCATACTAATGTATACACTTTAAGATGAGAAATCCTGACGTTAATTACTATTATTGTTGTTCCCTTGAATTCCTAGCGGAACATAGGGCTTCAACTACACGTCTCCACTTGCTTCTGTCTTCTGCTGTATTTTCACTTGCATCCATGTTAGTCCATAGTGATTCAACTCTTCTTCACACGATCTCCTCCATGTCACTCTTCGACGTCCCACTTGCGCCGCTTCCCTTTCGGGTTCCACTCGAGATATGGCCTGATGCGCGATGTCACCCAGCGGCCTCCTCAGCTCAGCGAGTGTCCAATCCATCTCCACTTTCTCCTTCATATTTGTTGACCCATTGGTTCCTGATTTGTTTGTTCCCATAGTTTCTTGTTGGTGATTCTTTCCGGCCATCTGACCTTCAGTATAGAGCGAAGACAGTTAGTTGTTGATAAAGGTCTGCAACAGGCTGTTGGAAATATTCTTTGTGACCCGCCAAGTTTCTGATCCGTATAGAAGAACTGACTTGACGTTTGTATTAAAAATCCGAATTTTGTTGTTGATGCTGAGTGACGAAGATTTCTAGATTGGTTTCAGGTTGATGAATGTGTTTCTCGCCTTTCCGATTCTCGATTTGACATCTTCGTCCGTCCCTCCTGCAGTTGAGACAATGCTCCCTAGATAAGTGAATGAAGTAATCTCTTTCGAATCCCTCCCGTTGATGGTGATTGGCATTGGATGTTGCTGTTGTTGTTGTTGTTGTTGTTGGTTGGCTATTTTCATAACCTCCGTCTTGTCTATGTTCACCTGGAGTCCTGTCTTCACTGCCTGCTTCTTCGACCAGTTTGTCGGTTTTCGCTTGTAAGTCTTCGATTTTGTGTGACATCAAACATAAATCATCCACGCGCGAAATCCAGGTCTTCTAGGTTCTTCATGTTGGTCCAGGATATCCGTGTCTCCTCGTTTTCCACTGTCTGACGCATAATCCAGTCCACCACAATTAGGAATATCATTGGTGATAATAAGCACTCTTGTCTGACTCCTGTCTTTACTTCAAACGCCTCACTGAGTTTTCCGTTGTGGATCACTTGACATGTGCCGTTGTCGTACAGCTGTTGAATAAGGTTGATGAATATTTGGGGTACGCCGTAGTACTCGAGTAGTTTCCAAATTACTTCGCGGTCAACGCTGCGCTGTCGAAGGCCTTCTCAAAGTCTATGAAGTTGAGGTAGAGATTTGATTGCTATTCCATGCTTTGTTCTGTGATGATGATGCGTAGAGTTGCAATTTGTTCAGAAAATGATTTGCCTTTCCTGAATTCAGCTTGTTCTGGTCAGAGTTCCGTATCCAGTGCGTCCTTTATTCTCTCTAGGATGGTGCTAAGATTAAAAACACATTGGTCAAGAAAATGAATTAATTCAAGGGAATTCATTAGTTATATTGCTTAAAAATGTCCACCTAATTTGGTTCATTAGAAATTCCACTGAACGATACTTACATTCTGTTACAATACTGTGAAAGGTGAAAGGTAAATTTCATATCAACACATTTTACAGTGTGTTCCTTAGTCCCTTGCAGATAAGGATCCTATTATTTGCTTTGCTGGAATGAAATTCACGAATAACAAAATTGTTTAGCATACCTTAGGCAGACAACTATGTTGCTAACATTTCTTGAATAATGAAAGTTACAAACGCCGACGATTTTAGCCTGCCATATCAGTAAGAAAGGTTTATCTAACAAAATCTAGAAAGCAGTTTGTTTTCTTCTCTATGATTTACACAATGAATGTGGCATAAGGATAAAAATAATCTCTGTCAGTCGAATAATGGCAACAAAATGTATTGTCGAAAATTCGGACAAGAATGTGATGTTTTATTTGCCACAGACAGAAGATTCGAGTAAAGGTTTTATGTTTGTCTTCTAATCTCATAGGCCGAGACGTAGGTTTTATGTGCGATAACGAAAAGTACTGAATATTCTTAGGCTTCAGACACAGCAATAGCACTAGAAACCAATTCAACGACATTCCTTCTTAGTCAAATAACAATTTTTTAGTGATGATATGTTCTCACATCATTTGTGTTAAGAAAACGAATCCTTTTTAAATGCTTCTCCTTCTCCTAGTGATCGTATTACCATCGGGTACAGTTTACTTTATGTAATGCATTCTGAGTATTGACCGTGAACTAGTTTATGCATCTATTATCACATTTTTATGGATGCTACATAATGCTTTCTCCGAAACATGTTCATGAGTTTGTAAAAAATTACATTTGTAAAATCTCAGAGAAACTGAAATAAGTAATCCTAACGTTTCGTTCGGCAATCTGCTACGAACTTCTTCAGGGAAATTAGTCGAAATTAACATAATAGAGGTTTATATATATAACAGGAAAATCTCTTGTTTTCAAAAACTTTGTCCAATCATATGAGTCATGAAACAGGTATCAACATGTATAATAAACAAAATTGTATGAGCTGTGATCAAAATTTGACCTCGGACTTACAAATATTGGTCTACATTTGTTGAACACTTTAAATACAGTGTGTTTGTGTGTGGGGGGGGGGGTAAATAGTTGTAAAACACTTGTTAACGTCTCCATAAGAAGATATAAACAGTCGGGAACGTTGACGAAGGATTATTAATTAGTGATACATAGCCGTTTTTATTTATTAATCAGGATTTCCTATGCATCAGCTAACAACATCACACCTTCATGTCTGTTCACACTGTTAGTATCTAGAATTGTATGATTAGACGTATTTTCGAAATTATGGTGTTTAGGATTACAGTTTAGTAGAAACATTCTGTTGAACTTATTGCTTTGTCTTCTTTTTGAAGATCGAGTTGCTTTATTCGACCTACTGGAGTTGTCAGGTGACTCAACAGCTACGGATTCAGGATATGCATTCTGTTGCAGACAATGGAGAGTGAAAACACGATGACTGTGCCAATTAGCATAGTTTCTTTGTTAGTTTGATTTGATTGCAAAATAATTCAAATGAACTGTCATCAAAATTTGACAGAATAGTTCTAAAATATTTGGGCGCCGAGTGAGAAGTAGACATCTGTAAAGCATTGTATTTGTAAAATCTCAGCGAGATTGAAATGAATAATTCCAACGTTTCGTTTGGCAATCTGATCCTAACTTCTTGTATTTGTAAGTCCGAGGTCAAATTTCGATCACAGCTCATACAATTTTGTTTATTATACATGTTGATGCCTGTTACATGACTCATGATTGGACAAAGTTTTTAAAAACAAAAGATATTCCTTTTATGCTATACACAACATGCCAGGCACGAAACTATTCTTTCAAATTTTGATGACAGTTCATTTGAATTATTTTGCAATCGAATTAAATTAACAAAGAAACTATGCTAATTGGCACAATCATCGTGTTTTCACTCTCCATTGTCTGCAACAGAATGCATATCCTGAATCCGTAGCTGTTGAGTCACCTGACAACTCCAGTAGGTCGAATAAAGCAACTCGATCTTCAAAAAGAAGACAAAGCAATAAGTTCAACAGAATGTTTCTACTAAACTGTAATCCTTAACACCATAATTTCGAAAATACGTCTAATCATACAATTCTAGATATTAACAGTGTGAACAGACATGAAGGTGTGATGTTGTTAGCTGATGCATAGGAAATCCTGATTAATAAATAAAAACGGCTATGTTTCACTAATTAATAATACTTGGTCAACGTTCTCGACTGTCTATATCTTCTTATGGAGACGTTAAGAAATGTTTACAACTATTTACTCACACACACACACACAAACACTCTCTGTTTAAAGTGCTTAACAAATGTTGACCAATTGAATTTTAGATTTTCCCGTCGATTGATTGGACCGAAGTGCTTGGTCTCAGGTTGACATGTTGGATTCTCGAGCAGATGCTTCGACGATGTCTGGGCATTTAATTTAGTACTGGATTCCACTGCTAGTCACCATCATAAGAAAGATCAGTTTGTTATACGTACGCAAGCCAGTGATTTCTATGTTCTGTTTTGTATGTACAAAGGTAACTGACAAGGTTCAGTAAATTTTCAGATAAGATTGCCCGCTGAGCACCAGCCGAATGACCGAACAACTATATAAAGTCTGAAACAACAGTTCACTGGACTTTACAACGGATGGCATGTAAAAGACCACAGATGTTATCAGCTTCAGACCATGATTTAAATGTGCTTTCAGAATTTGCTGGTTCACCGAAGATAATCATAAGGGGGAAAACAAAACCAACATTGCTAATGCCAAAAGCAAATGCCTTTCCTTTTGTAGCATATTTTAATTGTGGACTTTATAATTAATAATCAGTTCTCGTCGAAAATTAGGCTTTCCAAACTTAGATAGAGCAATAAGAAGACGTAATTTGTCTGAATCGTGTAATGCTCTATTTCAGCAACACATTTCGAACAATCTGATCACACAGCCACGGACTTGTCATAGGAATATACTTAGGAAATTAATAAAGAGTTAAGAGGTGAGAAAATAAATTTAGGTCAAGTTAAACGGACATATTCAAGGTCAAAATAACAATGAAGACCACTAAACCAAATAGCAGAGGTAGTAGTACATCTACTGTGGTGTCAAAACAAAATTTACCAAGGGAGGTGGTTTAATGTGACGACGAACTGTTTTTGAACACATCAAGGTGATTTAAACTTTCTAATAGCTAGAGCTTCCACGAACTTTAGGATACGCCCCAAACACGTTTTACAGATGTGTTTAAAAGATGTGTTAACGTCAATTTTATGTCCTGTCTCTATAATATGTTTCGCAGAATAAGAGCTATTTCTCCTGTTCTCACCATTAATGGGTTCTGAAGACTCTATTTGATTCTGAAGCCAGTGTTTACTTGCAAATATCGATGAGTCCTTCCTATGTATGTGCGTCCACACGTACATTCAAATTGGTAAATACAGTAGGATGTGACGTCATTTTTCGCATGTTCGAAGGGCTTATATAGCTATATTGGCTTTACATTCTCAATTATTATGATATTAGCAGCATGAAAAGTCTTTTTGACAGCAGCGTTCAGTCTTTGTCTAGTTATCAAGCTGCTTTGATGCCCCACTTAGGGTAGCTTGATGTACACGTCTTTCTTAGGGGCGAGTTGTAGAGTGGGTCTTGGTGTTCTGACTACTTTATATCTCGTGATGAACTTGTCTGGATAATTGTTATCAACCAGAGTTTGTGTTAAAGGACATATTGAAGGTGAAAATTATGATGAAGACCACTAAACCAAATAGCAGAGGTAGTAGTACATCTGTTATGGTATCAAAACAAAATTTACCAAGAAGGTTTGATGTGATGGCTCCAGAAACTATTGGAATCTTCAGAACCCATTAATGGTGATAACAGGAGACCTAGCTTTTCTATTGCGAATCATATTATAGAGACAGGGCATTAAATTGACGTTAACACATCTTTTAAGCCTATCTATAAAACGTGTTTGGGGTGTATCCTAAAGTTCGGGGAAGCCCTGGCGATTAGAAAGTTGAAACCACCTTTATGCGGACAAAGCAACAATTCGTCATCACATTAAACCACTTTCCTTGGTCAATTTTCTTTTGATACCATTACAGATGTACTATTTCCTCTGCTATTTGGTTTAGTGGTCTTCATTGTTATTTTGACCTTGAATATATCCTTTTAACTTGACCTAAGTAGTCTATTGTCTCACCTCTTAACTCTTTATTAATTTCATATGTATCTATTCCTATGACAAGTTAGTGTGTGTGATCAGATTGTTCGAAATGCGTTGCTCAAGTACACATTACACGATTCAGACAAATTACGTCTTGTTGTTGCTTAGTCGAAATTCATAAAGGCAATTAATTGTTTTAAATTTCCAAACTTAGTTAAAATGATCACATGATGTCACTTCACACATAAATTTTTCAGGGTAGCTAAAATCACATCGGTAGTTTTGTTCATTGTCTTACATTCAGCCTCCTACAGCATTAAAGTCAAGCGAATAGATTGTAACTTGTAGTATTTGGTTTCATAGAATACCTACATCAATTATTCGACATTAACTAAATACCTATAGAATGGAAATTCATGGATGGATTTTAAATTTACACTTGTGAAAAATTCGTATATTGCATTAAATGAATGTAGTTGGTGGTATTAAGTAATGGAATATATAAGTGGAGTAACCATTTTCAAGCTGTTTTAACTTCATCACATTAAAGTGTCAAATTACATGAATTTCATCATTATTCACTGACAGGCACACTTTTATTCACAAGCACTCGATGTTATTCGTGCAATGTGTAAACGTCTTGGAGAATGTTCAAGTCTAGAAACCACACTTCCAGGTTAGTGAATAAATATACACACATATACACTCTTGTTGGTCATATTCCTTGATTCATACCATTTGACGATATATTCCACGCTTTCATTAAGTCAGAATGTGATGTTAACAAAGTACTGGTACCTCTGGTGATAAGATACATTTACGATTACCTCAGCTTGGAACGAATTTGCAGTAATATGTAGGTAAATTCTAGCTACCCACTTTTCAAAAGATCTCAAATGAAATAAGAAAGACAATGTCCAGAAGTGGGACAGAATTTTAATACTTAGACGTGCACTCATAAATTCTTTTGAAATGGCTTCTTGTTTCGCCTGACGAGACACAAGATAAAAAATGCGGGTAAAGTGGATGCTCAGAATCTGACAAAATTTCGTTTAGCAAAATTTCTGCATGAAATCATATGCCCATCAATAACGATGTCAACGATATGGTCGAAAAGAATACCACTCGCACTACTGACAGTCTTCAGATTTCTACGAAGTATGACAGTCTTTTTCAAGCAGTCCAGGAAAGAGTAAGCATGAACAGTAAAGAAGAATAGGTAAGACGCACAGGTTGACAAGCGTTAAGAGGAGGGATTTACTTACGCATGAGTGCCCTAACTTCTTAATGTAAAAAGTCAGAAGAAATGCTTTTTGGGAAATCGCTAAGACGTGAGAAGAACAGGATAGATCACAAGAAAGAATTAGTCCAAGATAATTAACGTCACTATCATCAATTATCCAACTGTCACTTAATCTTCTTTTACATTTGAAACTGAAATTAACAGTCTGACATTTGTAAGGATTTAGTTTAAGACCATTAGACGAAGACCATTTGTTGACTCCTGATAGAAGACTGTTCATCATAGTACAATCTACCTGGGAGTTAACATGCACCGAAACATTAGATATATAGTCCTCATACTTAACAAAGTTCATTTCATCAGAGTGAGGGAAGTCATACAAGAAAAATGAACAGTGCCTTGAGAGACGTCAGTCTCGGTAAGCAATGAATTGATCGACTTCCCCTGGCATAAAGTGTACTGCACCTAGTTAACAACCCAACACTCAGTATGACTTGCAGCAAGCTTATTTAACAAAATATACCTGAGTTCATAGTCAAAAGCAGATGCGTAATCTAGGAAGGTGCGGAGAACAAATTTAACCCCTTTGTCTAAACTGGTGACGATGTTATGATACAAGACTGCAGCTGCATCTAAAGTGTTTCTACTATGTTTGTAGGCAAACATAGGTAGATTTCTATTCAAATCGGGATCACTCTGAGATTGGATTAATAAGAATGCGATCAAATAAGCTTAATTAAATCATCCTACATACATGAAAGCATGCAAAGAGATAGCATGTATAGCAAGCCGACATTAAATGACAACTCCTTATTTCTTCTAAGCAGGATAACACTTCCATCTGGTGAATGTGAAAAGTCTCACAACATGTACGTCGTTTCGGGTGTAACAACAGCTCTTCATCTAGTACTTTCAGTTACCGATCAAAAAGGATATTTTCTTATTCCAATAATTCTCCAGCATTCTTGGTGTTTCCTCTGTCTAATATTTGAACACTGGTTGTCCCAGTCGAACTTATGTCCATGGTTGTCTGAATGTAGTGATACGAGGGAGTGGATATCATGTCTTTTGACGGCTAGCTTATGTTCGTGGATACGAAGACGAAGAGGATGTCCACTTTGGTCAATATAGTGTTTTTCGCAGTTATCACATTTTATTTTGTATATGATGTTGGTTTTATCTTCTTTCGTTGTTGAGTCTTTTGGTTGACGTAGAACTGAGTGAAATGATTTTGTTAGTCTGTGTGCGTCATCAATTCCTAAAGGTTTGAAGAGTCTTGCAGTGATTTCTGAGATGTCCTTTATATATGGTAAGGCGATTTTCTTTGTGCTTTCCTTGAGGCCTTTTGGTTTGATAGGTTGGCTTGGGGTTATATGTCTTTTGATGAAATTCCGTGGATATCCATTCTTTTGGAAGACGTCCATGAGATATCGTTCTTCAATTTTCCTTGAGGTGGGAGTGCTGCAATGAATCCTGGCTGGCCTTCTTGAATAGTGTTTGTATACAATTCTTTTTGTGTGTTATTGGATTGTTGCTGTTGTAATTCTTTTCTTGGTCTGTGTGAGTTGATTTTCTATAAACTTCAGTTTGTAATTCCACATGTGTTTGTTCGCTTGACTAAGACGTCCAAAAATGGGATTTGGTTTTCTGATTCCTCTTCTCTTGTGAATGTGATGTCGTTGGAGACGTTGTTTATTAGGTTGTGAGTTTTGTCTAACTCGTTTCTTTTGATTATTACAAATGTGTCGTCTACGTAGCGTATCCAAATTTCGGGTTTGATCTTTGGTAGGATTATGTTTTCGAGCCTTTGCATCACTGCTTCTGCAATCAAACCTGATATTGGCGATCCCATGGGTGTTCCCTTGACATGCTGATATAATTGGCCGTTGAATTGGAAGTACGTTGTTAGGCATAGGTTTATGCATTCCATCCAGCTTGTGTGTTGCATTTTTGATTGTTGTGGGAGGTGTTCGTCGTTGCTGAGTAATTACTCCATGGTCTCTTTCACTAGTTTTTGTCCGATTGAGGTATATAATGCTGTGACGTCGTAGGATATCATTATCTCTTGTTCATCTATTTGGATGCCTTTGATTTTCTCTAGAAATTAGATAGCAGAGATGATGGAGTGATCACAAGATTCCGTTAGGTGTTTCAGTTTTCTGTATAATTCTTTGGATAAATTATATGTTGGAGTTCCTGGGAGCGATACAATTGGTCGTAACAGTATATTTGGCCTGTGTATTTTGGGTCTGCCGTAGAATCGGGGTAGGACTGGTCCACTGGATTTCATTCGCCATTGGTCTTGTTTTGTGATCTGTCCAGTTTTGGTGAGCTTGTTTAAGGTCCTTTGGATGTGGTTGTCCAATGTTTGTATGGGATTTGTTGGGATGCATTATGAATTATGTAAGTTTACTTTTAACTTATTGACTGTCTTGTAAATATAAAAATAAAAGATAGGAAAATGTATTCATTTGATGTTAATTCTTTGTTTACTTGTGCATTGGTGGCACAGCGGTTAGGACATTCTCGCCGACCATGCACATGGTTCGGGGCTCGATCCCCTGCCGACGCACACCCGATGTCTTTGGTCGGCCTGCGAAATTTGGGCTACCGATATCCATGCTGAAAATGCCATACTTGTACTGAAAATACGGTGTGGCATCAAGCTGTAATAAAAAAAATGATTAAGACTGTTGATGTTCTTTGTGACTATATATCTTCTAGTTGTTTTTCATTCCCTTTTCCTTTAATTTATTTGAAAGATGTATTACTATCACGTACTGACGACGTCCATTTCACGTTTGAAGGTGAACTCTTTTGGCAAGTGCATGGTGTTGCTATGGGGAGTCCATTAGGAACTTTGTTGGCGGATGTTTACATGTCTTATGTTGAAAACTTGTCCCTTGATTTGATGTCTAAATTGCTCTTCTATAGGGGATATGTAAATGATATCATTTAGATATGCGACGATCATGAAGATGTGAGTCGTCTATTAGACAGACTTAACTATGTACAGAATCATATTAGTCTTACATGCGAGGAAGAAAGTCGCAACCAGCTCGCATTTTTAGACATACTTCTGAGTCGAAGAGATGATGGTTCAATAAGACGATCAATTTACAGAAAGCCCACTTGGACAGGGCAGTACCTTAATTTTCACAGTTTCTGTCCATTACAATATAAGAGAGGCATGGTGAAATGTCTATTTAGAAGGATTCAGCGTATTTGTACGGCTGATGTTATAGACAAAGAAAACGAAATATTGATGGATACTCTTGTTGAAAACGGATATCCTTTAAAATTTTTAAACAGGTGTAGAAGTCAATTAGTCTCTAAACCTACAATCCATACCGCCCCTAAGAAAAAGGTTTTCATCAAATTACCATATAACGGGGAAATAAACAGTAGGATTTTGAGACAAAGGTTGAATTCGGACATCCTTAGAATCTATTATGCACCCTGGCTTGTAATTATCGAAAAAACCAAAAACATGCTCCACTGCAAACCTCAAAAGTGTACAAGCGATTATGTCACATCCCAAACTACTAACCAATTTTCCTATGTGTGTGTGAACACAAATACATAGGGAAGAGTAATCGTGCTTTGCATGTGAGTGCGGGAGAGCATATCCCAAAATGGATAGAAAGACAAATGAATTGTGGAAAATCAATAGACTCAGGTGGCAGACTACCAACTTCGTCTATAGTCAAACATCTAATCGAGATGAACCATAAGATTGATGTTAACACAGCCTTTAAGGTTATCGATAAAAATGGTCAAGGGAGCTGAGGCTATAGCTATTCATAAACTTAAGCCCCCTCCTCTGTGTGTTCAAAAACAGTTTATTATAACCCATAACCTACCTTGGTAATCCTTATTTGATTGGATTGCCAAACGTCGTGTTAATTATTCTTAAATCCTTTTTTGTCACTTTGTTTAATTTAATTACCTTTAATTTTTCTCACATATCTCGACTTGACATGTAAATGTGTGGGGGATCAGATTGTTCGAAATGTACAGAACAAGTACATCACATTATTTTTCAGATGATCTCCGTCTTCTAATAACACTATCCAAATTTAAGAAAAAAAGGACCAATTGTTTTATGTATTTTATTTGTTGAATTCGAATGTTCTAACTCAATAGCTAATTTTTTTATAAAATTACTCAGAAAGTAATAGTGCAACAGCTTAAGATCGGATTGAATTTCTTATTTTCAGGATATTTATTTGACGAACTGGACTGGTGTGAGAAAAACTTCACAGGTGACGCAGACTATGGGACGTCGTGTGGTTGTAATGAAACCACTAAAGTGGTATTTGCATTCTGGGAAAGTGCATCTAAAAAGGTACATCTTTCATGTCTGCCTAACATTTAGAGTGCGCAATTTCAATTAAACAATTTTGATTTCGACAGACATGAGCAGAGTGTAAGATCTGTCGTGGCTTTAACTATTTCCTTTTATTGCTTAACGTTCCTAGTGGAACACAGGGCTTCAAGAGAGAGGCTTGAAGTTTCTGTAGCAGTGGTGTTTATTTTTTTACGGGTTACTATCCTCATGCCCAACCTCCCCTCTTTACCATCTTTACTACTGGCTTAGCCAGGTAAAGGAGTGCGTAGGTGGTCGGGGATCGAACCCTGAACTACATGCGGCATGGCTGGCAAGCATTCTACCACTGTGCCACAGACGCTTTAACTATAGTCAAATTTATATTTATAAAAAATACACGCAAGCTTTCATACTCTCGAATTTGATCATTTGACCCAGTATGTTGAGTCGAATGAAACTCTTTTGAACTACTTCAGTGAGTTCCGCTGAGATTTCTACAAACGTAACTTTCCCAAATCCAACTTTCACTCGTGGTCAGTATTGGGAGAAATATTGAGTCAAATCTTGATCATAGTCCACATGATATATATGAAGGAATTTTTCGAGACACGCATAAAAGACAAGTGAACTAAGATATAATCTGATTGTCTACATCAGCCTGTATTAGATTTGAAAGCAGAAGACAACGAAACAAAAATAATTTTTAATTAATTAAGAATTTGTTATAAGTAGAAGATTCATCTAAGGCAGCAGGCAAAAGGGACCTGAGGACACTGTATCAGATAACCAAGTCTCTATCCGGGAAGAGATCAACACAAGTGAAACCCATAAAAGACAGCCAAGGGAACCCAATTACCAAAGAAGAAAGACAGATTAAACAATGAGCGGACCACTTCAAAGGACTCTTGAACCGACCACCACCTGCAACCCATCCAGAAATACCAACAACACCGCGTACACAACTGCAAGTTGACACCAATCCTCCAACGAAAGCTGAAGTTTTGAATGCAATCAAGCTTCTGAAAGCTGAAAAAGCAGCTGGACCAGATGGAATACCCCTGGAAGCACTGAAAGCGGACCCGGAAACGACAGCAGACATGCTGACTCCATTATTGCAAAAGACCTGGAAAGAGGGAAAGGTGCCTACTGACTGGAGGAAAGGTTACCTGGTGAAACTACCAAAGAAGGGCGACCTGGGACTCTGCAAGAACTGGCGAGGAATCATGCTCCTGTCGACGCCAAGTAAAATCCTGGAGAGAATCAAGGACGCACTGGATACAGAACTCCGACCAGAACAAGCTGGATTCAGGAAAGGCAAATCATGTTCTGACCAAATTGCAACTCTACGCATCATCGTCGAAAAAAGCATGGAATAGCAATCAAATCTCTACCTCAACTTCATAGACTTTGAGAAGGCCTTCGACAGCGTTGACCAAGAAGTAATTTGGAAACTACTCGAGTACTACGGCGTACCCCAAATATTCATCAACCTTATTCAACAGCTGGCTATATGACAGTGCCAGGTGTCACGTGGTCCACAACGGAAAGTTCAGTGAGGCTTTTGGAGTAAACACAGGAGTCAGACAAGGGTGCTTATTATCACCAATGATATTCCTAATTGTGGTGGACTGGATTATGCGTCAGACAGTGGGAAACGAGAAGACAGGGATATCCTGGATCGACGAGAAGAACCTAGAAGACCTGGATTTCGCGCATGGATGATTTATGTTTGGTGTCACACGAAATCGAAAACTTACAAGCAAAAACCGACAAACTGGTCGAAGAAGCAGCAAAGACAGGACTCCAGGTGAACATAGACAAGACGGAGGTTATGAAAATAACCAACCAACAACAACAACAGCAGCAACATCCAACCCCAATCACCATCAACGGGAGGGATTTGAAAGAGGTTACTTCATTCACTTCACTTTTCTAGGGAGCATTGTCTCAACTACAGGAGGAACGGACGAGGATGTCAAATCGAGAATCGGGAAGGCGAGAAACACATTCATCATCCTGAAGCCGATCTGGAAATCTTCGTCCATCACCATCAACAACGAAATTCGGATTTTCAATACAAACGTCAAGTTAGTTTTGCTATACGGACCAGAAACTTGGTGTGTCACCAAGAATATTTCCAACAGCCTGTTGCAGACCTTTATCAACAACTAACTGTCTTCGCTCTATACTGAAGATCATATTGCCGGAAAGAATCACCAACAAGAAGCTATGGGAACAAACAAAACAAGAACCAATCGCTCAACAAATATGCAGGAGAATGTGGAGATGGATTAGGCACTCACTGGGAAGGTCGCTGGGTGACATCGTGCGTCAGGCCCTCGAGTGAAACTCGAAAAGGAAGCGGCGAGTGGGACGTCCAAGGGTGACATGGAGGAGATTATGTGAAGAGGAGGTGAAACGTCATTATTGAGAGATCAAAGTAGTGTGCTTACAGCTTTATCTTTTCTGTTATTCATTCGTCTAGACAACTGATTATGTCTATAATGTCAGTTGGAACCAGTATGGAACTTCATCATCTAAGCCTCTTTTAAACCAGCTACTTCTCCTCCCTCATCATAATTTTCTGTGACATTTACAAACAGTGAAAAAATTTATATGTAAGACAAATTAGAATTTCACCAGTAGTTTTGATTGGACACTAGTCAGTAACTAATGTAATGCGTCTAGTCGTTTTTTGTTTTGGTGCAGACTGAATTCTATCAAAAAAGATTATAATGTGGCTGGCATGCTAGATGGCTCCCAGTCACAGTGAACTATAAAACTGTTGGTGTGTTACATGGTGAGAGGCAATCGACAGGAAGCCTTGAACCTAGGTTTCTTGCTTGTTAGCACAAGGCACTGACAGCGAGCCACTTAGTAGGGCGATCATATTACAGAATGTGACTGATAGAATTCAGTCTGCACCGAACAAAGACCCATACAGTCCGAAAGGAGATCAATTGCAAGCCCGAATAGCTCAGTGGTAACGTCTCTGACTGCTGCACTCCCTGACTGATAAAGGTTCGAATCTCAGAAGGGACATGAGTTCCTTCAAGATGACTGCAGATATGATTTGCTGACTGATGATTGTCTGCTTGCAGTAAACCTAGGTGCCAGGCTTCCTACCGATTGCCTCTAACCATCTAATATCAGAAGTATGCTTAGCTGACTTCTTATTTCTTTCAAGTAATGATGAAAGTACAGAGAGTTTGCTAATTTACTGACATATACTGTAATTTCAAATGTTTGCACTTTTACTGTTAGCTTGTTCGGAACAATAATTGTAGCCACACACACTGTAATCTCACTTCCTATTTGCTGTATATTCCAGAGTTGGAGATAAAAGAAGTATTCCTAGGCTCAACTATTCTCATTTTCAGCATTTATCGCTCAAACAAGATATAAAACATATCAGAAAATGTCCTATTTTGATGTTTGCATTTATTCTATGAAAGTTAAACAAGCTATATCCAAATTGAAATGCTTCTCTTATCCTCTCGTTTCCTTATAGTATGCACAAGTGGTATCTGGTAACGTGTTTGTTGTTCTGAATGGATCAGTCGCATGGCCATTTAAAGAAAACGGGTAAATTTCAGTAATATAACTGTATTCAGTAGTATATTCATGATTATTGTAATTTGGTAAGTCAGTGGAAAGTAGGAATGTATAAGTCAGCCAAGAGGCCTCTTGTCGTAACTTCACTGCAAATAACAAGGTGGAAAAATCAGTGAATGGCGTTTTCTCACATCCACTTCCACTTATTTCGTTACTAACTTCCATAAACCTCTGATCTTTGCTGTCAGTAAACATTGTATATATTTACATAAACCCTTAAATAGCTGTACAGCTGTGCAGGGAAGTTACGAGGGGATATCTGTTTACTGACTTATGTATTCTTAATTACATCACATGGGAATGTCTCATACCCATCGGTGATAAGTGATACGTATACATATTATTATTAGGCCATAAAAAACAAAACCCAGCGAGGCGTTTGGAGTAAACACAGGAGTCAGACAAGAGTGCTTATTATCACCAATGATATTCCTAATTGTGGTGGTGGACTGGATTATGCGTCAGACTGTGGGAAACGAGAAGACAGGGATATCCTGGATCGACGTGAAGAACCTAGAAGACCTGGATTTCGCGCGTGGATGATTTATGTTTGATGTCACACAAAATCGAAGGCTTACAAGCGAAAACCGACAAACTGGTCGAAGAAGCAGGCAGCAAAGACAGGACTCCAGGTGAACATAGACAAGACGGAGGTTATGAAAATAACCAACCAACAACAACAACAACAGCAGCAACATCCAGCGCCAATCACCATCAACGGAAGGGATGTGAAAGAGGTTACTTCATTCACTTATCTAGGCAGCCAGCATTGTCTCAACTACAGGAGGAACGGACGAGGATGTCAAATCGAGTATCCGGAAGGCGAGAAACACATTCATCAACCTGAAACCAATCTGGAAATCTTCGTCACTCAACTCACCATCAACAACAAAATTCGGATTTTCAATACAAACGACGTCAAGTCAGTCAGTTCTTCTATACGGATCAGAAACTTGGCCAGTGTGTCACAAAGAATATTTCCAACAGCCTGTTGCAGACCTTTATCAACAACTAACTGTCTTCGCTCTATACTGAAGATCAGATGGCCGGAAAGAATCACCAACAAGAAACTATGGGAACGAACAAAACAAGAACCAATCGCCCAACAAATATGCAGGAGAAAGTGGAGATGGATTGGACACTCGCTGAGCTGAGGAGGCCACTGGGTGACATCACGTGTCAGGCTCTCGAGTGGAACCCGAAAGGGAAGCGGCGAGTGGGACGTTGAAGGGTGACATGGAGGCGATCGTGTGAAGAAGAGTTGAAACAGTATGGACTAACATGGATGCAGGTGAAAAGTACAGCAGAAGACAGAAGCAAGTGGAGACGTGCAGTTGAAGCCCTATGTTCCACTAGGAACCCAAGGGAACAATAATAATAATATATAAAAGCAAGTCACTGTTCCTCACTCATTTGTGATATGTGTACTCAAGCAAGAAGAGAAAAACTATCTGATGACTAGTCAACACTTACTTAAGAGTTAAACATCCTAATAAATACTGAAATTCACTATTAAATTACCTTCTCAGTATTTCTGTAAAATAACTTTTATAATCTATTGCGAAATGTTGTGCTCCGAGACAGTTTGTCCTGTGCTTAAGAGATACACTAAAGATGGCGCAAAACGAGTGATTACGGTTCTACAAATAGTGTTCTTTCTGAATCTACAATCTAAATCCACATGTGATTCATTGTGACAGTGTGATATAATCCAGTGTTATCATGTCCATAAGTAAAAGGTACTGGTCTCCATTTCTTTCCTCAGTACTGGTGCTTTATTTCATGTGGTAGTGAGGGAAGTTGATATATTAAAAACTTGATGTGACCAGGTAAAGACCTCTGAAGTTAGATAACTAAATGCAAAGTAGAATAGACACTACAGTGTAACAGTAAAGAAAAGAAATTAGGCCACCTCTCACTACTACTATTAAGAACCATTTATTTACTCATCAAACAGTTAGGCTATAGAAATCTGAATACATTATAGAATCTTTATAAACTGTTATTTGACATCACTGAAAGGTTTGTTGTCAAGGAACTTAACATTAATTTCCTATTATTTGCGATGACGCTCCGAATCGATAATTACTACTACCGCTTCTCAACTTTAACTCCAAAACACCAGTACTTGAAAGAAAAAAGTTGCATTTTTTGGCAGTTAAAATCGAGGTTAGTACAGAGTCTGTAAACAAATGTTTTACAATAAATATACCGTACTTTTATGCGTATTCTTTCATCTTCTTCCAACTTGTATAAGATTGAATCACTGGCGCCTTCGAGTTGCTCGCCAGTGGCGACCAAGGCCAACGAACCAACGTTCAATGTTCACGTTCCTTTACATCTGTTGATCTCTGTGAAACATGTAGTATGTCTTGGGGTTTATTAATAAATTGTATCAGATTCTGCAGGTTAACTCGATGTGTTTTAATTTACGGCGTTATTAATCAAAAACCGACGACTTCACAAATTCGCGACTGATATCCCCTTCACAAAACATGGCTGTCTTGTTCCAGTGGCAAACTGACTAAGCTTATGGCATTCAAAAGGATGCGATAATAAATCTAGATGAATACGTTTATTAACATATATGTATATATATATATTCGAGAAATTTGAAAAATTCACGGAAAGTACCCATCTAGATCTGAATATTAGAACAAAAAATTTCAGCGAAGAGTCTCTTTTCGGCGGCGAACTCATTCACACTTAGCTGTACGATCGCATTTATACATAATCATGTTGTGTATGTGTGTGTATGTACATTAGGATTGTCAAACAAAAATAAAATAAAAATTAGTTAGGCTTACTGTTCACGTCATCAGAATGTTTCTAAAATGTGATGAATAATCAAAACTGTAACTAGGGTGGGAGGTGAAGATTGGTAGGTATTGACAACAGTTGCGTAATATGAAATAGGATGTTAATGGAGACAAGTGTCCAAAAAATAAATTACGTTAAGGGCAGAAATAGCAAATAAAGGGTTGGTTAACAAGAAGATGTTAGTGAGATGCCATACAAAAATTCAGAAAACAAAAAAACCTTATTAACAATTATCTTCCTCTTCTGCAGATATTTATATGTCGTACACTGAGAATTTATCGGAGGATTTAATCGAAAATGTGCCACTTTATAGAAGATATGCAGATGATATTGTAATTACAGCGATAAGTCTTGTACTGCCACTTCAATTTTAAATCGAATGAATGAAGTTCAGAATAGCATATCACTTACATCTGTAGAAGACGAATATAACTGTTTATCCTTACTAGATATATTACTTAATCGACGGCTTGATGGACCAATAAAACGATCTATTTATAGAAAACCTACTTGGACAGGGCAGTATCTTAATTACTACACAGTTTCTTCCCTGTTCGGTACATAAGAGTCTTAGTAAGTGACTTGCCTCTTCAGTAGAATCCAAGGAATATCCGCCGAAGACACACTTGATGAGGAAGAAAGAAAGTTGACACAAACCCTGGTTGATAACAATTATCCACATAAAATCATTAGTCAAAACACCAAGACACCCACTCTCCAACTTGCCATTAAGAAAGACACGTGAACATCAAGCTACCCAATATGGGTGATTATAGCACCTCGAAAACTAGACAAAGATTGAACGCTGTTGTGGTTAAAAAACTTTCATGCAGCTAATATCATAATAATTGAGAATATGAAGCCAATATATCTATCTAAGCCCTTTGAAGATGCTAAAAATGATGTCACATCCCACTGTGGACATACATACACATAAGGAGGACTCATCGATCTGTACAAGTAAAGACAGACTTCAGAACATACTCCTAAATGGCTCCAGAAACAAATGGAATCTTCAGAACCCATTGATGGTGAGAACAGGAGACCTAGCTCCTCTATTGTGAAACACATTATAGAGACGGCATAAAATTGATGTTTACACATCTTTTAAAACTATCTGTAAAACGTGTTTGAGGCATATCCTATATTTTGTGGAAGCCATAGCTAGCAGGTAGGAAGTTTAAACCACCTTTATGCGGTCAAAGCAACAATTCGTCATCACATTATACCTTCCTTGGTCAATTTTGTTTTGATATTATCCAGGGCAGATGTACTATTACCTCTGCTATTTGGTTTAGTGGTCTTCATTGTTATTTTGACCTTCAATATATCCTTTTAACTTGAACTAAGTTATTTTCTCATCTCTTTATTAATTTCATATATATTCCTATAACAAGTCCGTGGCTGTGTGATCAGATTGTTTGAAATGTGTTGCGCAAATACACATTACACGATTCAGACAAATTACGTCTTCTGATTGTTTCACCTAAATTCATAAAAGGAACTAACTGTTTTAATTTAATTTTATTTTTGTTTCACAATCCTAATGTATAAATGCGATTGGCCACCAAAGTGTGTATGAATTCGCCTCCAAAAAGAGACTCTTCGCTGAACTTTTCTTTTCTTAGTTTCAAATTTGAAAAACACGCAGACTGCGTTGAAAGTTCCACATAATTAGCTCGATCCTATTAGTCTTATAAAATTTAAAAATGCGCTTAAAATGAGGATGTTAATATTCAGATAAAAGTTTATCTGTTGTTATGCGAAGAAATAAACTTCACAAATGAACCATGAACTCTCATGTTTACATAATCGACTTTCGGACTCAACAGACAACGAAAAATACTGCAGGCTTTGTCATACAAGAATGTTTCAGTCATGGATGAAAGAGAAGAAGACAATTCATCGGAGAGAATTTTCATGATCGATAAATTCACCTTTCAAAGGTGTACAGTTGTATTCACATTAGGGACTTGGAGGGCATGATGTCGCTGACTTAATGAGCTAATAGACAAATTTAACTTTTCGTAAATATGAGTACGATTGCAAAGACTTTGAACGTGACTTCATACATCGTAGGTACTTACTCCGCTGAATCACGTTTTGCTTTATTCATGACTCATTGGGTATTTTCTTGGTGTCTTTCAATACTTATACCTTCAAATATATCACATTTTTCTATGTTTCATCTTTATCTTTCCAAGTACCTTTGCCACGGTGGAACTTCCAGAACTTATAAACACGAAAGTGCAAAAAATAACCGTTAAATTAATTCACAACACACGAAAGTCGCCATATCAGTAAGTTTACCCATTGTGTAATATTATACTTAGGAATACAATTTGTTTTGACAAGTACCTACTAAGGCGAATGTTAAATAATTTTATTTCCCATATATATTTATTATTGATATAAGCATAAAACTTGGGCTTTATGGTGAAGTATAACTCTATTATGGATAAGATTTTATTTTGACAAATCACGCAGCGTTGTACATTAATATTAACTGATGACCATGTTTCGAACACAAATTATTGCTTATAATCATATCAATTGACTCACATAACTTTTTACCTTCATTTATATATATATGTGTGGAATTGACTAGATATTGGAATAAAAATCAATATGGGATAATGTACATTCAGAAATAATAATAAGGGTGTTATCGATCAAGTACAATCAGATGGGAAATAAGACGAGTGTTTTTACAGTCATAATAAGTAACTTGTTCGAGTGTTGTGATGTGCTTGAATTGAAATAGAATTTCGAGATTATTTATATTGCTCCTCTGATTAGACTGGCGGTAATAATATCTTCCATATTTCTGGTATTTGCATTGAGTCATTTCTGTTGCATGTGTTGGGCATGGACTTAATGAACACGGATTCCGTAATCAATCTCTCTCTCCACCCACATAGATTGCTTCTTAGAATCTTAACCCTGTCACACCCTATTGTGTGGTTGTGTGCTAATGCGTGAAGTGCAGCTGCAGAGCTTTTTCTAAATTACTTATCTTCTCGAGGTCAACCATTGTCCCCTTGGCTGAATTCTTATGTTCTGACAACTTGACTACCCCTGACCTACTAGTTTAATCTATGTAGTTGACCTCACAGCTATTGCAGGGTATTTTGTAAATTATATTATTTGTCTAATTAGGTCAACAGTGTCCTTTAACCTACAGAGATTGTTTTACCTGAGTGAGTTTGTAGGTTTGAATGCCACTGTAAGTTGTGTGAGTAACTTAATATGATTATAAGTGGCTATAGTTTGTGCTCGAAACATCATCAGTTAATACTACTGTACAACACTGTGTGATTTATCAAAATAAAATCTATAATGGAATATATGCTTATGTCTAAAGTAACACCTGTGGCTATTTTAGTCAAATAACATATAACTCTGAACAGTTTATCTAGCTAGAAATTTTGAAAAGTTCTCTGGGGAACAGTGCTAAGCCAAAGATAGATACTTGTAGCTCAAGATTCAATTTCATTGAACTTTACGAGTAGCGTATTTCCCAAAATATGCCAGAAAAATGCCAGAACATACTTTAAACAGAGGCTTCCAATGAATTTCTTTTGAATAATCTGTCAATATATTTTCCTACAATTAATAATAATACTAAATGATGCCACAGTCAGGTGGCTGACTATCCCAATGAATCATGCTTGCACACTTGGTATAAAATCGATGCATGCTCTTCAGAACAAGATGGTTTAAATACCTTTTATCCAATGTATTACCAATTCAAACAACCAACTGGACAGAATTCCCATTCTCAGGTATTGGTTTTGTAGGGATTTTGTTTGATTGCATGGAGGATTTCATCGTGAGGTGACATCAGTTAAAGAACCACTGAAAAACCTTGGAGTACTGGACAGCTGTTTCATCCCAGTTTGGGACTCTTCATCAGTACGCACCCACCTAGGTTCGAACCGGGGAGAATTCCCATTGACAGAAAGTGACTGGCTTCTTTGAGCTGGATTAGGTTGAGTACTGTCCAATACTAAGAAGCCAGCGTCTACTGTATAGGTCAACTAATTCTAGTTAACGAGTACTATGTCTCTACGTGGTTTACTTTAAACTATTCATGAAAATCAATAGGGCAAATCTTAAAATTTCACTTTTCCTCTTCACCTGATTTGTCGTGTTATTCATGTTTCCGAATGAAATAAGTGTTTTGTCAAAGGAAACGCTGATACAACTACATTTCCAACTGTGTTATTAACAATTGAGGATTGTTTGCCCAATGGAAATAAGTGAACTAGGTGGCAAGATAGTCAGTGGGAATCAGTGAATAACTCAATCCAAAGAATCAATGATAATTTGTTATAGTCGGTTTGCACAGACTAGAATTTTCCAGGACATGTTTCTTCCCACCTACTGTTGGTGTTATTATTATTATTGTTTCCTTTAGTTCCTAGAGGGACATAGGGCTTCAGCCACACATCTCCATTTCGTTCGGTTCTCCGCCAAACGTTTTCACCTGGCTCCACGTTTGCCCACATGCTTTCATCTCCCCTTCGCATCACCTCCTCCATGTCACTCTTGCACTGAATACCAAATCGCTGCTTCCCATTCGCGTTTCACTCGAGAGAAAGTCTGGCGTGTGATTTCAATTGATGATTTGTTTTCTCAGAGTATGACAAATCCACCTCCATTTCTTCCAGCAGATTTGTTGCACAGTCGGTTCCTGCTGAGTTGGTTCGCTCATTTCCAGAGATCCCCCACTATCGCTGATCTTCTCTGGCCGGCCGTCTGATCATGAGTAGTAGTGTGCGAAGAAAACTGTTGATGAAAGTCTGTAGTTTGTTCGAAGTGCGCGTCGCCAAGTCTCTGATCCGTATAGCAGCACTGACACCACATTGGAGTTGAAAACCCGGATCTTATTTTTCATGTTGAGTGCTGTCGATCTATCTCCACACAGACTTGAGAGTAATGAAAGCTCGCCTTGCTTTCCGCATCCGCGCTTTGATATTCTTAACAGTTCCGCTTGCAGTTGAAACGGTGCTTCCTAGATCGGCATGTAAAGGAGGTCCAGATTTCTCCCATTGTTATCTGTTGTTGTTGTCGTTATCGCTGTTGGCCAGGAATCTTCATCACCTACATCTGTTTTCTTTATGTTCAACTGAAGGCCTATCTTCCCTGAATGCTTCTTCTGCGAACTTGCACATCTTCCAGTTTGTGGGAAATAGGACATATAACATCGACGCAGTCCTATACAGAAGGCTGAAGCAGTCTGACAATAAGCTATTCTTGAATTACTTGAAACCTGTTTTTTGCATAGCCACAACTCCTTGGTTTTCAACGGTACTTTGTGAGAAGTGGACAACGACTGATATTGTAATAACTTAGCCAAATTGACGGCAGCGTGTCGACGCTCGACATTTTACAGCATTATTGGAAATAAATCCTGTCAGTATTTTCAAATGATAAAGAAGTTTTGTAGCTCAGGTGGATGGTTTGGAATTAGTTGTGTTCTCTGAGCTGGTTGGTTTAATTGCGACGCTCTCGTCATCCTTCTGGACAACGCGCAAGCTTTTGCATAAAATGGACTGATTTAAATTCTCTTTTAATGATAGAATTATGTCTTCTGACAACCATCTTCTTGACTTGTGATCAATACAGGTGTAAATCAACTATCAGTCATGAAGATGGTTGCCAGGAGACACAATTCTATCATTCATGGCGAATTCAAAATGAGTTCATTTTATGCTAAAACTTACGCTGAAGGAAGATATTGTCCAGAAGGACGGCGAAAGCTTCTCAATTAAACCAAACCAGCTCAGAGAACACAACTAACTTCAAAGCCTATCAATGTAGTAACCCAAAAACTTGCTGGTAGCCATAGGAACATCCTGGCAACCTATTTCACTATAAATTATGTTATGCTTACTTTACGTCTCCCTAATTCTCTTCTTTTTTTAGTCATACATGTGAATCACCGAATATTAAAAAGTTAGAGTCTATAGTGAAGTCGAAAATGATCAGTTATCAGTGTATTAATGATCCACCGTAAGTTCAAAGATCACGAGTTTTTCAAACTGTAAATCTTATTACCTACTTAGAAAATTGATTAAATGAACAAAGAATATTCCCTTCGGTAAATTCATAATTGAGTTCTACATACATATATGACCAGAATAATTAAAGAAATATTCTTTCTAACAACATTAATGCTGTTTTAATTTACACTGAATCCATAATATCGGCATGTTACATTTCAAAGTCATCAGTAAGAGGGAGATAAATTGAATATCAGGTAAATCAAGTAATGTAATTCAGGATTTGTGAATTTATTGGTTTGAAAACAGACCAGAGTGTCAGTAGTGGCCTGACCTGTTTCCTTTGCATGCAAAGCTCCAGTTGATTTAAGCGAATTTCAGTGTGACATCTGCTGTTTTGAGTATTCGGTATCTAGAGGCCTTTCGTGATTTACTGGATACCCAATAGATGATGGAGTAAGACTCTCTAATGCTAACTAGGTTTGTGGACTGTTTGGACAAGGTGATGCAGTATCGGACTGTTGATGGTTTTGACAACACCAATATTTAACTACACGGCCAATCAAATCATAAAGTTGAGCACCTTCAACATTTTATTTAGATTTTATTGTACATCGCAACATTAAGTAAAAAGTACAAGTGCCTCTTCTGAGGTTTTACTTTTAGTTGCATCAGGGGAGAGTAGTTCAAAAAAACGTGACGGAAACTCAAATTAACTAAGATCATGAACTGTAAGCTCCGCTATTTACGCGTCAAAATGAGAACAAATGGACTGAAATTTATTCACTCACTTACGATCAATTTTCCAACGAAGTTCAGCTTAAAGAATTCATATGTCTTACTCAGAAGATACCCACTAATTTATTTTGTTAGATACCAGTACACACAGTTAATAAATCCCATGTAATATGGGATTAAAGTGTGTTGAATTCCCCTGTTAGCTATCATTAACCAAAAAGTATTGATTTATATACTCCGAACTTGAAGGCTGATACATTGTTTTGATTATAGCTTGAAACCATACCGTACTTTTGGTACAGGTATGGAATTTTCAGCATTTGATACCGGTAGCTCAAATTTTGCAGGCCGACCATGGATATCAGGTGTGCGTCGGCAGAGGATCGAATCGCAGACCGTATGCTTGGTCAGCGAGATTCCTAACCGCTGTGCTACCAACGCACACTACCAGGTGCATCCTGTTGTATATCTAGGAAACAAAATCGTCTTTCTGTGTTCCAAATACAATGCTATGTGTGCCTTGCAAAACGACATGTGTAGGATTAATAAACTCCACTATATATAACACTGAGGGATTTTTTACAAACCAAAAGAGATCAAACATAAACAGCATGAAATGATGTGCTGAATCATTCCTATTACATCTATTTGCAGTTGATTCAATAAAAAAGCTTCTGTTATCAATCTCTCCCTCCACCCTTTGATATTAGATTTTAAAATTGTCATCCTATCCCATCCTATTGTATGGTCGTGAGTAATTGCATGTGGCGAGTGGTATAGCTGAACTATTCTCTAGATTTCTTATCTTATTCGGGTCAACCAATCTAGATTTTGCTGCTAGGTATTTATGTTCGGCTAGTCTGACTGCCCCTGTTCTACTACATTGACCTATGTATATGATCTGACAATCATTCCAGCAGGGTATTATCGAGTGAAGACGCAAATAAGAGAAGCTCTGCAACTTGATAATTACCCTGATAAATTAGTCAGAGAGTATGTAAGGAAGTGTAAAAATGAAATAAATAATGATAGTAACGATAGTAATAATAATAATAATAGTAATATTAATGACGACATGCATGTCAAACATGCGCAAGATAATGACAACACCAACCATAAGGAGTCTAAATCATCAGTAGCAATTCCATACAAGGAAGGATCCTCGGAAACCTTACGCAGAATTCTTAACAAGGCATGGATAAAAATGGCATTCAAACCCACGAACTGAATCTGAAACAGGCTTTGTCGGTTAGAGGATCCTGTAGAGCCTTAAAACAAAACAATTTAGTTTATCTCATACCCTGCCCGTGCGTCGGTGGCATAGTGGACAGGACGCTCGCCGACCATGCACATGGTCCGGGGTTCGATCCCCGGCTGACGCACTCCTTTACCTCGCTAACCCAGAAATAACGCTGGTGAAGAGGAAAGGTTGGGCATGAGGCTGGCAAACTCATCCTGTAAAATAAGCCCTGCTACAGAAACTTCAAGCCACTAGCTTGAAGCCCTATGTTCCACTGGGGAACGTGAAGGAAAAAAAAAAAACATACCCTGCCTGCAATGATTGTCAGATCAAATACATAGGTCAAACTAGTAGAACAAGGGCAGTCAGACTAGCTGAACATAAAAACCTAGCTAAATCTACATTAGTTGACCCGAATAAGATAAGAAATCTAGAGAATAGTTCAGCTATACCACTCACTACATGCAATTACACACATACCATACAATAGGATGGGTTGGATAAGATGACAGTTTTAAAATCTAATGTAACAGCTGGGTGGAGGGAGAGATTGATAACAGAACCTTTGTTTATCGAATCAACTGCAAATACGTGTAATAGGAATGATTCAACACCTATCCAGACTGGATATCTGGAAAATTCAACTACCCCCAATGACTAATAGGAGAGGACAAAGAAAACTATAAAACTCAAGATTCGAAGTCGTGTGATTATAGCTTATATGATTATGAACCATAAATTTTGTTCGAAATCGTCATTCAGTAAATAATACTGTTTCACTGTGTGTGATATATCTAATAAACAAACTAATATGGAATCACTTACTACTACAGTGCCCATGTTTTACACATATGTTAACAAATTCATGAATTTATAGTCTTCACGAAATGCCGGTCAGGACAGTAGTAGTAGTGGCTGAACTTGCTTTGTTTGCACACAAAGCACTGGTTGTTTCACGAGAATCGCGATAGCCTCTGCTGTTTGGAGTATGCGGTACCTCAATGTTTTTGGCAGTTCGCTTGGTACCCGATAGATGATTGTGGAGAAGGATTCTTCAATGCTGGCTGGCTTTTTGGCCAGCCGGTTTGGACCAGATGGTCTAATATCGAACTTTAGATGGATTTTACTACACCTTTACTTAGTCATAATGGGAGATGTTCCCGAGTGAGCACGAAAAATCAAGTTCCTTGATGAACGGCCAATATATTTGTTTGATCAGTCCTACACTAGAAGATGAACATGATTCAGTTCGATTTGCCTCGAAATGGATTCGAAGTCTTCTTGATTTACGTTTTCTGCGCTTCTTTTTTTCCAGTGAATTCAAACACTTCTTATGCATCAATGACCAAACCAGCAGTGAATGTCGATTTTCAAGTTCTTCAAGACGTACATCATACACGTATCTACTGCTGTCAAGTTGTTTATTCCTGTATTACACTTTCACTACCTTCAGTAGCATAAAATAATCCTATTCTTATCGACAAATGTTATTCAGCTATTCAGGTTTCACTTCTGCTGTTGTTTGTATTCAGCGTTCATCTTCCATAGTTTAAGACATCATTTTGTTTGAATACTCCCATTTTCATAATTGAATCTTGTCATATTTGAGTTTGTGACAGATTTTTCGACAAATCTAACCAGACTATTTTGTCATCTTTGTGATTTAATGCAACTGCGCTTCAATATTTGACTTATCAAAATAAATCCATCCCATCCATTTTGTAAAATGTTTTACTTTTGTTCTAATATCTTGAACCTTGTCGAAAGAAAGCCAGTATCAGTAGGCTTTTTCTTCAAATCATCGAAAGTGGTTCTTAATTTAATAACTACATAAAGTGGTGATGGCAGTGGCTTGGTGAGTGTTCACTCGTATGCTTGAAGAATGACGTATTGTGAGGGTGTTTAACACATGTCAAAGGAATATCCTCCTTCACCCAAAACACTCTCAAGTACCATCAGAGTGAGACAACAGTAAGTATGAATTTTGACAAAACTGGTCGATGAAAAATACATTTCTGTCATGTTTTCACCATCTTCCCAAGCCCAATGCTTCAACTGAAATAATACCGACAAGTCTTCAAATGTGATTAGTTAATTAATTATTAGGCAGCATCAACTACGTTGAAGTAAACCAGGCAAGACAATGAACACTACATCATATTTTATGCTTAAGCCATTATCATTTAGTATACACTTATAGGCGTCAGTGGCACAGCGGTAGAATGCTTGCTAACCACGCTTCATGTGGTCCGGGGTTCGATTCCCGGCCACCAAAGCACTCCTTTACTTCACTAAGCCAGTAATAAGACTGGTAAAGGGGGAACGTTGGGCATGAGGCTAGCAACCTTGTCCCGTAAAAATGAACATCACTACTACAGAAACTTGAAGTCTCTAGCTTGAAGCTGTGTGTTCCACTGGGAACGTAAAGGAATAAAAACAAATACACTTATAGAAATATTTGTCTGCACATTGCAAGTTAAACATTATCTCAAGTATTTAGTCAAATACATTAGGTATTGATTACCGCTGATAAATGATTTCCTTATATATTACTTGGATATTCATTGTATTACACTGACTGAAGTTAACATTATGCTTATGGTGAAATATTTAGTCCTCCAAAAGAACCATCGTGGTATTACCATGTATTAAAAATGTCTACGTGACTATAAAGAGGCTAATTCAAGCTCCATTTTTAATTGGAGTTAATTTATGAGGTTCAGAGTATATCTAGTCAGTGTGACATATCCATTATTCTGTAAAATATCTAACGTGTTGGACATAACTGTACTTCAGAAACTGAACGCGCAGTAATTTTGGCAATTGCTTCAGAACTATGGGCTGCAGGACAGCTATGTGATGATACCAAATATGCCAAGTGATCTCCAACGGAAAGCTAACCAAAGAGTCTGAGGTGAAGACAGAAGAAAGATAAGGTTCAAGTGCTGGTTTGCAGGGATTTGGTTGGTTTCAGGATTTCATCATGAACTGACATCGGATAGATGACCACTGGAAAACCTGAAAGTACTTGACAGCTGTTTTGTCCTAGTTTGGGACTCTTCATCCACCGACAGGGTTCAAACTCAGGAATTTCTGGTAACCAATATTCTTGATCAGTCGACAGACAGTGCATGGGGACCGAGGACATGGATATGAGTTTGACTGATAAACTTCAACTACATTGATGTGAACCAGGCAAGATAACAAACACTATATAATATCCCACACTTTAGCCATTATCATTTAGTATACACTAATAGGAATTTTCGTTTGCTAACTGCAGGCGAAAAATTATCTCAAGTGTTTAGTCAAATGCATCAGATACTGACTACTTTCTAACTCCTAACTAAAACACAAGCACAACTTGTGATTGTTGCAAGTAAACGACTTCTTTATGCATTGCCTGGCTGTTTGTCATATTACACTAAAAGTACTGTTTGTCAAAAGACTCACCATGAGATTGAATTACAGAGGCAATAGTTGACAGAAGTTATTATTCATGGATTCACTGGGTTCCAGACTGGTAACTGGATCATCAACTGGTTCGTGTGGCAAACTGATGGATTTTAGTTCTATCCTTGATGAAGTCATCAGCGCGGAATTCTAGACAGCTCCACACCAAGTCGAAACAGCTGCTGTTCAGTGCCTCTCGGTTTTTACTGGTTCTCTCATGTTGGTTTGTGACAAAGTATGCCCTGAAATCAGTTGAACTCCCAAAACCCGACTGTCAAAAATACACTGTGTGATTTCTGCTCTGCTTCAAATCACCGAAAATACCCACTGAGTCATGAAGAAAATAAAAGACCGATTCAGCGAAGAAAATTTTCTTTATCGACGAAATCATCTTCAGAGGCGGCTGTACAGTCGTATTTATACTTACAAAAATATATAGTGATCTATTGTTGAGTAATAGGGAGTGACATAATTGATATAATTACTCAGAAGTGGCTTTAGAAGTGAAAATTAAAAGTTGTAAATTACGTGGTACTCAACGGCACAAAGATAGAAATTTGATAAGGTTAAAATTGCTATTGAGTGAGAATAAAGGTATTTGAGTGTCAATTTAACAAGTGTGAAGAGGGTGAGAAAATGTGCAAAAGGAGCATATGAGAGTGGTAATAGTGAATTAATTATTAAAGCAAAAGCTAACTAAAAGTGAAATTAGAATGAAAAGAAAAATCAAAATATATTTTATTTACAAGGGACGATAAGGGAGAGGTTAAGACCAAGGTAGAATAAGAGATTGGACAAACGTTTTCTGTATACAGAGTTCAGAGTTGTATTAATGAATCGCCAGCGCTTCCACCATACACAAAAGCCGAAACCTGACGCCCTTTGTACCATTTGGCTCCACTTTGTAGATGGTCTTGAAAGACGACTCCGGTGGAGCTACGTGGCCTGAGTTCACCAAATGCTCGATAATTGAGCTGGTAATTGTCTTACATTGTCCCTTTGCATTATCCGGCATGGTTAGTTTTAAATTACGTGGTTTCGGCTTTTGTGTATGGCGGAGGCGCTGGCGATTCATTAATACAACTCTGAACTCTGTATACAGAAAACGTTTGTCCAATCTCTTATTCTACCTTGGTCTTAACCTCTCCCTTATCGTCCCTTGTAAATAAAATATATTTTGATTTTTCTTTTCATTCTAATTTCACTTTTAGTTAGCTTTTGCTTTAATAATTAATTCACTATTACCACTCTCATATGCTCCTTTTGCACATTTTCTCACCCTCTTCACACTTGTTAAATTGACACTCAAATACCTTTATTCTCACTCAATAGCAATTTTAACCTTATCAAATTTCTATCTTTGTGCCGTTGAGTACCACGTAATTTACAACTTTTAATTTTCACTTCTAAAGCCACTTCTGAGTAATTATATCAATTATGTCACTCCCTATTACTCAACAATAGATCACTATATATTTTTGTAAGTATAAATACGACTGTACAGCCGCCTCTGAAGATGATTTCGTCGATAAAGAAAATTTTCTTCGCTGAATCGGTCTTTTATTTTCTTCATGACTGTATGATTTGTTTTTATTATACTCTACCTGCTCGTGTTGGTTTTAGTTAATTCATTGTAGAAAATATTAAAAAGACGATTGCAGCAAAGAAAATTCATCTTTGCGATGAAGTCATCAATTCGGCTAATTTTGGGCATCCACTTTGGAACACTATCCTGCATGGTTAGCAAATGGCGAACTCAAGAATGTATGCAGTTCTGCAATAGAACATCTAATGAATTTATGATATTCACCTCCATATGAAAAGTCCTTCAAAGTCGTATACAAGATCCGATCAAACTTGTCAAAGGGAGTGAAATCAAGGCATATAGGAATAGATGAGGCACTGGCTATCCAAAACTCCAAGCTCTCTCTGTGTATTTAAAAGAAATACGTCCAACCATTGTCCTTACCATGGCCATCATGACAAGTCAGTCCCACCAATAATGATTACCCTACTACACTTCTTATCCAGCCTTCCTGTTTATTTCTGTTATTTTCACTTTTTTAATTCCTATCTGCATTACTAGAGTTGTTGGTTTTTAGCCTTTTATATCCGAACTTCCTATCTATCTTGTATTACTACGTTTTTAACAAGTAATTGTAACATCAGTCAGGTTTTTTCATTAATTATGATTTTATTATGTCTTTTCTACCCAACCCTCCTGATTATTACACTTTGTAATTTTATTAATTTGACCTTCGACCGGAAATAATTCTGGAACTTTCTCACACACTTACGATAAATACACGAATGTACATCTGTCTAGTTGATAACTTAGTCGAAAAGAAAAATTTTCTTCCCTGTAACCGTCCTTTTTAATAATTCCTATGATCCAGTGTGTTTATTCCGTAATTCATTGTAATAAGGCCAACTTGCGAACGCTAGACAGATATGACCGAATAATTGTTCGGAAAATCTCTCCTAAAGTATCTATTCACAATATTTATACTTAATTCCACCTTTCAACTAACTTTATAATTGTTATCCTCCTTTCCCTTAGACTGTATGTCATTGTTCTAATATCCGCATATTGTATGCTGACTTGATGCTTAATGTTGCTCGTCTTTGTTTATGTTCCTGTTTATTCTCAGATTTTAATGCTTCTCCAAGTAGTTGTGCGATACATCGATAATGTGTTGTTTTATGATGTGACCTTGTTCGAGTGAGTCTAGGTCGTTTTGACCTTGAACTTTCTAGGAGAGGCGTCGGTGTGTTTTTTTCTTGTGGACAGAGGTTTTGGTCCCACCTTGATGGAAATATTCTACTTGATTCTAAGGTACTTCTTACGGTTGAATGTTGGTTAAATAATTTTGTTCTACAGAACTCTTGTTATACTTAGTATGTTACTTTGTCTGTATAGCTGCCTAACAGGACTTCTGAGGTAATTTTGAATTCTTGATATTTTATTTTGACAGAACCACTTAGATTTATCGACGAATCGTTGTCATTTTGCTTCCTTCAGAGCGTTTTGTGACTGTGCGTATCTCAAGGAAGTTTCGTCAGACATACAGCAGAACGCACAGATCGGTTTTCTGAATTCAAACCACAACGAGTCTCTTTCGGTCGTTACACTAACTGATGTTAACATTATTATTATGGCGAAATATCTAGTCAGCAGAAACAACCATTATGAAACTGTAAAATATATTATCATGTATCAAAAGATTAATTCTTCTATATTATTCAGAAACTTGACGCGTGAGTCATCAAAAACTTTTCAAGTAGGCTTCAATAGGCTTTAATCAACAGATCGGTTCACTCAGTACTGAAGATCAGATGGTCAGACTGGAGGGACAAAAGACAAAGAACCAGGCAAGAATCTATGGTCGGCCTAACAAATATGCAGAAAGATATGGAGACTAATTAGATATAAGCTCAGAAGACAATCAGGAAAGATTCCCTAGATTAGAAATGAAGTCAGAAATGAGGAGCTAGAAATCCAACAATGACATTAAGACCATGTAAGGCGTAGTTGAAAGCTTGTGAGCAGTCTTGAAGCCTGTTGAAATCGGTAGCAAGAAACGCAGTGCAATACGGACGCTCTTCTGAAGCCTTACGTTTCACCTAGAATACAAGGAATTAACACTATTTTTATTTTCCCAGATATTATTTTGATTATAATCAATAAAATGTACTCAAAATGTCATCCAGTAAACAATACTGTATTACTGTGTGGTGTATCACTGAAAGTTCATGACGTAGGGGACTTCGCTTTACGTAAGAGACTTTTCAGAAATTCTAAATTTCATAGCTTTTCTGGTGAACACGCCAATTAAATTCCCTTTTGCATATGGGCACAGCTAGAAAAAATTAGCGACAAGTAACTCTGGGAAAGAACAAGTTGAGAACCTATTCGTCAACAAATATCCCGAAGAAAACAGTGACGGATCGGACGCACACACACTGAAGAGACCATCGAATGATATCGTGAGCCAGATCATTTTTCGGGCGGGAAGTTGATAGGAAACGACGAGTTGGACGTTTTTCCGAGGCTGACATAGAGGAGATCATATGAGGAGGAGGTAAGAGACCATGAGGAATCGTTGGGTCAGCTAAAAAGGAACAAGGAGAACAGGACAAAGTGGAGATGCTCTCATGAGGCCCTGTACTCTACTCGGAACCCTACAGAGTTAATAATATGGACAAGGCCGTAATAAATTACTCAACTATCTCACTAGTTAAGCACTTGGCTAAAAATATAATCAAATATGTTTAAAACACATTTTATTTGAACTGATTTGTAACGGTAATAAAATAAACATATATAAAACACATTAATGCTGATTTTCAAGTAATCCAACAGTAAGCATTAACGAATAATTTTATCACTAATATATCTCCAATTCTGTAGTAATTATAAACACTTTAAATGAATGGATCACATAAATGCAATTCATACATATTTTCTGTTAAGTGGTAGTCATTTTAGTCTACAGCGTTTTATGAACGATCAAAGTCGATTTGATTGAGTTCAAAATACAAATACTGATTCAACATAACAAGAAAGACAGAAAAAATAAGATGAGAATAAATTTAATTGATGACATTTTTCGCTTTTCAAGTATTCAGATACATGACTAACTAGCTCAAACTCAAAGTCAGGTATTATTTATAAGGACTTTGATCCACATACTGTGGTATAACTACAAAAGTAAGTGTGCTCAATAATAAACAAAGTCCAATTCTAATATTTATTGATTAGATAAAATATCTAGTTAGACTCTAATATAATGTTGCACACTGTTTTTTTTCTCCTAAATTGTCACCTTGACTACGTAGATGTAAACTCCAAGTGTCGAAATGTTTTTCAACCGGAAAATCCAAAAGTTAGTTAAATGAGATGAGGGAAATCAAAAATTAGATCATGAAACGCCTCGATAGATTGTAATATATTGGTGGCGACATATCGATTTATAAGACTCTTCTGAAATGAGTACATGGGGTATACTATATCTCTAGTTGTATTATACGCCTTTAAACCCCACACCACCTGGTCACTAAAGACAGTGAAATATATATAGACTAGACATCAGCTTTTGACTCTGTACCTAGGGGCCTTTTATTAAATAAGCTTTCGTTGACGCACACAGGATTCTGGGCTAAGAGTTGATTGCATTCCCATATTTCTGATAGAATGCAGTATACTGCATATAATGGCAAATCTTTTTCTGCCTAGCTTACAAAGCCGGTGTCCCTCAAGGTGCCGTCCTCTCTCCTTTTCTTTCTTCTTTCTTCCTACACGACCTGCCTCATTTAAACGAAACTAACTTTGTCAAATATGCTGATGATCTGACTGTATCACTGCCTATCACTCCCGAGTCTGACTGCTCCAAACTTAATAGCTTTCTGTTGTACATCACCAAGTGGTCTAAGTCAAATGGTCTTATGTTAAATCCTTCCAAATGTCAGACAGTTAACTTTACTTTCAAGCATCGACGTGACATACATGAACTAGTTAGTTCCCATGATGACTATAGCTTAGATGGCACAGAAATTGAAACCAAGTCAAGCATTAAATACCTTGGATTAGTTCTTTCCTCTGACCTTTCATGGTCATCCCACATCTTATCAATCTCTAAGAAAATGTTTCGTCTTACCTCCTACATTAAAAAGTTAAGACAATCAGGTATCGACCAACCTTTACTTCTGCAATTTGTAAACTCCTGTATTTTACCTATTGTACTCTATTGTTCTCCATTAATCTTTCCTGGGCTTCTCAAAAAAGACTATATCATATTACGAAGGGTATTAAATGCTGTGAGTAGGGCTTGTGGTATGCCACTGCGTGGGCTCGCCAATATTATAGTCGAGAGACACATAAATTCCTGTACAAAATGGGCAAAGGCCGTACTGTCAGACCCTCTGCACCCCCTTTATTCACAATTATCCCCTTGTATCTCATCAGGTAGGACTAGAAGTCAATATAAAAAGTTATATGCTCGAACCACTAAGTACAAAAATTCTACAATACCGTATTTAGCCCGTATATTATGTGATGAAGACTCTGTTAGACGTGAAACATATAAGTTACTATGTAATTAGCAAAGTGAATCGACCCTTTCATTGTTCATCTTTCTGTAATTTTATGGTGTCACCCTTTCTATCGTTTAATTATAACTTTGCTATTTTTATTTTAGTTGTTATTACTATTATTACTATAATTTTATACTTTATGCGTATTTTTCTCCGTATTGCATACAGTAATTTGCTAAATAGCTGCTATAAAAACATTTTGTTTTCATTATTATGTAAATTTTTTTATTATTTTTTCTTTTGTTGTTTTTTTGTTTTTGAGTAAATTAGATGCGATATTGTACTGAATGCTGAAAATTCCTTGCTGTATCATTAGTACTGTTTTTGGAATAAAGCAAATTATTATTATTAAGTTCTATAACATAATACCTTCTGGACTCAGGAGACTTTGTCTGACTTACGAAGACCTTCAAATCCTCTTCGAATGTCACTCATGCCTCTTAAAATGAAATCCGACCGGAACATAAACGATGCAAGAATATTTCACCTAATGCTGTGTGTCCGAACCTGTGAATTCTACAACCTGATCCATCCTAGACTGGTGACCAGGTTGCCTTTTACACAACCCAAAACAAATAAAAGAAATGTGTGGCCCTTCAAGGATGTACTCATATGGATTGGATAATGAGAATATACAGGACAATGACTACTCTACTGGCGATTGTCCACGATACTCTTCTTTCAATTGAAACGGTAGAGATAAATAATTTGACTGAAATAAGTCGAAACATCCGAAGCCTCAAGAGTCCCATGAGTTTATTTCATCATTTACCGTCTCATGGACACATTGTAAAAACGGTATATGACTTCGTAAGGTGCCTCTTCAGTAGAATTCAACGAATATGCACTAAAGACACACTTGATGAAGAAGCAAAAAAGTTGACTCTGGTTGATAATAATTATCCAGACAAGTTCATCAGGAGGTATAAAGTTGTCAGCAGAACATCAAGACACCCACTCTCCAACTCGCCACTAAGAAAGACGTGTACATCAAGCTACCCTATGTGGGACATCATAGCAGCTTGACAGCTAGACAAAGACTGAACGCTTTCGTGGTTAAAAAGACTTTTTATGCAGCTAATATCATAATAATACAGAATGTGAAGAAAATATATCCATCCATCTAAGCCCTTCGAACAAGCGAAAAATGATGTCACATCTCACTGTATTTACCAATCTGAATGTACGTGTGGAAATACATACGCAGGGAGGACTCATCGATCTCCAGAAACAAATAGAGTCTTCAGAACCCATTAATGGTGAGAACAGGAGACCTAACTCCTATATTGTGAAGCATATTATAGAGACAGGACAGAAAATTGACGTTAACAGATCTTTTAAACCTATCTATGAAACGTGTTTGGGGCGTATCCTAAAGTTTGTGGAAGCCCCAGCTAGCAGTTGGGAAGTTTAAACCACCTTTGTGCGTTCAAAGACAATTCGTCATCACACTAAACCACCTTCCTTGGTAACCTTCGTCTTGATACCAGCCAGAGTAGATGTACTATTACCTCTCTTATTGGGTTTAGTGGTCTTCATTGTTATTTTGACCTTCAATATGTCTTTTTAACTTGACCTAAATCTATTCTCTCACCTCTTAACTGTTTATTAATTTCATACATATTCCTATGACAAGTCCGTGTGTGATCAGATTGTTCGAAATGTGTTGCGCAAATACATTACACGATCTAGACAAAGTGCCTTTTCTTATTGCTTTATCTGAATTCATAAAGGGAACTAACTTTAAAACAAATTATTATTACACGTATGTTTGTGTCTTAAAATCGGTTCATAATGAAGATATTCAGTGCCATAATCGAATGTAGCACTAATAATTAAATAGATTAGCCACTCTTTATTGTTTTATACGAAAAATATCTCAAGTCAATGGTGAGCACTTAGTGAACACTCACAGTCATTCAGAAAAAATCTTCTCAGTAATGTGGCTAGTGCTTCACATAAAGACTTCGGTCGTTGATGCGAGTTAAAGAGAAACTAATTATCTTGGTTTATGACATAGTTTTGACTAATGAGGAGGAACAGGGACATTCAAATAAACAAAACTTTAGATTTGGATTTCACAGATGACTTATGTTTAATGTTACACGAACTCGAAGGTTTACAGGTGAGTAAAACCAACAAAATAGCTGAGGAAGCAGGGAAGACAGAGGTTATGAAGATAACCAGCAACAACCTACACCAATCACGATCAACGGAAGAAATTTGAAGGAAGTCAGTCCTTTCACTTACCTAATTTACGCAGCACTGTTTCAATCACAGGCGGCCATGATGAAGATGTCATAGCCAGTCAGCAGAGGGAATGCAAGATAGACATTTATCACTCTAAAATCAGTGTGGAAATCTGCTGCATTCCACAGTATAAAGAACAAATTTCGGATTTTCAACCCCAATGTTAAGTCAATCACTTCTTCTATATGCGTCAGACATTCGGCCAGCATCTCCAACAGGCTGTTTTAGACTCTTATCAATAGCTGCCTTCACTGAAGGTCAGATGACCAGAAAGAATCGGCAACAAGAAACTCATGGATCGAAGCATTCGAGATCCCATTGATCAACAAATATGGTGAAGAAGGTAGAGATAGATTAGACATACGCTGAGGAGGCGATTAGATGACAACACGCTCCAGGCTATCACTCAAGCGGAACACGGATAGGATTGAGATCGTGTGTCGAGGAGGAGATGAGAGGCTATAGGTGACCGTGAACACAGCTAAAGAGGGCAGCAAAAAATAGAAGGTGCTATTTAATTCCTATGTTCCCCTGTGAACCTAAGGGAACAGTAACAATAATAATACGGAACAGGAATTAACTACACCGCTCTTTCTCCCTAGTTTTGTACTTATCAGAACAGAACATCTGCGATTAAATGAAATTTTGATGTAATTCAATCTAGGTGATGAACACGTTTGCATTCACACAACAGGCTGGAAATCAACCATTCAAACATTCTATCCTCAGATGATTACTCAAATATGCTTACTGCTCCCAAGAAACTTCTCTATTTGAATCTACAATTCAACGGAGATTCTTCAGCAGAAATACTGAAAAAAACCGCCTGTGCCGTTCACTGAAGAAAACCTTCTTTGCAGCTGAACTCAGACTTACTTTCTCTATGAAACCAGTGATTCGCACGAACGTGAAGGATAAGCTTTCACTGGGGGCCTCATCAATGTGCATCTACCAATTCACCTGCTCATGTGGAGCTAGGTATGTCGGCCGTACCCAGCGTTTGCTATCCAAACGAATCAGCGAACACTTACCTTCATGGTTTTATAAAGGAGAAAGGAGATCACCCCACCACAGCTCTATCCTAGAACACTTGATCGAATCCGGACACCAAGCAAACCCACAAAACAACTTCTCAGTTATCTACACAGTACGTGGGAATCTTGCCAAAAGAGTACGAATTAAACTTCTTCAAACTGCAGAAACAATGGCGATTCACATATTGAATCCTGAACTCTACATACAAAAGAAGTTTGTTCAGTCACTAAATCTACAATGGTCCTGATCTATCTTAACACCAAATATGTAATTTTGTCTTACCTCTTTCTTCTTTGTTTGTCTGTTTCTTAATTGCATTATTTTCTACCCCCACCCTCTATTAAATCTCTACCCTCATGACGACTGTCGCTAACTCCATTTTCGTTTATTTTTAAGTGAATTCTACTCAGCTTACTAAATTAACTCTCATTTATTTTCAAGTGAATTCTACTCAGATTATTAACTTGACTCTCATTCATTTTTCATTGAACCCTATGATTTAGATTACGTTACCCGACCTTCTTTTGTAACTTTATTTTAGTTTCTAACTGATTAACGCCTTTTAAATTACGTAATTTGTTGTCAAAAATTAACAATTGCATTAACACATCTTTGGAAATATTCCTTTTGTTGCGAAGAAAAATTACTATAAATTTGCAGTTTGTACAGCTTGAGAATGATATCGCCGAAAATAGTAACTCTTTGCTGAACGCCTTTTCTTTTCTATGACTGAATGGGAATCTTCAAATTACTCAAATATCTTCAGTGAAGTTTCTTAAACGCTCCATTAATCACCTATGAAACCTGATGTTGAGTAGCGACATCATGAACAGACAAAACCAAAATGCATGTAATGAGTGGTATAGCTGAACTATTCTCTAGATTTCTTATCTTATTCGGGTCAACCAATCTAGATTTCGCTAGGTTTTCATGTTTACCTAGTCTGACTGACTGCACCTGTTCTACTAGTTTGACCTATGTATTAGACATGACAATTATTGGAGGCTCCACAGGATCACTTAACCGACAAAACTTGTTTCTAATTGAGTTTGTGGATGGTTTGAATGCCAGCCACTTTTATTCCTGCCTTGTTAAGAATTCTGCGTAAGGTTTCCAAGGTTCCTTCCTCGTATGGAATTACTACTGATGATTTCGATTCCTTATTGTTGGTTTTTTCATTATCTTGAGCATGTCTGACATGCGTGTCGTCATTAATAATACTTTTATTATTATTATCACTATTACTACTATCATTATTTATTTTATTTTTACATTTCCCTACATACTTTCTGACTAATTTATCCGGGTAATTATTAGGTTTCAAAGCTTCTTTTATGTGTATCACTTCCTGTCTTAGATTTCCCTTGGTACTACTTAGTTTTTTGTGCTCTGTCACTTAAACATTTCACCAATCCTATTTTTACTGATATAGGATGGGATGATCGGAAGTTCAAATATCTGTTTGAATGTGTGGGTTTCCTGTAAACACTAGTGTTTAACTTTCCATCTTCTTTCTTTTTAATGTTGCAATCTAACATTGGAAGTTCTCCTTCCTGACTTTCCAATTCAAAAGTGAATTGAACTGCCTCAGCCTTTGAGTTGATTTGTTTGAAAAATCAATCTCTATCCTGTGTTCTAAGTAAAATGAATGTGTCATCTACATACCTCCACCATACTTTTTGGGTGGGGGTGAACGTCTCAGTCGCTATGTTTTCCCACCTATCCATGAATATATCCGCCACATTGGTTACCCCATGGCAACTCCCTCAGTTTGTTTGTATAGTTTCCCTAGGAATTCAAATACTGTGGAAGTCAGGCATAGCTGTACTCCCAGCATTATGTCCTCAAGTGGCACTTTCGTCCTACGTTCGAGTTCTTGGTCAGAAATGAGTTCGTTTCTGACTGCCTCTATAGCCATATTTATTGGTATACGTGTATATAAACTGACAGTGTGAAAACTAACCGTTTTTTTCACTATCTATTTTCAAATTATCTAATTTATGTTTTAGTTCATAAGAATTTGTTAGTCTAGATTTTGAGTTTTTTTTACGAGGATTCAATACCATGGCTATATATTTAGATAATTCATAAGTAGGTGAATTTCTAAAATCAACTATAGGCCTAATAGGGTGTCCTGACTTATAAAATTTAACAACACCATACATCCTACTGGGATCATTAGTTTTGGGCATTAAATTAAACCATTTACACTCACCTAGAAACGGCTTCATTCGGCGTATAAGGTCCGCTGTGGATTTCTTAACCTTATTTTTATAACGGTGTCTATTGATTTATTAATTTCCTCATATGGTCCTGTTTGTATGTGGGGGTATTCACCTTGTCCAAATAGTCTGATTTGTCTAATACTACTGTTGCATTTCCTTTGTCTCACTTTGTGATTACTATATCCTTGTTATTCTTACGGTGTTTTAGGGCTTCTATCTCTTGTTTTGTCAGGTTAGGATTTCCACGTTTTTGTCGTTTTAATGTAAGTGCACACTGCGCACAGTTGACGAAGTACGGACAAAATGCAAAAGCAAAAATAATTGCATAACATAAACTTTACAAACTATGTTCATTAAAACATCATGTTGAACAAAAGATTAAAAACTGTTTTTGAAAACAATTTTTATCTGCACAAAACATGATTTAATAGAAGTTCTATTGATGAAGACTTTTGATGAAGACAAAAAATGGAACTGGATATTACTCAGCTTGTGTAGGAATGATTTTGAAGTTAAAATAAAGACAATTTTGCGGTCAAAAAACCTATTTGCCTTTTTTCAAAAATGAAACAGTTCACATCATTTAAAATAATGGCTAGAAAAAGAAACAAGATTTACAAAGTGTTTCCATTATTTTTGACATCGTTTGACCCAATTCATGTAAAAAATACAAACAAACAAATAAACCGCGTGACACGTTCAATATTCAAATAAAGCATTGAAAAAATTCAAACAACTCAATATTTTTAAGATAATTTGCATTCACTGTTTTCAGGATTTATGATACAACTGTAGTGTTTGAACTCCCTGTAAATATTGAACAAATAATGTATGAAATAAGAAAAAAGTTATTCTATGACGAAAAAATGTGGTGATTCAAGGTTAACTGAATTAAAAACCAGTTTTAATAAAGAAGGAACTTGAAAATGTAGTTGTGTTCAATTTTAAAATTTCAGAATACTGTCATTGTAATGCTTCAAATAAAAAACTGTCACTTAAATCTTAAAACATAAATTTTGAATTGCCAGTATGGAGTCGTTCACAAATGGTTGTTCTCTCTATTCATGAATTATCCCTATTCGAACATTAATAGACAGAAGACCAGTAGTTCAGCGAAGATTCTCTTTTCGGCGGCGAATTCATTTTCACAGCTGTACAGTCAAAAATATATATGGTTGTTTTGTATGTGTGTGTACATTAAATTTGTAAAACTAAAATACAATTAGTAAGTATTTGGTGGAGTTAAGTAATACAAAATGCGTCCAGAGGAATTGGATGTTAATATAAGAGGGTTAGACGCGTATCCTGTCAAAAATGGTTAGAGAACACTATCCAGCATGGCTGTAGAAAGGAAGTAGTGGCAGTATAAGGAGTTCAATAATCGAACATCTCATCACCACTGGTCATTCCATCTCAACAAACGCCTCCTCCTTCAAAGTAATCTACAAAGTGAAGAACAACCTGCCAAAGACAATACTTTTCCGTCTTCTTTGCACTGCAGAAGCCCTAGTCATTCAGCCGGAAGAGCCAGAACTATGCATACAGAACAAAATTACGCTTATTTTTCTAACTACTTAAAACCATCGCGTAATTCCGTATGTTATTTTGTTTCCATGTACACCCTGAGCACAACTCATTCATCAAACTATTTGTGTCATTATGTAATTCTTCTTTAACAGTCGTTTGTGACAACTCGTCACTTTTATTACTACCCTCTTAAATCATTATCCAATTCCTCTGAACGGTTTTTGTATAACTTAACTCTACCAAAAATTTAATAATTGTATTTTCGTTTGACAGATTTAATGTACATACGAGCATACAAAATAACCACATATATTTGCGATTGTACACTTGTGAAAAGGAATTCGCCGGTGAAAGGAGACTCTTCGCTGAACTACTGTTCTCTCTGTCTCTACGTTTCACTCAAAAAAGACTGGTTCCCGCCTATCATTCTCCTGCTCTAGTGGAGCTAGGTATGTAGTAGACAAAATGTTTGGAAAATCCCTCCTGGATGACTTATTTATAATATTTATACTTACTTAGACATGTCAACTAACTTTGCAATTTGTAAAATCTCAGAGAGATTTAAATGAGTAATTCCAACGTTTCGTTCGGCAATCTGGTCCGAACTTCTTCAGGAAAATTAATCGAAGTTAACATAACAGAGGTTTATATATAAAAGGAACATCTCTTGTTTTGAAAACTTTGTCCAATCATGAGTCATTCAACAAGTATCAACAAGTGTAATAAACAAAATTGTATGAGCTGTGATCAAAATTTGACCTCAGATTTACAAATATTGGTGTACGTTGGAATTATTCATTTCAATCTCGCTGAGATTTTACAAATCTAATTTCTACAAATGTCTACTTCTCACTCGGCGCCCAAATATTTTAGAACTATTCTATCAAATCTTGACGACAGTTCATATGGATAACTTTGCAATTGTTATACGTATTTCCCCTAGACTGTGTATCATTAATTCGATATTTGCATACCAAACGTTGATTTTTCATCTTTATTATTTGCCTTTATCATTGTTTAATCTTTAATTGTAATACTTCTCCTTGTGGTTGTGTGTACATTGACGATGTGTTATTTAATAATTTGAGTTTGTTTTAGTTTTTCATGAAAGTCATTCTGCCCTGGGAAGCCCCGGTGTGTGATCCTTGTGAATAGAGCTGTTAATCCCGATTCCTTGATTCTAAGGTACCTTCTAAAGTTGAACGTTGGTTAACTAATTATGTCTTGTAGTATAAAACTTGGGTACTGTGGTAGAGAATAACTCCATTATGGATAAGACTGTGTAACACCGTGTCACTTATCAAAATAAAATCTTATCTTGTAGCACTTGTTTATATTTAGAAATATACATTGGCTGTATAGCCGCCTAACAGCATCGCTGAGGTAATTTTGAGTTTGATGTTATTATTGTTTAATAGAACTATCAAAAACTCAAGCTTCAAAGTCGTATGATTATAATTGATGATATGATTATGAACAATAAATTTTGTTCGAAACGTCGTCCAGTAAATAATACTGTTTCACTGTGTGTCATACATCTAATAAACAAACTCATATGGAAGAACCGTCAAAATATTGAAAACTAATCGTCTTTATCCCGCGTTTAGAGCGTTTCGCGGTCGCGGTAGCGCGTGTCTCAACAATGCTTGTTGGCTATACATTAGAGCGTAGAGATCAGTTTCCTGTGTTCAGACAATAATCGAGTAAATTTGGTCGCTACAAGTTATGTCAGCCGTACCCAGCGTTTGCTTTGCAAACGTATCATCGGATACTTACCTTCATGGTTTCATAAAGCAGAAAAAACCCTCTTTACTTCAGAGCTCTGTCCTGGAATACCTCTTTGAGTCTAGACACCAAGCTAATCTACATACCAACTCCAAAGTCGTCTACGGAATACCTGAGAATCTTGCTAAAAGAGTGTGAATCAAATTTCTTAAAACAGTAGAAGCACTAAAAATCCACATATTAATTCTCCGAATCAGCATAAAGAAGAAGATTGTCCAGTCACTAAATCTATAGTCAGCCTGACCTGTCTTAACACCGAATAAGTAATTTTTGTTTCTCTAAGTTGTATTATTTTCTTCCCTTGTGCCCTATTAAATTTCCACACCTTATTACCAGTGTTGTTAACCTAACTCTCGTTCAGCTTTAACTGCATTCTATTCAACCCCATCAATTATGATACGTCACCCAATGTACTCGTTTAATCTTATTTTAGTTTCTGCTCGATTAATGCCTTTAAATTACGTAATTTTTTATCTGAAATTTGCAATTCTAATGACACATCTTTAGAAATATTCCTTCTGTTGCTAAGACAGTTTACTATGATGGAGAAGATTTGTTGCTCAGGGGGATGTGATATTGAATTTATTGTGTTCTCTGAGGAGCTGGTTGATTTAACTGCAAAGATTTCGTCGTCCCGCACCTAAACAACATCTACAGCGGAGGTATTAGTATAAAATGAACACATTTAAGTTCTACGTCAATTATGTAATTGTATCTCCTGGCAACCACCATCGTGACTGATTTGTTGTCAATTTACGTCTCTATTGATCACATTTTCATTGATTTGGGATTCGAACTTTCTTGTCATGGGATGGCTTACTTCTTATTACCAGGTAAATTTAGTGTATAATAATGTGCTTGTTGATGGTTGGTTGATTCACTTGAGTACCAGGCTTCTAGGAATTCCCTGGCAGCATTTCCGGTGTTTATATTTATATATTTATATATTTTCCGAACCATCAAGCTGATGTCCATAATTATCCACATGCATTGATATGGAAGAATGTATATCATGTTTTTTACAGCCAATCTGTGTTCTTGGATTTGGATTCATGGATAATTTAAATAAGTTCATTTTTTACTAAAACCTGTGCTGAAGATATTGTCTCGAAGAACGACGAAAGCTTCGCACTTAAGTGAACCAGATGACAGAACACAACTAATTCAACAATTTACTACATATCTCCTATTGTACAGCTGAAGAATGGCATTGCTGGAAAACGTAACCCTCTGATAAACGTCTTTTCTTTTATCTGACTGAATGGGAATTTTTAGGTTGCCTACTATTAGTTTTCAATGACTGCATGTGATTGCCTCATTTTTTAAATATAAGTTCAGATTTACATCACAGCAGTCAACTTGAAAAGTTCTACTAGGCAATGGACTACTAGAAGTGGAAAAGTAAGTTCAATACATACATGGCTTTTGGTCATTTGGATATGATATTGAATATCCTTAACCTTAAGTTCATCGGTTTCAAAAACGCCTTCGACAGACAGCGTTGACCAAGAAGTGATTTGGAAACTACTTCAACACTACGGCGTGTAGTGCCCAAGTCGTTATCAACCTTATTCAACAGTTATATGACAATTCCACGTGTCAGGTGATCCACAACGGAAAACTCAGTGAAATGTTCAGAGTGCATACATGAGTAAAACAAGGCTATCTATTATCAGTGATGATATTCTTAGTTGTGGTGGACTGGGTTATGTGTCAGACTGTGCACAAGGAGTGAGAAGCCAGGAGTACGCTGGACCACCAATTAGAAGACAGAAGAAGATCTGGATTTCGCATGTGGATGATATATGTCCAGTGTCACACAAACTTCAAGACTTAGAGGCAAACGAAAACCAACAAACTGGCTAGAAAAGCTGGCAGCGCGATGACAGGACTGAAGGTGAATACAGAGAAGACGGAGTTGATGAAGATAACCAACCAACAGCAACTGCAACAAAAACTAGCAGCAATCACCATCAATGGGAGACATTTGACAGAGGTTGCCTCCTTCACTTATTTAGGAAGCATCGTTTCAACTGCAGGCCAGTGAAACGGATGAAGATCTCAAAGTCAAAATTGGAAAGGCAAGATACGCCTTCATCAACCTGAAACTACTTTGGAAATCTGCTACACTCAGTATAAGGAACAAGATTTGGATTTTCGATACCAATGTGACGTCAGTCCTTCTATACGGGTCAGAAACTTGCACTGCGTGTAACGAAAAGGATTTCTAACCAAGTTCCAAACCTTTATCAACAGCTGTCTACTTCGCTGACTCCATACTGAAGATCAGATAGCCGGCCAGCCAGAAAGAATTAGCTACGAGAAAATCTGGCTGGGAACAAACTAACTAAGAGCCGATTGTTCAACAAAAATGTAACAGAAAATGGAGATGGATAAGGCATACATTGAAGGAAACATCGCGCTCAATGCAGACCATCTCTCGAGTGGAATCCCAATAGGAAATGACGAGTGGGTCATCGATGCCGGGGTGACATGGAGGAGATCGTGTGAGTTGGATGGGGAGATGAGAGATTATAGACAATTTTGGAGCCAGCCAGCTAAAGAGGACAGCAGAATATAGAAGAAAGTGCAGATGTGTTCATGAAGCCTTATATTCCACTCAGAACCCAAAGAAATAACAATCATATAAGTGAATATCCTAATTAAAAAGAATAAATATGTAAAGCCTAGTTTTCATGTAGCTTTTTCAGACTATTCTACTATAAAATGAAGGGAAAGAAAATCAGTAGTATAACAGCATACAATAAAAAAGAGAATATTATTTTTGCTGAAAATGTTACTTACGCTGGCTCATCTATACAGTGATATGTGATATTCTTAGACTTCACTTTCTCTTCAAGTTTTTTAATGTTAGGTGATTCACAAGTGTGGCTGACAAAAGAAAAACAAGAATGAATGCGTCCTTATAACTTAAATGATATGCAGTTTTAACATAAGTAAGTAAAAGTCTTTTTGAAAGATTACTGTCTGTTATGTGCTGAATCAAAATACACCTAACAGGCCAGGTAATTTACTTGCAATATCTGCCAGCCACAAGTAAGAACTCCATCCACTAAACACAATTACTGTATGTACACGACCGATGGTGCTAGCTCGACTGAAAGATGAAGTAGCTAGACCAACTAGCCACTTCAAATTGTATTTATCAATTCAACTGCGCATGTGGAGCGAGTTATGTTGCCCGTTGCTCTAGGAACTTGATTTTACGTGCTCGAGAACATCTCTCACCACGGCTAAGTAAAGGTGTAGTTAAAACTATTAACAGCTCGATATTAGATCATCTGGTGCAAATCGGTCACAAAGCCAGGCAGCATTGAAGAATCCTTCTCTATAATATACCAGGTGCCTAACAAACTACCAAAATCGTCGAAGCACCGCATGCTCCAAACAGCAGAGGTTATTGCAATTCGCCTCAAACAACCAGTGCTCTGTGTTCAAAAGAAACAAGTTCAGCCCCTACTACTGCCCTGGCCCTCAGAAGAGACTATAAACTCAGGAATTTGTACTATTACCTTTCTTAATTCTTCTGACATTCAGTTTATTTTATGTTGATGCTGTTCAGCTGTAATTTATCAATATTATTGATTTGATGTCATTTAAACATTAATGTCGTTCATAAGACTAGTTCATTCATTCATTATAATGTATATATAATTGTAGAACCTGATGATGAATTTATCGGAAAGAGTACTCTTTCTTCCGTATCAATTCCTTTGAAAATAGAAAACTTGGTCTTTGGGCGATAGCTTTGACTGTCTTGGAGACAGACTGGGATTCAGAATGACAATGAACGATACTACTAAACATGTAGAATTTCTATCATCTTTTCCAATGAATAAATCACTGATAAGCATACACCATTAATAAATAATGAGGGTGCAGGTTTGAGAAACGTGTGTAAAACAAAATGTTGATCCGTGATCCTTTACGTTGCTGGTGGAACATAGGGCCTCGAGCTAGAGGCTTGAAGTTTCGTTAGCAGTAGTGTTTATTCTTTTAACGGGATGGGATTGCTAGGCCTCATGACCAACCTTCCCTCTTTACCAGTCTTATAACTGGCTTAGCGAGGTAAAGGAGCCCGTCTGTGGCCAGTGGTCGAACCTCGAACCACATGTGGCGTATTCGGTGAGCATTCTACCGCTATACCACTGACGCACATTTATCATCAGAAATAATTTGGCAATACGCGGAAGATAGGAGCTAGGTGAAACACTTCTGCTTTATACAACAGAATATATACTTGGAAGTCATTTTGTTAGACAACGGTTTCAACAACAGCACTGTAGTAATTTGTACTGAGGTAAAATCACAAAAGCTGTAAGTAGTACTTCAATAATTTAGCGGCATTCACCTACATGGATCCTACCTTGGTATTTTAGATTCGCATTATTATCAATCTAAGAAATTAAGACACACTCATATGGTTTCACTAAGAAATAGAATGTGGAACACATGTAAACTGACTCAATTAGAGTTGGTACAATGTTGCTTCTAAGTATAACAGTGAGAAGAGTGTTTGTTCCACATGGATCTGATATCTGGGACTGTTAATTTCAATAAGGAGTTAGGTAGTTGTTGGTTGGACAAAAAAGAAATTTAAGTGGGCTGACTTCCTTAGAAAAATTAACAACATTTTACCAATCAGGAAACCATTTACCTGTTGTATCCTACCTATTGTTCCTTACTGCTACCCCATAGTCTTTCCTGGGCTACTTAAAAAGGGCGATGTCATATTTTGAAGGGTATTAAAGGTTGTCAGTAGGGCAAGCGGTGTGTCACCAGGTCACTTCGTTACTACTGTATTCAGCAGACACCTGAACTCATGTGAGAAATGGTCTAAATCCATATGGTCTGACTCTCAGCACCCCTTCTATTCTCAACTCTCCCCACCTTGCATTACATCAGGTAGGACTAGAAGTCATTAAAAAAGGATTATATGCTCGCACACTCAAGTGCGTGAACTCAACGAGACCCTATTTGGTCCTCTCATGTTCTATGTAATAGAGATAATATATTAAGCGCGAATTCTACGACTATGTTATCAGCAAAATAATTGTCTCTTTTATTCTCTCCTATTTGTAATCTGTGGTGACACTATTTCAATTAACTTTTAATTTCATCTATTAACATTGTTATCATTATTTTACCCTTTCTGTACATTTTTGACTCTATTGTCACTGCTAATACCGAAAAAAGTTGCTATTATCAATCCTGTAATATTATTGTTTTTAATTTTTGTTTTTACTGTTGTCGAGTAAATGAGATGCAATATTGTACCAAATGCCGAAAACTCCACTTTTTTTTCTCCTTTTTTATTCCTCTACGTTCCCAGTGGAACATAGGGCTTCAAGATAGAGGCTTGAATTTTCGGTAGCAGTGGTGTTTATTCTTTTAACAGGATGGGGTTGCTAGCCTCATACCCAACCTTCCCTCTTTACCAGTCTTATAACTGGCTTAGCGAGGTAAAGGAGTGCACCTGTGGCCGATGGTTGAACCCCGAACCACATGAGACGTGGTCGGCAAGCATTCTACCGCTGTGCCACCGACGCATTTTATCATAAATACTCTTTTGAAATAAAGCACATTACTATGATTACTAATTTTATGTTGAACAAAACTAGGAGTTAATATAAATTATGGCCGTTTGATAGAAATAATTAGATTTCCCTGGAAACAGATTAACAATCACTAACTGCCTAGAAGATAATGAATTTAGACACGTTTTGTTAATACCGTATAAGTGGATTTTACTAGTCTTTGTTATTTCTCACTCTGATGATATACAAAAAATTATGCTTTAAGTAATGTCTTATCTAAATGAACTTACTTATATTTCTGTTCGCCAAGATTATGAATTACCTTCACAGTCAATTGTTGAATACGAGGATATGTTAGCTGTGGTAGCTCAACACTTGCAAAGACACTTTTCAAAAGAAAGAAAGACAAGAAACATAAATGACTAATTCATTTCAGAATATTTTCATAAGTTTCAAGCATTCTGATTAGTAATTCACTTCAGTAACCGAAGACTTCAGTTCATACAAATCAAAAACAAACATTTGTGCAGAATAATATGTAAATGTATATAGTATTCTGTCATAATTGTAAGGCTTAACTCTGAATTATTGAAAATCTAAAGGTGAAATCAACCACAGTAAGGACGAAACCTATCGTCATACAAATCTATTTTAAAGGTGATAGTATTGCAGGAATAATTAACAGAATATTTCATACATTTGTTCCCTTTAATGAATTTGAACAAAACAAGAACTACAGTTTTTACCGAATAAAGTGGTACCATCTTTTATTTCGTTGCCTTCTCGTCAGCTGCTGCTTACAGGTCAAAGACATTATTAAATGTATCTACAAAAACAGTTTTAACATACTTGCAAAGAGTTCATTTTAAACAGAAATCAATCGATCAATATACATATACACTAATAATATATACATTTATAAATGCAATATTGAACACAATTCCGAGCAATAATAACCATACAAAATGAAAACTTTTCAGTATCTCGCATTAGGATGAAAAATATCCAATTACCAGGGTGGCAAAGAAAGACTGATAACCACTTCTTTCTGAACGCATAAGTCAGGTTTTAGGCGCTTGATGGAAAAGGCTTCAGCAAACTTAAGGAGCATTGAACTCTTTTGCTTATTGATAATTTTGAACGACTCTTAGACGTCCACCTCATGGCCTGTGTCGAGGAGATGCCTGGCGATGGCACTGTTTAAAGCATGTTTTCCCTTTTGACGTAAGCTTTTCGGTACATGTTCAGAAAATCGTAGATATGCTCTTCTTTCTGTTCTTCCAATGTAACTGCTCCCGCAGATACATGTAAATTTGTATATACAGTTGGAGTTAACATGAGAATGATATCTATCGATTTTTGATTGCACCAAAGAGCAAGTTATTCGATAGACGGGAACGAGCTTAGCTGCAGGATAGGCTATGGCTAGTGATATACTCAGCCTTCTGTTGATCATCGCTGCAATGTTTTCACCTTTATAATCAAGCTCAAAGTAGATTGGATTTTTTCTTACTGTGATTTGTTTTTGCATTTGTGACTTCAGATCTTCCATACTCGTTGATGAACCTTTGAGGGTACCCATTGCTCTTCAATGTCTTTTCAAGAAACTCAAATTCTTCCTCTAGTTTCTCTGTAGAGCATATTCTTCTCGCTCTATAGTACAGAGTCTTGACCAGTGCTCGTTTCTAGCTATTTGGACAAAAGCCATTAAAATTTAAGTATTGTTCTTTCCATGTAGGCTTTCGATAAATTGACTTTTGAAGACTACCGTCTTCTAGGCGTTCCATGGCGATGTCGAGGAAGTGGAACTTCCCGTCACTTTCATGTTCCATAGTGAACTCAATGTTGGCGTGTGCATCATTGAATAATCTTAGTAGGTGTGAAGCATGACTTTCATTTTTGCACAGAATATTGAAACATTCTCTAGACAGACTCTATCCTGCAGCCAGATTGGTTCCCGTTTATCGAACAACAAACTCTTTGGTTCAATCAAAGGTTGACAGATACCCTTCCTATGTTAACTTTAATTGTGTAATTGCGGGAGTAATTACATTGGGAGAACAGAAAGAAGGGTACATTTCTGATTTTCTGAACATCTTTCAAAGAACCTACGACTCAAGGATGCAAATACCAAGAACAGTGCTATTGCCGGACATCTTGTTGAAACGAGTCATGAGGTAGACATCGCAAAATCCCTCAAGATTATTAATAGACAGTATAACTCAACCATCCTCGAATTCGCCAAAGCAGTCGTTATCAAACGTTTAAAACCTGACTTGTGTTCAGAAAGACTGACTTATTAGATTTTCCTTGCCTTGGTGACCCAACGCCTTGTCTTTTCGTCTCAATTGATTGCGTAATCTTCTTCTTTTAACTCCCCACCTTTCTTTGCTTTGGTGGAATTCAGTTCTCGTTTGTTTCTATGACTTGAGTTAAACTCATCACACTCACCCTACTGATCATCAACTTCTCTCCTCTTGTCTTTACTGTGCAACTCAATTTCCATTGTATCCAACCATTAATTTTGCATGTTTGTATTTTATTTGAACCTTAATCTCCTCCATTAGTTCCATAAGTGGATCTTCTGAACATCGTTTATCAACAATTCAAAGTGCACCATGATGGCGAGCTACCTAGAGTCATGGTGGCCACATTTCCAAACCTGACTGACTGATAGAATTCAAACTGCAGCAAACAAAAGACTAGACACACATCACACTAGTTACTAGTGTCCAACTGAAAATTAGCATATGTCTCTGTTTACAAAAATTATATTGATCCCTGCAGGTATGACGAAATTCTATGTGCATTCAAGGTTGTAAGTAGTTGAAAAGAATTCAACGACCAGAATAAATGAGATGGTCTCAAATTAATCTGTACAAACATTTGTTTTTACTTTGGTTAAAATAACAAGGATCTGTGAACAAACCATATCATAAATGTCAGCCAACATCATATTCATTTATTTCTCTATTCGAGCCTTATTCACAATAAATACGATATTAGATTCCGCCAGTATTTTTAACATTATTTATTATTATTATTTTATTATAGCTTGATTCCACACCGCATTTTTTGGCACAAGTATGGAATTTTCAGCATGTGATATCGGTGGCCCAAATTTAGCAGGCCGACCATTGATATCTGGTGTGCATCGGCTGCCAATCGAACTCCGGACCATGTGCATGGTCGGCGAGAGTCCTGACCACTGTGCCACTGACGCACATATATATTCAAGCTACCTACATACTTCTATTCCAATTAAACTCCAAAAGCTCCCACACAAATGTACTTTAAACTTTGTGATGCCTTCAGATATTTTAATATAAAACCAGAATGACTAAGTGTTTATTATCATTATCAATTAGAATATTAGAGTAGGCTGAATTATTCACGCTTTAGTAATCGTTCTGTTTTAATGGCCGAAATAAGTAAATTTAGTTGAATTCATTCCCTTATTAACGAAATTTTATACATTATAAACATTAAATTTTAATAGTAAATCTGTAATCTTATCAGTGGTAACGTCTTTGACTGCAGCTCTCACTGGGTGACGCTAATTCGAATCTCAAAAGGGACATGACTGCAGATACACCTTGTTGACTGATGGAGTGGCAACTAGCACGAAACCTGGTTCTGTCAAGCTTTCCTTCCGATTGCCTTTAACCATACAATATCATCAAATCAATGTGCATCGTGATGTCAAGCTACCTAGTGACATGGTGGCCACATTGCAAACCTGACTCATAGAATTCAAACTGCATCAAAGAAATGACTAGACACATCACACTAGTTACTACTGTCCAATTAAAAATTAATATATGTCTCTGTTTACAAAAACTATGTTGAACCTTGCAGGTATGACAAAATTCTATGTACATTCAAAGTTGTAAGTAGTTGAAGAGAATTCAACGACCAAAATAAATGGTGGTCTCATTTTGATCTGTACAAACACTTATTTTTGCTTTGTTTAAAATAAAAAGGATCTGTGAATGAACCATATCATAAATGTCAGCCAATATCGTGTTCATTTATTTCTCTATTTGAGCCTTATTCACAATAAATTATTTATTATTATTGTTTCCTTTAATTCCTAGAGGAACATAGGGCTTCAGTCGTGCGTCTCCATTGCCTTCGGTTCTCTGCTAGAGTCTTCACCTGGCTACAAGTCTGCCCACATGCTTTCATCTCCTCTTCACATGACCTCCTCTAAGTCACAATCGGCTCCCGGTTAGTTCGCTCATTGCCAGAGATCTCTGTTGCTGATCTTTTCTGGCCGGCCATCTGATCTTGAGTATTGAGCGAAGACAACTGTTGGTGAAGGTCTGTAGTTTGTTTGAGATGCTCTTTATGACGCGCAGTGCAAGTCTCTGATCCGTATATTGAGCATCACTGACTTCACATTGGAGTTGAAAATCCGGATCTTATTTTTGATGCTGAGTGCTGTTGACCCCCACACAGACTTGAGAGTAGTGAAAGCTTGTCTTGCTTTTCAGATCCTCGCTGCTTTGATATCCTCGTCAGTTCCGCCTGTAGTTGAAATGATACTTCCCAGGTAGGTAAAAGAGTGTTTGTTTCTTTCAGGTTCCTCCCATTTATGCTGATCGTTGTCTGTTGTTGTTGTTCCTGTCCAGGAATCTTGATTACCTCTGTTTCCTCTATGTTCACCTGAAGTCCTATCTATGATGCCTCTTCTGCCAACTTGTTGCTTTTCGCTTGCATCTCTTCTAGTTTGTAGGAAATCAGACATATATCATCGGCGAAGTCGCATTATCCTGTCACAAGAAATACGATATTAGATTCCGACGGTATTTTTAACATTATTTATTATTATTATTTTATTATAACTTGATTCCACGCAGTACATTTTGGCACAAGTATGGAATTTTCAGCATGTGATATCGGTGGCCCAAATTTAGCAGGCCGACCATTGATATCTGGTGTGCATCGGCTGCCAATCGAACTCCGGACCATGTGCATGGTCGGCGAGAGTCCTAACCACTGTACCACCGACGCACATATATATATTCAAGCTACCTACATACTTCTATTCCAATTAAACTCCAAAAGCTCCTACACAAATGTACTTTAAACTTTGTGTAAATTGATGCCTTCAGATATTTTAATATAAAACCAGAATGACTAAGTGTTTATTATCATTATTAATTAGAATTTTAGAGTAGGCTGAATTATTCACGCTTTAGTAATCGTTCTGTTTTAGTGTCCGAAATAAGTAAGTTTAGTTGAATTCATTCACTTAATAATCAAGATTTCATGCATTCCAAACATCTAATTTTAATAGTAAATCTGTAATCTTATCAGTGGTAACGTCTTTGACTGCAGCTCTAACTGGGTGACACGGATTCGAATCTCAGAAGAGACATGAGTTCCGTCAAGGTGACTGCAGATACACACTGCTGATATAAGTATAAAACTTGGGCACTGTGGTAGAGTGTAATTCCATTATGAGTAAATTTTTATTTTGATAGAGTCTCACAGTGTTGTTATACAGTAATGTTTACTGATGACGTTTCGAGCACAATTTATTACTGCTCATAATCATATCAAGACACTGCTCACACAACTTTCTAAATTCATTTATATAGTTCCATTGTTTTTCACTTGATTTGATTGGTAGTAATATTTTCCCACCTCCGAACTTCGACACACGCTACACAGCGGAATTAGTACGCAGGATGAAGCCGTCACTGGGTGAGTCAAAATGGTTTAATTTAATGCCTAAAACTAATAATGCTAGTAGGATGTATGTTACTATTAAAATACATAAGCCACGTTACGCCATACGACCAATAGTAGATTTTAGAAATACCCCTACATATGAATTATCAAAACACTTAGCTCTAATATTATGCCCCATTAGAAATCGTTCAAATTCTAGACTAACTAATTCATATGAAATGAAAAATAAACAAAATGACATTCAACTAGATAATGATGAAACAATGGTTAGTTTTGATATAACTAGTCTTTATACTAATATACCAGTCAATATGGCCTTAGAAGCAGTTAAAAAAGAACTAACTGCGGATCCTGAACTCAATCACAGGGCAAAGCTGTCCATTGAAGAAATTATTTTAGGGATTCAGCTATGCCTCACATCTACTATCTTTAGATTCCAAGGCAAAATATATAGACAAACTGAAGGTGTAGCAATGGGATCACCAATATCCCCTATCGTAGCAGATATATTTATGGATAGCTGGGAAAATATGGCACTTAATACGTTTAATCCTACTCCAAAAATATGGTGGAGATATGTGGATGACACTTTCACAGTGCTAAAAACAGAACATATCTCTAGCTTCTTGACACACATAAACTCACTAGTGGAGGGAATAAAATTCACATTTGAATCAGAAAATGAACAAGGAGAATTAGCTATGTTAGATTGTAAAATAAAGCGAATAGAAGAAGGCAAACTACACACTAGTGTTTATAGAAAACCAACGCATTCTAATAGATATTTAGACTTTAATTCATCTCATCCTTTAACTGTTAAGGCAGGCTTAGTTAAGTGTCTAACAAACCGAGCCATAGCACTAAGTAGCACAAAAAAAGACCTAAACGATGAAATTAAACAGATAGAACAAGCGTTGGTGTTGAATAATTATCCTATAAAATTCATTAGGAAGATCAAAAAGGTTAAAAGCAAAATAAAAATAATTATGAAACTAGTAATGATAACATAAATAAGAGAGAATATAAGTCATCCACTGTTATACCATATAAGGAGGGGACATCTGAGACCCTCCCTGTGTAGGATTCTTAATAAAGCAGGAATTCGGGTGGTGGCATTCAAACCTACAAACTCACTCAGGTAGGACTAGCTCTGTAGGTTAAAGGACCCTGTTGACCCTATTAAACAAAATAATATAATTTACCAAAAACCCTACAATGACTGTGAAGTCAATTACATAGGTCAGACTAAGAGGTCGGGGGTAGTCAGATTATCAGAACATAGGAATTTAGCTAAGGGAAGAATGGTTGACCCAGAGAAGATAAGTAATTTAGAAAAAAGCTCAGCAATTGCACTTCACGCATTAACACACAACCACACAATAGGGTGGGTGGGATAGGGTTAAAATTCTAAAGAGTAACATAGGTAGGTGGAGAGAGAGGTTGATTACGGAATCCTTTTTCATTGAGTCTACACCCAACACAACACATGCAACAGAAATGACTCAATGCAAATACCAGAAATATGGAAGATATTACCTCCGGTCAAATCAGAAGAGAATAATAAATAATCTTAATATTCTGTTTCAATTCACGTACATCACAACATTCTAAGAAGTAACTTGTTATGACTATAAAAACACTCGTTTTATTTCCCATCTAATTGCAACTGATCAATAACACTTGTATTATTATTTATGAATGTACATTATCCTATAGTGATTTTTATTCCAATATCTAATCGATTCCACACATGTATATAAATGAAGGAAAAAGTTGTGTGAGTGAGTAACTTGATATGATTATGAGCAGTAATAATTTGTGCTCGAAACGTGGTCATCAGTTAATATTAATGATACACACTGCTGATTGATGGAATGCCAACTACCACGAAACCTAGGTGAAGCAAAGCTTCCTGCCGATTGCCTGCAACCATTGAATATCATCAGATCAATGTGCACAATGATGGTGAGCTACCTAGTGGCATGGTGACCACATTGCAAAACTGACTGGCTGACTGATAGAACTCAGTTTGCACCCAAAGAAAGGACTAGACACATCACACTAGTTACTAGTGTTCAATCAAAATAATCTTATCAATATCACAGCCACTTTTTGGTAACCACAATGTGTAACATTAGCCTGGATGTTTTGGCTTTGTTGTTTTGGTATATGCGTCGGTGGTCCAGTGGTAGAATGCTCGCCAACTACGCCTCATTCGGTCAGGGGATTTATTCCTGTCTGACGCATTCTTAAACCTAGCTGGGCCTCTAATAAGACAGATAAAGAGGAAAAGTTGGTTATAAGGTTAACAATTCCACCTTGTAGACGTTAAAGCTACTGTTACCTGAACTTCAAAGCTCTAACTTGAAGTCTTATGTTCCACCAGGAACGTAAATGAATAAAATAAAAATAATTTAGTAAATTGTTAAAAGAGACGAAAAGATAAGACAAGATGCTGATGAAATTCACAGGTTGGATTTCAAACTTACCCATGTTCTCTAAACGGATGTTCTACAGATCCATTCAGTACAACAACAACCTTGCCGAATGCTCTTTTAGCATACTACAATGAAGAACAGACAGCAAAACATTTCATTCGTATTCAGTGAATATATATATATTTATATTGAAGAAGGATGTATTTTAAACACATAATGGATATCTTTAATTTCGCGTTACGATAAGTTCTACAATGTTCAATGAACGCTTACTCTATCGGTTAATCTGTACACTATATCAATAAATAAAATATTGATTTCTATAAATGAAAACAATTCAGTTTATATGTACAGAAATCAAATTCACAATTTGCAATTCATGCAGTTCAAGTGGTGTGAAGCAAGTTATATTCTGATAAAAATATGTGATCTGTTTGGTACCATAAATGTTAATTAAGAATGCAAGAGAATTTGCATAAAACTGTGTCCTACTGACTGACTGAGATGAGTACTTTCATACCACGCATATCAACTAGTAGTGTCTACTAGCCAGCCAGATGAAAGTGATATAAAACCTCGACGGCCATTTAGCTAGTTCGCAGTCGAGCTCATCAGTGGTGTATCCGGTTATACTCAGCTCAGAGAAGTCAATCAGTTTGAACCACCTGACTTCTGGCTAGCTACTTGAAAACTACGGCGAAATCCACCACTCAAACTGTGTTAATTGCAAATTGCCTACAAATTTATAAACCTCGCCTAGATTACTAGGTCACTAGTATTCTAGCCGGTCCCAAGCCCGGATAAAGAGGGAGGGTTGGGGCGTGGTGCTAGCAACTCCACCCCCAAACTTAACCAAATCGCTACAAAAACTCCAACGCACAAATATATTAAAAAATTTTAAAGTACAAACAATAACCTTATTTTTCAATGGAATCGAGGAAGTGAAATGACGCAGACTGGTGAAAGCCTTCGGGAAGCCAGTCAGCCGATGTGCCTTCTTTCGATGAAAGTAGAAATAGGAATGGGGACGTGGAATATTCGTACAATGTACGAAGCTGGAAAGGCTGCCCAGGTAGCCGCAGAAATGAGGAGATATAAAATAGAAGTATTGGGAATCTGCGAGAGCAGATGGAACGGATGCGGAAGGTGCCGACTACCAACTGGAGAGACAAAATCTACTCCGGTCACCCAGAGGACGATCACGAGCACACCGAGGGAGTAGCCATCATGTCACCGATAGCAGCTAAAGCTCTCATGCAGTGGGAACCAATCTCCTCCAGGATAATGACAGCCAGGTTCAACTCAAAAGGAAAGAAAGTTACAATAATTCAATGCTGTGCGCCTACAAACGTCTCAGAACAAGAGAAGAAGGAGGATTTCTACAGTCAACTACAAACAGTAATGGACAACGTCCCAAAGAGCGATATCAAAATCCTGATGGGCGACATGAATGCGAAACTGGGAGGAGACAATACAGGAAGAGAACTCACCATGGGTCGTGAGGCCCTCGGTGAAATGAACGAAAATGGTGAACTCTTCTCAGACTTCTGCGCCTTCAATGATTTGGTGATTGGTGGCAGTGTGTTCAAACACAGGGATATACACAAGGCGACATGGATTTCACCAGATGGACACACCGAAAACCAGATAGACTTCATTTCAATCTCAAGGAAGTGGAGACGGAGCCTACTGGACACAAGATTGAGGAGAGGAGGAGATGTGGGTTCAGACCACTATCTAGTACAAGGGACATTCAAGGTGAACTGAAAGCCCCGAGGATACCTGGGGATAGGACACAATGCAAGTTCAACACGCAAAAGCTGAAGGAAACAATCACACAGGACATTTTCAAAGCAACTGCCAGAGCAAAGCAGGAAACACTACGTGGCACCACTGAGGAATCATCCGTGGAAGACCACTGAAACTCTCTGAAGGTGATTTTCAACGAAATGTGTTCAACGGTTTTAGGAGAAAGAAGAAACAAGACAAGGAATGGCTCTCAACGGACACTTTGAAGCGAATAGAGGAGAGGAGAATGGTGAAAGAGAAAATGATTCAATGCAAAGATGGACAAGAGAAAGAGACGCTGAGCTCAACTTACACAGCACTGGACAAAGAAGTGAAGAAGAGTGCCAGGAAGGACAAAAGACAATTCTACGACAATCTGGCTACTGAAGCTGAGAAGGCAGCAGGCAAAAGGGACCTGAGGACACTATATCAGATAACCAAGTCTCTATCCGAGAAGAGATCAACACAAGTGAAACCTATAAAAGACAGCCAAGGGAACCTGATTACCAAGGAAGTAAAACAGAATAAACAATGGGCGGACCACTTCAAAGGACTCTTGAACCGATCACCACCTACAACCTGTCCAGAAATGCCAACAACAGCACGTACACAACTGCAAGTTGACACCAATCCTCCAACGAAAGCTGAAGTCTTGAATGCAATCAAGCTTCTGAAAGCTGGAAAAGCAGCTGGACCAGATGGAATACCCCCTGAAGCACTGAAAGCGGACCCAGAGACGACAGCAGATATGCTGACTCCATTATTGCAAAAGATCTGGAAGGAGGGAAAGGTGACTACTGACTGGAGGAAAGGTTACCTCGTGTAACTACCAAAGAAGGGCGACTTAGGACTCTGCAAGAACTGGCGAGGAATCATACTTCTGTCGACGCCAAGTAAAATCCTGAGTCACATCATCCTGGAGAGAATAAAGGACTCACTGGATACAGAACTCCGACCAGAACAAGCTGGATTCAGGAAAGGCAAATCATGTTCTGACCAAATTGCAACTCTACGCATCATCATTGAACAAACCATGGAATGGCAATCAAACCTCTACCTCAACTTTATAGACTTTGACAAGGTCTTCGATAGCGTGGACCGTGGAGTAATTTGGAAACTACTCAAGTACTATGGCGTACCCCAAATATTCACCAACCTTACTCTACAGCTATACGACAACGGCACATGTCAAGTGATCCACAACGGAAAAATCAGCGAGGCGTTTGGAGTAAACACAGGAGTCAGACAAGGGTGCTTATTATCACCAATGATATTCCTAATTGTGGTGGACTGGATTATGCGTCAGACAGTGGGAAACGGGAAGACAGGGATATCCTGGACAGACGTGAAGAATCTAGAAGACCTGGATTTCGCGCGTGGATGATTTATGTTTGATGTCACACAAAATCGAAGACTTACAAGCGAAAACCGACAAACTGGCCAGATAAGCAGGCAGTGAAGACAGGACTCCAGGTGAACATAGACAAGACGGGGGTTATGAAAATAACCAACCAACAACAGCAACAGCAACATCCAGTGCCAATCACCATCAACGGGAGGGATTTGAAAGAGGTTACTTCTTTCACTTATCTAGGGAGCACTGTCTCAACTACAGGAGGAACGGACGAGGATGTCAAATCGAAAATCGGGAAGGCGAGAAACACATTCATCAACCTGAAACCAATCTGGAAGTCTTCGTCACTCAACTCAGCAGCAACAACAAAATTCGGATTTTCAATACAAACGTCAAGTCAGTTCTTCTATACGGATCAGAAACTTGGCGGGTCACAAAGAATATCTCCAACAGCCTGTTGCAGACCTTTATCAACAACAACTGTCTTCGTTCTATACTGAAGATCAGATGACCGGAAAGAATCACCAACAAGAAACTATGGGAACAAACAAAACAAAACAAGAACTAATCGCTCAACGAATATGCAGGAGAATGTGGAGATGGATTGGACACTCGGTGAGGAGGCCGCTGGGTGACATCGCACGTCAGGCCATAGCTCGAGTGGAACCCGAAAGGGAATCGGCGAGTGGGACATCCAAGGGTGACATGAAGGAGATCGTATGAAGAAGAGTTGAAACAGCATGGATTACCATGGATTGAAGTGAAAAGTACAGCAGAAAACAGAAGCAAGTGGAGGCGTGCAGTTGAAGCCCTATGCTCCACTAAGAACCCAAGGGAAGAATAATACAAATTTACAAATTGTGGATTTGATTCATGCCATTATTAGTTGGACCAAGTAGATAGCCAGAAATTAGGTGATTTGAACTGATTCGGCTATCTGAACTCAATCTAACCGGTTGCATGACTGATGAAATCGGCCCCAAACAGGTTAAACGGCCATCCGACGTTTAGACTACTTCGATGATCTGGCTAGAAAACACTGTTGGTTAATATGCATTGCATACAGCTGCTCATCTCAGTTAATCAGTAGTATGTAGTCTTATGCAAATTTTATGTGTTTTTTTGTTTCCTTCACGTTCCCCAGTGGAACATAGGGCTTCAAGCTAGGGGCTTGAAGTTTCCGTAGCAGTGTTTATTTTACAGGATGAGGTTGCTAGCCTCATACCCAACCTTTCCTCTTTACCAGCACTATTTCTGGCTTAGCGAGGTAAAGGAGTGCGTTGGCGGCCGGGGATCGAACCCTGGACCATGTGCATGGTTGGTGAGCGCCCCAACCGCTATACCACCGACTCACCAAATTTTATGTACAGTGTTGTATATCACAGATATCTAAATGAAGATATACCTTTCTCAGTTATTCATTTATACTACTGTGGATTCCAATACACAGAGACTGACATTACATGTTGCTTTGAATTCCACGGTATTTAATTAGAGGGCATTTCGAGCAAAACTGTATTTTCATTAATTTCTCTTCAGGCTTCACAATTATGTGATAAAACCATTCGGAATTAGCCGTACAAACCACTGTAGTTAATAGAATCAATTATCAGATAATTACTATATAATACTCGTAATTAATACAATAGTCACAGCAATAAATCCATATGAGTGTTAGCAGAATTTGGATAGTCAGTGTGGATGTGAAAGTAGGTTCTGTATATTTTTAAGGGTTTTTGAGAATGAATAATTATTCTCTCATTGTAAAAGAAAAAAATGTTTGGAAAATCCCTTCTCAACCGTCGAATCACATTACTTATACTTATTTGGATGTTTCAACTAACTTTCCAGTTATTATCCGTTTTCCTCCTACACTGTGTATCACATGTTGATTTGAACCCTATTATCATTTTTTTTCCACATTCAATATCGAATGTTTAATACTTCTCATTGAACCTCAGTGGGTTCGTACCTCAGAAGAGTCCCAAACTTAGATGAAACAGCTATCTAGTACTCCTGGGTTTTCCAATGGTCCTCTAACGTGTTGTACAAGGTGATTTGTTCTAGTGAATCAAAGTCATCCTGATCTTGGACCGTCTGTGGCAAGCGTTGATGTGTTATTCTTGCTGATAGAGTTTTGATCCCACCTTGTTAAGAGTATTCTGCTTGATTCCCAGATACTTCTTACATTTGAATTTTAGTTAACCAATTTTCTTCTTTAGTACTTGTTTTGTAACTAGGACGTTCTCTTGACTGCCTAAGGGTACCGTCGAGGTAAATTCGAGATTCTGATGTTATTATTGTTGAACAGAAGCATACATAGATTCCAATCATTAATAATCGTCTTTTTGAGGTCTTGGGAGCGCATGTCTCAAGAAAGCTCCGAACAGCTATACACTAGGACATGGAGATCGGTTTCTTGCTTTCAGACCACAGCCAGTCAAACTGGTCGCATTAGAGGATAAGTCTATCTGAGAAAGTCATGGGCTGGCAAAACTATTATAGGATGTAATGACTACTGAGTGAATGTGGAATGAAAATCTAAGCCGATGTAGTAAACTACAAAAAAATTAGGCATTCATTCAAGTAACATCTTTGAGTAACAACTGTGAAAAAGGTGGGTTCCGGTGGCGGCTCCATAAATTAGCATAAAGTATTTTCAACTACATTTTTTATGCATAATCACTGTCATACATTTGAATCAATAATTCGCAAGTAGTGATTCCTTTCTTTCACAATTCACTCAAGTCAGAGAATAAAAACATTTTGAATTGGTGGATTGAACGCACATAATATAATCAGTGTTAAAGACTCGAAGGCATCTGGAAGCTTAAAGACATCCCTTCTAGCATTAGGGGCATAACTCACTGATTTACAGAGTAGCATAAGACACATGCGTCAACGGATATCAGTTATTAAACCTTTTATTCTTTTATCCATTAGTGTACACAACTGAATCAATAGATATCTGCGATCAAATAGTCATATCGTACACAAGCTGGTATAAGAATAAATTACCAGTGTAATTCATATCTGTAACCAGAATCAAACTTAAGCGACAACTGTTATTATACACTGTATTAAGGCACTCATATTGGATTGATGACAATAAACTACTTCAGTCTCTGAATGATAGTAGTGAACATATCACAAAATAAACACATCCGAAGTACAAGCACTACAATTTTCAGTTTACTTTACCATTAATTTACACGCTTTCAAAGTAGAAAAGGAGGATGAGAGAGAAGAAGACAGAAAACAGAAAAATCTAATGAACAGTGTTTGCTTGTAAGTCCATATGAGAGCCACCCAAACAATAAATTCATCATGCAAGGTGGATATAACGATGAGATTCATTTCCTCCACGTTAATGTACGAAGAAGAAGAAACGATAGTTCGATCGTAAAGTTCATCGATAGAAAAGAAACCGGTACTGGAAAACATCTTCACTACAACAACTTTTGCCCTATACGCTATTAGCGTGGATTAGTAAAGACACTGTACGACGGAGCAAGGAACTTATGTTCACTCAATATGGTGCAAGAAGAACTAGGCTTTCTTAAGAAATACCGAAGGGAAAGTGAGTATCCAAAGGGATATACCCGAAAGTATGACGAAGAAAAAGATGAGGAAATGAAAAGAAAGAGTCCATTTGCCTTCCATTCAAATGCGAAGCAATATCAGAGAAGACTCATAAGAGAATGAAGCAACAAAAAAATGCTTCTCTGCAGCTAAGCTCGTAACTTCATACAGCCCCACTTGGTCTATAACCCAGTCTGAACTGAACAGTTATCCTGCTGATGTAATCTCCGACTGCAGTTGCATTGAAATAATAGATACAAGTGCTTCTATCCGGTTTTCATAGCACATTCCAAGATACATAGGCTCAAAAAGAAACAGATATTTACAAAGTGAAATTACCAGACACCATATGGATACGTCGAGATTTCTGAACCGTTCAAAATATTGAACCTACAAAAAGTAGCAAATTCACTACGATTTGCTGAAGTAATTACAATCAAACGTTCTAAACCAAACTTATGCATACAGTAAGAGGGTATAGTCAATGTTTCACTAGCTTGGTGTCTGCATTTTGATCACAGTGATTAGTTATCCATATCAGTAATCTCAGCTCATTGACAAAGTTTTTCATCTTACGAACTATGAGCTTCTTGAGTTGCTATATGAACCTACAAGCTAACACTGTTTTATTAGATTTTTCTGTTTTCTGTCTTCTCCTCTCAACCACCCTCCTTTTCTACTTTAAGAATGTATAAAAAGGTGATAAATCAAAATAAAAACTGCAATGCTTACATTTCGGATGCGGTGATTTTATGATATTTCCTCTACAATCACTCACACATTGAAGTATACTAGTATCGCCTATTTTTATAATTTCAGGTAGTTTGCAGGAGCTGATGAGGAGAACCTGCGCAATAGAATGTGTTATCATTTTATGCTGCACATTTGGTCTTTCTACCCTTATCGAAATTCATCAATGCAACCAAGTGTATAAGACAAGATTTCATCTATTAAGTTGACCATTTCAACATAGTAAAATTAAAATATACTCACTTCAGCAGATGCACTTCTCCAGAATGCATCTATCACTGTTTTATTACTGTCACAACCACAGGAGATTGTATCGTTCATATAACCCGTGAAACTACTGTTACACCAATCTAACTCATCGAAAATGAATCCTGTTTATTAAAAGAAAATCAATAAAGTTTAATTAACATTCTGGATTATTCAATGAGTGTACCAATTATAAAAGTAAAGCTATTTGTCCAATATATATTCCAATATATCATTATTATCCCCATGGGTCCCAAGTGGAACACAGGGCTTCAACAGAATATCTCCGTTTCATTCTCTTCTCTGCGGTCCTCCTCAGTTGGCTCTATGTTTTTCTATAGGCCCTCATCTCTTTATCACATGGTCTCCTCCATGTCACCGTCAAACACACGCCCAACTTGTCGTTTTCCACTCAAGCGACGGCCCGATGTGCGATTTCAACCAGCAGTCTTCTCAAAGTGTGCCTGATCCATCTCCATTTTCTTCTCTTTATTTGTTGAGCAATGGTTTCTTGATTGGTTAGTTCCTAAAGTTCCTTGTCACTGCCTTATCCTTTCTGGCTGACCACCTGGGCTTCAGTTTAAAGCCAGTGAAGGCAGTTGTTGATTAAAGTCTGCAGCATTTAGCTGGAAATGCTTTACGTGACGTGTTGGCCACATTTCTGACTCATGTAGAAGAAGTGACTGACTAAATACTGGTGCTGAAAATCCGAATTTTGTTCTTTGTCCTGAGTGAAGTAGATTTCCGAACTGATTTCAGTGATGCCTTTCCGATGCTGACTGGCTCTGACATCCTCATCCTTGCCGCCTGTGGTTGAAACAATGCTGCCTAAATTAGGCAAGTAAAAGAACTGATTTCCTTGAAATTTCCTCCGCTGATCGTGATTGGTGCTTGTTGTTGTTGTTGCTGTTAGTTGGTTGGTTATCTTCATCACCTCTGTTTTCTCAACGTTTACTTGAGGTCCTGTCTTGGCTGCCTGCTTCTTCAGCCAGTTTGTTGGTTTCCGCCCATAAGTCTTCGAGTTTTTCTGACATAATACATAAATCGTCCACGAAATTCAGATCTTCTAGAGTCTTCTTATCGGTCCAAAGCATTCCTGTCTTCTTGCTGCCTAAGCGCGGTGTGTTGCATAATCCAGTAATATCTCTTGAAAAGATATCTAAATCCCTATAGCTAAGAGCTTGTATTTAGATGAACCAAATAAAAACAAGCACTTACACTCTGTAAAAGTGTTGTTGCGAATTCCTACGACAAAATGTGTTCTAGCACCACCCACTGTCGTCGTTACACTGCACTTATTCTCTCCTCTCATAGATCAAGGCGCTTCACTAGAATTTCAGAACTAAGTGTTTCTTTTATAAGCCCCTCGTCTTCTACAAACAGCTGAAGCCTTTCTGAATTCACCTGAAAAAAGTCACATCTGTGTGTTCAGAATCAGTTCGTACAACCATTTTCTTAAACCCTGACACCATTACATGAATGTTAGAAAAAACTGAAAATCCCGTCCTACACCTAAGCCTTTTATAAGCTACCATTGTCTCGGGCTTCCGAAATCATATGCTGAAAATTCCATACCTGTACCAATAATACGGTGTGGAATCAAGCTACAATCAAAATTAAAATAAAAATTATTTTATTAGTCTGACTCTACTCTAACTACTACTTATTGCGTAATCAACTTAAACACTCACTTATTCCTTAATTACTCTTTATTTTTTTTTTCAAAATTATGCGTTACGAAATCTACTTGTATAATTTTCACAATTAATCCTACCCTTTAACTGTTGTAATAATTTTCTTGGTTAATTACCACACAAACCCTGACATGTCGGTAATGACTAATTAGTGTTAACAGACTTATCACCACTAGATTGGTAAATTTGTTTTGTACTGTATTGTAAATTAAAAACAGTTAGTTCTCTTTATGAATTTGGACAAAGCGACAGGGAGACATAATTTGTTTGAATCGTGTAATGCTGTATTTGTGCAACACATTTCGTACAATCTGAACATACACATGGACTTGTCATAAGAATATATGTATGTATGAAATCAATAAAGAGTTAAGAGAGCCTTAGAAAGGTGCCTCTTCAGTAGAATCCAACGAATATGCCATGAAGACACACTTGATGAGGAAGAAGGAAAGTTGACACAAACTCTGGTTGATAATAATTATCCACATTATTATTTTATTTATTTTATTTTTAATATTTTGATCGCAGCTTGATGCCACACCGTATTTTCAGCGCAGGTACGGAATTTTCAGCATGGATATCGGTAGCCCAAATTTTGCCGGCCAACCATAGATATCGGGTGTGCGTCGGCAGGGAATCGAACTCCGGACCATGTGCATGGTCGGCGAGAGTCTTAACCACTGTGCCACCGACCCAGGAGATGTAAAGTCGTCAGTAAAACACCAAGACACCCACTCTCTAACTTGCCGCCAAGAAATACGTGTACATCAAGCTACTCTATACAGGTGATCCTAGCAGCTTGATAACTAGACAAAGACTGAACACTGCTGTGGTTAAAAAGACCTTTTATGTAACTAAAATCATATTAATTGAGGATGTGAAGCCAATATATCCATCTAAGCCCTTCGAACATGCGAAAAATGATGTCACATCCCACTGTATTTACCATTTTGAATGTACGTGTGGACACACATACATAGAGATGAATCATCGATCTCTACAAGTAAGAGCTTTGGAGAGTATTCCTCAATGACTTCTGAAGCAAATAGAATCCTCAGAACCAATTAATGGTGACAACAGGAGACCTAGCCCCTTTATTGTGAAACATATTATAGAGACAGGACAAAGGATTGATTTTTACACGTCATTTAAACCTATCTGTAAAACGTGTTTGGGGCGTATCCCAAAGTTTGTGGAATCGCTAGCTAAAAGGTTAGGAAGTTTAAACCACCTTTATGCGTTCAAAGCAACAATTCGTCATCACAATAAACCTTCCTTGGTAAATTTTGTTTTGATATCAGCCAGGGTAGATGTACCATCATTACCTCTCTTATTTTGTTTAATGATCTTCATTGTTACTTTCACCGTCAGTCTGTCCTTTTAACTTGACCTAAATCTATTTTCTCACCTCTCACCTCTTTATTAATTTCATATATATTCATATGACAAGTCCGTGTGTGATCAGATTGTTCGTAATGTGTTGCACAAATACAGCATTACACGATTCAGACAAATTACGTCTTCTTATTGCTTTGTCTGTGTTATAAATTAGTGTAGATACATAGATAAGAATCTTCTCTCAATCCTTTTGTCTTCTAAAAAATTTTCTCACTGAAGTTAAACCATAAATAACACTAATATTATGAAACTTTAAAAAAATTACTAACCTGCTAGAGTTGTCTCCAAGCTAGAACATACTCCTAATCGTTTACACAATGCACGAATTACATCAAATGCTTGTGAGTAGAAGTGAGGCTTAAAATTTTAACAAATATTGAAAGAAAAACAGTTTTCTACATTTAGCTGTTTGAAAATTATTTTTGCAAATAATGAAGTTATGAAGTGAAATTTTTATGAATAATTACTTCAGAGAAACAGTTTGTGTTTCAAGGGTCCGTTAGTAGAGATTTGATCTGATTCAAGCTTGATCACAGATTGATATTAGTTAGAGAACTAGTGAAAACTAGAAATTCCTGAACAGCTGCTTCATTCTAGTCTCTGGCTTATTAGCAGTTCTCACCCACCGACCAAGATTCAAACCCAGAACCTTCCGATTATGAGGAAAGTTCGTAGACCTTTCAGCTTCTAGTGTAACGACAGAAAACAACGGCCAGGCAGCAGATCGTTTATTAAGGAAATCAACACATATTTATAGATTTTCATGTACATTGTTATAGATTATTGTAAGTAAACAAACACAGTCTTCTGATTAATTGTTTCTCACTGAAAGTTAATCTTTCATCTCTTTGTGGCTGTTTCTTGAATGTAAAATCATCTATCTGCTTATTGTATCCACCTACTCAAAGTCTGCTGTGATTAGTTGTTGAGTCAGTCTTTGTTCTTGTTTTCACATGACCAATATTTGGGACATAAAAATTGACGTTAATTACTGTCTACCAATTAGGCTAGCAGCCAGCTCCCACCACAAGAGGACCCGACTCAGTGGCCAGCCCATGAACTCTAACTTCTTCCAGTTCGTGATTTTAGCGCTACTGGCACCAACCAATGTTGTCCAAAAGTATTTTTCCTCTCTCCCGACCTAGGAAGACCCGACTGGTCATGACTTCTCCCTAGAAAGACCTCCAGTCAACTTCATCCTGCAAGCGGCCAGTAGCGAGCATAAGATTAATATTCAAGATATTGGTTTTGTAGGAATTTTGTTTGATTGGTTAAAGGATTTCACCATAAGCTGACATCAGTTAGAGAAACAATGGAAAACCTGCAGGGAGTACTGGACAGCTGTTTCGTCAGCCTAGTTTGGGACTCTTCATCGGTACGCACCCACCGGGGCTTGAACTCAGGACCTTCTGGTTACAAGGCAAGCTCGTAGACCATTAGGCCACTGGGACCTGATCCAATGGTCCTTGAATTCCAACTTTTGCCAATTCACGACATAGCGCGTCTATTTCGCAATGTCTTCTTAAATGAGTTACTGCCTCATCTTCAACTTGCTGTATCCTACTGGTCACAGTTTCGCACCAGAACCCCAGTTAGTTTGTAGGAATTGGGATTTGATCACGGATTCACTTAGTTTATTGATTTTAGTTTGTGTTCCGTAAAGGCAAAGTAATTTATTAAATGCCTTTAGTGCTAACAGGAAATCCGGATTCATTTTTCATTATGATTTATTTACCTTTACACCGATACTTCTAGATAAATTCATAATATCTAGTACTTTTTTCATTTCACTTGAATCATGTTAGCATTAAATAAGAGATAAAACTATTACCTTTTACTACAGTATGAAAGAAAAGTTGTTGCTTACTTCACTGATATTTGGTTGCTTTTCAAAGGCTTTTAAAACAAAGTCATCAAAATGTTGTGGATCCGGTGGACATTTTGATTGATTAACTGCCGAATGTACAGCATCATCGAACATATTCCATATTTCAGTACAGTTTATACTTTGAAAATGTAAAAGAAAGTTCAATTCAGAAAATTATTGAGATATGTAATAGATTTTGCTCGAAACAAATATAAATAGATGAATCATAAGGGTTCGAGTCCTGACTTTCAAACCGACTATTATTATTATTATATTATTGTTTCCTTTAATTTCTAGAGGAAAATAGGGCTTCAGCCACGCGTCTCCATTTCCTTCGGTTCTCTCCTAGAGTCTTCACCTGGCTGGCTCCAAGTCTGCCCACACGTTTTCATCTCCTCTTCACATGACCTCCTCCAAGTCACCCTTGCACTGACGACCAACTCGCCGCTTCCTTTTCGGGTTCCACTCGAGGGCTTGTCTAGTGATCATTCGTATATGTACTGGAAATCACCAGTTATCTGGAACTACAATTAACAAAAACATCTATATCACTTGACATTAATGGAAAGATTTTAAAAATAGGGAAGAGGCATTTTTCCCACTGAAGCCGAACACACTTTGCTGACTTAACACACCTGCTGGTGTATTAAATTCTATAAGGAATATAGAAATTCTGACAAAAACTGATCATATACTTTTCAATATATTTAACAGTCAGACAGATCCTTGAAATTCACCCGACCTAACATATATTTATATACTGTCGGTGATGCAGCAGTAGAATGCTCTCCAACTACTCACTTTGTCCGAGGTTCGATTCCGGCCGGCGCACTCCTGTACCTTGCTAAGCTGGTAGTAAGGCCGGTAAAGAAGGAAGGTTGGGCGTGCGGCCAGCGACCACTGCTACTGAAACTTTAAATCTCTAGCCTGAAGCCCTATGTTCTACTGGAAACTCGAAGGAATAAAATAAATAATAAATAATACTATTTTCTACTGTATATTTTTGTACTGATATGAGACATAAACATTGAGGTAAACCGACTACTTAAAAGAATAAAAGTAGTAAACATTTTTCATTTGTACTTTGACAGTAAAATTAAACACGCTAAGAGTAGTATTACTGCAAAACTATATCCATGTACAGAAGGAGTTCCCGACCGATAGCTGCTACTTTGACGTGGTGGTCGGGCTTGCATATTGCGATGACCCAACGAGCTACACTGGCTGAAACTTATGTTCCTGTAGGTCCTACCATGCCAGAAAGGTTGTTTGGATAGCGGTTAGACAAAAAGCAACTACCCAATCCAATACTATGGCTCACACAAACTCACAAAATATCATGCCGGATCGGTCGGGGCCCGGATTAACAACGACTGCGCTTCCTGCTGCTGTCACAGGGCAGAAGTGATAAATATGCTACTGAGACTCACCAAACAAGAAAGAAAAACCAAAAGCAGGCAGCGTGTGACCGGCCTCAAGCAGTTGTCCCCTGGGCTCTGCGGTCACGCAACACTAACTTTTTCTCTCTCCCCTTCTCAGGCGTGAGGCTAGCAACCCCACCCTGTAAAAAAAGCTACTACAGAAACTTCAGCACGACGAATCTCTTTGCGCCGAAAGAAAGAGTCTGTGTGGGGACATGGAATGTCCGCACCATGTACGAGATTGGCAAAGCTGCCCAGATCGCAACAACAGAAGGAGTTTATCAATAGAAAACAGCTGTTGATAAGAAGTACTTTAAATGGGGGGGAAATTTAAGGGAACATATTCTCATGTAGAGTTTATAATTCTGGGAAATACAAAATGAATTGACTGACCGGTTTCAACATAGAACTTTGCACAAAATTGCCACACTCCATGTACGATACATAGGAAGACAAAGGAGAGAAAGCAAACGGTTGAAAAGGACGATGATAAGGAGAAATCAGATGGAAAATGGATAGTAACATGTGAAAACAATATGCTTTAATGGATAAGGGAGGTCAAAAAGACTGAATGCATCTGCACCGACTGACAACGATTTCGAGCCAGATCATCAATTGTCTCCAGCCAGTGGTTCTCAGAATCCCGAGGACCCTAACCAGACAAGCAGTCTACACCTCCCTACACATGACTGGCTCAAATTAACTGTTATAGATTCCGTGGGCTGATTCCATGTTTTGGTTTGACCACCACTAGCTTTTTTTCAACCTGATCCTATGTCAGCTAAAACTGACTGTCGAGGAAGGCGATGGCTAGGCATACATAGCACATGTCCTGATCACATCAATCTATGTGGCTTCACACCTTTATCAATTGACTTTTCCACCTTACCTAAGACTCTACACTTAGCATGAATACTACTCATCGTGGAAGAGAGAAACAAAATGAATTATCTACCCATGGGTTCGCTTCCATTTACTGTGAGCTGAGTAAATTACTGACATCAAAATGTCATGATTCAATATGTATATAAATATTAATATATACTGCCAAAAATATCACTCCTTTTAAGACAGCATGAAGTAACAACAGTGAAGTTGATATTTTTGTGTAAATGGTCACCTTTAAAGGTCTAAGAGACCTATGTATACACCACTGGACAGTATTTGGTGATTACATCCTTTGAACTTTGTTCTCAAAGGTTAATTTGCAGTTCAATTCGTCATCTACACCATGTATTATAATTATAAAAATACCTTTTAACCAAAGCCTGCGACTCATAAGCTCTTGATTGACCCTGCGCATTCACTCTAAATAACTCAAACTTTCGAAATGCTCCATTTTGCGAAGAAAATCCAGTCTTGTTTGCTTCTTGGAAACTACTGCCATCAAAAGATTACAATCTAATCTCTGTATTGTAGAAAGGTAGTATGATTTATCTTACAATATATCCTGAAAACTTGATGTCTTTACTCTGTTTCTGTGTTTTTGTTGAGTCACATTGTATTTTTTTTACTACAACTCACTGAGTTGTATTCATTATCAGTCTTCCAGTTTACTTGGTTGTTTGTTTACGTAATCATTTTACCTCTTTTCAACACTTTTTTTCACTCCCACTCTCTTCTCTTCAACGTTCCATCCCGAATATCACGAATAAACCCTGACTGTTGTCAGACCACTGACTATCTTTTATTTTATTGATATAAGTATAAACCTTGGGCACTGTGGTAGAGCATAACTCCATTATGGATAAGATTTTATCTTGATAAATCACACAGTGTAGTGTTATAAAGTAATATTAACTGATGACTTTTCGAGCACAAACTATTGCTCATAATCATATCAAGGCACTCATACAACTTTTTTCCTTCATTTATATACATGAGTGAAATTCACTAGATATTGGAATAAAAATCAATATGGGATAATGTACATTCAGAAATAATAATATGAGTGTCACTGATCAATTACAATCAGATGGGAAATAAGACGAGTGTTTTTATAGTCAAAATAAGCAACTTGTTAGAATGTTGTGATGTGCTTGAATCGAAATAGAATTTTAAGATTATTTATTATCCTCCTCTGATTTGACTGGCGGTAATAATATCTTCCATATTTCTGGTATTTGCATTGAGTCATTTCTGTTGCATGTGTTGGGTGTAGACTCGATGAATAAGGATTCCATAATCAACCTCTCTCCCCACCTACCTAAATTACTTTTTAGAATTTTAACCCTATCCCACCCGCCTTATTGTGTGGTTGTTTGTTAATGCGTGAAGTGCAATTCTCGAGCTTTTTTCTAAATTACTTATCTTCTCTGGGTCAACCATTCTAACCTTAGTTAAATTCTTATTTTCTGACAATCTGACTACCCCTGACCTACTAGTTTGACCTATGTAGTTGACCTCACAGTCATTGCAGGGTATTTTGTAAATTATATTATTTTGTTTAATTGGGTCCACCGGGTCTTTTAGCCTACAGAGCTTGTCTCTGAGTGAGTTTGTAGGTTTGAATGCCACCCTAATTCCTGCTTTATTAAGAATCCTACGTAGGGTCTCAGATGTCCCCTCCTTATATGGTATTACAGTGAATGACTTATATTCTCTTTTATTTATGTTTTCATTACTAGTTCCACAATTATTTTTATTTTGTTTTTGACCTTTACTGGTCTTCCTAATGGATTTTATAGGATAGTTATTTAGAACCAACTTTTCTTCTATTTGTTTTATTTCGTTATTTAGGTCTTTTTTTGTGCTACTTAGTGCTATGGCTTGGTTTGTTCGACACTTAACTGAGCCTGCCTTAACAGTTAAAGGATGATACGAATTAAAATCTAAATATCTATTAGAATGAGTTGGTTTTCTATAAACACTAGTTAATATTACTGCATACCAGTTAATATTACTGTGTAACACTGTGTGATTTATCAAATTAAAATCTTATCCATAATGGAGTTATCTTTTATTCATATCTCTTGTTTGACAACTATTCACCCTATGAGTTGAAATAATTTTTCAAGTATGTTATGTATTTTCGCATTCATAATAAATTTTGCCATTTTCAAGCTGCTAACAGCTGATGAAACGCCATGAAATAAAAAAATGAGCTCTATTCATCCTGCAAATATGTTCGTTCCCTCTCTCTCTTTCTGTGTTCAAACTAATCAAGAGAACAAGTTGTATGAAATCGCTAATCCACTAATTTCATCAAACCAAAAATTATTCCCAATAAAAAAGAAACAAATTTAACATCAACACAAAGAAATTCAATAGCTTACTCAGTGACTCCATTTAAAATAGTCCATTGAATACACCTTGCTTGAACTATATCAGCAAACAAATTTCTTCTCTCTTGTGCAGTAGTAATAAAAATCAAACTCAAAAATACAATATAAACGTTCTTGTTTATCATTTCAGTATCTCAACGATGGTTTAAGGAAAACATTGAGACTTATATATATACATCTATATACATACATTCAAATAGTCATGCTTCTAAACTTGAGTACTAGTTCAGAAAAGATGACTCTATTATGCAATATTTGTCATGTGTTTGAGCCTGACCTATTGACACATTTTGAGTGACACATGGTTCTAAAAGCTAGAAAGAAAGTGTCAGTTGTTTAACAAGTTATTTATAAATGTAACTGATTAATTAAGCAACATTTAGCGTCAGTAAAGTTCAAAGATTAGTAAACAGGTCAACAAATTTAAATTCAGATGCAATACAATTTTTGCTTGAAGCATCTGAAGTCTATTCATATTGTGTAATAATAACAGTGTTGAAAAATCAAGCACCTTGCTAACATTTTTGACTTTAATGGAAAGGTTTTTTGAATGGATTTTAATATCATCTTGGAAATCGACAAGATATGGGGAGACCAAGGAAGGTCAGAAGATAGAACTATTCCAAGGTATTTAACGCTGGTTGACTTAGTTTCTATTTCAATGTTCCGTATTCATGGGCTATTGGATCGAGTCCCAGTGGCTTAATGGTCTACGAGCTAGCTCACCTTGTATTCAGAAGGTCCTGAGTTCGAGCCCCGGTGGATGCGTACTGCTGAAGAGTCCCAAAAATAGGCTGACGAAACAGCTGTCCAGTACTCCCTATAGGTTTTCCATTGTTCCTCTAACTGATGTCAGCTCATGATGAAATCCTCCAACCAATCAAACAAAATCCCTACTAAAACCAACACTAGAACATAGAATTTAACGTTTGAAAACAAAATTGATTTAGAATGACAAATGGAACCAGAGGAATAATACCGGGAACAATTGAAAGTGAGAATAGTAACAGTAACAATTGATGTAATAAAGGAAGAGTATACGAAGTGAATAGACAAAACGAAAAAATTGGTAGAGCCAAAAATATGATTAAGGATTACCATACTTTAGCATAGGAGGATTAAGACCATGAAAGTTGGAGGGGTTAAACGAACTTCTTCTGTATACAGAGATCTGGCTTCTCTGTTTCGATGGCCAAAGATGGCTTCAGCAATATAGACGAGTTAGATACCGAGTGATTTGGACAAATCACTTTTCACCTTGTAGATGACCTCCAAGGCGGAGGCTGTAGAGTTAGGGTGATCATTATCGGCCAGATGTTCAGTGATAGCGCTTCTTATTGCTCCACTTCCACCTCTTCGTAGCTATGCAGGATAGGGTTCTTGCACCCTCTTGGACGACTTGAACGACTGATATACTTAGCCCCACATGAGCAGGTGAATTGATAAACGCACAAAGAGTTGGTCAACTGCGGGATCTTGTCCTTCAGGTTATTGGAAAGTAATGGTCGACTGGTATTCTCAAAGATGCAGCAGGGGATATTCTTTTCAAGGACTGTGAGATCCTTCTTTTAATGATTTCGGAAGCTGTCACCTTTGAATTCCAAGCCTATCTACAGTATTTTCCTGGGTACGGATTATAAGTCATATTGTAACAACAGAAGACAAGGGCCAGGAAACAGATCGTTTATTAAGGAAATCAAAGCATATTTATATATTTTCATGTACATTATTATAGATTAGTTAAGCAAACAAACACAGTCTTCCGATTGGTGGTTTCACACTTAAAGTTAATCTTCCATCTTTTTGTGACTGTTTCTTGAATGTCAGATCATCTATATGTTAACTGTATCCACCTACGCAAAGTCTGCTGTGGTCGGTTTTGAATTAGTGTTTGTTCATATTTCCTTACGACAAATCTTGAGAACGTAAACATTGACGTAAATTACTGTCTACCAATTTAGCTAGTAGACAGCTCTCACCACAATATTTCATATATTTTGACTGCATATTCTTGTCAGTAAAACGTGGTAGAAATCCACTTTCTATTAGGACTTTTCTTAAAAGATTTAACTCTTCCTCCAAATTATCAGAACTACATATGTGCCGATTAAGAGAGACTAGTGACCGGATCAAGTTTCGTTTCCGACCAATGGGTACCCAGCTGTTGAAATTTGTCAGCTGATTATTCTATAACAGCTTCCTACAAATCGATCTCTTCAGAGTTCCATCGTTCCTCTGTGATAAGTTCACATCGAGGCAATGAATACTCTTTACTGGTAGCTATTGTTTATGAAAACTAAGACGGAATTACTTAACTTTTACTTCAATGGCACTGTGCAAGAAAATGAAATCTGTAATTATTTTCGTCGGTAGCACAGCGGTTTGGACTCTCGTTGACCATGCACATGGTCCGAGGTTCGATCCCCGCCGACGCACACCTGGTATCTATGGTCGGCCTGCTAAATTTGGGCTACCGACATCACATGCTGAAAATTTCATACTTGTACCAAAATACTGTGTGGCCTCAAGCTATAATAAAAAAATAAATAAATACGTATTCACCATGATACTGGATTATATTTTCAAATCACATTTGAAAGGGATGTATGAAGTGGTCAAATTTATTTATTTTCCTTAGATCTGTAAATTAATATATCATTAGGTAATAAAAACAACCTAAAGGATACTGACTATAGGCTGCGAACGAACCAGTGATGTTAAGTGTATATTTTTCGAGGGGATTACAGAACCTACACGTTTCTCTGCTCTAACGTACAATCATGAGTGTTTGCGGCAAAGGTGGAACGTCTTGCTCTTAGGCTAAAACTCGGTCGTGCTGGTTTTCAGGCCTCAGTTGGTCGTGTGCATCACCTGTTGCGCAAGGGTAACTACGCTGAATGCGTTGGTGCTGGAGCCCCCATCTACTTGGCAGCTGTCCTCGAGTATCTAGCCGCTGAAGTGCTTGAAATGGCTGATAATGCCACACGTGACAACAAGAAGACCTGTATCATCCCTCGTCACTTGTAATTCGCCATCTGCAATGATGAGCAGTTGAACTAACCGCCCAGTGGTGTGACCATCACGTTATTACAGCACCAGTATAAACTCTGTGATCTAACTGATGTGCGAATTTCTTCCTCATCTCGTCTTTAATTACTGTTTGTACAATGGATTGGTAGCACGTTGGGGTTGGGGTTAAGGTAAGTATAGGGGTTAGGGTTAGGACAAGGGATTAAGGTTAAGCTAAGTTTTATGGCTGAGGTAGGGATAAGCGGAAGGGTGTTTTATTACTGTCTATATTTTTCTTGCAAATAAATATATGGGAGAAGAGGGGCAATTATAAGATATATCCCAATAATATGCGTCTAACTTCTGGTCTTACAGCCTCTTTCAATCCACTACGTTGAGCAGATATCAGTATCAAGTAAGATTTTCTGATAAAAGTGCAGTAAATGTAACGTATCTCAAGAATATAATGCCACCAATCATATGTATTCCGAAAAAAAAAACATTTTAATGCAAAATTTCATTCAAAATGCCTAAAAATTGTATAGCTTGTCATTAAACTACCATAGCAACGGCCTATGGAGCGTCAATTAGTGGGGATATGCAATAAAGTCACTCGAGTAGAGTATTAAGTTGTTCATACAGATGAAAACTGATACCCTTCATTGTAATTGGGAAGTATTTTCCACTTATTTCGAAATAGAATATCGTCTTTAATTTGTTTCACTATTATTGCCTTAATTTCCCTCATAAACAGTCGGCTTTTTATGCAGAATACGTAGCAGGTTCTGTAATCCAATGAATGGTATTCGTCCAAGGTTGGTGGTGCGTTCGCACTACATGGTCGCTATTCTTTATGTATGCCAGTAACAATTTTTATGAGCCTTCACATTTTTTCATTTGGTTGTGTTCTGTGTCTCAGCTGGTTGATTTAATTGTGAGGCTTTCGTCATCTTGACGAATAACGAAAGCTTCACAATTAATTTATTTAACCAGTTCAGAGTACACATCCAAATCAAAAGTATCCGCCTGAGCTACAAGTCTTATCCATTATTATAAGAGCATTCACACTGCTGGTGTAAAGATATACAATTAAAATAAAAATGCATTTTTGTAAGGATTTCGTTTGACTGGTTTAGGGATTTCATCGTGAGCTGAAATCAGTTAGAAAACCATTGGAAAACCATCTGGGAGTACTGAACAGCTGTTTCGTCAGCCTAGTTTGAGAATCTTCATCAGCCCACATACAACGGGGTTCGAAGAGTCTTAAACTAGGCTGACGAAACGGCTCTCCAGTACTCCCAGATGGTTTTTCAATCGTTCTCTAACCTATGGCAGCTCATGAAGAAATCCTTCACAAAATGTGTTTATTATCAAAACTGAAGTCTTAACACTAACATGAATCAACTCCATCTGTTTATATGAAAACATTTTAAGTACTAGCTAAATATATAAAGTAATTCTTCCTAAGGATGTTTTCAAGACAATGAACATGTATGATGATAAATGAGAGTTAAATGACAAACTTTTATTTACAACCTAAAAGTATCTTCCACAATGTACAAATCTAGTTCACTAAACGTCCTTAATATACTGTCCAGGGGGTTAGAGAACAGTTGCTTCACAGGCAATTCTGTGTTGTGTAGTTCTGTTAGTCTATTTTATCGAATAACAATATCGGGTTTAAATATAGAAACCACAGTATGGCAAAAACACTATCGACTACTATCTTTTTTCAGCAATATCAATCGTAAATTTAGCCTTAAAAACCGGCTTTATTCCGCTGTCAGTAGTAAAAGACTCTAAAGTTATGCTAAAATTCTTAATGGTAATGCTGAAAAATGTAACAGATTCGAAAATACTTAGAGGAAAATGATCCTGAAGAAAGTTGTACAATGTAACACTATGCAAAACCATAACTACTGACAACAAAAGTTATCGAAAAAAAAGCGAAAATAGGCATTTAATGTAGGTACCAAGGAGTTAGCTGCACTTGAAGAAAGCTTTTCATGTCAGATAAATTCGAAACAAAGACAGGAGTCAAACAAGGCGGCCTACTATGTCTAATGATATTTCTGTTTGTCAAATGAATAGTTACCGAACAAAGAATATTCTTTTCGATAACTTCATCATCATCAGGTTCTACCGTTAGATTTACATATAATGGTGAATGAATGAATTAGTGTTATTAACAAAGTTGTTTATTAATTTGTTTAAATAACATCGATTCAGTAATAACAATACCAATGGATTACAGTTCAATAGCATCAACAACATAACAATACACTGGATGTGGTTGGACTGGCTTCTTCTGCACACAAAGCACTGGTTGTTTCACTCGAATCATGATAGCCTCTGCTGTTTGAAGCATGAGGTACCTGGATGCTTTTGGCAATTTCTTTGGTACCCGGCAGACGATTGAGAAGGATTCTTCAATGCTGGCTTCGTGGCCGGTTTGTCTAATATCGAACTGTTGATGGCTTTTACTACACCTTTACTTCTCCATAGTGGGAGATTTTCTCAAGCATACAAAATCAAGTTCTTAGAGCAACGGCTAATATAACTCGCTCCACCACAAGCGCAGTTGAATTGGCAGATACAAATGGAAGTGGCTAGTCTAGGTTCTTCAGCTTTCAATCGAGGAATCACAAACGGTCATTTAGAAAATTAGATTTTTAGTTAACCAGCACTAAAAGTTCTTTGAACTGATTTACTTGATTTCTTCATAATTATTTTGTTAGGTTGATCGCCCTTGAATTACAGCTGTATGTATAAAGGCTTTTTATTTACAGATGGAGAAGAGTCTTTTTACGCTTTCTTGGACATATTTTTCTTGATAAATTTGTAGGGATAGCTATTTTCGATCAAGGTGTCATATACAATCCTTAGTTCATCTTCAATTACTTCCTCTGAGCATATAGCTCTAACCCTGTGGCTAAGTGTCTTTACTGAATTCCTTATGTACTGGAGAGGAACGAAGCTGTGAAAATGTGTTTATTGTCCTGTCCATGTGCTTTTCCTATACAAATTTCTCTTGATATTACCATCAGGTTTTCTTGTAAGTAGGATATCTAGGAAGGCAAACCTATTTTGGGATTCCTCTTCACACATGAATTTCATATCAGAATGTACTTTATTGAATTCAGTTATTGCTGTGTTCCTATCCGAATGATTATCACAATGAATAAAGGTATCATGCATATACCAGTAATAAAATGAGAATTTTCTGATCAGATTGTTCAGAGGTCCATTTTCTCTTTGTGTTGGAATGGATCATGTAACAGATAATGGGCAGCGGTAAGGCAAGTATACGTTAGCCCAACGAGAAGACACCAGAAGAACTTCACGGATGATCTATGCATAATGTCACACAAACCTGAAGAACTCCACATGAAGACCAATATGTTGACGAAAGAATAAGTAGTGAATGCAGGAGTTCAAGTGAATACAGAGAGGATGGAGTTGATGAAAATACCTGACTAACAACAACAAGCTCTGATCCCCATCAGCGGGTGGTATTTGCAGGAAATCACTTCTTTCATTTATCAAGGCACCATAGTTTCAACTACAAGTGACACAGATAATCCAGAAAGCAAGTCATACCTTCTTTAATTTACAACCAATGTGGAATTATGCTTCACTCAGCATAAAGAACAAGACCTGTGTTGTTCAGGGATATGGCGCACCAAAACAAGCATTTCCAACAGGCTGCAGACTTTCATTAACAGCTGATTTTTCTGTCTTCCCACGGAAGATCAGATGGTGGACCAGAAAGGATAGGCAACAATGAAATCTGAGAACTAACTAACCATGGACCTATTGTCCATCTAATATTCCGAAGAAAATAGAGATAGATCGAACGTACTCTGAGGAAACAGTCGAGTGATTTCGCTCGCCGGGCATTGAACTGGAACTCGAATGAGGAACGGTGAGTTGGACATTTGTATAAGGAGGAGGAGGAAGTCGTGTGAGAAGGAAATGAAACAGAATAATGATGATATCATCCGGAGAAGACGTCAAACAGTGAAAATATTCGGGTATAACTTCCATATCTTATTTAGCTCGTTTTTTGAAATATTTTTCAACATTTCTGCACAGAAGTTTGTGTAATACCTCATGAATTCTAAAATGGGTGAATTTTGAAGACGAAATGAAAACACTGAATGAACAATACTCATTTCATATATTTGTAAGTCTTCTTGCTTGTATTGTTTAAGATTCAGTTGATATGTTGACAAGGATCTCATTCACCCTAAGGTTAATGTTGTCAAAAAAAGGGCATCATTGACGGAACGTTTGAAAAACTGAAAGAAGTGAACAGCTATTTAGACTATTATGTAGCGCGTAGCCCATCAAAGACTAAGCTCAGGTAACGAACCACGCAAGCTACTATTAAATGCATCATAATTAATTCACTACAGAGTGTAATGGAATGTAACAGTTTGGGAAATCCATCCTCAATGACCTACTTACGATATCTCTACTGACTTTGTAAAAATTATCCACTTTTCTCTTACTCTCAAGATCATTTTTCTGATAATTGCATCTTACATGCTGACTGGATCCTCAGTATTTGTCTTTATCACTGTCTAATCTCTAATTTTATTGCTTCTCTTCATGATTGTGTGATAATATTGATAATGCATTGTTTTTACAACTTCGATTTTGTTGTTTGAGGGAGTCATTCGGACCTTGAACTGTCTGAGGGAAACGTTGGTGTCTGATTCTTACTGATAGAGTTTTGATTCCAACGTTGTTCGAAATATTCTACTTGATTCTAAGGTACTTCTTCTTACAGTTGAATTTTGGCTAACTGATTTTGTTCTACAGTACTTTTTTTGTACTCTGTCTGTCTGTTTTCAACATAGAACTTTGCACCGATGTGCAGCAGTTCAAGTCGCCACAATTCACTCAGCACACAAAGCAACAGAAAAAAGTAAAAAGAAATGCAAAATAGAGACTGTACACATCGATATGAGGCAAAAAGAATAGTAATATCGAAGAACAGTGGTTTTATTGAGAATTATAAGTCACAAGGAGTGGATGCATCTGCGCCAGCCACTGGGAACGATTTTGAGCCATATCATCAATTGTCTCCAGACATTGGTTTTTACCGTCTTGAGGAACCTAACCAGGAATTCTACACCCTCCTACGTGGCTTAAACTAACTGTTGTGGATTTCGTCGACTAATGAGGCCATGTTTTGGTTTGACCGTCACTAACTCTTTTCCACCCTGATCCTATGTCAGCTAACATTGCCCGTCGATCGAGGAAGGCGATGCCTAGGCATGCATGCCTAACACATGTCCTAATCATCTCAGTCGGTGTGACTTCACAACCTCGTCGATTGATTTCCCCTTCCACCTACCTAACTAGCACTCGACCGAAACCTAACCTCAATATTGCTCACCCCATTATACCAATTCCCACGGGAGATAGAACGCAGGCACCCATGGTCAAAGACATCTAGCCTTTTCATGTCTTCCACTCTCAATGGTTCTGTCTCACTCACAGACATGAAAGAGGACGGAGCAGACTGCTGCTGAGCAGTACACACGCCCTTTGGTCGATAGCCGGATATCACGCCTACGCCAGAGACGGCGTAAACTGGCATATGCGAAACTAGCCTTCTGTATCCGTGTTGAGATTTCGTCAGCGATCAACCCGTTGGCGCAGGCTGATGCAAATTCCCAAATAAGTGATCCGGTCAAGGTGTTCTACCACTTCACTCTCTATTTTTGAGCTAGGAGTCAGTTAAGTCCAGTCCTGTAACACCATCTTACATTTGGTGGGAGCGAACCGCATGCCAAATATTCGGAAACTGCAGCTCAAGGTTTTCAGAAAACTGCATTTTTTTCAGCGTCTTCAGCTGGCAGTGAGGATTATATCATCTGCATATTCTAAGTCAACAAAGTTATACCCTGGCAACAAGTCAGTGCCTGAGTGGCTGAAGTCAGTTAACGTTAAGTCCATTAATACATCTACGATGAAATTAAACAGAATTGGGGATAGTGAGCATCCCTGTTGGACACCACTAGTTGTCACAATTTCAGATGATAATTCGCCGTAAGCTCTTTGTTTTGTACTAGAAACATATCTGTCTTGTTTAACTGCTTGTCGGCCTTGCTTAGTTAATTTTTAGTGTTTTATGTTATTATTGTTGTTGGACATAACCATGGATTTTACGACAAATAACCCGGTGGGTGCGTACTGGTGAAGAGTCTCAAACAAGGACGAAACGGCTGTCCAGTACTCCCAGGTTTTCCAATGGTTCTCGAACTAATGTCAGCTCATGATGAAAATCCTGTAACCAATCAAATCCCTACAAACCAACACTTGAATAACCCTCTTTTTATTGTCTTTGGAGCTTTTTGTGACTGTGAGTGTTTCAAAAAAGTTTCGGACAGCTATACATCAGAACGCTGAGTTCACTTTACTGCATGAAGACCATATGGATTTGGTTTTGGTGTTTACACCAAGCTAGTACTATTCAGTGAAATGCCTCTTTACGGAAAATAAAAGAATAATCTGTGTTTAAAGCAACTAGCTTCATATTTGAACGAAGCAAGAGCTACAGTTTTAGCAGAATAAAGTGGTATCATCTTTTATTTCGTTGCCTTCTCATCAGCGGCTTACAGGGCAAAGACATTATTAAATGTATCTACAGAAACAATTTTAACATACTTGCACAGAGTTCATTTTAAACAAAAATCAATCGATCAGTATACGCATACACTAATAATATATACATATATATATGTAATATTAAACACTATTCCGAACAATAATAATCATACACAATGAAAACTTTTCAGCATCTCGCATTCGGATGAAAAATATCCAGTTATCAGGTTGGCAAAGAAAGACTGATAACTGCTTCTTTCTGAACGCACAAATCAGGTTTTAGGCGCTTGATGGAAAAGGCTTCAGCAAACTTAAGGAGAATTGAGCTCTTTTGCCTTTTGATAATTTTGAACGACTTTTCGACGTCCACCTCATGACCCATGTCGAGGAGATGCCTGACGATAGCACTGTTTAAAGCATTTGTTCCCTTTAGACGTAAGCTTTTTGGTACATGTTCAGAAAATCGTAGATATGCCCTTCTTTCTGTTCTTCCAATGTAACTGCTCCCGCAGATACATGTAAATTTGTATATACAGTTGGAGTTAACATGAGAAGGATATCTATCGATTCTTGATTGCATCAAAGGGTAAGTTTCTCGATATACGGGAACCAGCTTAGCTGCAGGATAGGCTATGGCTATTGATGTACTCAGCCTTATGTTGATCATCGCTGCAATTTTTTCACCTCTATAATCAAGCTGAAAGTAGATTGGCTTTTTTCCTATTGTGATTTGTCTTACATTTGTGACTTCAGATCTTCCATACTTGTTGATGAACCTTTGAGGGTACCCATTGCTCTTCAACATCTTTTCAAGAAACTCAATTTCTTCCTCTAATTTCTCTATAGAGCATAATCTCCTGGCTTTATAGTACAGAGTTTTGACTAGTCCGCATTTAAAGCTATTTGGACAAAAGCTATTAAAATGTAAGTATTGTCCTTTCCATGTAGGCTTTGGATAAATTAACTTTTGAAGACTACCATCTTCTAGGCGTTGCGTGACAATGTCAAGGAAGTGGAACTTTCCATCATTTTCATGTTCCATGGTAAATTCAGTATTGTTATTTGCGTCACTGAATAATCTGAATAGGTGGGAAGCATGACTTTCATTGTTGCACACTACAAATGTATCATCTGTGATATATCGAGAGTAAGAAGTTGTTTCGTCGATTGCATGCTTCAACTTTGTTCTTTGAAGGTTGGACATGAATATATCTGCTAAAACAGGGCTAAGTGGACTGCCCATAGCTACACCATCTATTTGGCGGTAAAGAGTGTTGTCGAATTGGAATTGCACATCCATGGTACACATTAGCAGTAGGCGTTTGAATTCCGACTCTGTCAGTAGGAGATCAGACTTCTTCATATTTGTTTATTTCAGACAAAAAATATTTTTAACTGTCTGTCAAAGGAACTGATTTTAAAACTCGGACCATTTTTGCACATTATGCAAATTCACTAGTTATTGTCTTATTTATTACTCTGTTTTTAAAATTATTTACATTCTATTCTTATTTATGCACTTACACATCTCAGTGATTGATATTACAAGACATGTTGATACACCGTTCAAAACGACCAGAATTATAGTTCACTATTGATCATAGTTTAAGAAAAATGTCAGGTCTTTTCAGGCAATTCACTAAAGGGTTGTATGTGATGAGAGCTGGCTGCAAGACGAAATTATAGACAGAAATTGAAGTCAATGTTTACGTCCCAATAACAAAGCTTAACCTTGAGGAAATCAACAACCAATCACAGAAGATTTAGCGTGGGCGGATACGATTCGCAGATATATCAACGGACTGTCTAAGAAACGGCAACAGAGAGAGGACAGAATAACCTTGAGCAAGAAGACAACCAATCAGAAGACGTTATCTCCCTGCTAACAATAACACTAATAATAATGTACATATAAATATATAAATATCTTTTGATTTTCTCAATAAATGATATGTTGTCTGGCCCTTGACTTCTGTTGTTACATATACGCTCATACGATCAAATAAATAGGTTGATGGTAAAAGATAAATTAACTGTGTTTTGCTTTCTACTTCAAAGTCTATTTCGACAAAAACAGAAACCAAGGCAGTTAAGAGGACAGTTGCTCGCCAATGACATAGTCTGGAGGCTGTGCTATATATCTCGTGAATTAGCAGAAGATGGAATTCATGGACTGGCCGTTAGATCAAGTCCCAGTGGTTGAGTGGTCTACGAGCTTGCTAGTCTTGTAACCGGAAGGTTGTAGGTTCAAATCTCAGTGTGCGTGTATACTGTTGAAGAGTCCCAGACTAGGACGATATAGCTTCCAAGTACTCCCTGGTTTTCCGATGGTTCTCTAACTGAAATCAACTCCTGATCAAACCTGTAACCAATCAAATCCCTTCAAAACGACACTTTATATATTTAATAAAAATCTTCATTTTAGTCTGTAATAATTACTTATATTAGTGGAGTGATTTCACCAATAACCAGTTAAAAGAGAGCTGACTACCTAACCATAAACTAACAAATACTTTTGTTCATCAAGAAATAAAGACTTAGCTTTAAGAAACTGCTTTTTGAGTTTTGCTCAACTTAGTGTAGTTTTTTCTCATGGAGCTAAGATAATCCTTTCAGACGACTCTCTAAATGAAGAACTCAAGATTACCATAGAATTACTCAGGAGAAAAACGCTTAACCAGATAAATTCATTGATAAAAATATGAATCCAGCGCCAAGAAAAATCAGTACAGAAACAGCTTTGTTCAGAAAACTGAAGTTTATTGGTGATAACATTGGCGAAATAGTAATACAACCCCTGAAAAATTAAGAAATAAAGGCGTTTAATGCAGCAGACACGCTGTCCCTACACAACCAATCCATTTCTACGTTCGAAAAATTAGGATAAACTACCTAATCTCGCCTCCTCTATGTGTATCTACCATTTTGATCGATTCTGCGGAGCCAGTTACATTTAGCGTACAATTAGACAGGTTTATTCTCGTATTTCCGAAGATCACACTGCATGTTTAGACGAGGGACAAACAAAATCTGTTCATAGCTCTGTTTTTAGAACACCATGTAGATAGTGAGTATAAAGTTGAAATACATAAAGCACTTAAAGCAAAGTTATCGAATTTCTACCAGTATTATTTCTGCCTTACAAGTTCGTCTCTTACATACAGCTAAAGCCATAGGAATCCATTTGTGTTAGAAGAAATTTATGCAGCTATTTTCCTTACCTTTTTCACTGTTGCATGAATGCAAAAGCTGAAGAACTTGCCATCTCCCTAAACTTTTTTACAATTTATCACTGTCTTAGCTATTTTATTATTCTGACTACTACATCTTTGATTGCTAATGGTGCAGTCAATTCGAACACTCGTTTCGTAATAACCCCCTTATTTTACTAAATTTATACATAACGCGATCCAACTGGGTAATTTTCACAATTATTTCCACCCTTTAGTTGTTTGTATTGATTTCCTTGATTGATTATCTCCCCTTGAAAGGTAAATACTGTTAACGAACTTATCACCACTAGATTGGTAAGTTTCTTTTGTAATGCACTCAGTTAAACAACCATTGGAAAACCTGCACGGAGTACTGGAAAACTGTTTCGTCAGCCTAGTTTGGGACTCTTCATCAGTACGCATCCATCGGGGCTCGAACTTAGAACCTTCTAGTTACAAGGCGAGTTAGCTGGTAGACCACTAAAACACTGGGACCCGATCCAGTGGTCACTGCATGAATTCTAATTTCTGCCAATTCATGAAATAGCGCGACCACTTCTCAATATCTTCTTTGATGAGTTACTGCCTCACCTTCAACTTGCTGCATCCTACCGGTCACGGCTTCCCAGTAGAACCCCAGGGCACTCCCTGAATAGGACTTGTCGTTAGTGAGCATCAACTAACCAATCAAACTAAATCCCTAAAAAATAACCAATACATAAAAATATACATATATTTTGAGAAGTAGAAACTGGAATTTATGGGCCATAGGATCGTGTCCAAGCCGCTGAATGGTCCATAATCTCACCTTGTAGCCAGGAGGGCCTGTATTTGAACTGTGGCGAGTTCGTACTGATGGAGAGTCCCGAAGCAAGACTAGACACTTGTCCAGTACTCCTTGGCTTTCCAGTTGTTCTCTTACTCATGCCAGCTCACGATCAAACTCGAAATAAATCAAATCCTTACAAACTAACTCCTGAAAATCAAATATTTCTTCGCTCACTCTTTCTGTCTTTTAAATATCTAAATGGGGATTTCATCCATACAAGAAAATCAGTCTGCCATGCGATGTAAAGCGCTGTGTCTCTCGCAAATTACTTCCTTTCAATTGATGAAATGAATTCGATTAATAACATATGACCTCTGCGCATATAAACATAAAACCTGATTACTACAAGGATGTTGAATACTGGCTTAATAAAGCACAATGTGGCGGATTATTATTGAGTGGATGACCTTCAGAGTTCAGCTTAATGCACAATCATACTATGTTCTCCAGTCTGACATAACAGAAATATTGTCAACTGTTTTGTTGTTGTTGTTGTCGTTGGTACTGTTGCGGTTATCTGAATTAGGCTTAAGTTGAGAAGCAACTGATAAAATAATGCAATAAAGGTCAAAAGGTTACATAAACAGTTGACGCGTTTTATTTTCAAGTATTTAATAGTCATTTCTGTTTCTCTAACAATCGAATAACTAAGATCTGGTGACTATGTCAGACAAGATGACAGATTCACTACATAGAAGGACATGTCCCTATTTTAGTAAACTCTTTTGCTTAGCTATAAACTATGAGTTGAATGATTGCCTTTGGACTGAAATTCTCAGCCTGTGTTGACGTGTCGGTTTCTAGTTCGGACAATTCGATGATGTCCAATGACCAGGTAGAAGTAATACTGGAGGATGGTGACTAGCAGTAGAATCCAGTGTGCTTATTCCGTCCTATTTTCAGGTACATCCAGCTGACGAGTCCCAAAATGGGATTAAATGCGCATCCTGGATTCCACTGCTAGTCAACTGAATGGTTTTCTGAAAGTGAATACCCTTCATTTAAATGTTACCCATCTCATATAGTAAACAGTGTTGAAAATAGTTCAACCAGTACAAACAAACAAAAGCAGTAGACGTTTATTAATAATAACAATAATTATAATAACTTTATTCTGGACAGTGTTGATATAATGTACAGAATTTTCAGCAGTATTTATTGCATTCTCGTTCGTCTTTGTGCAACATCTTCAATTAAAATTGTAATTAACAGTAATTCGCTCGACACAGTGCTGTCTCACCTCCTGAAGCGAAAACCAGTCCCTTATTACGATGCTTCTTCTTTGCCTCCCTCTTACAAGAAATCCAAAACACTTGACTGAAAGCCAATTAGAAAAGGTGAAGGAGTACACGTTTTGACCCAAGGACTGAAGAATGCAGGTAATTAGTTGTATTTCTCGGTCGGCGGCGGTGGCAGTTTGTACACCCAGAATCTTGAGAATTAGCAGGTTTTAAAAATATTTTAAATATTCCGGAGAGTAGAAAATACCATTGAAGGTCATATTTTAATAGATTAAAACAAACTGAATAAGAGAATTATATGCCCTATAATGATAGAAGTTGTTTGGTAGCCCAAGTTTTAAACAGGCCGCCGTGAAGATAATTAAAATAAGTATATATATACCTTACAGGTTCCTCTTTTTAGTATCTTTACAGAAAATGGAACTAATAATCTCAAAAGTATTTCTTTTCGAATACTTCAGAGATTGGAATTACTTGAATTCTTTTAATACTTGTAGAATCACATGAACTTTTGTCAAAGTCTTTGTATCTTTCTATATTTGATGGTGTATATTTAATTTGTAAACTTTTAACACCTGACTCTTTGCCACAAACAGAATCACTTTCCGAATTAAAATTCAATCTTTCTTTGATAAGTGGATTACGAGTTGATTTATTTCCCCTGATGTCGGTCTTGACGCTCTTTCCACATTTTGTTGATGAACTACTGTTGTTTTGTTGTCTTTTTTCAAGAGAGTTCGTTTGTAAATTCTTTTTACTTTGAGTAGTGTTTGAGTTTTTCGCAGTTTTACTCACACGAAATATTCCAGTTTTTGTAGGTTTGCTGGAGTTTTCTTGCCCCTTTGAATTTTTTGCTGAAGTTTTCATCTTAGAAGGAAAGCCTAGAAAATAAAAATTAGTATGTATTAAAGAGTCTTGGTTGTCATGAGATACAATTACATCATTAATCATGGAGAATTCTGAAAAGTTCACTTTATACTTTGATTGGATACTAGTAACTAGTGAGACGTGTCTAGTCCTTTCTTCGGTGCAGACTGAATTCTATCAGTTATCTTCAATGAGTGTGATTTGTTATTTTACTTAAATAAGAGAAGCTCTGATAAATATGCAATACTGTAGTGCTAGTTCCCATAAACTACCTAATACATCCGAGGTTGAGTAAACTTTGGTTTGTTTCCTGAAGTGCTGTCATGTGACTACGTAATCATAACCTCTGCCAGGTAAGCTCCCCACTATTCACCACTTTCATGGGATATGTGGTGTTCCTCACAAAAATGAAAGAGCGGAAGCGCACGCCTGATGCTTAAAACAATACAGGTGGACATCCAGGTCTATCTAAGGAAGTTGGAAACCCCCGATTCTCAAACTCTGTTGTAGGTAGACTCCAGAATCTAAATAGGTCATATGGCGTATGAAGATGCTTTGGTCACCAGAAACCATAGGAACGTAGTTCGTGACGCTGATCCACTACCTTGTAGAACAGGAATGAAGTCGATTGCTGGCGGGTGGGGTGATATTTTGAGACAGAAAATTGCTTCGGTCTTGACGTCTAAGTAGTATTCGGGCCCTCGCACAAACTACGAGATTTTGTGTGGCGCATCTTTTTTATACCCATAATGAACCAAATGAGTGTTTGAATAATACTAACTATAGTGCTATGTGCTTAAGCGTATAAACATGCTAATGTAAAACTGTAATTTACCCTGCTAGTTAAAATTTATTGTAATCAACATTAACCAAGAGAAAAAAAATCCACTTAGGATCTCAAAGAACTGATTTATCCAGGAGTTTTGCACGTATAGAGTTAGTTTCATTTTCTATTCTTTAGAATTTCATGAAATATTGATGCGAAGATGTTAAATGGACTTTAGTAGTCATACTACACGCCATCGTTAAATATTTTTAGTCAATGTTCACATATTGCCGAGCACTGTTTTTACAGAAGTCTGAAAATTCGTATCTAAAAATTGTTAAAATCAACCCTCGAATTTAAAAAATAACTTTAAAGGGTTACAATTCCCTACACCTTCTATTTCTTGTCTACAAATTGCATAATTCCATAAAATATTATCAGCGAGTTTGACATTTTTAACTGAATCGACGAAATCAAATGTGTCACTGAGGTTGTATCTCAACAGTTTTTCTCTCCACGATTCAAGAATGTCTACCAACCACTTTGCGATTAGGTGGTATGACGAATTAATCATTTCTAATATTGGGTAGGCGGAGTGGGAAGTCCCTTTTGTGCACTTTGGGTACTCCGTACATTCGTGGTGATGTAGAATGGGATGGGCAAAGTTGTTCATATACTTCTGTATTAATAATTGATTCATCTTTCTTTTTTTCAATAATATGGTTTGCTGGAGCTCCGTCTGTTTTTAGTTGGATCTTTCTCGATCGTCTGTTTTTGAAATCTGTTGTCATCAGATAGAATTACCGAGAGTTTCTTCAAATAATCTGACTTGTTAAGCAGAACAGCTCCAGAACCTTTGTCTAGTCGACTTATTATCAGGTTTTCATTTGATTTCAATTCTTTTGAGAGCATATTACGAAAACTAGGTTTTTTGTTGATGTAATCAAGGCAGCAATTCAACACAGTTGATTTGAAATATTCTACACTGTCAGATGAGATTGGGACTAGATCATTCGTCTGAATAATTCAATTCTCAAATTGGACTTTGGTGTTCCATTCGTTTAATTTTGTCAGCGCATTAAAAAATTTCGGTCCAAGAGACAAGAGTTACATTTGATTCGGCGAAAGTGAGACGTCGGAATAATTGAATACATATTTTTCAAGACAAGACAGAAAAGCTGTTTTCTTGGTGACGGATTTTAGGCTCTGGTTAAGTTTCGTGAGGATATCATCTTTTCTCTTCTCTGTAACTGTATTGGCGTATTTCTAGAATGACGTACGTTCACCAACAATCAAATCGTAGAGAATATGGGAGCTCATTGAGACATTGTGTTCCCGTTCAGCTAGTCTGGATAGAAAGGCATCAATGTGATTCTGGGTGTGTCTTCTCAGCGTGCGTGAATTGGGAGATATATGGTTTCGTCTCAGATTTTTTCAGAATGCTTTTGTGTATTCATGCTTATCTAAACAGCTCTTTCAGAGGGAAATCTTTGCATGGACAGAGTAGTAACTTGTTCAATTCCTTTACCGTCGAACGGTCCTTGCTCTTTTTCATATCACGGAATAGATACATTTGATCATAGGGAATAATAAAAAGATGGTTGCAGCGTAGAAATTTTTCTTTTCACCCAATTTGATTCTACATCGCCACGAATGTACGGACTACCCAAAGTGCACAAAAGGGACGTCCCACTCCGTACACCCAATATTAGACATGATTAATACGTCATACCACCTAATCGCAAAGTGGTTGGTTAAGATTCTTGGACCGAGAAAGGAAAAGCTGTTGAGATACAACCTCGGTGGCACACTGGACTTCATCGATTCAATTAAAAGTATCAGCCTCGATGATAAAAGTATTATTATCAGTAAATCATACATTTCAATACCAAACACCCTGGAATATCATTATTATATACGTTCTAAGTCTTACCTTTTGGCGGTCTGTTGATATCACTCGGTCCTTCAGGACGTACAAATAATCTTGTCTGATCTAACTGATGCTTTGAGAATTCAGCAGCCTTGATCCGCAATTGTTCTCCAACACTTATACGGAAAAAGTATATTCGGCTTGCAAGCAACCTTTTTTAAAATAATTACAAAGTTGAAATAATTTTAGAAATAAGCAGGATAGGTTCGATTGAGAAACGTTAGTACAGCATCAGACGACGTAAAATACCGGCGATAATTTAAGCTAAATCTATCTCTCAGTGACTTAGTCAGCAAACCTGAGTGAAAACATATTTCGGTTTTCACCATGCGCTCAGACTGTCACAATTTTCAATAAGTCTGGTTGGAATAAGTCACGTCTTCACGAAGTAAATAGGCGAGTTAGAGAAACACTTTTCTGATTTATGAGGTAAAGGCATTCACCGTCAAATGTCGTCCGAAACATCTCCCCAAATACAAACACATCTTTATCACAAACATGTACATTTCTCCAAGTTGCTCACTATCTAATCTTTCAAATTTTGCTGATGAATTCACCATGTTTTCTGCTGCCAACTTCGATAATTCTCTATCTGTTATTACTGGGGACTTCAACTCGTCAGATTGCTCCTTCCTTGAAGCACTTGGTCACTCTAACATTGTCAAATTTCCCACTCGACTAGACAAAACACTGGATTTAGTTTTTACAAATGACGAAGGAATCTATGAAGCACGTAAACATGCACCGATCCTCAACTCTGATCACTCTATTGTTCGTGTTCTACCAAAAATTTACAGCAAAACACATATTAAAGTCTTCTCGCATCTGTCTATGAAAGCACAACAAAGATGCTACTCATCCGAAAACTTACTCAATCTAAGGTGCATGTTAAAAGACACTAACTGGGATTTATTCCATGAAAGTTCATTAGATGACACAATCGTCAATATAACGGATTATCTCAAGTTTTGCCTTGATATATGCTGTCCCAAACAAACTCTATTCAAACGTCTCGACCGCTTCTCATCTCCTTATCTCAAACAACTTCGCAGGAAAAAAGAAACTTTATGCAAATCCAAAGACAAGTTAGGACTCAAAAAGATTAATGCTCAAATCAAATCTGAGATCAAAAATCTTAATGCTATATATAATGATACACTTTTATCATGTAAATCTCCAATCAGTATGTGGAAACTTTTTAATGAAATTACTGGTAATAGTAAGCGTTGTAATACTTTTCCCTCTTATGATGTTAATGCTCTTAATCAGTCTTTTATACGCTGTCCTTCTACCTTAACTACTTCTAATGTTACCTATCATGTAGCTGAAAACTTTCATGACTTTAATACTCTCGATGTTCTAAAATGTCTTAAAACACTCAAGCCCTCACGTAGCCTAGGTCCTGATGGTATAACTGCCTATGTTCTAAAACAATGTGCAGATGTGTTGTGTTCTCCACTAACCAACATCCTAAATGCCTCTTTCTCCAAAAATATCGTACCTGATGCATGGAAAGACATCAAAATTGTCCCTGTCCCCAAACCTGGAAACGGCAAGAACGTAAAGTTCAGACCCATTGCCATCACTTCCCCGTTCCTAAAGCTTATTGAAAAACTAATACTTCTTAAACTCGAACCCTCCCTTAAAAACTTCGAAGACCCAAAACAATTTGCCTATAGACAGGGTAGGAGTACATTAGACGCTGCAGCTGTCTTACACAACAACATCGTCTCATCATTAGATAAAGGTGCCAAATACGTCCGCTGCACGTTTCTTGACTTCACTTCTGCTTTCGACTCTGTTCCTAGATGTCTCCTGCTAAATAAGCTCTCTTTGACGAAAACTGAGTCCTGGGTCACTAACTGGTTGCATTCCTACTTCTCAAACAGAATGCAGTACACCGTATACAAAGGTAAATCATACTCTGCTGCACTCACTGAAGCCGGAGTCCCCCAAGGCGCTGTACTCTCCCCACTTCTCTTTTCTTTCTTTCTACATGACTTACCATCTTCAAATGACATTAATTTTGTCAAATACGCTGACGATCTGTCTGTATCTTTGCCTATCAAATGTCAAAGCGACTGCTCTAAACTTAATGGCTTTCTGTCAGAAATCAACCAGTGGTCCAAGGAAAATGGTCTTACTCTAAACCCCTCCAAATGCCAAACAGTCAATTTCACCTTTAGGCATAAATCCCACCTAAACAAACTGTTTGGCTCTCATGAGGTATGCAACATAGACGGCACTGAAATAGAAACTAAATCGGAAATTAAATACCTGGATCGGGTCCCAGTGGCTTAGTGGCTTAATAAAGCACAATGTGGCTGATTATTATTGAGTGGATGACGTTCAGAGTTCAACTTTGTACACAATCATGCCATGTTCTCTAGTCTGACATAACAGAAATATTGTCAAATGTTTTGTCGTTGTCATTGTTACTGTTGCGGTTATCTGAATTAGTCTTAAGTTGAGAAGCAGCTGATAAAATAATGCAATAAAGGTCAAAAGGTTAGTTAAACAGTTGACGCGTTTTATTTTTAAATACTTAAATATTTGTGTGGCGGCCTGCTTAAATCTTTGGCTACCAAAATTTCCATCCTACATATTGCATCTTTTTCCTGGGATTTATTTTATTTTAATCATTCAATTATGTGTCCTAATCGTATTGTTTACTCTCGCGGTTATTTGAAACGTTTCCAACCGGCTGATTTACTAGTTTCTAACAAACTTAAGAAAAAGCCTCATGGTGGATGGCAACGAGCTTTAAAGCGTACTCCAATGCATTTGATGACTGTTCCTGTGATTATGAGCACAAATTGCAGATCTCTACCAAACAAGATTAATTACTTGCATACACTATTATACTCAAATGTATATTGTAATACTGCTGTAATTACTCTTCAAGAAACTTGGTTGCACGATTCATATGACGATAATTTAGTCTCTTTACCTGATTTCACAATGTACAGACAAGACCGATGCAGCTCAAAGAAGAAGAGAGGTGGAGGAGTCGCCACTTTTATTAATTCTCAGTGGTCTACTGCCAACAACGTCTGTTTCAAATTCTCAAATGGCAACATTGACTGTATCACTGTTAAATGCCGACCTAAACACTTATCTAAGTATAACTGCATTTTTGTCACAAATATCTATGTCACACCTTCTTGCAGTCCCTCAGAACTATCGATCTTTGCTGACGAATTCACTATTTTTGCTGCTTCATCGTTTGGTAACTCCTTGTCTGTAGTAACCGGTGACTTCAGCGCCAGTGACTACAGTTTTATTACATTGCTGGGTCATGAAAATGTGGTTAACTTCCCAACTCGACAAGATACTTCGCTTGATTTAGTATTCATAAATGATTCTGGAATATACGAAGCTCGTAAAAGAGCTCCACTCTCAAACTCTGATCACTGTATTGTTCGAGTTCTACCCAAAGTTTATGGAAAGGTACACAAAAAAGCCTTCTCTAACTTGTCCAAGAAAGTTGTTCACAGATGTTACTCAAATGAGAATGTACAACATCTTAGGAACATGCTCAGTGACACAAGATGGGATCTGTTTAATGGTGTTTCACTTGATGACACTATCTCTAATATTACGTCTTATCTGAAATTCTGTTTTGAAATCTGCTGCCCAAAAGAAACACTATTCGTCAAATTCGACCGTTTCTCCTCCCCTCAACTTAAAAAGCTGCGTAGAGAGAAGGAAAAGCTATATAAAATGAAAGATAAAAGTGGCGTAAAAAGAACTAACTTCCTTATCAAGTCTGAAATGCAGAGATTAAATGTTATATATAACCAGGAATTCATATCCTGCAAATATGCTTCAAATATGTGGAAACTATTTAAGGAAATCACTGGTGGTAAGCAGATAAACAATATTCCGTATTCTTCTGATGTATGTACTCTTAATAAATCTTTTATTTATTCTCCCTCAAATTCCATGCTTCCCAGTATCACTAGTGTTAATAATAGCCCCTTTCCAGGTTTAAACACAAATGATGTTCAAAAGTGCCTCAAGTCTCTGAACCCTTCCCAGAGCTTAGGTCCAGATCATGTACCCAGTATTATTTTCAAAAAGTGTTCTGATATTCTATGTTACCCTCTCACTGATCTGTTTAACAAATCTTTTTCCAGTAATATTGTGCCTGCGGTTAAGAAAGACATTAAAGTTGTACCCACACCTAAATCGTCTACTGGAGCATGTGTCAAATTTAGACCCATTGCTATTACCTCTCCTTTTTTGAAAACTATGGAGAAACTAATTTACTTAGTCTTGTACCCTCTCTTAAATCCTTTAATGACCTAAAACAGTTTGCCTATAAGCACAGTAGAAGCACTTTAGATGCAGCTGCCGTCTTATATCATAACATTGCTTCCAGTCTAGACAAAGGGGCTAAATTTGTTCGTTGTGCCTTCCTAGACTATACATCTGCTTTTGACTCGGTCCCTACGGACATCTTATTAAATAAACTTGTTGCAAGTCAAACAGAATGTTGGGCTGTTAACTGGTTACACTCTTATTTCTCAGAAAGAAAGCAGTACACCGTGTATATAGGGAAGTCTTCCACTTCATTGCCTACTGAAGCTGGTGACCCTCAAGGCGCTGTCCTTTCTCCTTTTCTTTTTTCTTTCTTCTTTCATGACTTGCCTCACTCTGATGAAATAAACTTTGTGAAGTACGCTGATGACTTAACTATTTCAATGGCTGTTAACTCCCAGCTAGATTGAATCAAAATAAATAGCTTTCTATCGGGAGTCAGTAAATGGTCTGAGTCTAACGGTCTTAAACTGCATCCTTCTAAATGTCAAACTGTTAATTTCAGCTTAAGGTGTAAACGACAGTTAAAAGAAGCCGTCGATTCTCATGACAGTTGTAAGATTGATGACAATGATATAGGAATTATATCAGAAATTAAGTATCTTCGACTTATTCTCTCTTCTGATCTCTCCTGGTCTCCCCATGTCTCAGCGATCTCCAGTAAAATATTCCGCCTGACATTTTACATTAAGAAGTTAAGGCACTCGGGTATAACTCAACCCCTCCTCTCACAGTTCATAAACTCTTGCATCCTACCTATTCTTATTTATTGTTCACCCTTATTCTTTCCTGCTTTGCTTAAAAAGGACTTTGTCACAATTCGTAGAATGCTGAAGACTGTCAGTAGGATGAGTGGTGTCCCAGTGGACTACATAGTTAACTTCGTTGTCGATAGGCACCTGACTTTGTGCAGTAAATTTGCTAAAGGGATTTTGTCTAACTTGGAGCATCCACTTCACCCTCAGCTTTCACCTTGTATCTCCTCAGGTAGAACAATAAGTAACTTCAGAAAACTGTATACTCGCACGTCTAAGTATAAAAATTCTATGATACCATACTTGGCACGCATTTTATGGGATGAAAATAGTGTCAGGCAAGAAGTGACTAACCTTTTTTCATCTAGTAAATAAACAATCTCCTCCATCCACCCTTATATATCTTCAAGTTTTACATTTATTATTTCTATTATATTTATGGTCCTGTTGCTTCTTTGTTTTACTCTCATAATTGCAAACACCAACTTATCTCTATGACTGCTGTAATCTTTTTTTCCCCTCGCCATATCATGCAAAGGGAACATCATATTCAATATTTTTAATCATGCAAGGATTTCTATACTGCATGGACAACGCTATGTGAAACAAGCCCACGGCAATTTTCACTTGTATTATTACTGTTATTACCTTAGCTGTTATCATTACTATTATTTCCATTTTATATGCTGCATGTTTTTTTTACTTTGCCCCTACTGTAAATGTAGAAAAATTTTCTGTGTGATTAATTTTATTTATAATTTGAGGAAATTAGATGCAATATTGTGATTAATGCTGAAAATTCCATTCTGTATCACAAGTACTGTTTTTGGAATAAAGTAAATTAATAATAATAATAATAATAATGGCTTTATTCCAAACAGTATTTGTGGTACAGGTATGGAATTTTCAGCGTTCATTACAATATTGCATCTAATTACCTCATAAATTTTATAAGGATTTAGAAATATAAAGCAACAACAACAAAAAGAAAAAGAGAAATAAAGAAATAAAATAAAAAAGAACAGCATTACATTCACATATTTAAACAGTGCACCACAGGATACGATATATAAAATTAGTCTGTAATAGAATATATGAGCAGCAATATAATAGTAACAAAGAAAGGAGAACAGAAGCTAATGGGAACTATTTGTTAGAGTGCCGCAGTAAATTGATCATGTCATGCCTAACAGTTTTCTCATCACGTAACAGCTGTGCCAGATAAGGTATTGTGGAGTTTTTATACTTGGTAGTCCTGGCATATAGCTTCCTATAGTTACTTCTAGTTCTACCAGATGATATGCAAGGAGAGAGCTGTGTATAGAGAGGATGCTCAGGGTCTGACAATATAGTATTCGGTAGTTTCTTACATGACATTATATGTCTATCCACAATAGTGTTAACCAGTTGGTTTAACGATATCCCACTTGCCCTACTAACAGCTTTTAGTGCCCTACGCAGCGAATTAAAGTCTTTCTTAAGTAGTCCTGGAAAGATTAATGGGGAGCAGTAAAGAGGGATGGGTAGAATACAGGAATTGACAAACTGAGAAAGTAAAGACTGCTTTATACCAGACTGCCTAAACTTCCTAAGGTAGAACGTTAAGCGAAACATCTTTCTAGTCACTAGCAAGATGTGAGAGGACCAGGAAAGATCGGAGGAAATACTCAGTCCAAGGTACTTGACATCTGATGTAGTTTCAACCTCTATGCCGTCTATGATTGTGGGACCATGTGAGCTAGCTAGTTGTTGAAGGTCACTTTTTCGTCTGAAAGTGAAATTTACTACCTGACATTTAGACGGATTCAGCTTAAGACCGTTTGAAGAGGACCACTGACTAATTTCCGAGAGAAAGTTATTTAATATGGAACAGTCTGACTGAGAGTTGACAGGCATGGAGACAGAGAGGTCATCAGCATACTTGACAAAAGTGGCTACATCAGAATGGGGCAAGTCATGTAAGAAAAAAGAAAACAGAAAAGGAGAAAGAACGGCACCTTGAGGAACACCAGCTAAAGTAAGTGAGGTAGAGGAGGACTTTCCATTGTAGACAGTGTACTGCTTCCTATCAGAAAAGTAGGAATACAACCACTTATTTATCCAGCTCTCACTCTGTGTTGCAGCAAGCTTACTTAACAAGAGAGACCTAGGTACAGAGTCAAATGCAGATGTGTAATCAAGGAAGGCACACCGAACATATTTGGCTCCTCTATCTAAACTAGAGACTATATTATGATATAGAACTACAGCGGCATCTAGGGTACACCTACTATGTTTATAGGCAAACTGGTTGGGGTCGTTAAAAGGCTTTAAAGAGGGTTCAAGATTAAGTAAAATAAGTCTTTCCATAACTTTGAAAAAAGGTGAGGTAATAGCAATGGGTCTAAACTTGACAGTAGGTCCACTTGTTGATTTGGGCACTGGAACAACCTTGATATTTTTCCATGAGTCAGGAATAAAACTTTTGGAAAAAGATTCATTGAAAATGTCAGTTAATGGGTAACATAAGATGTCAGCACACTTCTTAAGGATAACAGCAGGAACTCCATCAGGACCAAGGGACTGGGTAGGTTTGAGAGATTGAAGACACTTGAGGACATCATTCGTGTTAAAACACGAGAAGCAGTCATTATTTATACTATTAGATTTGGGAATCATAACATCTGCAGGGATACATATGAAGGATTTATTTAGCATATCAACATCAACAGAAGTATCATTCATTATTTGCTTACCACCTGTGATTTCCTTTAATAGCTTCCACATATTAGATGAGGATTTACTTGAAAGAAACTTCTGGTTATAGAGAGCATTTAATCTTTGTAATTCGGCTTTAATCAAAGTGTTTATTCTCTTAACACCAGATTTATTTTTCATTTTGTATAACCTCTCTTTTTGACGGCGAAGCTTTTTGAGTTGAGATGACGCGAAACGGTCGAACTTTAAGAAGATTGTCTCTTTAGGACAACAAACATCAAGACAGAAATTGAGATAATGTGTTATGTTACTAATTGTGTTGTCAAGAGCTTGTTCAGTAAACAGGTCCCAGTTTGTGTCTTTTAACATTGTCCTTAGATTCTGTATGTTATCATGTGAATAGCATCTGTGTTGTGTTTTCTTTCCAAGGTGGGAGAAGACCCTTTTGTGCAGCTTTCCATATACCTTGGGCAATACTCTTATGATGCAGTGATCAGAGTTAAGTAGTGGGGCTCTTTTCCGAGCTTCAAATATTCCTATGTCATTTGTGAACACAAGATCTAGAATATTATCCATTCGAGTCGGGAAGTTGACAATGTTATCATGACCAAGTGAAATAAGGAAATTGTGATCACTAGAATTGAAATCTCCAGTAACAATAGACAACGAGTTTCCGAAGGAGGTGGCAGCAAAGGAGGTAAATTCATCAGCAAATAAAGACAATTCAGTGGAATTGCATCCAGGTGCAATATAAATGTTCGAGATGTATATGTAGTTATATTTTGACAAATGCTTAGGTCGACATTTGACGGTGAGGCAGTCAATGTTGTCACTAGAGAATTTGAAACATACTTTATTAGATGTACACCATTGTGAATTTATGAAGATGGCGACACCTCCACCACGTTTCTTCCTAGAACTGCATCGATCTTGTCTGAATAGTTTGAAATCATTTAGATACACTAGATTGTCATCGTACAGATCGTGTAGCCATGTTTCTTGAAGTGATATGAACCCAGTATTTCGATATATAATGGAAGACACAAGTGATTGAAGATAGTTAATCTTGGCTGGCAGGGAGCGACAGTTAGTACTCATGATTGCAGGAACGGTCATAAATTGAATAGGGGTGTTTTTTAAGGCTCTTTGCCACCCGGCGTGATGCTTTTTTTTGTCTTTTTTGTGGCATTTCCGATCAGTAGGTTTTAAGGATATTAAATACTCACGAGGATAAATAATCCGATTTGAGGACATATTAGAATAAAATTTAATTATTTAAAATAAAATTGGAAGTGAGCAATTAGATGCAATATGATTTGTAATGATTAAGGTATTTGGTAGCCTAAGATTTAAGCAGGCCACCAAGGTCATTATTATAATTATTATTAAAAGTATTTCTGTTTCTCTAACAATCGAATTACTAAGATCTGGTGACTGTTTCAGACAAGATGACAGATTCACTACATAGAAGGACATGTCCCTATTTTAGTAAACTCTTTTGCTTAGCCATAAGCTATGAGTTAAATGTTTGCCTTTGGACTGAAATTCTCAGCCTGTGTTGACGTGTCGGATCCTAGTACGGACAATTCGATAATGTCCGATAACCAGCTAGAAGTAATTCTGGCGAATGGTGACTAGCAGTAGATTCCAGTGTGTTTATTCCGTCCTATTTTCAGGTGCATCCAGCTGATGAGTCCCAAAATGGGATTAAATATGCATCGTGGTTTCCACTGCTAGTCACCATCCACCGAATTAGATCAGCTGAATGGTCTCCTGACAGTGAATACGCTTTATTTAAATGTTACCCATCTCATATGGTAAAGAGTGTCGAAAATAATTCAACCAATACAAACAAGCAAAAGCAGTAGACGTTTAGTAATAATAATTATTATTATAATAACTTTATTCCGAACAGTGTTTATATAATGTACAGAATTTTCAGCAGTACTTATTGTATAAGAGTTTGCCTTTGTCCAGAATCTTCAGTTGAAATCGTAATTGACAGTAATTCGCTCGACACAGTGCTAACTCACCTCCTGAAGTGAAAACCAATCGCTTATTACGATGCTTCTTCTTTGCCTCACTCCTTCAAGAAATCCACAACATTCCTTTGAAAGCCAATTAAGAAAGATGCAGGAGTACATGTTTTGATCCAAGGACATAATAATAGTTGAATAATTGAAGATTTCAGGTAATAAGTTGTATTTCTCGGTCGGTGGCGGTGGCAGTTTGTGCACCCAGAATCTTGCGAATTAACAGGTTGTAAATATTATAAATACTCCAGAGAGTAGAAAATACCAGTGAAGGTCATATTTTAATAGATTAAAACAAATTGAATGAGAGAATTATATGCCCTATAATGATAAAATTGTTTGGTAGCCCAAGTTTTGAACAGGCCGCCATGAAGGTAATTAAATTACATAAATAATACATATATACTTTACAGGTTCCATTTTTAGTATCTTTACAGACAATGGAACTAATAATCTCAAAAGTATTTCTTTTCGAATATTTCAGAGATTGGAATTACTTGAATTCTTTTAATATTTGCAGCATCACATGAACTTTTGTCAAAGTCTTTGTATCTTTCTATATTTGATGGTGTATATTTAATTTGTAGACCTTTAACACCTGACTCTTTGCCACAAACAGAATCGCTTTCTGAATTAAAATTCAGCCTTTCTTTGATAAGTGGATTACGAGTTGATTTATTTCCCCTGATGTCGGTCTTGACGCTCTTTCCACATTTTGTTGATGAATTATTGTTGTTTTGTTGTCTTTTTTCAAGAGAGTTCGCTTGTAAATTCTTTTTAATTTGAGTAGTGTTTGAGTTTTTCGCATTTTTACTCACACGAAATACTCCAGTTTTTGTAGGTTTGCTGGACTTTTCTTGACTCTTTGAATTATTTACTGAAGTTTTCATCTTAGAAGGAAAGCCTAGAAATTAAAAATTAGTATGTATTAAAGAGCCTTGTTTGTAAGGAGATATAATTACATCATTAATCATGGAGAATTCTGAAAAGTTCACTTTATACTTCGATTGGACACTAGTAACTAGTGTAATGTGTCTAGTCCTTTCTTCGGTGCAGACTGAATTGTAACCTGACTGATAGAATTCAGCGAGTATTTGTCCTTACACCCAAACTGCTGCACCCTACTATTCACGACTTCTCACTAGAATCCCAGGTAACTACCCACCTGAATAGGGCAAGTCGCCAGTGAGTACCTCATTGATATTCAAGTGTTGGTTTGTAAGGATTCGATTTGTTACAGGATTTCATTATGAGCTGACATCATTTAGAGAACCATTGGAAAACCAGCACTGGAGTACTGGACAGCTGTTTCGTCCTAGTTTGGGACTCTATAGCAGTTCGCACCCGCCGGGATTCGAACCATCTGGTTTGAAGGCGAGCTCGTATACCATAGGTCGGGTATGAAGACAAATACTCGCTGAAGACATTGCTCAAAGGTCGCGCTATGTCGTGAATTGGGAGAAGTTAGAATTCATGGACCAATGGATCGGGTCCCAGGGGCTTAATGGTATACGAGCTCGCCTTGTAACCAGAAGGTCCTGGGTTAGAATCCCGGCGGGTGCGTACTGATGAAGAGTCTCGAGCTAGGACGAAACAGCTGTCCAGTACTCCGTGGTGGTTTCTAATGGTTCTCCAACCGATGTCAGCTCACGATCGAGTCCTGTAACCAATCAAATCCCTACAAACCAACATTTGAATACCAATGAGATGCTCACTAGCGACATGCCCTATTCAAGTAGGTAGTTACCTGGGGTTCTAGTGAGAAGTCATGACCAGTAGGGTGCAGCAGATCAAGTGTGATAGAATTCAGTCTGCACCAAAGAAAAGACTAGACACATCGCACCAGTTACTAGTGTCTAGTCAAAGTGTCCACTATAGTACTACAGGGAGTCATTTGCGGGCCCAAATAGCTCAGTGGTGGTAACGTCTCTGACTGCAGTTCTCACTGGGTGATGCGAGTTCGAATCTCAGAAGGGACATGAGTTCCTTCAAGGTTAGAGATACGCCTTGCTGACGAGTTCCAACTAACACGAAATCTAGGTCGGCCAAGGCTTCCTGCCGATTACCTCCAGCCATCTAATATCATCAAGTTCACTTCATAATAAACCTTTGCTGAAGATGTTGTCTAGAAAGCTTTGCAGCTAAATCAGCCACCTCAGAGTACACAACCGAAATAAAATCAACCCCACCTGAGCTACATGTTTTCTCTATTCCTACATATATATATCGAAATATCATTAAGAACGTTTTTCAAACTATAAATATTGTGCAGTTTCAAGAATTAATTTGACGAGAACTTATTATCTGTACACCATCGACTTGAATTATTTTCACAGAGTTGGCACTTACCAAAGTCTTGTAAACCTCATTTCACAGTGGATGGAAGTTCTTTGGCCTGGCCGGATTTCTGCTTCTACTCTGCTTATTTTCTAGCAATGAATAATCATATGCAAACTGGCAAAATGGTATTGCAGTTAAATTCCTAACAGAAGTCCTAAATTTCATACAGTTGGCTGCCTTTATTAATTTCAGCAAAGAAAGAACAAACATATCCGCTGGATAATACTGGCTCGCTTTTATTTTCGTGGATTCTTCTCAACTGAGTAAAATCCTGTACAGTATCAAATTAGAAGTTACAAAATTTATGGATATTCTTTTCTCACAGTAATGCCGAGTTATGGATTGAAAGTGTGGGCAGCATAATTCCAAAAGCTCTGTTAGTAGATGTCACTGTGAGAAAATTATGTTTAGGAATTTTGTTGTACACGGCTGAAAAGACTCTATGAAATAAAAGAAGTATGTTAAACTGCTGTCCCCTTGGGTTTCGAGTGGGACATAGGGCTTCAACAAAACATCTTCACTTTGCTCAATTCTCTGCGGTCTTCTTTGACTGACCTCACAATTGTCCACAGGCTCTCATGTCCTCCTCACACAATCCCATCCATGTCACCCTCCAATCCACTCCCAGCCTCTTCGTTTCCTGTTCAGCTTCCACTTGACGGTCTGGTGCGCGATGTCAACCAACTGTCTCTTCAGAGTATGTCCGATCCATCTCCATTCTCTTCGGAATGTTTTCTGAGCAAAAGTTTAATGGTTGGTTTATTCAAAAAGTTTATTTTTATCAATTCTCTATCGCCTTTTCATCTTCATTATGGAGCCAGCAAAGGCAGAAATTGGCGAAACTCTCCAGCCGGCCATTGGAAATGTTTTTCGTGACTCATAAACCAAGTTTCTGACCCCCTATGGAAGAAGTGACTCACTTGACATTGGTGTTGAAAATATGAATTCCGTTTTCTGTTCTGAATGGAGAAGATTTCCAGACTGATTTCAGAGTGAGGAAGGTCTGTCTAGACTTTCCGATTTTGGCTGGCTTTGACATCCTCATTCGAAGTGTCACCTGTAGTTGAAACGATGCTTCCTAGATAAACGAAGGAAGTGATCGTCCTCAGAACCATTCCGTTGACAACGACTGGTGCCTGTTGTTGGTGACTGTTTATGTGCGTAAGCTCCGTCTTCCCTATGTTAACCTAAAATTCTGTCTCTACTGGTGACTTCTTCTGCCACTTTGTTGGTTTTCACCTGCAAGTCTTTGAGTTTGTGTGACATGAGACAAAAAATCATCCACGCACGAAATTCAAATCTTCTAGAGTCTTCCTATCCGTTCAGCACATTCTTGTCTTCTTGTTAACCACAGTCTGACGCATAATCCACCTTATTACAGTTAGGAATGCCATTGGTTATAATAGGCAGCTAGCTTGTCTTACTCCTATCTCCACTTTCAACTCCTCACTGATTTTTCTGTTGGGGATCGCATGACACGTGACACTGTCATATAGCTGTTAAATGAAGTTGATGAAGACTTTGGGCACTGCACACCATAATGTTGAAGTAGTTTACAAATTACTGCTTAGTCACTGCTGTCAAAGACTTTTGCGAAGTTGATGAAACTGAGGTAGAGTTGAATTCAAAAGAAACTTATCAATGAATGGTGTACTAGATTTTATATTATATCACACTTACATCAGATACTTTCACTAAGAAAGTGACCTTACTGTCTTGAATTCAAACATTACAGCATGAAAAAAATCGACAGTAATCTAACCGTGTAAACCTTGACAATTCATCTAGAAGGACTGTGTGATACCTTTGTCTTCACCGATAACTGCAGTCAAGATTTGATCATTCTAGACAATTTCCCTGCAAGTTATTTATATCCAATTTGACAGAAGAAGTATCAAAGACAGGACTTCAGGTGAAAATAGGGACAACCGAGGTGATGAAGATTCCTGGCCGACAGTGACAACGACAACAACAACAAAAGACAACAATCAGCATAAATAGGAGAAATCTGAAAGAAGCAGCCTCCTTCACCTACCTACCTACCTACCTGGGAAGCATCGTCTCAACTACAGGCCGACGGAACTGATGATGATATCAAAGCGAGGATCATCGGGAAAGCAAGAGAAGCTTTCATTTCTCTCAAGTCCGTGTGGAGGATAACAGCACACAGCATGAAAAACAAGATCTGGATTTTCAACTCCAATGTAAAGTTAGTGCTACTTTACGGATCAGAGACTTTGCGCGTCATAAAGAGTAATTCGAACAAACTAAAGACCTTCATCAATAGCCGTTTTCGCTCAATACTTCGCTGAAGACCAGATGGTCAGAAAAGATCAGCTACAGGGATCTCTGGGAGTGAACCAACCAGGAACCGATTGTGTAACAAATAAGCAGGAAGAAATAGAGGTTTCATGCAACCGGTTCCCTTTATTAGTTTGAAGAGAGAAAGAGAGGTGGATTGGTCATACTCTGAGAAAACCATCAAGTGACCTCACACGCCAAGTCATCGTTTGAGTGGAACCCGAATGACAGTTGGCGATTTGGTCTTTAGTACGAGGTTGACATGGAGGAGGTCATACAGAGAAGAGGAGATGAAAGCATGTGGGTAGACTTGAGGGCAGGTGAAAACGTTATCAGAGAACTGAACGCAATAAAGAAGTGCGGCTGAAGCCCTATGTTCCTCTAGGAATTAAAGGAAACAACAATAATAATCGATATCTACATATTGCCCTTATCTCAACATATTTTGACTCTTAAACAAAAAATATCTCAGCTTTCGCTTTTCCTTTTACTGTGTAATTTATACTCTAAGTTCAACCTAATAGGAACTTCATTGTGCAACGGCGGTTTCCGACTTCACAGGTGTCGGGCAATAGAATATGTTTTCAAGTAAATAAGTGCAAGAACTGATTTGTAATTCATATTTACTAGGATGAATGAAGGTGAGATGCTTTCTGAATCAACAACTTGATTCATTTTCAATGACAGTGATTTGTTTTTTTACCTCAATAAGAGAAACTTCATTTTCGTTTGTTGTACACAAAACTTCGATAAATGTACAGTAATGAAGTGCTGGTCCCCATAAACGACCTGTAACAGCCGAGGTTGACTAAACTTTGTTTCGTTTCTCAAAATGCTTTCATGTGAACACGTAATCATAGCCTCTTCTAGGGAAGCCCTATTTATCGCCTTCATGGAGCATGTGGTGTTCCTCACAAAACCTGAAAGGGCAAAAGCTAGTGTCTGGTGCTGGTAACCAGACTGGTGGACATCCAGGTCTATCTAAAGAAGTTGGAAACCCCCAATTCCTAACCTTTGCTGTAGGTGGACTCTCGAATCTAAATAGGTCAAATGGCGTATGAACACGCCTTGGTCACCAGAAACCACAGGAACATAGTTCATGACGCTGCCGCACTACCTTGTGGGACAGAAGTGAAGTCGACTGCTGTCAGGGGGGGTGATTTTTTAAGATAGAAAACTGCTTCGGTCTTTACGTCTAAGCAGTATCCCATCCTTCGCACAACTACGAGATTTTGTGTGGCGCATCTTTTTTATGCCCATGATTTAACAAATTTTTGTTTGAGTAATACTAAATATAGTGCTGTGCGCTTTGCTATATAAACATGCTGATATCGAACTGTAATTTACCCTACTAGTTAAAATTTATTTTTATCAAAATTGACTAAAATGAAAAAAGGTTTACTTCGGATCTCAGAGAGCTGATTTGTCCATAAAAACCTAATTTCATGTTCTGTTCTTTAGAAGTTCAGAAAATATTCATGTGAAGATTTTGAACGGACTTTAGCAGTCATACTACACGCCGTCGTTAAATATTTTTAGTCAATGTCCACATATTGCCGAGCATTGTTTTTTTACAGAAGTCTGAAACTTCGCATCTATAAATTACTAACATCAGCCCTTGAATTTAAGAAATAACTTCAAAGGGCAACAATCAACTACGCCTGCTGTTTCCCGTCTACAAAATGCATAATTTCATAAATTATTATCAGCGAGGTTGACATTTTTAATTGAATCGACGAAATCAAATGTGTCGCCGAGGTTGTATCTCAACAGCTTTTCTTTCCCCCATCCAAGAATTTCTACCAACCACTTTGCGATTAGGTGGTATGACGAATTATTCATGTCTAAGATTGGATGGGCAGAGTGGGACGTCCTTATTGTGCACTCTGGGTAATCCGTACATTCGTAGGGATGAAGAACTAGATGGGCGAAGCTTTTCATATAGTTCTGTATTGATAATCGATTCATCTTTCATTTTTTTCAATAATTTAGTTAGCTGGAGCTCCGTCTGTTCAGTTGGATCTTTTTGGATCGTCTGTTTTTGAAATTTGTTGTCATCAGATAATCTGACTTGTTGAACAGAACAGCTCCAGAACGTTTGTCTGGTCGAGGTATTATCAGGTTTTCATTTGGTTTCAATTCTTTTGAAGGCATATTACGAAAAGTAGGTCTTTTGTTGATGTAATCGAGGCAGCAATTCAAGACAGTTGATTCGAAGTGTTCTGCACTGTCATTTAAGGTTGGGACTAGATCATTCATCTGACTAATCCAATTCTCAAATTGAACTTTAGTGTTTCATTCGCTTACTTCTGTCGGTGCATCACAAAATTTCTGTCCAAGAGACAAGAGTTACATTTGATTCGGCGAGAGAGAGACGTCGGAATGATTGAATACATATTTCTCAAGACAAGACCGAAAAGTTGTCTCCTTGGTGACGGATTTGAGGCTCTGGTTACGTTTCGTGATGATATCATCCATTATCTTCTCTGTAACTGTATCGGCGTAATCCTAGAATGACGTACGTTCACCAACAGTCAAATCGTAGAGAACGTGGAAGCTCAATGAAACATTGTGTTACAGTTCAGCTATTCTGGATCGGACGACATCAATGTGATTCGAGGTGTGTCTTCTCAGCGTGCTTGAATTGGGAGATATATAGTTTCGTTTTAGACTTTTCCAGAATGCTTTCGGGTATTCATCCTTATCCATACAGCTCCTCCATAATGAAATCTTTGCATTCGCTCCAGCAAGCTTGACAGACAAACGTAGAAACTTGTTCAGTTCCTTTACCGTTGAACGCTCTTTGCCATTTTTCAAATCCCGGAATAGACACATTTGATCGTAGGGAATAATAAAAAGATGGTTGCAGCGAGAAAATTTTCTTTTCACTCATCTGGTTCTACATCGTCACGAATCTATGGACTGCCCAAAGTGCACATAAAAGGACGTCCCATTCCACCTACATACCTATACCATCTATTGCGAAGTGTCTGGTAGAAATTCTTTGATCGGGGAAAGAAACGCTGACGAGATACAACCTCCTCGACGCATTTCATTTTGTCGTTTCAATTAAAAGTATCAACCTCGCTAACAAAAAAATTATTATAAGTAAATCGTACATTCTGATAATAAACACCCTGCAATATCATTGTTATAAACGTCCTAAGTCTTACCTTTTGGCGGTCTGTTGATATCACTCGGTCCTTCAGGACGTACAAATAATCTTGTCTGATCTAATTGATGCTTTGAGAATTCAGCAGCCTTGATCCGTAATTGTTCTCCAACACTTATACGAAAAAAGTATATTCGATTTGCAAGCAACCTGTTTAAAAATAATTACAAAGTTGAGATAACTTTGGAAATAAGCAGGATAGGTTTGATTGCGAAACGTCAGTGCAACATCAGACAACATAAAATACAGGAGATAATTTAAATTAAATCTACCTCTTAGTGAATTAGCCAGCAAACGTGAATGAAACTGTGCTTTGGTGTTTAAAATGCACTCAAATTGTCACGATTTTCATAAAGTTTGGTGTGAATAAGTCATGTCTTCACGAAGTAAATAGGCGAGTTAGAGAAACACTTTTCTATTTTATCAGGTAAAGGCAATTTCTACCAATCTTTTTATGTGAATTTTATTTTATCCAAGCATTCATCATAAATTAAATTCTTATATTATTATTCCCTTGCCTTCCGAGTGATACACAGGGCTTCAACAACACATCTCCACTTTCTTCTGTTTCCTGCCGTCCTCTTCAGCTGGGTCCACGATTGACCAGGCTCTCTCATCTCTTCCTCACATGACCTCCTCCATGTCACTCTCGCAATGACCACCCACTCGTTGCTTCTGAACGGGATTCCACTCGAGCGATGGCATGCATTGCATGCAATGTCATTTAGCCACCTCCTCAATGTATGCCCGACCCATCTCCACTTTCTCCTACATATTTGTTGAGGGATCGGCCCTCACCTGTTGGTTTGTTCCATAGTTTCTTGTTGCTTATTCTTTCTGGCCGCCATTTGATCTTCAATATGGAGCCAGCCGGCGAAGATGACAGCTGTTGATGAAAGTCTGCAACAGGCTGTTGGAAATCCTGTTCGTGACACACTCTCTGTGCAAGTTTCTGACCCGTATTGAAGAACCGACTTCACATTGAAAATTCGAATCTTGTTCCTTATGCTGAGTGCAGAAGATTTCCAAACTGGTTTCAGGTTGATGAAGTCGTATCTTGCCTTCCCAATTCTTACTTTGACATCTTCATCCGTTCCACCAGCCTGTGGTTGAAACCGTGCTTTCTGGCCAGATAAGTGAAGAAAGTAACTATCCTCTGTTAAATCTCCCCCGTTGATGGTGATTGGTGCTGGTTGTTGTTGCTGTTGGTTGGTTATCTTCATCACCTCCGTCTTCTCTATGTTCACCTGCAGTCCTGTTTTCTGTGACAGTCTCTACAGACAGTTTATTGGTTTTCTCTTGCAAGTCTTCGAATTTGTGTAACACTTTACGTATATCATCTGCGAAATCCAGATCTTCTAGAGTCTACTTATTGGTTGTCCAGCGTTTTCCTGACTCCTCGCCCCCAGCAGTCTTACGCGTAATCCAGTCCACCACAATTAAGAATATCATCGGCGATAGTAAGCAGGCACCCTTGCCCTACTCCTGTATGCGCTTCGAACGCTACGCTGAGTTGTCCGTTGTGGATCACCTGACACATGGCAATGTCTTATAGCCATCTGTCAAGTGAGGTTGATAAAGACTTGGTCACTGCACGCCCTATTGTTGAAGTAGTTTCCAAATTACGTTTCGGTCAACGCTGTCGAAGGTCTTTTTGAAGCCGATGAAGTTGAGGTAGAGGTTTGAATGCCGTTCTATGCTTTGTTCGGTGACAATGCGTAGATTTGCAATTCGATCAGCAAATGATTTGCTTTTCCTGAATCTGGCCCTCTTATTCTGGTAGGTGGGGCGGAGTTCTGTATGTAGTGCATCCTTTATTCTTTCCAGGATGATGCGACTTAGTATTTGACTTGGCGTGGACAAGAGCATTATTCCACGCCAGTCAGTTCTTGCACAGGCCTATCTAAATCGCTCTTCTTTGGCAGTTTGACGAGATAGCCAGGCCTTCTTCTAATCAGTAGGCACCTTTCCTTCTTTCCAAACCTTTTGCAGTAATGGAGTGAGAACATCTACCGTAATCTCTGGGGCCGTCTTCAGTGCTTCGGGAGGAATACCATCTGGTCCTGCTGCCTTCCCGGCCGGCGTTCAGTAGCTTGATCGCACTCAGGATTTCTTCTTTCGTTGGAGGATTGGTGTCCACTGGCATTTCCGTGTGTGCTGTTGGTTGGATTATTTATATTTGGAGTTTGGTGCATTACATAAAATAACAGTAATTCGACTATAGTAATATTCTTGAGAGATGCCACAGATGTTCATAGTTATCTTGTGAAGCCATATAGACGCAACATACTACTTGAATTCCCTTGTCACCTCAAGGTGAGTAGAATTGTCACATGTGGAAAAAATTCAGTGACTTTATCATGCCACTTTATCATATCAAAAACACCACACAGATTCCTTTTAAGATTAGTATCACGCTGGTATTTAAACTTACAGAGTAGAGTAGAGTTTAACTTTGTTTGACTAAACAGCCAATTGACTTAACTGGGAAAAATAAACCAACCTTAAGAAGGTTTCATCATCAAAAGAAATCATTTAGAGAACCAATGTACCGAAAGATCAATGGAGTTTTTGACTTGACACTAGTAACTAGTGTGATGCGTCTAGTCCTCTCTTTGGTGCAGACTGAATTCTATCAGTCAGGTTGTAATGTGGCCACCATTCTAGGTAGCTCGCCATCACGGTGTACATAGTTTGTGATGATATCAGGTGGTTGGAGGCAATCGGCAGGAAGCCTTGGACCTAGGTTTCGTGCTAGTTGGCACTCGTCAGCAAGGCGTATCTGCAACCTTGAAGGAACTCATGTCCCTTCTGAGATTCGAACCCGCGTCACCCAGTGCTTCAGTCAGAGACGTTACCACTGAGCTATTCGGGCTCGCGATTGACCTCCTGTAGGACTGTAGTGGATATTTTGATTTGACACTAGTAACTAGTCTTTCCCGGGCTACTTAGAAGAGACTTTGTTATACTGCTTGGGGCACGAAAAGCCATCGGTAAGGCGTGTGAGGTGATACCACTTGGTAATACCACTGTTGACAGACACCTGGATTCCTGCAAGAAATTAGCAAATATTATCCTGTCACACTCCGAACATCCTCTCCCTGCATCTCATCCATCAGGTAGAACTAGAAGAAACTGTAGAAGACCGTATGATCGGATGACTAAGTACAGAAGCCCTACAATACCTTATTTGGCAGGCACACATTTTATGTGATGAGAAAAGTGTAAGACAGGAAAATACCAACTTACTGAGGAACTCTAAGTGAACGGTTTTTTGTTTTTTGTCCCCATTATTACATTGTTGCTAATATTTTCATTTGATTTAAGTTTGTATTCACTTCATATTGAACAATCTTATTAATTTGATTCCCTATTTTAATTATTACCCCCGTAATGAGGAAATTAGATGCAATACTGATTATATTACATGCTGAAAATTCCATATTTGTATCAAAAGTATTGTCTGGAATAAAGCTATTATTGTTATTATTAACTGATTATATCTATTATGAAGCCAATCTTAAATTTAATTAAATCCTGATAATTCGTAATCTGTCACTATCAGAATGAGTAGGTAGACGTAACTAGTCCCCTGCTGATAGTCCTCTAGAATTTATAATATGGCATGAATAGTTGTAAATAAACCGCCTTTACTGTTGTGTACCAGTTATTAAAATTACACAAAATAGTAGGATAGAAACACACTGCTGAAGGTCAACATATTTTAATTAAAAAAAAGAGACTGATAAATCAGTGTTCAGTCACGACGTCGACACGCTTTTCATGCCACAAGAGTAACGTGATACCAGCAGAAGTGAATTTCATATACATTTCAGTTTGAATTTCTGAAACATAATGACTTACAAACACTTAAAACACAAATACTGAAGAGTTTACTCAAATTAATAATAGTAATAATTTGCCTTGTTCCAAAATAGTACTCACAATACAGTGTGGAATTCTCAGCATTTGGTACAACATTCCACTTAATTTACTCGACAACAGCAAAAACAAAAACAAAAAATAATAATATTACAAGAGTTAAAGTAGAGGTGAAGTGATTCCTGATTATTTTAATTTCCTAAGGTAGAAGATTAGTCAGAACATTTTCTTAGAAATCGACAAGATAAAGAACAACCAAGAAAGCTCAGAGGACAGAACTATTCCAAGATGTTTAATTCTTGACCTAGCATCATGTTAATGAACAAGTTCCTGTAGATTACGTCTATGCTTGAAAGGGAAGTTAATTGTCTGATGTGTGGAGGGACAGACTATTCAGCTTATAGCACTGGCTAATCTCCAACAAAAAGTTATTAAGTTTGAAACAGCCAGATAGGGAAGTAACTGGCAACGAGACAGTCAGATCATCATTATATGTAACAAAGTTGATTTCTTTCGAAATAAGCAAGTCATGTAAGAAGAAAGAAAATGAAAGAGGATAGGAAACAGAGGTTTGAGGCGCACTGGTTTCAGTAAGCAAGGCAGAGGAATACTGCATTCTGTCAGAGAAATAAAAATGCAACTGGTTGACAACTTATCAGTTGGTTTGCATCAAGGATAGCTTATTTAACAGAAGACATCTGAGTGTAGAGTCAGAAGAGGATATTTAGTCCAGAAAGGTATATAGAACATATTTCTTCCCTTTGTCTAAGTAGAAAACAGCAGTATGAAGCAAGACAGCCGCACATAAAGTACTTCTATCCTGTTTATAAGAAAACCTTTTAAGATAGTTGAAACTTTTCACGAAAGATTCAAACTTGAGTAAAGGCAGTTTCTCTACTAATTTCAAAAAGGGAGAAGTAATTGCTTTAGATCTAAATTTAACATGAAAACCAAAACCATAATTAGGGTGGTGGGATAATTTTGATGTCTTCCAATTCTGCAGGTACAGCATTACTGGGAAAGGAAACATTGAAAATGTTTGTAAGAGGATAATATAAAATGTCAGCACATCATCTTCTGAGGAAAACAGCAGGTATACTATCAGCCCCAAGGCTTTTAGGACGGTTTTGGGGATTTCATATATTTGAAAACATCATATGATGCTCACTAGCGACCAGCCGTATTCAGGCAGTGACCTCGGGTTCTAGTGGGAAGCCTTGGCCAGTAGGGTGCAACAGGTTGAAGGTGACGCAATAACCCATCGAAGAAGACACTGGGAAGTAGTCGCGCTATGTCATGAATTGGCAGAATTCGGAGTTCATGGGCTGGCCACTGGATCGGGTCCCAGTGACTTAGTGCTCTACGAGCTAGCACGCCTCGTAACCGGAAAGTCGTAGATTCGAACTCCGTGGTGTGTGTTCGTGCCAATGAAGAGTCCCAATCTAGACTGGCGAAACAGCTGTCGACTACTCTCTGTAGGTTTTCCAATGGTTCTCTAAGTGATGTCAGCTCATGATGAAATCCTCCAACCAATTAAACATCAAAAGTGTTAAAATTATGAAAGCGAATAACCTTGTTATTTGTAGCATTAGGAATGAAACCGTCATTAGGAGAGCGTATGAAAGATTTGTTAAGAGTATGTATTTACATCAACAGAGGAAAAAATCATACTTTGTTTACAACTGTCAGTAAATGTTTCCACATATATGAGGGTGTTTTACGTAATAAAAGTCTTTGGGAAAAAGTGTTCAACACTGCTTAACAGATATGCAACAAGAAATTTATGATCTGACTTACTTATAAGTTATTCGATCAGTACCATCAGGGTCAATGTATTTAATTAGCGTTTGTAGGTCATCAGGAGTTAGTGGAATTTCAGATTTCTAAAATCAAACAATTTTGAAAGAAATTATTAGATGGGGAACCCAATTATTGATATATATGTATATATCTATTAACCTCACCTAGTTAGTCAGTTTACTAGCGCTGGTCCTACTTTCAGAGAAAGAGGGAAGACTGGGCTTGGAGTTAACGCCCCTATTCCGGAAAATCAACCTTATCGTTACAGAACATCCGGTGCACAACAACTGGAATCTAAGAGACGGGATGACGCCAGCTGGTGAATGGAATGTCTGCACAGTGTTCGGCCAAAAAATGAGAAGATACGATATCGGAAGTGAACTTTCCCAATTGCTAACTGAGGAGTGAGTAATGTTTTCCGTTCATTTAGACAACAACCAAAAGCACACCGAGTGTAGTGGTTATCATGATGTTATCGCCAGCGTCGAAGTCTCTTGTGCAATGGGAACCAATCTTCTCCAGGATTATGACAGCAAGATTTAATTCAAAAAATGGAAAATTACAATTATCCAATACTAAGCTCCTACAAACAACGCAGATCAAGAGAAGAAGTAAGAATTCTAGAGATAACTGTAAATAGTTATGGACCGTTGAGTAAAACCGCGCTCCAGGCCATCTTTCGAGTTGAACCCATATGACAAAGGATGAGTCCGGATATGATACGGAAGATGTTCTGTGAAAAGGAGACGAGAGCCTATGGGCCATTGTGGAACCAGCTAAAGAGAACTGCAAAAAGCAGGATATGCTGTGGTAGCCTTTTGTTCCACTCGAAATCTAAGGGAATATTAGGTATATGTATAATACAGATGAAACTTTACTCCCATAAATAAAATCGCGGTCTAACGCAGAATGAAAGGAGTTCCCTAAAATATGTGTGGAAGAAATATCATTCTTATAATATTTCCTATCCTACTGTGTCAGACAAGGCAATCAATTCATTTAACTTGCATAAAGCAAGAACAAACGTTTTTGCAGTAAAATATGTTACCGTCATCATTTATTTCTTTAACTTCTCATCATCTCAGCTGCTTATAGCCTAAAAAAATTATAATTAAGTTCATGTACACAAAAGCCCTAACAAACTTAGGAATTTCACATTGTCAGTCGACAGAAGGTTCCACAATTAGTGAACAGTGCTCAGAAAATTACACATATAATTTTTACACAGGGAGTTCAAGTTTAAACAAAGTAAGTGTATGCATACAATGGCAAGGGAGATGCGTAAGATGATGAGTGACTAATAAATTAAGCAACAATGTACTGAGTTCAAACGAAATCACGGAAACAAGAGACAAGCGAAATTACACCATATTAAGGGGGGGTGAGGTTAAAGCCAAAGATTACGTAATCAGATGAAAAACTATAATGAAAGACATCGAGTTACCAGGATGGGCGAGGAAAGACTACTGATAACTGCTTCTTTCTGAACACATATCAAATTTCAATCACATCTCAGATTTTAGGAACACGTACCGAAACGCCTACGTCTCAAGCAAGGAGGGAACGCTTATACTAGGCATTTACTTGACACGAGTCATGAGGTGGAAGCCGCGAAATCCTCTAAAATTATCAATAGACAAAAAAGCTCCGTTCTACTCAAGTTTGCCGAAGCAATCTCTATCAAACGCCTGAAACCCGATTTATGTGTTCAGGAAGATGCAGTCATCAGTAGTTTTTCCTTGCCCATCCTGGTAACTCGATGTCTTTCATTATCATGTTTTTCATCTCATTACGTAGTCTTTGGCTTTAACCTCACCCCCCCTTAATATGGTGTAATTTCGCTTGTCTCTTGTTCCTATGATTTCATTTGAACTCAGTACATCGTTACCTAATTTATCAGTCACTCATCATCTTACGCATATTTCGTCCCTTTTACGTAACTCCCTTGCCATTGTATGCATACACTTACTTTGTTTAAACTTGAACTCCCTGTGTAAAAATTATATAAGTGAAATTTTATGAGCACTGTCCACTAATTGTGGAACCTTCTGTCAACTGACATCATGTAAAATTTTCAAGTATGTTAAGACTTGACTATGCATAAACTTAACAATGTATTTAGACTGTAAACAGATGATGAAAGGTTAACGAAATAAATGATGGTACCATATTATTCTGCACGAACCACTGTTGTTCCTACTTTTATTCAAATTCAGAAAGGGGAATAAATGTATGAGTTTTCTGAGCTATATATTTAAACCTGTCAGAAAGTCAACTTTGACTAGAATAAAGTTGCTACGCATAAATACTAAAAGCACGCGAGTTCATTGCATTTTCCGCGTAATAAACACTTCTCACTCTTGATGCCAATTTATTACAAAGTATCAATACAAATATAGCCTCCTTCTTGATAAATCTGTAAACAAAATTCTCATAGGGAATTATACAATAACTTACTATCATTCTTTCCGTGAATTGAGCAGAGCTGATAACTCCTGCTTGTTGAGGATCCAGTAAATGATATAAATCCAATAACCGCATTCCATGTCTATTAAGATAGTTGATCAAGAATGTCACAGGATCTGTTTTACCTGAACACAAATGAACAAAAGTAATTTTCTTGCATAAACCTCAAAATTTATAAAGAAAGATTTTATTTTTACTCACCAACCGCCAGAGTTCCAACCCAGGACTTTCCGGTTACAAGGCAAGCTCATTTACCATTCAGCCACTGGGATCCGTTTCAATGACCTATGGATTTTAACTTCTACTTTTCAATGGTTCTCTTACAGATATCAATCCGTGATCAACTCGTAAAAACAAAACTAATCCTTACAAACCAACTACAGAAAATTAATATGATGCTCGCTAGCGAGTGACTTGCTATAGGATGGAGTTTCCTGGAGTTCTAGTGACCAGTGAGGTCCAATTAGATGTCACGTGTGAGGATGGATGTCCCACTGATGATATTGGTTGGTGCTAGTCGCACTACATCAAGAATTGGTAGAAGTTAGAATTCATGGACTGGCCATTTAACCGGGTCCCAGTGGCTGAATGGTATACGAGCTTGCCTTGTAACCTGGAGGGCCTGGGTTCGAAATCTAGCGGTGGGTGCGTACTGCTGATGATTCCCAAAAACTAGGACGGAACAGCTGTCCAGTACTCCCTGATTTTCAATGGCTTTCTAACTGATATCAATCCGTGGTCAAACTCGTAAAAACAAAAATAATCGTTACAAACCAACTATAGAGAGATTTTATTGCAGTATTTAAAGTGATTGCAACATACTGACGTAAAGTTTTACAGAGATTCGAAGTTAAATATTTTAGGATAATTCTACTGTTATGGAATCTGTGAATTCCATCCGTCAGTTTGTTAATTCATTCATGACAGCTTACACATTCCACACAGGTATGATAGGCTCTTCATTTTTTGCTTCTCATAACCATAAAGCCTAGTTGAGACAAGTAATCTTCCCTCAGAACATTTGATTCGCTTAAAAAATGCATTCCATTTCGGACAGTTGTTGAATACGTCACTTGATCCAAACATAATTCGATGGATTACTGAATGCAATACCTACAGCGCGTTTGTTGTTTAATTGTAGAATGCTTGCCTGCCCTGTAAGAGGTCCGTATCTGATTCCTCATCGACTCCCATCTAAGACTTTCCTAGCCGGTTAATAATACTGGAAAAGAAGGGAGGTTGAGCACGAGGCTGGCAATTCCAACCCATAAAAATAACACTATTACAAATTGCACTCCAAAACTTTGCTGCAGACATTATTACTGTAGCGGAATAAGTGTTTGGAAAATCTCTCTGATTACAATATGAATACTGCTCTGGATATTTCAACTAACTTTTCAGTTATCATCCGTTTTTCTCCAACACCGCATATCACTCTTCTGACATTTGCATACCATCTGCTGACTTATTCCTTACTATTTGTTTTTGTCCCTGTTTAATCTCTAATTTTAATGCTTCTCTTTGTAGTCGCACTTTACATTGATCATGTATTTTTTACGATGTGGCTTTGTTTGCGTGAATCAAAGTAACTCTGGTCTTAGACTGTCTACAAGAATCGCTGGTGTGTGATTCTCTTGGGTAGAGTTTTTAATGCCGACTTTCTTAAAATATTCTAATTAATCCTCGGGTACTTCTTATAGTTGAATTTTAGCTAACTAATTTTGTTCTAGAGTACGTGCTTTGTACTTAGAAGGTTCTCTCTCTTTCTTCTTGTATAGCCGCCTAACGGCACTGTTGAAGTAATTTTGCGTTCCCACATGATATTATTCTTAAATAGCACCTCAGTTTTCATTTCAAACCACTATCTTTTTGTTGTCTTTGGAGCATTTTGTGACTGTGCGCGTCTCAATAAAGTCTTGGACCACAACAAGTCGGTTTTGGTCGGTTATTTTAGATTGCTCTATTTTGCTAATATTACTACATTTTTCATTGAGTAGGTCTGGGATTCGATCCCTGGCCAACACATTCTTAAACCTCACTTAGCTGATATTCAGTCTAATAAAGAGGGAAGGTTGGGTGTGATAACCACAACCCTACCCCATAAAAATTAAACAACTCTGCTAATGAAACCTCAAAGCTCTAGCTTGAAACCCTATATTCTACTTGGATTTCAAAGGAATAAAATAATTACAAAAACTGAATTATTTACAAACTCGGTACAAATATGTCTTACTCTCAAAATGCTAAGAATCGTCTAATTGTTCAGCGTGAAAAGTAGTTATTCATGAATTAAATTCGTGTGGAGCAACAATTCCTAATACCCGCTGAAATGTATATATTATATTATTTGGGTTCTAAATATGCTAGTTAAACTATTCTGTGAACCCAAACAAACAAATCTATACAAAACAGAATCATTGAGTAAAGAATTTCCTTTTCGATAACTTCCTCTTCTGGCTATACAATTATATATTATTATTATATCCTTTAATTCCTAGAGGAACATAGGGCTTCAGCCACATATCTCCATTGCGTTCGGTTCTCTGCTAGAGTCTCCACCTGGCTCCAAGTCTGCCCAAACGCTTCCATCTCCTCTTTACATGACCTCCTCCAAGTCACCCTTACCCTTCCACTGACGACCAACTCGCTGCTTCCCTTTCGGGTTTCACTCGAGCAATGGCTTGTCTAGTGATGTCACTCACTTGATGGTTTGTTTCCTCAGAGTATGGCCTGCCAATCCATCTCCATTTCTTTCTGCCTATTTGTTTCACATTCGGTTCCTGCTGTGTTGGTTCGCTCATTGCCAAAGATCCCACCCTGTTGCAAATCTTTTCTGGCTGGCCATCTGATCTTGAGTATTGAGCGAAGACAACTGTTAATGAAGGTCTGTAGTTTGTTTGAGATGCTCTTTATGACGCGCTGACCAAGTCTCTGATCCATCCGTATAGTAGCACTGACTTCACATTGGAGTTGAAAATCCGGATCTTATTTTTCATACTAAGGAGTACTGTTGACCTCCACACAGACTTGAGAGTAGTGAAAGCTTGTCTTGCTTTCCCGATTCTTGCTTTGATATCCTTGTCAGTTCCGCTTGTAGTTGAAACGACAATGTTTCCCAGGTAAGTAGGTAAAGGAGGTTGTTTCTTTCAGGTTCCTCCCATTTATACTGATCGTTGTTGCTGTTGGTAGTGTTGCCCAGGAATCTCCATCACCTCTGTTTTATCTATGTTCACCTGAAGTCCTATCTTCTCTGGATGCTTCTTCTGCCAACTTGTTGCTTTTCGCTCGCATATCTTCCAGTTTGTAGGAAATCAGACATATATCATCGGCGAAGTCCAGATCCTCCAAGTTTTTTGTGTGAGTCCATTTTATGCCTGTTTCCTCATTGCCCACTGTTTGTCGCATTATCTAGTCTGCTGCAATCAGGAAAATCATTGGCGATAGTGGGCAGCCAGCTTGTCTAACTCCTGTCCTCACTTCGAAGGATTCCGTAAGTTTCCCGTTGTGGATTACTTGGCGGCATGCAGCATTGTCGTACAACTGTTCGATGAGATGTATAATTGTCGGTGGCACCCCGTAGTAGGGAAGTAGTTGCCAAAGAACCTCTCGTTCGACGCTGTCAAAGGCCTTTCAAAGTCGATGAAGTTGAGATAGAGAGGTGACTGCCATTCCAGGCTTTGTTCAGTGATGATCCGTAATGTGGCGATTTGATCAACACATGACTTGTTTCTCCTGAATCCAGCTTGTTCTGGTCGAAGTTTTTCATCCAGGGCTTGTTTGATTCTCTCCAGGATGATGCGGCTTAGTATTTTGCTTGAGACGGACAGGAGCATAATTCCGTGCCAGTTCTCGCATTCACTTAATTCCCTGTTTTTGGCAATTTGAATTACTATCCTCTCTTCCAATCCTCAGGTACTTTGCCTTCTTTTCACACCTTCTCCAGTAGTGGCGTCATCAAGTCCGCTGTTGTCTCTGGATCCATTTTCAACGCTTCTGCTGGGATTCCATCTGGTCCTGCTGCTTTTCCAGCTTTCAGCATCTTGATTGCCTTCAGGACTTCTGATTTCGTCGGGAGGTTGGTGTTCACAGGTAGCTCTGCCTCCATTGTTAATATTGTTGGGCGCGTTGTAGGTGGTGGTCGATTTAGGAGTCTTTTGAAGTGTTCAGCCCAGTGTTTCCTTTGCTCCATTTCTTTGGTGAGTGACTTTCCATTGTCATCCTTCACCGGCTTGATTTGTGTCAAACGTTTGCCCGATAGGTACCTAGTAGTTTGGTAGAGTGTTGCGAGATCTCCTTTGCCTTCAGCTTGTTCTGCCTCACTTGCCATGGTTTCATAGTACTTTCTTTCGTCTTCTCTGGCACTCTTCTTTACTCTTTTGTTCAGTGTCTTGTAGCTTGCATTCAAATCCTGTTTTTGTTGCTCATCGGTGCAGTGGAGAATCTTTTGTTTCATCATCCCTCTCTCTTCTATTAGTTTCCAAGTGTCCGTAGTGAGCCATTGTTTGTCCTGTCTCTTCTTTCTGCCTAGAACTTCCATGCAGGTTTGACTCCACACTGTCTTCAAGTTGTTCCAGTGCTTTTCGACGCTGACCTCTTCGCCAGTGTTGATTTGTGTCTCGGCATTGTCATTTATGCTTGCAGTGAAGATATCCTTTGTGGCCTGGTCCTTCAGTTTTTGAGTGTTGAACTTGGCTTGTGGTCTAATACAATTATATATATATATATGTTTATATACACAGAATTTTCTAGAATAGTAGTCAATAACAATATTAGTGTTTTTTTAAAATAATATCTATTTGTTAAGCAAGATCATTGGAATTACAGTTCATTAAAGATGCTTAAATTATGATAATCATAAAAAAATCTAATAGCAAATAGAATTTAAAACTAAAATTAAGGAAATTTTCACAAAAAGTTGAGGGTCATTCAAACCTAGACGGCCAAGATAAGGACAATGTCTGAACCAACTTCTTTCGGATACATAAATTAGGCTTCTTAATGCTGATGCCGACTCCTCACAAGTATGTAGTAGACGGACTCTGAAGGCGAAATTAAAATTAGTTAGTTTGTAGCAGATGACTTTGAAAGCCTCGTTGACAGCTGTCTTGTGTTGTGTATCTACAAGATGAGATAGAATATAGCTATGAATGGATTTGTTTGTCCCTTAATTAACCATGCAGGAGGATGTTGGGAAATTCGAGGAGCAACGTGCCTTATTGTACGACCTATGTAACTGGCTCCACAGAAGCAGTTGAATTGGTAAATACACATGGAAGATGCGAAGTTAGGCAGTTTATCTTTTACTCCTTAAGGCAAAATAGGGGTGGTCCTGAAGACACAGAGTAAATCAGCATCACTGAAAGTTCTTTTTAATGCATTCTTTAGGCGAAGTGTTAATATTACGCTGATGTTATCCCCGAGGAACTGAATTTGTAAGAATAAGGCCTTTTTAGGAACTGGGCTGCATTGATTTTTGTTTCATATTCTCATCAATAAACTTTTCTGGATAACTCTTTTCACTCAGTAACCGTTTAATATTATTAAGTTACTCATCAAGACATTCATCCGAGAAGATTGCTCTTGCTCTATGGACCAAACACTTTATCAGGTTGCCATTGTATTTCAAGTGCATGAAGCTGAAAACGTTAGCATACTAACCAGCTGATGAAGGTTTTCTATATACACTTCTTCCAATTGTGCCATCCTCTATTCTAGTCATAAGTACGTCCAGGAATGAAGTACTAGAGTCTTTTTCTTTCTCAATAGTAAAATTTATTGCAGGATGAACCTCGTTAAATTTATCCAGGATGTTCTTTGCTTCCTCCTCATTTTTCATAATCAAAAATGTATCATCCATATACCGGCAGTAGAATTCAAGTTCATCAGTAATATCTTTCAAAGGCCCATTTTCTAGTTTATCAAGGAAATTGTCGGTTAGAATGGGTCCTAGTGGTGACCCCATTGCCACACCGTCGATTTGCAATTAATAGTGTTCTCTGAGCTGGTTGGTTTGGTTGCGCAGCTTTCGTCGTCCTTTTGGACAACACCTTCGGAAAACGGTCAATACAAATGTAAAGATGGTTACCAGGAGACGCAATTATATCACTCATGGAGAAATTTAAATCATTTCACTTTATGCTAAACATTGTGCTGAAGATGTTGTCCAGAAGGAAAACGAAAGCTCCGCAACCAAATCAGCCAGCTCAGAGAATACTATTAATTGCAAATCATCCACCTGAGCTACAAATCTTCTCTATTACACCATCGGTTTGTTTATATAGTTCCTTATTAAATAAAAAGTGGACATTCACTGTGCATTTCAAGAGAAGCTCTTTCATAAAAGATATAGGAATGCCGACATCGATGTTTCCTCTTATGAGTTCTTTGCATACAAAGTCTACTCTTTCCATAAGTGGTACATTAGTGAATAAGGAAGATACGTCAAATGATATCATGAATTTATTGTCAAGATTCAAATCTTTTACCCTTTCAACAAATTCAAAAATATTCTTTACACTGTGTTTCACCAACTGGGTATGGAGAGGCTGTAAGAGTTCGACTAACCATTTGGCAACGGGATTGTATGGTGAATTTAACATATCTAATACTGGTTGAAGTGGTACACCAATTTTGCGCACTTTAGGCGAGCCATTTTGATCTTGGTGTGAACGTTCCAGTGGGTTTCAGTGATGTATACTGACTTTGTGAGATAAAGCCTTGTTTTTTCAGGCTTTTTTTCAATGTTTCCGCTAACTGTTTCTCTATCTTTTCAATCGGATCTAACAACAATAATCACCAACACTTTCATTATTTTGTACCTTTTAATTAAAAGCATCACGTAGAAGGGTATTACACTGTTCAGTGTCTTTTGAATAAGTCTATCTGAATGTGGAAATGTTTCGCTCTTTGCTTATTATGATCACTTGATCAGCACGATGCATATTTAAAGTTGTCAGAATAGTGATAAATTACCACCTTCACCTTGATCTGGAAATCTTTTCTAGTAAATCTAAGTTCGCACATTTTAATTCCCTCTACATTAGAACAATAAAAAAACAAATTACAGTTCTGAATGTGTAAAAAAACTTCCTCCTAACTTACTATACTTTCCTCTACGTGGTTCCCATTTGATACAATTTTCAGCTTTAAGTGTAAATTGGCGTCTTCGGTTGATACGAAATACTTGCTGTGAGATATTTTCATTAATTGTCAAGCCCTCGTTTCAAAAGAAAAAAACCTAATGTTAGTGTTTTCAATAGAAAGGTTACTGAACAAAGTATATTCTTTTCTATAACTTCATCATCATCAGGTTCTACAGTTAAACTTACACATAAAGGCGAATGAATGAATTAGTGTTATTAACAACATTAATGTTGTTTAAATAACATCGAATCAATCAATCATAATTACATGAATGGATTAGAGTTCCATAGCATCAACATAACAATACACTGAATATCAGACAGGCAAATTAGGAAAGATAATAATAAGAATTCATGATTTATAGTCTCCACTGAAGGCCAGCCAGAGCAGTAGTAGTGGCTGGACCTTATTCTTCTGCCACAGAGCACCGGTTGTTTCAGGCAAATCGATATAGCTTCTGCTGTTTGGAGTATGCGGTATCTCAACGTTTTTGGCAATTAATTTGGTACCCGATAGATGATTGTGGAGAAGGATTCTCCAATGCTGGCTTTGTGGCCAGCTAGATTGAACCGGGTGTTTTAATATCAAAATGTTGATGGTTTTCACTACACCTTTATTTAGTCACGCTGGTAGGTGTTCCTTAGAGTGCACGAAAAGTCAAGTTCGTGGAGCGATGGCCAATATGACTCGCTCCACCACAAGAGCAATTAAATTGGTAGATACAATTGGAAGTGGTTAGTCTAGGTACTTCATCTTTCAGTCAAGGTATCATCATCGGTCATGTAGAAAATAAGACTTGTAGGTCACCAGCATGAAAAGTTCTTTGAATGGATTTTCTTAACTTGCCAGCAATTACTTCAATAGGTGCATCACCCTTCAACTGAAGTCGTATATATAAAAGTTTGTTATTTACACATGGAGAATAGTCCTTTTCTGCCTAACTGGTCACTTGTTTCTCGATAAATTTTTCGGGATAGCCACTTTTAATCCTTATTTCATCTTTAATTACCTCTTCTGAACATCTAGCTTTAACCCTGTAGATGAAGGTCTTTAGTAAATTTTTTGTGTACTGGAGAGGAACAAAGTTGTGAAAATGTGTATATTGTCGTGTTCATGTGCTTTTCCTAAGCAAATTTCTTTTTATACTACCATCTGGTTTTCTTGTAAGGAGGACATCTAGGAAGGCAATTCTGTTTTGGGATTCCTCTTCGCACGTGAATTTCATAGCAGAATGTACTTCATTGAATTGAGTTATTATTGTGTTCCTATCCGAATCATTATCACAAAGAATAAAGGTGTCATCCATATACCGGCAATAAAATGAGAATTTTCTGATAAGGTTGTTCAAAGGTACATTTTCTAGTTTACTTAGAAAGAAATCAGCCGAAATGGAGCCCATTAGGGAACCAATTGCCACCCCGTCCACTTGTCTGTAAAGTGTGCCATCAAATTTGAAATTTACATTCATGGTACACCTTAATAAAAATTCTTTTAGGATTTCCGTTGGAATGTCATTATTTATCGACTGGTTATACACTTGTTCACATATGTAGTTAACCATTTCTACTAGAGGTACATTTATGAATAAGGATGTTATGTCCAAAGATATCATAGATGTATCCTTGATATTAATATCTTTGATTTTGTCTACGAATTCAAATGCATCTTTGACGCTATGTTTCACTATCTGCTCATGCAAAGGTTTGAGAATATTTACTAACCATCTAGCTAGAGCATGGTAGGGCGAATTTTGCGTATCAGTTATTGGTCTTAACGGTACTTCTGGTTGAGGTACCTCTGGTAAACCATAAAATCTTGGCGTGTACACGGCTGTTGATCCGATTTCTTCATATAAACTTTCAGAAAATATTTGTTCCTCCCCTTAATTCGTTCTCTATTTTGTTATTGAAATCTTTTTTCTATACAAGTTTTTGAAACTTCTCTGTGTCCTTCAATATATCATCTTCTTCTTTTAATATAGTCACTTCTATCGAGGAGGACTGCTCCAGATCCTTTAACAGGATTTGTGATTATCAGTCTTTCTTCCTTTATCAGTTTTTTTATTTCTTCCTTGTGATCCTTTGTCAAGAAACGTTTACTGTCGTATTTGATGTTTTTATACTAATAACGACAATCCACTAGACTGGATTTGAAGCATTCTAGTTCCAGGTTGGATGACTGGACTAGATCCCTAGTCTGACTAAATAGGTTTTCAAATTCAATATCAGTATCTAAGTGATTGACTCGTTTGCGTCTATCGCAAAATCTAAGGCCAACGGAAAGTTCTTCAAGTTGCACCATATTTAATCCAACACTACTATAATTGTGGACATACGTTTTTAGGATATGCTGGAAATCCACTAGCCTCTGGTTAACTCTCACAGTACTCTAAAACTACCCTAGATTTAAAATATTTAGGTGCATGCCGTAGAATAATTCTAGACTATGCCAACGCTACGATAGAAAGGCGTTGATTTGAGGTCCTCAGAAAGTAAAAAACCAATGGCTTGAAAATATCAGAGAGATGTCTCAAAAACATTCTCACTGGCTTAGATGAATTCACTCCTTATAATCTCCTGTATCCCCTAAATTCTCATGTTTTGCCATGTTACCATTCTTTTTCCTGTACATTTCTGTTCATTGAAATCCTTCTGCAACTTTTTCTCCATCTTTGTTTACTATATAAAGTGTGACAACTTGAATTGCCGCATTTCTGTGCAAAGTTCCACACTGAAAACTTTGTCAAGACAACCCACTTGTCCAGTTTTGAAATAGACAGGGCAGAAAGCGGACCTGGCACCCACTGGTTGGAGATCGAGTGGTCAAACCTGTAAACCTTATTTCCACATTCAGATAATTCGAATCTGAGCAAAGAAACAATTGTGGCGTGTGCTACTGACAAGATTTATAAGTAGTACATAGGTAAAAACACAAATATATATGCATAATCTGAAAGAATATAGAAGAACGGAGAGATTGATTTAATGAAAAGAAGAAATGAACGATACGTAGATACGAAAGAACCTAGAAATTATGAAAGGGGGACAAAGAAGCACAATACAGTAGGCATGTGCAAATGGTGATTCCCTGTATCTGTATATCGACTTGCTAATAAATGATTCCGTTGCTATATCTGCATGTGCTCTGCTGTTACACAATTACCATCTTTCTAATACATAACCAAAATCTACAATAAATATGTGTCACTTATTACCGTAAACAGGATTATGGTACATGCCAATGATACATTTATAATAATTTTATTACAATTAATGTGAACAAATGCAATGGTTACACTTTTCAAAAGTTATATAGTATTGTTACATGTCTGTAATTCTCTGCTAATTTAAGTGTACCTCTAATAAGCCACCACCTGATACGAGTGTATGAATGTCGACTGAAACTTGAATCAATCACTAACACAGGAAAATATCTAACTTCATTAAAATATATGTATAAATCTTGGGCACTGTGGTAGTATGTAATTACATATTATTTTGTTTATTAGATATATATTCAAGTATTGATTTTTGTAGGGATTTTGTTTTATGGGATGAAGGATTTCATCGTGAGTTGACATCAGTTAGAGAACCACTGAAAAACCTGGGATTATTGGAAGGAAGTTTCGTCAGCCTAGATCGGGGCTCTTCAATAGCACGCACCCTCCGGGGTTCAAACCCAGGACCTACTGGATGCAAGGTATGCTAGCTCGTATATCATTTAGCCACTGGCACCCAATCCTATGACCAGTCTATGAATTATAACTTTTGCCAATTCCCGACATAGCGCGACCATTTCACAATGTCTTCTTCTCCCACTAGTTACTGCCTCATCTTCAGTCTGCTGTACCCTACTGGTCACGGCTTCCTACTGGAACCCCAGGCCTGAATAGAGCCAGTCGCTAGCGACTGTCCAGTACTCCCTGGTTTTTCTATTAGATATATCACACAGTGAAAAAGTATTATTTACTGGATGACAAAGTTTCGAACAAAATTTATTGTTCATAATCATTTCATCAATTATAATCACATGACTCTGAAACTTGAGTTTCATAGTTTTCTTTGTGTTCTCTTATTTGTCGTAGGGCTAGTAGAATTTTCCGGATATATGGGACAGGTGCTGTATCATTCCTATTAAACGTATTTGCAGTTAATTCGATAAACAATGCTTCCGTTATCAATCTCTCCCTCCACCCTACTGTGACATTAGATTTTAAAACTGTCATCCTATCCCATCCATCCTATTGTATGGTTGTGTGTAACTGCATGTAGTGAATGGTATAGCTGAACTATTCTCTAGATTTCTTATCTTATTTGGGTCAACTAATCTAGATTTTGCTAGGTTTTTATGCTCGGCTTGTCTAACTGACTCACCCGTTCTACTACTTTGACCTATGTATTTGAGCCCACTGACAATCATTGCACGCAGGGTATTAGATAAACTAAATTGTTTTGTTTTAAAGGCTCCACAGGATTGTTCCTTTAACCGACAAAGCTTGTTTCTAATTGAGTTTGTGGGTGGTTTGAATGCCGTTTTTATTCCTGCCTTGTTAAGAATTCTGCGTAAGGTTTCCGAGGTTCCTTCCTTGTATGGAAGTACTACTGATGATTTATATTCCCTATTAACTTCATTATTCTAAGACAGTGATTTGTGACAGTTATGCTTCACACAGTTGAACATGACTATGCACCAAACGGTAGTATTTTTATCTGAATTAGGTTTCATCAGTAGAAGAAATTATACTAAGTATTAGAAAGGCAAAGAGCTATAAAACTTTTGATTAGACAGTAAGCAGAAGTAATGTGTCCGTGATGTGTACTCTATTAGCAAAACATTGAACATATCCATCTTACTTCTAAGTCTAATTCTTCAAGGACACATGTTGAAGACTTTTCAATAACATCAACTAATTCATGAATACCGGCTATTGTTAGCGGATTTAGACCAATCTAAAACAATTTTAAAAAATATTAAAACAAAGAGAATAAGAAATCGATCAGTGGGTTTAATTTTTCATTAAAATAATCATTTGTTAAGTAGATTTGATAACTTACATTCACTAAAGCTATTCTGGATCATAGAGTCTCCGACCAGAATTGTGTTAGGCCGTTTCAATATAATAACAGTAAAGTTGAAACTGAACAGGCTCTACATGCGTAAAGTAGTATAAAATCTACCCAACTAACTTATTGCATTTCTATACATTTTGTAGATTCACAGAGAAACTTCGAATGGACACTATTTAGCATCTGGTGTAATGCGTCTAGTCATTTGTTCGCTGCAGACTCAATTCAACCAGTCATGTCTGCGATGTCACCAGTTTGTTAGGTTGTTCGCCATCACGGTGCATTCTGAATTATTGTTACTAGATGGTTGTCGGTGACACAGGGGTAGAATGCTCGCCGACCACGCCTCATGTGGTCCAGCGTTCTATCGTCAACCGACAAGTCGCTCGTTTGCATCGGTAAGCCAGTAATAAGACTGGTAAAGAGGGAAGGTTGGGCATGAGGCTAGCAACTCCATCCCGTTAAAAGAATAAACACCACTGATGCTGAAACTTCAAGCCTCTAGCTTGAAGCCCTATGTTCCACTGGGAACATAAAGTAATAAAAAAAAGATGGTTGGAGGTAGTCGGAAGGAAACCATGAACCTAAGTTCGTACTTTGTCGCACTTGTCAGCAAGGTGAGGATTCAGTCTGCACCAAACAAAGGACTGGAAGCATTGCATTAGTTACTGACTAGTGTTCAATCAAAAATATCAAATACAGTTCTACGAGAGGCCAGCTGCTAGCCCAAATACCTCAAATTCAACATCTCTGACTGCAATCCTGAGTGATAAGAGTTCGAATTTGAAAGGAGACATGAGTTCCTCCATGTTGGCTGAGACGCCTTGTTATCTGGTGAGTGCCAACTAGCACGAATACCAGGTCGAAGGCTTCCTGACGATTGTCTGAAATCACCTAATAACAAAAACTAATCTACTAGCTATTGAATCAATCTTGTGATAAAAGTGTTTGTTCTTACAGATACTGTCGTTTTATTTTAGTGCATATGTACGTCAGTGGGCTAATAAAATAACAATCTATAGTGTATCCTTCAACGGAATATTCTTCAGTCTGAAAAATATTCCAATACTTGACAGTCTAATCCATTCAAAATATTCAGCGAAGAGACTCTTTTCAACGAATTTATTATCAAGCTGTACAATCGTATATACACATATGGTTTTTTAAGACAGCTGAGGCCTTGGCAATTCATGACTTTAAGCCAGACCTTTGTGTACAAAAGAAGTATGTACAATCCCTACCTACTTCTGCCTTGGCCGTAGAGGGATAGACATTTATTTATTTTGTTTATTTAGTATAGATAAAGCAATAAGAAGACGTAATTTGTCTGAATCATGTAATGCTGTATTTGTGCAACACATTTCGAACAATCTGATCACACACGGACTTGTCATAGGAATATATATGAAATTAATAAAGAGGTAAGAGGTGAGGAAATAGACTTAGGTCAAGTTAAAAGGACATATTGAAGGTCAAAATAACAATGAAGACCACCAAAACAAATAGCTGAGGTACATCTGCTACGGTATCAAAACAAAATTTACCAAGGAAGGTTTAATGTGACGACGAATTGTTGCTTTGAACGCATAAAGGTGGCTTAAACTTTCTAATTGCTAAGGCTTCCACAAACTTTAGGATACGCCCCAAACACATTTTATAGATAGGTTTAAAAGATCTGTTAACGTCAATTTTATGTCCTGTCTCTATAATATGTTTCTCAATAGAAGAGCTAGGTCTCCTGTTCTCACCATTAATGGGTTCTGAAGATTCCATTTGTTTCTGGAGCCATTTAGAAATATGCTCTGAAGCCAGCCCTTACTTGCAGAGATCGATGAGTCCTCCCTATGTATGTGTGTGTGTCCACATGTACATTCAAATTGGTAAATACAGTGAGAGGATGTGACGTCATTTTTCGCATGTTCGAAGAGCTTAGATGGATGGATACATTGGCTTCACATTCTCAATTATTATGATATTAGCTGCATAAAAATCTTTTCAACCACAGCAGCGTTCAGTCTTTGTCTAGCTATCAAGCTGTTATGATGCCCCATAAAGAGTAGCTTGATGTACACGTCTTTCTTAGGGGCGAGTTGCAGAGTGGGTCTTGGTGTTCTGCTGACTACTTTATATCTCCTGATGAACTTGTCTGGATAATTGTTATCAACCAGAGTTTGTGTCAACTTTCTTTCTTCTTCATCAAGTGTGTGTGTCTTCAGTGCATATTCGTTGGATTCTACTGAAGAGGCACCTCACTCACTAAGGCTCTTTTGTACCGAACAGGACAGAAACTGTGATAATTAAGATACTGTCCTGTCCAGGTAGGTTTTCTATAAATAGATCTTTTTATTGACCCATCAAGCCGTCAACTAAGCAAAATGTCTAGGAAAGATAAACAATTATCTTCCTCTTCTACAGATGTAAGTGATATGCTATTCTGAACATCATTCATTTGATTTAAAATTGAGGTGGCAGAACAAGGCGTTTATCACTTATGATTACAATATCATCTACATACCTTCTATAAAGTTGCACATTTTTGATTAAATCCTCCGATAAATTCTCAATGTACGACATATAAATATCTGCTAAAAGGGGCCCTAACGGACTTCCCATAGCAACACTATCAACCTGACGGAAACAGTCGCCTTCAAATGTAAACCTAACATTGTTAGTACATAGGAGTAATAAATCCCTTAAATAAGATATAGGGAACGGGATGAAAAAATTTATAAAATTATATTTGTAAAATCTCAGCGAAATTGAAATGAAAAAATTGTTTGTGGAAATATTATCACACAAAATGTCAACTGTTTTGAGCAAAGGCACATTAGTGAATAACGAGTTTACGTCAAAAGAGTACATATTCTTATTCATAATATTAATATTTATTTAGTTATTCTATGTACTTTTCCCTTATTACTACGATTATTATTATTATTTTCACTCTGAATCTTTTCCACTTGACCCACTTGTCATTTTAAACACAAAATTATTAATTTTTACATTTTTATTTTTACAATATTGAATTCTATCTTATCAAATTTCACACCATGTTATGTAACATTTTATATTCGTCTACTAGTCCTACAATTATGCACCCCTTTCCAAAATCTATACACCTTATGCATTATTCTATATATGACATTACTTGTTTTTCTACTTGACATTAAACTATGATTATAATCACAAATATTTTAATTGCATTTCATACTACTACTATTATTGTTTCATGTGTTCACACCTTTGACCTCACTGGACATAATTTTTTTAAAACCCATGTAGATATTCAATTGTACAGCTTGATAATAAATTCGTTGTTGAGAAGAGTCTCTTCGCTGAATGTTGTGTTCTTAATGCTAAAATGGGAATTATTAAATTATTCAAAATATACCCAGCAATTCAAAAACTCAGGTAAGTACAGACTGTTCTTTAGAAATGCAACAAGGTGGTTGAAACAAAATAAAATTAAGTATATTTGACACATTATAATGACCTGGATAGCCCAATGGTTTACGTACACGACACGCTTCTGAGGACTATTCGCACAGTGATATCATCTTACATCTCTGTCGAAAATTTCTGCTCCAAGATTCTAACTGTTTCACTTTCCAAATTTTTCTAAATTTCAAATGCACTCGATTGTTATATTAATTAGTAGATATACAGACAAGGGGTGTAACTTCTGGTGTACACATTTCTGTGGGTGACCATTTTCGATCACTTATTATGCACGCAGAAGTCAGTTATATGTTTATGGTTAGAATCCGAATGGGAAAGAACGAGTTGGGTGTCAGTCCGAGGGTGGCATAGAAGAGACTGTGTACGAAATCATGCAGCCAGATAAAGAGGGCCACACAGAACAACACAGATTAGAGATGCATTGTTGAAGCTATATGTTCTCCTCAGAACTCAGTGGAATAGTACAGGAAAACGCTACTTCCATAGCTATTGTCTGTCATCAGCTTTCGTTAAGTAACTGTTTTTCAAAAACGCGTCGGTGTTACAGCGGTAGAATGTTCGCCAACCACGCAGGTTGTTTGGGGTTCGATCCCCGACCGACACAATCTCTTACCTCCCTAAACCAGTGACAAGACTGGTAAAGAGGGAAGGTTAAACATAAGACTAGCAACTCCATCCGGTAAAAGTAAAAACCACTGCTACAAAAACGTCAAGCCTCATGCTTGAAGCTGCCCTGTGTTCCACCAGGAATGCAAAGGAATAAAAAATAAATAAATAAAAGTAAGTCTTACGCTCAGTGAGCAATACAAATTTCTTTTCAACCATCTTTTTATGAAAACATTCAATTTTTTTTCATGACAGGCTTACCAGTAATCGTTTCAGCGTTTTATTTGTATACAGACAGTCAGCAAATCCAATAACACCTTTCAAATCAATACGATTGTATTTGAGATTTAATTCTTCTAAATGACAATTTCGTTTTAAACCTCTACCAAGTTTCTCCAAACTTCTGCCATTGAATCCATTCCATGATAAATCCAGATATTGAATTGAAGTGTTAAACTTTAAGTGAAATAGATTAATAACACAAGACGTAAACAATCAGAGAGTAACACTCATTTCATGTAGCAAAGTATGATTGATGCAGCACAAATAATGAGGGATATTACTTCAAGATGGTTTTAGGAAGACTGACTTAATTTCATGACTTCTGAGTGTAACCACATGTCGAGAAATGTTTGTCAAAAGACGCCCCATGGCACTGGTTGGCAACGGCACTAGTTGACAGAAGTTATTATTCATGGATTCATGGGATTCCACGCTGGTAAATGAATCATCAGTAGGCTGATCATGTAACGCGAAAGATCTTCATTCTATCTCTAATGAGGTCATCAGTGTTGATTTTTGGAGAGGTTCGAATAAAGTCAAGACAGCTGTTCTGCGCTTCTCGGTTTTCAATGGTTCCTTGTGATAAAATGTACCTTTCAATCAGTCAAACCCCGACAGTCAAACTTTAGAAGATACATTAAATTATTTGCTTTTAACTCACTCTGCCTGTTCGCGTTAGTTTTAATTGTTTCACTTGCAATAAAACCAATTTGCAATGTCCTACTTGACAGATGTAATAGAATATTTTAATATATTATTATTATTTCCACGGGTTAAGAGTATAACATAGGGCTTGAACAACTCATTTCCACTTTTTACTGTTCTCTACAGACCTTTTTAGATGACCTCACGATTGATAATTAGATGGTTGGAGGCAACCGGCACGAAGCCTTACTTGACCTAGGTTCCGTGCTAGTTGGCACTCACCAGCCAGTAAAGTGTATCAGCAACCACGGAGGAAGCCATGTCCCTCCTAAGATTTGAACTGGGGTCACCTAGAGCTTCAGTCAGAGACGTTACCACCGACAGAATTCAACCTACACCAAATAAAGGACATACGATACTAGTTACTCACCAATGTCCAATCATAGTACCCAATACAACCCGGAAGGGGGCCAGTCGCGAACTCAAACTGCTGAATGGTAATATCTCTGATGGCAACACTCACTGGATGACTCAGGTTCGAATCTCAGGAGGGACATGAATTCCTTCAAGGTGACCACAGATACGCCTTGGTGTCTGGTGAATGTCAACAAGCACGAAACCTAAGATCAAGGCTTCCTGCCTATTGCCTCCAACCAAATATAATATCAACAGTTTGAAGTGCACCGTAGTGGCAAGCGACCTAACATGGTAGCCACATTGCAAACTTGACTGATAGAATTCATTCTACACCAAAGAAAGGACTAGACACATGGCACTAGTTACTACCTTGTATCCAATCGAAAGTGCCCCCACGATTGCCTTTAATCTTTCATCTCCTCCTCCTCACACCATCTCATATATGTCACCTTCAGACACACGCACAACTTATCATTTCCCATTCACTTTCCATTCAGAGGCTAACCTGGCGTGCAATGTTCCAAAGATTTTATCGCGAATAACCTTATTTTCACTGTGGTTGGGGACTTTTGTGACTATGTATAGCTCAAGGAAGTTTTGATCAGCTATAGAGTTGAACGCAATGATCGGTGTTTTTTGAGTTCAGATCACAGCAAGTCAGTTTTGGTGGTTACAGTAGATAGTTGTTCCGTGCTCTTCTATACATCTTCAACTTGTGATACAAAATTAAGCATATCTCAAAAGTACTCGAGAAGTAGTGTCCGTTTGACACAAATATTGTCAAAACTTCGGGTTATCATTATGATGTTATATATTTTTTTAAATTTTAATGAGGAAACTTTTAGGAGATTCCTAGGAACACGGATTAAAATATGGAAAGGTTACGTATACTAATATAAAGAAAACTAGGTGTTTCTACAAGAGAAACTACTGTCATGAAGAAAATAAAAGACAATTCAGCGAAGAAAATTTTCTTTATTGAAGAAATCATCTTCAGAGGCTGTACAGTTGTATTTACCAAATATGTACAGCATTCTATTAGTGAGTGGTATGGGGTGACATAATTGATATAATTACTCGGAAGTGGCTTTGGAAGTAAAAAATAAAAGCTGCAAATTACGTAGTACTCAACGGCACAAAGGAAGAAAGCGTTAGAAATTTGATAAGGTTAGCAGTTATATTGGCCGCACAAAGCGTACACTTTCCAATCCTAGCTGACTTTTTCCTCGCTAAATTAGAGAATGGAGCACTAAAAGGAGTAATTAATGACATGGATTTCTACTGTCGATATATGGATGATACATTTCTGGTGATGAAAAACGAGAATGATGCAATGAACATCCTTGACAAGTTTAATGATGCACATTCAGCAATAAACTTTACCATAGAGAAAGAAAATAATGACAGTATCTCATTCCTAGACGTCTTCACGGCAAGGAAAGAAGATGGCACACTAAGAAGGAGTGTGTATAGGAAACCTACAACAACAGGTCACTACACTCACTTTTTGAGTTTTGTACCTTTGAAATATAAACGTAACCTGGTAAAGTGTCTGGTTCACAGAGCTAGGATAATCTGTTCAGACGACTGCCTCAATGAGAAGCTTAAGATTATTAGAGAATGAATTAGAAAAAATGTTTATCCAGATAAATTCATTGAGAAAAATATGAATTCAGCACCAAGGAGAGTCAGTATGCCAACAGTTCCGAAGAAACCATTGTTCATAAAATTGCAGTTCCTCGGTGACAACATCAGCGAATTAATAACACAGTGCCTGAAGAATGCAGTTAAATGAGCTTATTATGCAACATAGGTACGTTGTCTCTTCACAACCACCCCTGTTCTATGTTCGATAAATAAGGATAAACTACCTGAATTTGCCTCTTCTTTGTGTATCTACCAGTTTGACTGCAGCTGCGGAGCCAGCTATATTGGGCGTACAATTAGGCATGTTCATCATCGTATTTCCGACATAATTAAGCAAGGGACAAACAAGATATAATCTTAGCTCTATTTTAGCCCACCTTGTAGATAGTGAGCATAAGGTTGACGTTAATACCACATTTAAAATTATTTATCGCATTCCTACTAATCTTAATTTTGCTTTACGAGTTCATCTTCTACATACAGCAGAAGCAATAGGAATTCACCTGAAAAAGCCAAACCTGTGTGTTTGGAAGAAATTTGTACAGCCACTTTCTTTACCGTGGCCATCGTTACAAGAATGCATAAACAGGACTACGTCGCCCCCCTCCCCCTAAACCTTTAAAAACTATAAAAATTATAACTGTCCAAATTATTTTATTTCTATTTATTTTGACCAATTCATCTTTAATTACGTGTTATCCTTGTAAAATTAATTTATTCTATCCATTTCTACCTTTTAAATGTGTATTGATTTTCTGCGTTAATTATCAACCTATTGAAATTTTGACACTGACTAACTATTGTTAACAAACATATCGCCACTTGTTTGGTAAAATGTTGTGTGTTGTAATAAAAATGCTATATATGTATATTAGAGTAGAGCCAGAGATGAGGATCTAATTGAAAAGTAAATATTTCTTCGCTCAATCTTTCTGTTTTCTAAACATCTCTGAACATCATCCGGTATGGCTAGCAAAAGGACAATACAAGACAGTTAATAGACCAGTTCTCGAACACTTGAAGAACTCAAGCCACGCAGCTCCACTAAAGTCATCTTACAAGATTATCTATAAGGTGAGGCCAAATGGTGTAAAGGGTGTCAGGTTTCAGCACCTGTGTATGGTTGGGGTACTGGAAGTTCGTCAATATCACCCCCAACTCTTTCTGTATACAGAAAACGGTTGTCCAGTCTCTTATTCTACCATGGTCTTAACCTCTTCATTAGTTGCTCCCTATGAAATTTTTCATTTTTAATGATTAATTTGCTTTTGCTTTAGTAGCCAATTCACTATTATCACTCTCACGTTTTCTCACCCCCTTCACATTTGTTAAATTGACACTCAACTGCCTTTCTTCTTACTCAATAACAATTTTAACTTTTTCAAATTTTTAACTCTCTCTTCCTTTGTGCCGCTGAGTATTACGTAATTTATAACTTTTATTTCTACTTCAAAAGCCACTTCTGAGTAATTATATCAATTATGTCACCTCCTCATTACTCAGTAATAGACTACTATACGTTTTTGGTAAGTATAAATATGACTGTACAGCTTCCGAAGATGATTTCGTCGATATAGAAAATTTTCTTCACTGAATTGTCTTTTATTTTCTTCACGACTCAATGAGTATTTTCAGTGATTAGAAACTACTGTCATATAATTCCCCTTCCAAATTTTTTGAAATCTAGTAGACACCAGTTTTGTAAAACAAATATCGCTACATTACAGTATATTAACAGGGGGAATACAGACATTACTCAGCACTAACTGTATTCACTCAACTCACCTCCAATGTATTACCGAATTCAGAAGCTCCTTGTGCACGTATATGATTCCAGTGTAGACTTAGCCATTTCAAGCATATACTGTTAGCTACAATGTGTGTAAAAATTCAGAATTGCTTTAATTTTTATTTACAAACTCACTTAATGCTTTAGCCAATCCACTAGCTCCATCTGACATGATGTTGTTTTTTGAAAGATCAAGTTTTGTTAAGCGTGTATTCACCTATCAATATATGAAAGGTAATCAAAATGTTATCGTGAAAATCTATATAACTCTGAAAAAAAAAGAATTTAAAAGTTCATACATCCAATGCTTTATAAAACAGTATAACAAAACCTCATGTATTTTTTGTTTTATTTACATAATTTATCTGACCCGCTGCATAAGAGGTGGCTCTCGTGGAACAAGTGGTCTAGTGAATAAGGCCTTGGCGTTTGAAACTGGGTTTGAGCCCCCGTGGGAACATCATCACTCAATGTGGAATGCAGGTATATCCGGTCGACGAGTCACAAATAGGAGGAAATGTGCATCCCAGGAGATTCCACTGATAGTCACCAGCTAACAAACCGCGTCAGATTTTCCTAAAAAATCGCATCGAATTTATAAATCCGGCTTGGTACATGAATCATACATTTTTGATTATGAAAAATGAGGAGAAAGCAAAGAACATCCTTGTTGACAAATTTAACGATGTTCATCCTGCAATAAATTTTACTATCGAGAGAGAAAAAGACTCTAGTATTTCATTTTTAGACCTCCTTATGATGAGAAAAGAGGATGGCACAATAAGAAGAAGTGTATATAGAAAACCTACATCAACTGACTGTCAGCATACTCATTTTTTCAGCTTCGTGCCCTTGAAATACAAACGCAATCTAATAAAGTGTTTGGTCCATAGAGCAAAAGAAATATACTCTGATGAATGTATTTAGTGAAGAACTTACTATTATTAAACACTTGCCGAGTGAAAACTGTTATCCAGAAGACTTCATTGATAAGAATATAAATCAAAAATCAAGGCATCCCATTCTTACAAATTCAGTTCCTCGGAGTTAACATCAGCGAGATATTAACACAACACCTAAGAAATACAGCGGTGGAAAGAGCACTAACTGCAAATCAATTACCCTTTATCTTCAAAACCACCTCTATTTTGAGTTCGGTAGTTAAAGAAAAACTGCTTAATGTCGCCTCTTCTATGTGCATTTACCAATTTAACTGCTCCCGTGGAGCCAGTTACATAAGTCGTACAATTAGGCGTGTTTCTCTTCGGATTTCCGAACATACTCCTCCATGATGGTCAATTAAATGACAAACAATATCCGTTCATAGTTTTCTTCTATCTCATCTTGTGGATAAAAACACAAGATAAATTTCAATGAGGCTTTCAAAGTCATCTACCACATACCAACAAATTTTAACTTTACCTTAAGAGTTCGTTTACTACATATTGCTGAGGCTGTTGGGATCCACATTGAGAAGCTTAATTTATGTGTCCAAAAGAAGCTAGTTCAGACATTATCCATACCTTGGCCATCTAGGTTTGAATGATCCTTAATTTTTTGTAATAATTTCCTTAATTCTAGTTGATATTCTATTTGCTATTATATCTTTATTATTATTATTTATGCATCTTTAATGAACTCTAATTCCATTGATCTTACTTAACAAATCTATATTATTTAAAAACACTAATATTGTTATTGACTACTACTCTAGAATATTATAGGTTTATTTCTTTTTATTCCTTCACGTTCCCAGTGGGACATAGTGCTTCAAGCCACAGGCAACCCAACCCTCCCATTTTTCCATGTATATTACTGGTCTAACGAGGTTAAGGAATGCGTCGGTGGCCGGGGACCGAACCCGCGACCACATGAGGCGCAGTTGGCGAGCATTCCACCGCCATGCCACCGACGCATTCTATGTATATAAACATATATATAATTCATTAGGACACTAGAAAGAAGAGAACACGAAATTCAGCAAAGATAATTGTCTTTTCGGTGATTTCATTTTCAAAAGCTGTACAATCACATTTAAATACATAAATTTACATAGATACAACTTGTTTTATTTGATTCCATGTAATTACGAAGGCGAATAAAAGGTGACAATTATTTTCAACTAGATATGATTTACAAGAGGCTTAGAAACAAAATTACACAGGATTCGAACGGATTACAAGTATGTAAAAATGAGCATGGAAACAAAATTGAAATAATAATTTTCAACTTGAAATGGAAGTTAGGAGGTGTGAATATAGATTACAGGAGTCTTAGAAGGCTCTCGACCTGAATTCAGAGCTTATTTATGCAGCCCGACGTTTCAGGCTTTTCAACATATAACACTTCTCAGCGTAAGGAATCCAGTATAGCCATCTAAACCAGGTCTATATAGTCTGAATACAGTGAACCAAGCTCTGCGTTCTAACCTACAGTAGATAAAACTTCTTTGAGATACTAGCAGTCACGAAAAGCTTCAAATACAGGAAAAAGATGATTAATATTCGGTAATTTTGCAGTTTTCAACAGTGCTGCTGTTGGGCAGCTACATAGTCCAGTAGAAGTACAAAACAAGTACTTAGAATCAAGTGGATAATTCCCAACAAGGTGGGATCAGAAACTCTGTCCACAAGAATAACACACCAAAGAATTCCAGCTGACAGTCCAAGGTTAGAATATCCTTCATTTACTCAAACAGAATCACAGTCTTTAAACAATACGCTGTCAATATCATCGCACAACCACACAGTAAAAACCTAAAAAAATTAAAATTAGAGATTAAACAGGAAGAAAGACAAATAATAAGGATCAAATCAATAGATGATATGCAAATTTCAGATCAATGATTTACAGTGGGATAATAACTACAAAGTTATTCAAGTATTGATTTTTGTAAGAATTGTGTTTGATTGATTGGAGGGTTTCATTATGAGCTGACATCAGTTAGAGAACCATTGAAAAACCTACAAGTAGTAATGGACAGCTGTTTCGTCAGCCTAGTTTGTGATTCTTCATCAGCACCTACCCGCCGACAGGGTTCGAACCCACGACTTTCTGGTTACAAGCTAAGCGAGCTAGCTCGTAGACCATGAAGCCACTGGGACCCGCTCCAATGACCAACCAGTCCACGAATTTTAACTTCTGCCAATTCATGACATAGCCCGACCACGTCGAAATGTCTTTTTCAATGAGTTACTGTCTAAGCTTTCACCTGTTGTACCCTACTGGTCACGGCTTCCCACTAGAATCCCAGGTTAACTGACTGAATACGGCCAGTCGCTGGTGAGCATAAGATCAATTTTCAAGATCCACGTTTTTTTTATCCTTCACGTTCCCAGTGGAACATAGGGCTTCAAGCTAGTGGCTTGAAGTTTCTGTGGCAGTGTTTATTTTACAGGATGGGGTTGCTAGCATCATGCCCAACCTTTCCTCTTCAACAGCATTACTTTTGGCTTAGCGAGATAAAGGAGTGCGTCCACCGGGGTTCGAACCCCGGACCATGTGCATGGTCGGCGAGCGTCCTAACCGCTACGCCACCGACGCACACTACTACCAGGTTTTCCAATGATTCTATAACTGATGTCAGCTCATGATGAAATCCTCCAACCAATTACAAAGTTAGTTGAAGCATCCAAATAATTATAAATATTGTAATTAGATAGGTGACGAGGAATTTCTCAAACAATCTCTCTCAGGTAAAAAATAAAATGGGTGCTGTAAGAACAGCTTTTCAAGCTTTTGGAAACGTTTGGCTAAAATTACTTCCGATTGTCTGACTAAGCATTTTTAAACTATTTTCTACTCAATTAATTCTAAACATAAGTTTCTCTTGAAATGATATGACAGGGGATATCTTCTCGATTTCCTTAATTTCCATTCTTTCAGACGCTTAAGAGTTATCGATAGGTTGCTGGGCCACGACAGCCAACTGTTGTGTAACACGAGTATCAATTGTTATTCATTGAAATTGTTTTAAATTTTCCATCGACTGACTTTACTGAACCGAAGTGCTAAATCCCCGTTGACACATCAGCTTTAGACAATGCCATGTGATTAACATTGTTAACTCCAATGTGAAGTCAGTCAGTGCTACTATACGGATCAGAAACTTGGCCAGCGCGTCATAAAGAGCACCTCAAACAAACTACAGACCTTCATTAACAGTTGTCTTCGCTCAATACTCAAGATCAGATGGCCGGCCAGAAAAGATCAGCAACAGGGATCTCTGGCAATGAGTGAACCAACTCAGGGGGCAAACCAACCAGGAACCGATTGTGCAACAAATAAGCAGGAAGACATAGAGATGAATTGGCCATACTCTGAGGAAACAAACCATCAAGTGGTATCATTAGACAAGCCCTAGAGTGGAACCCGAATGGGAAGCGGCGAGTTGATGGTCCAAGGGGGACTTGGAGGAGGTCATGTTAGGAGGAGATGAAAGCATGTGAGCAGACTTGAAGCCAGGTGACAACTCTAGCAGAGAACCGAACGCAATGAAGACACGCGGCTGAAGCTCTATGTTCCTCTAGGAATTAAAGGAAATAATAACAATGTGATTAACATGACGCCGTTTAGTTGGTAGTGACTGGCAGCGGATTCCAGAAGACACGTTTCATTTCTGATGTGCATGCATCCTCGATGAGCACTGGTGCTACTTCTGAAACGCTTCAGCGTTTGGAATTACAGGCTCTGGGTTCCAGTTTCATGGGGACACCATCACTTACAGAGTACTCAGGTCAGTATTCAGTTGGTAATACCCAGATAGAATGGAACTTACGTCCTAAACTCCGCTGCTACTCAAGATCAAGTGGGTGCTATCAAGTTAACCCTAAAACATCTATGAAGCGTATACATTTGGAGCCGATATGTTAACACACAATTAGATTGAATTCTGCTCGAATAATTGCTATCATTGGGGAACTAAAAAGAGTAGTTTCAACATTTAACAGATGAACATCAGGATGAATTATCTTGTTTATCCACTACAAATCGAATTCAATATTATTTTTCCGATCAATAAACGATTATTACAATTAACTTACTCTTAACCCATTAGCAATCGCAACTGCACCGTCATCATTTATTTTTGCATCTGTAATAAATGAAAAAATATAGATTCTTTAATTTTTATGTTTTGAAAATATGATCCGGAGAAAATGCTGATGAAATTGAACTTCTCCAGCTACCAAATTACGTCACAGCTAAAGCATCACAATCATAGTTAATATTACTCTTATTCACTTGGGTTCCAAGTAGAACACTGAGCTTCAGCAGAACCTCTCCATTTCATGCTATCCTCTGCACTGCTCTTTAGCTGACCCCACTATTGACCTTAACCTTCCATCTACTCCTCACATGATCTCTTCTATGTCACCCCCTGCCCAAACCATACCCAACTCATCGCTTCCCTTTTGAGTTCCAATCGAGCGATGGCCTGGTGTGCACTGTCACATAACAGTCTCTTCCGAGTGTCTACGTTCCATCTCCATTTCCTTCGGAATATTTGTACAGTGATAGGTTCTTGATTGGTTCGTTCTCACACGAATGCTTATCAACCTTTCCCTTCTAAGAAAATGCAGTTTTTGGTTGTGTTGCACTGCTTGAGATGAATAATTTTGATTCTAGCACCTTCACTGTCAATCCAGACATTATAATCAGTAGTAATTTCAGGATGAATTCAGCTGTTTAAATGTGTAGTATATTTAGTAGTCTTCCTACAAACCTTGGCTAAAAATGAATATTTTTTATAACCCTGTCCATATGCACATCCCGATTCTTTTTATGTACCCTTGAACTTTCAACTTGTCAGTGATACTTTCTTATCACGGAATTGTTTAATGTCTAGCTGAAATACTGGAACCAGTTAGAAGGCAAGTGTCTAGGTTTTCCATTGATGATACATTTAAATTTATTGAGAGTGCTAAAGATTTTAATGTCTCAGACAAAGTCATGTTCTCACTAGATGTGACTTCGCTATTTACCAATATACCTCTTATGGAAGCTGTTTGTTATATATATTATATTGATAGGCATAGTTTAGAAATAGGGTTTCCGAACTTTTATTGAGATGCACGTTGAATGTTGAGTTCACCTTCAATAATGAGATTTTTAGACAGAGAGATGGCATTGCGATGGGATCACCATTGGGTCCTTTGCTGTCTGATTGTTTTATGGCAAGGCTCAAAAACTCCCAACTTAGTCAAACCATCGATCATTCCGACATTTATAAAAGATACGTAGACGATACTTTTGTTATCTGCGATAATAACGTAATTCTAAAAATGTCTTGTTTGCTTTCAACAACTCCCATCCTTCTTTACAATTCACCATAGAAAAGGAATCTGAACTAGGCATTCCGTTTCTTGATGTGTGCCTTAGCAGATGTAACGACGGATCTCTCAAAAGATTCATCCACCGGAAAGTCACATGGAATGGACAACTAACTTATTTTTTATAGCTGGGTGCCTATCTCCAAGAAAAGGAATCTAATTCATTCACTCCGCTTTAGGATAAGAAACATTTGTAGTTCTGATTGCGTTGAATCAGAACTTGACTTCCTAAAAGCCACACTCGCAGAAAACGGTTACCCGAACCGATTTATTGACAGCAACATGAAAGATAAGTAGTCTCAACTGGTTACCGACTCAGTTCCGAAGAAAACCTTATTCATGAACTCAGAATTCAAAGGTGATCAAGCTTCAGATATGCTCAAAAACCGTCTCTCTAGAGCAGTCAGTAAGACCTTCTTTGTAGCAAAATTAAAAGTGACATTCACCAGCTTCAAGTTGTTCTCCATCTCTGTAAAAGAAAAGCTTCCTCGTCTGGCCGCCTGCATGTTGATCTATCAGTTCACCTGCTCATGTGAAGCAAGGTACATTGGCCGTAGTCAGAGGACGTTTTCCACTCGGATACGAGAACATACTCCAGCTTCATGGTTTCACAAGGGAGAAAGGAAGTGTGCGAAGCTCTATTATGGAACACCTGATCGACTTCTGTCACTCTGTCGACCCTGGCCATGATTTTAAAATCATCTACTGAATCCATGCTAACTTGCAGCGTTTTCTTCGTTACAGACTTCTAAAGACAGCTGAGGCCTTGGCAATTCATAAGTTCAAGCCAGACCTTTGTGCACAAAATAAGCATCTACATTCCCTTATTCTGCCTTGGTCGTAGAGGGATAGACATTTACTTATTTATTTTGTTTATTTAGTTAATCTATGCACCTTTCCATCATTACTACGATTATTGTTATTATTATTACTATTCTCACTCTGAATTGTTTCCGCTTGTCCCACTTATCATTCTAAATCCAAAAATGTTTTAACAATTTTGAATTCTATCTTATCTAACTTCACACCATGTTATGTAACATTTCATATTCGTCTACTAATCGTATAATTACACACCCCTTTCCAGCATCTACACATTTTATAAATTATTCCATATATGACATTAATTGTTTTGCCACTTGATATTTAACTGTGATTATAATCACAAATATTTTAATTGGTTTTTATACTATTTTTATTTCATGTGGCCAAACTTTTGATCTAATTCCCTCACTGGATATAATATCTTAATATATATATATATGTATTTTTGGTATCTTCTTTATTCAAAATCCATGAACTTGTGACATCAGAGCTCCCCGGATGCCATGTGGAGACTAATGGCTAATTGACACCTATGCAGATAAACATGAATAGAACTGATGCTTTGTCTAAAACAGTAATTGCTTTCAATTTTTGGAGTTTACTTTGTAGGTTGTATTATCAAGCTTAATGTATTGAACTTATATTATTTCTTTTCTGCTAAGCTCAGCTTACATAATGTGATTTTTCAAATTTGTGAGCTTCAGACATTCATGTTGCACTCATCAAGATGTATTCCTTGCGTAATAACTCGGTCCTTGTTCTTGTCTTTTTGGACAAGTCGCGTGACTCTTCAAAAACAATTTTTCAGTTTTTTACCACCCTCCTCGTCCCTGAGTATTTGGTTTACTATAGTGTGTCTCCAATCGTCTTGAAAAAGCTGGTGGCGTATTTGGTTACATTTTTCGTCCATATCGTTGCTGATTAGACCGATATGATCTAGTTCTGCATAAAATTGTAGGTACCATTTTGTATTTGTCGAAACACACATGAATTATCGCTAACGTTTGTATCTCTTCTGTGGCATTTTCGTAATATGTTTCGTTGTCATTTTAAGCTTTATTTTGCAAGTGAGCGGGATGAACAATGAAGATACACATGCAGAAAATTGCTACATAACCATAGAAACAAGCATTTCCATCAAATTTTTTCATGAGCTGATATCAGTTAGAGAAGCACTGGAAACCCAGAAGTACTGGACAGGTGTTTTAAATCCCTGAAAACAAGCACTTGAAAGTTAATCTGATGCTCACTAGACACTGTCTGTGCACAGGAAGCTACCTGAAGTTGTAGGGAAAAGTCGTAACCAGCGGGTCCTACCAAGTCAAGTAAGAGAACAGTTGCTCCCCTTTGACATTAGCTGGCAGTTTCACTAAATATATCATGAATTGGTAGAATCTGGAATTCATGAGCTGACCATTGAGTCGGGTCCCAGTGGCTGAGTGGTCTGTTAGCTTTCCTTGTAGCCAAAAGATCCTCGACTCGAATCCTGACGCGTGCGTACTGCCGAAGATTTCCAAACTTAGACGAAACAGGTTCCAGTAATCCCTGCTTTTCAGGGGTTCTCCAATTGATGCTAAACCTGAAGCCAATCAAACCCATGCAAACCGAATTCTGAAGATGTCTGGCAAGAGCTAGTAAAAACAATTATCATATTACAAGTAGTGACCTCTTCGTATCACCTTGACTCTCCAACGCATATCAGCAGTTAACGCTAATTTCGTCATAGTTTATCATTTCATGTTGCGAAGATTGTCTGCAATTTTACTGACTGAAATATGAAACAAACAAAAAAACAGTTTATCTACCCTTTAGTATTAATGTATTCATTTGAGTGTTTTTCGTGAGTATCGATTGTATGAGTTTGCAGGCCTCTTGATCCATCGGATTACCTGAAAGGTTCTATAAAAAGGCCAGAATGAATACAACCTTGAAAGAAATTTACAATAAATTGTAACCAGATTTGTATAAGTACAATGAAATGCAACAAGTAGTCTATATCAAAACAATTACATATTCTACCCAGCATTCCTGGAGTTATTCACATTAAGAATTGTTGTCACCTGGACGTCTTTCCCAACCTGAATAGCATACAGAATTGGACAGTCTATTTTTCCCTATTCGTTCATTCATCTTCAAGACATATTAACTGAAAAGCAATCTTCCACGAGGGTAATTGATCAATATTTAGCCACAACCTGGAAATAACAATGGTGATAATAGGCAGTCTTGTCTTACTCAAAAATTCACTTCAAAAGCTTCTCTGAGTCTTCCGTTGTGGATTAATTGACATGTCGCATTGTTATATACCTGTTGAATGAGGTAACTTAATGAGCTTGCCTCACTATAATTCTGCTTGTTTTATTTATTAACAATTTCCCAATGATGCAGGAACAGAATTTCGGCATTGATGTAGAGTATAATCTTATTATAGAATAATTTTATTTGAATTTGGGTCACCAGTATCCCCAACCTTAGCAGATATCTTTACAGATAGTTGGGGGAATATAACTCCTAAGACACTTAATCCCACCCAAAAGTTGTGATGAAGATATTCGAATGACACTTTCAAAGTGTTAAAAGAGAGAACATATCTCTAAATTTCTTCATACATGTAAACTCGATAAAAAAAAGAGAATTACATTTACACTTGAGTTAGACAATGAACGCTGTGAATAGGCTATTTTAGATGGTAAAGGAAAGCAAATAAAACAAGGTACATTATGCTCTAGTGTTTCTAAATATCCAGTGCACTCTAATAGACATTTAGATACTAGGTTTTCTCATCCGTGATGTTTAAAGCCTAACTTATTTATAGATGAAATCTTCTTTGAGCTGGATGGTTTATTTGAGAAACTTTCTTTTTCCTACTGGGTAGTGTCTTCACCGCATACCTCAACTTGAATTGAAGTGAGCTTTTAGGTTTCTCCACGAGTTTATTAGTCATCTCTCTTGGTGGGTGACCTTCAACGTCGTGATTGGTTGTTTTTGTGTGTTTTCACATCCTCTAGACTACTTGTATTGTTACTGGTGCTGTTTGTTTCCTTGACCTGAAGTTTGACCCTTTGTGTGGGAAATTTCCTTTTTATCGATTAGTAAATTTTGTTTGTGTCAATGTATCTACTAATGACGATTCACTGGAATACCAGTCCAGGCTACTGAAAATTCTCCAGCATTCTTGGTGTTTCCTCTGTCTAATATTTGAACGTTGGTTGTCCCAGTAGAATTGATGTCCGTGGTTGTCTGTATACAGAGATATAGCGGTCAAAAGATATGACATCTACTCCTTCATATCGCCTCACTGCATTTAGACAATCGTGGACATCAATTCAACTAGGACAACCAGCGTTCAAATATCAGACAGAGGAAATACCAAGAATGCTAGAGAATTTTTAGGAACCTGACCTGGTATTCCAGTGAATCGTCACTTAATAGACTCAACGACACCGAAAAAATTTTCTAATCGATAAAAAGGAAATCTGACACACAAAGGGTCAAACTTCGGGTTAAGGAAACAAACAGCACCAGTACCAATGCGAGTAGCATAGAGGGTGTGAAAACACACAAAAACAACCATTCACGCTCACCATCTCCCGCCAGGAGAGGTGACTAATAAACTCGTGGAGAAATCTAAAAGCTCACTTCAATTCAAGTTGAAGTATGCTGTGAAGATATTGCCTTGTAGTTCAATGAAAGCTTCGTAAATAAACCATCCAGCTTAAAGAACACAACTACATCAAAATCATCCACCTGAGCTACAAATCTTCCCCATTATATCCAGATGAAATCTTGTCATGTGATTACTAGTATTTTAACCGTATAATAATAACAATAATAATAAATGACAATAACTTTGGAAATCCTTCTGTCTCAGTTATCGTAAAATTGGAACTGTAAATATACGATGCTATTATAATATTAATTTGCTACGCCTAATTTGTCAGGTTCTCAGATGAATTACTGCAATTACGCATTCAACTGACAAGACTTATAAGTAGTAAATTGATACAGACATAAATATTCATATCATCTGAAAGAAAATGTAATGGTGGAAATTGGGATTTAATGGACGGCGCCTCTAAAACAACATCGAAAACACCAAAGGAAGACAAAGAAGCTCTGTACATAAGACAAAAATAACACAAGATCAAAGATGTGTGCAAATTATGAGATTCTAATATACAAAGTAAACGTATTTCGCATATTTCTCCTACCAGTTGGGTTTTATAAATAAACCGCTGTTAGGAAATCTGAATACTTCAGTACACTCAAGTACACTCAAATAAATTAGCTCTTTTCACCACTAAGCCTCCTCGCCAACTCTTTCCATTTTCGGATTCATTCTTCCTGTGATCAGAAACATTGAAACATCATAAGCACGGAGATAAATCAAAACATGAAGTTTTTGATGAGTGACATTCAATAACAACCACTTACAACGTATGTTAAAAGTGCGAATTCATCCAATATTGTATCGACCAATGATACACCAACATTTCCAAAATTATTATAACTTAGATCCAATCGTTCTAGTGTACTGCACTTCTGTTTTGTTTAAATTGTACATACGAAAAAGAAATGAAATGAAATATTTATCAAATTACTGTTTAAATTAGTTTAAGATTTCATCATGAACTGACATCGGTTAGACAATCATTGGAAAACAAACTGGGAGTACTAAACGGCTGCTTCGTTAGCCCAGTTTGGAACTCTTCATCAGTACACACCCACTGGGGTTCTAAGCCCGGACCTTCTGGTTACAAGGTGAGCTAACTCGTAGACCGTTGAGCCACTTGGACCCTACTCAGTAGTCCATGAATTCCAACTTCTGCCAATTCACGATATGGTGCTACAACTAGCGAATGTTATCGATGAGTATTTGTTCTCACACCCAACTTTCTGCACCCCATTGGTCATGACTTCCCAATAGAACAAATCAGCACGACATCACAGTAAAATCATTTTGTATGATAAAGCACAGAAAATATAACGGATTACAAACTGACGTTACAGTGGGTTATTTAATAATAATAATAATAATAATCCACTTTATTCCAAAAACATTACTTATTATACAGAATGGAATTCTCAGAATTTGTCACAATATTGCGTCTGATTTACTCAAAATATAATTAAAATTAAAAATTAAAACAAAATTAACCAGAGGAATTTGTCCACATTTACGATATAAAGTCAAAAATATTCGAAGCACGAATTGAGAATATTAAATATAATAATAATAATAACAGTGAGTTTGTTTCAAACAGTATTGTCTATTCAGTTTGTAAACTTTGGTATGTTATAGATTATTGAATCTAATGTTCTGTTGATATAGTGTGGTGAGGGGAAAGACAAAATTAACAGTTATAACACAGCTTAAATGATGTTCACACTTATGAAAAAATAAACAAAAAACAAAATTTAAGAGTATTGTAAATATAAGAAATACAATAACAATAAAGTTTGGTCTTGTAAGAGTGGAGGAAATTTTTATTTTATTTTTTTTTTATTTTGATTTACAGCTTGATTCCACACCGTATTTTCAGTACAAGTATGGAATTCTCAGCATGGATATCGGTAGCCCAAATTCAGGCTGACCATAGATATCGGGTGTGCGCCGGCAGGGGATCGAACCCCGGACCATGTGCATGGTCGGCGAGAGTCCTAACCACTGTGCCACCGACGAAATGGTTTATTTAGTGGTTCAAAGAAGGCCAGTTAGTTAGTTCATGCCTGCCACTATTTTCATCACATAAAGTACATGCAGCCAAATATGGTATAGAATTTTATATACTTAGACGTACGTGCATAAAGTCTTCTGAAAAGACTTCTTGTTTTACCTGAGGAGACACAAAGTTGGAGCTGCTGGTAGAGTGGGGGCTCACAGTCTGACTAAATTCCTTTAGCAAATTTGTTGCATGAAATCAAGTGCCTATCAGTGATAATGTCAGCGATATGGCCCAATGGGATACCACTCGTCCTGTGGTGAGAGCTGTCTACTAGCCAAATTGGTAGACAGTAATTTACGTCAATATTTACGTTCCCAAGATTTGTCGTGAGAAAATGTGAAGAAAGATTGATTCAAAACCGACCACAGCAGACTTTGCGTAGGCGGATGCAGTTAACATATAGAGGATTTGACATTCAAGAAATAGTCACAAAGAGATGAAAGATTAACTTTACGTGAGAAACAACCAATTGGAAGACTGTGTTTGTTTGCTTAAATATCCATAGTAATGTACATGAAAATATATAAATATGCGTTGATTTCCTTAATAAATGATCTGTTGCCTGACCCTTGCCTTCTGTTGTTACAGTCCTACTGACAGTCTTCAGAGTTCTACGAAGTATGATATAGTCTTTTTTAAACAATCCGCGGAAGAATAAGGATGAACAGTAAAGAAGAATAGGTAAAATACACGAGTTGACAAACTGTAAGAGGAGGGGTTGAGTTATGCCTGAGTGCCTTAACTTCTTAATGTAAAAAGTCAAACGAAATATTTCTTTAGAAATCGCTAAGATATGGGAGGACCAGGATAGGTCAGAAGAGAGAATTAATCCAAGATACTTAACTTCAGACTTCGTTTCTATATCAGTATCATCAATTTTGCAAGGGTCATAGGAACCAACGGCTTCATTTAACTTTCGTTTACATCGGAAATTGAAATTAACAGTCTGACATTTAGAAGGGTTAAGTTTAAGGCCGTTAGACGAAGACCATTTGCTAATTCCTGATAGAAAGCTGTTCATCTTAGTACAGTCAAGCCTGGAGTTAACAGACATTGAAATAGTTAGATCATCGGCATCATAGGTATTATGCAGACCTAATAACTTACAAGAAAACAGGTTACCATTCAGCCTCACCAAATGAATGCAGATGCATCCAGATGGTAAGTCCCGAATAGGACGAAATGAGCGTCCTAGATTACACAGCTAGTCACTATCAACCAATCGACTCCTAATTACATGGCCAGACATTGTCAAAGGGCATCTGCACAAGGAGCCAACATGTCAACCTGAGACCGAGCACTTCGGTCCACTCCACCGACCAGAAAATCTAAATTTAATTAAGTATCTAAAAAGACCCATCTCACAAGAGTGGGCTCTCGTGGCCCAAGCAGTCTAGTGGACAACGCTTTAGTGTTTGAGACTACGGGCACTTGGCTTGAGCCTCAGTGGGAACATCATCACTCACTGCGGAGTGCAGGTGCATCCATATGAAGAGTCCCAAATAAGACGAAGTTCACATCCTACTAGATTCCACTAATAGTCACCACCAAACAATTGACTTCAAGTACCATTCAGCCCCTTCATACTGATATAGAAACTCCTATAAAACAGTCTTACGTAGAAACAATAATGTATAATACTCAGTTGTTAAAGATACCTAACAAAATGTAATATTAACTAACCTTGATTAAACTCGCCACTGGTTTAAATCGCAATTTGCTCAAATGCAATTCCGATAGATCCATAATCCCTGTAGTGTCTAGTTTGCCAATACGAGAAATTACTGATTTAAGAGGTCGACTGTTGAGCATTTGACAATCTATTCTGTATGTTTCTATCAGCTTGTCTCTAACATTCGTTAAGGCACCAAATGATGATTTTATTTTAAATGGTTTTTTGTATATTTTATCCCAACTCTCTGCCACACTGTCACTGTAGTTACTACTATCCTCAGAGATATCTTCTGTTGACCATTGAGGTGTAACATTGAATTGAGTCATATCGACAATCTGACCGGGTGTCGTTTCGTTCGATTTATTTTTTCTTACAGTAGTATCCACGAATTGATTACTTGTTTTCATGTTTAAATTTGAATCACTCTTGCTTTGTATTACCAACTTTTGTGGTCGCTTTGCTAATATACTACTGACAAAGTATCTATGTAGTGCTTCACTTGAGGGAGTATCACAGTCAGAAATTTGATCAAAATTCTGAAGCTGTTCCACCCATTTTGTTGTTTGCTCTTCTTCGTATCTTTTGACACATTCATTGAATTTTATATCTGTAGAAATAAAAAGTTAGATTTCAATTTAACTATGCATATATTAATTCAGGATTCTATAATACAAGATAGTTCTACTGTTGCTGATTAGATTTGTAAGTAGTATATTAATACAGACATAAATATGTGTATAATTTGAAAGAATATCGATTAGCGGAGAGATTGATGGATTTATTGGCGAAGAGAAGAAATCAGCAGTGATTTTCAAAGAGCGTGGAAAACATGGAAGGAAGGCAAAGAAGCACAGTACGGAAGGGGAAAGTACCACACTACCGAAGATAGATGCAATTTGTGAATCTAAAGTATCGGACAGCTGTTTTGTCCTAGTTCTTGGGACCCATTGCGAGTACACACCCAACTATTGGGCTTCGAACCTAGGAATTTCTGATTACAAAGCAAGCTGGTAGATCTATCAGCCCCTGGGATCCAACTCAATGCCTCTCATTAGCAATTCGTGATTTTAGCAAGGTCGAATAAATCAAATCCCAACAAACAAACACTTGAGGTTGGTTAGAGAACCATTGGAAAACCTGGGAGTAATGGATGGCTGTTTCGTCTTGAATTGGGACTCTTCGTCAGTGGGCACCCGCCATGGCTTGAACTCAGGACCGTCTGGCTACAAGCCCAGGTAGGTGCGTTCTGTTGGAGATCTCTAAACTAGAACGAATCATCTGTCCAGTACTCCCTGTAAGTTTTCCAATAGTTCTATATCCGATGTCAGCTCATGATGAAATCCCTACAAACCAATACTTGAAACTCTTGAGAACTAATCTGTTGCTCTCTAGTGACTGGTTTCAGGAAGAAGTTTAATGGAGGTCTTTCTAGTGAGAATTCGTGACCACTGGGGTCCACCCGGTCGGCAGTGAGGACAAATACTCTCCAATGACACTGGCTGGTACCAGTCACGCTAAAATCACAAATTGGTGGGAATTGAAATTCACGGTCTGGCCATTGATTCAGGTCCCAGTGGTTGAATGGTCTATGGACTCACGTTTTCACGCAAAAGTTCTGGCTTCAAACGCCGGCTGATGGATACGCGCTGCCTATTACTTCCAGTACTCTCTTTTGGTTTTAAACGGTTCTTTAACGGATATCAATCTGTTATCAAAACTGAAACAAATCAAACCCCTACAAACAAACTTTTGAAAATACTAAAATATGGCAGACATATTTTGTCTGTATTTGTTTATCGAGTTGCCAATAAATAGCTCCATCGCCAAGAACTCTTGTGTTCCGTTGTTACTATATTACTATTATTATAATTGGGTTATAATTGACATTTTCAAACGTGTTATTTCAGGTAAGACCACGGATTAATATCAGTTAGAGAACCTTTGAAAACCAACAGAGATTACTGAACAGCTGTTTCATCCTAGTTTGGGAATCATCAGCAGTATGTACCCACCGCCAGATTTCGAACCTAGGACCTTCCAGTTACAAGGCAAGTTCGTATACCATTCAGCCACTGAGACCCGATTCAATGGCCAACCCAAGGAATCTAACTTCTACCAATTCGTGCACACCGTCGATGATTCCCAAACTAGACTGGATGAAACAGCTATCCAGTACTCTCTATTGGTTTTCAATGGTTCTCTAACTGATATCAATCCGTGACCAACTCATAAAAACAAATCTAATCCTTACAAACCAACTACTGAAAAGTAAAAGTGCATCTAAACTTTGATAAATTTAGGAATGTTATCCATAAAAATGAGTCTCCCTCCCTTCCTCATCGTATTTATTAAAAGAGGAACAACGAGATTGACAGTATAAAGTGTAAGCGGGGTGTTTTAAGCATTTTCTCCAGCTCAACCAGCCTAAAGTACATATAGAGCATAAGAAATCAGAATACTAAATTTTACTGGCTAAACAGATCTAAGCATTAATAAGGAAGAAGCCCTTATATACACAAACGACTGCAGTTCAAGGGTGACGCACCAAGTGAAATAATCCCTATCAAGTTAAGAATATCCATTCAAAGAACTTTTAATGCTGGTAAACTACAAGCTCGCATTTTTAGACATACTTCTGAGTCGAAGAGACGATGGCTCAATAAGACGTTCTATCTACAGAAAGCCCACTTGGACAGGGCAGTATCTTAATTTTCACAGCTTCTGTCCATTACAATATAAGAGAGGCTTGGTGAAGTGTCTATTTAAGAGGATTCAGCGTATTTGCACGGCTGATGTTATAGACAAGGAAAACGAAATATTGATGGATACTCTTGTTGAAAACGGATATCCTTCGAAGTTTTTAAACAGGTGTAGAAGTCAACTAGCCTCTAAACCTACAATCCATACCGTCCCTAAGAAAAAGGTTTTCATCAAATTACCATATAATGGGGAAATAAATAGTAGGATTTTGAGACAAAGGTTGAATTCCATCATCCGTAGAACCTACTATGCAGCCCAGCTTGTAATTGTCGAAAAGGCTAAAAATATGCTTCACTGGAAACCTCAAAAGTGCACAAGTGATTATATCACATCCCATACAATTTACCAATTTTCGTGTGTGTGTGGACATACATACATAGGGAGGAGTAATCGCGCGTTGCACGTGAGGGTGGGAGAGCATATACCAAAGTGGTTAGGAAAACAGATGAATTGTGACAAGCCCATAGATGCAGGTGCCAGACTACCAACTTCGTCTATAGCTAAATATTTAATCGAGATGAACCATAAGGTTGATGTTAACTCAGCCTTTAAGGTCATCAAAAAAAACGGTCAAGGACGTTTACTGAAATACGCTGAGGCTATAGCCATTCGTAAACTTAAGCCCCCCTTGTGTATTCAAAAACAGTTTGTTATTACTCTTAACCTACCTTGGTAATCCTTATTTGATTGGATTACCAAACGTTTGTGTTAATTATTCTTAATTCTTTTTTTTGTCACCTTGTTTAATTTAACCTTTCCATATATATTGACTTGACAAGTAAATGTGTGATCAGATTGTTCGAAATGTATAGCGCTAATACATCACATTTTTCAGATAATCTCCGTCTTCTAATAATGCTATCAAAATTTATAAAAGGGACTAACTGTTTTAAACTACAAGTCACTATTTTCTACACTAATGGTTGTGATTTCTCGATTGAAAGATGAAATATCTAGAATAGCCACTTCCAATTGTATCTACCAATTTAACTGCGCTTGTGGTGGAGCTAGTTATATTGGCCATCACTCTAGGAACGTGATTTTTCGTGCTCGCTGGAGGACACCTACCATTGTGGTTAAATAAAGGTGCAGTGCGAAGCATCAACCAAACGGGCCACAAACCCAGCATTGAAGAAACCTTCACAATTATCTACTGGGCACCGAATTAATTGCCAAAAGCATCCAGGTACCGCATACTCTAAACACCAGAGGCTATTCAAATTCGCCTAAAACAACCGGTCCCCTGTGTACAAAAGAAACAGGTGCAACCAGCCAATATTACTGCCCTGTCGAGGCCTACTGTGGAGTCTGAAAATTCATAAATACCACATTACATCGGCCTTTATTGATACAGCCCTCCATCCTGTACTCGCAGATCCCCCTACCCCTCGTCATGACACTTGCATTAACTAACCTTTTGTTTTCTTATTTAAACGTAGTAGTTTACTTACACACTGACACACACACACACAACGCGCGTATAAAATGCCACCCGAAGTTTTCTCTTGTCTCTATCCACGTTCTTGACATGACCATTCATCCATCTGAAGTTTATAACCAATATGAATAGAATTTATTATGAACATTACTCATGAGAATACATTACCATATTTTCATTGTCATTCATAGTCATTTACTTTGTAATGTTGGTGTTCAATTTAGTATTACAAGTGTGCATATTACCACATACACATATAACTCGGACTATAATCTATTAACAATCGAATTGCGAATAACTTTTGGAATTCTGTTCTAAGTGTGATTCGATGCTAGTCTTTAAAAACCACTGATGTTATCAATAACAACCTTTCTTTCATTACTACGGATAGATGTATAACAGTAAAATCTGATAAAGATGTTGTTATCGAAAAGACATGCTGGCTTCATTATTGCAAAAGGTGTGGAAGGAGGAAAAGGTGCCTACTGACTGGAGGAAAGGTTACCTCGTGAAACTACCAAAGAAGGGCGACTTAGGACTCTGCAGAACTGGCGAGGAATCCTGCTCCTGTCGACGCCAAGTAAAATCCTGTGTCCCATCATCCTGGAGAGAATAAAGGACGCACCGGATACAGAACTCCGACCAGAACAAGCTGGATTCAGGAAAGGCAAATCATGCTCTGAACAAATTGCAACTCTACGCATTATCATCGAACAAAGCATGGAATGACAATCAAACCTCTACCTCAACTTTATAGGCTTTGAGAAGGCCTTCGACAGCGTTGACCGCGAAGTAATTTGGAAACTACTCAAGTACTACGGCGTACCCCAAATATTCATCAACCTTATTCAACAGCTGTACGACAATGGCACATGTCAAGTGATCCACAACGGAAAACTCAGTGAGGCGTTTGGAGTAAACACAGGAGTCAGACAAGGGTGCTTATTATCACCAATGATATTCCTAATTGTGATGGACTGGATTATACGTCAGACAGTGGGAAACGAGAAGACAGGGATATCCCGGACCGACGTGAAGAACCTAGAAGACCTGGATTTCGCACGTGGATGATTTATGTTTGATGTCACACAAAATCGAAGACTTACAAGCGAAAACCGACAAACTGGTCGAAGAAGCAGCAAACACAGGACGGACTCCAGATGAACATATACAAGACGGAGGTTATGAAAACAACCAACCAACAACAACAGCAGCAGCAACATCCAGTGCCAATCACCATCAACGGGAGGGATTGCAAAGAGGTTACTTCTTTCACTTCACTTATCTAGGGAGCATTGTCTCAACGACACGAGGAACGGACAAGGATGTGAAATCGAGAATCGGGTGGGCGAGAAACACATTCATCAACCTGAAAAATGATCTGCGAATCTTCGTCACTCAGCATCAACAACGAAATTCGGATTTTCAATACAAACGTCAAGACAGTCAGTTCTTCTATACGGATCAGAAACTTGGCGGGTCACAAAGAATATTTCCAACAGCCTGTTGCACACCTTTATCAACAGCTGTCTTCGTTCTATACTCAAGATTAGATGACCAGAAAGAATCACCAACAAGAAACTATGGGAACAAACAAAACAAGAACCAATCGCTCAACAAATATGCAGGAGAATGTGGAGATGGATTGAACACTCACTGAGCTGAGTAGGCCGCTGGGTGACATCGCGCATCAGGCCATAGCTCGAGTGGAACTCGAAAAGGGAAGTGGCGAGTGGGACGTCCATGGGTGACATGGAGGAGATCGTGTGAAGAGGAGTTGAAACAGCATGGACTAACATGGATGCAAGTGAAAAGTACGGCAGAAGACCGGAGCAAGTGGAGACGTGTAGTTGAAGCCCTATGTTCCACTAGGAACCCGAGGGAACAATAATAATAATATCGAAAAGAATACTCTTTGCTCAGTAATCAGTCTTTTAATAAGGAAAAGCAATGACGAGTGTGCAATGATGCCATAATCGCCTCTGTTCAGACAACATGGTATGTTCTCATTTCGTTAGTGCTATGTTTATTTAGGATGCTTTCACCTGAAAAGAAGCTGCGAAATAAAATGTGCACAATATCTATTTGTTATGCTTTGACAAAAAGAAACAATCAGCTTCTCCGGCACTTTAGTATTTTGTTTGACAATAAGATGAACGGATTCTTTATCGCATTGTGAATAGCTCTGTCGTATTCCGACGAAAGACTTTCATTTCTCTGCAATTTGATTAGCGTAAAGTGCAGCTGACGAGACAAGTTTGATTAGAAGATATATCTTTCCGCACACGCATGTGGTTGGCGAGCATTCTACCGTTGCACCGCCGACGCACGGATCCTGGAATAGTTTACAATAAATTTATTCTAGAAAGTCCTTATATAATGTCTAGATTCTTTTAGCGGTATTTACTGAATAATATTTTGCTTCTAACCCTGTCCCTTGGAACTAGAGCTCGTATTCGTAGGTATTTAGGAATGATTTCCTTCTTTTAAGCATAGAATGTTGAAAATACGATGATTTTCATATCTTGCTTCAGTTTGTGAAAGTCGAGTGAGTTTATTGATAAATCTTCGTACAGGAAGACCATAAGTCATATTAATATATATGTGTAAAACTTGGGCACTGTGGTAGTAAGTAATTCCATATTAGTTTGTTTATTAGATGTACCACACAGTCAGTGAAACAGTATTATTCCCTGGATGACGAGGTTTCGAACAAAATTTATTGTTTTATTTATTGATTGTTTCTACGGCAGTGGTCGTTTGTACTAAAAACCTCAAGGACACTTATCGCATATATTGGGATATGTTGCCACCCACCACTAAGCCTTTTCTCAAGTTTGGTATAAACTTTAGAAACTACAGGTTATCATTATTATATTATTATTGTTCCCTTGGGTTCCTAGTGGAACATAGGGCTTCAACTACACGTCTCCACTTGCTCCGGTCTTCTGCCGTACTTTTCACTTGCATCCATGTTAGTCCATGCTGTTTCAACTCCTCTTCACACGATCTCCTCCATGTCACCCATGGACGTCCCACTCGCCACTTCCCTTTTCGAGTTCCACTCGAGCTATGGCCTGATGCGCGATGTCACCCAGCGGCCTACTCAGCTCAGCGAGTGTCCAACCCATCTCCACATTCTCCTGCATATTTGTTGAGCGATTGGTTCTTGTTTTGTTTGTTCCCATAGTTCCTTGTTCGTGATTCTTTCCGGCCATCTGATCTTCAGTATAGAGCCAGCGAAGACAGTTGTTGATAAAGGTGTGCAACAGGCTGTTGGAAATATTCTTTGTGACAGGTTATAGATATTTTAAGTACTCGCGAGATTAATGAATACCGTTAAAGACCATATTTTAACAAATTAAGACAAAGTGAAGAAGAGAAATTATACGCCAATATAATGATAGTGAAGAAAATAAAAGACAGATTCAGCGAAGAAAATTGTCTTTATCGACGAAATCATCTTCAGAGGCTGTACAATCGTATTTACACTTACAAAAATATATAGTGGTCTATTATTGAGTAATAGGGGGTGACATAATTGATATAATTACTCAGAAGTGGCTTTAGAAGTGAAAATTAGAAGTTGAAAATTACGTGGTACTCAACGGCATGAAGATAGAAATTTGATAAGGTTAAAATTGCTATTAAGTGAGAATAAGGTATTTGAGTGTCAATTTAACAAGTGTTAAGAGGGTGTGAAAATATACAAAAGGAGCATATGAGAGTGATAATAGTGAATTAATTATTAAAGCAAAAGCTAACTAAAAGTGAAATTAGAATGAAAAGAAAAAATCAAAATATATTTTATTTACAAGGAACGATTAGTGAAGAGGTTAAGACCAAGGTAGAATAAGAGACTGGACAAACTTTTTCTGCATACAGAGTTCAGGGTTGTATTGATGAATTGCTAGAGCCTCCGCCATACACAAAAGCCGAAACCTGACGCCCTTTGTACCATTTGGCTTCACTTTGTAGATGATCTTGAAAGACGATTCTGGTGGAGCTACGTGGCCTGAGTTCACTAAATGTTCGAGAATTGAGCTAGTAATTGTCTTACATTGTCCCTTTGCTAACGATGCCGGATAATGTTCAGAGATGCGTTTGGAAAGCGTGCGCTTTGTGCGGCCAATATAACTAGCTCCACACGAGCAAGTGAATTTATAAACACACATTGAGGTGGCCCAAAGCGGCAGTTTATCCTTCACACACCCGTTGATCATTTGTCGGCTGTAGAAGTTGATACGTAGCTCAGCCATAAAGAAGGCTTTCCTCAGTGATCTGCATAAGCGATTCTTCAGGATCTCAGCTGCGGTATCACCTTTAAATTCGACACTCATAGACAGTAGTTTCTTCGGCACCGTCTGTATTCTTTCGGGTTTTTCCCTTGGCTTCATGTTTTTCTCGATGAATCTTGGAGGATATCCATTCTCTATGAGGACTTGTCTGAGTCTCTCCAGTTCCTCAACGATTGTATCACTTGAACATATCCTCCTTATTCTTGAGGATTCTTCGCTGAATCTGTCTTTTATTTTCTTCATAATGATAGTGGTTTTTGGTGGACCAAGTTTTAAGCAGTCCACCATTTCAGTCATAGAAATTTGATGCAAAACTTCAACTTGTAGATATTTCATTAAAAATAAAAAGTTCACCTAAAACACTCCTTATTTTTACCCATTTTAATACTGACATTCATTTAAAAATTAATCCTAAACATTCAACATACATGAGTTGTTTATATGCATATTCTGCGTAAATAAAAAAATTTTGCGCTCTTTTCAAATTTCCAGTTAATTTTCAATAAATTCAAAATATACTTACTTACCTATAATCTGATGTAACTTTTCCAAATGTTTTCTTAATACTTCAGTTCTATTTGAATTACATCTGCTTGGAAGACTTTTATCCTTGGACAACATTAGACTATCCATTTTATTAGAGTTTTCCTCATTAATTAATAATGTCTAAACTGACTATAAAATCCACCTAAGCATTCACTAAAATATTTTATTCTGTACGCCAAGATACTGCTGGCTATAAGCTACTTTTCCTGTTGTTGTTGGTGGTGGTGGTCTTTTTTTCTGAACAAGAGAACTGGGATTTACTTGGGAAATATTTTCATTTTAACTAAAGATTAGATAAATACCAATGGTAGAAATAAAGAAACTAGTAATTCATTCTAATTGGTTCGTCAACTCAAAGTAAAATATCGATCATTTTTTCTGAAGGAAGCAAAATAATCTTGAGCACAACTATCTACAATATTTTATCGTTCAGAAAACAAGAATTCTAAAATATTGTGAAATAATGTCTGTCAGGATAAAGGTTAAGCCATAAAATCTCTCGGTAACCGTGATTGGATCAAAATACTTTGGGATTGAAAAAATTCTGCCCCTCTGGGCTACTCATTTATTATTTCAATTTGTATTTTACTACTGTTCTGTTCTGTTTTACCACATAGAGCTTTGCACCAATGTGCGGCAATTCAAGTCACCACACTCCATGTAGCACACAAAGCAAGAGAAGAAAGTAGGAGAAATGCATAATATAGACAGTAAACAGAGGTATGAGACAAAGGAATAGTAATAACGGAGAACAAAACAGTTTCATTGGAAATCATAAGTCACAAGGAGTGGATGCATCTGCGCCAGCCATTGAGAACGATTTTGAGCCATGTCACCAATTGTTTCCAACCACTGGTTTCTACCGTCCTGAAGACCCCAACCAGGAAGTCTACACCTTCGTGGCTTAGACTAACTGTTGTAGACTTCATTGACTGGTGCCATGTTTTCGTTTGACCGCCTGCCTGGTTCTCTCGTGTTTGTTCCTCCGTTACACCGCTTAGTCTACGCATGATTATTGAGCCCAGAAGTTTAGATGCCATATTAGTCAAGCTAATTCCCTTGTGATTATCACAAGAAGACTTGTCTCCCTTCTTATATATCGGGATGGTCAGTGACTTACACCAACCCGATCGGACTTCCTCTGATTCCCAGACGCTGCCTAGAACCTCAGTTAATGCAGACAGTAAACTGTCTGCACCGTACTTAAACACCTCTGGAGTCATTCTTTTACTACACAGTAGAATGTGTAAAGCTAACTCATAATAAATAGATGATTGAAAAGTTATTTTTAGGTTAACAACTTTTAGTTAGCAAACTTTCTTATGCCTCATCTAGAGAAGTGGTATATATGGCTTCAACAGGGCATCTCTGCAGCACTCAGTTCTCTTTCATCAATTTAAGCCATCTGCATTATTGCTAACAACGTATCATTTCCTGTTCATAGGTTCTTCTCCTTGTCACTCTGAAATTAACTCCCAATTCTCTACTTCACATTGGAGTTCCAGTCGAGCGGTTGGGTTGTGAGATGATAACTGGATGTCTTCTCAGCGTATAGACAGTCTGTTTCAGTTTTCTTCATTATATATTTTTGCGCGATAGGCTGTTGGCTGGTTCACTGTTAGAGTTGCCCATCTTTCCTGGACTTTTATCTTATATTCAAGATCCGGCTAAGATAACTAGCTGTTAATGAAATTCTGCAGTAATCCATTGGGAATGATTTCAGTAATGCACGCCCCAAGTCTCTGAACTACACAGAAGTCCTGACTGAGTTGACATTAGTGTTAAAAATTCGGATCTTGTGCTGTTTGCTGAGTGCTGTTGGTCTCCACACAGATTTCAGAATAGTGAACGCCTGACTGGCCTTGACATCTTCATTCATTCCGCCTGTGGTTGAAACGGTGCGGCAAAATTCTGGTAATTGTAAGAGAAACGATTTCCTTTAGATTTCTCCATTGATGGTGATCACTGCTTCTGGTTTGTAGGCACTGAGTATCTTCATCACCTCCCTCCTCTCTATGTTCATCTGATTTTTGTCTGCTCTGCTTCTTCTGTCAACCTGTTGCTTTTTCCTCGTATATCTTCGAGTTTTTACGATAAAAGATACTAATTATCTGCGAAAGTATAAGAAAGAGTATTACTTCGTTAATTCTGTACACAATATTGCTGGTCTCTTTTCTTAATATGCTGTCTGTGCAGTACGAAATATAACATTTCAGCTTAAATTCGTAATTCGGCCAAGTATACCTCCTTTTTGTTTACCAATGTAAATATAAGATGCTTTATCGGAGAAAATACTGAAAGATGCCTAGGTAACAAGTAAACTCATTATTATTATTGTTCCCTCGGGTTCCTAGTGGAACATAGGGCTTCAACTGCACCTCTCCACTTACTTCTGTCTTCTACCGTACTTTTCACCTGCATCCATGTTAGTCCATACTGTTTCAGCTCCTCTTCTCACGATCTCCTCCATGTCAACCTTGAACGTCCCACTCGCCGATTCCCTTTCGGGTTCCATTCGAGCACTGGCCTGACGCGCAATGTCACCCAGCGGCCTCCTCAGCGAGTGTCCAATCCATCTCCACTTTCTCCTCCATATTTGTTGAGCGATTGGTTCTTGTTTTGTTTGTTCCCATAGTTTCTTGTTCGTGATTCTTTCCGGTCATCTGATGTTGAGTATAGAACGAAGACAGTTAGTTGTTGATAAAGGTCTGCAACAGGCTGTTGGAAATATTTTTTGTGACACACTGGCCAAGTTTCTGATCCGTATAGAAGAACTGACTGTCTTGACGTTTGTATTTAAAATCCGAATTTTGTTGTTGATGCTGAGCGACGAAGATTTCCAGATTGGTTTCAGTAAAGTTAACTCATACCTAATACTTTTAACGGTAGCTGTTCGGTACGAAGTTCTTGACCTATGTTTTGTGCTCCTTTGTGTGTACATCACTAATCTTAGGGAAAATGATGTTTTCTCATGCTTTTATATATATGCAAAACCTTTAAGGTAAATGAAGATTTCTGACCGTAAAGTGAGTTTTTTCTAATAAAAACATATTTTATGTGAGTTTGGTAAGTAGTTTTAGCGCTAAGTCAAAACTAAATTAATTTACCTCGATAATCAACGAAAATACCCATTGAGTCATGAAGAAAATAAGAAACAAATGGCATAAAGGGCTTCAGGTTTTGGCATTTGTGTATGGCTGAGGCGTTGGCAATTCGTCAATACAACCTCCAACTTTCTCTATAAACAGAAAACGTTTGTCCCGTCTATTGTTCTACCATCGTCTTAATTTCTTCACCAGTCGTTTCCTATCAATTTTTATTTTTTTATTTTCAATTTAATTTTTAGTTTGCTTTTACTTTAATAATTAATTCACTATTGTCGCTCTCATATGTTCCTTTTGTACATTTTCACACCCTCTTCACACTTTTTAAATTGACACTCAAATACCTTTATTCTCACTCACTCAATAGCAATTTTAACCTTATCAAATTTCTATCTTCATGCCGTTGAGTACCACGTAATTTACAACTTTTAATTTTCACTTCTAAAGCCACTTCTGAGTAATTCTGTCAATTATGTCACCTTTCCCTATTACTCAATAATAGACCACTGTATATTTTTGTAAGTGTAAATACGATTGTACAGCCTCTGAAGATGATTTTGTCGATAAAGAAAATTTACCTCGATAAAATAAATGAAATAAGAAGTTGGCCAGGAAGGTTATTTTATCTGAACAGAAATATAAATGTAGTTTTTAAAACAAAAAATTGCTTCTCCAGGGGTCAACGATTTCAAGTGTTGACCCTCGTTTTGGCTGTAACTTACAGCGCAAATAAACAGATGGAAGATACACGCTAAAGTGATCTTCATAGCCTGAAAAGTTATTGAATGGTCAGAACAACCGGTTCCATCTCTAAATTTTGTTATGTCGCTTCACAAGAAGAAAGATTTTTCTTTGGACTGATAGTAAACATGCGCATTCATATTGTGACACTCGATAATTAATTTGATTCTCAATTGGCACAGCAAGTTACCAGGAGTTTCACTGAGAAGTCGTAAACAGTGAGGTTCACCAAGTCAGCTGAGAGAACAGTTACTCGTTGATGACATTGACCAGCAGTTGTGTCATGTATAACGTGAATCGGCAGAAGTTGGAATTCATAGGCCATTGGGTCGGGTCCCAGTGACTGAATCGTCTATGAGCTCGCCTGTTAACCGGAAGGTCTTGGGTTCGAACTTCAGTGGGACGAAATAGCTGTCCAGTAACCCCAGGTTTTCCATTGGCTCTCTAACTGATTTCATCTCTCAATCAAACTAATTTATATTTTAAAAGAATGGTTACTGAACAAAGAATACTCTTTTCGATAATTTCATACATTTATTCCCCTTAATGAATTTGAACAAAGCAAGAACTGCAGTTTTAGCAGAATAAAATGGTACCATCTTTTATTTCGTTGCCTTCTCGTCAGCTGCTTACAGGGCAAATACATTATTAAGTGTATCTACAAAAATAATTTTAACACACTTGCACAGAGTTCATTTTAAACAAAAATCAAACAATCGATATACACATACAGTAATAATACATATACATATATATTTATGCAATATTAAACACTATTCTGAACAATAATAATCATACACAATCAAAACTTTTCAGCATCTCACATTCGGCTGAAAGAGAGATGAAAAATATCCAGTTACCAGGGCAAAGAAAGACCGATAAACGCTTCTTTCTGGACGACATTGGAAGAACAGAAAGAAAAGCATATTTACGATTTTCCGAACGTGTATCAAAAAGCTTACGTCTGAAGGGAACAAATGCTTTAAACAGTGCCATCGGCAGGCATCTCCTCGACACGGGTCATGAGGTGGACGTCAAAAAGTCGTTCAGAATTATCAATAAACAAAAGAGCTCAATTCTTCTCAAGTTTGCTGATGCCATTTCCATCAAGCGCCTGAAACCTGATTTATGCGTTCAGAAAGAAGTGGTTATCAGTCTTTCTTTGCCCTCGTAACTGGATGTTTTTCATCTCTCTTTCATCCGAATGTGAGATGCTGAAAAGTTTTGATTGTGTATGATTATTATTGTTTCGGAATAGTGTTTAATATTACAAATATATATTAATATTAATACTGTATGCATATATTGACTGATTTTTGTTTAAAGTGAACTCTGTGCAAGTATGTTAAAATTGTTTCTGTAAATATATTTAATAATGTCTTTGCCCTGTAAGCAGCTGACGAGAAGGCAGCAAAATAAAAGATGGTACCATTTTATTCTGCTAAAACTGTAGTTCTTTTCAATAACATCATCATCACCAGCTTCTATATATATATATACATTATAGTGAATGAATGAATTAGTGATATTAACAACTTTAATGTTGTTTAAATAACATCGAATCAATAATTATTGATAGATTACAGCTTAATAGCATCAACATAACAATACACTGAATGTCATAAAAATTAGGAAAGACAATAATACAAATTCATGAATTTATGATCTCTACTGAAGGCCAGGGCAGCAATAGTGGCTGGTTGGACTTGCTTCTTATGCACACAGAGCACCTGTTATTCAAGGCGAATCGCGATAGCCTTTACTGTTTGGAATATTCAGTACCTGGATACTTTTGGCAATTGATTTGGTACTGGTCAGATGACTATGGAGTAGGATTCTTCAATGCTTGCTTTGTCGCCAGCCAGTTTGGACCAGATGGCCTAATATCGAACTGTTGATGGTTTTTAATGCACCTTTACTTAGCCATACTGGGAGATGTTCTCGAGAGAGCACGAAAAATCAAGTTCCTAGAGCAACGGCCAACATAAGTGGCTCCACCGCAAGAGTAGTTGAATTTGTAGATGCAATTAGAAGCGGCTAGTCTAGGTACTTCATCTTCCAATCGAGGAATCACCATCAATTCATCTATTATAAAGCATAACTGGTTTATTTGACATAGGATAAGGTGATAAAATATTAATAACAGTATGATGTTGCGAGCACAGTTTATCGCTACTGACAAGAACTTGTAAGTAGTATATTGGTGACATTTCCTGCAAAGAAAACAAAAATAAAAGTAGCTGTGAATCAGCATAGAAGGCATGAAATGTAAACAAAACTGGATAGAAGTTTCAGTGTGATATTTTTATATATTTCTCTATCACTGAATGTCATTTTATCAAATAAACGATTCTGTTACCAACTACTATTGCATACTACCGTTTCAATTACATCAATGGATTTTCACGACTTCTTAACCTGTTCTATATAGTTTCAAACTTTCTCTTGTTTACAATTAGTTGTGTTCTCTGAGCTGGTTCGTTTGATTGCGAAGCTTTCGACGTCCTTCTGGACAGCATCTTCCTTCAGCGCAAGTTTTGGTATAAAGTGAACTGATTTAAATTTTCCGTGAGTGATAGAATTGCGTCTCCTGGTAACCATCTTTTAAACTTTCTCGTCACATGATTTACTTTTTATTAGTTGGTAGATTTGGTCTATATTAACATTTTTGTTAATCGCTGATTCACTCGAGTACCAGGCTTCTAGGAATTCTCTGGCATCAATTTCGATGTTTCCTCTGTTTAAAATTTCGACATTATATCGACAATCATCAAATTGGTGTCCATAATTATCCACATGAAAGAACATATATCATGTCTTTTTACAGCTAATTTGTGTTCTTGAATTCTAATTCGAAGCGGACGCCCACTTTGACCGATGTAATGTCTGTTACAGTTCATACAATTTATTTTGTAAATGGTATTAATTTTATCTTCTTTTTTCTGTTGGATCTTTCGGTTTGCACAATATCGAATGAAGTGATTGTGCTGGCTGGCTGGCTTGTGTGCTATATCTGTTTCAAAAGGTTTCAGTATTCTGGCTGTTATTTCAGAGGTATTTTTTATGTATATGGTAGGATGAATTTTCCTGAAGTCCCTGATGATGGTTTCTTGTTGGTGTGGTGATTCGATTAGAAACACTTTTTGATGAAATTGTGGGATATCCATTCTCTTTGAGGACGGTTAGAAGGTATTTTTCTTCCATTCTTTTCAATGCTGGAGTGTTACAGTGTGTTTGAATTCTTTTAAATAATGTCTGCACACAGTTTCTTTTGTGGGTAATTGGATTATTGCTACTATAGTTGAGTATTCGATCTACCAACTAATAAAATGTTAGTCCAAATTCGAAATCGAAATCAATAAAAAATGATCAATACAGATGTAAATGAACTACCAGTCACGAAGATGGTTGCCAGGAGACACAATTCTATCATTCATGGAGAATGTAAATGAGTTCATTTTACAGGATTTCATCATGAGCTGACATCAGTTAGAAAACCATTAAAAAACCTGGGATTACTGCACAGCTGTTTCTTCAGCCTAGTTTGGGACTCTTCAGCAGCACCCACCGGGGTTTGAACCCGCGACCTTTCGGTTACAAGGCAAACTAGCTCGTAGACCATTCACCAGTCACTGGGACCCAATCCAATGGCCAGTGCATGAATTCCAACCTCTGCCATTTCACGATATAGCGTGACCGCTAGCCAATGTCTTCGGCGAGTGTTTGTCTTCACACCCGACCTGCTGCACCCTACTGGTCACAAATTCTCAGTAGAACCCCAGATAACTACCTATCTGAATAGGGCCAGTCGCTAGTGAGCATCTCATCGATATTCAAGTGTTGGTTTGTAGGGATTTGATTGACTGGTTACAGGATTTCATCATGAGCTGACATTGGTTAGAGAACCATTGGAAAACCCGCAGGGAGTACTGGACAGCTGTTTCGTCAGCCTAGTTTGGGACTCTTCATCAGTACGCACCCACCGGGATTCGAACCCATGACCTTCTCTTTAAAAGCCAATCGAGCTAGCTCGTAGACCATTAGGCCGCTGGGACCCGATCCCATGGCCCATGAATTCTAGGTTCGGCCAAATCACGATATAGCCAGCGTGTACGGCGAGTATTTGTCCTCACACCCGATCTGCTGCACCCTACTGGTCACGAAGCTAGAATTCATGGGCCATTGGATCGGGTCCCAGTGGCTTATTGGTATACGAGCTGGCCTTGTAACCAGAAGATCCTGGGTTCCAACCCCCTGTGGTGGGTGCGTGCTGATAGAGAGTCCCAAACTAGGCTGACGAAACAGCTGTCCAGTACTCCCTGCAGGTTTTCCAATGGTTCTCTAACTGATGTCATCTCATGATGAAATCCTGTGACTAGTGATTTTATTAACCAAAAGAAATACATTTTACATACTCCCAAATATTTGCATTATATCCTAAAAAGCCTAAGTCGTTTATTTGATTTTACACAGTGGTAACTAGGCAACAAGTGATACAAGCATCTCATTAGTAATCTGGTATAACTACCTACTTATTTAATTTTGATAAACTTGAAATATTAATGTTAAAAATGGAATCTACCTATTCAACATCCTGTAAAAATTATTAATAATTTAAATTTGTCTTTTAATTATTTTTATGCTGAACATTTCTTAGGTGAACATCAAAACTGTTGCTTAGCAACCAGATTTGGCTTAATCTTGAACAAGATGATCATTTATTTATTTTTCTTTTAAATCCAGTGAAATGATCAGTAAAGCTTTAAACTTGAATAAAACAAGAACAACAGCGGTTTTTACAGAATAAGATGGTACTTCAACGACAGAAGGCAAGACACGGAAGTAACGGTATATTTTCAAGTGATTAAACCACCATTTATATATATACAGTTTATCCGTTTACCAATCATTGAGCGTGTGATTTTGGTTTACATTAAATGACATGAAATAGAATGTTCAAATAGATATATCGTATTCTCTTGCTAATGCTGTATTGAACTGTGGGAACATGTGAGAATCATATTCCGTTGGAACACACTGTCTGTATCACGCCATCACACATGTCCCCACCCTCTGTCAAATACTTTCGACTGAATTCGATTCAATATTCTTGGTGCTAGTGGCTTTATTAGCTTGTCTTGCTGTATTGAATTCTGGAGCTCGCTGACGTTCAGACGCTCCTCTTTGTTTGCATTTCTGACCATATATACATGACCCCATCTCACGGTGACCGTGGGTCCTTACCACTTAGGAAGCAGTTTGAATGACCCTGAAGCAGATTCACCGGTGTTTTGCCTCACAACTTCATATGATGCTTTTGCCTGACCTCCCAGCAGCGATCCATGCAACAGCCTCACTGCTGACGGATCTTGAACGCCACTCAACTGTGCAACAGCCTCGAAGTCCTGCCCGAAAATCTATATGTCTCCTTCTTCAAAAAATGCTGGGCATATGCTTTCCATTTGTCGGCAGGCAGCGACACCAAATGTAACAACAGAAGGGAAGACATGGAAGCTAAGGTACATTTTCAAATGATCAAACCGCCATTTATATTTATGTGCAGTTTACATTCTCTAATGAATCATTGAGCGTGTGATTTTGGTTTATATTAAATGTTTACATACATATCTTATTCTGTTGCTAAGGCAGTACTGAGAATAATATTCCATTGGAACACATTGTCTGTATCACACCACCACAGTACCACCAACATTGTTTATTTCGTTGGCATCTCATCAACTCAGCTGCATACAGCCCAAAGAAATTGATAAAGTAAGAAGATTTCATCATGCGCTGACACCAGTTAGAGAACCATTTGAAAAACAAGCTGGGAGTACTGGATAGCTGTTTCGTCAGCCTAGTTTGGGACTCTTCGAACCCCGGCGTGTACTTACTGATGAAGAGTCCCAAACTATGCTGACGAAAAACCTGTCCAGCACTCCCAGGTTTTCCAGTGGTTCTCTAACTGATGTCAGCTCATGATGAAATCCTCCATGCAATTAAACAAAATCCCTACCAAACCAATACTTGAAAATTAATTTGATGCTCATTAGCGACTGGCCCTATTCAGGCAGTTAACCTGGGGTTCTAAGGGAAGCCATGACCAGTAGGGTTCAGCAGGTTGAAGATGAGGCAGTAACTCATCTAAGAAGACATTGCGAAATGGTCACGCTATGTCGTGAATTGGCAGAAGTTAGAATTCATGGACTGGTCATTGGATCGGGTACCAGGGGCTCAATGGTCTATGAGCTCGCTGGCCTTGTTACCAGAAGGTCCTGGTTACCACCATCCTGGTCCTGATGGTGGGTGCGTACTGATGATGAGTCCCAAACCAGGACGAAATAGCTGTCCAGTACTCCCAGGTTTCCAGTGGTTATCTAACTGGTGTCAGCTCATGATGAAATCCTCCATGCAATTTTAACATACTTGCAAATGTTGACTGAAGACCCCACACTTACTAAACTGTGCTCAGAAATTACACTTTTATACTTTGTATGTTATTATTATTTCTGTCTTAGGAGTGTTTTGTGACCGTATATATCTCAAGGAAGTGTTTTATCAGCTATACAGTAGGACACAGAAGTCGGTCTCATGTGCTCAGACCACAACGAGTCGATTATGGTTTTAACCATGACACCATTGTAAGTGTTTGTCCCCCTTAAGACGTAGACTTATGGATACATGTTTAGGAAATAGAAGAAAATGCAGAAATTCATAAAGGGGAATAAGTGTAATGAAGAAAAAGCTTCACACATAAGAGGTAGCTTTGACTATCTTATTCACATTCATAGCGATTTTACTGACTAAAATAAATGACAAACAATCAAAGAAATATGATTAAAATAAGACCTGCAATATAATGTAGAGACAGCTTCAAGAGGCAATACATTTCAGTTATTCATTAGGTTTTCAAGTATAGGTTTTGTAGGAATTTAGTTTGATTGGTTGGAGAATTTCATCATGAGCTGGCACCAGTTAGAGAACCATTGGAAAACCAGCTGGGAGTACTGGACAGCTGTTTCGTCAGCCTAGTTTAGGACTCTTCATTAAATTGAAAGTAATATTTAAGGGTACAAGAGAATAAAAGCAATACAACTATACACATTTTAAGCTTGTAGTCATTTACCTGATATGAATACAGACTTCCTCATTAAGTAACATCTATCAGGGAACTATTGAAAACCAATGTGCACTGGACAGACAGCTGTTTATTCCTAGTCCAGTGTAGAAATTGGAGACGGTGGGATGCACCGTGTCGGATGTGTAGCTTATGTGGCTAATCAGTAACACTGGTTGACTATGTTGCTACATCGCGAACTGACAGTAGTTGGAATTCATGGAACATTGGATTCTGATTCACAGTGGCTCTTCTGCTAACTGAAAAATTCCATATCTGATCTCTGGTAGGATCATGGAGGCTGGAGAACTCCAAACTTCGATAAAATAGCCACCCAGTCAGTGCTGCTCAGTTTTTCAGGATACTGTAACCAATATCAGTTCATGAAACTTAACATAAGATACTGAGAATAAGAACATGATAATTTAAATATACTGATTAATCTGACATTAAGGTTCAAACACTGTTTATTACTATTATTTTTATTATACGGTCAGAAACTTGGCAGGTCACAAAGAATATTTCCAACAGCCTGTTGCACACCTTTATCAACAGCTGTCTTCGCTCCATACTGAAGATTAGATGGCCGAAAAGAATCAACAACAAGAAAATGTGGGAACAAACAAAACAAGAACCAATCGCCAACCAACAAATATGAAGGAGAAAGTGGAGATGGATTGGACACTCACTGAGGAGGCCACTGGGTGACATCGCGCGTCAGGCCATAGCTCGAGTGGAACCCGAAAGGGAAGCGGCGAGTGGGATGTCCAAGGGTGACATGGAGGAGATCGTGTGAAGAAGAGTTGAAACAGTATGGACTAACATGGATGCAGGTGAAAAGTACAGCACAAGACAGAAGCAAGTGGAGACGTGTAGTTGAAGCCCTATGTTCCACTAGGAACCCAAGGGAACAATAATAATAATAATAAACTAAGCCCATCATTTCAGGCTTACTTACATGAAACCTGTTATGCCTTCAAATGAAGTTACCAAATAGACTTGTAATATCTGAACCTAAGATCATTGAATCAAGTTGATAAAGTTAAACAGAAAGCTCTAAGGTTGAACCACACACAATTCCATATAACAGTTTGGCTCAGCTAAGCATAAAACTAATACAGATTTTGCAGTGAAAAACCGGAACAAAGTTTTAGGCCAAAATGATTTTGAAATATGATATTTCCGTACAGTAAGATAAACAGTAAAAATGTATCCTTATTCATTCATTTATTCATATTAAGATCATAGTATAACACTTTGAAAAAAATCTTTAAAATGATATTATAAAATATACTATGGTGAATAGATAAATAAATGGTTGGCGGATAGTTTAAACAGTCAGCCATGACTAATGTGTGAATAAACCACCTACACCTCTAGAGATTTTGTTACATATATGATAGCAATCTAACCACACAAAAGTCATTTCGCCAATTATCTGATCACCAGAATACTACAGCAGTACATAACGCATGTATGCACACACACATTCACACACAGCTAAACGATACCTTTTCTTAGCCAAACAACATAATATATCTAGATTGGTTGGATTTAAAAGGAAGCCAGAGTGATTCATTTGAATGAGATATGAGGATGAGTCATGGGATTTATCCGTAATGCATCAAAGGATCGTCTAAACTGAATAACGCTTTGGTGTTTGAATCGATGGGTACAAGGTGCGGGCCTCGTTGGGGGGAACACCATCCCAAATAGAGCGAAATGCACATCCTGGATTCCAATTCGAGTCAATATCCACCAAATTCTTTCAATATAAGCCTCACACATCGTGCAAGCACCTGCACAAGGAGCCGACATGTCAACAGAGGCCGAACATCTCGGTCAAATCAATCAATACATGAATCAAAATTGTATTAAAATTAAGTAGAAGACTTAAGGCTACTGATAAATGTTAAGTAGTATAGATTTAAAACGGGAAAACAGAAAGCAATTGATACATAGACGGTAAAAGTGGTGGCCTGAAATTGTTACCTATATATATAAGCAAAAATTGTGCACTGTGATGTCTTTTATTAGAATCTTAAGACCACAAGTTTCTGCATGTAGATAAGCCTTCAGAATGATTTCACAACACTCATTAGTCTGTGATACACAAGGGCTGCGAATAAATTTTTGTGACATTCAATCTACAAGTTTGATTACAGAACAAAGAATATTCTTTTCGATAACCTCTTCTTCATCAGGTTCTACAGTTAAATATCCATCCATAATAGTGAAAGAATGACTGATAGTGACAACATCAGTGGTTTGTAAAAAAGAGTAACATCGAATCACACTTAGATCTGAATTCCAAAAGTTATTTGCAATTAGATTGTTAGTAGATTATAGTCCAAGTTACTGCTCGGGAACAGTTACGAGTGTGGCCAAATAAAGGTGTAGTAAAAGTCATTAACAGGTCGATATTAGAACATCTGGTCCAAACTGGCTGGCCACAAAGCAAGCATTGAAGAATCCTTCCCCACAATCATCATCTATCGGGTACCAAATAAATTGCCAAAATCATTCAGGTACTGAATACTCCGGAGCTCTGTGTACAGAAGAAACAGATCCAACCAGCCAATATTACTACCCTGCCCTGGCCTGCTGTGGAGTCTGCAATTTCATAAATACCTCATTACATCGGCCTTTATTGATGTAGCCCTCCATCCTGTACATATAAATTCCCCCAACCCCTCGTCTTTACACTTGCACTAACTAACCTTTTATTTTCTTATCTAAATGTAGTAGGTAACTTACACACTTATACACACACACACACACAACGCATATAAAATGCCACTCGAAATTACCTCTTGTCTCTATCCGCGTCCCTGACATGACCATTCATCCATCTGAAGTTTATAGTCAATATGAATAGAACTTAATATGAACATGACCCATGAGAATTTATCACTGTACATTGGTTGTCACTCATAATCATTTACTTTGTAATAGTGATGTTTAATTTAGTATTACAATTATATACATTTTACCACATACACACGTAACTTGGATTATAATCTATTAACAGTCTGATTGCAAATAACTTTTGGAATTCTAATCTAAGTGTGATTCCATGTTACTCTTTTTTTAAAATCACCAATGTTGTCAATACCAGTCATTCCTCCATTATTATGGATGGATATATAACTATAGAACCTGATGAAGAAGAGCAGGTTATCGAAAAGAATATTCTTTATTCAGTAATCATTCTTTTGAAATTTCGAATGGGCACCTTTAATCCCTTACAAGTTTATTACCGTACCTACAGTTTAAGCACGATCACAAGAATATACAGTAACTGGAATGTGGAAATTCTCTGGCTTATGAAATTAATTACCGTCAGTGGTGACTTCCGTTGGAAACATAGACTGATCAAGAAAAAACCAAATTGGATGTAAAATTTAGTCTACCATAACCTACCTTACTACTTTCAAGTATTGGTACGCTTGTAGTGAAAAAAAGAAAACATCCTGAAAAACAAAAGTTTCGTGTTCCCTATTAACATTTTCCAAAGAATTAGAGTAGCTGTAGTTTTTTATCCTGAAATTCCTAATTGAAGGTGGATTTATGTTATAAGCTTCTACGTGATAATCTGAAATGTTAAGAAGACTCTAGAAAATATTGACTTCTCAGATGATTTATGTCTAATGTCACAAAAACTGTCAGACTTACAAGCGAAAACTAACAGGTTGGTAGAAAAGGAGGTGATTTATATAACCAACCAACCAACCAACAATAACAACAACAACAACTAGCACTAATCATTATCAAAGGAAAAATTTGAACGAGATTACTTCCTTCACTTATCTAGGCACCATCACTTCAACTACAGGTGACACCACAGGTGCGGATGTCAGAGGAAGTCAGAATTGGAAAGGTAGGACAGATCTTCATGACTCTGTAACCAGTTTGGAAATCTTCTGCGCTGCTCGGAACAGCATAAATAAAAAAAAGTTTGATTCAGATTTTCAACACCAATGTTAATTCAATGAGTTCTTTCATATGTATCATAAACTTGTCTCACGCGTGACGAATGGTGTTTTCAACAGACTACTGAAGGCGTTAATGAGTAGCTTTCTTCTCTGGCTCTATACTGAAGATCAGATCTCTGGTTGGCCGGAAATGATCAGCAACTATGAACCTGTTGGTTCACAAATATGATGAAGAAAATGCAAATGGATTGGAAACAAGCTGAGGAAACCATCGTATAACATTGGGCGACTGGTCATCGCTCGGGTGGTTGTTGAATGGGGGAGTGTCCGAGTGTGACATGGAGGAAATCGTCTGAGGGGAAGTTGAAAGCTTATGGTCAGTCGTGAAGCCAGGGTTGTAGGGAACCGAACAAGAAATCAGTTTCAGACACTTTGTATGGAATTTGTTAAAATTCTTATTTCTGAAATTCCCAATGATTGACTATACTGGATGGAAACTGTCTAACTACGCCTTGAGGTTAACATTGATGTTATTCAACTAACAATAGTGAACTCAAGGATGAATGTTTCATCCCTGGACTCAAACAGATGACGTCGTATTAAGCTGAAGGTATCATCGAAGCATGCCTATTAGGACTGAATAAATAGATAGATACTGAAAAATCCAATCCAATAAAATCAGACAAAAAATAACAACTAATATCCCCTTACATAAGAGGTAGTTTTTGTAGTCCAATAGCCTGCTATTACTGATCTACATTTCAGGATGTAAATTCAACTTACTGCTGTTTTTATATTTCTACACGATAGTGTGTAACCTCCTTCTAAAACTTCCATTTTTACTTGAGCTTTACTTGAACTTTTTTTCTAAATACCGCTTACACAAGTCAATAATAATAATCATAATAATAATAAAGTTTGCCACAGTTGTTCTGTGAATGTGAAACACCTTCCTTTATTATTACTATGAATAACCTTAAAGGTTAGTTGAATCTAATCTGGATTGTAATGATTCTATATTTAAGATATTCAGTATGAAAAAGAGGCATAGAAGTTTAATTTCTATACATTTAGTAAAGAGAAATCGCTAAAATTAATAAAAAAATATAACATTTTAGTTTATTGTGTATTATTATTATTATTACAGGTAGAATCAAGGTTTCATCAACTATTTTAGAAAAATTTTTATTAAAATGTAAGATAAAATGTATTGGTTTCTATCTAATGTACTCTTATTTCTTCAGTAGGTGGAGATGATATATTGAGTATTAGTAGAATCCGATTGAATGAGTCATAAGAAGATGTGAAGCTTACACAGCAGCAAGGATATTTATATCTTAAAAGACCTGATTACTTAATATTAACAAAATAACTTCCTGCAAAAAGGATTTCACCTCTTTTAATAAAACAACAATAACAGTGTGTTAATTGTAAAAAAATCAAGAGTTAAATTGTCGGGAGGGGACTTGTTTCAAGTTCGATCGCAGGCTGATGCCATTTAGTTAGGCAGTGAAAACCACCAAGGAATAATGGACAAGTGTTTCGTCCTAGTTTGAGACTTTTCAGTCGTACACACCCATCGAATTCTGAAACTGAGTCCCTACAAACTGACAACAAAACGAAGTTTCGTTGATTTCTACTGAGAAGTCGTAACCCGGCCGGGAATGAAGACAAATACACGCTACTGATGATAATAACTAGTGGTTGCTCTATAAAATCACGAATAGATGGGAGTTAGAATTCATGGGATTGAGGAGAAAGGAATACGTTAGTTCACCGATGAGAAGACTCTAGAAGACCTGGATTTCGCGCGTGGATGATTTATGTTTAATGCCACACAAATTCGAAGACTTGAAGGCAAAAACCAACAAACCCGCTGAAGAGGTTGTCAGTGAAGACAGGATTCTAGGTAAACATAGAGAAGACGGAGGTGATAAAGATAACCAACCAACAGCGACAACAGCAACAACAACCAGCACCAATCACCATGGAGAGATTTGGCACAGATTACTTCCCGCCTTCGATTATCTGGCCAGGCGGGCGGAACGGATGAAGATGTCAAAGCAAGCCAGCTAGAATCAGATAGGTAAGATACGCCTTTATCAACCTGAAACCAACTTGAAAATTGTAACACCATCTGTGATGATTGAAATTAGGATTTCTGCTGATCTATTATTTCACTATCACAGTCTAAATAAAAATGACAGAAGTTAAACTTCTAAGGCTATTGGATCGAATCTCACTGACTGAACCATCTATGAGTTCACCTTGTAACCACAAGGTACTAGGTTCTTAGGTCAACCTGAAGAATAGCGACCACGGAGTAAGAACTCACCAATGACCCTGACACATATCATTGGTCGGGCTACAGAACCAGTATGAATGCTATGCACCAATTGATGTGCAAATTTCCTCCTCATCTCTTTCATAAGCACTATTTGGAAAATGGGCTGGTAGCACGTTAAGGTTAGGATCAGTATTAGGTTTAGGGTGCATTTATTATTATTATTATTATTACTATTATTAGTGGTAGTAGTAGTAGTATTTGCATAGTTAATAAATAAATAAAAGGCGACTGTTTCTCTCTTCATTGGCGCGATCGCCCTCCTTGGTCGCTATTGTTTATATTTGCCGATTCGAAACCTTGAAGAGTCCCAAGCTAGGACGAAACGCCTGTCCAATACGCCCTGATGATTTACAATAGTTATCTGAGTGTCATCAATCCGTGATCAAACCTGTGACTACTGAAAACCCTGCAAGCCAACACTCGACTAATTAAATTCTACCCGTAGATCAACACATTATTAACGCAAATGAACGGATTTGTTGAAATTGACTTTATTCTCATTAACTTTGCAGTCTTGGCTCTCTACTATGTGTCAGTATAAACACCTTACTGATTGTAAGAAGATACCTTTAGAGTTTAGTAGACCTGATTTATCATATTTGGTTATTAATAAGGTGTGTTTTCGGTTGACGATATAATACCTGTTGCTGAGTTATCTAAAAGAGGCCAAGTTAAACTTTAAGCACCAGTAAGTGCCAGCGGAGTGCGACCGCACTAATGACCTTGAAACGCTCGCTGAGCAAGTTAGTTTAACCTGATAAATAATATTGTAATCATGGATAAAACGTGCTTATCAGAGAGTTATCCTATTAAATGTGATATCCGGCTAAGTTAAACTTTAAGCACCACTAACTACCAGTCAGCACATGACCTCAAACGCACCAGTCACATGAAAGAGGCATTTTTGGTTATGGAAAAAAAGCATAAAAACTGTATTAAAATGTTACAGAGGATACCTTCCTCTCATAAGTGATAAAAATAGCTCTCAGTTTTAGGTTGGAGTGTCAACAGAGTATAATTCCATTGTGGGTGAACTTTATTTTTATAAAGTCTCACAGTGTTACACAGTAATATTTGTTGAGCAACAAATTGTGCTCGAAACATTGTAATCAGTAAATATTACTACTGTATAACACTGTGAGACATTATCAAAATAAATTTTACCCAGAATGGAATTGTACTCGACCACCACAGTGCACAAGTTCTATTCTTTCTTATATCAACAGAGTAATTTAAACGCATTCTATGCATGTAATTATTTAGGTCTTCTAACCCTAACAATAACCCTAATCTTTCCTGAACCTAACCCTAACGTGAAAATATCCCTAAACTAAATGTAATCTAACTTGAACCAACCCTAATGTCGCCTTTATTAGGTTAGCTTAACCCTAACTTGTCCTTTGCTTAAAGAGTAACTTAATCGGTGACTCTAAACTTTAGGAACCCAAACGGAAACTGCCTTACGAACGGACAAATGACCTTGACAAGGACAACTTTAACCAATCAGAAGGCTTAAAATGAACGGCGCATAATTTCTGCATCTGCACTCCCTGCAACGGTAAACATAACCGTCGATGCATCTCGTGTATCTTTGTATATGCATTACACCTCCGCACTGGCAAGTTTTCGATCTCGCTATCAGCCCGTTCTCTAAACAGTAATCAAAAACAAACTCTGGAGCGAATTTGCACCGCAAACGATGTACAGCATCCATTGCGAGTCAGATGATTGTCTGCTCAAGGTCATTCATGAAGGTCACCCGTTCTCAAGGTTGTTTTGGGTTCCTAAAGTTTAGAGTCACCCGCTTTCACACTCCATTGGCAGTTAGTTAGTGGTGTTTAAAGTTTAACCTGGCCATATTTGGATTTGTCTATGGATATTTTCGCGTTAGAGGGTTAGAAGACCTAGATAATTATATGCATAGAGTGTGGTTGAATTACTCTCTTGATACTCCAATCGAAAACTGAGAGGTACTTTTGTCACATGTCAGAGAAAAGTATCCTATGTAGCACATTTCATTCTGAATATATGTTTACTTTATACGCAAACATCGCCTTTATCATGTGGTTGATGCATTCAAGGTCATCTGTACGTTGGTACTTACTTACTGCTGCTTAAAGTTTAACCTTGCCCTATAAGACATAGGAATATAATATAAGTGATGAACTAGGATTTGGACATACTTAGTCTAAGGTATTTGATGTATAGCCATAGCAACACATATTGTGTACTGTTAGTCTTGTTTTACTTCATATACTACTATAATCTTGATTCACAGTATGTTATGTATAGGTCATGTTATCTACTCCTTTCGAAGACTTAGACTAATCAATGAACTAGAATTTCGATACATTTTGTGTGAATGTAATTGCTCCGTCTACATGCAAGTCGTGCATAGGCAGCTTGTACTTTTAGTTTGTACAATAAGTCAAGCCATGATTAATTCAGACATTTTGACATTCAACCTACATCATGTCTTAAGAGACATGGTTTGATGCATATACACTCAACAAAGACAACTAGAATGATTCATTCTCGTCTCTAACGCTGTATAAAGTATATTAGGCTTGATAGACAGTTGTAACTAGGACAGGGTATCAAAATATGTGTGGGCGTATAAAGTAAGACATTTGAATGAAGGCCAAAAGCACATGTGATTGTGTAGAGTTTGTAAAGTCAAATGCATGAATAGGTAACCAATAGAAACGACCTTGTAACACACACAACATGTGACTTCTGTTAATCTACGAAAACATGTACATGTTAAAACTAAAAATTTAATTAATAATTAGTGCATTGTTTAGGAATTTACCTGAGATCTCAATCATCATATATTATGAGTGAAGTTCAGCATCTAGTAAAATTGCGTCTTCATTGTTTCACTGTAGCATATATATGGCTTATTATAATAAAGGTTTATTTTTGTATTTCCCAATGAATGAAAGACAAAACGATACCGTTGTTGTTTTTACTGACGTTTCGCTATTTAATGCTGCTAATAGCTTTATTATTATCATTATTTTTTCCTTTAATTCCTAGAGGAACATAGGGCTTCAGCCATGCGTCTCCATTGCGTTCGGTTCTCTGCCAACGTTTTCACCTGGCTCCAAGTCACCCTTGCACTGACGACCAACTCGCCGCTTCCCTTTCGGGTTCCACTCGAGCAATGGCTTGTCTAGTGATGTCACTAACTTGATGGTTTCCTCAGAGTATGGCCAACCAATCCATCTCCATTTCTTCCTGCCTATTTGTTTCACAATCGGTTCCTGCTGGGATGGTTCGCTGCCAGAGATCTCCCTGTTGCTGATCTTTTCTGGCCGGCTATCTGATCTTGAGTAGTATTGAGCGAAGACAACTGTTAATGAAGGTGTGTAGTTTGTTCGAAGTACCCTTCGTGACGCGGCGCCAAGTCTCTGATCCGTATAGTGAGTAGCACTGACTGACATTACATTGGAGTTGAAAATCCTGATCTTATTTTTGATACTGAGTGCTGTTGACCTCCACACAGACTTGAGACTAGTGAAAGATTGTCTTGCTTTACCGATTCTTGCTTTGATATCCTCGTCAGTTCCGCCTGCCTGTAGTTGAAACGATGCTTCCCAGGTAGGTAAAGGAGGTTGTTTCTTTCAGGTTCCTCCCATTTATGCTGATGATTGTTGTCTGTTGCTGTTGGTGTTGCCCAGGAATCTTCATCACCTCTGTTTTCTCTATGTTCACCTGAAGGAAGTCCTATCTTCTCCGGATGCTTCTTCTGCCAACTTGTTGCTTTTCGCTTGCATATCTTCCAGTTTGTGGGAAATCAGACATATATCATCGGCGAAGTCCAGATCCTCCAAGTTTTTTGTGTGGGTCCATTTTATGGCTGTCTCCTCGTTGCCCGCTGTTTGTCGCATTATCCAGTCTACTGCAATCAGGAAAATCATTGGAGATAGTAGGCAGCCACCTTGTCTTACTCTTGTCCTCACTTCGAAGGATTCCGTAAGTTTCCCGTTGTGGATTACTTGGCATGCAGCATTGTCGTACAGCTGTTGAATGAGATGTATAATTGTCAGTGGCACTCAGTAGTAGCGATGTAGTTGCCAAAGCACCTCTCGATCGACGATGTCTAAGGCCTTTTCAAAGTCGATGAAGTTGAGATAGAGAGGTGACTGCCATTCCAAACTTTGTTCAATGATGATCCGTAATGTGGCGATTTGATCAATACATGACTTGTTTCTCCTGAATCCAGCTTGTTCTGGTCAAAGTTTTCATCCAGGTTGGCGTGTTTGATTCTCTCCAGGATGATGCGGCTTAGTATTTTGCTTGGGATGGACAGGAGCATAATTCCGCGCCAGTTCTTGCATTGACTTAAGTCTCCTATCTTTGGCAGTTTGAATAAGTATCCTTTCTTCCAATCCTCGGGTACCTTGCTTTCTTTCTACACCTTCTCCAGTAGTGGCGTCATCAAGTCCGCTAATAGCTTTATCAAAGTATTATTATCAATAGTTGTCATTCCATATAGAGCAGAGACGTCAGACGATATCAGAAGAGTACTCAATTAGCTCGACATCAGAGTTTTCTTCAAAACATCAGACACACTGCGAAGCAACCTTGTCCATATAAAAGACCAAATCCCCAAAGATTCTCTGTCTAATTGTGTCTATAAAGTAAAATGCTTAGGATGGGATGCGATATACATCGGACAAACCTCACCAGAGAGAAATCAAAATTAGAAGAGGTGAACATAGTAGAGCCGCCTCTGTTCGACCACCGAGAAATCCAGTTGGATTAGAAAAGCTTGAAAAATCATCAGCCATGGTTGCTTCTACACGCTTTAAAAGCAGACCACAAAATTGATTTTGACAATATTGAAATCATCATCCAGAAAAATTTCAGAAATCACAAATAACGTTTACTATCATCGGAAGAACTTCATATCGAGTGGAATCCAAACTGTCTGAGCTGAATAGGAATGATGAACTAAAAAAGAATTTGACCTGGTTACAACACCCCACCACCACCCTATGAAGTGACAAACTCAACACGGATGTGATAAGCAATTTCATTGTGTAAACACACGCTTCTTTTATAATTTGCCAATTTGACAATGGAAAAATGCCCCCATGCTGAGGAACGATGATTAAGTTGTTATTTACAAGCTGAGATTTTGTAAATTCTGGTTTAATAGTACTACTTTGATAAAGCTACTAGCAGCATTAAATAGCGAAACGTCAGTAAGAACATTAATATCGTTTTATTTTTCATTCACTCAATGGGAAATACAAAAACAAACCTTTATTATAATGAATATCATATACCGAATGCCCAAATTATTTCAAACTGTTAAAAGTGAACTTGGTTTGGACATATATAGCATATGTGGCTTAGTACATCAGAAATTCTTAGTTTTTACTGACATCCCAGTGGGGCTTATTAAAACTGGTATATTCTGAGGATATGACACAGTAGCCCGTCATATATGCGTATTTTTAATTTGTCACGTAGCTGTAGCACAATTCAAAACTGTGGTTAGCTAACATTTGAGTAACAGTTACTGTAGTTATTATTATTATTTTTATTATTATTCAGCTTCCATTCATGACTGAAGAATATCCTTTAATTCCTTTTAATGTATGCAGGAAGGTGATGACTAAGACATGTGTTACGTATGCCTAGTCATCGCCTTCCTCGACGGGCAATGTCAGCTAACATAGGGTCAGGTTGGAAAAGAGCTAGCGGCGATCAAACCAAAACATGGCACCAGTCAATGAAATACAAAACAGTTAGATTAAGCCAGTCACGTAGGAAGGTGTAGACTTGCTGGCTGGTTGGGGTCCTCGGGACGGTAGAAACCAACGGCTGGAGACAATCCGTGATATGGCTGAAAATCGTTTTCAATGACAGCGCAGATGCATCCACTCCTTGTGACTTATAATACCCAATGAAACAATATTGTTCTTCGTTATTTCCATTCCTTTTGTCTCATATCCCTGTTTACTGTTTCTATTTTACATTTCTTTTTACTTTCTTCACTTGCTTTGTGTGCTACATAGATGGAGTGTGGTGACTTGAACTGCTGCACATCGGTGCAAAGTTCTATGTTGAAAACAGACAGACAGATGCAGAAAATTATGAATACCAATAATTCTATCCACTCAACCCTCTGAGTGTCTGATTGGTCTAGGAGCTTGACTTGTAACCAACAGGTCCTGGGTTCGAACCACACTCGGTGGATGGGTACTACCGATGAGTCCCAGGCACTAGGATAAAACAGCTGTCCAATACTCCCTGGAGGTTTTCCAATGGTTTTTTAACCACCATCAGCTCATGGTGAAATCTCTTAACCAGTCAAATCCCAGCAGACCAATACTCGACTCAAAACTGTCGGAAATTCAAAAAAAATCAAAATCAATAAGTTATCAATCGGCATAACTATTAGACATTCAAACAGACTAGATTCTAACTGGTCTTTTGATGTTCGATCCATTTATCAAAATGTATGGAAATTCCCCTCAGATAAAACTGAGGTTGTAACAATCTCTTTAAGTGTACAATGCACAGCTGGATATTTTTGACAATCACTCATTTATTTAGACAAAATTCAATTTTATGCAGCTAATATCATAATAATTGAGAATGTGAAGTCAATATATCCATCCATCTAAGCCCTTCGAACATGCGAAAAATGATGTCACATCCTCTCACTGTATTTACCAATTTGAATGTACGTGTAGACACACATACATAGGGAGGACTCATCGATCTCTGCAAGTAAAGACTGGATTCAGAGAATATTCCTCAATGGCTCCAGAAGCAAATAGAATCCTCAGAACCTATAATAACATATTATAGAGACAGGATATAAAATTGATGTTTACACTTCTTTTAAACCTAGCTATTAAATGTGTTTGGGGTGTATACTAAAGTTTGTGGAAGCCCTAGCTAGCAGGTAGGAAGTTTAAACCACCTTTATGCGTTCAGAAACAATTCGTCATCACATTAAAGCTTCCTTGGTAAATTTTGTTTTGATACCAGCCATGGCAGATGTACTTTTACCTATGCTATTTGGTTTAGTGGTGTTCGTTGTTGTTTTGACCTTCAATATATCCTTTTAACTTGAACTAAGGCTATTTCTATTTCTCACCTCTTAACTCTATTAATTTCATATGCATTCCTATGACAAGTCCGTGTGTGTGATCAGATTGTTCGAAATGTGTTGCGCAAATACAGCATTACACGATTCAGACAAATTACTTCTTCTTATTGATGCGTCGGTGGCTTAGCGGTTAGGACGCTCGCCGACCATGCACATGGTCCAGGGTTCGATTCACAGCCAACGCACTCCTTTACCTCGCTAGGCCAGAAATAATGCTGGTGAAGAGGAAAGGTTGGGCATGAGGCGAGCAATCCCATCCTGCAAAATAAACACTGCTACAGAAACTTCAAGCTACTAGCTTGAAGCTCTATGTTCCACTGGGGAACGTGAAGGAAAAAGACACCAGAATTCAATCATAGTGCACAAAGCGTGTGAGTGACTGAACTGCCATCTCGATAAAGATAGATCAAATTCGTTGTATAAAATGGTAACACATTCTATTTCACAGGTTCTCCTCATCAACTGCTGCAAACTACCTGCAATTGCAGTGGTTATATATAAAAGTAGACGATTATAGCATACTTCAATGTTTGAGTGGTAGTAGAGAAAATGTTACAAAAAATTAACGCATCCGAAATGTAAGCATCACAATTTTCACTTTAGGTTACCCTTAATTTATATGCTTTCAAAGCAGAAAAGGAGGGAGTGAGGGAGGAGACAGAAAACTGGAAATTCTAACAAACAGTGTTAGCTTTTAGGTTCACATAGCAATTCAAGAAGGTCATAGTTCGTAAGATGGAAAACTTTTTCAATGAGCTGAAATCACTAATACAGATGACTAATCAATGTAATCAAAATGCAGTTACCAAGCGAGTGAGAGATTGACTACACTCTCTTTCTGTGTGCATAAGTTTGGTTTGGGACGTTTGATTGCAACTGCTTCAGAAAATCATAGTGAATTTTCTACCTTTTGCGGGTTTAATATTTTGAAGGATTTGGAAATCTGGACGAAATGATCCGTATCCACATGGTGTCTGGTAATTTCACTTTGCAAACATCTGCTTCCTTTAGGGTATAATTTTCTTGGGATATGCTTAGAAAACCGGATAGAAGCCGTCATTTCTGCTCTTCCAATGTACCTGCTTTCACAAGTGCATGTAAATTTATAAGCGCGGTTGAAGATTACATCAGCTGGATAATTATCTAGTTTAGATTGGCTTAGAGAGTATGTGGTGCTGTATAATGTTACGAGCTTAGCTATAGGGAAGCATCTTTCTGTTGCTCCTTTCATTCTCTTGTCAATCTTTTGTGGTAGTGCTTCTCCTTTTTTTCTTTGTTATACTGTAGGACAGATCACTTTGGATACTCATTTTCCCTTAGGCACTTCTTAAAAAAGCCTAATTCTCCTTCTACCTTGCTGGCTGGACATACCTTCCTGGTTATGCTGTATAGTGTCCTCACTAATCCACGCTAGTGTAGTGAAGATATTTTTCCGGTACCGGTTTCTTTTCTATCGATGAACTTTACGACCGTACCACCATTTCTTCTTATTACATTAAGATCCAGAAAGTTTAACTCATTGTTATATCCACATTCCATGGTGAATTTAATGTTTGGGTGGATCTCATTGACACGATCAAATAATATAGATGCCTGATTCATTTCGTTACAAACAAACAAACGTATCATCAACATATCGGTGATAGTAGGTTGTTTCATTGATAGCAGGACTTAGTCACGTCTGTTCGAGATAATCCATAAACATATCGACCAGAATAGCTCCCAGAGATGAACCTCTCTCGACGAAGTCAATTTTTCTGTAAAGCCGGTTATTAAAAAAACTAATAGATGCTTCATCTCTGTTTAAGGTAGTCGTAGCAGATTACTTTGTTGACGAATAATGTCGATTTTTCCCATTACTGGTATATTTGTTAATAAGTGATCACATCGTACCATTATGAAATATTTTACGAGTTGATCAGGGATTGATATCAGTTAGAGAGAGAACCATTGAAAACCAGCATTGGAGTACTGGACAGCTGTTTCATCCTAGTGCTTGGGAATCATCGGCAGTAGGCAAACACCACCAGGGTTCGAACTCAGGACCTTCCTGTTACAAGCCAAGCGAGCTAGTTGACCATTCATCCAATGGGACCCGATTCAATGGTCAATCCATGAATTCTATCTCCTGCCAGTTCGTGATTTTAGTATAACTGACCACCAACCAATGTCATCAGTGAGCCATCCATCCTCACACTTGACTGGTTGGACCTCACTGGTCACAAATTCTCACTAGAATGGTTCTCTAACAGATATCAATCCAGATAAAGTAATAAGAAGACGTGATTTGTCTGAATTGTGAAATGCATTTGCGCAACACATTTCGAACAATCTGATCACACATGGACTTGTCATAGGAATATATATATGAAATTAATAAAGAGGTAAGAGGTGAGAAAATAGACTTAGGTCAAGTTTAAAGGAAATATTGAAGGTGAAAATGACAATGAAGACCACTAAACCAAATAGCAGAGGTAACAGTACATCCGCTATGCTATCAAAACAAAATTTACCAAGGAAGGTGTAATGTAATGATGAATTGTTGATTTGACCGCATAGAGGTGGTTTAAACTTCCTAATTGCCAGCTAGGGCTTCCACAAACTTTAGGATACACCCCAAACACGTTTTATAGATAGGTTTAAAAGATCTGTTAACGTCAATTTTATGTCCTCTCTCCTGTGTAATATGTTTCGCAATAGAAGAGCTAGGTCTCCTGTTCTCACCGTTAATAGGTTCTGAAGATTTCATTTGTTTCTGGAGCCATTTAGGAATATGCTCTGAAGTCAGCCCTTACTTGCAGAGATCGATGAGTCCTCCCTATGTGTATGTGTGTCCACACGTACATTCAAATTGGCAAATACAGTGGCATGTGACTTCATTTTTCGCATGTTCGAGGGGCTTAGATGGATGGATATATTGGCTACACATTCTCAATTATTATGATATTAGCTGCATAAAAAGTCTTTCTAACCACAACAGCGTTCAGTCTCTGTCTAGTTATCAAGCTGCTTTGATGCCCCATATAGGGTAGCTTGATGTACATGTCTTTCTTAGGGGCGAGTTGTAGAATGGGTCTTGGTGTTCTGACTACTTTATATCTCCTGATGAACTTGTTTGGATAATTGTTATCAACCAGAGTTTGTGTCAACATTCTTTCTATTTCATCAAGTGTGTCTTCAGTGCATATTCGTTGGATTCTACTAAAGAGGCACCATTCACTAAGGCTATTTTGTACCAAGCAGGACAGAAACTGTGGTAATTGAGATACTGTCCTGTCCAGGTAGGTTTTCTATAAATAGATGTTTTTATTGACCCATCAAGCCGTTGACTAAGCAATATTTCTAGGAAAGATAAACAATTATCTTCCTCTTCTACAGATGTAAGTGATATGCTATTCTGAACTTCATTCATTCGATTTAAAATTGAGATGCCAGTCTATTTTCTCACCTCTTACCTCTTTATTAATTTCATATATATTCCTATGACAAGTCCATGTGTGATCAGATTGTTCGAAATGTGTTGCTCAAATACATTACACGATTCAGACAAATTACGTCTTCATATTGCTTTATCTAGATATCAATCCGTGATCAACTGGTAAAAACAAATCTAAACCCTACAAACCAACTACAGACATGGTCAAAGAGCGTTTAGCAACAATCAGGTATATCTGTATAGTCAAATTTTGTACACCTTATCTTTAACGCACCATTTGCACAGATCTTCCGTGTTGTACTACTTCTACCCTTCCTTCGTATTGTGTTTCATTGTGTTCCTTTCACGTCTCCCCATGTATCTTCGCAATGCTGTATCACTTGCTTTCTCTGACGTCAAATCTATCTCCCTGCTATTTGATGTGTTTTATGCCAATAATCATCTCTTCATATACTACTGATAAATCTTATCAGTAGCACACTCCACAGAATGATATCATTTTGCACTGCAAATTTGGTCTTTCTTTCTGTCTTCCTTTATCTGAATTTATCGTGAGAACCAAGTGTATGGAAGTGGAACTCGCATACTATTCTGCAATGTCGTTATGACTCATGTAAACTAGTGATACGCCAAAAGATGTAAATGTTCCATGTTTCATTCGCACGTTACCAATTTTATATATTTACATTATAACATTCCTTTATTTATAATTAATTATTAAGGTAGTCCTTTTCATACTATAGTAGTCAAGTTACTACGGTGTACCCTTTTTTGAGATGCAGTAAATTTAGCTGTCAGTAAAAATCATATCACAGAGCCAATATAATATAAACACCCTTGTTTGACTGTCATTTCACACTAAGTATGATAAACATTTAATATTAACAATAGTAATAATATTATTAATAATAGTAATCATAGCCTTATAACGAGTCAATTTTCTCAGGAAAGTACAACTACTAACTATGCACTGCACTACTACCAGCACCTGAAACAACAACTGCCTCACAAGACCAGTGTGTATTTCAAGGACAAACAGGAATTATACAAAACACATTAAAATTAATATTAAAGTACACATTTTAGGCAATTATTTTATGCATGGCTATGTAGGTAGTAGTATGTAGTAGTAGTAGTAGTATATATGATGTCTTTTAAATTTTTATATTTGTTACCCATTTTCAAGCCTTTGTTCTACTCTTCCTTGTGATTTATTTTCAAGTATTAGTTTGTAGGTTGATTTGATTCGTTTCAAGGTTAATCACGGAGTGATGTCAGTCAGAGGACTGGACAGCTGTTTCGTCCTAGTTTGGGACTCTTCATCAGTAAGGAGCAACGGCTCCACCAAAAATAGAACCCAGGATTTTCAGGTTATGAGGCCAAGCCCGTTGACCATTCAGCCACTTCAGCTGGAATTCAGTAGCCCGTGACCGTTTTTGTTATTATTACTCCCTTGGGTTCCAAGTGGCACATAGGGCTTCATCAACACATCTCCACTTTGTTCTATTTTCTCCTGTCCTTTCCAGCTGGCTGGCTCAGCGATTGTCTATAATCTCTCATCTTCTCCTCCAAGTCACTCACGCATAAACGACCCACTCGTCGCTCCTCATTGGGATTGCACTCGAGTGATGCCCTTCATTGAGCGCGATGCCGTTCGACGGCCTCCTCACCGTATGCCCAGCCATATCCATCTTCATTTTCCCCTATATATTTGTTGAACAATCGGCTCTCACCTGTTGGTTTGTTCTACTGCAGAGTTCCTTGTGTTCTTAATTCTTTCTGGCCTGCCGGCTATTTGATATATTAGTTATTATTTAATTCAATTTAGACTTTCGCGTTGATTTATTGGGTTAGACTATTTCAAGCATTACATCTAAGTAAAAGTTAAACATTACTCACAAAGTTTGGTAGTCAGACTGACTATCTGCAATTATACGAATTGCCAGGGATGCTTAGCAATTGACATACTCGACAATTTGTTGGTACATATTAAACTAAGTCATGTGTTGCTTTAAACTTCTTTTAATAAGCATCAGTCCCATATCAGGCGTTTTAGCAAAGCAATCACCTGCCTAAATAAACCATTTTGTCTGACTGTTTTAGGGAGAGATTTTCTAAGAAGGACAGCAACCTCTGAGGAACTTTAGACGAATAGCATTGCTTCTTTGTTGTATATATCTACTTAGTAAAATTATGGGTATTGTGAGCCTAACATCAGTTCTCAATTAACAGCGTAGAAACTGTGTAATACACGGATTCAATACCACATCTCCATTTCTTCCTGTATTCTCTGAAATCCTATTCCTCTAACTCCACGATAGGCTATAAGCTCTCATCTCCTCCATGTCATTCTCAGATATGCCAAACGAGCCGTTTCTTATTCGGATTCCACCCGAGGGATGGTGTGGTGCGGGATGCCAATCTACACTCTTCTTAGAATGTGTCCAATCCATCTCCATTTTCTTCGCCATATATATTATGTTGAGCAAGAGTTCCTTGATTGATTCGCTCCCAGAGTTTCTTGCTGCTAATTGTTTCTGGTTATTCAAGTATTGGTTTGTAGGGTTTTGATTGATTGATTACAGGATTTCATCATGAGTTGACATCAGTTGGAGAACCACTGGAAAACTTGCCAGGGAGTACTGGACAGCTGTTTCATCCTGGTGCTTGGTACTCATCGGCAGTACGCACCCACCTCCAGAGTTCGAACCCAGAACCTCCTGGTTACAAGGCCAGCTCGTGGACCATTGAACCACTGGGACCCGATTCAATGGCCAGTCCATGAATTCTAACTTCTGCCGATTCACGACACAGCGCGACCGCTAGCCACTGTCTTCTGCGAGTGTTTGTCTTCACATCCAACCTGCTGTACCCTACTGGTCACGACTTCCCGACAGAACCCCAGGTAACTAACTACCTACCTGAATAGGCTCAGTCTCCAGTGACCATCTATCTGGTTAGCTGGTCATCTGATCTTCAGCATTAAGGCAGTGAAGGTTGATAAAAGTGTACAACAGCCTGAAAGAAATACTTTTTGTGACCCATATAGAAGAATTGATTGATTCAACATTGGTGTGGAAAATTCGAATTTAGTTCTTTGTGCTTAGGCGCAGTGGAGATTTCCAAACCGATTTTCATAATGATGAAGGTGTGAATTGTCTTTCTTATGCTGACGGGTTTTGACATCCTCATCCATCATGATGATGCCTTTATTTGGAACGATGTAGCCTAGATAATGTGAAAGGAGTTACTTCCTTCAAATTCCGCCTGTGGATAGTGATTGGTGTTTATTGTTTTTAGTTAGGTAACTTCATCACCTCAATCTTCTTTATGTTGTTCATTTGAAGTCCTCTCCTCGCTGCCAGCTGCTTCTGCCACCTTGTAGATCTTCCAGTTTTATGTGACACTAACAGATACCACCAAATAACAAATAACTTCAAGTTATCTAACATAATAAGGAAGTAAGTAGGAAAGCTTTCTTGCTATAGTTAGTTTTCTTCGTCCTTTTGTAACAATAATATATAGCCGCTTCTGTACAACTTATGTTCCCTCAGAATTTTGTATTTATATAAAAGTGAATGTGTAGGTAAAATTTCATCTTGTCAATCACATGTGTTATTCTTAATAATGATAAGAATTTTATGCATGAGTGAAATGCTTTCTGAAAACAGAATATTTGTTTATCTCCAAATTTCTGTATTCATAAATTTTCACTGTGAAATTCCTCACTCTTCGTTTTCAATCAAATTATAACCTAACACATTATTAAATTTGTTAAGAATGAATATTTCCTTAACAGAATATGTGGTTATTCGGTGGTTGGTGACTTACAGTGGAATCCCGGACAAAACGCATTTCGTCCCATTCGGGACTCCTCATCTGGATGTACCTGCATTCTCCAGTGACTGATGGTGTCCCCAGTGAAACTCCAGAGCGTTCGAGCCCAAGAAGGACACCATCACTCACTAAGGAATATAGGTACATCCAGTTGACGAGTCCAAAATGGGACGAAATGTGCATGTTGGTGGATTTCACTGCTAGTCCCTCACCATTCATCAAATTACTTCAAGTTAAATTATCAGACATCTTCGAGGCATCTGCACAATTAGATGACATGTCAACCTGAGACCGATCACTTCAGTGCAATCAGTCAACGGGAAAGTACAAATTAAATAAAATTATTTGTAGTTATTTTAACGACACCTGTTTCATTCTTTAATTATGGTCTTAGTGGAGTTTATATGATCGGAAAAGCATCAACTCCTTGTTAGGTATGTTCGTATTTAATCAAATTGCATTCAGTGCATCTTTTGGTAACTTTTAGTAACGATATTAACCATCATTCTGCACTCAAAAACGATCTGCTATTACTGAGGATGGGTAGACTTCAGTCTACCTTTCGAAATGTGATCATAACCTCTCTCAGGTAGGTCTCATTCACTGACTTCAAGCGATTGGGACGGGGTGAATGTTACTTACACAAGTGAAAGAAAGACTGCGAACATTCAATGCTTACAACGGGACTGGCAGACAGGCATGTCTACCCAGGGGAGTTGGAAAACCCTGATTTCAAACCTATGGTGTACATGAACTCCAAAATTCGAACGGATTCAATGACGTATGAAAATGTTTTGGTCCCCAGAAGCCATGGAATCGTACTTTCATCATACTTCATAACAAAAACTTGGAAAGTGACACCTTAAGACAATCACTTGACTTCCAGATGAACTTCTGAAGTGCTAATGAGAAATCGTAACGAGTGAGACTCATCAATTCTAATCTGAGGATAGTTAGGAACTAATGTCATCGCAAGTTGCTCAATTTCACAAATTGACAGAAGTTGATTCATGGAACATTGGATTTTTATTTATTTTTTATTTTGATTTACAGCTTGATTCCACACCGTATTTTCAGTACAAGTGTGGGATTTTCAGCATGGATATCCGTAGCCCAAATTCAGGCCGACCATAGATATCGGGTGTGCGCCGGCAGGGGCTCGAACCCCGGACCATGTGCATGGTCGGCGAGACCTACTGACTAGACGAAAGAGTACTATCCTTCATCACTAATGAATTCTTATTTACTTAGTACTGAATGGCTTCAAACTAAAAAAAAATCCATTGGAAGTCACAAAATCCTTCGAAATTATCATCAGGTAAAAGAGTCCAATTCTCCTCCAGTTTGCCACCTGAAACCCGATTTATGTGTTCAGAAAAAAGTCTTTCCTTGCCACTCTGGTAACAGGATGTTTTCATCCTCTCTTCCATCTGATTACACCGAAAGATTCCATTGTGTATGATGATTATTATTTGAGATAAAGTGTTTATTATTATTGTTAGAATTGTATGCATATATGGAAAGATTGATTTTGTTTAAAAATGAACTGTCTGTGCAAGTATGCTAAAATTGTTTCTGTAGATATACTTAATAATGCCTTTGGGCTGTAAACAGATGATGAGAAGCCAACGAAATAAACAGTGATGGCACCATTTTATTCTGCGAAAATCGCTGTTTTTCGTGCCTTATTCAAATTCATTAAATGGAATAAATGTATCGAGTTATCCTGTTAATATCAATTCATGATGAAATCTCCCTGGGAATAAATCAAATTAAACCAAATCGAATCGAATTCTCGCAAGTTCCAAAATCCATTTTCGTTATTTCCTAATTTATAAGTCGTGTAAAATGGTCCATTTCAAATTAAATAATTGTATTTGACTTGACAGATACTCAGTGATATTACGATTAATAAGTGGATAATATTTCGAGCACAGTTTTGATACGCATAATCATACCACAGTGTATTCACACAGCTCAATAAGCTGTGCTTGAAACGTCTCCCAGTTATTAATACCATATCACTGAGTGTCTATCAAGTCAAATAAAATTATCTAATATGGAATTGAGCAAAGAACATCCTTTTCGATAAATTCCTCCTCTGGCTCTACAATTATAAAAATGCTTATATACGTCGAATACTCTGGGATAGTAGTCAATAACAGTATTATTGTTTTAAAAATGATATCGATTTTTTAAGGAGACTTAAGTTAATGCGAGAACTGGCACGGAATTATGCTCCTGTCCATCCCAAGCAAAATACTAAGGTGCATCTTCCTGGAGAGAATCAAACACGCCAACATGGATGAAAAATTTCGATCGGAACAAGCTGGATTCAGGAAAAACAAGTCGTATGTTGGTCAAATCGCAACACTACAGATCATCATTGAACAAAGTTTGGAATGGCAGTCACCTCTCTATCTCAACTTCATCGACTTTGAAAAGGCCTTTGACAGCGTGGATCGAGAGGTTCTTTGGTAACTACATCGCTACTACCAAGGGGTGCCACGGACAATTATACATCTCATCCAACAGCTGTACGACAATGCTGCATCCTGAGTAATCCACAATGGGAAACTAACGGAACCCTTCGAAGTGAGGACAGGAGTAAGACAAGCTGGCTGCCTACTATCACCAATGATTTTCTTGATTGCAGTAGACTGGATAATGCGACAAACAGCGGGCAATGAGGAAACAGGCATAAAATGGACTCACACAAAGAACTTGGAGGATCTGGACTTCGCCGATGATACATGTCTGATTTCCCACAAACTGCAAGCGAAAAGCAACAAGTTGGCAGAAGAAGCATCCAGAGAAGGTAGGACTTCAGGTGAACATAGAGAAAACAGAGGTGATGAAGATTCCTGGGCAACGCCAACAGCAACAGACAACAATCAGCATAAATGGGAGGAACCTAAAACAAACATCCTCTTCTTCCTACCTGGGAAGCATCGTTTCAACTACAGGCGGATGGAAGTGATGAGGATATCAAAGCAAGGATCGGAAAAGCAAGACAAGATTTCACTACTCTCAATTCTGTGTGGAGATCAACAGTACTCAGCATGAAAGTGAAAATAAGATCCGGATTTTCAACTCCAATGTGAAGTCAGTGCTACTATACGGATCAGAGACTTGCACTGCGCGTCATAAAGAGCATCTAAAAACAAATTACAGACCTTCATTAACAGATGTCTTCGCTCAATACTCAAGACCAGATGGCCAGCCAGAAAAGATCAGCAACAGAGATCTCTGGAAATGAGTGAACCAACTGAGCAGGAACCGATTGTGAAACAAATAGGCAGGAAGAAATGGAGATAGATTGGTCATACTCTGAGGAAACAAACCATCAAGTGACATCACTAGACAAGCCATTACTCGAGTGGAACCCGAAAGGGAAGCGGCGAGTTGGTCGTCAGTGTGAGGGTGACTTCGAGGAGGTCATGTGATGAGGAGATGAAAACGTGTGGGCCGACTTGGAGCCAGGTGAAGACTCTAGGAGAGAACCGAACGCAATGGAGGCGCTCGGCTGAAGCCCTATGTTCCTGTAGGAATTAAAGGAAATAATAATAATAATAATATAGTAGCAAATAGAATATCAACGAAAATTAAGGAAATTTCCACAAAAAATTGAGGACTATTAGAACCTAGATGGTCAAGGTAAGGACAATGTCTGAACCAGCGTCTTTTGGATGCATAAGTTAGGTTTCTTAATGTAGATCCCAATAGCCAGCCTTAGCAATATGTAGTAGACGAACTCCTAAGGTGAATTTAAGATTATTTGGCATGCGGTAGACGACTTTGAAAGTCGCCTCGTTAACATCAGTCTTGTGTTCTGTATCCATATGATGAGAGAGAATGGCGCTACGAATAGATTTTGTTTGTCCTTTACTTAACCACGCCTTATGATGTTCGGAAATCCGACGAGAAATACGCCTAATTTTATGGCCTATGTAACTGGCTTCACAGGAGCCGTAGCCACATACCAAAAAATCTTAACTTCGCCTTAAGAGTTCGTTTACTGAATACTGCTGAGGCCGTTGGGGTCCACATTAAGAAACCTCACTTATCTATTTGAAAGAAATTGCTTTAGACATTGTCCTTACCTTGACCATCTAGGTTCTAATAGTCCTCAATTTTTTGTAGAAATTTCCCTAATTTTAGTTCATATTCTATTTGCTTTATTATTATAATTGTTATTATTATTATTATTTATGCAGCCTTAATAAACTGTAATTCGATTGTGATCTTTTTGTAAAAATCGATATCATTTATAAAACACTAGTATGGTTATTGACTACTATTCTGGAATATTCTATGTATATAAACATATACATATATATAAATGTATATATATAATTTGGTTGGAGGATTTCATAATGAGCTGACATCAGTTAGAGAACCATGGAAAACCAGGGAGTACTGGTCATCTGTTTCACCCTAGTTAGGGACTCTTCAGCACTATGCATCCACTAGGGTTTAACCTAGGACCTTCTGGTTACAAGGCGAGCTCGTAGACCACTTACCAGTCACTGGGACCCGATCCAATTGCCCATGAATTCTGACTTTCATCAATTCATATATATATATATATATATAATTGTAGAGCCAAAAGAGGAAATTATCGAAAAGTATGTTCCTTGCTCAATTATTTTGTTTCTTATCGATGTCTGAATGAATTTTATATATATATATATATATATATATATATATATATGACAGTTCATTAAAGATACATAAATAATAATAATAATAATAATAATAGTAATAATAATAATAAAGACATAATAGCAAATAGCAAAATTAAGGAAATATCTACAAAAAATTGAGGACTATTAGAACCTAGATGGTCAAGGTAAGGACAATGTCTAAAGCAATTTCTTTCAAATAGATAAGTGAGGTTTCTTAATGTGGACCCCAACGGCCTCAGCAGTATTCAGTGAACGAACTCTTAAGGCGAAGTTAAGATTTTTTGGTATGCGGTTATGGCTGCTGTGGAGTAAGTTAAATACGTCACACAATTAGGCGTGTTTCTCGTCGGATTTCCGAACATCATAAGGCGTGGTTAAGTAAAGGACAAACAAAATCTATTCGTAGCGCCATTCTCTCTCATCATATGGATACAGAACACAAGACTGATGTTAACGAGGCGACTTTCAAAGTCGTCTACCGCATGCCAAATAATCTTAAATTCACCTTAGGAGTTCGTCTACTACATATTGCTAAGGCTGGCTATTGGGATCTACATTAAGAAACCTAACTTATGCATCCAAAAGACGCTGGTTCAGACATTGTCCTTGCCTAAGCCAATTAGGTTCTTATAGTCCTCAATTTTTTGTGGAAATTTCCTTAATTTTAGTTGATATTCTATTTACTACAATATCTTTGCTTTTATATATATATATATATATATATTATTTATTATTTTTATTTTGGTTACAGCTTGATGCCACACCGTATTTTCAGTACAAGTATGGCATTTTCAGCATGGATATCGGTAGCCCAAATTTTGCAGGCCGACCATAGATATCGGGTGTGCGCCGGCAGGGGATCGAACCCCGGACCATGTGCATGGTCGGCGAGAGTCCTAACCACTGTGCGACCGATGCACATATATGCATATATATGAAACTTGGACACTGGGGTAATAAGTAATTCCATATTAGTTTGTTTGTTAGATGTATCACACAGTGAAGAAACAGTATTATTTACTGGATGACGAGTTTACGAACAAAATTTATTGTTGTTCATAATCATATCATCAATTATAATCACACAACTTCGAAACTTGAATGAATATTTTCGCTATATTTGTATAGAATTAATTATATTCTACCAAAGTGCCCATATTGTACACTTACAAAATGCTCTATCAGCTTGATAACCTGCCACCAAGTTCAATTATTTCCCCTTAACAATTGAGCATTGATTATAACAAGGTCTCATACAAAGTAGCTTGTACTTATAGCTTACTTTATGCATATGATTCACAATCTGCATTCTCTTGTAATATTATTGGAAAATGATGCGTAGGTGTAGGCGTAGGCATAGCGCAGTATACCATTTTTAGCTATAAATAAAAAAATAAGTGTTTTGTCTATCACTATACCTAAGTACTTTACTCAATGAGTCATAAATGTGAATTAATCAAAAAGACTAACAGATTTAATTCAATATAGATTATCCTGTCGATTGATTGGACTGAAGTGCTCTGTCTCAGGTTGACATGTCGGCTCCTTATTCAGATGTTTCGACAATGTCTGAGGATTTAACTTGAAGTAAATTGGTGGATGGTGGCAGACTAGAAGTGGAATCCATCAAGATGTGCATTTCGTCCTATTTGGGACTCGTCAACTGGATACACCTCATGGTGACGTTATTGAAGCTTGAACCCAGTACCAATAGTTTCAAACGCCAGTGCGTTCAAGCGTCAGTGGAACAGAATACCATCACTCACTGGGGAATGAAGGTACATCCAGTTGACGGGTCCCAAATAGGACGAAATGCGTATATTGGTGGATTCCACTGCTAGTCCCTCACCATCCATCAAATTACTTCAAATTAAATTATTAGATATCGTCGAGGCATCTGCACAAGTAGAAGACTTGTCAACAGAAGCCGAGCACTACGATGCAATCAGTCAGCGGAAAAGTGTAAATTAAATAAAATTTGCTGAAGTTATTTCAGCGACACCTGTTTCATTCTTGAATTCTGGTCTTAGTGGAGTTTATATGATCGGAAAGCATCAACTCCTTGTTAGGTATGTTTGTATTTAATCAAATTGCATTCAGTGCATATATTGGTAACTATTAGTAATGATATTAACCATGATTCCGCCCTCAAAAACGATCTGGTACGACTGAGGATGGGTTGAATTCAGTCTCCCTTTCGAAATGTAATCATAGCCTCACACAGGCAAGCGATTGGGACGGGGTGACTGTTCCTTACACAAGTGAAAGAAAGACTGCCAAAATTCGATGCTTACAACGGGACTGGTAGACAGGCATGTCTACCTAGGGGAGTTGAAAAACCCTAATTTCAAACCTATGGTGTACATGAACTCTACAATTCGAACGGATTCAATGATGTATGAACATGTTTGGCTCACTGGAAGCCATGGAATCGTAGCTCCTGACACTGCTCCACTGTCTTGTTCATCAGACTTCATGTCAAAGGCTTGGAAAGTGACACCTTAAGACAATCACCTGACTTTGAGATGAACTTCTGAAGTACTAATGAGAAATCGTGACCAAAGGAGTTCATCAAGTCTAATCTTAGGACAATTATGCATCAATGTCATCGAAAGTTGCTCAATTTCACAAATTGACAGAAGTCAAGATTCATGGAACATTGGATTTTGACCTATTGACTAGATGAAAGAGTACTATCCTTCATCACTAATGAATTCTTATTTCGTCCTAGTTTGGGGCTCTTCATCAGTACGCACCCACCGGGATTCGAACCCAGGACCATCTGGTTACAAGGCGAGCTCGTAGACCATTGAGCCACTGGGACCCGATCCAATGGTCCTTGAATTCTAACTTCTGCCAATTCACGACATGATGAAATCCTCCATGCAATCAAACAAAATCCCTACAAAACTAATAATTGAGAATTCTTATTTGTTTAGTAATGACTGGCTTTAAACTAAAAAAATCCATTGTCCAATACAACATAATTCTCAATAGTTATCCTATTTGAATAAAGCAAGAACAACAGCGATGTTTGCAGAATAAAATGGTACCATCTCATGACCCATGTCAAGGAGATGCTTTGCGATGGTACTGTTTAAAGCATTTGTTCTCTTTAGACATAATGCTTTTTGGTACATGTTCAGAAAATCTGAGGTATGCCTTTTAGGCTGTAAACAGTTGATTAGAAGCCAACGAAATAAGCAATGTTGGTACCATTTTATTCTGCAAAAATCTCTGTTGTTCTTGCTTTATTCAAATTCATTAAAGGGAACCGAATGTATGAAGTAACAAGTTGCTTACAGCTACATAAAATCAAAATCAACGACATCAAATTCACAAGAGAAGAGGAATTAGAGAACCAAATTCCATTTTTGGACGTCTTAGTCAAGCGAACAACCACAGGGGAATTAGAAACTCAAGTCTATAGAAAATCAACTCACACAGACCAAATCCTGAATTACAACAGCAACAATCCAATAACACACAAGAGGAATTGCATACAAACACTATTCAAGAGGGCCAGCCAGGACTCATTGCAGTACTCACCCCTTAAGGAAAATTGAAGATATCGCATGGCCGTCTTCCAAAAGAATGTATATCCACGGAATTTCATCAAAAGACATATACCCCCAAGCCAACTAACCAAATCAAAGGCCCCCAAGGAAAGCACAAAGGAAATAGCCTTTCCATATAAAAGGGCATCTCAGAAATCACCGCAAGACTCTTCAAACCTTTAGGAATTGACGTCGTACACAAACCAACAAAGTCACTTCACTCAATTCTATGTCAACCAAAAGACTCAACAGCGAAGGAAGATAAAACCAACATCATCTACAAAATAGATTGTATCAACTGCGAAAAACACTACATTGGCCAAAGTGGACGTCCCCTTCGTCTTCGTATCCACGAACATAAGCTAGCCTCGCTCATATCACTACATTCAGGCAACTACGGACATCAATTCGACTGGGACAATCAGCGTTCAAATATTAGACAGAGGAAACACCGAGAATGCTAGAGAATTTTTAGAAGCTTGGCATTCCAGTGAATCATCAATCAATAGACACATCAAGATAGACAAAATTTATCAACCGATTAGAAAGAAACGTTACACACAAAGGGTCAAAGTTCAAGTCAAAGAAACAATGAGTTACAATACAAGTAACCTGGAAGGTGTGAAAACACACAAAAACAACCAATCATGCCCAATGTCACCAGAAGAGATGATTAATAAACTCGTGGAGAAATCTATAAGCTCACTTCAATTCAAATTGAAGTATGCGCTGAAGATGTCGCCTAGTAGGGCGATGAAAGCTTCGCAAATTAACTATCCAGCTCAGAGAACACAACCATATCAAAATCATCCACCTGAGCTACAAATCTTCTCTATCACATAAAATCATCAATTTAAACTAATAAGAATCTTCAATTAAAGACTGACAATTGAAAGCTGTACCCTAACAAAAAGTCGGTGTAATGTTACACAACACATAGGTGCATATATTTATTAAATTACTTTCTGTCTGAAATTAGTCAGTGGTTCTCTTCAAACCGTCTTAAGCTAAATCCGTCTAAATGTCAGGTAGTAAATTTCACTTTCAGACGAAAACGTGACCTACAACAACTAGCTAGCTCACATGGCCCTACTGTCATTGATGGCATAAAGGTTGAAACTACATCTGATGTCAAGTACCTTGGACTGAGTATTTCCTCCGATCTTTCCTGGTCCTCTCACATCTTGCTAGTTACTAGAAAGATGTTTCGCTTAACGTTCTACATTAGGAAATTAAGGCAGTCTGGTATAAAGCAGTCTTTGCTTTCTCAGTTTGTCAATTCTTGTATTCTAACCATCCCTCTTTACTGCTCCCCATTAATCTTTCCTGGACTACTTAAGAAAGACTTTGCTTTGCTGCGTAGGGCACTAAAAGCTGTTAGTAGGGCAAGTGGGATTTCGTTAAACCAACTGGTTAACACCATTGTGGATAGACATATAATGTCATGTAAGAAACTAGCGAATTCTATATTGTCAGACCCCGAACACCCTCTCTATACGCAGCTCTCTCCTTGCATTTCATCTGGTAGAACTAGAAGCAACTATAGGAGGCTATATGCCAGGACTACCAAGTACAAAAACTCCACAATACCTTATGTGGTACAGCTGTTATGTGATGAGAAAACTGTTAGGCATGACACGATCACCTTACTGCGGCACTCTAACAAATAGTTCCCATTAGCTTTTGTTCTCCTTTCTTTGTTACTATTATATTGTTGCTCACATATTCTATTACACACTAATTTTACATTTCATATCCTGTGGTGCATTGTTTAAATATGTGAATGCAATGCTGTTCTTTTTTATTTCTTTTATTTATCTTTTTTTCTTCTTGTTGTTGCTTTTTATTTTTTTTTAAATCTTATAAAATTTATGAGGTAATTAGATGCAATATTGTAATGCACGCTGAAAATTCCATACCTGTACCACAAATACTGCTTGGAATAAAGCTATTATTATTATTATTATTATTATATATGCCAACCGAAATTGGTTTGTTTATTCGCATAAATCACCCACTGGGGAAAATCAAAAGAAGTCGACTAATAAATTATTGATCGTTTATTTTAATTAAACTTTAGTAAAGTTCACCTCCAAAACTATAGGCTACCTCAGAAACGCAAAGCAACAATAAATTATACAAAGATAAGGGAAGAAGGAATGATTGTAAACACAAAATATGCTATGAATATGAATAAAATTGACTAAATGAAAGGTGCAGGTCGGGATGGAAGTAAATAATTAGACAGTGATGTGCTTCTACCTCAGATTAGTTAGGGGCTTGAAACGGTAAGATGGTGAATAAATCCGAGAGATATGTATGACTCATAATATCTCATTTATTTTAAAAAACACTTCGATATGAACTATTAAGGTCATCTATTTTTATACAACAAAAAAAAACGTTTTCATGGCTGGAAATGAAATGATTAATTGATAGGTAGTGGATAAAACTGGAATCAACATTCTTATTTTGGCATTGACTGATGAAGTAGAAATTTTCGTGTTTCATATTTGTTTAGCTTTTTACTACTCTTTGTATTCCCAGTGGAACAACATAAGGCGCTGTATTCAACCTTTGAATTTTCAGTTGCAGTGAGTGGTCTTGTTATTGTTTCTTACTGGGTGAAGTTGCTATCTTCACACCCATTATTATTATTATTGTTTGCTTTAATTCCTAGAGGAACATAGGGCTTCAACCGTACGTCTCCATTGCGTTCGGTTCTCTGCCAGTGTTTTCACATGGCTACACGCCTGCCCATAGGCTTTCATCTCCTCCTCACATCACTTCCTCCTCCATGTCACCCTCACACTGACGACCAACTCGCCACTTCACATTCGGGTTCCACTCGACCGAGTGTGATATCACTCACTTGATTGTTTGTTTTCTCCATTTCTTCCTGCCTATTTTGTTATGTATGTGAATATGAGGACCTTGTAGACTACGAGCGAATCTAACTAATGCGCTGGCTAATCTGTCTTAATCGCACGTCAACAACAACAACAATAATACCGCCGGGCACGCAAGACAAATAAAAGAGAAGACTGGACGTTGATATGAGAGCTTTTACTGTCTCAAACAACAGTCCTAAATGTTAAACAAAACTCCGTATTTATACAATTAGAAAAATCAATGTCACATTTTAAAAATATTAACAAACCCTGGCAATTCAGTAATTTAAATCAATAATCACGCAGATGCGTGAAATCAATGATTATGCTAGTGTGTGAAATAAATAATGAATATTAATGATTCACCTGTATATATATTACCTCCCCCTTTTAAAAAAGAATCTTGCAACCAGTTTAGTATCTTTTTTCCTTGGGGTCGATTTGGAAATGAACTGTTTGTGTTCGTTTGCGCTGGGATCGTCGGCTGGGCAGCATCTCTTGTTTTGCTTCTGGTTTGACTGGTGGTATTTTGAAAGTTTCCAGTAGTAATTCCAGTGGCAATTTAGATTCTCGGGATGTAGTATATCGACGTCGTATCTGATTTTTATGTCTAATCCACCATTCATCCCCAACTTTAACCTTGTACATTAGAGTTCCATGTTGACATTCTATCAAGCCTTCGGCCCATTTACTGTTCCTCGGTCGATAATCGCGCACATAGACGGCATCACCCTTGCGGTAATACGTCACACTATTCCTTCGTTGATGTGACGAAGATGGTAACATGGAGTGGTGATGAGTTCGTAGCATTCGACCCATTAGAAGTTCTGCAGGGCTTTTCTTCTGTTCTGCCAGTGGTGTAGTTCGGTATACAAAAAGAAAGTTTTGTATTGCTTCCGGTTTCGCCCCTCCCCCTGCTTTCAACAACGCTCGTTTGAAGGTGTCGACAAATCTCTCTGCCTGACCGTTGGATTGCGGGTGATAAGGTGGCGTCCGCACGTGTTGTATACCGTTTCTCTTGCAAAATTCCTGGAACGCTTGTGAGGTGAACTGACTGCCACTGTCAGATACGATGATTTCTGGTATACCGTGACATGCGAAGATCTTTTCCAGGACTGATACTGTTCTGCTGCTAGAAGGTGGTGTCACTTGTACTACCTCCGGCCACTTTGAGTAAGAGTCCACGAGAACCAAGTAGTATATACCTTCTATCGGCCCAGCAAAATTCACATGTACGCGGGACCATGGTTTTGTCGTGGGCCATGCTCTCGGTGGCGGATCTTTGGCTGCCATGACCGACATCACTTTCAGTTTTTGAGCAGAGCTCCTCTTACTGGAGCTAACAGTTGCTACTTTGTTGCTACCAGACATCGAAGCACTTTTGGCGCAGCCATACTCACTGTGACGATTCGAAGTTGGTTTTTCATTAATCACGTCATTCTTTCTAATGGGCTTAGGTTTAATATATCTGTCTCTGATTTCTGGTTTTCTTGTTGAGGGCTCAATACTTTCGATCTTTTGGCATACACTGCTTAACGGAATCTCTGACAGGTGCAGCTTCTCGAACCAGTCTAAACCCAAGAGGTCAAGGTTTGAATTGTTGATGTAGCATGTGCCGACGAAATGACTATCACGAAACCCAACGCTGCATTTAATTTCTCCATTCAATCGAAGTTTTCCACCACATGCACTAATTGCTATCTGATTTGTCTTCTCTATGGCAGGGCATCCCAACTTCTGCCACAATTTCTTTGATATTATTGTAATATCGGATGCTGTGTCGATTTGTAGGCGTGCCGGTCGTGTATTAATCGTCAGATCGATATATTTGCGAGGTGCTGGAGTACTTACATGATATGTGGCAGTAACACCCAAAGACTTAGGCTTGTTGCGCCGTTTGGGTCGACTACGAGATCAGGGTCGGTTGTTGCGTTTGCAGTAGCCATCTTTGTGACCAACAGTATGGCATCGACGGCATTTATGCTGTTTGAATGGGCACAATTTTGCAAAATGCCAAGAGCCACAGTGCCAGCATGGTGATGGTGGTTTATGCTGAGGATGAAGCGGTGCGGTTGATGTCGACGGTACTGGATGCACCGCATGCACTTCTGCTGCATTTTGGCTGCCAGACTGCACCAAGACGGTATCGTTGTGAATGTTGATTAAACGCTGATATTCTTCACCGACGTCTTTCAAAGTCATTCGTGGATCTTGTTCCAGACGATTTAATAGACGTGTGCGTATATCAGCAAATTTGGGAGACTGCAAACCACAGATGAAAATCAATACCTTGAACTGGTCTTCTGAGAGTGATTTTAATTTAAAACGTTCACACGTGCGATTGACTATACCCAACTGAGTATGGATATCATCATTTTCGTTCAAAACTAGTTTCATGCAATGATATCGAATGTTGAATAACGATCTCTGATCACCAAACTGATGACGAAGGGTATGGACAGTTTCATCGAATGATCTTTCGCTGGGCTTCTGTGGGAGTATTAAGTTGCAATATTTATCTAGCTCATCTGCTCCCAATTTACGAAATAGAAGCCGTACTTTCCAGGCATCATCTTTATCCGCAAAGTCTACTAGAAATAGGTCTTCATATCTGCGAAACCAGGTATCAAATGTTACGTTCGCATCTGGATCATAAACGAATTCTGAGATGCTACTACCAATGCTGTCGTTGGCTGTAGATGAATCAGCAGAGCGTGATATTTGTAGACCAGCAAGCATTTCCATCAATTTTAGTTGCTGTTCCATTAGTTTTTCTAAACGCAGTGGGTCCATCTTCAGCAAACCCGTCGCCAAATTTGTTATGTATGTGAATATGAGGACCTTGTAGACTACGAGCGAATCTAACTAATGCGCTGGCTAATCTGTCTTAATCGCACGTCAACAACAACAACAATAATACCGCCGGGCACGCAAGACAAATAAAAGAGAAGACTGGACGTTGATATGAGAGCTTTTACTGTCTCAAACAACAGTCCTAAATGTTAAACAAAACTCCGTATTTATACAATTAGAAAAATCAATGTCACATTTTAAAAATATTAACAAACCCTGGCAATTCAGTAATTTAAATCAATAATCACGCAGATGCGTGAAATCAATGATTATGCTAGTGTGTGAAATAAATAATGAATATTAATGATTCACCTGTATATATATTATATTTGTTGCACAATTGGTTCCTGCTGGGTTGGTTAACTCATTGTCAGAGATCCCCCCCTATTGCTGATCTTTTCTGGCCGACCATCTGATCTTGAGCGAAGTATTGAGCGAAGACAGCTGTTGATGAAGGTGTGTAGTTTATTCGAAGTGCCTTTCGTGAAGCGGGAAGGATTAAGTTTAGGGCCTAGTTAGAGACCTGAATCTGCCTTTCAAAATTTGACTGGTCCTTTCAAGGTCATCGGTGGGTGGGTGGCTATTCGTTTAACTTTGGCTAAGTCATTCAAATGGATTTTAGTGATTTCCATATTTTAAAATTTGATGGGAAAGCTTCCTCATCGGACTTGTTGGTTAATTTCATCATCAATGCTTACTTCGGAAAATCTTTAAGACCCAAATAGTCAAGCCTTCACAACAGAATAGCAAAGTACATAAAATAAAGTACTGAACAGATGTTATGGTTATTTTCATTTGCCCCTAGAAAGATTTTCCTCATATCTCTTCTGTGTGAATATGCGTCCCTACTCCCCTGAGTGTCTAACGATTGCCACATTTCTTAAACTGAATACAACATTTGAATCCATCGACCAAGGGATGTTATGGCTATGCTTGGCTGTGAAAGGAGTGACGCGAAAGTAAATCCCACTAATTAAGGGACTCTACTTGAACTCATGCAGTCGTATCATGGCTTACAGAAGGTTGTCATCTGAAGTGGTGACAACTAGTGGTATCCATCAGGGATGCCCACTTCTATTTAATTTCATCATATTTGAACGAATGAACTTAACCCCAGCTGACATCAGAGACTCAGGGACTGACTTGTTACCAGGGTGTCACCTTGCTGAAGTAGAATATGCAGATGATAAAGTCCTTCTAAGTGAAGACGCTAAAAATAGCAGAGTTTTCTGAACACCTTGAGCATCAATCTTCAAATGTTTGGGATGGAATTTGCTCCTATCAAATGCAAGATGATGAGGCTACAGGGCTGGACTACGTCGACTACTCCTAGCTCAGAAATAGGGAGTGAAGTGGTGGCTGAACGTGTTGACCACTTCACTTATTTTGGGGAGTCGCACAAGCCAGTTCCAGTGGACGCAATCTCAGCATGGATACAGAAGGCTCGTTTGGAATATGCCAACTTACGCCATCTCTGTCTTAGTAGACGGGATATCCGGCTTACTGTCGACCAAAAGACAAGTGTACTACTCAGCAGTCCGCTCCGTTCTCCTTTATGGCTGTGAGTGAGACATAACCATTGATCATAGGCGCCTGCATTCTGTCTCCTATGCAAGGTTGTATAACAGGGTGAGGAATATTGGCGGGGAAGGCTAGATATTGAGTGCTAGGTGAGGAGGGAAAATCAGTTGATCAGGTAGTGAAGCTACATTGGTCGATATGGCTTGGACATGTGGTAGGCATTTTCAGCCATTACCTCCCTCGACGAGCAATCTTGGCTCAGCTCACATAGGATCAGGTGGTGGTCTAACCAAAACTCGAAATCATTCCGTGAAATCATTAACAGTTAGTTTGATTCAAGTAGGAAGGTGTAGACTGCTTGGATGGTTGACGTCCTCGAGATTTTAATAACCACCGCTGGCTGGAGACAGTTGTTAATATGGCTTAAAATCGTTTTCAATGGCTAAGATATATTCAGTCTTTGTTTTATCTGATATATCTCGATAAAACCCTATTGTTTTCCCATTATTATTATTGTTCCCTTGGGTTCCTAGTGGAACATAGGGCTTCAACTACACGTCTCCACTTGCATCCATGTTAGTCCATACTGTTTCAACTCCTCTTCACACGATCTCCTCCATTTCACCCTTCGACGTCCCGCTCCCCGATTCCCTCTCGGGTTCCTCTCGAGCTATGGCCTGACGCGCGATGTCACCCAGCGGCCTCCTCAGCTCAGCGAGTGTCCAGTCCATCTCCACTTTCTCCTGCATATTTGTTGGGCGATTGGTTCTTGTTTTGTTTGTTTGTTCCCATAGTTTCTTGTTGGTGATTCTTTCCGGCCATCTGATCTTCAGTATAGAGCCAGAGAAGACAGTTGTTGATAAAGGTGTGCAATAGGCTGTTGGAAATATTCTTTGTGACACACTGGCCAAGTTTCTGACCGTATAGAAGAACTGACTGACTTGACGTCGTTTGTATTGAAAATCCGAATTTTGTTTTTGATGCTGAGTGACGAAGATGAATGTGTTTCTCGCCTTCCCGATCCTTGATTTGACATCCTCGTCGGTTCCTCCTGTAGTTGATACAATGCTCCCTAGATAAGTGAAGTGAATGAAGTAACCTCTTTTAAATCCATCCCGTTGATGGTGATTGGCTCTGGATGTTGCTGCTGCTGTTGTTGGTTGGTTGGTTATTTTCATAACTTTCGTCTTGTCTATGTTCACCTGGAGTCCTGTCTTCTCTGGCTGCTTCTTCGACCAGTTTGTCGGTTTTCGCTTGTAAGTCTTCGATTTTGTGTGACATCAAACATAAATCATCCACATTTGAAATCCAGGTCTTCTAAGTTCTTCACGTCGGTCCAGGATATCCCTGTCTTCTCATTTCCCACTGTCTGACGCATAATTCAGTTCACCACAATTAGGAATAACATTGGTGATAATAAAATTGTTTTCCCATGGTACACGGAATGTGTCGACTTGAAATTCCGCGCCAAGTTGTTTTGTTGAAACCAATGCATTAGTCATCCAGTGATTCCATTAATTTACTGGACTTGTTGAATGTTTGTCACCAGCTTTCGTGCAGAATCGTGCTATGCCAGTCAGTTAGTGTGTTTTCTTAACAAATTAAGAAGCTTAAATACATGTCTGTACTTGTTTTGTTAATCGTCTAACATTCTCACACGTCTAGTGTGTTTATGATAACAATGTGTCATTTGGATTTTGATTTATATTTTGATTTCTAATCTAGTGTATATTGATGCATGTGATGATGATGATGATGATGGCCTCAATCATCGATTCTAAGCCTAGTGGTTGCTCCCATTCTATCTTGACAATGTCTAATTGTACTTTTGTTAACACTGTATGTCTGAGTTTGCTTGGTGAACATTATAGATATAACCTAACTACACATCTCAGGTTTACATACAGAGGTATCTAATACTGCAGCAATAATACTAAGTACTTCTGTATTTGACAGGGATTGTCTAGAGTTTGATTATTGTGGCAATACAAAAGTACAATAAAAATCCTTTTTGTTTTTGTGTCATTCTGCGTTAAAGATGTAGTTAGCATTATTTTAAATCATGGAAAATTCCCATTGTATTATATAGAAAATCAAAACAGGTGGTGATTCAGCGAAGAGACTCTTTTCAACGAATTTATCATCAAGCTGTACAATCGTATATATATGGTTTTTTTTAAGAAGTTATATCCGGTGAGGGAATTGAAACATAGGTGTGAATGCATATAATAATAATAATAATAATAATAATAATAATAATAATAATAATAATAATAATAATAATAGTAATAATAATGATAATAATATGAAATGGAATTAAAACTAAAATGTTTGTGATTATCATCGTATTTAAATGTCAAGTGGCGCATATGTAGCCCTGATACTGTGGAAGATGAGTTATATATCTTGAAGGAAATCCTAATAGAAAATGGATTTCCACCACGTTTTATCGATAAGAATATACATTCAAATTGTAAAAAAGCGTGACTTATCAACCGTACCCAAGAAGATACTTTACATGAGCTTCGAATTCAAAGGGGACTTAGCTTCCGATATCATGAAACGAAAGATATGATTATAAGCAATAAATTGTGCTCGAAACGTCATCAGTAAATATTACTGTATAACACTGTGAGACTCTATCAAAATAAAATTTACCCATAATGGAATTACACAGTGCCCAAGTTTTATTCTTTTATCAGATATCACAGTCCCTGAAAAGAACATCCCCTGCTGCATCCCTGGGAATAGCCTTTACTAGTTGACCATTACTGTTCAATAACCTGAAGGACAAGATCCCGCTGTTGACCAACTCAATATGTGTTTATCAATCCACCTGCTCGTGTGCAGCCAGGTATATCAGTCGTTCGACATGAGTTTTGTCCAAGAGGGTGAAAGAACACTATCCTGCATGGTTACGAAAAGGTGAAAGTGGAGCAATAAGAAGCTCGATCATTGAACATCTGGTCGATAATGATCACCCTATCTCTATAGCCTCCGCCTTCAAAGTTATCTACAAGGCAAAGAGTAATTTACCCAAATCCCTACGTACCCAACTCATCTGTATTGCTGAAGCTTTGGCTATCGAAACAGAAAAGCCAGATCTCTGTGTACACATGAAGTTCGTTCAACCCCTCCAACTTGCATGGTCTTAATCCCTCTATGCTAAAGTATGGTAATACCCAATCATATTTTAGCTCTACCAATTTTTCATTTTTGTCTGTTCAATTTGTATACTCTTCCTTATTAGGTCAATTGTTACTATTACTACTCTCACTTTTAATTGTCCCCGGTATTATTTCACTTGTTCCACTTGTCATTCTAAATCAATTCCTTTATGCAACATTAAATTCTATGCTATTAAATTTCACACAATATTAAATAACGTTTTTATTTTATTCGATTTGCCCACTAGTCCTACAATTGCACACCCCTACCAAGTTCTATACATCTTATGAATTATTCTATATATGACATTAATTTGTTTTGCCACTTGACATTTAACTATGATTATAATCACAAACATTTTAGTTTTAATTGCATTTCACACTATAATAATAATTATTATTATTTTATGCATTCACACCTATGATTCAATTCCCTCACCAGATATAACTTCTTAAAAAAACCATATATATACGATTGTACAGCTTGATGATAAATTCGTTGAAAAGAGTCTCTTCGCTGAATCATTTGTTTTGGTTAGTATTATTGTCAGTAAAACGCTTGAGCATTATGGAATAGATCAAATAAAGTATAATTATTGGTTGGCGTTTGCGCTGAAATCATGAATTGGTAGAAGTTAGAATTCATGGACTGGCCACTGAATAGGGTCCCAGTGGCTGAATGGTCTACGATCTCACCAGACTTGTAACCGGAAGGTGCTGGGTTACAACTCTGGCGGTGGGTGTGTACTGCCGATGAGTCCCAAGCACTAGGATGAGACTGCTGTCCAGTACTTCATTGCTGGTTTTCAACGGTTCCCTAACTGATATCAATCCGTGATCAACTAGTAAAAGTACAATTATATTTCAGTGGTTTACACACAATGATTAGCGAGATTACTGCCTGTGTTCACACACCAATTGTAGTTAGTACTCACAATAGGAAATTACTTCTTAGGGATTAGTGGGACAAAGCTCTGGAAGTTGATAAACTGTCCAGTCCATGTTGGCTTGCGGTATATTGATCTTTGGATAGTACAGTCGTGTCGTCTGGTGAGTAGTACATCAAGGAATGGAAATGCGTTGTTCGATTCTCGTTCTAAGGTGGAACTTATTGATGGATGCGCTGCGTTGAAGGTTTTGAGGAGAGAATCTAAATCACAATTTTCATCACAGATTATAAACGTATCATCTACGTATCTCTTGTATAAGTGCAGTTGACTTATCAATGGATTGAGGATGGTGTTTTCAAGACTCGCCATGAAGCAGTCGGCTAGGAGTGGACCGAGAGGAGACCCCATGGCTACCCCATCTTTCTGTACATAGAACTTTTCATTGAATTTGAACTGGATATTGAACGTATATCTGATAAGAAGTTCCTTCAGGTAGTTTATTGGGAGAGGAACTTCTAGGTTGTTGGTTTCGATGTAATTACAAATGAAGCATGTTGTTTCAGTTAGGGGGATACTTGTGAATAGAGAGGCGACATCTAGTGAGATCATTTGTCTTTCAGACACGTTGACATCCTTCACTGAGTCGATGAAGTCAAATTACTTCTTAATTCAATTCCCAGAGAGTGCAATGTTCTTTAAAGTTGACTGATAATTCTATTTAAGCTAACCCAGGAAATATATAAAAACCAATGACTTGATTGATAGAAATCAGTCTACATTAAACAAAGGTTTACGCACACATTGCACTAGTTATTCACTAGAGTCAAATCGAAGTGTCCAATACAATCCTACATGAGGTCGATCACGAGCCCGAATAGCTCAGTGGTAACGTCTCTGACTGCAGCACTCACTGAGTGACACAAGTGCGACTCTCAAGAAGGACATGAGTCCCTTTAAGGTTGCGGATACGTCTTGCTGACTTGTGAGTGCCAACTAGTACGAAACCTAGGTCAGGGAAGGCTTCCTACCAATTGCCTCCAACTATCTAATATCAACACTTCACGGTTTCCTATGATGGCAAGTCACCTAATGGCCTGGTAGCGACATTGTAAACTTGACTGGTAGAATTCAAACAACTAGACACATGACACTAGTTACTAGCTGCTGTCCAATCAAAGTAAACTTGACACTCAATGCCGAACTCCCATCAAAATACCACCATGTTAATAAACGGAAATAATTGTCAGTCATTGGTTCTCTAACTGATTTCAATTTGATAGGTAGAATTTCATCATGAGCTGACATCAGTTAGAGAACCACTAGAAATCCTGCAGGGAGTACTGGACAGGAAACTGTCTCGTCCTGGTTTGGGAGTCTCCAGCACTATGCACCGACCGGGGTTAGAACCCAGGACCTTCTGGTTACAAGGCGAGCTCATAGACCATTGAGCCATTGGGATCCGATCCAATGGCCAGTCCATGAATTCTAACTTCTGCCAATTCACGACATAGCTCGACCACTTCTCAATGTCTTCTTCGATGAGTTACTGCCTCGCCTTCAACGTGCTGCACCCTAATGGCCATGGCCTCACACTAGAACCCCAGGTCACTGCCTGAATAGGACTTGTCGCTAGTGAGCATCAGATTAATTTTCAAGTATTGGTTTTGTAAGGATTTAGTTTGACTGGCTGGAGGATTTCAGGCGGTGATCTAAGGTTCCAGTAGGAAGCCGTGACCAGTAGGGTACAGCAGGTTGAATGTGAGGCAGTAACTCATCGACGAAGACATTGCGACGTGGTCAGGCCATGTCGTGAATTGGCAGAAGTGAGAATTCATGGACTGGCTGGCCATTGGATCGGGTCCCAGTGGCTTAGTGGTCTACGAGCTCGCTGGCCTTGAAACCAGAAGGTCCTGGGTTCGAACTGACGTTTTATTTCATAGAATGAACAGTTTCTCTATTTCGAATAATAAGCAATAGAAGCCATATAACCTTTATTGCCTTGACAAACAGTAGGTGACGTTATATAATACCTTTTCCTTCCTAACTTAAAACAAAAATACCAGTAAATACTTCCACTGGTGTACATTTCAACTACATAACCGATTTATAATAACTGATGTTAAATAAAAATATACATTATCGATAATCCAAAAAGTTATGCTTCAGCAGTCCAGTGGCAGACTGCCTTCCAACCACACCGAAAGTGGTCTATGGTTCGACTCCAGACCAACTCACTCTTAAGCCTCGTTTAGCCGGTAGTCAGTAAGCCAAGTAAAGAGGGAAGGTTGGATGTGAAACGAGCAACTCCACTCCGTAGGAAAAGAGGATAAAACCACAGAGCTATTGAAACTTCAAGGCTGACAACTCGGAAGGCAAAGGAATAAAATGACAGTCCAAAAGAGTTGGTTACACACTGAATTTCTTTTTGTAGGAAACAATCCTTTCCTATAAAGATGACATGTAGAGGTCAAAATTATACGAAGAAAGTGACATATCTAGTAAGTAAAAGCGAGTAAAAGTGAGGTAGAATAAAAATGAACCCAACACTTTTTAAGACGGTTAGTTCCCTTTATGAATTTAGATAAAGCAATAAGAAGACGTAATTTATCTGAATCGTGTAATGCTGTATTTGTGCAACACATTTCGAACAATCTGATCACACACACGGACTTGTCATAGGAATGTGTATATATGAAATCAATAGAGTTAAGAGGTGAGAAATAGAAATAGCCTTAGGTCAAGTTAAAAAGACATATATATTGAAGGTCAAAATATCAATGAAGACCACTAAACCAAATAGTAGAGGTAATGGTAAATATGCCATGGCTGGTATCAAAACAAAATTTACCAAGGAAGGTTTAATGTGATGACGGATTGTTGCTTTGAACGCATAGAGGTGGTTTAAACTTTCTAATTGCTAGCTAGGGCTTCCACAAACTTTAGGATACACCTCGAACACGTTTTATAGATAGGTTTAAAAGACGTGTAAGCATCAATTCTATGTCCTGTCTCTATAATATGTTTCTCAATAGAGGAGCTAGGTCGGCGACTGTTCTCACTACTAATGGGTTTTGAGGATTGTATTTGCTTCTGAAGCCATTTCGGAATATGCTCTGAAGCCAGCCCTTACTTGCAGAGATCGATGAGTCCTCCCTATGTATGTGTGTCCACAGGTACATTCAAATTGGTAAATACAGTGGGATCTGACATCATTTTTCGCATGTTCGAAGGGCTTAGATGGATGGATATATTGACTTCACATTCTTAATTATTATGATATTGGCTGTATAAAAAGTCTTTTTAACCACAACAGCGTTCAGTCTTTGTCTAGTTATCAAGCTGTCAAGATGCCTCATACAGGGTAGCTTGTCGTACACGTCTTTCTTAGTGGCGAGTTGTAGAGTGGGTATCTTGGTGTTCTGACTACTTTATATCTCCCGATGAACTTGTCTGGATAACTGTTATCAATCAGAGTTTGTGTCAACATTCTTTCTTCTTCATCAAATGTGTCTTGAGTGCATATTCATTGGATTCTACTGAAGAGGCCCTCACTCACTAAGGCTCTTGTAAAATATTTTAGAAACCTTTCTCTTCAGTTGAAAAATAAATCAATTATTTATGACTAAGAATAAAAAAATTTCTATATACTGACTGAATATTTGTTTGTTTTTCTCAACGTCTGGACTTTTTTTACTCTGGAGTTACAAACACACCGTATCATCAACAGACTGTTGTACTATCGTATTTGGTTAGATAGGCCTTGAAATTACAAGACTATATTTAGATGAATGTGACTGTCCCTATTGATTTTGAAAGATTGATTATTTCATCAATAAAAACAGACAGATAGTAGAATGTTAAATTTAGGATACTTATCCTGATAAAAATAAATTCCCGTGTAATTTACAGATATCTGAAAAACTTGTGTAAATTCAGACTTTAGAATTTCAGAGATCCCAACCTAATCTGCTTACAGAATGACGTAATTTGCTGAAATATTTTGAAGAAGAATGTATCAAAATAGCTGTTTCGTTCTAACCTGTGAGTCTTCATCTGTCCATGCCCACATCTTAGCTAATTGGGAATCAGAACCAGAGCCCTTCAGGTTATAAGGTGATTCTGTCTGCAACATCGGCAGATAATGCCGGAGTAGTGTTTCAGTGTTCAACAAGTTCCTTGCGTAGCCTGGATATGTTGTTTCTGATCCCTGATGATGTTGTGAATGAGCACTGCTGGACAGTAACTAAGTAGAACGAAATGGCTATCCAGAGCGCCTTAGTTTCCAATAATTCTCCAACCAGTATCGATCGCGGTTCGTGACGAAATCAGTGATGACATTTTGCATATCACTTTAAAAAGTTTTTATTTCAAACGAACGACTTAAAGGTATTGTAACAGCTAAAATCGACTTGTTCTAGTCTGAATACAGGCAACTGATCATTGCGTTCTATTGTATAACTAACTAAAACTTCCTTGAGTTATGCGCAATTACAAAATGACTCAACGACAGCAAAACCTCTATTATTCGGTGATAAGTCTGTCTGGTTCCATTCAACGATAATAATTACCTCACCAATTACATATGTCCAAACCAAATTCTACCGCGTCGGTGGCATAGCGGTTAGGACGCTCGGCGACCATGCACATGGTCCGGAGTTCGATCCCCGGCCAACGCACTCCTTAACCTCGCTATGCCACAAATAATGTTGGTGAAGAGGAAAGGTTGGGCATGAGGTTAACAACCCCATCCTGTAAAATAAACATTGCAAAAGAAACTTCAAGCCCCTAGCTTGAAGCCCTATGTTCCACTGGGGAACGTGAAGGAAGAAAAAAAACCAAGTTCACTTTTAACAGTCTCAAAAGATTTGGGCATTGGATATATGATATTCATTATAATAAAGGTTGTTTCTTGTATTTCCCAATGAATGAATGAAAAACAAAACGATATTGTTGTTGTTTTTACTGACGTTTCGCTAGTTAATGCTGCTATTAGCTTTATCAAAGTAGTTATATCAAACTAGAATTTACAAAATCCACTCAGCTTATATATTACAACTTAATTATCGTTCCTCAGCATGGGGGTATTTTTGCGTTTTCATTTCGTGGGGAGAGGGATGTTGTAACCAGGTCAAATTCTTTTTTAGCTCATCATTCCTATTCAGCTCAAACAATTTGGATTACACTTGATATGAATTTCTTCCGGTGATATTAAACGTTCTTTGTGATTTCTGAAATTGTTCTGGATGATGATTTCAAAATCGTCAAAATCAATTTTGTGGCCTTATTCGAAAGCGTAGCGTGTAGACGCAGCCATGGCTGATGATTTTTCAAGCTTTTCTAGTTCAGCTGGATTTCTTGGTGGTCGGTCGGGGAGATGCTCTGCGGTGTTCACCTCTTGTGACTTTGATTTCTCTCTGGTGACGTTTGTCCGATGTATATCGCATCATATTTTAAGATCAAAATGACCTTGATACACTTAAACAAAATCACACCGTAAACACATCACATTATCAATACCGTCACACAACCACGGAGAGAAGTACTAAAATTAGAGATTAAACAGGAACAAAGATAAATAATAAGGATCAAGTTAACAGATGATATGCAAATGTCATAAGAATGATACACAGATTAGGAGAAAAGAGGATAATGATGATTACAAAGTTAGTCGAAACATCCAAAGAAATATAAATACTGTGATTCGGTCGTCAGGGTGGGATTTCACAAACAGTTATTCTGTTAGAGAAACAGTGAAAACCAGCAGGGAGTACTAGACAGCTGTTGCGTCCTATTTTGAGAATCATCGGTAGTACGTACCCACCACCAGAGTTCGAATCCTGGACCTTCCGGTTACAAGGCAATCTCATGTACCATTCAGCCACTGCGACCCAATTCAGTGGCCCATGAATTCTGACGCTCGCTAGTGACTTGCTACAGGACGGAGTTTCCTGAATTTCTGGTGACAAGACGTGACCAGTGAAGTTCAACCACTCAAATGTGAGGATGGAGTCCCACCAATGATATTGGTTGGTGGTGCGCTAAATCACGAATTGGTAGAAGTTAGAATTCATGGACTGGCTATTGAATCGGGCCGCAGTAGCTGAAAGTTATATGAGCTTGACTTGTAACCAGAAGGTCCTGGATTCGAACTCTGGTAGTGGGTGCGTACTGCCGATGAGTACCAAGCACTAGGATGAAACAGCTGTCCAGTACTCTCTGTTGGCTTTCCAGTGGTTCTCTAACTGATTTAATCCGTGTTCAAACTCCTAAAAACAAATTTAATCCTTACAAACCAACTCATAAAAATTATTCAGGTATTCGTTCACTGATATTAAGTGTGGTGAGAAATGGTAGTGAAACTCTAAAATGTGAATTGCATTCAATCAGATAATGAACTTCATTTACATAAATATGGCCGCATAAAGAAGAGGTGGGATAAGATTACCTAAGGGAAATAAAAGACAGAGCTTTGTCTGCAACAATATTTCATTACTATTATGGCCGATTCATAATAATAATAGCTTTATTTAGAATAGTGTTTATATAGTGTACAGAATTTTCAGAGCAAATTATTACATAATAGTTTCCCTTTCCCCAGGATCTTCAAGTAAAATAGTCACTGACAATAAACCGTCTGGCACATTGCTGTTTAACCTGAAACGATAAACTAATCCCTTATTACGATACTTCTTCTTTGCCTCCCTCCTTCAAGAAATCCACACAACATTCCGTTGAAAGCCAATTAATAAAAATGAAGGATTACATTATTAGAGCTGAATAATTGAAGACTGCAGGTAATTCGTTTTATATCTCAGACAGTGAGTGGCAGTCTGTGCACCAACGATTTTGCTTTTCCACAAGCTTCGTAGGAATCTTGTGAATCAGCAGGCTGTAGACATTTTAAATACTGACGAGAGTAGGACACATCGTTTGAGGTCATACTTTAGTAGATTAAAACAAACTGAGCAAGAGAATTTATACGCAATATAATAATGGAGTAATTTCTGGTCGATACGTCGTGGCACAGCGGTAGAATGCTCGCCAGCCACGCAGTTGGTTCAGGGTTGGATCCTTGGCCACAGACGCACTCCTTTACGTCGCTAAGCCAGTAATAAGCCTTTTAAAGTAGAAAGGTTGGGCATGAGGCTAGCAGCCCTCTAGCTTGAAGCCCTACCTTCCACTGTGAATGTAAATGAATAGGAAAAAGAAATTTTCTGGTAGCTCAGGTTTGAAACTGGCCAACAGTAGCTGGTCAGTGACTATGATCAAACCACTTGAAATAAGATGGACTGAAGAACAGTAGGTAAGGTGAAGTGTGGAAGTTGTTGAAAATGATGTGAAATGGATTTGTGCGTGTGTGTGTGTGTGTAATTGGTGTCCTAGAGAAATGATTGATTCCAAAGCAGTCCAACGTAATAATAGACAGGTTGGACAGGCTACTTCCTGGATAAATAACTTGGAAAGTTTCGCTACAATTAATCTTCCTTCTACAGGATGTAGAATTATGAGTTTAGTGTTTTTGTTGTTGTTGACGGATTCATAAGAATAGACTAAATATATTAGTGAGTGATTGACTTGTGTGAAGATTGTTAGTCCATCTGAATTGGCATTCTCTTTATATAACTTTAGTGTGGCCTATTTTAAACTACTCAAAAGTACAGAAAATTTTTAAAAGAATGTCTTCTTTTGTTCAACTAATGTGAGAATTTTAAAGAAAGTTAGTCCATCATCACATATTATTTCAGTTGTTGAAAGTGTCAATAATTAGCGTAATAAACTGATATTTTGTAACGTTAGTTTGCTTTGCATTTAATTTGTAATGTGAAAAACGTAAATCTACTAAGAGATTTAATTCATTTATGATAGATTTTACAGTGAGGTGATGTACTTTACAGTCTAGAATGTCTTGTTGCTCAGTCAGGATCTTACGAGTACGTATAGACTTAATCAGGCTGGTAAAAATCACTTTCAGCATGTTCCTCCTGATTTTATTCATCGATCTTCCTTCTTACTTACCTATTTACTTACTTACTTATTTGCTCACCAGTCCACTTGCACTTTCGGCAGCAAGTTCATAGGAAGGACTGAGAGGAGAGCGTCTACTAGATTTTCTGAGCGTATCTCTAAAAAATTCTGTGCATGAAAGGTAGTGAAGTGTTCTCAAGTGCGACTGCCAGACACCTAATTGACACGGGACATACAGTGGAAGTTAGTCATTGATGGTGCTTTCCGGGAGACGCTAAGAGCTGACGTGTCAACGGAGATTTAGCACTTCGGTCCAGTAAAGTCAATCGATGGAAAATTTAAAATAATTTAAATGAATAACAAGTGATACTCGTGTTACACAACAGTTAGCTCTCATGGCTCAGCAACCTAATCGATAACTCTTCAGCATCTGATAGAATGAAAATTAAGGAAACCGGGAAGATATCTCTTGTCATATCATTTCAGGACTAACTCATGTTTAGACTTAATTGAGTGGAAAAGAGTTTAAAAATGCTTAGTCAGACAATCAGAAGTAATTTGAGAAAAATTGTGTTAAGCTATTTGAGTTTTAACTCAGTTATCACTTAGCCATATTATAAGCAGGATAAAGAAAGATTCAAGTCGCTAAACGTTTCCAAGAGCTTGAAAAGCTGTTCTTACAGCACCCATTGTTCTGTTTACTTGATATAACGGAAAGATTGTTTCAGAAATCCTTCCTGGACGATCTAACTAACTTTGTGATTATTAGACCCTCTTTCTTCTAGACTGAATATCACTGATCTGAAATTTGCATACTGTCTATTGATTTGATCCTCATTATTTGTCTTCGTTCCTTTTTAATCTGTAATTCTAATGCTTATCTTTCTGTTTGTGTGATGATATTGATAGTGTGATGTTTTCCGACTTTATTTTTGTTTGAATGAATGAGGGTGATTCTCACATTGGACTATGTACGGGAAATGCTGATGTGTTATTCTTGTACATAGAGTTTTTGATCCCACCTTGTTAGGAATATTCTTCGTTGATTCTCAGGTACTTCTTACAGTTGGATTTTGGTTAAATAATTTCACTCTACAGTGCTTGTTTTATACTAGAAAATAATCCGGTTGCCTAACAGCAATTTCGAGGTAATTTTGGGTTGAATAGAACCACAGAATTATTGAAGAATTATCGTCTTTTTCCTGTCTTCGGAGCTTTCTGTGACTGTACATATCTCAGGGAAGTTCACCAGCTATACAGCTGAACGCAGAAATCGGTTTCCTGCGTTACTGGTCACTACAAAGTGTTAGGTGGATCGCCTGCTTATAGGATAATTAAACCATTACTCTTGAGAATAGAGTTTTTGCTTAGTTCATGTTTATTACTGGGAAGAATTGCACGAAGATATGGATAGAATTCGGTCAGCAGTCGGAACGTGACAATAAGTAAGTCATTACTGTACAACTTACTAGGCCAATGCTAAATTCTACATATTCACACAATGTAAACAAAGTGCACTATTTCACCACTCAGTTATTGTTACTGCTATTGAATACTATCAAACTAAAAATCTAAAATTCAAGCTTTGGTCTGTAGGGATTTGATTGATTGGTTACAGGATTTCATCATGAGCTGACATCGGTTAGAGAACCATTGGAAAACCACCAGGGAGTACTGGACAGCTGTTTCCTCCTAGTGGTTGGGACTCATTGGTACCCACCGGGGTTCGAACCCGGTGGCCCTATTCAGATAGGTAGTTATCTAGGTCCCAGTGGCTGAATGGTCTAAGAGCTCTCTGGTCTTGTAACCGGAAGGCCCCGGGTCCGAACCCCAGTCGGCAGGTGCGTACTGATGAGGAGTCGCAAGCATCAGGACGAAACAGATGTCCAGCAGTCCCTGATGGTTGGTTCTCTAATCGATGTCAGTTCATGTTGAAATCCTGTAAAATTCTAAAATTATTCAAATATATCTGTAATATTTTTGAGTATAAAATAAACTGAACACTTTATCAACACCAATTTTCGTTAATTGACATCGTTCATCATTTGAAAATGAATTCATAAGTCTACACACTTTGTATTACAATATCATCTATAAACAAAATTAACCTAGGTTAATCAAAACGTTTTTTAAAAAAATTAGAGTTTATAATCACATTGACTTTTGTACAATCTGATTAACATTTTGTTTCACTTAAATATTTTTTGTCCTTTTCTGATTATTTGTTTGGTTGTTTGTTTGTTTAATGTTACAATTTGATCGACCAAATGATCTACATGCATAAATTAATTAATTAATTATCAATTCACATAAATAAATCTCTGCTTGTAATTAAATGTTTCAATGTAGCGCAATTTTTGCGGGCTTTTTAATTCATCATTGTTGTTACATCGATACATACACTACCAACCACTTTCTTGTTGTTTTTTTAAAAAATATATATATTTGAAAAAGTTGGATTCACGTATGCATATGTCATAATTGTTACAAAAATGAACAATTAAGCCAAAACTGTACTAGTGACTAAACAATATTGGTGCTGAAATCGCTTTATACTCAAAATTTTGAATTCAATTCATTAATGTTGCCTATTACGCATTTGCACATTGATAATTTGGTACAGTTTCTTTTTAGAAATTAAACATACTCAATTTAAAATATGTGTGATCTACAACACAATACTATAAATGGCAATTAGAAGGCAACTCACTCGACTAGATAGAAAATTTAGACGGATCGGGTGTGAGGACAAATACTCGCCGAAGAAATTGGCTAGGGGTCGCGCTATGCCGTGAATTGGCAGGAGTTAGAATTCATGGGCCATTGGATCGGGTCCCAGTGGCTTAATGGTATACGAGCTCGCCTTGTAACCAGAAGGTCCTGGGTTCGAATCCCGGTGGGTGCGTACTGCTGAAGAGTCCCCAACTGGGCTGACGAAACAGCTTTCCAATACTCCCAGGTTTTCCAATGGTTCTTTAACTGATGTCAGCTCATGATGAAATCCTGTTACCAATCAAATCCCTACAAACCAACACTTGAATAATTCATCTCATTCGTTATCTGTAAAGGCAGGCTTAGTTAAGTGTCTAAGAGACTGAGTAATAAATCGACGTTGTAGTACATCGGAAATGCTTAAATAATGAAATGAAAATAATAGAAGAAGAGTTGGTACTAAGTAACTATCTCATAAAATGCATTAGGATGTACGTTATATGTGATGAGATTGCTACGCAAAACATAGACATCGACATTCCTGTATCCTCCTTGAAGGAACTTATTTTAAGATGTACAATGAATGTTCATTTCTTATCCAATAAGGAATATTACAGACAAATTGATGGTGTAGCTATGGGTTCCCCATTAGGTCCAATCCTAGTTGATTTTTTCCTAGCTAAGTTGGAGAATGAATCACTGAAAGAGTAATTAATCAGTTAGAATTCTACTGTCGATATATGGATGATACATTTCTGGTGATGAAAAATGAGAATGATGCAATGAACATCCTTGACAAGTTTAGTGATGCTCACTCAGCAATAAACTATACCATAGAGAAAGAAAGTAACGACAGTATCTCATTCCTAGACGTCTTCATGGCAAGGAAAAAAGATGGCACACTAAGAAGGAGTGTGTATAGGAAACCTGCAACAACAGGTCAGTACATTCATTTTTTGAGCTCTGTACCTTTGAAATATAAACGTGACCTGGTAAAGTATCTGGTTCATAGAGCTAAGTTAATCTGTTCAGACGACTGCCTCAATGAGGAGCTTAAGATTATTAAAGAATTACTTAGAAAGAATGGGTATTCAGATAAGTTCACTGAGAAAAATGTGAATTCAACACCTAGGAGAGTCAGTATGGCAACATTTCCAAAAACCACTGTTCAGAGAGCCTTAAGAATGCAGTTAAATGAGGTTATTATGCAGCATTGATACGTTGTATCTTCACTACCACCCTTATTCTACTTTCGAGAAATAGGAATGTACTATCTAAATTTGCCTCCTCCAGGTGTATCTGCTAGTTGGACTGCAGTTACGGAGCCGGCTATATCGGGCGTACAATTAAGCAGGTTCGTCATCGTATTTCCGAACATCATCTTGCAGGGTTAAGCAAGGGACAAACACGATCTATTGGTAGCTCTATTGTAGCACACCTTGTAGATAGTGAGCATATGGTTGACGTTAATACAGCGTTTAAAATTATTTATTGCATTCCTACTAATCTTAATTTTGCTCTACGAGTTCGTCTTCTACATACAACTGAAGCAATAGGAATCCACCTGAAGAAGCCAAATCTGTGTGTGTATTCAGAAGAAATTTGTGCAGCCACTTTCCTTACCTTGGCCATCGTTACATGATTGTATAAACCGAACTACTTCGCCCCCCTCCCCCTAAACCTTTAAAAATTATAAAAATTACAACTGTCCAAATTATTTTATCATTTTTCTGACTACTTCATCTTTAATTACATGTTATTTTTGTGAAATTATTTTATTCTTATGACCACTTCAACTTTAGTCGCAAGTTATCATTGTCAAATTGTTTTATTTTCTTTAACAATCTGTTACTTAATCAACTTGAGCACACGCTTATTCCTTAATTACTCTTCATTTTTCCAAAATTATGCATTACGCAATCCATGTGTTACAACCATTTCTACCTTTTAATTGTGTGCATTAATTTTCTTCGTTAATTATCACCCCATTGACATGTTGATACTGACTAATTATTGTTAACAAACATATCAATGCCACTTGATTGGTAAACTGTTGTGTATTGTAATAAAAATGCTCTATATGTATATTAGAGTAGAGCCAGAGATGAGGATCTAATTGAAAAGTAAATATTTCTTCGCTCAATCCTTCTGCTTTCTAAATCTAGTAAGCTCATTAGAGAAGGGAAAATAGTTGTGGAATTGTCTATGATAACATAAATAAGAAAGAATTTAAGGCATGTATAGTTGTTTAAATCATGGAAAATTCCCATTGTAACATATAGAAAATCAAAACAAATGATTCAGCGAAGAGACTCTTCAACGAATTTATCATCAAGCTGTACAATCGTATGTATATGGTTTTTAAGAAGTTATATCCGGTGAGGGAATTGAAACATAGGTGTGAATGCATGAAATAATAATAATATGAAATGCAATTAAAACTAAAAATTAAAACTAAAGTGTTTGTGATTATAATCATAGTTAAATGTCAAGTGGCAAAGCAAATCAATGTCATATATAGAATAATTCATAGGATGGATAGGACTTGAAAAATGTGTGCAATTATAAGAATAGTAGACAAATCGAATAAAATAAAAACGTTATTTCATATTGTGTGAAATTTAATAGCATAGAATTTAATGTTGCATAAAGGAATTGATTTAGAATGACAAGTGGAACAAGTGAAATAATACCGGGGACAATTAAAAGTGAGAGTAGTAATAGTAACAATTGACCTAATAAGGAAGAGTATACAAACTGAATAGACAAAAATGAAAAATTGGTAGAGCTAAAATATGATTGGGTATTACCAAACTTTAGCATAGAGGGATTAAGACCATGCAAGTTGGAGGGGTTGAACCAACTTTTTTTGTACACAGAGATCTTGCTTTTCTATCTCGATAAACAAAGCTTCAGCAATACAGATGAGTTGGGTACGTAGGGATTTGGGTAAATTACTCTTTGCCTTGTAGATAACTTTGAAGGCGGAGGCTATAGAGATAGGGTGATCATTATCGACAAGATGTTCAATGGTCGCACTTCTTATTGCTCCACTTCCACCTTTTCGTAACCATGCAGGATAGTGTTCTTGCACACTCTTGGACAAAACTCATGTCGAACGACTGATATACCTGGCTGCACACGAGCAGGTGAATTGATAAACACACATAGAGTTGGTCAACAGCGGGATCTTGTCCTTCAGGTTATTGAACAATAATGGTCGACTAGTAAAGGCTATTCTCAGGGATGCAGCAGGGAAGGGGCTTCTGAAACCCTACGTAGGATGGTATTTGAATTGACAAACTCATTCAGCGACATGCTGTGTAGGCTAAAGGACCCAATTAGACAAAAGCAATATAGTCTACAAAACTCCTTACAATGACTATGTGGTCAACTACAAAGGTCAGACTAATAGATCAGATGTAATCAAATTATCAGAACATAAGAATTTAGCTAATTGCAGAATGACTGACCCCATGAAGATGAACAACTGAGAGAAAAACTCAATGTATGCATTGATGCACAACAATACAATAGGGTAGGACAGAGCTACATTTCTAAGAAGTAGGTGGAGGGAGAGGCTGATAGCTGAATCTTTGCTCTCGGCATCTACACCTAACAAGTGCAATAGAAATGGAGCAACGCCAATACCAAACATATGAAAGATATTACTGTCAATACACTAAAAAGACAAGGAATAATGGAATAAAAGTTAGACGAAGCTGGAAGGCTATGCGAGTGCCTTGATACGGTTATGATCAATCAATCGCACTTGAAAAGTCATCAATAAGTGACACTCTATCACTATGAGATTTAATCAAATAATTTAATTCTGTAATGGAATCTTAAATAAGCTTGAGAGTAAAACTAACAGTCTTACATTTGGAAGGATTTACCTTACAATTATTTGACAAGGAACACTGGCTAATGTTTCATAAAAGGTCATAGTTCTTTACATTAAATTATAACTTATTCTAATATTCATCTGTTATAAAAACTTAACGGAACAGTAACCAATCGAATCCTTGCAAACCAAAACTCGATAATTAATATAATGCTCAATAACGACCGGTTCTATACAGGAAGTCACCTAGGGTTCTAATGAAAAGTTGTAACAAGCGGGCTCCGACAAGTCAGGTAATAGGACAGTTATTCGCTTATGACAATGGCTGGCAGTTGCGATTAATATATATATATATATATATATATATATATATATATATCCTTTCCCACGCCTTTATATTACACTTCCTCTTCTAATCTAACATCTTTTCAACATCTTCATGCTAAAAAACGATATATATGCAGTGCATAAAACTTAAACAAAATTTCTCCAAATGTTAGCGTGTCAGTTTCACCTTAACACACAAGCACGAATTACATGAGCTAGTCCCTTTGCATGAGATTATAGTATCATAGATAACACTGCAGTTGAGTTCCTAGTGGAACACAAAGCTTCAACAATACATCTACACTTTCCTCTATTTTCTGCCGTCCTCTTCAGCTGGCTGGCTTAACGATTGCCCATAATCTTTCATCCCCTTTTCCAACTCGCATGATCTCCTCCATATCATCCTGGCACCAACGACCCACTCGTCGCTTCCCATTAGGATTCCACTCAAGCGATGACCTGCATTGCGCGTGATGGCATTCGACGGCCACCTTAACGCTTGCCCGATCAGTCTACCTCCATTCTCTCCTTCATATTTGTTGAGCAATCGGCTCTCGTCTGTTGGTTTGTTCCCATTCAGCCAGAGTTTCTTGTTGCTAATTCTTTCTGGTAGGCGGACCGACCATTTGATCTTCAGTATGGAGCCAGCCAGCGAAGATGGCAGCTGTTGATAAAAGTCTGCAACAAGCTGTTGGAATTCCTTTTCGTGACACGCACGCCAGGTTTTTGACCCACATAGAAGGACCGACTTCACATTGGTGTTGAAAATGCGAATCTTGTTCCTTATGTTGAGTCTGTGCAGAAGACTTCCAAATCGGTTTCAGGTTGATGAAGGCGTATCTCGCCTTTCCAGTTCTGGCTGGCTGACTGACTAGCTGGCTTTGACATCCTCATCTGTTCTAGCTGCCTGTAATTGAAACGATGCTTCCTAGATAAACGAAGGAAGTAACTTCTGTTAAATCTCTCCCTTTGGTGGTTATTGGTGCAGATTGTTGCTGTTGTTCACTTGGAGTCTTGTCTTCGCTGCCTGTCTCTTCTGTCAGTTCGTTGGTTTTCGCCTTCAAGTCTTCCAGTTTGTATGATATTGAACATAAATCATCCACGCGCGAAATCCAAATCTTCTAGAGTCCTCTCATCGGTGGTGAACAGAAGTCTAAATTTCAGAAAATAGAATAAACTGAATACTATTGACTGTTCTCTGTCAATCTAAATACAAAGTAAAATATTTAGCGCAACTGCCTGCCTATCTCACGAACGATTAACTGTCGTCTTGCCTGAGTTGGTGGACTCCTCTGGTTACGACTCCTCACTAGAACCCCAAGTAACTTCCCGTATAGGGTCAGTCGCTAGTGAGCACCAGATTCATTAATAAGTTTTGGTTTATTATTATTATTGTTTGCTGGAATTAAATTGGTTACATAAATGGTTACGAGTTAACATCAGGTAGAGAACCATTAGAAAACGTAGGAGTACTGGATAGCTTTTCCTTTCTTGGGACTTTTGATCAGTACTCACCCAACTGGGTGGTTGCACTAAATATATATCACGAATTAGCAAAAGATGGGATTCATGGTCTATTGGGTCGGTTCCCAGTGGCTTAATTAATGGTCTACGACCTTACCAGCCTTGTAACCGGAATGTCCTGGTTTCTAACTCCAGTTAGTGGGTGCGTACTGATGAAGAGTCGTAAACACTAGGATGAAACAGCTGTCCAGTACTCCCTGGTGGTTTTCCAGTGGTTCTCCAACTGATCAGAGTTCGTGATCAATCCTGTAACGGAACAGACCCCTGCAAACCAACGCTTGATAAAAAAACGGTATTAGTCATATAAACGAACTAACATTTAAAAACTCAAAGGTGACTTTTTATCTCAGTGTGTTTTTTTTATTATTTTGTCGTTCATTGTTCATAAAAACAAAATTGTCTGGTCACAAATTAAGTCAGAAGTGTGTGAAAATTAGGTGAATTGTTTCCTTTTCTAGGTTAATTAAACAAACACATAACACATTCAGTATAGTCGACATGATACCGACCTGTAATTAGATACTTGAATAACAATGTGCGAAAACAATTTTCATTTCATTTTTTTTTCACGTTACTGAATAATAGCACACACTGACATGTACTCATGTACGCATATGCACACAAATACAACACACACACATAAACCGAATGAATTCTCAATATACTAATCTAATGTGTAGTGCTTGTGAAAACAATGAACGAATTATTTAAGATATGGCGGAGTCATGGAGTAAAGTGATCAAGGTTGAAAGTCGACTAGTGTGTGAATGTTTGCGAAGGAGGTAGAAATGTTGAATTTTTTTAAATAAACAAGCGTTGGTTTATAAGGATTAGGCTTTTTTTCCGAGTTTGACCACGGATTATTGATATCAGTTAGAGAACCATTGAAAACCAGCCACAGGGAGTACTGGACAGCTATTTCGTCCTAGTGCTTGGGTCTCATCGGCGGTCAGAGTTCGAACCCAGAACCTCCCGGTTAGTAGGCAAGCTAGTTAGTAGATCATTCAGCCACTGCGACCCGATTCAATGCCCAGTCCATGAAATCCATCCTCACTCCCGAATGGATGGATTTCTCTCCAATGACATTGTTTGGAGGTAGAGATAAAAGTCCTGAATTGTTAGAAGTGAGAATTCATGGGCTGGCTAGTGATTCGGATCCCAGTGGCTGAATGGTCTACTAGCTCGCTTGCCTTGTAACCGGAAGGTACTGGATTCGAACCCCAGTGGGTGCGTACTGTCGATGATTCCGAAAACTAGGATGAAACAGCTGTCCAGTAGTCCCTGCAGGTTTTTAATGGTTCTCTAACTGATATCAATCCATGGTCAAACTCAAAAAAAAAAAAAAAACAATATATTACTTAGTCAACTTTGTTATTTCAAGTTGAATTCGTCAACTGACTGTTTGTTTGTGTAATATAGAGCTTCAAGCATGAAATTTGAAGTTTAGTTCCAGTGGCGGTAGTTTCTTTTTACAGGATAGGGTGGCAAGCTTCACGCCCAACCATCCTTGTGTAACACACTTATTACTAGCTAAAAGATGGTTTATGAGTCAGTAGGTGGGGAATCTAATTGATTGTTTATATATTTTAGATGAATTTAGCACAAACGATCGAACTGCTCACATAACCAGATAATTATCGAATCATTTAGTGAATGATTTTGATGTATTTGTGTTCTCTGAGCTAGCCGGATGGTTTATTTGCGAAGCTTTCATCACCCTACTAGGCAACGTCTTCAGAGCATACTTCAATTTAGATTTCTCCATGAGTTTATTAGTTATCTCGCCTGGTGGGTGACCTTCAACGTCGCGATTGGTTGTTTTTATGTGTTTTCACATCTTCTAGGCTACTTGTATTGGTATTGGTGTCGATTGCTTCGTTGACCAGAACTTCGACCCTTTGTGTGAGATTTTCTTATCGCTGGGTAAATTTTGTTCATGTCGATGTGTCTATTGATTGACTAGTCACTGGAATACGAGTCCAGGCTTCTAAAAATTCCCTAGCATTCTTGGTGTTTCCTCTGTCTAATATTTGAACGCTGGCTGTCCCAGTTGAATTGATGTCCGCTGTTGTCTCTATGCAGTGAGGCAATATGAGGGAGTGGATTTCATCATGGCTTTTGACAGCTAGTTTATGATCATGGATACGTGAGATGACTAATAAACTCGTGGAGAAATCTAAAAGTTCACTTCAGTATAAACTGGAGTATGCGCTGAAGGTGTTGCCTAGCAGGGTAATGAAAGCCTCGCAAATAAACCATCCAGCCAGCTCAGAGAACACAACAACATCAAAATCATCCATGTGAGCTACAAATCTTCTCCATCATATCTAAATTTAATGAATGAACAACAATATCCTGGGTCAAATGATGAAATGTATTAACTACTCACGAATTTCTCCGTCCATATTGAGAATTTCTCAGCTTAAATAGGTAACGTGTTTACGATAGGTGCCTATCTAGTCTTCCAGGAATAAAAATTTATCATTTATCAGTGTTACACATTTCTAGATGACAGTCCAAATTTTGATCTGACTAATATTTACTAGTTCAAAATGAAGTCAATAGGCTCAAGACACAATGATAAAATTCTCAAGTGACATAACTCGCAAGCTTCTAATTCTCATCAACATCATCATAGACGTCAAGTTATATGTATATATCTGTCCCATTCTCATATGTCTATCCTTAACACATTGTTATTACCCTAGATAGGATGTTTCCCCTTCCCCTCCTCCTTCCCCTTTCCCGTCCCTTATAATCTAGACAACTTCAAGGTCATTTGTGTTATTTGTCTGCATAATGACAACCTCTCGACTGCTCAGGATGTAGACATCAGTTTTAATCAATATTTTTTAAATATCGGATAAGGAATTTTTTGAATTACTCACGATGATAAGGAGTGTGCATCTAATCTTTTGTTTACACGAAGAGTAGAGAGAAAGAAAAAACATAAAATTAACGCAATATTTCAGTTTTGATCACGGATTCAGATCAGTTAGAGAACCACTGAAAAACTGACAGAGAGTGCTGGACAGCTGTTTCGTCCTAGTACTTGTGAGTCATCAGCCCAACATACCCACCGATCAGAGTTCGAGTCCATGACTTTTTGATTACAAAGTGAGCTGACAGACTATTCAGCCAGTGGGACCCCATTCAATGGCCAGTCCATGAATTCCAACTTTCAAATAGTTCGTGATTTTAGTGTGACCACCAGCCAATTAACTCTTGAAAATGAATGTGATGCTCATTATAATAAAGGCTTTTGTATTTCCCAATGAATGAAAAACAAAAAGATATTGTTCTTACTGACGTTTCGCTATTTAATGCTAATAGCTTTATCAAAGTATTATATGTGATTGTCGTTAGTGAGCGACTGGCTACAGGACGAAGTCGACTGGAGCTTTTTCTGGTGAGATGTTGTGACTAATAGGGGGGGCATCCAGCTAGGAGTGAGGACAGATACTCACCGCGGATGACACTGGTTGGTGCTAGTTTCACTAAAATCACAAACTTCCTAGTGGCTGAATTTTAATTAATTTAATTTTTTTTATTCTAGTTTTATTCCACACAGTATATTTGGTACAAGTATGGAATTTTCAGCATGTGATATCGGTAGACCAAATCTAGCAGGCCGACCATAGATATCAGGTGTGGGTCGGCAAGGGATTGAACCTCCGACCATGTGCATGGTCAGCGAGCGTTCTAACCGCTGTGCCATATATATATTCTATACAACAATAGAACACCTAACTAATCAATAAGTAAGCAGGGACAATACTTATATAGGACACTTTAGGGTAACAGATGTTTCTTATAATAACGGCCAATTACGCAATTCACCTCAAAAGTCATGAACTCTACCGCTATTAAATGATTTGGGTCATAAATTAACTTGATCATATTACAATACATTGTGAACGACCTGGTACGGCTGACGGTGTGTAGACTTCGGTCTTCCACCCTAAATGCTCTCATATGGCCACGCGTTCATAGTATCAACCAAGTAAGTTCTATTCGCTGTCTTCAGGCGGCTGGAGTTGTCTTCACAAAAGTGAAAGGGAGAATTCGAAAGTCTGGCGCTTACAACCGTACTACTGGTGGATATTCAGGTCTACTTACCTGGGGGAGCTGGAAAACCTTGATTCTAAACCTATAGTGTATATGGGCTTCAGAATCCGATTGAATCGAATGGCGTAAGAACTTGTACTGGTCACCGGGAAATGAGGGAACACAGCTCCTCACGCTGCTCTACTGTCTTGTGGATTAAACTTCAAGTCAAAGGCTCGAGGGGTGGAGTGACCCATTTAAACAACTACCTGCTTTGGTCTGGACGTGCGGGGTGAGAGTATCCTAAGCCTCCAACAAACTGAGATTTTGTGTGGCGCATCACCTGATGGCAGTAATGTACCAAAATTCATGATTTAATAAAATAATAATGAATATTGTAAAGTCGCATCACTCAGCCCATGTGGCCATATTATAGACATAGTGAGCACTAAAGACTTATATAAGGCTACATTGATTACCATTCGGGGTAAATAATTCCAGTACAACTTTTCTTTCCAAAAGCTTATCTTCTAACCGGAAGGTTGTGAATTCGAACCCCAGTGGGTTCGTCCTGCCGATGATTCCCAAGCACTAGGACGAAATAGCTGTCCAGTACTCTCTGCTGGTTTTCCAGTGGTTCTCTAACTGATATGAATCCGGGGTCCAGCCTGAGATAATACCTTTATTCCAAGCAGTGGTTTTAATACAATGTGGAATTTTCAGCATATATACAATATTGTATCTAATTTCCTCATTACGTAATAAGTGGGGTCAAAATTAAACAGGGTACTTACATTCATAATATTGTTCAGTAAGAATACGAATATAAATTGAAAATTTAAGTAGAAATATTAACAATAATGTAATAATAATGAAAGAATGAATAAAGATGGCCGTTTACTTAGTGTTTCTCAGTAAATTGCTAGTGTCGTGCCTTGCATTTTTCTCATCACATAAAAACTGTGCCAAATAAGCCATTGTAGAGCTTTTATACTTATAGAAAATCAAAACAAGTGATTCAGCGAAGATACTCTTTTCAATGAATTTATCATCAAGCTGTTAACCTAATGAGGATCACCAACAAGAAACCACAGGAACAAACAAAACAAGAACCAATCGCCCAACAAATATGCAGGAGAAAATGGAGATGGATTGGACACTCGTTGAGCTGAGGAGGCCACTGGGTGACATCGCGCGTCAGGCCATAGCTCGAGTTGAACCCGAAAGGGAAGCGGCGAGTGGAACGTCGAAGGGTGACATGGAGGAGATCGTGTGAAGAAGAGTTGAAACAGTATGAACTAACATGGATGCACGTGGGAAGTACATGAGAAGACAGAAACAAGTGGAGGCGTGCATTTGAAGCCCTATGTTCCACTAGGAACCCAAGGGAACAATAATAATAATAATAACCTAATGAGGGCGACATTAGGGTTGGTTCGAGTTAGAACAGGATCATTTTAAGGATATTTTCCAGTTAGGGTTAGGTTAAGGAAAGATTAGGACTATTGTTAGGGTTGGAACTAGATAACTACATACACAGAATGTGGTTAAATCACTCATTTGATACCCCAGTCTAAAACTAAGAGGTATTTTGGTCACACGTCAGAGAAAGTTATCCTGTCTGCGTAGCAGTTTCATGCCTTCTTATAGATTATTCTCATGAATATCAGTATTTGTCCGCAAAAATTTCCTTTATCATGTGGTTTGTGCGTTCAGGGTCATTTGTCCGTTGGTACTTACTGGTGCTTAAAGTTTAACGTCTCCGATTCCTGTATATAACCTACCGTCAGTTAATAATTTACATCCGTATAAGGAAAATTTACCATACAGAATAGCAATTCATTCATTGTACAACTCTGTTTTTTATTTTCAGAAATTTGGTGGATGGTAACTATCAGCAGAATTCAGGAAGCACATTTCGTCCTAGTTGGCACTCGTCATCTGGATGTATCTGAATTTCTTAGTGAAGTGGTGGTGTTCCCAGTGAGACTCGAACCTAGTACTCGTCGTTTCAAACTCCAAAGCGTTATTCACTAGACCACCTGGACCACGGGGACCTTGTTGAGAACAGCATCACTCACTCGTGATTGCAGGTACATCCAATTGACGAGTCTCAAATGCTCATTCTGGATTCCATTGCTAGTCAGTTAATCTTCAAATATTGTTGAAGCATCCGCACTAGGAGCCAAGATGTCAACAGAAGCTAAACATTTCGGTTCAATTAATCAACTGGAAAATCAAAATTGAATTAAAATATCGAAATGCGCATCCTGGATTCCACTGCTAGTCACCATCCATCAATTAACGTCGAATTTTATGCCCGTACATGCTTGAAGTATCTACACAAGAAGCCGATATGTCAACCTGAGACCAAACACTTCGGTCCAATCAGTCGACGGGAAAATCTAAAATTGAATTAAAATAATTAATATGACCTGTTGCACAAAAGGTGGCTCTCGTGGCCCAAGTGGTCTAGTGGATAACGCTTTGGCGTTTGAAACTACGGGCACTGGGTTCGAGCCTCGTTGGGAACATCATCACTGACTCACTGTGGAATGCAGGTACATCCAGTGACGAGTCCCAAATAGGACGAAACGAGCATCCTAGTAGATTCCACTGCTAGTCACCATCCACTAATTAACTTTGTATCTTTTGTAGTAGTTTAGTCGAAATAAAATTAACATTAACACCTCACACTTGGATAATTGGATAATTCATTAACAGGTATCACAACCCTGTTTATTCAACCACACACAGATAACCCCTATGAAACTCAGCCTTTTCAGCTGACCTTTACAGAATAACAGTGTTTACATTGAGAATTTAATCAATACATAAATCACAGTAGGTTATACCCGGTTTGTTTAATTGACTTCTAATCATTTGTAAAGGTACATGTAGTGGCTTAATAGATTGTCCTAATTCTACTGGTTGTGTTCATATCAGTTGTACTTTTATTAAATGTTGTCTGGGTTTTGCTTGTCAAATAATGAATTAACAGTGATTACATCCATGATAGTGAAGTTCTGTTCGTCTGAATTCGGGTTTTTTGTGTTAGTATAGAATTATGACTGAAATGTTTATTCTTGTTTTTACGAGTTTGACTACGGATTGATATCAGTTAGAGAGAGAACCATTGGAAACCAGGGAGTACTGGACAGCTGATTCGTCCTAGTGCTTGGGACTCATCGGCAGTGCGTAGCCACCATCAGGGGTTTCGAACCCAGGATCTTCCAGTTACAAAGCAATCTCTTATACCATTCAGTCACTAGGACCAGATTCAATGGCCAGTCCATGAATTCTAGCTTCTACCAATTTGTGATTTTTTAGCGCGACCACCAACCAATGTCATCGGTGAGACATCCATCCTCACACTTGACTTGTTGGACCCCACTGGTCACGACAACTCCCTAGAAAGAGCTCCAGTCAACTTCTTCCTGTAGTTAGTCACTCACCTCCTAACGAGCATCAGATTAATTATCAAGAGTTTGTGTTATGGGGATCTCTTTTGTTTCAGATTTCATCATGGATTGATATCAGTTAGAGAGTCATTGAAAACCAGTTGAGAGTACTGGACAACTGTTTCGTAAACAATCTCGCCTCGAAACCTGTAAGTCCTAGGTTCGATCCCCGTTGGGGTCATGGTTGTGTACTTCTGAAGAGTCCCGAACTAGGATGAAACAGTTGTGAAGTACTCTCCAGTGGTTTTCAATGTTTCTCTAACTGACATTAACCCAAATTCAAGCTTGAAACCAATCGAATCCCTACAAACTAACTCTTCAGAATCAAAGTCATTTAACTGCAATCTAGATAATGCACTACCTTAAGTCACCTTCTTGTCCAAAGGATATTTTGGTATACATGTATAGACAGGAATTTATAAATGTGATGTTGTACTGAAAAGAACGTTGGTAGATAGACAGTCAGATAGATAGACAGACAGACAGACTAACAAAGAACCTTACAAAACTGAATCATTCGAAGTGGTGACAAATTTCATCAACTACAAAGAAGGTGTCAGATAAAAGGATATTGAAAGACGAGACAACATTAAATTAGTAAAACAAATTGAAGGCTAGTCATAAGGAATGTTGAGAATTTTGTAGACAGTGATAGATAGGGAAAGCAATTTTGACAGATTTCGTCGAGAATTATAAATTGTCCTCAAAGAATTAATCTCAGGAGCTGTAGAACTATTAAAAGACAGCTAACAAATACTTCGTGGCACAAAAAGAATCAGTAGTCCAAGATTGCATAGATTTTTATTCAAGTGTTGGTTTGAAGGGATTTGATTGATTGTGTATAGGGTTCAATCATGAACTGAAATTGGTTAGAGGACCAATGGAAGTACTGGACAGCTGTTTCGTCAGCCTAGTTTGGAACTCTTCAGCAGTACGCACCCATTGAGGTTCTAACACACGACCTTCTGGTTACAAAGTGAGCTAGCTCGTAGACCATTAAGCCACTGGTATCCGACCTAGTGGCCAGCACATGAATTCCAACTTCTGCCAATTCACGATATGGCGCGACCACTAGGCAATGTCGTCGGTGGCGAGTATTCGTCCTCACACCCGACCTGTTGTACCACACTCACTGGTCACGACTTCCCACTAGAACCCCAGGTAACTATCTACCTGAATAGGGCCAGTCGCTAGTGAGTATCATATTGATATTCAAGTGTTGGTTTAAGGGGATTTGATTGATTAGTTACAGGATTTCATCATGAACTGACATCGGTTTGAGGACCATTGGATCATATAGATCTTTCTAATGTTTGAATTCAGTTTCAGTGCATAGATTATAATACAGATCCCAGTCAGGTCAAACTAGGTACTTTATAATTCCATATTAGTTTGTTTATTAGATATATCACACAGTGAAACAGTATTATTTATTATTATTAAAATAAATAATGATATTAGCGATAGTGATAATAACAATAATAATGATAACGATAATAATGATGGTGATAATAATAATAATAATAATATTAATGACGACACCAACAATAAGGAATCTAAATCATCAGTAGTAATTCCATACAAGGAAGGAACCTCAGAAACCTTACGCAGAATTTTTAACAAGGTAGGAATAAAAGTGGCTGGCATTCAAACCAACCACAAACTCAATTAGAAATAAGCTTTGTCGGTTAAAGGATCCTGCCTGTGGAGCCAATAAAACAAAACAATTTAGTTTATCTAATACCCTGCCTGCAATGATTTTCAGGTCAAATACATAGGTCAAACTAGTAGAACAGGGACAGTCAGACTAGCCTAACATAAAAAGTTAGCAAAATCTAGATTGGTTGATCCAAATAATATTAGAAATCTAGAGAAAAGTTCAGCTATAGCACTCACTACATGCAATTACACACAACTATACAATAGGATGGATGGGATAGGATGACAGTTTTAAAATCTAATGTAACAGCTGGATGGATGGAGAGATTGATAACAGAAGCTTTGTTTATCGAATCAACTGCAAATACATGTAATAGGAATGATTCAACACCTGTCCACACGGATATCTGAAAAATTCTACTACCTCTACGATGACATAGGAGAGAACAAAGAAAGCTATAAAACTCAGGTTTCGAAGTCGTGTGATTATAATTGATGAAATGATTATGAAAAATAAATTTTGTTCGAAACCTCGTCATCCAGTAAATAATACTGTTTCACTGACTGTGTGATACATCTAATAAACAAACTAATATGGAATTACTTACTATCACAGTGCCCAAGTTTTACACATATATTAATAGGTACTTTATAATCTAACCTATTGAATAAGTGAAATTTTGTTTTCTTAAATCAATGACATCAAAGTTGGTCATTTGAAAAAATTGAACTTCTAAAGGTAGCTTGGATTTTCAGTCCATTGATTGGTTGTCATTTTCATTAGTTCAAATGGAAAATAAATTCTTTCATAATCTATCATTATTATTATTATTCCATTAGGTTCCGAGTGCAACACAGGACTTCAACAACACATCCCCAGTTTATACTGTTCTCTGCAGTCCGCTTTAGCTGGCTGCACTATTTGCCATAAGCTTTCATCTCTTCTTCACACGATCTCCTCCATGTCACTCTCGGACACATGCCTAAATCGATGTTTCCCACCCGAGGGGTTCCTTAGCGTGAGATGTCACCCAACAGTCTCCACAACTTATGTCCGATCCGTCTCTGTTTTTGCCGGAATATTTCTTGAGTGATAGGTTATTGGTTGTTTCGTTCATGGAGTTTCTAGTTCCTAATTCTTTCTGGCCACCTGATCTTCGGTATGGAGCCAGCGAAGGTGGCAGCTGTTGATAAATGTCAGTGGTGGCCAGTTGGCAGTGCTTTTGGTGAAGCTCCCGCCAAGTTTGTGATCCGTCCTTATTTTTGCTTTCATACAAGGAAGACACAACGACTGACTGACTTCCCAAAGGCTTTCACCAACCCAATTCATTTGGTCTCTCTGATGTCAGTGAAGAAATAAGTTTGGTTTTTATTATTTTTCATTGTGCTTTGATGTTTCTGTGTTGATTGGTTTGATTTTCCCAACCTCCCCACATTTTCGGGACTTAGGACTGGCTAGAAAACTAGTGAACTAGTAAACTTGGCGAAGTTTTATCATCTATATATGATTATGGCGTATGAGACCTAACGAAATTCGAATCCATGACTAACCACCCAGATGACGAGTCCAAAATAGGACGAAATGCGCATCCTGGATTCCACTGCTAGTCACCATCCACCAATTAACTAACCATAATTAAGTTTATGAAAACATAACAGATATTTTCACACCTTTTTTTCCTTATCATGATTCACCTAAATATGTTGTTAGCTTATCTGTGATGTTAACCTTTGATTTTCGATGTGGTGAAGTTTGACATGTCTGACCGAAATTCCTTTTTAAACAATGATGAATTTATTATGTAAGAGGTCATTTTTCGGTGAATCGATTATATAATTCATTTTATATTTGACCACAGTTAACATGTATTCTAACTGACACATTTCATTTGATGAAATATTCACCTTCAAATAAGATATATTGTAAACAAAATTGATGATTGCGTGTTAATTTGTGTAAAATATGTGAATAACCATAATTATTTAAGAAATATCTGTTTTATTGGTTGGAGGATTTCATCATGAGCTGAAATCGGTCAGAAAACCATTTGAAAACCTTCAGGGAGTACTAGACAGCTGCTTCGCCCTAGTTTGGGACTCTTCGACACTGGTCTACCAGCTCGCCTTGTAACCAGAAGGTCGTGGGTTAGAACCCTGCCGGTGGGTGCGTACTACTGAAGAGTCACAAACTAGGCTGACGAGACAGCTGTCCAGTACTCCCAGGTTTTTCAGTGGTCCTCTAACCGATATCAGCTCATGATGAAATCCTTCAACCAATTAAACAAAATCCTTACAAAACCAATTCTTAAAAATATCTGTTTTCTCAAGTTGAAATCAACTGGGAGATTCGATGTCGTTCTACCTCTCAGTATCGTTTTGTCTCTGAACACAATATAAAATCACAAAGATCATCAAAAACATCAATGATCCTGTTTAACGTTGTTTGTTGGTAATGGTTCGCTAGGAATTTACAACACACCTACAGAGGAGCAGGGTAGATGAATACACAAATATAAACAAATAAGATGAATTTATGTTTTACCCGTAATATGTTAGCTAGAAAACCTACTAAACTGGAAAACCTAGCAGTTGAATTAAGCCCAGAGGTCGAGAATCACACAGCGAATGAAGGTGAAATGAAGACATAAAGAAGAATCATACTATCTTTCCTTACACAGACGTTTTAATTGTTTCAATCGTTTGATAACAGTAGCTTTTGTAAAATAGAGCGAATCTTGTCTGTATGTTTAAAACATGAGCTACCAAAAACTCTCCTCCGTTATATTGCACATAATTCTCTTGTTCAGTTTGTTTTAATCTATTAAAGTATGACCTTAAACGATGTATTCTACTCTTATCAGTATTGAAAATGTCTACAGCCTGCTGATTAGCAAGATTCCTACTAAGCTTGTGAAAAGGAAAAATCGTTGGTGCACAAATTGCCATTGCCTGAGATATAAAACGAATTACCTGCTGTTTTCAGTTATTCAGCTTTACTATTATTATGTCCTTGGGTCAGAAATAATGTACTCCTGCATCTTTATTAAATGGCTTTCAACGAAATGTTGCGGATTTCTCGAAGGAGGGAGGCAAAGAAGAAGTATCGTAATAAGGGATTGGTTTATCGCTTCAAGTTAGACAGCAATGTGTCAGACGATTCACTGTCGGTGACTATTTTACTTGAAGATTCTGGAAAAAGAGAAACTATCATGTAATAATTTGCTCTGAAAATTCTGTACACTGTATAAACACTGTTCATAATAATACTGCTATTATTATTATTATGCCTCTTTTTGTATTGATTAACCTTCAAAGTTTGACTGACTCTTGCTACATAGATGTTCTTTGTCGACTAAGCCTCCCTGCTGAATGTACATTCCTTTTGGAGGGGGGAAACGGTTTTGAAAACTACTAAGAGAACCTAGTAGATAAGGTAGTGTTAGTCTTTTTTTATCCTTTGAAAGTGCTTGTTAATCTGTGAGAGTGTGACGTGTGCTAATAACAAGATATGAAGAGACGTTCATCGACACGAAGTTATCAAATAGCCGAGTGATAGACCTAAAATCAAAGAGAGCAAATGAACCAGCGTTGCTGCAAAACATTGGAGACACGAAAAGAAGTCGAAGAAACACGAAACGAAGGAAGAGCAGAAGTAGCACAACACGGAAGATCATAATAGATGTGCATAATTTCCTTATATGTGTATATCCAAAATATATCTAAATAAACATCCCCTTACCAAGTTTCTTGTCTACTACCATTACAGATGTTAACAGAGTTGATGTAGTCTAGATATTTACCTATTTTTGGTTAAATTTTATCATGACATAACGTTGTACACTTAGGACCAACCTTAATTCAGTTTTGATTTTCTTGTTGATTGATGGGACCAAAATGTTCGGCGTCTATTGGTATATCCGCTCCTTGTACGGATGCTTTGATGATGTCTGAGGATTTTACTTGAAGTAAACTGATGGATGGTAACTGACTAGCAGTGGAATCCAGGATGCACATTTCGTGGTCTAGTCGACTACTCTTTGACCTTTAAAACGATGGGTACTTGTTTCGAGCCTCACTGGGAACACCATCGCTACTCACCGGAGAGCTGGAGGTATATCCAGCTGACGAGTCCCAAATAGGACGAAATGTGAATCCTGGATTCTACTGCTAATCAGTCACCATTCACCAAATTACTTCAAACAACAAGCTATATCAAACATCCATTAAAACAAAATTTATCACACTAATTTTAAATTTTTTGTAACATTTCCTTTTTTTAAACCCCGGATATCCTATTGCACTTCATGTCAATCATTAGTCAAATAGGAAACGTTTTTGAGGAAAAAACTAAAATAAAAGAAGAATTATCGTAAGTTTATCATCATATTGTATATTTGCTGATAAAGTATTCAAACTATACTATACATCTATTAGCATAAATTAACACAGATAAACAAAATGTTGATGAGAGAATAAAACCATTCGTTGAACGTGTACCACATTGACAATTGTACTTCACACACGCACACACCCTCACACACCCTTATTAACTATGATTTGCATTAGTTATCATAAAATGTTAAGAAAAAAACACCCATATATACATACGTATCGAAATATCTGAGCGAGAGAGAAAAAAATACATTCGAATAAATTATCAACGTTTTTTCGCCAATATTAAGTTTATCATCATTGTACATTGAACAAAATATGAAAATTGATAATAATGATAATAATAATAATAGGCTAGTGAATTATTTGATATCAGAATGAGCTAAAACAATATGGAGGGTTCGAGAAAATAAAACTAATGCACCACTGCTTTTTAACCTAACATCAGAAGAAACTTTACATTGACCACTGGTGGAATGCTTAAAGACTAAACTAATCCGTTTATGAATTAAAAGTCAATCTGAAAGCGAAGAATATTCTTTTCAATAATTTCTCCTCTTCAGGTTCTTACAATTATAAAATATAATATTTGTTGTCGTTACAATAAAGGCCAGTTATGCGGCAGATACATTTTTAACGTAGAATAACAGATTAGTTTATGGGGTGTCAAAATAAATAGTCGTATTTGTGTGACAAACGTGCTAGGCTGAAATCGATTACAAAATATTGTAAAGTGGGAGACAATGGTGATTAATCATAATAGATTTGTAGAGTGTGGGGTAGGAAAATTGACAAGTCAGTTCAGGGTTATAGAAGGTGTCAGGTGAGTGGCTAGTACAAAGTGGTCTGTGTTAAACAGGAGATAGTAAGACTGCAATGGGAGGTTCATAATGAGATAACGAATATGTGAAATGAAACAGGTGGAGGCATATATTGAGAAAAGAGATAATATCACTAATAATAAGTCCGGATAGTATAAATGAAAAATTCGATAGTATTGAGAGAATGTTTGCATGAAGGGCATAAATTATGACGAATAATAATAATATTAATAATAATAATAATAATTGTAACAATAATATTTGTAATAATAAGCAAAGGAAAAAAAGAAAGCCAAGAGGGTTAAGGGGAAGGAGCACTCTTGGTGAGAAGAAGGATCATCAATCCAAGTTTGGCCACGGTAGGAACAGCGTCTGGACGTGTTCTTTTTGGATACAAAGTTCCGGTTTAGTCGATCTTATTGCAACAGCTTCAGCTATGTGTAGAAGACGTAAGCGAACTGTACGTGATAACGACTTCGGAATTCGGTATATAACCCTGAAAGCTGTGTTGACATCAATGCGATGTCCAGTATCGACCAAGTGTGAGAGGATCGAGATTTTCATGCACCTAATTTCCCCCCTGCTGAACCAAGCTGGTAAATGTTCTCGAACCCGTAGACGAACCTGCCTAATCGTGCGCCCTATATAACTTGAACCACAGGAACAGTTGAAAGAAATCCCTGCCTTCAGTTATCTAGCAAGTATCGATTCAACTACAGGCCTCACAGATAATAATAATAATAATAATTTGCTTTATTCCAGAAACAGTACTAGTGGTACAGTGTGGAATTTTCAGCATATATCTACAATATTTGCATCTAATTTTATCAAACATTTAAAAGGAGTATTTCGAAAAAAATATATATAAAGACACCAACAGCAAAAAAACACAAAAAAACACAAAATTATTTTTTAAAATGCGAAAAATACCAAGAAGTAGAAAGGAAAATAAACATCATATAATAATATCTCAGTATTGGGTAGTGGAAGCTATGATGTGATTATGCATGGTGACAGTAAAGCTATAGTCATACAAGAAGTTATGAAATGATATTTAAGAATGTTTATGGCCAAGATGATCAGTTAATTTGGTTGAAACAACACTAAACAATCATAAAATAACATTTCAGGGTTTTTATTGTCAGCTCTAATGCGGTGTTTGTAGTGGTAGTGTGAGTAATCCTGCATAATACAAAATTTTAAGGGTGAGGATGTCAAAACCACCAGCCAGAATAGGAAAGGCGAGACTGACCTACATCACTTTGAAATTAGTTTGGAAATCTTCTGGACTTGGCAGTATAAACAACAAAATTCAGACCTTCAACACCAATAAAATGAAATCAGTCAGTTCTTCTGTGTGGGTTAGGAACTCGGCGCTCAGCGAAAAGCATTTCCGACAGGCCACTGCAGAATTCTATCAACAGCTGCCTTCGCCGGCTCCATCCTGAAGATCAGATGGCCATTTGGCCAACAGGAATTAGAAACAAGGAACTCTGTGAACGAACCAGTCAAAGTGGAGATGGATCAGACGCACGCTGAGGAGACTGTCGAATGATATCGCGTTCCGGGCGACCCCTCGAATAGGAAACGACGAGTTGGGTGGGTGTGAGTTCGATGGTGACACAGAGGATATCGTGTGAGGAGGAGATGATAGCCTGTCGGGAACCACGGGGTCAGCTGAAGGTGACCACGGAGAACAGTGGAGATGAGCTGTTGAATTTTTGTGGGACTGAACAATTCCAAATGGGATTTCGTCATGATTTTAGGTAAAAACCAAGGTGCCCTGAACGACTATTTTATCAGACGTCAGAAGACTTTCTAATAGTGTGCACTTAAAACTCAGTGAGAAGTCAAATTCAAGTTAGTCAAGTCAATAGGTCAGAAGGTTTCAATCCAGTCATTGTGGTATTAATATATGTGTAAAACTTGGCCATTGTGGTAGTAGTAAGTAATTCCATATTAGTTTGTTTATTAGACGTATCACGCAGTGAAATAGTATTATTTACTGGATGACATTTCGAAACCTGACTTTTATAGTTTTCTTTGTTCTCTCCAATTTGTCGTCGAAGGGGTAGTAGAATTGTCCAGATGTCCGGCTGGACAGGTGTTGAATCATTCCTATTACACGTATTTGCAGTTGATTCGATAAACAAAGCTTCTGTTATCAATCTCTCCCTCCACCCAGCTGTGACATTAGATTTTAAAACTGTCATCTTATCCCATCCATTCTATTACTACCTATGTATCGGCAGTCAGACTAGCCGAGCACAAAAACCTAGCAGCGAAATCTAGATTGGTTGACCCGAATAAGATAAGAAATCTGAAGAATAGTTCAGCCGTAGATAGCACTACATGCAATTACACACAACCATACAATAGGATGGATGGGATAGGATGACAGTTTTAAAATCTAATGTAACAGCAGGGTGGAGGGAGAGATTGATAACAGAAGCCTGGTTTATCGAATCAACTGGAAATACATGTAATAGGAATGATTCATCACCTGTCCCCGATATCTGGAAAATTCTACTACCCATACGACAAATAAGAGAGAACAAAGAAAACTATAAAACTCAAGTGTCAAAGTTGTGTGATCACAACTGATATGATTATGAACAATAAATTTTGTTCGAAACGTCATCCAGTAAATAATACTGTTTCACTGTGTGATACATCTAATAAACGAAATAATATGGAACCAGTCATTGTGGGTGGGTGTAGTTCTGTTCTCTCAGCTTGGTGGTCTGACTGTAGTGTTTTATGCAAATAAACCATCTTAAGTGCCGTTTTCGTCTATATACTACTTGATCTATTGCTGTGCTGTGGATTACTTAGGGGCTACAACTAACGATGAAAGATACAGATGGGGCACAACACACTAACTCAGATTAATGGAAGTGAAGCGAAGGTACAGGCACAAACGTAAACATTATTCAAATTTCTATTTTACTGTTATGTAGTGAGCGCTTATTCGATCAATAAGACTGAACTAGTTCACAGATTGCACTGATTTATAGTGTGGCTAAGTCATGGCTGATCATGGAAAACTGACCTCTCAAAGAAACGATATCAGAATAAGGAACAGCCATCAGTAGGTACACGTATTATAAGTCCCTTTTATGGTTGAGATATTGTCGGCTACGCACAAAAAGTATAAAACTAGATAATTTGAATGCAGACTCATTAACAGACGTCAAGTCATTAGTGAAGAAGGATTCAAAAACTCATCTGTTATTACTGTTACATTATTATTCCTTCGGGTTCCAAATGGGAATTAGGGCTTCAACTGCACATTTCCATTTCTTCCTGTCCTCCGCAGTCTTCTTTAGGTGGATCCACGACTGTCATGAGCTGTCATCTCTTCCTCACACAACCACCTGCATGTCACACTCGGACACACGCCCAACTCATCGTTCTCCATTCACTTTCCAACCGAACAAAGGCCCAGAGAGCGATGTCATTCGGCAGTCTCCTCAGCGAATATTCGATCCATCTCCATTTCCTTCAGGAAATTTGTCGAGAGAGACAGAAGTTCTTGATTGATTTGTTCCCAGAGTTTCTTGTTTTTTAATTCTCTCTGGCCTGTCATATGATCTTCAGTCTGCACTGGCCTGTCGGGAGTGCTTTTCGTGATGCGTTCGTCAAATTTCTGACCCATATCGCAGAAATGATTTAATATTGATGTTGAGGAGCACTTTACAACTAATGAATTCTTACGAATAGATGTGACAATGCCTTTTATGTTCGCTATGATAAACCATCCCAAGGACAAAAACAAGTGATTGACTACCGAATTCTCTTTAGGCACAAAATTAATTCAAATGATAAGAATAAAAAGTGTTTTAACATAGCCAAGAACCGAATTTTACTGGAGTTTTTTAATCATTTTACAAAATATAGTAAAAATCTCCGATTTCTTGTAACTGTATGTGGGTACTTTGGTTTTATCAATAAAGACGTACGTTGGAGGCTGAGTGGTAAAATATGCGCCAGCCACCCACGTTATCTGCGGTTCGGTTCCCGGCTGATGAGCTCCTAAACCTCGCCAAGCCGAAGATCGGTCATCCGAAGAAAAAGGAAAGTTTAGGACTAGGGATAACAACTCCATCCCGTGAAAACAACACGACTGTTATTCAGACATCATAGCTTAGAGTTCGAGTCCCTGTATTCCACTGGGAATACAAAGAAATGAAAAATAGTCACAAAAAAACAAGTGAGAATAAAGAGGAATACAGAGAAGGATCCAGAATGAAGTAATCGAAGAAAAGTCTAATCATCACACGGAAATGACCCAATGATGAAAGTCAAAAGACCACCAATATGGCTTTGATCATTGAACTTAGTCCGTAGAATCAAGTTTTCCAATTTTATTCGAGTGATTTGAACGAAAACACGCATATAATTTAAGGAGATATCGTTAAAGACTCTGATTAAAGCACCACCAAGTGAAGGTATTACGAAGAATTCTGAAAAAAAATTCATATTCAACTTTTCAAGTTATTATAAGCTGAGTCAAATAAGAACGGAATCACTTTCATTAGAATTCAAATTCCACATTCCATGCACAAAACTGATATTGAAACTTGGTCTGAAAGTTTGTCTCATCAACTGTCTGAATTAAAACCAGTGGAGGAGGAGGAACAAGGTTGGTTTAAATCTCGACTTAAGGAATCCCTCGAATTGAGGACAGGAGTAAGACAAGCTGGCTGCCCACTATCGCCAATGATTTTCCTGATTACAGTAGATTGGATAATGCGACAGACAGCAGGCAATCAGGAAACAGGCATAAAATGGACTCACCGATGATATATATGTCTGATTTCCCACAAACTGGAAGATATGCAAGCGAAAAGTAACAAGTTGGCAGAAGAAGCATCCAGAGAAGATAGGACTTCAGGTGAACATAGAAAAAACAGAGGTGATGAAGATTCCTGGGCAACAGCAACAACAACAACGGACAACAATCAGCATAAATGGGAGGAACCTGAAAGAAACAACCTCCTATACCTACCTACCTTGGGAAGCATCGTTTCAACTACAGGCGAATGGAACTGACGAGAATATCAAGGCGTAGATCAGGAAAGCGAGACAAGCTTTCACTACTCTCAAGTCTGTGTGGAGGTCAACAGCACTCAGCATCACAAATAAGATCCGGATTTTCAACTCCAATGTGAAGTCAGTCAGTGCCACTATACGGATGGATCAGAGACTTGCACTGCGCGTCATAAAGAGCATCTCAAACAAACTACAGACCTTCATTAACAGTTGTATTCGCTCAATACTACTCAAGATCAGATGGTCGGCCAGAAAAGATCAGCAATCGTGAAGGATCTCTGAGAGCGAACCAACCAGGAACAGATTGTGAAACAAATAGGCAGGAAGAAATGGAGGTGGATTGGATTGGCCATACTGTGAGGAAACCATCAAGTGACATCACTAGACAAGCCATTGCTCGAGTGGAACCCGAAAGGGAAGCGGCGAGTTGGTCGTCATTGCAAGGGTGACTTGGTGGAGGTGATGTGATGAGGAGATGAAAATGTGTGGGCAGACTTGGAGCCAGGTGAAGACTCTAGCAGAGAACCGAACGCAATGGAGACGCACGGCTGAAGCCCTATGTTCCTCTAGGAACTAAGGGAAACAGTGATAATAATATAATGAATCTCGACTTGTTGATATTACTAATCAATATATTGTATCACCAAAGTGAAATGAGTATACTTACAGTAGCTATTTATCAGTGATACTGGTGATTAGCATATAGAATAGCCTCAAATTATCCTCAAAAACACATGACCATACAAATCCAAATAACTACTATTTCACGAAATCCCTGGATTGTGAGATGCTTCTCACTAGTGTCACACAAAGCAAGAGAGTCTAATTATGTTAATAAGTGAAAAAAGCTGCTTGAAAAGTAAACAAGGATATCTGAAAACACCAGCTGGAACAACTTCCAAAAGTTGGAGAAATGTTGACATAACGAGGGGACCAACCAACAGATATAGCAAGATGGCTGATCTTTATGAGTAATAATTAGTTGCCAGCTACAGTTAGCCTCACATATAACCTTCATTAGTTGAACAAGTGGAAAGTCCTATGCTAAGTATTGGATTACTGGTATGTTTACTGAACAAAGTAATATTCTTTTCGATTACCTTATCATCGGCATCTACAGTCATATGCACAGTCATAGTGAATGAATTAGTGTTATGAACAACATTAATGTTGTTTAAATAACATCGAATCAATAATAAAATCAATGGAATGCAGTTCAATAACATCAACATAACAATACACGGAATATCAGAAAACCCCACAGTATTTTTGGTACAAGTATGGAATTTTCAGCATGTGATATTGGTAGCCCAAATTTTGTAGGCCGACCATTGATATCAGGTGTGCATCGGTAGGGGATCAAACACCAGACCATGTTCATGGTCGACAAGAGTCCTCACCGCTGTGCTACCGACGGAAATAATACTACAAATTCATGAATTTATAGGCTCTACTGAAGACCGGCAGGTCAGTAGTAGTGGTTGGCTGGACTTGCTTCTTGTGCACACATAGCACTGGTTGTTTCGGGAGAATCGCGATAGCCTCTCCTGTTTGCAGTATGCGGTACCTCGATGTTTTGGCAATTTATTTGGTACCTGATATATAATGGAGAAGCATTCTTCAATGGTGGCTTTGTGGTTGGTTTGAAACAGGTGTTTTTACCACACCTTTATTTAGCCACACTGGTAGGTGTTCCCGAGAGAGCCCGAAAAATTAAGTTCCTAGAGCAACGGCCAATATAACTCGCTGCACCACAAGTGCAGTTGAATTGGTAGATACAATTGGAAGTGGCTAGTCATCTTTCAATTGGGGAATCACCACCGGTCGTGTATCTGATATGTTGTTATCGGATCATGTAAATAAATATAAACAGTTCTATCCAACATTTCTCAAAATGAATTTCAATGTGAAGGTAACATACTGGAAAATCTAAAATTCAATTAAATAATTAATATAACCCATTGCACAAGAGGTGGCTGTCGTGGCCCAAGTGGTCTCGTGGATAACGCTTTGGAGTTTGAAACAACAGGCACTGGGTTCGAGCCTTGGTGGGGACATCATCACTCACTGTGGAATGCAGGTACATCCAGTTGACGAGTCCCAAATAGGACCAAATGAGCATCTTGGTGGATTCCACTGCTAGACCCTCACCAAGTAACTTCTAAATACATGCCCTGACATCGTCGAAGCATCTGCACAAGAAGCCGACATGTCAACCTGAGACCGAGCACTTCGGTCAAATCAATCGACGGGAAAGCCTAAAATTGAATTAAAAATACTGTATGCTTTAGCTTACACTACAGTGTACCTTTTGTGTGTCTTTGCGTTTTTTCTGCATGTATTGAAACACTCACCCAGCCTACGCACTTCAATCTACTTCAGTGGGTCAAATGGGTGTGTGTGTGTGATATGGCATCTTAGTTATTAAAGTACATTTGTATCCAGACAATAAAATATCTACTTTACTTTACTTTGACCTACTTGTCACTGGAGAATGAGACTATAACTTATAAATAAACATCTTTTTGTCTCTCAAAAGAATTCACTCGAATAGAATATTTCAACACATTGTAGTGGTAAATAATCACGCAACCCCCACCCCCGCCAAATTATTAGACTACAGCATTCAACACTCCACATTGGATGCTGACCTCCACTGTTGTTTAAGTTAATTTGTGAAGCTGAAGGTTTGCGGTCAGGCAACGCTGTCGTATTATGTTTGGTCATTCGTTCATGAGTGATCCCTAGCTGGCTAAACAGTCGTCATTGCTTTGCAATCCTGATCCCGGAATATATTACGTATTTTGGGCGATCAGTCTGGTGTTTTGATTTTTCATTAGTCTGAGTAGAAGAAAATGCTATAGTAGCTGGAGGATAAGAACTTGCGTTTGTAGACATCAGCCGAAGACAAATCTCATCTATTCTGGTGAACACAGAAACAAATTCATTTTATACTTGTTCTTTTGTTATCTTTATTATATTTTAACAGATCCTGTTTACTGTGAGTGACCAGACATCTAAGCTTATTCATATCAGACAGACTGGCACCCCTATTCAGCTCGTGTCTTTCTGGCTAGACAGTGCAGAAACATGATTTCTGTACGCTGAAGCCGACTTCTATAAACATGCAGTCACCGACCTACCTCCACATTTCCTGGTAGTTAGTTATGCACGCTCTACCACGGGGGTTGAGACACACATACGTCCACCCCAGAGGTAGGTAACCACTACGAGATGAGCATAAAGCAGCCATCCTAAAGAGAAACGACTACTCGGATCTGCAGCGTCTTGACGAACTCTTCCTCTATATTGAGTTGGATAGTAATCCGGCCTTTCATACGCTTTCACGAATGCGAGAAGTCATCGGCTAACGAAGGACTCTCTAGAGTCATTTCTAAGTTGCAGCGGCCAGTGCGGACTGTGCTTATAACACTTCAAGGAGTCGTCACTGGTGATTGAGCTGTTTCGGCAGATAGAATCTTGGGTATATCACGGCAGCCAGTCATTGAAGTTTGTTCGGTCAGTAAATCATCTTCGTGTGGTGACTTTGAAACGACTGAGTTACGTGGCTTTGCTAAGCAACTTCTTAGGGCAAGCAGCCCCCGCACTAACCCCAACCGCTAACGAAAATCATTTAGACGTAGTATCATGTACGGTCGCTCAAAATCCAACCCACGTCCAAGTAAGAACCCGCACTAGTGTTGGTGGCATAATACTTATGGTCAAGAAGCTAGTGTTGCCAAAAAACCCTGCAAATTTAGCAAGAATTCAGACGATTTGGAGAACTGCTCTGCCAGCACGCGTTCGCTGCAACAGTAGCCGCCTACGTTATGTTCGAGATATGGCTAATAAAACCCAGTAATTAGTAGGCACGGGTGATGAAGTCAGCGTTCTTCCTATCACAGGCAGGTCTCCAGAATGGACTTCAACTTACAGGATCCAGATGGAAAACCCATTGCATCCTTCGGGAAGAGATACGTCTATCTGGACGTAGGTTAACGCAAATCTATTCAGTGGATTTTTCTTCTTGCTGACGTTACTATGCCTATTACAGTCATGGATAGACTCAACTATCATGATCTACTCGCAGATGTCCGACGACGACGGCTGATAGATGGTACCACTAGACTGTCTATATAAGGCATCACCTACGTAGGCCAAAGCTTGCAGCTGGCTGACCAGAAGATAGCGGCTGACTCAGTTTTTCAGTTGAGTGTCTACAAGTACCCGAAGCTCAGTTGTCCCTCGAGTGATTTGCCGTGCATAACCAGCAATGTTATGCATCACATCATCTTCTAAAACACTAGAAATAGCTGAGCAACTGGTCCCTCTAGTTAACAAGATAATTATAAATATTGTCTATATTACTAATCAACTTGGGGTCTCATTTGTTTTTTACAAGCGACATAACCTGCCAGCTACTTTAAAGCATTTTTCTCTATGTGAATCTTTTTTTCAAACTACTCTTTTTTTGAAATATGATACAAAATATATACTATCACAGCCAATAATTTGACACCAAAATGTGATAGTTTTGCAAGTTGGTCTAATTCCTAAGCTCTCATTCTTCCTAGGTAACCTCAGGCTTAACCAGAAAATTAAGAGGTTATTCAGAAAGGCAATGAAAACTTTGCAGTTACTATGAGCCATGATTTTAATGCAATTGCCACTGCATAGCAATCTCGAAATTCATTATCAACCATTTAAAATACAGTCTAGCAGTACGAATTCTTTAAAATCCCCGGATTGCCTGATTAGTGAGTTTCGTACTCACCCTACTGCTCTTATGTGCTGTCACAATGACTGTCTGCAGCACATTGAGTTAGTGGAAGTCGATACTATAGTCCGAGGAGAACAAGTACCCAGTGAGATATCACTTATTTATAATCTATGTGTAACTCGGCACTCAAAATAACGACGATATATCCGAGCTTTCTGAAGATGTCATGCTAGTACTGATGTCATTTGGCTGACCACACCTTCTTCAGTGTCAATTAGCACCCACCTACCTGCACTTAGTTATGAGCGATAGAACCCAGTTGTCAAGCCTTTTGCCCAGTAGTTGGGAGTTGAACGTATGAGACAGAAAGTTACAACTACACTTAAGTAACCAAACGGTCCATCATGACGTTACATCTGATAAGAGCGATAAACACTGGAAATTGTAGATTTTTGAATAAGCAGTACACCCAAGTAGTAACGCGAGAATTCAAAATTACGAATGCATAAACGATGAAGGTTAACATCACCCTGCGCGAAACGACTTAGTAAATGTAGTTCTAACCGACCCAAGCAAAAAAAACTGCCACATATGTGAATGGAAATGACTTTATTTAAAATGATTCATCTCGACATAGAAATTTATGGTAAAATACAAATAGGATGGAACGGACACCAAGATTTAATCCTTCCCTATGTAAGGACTTGAATACAAAAAAGCTTGACGGCCAAATATTAAGCGTTCAGATACGAAAAGGCGCAGACATTGAAAAGCAAAAGCTAGTGTTTACTTGGTAGCTTTCTCTGCTGCAATATCTACAGAAAAAAAACCAAAAGAAATATTTTAGTCTCAAAGTTGACGGTATACACATGCATGGTAGTAGTAAAACGGGTAATTACCTTCTTTAGTGGGTAGAGGATTCTTTTCTTTCGTTTCGGTAGGTTTTAAAGGATGTGGAGTTTCGATTTCTTGCATCAACTGCTTTTCAGTTTTCTCCTTTTCAATAACTATAAAAGTGTAGTAGAGGTGAATACGTATGTAAATAGACATATACAGTACAAGCTGAATGCAAACATAAATGAGTAACATAAAAAGTAAACTGAAGGAATGTCATGTTAAGATCAGATGCCATAGCGATCCCAACTTCGTCCAATGTGGCAAGCCAAACGCCATGACTGCTAGGAGCTAGAAGACATAAAGCAGGTGCCCTAAATGAGTGAGGACCAACGATGAACACTGTACAACGAAGTGCTAATTTGAGCTAATAACTAAGTAATCTGATGAATGTTTAGATTTAAGACCCACATTGCAGGCATCCCAGACAAACCAAGTGAGTAGTTATTCTGGCAACTCCAATCTCATAAGATCCGCAAGCCTGAGGGTCGCGACGTCTAGAGTAACGAACAGTAGTAGTGACAATATATGCGAGTCAATAAAGTCGAAAACCTAAATTACATTATAAGTTATTTGACACAACATTGTCACTACTTTGATACACCTAGAAGTAACAAACTCAGATTAGTCAAAGAAATTCCACAAGACTATTCTACTTAAGTTTTAATCTTTGATACAGTGAGGAGTGAATTTGCGAATAACTTAGGAGCTCGTTGAGCACTCAGTTGTACTGAAAGCTGACGTTGACTCGAGGTCTGAGGTGGCTACTTAAGTAACTAAAGTAAATAGGTTTCAAGAAAAATGTTTGGCAGGTCCCAGAAAACAAACACTCTAGCAGTAATCAGGAGTTATTTAACATTACACTCGAGGAAGATATTTGATACAGCTTAGCCGCACATGTGTTGTAACACTCCTAGTCTGGACATTCATAAAATTCAGCCAGAGTGGCCTCTATTGGTGTAGTTCACAACACTAGACGTCCATGTGTTGAGTGAATATCACACTCGGTTGTCTACAATGAGTTTTTAATGAATATAGAAGGTCGTTGAGACGAATTCATTATGCCAGCAGTACTTAAAGCATCAAAATACCCCACACGCAATCTTATTCGAAGTAAAAGCAAAATGGCGTTGTCAGTCAGTTGTTTCACATCGAGAGAATGAATGCTGCATATCCCTGACATAAAAGTCCGTTGGAAGAGCGATTGTTTAGTTCCGATCTGCCAAAGCATACTCCAAGAGTCAGTAGAACCACCAGAGGTCACTAGGACTAATAAAACACCCCACCTTGGGATAACTCACGAGAAATCGGCTAAGCTGAGAAAACCTAGTACAGATATTCAAATATGAGGGTGAATGCACACGCAAGCTAAGTTCAGAACGACCTCTCTTAATTTAGAATATCAGCACACTCTCTGACGAAAAATGGTCAAATAAAGCCAGTTGCGCAAATAATTACATTCCATAGGGAAAATGTCAATATATTAATACGGCTACAACTTTAAGTGTCAATCTTAATGATACAAGAAACCAGCTCAAGGATTAATGTTGTAGGTTAGCTATGATCATAGCTACATCGATGTAACTTTACGAATAGTGATACAAAACGTCATAAAAAGGAGTACTGTATTCATACCTTCTTTGTTTGGTAAAACCACCTTTTCTTCCGTCTCGACGTGTTTCAACTTCTGCTTATCAAACCCATCGATATCCTCCAAAATTTTGCCAGCGTCTCCACTCATGTTTAACAGTCAAATGAAGTATAACTAGGAGCGAAGTAAATTACTGATGCAGTAAAACAAGCAATGCAAACATTCAAACAATTATGCGTTCAATACTTATTGGAAAATTCAGAACACATATGTCATAGATTATCCTCAGCGAAAAACATCGTTTGCTTGAGATTTTTCACATGCATCAGCAGCATGAAGCTGATGATAACCGGCAATGAGAATCCGCGATTCGGTACTGAGGATAAAGTTCGAGAAAAGCAACAATTGCAATTTGAGTTACTTATTTGCCACTAAAATTTCTAAAAAAGTAGTCCTTTTGTGTGGCGCAAACGCCACACTGCTTGTCACCTATTTTGGGATAAACCAAGTTTAATGAGTGGTTGGAGGCGATCAGGAGGTTTCGTGTTTGATAGCACTCGTCGACAAGGCGTGTATGCAACCTTGAGGGAACTCATATGCTCTGTATGATTCCATCCGTTGTCATTTAGTGCTGATAGAATTCATTGAGCACCAAACAAATTACTAAAGGCATGTAAATAGTTGCAAGTCAGGCAAGAAAGACTCACTCTGAAACCAGCTTGGAAATCTTCTCTACTCAGCATAAGGAACAATGTCCAGATTTTTAAGACACATATCAAGTCATTTCTTCTATATGGGTCAGAAACTTAGCGCATCATGAAAAGTATTTCCAACAGGCTGAAGACTTTTGTCAACAGCTACCTTCGCTCCATATGGAAGATCAAATGTCCAAGTGTTGGAACAAATTAACCAAGAGCCTGTCGTTCAACATATATGTAGGAGAAAATGTAGATGTGTTGAGCATACGTTGGGGAGATCATCGAACGACATTTCATGCTGAGCAAACCCTCAATTTTAACCAGAATAGGAAATGATGAGTGGGTCATCGGTGCGAGGGTGACATGGAGGAGATCATGCGGGGTGGAGATGAGAGATTATGGGCAATCGTGGGCCCAGTTGCAGAGGGCAAAAGAAGATAGAACAAAGTGGAGATGTGTTATTCAAGCCCCAAGGGATCAATAATAATAAACTATAAGCGAAGTTGGTCTCAGAACGCCATCCGTACAACTCCACTTTTATCTGCCCAGGGTAAGATAAAGCAGATTCCATTTTAGTTTTTTGCACGCTTTCTCTTGGAATTGATTTCTAAAGCGAACACCGTGGGATTCTATGTCAAATGCCCCTGTTACATTGGAACAGAAAACAGTGACTAGTTTGCTTTCTACGCAACTACCAGTGATGCAGTTGGAGAATTCAGGTTGACAGGTAACACAAAACCTATTTTTGAGAAGTCCGTGTTGAAACTTTGTAACAAAATCCTCTATAAGCAGACAACCTAACATTTGATCTTTAACAACTTTCTCCATGACTCGCGAGAAAACTTTGCAATGTTTGTGGGTCTACACTTGCGAGCGCTTGTCACCGGACTGGAGTGGAGGTATGAAGCTAGGTTTCCACTGATTAGAAAAGTACCAATGTCCATAGATGCAAAGGGTGACTTAAAAAGCAGAAGAGGAATATCGCACTAACTGTTTCAAAGGATTACTGAAGCCATTTAATTTGGTCCAGTGCTGTTAGGAGGTCTAAGCTTTGTAGCAGGTTCTCTCATTAATTTTCTGGTAAACACGATGCTCCTGAGATAGGAAATAACAAGGCATGTACATTTTTAGAAATATGCATTTCTAATGAGCATCGTAAGCATAATAAATCCACAATTCACCTTGTATCGGAAAGTTAAGTCGTAGTTGTGAATATGCATATTTCCCACTTATGACTGGTTGAAATGTGCAACAAACAAAGGGATTGAAGTTCCTAATTAGCTGTTGAAAACTTCAAACGAGGGAGTTATAAAAATGACGTTAAACTCGAAGTAGAAGTGCAGCAATTATGTAGAAAAAAGTGAAGGGTCAGAGGTGTGTGCTACTGTTTTGATCCATATGATTAGGCATCTGTCTGAGATAATAAACTCATTCAGTGTGCTTAATATTTAGAGAACCTAGCTTTCAGGCAGTTTTCCTCCTCCTTTGTTTACTCAAGGAGATGAACAGATGCCTACGTTTACGTTAGGCAGATTGCGTACATATGCGAGTTCTTATCCATCAATACCTATAGTACTTGTCCAGCGAAGACCAAAGGCAAATAAAAACAAAATATTTAGAGCGAACAATTGTTTGCAATAAATTCTTCTTCACGCTCTACAATTATAAATCCATTAATTTAACTATACAATGGCCGGTAATGGCAAATTAGAATCATATCAGAAAGTGTATCGTAGAACAAGCATAAGATGAGATGGAACAATAGTCAGTTTTTTAATATGCATGGTCAATGAGAGCATGGGACAAAATGAGATGAAGTAATTTAATTTAGTGATGTGTGTATACATATAAATATAGTCAACAGAAAAATACAGGTTTTGAGACTGAGTGTAATCAAGGTGTGTGAGACAATATGAAAATAAACCAACGAATGGGGCGGACTAGACATAAGTTCAAGGTTGAAAATAACGACAGTAAGAATGATTGTAAAATAAGAACGATGATATGGTGTAAAATTGCAAGTACTATTGGTGAATGATTGTCAAATACTTATAATAATGAATATAATGAAGTGGTATGAACAGGATTTTGTAAATACGATAACAAGTTAGAAAAGCACTCCTTAAACTTAAGCTAATAAAATCATAAGAAAGGTCATGGAATCACAAAAGTCGAAAATGAACGATTGTCAACGAAACAGAGGAATAGAAGAAGAAAAGAAAATTGTGAAAGGAATTTATAATGTTAATGGAGGATTTGTTGGCTTTATTATAGGCCAAGGTAAACATAGAGGTTGAACAGACTTCTTCTGTATGCAAAGGGATGGTCTTCTGGTATTAATTGCAACCGCTTCAGCTACTGACAGAAGACGTAGTCGAGCTCCTCTAGATAAATTACTGGGAACGCGGCAAATAACTGAGGACGCCTGGTCAAGTTTTATCGGGTGTCCAGTATCTACCAAGTGGGCTAAGACTGCACTACTTACGCATTTGTTTACCCCTTTAATCAACCATACAGGCGCGTGCATGAATAAAGCCCTCTGAGTACGGCCAAGTAACTAGCTCCACATGAGCAGCTGAATTCATAGATACACATTAATGAGACCATCTTTGGTAATTTATCTTTGACTTGCTGTGTGAGTGCCAGTTTAGCTGCCGGAAATGTTCTATCTACTGCTCTCTTAAGTCGACATTTTAGAATGTCAGCTGCGATTTCCCCTTTGTAACCTAACTTAAGATACACAGGTTTCTTGTCTACGGTATCCACCTTTACCCTGTCTGTAGGTATTGACATATACTTTTTCAGGAAGTTCTCTGGATATCCATTTTCTTGTAGTGTAAGCTTCAGTTTATACATTTCTTCCTTAATGCATTCTTCTGAGCGTATGCGGTTTATTCTATAGCTAAAACACAACACTTGTTCCACAATACACTTTCCGATATGATTCTAATTTGCCATTACCGGCCATTGTATAGTTAAATTAATGGATTTATAATTGTAGAGCGTGAAGAAGAATTTATTGCAAACAGTTGTTCGCTCTAAATATTTTGTTCTGTGCAAATAAAAACACCAAATTTAACCGTCAAAATATTTCGGAATCACAATTGCAGGGCCATGATGATTGCTTAGCCAGTTATGGATCGTGTACGAACGAACAAGTTTAACACAACAGTGTTTCAGAAGGCATGGGTGCTTGAAGATGAACCTTCAGCTTCACGAGTTAACTTAAACAGTAAAAATTAGCACCCAATGCCGATTGAAGAATGCTTGTGAGCTAATAAACTTAGGAAGTCATTTACTGTTGCGGTACGCATACATCTAATATTGGAACTTGTTAAAGTGTAGGTCACTCAAATTCAAAAGTCACGGTGAAAAATAATGCTGTCTCACACATAAGGCTGAAGCTCATATATCCATAGCACTGAATCAGCAGATAAGCGGACATAAATGTTTAAGATGAGAGGTCCTGGAGATAGGCCTCTCTGCAAATCGTTTTTGTGTGACAACCCGTGGCATGTATATACATTCTCATTTACACCAGGCCTATGCTTCCAGTGAAGTTGTTTATTTCACGAACAGCAGCTTTCAGCAGATAACTCGGCATAATACGTGTTATGCAGCCTCAAGAACAAAAACTTACGGGGAACATGTAAGAAATTGGTCAAGTAATGCAGCATTAAAAGTCCAATGTTGAAGGTAAAGATCGTTGCTGACGATAAATACAGTCTTTCAACAAGTTTCTGTTACATTTCGTTTTATTTCTGAAGTTCTACAAGTGTTATGAGATTCTTCTAAGCACTGATACTCCCTTTACTGGAACGAATGAACTTATACCAGCTCTGGGGAAGTTATAATGTGTGGAGTCAAAGGACTTAATGATAACGGCGAGGCTTTGAATAATTCATTCTCCTTACCCAATTTGTTTATCTCAACAGCTATGGCTCAAACGAAATTATTGGAGTCATCTTGGAGTTCAAAGAAGGATAGTATCGCACTGGTTACCTATTCCTACAATTTCTCACTCTTGCGCTTTCGGAAATTGCCCTTTAATATACACAGATTTAATTTTGTCTTCGTTAGTACAGCTGTTTGATGCACCCTAACATCAGGATAGGGTGTCTCGGCCTCAGACTTTGTATTGGCAGATCCATGTAGAAGCCTAGCAATCACCAACTCTACCTGCATTTGCAGGCAAGTGGTAAGCACTCTCGCAGCCTCTCAAACTATGAAAATGACTGACTTTTTGGAATAGACCAAACAGCATAAAAATTGCTGGACATTTAAAACTCGAAAAACCAAGCATGCACTCGGATCAAAAATAGTCGGCTTAACGATCTCGGCAGACATATTTATCCTACCACTGCGGATGTGGAAAGAGGAAAATTTACCCGCCGATGGGAAAGGGGGTTGGTATGTCAAACTACCCAAGGAGAGATACTTGAGCCTTGGTAGGAACTGGAGTGGAGTGAAGTGAAATCAGCATCTATTACCTTGGAATAAAGCAGGGAATAGTAGTCAAATCTTCGTTTCAAATGCACCCAGTTTTCGAAGTGGCCTTCAGCAGCCTCAACGCCATGGAGTGTTGTGCCAGAAACACTCTTGAACGTCACTTGGTAGCTATATGATGGTGCCATTCAGCAAGTAGTTCACAACTTAAAATTGATGGAAGCATTTGAGGGGAGGACAGGAGAAGAACGAGGCTGTCTGATTTCAACTGTGATCTTCCTGATTGTGGTGGATTATAACCAACCTTTTGCACTCCAAAATGTGGTAGGAGGGTTGTCATTTGCAGATCGAAGTCGGCTTTCAGGCCTCTGTACAGACTTTATACACTTACTTACCAGTCTTCTGTCTGCACTGGTGCCTGTGATTATTCAGTATTTTTTGAATTTATTTTTTTAATTTTGATTACAGCTTGATTCCACACCGCATTTTTAGTACAAGTATGGAATTTTCAGCATGGATATCGGTAGCCCAAATTTCAGGCCGACCATAGATATCGGGTGTGCGCCGGCAGGGGATCGAACCCCGGACCATGTGCATGGTCGGCGAGATTCCTAACCACTGTGCCACCGACGCATACTGCAAGTACTAACCGGGCCCAACGTGCAAATTAACTGACGCTTATGTCGTGCAAGTATTCCTTTCTCCTTTGCGGTGTTGTCGGATGATTAACTCTGTTACAAACTGATAACCAGATTGGTCACCTGATGCATGAAAGAGACCAGATAATTTGAGCAGTTCATCCTCAACCAAAGCAAAGTAATCAATCTGTCAGCAAAGGCGAAATTTGATGTAAGGACTTTGTTTCAGTCAATATATTTTGAATTTCCGTTACCGTTGTAGGATTATTTTTGCCTACAGATTTGGTCCTTCCTCAGTACCGACGACACAAAGTCTTGGCTTTACTATAGTTAAAAACAGAATGAATTGACTTAAACTTTATCTGTTTCTAAAACATAAAATAAATCATTCAATTACACCAAGAAAAATATACAAATCTACTGTCATTCAAAAAAGGACAAAAACGTACCGAACAGTATTGAGGGAACGGACAAAATGAACAGTTAATTAATTACATGTACACACAAATAAAGTGACAGACAACAAAGAACACTCAAGGTCACATCACGTGGTGTGAGTTACAATAAATTGACCAATGATCGTGACAAGAAGGTCCCATCATATTGATTAGCTGTCTATCATATAGTCTATCTATCTGTCGCGATTAACACCCCCCGCGAACGATCACCACCTTGACTTCTCGTACCTGGAACCTTAAAGTTGTCTGCTTCTTCCAACAGACATAAGCTTCTCGTGTCTCGTTCAACTTCTTGAGTTGCAGTTTTCACCCGCACCGTCCTGACGCGGCCATCTTGGTCATAGTACACCTGCTTAACCTGCACTGTTAACTAGGACGAGATCACCAGGTTGTAGGTTGTGCTTTATATCCAACCACTTAGATCTTGTTTGCAGCATCAGAAGATATCCACGTAGCCATCTATGCCAGAACAAATCAGTCAAATATTTTGGAAGTAGTTGACTACAGTGTTGGAATAAAGCATATCCATACATAGCATTCTCTTTACCTTTGTAATATTGTAATTTTCTTAAGAATTCACCAATTGCTGAACGAGCCACAGTTGAAAGCCTTTTTGGATCCAAGGAAATGCACAAATCAGATGCATCGTCCTCACCGACTACTTCATCTGTACGTACCATAGAATCGTCAGCTTCAATCAAAACTCGTAGATTCGCATAACAAACACAATAATGTGCTTGACACCATGATCCAAAGTCATCAGCATTTTCTGCTGGAGAATAAAACGCCATGGAAGTCACAAATGAAGGAATCATTGACAACCAATTAATATAGACTATATCTCAGACATCGCCTTGAGCACAGTCAGTATTCAAACCCAACTGCTCCAGAACAAGAGGTAAATCAGATAAATAAATTCCAACGCACTCAGCCCGATACTCATCTATTGCAGATGAAAGGTTTGAAAACTTGCTGTCATACGTTTCTCCTGGTTCACACCAACCTTTTACAGGACCTCCATTTATGACATATTCAGTAGTTTTCGTGTGGAAATTTCGTTTTCCATGACAATCACGCCGAAACAGTTTACCAGAACCATATCCCATCAGTTCATGAAGCCCAACTTGTAATTCAAAGGAACTTTCAGCATGTTCCACGTACATTTGTTTGTCTTCATTACGTAGAAATTCTGTTTTAGGATCCTTGAAACGAACACCAAGTACATTATCCAAAGAAACATTTTTAAATCCATCAACTTGTCGTGCATCATCATAGTTAGGAATATTAGTTGCAACAGGAATTCCAGCAGTTTCAAACGTCACTACATCCAAACTAGTAAAGTCTGACAGTAGGAATTTATCTCTTTCATATGTAGAAGGCCGTGGTAAATTTGTCAACAACCTTTCAGCGTTATTTACAAGTCGTTGGAATTTTGTTGACAGTGATCTATTTACAACAGCGACAAATAATTCAAACTTTGCACGAACACCAAAGGGATCACGGTATGACTCGATAAACCCAATATACTTTTCAACAACAGGGTTCTTATCTTTAACCCATAACCTGAAGGCATTTTTGTGAGTGGCTACTGAGCCAGTAGTGAAGCTTTCAGCATACTGATGCCGCATTTCTGATTCAATTTGGTTAAGCGAATGTGCTTTAAAATCTTTACAACAATCGACTAGTAACTTCACCAGCTCACTATAGTCACCATATTTAAGCTACAAAGATGTGTTCGAGGGAAGGGCATCTCTTAACTTCTCACGACGTTGACTTAAAAGGATTTGCAGGTCATGGTAACGTTGGGCTAACTGTCTTTGTTTTTCTTGGATAATAGGAGCGTCGAAATGACTTTCTGCAGCAAACGTGTCAGCCTGGACTTTGAATGCATCTATACGTTCACGATGAGTAGCTACATCAGATTCAAGCAAGTTGTGCCACCTTTGTGAGTTCATCACACCGTTTAGATCACGACCGACATCCTCTGGGGCTATATGAGCTTCAACATCATTCAACCATAACTCGACATCTTCTATGTTGCGAGCGAAATGTTGTTGCCTACTTGCTTGATCTAAATTTTTCTTCTTGTCTCTCATGACATTCACGAGATGAGACCAAGTTTCATCCAACTGTTCAATCTTTACTTTTATTTCTGGTGAGTTGTAGTGGTTTGCATTTAACAAATCCTGACCTGTCTTTTTAATATCTTCAACACGGGATTGGTTGGCTTGTATTTCTGCCTCAAAACTCTGATGCTTCTGCACCTTTGTTTGCAAATTCGTGGAGTCTTTGTAACTTTCATCAAGTGCATTTTTAATTTTTCCTGATATCCATGACTGCATTTCATCTGCATCTCTATCGAACATTTGGTAACGGTGGGAATCTTCAAGACGCTGACGGCGGTTCCGAGCTTTCTCCTCTAATGCATTTCGTCTAATTTGAAGACCTTCCTGAATCTCATGAACCTGTGCAGCCACGTAGTGGTTTGATTTGATTAGTTTTGCAGCGAATTCATCAAGTTGTCGCATCTTTTCTTCTTGTGCTAAAAGTGACTTTTCGAAGTCTTCATGTTTCCTTATGAGTGCTTCCACAGAATCGAGTGAGTCTCCCACATCATTTATTTCTAAGAGGGCCTCTTGCTTACCAATCCAAGATTCCGACTGTTCAGCGTCGCGGTAAAAATACTGAAGGCCCATACACTGTTCTAGCTGTTCACGTCTTTCCTCACACAACTGCATCAGGGAGGCTCTCTCTCTTTCAAGGGTGGAAAGTTTAGCAGCTATGTGTCCACTACAGGGATGGCCAACACTTAGTAATGCCTGACCTTGCATGCATGCATCGAAACTGTCAGCTCGAGAATTTATTTCAGCGGTGTATTCCTTATATCGTTCTACTTGGGCTTCAGCACCAGCTACATCCTTTGCCAAATCATCCGCCGATATTAACGTCTTCATGTCATTCATCCAGATGCTCAAGTCTCTCCAGTCAGCCAAAAAGCGATGCATCTTGAATGACTCTTCCAGTTTACCTCTCCTATCTACAGCCTGACTTTTCAGCTTATCCCATGCAGTTGTGGTGAGAGATGGTTGCTAGCCAAACTGGTTCACAGTAATTGAGGTCAAAGGTCAAGATGGATAGGCGGATGCAGTTAACATATAGATGAACCGACACAGCCACAAAGAGATGCAAGGTTAACTTTGTGTGAGAAACAACCAATCAACAGATTGTATTTTCTACTAACATTAACCTACAATAATGTACATCAAAATCTATAAATACGCGTTGATTTTCCGTAATAAACGTTCTGTTGCCTGGCCCTTGTCTTCTGTTGTTACACAGTAATTAATGCGTCATACTTGCCTTGTATGGTGTCTTGCGAATCAGGATGCTTCTGTGCAAGCGCCTTAGCATCATCTCCAAGTTGTACAATCTTTTCATCTGTGTCAGTCAAATCCCTTTCTTACGCTTCGTGCTTCATTTGTAAGGCTTCGACTGAGGCAAGATCACGACCACAGTCCTCAATGGATAAAGGAATGGACTTTTCATTCACCAACGATATAGCTTTATCTGTGTCTCTAAAGAAGCGCTGTATCTCAGGCTTCCAGGAGCTTTCCTTGTCGTTCTCTAGTCAGACCCTTCAGACGTTCTAGAGCTTCACGGACCTCTCTGGACTTTTCTATGACTAGGGCATCCTCAGGAAATTCCTCTTTTAGAAGTCCATCTGCCTTCCGATAGATGTCTTCGACACAACTTTCTTGATACTCGAGATCCTTTGTAAACTCATCAAACTTTTTTTGAAGTGTCTCAGCATGTTCCAAGTCTTGACCGAAATCCTCTGATGTTACGTAAGTTTCTTTTTCACGTATCCAGAAAAGTATCTCCTCGACTTGGCGTGAAAACTGGACAAATTTAAGCGTTAGGTTAATAAGACGTGACTTTTCTCTGAAAATAGCCATAAGCCTTTCCCACAGGGCATGCAATTCATCAAGACGGTTTTTGATAATGTCTGTTGCGTAGTACCCCTGACCAATCATTTCTTCTCCCGGAGAATCCAGAGCTGACAGTATTTCAGCATGAACTGTTACTTCGAACTCAAGCTCCTGATGTTTCCGTTTTTTCAGCTGAAGATTACTGAGTTCTTTAAAATCCTCGTTTGCATAGGTTTGCAGTTTTTCATTGATCCAATACTCAAGTTCATCGGCATCCATCTTAAAATATTGATATCTTTTAGGCATGCCTCTGGCGAACTCATCGTCAAGAGATACAGAGACTTTATGAGAAGTAGAAGGTTTGTAAGGCGATTTATTGTGACAAGAACATTCGCGACTACCTTGTCGTAATCTTTCTAATTCCATTTCTTTCTCTTTTTGGACTATGCACAATTTCGCTAGCTCCAATTCTACCATATAGTGTGATTTATTCTCGTTGCTTCCAGAGAAATCAGCTTCATTACTCTTTTCTAACTGTGGAGTTAACGATGGCATAGTTTCATAACTTTCGTCTGCTATTACTGTTCGAAACTTTGTAGGATTATTTTTGCCTACAGATTTGGTCCTTCCTCAGTACCGACGACACAAAGTCTTGGCTTTACTATAGTTAAAAACAGAATGAATTGACTTAAACTTTATCTGTTTCTAAAACATAAAATAAATCATTCAATTACACCAAGAAAAATATACAAATCTACTGTCATTCAAAAAAGGACAAAAACGTACCGAACAGTATTGAGGGAACGGACAAAATGAACAGTTAATTAATTACATGTACACACAAATAAAGTGACAGACAACAAAGAACACTCAAGGTCACATCACGTGGTGTGAGTTACAATAAATTGACCAATGATCGTGACAAGAAGGTCCCATCATATTGATTAGCTGTCTATCATATAGTCTATCTATCTGTCGCGATTAACGGCCATTTTGTCTTATACTTCCCTGTGTACTTAAACATTACGTTCTATTCGCGTGATTGTTAAGTGACCTGAGTTTAAAGACCTATTCTAGCCAAAGGAGACACATCAGTCACGTTGACTACGTGTGATTGTAGCCAGGGCACTGATTCGGCAGACGTCAGCTGAGTTCAATACTAAACGCGGATTGAGTGGATCGTTCGATAGGAAAGACTTACACTTTCTCGAATGGATATTTAAATTTGACATTGTCAATGCAGTTGAAGAATGAACGATCAATTCATGATTGTTTACTCAAAACCAACTCCATATTTTGGCGGGAGTCACCGATACTGCAGTCATAGTTCCATCGTACGCTGCTCGTTATTTTTATTATTTTTTATTTATAATAGCTTGATTCCACACCGTATTTTTGGTACAAGTATGGAATTTTCAGCATGTGATATCGGTAGCCCAATTTTGCAGGCTGACCATAGATATCGGGTGTGCGCCGGCAGGCGATCGAACCCCGGACCATGTGCATGGTCGGCGAGATTCCTAACCACTGTGCCACCGACGCACATTCATTGGTCTCAGTTTAGAGACCGTTGCAGAAATTACACTGCAAAGAACAGATACTACACATGATCTTAGCTCAGAGAGCCGAGAAGCGAGAAATGCTATCAGAAGTATTATTGTGATTGATTGTTATGACATTTATTCTTTGACTTTGTGTATAATAGCCTTATGGTTGGTTCCATATTGGTGCAAGAAAAAAGGATTCTCGGGTCACCAGTTTGTGTTCTGTTTTTTTCGCGTTGGTTATTGCACATTGTTGCTGAAGGTCTTCTAAGGACAGCGTTAAGCCCAGTGTAGTTAGACCTGGACGTTGATAGTTTCTGATATCTCCTGAAATTATTCGCCGTATTTGTTGGCAATTCCTTTCTCATCGTGTCTGCAAGTTTTCTTTGGACGAGTGTTATTTGGAACTTTTCTGGATCGTTCGGTAACGTTCAAAAATGCCTGGACCAAAGAGAGGATGAAGCGTTTCGGAAGCAGATAGAAAAGTTAGTTATGACGAGTTGCCTGTTATTTGTAATGGTGTGTATGATGCTGTAGCGGTAAATAATTCCCCACTAATTCAGCCTTTAACCGATCTCCTTCGAGGGAACAACAAGGCTATCGAACTCGACACGTCTGCTCGACATGCTTTTACTCAGGTAAAGAAAGCTATTGCAGATGCCACCCTTCTTATGTATCAGGATCCAACGGCACCGTTGAGTATCTCGGTTGATGCATCAGACACTGCAATCGGCGCAGTTCTGCAACAACTAGTTAACAACGAATGGCAACCACTCGCCTTTTTCTCGAGGCGCCTTCAAGTAGCTGAAACGAAGTACAGCACATTCGGGAGAGAACTTCTAGCTATGTACTGTGCTCTACGTCATTTTCGACATTCAGTTGAGGGTCGTGAATTCATCATTTTCACTGACCACAAACCTCTGACGTACTCTCTGAACTCAACTTCAGATAAGCATTCACCCAGGGAATCACGACAACTAGATTACGTTTCACAGTTTACATCAGATATTCGCCATGTTTCCGGAGTGAACAACACTGTGGCAGATGCCTTGTCACGTATTTGTTCTTTCACCGAAATCGACGGCATAGACCTTGTAAAACTGGCTCGTCTTCAAAAAGAAGATATTGAGCTTCAGCGTGAGTTGCCGGAAACAACTCTACAACTAGCCAAGAAACCCTTAGGTATAGGAAAGGATACTATTCTGTGTGACATTTCCACTAGTACTCCTCGCCCCATCGTGCCTAAAAGTTATCGCCGTAACGTCTTCAATACGTTGCATGGCTTATCCCATCCAGGTATTCGAACTACTGTCAAGCTCGTAACTAGTCGGTTTTGCTGGCCTGGTATTAACAAAGAAGTAAGGGAATGGGCACAGACGTGTTTAGCTTGCCAAAAGTGCAAGGTAATACGACACACTAAAAGCCCCCTTGGCACTTTTCTTATCCCTGATACCCGTTTCGAACACGTCCATATAGATTTAGTTGGCCCTCTTCCAGAATCTCATGGATACACCTATATGTTAACCTGCATCGATCGCTTCACACGATGGCCTGAAGCAGTACCCATCAAGGATATATCTGCTGAAACTGTCGCACGCGTCTTTGTAGAGAGATGGATCGCAAACTTTGGATGCCCATCTTCCATAACAACTGATCGTGGGCGGCAATTCGAAAGCGGTTTATTCTTCGCTTTGACTAAAATCCTTGGTTGCATGCGTTTTCGAACAACAGCCTACCACCCAAAAGCGAATGGTATGGTAGAACGTCTACACAGACAGTTGAAAGCTGGTTTATCAGCTGCAAATAACACCCACTGGACTGAATCCCTTCCGTTTGTTCTCCTAGGGATACGAAACGCCTTAAAAACCGATGCTGGTTGTACTACCTCTGAGCTAGTATATGGCACAACACTACGACTGCCAGGTGAGTTTTTTTCTCCCTCGAGCTTCCCACCAGTGGTAGATCACTCCTCATACGTCAGCAGGCTTACAAACGCGATGCGTTCAGTTAAACCTGCTCCCCTCCGACCACAGTCCATTGATGTTTTCGTTCACCCTTGTTTAAAAACTTCTTCACATGTATTTGTTCGTCGCGACTCGGTACGTCGTCCTCTAGAACCCCCATATGACGGACCATATAAAGTGATTAAACGTACTGATAAATTCTTCGTTTTAGACAAAAAAGGCCGCGAAGACACCGTCAGTATCGACCGTCTGAAACCAGCTTACTTGGAAGGTAATCCCATTAGCCTGGAGCTAAACGTACCCGATAATTCACAAGTAATTGAATCTACTTCAGTCTTCGAAGAACTCCCTAGCAAGGCGAAAGCCACTGAACCTTCGGTCGATCACTCTAAAAAAACGCGTTCTGGACGTCACGTTAGATTCCCAGAATACCTTCACACCTATTTCACATAACTGAGTGACACATCAATTGTTTTTTATGTTGCGTCATTTAACACAAGTAAATGATATTTTTCCTATAACCGTACATAAAATTAAATTAGATGTATATATTTTTTTCCCGATATTTGAACTTTACATTATTTTACTGTATAGTAGATGCCCGTCAATTTATTTTTGTAAAAAAACGCTTATTTGGTACATTTTTCTTGACAAGGTTCTCAGCATTCTTGTTTTCTTTTCCAGGTGCAACGGGCACTGGACAGGAAACAAACGAAGCACGGGATCCAACGAACAACACCGAGGAAGCTATGTACAGACACCCTATTAGCATAGGCAGACAGACCAGCAGGCTCTCGATCAAGCCGCTCGGAAGATTTTTTCACCCATCAGGGAACCATCGAGATTTTTTTACTTCCGGCTGGTCATGTCTTAGGGTCCTCACAAACCCATTAGGGGGGGAGTGAGCTGTAGCGGTAAATAATTCCCCAAAATTATTAACCACAGCAATCATCACTCAACATTGGATGCTGACCATCACTGTTTAAGTCGACTTGTTTAGCTGAAGGCTTACGGTCAAGCATCCCGGCCATTTGGTGCTTCGTCGTGTCACGTGCGTGCACGATTACTAGCTAGCTAAGCATTCACCTCTACCCGCGATTTTGTCCCGAAATATACTACGTAATTTGGACGACAAAATCTGGTCTTTTGCTTTACCATTTGGTACTCGAAGAACGAACACTATAGTGGTTGTTGGTATAAGATCTTGCGTTAATATAATCCGTACAACTCGCGAACGTCGATACCTACAGCCCTCTAAAATGCTAAGATAAGATTGATGTTCATGTTTTGCTGTCTAGTGATAGTAGGGGTTTCAAACTAGCAAAACTCTAGAACAATTATCCACCCTCCACTACGATCATAAGATCCTATGTGGAGACTTTAACTTACCAGAAATCAACTGGGAAATACCCACAGGTCCAACTAAACTTGATTAGTTCTTAGGCACACTGGATATACTTGGCTGGAAGCAGACCGTCACAACCCCTACAAGAGGTAATAACGTACTAGACTTAATCTTCTGCCACAATAGAGGTCCCCTTTCTACCCTAGTAGGTTCTGAGTTTTCAGGGAGTGACCACAAAACAGTGCTGTGTGCACTGCCACTTCCGTCAAGTAGCAATGCAACCCATACCCCTACTTCACAACAAATAACTTACAGGAACTACAGTAAGGCAGACTGGACTCTAGTAAAATCAATGCTAAGATCCTCAGAATGGAGTGAGTACTTCTATACTGATAGCCTCTCGAAAGCTCTAGACATCTTTTACTATAACTCCAACACATGCTTAGATGCTGTCATCCCATTTCAAACACTAAAGTTTTCCCCACATAGAAAGACATTCATAAAGCCAAAGGATCGTAGGAAACTGAAAAGACTGTCAACAAGTTACTTCAGGCGACACGACTTTAGTACACTAGGGTCAATACTTAGTACTCTTAGCTCCATCTCGCAAGCTCATAACTTGCGTATGAGAAATGAAGAATGCACCGCACTAGCCAGCACCACCAGAGTAGGTGCTCTCACAGAAATACTAAAGAAACGAATGAATCGCCAAAGCCATAAAATTTCTCTCCTTATAAACAAGGGCAAACTATACAGCAAACATGCAGACATGTGTGAACTGTTTAATGAGACGTTTGCAGCTAACTACCTTAAGCCTACAAGTCCACTTCTCGGTTTACAATCTAAAATAGAACTCCCTTCATCTTCAACGCTGAAACAAATCACTACAGTTCATTTCACCTACTCTAATATTAACCAAGCCGTCAATACTCTTAAAAACTCTAGTAGTGCCGGTTTTGACGGTATACCATCGTATCTTTATAAACACGGTGGTTCTGACATTTCCGCTTTATTACTTAAGATCTTTACAATGTCTTTAGAAAGCCAAACCTATCCAGATAAATGGAAAACGACATTTATAGTACCCAAACACAAATCCGGATCAAAAACTGAAGTCAACAACTATAGGCCAATCAATATTACACCCATAGTATCTAGAATCATTGAACGAATAGTTAAAGATAATATCCTCAAACATATGCTCAGCTGCAATATTCTAAGTCCCAACCAACATGGATTCCTAAAATCCAGATCATGCATGACACGTCACGTTGACTTCTCTAACTACATAACTAGCAGCCGCGACAAACAACAACTAGTACTTGTCATCTACTTCGACATATCCAAAGCCTTTGACCGCGTTGACCACTTGCTTCTAATAAACAAGCTAAACTCCTTAGGAATAAGTAACCCATTATTAGGATGGATTGAATCATTCCTTAACAATAGGTCCCAAGTAGTTAGACTGGGTTCTGTAAACTCTAAACGTAGTCCAGTCACTTCTGGAGTAGTTCAAGGTAGCGTCTTAGGCCCCCTCCTATTCACTCTATATGTCAACGACATATGCAGCTGTTTCTCACTTGGCAAACCATTCATCTTTGCAGATGATCTTAAAGTAGCTTACACATTCCACTGTGATGACTTAGGGTACTTTCAGAAAGCTGTTCAGGAAGAACTAGATCGAGTAACTGCATGGTCCTCCACATGGAACCTAAAATTCAACCTTAAAAAATGTGGTTGGATATGCTTCGGTGCACCCTCAATAAATATTAAACTGGTACTTGAATCCATCGGCTTGCGTAAACTCCAAAGTGTTGTTGACGTAGGACTCAGGTACTCTAGTGACTTGACATTTTCCGAGCAAGTGGCGACATAGACGCGTAAATCGAGGATGCTTCTAGGATGCATACTCAGGAATTTCCACAACTACGAGGCGAAGCTATTATTATATAAAACTTGTGTCAGACCACTACTTGAATATTGTCCATTTATTCTCAGCAGCACTCGCGTAAGTGACAAACTTAAAATAGAAAGTGTCCAACGATACTTCACGTCTAAACTACTAGGATTTGACTGCGAAAAGGACTACACATCAAGGTGTATAACTCTAGGTATCGACCCACTCTGGATGAGACGACTGAGCATTAACCTAACATTCTTCTTTAAAATATTGCATAAAATATCATTCTCAGACAGCAAAGAGATACAGTTCTCACCGGAAGGCTCTTACAACCTTCGTAACCAAACGTGCAAAGTATCTAGGAAAAACTGTGAAACAGCACTCCGTGCAAACTTCTTCATAGTCATGTACTCCAAGATCTGGAACAGTTTACCCCAAGAAATAAGGACCTGTCACTCTATCATAACCTTCAAACGCTTGCTATATAAACTGCTTCATCCCAATGACTATGCCAATCACACCGCACCACTTATTTCCAAAACGCATGAGCTATTAGCACACTATAACGCCTAGACTCATTACTAAATATTACGACACTAAATAAACTCTAAGACTTCGCAAAATTACATAAAAAACAACAAGATTATGGGTAGTGTTTACTATACAATGATATACATTTATAAACATTTATATGTACATAAAATAATAAAGTTCTCTTCATATTTACATACTTTATCTCCCTGCTGAGCGTAAACTTCTATATACCTCCTGGTTGAGGTCGAACAACCCAACACCCAAACTGAAATGACCGTTTATGTAAATTCAAACTCAAATTCCATGAACGATCCGATGCAACCACTTGAAAACGCTGGCTAACATTCTGTACAAGGAGTATTCTTGATCTGAAATAAAGAAACAACTGGTTTTCAAACAGTTATCAATGTATTACTCAACTTACATGTACAGTCTGCCATGCTGACGCAAATGGCGCAAATGGATAGTTCTAGAATTGACCCCATTTGATGCAGTAAAACAATCTAACACTACCTTATCTAACTTTCGTATCAAAGATCAAATTTCTTTCCTATTATAAAGCTACGATAAGACTGCTGACAAAAATGGAATAAATACATTATTGAATCAAAATAATACATCAATAAACTTTATCTCACGGATGCTGTTCACAACAAAGTTTTATAGGAGAATTGACTTCAAGCTTTATTTTTCCCAGATATTTGTATCACACTCATCTGAAGTCTGGGTTTTTTGTTAATGCGAAGACAATATTTCTATATCTCTTTATGTGTTACACAGACAGACTATTTTGCAGACTGTTCTGACTGACTCTAATGTTAGATTGAAAAAACAAACTGTAATTTATATAATAACTTATCCATGCCTGTACAATTGGTATGTTCCTGCATAAACAGGAATAAATATATATAAGTATTTTGGCGGAAATCCGGCTGACTATCCACAGTTTGTAAAGGAGTTTGAAGTCATGTTGAGTGGTTTTGTAATAAATGACGAGATGAAGCTGATGTATCTGTTGAGGTATTGCACTGAAATCGCTGCAAGAGCTATACAGTGCTCCCAAACGAAGGATACACTGAGGCTATGAGGATACTAATTCAAAAGTTTGGGAGGCCATTTATGATATCCCGTAGTGTTTTTGAAACCGTTAAAGATAATGGGGCGCATCTAAGTGATAACTCCAAGGAACTCGCAGAGTTTTTGGATAATTTAATGGTGTACATAAATATTCTCGTTTATCTTAACTGTATGGATGAGTTGAACTCAAGCTCTGCTCTTGAGGCAATCGCTAAGAGATTACCCGTCCGCTGAAAAAGAAAGTTCATAAAAATCAGCTCCCGTTTAGAAGAGGATGGTTGTGAGCCCGGGTTGGATGATACTGTCCAATGTAGTTAGACGTGGATATTAACAGACTTTCTTTCGTAGACGCTTTCAACCTAAATTTGTGGTTGTCAAAGAAAATTTTTGTGCTTTTGGAACCCAGGGGCTTAGAACGGTGGTTTCCAACGCTACTTTGCATCTCTGCATCATGAAGTCAAGTCGATTGTATTTTGATCGTGAAAGGCGCATATTTAGATGATTCGTTATACTCTGTTGGAAGCTTTGTTCGATGATGGCACAGTGGTTAGGACTCTCGCCAACCATGCACATGGTCCGGGGTTCGACCCCCTGCCGGCGCACACCCGATATCTATGGTCGGCCTGCAAAATTTGGGCTACCGATATCCATGCTGAAAATTCCGTACTTTTACTGAAAATACGGTGTGGAATCAAGCTGTAATCAAAATAAAAAATTACTTGTTGTCTTGTAAGTTTCGGCGCTTGCATTGTTTGGACGTAACTTACTCCATGAACTGTGTAGGAATATTCGCAGTTGCTGTGCTTCTAGTGCTACAACTAGTAAGAAAAGTTTGCTCGCCTCAACTGGTGGTCTGTATGAACTCGGGAGCATCAAAAATGGATTTTTTAACACCACTTTTGTATAGGTAAACAATCTGCACTTATACTTACTGTTTTCTGGTTATTTCCAAATATTTTTCTACCGGCTCATATTTATGAAGATTCATTGGAATTTCCGATATAGTATGATACATGTGCACTAATTGTCTATGGTTTGCGAGAACTTAAAAAGCTACAAAGATAAATATGTTGCGTATAAGTTGTCACTAGGGTACATTTGGTCACAACTTGGGATAATTCTATGCCTTGAGTTCAAGAACGTCGGGTAATTAACCTTTTTTATTATAGCCTGATTCCATACAGCATTCTGGTACAAATATGGAATTTTCGGAATGTGATATCAGTAGTCCAAATTTCGCACGCCGACCATTAATATCAGGTGTGTGTCGGAAGGAGATCGAACTCCGGACGATGCACATGGTTGGCGAGCGTCCTAATTGCTGTGCCACCGACGCATCGACTTGAGTTTCCGTTAAAGGATTCTTTTCATCTTGACATTTACTGTAAGTTTTTTAAGCGTTTTCTGCGGCATCCTTCCAAGAATATCAAATTGGCGTTCTCTTTCACATGGGAATTTAGTTGTCGTTCGTTTCTTATCCCGAAAGCGAATTAATTGAGTTATGTGGAAAGTTGGTTGTTCGAAGAATTGTGTCAAATGAGCAGTTGCAGAATTGCCACTAATGCTATAGATAATTATTGGTGTTGACAGGATCCAGCATTCCAGAGCCCAGAATACCATTTAAGCACTTAATAACCAACTGAACTTCTTTACGATGGTTATCAAAAGAAAGACAGAAAAGTCGAGGATTTAATGCTTAAGTAACGATAAACCAATACAGCCAAATTAACTAAACAGCAGTCTGATCATCAAATTCACAGCTGGTTACTATAAATACACTAGGAAAAGTCTACAAATAAACGCCAATATAACAGACATCAGTGCTTCTGGTCTCAGTGCTGTGGTAAACATCAGAGTTACCACAGGCATTATCGTCCCCAACCAAAGTAAAACTAGTTCGAATAGGCGAAGTCACCAGACATAAATTCAGTGTGGACTAACACTGAAAACTTATTTTCCACACTTAAGTAAGATGCACGACGAAATATGTTCCCCTTTTGTATTGTGTTTCCTTGCTGATTACATTGAAATCTGTCACGACAGTCAGGTCTGTATACCCTTGACCACTTCAGAATCTGGGGTGACCATGTCAAGGCACACAAAATAGTCCGCAGTACAACGCATATCTGAGGCAGTGCTAGAAGAGCACTATGGTATCCTCTGTGGTCACTTTGACATAATCGCTCATTGAGGCGCAGCAACAAAGATAAGAGCGAACCCTATTTTCTTCATTGTTTGCCACCTATAAAATTCATTGCGATACTGTCTACCAGCTGCTCCATCAGTCGATAGCTCCAAGAGCGGGCCAGATCATCAAGAAAAAGCAGTAGGTTTGCATGTATCTATAAGGTTAGTAGACTAGTTCTGCGGGTCTATGCTAGTATTACAAACATGCCAGTTATCTTAACACGTCTTTAGAGGCTGAGGGTGTTGAAGTTCACCGGCAGTACGATGTATACTCACGCAAGATCTTATACCCACAACTCCTACAGACCAAAGACTAGGTAAAACGTCAAACTGATCGTCCAAAAAGCGAAGTATATTTCGGAATTCAAAATCGTGGTGCGATCGTGACTGCTTAACTAGCTAGGGATCGTGTACGAACGACCGGTCGTAAGATGACAGCGTGGCAAACGATGCCGAACGACAGCGAGCCTTCAGCTAAGAAATCCGACTTAAAAAGTGAGTGTCAGTATCCAGTGTTTAGTGACGAATGCTGTGGCTAATAATTTTGAGGAATAATCTACTGCCACACGTCTTTGAATGCCTCACTATTCACTTTTTACCTTTATCATTGTTTCTATTCCTACTAACCTCGTTCTGTTTTTTCAGCTATTTTGTATGTGTATATACTCCCGTTGGATAACCTGTCCTGAATGCAACCCTACTGTCCAACCCATTGCCCAGATTTCCTCACCACTGTTACTGTCATTGATTGTTTGTCAATCTTGATGGAGAATTGTCTGATGAAACGAAATCCATTGATTCCAGTAGCACCATTGATTCGATAGCGAATAAGGCAAGCGTCTTCTGTTATGGCGTTCAGCAAACCCAAGGTGATTGATTAAATTGGAATACTCCAGACCTATAATCGTCTCAAAACACCAGGAAGTAATCATCGGGAAGTCAATAAGGTTTATACAAGCCTGTAGAAAAGATATTGCATATTAGTTATATCGTTTATCTTTTTTACAGAAACAGACTTCACTATGCTGAGTTGCGAGAGATTTTGCGATTTCCTAACTGATTGATCTGTCAGTATTGACTAATCATTGCAGCCAATATGCTAAGGGTGTGTCGCAGTCAGATCACATGCCGCGGACACCAACATAAATAGTCAGGAAATGAGAATTCCCATCAATCCAGAAAACATACAACATAATTTTTCTAAAAATTATTGACAAAATATTTACCAAGCTAAATTTCAACCAACGTGACGAATAAGTCCAGCTCAGTATGAGTAACTCTAGTGAGATATATTTATCAAGAACTGTTGTAAGTCATACTTATCTGACTTAACTAACCAATAACTTCAATGGGAAAAACCCCAACGTTCCATTCTCATAGATTTTGATGAGTCGTTTATAGGTGAGGACATTGTTTGCACCTTTTCAGTGTTATACTGCATCGAAATGACAATGTTCTGGAGACTATGAAAAGTGTGGGAATTTAAAGTTGCCAGCTTAATCAAGTGGGTTCGTACATCTATCCGTACTCGCATTGACCTATACTACATGTGTCCTTTCTATATATTTTGGTTTTTATCTTTTGAAATGTTACTTTGTTTTGCCCACATGAGTGAACGCAAATCCACGGCTCCTGAGCCGTGGATTCATCAAATTAATCTGAGGAAATCTTCCAAACTTTTGTGACTAAATATTGATTATTTATGCCTAACGGTTTTATTCTTATAATTTAAAAAGCATTCAGTTCTCCGTAAAAGGCTGTTGTGTTGTCAGTTTCAGTGTATAGGCATGTATATGCTGTTCCCATATGCGTTACTGGTTAGTAATTGCAGGAAAATTGTAAAATCTTTGATTTTCGGTGTATTCCATTGACATAACATTGAAAATCTAATCTTTAGCAGGCTGTTGACGTTTATTCTGACTTATCAGTTAAAGATTGCTGTTTCGTTCGTCGTCCTAGTTAGCCCGCTTGATGATGGCATGTAGTTAGGGCGGAGTGTAACTAAAGCATCCTCCCCGACTGATCCAACCACAGACCTTGAGTTTCTAATCAAAACTATTATATTCTGTCCAGAGGATTTTGCCAATTATTGAAGTGTCCAGGTTTGAAATGACCTATGTTTATAGTCGCAATATGTCTCTTCGTGGAGATGTAGCTTCCCCTTAAGAGGATGTATGAAGACAACTGATCACTTCAGATCCGGCTATGTGCCCGAGTCGCGAACCACCCGTGGCTTATTTGACTGAGGTTTACATACATTTTCGTAGCAACCTCAGAGAAATCTTGAATTTAAGATTGGAGACCGATACTGAGTTATCCTTATGTACGATATTCCTATCAAGGTTGCCTCTCCTCCTATAGCATGACAATAATAAGATATTTTGACTTTCTCCATTATCCATTGTCCTCTTTTTATGCAATTATCATCATGTTTTATGGTAATCAAAAGCACGGTGCAATGTTCTCAGGTAAGTCCTAGTAGTTGTTTCGGATTATTAAAGTCCTTTCTGAGATAGAGCAATTTTCGAAGTATATTGACTTACCCAAAGAAGTATACTTCAAAAGCCGTTGACTTGTGATATATATGTTAGGGAACTAATCGTATAGCGGACTATACAGGTTGTTGTCGATCCTATGTTTTCCCTCAATTAACCAGCAATATATCTGTATTATGTACTCTGGTAAATAATCTAAAGAAGGTTAGCCCGTCTACTGTATTTCTAGCTATTCTAATAGTACTGGAGATCTCTGTTTACGAACGCAATTTTAGATTCAGATTCATATGATAAAGGATAATAGGCTCTTTTAGCCTGTGTTAATCCTTGCAATATGTGTATCTGTGCAAAGATCTAATTTCTCTTTGAAAGTGTTCACCGATGGAGGTGATACTGTTTGATCGGGTAGGCAGTTATAGGTGTTGACCACCCTGTGAGAATCCGAATTCTACACGTACTTTATTTGTTCGCAGTTCGAGCACTTTTTTGTGACGACCTCGCAAAGGTATCCTAGGTTAGAAAGGTCAATCCCGAAATCACCTCTCCTCCTTTGGCACTGTAATGAAGAAAGATTTAAGTGTTCCATCTTTTCATGAGGAAGGTGTGTGATAACGCTGACTAATTTGGTTCCTATTCTTTGTACTCTTTCCAAGATATGTTCCTAATTCTTAAAGCATAAACTAGTCGCTTGTATACAGTATTCTAGATGGGGCCTGACATATGGTACGTGGAGTACTTTGAACACAGACTCATCTAATCGTCTGAAATCCATTCGAAGTGCCTATATCATTCGAAAATCCTAAGCTGTTGCTGCATTACAATATGCAGTTGCTTTCAAATCATGTCCGACAATAATTACTAAGTCCTTTAGTCGCATGATAACGGACAGTTCTTTCCCCCGGGGAGTACGATTTGTAAGACCTAAATAAGTACACTTTAAAATACCTTATGGCATAGGTTTCATATCAACTCGTGGAGCAATGTAGTTGTACCACAACTTCTTGACTACCTCTATTTATTTCAAACACTGACTTTAACTTACAATCTCAATGTTATATGCAGTTTATTCTAACATCAAGTTTTTGTACATTACTTAGTATTACTGCCGAAAACTCTCACGTATACTCAAATTACTGCATCGCCAATATCAGCTGTTGAATCCAGTGTTTCTCTACTGAGGGACGCTGTCGACATCAGGCTGGAGCTTTTGAAGTTGAGAAGATTTTACGTTTTTTTCTTTGTTCTCTGTATCCATACCTCAACTAACTACAGCCTATATCATCACTTAAGTCTGCTTCCCAGTTGTCTAAATTGCTACCCTGAGCAATATGCTGATGACAGTAAAATGAAAATATTCAAGTATCGGTTTGTAGTGATTTGATTGATTGGTTACAGGATTCGATCATGAGCTGACATCGGTTACAGAACCATTGGAAAACCTGGGAGTACTGGTCAACTGTTTCGTCCTAGTTTGGGACTCTTCATAAGCACGCGCCCATCGGGGTTCGAACCCAGGACCTGGTTACAAGGCAAGCTCTGTTGAAGAGTCTCAAACTAGGATGAAACAGCTGTCCAATACTCCTAGGTTTTCCAATGGTTTTCTAACCAATGTCAGCTCATGATGAAATCCTGTGACCAAAAAATGAAAATAGCTTTACTGAATGTTGTCGAGTACTACTAATAATAATGAAAACAAAGGCGTCCTTTTCAACGAAAATTTGCTGTGAAATTTGTTGATTGTCAGTGTCGAATGCCGCCTTCAAATCAAGAAGTTGACTGTTTTCATCCTAACATAATTTAACTTCATATCGTCTGTTATAGAAACAGTACTAACAATATCTGATAGTTTCAGATGAAAAGTGAATGAAGGATAATGTGTCTCAGTAGTTTCACCTGAATCGGTAATTAAACTTTGGTGTTTTTCTCGTCTCAGGCAGCAGCGTAAGCAACATAAACGTGAACTGAGTTCACCTAATAAGCGTTAGTGCATAATGCAAGTGAATCTCAGAGCAATACAAGAAAGAATAGTAAATGCGAATATTATAATCAAAAATCATCAATTCACTGACAGGGTGAGGTACTACATAGGATATGCAACATCTTAAATGTCCACCATCCAGCATTGATCTTACTGAATGAATAAGCATGGAAATCCGATGTATTTCCGATACACTTTGTGTAGGATGCTAACCGCCCTTGTTTATGAGAATGTCTAACACTAGCATTCATTACAATGCAAAGATGATACTGACATTATTATTGTTCCCTAATGTTCTGAATGGAAAATAGTGCTTCAACAGCATATCTCCATTTTTTTCCTGTTTTCTGCAGTCATCTTTAGCTGCCCCCCCCCCCCACGATTGCTTATAGCATCTAATCTCCTCCTCCATGTCACTCATGAACGCCAAACTCGGGTTCCACTCAAACGATGACCTGCATTGAGTGCGATGTCACCCGACTGTCTCTTCAAGGTGTGTATTATCCATCTCCATTTCCCTCGTCATATTTGTTAAACAATAGGTTCTTGATTGGTTCGCCCCTAGAGTTTGTTGTTGCCAGTTCTTTCTGCCCAGCCGGCCATCTGATCTTCAGTATGGAGATGGTGAAGGCAGCTGTTGATAAAAAGTCTACAGTGGCCTGTTGGAAATACTTTTCGTAACGCGTACATCCGAGTTTTTGACCCATATAGAAGTATTGATTGACTCAACATTGTAGATAAGAAATTCAAAAAAAAAAAATGGCAAATTACGGCTCTAGATGGAAGTGTGTCTTTTAGATCTTTACTCGTCAACAGACTGGCTTAGAAGCAACGGATAAAATGTAAAATCTATTTTCTAACTCATGGAAAATTCCCATTGTAACATTTAGAAAATCAAAACAAATGATTCAGCGAAGAGACTCCTTTCAACGAATTTATCATCAAGCTGTACAATCGTATTGATATGGTTTTTAAGAAGTTATATCCGATAGGGAAATTGAATCAAAGGTGTGAATGCATAAAATAATAATAGTATGAAATGCAATTAAAACTAGAATGTTTGTGATTATAATCATAGTTAAATGTCAAGTGGCAAAGCAAATTAATGTCATATATAGAATAATTCATAGGATGCATAGAACTTGAAAAAAGGTGTGCAATTATAGGATTAGTAGACAAATCGAATAAAATAAAACCGTTACGTAATATTGTGTGAAATTTAATAGCATAGAATTTAACGTTGTAAAAAAGAAGAATTGATTTAGAATGAAATAATACCGGGGACAGTTCAAAGTGGGAATAGTAATAGTAACAATTGACGTAATAAAGGAAAAGTATGCAAACTGTAATAGACGAAATGAAAAAATTGGTAGAGCCAATATATGGTTGGGGATTACCATACTTTAGCATAGAGGGATTAAGACCATGAAAGTTGGAGGGGTTGAACGAGCTTTTTCTGTACATAGAGATCTGGCTTTTCTGTTTCGATAGCCATAGCTTCATCAATACAGATGAGTCGGGTATGTAGTGACTTCGGTAAATTACTCTTCGCCTCTTAGATAACTTTAAAGGCGGAGGCTATAGAGATAGGGTGATCACTATCAGCCTGTTGTTCAATGATCGACCTTCTTGTTGCTCCACTTTCACCTCTTAATAACTATGCACGATAGGGTCCTTGCACCCTCTTGGATAAAACTCGAGTCGAGCGACTGATATACTTAGCTCCACATCAGCAGATGAATTGATAAACCCACAGAGTTGGTCAACAGCGGGATCTTGTCCTTCAGGTTATTGAACAGTAATGGTCGACTAGTAAAGGCTATTCTCAGAGAGGCAGCAGGGAATGTTTTTTTCAGGGACTGTGATATCCTTCTTTTCATGATATCGGAAGCTAAGTCACCTTTGAATTCCAGGCTCATGTACAGTACTTTCTTGGGTGCGGATGATAAGTCACGTTTTAAAGGATATGAATGTATATTCTATTTTATTTGTAAGTATCAGTACTCAATGAAAAATATCATGTGACGTATTTTACATATGCACTTGTGCACCCATCATGTTTCATACTTGTTTTAGTAGTTTGTAAGCAGCTTCAAAAATTGGTTTTATTTGCTATCACCCGATCTATCTTGAAATGTCTCGTTTTTAGTTAAAATTTTGGGATCCACTATCGTACCGTTAAACCCTTGTTTACTAAATCTTTGAAGTCAACATGAAGTATAAACGCTTTGAATGAGTCTTCAATAGTGGCATTCTCACTGGAGCTGGCTTAAATTACTCGATTAGTCAAGTAGTAAGCTCCACCTTACATTCTACTCTTCTTGTAAATCATCTCTGAGAATTTGTGTTATGTATGGTATTGTATATTATAAATGCTAACTGTAATCGTATTTCATGTCAGCGTTTTTTGGAAGATTTTCTTTTATCTGCGCATTTCTATGAGACTATATTTGTTTCTATAAAAGCATTTCTCATAACTGGGTAAACTGCATAGTTTAATAGTAATAGAATGCTGCAACCTTTTTTGTATTAATCTCACTGCTCTTGACTGATGTTATCACTGACTGTTAGGAAATCTCTGTAAGTGGTATCTTGGATTCAGATTTGTTTCCAGATATAAACAGAATAAAAGTGGTTGAATTACATCCCGACTATAAACTTAGTAGTTTGTCCAGATATCTAAAATTAGGAGTACTGATTAGACGTACTAATGGACTTAACCCTAACACACTTCAGCGACTCAGGGACTGACTTGCTACCAGGGAATAATCTCGTCGACTTAGAATATGCGAACGATATAGTCCTTCTAGGTGAGGACGCTGACAAAATGCAGAGTCTACTGAACACCTTGAGCAACAATCTTCGTATGTTTGGCATTCGATTCGCCCCTGTAAAATGTAAGATGATGCTGCAGGATTGGACTTCCCCGACCCCTAGATTAGAAATAGGAAGTGAAGTGGTAGAGCACGTTGACCGCTTCACTTACTTGGGAAGTACCATCAGCCCCAACTGGTTGATCTCTGACGAAATCTCAGCGCGAATGCAGAGGGCTAGTTTCGAATATGCCAGTTTACGCCGTCTCTGGCGTAGACGTGATATCCAACTATCGACCAAAGGGCGTGTGTACTGCTCATCAGTCCGCTCCGTCCTCCTTTATGACTAGCTGTGAGATCTGGCCATTGAGAGTGGAAGACATGAAAAGATTAGCTGCCTTTGATCATAGGTGTCTGCATTCTATCTCCCGTGTGAAGTGGTATCATAAGGTGAGCAGTAGTGAGCTTGGGCGTCGACTGCTAGGTAAGGAAGGGAAATCAGTCGACGAGACTGAGAAATTACATCGACTGAGATGGTTAGGACATGTGCTACGTATGCCTAGTCATCGCCTTCCTCGACCGACAGGCAATGTTAGCTGATATAGGGCCAGGCTGGAAAAGAGCTAGCGGCAGTCAAACCAAAACATGGCACCAGTCAATGAAATCCACAACAGTTAGTCTAAGCCACGTAGGAAGGTGTGGACTTCCTGACTGGTTGGGGTCCTCGGGACGGTAAAAACCAACGGTTGGAAACAATTGGTGACATGGCTCAAAGTGATCGTTCTCAGTGGCGCAGATGCATCCACTCCTTGTGACTTATGATTTCCAATGAAACTGTTTTGTTCTTCATTATTACTATTCCTTTGTCTCACACCTCTGTTTACTGTCTCTAATATGCATTTCTCCTACTTTCTTTTGCTTTGTGTGCTACATGGGGTGTGGCGACTTGAACTGCTGCACATATGTGCAAAGTTCTATGTCGAAAACCGACCGACCGTACTGATTAGAGGGATACGTTGTGTATACTCATTACATTAGCCGCCAATCGAAAAATCGGTCATATTTAGGTTCTGTGTTTTTTTGGATATTATATGTATGGAAAAGCCAAAAATATGCTCCACTACGAACCTTTAAAGTGCACAATTGATAGTATTACATCTATGTGGACGCACATACATACGAAGGAGTAGTCGCACTTTGCATGTGAGGGTAGAAGAGCATATTCCGAAGTGATTAAAAAAACAGATGAACTTGGGGAAATCGATAGACACAGGTGGCACACTACCAACTTCGTGTATAGCTAAACATCTAACAGATACGAACAATAAAGACTGATGTCAAAGCAGCGTTTAAGGTTATTTTTTCTAAAACAGTCAAGGGCTGTCATTGAAATACGCTGAGGCGATAGCTCCATCCCCCCTGTGTGTGCAAAAAAAATTTGTTATTACTCTAAACCTACCTTGCTTATCCTTATCTGATTATATAACCAAACGTAGTGCTGACTATTGTCATCATTCTTAAATTCTTTTTGTTACTTTGTGTATTTTAGTTGGCCTTTATGTTTCATATGAATTGACTTGACAAGTAAATATGTGTGGTTAGATTGTTCGAAACGTATTGAGCAAATACATCACATTGTTTTTCAGATAACGTGCGTCTTCTAATAGTGCCATCCAAATATATATATATATATATATATATATATATATATATACATATATATATATGTATGACGCACGCTTCCAAAACTTGGTATTCTAGAAATTTACTTGAAAGGCATCTGAATACATGCGAAAAATGGTCTAAAACCATACTCTCCGACCTCCAACACCCCCTCTACTCCCAACTCTCGCCTTGTATCTCATCAAGTAAAACCAGAAATCAGTATAAAATAATCTATGCTCGTACAACCAAGTACAGGATCTCAACAATACCATATTTGGCCCGTGTTCTAAGTGATAGAGACAATGTTAAGCGTGAAACCTATGACTTGCTTTGTTATTAATAACATAATTTTAGGCTATTTTATTTCTCTCTTATTTTGTATTCTATAGTGAACACCTTCTTGAACATACTTAGCTACCTAAATTATGAACATTGGCTTACTTTTTTGTATTTTATTCTATTCCTTCTCTCATGTATCTACTGGTTCCGACTATATTAGCACTGTGAGTATTACAAAATTGTCCTGTCATTAACCATCATGTAATTATTAGTTTTGTGGTTGTTTTTTTTATTTTCTACACTTTTCGGCATTATTAACTGACAATCATTGGTTGTGAACGCCATTATCACCATCTTAAAATTTTGTATTATGCAGGATTACTCACACTACCACTACAAACACTGCATTAGACCTGACAATAAAAAACAAAACAACAATCCTGAAATGTTATTTTAAGATTGTTTAGAGTTGTTTCAACCAAATTAACTGATCATCTTGGCGATAAACTTTCTTAAATATCATTTCGTAACTTCTTGTATGACTATAGCTTTACTGTCACCATGCATATTCATATCATAGCTCCCACTACCCAATACTAAGTTGTTATTATTATATGCTGTTTATTTTCCTTTCTACTTCTTGGTATGTTTCGCACTTTTTGAAAATAATTTTGTGTTTTTTGTTTTTTTGCTGTTGGTGTCTCTATATATATATTTTTTGAAATACTCCTTTAAAATGTTTGATAAAATTAGATGCAAATATTGTAGATATGTGCTGAAAATTCCACACTGTACCACTAGTACTGTTTCTGGAATAAAGCAAATTATTATCATTATTATTAGCTAATAATATGTCTCAGTAAGTTTGATATAGAGTCCGGAAATTGTAAACTTTAAAATAGTTTTCAATGTATGATTTCTTCTTCATCCACTTAAGGCAGTGAAGGCATATAGGCAAAGATTCAATAGGGCAGTCTAGTTCTTGATAAATGATTAGTAATGTAGAAAGCAGAAGATGGTTAACGTCTCCTGATGTTGATTATTTTCATGAAAAGTTTATTTCTCATGGTCCTTACTTGAGATTATTGTGCATAGTTTTTCTAGGCATTATTTTATTCACACCTATTTCAATTAGACTACTTACTTTACTTCGGCTATCTCCTACGGAAGGATGAGCCGGTTTCATGAACATCTCGAATCGTCGCTGCCCAGGCGCGGCGATCTGATGAAGAGAGTTCATGAAGTTTCATGGGAATTTGGTACGAGTGATGTCCCCAGAATCGCTCGGCCTTTTGTTTGAGAGAGCAGCTCTAGCCTTTACACAACCAAGTGTGACCTACAAGGCAGTAGGAGTGGAGTAGGGAGTCCACTATCCATTGGCAGCCGGTGACCGGAGTTCGGTTCATACGCCTTTTTGAATGGGGCCAGACATACAGGACATCCAACAAGCCCTTTGTCCATACGTCTGCCGGTGAGCTCCAGTGAGCTTCATACGTCAGTCGTTGGAGGTTTGGAATCAGGGTTTAGCCATCTTCCCTAGACTGCCATCCAATGGACAGTCAACCCGGTGAAGAGCGCCGGGTATCCGCTTTCGCCCTCTCACTTTGGTGAAAAACACCTCTGCCACGTGAAGGCAGTGAGTATGACTTCCTCAGGAGAGGCTATGTAAGACGCCCGGTCATATGGGAGCATTTCAAGAGGTTTTCGGAGGGGTGGCCAACCCGAAGCGCAAGGCACCCACCACCTACCATCCTGAGGCTTTGGAGAAGTTCATTGCTTCTTCAGCATACTGTGTTTATCGATTATTTTAAAGCCGACTTAGCACGAATCTATTTTATTTATTATTTTTTGGTCTTGGTTGTCTTTTAGCTTTCAAATATACACTCAATTCCTCCTAATGGACGTGAAGTTTACCTTAGTAGATGATAATAAAGAAAACAGCAGTGAATTAGATGTAGAGGAAGCAGTCCAGAACAGTTCGGTAAGAGATAATCTATGAATATATTTATATATATTTGTTTAGATTCTGTCAAGGCCTCCAATTGTACAATTTTCAAACAAATCCTTTAACCCTTTGTAGGTATTTATTCTGTTTTGTTTGTTTATCATAGTCATATACATTTGAAAGAGTTCCATTTCCCGGTCCATATTTTTTTAAAGCTTGGGTACCTAGCATGCCATCAAGTAAACAACGCAGCAGTTCATCTTCTTATCAAGTAAGCGCCTAAGCATTTGCCAAATATATACATACTATATATTTCATCTAGATAATTACAAAAAATTCACTACAAAAAGTCTATGTCACGTTTATGCGTGCTTGGCCGATAAATTTTGCTTTTCGACCGCCTGTAACACCCTACGACTTCTTGATTCGAATTACTCCAATGTTTTCATATGCAGAAAGATGTAATGAAGTAGTTCAAAGGTTGGTTGGTGAACTATTTTTTTCATACAATGATTCCCTTTTTTTATAAATTTGAACATTGGCGCAGAATAATCTGGATCCATTTTATTTCGTTGGTTCTCATCATCAGCTGCGTACAACCTGAATTTTTGTTATTAAAAATAGATAGTGTACAATTTTCTTTTTTTTAACAAACCTTTGTCCATTAGCAAGCATAGTGTCAGAGCGTCATAGTAAAGTAAGGCATTGAGATTTGCAGGATGTCTAAAGTGTCACGACATGTATAAATATATATATATATCTTGGTAGGGAGAAGTTTCTTGGAAAAAAATTAGTTAACAATTGTGTTGTTAGGGCGGTAACAGAAGACAGTTAGCAATAGTTACGTAATTAGATAAGAGAAGATCAAATTTTTTTTTTAATTACGGTGCACATCAGGTCAGAGGAGAAGTTGATGATGTAATACAGTGAGCAGAACTCAGAAGATCAAGAAAAATTACCTCTTAAGAGAGTCAAACGAAACATAAAAGGGAGGGGTGGAGTGAAAAGATAAGTTAACAAAATTAGAAAACAGAGAGTTACTAAGAAGTCAGTTACCAGGGTAATTGAAGTCCAACGACGGATTCTTTTTGGACACATAAGTCAGGCTTAAATCGTTTTATTGTTATAGCTTCAGCAAACCTGAGAAGACTTGAGGTACTTTGTCTGTTAATTATTTTGAATGATTCCAGCACATCTACTCGGTGTCCTGTGTCAATCAGGTGTTTGGCGATTGAAGACCTTAAATATTTCGGTCCCTTTAACCGGAGGCTCCTTGGTACATGTCCGCAGAATCTGACGTAGGCCCTCCTCTCTGTTCTTCCAATGTAACTGCTCCCGCAGATACATATGAATTGGTATACACAGTTGGAGGTAACATGTGAGGAGTACTTGTCAATCTTTGACTGCACCATTGAAGAGGTTGTTCGGGATAGAGAGACTAATAACGCTGCAGGATACGTCCCAGACAGCGCTGCGCTCAATCTTTTATTTATCATTCTCATAATGTCGTCGCCCTTGTAGTCGAGTTTGATGAAAATAGGCTTCTTACTAACTGTGGCAGCATCAAGCTTCTTGAGTTCATTCTTGCCATATTTGTTAATGAAACCTTGTGGGTAACCATTTTCTTTCAAGCATTAGTTCACTGTCTAGTTTGTTTGGTGAACATATTCTCTTCGCTTTAGAGAAAAGCGTTTTCACCAGCGTTCGTTTGTATCTCACCGGGCAGAAGCTGTTGAAATTCAAGTAAAGACCACTTTATGTGTCTTTACGGTATACAGATCTTTCCAGTGTCCCGTCGTATTGTCTCTCCAACTTTACGTCCAAAAAATGGAATTTTTCATCATCTTCATGCTCCATCATGAAAGTGATGCTTTTGTGTACATTGTTGAAAGAGTCTAACAGAGACGCAGGCGTGACTTAAATCATTGCATACAATGAATGTGTCATCAACGTATCTATATAGTAGACTGTTGTTTCGCCAATTGCACACTTGAGCTTTGTCTGTTCAAGACTGGCCATAAAGATATCAGCTATCAACTATTTTTTTCTCTTTGTTTGACTGTACACTTTCATTTGTTTTCTTTGTGTGTGTTTATAGATGTAAAAAACACGAAGCACAAACACTATCTGAAAATCAAGCTCTGATGGGGAAATCATTTGTAGAAATTCTTGGAGGTAATTGTCAATATATGATAGGCAGTACTATACCGAATTGTCCAACTGGTCAAATAAGTGTCTGTACGTCTATTGATGTTCTTCAGCTTCTGCATCAATCGAAACCTGAGCCTCCGTTTAGTTCTGTTGAATCAGATATATCACAATCATCATTACTTCCTGAAGTGAAAGGATATCTACACTGTCGACTTAGTTGTTATAATAGTTGTCTTGGTTCGGCATCTCGAGGTGAAGTGGAATTGATTATCACTTTAGAAGCAAAAAGCAAGTAAGTTTATTTTCTCTAATTTAGTACGATTAGTTTCATTTTCTTTTTTTAATATTTTATAATTGATCTTAGGACTTATGCTCTTTGTTAAAATTTATTTCATTGCATTTTATGTAAGTAGATTTTTTGCTGTCAAATCAGTGTAGCAGAAATTCTCAGGGATCATTGAAGAGGGTTCATGTAGAAATACACACCTATATTTGTTGTCAATAGTGTGTTTAATTGAATTTTACATTTTCCCGTCGATTGATTGGACTGAAGTGCTTGGTCTCAGGTTGACATGTCGGCTTCTTGTGCAGATGATTCGATGATGTCTGGGCATATAATTAGAGGTTAATTGGTGGATGGTGACCAAGCACTTCGGTGCAATCAATCGACGGGAAAATTTAAAATTCACCTAAATAATTAATATGACCCGTTTCACAAGAGGTGGCTGTCGTGGCCCAAGTGGTCTAGTGGATAACGCTTTAGCGTTTGAAACTATGGGTACTGGGTTAGAGCCTCGGTGGGAACACCATCACCCACTGCAGAATGCAGGCACATCCGGTTGATGAGTCCCAAATACGACGAAATGCGCGTTATCCTGGATGTCTAGTTATGTTATTAGTATTTAATTGGTGGATGGTAACTAGCAGTGGAATCCAGGATGCGCATTTCGTCCTATTTGGGATTCGTCAGCTGGATATACCTGCATCCCCCAGTGAGTGAGTGAGTGATGATGTTCCCACCGAGTCTCGTACCCAGTGTCCATAGTTTCAAACACCAAGGCGTTATCCACTAAACCACTGGGTACGAGCCTTGGTGGGAACATCATCACTCACTCACTCACTCACTCACTGGGAAATGCAGTTACATCCAGATGACGAGTCCCAAATAGGACAAAATGAGCATCCTACTAGATTCCACTGCCAGTCGCCATCCACCAATTAAAATAGTGTATTGTTATACACAATATGTTCAATTCAGTGTTGTTACCCTGGCTTTCCCTTCATTGAACTATCGTCTGCAGATGTAATATTAAGATGAATGTTTTCACGTCTTGGTAATCAACTTCAAAGGTGTCCTTTTTCAAAAATGAAAATGTGGCGAAATAAAATTTGCAGTATTATTTAAAATTACCATTCGACATACTGAAGAATGGTGTGCTACCCCACGAGCCCTTGACTTGAGTTCTTGTCCACAAGACAGTCGAGCATAGTCAGCAGTTATGTCTCTATGGTTTCCGGTGACCAAAACAGGTTCGTACGCTATGGGTTTGGCGTCAGGGTTTTCCAGGTTCACCAGTCTGGTTGGTTCTAAGCACCAGAGATTCACATTCACTCTTCCACTTTTGTGAGGAACACTTCCGCCACGTGAAGGCAGTGAATAACACTTACCTGAAAGACTATGAATGCATCTGACAAGTAATTGTGTATCTATTTGAACGAGCCGGTCGAAGGTAATCTTGCTCCTTCAAGAAGTTTGATTGATTTAAATAAATGAAAACCTGTGATAGTGTTATCCAACTTCTTTTCTATTCGACTGATAGAGGCAATCAACAAAAAGCCTTGGACACCTAGGTTTCGTGTTTGTTGGCACTCACTAGTCAGTAAGGGGCGTATCTGTAGTGACCTTGAGGGAACTCATATCCCTTCTGAGATTTGAACCCGCGTCACCGAGTCTCATCGGCGGTTAGAGACGTTACCATTGAGCTATTTGGGCTCATGATTGACCTGTAAGACTGTATTAAATTCTCTGATTGGATACTAGTCAGTAACTAGTGTCGGTGGCACAGTGGTTAGGACCCTCGCGGACCATACACATGGTCCGGGGTTCGATCCCCTGCCGGCGCACACCCGATATCTATGGTCGGCCTGAAATTTGGGCTACCGATATCCATGCTGAAAATTCCATACTTGTACTGAAAATACGGTGTGGAATCAAGCTGTAATCAAAATAAAAAAAAGTAATGCGTCTATTACTTTATTTTGGTGCAGACTGAATTCTATCAGTCAAGTTTGCAATGTAGCCATCATTATAGGTGGCTTGCCATCATGGTGCACTTTGTTGATATTACATGGTTGGAGGCAACCGACAGGAGGTCAATCGCGAGCTCGAATAATAGCTTAGTGATAACGTCCTGGACTGCAGCACTGGGTGACACGGGTTCAAATCTCAGAAGGGACATCAGTTCCCTCAAGGTGACTGCAGATACGCCTTGCTGACTGATGGAGTGCCAACTAGCGCGAAACCTAGGCTGGCTGGATTCAACATTGAGCTTGGCACCGAAGTGCAGCAGTTCGAGTTGCCACGTTCCAAATAGCATACAAAGGTAGACAAGAAGATGAGTGAAGAGAATCAATAGAGTTTTGACAAGTATAAGAGTGAAACAGAATGAGTAATGGTAGAAAGGAATATGAAAGACTACAGAGACTGAATACATCTGCGTAAGCCATTGACAACGATTTTGAGCCATGTCACCTATTGTCTCCAGCCATTGATTCTTAGAGTCCCGAGGGTGGGCCCCAACCAACCCGGAAGACTGCATCTCCCTACCTGACTCAGTTTAACTGTCAGGGATTTCATGGATTGATGCCATGTTTTTGTTTGGTCACCACTTACTCTTTTCCAACCTGCACCTATATCAGCTAGTAATGCCCTTCGGGGTGAGGGAGACGATGGTTAGGCATGCGCAGAACGTGACCTAGCCATCTCAATCTATGTAACTCCATAGCCTCTTCGATTGATTTTCCCTCTTTGCCCAACACTCTACACCTAACGTCAACATTACTTACCTTATTATACCACCTAACGTAAGAAAGAGATCGTAGACATCTAGGTCAAGCAAGGTTTCCTTCCGACTGCCTCCAGTCATCTAATATTAACAACTTACAGTGCACCGTGATGGCGAGCCACCTAGTGGCATGGTAACCACAGTGCAAACTTGACTGACAATAGAATTCAGTCTGTACCAAAACAAAAAGGAATAGACGCATTACACTAGCTTACTGACTAGTTTTCAATCAAGGTAAGGTCTATACTCTGTTTATTTTCACTTTAAATTCAAGAAGGAGTTAACTGGCCATCGTTACCAACGAGACTGTGACAGAAATATTCTAGTCTGACTTTCTCATCCATCTATAATAAAAGCTACAACGTTAAAGAAAAGTCTGCACATCAACAAACAAACTGATGTCAGCTCATGATGAAATCCTCCGACCAGTCAAACTAAATCCCTACGAAAACCAATACTTGAAAAATTGATCTGATGCTCACTAGCGACTGACCCTATTCAGCCGAGGCTGTTACGTGGGGTTCTAGTGGGAGGCTGTGACCAGTAGGGTGCAGCAGGTTGACGATGAGGATAGTTACTTATCGAAGAAGTGGTCGCGCCATGTCATGAATTGGTAGAAGTTAGAATTCATGAACTGGCCATTGGGTCGGGTCCCAGGGGCTTAGTGATCTACGAGCTCGCTTGGCTTGTAACCAGAAGGTCCTAGGTTTGAACCCCAATGGGTGGGTGCGTACTGATGAAGAGTCCCAAACTAAGCTGACGAAACAGCTGTCCAGTACTCCCAGCTTGTTTTCCAACGGTTCTCTAACTGATGTCAGTTCATGATGAAACCCTCCAACCAATCAAACAGAAATCCCTACAAAAATCAGTACTTGAAAAACACGGATTCCCCACTGCATTCTATTTCAGCAAAATATATGTGCTTTAATTAGCCTTACTATGACCCACTAAAATACTACTAACCTACAACAATTGATAACTCTCTTTTCTTTAACCTGCTATCCTATCTTTTGACGTTTTTAGTGAATCCCCTGCTGGAGAGGAGACCTATAAAATATTTGGTCTGAGTAAAATCTCTGTTCGTTGTTGTTCATGCCCGGCAAGAGATGCGAAATCAGATTGTAAACAATCGGAGATAGTTTCAGAATTCGATTCTACCGACAACAGTTCTCGAAGATTATCTCTGAATTTATCCTCTCAATCAAATATTCGCTTAGTAGGTTGTTTTTTTTCAACATTACTATACTATTTTATTGAGAGAATATTAAACATAGTATACTAATATATTTTGAAATAATATAGAAGATTTGTAGCTCAGGTGGATGATTTGCTATTAATACTGCTCTCTGAGCTGGTTGGTTTGGTTGCGGAGCTTCCGTAGTCCTTCTGGACAACATCTTCAGCGCAATATTAAGCATAAAGTGAAATGATTTAAATTTCTTCATGAGTGATATAATTGCGTCTCCTGTTAACCATCTTTACATTTGTATTGACCATTTTCTATTGACTTGGATTTTAAACTTTCTGGTCACCTGATTTACTTTTTATTAGTTGGTATATTTGGTTTATATTAACGTGTTTGTTAATTGCATTTTCGTTTGAGTACTAGGCTTCTAGGAATTCCCTGGCACTTTTGGTGTTTCCTCTGTCTAAGAGTTCGACATTATCTCAATCATCAAATTGATGTCCATAATTATCTACATGCATTGACACGAAAGAATATATATTTTGTCTTTTTACAGTCAATTTGTGTTCTTCGATTCGGATACGAAGGCGACGCCCACTCTGACCGATGTAATGTCTGTTACAGTTCATACAGTTGATTTTGTAAATGGCATTAATTTTATCTCCTTTTTCTGTTGAATCTTTCGGTTTGCATAATATCGAATTAAGCGATTTGACTGGCTTGTGTGCTATATCTATATCAAACGGTTTGATATTATGCAAACCGAAAGATTCAACAGAAAAAGGAGATAAAATTAATGCCATTTACAAAATCAACTGTATGAACTGTAACAGACATTACATCGGTCAGAGTGGGCGTCGCCTTCGTATCCGAATCGAAGAACACAAATTGACTGTAAAAAGACAAAATATATATTCTTTCGTGTCAATGCATGTAGATAATTATGGACATCAATTTGATGATTGAGATAATGTCGAACTCTTAGACAGAGGAAACACCAAAAGTGCCAGGGAATTCCTAGAAGCCTAGTACTCAAACGAAAATGCAATTAACAAACACGTTAATATAAACCAAATATACCAACTAATAAAAAGTAAATCAGGTGACCAGAAAGTTTAAAATCCAAGTCAATAGAAAATGGTCAATACAAATGTAAAGATGGTTAACAGGAGACGCAATTATATCACTCATGAAGAAATTTAAATCATTTCACTTTATGCTTAATATTGCGCTGAAGATGTTGTCCAGAAGGACTACGGAAGCTCCGCAACCGAACCAACCAGCTCAGAGAACACTAATAATTGCAAATACTAATGTATTATTATTGATACATCAAATAAGATATTTTACCCCCCTTTTGTTAGTGTTGTGTTAGCATTTGACTGATTTAGTTCCGCATAAATCATCTTTAAGAAGTATTGAAGATCCAGAAGGTCTGAACAGTTGTTTTCCCCTTGGTTTAAGGCTCCTGTCTATGTCTGTTGGATATGGCCATGGGAAGTGGAAGAAATGAGAAGGCTATCTGATTGGACCCAGCATAAAATAGTGTATCAGCGTTTCTTACGAATCGTGTGATTTATCACATGTGATGGAGTAACTGTGTGAATGTATCATTTCTCACGCATTATTGTGATTTAGCGCGTGATCAACTCATCGTCTTTTGTCTCACCTTGGTCTTTGTCAGATCGTCATCAACCTATCAGGATAGATATATTTCCAACCAATAAGAACAATACATTCCCATGGCTGTGAGCTGACTTTATTATGGTTAAGAAAATGTATAAATATACCATGTGTTGTCTCTCAAACCATATAGTCTAGTAATAATAGAATATCTTACAGTCACAGGCCGGCCTTTGTATTTTGATATTTGCGTGGCTCAGGGAATCAGAAGGTACAACGGACAAATAGGTACACCAGTGCACCAATCGAGTTCATTACCGTTAGAGTAATTAGCAGGTGGTGACATAACAAAATAGCAACGGATTTATTCTATATATATAAACATTATTCCCTTGCATTCTGAGTGGAACATAGGGCTGGCTTCAACAACACATCTCCACTTTGCTCTGTTTTCTGCCGTCCTCTACAGCTGGGTCCACTATTGACCAAACTCTCTCATCTCTTCGTCACACGATATCCTCCATATCATCCTCGCACCGACGAACCACTCGTCACAGCTTCCCCTTTGGATTCCACTCGAGCAATGGCCTGCATTGCGTGCGATGTCATTCAGCGGCCTCAATGTATGCCCAATCCATCTCTCTACACTTTCTCCTACATATTTGTTGAGCAACCGGCTCTCGCCTGTTGGTTTGTTCCCATAGTTTCTTGTTGCTTATTCTTTCTAGCCATTTGGTCTTCAGTATGGAGCCAGCGAAGTGGGTAGCTGTTGATGAAAGTCTGCAACAGGCTGTTGGAAATCCTCTTAGTGACACGCTGGCCAAGTTTCTGACGCGTATAGAAGAACCGACTTCACATTGGTGTTGAAAATGCGAATCTCGTTCCTTATGCTGAGTGCAGAATATTTTCAAACTGGTTTCAGATTGATGAAGGCGTATCTAACCTTTCCGACTCTGACTTTGACATCTTCATCCGTTCCGACTGCCTGTGGTTGAAACTGTGCTTCCTGGTCAGATAAGTGATGGAGGTAACTAGCGAGTGAGTGACCTTGGGGCGGTACGCTTACTGAGCAAGTTAGTAAAACCGAGCAAATAACACGATCATCATGAATGAAATATGCTTAACGCGAAGAGTTATGATACTAGACGCGATAACTAGTAAGTTTTAGCTCTTAGGTCAGGTTTGGGAAAGATTTAAGCCTTTTTTGACTGACGAGTGCCAACTAGCACGAAACCTAGGTTCAAGGCTTCCTGCCGATTGCCTCCAACCATCTAATATCGAGATTTAAGCCTTGACAACAGGTTAGGATTGGTTTGAAGTTAAGGTTAGAGTTAGGTTAAGAAAAGATTAGAAGACCTAAATGAATACACCTTATACAATGTGGCTGAATTACTCTATTGACAATCCAATCCAAAAGGTAAAAGGCATTTTTGTCACATGTCACTTTTCGTTGCCACATTCAGAAAATGTGTTAGCCTACTCAAGTAATTATTGTTCCGTTTTATGTACTTAAAGAAGTAGAAGATGTTAAAAAGAAGCAAAACACTTTTTTTTCTCTTCTTCAGAAAAATGACAGTTCAAAAATACGTCGTAGTTGTCCTAGCAAGATTCATAAAGTTGAAAATATAAGTCCAATTGATTCATATTCTTCTGTAATTATTGATGGGAAAAAATACTATATTACTGTGGTTAGTTAAATTTAAATTTTCCTGTTTGTTTGTTTGCTTTATTACTTTTTTTTGTATTCCTTTGCACATTCGGAGTGGGGGAAAACACAAAACTTCAGGCTTCTGAGTTTCGAAGTTTAGTAGCACAGTAAGTGGTGTTATTCCTTTATTTTAACGGGTGTGCAGTGGGATCACTAACCTCACACACACAACCTACCTTTCCTCTTTACTTGGGATTTATTATTATGGGCTAACCGAGGTTTTGTAGTGTGTCGTCGGTCGGATATCGATCCCCAGACGACTAATTAAGGCGGGGTTGGTGAGGATTCTGTCGCCATACCCATGACTCATCGTGCGTCGGTGGCATAGCGGCTTGGACGCTTGCCGATCACCATGTTCATGTTCCGGGGCTCGATCCCCGGCCGACGCAAATTTTCTTCATTATTTCAAACTTCAGAATTGTTTGTGATGATTTTTACGTAGTGCATTGTTCAGTTATCATTATTTTATCACGTTCATTATGTTTTTCAACATTGTTCCTATGATGTTTTTTCCCACCGAGTGAGTGAATGCTTATTTACGTATTATGGAGGAGCATGGAAACAAACTTAAAATAACTAATTTTGTAACTCAAAAATGGGATGACTTGAACGAAGACAAAGAAAATTACACACACAACGAACAATACAAAAAAACGGAAGGCTAAGGGAACACACCGACCGAAAGCTGCTACCTTGACGTGGTGGTCGGGCTTGAACACCGCAATGACCCGACAAGCTATACTGGATTGAACTTATGTTCCTGTAGGTTGTTTGGATAGCGGTTAGACAAAAAGCAGCTACCCAATCCAATGCCATGACTCAAACAAAATCACAAAATATCATGCCGGATCGGTCGGGGCCCGGATTAACAACAACCGCGCTTCTTGCTGCCGTGTCACAGGGCAGAAGTGATAAATGTGATACTGAGACACGCCAAATGAAAACACGGGAATGGGTCCATGGTAGTTGTAAAAGCTGGACTAGTTTCTCTTGAATACACAGCTCCGGCTTTTCGATGCATATGGTAAGAGCTTCTGCAGCACAAAGAAGTCGGAAACACACTGCCTTTGGTAGATTTTTGTTTAGTTTGTAAATGATTCTGAATGGTCAGCCAGTTTAGATGCTGTGACAGATATTGACGAGGTGTTCAATTATGGCGCTTCTGATTGAACCAGTGCCTCCTCTTTGCAGCCAAGCTGGATGATGTTCTCTAACATGTTTTAATAAGATCCGGATAGAATGACATATGTATCTAGCTCCGCACGAGCAGGTGAACTGATATATGCACATTGGTGATCATATGCAGAAGTCTATCCTTACTGTTGCTCCGAAGTGGTGGGCGGCTAGAGAAAATATCCCCCTTAGGGTTGCTGCAGGAAAAGTCTTCAGGGGATTGGAGATTCTCCTTTTAAGGATATCTGCTGCTAGGTCTCCCCTGAATTCCAGATTCAAATGAAGTATTTTCTTTGGCCCTGAAGTGCATTCTTCTCTTGTTGGCTTTGGTTTCATGTTCTTCTCCACGAAACGCAGTGGGTATCCATTTTGAACCAGACTGCTTCTGAGAAATAGGAGCTCTTCTTCTAAACATTCATCTCTACAGCATCTCAACTGACTCGTCATTCAGAGTCATTGATAAAGTAAACAAAAATCTACAAAAAGCAGTGTGTTTCCGACTTCTTTGTATTGCAGAAGCTCTTACCATATGCATCGAAAAGCCGGAGTTGTGTTTTCGAAAGAAACTAGTTCAGCCTATACAACCTACGTGGACCTAGTTCGATATGTTCCCTTAGCTTTCAGTTTGTTTGTTTTGTTCGCTGTGTGTGTAATTTCCTCTCTTTGTCTTCATTCAATTCATCCCAATTTTTTCAGTTATAAAATCGGTTATTTTAAGTTTGTCTCCATGCTCCTCCTGATCACACTTGTAATCCATTTATATATGAAATGTACGCATCCACCCACCGGGTTTCAAACCCATGACCTTCTGATTACAAGGCAAGCTCGTAGACCATTCAGCCACTGGAAAGTGATCTAGTGGCCCAGAAATTCTAACTTTTACCAGTCATTGTCCTCGGCGAGTGTTTGTCCTCACTTACAAACGGATTGACCCCACTGGTCATGACTATTCACTAGAAAGAGCTCCAATCAACTTCGTCAGTCACTCACTAACGAGCATCAGATTAATTTTCAAGAGTTACTTTGTAGGGATTTGATTTGTTTCAGAGTTCAACCATGGATAGATATCAGATCAAGAGAACCATTGAAAACCAGTTGGGACTGCTGGTAAGCTGCTTCGTTAACGTATTTCCCTCGTCATCTAAAGTTCCTCGTCTCCATCCCAGGCGGCCTCACGGTGCATGTTGTTGAAGAGTCCCAAACTAGGTCGAAACAACTATCCAGTACGCTTCCAACTGGTTTTCAGTGCTTTGCTCTAACCGATGTCAATCCGTAGTCATCACCAACTTGAAACAATTGAAATTCCTACAAACTGACTCTTGAGAGAGAAAAAAAAGAAAAACCTGAAAATCAAGTCATACAGTGACATTTAGGTATTCTTTTATGTGAACAACTGAATTCATGCATTCTTTAGGCTATATATTATTTTACTTTCCTTTGTCACAAAGATAGATATGGTAATAATTTAAAAGAATACATGTTAATGACAGTCGGATTAACGTACTTAGTATTTTTTTTAAAGATTTGCCTGGACCCATCACTGCCTAACCATTTATTGTGTTTATACTTTATTCTTCAATTAGCCCTATCTTTTAAGGTGTTTTGTTCATCACTAAACTACTGTTATTGAGTATAGATCTAGTCACATCTTTCTCTCTCTCGATAAGGCTTATTTGACAAGTGTGGTATATGGCATATACACAAACTAGTCAGCACATGTTTTGTTTTACACCTAGGGTAATAGATGTTAGTCTGTGACTTACAATTGACGTGTGGGAACTTGGCATTTGTTCAAAACTCAGTGTAAATGAATTAAATTAAATTGACTGAATGTATGAAAGTCAACACCTAAGCCATACATACACACACACCCTTACAAGTTTCTACTGTTTGCTGTGTCATATTTTTGTTTAAGTGGAAGTAGTTAGGTAGTTACTTGGGTTCTAGTGGGAAGTTGTGACCAGTAGGGTGTGATGACAAATACTCGCCGAAGACACTGGCTAGCGGTGCGCTATGTTTTAAATTGTCAGAAGTTGGAATTCATGGACTGGCCATTGGATCAGGTTCCAGTGGCTGATGAATGGTCTACGAGTTAGCTCGCCTTGTAACCAGAAAGTCTTGAGTTCGAACCCTGTCGGTGGGTACGTGCTGCTGAAGAGTATCAAACTAGGCAGACGAAACAGCTGTGCAGTACTCCCAGCTTGTTTTCCAATGGTTCTGTAACCAATGTCAGCTCATAATGAACTCCTGTAACACGATGTGGAACACTTCTGTGTATCTGTGTTACAGTTCACTTAATGTTTTGTGTTTCTTTACCTTTAAAAGTGAAACATCAATAGCAGCAGTGTGTACCTTAATGAATTTAGTAGTTCCCAGGACCTAGTTTGTAGGGATTTGATTCGTTTCAGGTTTCTGACCACACGGGTTGATACCAGTTAGAGAACCATTGAAAATCAGTTGGGAGTACTGGACAGCTGTTTCATTCTAGTGTTTGTGACTTATCGGCAGTATTAACTCTTGCAAATGCTCACCAGTGACTGGTGGTTACAGGACGAAATTGATTGGAGTTGATTCTAGTGAGAATTCGTGACCAGTGGGGACGCCATCCGGTTGGGAGTGAGGACAAATACTCTTCATGGATATGAACATCGGTTGGTGTCAGTCGAGCTAAAATCATACATTTATTGCCCTTGATGAATTTGAATAAAGCAAGAACAACAGCAATTTTTGCAGAAAATTAAATGGCTTCATCATTGATTATTTCGTTGGCTTCTCATCAGCTGCTTACAGCCCAAAATCATAATTAAGTTTATCTACAGAAACAATTTTAACATACTTCAACAGAATTCATTTTTAAACAGAAATCAATCAGTTATTATATGCATACAATGCTAATAATAGTAATAATAATCACTTTATCCCAAACAATAATAATCATACATAATGGAAACTTTCGCCACTACGTAATCAGATGAAGGAGAGGTGAAAATATCCAGTTACCAGGGTAAAGGAAGACTGATAACCGCTTCTTTCGGAACACATAAATTGGGTTTCAGTCGGCAAACTTGAAGAGAATTGAACTCTTTTACCCATTGATAATTTTGAACGACCTTGCGACGTCCACCACATGACCCGTGTCAAGGAGATGCCTGCCAATGACACTGTTTAAAGCATTTGTTCCCTTTAGACATAGGCTTTTTGGTACATGTTCAGAAAATCGGAAGTATGCAGTTCTTTTTCTGTTCTTCCAATGTAACTGCTCCCGCAGATACATGTAAATTTGTTGCAGACAGTTGGAGTTAACATGAGAGGGATATCTGGCGATTTTCGATTTCACCAAAGCAAGTCGCTCGATGGACAGGAATCAGCTTAGTTGTAGGACAAGCTCTGCCTTGTGATGTCCTCAATCTTCTGTTGACAATTGCTGTAATATTTTCGCAGTGGGAAAAAAATAACGCCAACAACATTCAACTTGATTTTAAAGGTGATAATATAACAGCAATTTTCAACACTGCTAGTCACTATCCAACAGACAAGATTTTTTATAAGAAAGATTATAACCATAATGTCTGGTATACACTGAGACTTTAATAATCTTTGCCTCCTTGACTTCATTATTTATAATTTCAATGTGATTAGATCTTCTTCAGATCACATCTATATGCATTTCTCGTGTCCAAGAGGTATTGCTGTAGTATTTAGCGCATAAAAGCCGGTTGCCTAGCAGTTCTATGCATGTCTTTACACATAATAATAAGCTACGCATCTGAATTTGGTGATTTTACACCTACGTGCACCCGTACTTTCATAGGGCTGATTGGTTAAAAGTCCAGCGTCTAGATCCATAAAGCACAATTTCATAAGTAAGTATGGTAGGAGGATTTTCTGTCTCACAACATATATATTTGTAATGGGAGAAGACAAGTGACCTGTTAACGGACTTTTCTGTTGAGGAAAAACACACATTTCTGTTCGGCTAGGTCAACGGATAGATAATGAACCGTTCTGATTGGTTGTTGATTTTTTCAAAGTTGAACCTTGAAATTATTTCCTGACCACAACGTAAGCGAAACTCAGTATTGAGAAATAAACACTTCTACTTCTGTAGCCACTAACTACCTAGAATGTTGTTTTCAATTTCGTCTGCTTCGTACAAATGTGTGTCTATATATACTGCTGATAAATCTCGTTAGTAGTACACTTCAGGTGTGTTTACATTTGAAGCTGAACAGTGGATCTTCACAAGTAATGTGCTGCTGCAAATGTCATTTAATAAAATAGTGAAATTTTGTAATTCAGTAGTAATTCCAATATTCTTTCTGAAAAACATTTTTTTTCTACATATACTTCTATTGTTATTATAGACTGATGATCAAGGAGTGGCTGCCTCAAATATGACACTGAGAAATTCAGCTGCTTTAATCTCTGAACAATGGAGGTATTCTGGTTCACATAATCGAAAGCTGAAACAAATTAAAAAGTTCTATAAAAAATTGGAATGTTACATCTCTGACTGGTAGGTAGTTCTCATTGTCTTTCGAATTTTACTTTTTAGCACTCTAGTTAAAGTGATCAGCATTTTATGCATTTATTTATTCATTTATTTTTAGTAATTTATTGAAGTGTGGAGTAGAATTCATTGGTTTTGGTCCATCATTTGGTGTTGAAAAGCTTTCTTTTTAATTCATATGAATAATCCCCCATCTGTCATCTGAGGTAGTGACAACTAGTGGTGTCCGTCAGGGATGCCGACTATCCCAATTTCTATTCAATTTCATCATAGATATACTAATGGACTTAACCCTAAGTGTCTTAGCGACTCAGGGATTGACTTGTTACCAGAGGATAATCTCGTTGACTTAGAATGTGCTGATGATATAGTTTTTCTAGGTGAAGATGCTGACAAAATACATCTTCTGAAAGCAGTCTTCGAATGTTTGGTGTGCGATTCGCTCCCATCAAATGTAAGATGATGGGGCTACATGACTGGACTTCATTGACTCTTAGATTAGAGATAGGAAGGAATGAAGTGGTGGAGCGCGTTGATCACTTCATTTATCTGTGAAGTTGCATCAGCCAACCCCAACGAGTTGATCGCTGACGAAATCTTATCATGGATACAGAAGGCTCGTTTAGCATATGCCAGTTTACGCCATCTCTGGCTTAGTAGATGTGATATCCGGCTGGCTGTCGACCAAAGGGCGTGTAAACTGCTCAGCATTCCTCCCTGTCCTCCTTTATGGCTGTGAGCGAGACATGACCATTGAAAGTGGACGACATGAAGAGGCCAACTAGCTGTCTTTGATCATAGGTGTCTGTGTTCTATCCCCCGTGTGAAGTGGTTTAATATGGTAAGCTATATTGAGGTTAGGTGTCGGTCGAGTGCTAGTTAGGTACGTGGGAAGGGAGGTCAATCGATGAGGTTGTGAAGTTACACAGATTGAGATAATTGGGACATGTGTTACGTATGCTTAGTCATCGCCTTCCTCGACGGGCAATGTTAGCTGACATACATAGGGTGAGGTTGGGAAATAGCCAGTGGTGGTCAAACCAAAACATCAGTCAGTGAAATCCACAACAGTTAGTTTAAGCTAGCCAGTCACATAGGGAGGTGTACACTGAATTCCTGGTTGGGGTCCTCGGGTCTGTAAAAACCTATGACAGTGGAAGACGATCGGTGAAATTGTAACAACAGAAAACAAGGGCCAGGCAACAGATCGCTTATTAAGGAAATCAACACATTTATATATTTTCATGTACATTATTATACATTATTGTTGGCAGACAAACACAGTCTTCTGATTGGTTGTTTCTCACTGAAAGTTAATCTTTCATCTCTTTGTGACTGTTTCTTGAATGTCAGATCATCTATCTGCTAATTGTTTCCGCCTACGCAAAGTCTGCTATCAGTCTTTGTTCTTGTTTTCACATGACTAATATTTGGGACATAAACATTGACGTAAATTACTGTCTAGCAATCTGGCTAGCGACCAGCTGTCACCACAACGTGACTCAAAATCGTTCTCAACGGCTGGCTCAGATGCGTCCACTTCTTGTGACTTTTGATACCCCATGAAACTATATTGTTCCTCATCATTAATATTCTTTTTGTCTCACACCTTCTCTTTACTGTCTCTATTTTGCATTCCCTTTTACTTTCTTCTCATGCTTTGTGTGTTACATGAAGTTTGGCGACTCGAACTGCTGCACATCGGTGCAAAGTTCTATGTTGAAACTAGTCAATCAGACAGTCAGTAATCCGCCACCCAGACACTGATGGAAACAAAACACGTAGTTCAGAGAGGAGGCTCTTATCGGCGAACTCTTTTTCTTTATCTATGCAGTCGCATTTAAATACAGTTTCTCATGAAATAGGGTAGTCACATTGTAACAAGAGAAGGCAAGACACGGAAGCCAAGGTATATTCTTCATTGGTCGAACCGCTGTTTATATATATATATATATATATATATATATATATATATAGTTCAGTTTATATTCTTTAACCAATCACTGAGCCACCGTGTGATTTCGGTTTAAATCAAGCGACATGAAATAGAATGATCAAATATACATAGTATTCTTTTGTCAATGCATAACCGTGGGAAATGTATTCTGTCTGTAACATCAAGTGGAATGTTCAAATAGATAGATTGTATTCTGTTGCTAATGCTGCATTGAACTGTGTGAATATGTGAGAATAATATTCCGTTGGCACATATTGTCTGTATCACACAACCATCACAACATAAGTGATGAGTTGTCATATTCATAGTTGCTGTTAGTATTAGTCGATATATAATAGGAGGAGTTGAATAAGAAGTGTATGAGAGATATATGTAGTCATCAGACGAATCACTTAGTGAATGAGTTGTGATCAGGATGTGCACTTACAAACGAAGGAAAGCATGCAATGCCATACGAATTCCAAAGAAATACAAGAGTTACGAAGGTCAAACAAAAATTAAGTCAGTATAAATCAACAAGGTTGTTACCATGGTATTATTAAAAGTGGTTGAATAATTTCCTTTTGTACGTATATCTCAGGTTTCTCTAACTGTGAATAGCTAAAGCTTTAATAGTCTAGCTTTAATGTCTACGATCTCTTTCTCACGTTAGGTGGTATAATAAGGTAAGTAATGTTGACGTTAGGCGTAGAGTGTTGGGCAGAGAGGGAAAATCAATCGACGAGGCTATAAAGTTACATAGATTGAGATGGCTAGGTCACGTGCTGTGCATGCCTAACCATCGCCTCCCCCGACGGACGGGCATTACTAGCTGATATAAGTGCAGGTTGGAAAAGAGTAAGTGGTGGCCAAACAAAAACATGGCCTCATCAATCCATCAAATCCCTGACACTTAAACTGAGTCAGGTAGGTAGGGAGATGCAGACTTCCGGGTTGGGGCCCACCCTCGGGACTCTAAGAATCAATGGCTGGAGACAACAGGTGATATGGCTCAAAGTCGTTGTCAATGGCTTACGCAGATGTATTCAGTCTCTGTAATCTTTCATATTCCTTTTTACCATTACTCATTCTGTTTCACTCTTATACCTGTCAAAACTCTATTGATCCTCTTCACTCATTTTCTTGTCTACCTTTGTGTGCTACTTGGAACGTGGCAACTCGAACTGGTGCACTTCGGTGCCAAGTTCTATGTTGAATCCAGACACACAGAGACAGAATAGTGCAAAGGAGACGAAAGCGTATTGCTTTTGGCAGATTGTTCTTCACACTTTGTAGATTACCATTGAAAGAGGCGTCTTTTTGTTTGCTCTGGTTGACCTCTACTGATTTGATTCTTGTTTGTTTGTTTTTCTAACTCCATTACAACTCTTGTATCTCCTTAGAACTCGTACAGCACTGAATATTTTCCTTTGTTTGTGTGTGTATTCTGAGTACAACTCATCACTTTTGTTATATTACCCTTTTTCATGAAAAAAGTAACTGTAAATAATGTGATTGTACACCTAAGGCGGAAAATGAATTCGTAGGAAAGAGCCTCTTCTCTGAAACTACGTGTTTTATTTTTATTCTTGACTCTTCGACTTGTTTGTCTGTGTTTATGTGTGGACCTTAAATCTCTCAAATTGTAAAATTTAATACATCCAAAGAGGATCTCTTTGATGTGTTTTGCATTCTCAGTGCAATCATAATGCGTTATGTTGTATTCTTGAATGATGCAGAAAGGCGGCTTGCTAATTCTATAGAGCCGTAGTTTATTGCTTGTCGGAGAAATAAAATAAATGTATGCTTCACATTCTGGAAACGTAGAGTAGTAGTATCCAGTATTTGTCCAAGTCTAGACAGTTTTAGCTTTTTTGGGCTTCAGTATTTCCGATCTCTGGACTAGAGTGAAATCGAGGCATAATTAACGGTAACATGGCCATCATTATTTTGATAAGGGCATGGAAGATGGCTATGTACTTACAGGTTTGGTCACGTGTTGACATCAGTTATGGAGCCTGGGAATACTGGACAGCTGTTTCGTTCTAGTTTGGGACCCCTCATCAGTAGGAACCTAGGACCTTTTGGGTTACATGGCGACTTCGTAGACCATTCAGCTACTGGGACTGGATCTAATAGCCCATGGATTTCAACCTCTACCGATCCGGGATATATATAGCTCGACCTCCAGCTAATTTAATAGACGAGTAAGTGGTCTTTTACCTGACTTGGTCATTGAATCGGGTTCCAGTGGCTGTAATCATCTGCGTGCTCACCATATAATCGGAAGGTCCTGGTTTCGAAGTTCACTGGGTGCGCACTGATGAAGAGTCCCAAGCACTAGGACGAAACAGCTGTCCAGTACCCTCAGGTCTTCCTGTGGTTCTCTAACTGCGATGCCACCTCGTGATCATACCTGTAATCAATCAAACCCCTGCCAAACCAACACTTTGACTATTCATTTGTCTTTCTTCTGATAAGCCCGATTATTACTGAATTATTCTTCTTTTCTATTCCTTAACAAAACTTTTTTTAAACTTTACATAATTTTGAAATGCTACTTTGTTCAGCTCACATATACCAGACATATTTTAGCGTATCACAGTCCTCCAAAAACTAGTCCTATACTGAAAATGACCTTCATTTCGACCATGTCTCTACTAGACATCTTTCTATGTTTAACAATAATAATAGTAATCATACCTGATACATCCCATTAGTAAACGTATACAGCCTGTTTTTCTGTTTTGACTGTCTGTGTCATGGCGATGCATGAGTCATCATAACAAGTTAACAACACTGTGATAGTTAGTTTCTATTTTACTAAAGTGCATCGGTTGTATGAGTCATTCTCTGTATGTGTGTCATTCTACTTTAGTGACTGGATCCGTATCTAATATTATCTTCCCTCCAGTTTATATTTAATAAATAAAGGTGACATGTGGTCACATGTCACTAGGCTGTCTGTTGGTTTTATACATCATGTAAACATTTGTGTTACTGGTTTGTGATAAATATCGAATTATTTATTTGACCTTGAATCACCACCATCATTGACATGAAGTCAATTGGATGATGGCGACTAGCAGTGGAATCCAGGATGCGCATTTCGCCCCATTTGGGACTCGTCATCTGGATGTACTTTCATTTCCCAGTGAGTGTGATGCTGCTCCCACCGAGGCTTGAACCCGGTGCCCATAGTTTCAATTAATAAAACCCATTGCAAAAGAGGAATGCAGGTGCATTCAGATGACGAGTCCCAAATAGGATGAAATGCGCATCCACTAGATTCCACTGCTAGTCACTCTTCACCAATTGACTTCAGGTTAACACATGAGCAGACATCGTCGAAACATCTGCACTAGGAGCCAACATATCAACCTGAGAACGAGCACTTCGGTTCAATCAATCGACGGGAAAGTCTAACTTGAATTAAACATTGATATGAGTTTGAAGAACTGCCAGACTAAAATTGTCTCATGTACTCCGAGCTACAAAATTTTTTTTAACCTTCTGTGAACAAGGTGATCGATCATATCTCGGTGATTAACAACAGTGATATAATAATATGGCTCCTGAGGAAAGCAGCAAAAGAAAGAGTATTCAATGCATCAGAGGTACACTGTCTCTCTTCACAATTACTCCTACTTTACGTTCGGGATAATAAGTATAAACTACCTAATTAATTTAGCCTTCTTTATGTGTGTATCTACCCGCTTGACTGCTCCCCCTCCCGTAGTTAGTTACATTGGGTATACAGTTCGACAGGTTCATCATCGTATTCCCGAACTTCATCCCGTATATTTGTTGACCAAGCAAGCAAACAAGTTCCGTTTTAGTAGACCTTGTAGGCGACAGTGAGCATAAGGTTGATATTAATATATATATTTACAGTTATTTACCGCATTACGATCAATATTAATTTCGCTCTGTCAGTTGGTCTACTGCATATATCTGAAGCCATCAAAAATCCAAATGAAGAAGTCAAACCTGTGTGTTCCATTGAAATTCGTACAGCTACTTTCCTTACTTTGGCCATAGACACAGGAATGTAAAAAACCTGACAGTTAACTTCGCATTTTGCCTATTATTCTCTATTGTTCCCCCTTAGTTTTTCCAGGGCTACTGAAGAAAGACTACATCTTATTACGTAGGGTGTTAAAGGTTGTCAGCAGGGTAAGCAACGTGCCACTTAACCAGCTTGTTAATATTCTGGTTGACAGGCACATGGACTCATGTGAAAAATGGGCCGAATCCATTTTATCTAACTCACACCACCCTCTTCATTCACAACTCTCCCCTTGCATCTCATCAGGCAAAACCAGAAGCCTATATCGAAAACTATATGCTCGCACTAGCAAGTACAAAAACTCAACCATACCCTACTTAGCTCGTGTTCTGTGCGATAAAGAAAGCATTAGGCGTGATACCTATAACTTGTTAAATAGTCAGTAGAACAACTGGATCTCGTCTTTCCAACTCATATCATATATAGGTACAACATTTTCTTTCTTTCTTTTCCTATTATCTCTCTCTCTCTTTTTCCGTTATGTGCTACTTTGTTTCTTTTTTCCGCTTACGCCAGTAAATGTGATAGCACCTACTTTTCTAATATCTTCAAACACTGTTTCAACTTTGGCTTTGCTACCGACATGCCAATATGTTGTTGTCATAATGAACTGAGATTTCCTTAATCTATGTAGAATTTTATTTATTGATAATGTACTAACTGGATGCAATACTGTAGTAAAAATGCTGAGAATTCCTTTCTGTATCACCAGTACTGTTTTGGAATAAAGCAAATGTTTATTATTAAGTTTCACCCCCCCCCTTTAAGCCTTTTACAAGTTATCATTGTTTATCTCTATGTGTTTATACTCATTCACATGCTCGTGTGGAACTGATTACATTAGACGTTGTAAGCGTGTTCTCTGTAAACGCGTAGCTGAACACTACCACCCGGTTTGGTTAATGAAAGGTGAGCAAAGGAAGACAAAGTCTTCAATTTGTGAACACTTTGAAGAGTAGTAGTAAGGTCATTCAACCTCTCACACGTTATTTATCCTTTAAAGTTATCTATAGGACCAAATCCAACCACTTCAAAAGCTTATGTTTTCTCCACTTATGCCCAGCCGAAGCTGTAGTCATACTTGGACAGAAATCTAAATTGTATGTTCAAAAACGTTTCGTTAAACCGCTTTCTTTACCTTGGTCATAGTAATGTTCTTTTCATTTACCACTTGAATTCATTCCACTTCACTTCACCCACTTTCGTCGTCTTTATTGTTATCATCATTGCACTCTTAGTTTTTTTAAGACGACACTTGACCTACTGTTTTTGAAATCTTAACACCAATTCACTCAATTAATAATCACAAAAAGTTTTGTAATTCATCCACTTCAACTCAACCCCCTTAGTACATCATTTCAATTATCTTTATTCTAATCATATGTATGTTGATTGAGCAACCTCTAATGCCACTGAATGCCTTTTTCCGTAATATAAGTACAGCTGTGCAGCTTGAAAATGAAGTCGTTGAAAAGAGATATTTCTTCACTGAACAAAAGCTGTGTTTTTCCTTCATCGGCTTGGACACTCACTTATTCGGTGAGGGAATTAGGTCAAAGGTGTGAATACATCAAATAATAACGGTATGAAATGCAATTAAAATATTTGTGATTATAATCATGGTTAAATGTCAAGTGGCAAAATAATTAATGTCATATATAGAATGATACATAAGACGGGTGTATAGATTTTGGAAAGGTGTACATAATTACAGGATTAATAGGCAAATTTAAAATGTTACATAACATGGTGTGAAATTTGATAAGATAGAATTCAATATTGTAAGAAATAAAAATATGTAAATTAGTAATTTTGGGTTTAAAATGTCAAGTTGGTCAAAAGGAAAAGATTCAGAGTGAGAATTTGTAATAATAATAATGATAATAATAATAATCGTAGTAATAAGGGAAAAGTACATAGAATAACTAAATAAACAAAATAAATAAATAAATGTCTATCCCTCTACGGTCAAGGCAGAAGTAAGGATTGTACATACTTCTTTTGTACACAAAGGTCTGGCTTAAAGTCATGAATTGCCAAGGCCTCAGCGGCTTCTAGAAGTCTGTAACGAAGGCAACGCGGGAAGTCAGCATGAATTCTATATATTATCTTGAAATCATGGTCATGGTTGACAGAGTGACAGAAGTCGATCAGGTGTTCTAGAATAGAGCTTTACACACAATTCCTTTCTCCCTTGTATAACCATGTCACTGGAATATGTTCTCGTATCCGTGTGGACAGCGTCCTCTGATTACGACCAATGTACCTTGCTCCACAAGAGCAGGTGAACTGATAAATGCACAGCTGAGGCCTTGGCAATTCATGACTTTAAGCCAGACATCTTTGTGTACAAAAGAAGTATGTACAATCCCTACTTCAGCCCTAGCCGTAGAGGGAAATTTTTGTTGTTGTTTATTTAGTTATTCTATGTACCTTTCCCTTATTACTGCGATTATTATTATTATTCTGATTCCGCTTGTCATTCTAAATTCTAAATTATTATATTTTATTTTTACAATATTGAATTCTATCTTATCAAATTTCACGCCATGTTATGCATCATTTTATATTCGCCTACTAATCCTACAATTATGCACCCCTTTCCAGCATCTATACACCTTATGTATTATTCTATATATGACATTAATTGTTTTGCTACTTGACATTAAACTATGATTATAATCACAAATATTTTAATTGCATTTCATACTATTATTATTATTATTTCATGTATTCACACTTGATTGTATCTACCAATTCAACTGCTGTTGTGGTGGAGTGAGTTATATTGCCTGTTGCTTGATTTTTCCTACCAGTGTCGTTAAATAAAGGTGTAGTTAGAAGGATCAACAGTTCGATATTAGACCACCTGGCCCAAAATGGCCACAAACCCAGCCAGGATTGAAAAATCCTTTTCTATCATCTATCAGGTACCAGATAAATTGCCAAAAGTATCCAGTTACGGAATGCTCCAAACATCAGAGGCCATTACAATTCGCCTAAAATAACCGGTGCTCTGTGTGCAGTGGAAACAGGTCCAATCAATCACTAGTACTACCCTGCCCTGGCCTGCTGTAGAGTTTGCAAATTCACACTGACACACACACACACACACAACGAACACAAAATGTTAACCCAGGAATCTTGTTTCTCTATCCTCGTCCTTGAGATTATCATTCATCCATTATAACATCCATTAATAACAAAACGATATCGTTTTGTTTTTCATTCATTGGGAATACAAAAACCTTTAGTATAATCAAATATCCAATGCCCAAATTCTTTCAAACTGTTAAAAGTGAACTTAGTTTGGACATATATATCATTCATCCATCTGAAGTTCATAATGAATATTATTATTATTGCATCCTTTAATTCCTAGAGGAACATAGGGCTTCAGCCGTGCGTTAGATTCTCTGCTAGAGTCCTAACCTGGCTCCAAGTCTGCCCACATGCTCTCATCTCTTCACATGACCTCCTCCAAGTCACCCACCCTTACACTGACGACCAACTCGCCGCCACTTCCCTTTCGGGTTTCACTCGAGCGATGGCTTGTCTAGTGATGTCACTTGATGGTTTCCTCAGAGTTTGGCCAATCCATCTCCATTTCTCCCTGCCTATTTGTTTCACAATCGCTTCCTGGTTGGTTCGCTCATTGCCAGCGATCTCTGTTGCTGATCTTTTCCGACCGGCCATCTGATCTTGAGTAGTAATGAGCGAAGACAACTGTTAATGAAGGTCTGTAGTTTGTTTGAGATGCTCTTTATGACGCGCAGTGCAAATCTCTGATCCGTATGGTAGCACTGACTGAATTCACATTGGAGTTGAAAATCCATATCTTATTTTTGATGCTAAGTGCTGTTGACCTCCACACAGACTTGAGAGTAGTGAAAGCTTGTGTTGCTTTTCCGATTCTTACTTTGATATCCTCGTCAGTTCCGTTCGCCTGTAGTTGAAACGATGCTTCCTGGTCGGTAGGTGAAAGAGGTTGTTTCTTTCAGGTTCCTCTCATTTATGCTGATTGTTGTCTGTTGTTGTTGTTGCTGTTGGTGGTGTTGCCCAGGAATCTTCATCACCTCTGTTTTCTCTATGTTCACCTGAAGGAAGTCCTATCTTCTCTGGATGCTTCTTCTGTCAACTTGTTGCTTTTCGCTTGCATATCTTCCAGTTTGTGGGAAATCAGACATATATCATCGGCGAAGTCCAGATCCTCCAAGTTTTCTGTCTGGGTCCATTTTATGCCTGTATCCTCGCTGCCCTCCGCTGTTTGTCGCATTATCCAATCTACTGCAATCAGGAAAATCATTGATGATAGTAGGCAGCCTTGTCTTACTCTTGTCCTCACTTCGAAGGATTCCGTAAGTTTCCCGTTGTGGATTACTTGGCATGCAGCATTGTCGTAATGAATATGAAGAGTTTAATACGAACATGACTCATGAGAATACATTACTATACATTCGTCGTCATTCCTAATTACCACATACACATATAACTTGAACTATAATAATCTATTAACTATCTGTCAGCAAATAATTGAATTTTAGATTTTCCCATCGATTGATTGGACCGAAGTGCTCGGTCTCAGGTTGACATGTCTGTCGGCTTCTTGTGCAGATGCTTCGACGATGTCTATGGAGTAAAATTAGAATTTAATTTGTGGATGGTAACTGGCAGTGGAATCTAGTAGGATGCGCATTTCGTCCTATTTGGGACTCGTCCGCCAGCTGGATGTACCTGCATTCCTCAGTGAATGATGGTATTCCCACTGGGTTCGAGCCTCAGTGGGAGTGGGAAGATCATCACTCACTGGGAAATTCAGGCACACCAGATGACGAGTCCCAAATAGGACGAAATGCGCATCCTACTAGATTCCACTGCCAGTCACCATCCACAAATTAACATCAGCAAATAACTTTTGGAATTTTGATATTAATGATTCGATGTTACTCTTTTTTAAAAACCACTGATGTTGTCAATACCAATCATTCTGTTATTATTATGGATGGATGACCGTAGAACCTGATGAAGAAGAGCAGGTTATCGAAAAGGATATTCTTCTTTCAGCAGTAATCTATCTTTTGAAATTTAGAACGGTCATCTTTAATCAATTAAAACATTTTCTTGTATTGCATTAAAAATGCCATATGGATATTAGAGTAGAGTCAGGGATATGAGGATCTAATTGAAAAGTAAAGATTTTTACGCCCAGTCCTTTTGTCTTATAACAAAGGTGTAGTAACGTGTCTCCCCCATTGCCAACTGCTCACTTGATGTGAAAGTCTACTCAGAGTATGACGTGTCCAATCCACGTCAATTTGTTTCAGCCTATTTGTTGAGTAACATAACAGGTTGTTGACTATCTGCCCTAGAGTTGTTTGTTGTTCATCCTTTCCGGTCATCTGAACTTTAATATCAACCAGAAGCCAGCTATAGCTGATTGATAAAAGTTTACAGTGGCCTATTGGCAATGCTTTCAATGACACGAGTGTGTCAAGTATCTGAATTTTATATAGAAAGATTGACTAGACATGAGTATTATAGAAATTCAAATCTTTGTTTCTTATGCTTAGTGTTTTTGTAATTCCTGAACTGATTTCAGAGCAATTAAACTCCTCTCTTGCTTTTTCGATTGTGTTTGGCTTTGACATATCCTCCTCGTCACCAGTGGTGCTGTCTGTAGTTAAAACAAATGGTGCGCTCAATTCAGGGAAGTGAAAGGCCAAATACTTCTTCTGTTGATAGTGCTGTTGTTGTTGGTTTGGTAGCTTCATCACTTCTGTCTTCATGAAGAGCATCTCAAACAAACTGTAGACTTTTATCAACAGCTGTCTTCACTCAATATTCAAGACCAGATGGCTGACCAGAACAAATCAGCAGCAGGGATCTGTGGGAGCGAACCAACCCACAGGAACCGATTGTGCAACAAATATGCAGGAAGAAATGGAATTCGATTGGCCATACTCTGAGAAAACAAACCATCAATTGACATCACTAGACAAGCCCTCGAGTGAAACCCAAAAGGGAAGCGGCGAGTTGGTCGTCAGTGTGAGGGTGACTTGGAGGAGGAGGTGATGTGAAGAGGAGATGAAAGCGTGTTGTGGGCAGACGTGGAGCCAGGTGAAAACGTTGTCAGAGAACCGAACGCAATGGAGACGTGTGGCTGAAGCCCTATGCTCCTCTAGGAATTAAAGGAAACAATAATATTGTAATAATCACCTCTGTCTTCACTACGTACGTATTCACCTGAAGGTCTTGCCTCTTTGTCGCCTCCTCTACCAACTTGTTGGTTTTCGCCCGTGAATCTTTGAGACATAAATCATCCTCATGATTCACTTTGATTGGTATTGTAACGGGAGAAGGCGGGGGAACTTGGTAACAGACTTATCTGTTCTGGAAAAACACACCATATTTATACATTTTTAGCCACAATAAAGGTCAGCGGATAATAAACTACTGTTCTGATTAGTTGTCTATTTTCCGAAGGTTAACCTTGGGGCGAAAAGTTGTCCAGTGAGTTTATTTCCTGACCACAGTATAAACTAAATCGGGATTTGAGGAAAAAAACATCTCTACCTCTGCAGCCAGTCGTTGACTTAAAATGTTGTTTTCAGTTTTGGCTACTTCTTTTCATGAATCTGCGTTTATATATACTACTGATAAATCTTGTCAGTAGTACACGGGGCACAGTAGTATAGCGTTATTTCCCCAGTAGATATATGCGCATGCCTTTTGTTTCATTGTGTACTTACTTTATTTTATTCTTCGGCATTTTGATTTCAGTGTCAGTAAAGACATGTTACGAAAAGTAACTGATCCTGTTGTATCTCAAGGATCGCAGGATAGTACTAGTTCAAATTCTTCTACATCTGATAAGGTAGGTTGCTTTTATGTGGGCCTTCAAATTTCATTTGTGTAAAGTATTATTATTATTTTTTTTTCAAAATCGCACTTTGTTGTTTAGCATGCTGCTGCTGCAGACAGTAATTTATTGCATACCTTTATTTTATTGGTTGTTTCAACTTAAACTCTGTGCTCATTAACATTTATGTATAGAGATGGATAGGATAGGCTTTGTCCAGCATGCATCTCACGGTATGGTATTAGAGGCTAGTTTCGGGAACAAACAGTAGGATATTTGTTCAGTGGTCATTCATTTCTATTTATAGGGTTAAGTAAAATTTATTTTTAACGGAAAATACGCATCCAGACATGAATATGAAACACAACAAAGTTCAGCGAAGAGTCTCTTTTCGGCGGCGAATTCATTCACACTTAGCTGTACAATCGCATTTATACATATATTCATATTTTTGTATGTATGTGTGTGCATTAGGATTGTCAAACAAAAATAAAATGAAGATTAGTTAGAGTTACTGTTTACGTCATCAGAATTGTAACTAGGGGGGGGGTGAAGATTGGTAAGTATTGACAAGGGTCGCTTAATATGAAATAAGATGTTAAATGAAGAAGATGTTACTAAGATGCCATACAAAATTTAAAAAAAGAAAACAAAACATTATTGACAAAGTTGTAGAACTTAGAATTATTCCCAAGGTAGAAGGAAGGGTTGGAGAAGTTTCCTCAGCGTGCATAAATCAGGCTTTTCTATCCGGATGGCTAAGGCTTCGGCAATGTAAAGTATACGAAAGTTTACCGTTTTCAGGAGGCTTCTTTTAACCTTGTATATGAGTTTGAATGAATTATCCGTACATATTGAGTGACCGGTGTTGACTATGTGTTCATTTATAGCACTCTTTATTGATCCATTGTTACCTTCTCTTAGCCAAGGTGATAAAACACGCATCGAACGACCTATATATCTCTCTCCACATGAGCCAGTAAATTCGTAGATACACACAGAAGTGGTCAAATGCGATAGTTTATCTTTAGAGTTGTTGAAGAACACTGGGCGGTTTAATAATGCTAGTCGTAATGTATCAGCAGGGAATGTTCTTTTCGTGGCATTAGATATTCTTCTCTTTAAGATGTTGTCGGCTAGAAGGTCGCCTTTTAACGCCACATTCATGTACAGAATCTTCTTCGGCACTGAGATGGGTTGGTCTTTATTGATTTTCAGCCTTATGCTTTTATCTATAAAAAGCGTGGTGGATAGCCATTCTCAAGTGTAGTGTCTTCACCAAAAGAGTCATCTCTTCTTCTACTGATTCGGTGCTGCATATTCTGCGAATTCTATTCGGAAGAGATATTATCAGGTTCTGCTTGTGGTTATTGATCCAGTGAATTTTTGATATTTTTTCTTTCTTTATTATAATGAAGTCTGACTGACTGGTTTCCACAGAAGTACAGATTTTTGACCTGCTACAACTCATGTACCACATACAAAGGAAGATAAGAGAGGAGAGGAAAAGAGATTCGAAAGAACAGGAATAAGCAGAAATGTCAGGGAGGAAAAATAGTTACACGGAAAAGCGATAGGGTTTAATGGATATGTCAGATCACAGAGAGTGAATGCCGCTGTGCCACTGAGAACGATTTTGAGCAGTATCACGAGTTGTCTCGAATTGTTGATTTTTAGAATCCTGAGGACTACAACCAGTCTACAACTCCCCAAGTGACTGGCTCAAATTAACTATTAAAGACTTTATGAACCGACTGATTCCATATCATGGTTTGATCATCGCTATCTCTTTTCCAACTTGATCCTGTGTCAGCTAACATTGCTCGTCGAGGAAGGCGATGGCTAGGGATTTAGCTTCACAACCTTATCGTTTGATTTTTCCCTCCTCACCTACCACTCGTCGCCTGGCTTTAAGTATTCCTCACTATATTATATAACCTTGCATGAGATATACAACTGAGACACCTATGGTCAAAGATAACTAGCCTTTCCATGTCTTCCACTTTCAGTGATCACGTCTCACAGTCATAAAGGAGGAGGGAGCAAACTGCTGAGCAGTGCACACCTCCTTTGATCGATAGCAGTCCAGATATGACGTCTATTCCGTAGATTCGTAGATCTCTCTTTCGCTGTACTCTGTGGTACAACAAAATCCCAACACACATTAAAGCCATTGAAATTGTAGAATAAAAGACACATAATGCTAAAATAAAAAGGTCATTAAGGGATGCATCAATACCGTAAAATAACTTCCCAAAGTAACCCACTCCCCTCCAAATCGAACTGCTCAGTTGAACCTAAACAAGAAAAACTTGTAAGAATAGAATCTAGGCACTATCATGGAATATAATTCCATATTCGATACAATATTAACAACTGGATGACGTGTTAGGAAACAATTTATCGCTCACAATCATATCAGTGTATTCATAAGGCTTCAGTAATTTCCTTTATGTGCTGTTTTGCTCTCTCTCTCCCCCCTTTTGTTGTTTATTGCAATTTTCCATATTTTCCAGTATATATTGGCGTTGCGTCATTTCGATTGCGCACGTGTTTTTTTAGGTGTTGATTCCGATGAACAAAGATTCTCTCTCTCTCAGTCTCTTTCTCTACACCTAACTATATTACCCCTTGATACTTTCATCCTATCCCAGGTTATTGTATGATTACATGCAAGTGATGAATGCATTAGCCAATGGCTGAGTGAGGTTCTTTTGAAGATTACTTATATCTTAGTAATGTGAATAATTCTAGCCTCTAGAGGTGAATTCCTATGTTCACAGTCATTGCATGGTATTTAGTAAATTATGTTATTTCCTTTCCGAATTCAATCTATCGGGTTCTTAAGCCGACAAATCTTGTTTGTTTGTGTGTGTGTGTGTGAGTAAAATAATCTGGAAACAAGCTCAACCATCGCTAATGCATTCACATACGTATAATCATACGATAGGGTGGGATAGGGCGATGAAAGTATTAAAAATTAATATACTTAGGTGGAGATAGATAGATAGATAGATAGAGAGGATAATCACTGAATCTTTGTTCATCGAATCAACACCTAAAAAACACATGCAGTTGAGATGACGCAACGCCAATACACCGGAAATATGGAAAATTGCAATAAACATTCAAGGCGGAGAGAGCGAACAATAATAATAATGGTGAGTGGTGACTAGCAGTGGGAATCTTCATCTGGATGTACCTGCATTTCACAGTGAGTGAGTGATATTGTTCCCACCGGGGCTCGTACCCAATGTCCAAACGCCAGACCGTTATCCACTAGACCACTTGAGCCACCTCTTGTGCAACGGGTCATATTAATTATTGAATTTAATTTTAGATTTTCCCGTCGATTGATGATGACGTTTTAAATTATGGGTACTAGGTTCGAGCCTTGGTGGGAACACCATCACACTCACTGCTGAATGCAGGCACATCCAGTTGACGAGTCCCAAATATGACGAAATGCGCATCCTGGATTCCACTGCTAGTCAGTCACCCAGGCATCGGTGAAGCATCAAAATTAAGATAAATTGCATTACGCTTCAAGTACATCACTTAGATAAACAATAAGACATTGGAGAATATAACAAGAATTGCAAGCAGAGTAATATCAGTAGTAATAGTTATAATAACAATAACGGACATGATATCGACGCGGTCAAGTCATTCACCATTGTCAGCAGACAAAGAAACAAGAAGATGCTCGCAATTGCAGAGGCTTGTGCAATTCGAGTTCATAAACCAGGTCTCTGTGTACAAAAGGAGATGGTCGTGACTCTGAATCTACCATGGTAATACGTTTTACTTATTATTCTCCCTCTTATTATTATTATTATTCTTGATTCATTTAAAACTATCCTTTATCAGTAGCATTATCTTAACTCACTTCAACACTATTATTATTTTAACTATTACTATTGTTATTACTCTTTACAATTCTTGTTATATTCTCTGATGTCTAATTGTTTATCTAAGTGATGTAATTGAAGCGTAATGCAATTTATCTTAATTTCGATCTCCCATACTCTCTCTCCCCTTATCTATTTAAACATGACCTGGAAAACATTCGCACCTGTCTTTCTGCATGACTAATTCAATGCAGTTTGTTTACTCATCAGTCCTATATCTCCCAATGTAATTTCAAAGTATATAAATCCGTGTGTGTAGAGTATTCAGTTGACGAGGTTCTTTGATCGTTGTCAGCTCATGATGAAATCCTGTAACTAAAACGATACTGTCTTTATTGATGTTTCGCTATTTAATGCTAATAGCTTTAACTAAATAGTTATTATTAAACCAAAATTCTCAGATTCTCAAGTAGTACTCAGTTGACATAGTTCTACATTCAAATTCATCCCTACGATCCTTTGTGCGTCGGTGGCACAGTGGTTAGGACTCTCGCCGACCATGCACATGGTCCGGGGTTCGATCCCCTGCCGGCGGACACCCGATATCTATGGTCGGCCTGAATTTGGGCTACCGATATCCATGCTGAAAATTCCATACTTGTACTGAAAATACGGTGTGGAATCAAGCTGTAAATCAAAAAAAAAAATGTGACTAATATTAATGTCGATCCGTATGTTTTTTAATAAATCTCTTTATTCATTCATAAATAGATTGGTAATCAGTATTTTTCTAATCTTGTGAATCATTCTCAGCATGTTAAATATTATTATTGATTTTCACCGTATGTTGACGTTAACAATGATGGATATGTCCTTGAGATAATGAATCAAACTTGTGATGTGTGTTGTCTGGGTTTTGTGAATAAAAGTGCATAGGTTAAATTCATTTGACAGAGGTGAGAGTGGAACTCAGCTGTCATTTATTCGAGAACAAAACTTTTACCTATTCCACTCTTCCACATGCACACACATACATACATACACCCTTCTTTACTCCCTGGTTAAATTAATCAGGTAATCTGAGAAACAAGCATATGTACGATACTTAGAAGGTCACTCTAATGAAAATAAGTCACCTTTTTAAAGAAAAATATGCCTACATTCAAGTTTGACCATAGATTGATGTCAGTTAGAGACAACCATTGAAAACCAGGGTGACCTGGATAGTTAGCTGTTTCGTCCTAGTTTGGGACTCTTCAACAATACTTACACACTGACTGGGTCTTGAACCCAAGATCATCCAGTTACAAGGACAGTGAGCTTGTGGATCATTCAGCAACTGGGACCCGACTTAATGGCCAGCCCATGAATTCTAACTTCTGCCAAATCATGATTTTAGCGCGACTGAAGCCAGGCGATGTTCATATCCATGAAGAGTATTTGTCCTCACTCCCGACTGGATGGACCTCACTGGTCATGACTTTTCACTAGAGAGTCAGTCACTCACTAGTGAGCGTGCGATTAATTTCTTCAAATTTGCCCACAGTCTCATATCAGTGAGAGAACTATTGGAAAATCAGGTAGTGAGTATCGCACAACTGTTTGGTCCTAGTTTGGGACTCGTCGGCAGTACTCGGTGCGTTCCTACAAACCAACTCTTGAAAATACATACATTCACATAATTTCAAGTGTTATTCAATCAAACCTCATGTTTTTTGAAGATTCAATAGGATTAAAAAAGGGGTAACCACAATGTGTTTATATAATTTGAACAGTTGGTAATTGAGATGCACGTTGAATGTTCAGTTTCACTTTCACTAATGAGATTTTTAGACAGATAGGTGGCATTGCGATGCGATCGCCACTACTGGGTCAATTGTTGGCTGATTATTGTTTATATGGTAAAGCGTGAAAACTCTCGACTTATTCAGACTATTGGTGTCTTTGACATTTATAGAAAATACTTAGACGACACTTTTATTATCTTCGATAAGTATGTAATTCTTGATGATATCTTGTTTGCTTTCAACAACTCCTATCCTTCTGTACAATTCACTATAGAAAAGGAATCTGAACTAAGCATTCCCCTTCTTGATGTGTATGCCTCAGTAGACGTAATGACGGATCTCTCAAAAGATCCATTCACCGGAAATGTATATGTGGAATGGACAACTAAGAAATTTTTATGGTTGGGGTGCCTATCTCCACGAAAAGGAACTCAATTCATTCACTGTGCTTTAGGATGAGAAACATTTGTAGTTCTAAAAGCTTTGACTCAGAACTTTCTTTCCTTAAAATCGCGTTCCCTGATCACGGTTGCCCGACCCCTTTTATTGACAAAAAAACTAGAGATAAGCTGTCCAAACGTGTCACTCACTCAATTCCAAAGAAAACCATATTCATGAGTTTGGTATTCAAAGGTGATCAGGCTTCAGAATTGCTCAAAAATCGTCTCTCTGAATCAGTTAGTTCTTGCAAAATTACAAATGCCGCTCATCAACCGTAAGTTTTTCTCTGTCTCTTCAATAAAACATAAGCTCCCTCGTCTGGCCACTTCGATGTGTATCTATCAATTCACCTGCTCTTGTTCAGCAAGGTATAATGGCTGCAACCAGAGAATGCTTTCCACGAGAACATATTCCAGGATGGTTTTACCATGGAGAAAGGAAGAGTGTGTTAAGCTCTGTTCTAGAGCACTTGGTCAACTTCTGTCGTTCTACCAACCCTGAGGTCATTTATCAAATTCATGCTAACTTGCTGAGTTTTTTCTTCGTCTAAAGACAGCATAGGCCTTAGCCATTCATGAATTTAAGCCACACCTCTGTGTACAATAGAAATATGTACAATCGGTATTTCTGCCTTGGCCGTAGAGGGATAGACATTTATTTACTTATTATTATTATTATAATTACTATTCTCACTCTGAACTGTTTCCACTTGTCATTCTAAATCAAATTTTTTTTTTGCAATATTAAATTCTATTTTATCAAATTTCACACCATGTTTTGTAACGTTATATATTTGCTTACTAAGCCTGCAATTGAACACCCCTTTCTAATATCGATACATCTTATGGATTATTCTATATATTTTCAAGTTTTTGTTTGGTAGGGATTTTTCTGTTGTTGATTGGTTGGAGGATTTCATCATGAGCTGACATCAGTTATAGAACTATTGGAAAACAATCCAGGAGTACTTCACAGCTGTTTCGTCAGCTTAGTTTCGGACTCTTCACCAGTACTCATCCACCGTCAGGGGTTCGAACCCAGGACCTTCTGGTCACAAGGACAGCGAGCTCGTAGATCATTAAGCCACCGGGACTCGATCCAATGGCCAGTGCATGAATTCCAACTTCTGCCAATTCATGACATAGCGTGACCACTTCACAATGTCTTCTTCGATGAGTTACTGCCTCATCTTCTGTATGTGGCATTAATTGTTTTACCACTTGACATTTGATATTCAACTGCCATTATAATCACAAATATTTTAATTGCACTTCATACTACTATTATTATTATTATTTTATGTATCCACACCTTTGATTCAATTCCTTCACCGGATATAATTTCTTAAAAAAAACCATATGTATACGATTGTACAACTTGATAATAAATTCGTTGTTGAAGAGAGTCTCTTCGCTGAAGATATCGTGTTCCGATTGATAGTTGGTCAATTTTTTTAAAAACTTTGCCGAAAATTCCCATTGGAATAAATAGAAAATCAAAAGAAGTGATTCATCAAAGAGTCTCTTTTCAACGAATTTATTATCAAGCTACAAAGTCGCCTGTATAGATGATTCAGAAAGAGTAATAATATAAATTGTGACAAAAATAATCATAATTGGTTGTGTGCTTTGGGAATTAGTTCATGAAATGCATAAATCTCAAAAGGGTGGGGGTGTAGAAATAGTGATAATAATAGTAATAATGAGATTAGTAAGCAGAAATCACAAAGAACGTCTGATATCATCGGAAGCACTACATATCAAATGGAATCCAAATTGTCTGAATAGGAATGAATTGCGGACTAAAACAGAATTTGACCTGGTTACAACACACCACCACAACCATCCCATGAAATGACAAAATATCAAGACGAATGTGATAAGCAATTTCACTATGTAAACACACACGCTGCTTTTATAATTTTACACACTTATCAAATTCAACAATCTACACCTGGTTTTGTTATCTTTACCAATTGGCCAATTAACTTGACAACGCAAAAATGACCCCATGCTGAGGAACGATGATTAAGTTGCTATTTAATGCAAGCTGAGATTTTGTAAATTCCGATTTTTTATTGATACTTTGATAAGGCTATTAGCAGCATTAAATAGTGTTTTTCATTCATTGGAAAATACAAAAAAAACTTTTATTATAATGAAGATTAGTAAGCAATTGAAACATTACGTCACAAGGTGATAATTATGTTAAGACAACCTAACGAAAACAGATTACATTGAATTAGATAAATAAAGATGACAAGTGAGATAATACCGGGAATTGTTCAAACTGAAATTAGTATTAAAGTAATCGACATAATCAGGAAAGAGTGTATATAGATGGAATAAACGAAGCGTAAAAAATAAGTAGGGTCAAAGTATGAATAAGGATTACCATACTTCAGCTCCATAGTGAAGATCAGATGGCAGGTCAGAAAGAATTCACAACAAGAAACTCTGGGAACTAATGAATCAAGAAAACTATTGGTCAACAAATATTCTGAAAAACAAAATGGAGATGGACCTGACACACGTTGAGGAGACTGTCGGGTAACATCGCGCGCCAGGCCATCTTTCGAGTGGAAGGTGAATGGGAAACGACAAGTCGAGTATATGCCTGAGCGTGACATTGAGGAGCAGATGAAAGCTTATTGGTAATCGTGGGGCCACTTGAAGAGAACTTCAGAGAACTGGATGGAATGGAGATGTTCTGTTGAATCCCTATGTTCCACTCAGAACCCAAGGGAATAATAATAGTAATAATATGGTTACAGGATTTTATCATGAGTTGACATCGGTTAGAGAGCCATTGAAAAACAAGGTGGGAGTACTGGACTGCTGTTTCGTCCTAGTTCGAGACTCTTCAACAGTGTGCATCCACCTGGACTCGAAGCTGGGAATTTCTGACTACAAGGCGAGCTCGTAGATCATTAAGCATGAATTCCAACTGCAGTCCTCCAGTACTCCCCGCAGGTTTTCCAATGAGTCTCTCTTAACGATGTCAGCTTATGATGAAATCCTGTAACCAATCAATAAAATTCCTACAAACCAATACTTGAATAATAATTCGCTTTAGCATAAACAGATTAAGTCCATAAGATCTAGTGGGGTTGAACAAACTTTTTCTGTATACAGATATCTGACCTTTCTATTCCGATGGCCATAGCTTCAGTAATACAGATGAGTGGGATACATGTAGTGATTTGAGCAAGTCATTTATTTTCTCTGTGTGCATAGCTTTAAAGGAAGAGGCTACAGGGATAAGGTGACCAGTATCGATCATATGTTAAACTGCTGTGCTTCTTATAACTCTACTTCCACTTCTTCGTAATTGCTCAGAATTCACAATATTATTTAAAAAAAGATATATATGTAATTCCTTTACGTTCCCAATGGAACATTAGGCAGTGTTTATTTTTATAGGATGGGGTTGCTGGCCTCATGCCCAACCTTCCCTCTTTAACAGTCTTAGATTACAAACAAGAAAACAAAGGATTGAAAATGGGTCGCAAAAAGCACAAAACGGACTACATAGAGTCTATTATACAGTGAGTTATTCAGGAAAACAAAGAAGGAAAGGAAAGAATAAATACTAAGACCATGGTAGTAAAAGAGACCTGATAAAACGTTTCTGAACACAAAGTTCAAGTTTCTTCTTAAGGATTGCTAAGGTTTTCGACTGGTTTGAAGAAGCTGTATAGGTTAGATCCCTTCGAACGAATTGGTGATATTTCTACTTTATGTGACTGTGAAAGAAGTCTCCGCATAATTGAAGTAAAACTTTATATAGTGGGGTTGTTGTCCCCTTTGAGAAAAGGGAAATTATTCAAACTAAGATGTGTCTTTATATGTCTTGTACTTGACATCATGAATAGTTGCTAGATAGAATAGAGGGTGTGACAGCTGTGCAACGTGTATTGACTTTGAAGCAAAATTAGCAGTTGTAGGTGTGGTTTCCAGGTTCTTTGATATCTAATTTACCAATTATGTTATGGAGGAGACTATATATATACCGTGTGTTTAACCTATTTTTGTCTTCGAATGAAGCCACACATATTGAAATTTTATACTGAACTGTACTTTTGAAGAAAATCGATTCGATAGCATATATACTACTACTACCATTGCGCATTAGTAGTGTAACAACAGAAGACAAGGGCCAGGCGACAGATCGTCTATTGAGGAAATCAACACATATTTATAGATTTTCATGTACATTATTATAGATTATTGTAAGCAAACAAACACAGTCTTCTGATTGGTGGTTTCTCGCTGAACGTTAATCTTTCATCTCTTTGTGGCCTTTTCTTGAAGTTCAGATTATCTGTCTGCAAATTGTATCCGCCTACGCAACGTCTGCTGTTGTTGTTGAATCAGTCGTTGTTCTTATTTTTCTCACAACCAATATTGGGGACGTAAACATTGACATAAACTTACTGTCTACCAATTTGGCTAGCAGCCAGCTCTCACCATAGTAGTAGTTGGTCGTTGTGCAGGCGATTCAAAGTGATGATTTGGTTGCTTGCTAGCAATCACTTCCTCCGACACACATCACTCATCTATTTCAGACGTAATGAGTGAAATGGCCTTTCACACTATGTAAATCGCCTTTGTTTGATTTATATGTATTTATATTATTTTTGAAGACTCACAAAAAATACTCACATCAGTCAGTGATATTGTAAAGGTAGGACAAAAGAGTAATTTGGTAACGGAATTGTTATTTATTAGTAATTTTATAATTCCCATTGTAGCATTAAGAACACAATATTCAAGTTCTATCCATCCTATGAATTATTCTGTATATAACATTAATTTGCTTTGCCACTTGACATTTAACTATGATTATAATCACAAACATTTTAGTTTTAATTGCATTTCATATTATTATTATTATTATTTTATGCATTCACACCTATGATTCAATTCCCTCACCGGATTTAACTTCTTAAAAGCCAAATATATACGATTGTACAGCTTGATGATAAATTCGTTGAAAGGAGTCTCTTCGCTGAATCATTTGTTTTGATTTTCTATAACGAATTTACTATCAAGCAGTACAATAGTATATATATGGTTTCTTAAAGAAATCATATCTAGTGAGGGAATTAGGTCAAAGGTGTGAATACATGAAATAATAATAATAGTAGTATGAAATGAAATTAAAATATTTGTGATTATAATCATAGTTTAATGTCAAGTGGCAAAATAATTAGTGTCATACATAGAATAATGCATAAGGTGTATAGATGTTGGAAAGGAGTCCATAATTATAGGATTAGTAGACGAATATAAAATGTTACATAACATGGTGTGAAATTTGATAAGATAGAATTCACTATTGTAAAAATAAAAATTTGATAATTTTGTGTTTAAAATGTCAAGAGGGTAAAGTGGAAAAGATTTAGAGTGAGAATAGTAATAATAACAATGATAATAATAATATTTTAGTAATAAGGGAAAAGTACATAGAATAACTAAATAAACAAAATAAATAAATGTCTATCCCTCTACGGCCAAGGCAGAAGTAGGGATTGTACATACCTCTTTTTGTACACAAAGACCTGTCTGGCTTAAAGTCATGAATTGTCAAGGTCTCAGTTGTCTTTAGAAGTCTGTAACGAAGAAAACGCAGCCAACAAGTTAGTATGGATTCTGCATATAATCTTAAAATCATGGTCAGGGTTGGCAGAGTGACAGAAGTCGATCAGGTGTTCCAGAATAGAGCTTCGCACACACTTCCTTTCTCCCTTGTGAAACCATGCCGCTGGAGTATGTTCTCGTATCCGTGTGAAAAGCGTCCTCTGACAATGACCAATATACCTTGCTCCACAAGAGCAGGTGAACTGATAGATGCACATGGAGGAGAACAACTCGCGGCTGTTATTTATTGATGACTCGATGTACAAAATACTCCTACTGTATATTAGAATCACCATTTACGTATATCTTTGATAATGTGCTACTTTTGTCTTCCTTTCATATTTTTCATGTTTCACAAACAGATGATATACATATTTATACCTGTGTCTTCATACTACTTATAAATCTTGTCAGTAGCACAGTATGTGTCATGCCGTTTTCACATTGACAATTTCACCTGACATAGGAAACCTCTCATTAAAAGGTATAAACAATTTATGGTGTAGCCTACCGCCTACTGCATGATACATCAATCAATACAGATTCACTACCTTGTTTACGGCACTGTCTTTTTTAAGTCAAAACTAGATTTAATCTAAAGTGTCTTTCTGTCTCTCTCCCCCTCTCTGTGGTATCATCATCCATCAGGCATGTTGCAGAGATACCCAGTGGACTTCTGATTCCAGTATTCAGGTTTCAATCATAATCTATACCGAAAATAACTGTTGGTATGAGATGGTTGCAGGCAGTTGGGCAGGAAACCTTGGGACTGGGTTTCTTGCTATTTGGTAATTGTCAGCAAGCCGTATCTGCATTCTTGAAGGAAGTCGTGTTCCATTCTGAGATTCGAATCTGCGGCACCTAGTGCTACAATCAGAGATGTAACTGCTGCGTAGTACAAATCATTTTTTGATAGATAGGTAACACTCAACGTCAAACATAGCTCTTTTTTCTTGGTGTGATATGTAGTCGGTAACACTAAGTTCATCAAAAATTGCCGAGTTCCTTGTATAGGTGAAACTTTATTGATGCACTCTCCCCTCCATTAACACTATCCCTAAAAGTTTTTTTTTAAGTGAATGTTGCGTGATTTGTAGCAGTTGTGTATTATAAGTTGGTTGCTTGCATTATTATCCAACAAATGACAGTTTCGAACTAGTACAATGCTACTGGTTACCAGACACACTGGATATTGTCAACTTCACTTGGATGTAGAAAAACAAGTATTCATTTCCAGGAGTCAAACTGTAGGGATTTGATTTGTTTCAAGTTTAACCGTTAGTTGATATCAGTTGGAGAACTATTGAAAACCAGGGACAGCTAGCCGTTTGGTCCTAGTTTGGGACTTTTCAGCAGTACTCACACACCGACCTGGTTTTGAACCCAGAACTATCCAGTTACAAGGACAGCGCGAGGTCATAAACCATTCAGCAACTGGGACCCGACTCAGTGGCCAACCCATGAATTCTAACTCCTACCAAATCGTGGTTTTAGCACGATTGACCACCAGCCAATGTCATCCGCGGCGAGTATTTGTCCTCACTCCCAGTCTGATGGACCCCACTGATCACGACTTTTCACTGAAGAGGCCTCCAGTCAACTTCGTCCTGTAGTAGCGAGTCAGTCATTCACTAGGGAGCGTGAGATTAATTTACAAGAGTTGGTTTGTAGGGATTTTAGTTTGTTTCAAGTTCGGTAACTTTTTGATATTTGTTACTATTTTGAACTTGCCTTGGTAAATCCAATTTTATAGGCAAGCTTCATTTAGTCTGATAATATTTTCACCGTTTTTTATGGGCCATCTAGTCCGGGTTCCAGTGGCTGGATCGCTTACAAGTTTGCCTTGTGACCTGAAGGTCCTTTCGTTGAAGGCTGCTGGTGGATGCGTACTGCGAAAATAGCTGTCCAGTATTCTCTGGTGACTTTCAATGGTTCTCTCTAAATGATATCAATCCGTGGTCAAACTTCAAGTATTATTTATTTTTACGAGTTTGATCACGGATTGATATCAGTTAGAGTAAGAACCATTGAAAACCAGCACTGGAGTACTGAACATCTGCTTCATCCTAGTTTGTGAGTCATCAGCAGTACGCACCTCCTGGAGTTCGAACCCCAGGACCTTCTGGTTACAAGGCAAGCTAGCTCATATACCATTCAGCCACTGGGACTCGATTCATTGGTCTATGAATTCTTTCTAACTTATACCATATCAAAACAAGTAAGTTTTGAGCGGACATCTTCCTCTTGCACACTAAAGTTATAAATCCACGAATATTAGAATATGAAATAGCCAGTAAAGGCGAATGATGTAAATTGTATCAGAAACCGAATTGGGGTCGAGGTATAAGGTGGTACTGTATATCAAGTGCACAGTCATTCAGATAATGTGTGAATAAACAAAAGGGTGACATAGTAATCTTTTTATATAGTTAACATAATGTGAGTTTCATTCAGGGGGTGGGGTGGGGAGTGGGGGTGAGTTATATTCAACGGTGTGAGAGAAATAGGGATTACCACAAAATACATACAAACAAATACCAACAAAATGGGGAACACTGAACATAAGTTCAAGCAAGGCCTGACACAAATATCGAGTGTTAGTGATAAAATGCAGAGGTTAAATTGTGAACTGTAATAAAATACTAGAGACATAATAAACTTAGTGTAAACTACGAAAGGTTGACACATAATAAGAGATAATAATGGAGTAAAGTGAACTAGGTGAAATGGAATAAGAAGGCATAATATGACATGAAAATATGGATGATTATTTCTCTGCTTACCTTAAAGTAGGCCTGGATAAACAAAGAGGATGAGAGAGCCTTTTTTGCACAGATAGGTCAGGTTTTTTCTTATCAGTCTCTATAGCCTCCACTATAGCTAAGAGACGTAATCGTGTGTGCAGGTTGTTTGGTATTCGATATACAACCGTAAGTGACTCATCTATTTCGATGTGGTGTTCACTATCATCTCTACTAGATAAGATAAAATGGCATTATTTATTGATTTGGTTACACTTTTTCCAAGCCAAACAGGAACATGTTCACGAGTGTATAAACATAAATTCCTGTGAGTTCGACCTATAGAACTAGCTCCACATGAACAGTTGAATTTGTATACACACATTGATGTGGCCATTTTTGGTAATTTATCTTTAGTGGATTGTGTCAGTATTGGTCTGGTTGAGAAACTGATATGTAGATCTGCAGCGTTGAAAGTTCTTACCGATTAACCTACAGCTTAATATGTCGCTGGATATATCACCTTTGAACTGTACTCTTAAATAAAGCTTTTTCTTATTCACTGTGTCACACTTAAAATTCTGTCGGTTGATTGGATAACTACTTTGCAGCAGGGTATTTTTAAGATTGTCGATTTCATCTTCAATACAATCCTCAGTACATATGAGCCTTTTATTTTATTTAAAAAAATTTTTTATTCCTTTACATTCCCAGTGGAGCTTAGGGCTTCAAGCTAGAGCTTTGAAGTTTCGGTGGTGGCAGTCGTGATATCCAGCTATCAACCAAAGGGTGGGCGTACTGCTCATCAGTCCGCTCCGTTCTCCTTTATAGCTAGCTGTGAGACCTGGCCATTAAGAGTGGAAGACATGAAACGATTAGCTGTCTTTTATCATAGGTGACTGCGTTCTATCTCCTGTGTGAAGTGGTATAATAAGGTGAGCAAAATTGAGGTTAGGCGTCGAGTTCTAGGTAACGAGGGAAAATCAACCGACATGGCTGTGAAGCTACATCGACTGAGATGGTTAGGGCATGTGTTACGTATGCATGCCTAGTCGTCGCCTTCCTCGACGGGCAATGTTGGCTGATATAGGGTTAGGCTGGAAAAGAGCTAGCGGTGGTCAAACCAAAACATGGCACCAGTCAATGAAATTTACAACAGTTAGTCTAAGCCACGTAGGAAGGTGTAGACTTCCTGGTTGGGATCCTCGGGACGGTAAAAACCAATGGCTGGAGACAATCGGTGGTATGGCTCAAAATCGTTGTCAGTGGTGCAGATGCATCCACTCCTTGTGACTTATGATTTCCAATGAAACTGTTTTGTTCTTCGTTATTACTATTCCTTTGTCTCACACCTCTGTTTACTGTCTCTAATATGTATTTCTCCTACTTACTTCTCTTGCTTTGTGTGCTACAAGGAGGGAGTGTGGCGACTTGAACTGCTGCACATGGGTGCAAAGTTCTATGTCGAATACAAACAGACAGACAGTGGTGGCAGTGGTTTTTTTTATTTTTACGAGATGGGGATGGTAGCCAGCCTCATGCCTAACCTTCCCTCTTTACCAGTCTTTTTACTGGCTTAGCGAGGTAAAGGAGTATTTCGACCCGGGATCTAATCCCGGACTACGTGTGGCGTGGTTGGTGAGCATTCTACTGGTGTGCCACAGACGCACGCATATGGGCCTAATTCTATTTATATATTTATTTCATGAATATCATATATCTAACATTGATTTCTTTACTCTAACCGTCTTTTCATATGTAAATTTTTTTATTTTACAGCAAGTTGGTACGGACGATATCTAAAAATGGAATATTAAACTCAAACTCTCTGGTGGATTATTTTGCCTTTCCCAATGACGATAATTCCTATTTAACCCACAATTAGGCTCTTTCTTTATGTAAATAATTTTCTCCGATTATCTTATACTAATTTAACTTTTGTCTTGCCTTATATATTCTCTCAGTCAGGCAGGAGAATGATGTGAAATTATTATAATTATAAAATAAGTGACTTACGTATTTTTGATAGCAAAAAAAATCATGACATTATTGTAAATAAATGTGATCATTAGTTCTTCCGTCTTCTTCTGTTTCTTCTTCTAGATTTTATTTTAACAAAATGTTGCATGCTACTTACAAGGGGTTAAAAGTAGGTGTGACATTTTCTGCTTCAATTTCTGATGGTGGAGAGACAAATTAAGTTGCGAACTAGAGAAATGATGGAAATTTTGAACACAATATATTGATATAGGGATAAAACTTGAGCACTATGGTAAAGTATAAATTCATTATAGATAAGATTTATTTTGATAAAGTCACACAGTGTTATACAGTAATATCTACTGATGATACCGTTTCGAGCACAATTTACTGCTCATAATCATAACAAGTTTTAAATATTATTGTATAACACTGTGATTTTATCAAAATAAAATTTTATCTATAATGAACTAGTGAACAAATGTAAAAGGCGTGAATACTAGAAAATCAGTTCGACATCAGAATTCTAATCGTGAGTCTGAAAGAGCTACTTCCAACATTCTCTATGAATGTACACTTAACATTCAACAACCTTTATTACAGACAGATGGACGGAATAACCATGGGTGGTTCTTCAATGGGTTCAATTTTGATAGATTTCTTACTTGCTAAGCTTGAAAATGGTCCATTGAAACAAGTAATAGATAAAGTGGATTCTTATTTTCGTTATGTTGATGATAAGTTTATTATCCTTGATGAGAAAGCTGACGAGAATGAAATATTAGTAAAATTTAATGATGTACATCCCATCGTTCATCTTCACTTGTGAAGAAGTACATGATGGTAGACTTCCTTGATGTCCAGTTGAGCAGAAGAGAGGATGGTTCACAGAAGAGAGATGACTATACAGAACCTACATCTGTAGGACAATATACACATTTCCTCAGTTTTGTACCAATCCGATACAAAATTAATTTGATTAGGTGCATTACGAATAGAGCAAGATGGATCTGTACAGATGACTCCCTAGAGAATGAGTTGGGATAGATGCAAAATACGCTGGTCCAAGTGGGTTATCCTAGTAGATCTGTAAGGTAATAGATACATGAACATCAGGTATGATGAAAAGAAACTGATAGCAGTTAAAAAGAAAAAAAATTTTTTCCTAAAATTGCAATTTAATGGGGACGTGGCTAGTAAAGTCCTACATCTAAGACTATCGAGAGCAATAAAACGGAGTTATACTGCTGCCACCTTTTGTGTGTCATTTTCCAGCTGTCGACCAATTATGATTGCTCAAGCGAAAGACAAGCTGCCTAGCTGTGCCACTTCTATGTGTATCTACAAATTTAGTTGCTCCTGCGGAGAAAGCTGGCTATGTAGGGCGAACAACTAGACAGCTGAACAAACGCATTAATGTATAACTTAAGGGATGAAGTGTGTGTGATTCAGGTACTTGGGAAGTATAAAGAGGTATGCGATCGAAGAGTATCAGAAGCAGTATGATGAAAAGGGTTAATCGGCAATAAAAATACTACCATCGATTCGAAAAAGCTTGGAGTGTTTGAGTTTGTCATCTTATTATAACATAAAAGTAATGAGGACAGTAACTACCCTGCTGCAGTGAACACAGATGTGAAACCTTCTTTTTTTAAGGCTAATTGTGTGTGATACACGTTTAAATCTCAGAAGGAATGTGAATTTCTTCAGATTATACAGACGGGCCTTGCTGGTGACCTTCGGCATTATATGTGATCTGACGATTAGTCTTTAGTGTTCACTGAAGGAAGCTGACTTGTGCAAATACAGACAACCTTTAGGTATGTTGTCTTCCTGGCATCACTGAAGGCTTCTGTAGGTGAAAGACATCTCTGCGACTTATTTAAACGTATTCTCATTCTTTAATGGATTGATGTCTTATGCTTCCTAAGCTCTACATAAAGATCATATCTAAACTGATGAAATAGGGATTCCATGCATTTATTGCCCCTAGTGAATTTGAATAAAGCAAGAACAACAGCGATTTTTGCAGAATAAAATGGTACCATCATTGTTTATTTCGTTGGCCTCTCATCAGCTGCTTACAGACCAAAGTCATTATTAAGTATATCTACGGAAACAATTTTAGCATACTTGCACAAAAATCAATCAATCAATATATGTATAAAGCAATATATATAATATTAAACACTATTCCGAACAATAATGATCATACACAATGGAAACTTTCAACATTACGTAATCAGGTGAAAGAGAGGTGAAAATATGCAGTTACCAGGTTGGCAAGGAAATACTGAGAACCGCTTCTTTCTAAATGTATAAATCAAGTTTCAGGCGCTTGATGGAGACCGCTTCGGCAAACTTAAGGAGAATTGAACTCTTTTGCCTATTGATAGTTCTGAAGGATCTTGCGACGTCCATCTCGGATACATGTAATGATTTGAGCAAGTCACTTTTTTCTCCGTGTGCATAACTTTAAAGGAAGAGGCTACAGGGATAAGGTGAACAGTATCGATCATATGTTAGATTACTGAACTTCTCATAACCCCACTTCCAAAGGATATATATATATATATATATATATATATAATCCCTTTACGTTCCCAATGGATTATTAGGCAGTGTTTATTTTTACAGGATGGGGATTGGAAATGGATTGCAAAAAAGCACAAAACAGACTACATAGAGTCTATTATACAGTGAGTTATTCAGAAAAAACAAAGAAGGAAAAATAACAGAATTAATACTAAGGCCATGGTGGAACAAGGGGGCCGGATAAAGCGTTTCTGAACACAAACATCAAGTTTCTTCCTAAGGATTGCTAAGGTTTTTCGACTGGTTTGAAGAAGCTGTGTAGGCTAAATCCCTTCGGACGAATTGGTGATATTTTTATTTTGTGTGGCTGTGAAAGAAGTTTCTGCATAATTGAAGTAAAACTTTATATGGTGTGGTTGTTGTTCCCTTTGAGAAAAGGGAAATTATTGAAACTAAGATGTATCTTTGTGTCTTGTACTTGACATCATGAAAAGTTGCTAGATAGATGGAGGGTATGACAGCTGTGCAACATATATCGACTTTGAAGCAAAATTAGCAGTTGTAGGTAGTTTCCAGGTTCTTTGATATCAAATTTACCAATTAAGTTATGGAGCAGACTATATGTGTCGTGTTTTAACACATTTTGGTTTTCAAATGTGAAGCCACACATACTGAAATTTTATACTGGACTGTACTTCTGAAGAAAATCGATTCGATAGCTTATATACTACTATTACTACTACCACTGCGCAGTAGTATTTTTTATTTTTTATTACAGCTTGATTCCACACCGTATTTTTGGTACAAGTATGGAATTTTCAGCATGTTATGTCGGTAGCCCAAATTTTGCAGGCCGACCATAGATATCAGGTGTGCGTCGGCTGGGGATCGAACCCTGTACCATGTGCATGGTCGGCGAGTGTAGTAGTAGTAGTAGTGTAACAACGGAAGACAAGGGCCAGGCAACAGATCATTTATTAAGGAAATCAACACATATTTATAGCTTTTCATGTATATTATTATAGATTATTGTTAGCAGAAAAAGTCTTCTGATTGGATGTTTCTCACTGAACGTTTGTTAATCTTTCATCTCTTTGTTTCTTGAATGTTTCTTGAATGTCAGATCATCTATCTGCTAACTGTATCCGCCTACGCAAAGTGGTTGCTGTGGTTGGTTGTTGAATCAGTCTTTGTTCTTATCTTCTCACGACCAATATTGCGGACGTAAACATTGACATAAATCTTTTTTTATTCCTTCACGTTCCCAGTGGAACATAGGGCTTTAGGCTAGAGGCTCGAAGTTTCTGTAGCAGAGTTTATTTTTACAGGATGGGGTTGCTAGCCTCATGCCCACCCTTCCCTCTTTACCAGTCTTATTACTGGCTTAGTGAGATAAAGGAGTGTGTCTGCCGGGGATCGAACCCCGGACCATGTGCATAGTCAGCGGGCGTCCTAACCGCTGTGCCACCGACGCACAATGACATAAATTTACCGTCTACCAATTTTGGCTAACAGACAGCTTTCACCACAGTAGTAGCTGGTCATTGTGCAGGTGATTTAAACTGATGATTTGGTTGCTTGCTAGCAATCACTTCCTCCGCCACACATCACTCATCTATTTCAGACGTAATGAGTGAAATGGCCTTTCACACTATGTAAATAAATAGCCTTTGTTTGATTTATATGTATTTATATTATTTTTGAAGACTCACAAAAAATACTCACATCAGTCAGTGATATTGTAAAGGTAGGACAAAAGAGTAATTTGGTAACGGAATTGTTATTTATTAGTAATTTTATAATTCCCATTGTAGCATTAAGAACACAATATTCAAGTTCTATCCATCCTATGAATTATTCTGTATATAACATTAATTTGCTTTGCCACTTGACATTTAACTGCGATTATAATCACAAACATTTTAGTTTTAATTGCATTTCATATTATTATTATTATTATTATTATTATTATTTTATGCATTCACACCTATGATTCAATTCCCATACCGGATATTACTTCTTAAAACTAGCCATATATATATATATATATATATATATATATATACGATTGTACAGCTTGATAATAAATTCGTTGAAAAGAGTCTCTTCACTGAATCATTTGTTTTGATTTTCTATAACGAATTTATTATCAAGCTTTATAATCGCATATATATATGGTTTATTTTATAAAAAATTATATCCAGTGAGAGAATTAGGTCAAAGTTGTGAATACATGAAATAATAATAGTAGTATGAAGTGCAATTAAAATATTTGTGATTATAACCATAGTTTAATGTCAAGTGGCAAAATAATTAATGTCGTATATAGAATAATACGTCGGTGGCACAGTGGTTAGGACTCTCGCCGACCATGCAGATGGTCCGGGGTTCGATCCCCTACCGGCGCACACCCGATATCTATGGTCGGCCTGTAAATTTGGGCTACCGATATCCATGCTGAAAATTCCATACGTGTACTGAAAATACGGTGTGGCATCAAGCTGTAATCGAAAATTAAAAAAAAATTAAATAAGACGGGTGTATAGATTTTGGAAAGGGGTATATGATTATAAGATTAGTAGACGAATATAAAATGTTACATAACATGGTGTGAAATTTGATAAGATAGAATTCAATATTGTAAAAATAAAAAATAAAAATTAATAATTTTGGGTGTAAAATGTCAAGTGGGTCAAGTGGAAAAGATTCAAAGTGAGAATAGTAATAATAGTGATGATAATAATAATAATCGTAGTAATAAGGGAAAAGTACATAGAATAACTAAATAAACAAATTAAATAAATATCTATCCCTCTACGGTCAAGGCAAAAGTAGGGATTGTACATACTTCTTTTGTACACAAAGGTCTGGCTTAAAGTCATGAATTGTCAAGGTCTCAGTTGTCTCTAGAAGTCTGTAACGAAGAAAACGCGGCCAACAAGTTAGTATGGATTCTGTATATGATCTTGAAATCATGGTCAGGGTTGACAGAGTGACAGAAGTCGATCAAGTGTTCTAGAATAGAGCTTCGTACACACATCCTTTCTCCCTTGTAAAACCATGCAGTTAAAATATGTTCTCGTATCCGTGTGGAAAGCGTCCTCTGGCTACGGCCAATGTACCTTGCTCCACAAGAGCAGGTGAACTGATAGATGCACATGGAGGCGGCCAGACGAGGGAGCTTATCTTTTACAGACGTGGAGAACAACTTGCGGCTGTTATTTATTGACGACTCGATGTACAAAATACTCCTACTGTATATTAGAATCACCATTTGCGTATATCTCTGATATTGTGCTACTTTTGTCTTCCTGTCATATTTTTCATGTTGTTTTACAAACATCGTCAATTTATTCTCTTTGAGATGATATACATATTTACATGTGTATATATATACTGCTTATAAGCCTTGTCAGTAGCACAATATTTGTCATGCCGTTTTCTCATTGACAATTCCATCTGTCATAGGAAACCTCTCTTTAAAAGGATTAGAAAAATTTATGGTACGGCCTACTGCCTCCTGCATGATACATCAATGAGTATTAGACTCACTGCCTTGTTTACGGAACTGTCTTTTATAGTCAACACACTAGATTTAATGTAGTCAGTCTTTCTCTCTCGCTCCCTCTCTGCTGTCATCAGCCATCAGGCATGTTGCTGAGATACCCAGTGGACTTCTGATTCCAGTATTCAGGTTTCAGTCTAATGTAAAGCGGAAATAACTGTTGATATGAGATAGTTGCAGGCAGTTGGCAGGAAGCCTTGGGACTGGGTTTCTTGCTATTTGGCGATCGTCAGCAAGGCATATCTACATTCTTGAAGGAGCTTGTGTCCATCCTGAGATTCAAATCTACGTCACCCAGTGCTACAATCAGAAACGTAACTGCTGCGTAGTACGAATCACCTTTGTTGATAGATAGGTAACACCCAACCTCAAAAGTAGCTCTTTTTTTCTTGGTGTGATATGTAGTCGGTGACACAAAGTCCATCAAAAATTGTCGAGTTCCTTGTAAAGGTGAAATATTCTCAATGCACTCCCTCCGTTAACACCATACCTAAAAATTTTTTCTTCAAGTGAGTGTTGCGTGATTTTTAGTAGATGTGTATAAGTTCGTTGTTTCCATTATTATCCAACAAATGACAGTTTCGAACTAGTACAATGTTACAGGTTACCAGGCACTGGATATTGTCAACTTCACTTGGATGTAGAAGTAGAAGTATTTATTTCCAGGAGTGAGATTGTCGGGATTTGATTATTTTCAAGTTTAACCGCTAGTTGATATCAGCTGGAGAAAACCAGGGACAGCCAGCTGTTTGGTCCTAGTTTGAGACTCTTCAGCAGTACTCACACATCGACCAGGTTTTGAACCCAGAACTATCCAGTTACAAGGACATCGAAATCGTAGACCATTCAGCCATTGGGACCCGACTTAATGAATTCTAACTCCTACCAATTTGTGGTTTTAGCATGACTGACCACCAGCCAATGTTATCCGCAGCGAGTATTTGTCATCACTTCTTACCGTATGGACCCCACTGGTCATGACTTTTCACTTCAGAAAAAGCTCCAGTCAGCTTCGTCCTGAAGCAGTGAGTGAGTCGCTCACTAGGGAGTGTGAGATTAATTTTCAAGAGTTGGTTTCTATGGATTTTAATTTGTTTCAAGTTCGATAACTTTTTGATATTTATTACTTTGAACCTTCCTTGGTAAATCCAGTTTTATAGTTAAGCATCATATAGCCAAATAATATTTTCACCTCTTTTTATGGGCCATCGAGTTTGGGTCCCAGTCGCTGGATAGCTTACAAGTTTGTCTTGAAGCCTGCCGGTGTGTACTTACTGCAAATGAGTCCCAAACACTGGGTCAAAGTAGCTGTTCAGTACTCTGGCGGTTTCTAGTGGTTCTCTCTAAATGATATCAATCCGTGGTCAAACTTCAAGTATTATCAATTTTTTCGAGTTTGACCATCGATTGATATCAGTTGGGGAACCATCTATTTCATCCTAGTTTGGGAATCATCGGTAGTACGCACCAATTGGGGTTCGAACCCAGGACCTACCGGTTACAAGTCAAGCTAGCTCATATACCATTCAGCCACTGGGACCCAACCTGATTCAATGGCCAGTACATGAATTCTAACTTCTACCATATCAAAACAATTTTGAGCGAACAATTGTTTTCTATAACTTCTTCCTCACTCCCACACCATAGTTATAAATCCACAAATGTTAGAATATGATATAGCCAGTAAAGACGAATGATGAAAATTGTATCAGAAACTGTATTGGGGCAGAAGTATAAGGTGGAATGATAGTTCCTTATTTAACATTGTATATAAAGTGTACAGTCATTCAGATAAAGTGTGAATAAACAAAAGGGTGACATACTAATCTTTTTATATAGGTAACATAATGTGAGTTTCATTGGGGGTAGGGTGGGGAGTGGGGGTGAGTTATATTCAGTGGTGTGAGAGAAACAGGGATTACCACAAAATACATACAAACAAATACCAACAAAATGGGGAACACTGAATATAAGTTCAAGCAAGGCCTGACACATCTATCGAATGTTAGTGATAAAATGCAGAGGTTAAATTGTTAACTGTAATAAAATACTAGAGACATAATAAGCTTAGTGTAAATCACAAAAGGTTGACTCATATTAAAAATAATAATGGAGTAAAGTGAACTAGGGGAAAAGGAATAAGAATGCATAATATGACATGAAAATATGGATGATTATGTCCCAACCGATCTTTCATTAGGCCAGGGTAAACAAAGAGGATGAAAGTGCCTCTTATGTACAGATAGGTCAGGTTGTTTCTTATCAAGCACTATAGCTACCACTATAGCTAAGAGACGTAATCGTGTGCCTTAAGGCAGATTGTTTGGTATTCGATATACAACCGTAAATGACTCATCTGTTTCGATGTGGTGTGTGTTCACTATCTCCTAGATAAGATAAATTGGCTTTACGAGTTGATCACGGATTGATATCAGTTAGAGAACCATTGAAAACCAGGGAGTACTGGACAGCTGCTTTTTCATCCTAATTTGGAAATCATCGGCAGTACGCACAGCAGCTGTCCAGTACTCCTTGGTTTTCAATGGTCCTCTAACTGATATCAATCCGGGATCAACTCGTAAAAACATAACTAACCCTTACAAACCAAACTATAGAAAATAAAATGGCATTATTTACCGTTTTGGTTACACTTTTCCCAATCCAGAAACGAAGATGTTCACGAGTGCGTAAAGATAAATTCCTGTGAGTTCGACCTATAGAACCTATAACTCCACATGAACAGTTGAATTTGTATATACACACACACTGATTTAGCCATTTTTGGTCATTTATCTTTAGTGCATTTTGTCAGTATTGGTCTGGTTGAGAAACTGATGTGTAGTGTTCTGCAGTATTGAAAGTTCTTTCAGTTGATCTGATCAACCTACGGCTTAATATGTCACTGCGTATATCACCTGTACTCTTAAATAAAGCATTTCCTTATTCACCGTGTCACACTTAAAATTCTGTCAGTTCTAATAAAGATTTACTTCTTTACAAAATTGGTAGAATAACTATTTTGCAGCAGGGTATGTTTAAGATTTTCGATTTCATCTTCTATACAATCCTCAGTACATATGAGTCTGTTATTTTATTTTTTAAAATTTTATTCCTTTACATTCCCAGTGGAGCTTAGGGCTTCAAGCTAGAGCTTCCAAGTTTCAGTAGGAGTGGTGTTTTATTTTTACGAGATGGCCTCATGCGCAACCTCCCCTCTTTAACAGTCTTATTACTGGCTTAGCTAGGTAAAGGAGCCTATAGACAGGGTAGGAGCACTTTAGACACTGCAGCCGTCTTACACAACAATATCGTCTCATCATTAGATAAAGGTGTCAAATACGTCCGCTGTACGTTTCTCGACTTCACTTACGACTCTGTACCTAGATGTCTCTTGCTAAATAAGCTCTCTATGAAAAAAACTGAGTCCTGGATCACTAATTGGCTGCATTCCTACTTCTCTAACAGAATGCAGTACACCGTATACAAAGGTAAATCCTCCTCTGCTGTGCTCACTGAAGCGGGTGTCCCCCAAGGTGCTGTACTTTCCCCACTTCTCCTTTCTTTCTATATGACTTACCATCTTCGAATGATATTAATTTTGTCAAATATGCTGACGACCTGACTGTATCTTTGCCTGTCAAATGTCAAAGTGACTGCTCTAAACTTAATGGTTTTCTGTCAGAAATCAGCCAGTGGTCCAAGGAAAACCCCTCCAAATGCCAAACAGTCAATTTCACCTTTAGGCATAAATCCGACCTAAACAAACTGGTTGGCTCTCACGAGGTGTGCGACATAGATGGCACTGAAATAGAAACCAAGGCGTCATTCTATCTGCTGATCTCTCCTGGTCGTCTCATATCTTGGCGATTTCTAAGAAAATATTCCGTCTCACCTTCTACATCAAGAAGTTACGACATTCTGGTATAACCCAACCCTTACTCCTACAATTCGTTAACACTCACATTCTGCCTATTATTCTCTATTGTTCTCCCTTAGTTTTTCCCGGGATACTGAAGAAGGACTATAACATATTACGCAGGATGTTAAAGGTTGTCAGCAGGGTAAGCAACGTGCCACTTAACCAGCTTGTTAATATTCTGGTCGACAGGCACTTGGACTCATGTGAAAAATGGGCTAAATCCATTTTATCTAACTCACACCGCCCTCCTCATCCACAACTCTCCCCTTGTATCTCAACAGGCAGAACCAGAAGCCTACATAGAAAACTATATGCTCGCACTAGCAAGTACAAAAACTCAACCATGCCCTACTTAGCTCGTGTTCTGTGTGATAAAGAAAGCATTAGGCGTGACAGCTATAATTCATTAAATAGTCAGTAGAACAACTGGACCTCGTCTTTCCAACTCATATCATTTAAAGGTACAACATTTTCTTTCTTTCTTTTCCTTTTCTCTCTCTATCTCTTTTTCCGTTATGTGCTGTTTTGTTTCTTTCTTCCGCTTACGCCAGTAAATATGATAGCACCTACTTTTCTAACACCTTCAAACACTGTTCAACTTTGGCTTTGCTACTGACATGCCAATATGTTGTTGTCATAATGAACTGAGATTTCCTTAATCTATGTGGAATTTTATTTATTGATAATGTACTAACTGGATGCAATACTGTAGTAAAAATGGTGAGAATTCCATTCTGTATCACAAGTACTTACTGTTTTGGAATAAAGCAAATTATTATTATTATTTTTACTAAGGAGTATTTCGGTCTGGGGTCGAACCCCGAACCACATGAGGCGTGGTTGTCGAGCATTCTATCGCTGTGCCACCGACACATGCATATTCGCCTAATTCTATTTATTTATTCATTTATTTCATGAATAGCATATATCTAACATTGATTTCTTTACTCTAACCGTCTTTCCATATATAAATTTTTTATTTTACAGCAAGTTGGTACGGACGATATCTAAAAATGGAAGATTAACTCGAATTCTATGGTGGATTATTTTGCCTTTCCCAATGACAATAATTCCTATTATAAACCCACAATTAGGCTCTTTCTTTATGTAAATAATTTTTTCCGATTATCTTATACTAATTTAACTTTTGTATTGCCTTATATATTCTCTCAATCAGGCAGGAGAATGATGTGAAATAATAATGATTATAAAATAAGTGATTTGAGTATTTTTGATAGCAAAAAAATCATGACATTATTGTAAATAAATGTGATGACTAGTTCTTCCCTCTTCTTCTTTGTCTTCTTCTAGATTTTATTTTAACAAAATGTTGCATGCTACTAACAAGGGATTATAAGTAGTTGTAACGTTTTCTGCTTCAATTTCTGATGGTGGAGAGATAAATTAAGTTGCGAACTAGAGAAATGATGGGAATTGTGAACACACTTATTGATATAAGGATAAAACTTGTGCACTGTGGGAGAGTATAATTTCATAATGGATACAATTTATTTTGATGAATTCATACAGTGTTATTATTATTATTTCCTTTAATTCCTAGAGGAACATAGGGCTTCAGCCATGCGTCTCCATTGCGTTTGGTTCTCTGCTGTAGTTTTCACCTGGCTCCATGTCTGCCCACACGTTTTCATCTCCTCTTCACATGAACTCCTCCAAGTCACCCTTGCACTGACGACCAACTCGCCTCTTCCCTTTCCGGTTTCACTCGAGCGATGGCTTGCCTAGTGATGTCACTTGATGGTTTGTTTCCTCAGAGTATGGCCAGTCAATCCATCTCCATTTCTTCCTGCCTATTTGTTTCACGATCGGTTCCTGGTTGGTTCGCTCCCAGAGATCTTTGTTGCTGATCCTCTCCGGCCATTTGATCTTGAGTATTGAGCGAAGGCATTTGTTAATGAAGGTCTGTAGCTTGTTTGAGCTGCTCTTTGTGACACGCCAAGTCTCTGATCCGTATAGTGAGTAGCACTGACTGACTTCACATTGGAGTTGAAAATCCGGATCTTATTTTTGACGCTGAATGCTGTTGACCTCCACATAGACTTGAGAGAAATGAAACAGTGTTATACAGTAATATTTACTGATGACGACGTTTCGAGCACAATTTACTGCTCATAATCATATCAAGTTGTGCTCAAAATGTCATCAGTAAATATTACTGTGTAACATTGAGACTTTGTCAAAATAAATTTTATCCATAATGAACTTGTGAACAAATGTAGAAGGCATGAAATGAAGATAATGACTGAACATGAATACTAGAAAAGCAGTTCGACATCAGAATTCCAATCATTAGTCTGAAAGAGCTACTTCCAAGATTCACTATGAATGTACACTTCACATTCAACAACCTTTATTACAGACAGATGGACGGTATTGCCATGGGTGGTTCTTCAATGGGTTCAATTTTGGCAGATTTCTTTCTTGCTAAGCTTGAAAATGGTCCATTGAAACGAGTAATAGATAAAGTGGATTCTTATTTTCGTTATGTTGATGATACGTTTATTATTCTTGATTAGAAAGCTGACAAGAATGAAATGTTAATAAAATTTAATGATGCACGTGCATCGCTCATTTTCACTTGTGAAGAAGAACATGATTGGTAGACTACACTTCCTTGATATCCAGTTGAGCAGAAGAGAGAACGGTTCACATGAGAGAGATGTCTAAAGAGAACCTGCATCTGTAGGACAACATACACATTTCTTCAGCTTTTTACTAATCCGATAAAAAATCAATTAGGTTGGATGCCTTACGAATAGAACAAGACGGATTTGCACAGATGACTCACTAGAAAATGAGTTGGGATACATGCGAAATACGGTGGTTCAAACAGATTATCCTAGTAGATTCGGAAGGAGATACATGAATACCAGGTATAGTAAAGAGAAACTGACAACAGTTAAAAAGAAACAGCTGTTCATGAAATTACAATTTAATGAGGATGTGGCTAGTGAAGTTTTACATCTAATCGAGAGCAATAAAACGGACTTATACTGCTGCCACCTTTTGTTCGTCATTTCGCAGCCAACTAATTATGATTGCTCAAGTGAAAGACGAGCTACCTAGCTGTGCCAATTCGATGTGTATCTACAAATTTAGTTGCTCCTGCGGAGAAAACTGGCTGTTTAGGGCGAACAACTAGACAGCTCAGTAAATGTGTTAATGATCATCTTCCTTCATGGTTCGGAAAGGCCAAATAAAATCCATAAGAAGTTGATAGCGGTCACCAAGTGGACAAAAATAGTGCCTTCAGAGTTATCTATCGCATTCCATCGAGCTATTCGAAAAATCTATGTAAATTAGGGTAAAGCCTAAAGAAGATGTAAGTGAAAACAACAATATTGTTCTCTTAAATGTCCTGTTCTAATACTGTGTGAGAATTGAAGGTTTAATATATATCATTACTCGTTCCTTTGTTCATTCTTTGCGTTCAGCGTGGAAGCTAGGGAATCAGTTTCACACGTTCATTGTACTCGGTATTCTGCTCTCACTCTTGACTGATTTCACGACTTCCCAGAAGCTTTCACTCCCTTGTCACATAACCACCTGCATGTCACCCTTGGAAGCCTATTACTTCGCTCCAAATCTTCATCAACCTCATTCAACAGTTATATGGTTGTGCCATGTGCCAGATGGTACACAAAGGAAAACTCAATGAGGCGTTTGAAGTGAATGCAGGAGTAAGATAGGCTGGCTGCCTGTTATCACCGATGATATTCCTAATTGCGGTGGATTGCATTTTGCGTCAGACTGTGCTTGGAAGTGAGAAGACAGGAATGTATTGGACCGAAGGTCTGGATTTCGCGCGTGGATGGTTTGTATCTCGTGTCACACAAACTGGAAGACCTGCAAGCGAAAACCAACAGGTCGGCAGAAGAAGCAGCCAGTGAAAACAGGACTTGAAGTGAACATAGAGAAGACACAGGTGATGAAAATAACCGACCAACAACTGCAACAGGCACGCAATGGAAGCAATTTGAATAAGGTCACTTCCTTCACTTTTCTGACCAGTCACTGTCCTTTCATCTGAGGGCGACACGACGAATAGGGATGTCAAAACAGAACAGGATTGGAAAGGCAAGACAGACATTTATCACTGTGAAGTCACTTTAGAAATCTACTGCACGGCACTCAGCAGAAGTAAGAAAATTTGGATTTTCAACATCAATGTTAAGTCAATCAGTTACTTCTTCTATATGGGTCAGGAACTTGGCCTGAGCATCACAAGAAACATTTCCAACAGCCTATTGCAGACTTCCATCCACATTTGTCTTCACTGGCTCTATACTGAAGATCAGATGGCCAAACAGAAAGAATTAGCTACAAGAAATTCTGATAATTAGCGAACCAGTCAAGAACCTACTACTCAACAAATGTGCTAAAGAAAGTAGAGATGGGATGGACATACTCTGGAGAGATCATCGAATGACATCGCGTGTCAGGCTGTTGCTCGAGTGGCACCAGAAAGGGGAACGATGAATTGGGCGTTATTCCGAGGGTGACATGGAGGAGGTCGTGTGAGGTGGAGATCAGAGATTATAAGAAGTCATGGGGCCAGCTAAAGAGGACCGAAGAAAACAAAGCAAGTATGTTTCACCCGGGAACCAAGAGAACATTAAGAAAAATAAAATACATTCGCGTTCCGCTCGAGGGTGTGGCGTGTGATGCTTCTCGGTGTACGTTCAGTTCTTCCTAATACATATTTGTAGGCCAATAAGATCTCCATTGTTTCTGTGTCATTTTCCCTTGTTGTTTATTGTCTCTGGCTGGCCATCTGATCTTCAATATCGGGTGAAGGCAGCTAGCTGTTGATGAAGTTAGTCTGTTGGAAAAATGCTTTGGGTGACGCGTCCTCGAAGTCTCCGAACTATATCGAAGTACTGACTGGTTCCACATTAGTGTTAGAAAATTCAGATCGTGTTCTCTGTGTTCTGAGTACTGTAGATCTCCACAATGATCTCAGTTTTGATGAACGCCTATCTTGCTTTCTTGAACCAGTCCTAATTGGTTTTGTCATCCTCATCTGTGCCGCTGCTAGTTGTTGAGAAAACACAGTGTATGTAGGTGAAGGAGACGACCTCGCTTAGATATCTCCCATTGGTGGTGATTAGTACTTCTTATTGTTGGTTGGAGACCTTATTTGGGTCAGGCATGCTAATCAAATAAGAAATAGACTAGTTTCTAAACAGTTGAACTATTCTAAGTCCACCGACGTACAATTTGAGCTATTGATAGATACGACGGATTCGAAAACGTCACATGGCCAAAATAGTCGAAACAAAGGCAAAGTGTCTCAGCAGCCAAGGAGATCACAACGACAACCAAGACCGCCAAAGTACCTACAAGTGATTCCGCGATACAAAAGCTACCGGTAGCCCTATCTTAAAAGGGGAGGTGTTAGGAAGAGACAAAACACATGCAATTATCAGGTCATTATCATGTCTCAGTCAAGTTATTATCGCGTTATTAACAAGTCGTTGACATGCAATTGTTCCTGCTTCTGATTGGACGCTTGCACAATTCCAACTCTCAACCGGATTGGTTGATTTCCAGTCTACCTTATTTTCTGTATAAATACAGTCACTTTTGTCATAATAAATGAACCTGGTTTTACCGCTGATTCTCGCGTGTTCTGCTTTACCAGTTAAGTGGGCACTGGTCAGTAGTTAAGCAGTGACCTCGTGACAAAAGATCTAGCATCATAACATAGGTTTTCTTGTAATAAATTTAATTTTTTCTCTACCATGTCTTCCGAGCAGATTTTTCTAATCCTTGAACACAATATACGTACCAGGTTTCGCTTTTGAATCAGTGGGACGAAGCTCTAGAAGTTGATAAACTGTCCCGTCCATGTTGGCTTGCGATATATCTATCTTTGGATCGTACAGTCGTGTCTTCTCGTGAGTAGTACATCGAGGAATGCGAATGCGTTGTTCGATTCGTGTTCTAAGGTGACACTTATTGATGGGTGCGCTGCGTTGAAGGTTTTGAGGAGAGAATCTAAATCAGATTTTTTTATCACAGATTATGAACATATCATCTACCTATCTCCTGCATAAGTGCAGTTGACTTATCAAGGGATCGGGGATGTTGTTTTCGAGACTCTCCATGAAGCAGTCGGCTAGGAGTGGACCGAGAGGAGACCCCATGGCTAACCCATCTTTCTGTACATAGGACTTTTCATTGAATTTGAACTGGATATTGAACGTACATCTGAGAAGAAGTTCCTTCAGGTAGTTTATTGGGAGAAGAACTTCTAGGTTGTTGGTTTCGATGTAATTACAAATGAGGCATATTGTTTCGGTTAGGGAGATGCTTGTGAATAGAGAGGCGACATCTAGTGAGATCATTTGTCTTTCAAATACGTTGACATCCTTCACTGAGTCGATGAAGTCAAATGTATCTCTGAGGCTATATTTTGTCATATGTCCTTTTACTGGTTCAAGGATATCAGCTAGTGGTTTGAACTGTTTCAAACCAGGTTCACCGCTGATAAGCTCCACCAAAAACGAGCGAAACAGCAGTCTGGTGTTTCGATCACCTCAATCCAGCTAGTAATTACTACTGTCAGATATGAGTATTGTGTAACTACTCATCTCAATTAATCAGTAGTATATAATTTTATGATTAAATTTAATTTTATTCGAATGGATTGTCCGTCTCTAATTTTTTTCTCTACAAAACAGCAATTACTGAAATTATAAAGGCAATTATAAGCTAAAACGACAATCTGTTCTGAAGTCTAAGTTTGTAATTTTGTTTTTGTTTTTTATACTGTTATTGTGACGAATACTTCCAGAATGGATAGAAGACCCACACTAAAGTATGAGCAATAGTTGGTGACTTTCAAATGTATACACGTTAGCTATGACTCATAACAACTCATGATATTGTTTTTTGCACACTTCCTCAAAGAAAAATTTAGGTCATATTTGTTGCATGATTGAGATGACTTCAATTTAAGGGTAATATTTAACAATTTTGAAGGATTAGTCACTATTTTTTGTTAGATATATAAATTTTACAGGATAGACGTGCAGATGAGACAGCAGTTTTTATTATTATTAGTATTATTGTTTCCTTTAATTCCTAGAGGAACATAGGGTTTCAGCTGTGCGTCTCCATTGCGTCTGGTTCTCTGCTACAGTCTGCACCTGGCTCCAAGTCTGCCCACATGCTTTCATCTCATCTTCACATGATCTCATCCAAGTCACCCTTGCACTGACGACCAACTCGCCGCTCCCCTTTCGGGTTCCACCAGAGTGATGGCTTGTCTAGCGATGTCACTTGATGGTTTGTTTCCTCAGAGTATGGCCACCAATCCATCTCCATTTCTTCCTGCCTATTTGTTTCACAATCGGTTCCTGCTGGGTTGGTTCGCTCATTGCTAGAGATCTCTGTTGCTGATCTTTTCTGGTCATCCATCTGATCCTGAGTATTGAGCGAAGACAGCTAGCTGTTGATGAAGGTCTGTAGTTTGTTTGAGATGCTCTTTATGACAACAGTTTATTCCATCAAATTAGTCTCTTTATTCGTCCATGAAATTTCTTCTTAAATCTTCTTCTGTAGAATAAGAAATGATCTCATAGGAATTGATGTTTGTGTAGCCTATTATATAGACTCAACTTTGCCCAGTTAACTAGTTGGCTAGTATTCTAGCGGGTGCTAAACCTAAGAAAAGAGGGAAGGTTGGGTGTGTGTTGCTAGTGACCCTACATCAGAAAAGTTAGTCACATCGCTACAGAAACTCCAAAGTAAAAGAAAGCTATATATATATATATATATCACAAATCTATGTAAACCTTGAAAATTTACTAGAAATTAACAAAATGAGGTCGAAATGGCCAAATAACACGCAGTCTACAGACTGTTCAGTTATGAAAATCATAGAATTGTCATCTTAACGATTTATTCTACAAAGTTTCTCTTTTTGATAGAGGTCATTCAGTGAAACTGTTTATGATTATGCACGTAAAATAGTCTAGATTATGAAAACGTGAGTTCATTATGAAAAAGAGTCAACAATGTCACATGTTCACAGATTTATTTATCTAACTAGTTGCCTCGTTTTTCTCTTTATATTGCAAAACTAAAGCACTGAACTGATGTGTACTTGTTTTAAAGAACAGATTTGTGAGAGAGAGATATAATGGAGAAAATACTGTTGATTTGTCGGATTACAGCTTTTATGTCACCAATGAAGTGAGGGGAAAGCAAGACTGGTAAAACCGAGTATATATCTAAACAGCAGGACATACATTCAGCTGTAGGTGGTAGGTGGTCAGATTACTGTGGAGAAATTACCTACCTAGAATGGTGGCCACATTACAACCTGACTGATAGAATTCAGTCTGCACCAAAGAGAGGACTAGACGCATCACACTAGTTACTAGTGTCAAATCAAAATATCCACTACAGTCCTACAGGAGGTCAATCGCGAGCCCGAATAGCTCAGTGGTAATGTCTCTGACTGCAGCACTAGGTGATGCGGGTTCGAGTCTCAGAAGGGACATGACTCCCTTCAAGGAAGTTTCAGATACGCCTTGCTGACTGGTGAGTGCCAACTAGCACGAGACCTAGGTCCAAGGCTTCCTGCCGACTGCCTTCAACCATCTAATATCATCGCAAACAACGTACACCGTGATGGCGAGCTACCCAGAATGGTGGCCACATTACAACTTGACTGATAGAATTCAGTCTGCACCAAGGAGAGGACTAGACGCATCACACTAGTTACTAGCATCAAATCAAAAAACTGTTACGACATCACTTTCTTTTCACTCACAGTTTTTCTTAAATATACTTCAGTGTCGAAATGAAATGGAATGAGATGACTAGAAAAGCTTCTTTTGTAAACATAGAATTCTGGCTTCCTGTGTTAAAATAGACTTGACAGCATGTAAGAAAATAAAGTTAACAAATCATAACAGTAAGACACAAAGATCACCTCAATGATACATTTCTAGCCATGAAAACCACACCTGAAACTTTGTTTTCATTTGTAATTATGTATAATGGAGGAGGAGGTTTGTGTTCTCTGTGTGGACACAACTACATCGAAGTGTAATTATGTCTCTTAACTTATATGTGAATATAAACAGACAAACAAATTGAATCAATTTTAATTATAAAAGGGTTGTGAAAGTTGTTCACGAGTCTTGACTGTCATATATAAAAATTGTAAATATTTTAATCTATATTGTGACATGTGATTGATTAAATTATGTTTATAATGACACGCACAGTTACAATGTGCTCCAATTTATTCATGCACTAATGACCTAAATGATACAAGGCGAAAATATCTTTGAATGCAGTTCGCTTATTTGAACTATTGATCATCATCAAACATGAGACGAACTATTACGCAATAATGCTACTTCCTTATTTGAGAAGACTATAAAAGCCTGACTGTTTGGATTGTTTTCATTGCCAGCTAATAATCATTTGAGTAGCTTTTCTGAAGGATCGATATTTTCAGATTGTCAAAGAATGTCTTTGAAAGTATTGTTAACGACAGTCTACGTGGTTTCCATCTTTCTCTGTAACAATCAAGTGACACCGACTGGTATTCACAGCGTTCATTATTATGGCTTTAATACACCAATGGGTTAGTGAAGTGTTATTCATTTTTGCACATATATGTTGATATGATTTAGCATTCATTCATTCATTAATGTCTGTAATGTCTAATTGGAAAAAATCGATTATTTTAGTAATTCTGTGTTTAATTTGTTATTTAGTGACATTGAACTCTTTTCTGCTCACTAACAGCACAGTTGATTGTCTTTCTTCTTTCTTCAACTTGACGATGAACTGGTAAACTGGATTAGTAAACTGCCCACCTCCTTTCCAGTCAGGAGATTCCTAGTAAGGTTAGATTGCATTACAAATTATCAGTTATTAAACAAGAGTTTACTTATGAAAGGAGATGGTCATGTCAGAATCGTTTATGAACCAGTCCAAGAAGCTAATATAGTTGCCCCACAGTAACTTTGATCGACTAATCTATCTATGCTTACTTAATTTACCTTAGAAAAGCCTAGTCAGGCTATGCATTTCTTTTAAAGACAGTCTTACAGGTCGAGGTTAAGATTTTCATGTCAAGTCTTCATATTCATTATCAGCAGATATTTCCTATCCGTATTCGTCAGTTCTTGGTTATAAATAACCTTCCAAGATAGGGATAAAAGTGCTTTCATTAAAAAACAAATAAATGAAAGAGGTTAGATGGTTGGAGGCAGTCGGCAGGAAGCCTTGGACCTAGGTTTCATGCTACTTGGCACTCAACAGTCAGCAAGGCGTATCTGCAGTTGCGTTAAGGGAACTCATGTGCCTTCTGAGATTCGAACCCACATCGCCCAGTGCCGTTTGCAGTCAGAGACATTACCACTGAGCTATTCGGGCTAGCGATTGACCTCATTCCTGTGGGACTGCACGAAACAAAGGACTAGACACACAAAACTAGTTACTAGTGTCTAATCAAAGATGATAGAAGAATTTTATCGATTAACCATATACTCATCTTCACGTATTAAATTTGACGTCAAGTAAAGCTCAGCATATGCGTACACCTACAACGTTTCTACTCTATTGAACCTAAATCCTTCAAATATGTTATTTGGAATTTTAGGCTAGTTTACTCCCTATTTTCATAGATAATTTTCCCACACAGATTAGACTAAGCCGTGTATTCAGATTTATTTGAGATCTTCTCTCGAAACTTACCATACTTGGGAATTACTCAAAAGGATACCAGTACTGTGACTGATTTCTAACACAATCGAAATATTTACTCAAATTGAACTCTTGTCATATTTTTTAGAGATTGAACACAGATATGATGCAGATTTATTTTTCAAGGGGACAGAAACCTCACCGAATAATATCACTGAGGTTACGACAAACGAAGCAGTTAACAAATCATCAAAGAATATACGGTTACCACAAACTGTATTCCCTCATTTCTATGATCTACGGCTTCAAGTTCACATTCATGAAAATGCAGATACTAAAGACTTCTATTTCAATGGATCTGTGACTATAAAGATTCAGTGTTTAGCAGCAACCGCAGATCTATTTATTCATGCTTATCCCAATCTTAATGTCAGTACTGATCAAATCAAAGTGAGTGATTCGATTTCTGCGGAAGTTTATTTTTGTTTCTTTTTTGATTTGTAGAACTGTAAGATGATTCGTTGTTCCCTGTTGATTTCACTGCAGAAGTACTGTCATATCTCCTTTCATTGTTTATGTTTCTCAATGAAGCTATGACAGTAACATTCGTTATGTATGAAGTTGTCGTCCATGTTGGACTAAATAGTCGTCAGATGACAATAACACGTCACTTATTAATCCCAGTCATCCAAGTATTCACAGTAAATACGTTTTGGCGGTCCCATCCACTGAAGCCTATTGATTAGAAAGTGCTGACTTATTCCTGAAAGCTTCTTCTAACCATGCAATGAATTATGGATTACTTTTGTTTGATCAGATTGATATGAGATCACTTAAATTACTGGAATTACACATATTCTGAGTTTGAACTGTAAACTCATATTACTACTCATAAGGGAAAGCCGTTTAACATTTTTGTGTCTATGAGAAGCTGTTAGTGCAGTAATAATTCAACGAAGGAATAATCTGCCTTACAGTGTTCATATCGTAGAAAATTTAAACTTATCATCCTACGACAAACAAGTTGAGTGGAGGGAGAAAGAAACCTTCCAGTTTCAGCTTTTTGCAGGTTGAATTAAGGACTGGTATATTTTCAGGAGTTTCCACGAATTTCCGTCCACTATATTCCCTTTGATTAAGTCGTATTTGAGGGATTTGAATCTGAACTTATCTGAATGTTAATCTTTCGACAGTGTCATGAATCAGTTCAGGAGTGAACCATTTGAATTGGGTGTAAAATTGCACTGATTAGAATCTCCAATATTTCCCAGTATGCTAACAAGTACAAAGTTTCGATCAAAGGCTTCATGTTTGATTGAACCTTTGAAAGAAACACCGGCCTTTCCCTAAAGATTAACCTCGTGCAGTTTACTGTTCCCCACTTATTCAACACTTTTGCAAACAATATGCAAAGATGGATACATGGAATTCTATGCTTTGGAATTATTAATGAAATGTACTCAGTTGAAATTCTAATTTTGGTCTACTTCATTCATTCTCAGATTTTCGTTCCTCTAATGAAGAACAAAAGTTTTTGTTGAGTTTGTACTGGTTAAACTCAAATTAGGCTCTATGTTAAATGACAAACATTCACATCAAGTAATTAAAATGTGGGCGAACATTTACAGTGGTCTATTTTCTATGAATAATTCAGTGTAACTCACTTTCACGACTCCCCCATCTTGTCCCCTCTTGTATAGATATTTCCGGACGATAAAGAAGATGTAAAGAAGTCAGAAATTCCAATCCAGACGATATCCTACGATAAAGATGCTGAATGGTACCACATACAGTTAAAAGAAGCATTACAACCCAATGCAAGTTATAAACTGATATTTGGTCAATTTAATTCTTCACTAAACTACGAACCAGTAGGATTTTATCTGAGTCGGTATGCAGAAAATGGAACTTATAAGTAAGTAATTTTATTCGAGACATTTGATAGTCATCAGAATTACTTTGATTCGAGTCCTACGTTGAATTTTTTTTAACTTAGTTCGGCTCATAGTAATGTTCCCCTTTGGATGAATATCAAGGCAAACCTTATCGTTCATAGGATAATGTGAAGTTATACGCCACTAGAGTACTCGGGTTGTATTTCCTTATGAAGCACAAATCATAGCGTACAGAGTGGGAGAGTGTCAGTAGTGCACTGATAGATTCTACTTTGTCTTTCACATATGGTCAAAGAAGGTGTGACTAAAACTTCTTAACTCTTTACGGCTTAATTACCATAATAAACCTTTGTTTCATACAATATGAGAACACAGTACGGAAATTTCCAACTTATTTAGTTCCACAATATTTCGTATTCGTTCAGGATTTACACTTAAAGTAGTAATCCAATGTATCTCATGCACTGTAGTGTTGTTGCGTATGAAGACTGAGACAATTCTGCATAATTTGTGTCTTCGTTTCCCTCAAGAATTTCACAATGTTCTGTTGAAAGCCAATTGAATATGTCCGTGATTTGGTGTAACGATCCTTTAATATAACTGCATGATTAAAACAATAAGAAATGCAGCAGATTTTAAATAACTCAGTGAGTGGAAATTCTCGTAGCCCAGCAATTTATGCGGGCCACCGACTCGAACACTGCTGGGTTTGCCACAGCATTCCTACTGGTTTCCCAATCAGTTCTCTTCATGTTACTGTAAACGTCAGCTTGAAACAGCATCATATTTTAATTGAAAACTTTGTGATGTTCAGCAAAATCTATGAAGATTTTCAACACAGAGTAGTTTAATTTGAGTCTATTAAGTGCCCATCATTTACTTCATATTTCATCGATCCCTTCATCAATTAGAAAATGTTGTTCAAAATTTTAACATCATTTTTCACTCCCATCACCGTCCGCTTCATCTCACTGGAATTTATCAGTCCAATTATTTTTCAAAACTTCTAATGAGGTGTAACTGTCATTTAGTGTCATTACTGTCAATGTCTTCTCAGATTTGCTAACCTTCAAAACGAAAACTAATTTTAAGAACGTCGCTGACTAATTTCGAAACTTACTGCTCGTATTTCCAATGTCAAGCAGTAATCTAGATATACTGGAGAAGATTTGTGGTCCATGTTAATACTTTGGTGTAGTAACGTTCTCTGAGCTGGTCTCAATGGGCAAATTGTGTAAGAGGTCGTCTTGTAACTGGGAGGTGCTTGTTTCGAATGCCGGTGGGTGTATAATGATGAAGAGTCCCAGGCTTGGAGGAAACATTTGTGCAGTACTCACCTCATAGAACACAACTACACCAAAAAGCAGTAATCGATGTGGTGGACGATTCAGTGTTTAATAAGATCTTAAGTAGGTAATTTTCTCTACTTTCTCTGTAAAATGGCAATATTTGAAATAAATAAACTAGAGGAAATGAAAATAACGGTTTTATAGTAATGCTGCAAGGCTTGATACTCACACTAGATCACACAGTGAGTAATCAGGCAGGCTAATGAAAATCCGTAAATTAGGTTGAAACATCTGTCACTACACACCCTATAGCTGTCAGTAATTTCTTGAATCAGACGGTGACGTAAAGTTCATTGAAATTGGTCTATTTCTTCATATTCAACCAATCAGATATGTGATGACTAATAAGTGCAGGGTATTTTCCATTGCTTTCATTGTTGTTATAAAAAAGCAACTCTTGAAGACAGTGAATGACCTATTCATGATGGGTCAATGGAACTCCTGTTTTACTGAATCGTTTGAAAAACTGGGCACTGCAGATTTGCTCATTTATATAAAGAAAGCAGAAGAACTGTGAAAATGATTATCATGGCTTTCTGTCTGAATAAATCATAATCTAAATTTAGAACTTAACTGATTTTGATGGAATGATACACCCATGCCACAGGCAAGTGAAGTTCAGTCTAATAACAGATTTCCAGGAAAAGCAGATTATCCAGTCTGTATAAACTTGAAGATATATTGGCGATCATATATGTGTGTCGTGTGCTGCTGATAAAGTTTATCAGTAGTATATGAAGAGAAGTTCATCGGCATAGAACACATCAAATAGCAGGGAGATAGATTTGACATCAGAGAAAGCAAATGATACAGTGCTGTGGAGAAACATGGGAGACGTGAAAGGAACACAAAGAAACACAATATGAAGGAAAGATAGAGGTAGCAGAACATCGAAGATCTGTGTCAATGGTGATTTGAAGATAAGGTGTATATAATTTTGCTATAAAGCGATACCAAATCCCAATTAGACATTCCTTTGTCAAGTGTCTTGTCTTCTACCGTTATGTATCCACAGCATTTAATGCAAATAGCCTGTTCTTCCCACGGTCAACATTTCACAATGAGGCAGGGCTGATTTATGCCACAAATAAGCAGTATGTGATCCCTCTTCATGCAGTCTGAGTTTTTCAACCACAGTATCTTTGTCACCTTTGCAAGGAAATTTTTTGAAAGCCTACTTCAAATTCAACATGTTCAGCTTGTTTGCATTTTGAACACATCTTGATTCAACAGAACATGACTGAGATTGTTCCTGAGATTGCCCTTGAATTTTCGAAACAACTTTATCCCTTCGATTTTATTACGATTTGTTTACCGTGATGTGCTCATGTCTCTCCCTCTCTCCTTTCCTAACTGGTTATACACTAATTTACTCAAAAAAGTAAAATACAAGCTCAAGCCTTGACATCTTCATGTGAACATACCGACGTGTATGCAGAGGTATTTTGCAATTATCATGAATTCTGCTCACTTTATTGCTCCTCTCTTATACAAAATAAGGTAGAATAATTAACATCGAATGATTCGCATACACTTTCACTTGACTCCAGCTGCATCGTATTTATTTATTTCAGGTATTTAGCAAGCACACAATTTGAGTCAACTTATGCAAGACGCGTATTTCCTTGTTGGGATGAACCTGGATTTAAGGCCGTATTTCAGGTAGGTATACTATTGCGGTTCTTGTGCATTCTCTGTTTTCTGTTTAATTGGAGGTAGTTTATTGAGAGTAAAGAGAAATGCAATGTTGTCTCATCTGTGGATTTTTGAAAGCATTTATAAGTTATATTTGTGTATGAGGATCTAGAATAGGTGTGTAGCCAGTGAGTGGATCATAATTTCACAAAGGAAACCACTTTGATTCACTTCAGGCGGTCACAAAATATACTGGGGTTATTAAGCAAATCAAAGAACCGTATATTGATCGACTAATCATTTGTTCCTTCATTTATTGCCGAACGAGTGAGTTACTAAGTATGCAACAGGGATTTTGGTTGTCGTATACAAAAGTTTAGTAGAAACGTTGTGTCAGCGAGTGAGCATTGATCTATGGGCAGGAACACACTCAAACTTATGAATATAATCCCTGGATAGATTAACATGGTGTCAAATTTATAGATAATTAGAAGTTTCAAGTATTGGTTTGTAGGGATTTGATTGATTGGTGATGGGATTTCATCATGAGCTGACATCGGTTAGAGGACCATTGGAAAACCACCAGGAGGTACTGGACAGCTCTTCTATCCTAGTTTAAGACCCTTGGGCAGTACGAACTCACCGGGGTTCGATCCTAGGAACTTTTGGTTACAAGATGAGTTAGCTCGTAGGCCATAGCGTGACCACTAGCGAATGTCATCGCTGGCGAGTATTTGTCTTCACCCCAACCTGGCATACCCTACTGGTCACGGCTTTCCACTAGAATCCCAGGTAACTACTTAATTGAATAGCGCCAGTCGCTGGGCAGTTTGCTGTTTCATTATTTCGGGTAACTAAGATCCACGGGATAACAATAACATTCATGGACTAGTGTCATTTGATATTTTTTTACTCTAAAAACAATAAGTGGTCTGTACTTTTGAATGTTTTAAATGCTTGATAGATGTACATGAGTGGAGAAACACAGTCCAGGGCTAGGGAAACTGCTCTGCTCCCAAGAGGCATTAAAGTGCGTCTTCTCACGATATCTCTACATCTCAATGGAACGCATGAAGTAAATTTTTGTTTGATTACAGTTATTTTGAATGACAAAACATTTGTATGTTACACATTTCCATGTCAAAAGCACTTTTACTATATAGTTACGTACTTCAAATTCTACCAACAAGTGTTAATTGTTCCTCTTACAGGTTACCATCATACGCCACAAGGATTTTTATACACTTTCAAATATGCCTGTTAACAACACGGTGGCCCTTAACGCTGACTGGCGTCAAGATCAGTTTCAACCCAGTGTAAAAATGTCTTCATATCTGTTGGCATTTGTGGTTTCACAATTTTATGGACTTCGTGGAGTGGACTCAAAGGGAAGAAATGTGAGTAGTATAGAAATGAGTTGGCTTTTTCAAAGTATTTCGTGCTTATATCAGTAGGCATTTACTTATCCTTGTGTGGGAAGTAAGCATAGTTGTGGATGTGAAAGATGCAGTCGGTTCTGTATGACGTTACTTTCTCTCTCTCTTATCTCATCATATAAATGCTTAGGGGATATTTCAAGATGGCGAGTGTCCGGTAAGGGCAGGTATGTAGTGAATACTTTTAACTCCTATGTTATACAGGTGGATAACTATAGTTCTGTGTTTGTATAGTATTCACTTGTTAACGAAAATTAAACAAACACGTTATGTAAACGTATGACTACGTGTGAACGGAAATGACAATGTTACAGTAAGGTGAGAGGCGTCTGACATTTCCGAAAACAGAAGGATATTTCATCGACTAAAGGTGCTTTTTATGCAGATTTCTGAAGACATACAAAAAGTAACGTTAGGCTAAATACTGTGTTGTTAAACACTAAGGAATCGGTATCTTCTTCATCACTTTCCTTTCAAGAACAACAGATACTAGTGGAAGTATATGTTTCCCCAAAGAAGTACCGAGTAGATTTTAAATGATTACAATATCTCATGCACTTAAGACGATGTCGCCTTCAGAGTCATGTCTCTTCACCTTCCACTTGAGAGATGGCCTGTTTGGCTTGTGATGTCACCCATGGGTCTTCTCAGAGTGTGTTCGATCCATCTGCCTTATTTTGTATTATTTGTTGGGCGATAGGTTCTTGGTTGACTCGTTCCTGGAGTTCATTCTTTCCAGTGCTTTCTGGACTTTTAATCTTCAGTACGTATTCAGGGAAAGTGGATGTGTCAGGATAAAGTGACAAATTTATCACAAATCCACACATCTGGTTTCTGTCTGTCAGTAAATATCTTAGTTACTTTATAGAGAGGTCATTTCATTGTTCTATAATATTCAACTGTTTCATTACTTTATTTTCTTAGAATTTAATTGTAATGAGACTATTTCAGTCTTTGTAGATTCCAGTAGGCGTGATGTTACAAAGTAACAGTTTCAACTTTCATCAGCTGACTCAAAGTAAAGAGATTGTCTCACAAATGGTTATTATTATATTATTATTCACTTGCGACCCAAGTGGAACTTAGGGCTTCAACAACACATCTCCACTTCGTTCCGTTTTCTGCCGTCCTCTTCAGCTGGATCAGCGATTGACCAAACTCTCTCATCTCTTCCTCACACAATCTCCTCCATGTCACCCACGCAACGACTACCCACTCGTCGCTTCCCACTTGGATTCAATTCGAGCAGTGAACTGGCTGGCATACGATGTCATTCGGCGGCCTCCTCAGTGTATGTCCGATCCATCTCCACTGCCTTCTACATATTTGATAAGCGATCAGCTCTTGGTTGGTTTGCCCCCCAGCCAGAGTTTCTTGTTACTGTTCTTTCTGGTTGACCATTTGATATTCAGTATGGGTCCAGTGAAGGCAGCTGTTGATGAAAGTCTGCAACAGGCTGTTGGAAATCCTGTTTGTGACACGCAGTGCAAGTTTCTGACCCGTATAGAAGAACCGACTTCACACTGGTGTTGAAAATGCAAAGCTTGTTCCTTATGCTGAATGCAGTGCAGAAGATTTCAAAACTGGTTTCAGTTTGATGAAGGCGTATCTTGCCTTTTCGATTCTGACTTTGACAACTTCGTTCGTTCCACTGGCCTGTAGTTGGAACGATGCTTCCTGACCAGATAAGTGAAAGAGGCAACATCTGTTAAATTTCTCCCGTTGATGGTGATTGGTGCTGGTTGTTGTGGATTTTCGTTGGTTATCTTCATCACCTCCGTCTTCTTTGTGTTCACCTGCAGTCTTGTATTCGCTGCCTGCCAGCTTTTCTAACCAGTTTGTTGGTTTTCGTTTACCTCTAAATCTTGAAGTTTGTGTGACTTTAGACACATATCATTTGCGAAATCCATATCTTCTAGAGTCTTCTTATCGGTCGTCCAGAGTATTCCTGACTCCTCGCTCTCAACAGTTTGACGCATAATCCAGTCCACCACAATTAAGAATATCATCGGTGATAATAGACAAGCGGCCTTGTCTTACTCCTGTATGCACTTCGAACGCCTCACTGAGTTTTCCCTTGTGGATCACTTGACACAAATAGTTATATCCCTTGAATATACAGCTGGCCAAATAAATTGCGATTATACTCAGAATAATGCCATTCTACTCATGTTCATTTGTTACAATGTAGATGTGAACTTTGTAAGTACATTGAAGGTATCTCGAATGATTTCAGGCTTCAAGATTTTTCTTCATAAAACTTTCTGAATGTGTTTTTGCAATACATCTCAAGTTGGGTGATATACAGAGCACTGTTCATTATCTTTTGCATTATTTAACCAGTTTACTGTCTGGACAAGACCAGAGAAAATTGAATCAGCCAGGTATGCTTTGGATATTGGTAGAAGAATTCTTACATACTTTGAAAATTACTTTGGAGTGCCTTATCCACTTCCAAAAATGGGTAAGTATATCCCTGACTTTGTATTAAATCATTACATTTGCCTACAATTTACTAATTAACTGTTCAGATAACGTAGATGTGTCTGTGTGTATGGAAGTGTTGTCACTATCACTACTATCATTATTTATTGGTTCCAGTCAACCCATCCTAAGTCAGTAGAAATAGGATTGGTGAAATGTTTAAGTAATAAAGCACAAAAACTAAGTAGTACCAAAGAAAATCTAAGACAGGAAGTGATACACATAAGAGAAGCTTTGAAACTTAATAATTGTTTTGATAAATTAGTTAGAAAGTATGTAGGGAAATGTAAAAATGAAATAAATAATGATAGTAGTGATAGTGATAATTAATAATATTAATGACGACACGCATGTCGAACATGCACAAGATAATGACAACACCAACCATAAGAAATCTAAATCATCAGTAGAAATTCCATACAAGGAAGGAACCTTGAAAACCATCTTACGGAGAATTCTTAACAAGGCAGGAATAAACGTGGCTGGCATTCAAACCCACAAAGTCAATTAGAAACAAGCTTTGTCGGTTAAGGGATCCTGTGGAACCTTTCGAACAAAACAATTTAGTTTATCTAATACCCTGCCTGCAATGATTGCCAGGTCAAATAAATAGGTCAAACTAGTAGAACAGTGGCAGTCAGACTAGGCAAACACAAAAAACCTAGCAGCGAATACTAGATTAGATGACCCGAATGAGATAAGAAATCTCGAGAATAGTTCAACTATACCACTCACTACATGCAATTATACATAACCATACAATAGGATGGGTGGGATAAAATGACAGTTTTAAAATCTAATGTAAGAGCTGGGTGGAGGGAGAGATTGATGACAGAAACTTTGTTTATCGAATCAACTGAGGTAGAATACGTGTAATGGGAATGATTCAACACCTGTCCAGGCGGACATCTGGAAAATTCTACTACCCCTTCGACTACAAATAGGAGAGAGCAAAGAAAACTATAAAACTCAGTTTTCGAAGTCGTGTGATTATAATTGATGAAATGATTATGAACAATAATAGATTGTGTTCGAAACCTCGTCATCCAGTACATAATACTGTTTCACTGACTGTGTGATACATCTAATACTACCACAGTGGCCAAGTTTTGCACATATATTAATGTGCCACCAATATAGAAACGCTTTCGGAATGATCATTTTTTGATTTTCCAAATATCCTAGGATTATTTCAGCAAGTCGTATCATAAATCAATCAAACTCCGCGCCTAACTTCTAGGCGCCTAGGAAATTCTTCTAGGAAATTTGCAACACCACCTATGATCAGGATAACTACAAAAATAATTAGCCGGCGTGATTCCCTAAAAGTAGCTTCAGAATAATGATATAAAGATTGTGGACTGAGAAGGTTACTCAAAATTGTTTTTCTTTTGTATTTGTCTTTAGATATGGTTGCAATTCCTAACTTTAAATCTAACGCAATGGAAAACTGGGGTCTAATAACATTTCGAGAAAGTGCACTATTTTGGAATCCGTATACTGGTTCAGCTGCATCGAAGGAATGGGTGACAATTGTTATTGCTCACGAATTGGCTCATCAAGTAATGACAAAATTTCAATTTGATTAAATTGTATTCTGTTGTGTATGTATAACTGTGGTCTACTCTAGTGATTTTTGTTTCAAGCAACGATTGATGTAATGCCACACGATATATACTACTGATTGATTTAAGTAATAAGTAGTCATTCTCATTAGTCACCCGATGCTCGTTAGCAGAGATGGATGGATTAATCTGAACAAATTAATCACTTCTGTTTTGATGACGAATCACCAGTGTTTATTCTTGGTGTTTTGAAACTACTTATATATTAGCCAGTAGTATAGTGAATGAACCTAAACCAAGATCGGAGTGTGGAAATTTACTGCCATCTGAAATTTTATTCATTCGCCCCTTGATTGGAAATAGTTCCGGAATTGTCTCACCCAGTTACTTAAAGTACACGAGTTTACAGCCTAGTTGATGACGTTATCGAAAAGAAAACTTTCCTCACTGCAAGCGTCTGTTTAATTTAACTAGTATTATATATGTAACGACAGAAGACAAGGGCCAGTCAAAAGATCGTCTATTGAGAAAATCAACAGATATTTGTAGATTTTTATGTACATTATTATTAGCGTTATTGTTAGCAGAGGAGCAACATCTTCTGTTTGGTTGTTTTCCTGCTGAAGGTTATTCTGTCATCTCTTTGTTGCCGCTTCTTAGACCTCCCGGTGATATATCTGTGAATCGTACCCAGCCAATGCTAAGTGTGCTGTGATTGGTTGTTGAGTTCCTCAAGGTTAAACTTCGTTCTTGTTTTCTCTCATTACCCCTATTTGGGACGTGAACATTGACGTCAATTGTTGTCTACAATTTTTGGCTTGCAGACAGCTCTCACCACATATATACACTGCAGGAAGGTGACTATGACCATCTTTCACATTAGGTAGTGAAAAATAAAAAAGATTTATTTTCAGGTGGGTGAGTATTAAACAATAGCAATCTACACTTTCTGTTTAAATTTTAGTGGTTTGGTAACTTAGTGACGATGAAATGGTGGAACAACCTCTGGTTAAATGAAGGTTTTGCAAGTTTTCTTGAATACACTGGCACAGACTTTGTTCAACCAGATTGGAAATTGGTAGGTCACTCACTGCTTTATCCTAATTATTTTGTAATTTGTTATTTTTGTAAGTATCTGTGAGCAGTGAAAGACCCACTTGACGGTGATATGAGGTAATTTTTGATAGAATAATCGATGAGCGATGATATGTGGGCATAGTTTGTATCAATTAACATCTTCCATGCAAAAGTTGATGTATTCTTATCAGAGTTTAAAATACTTCCAGCTACGTGATTTTGTTTGATATTGACTGGCGAGGGAATCCAGGTTGGCCATTTTATGCTGTTTGGACCTCGTCAGATGGATTTACTTGCATTTCAACTGATCGATGGTGTACATCCAGTTGATGAGTCTCAAATAGGGTGAAATATACATTCTGGACTCCAGAACCAAAATCACATCACATCAATCCTTGGACATCGTTGAAGCGTCTGTAACAGGGGTCAATCAATGAGAGGTGAAAACTGATCTGAAATTAAATTTAGCTGTTTGTCTTGTCAATTAGATTGAAACTGTCATTCGATATTTCCACCAAACTATAATTCATACAATTTCTTTTATGACAAACAGGATGAACGATTCATTTTTTCCGATTTGCAAAGAGCAATGATCTCAGATGCCTCCATACAATCGCATCCTATTATTAATTCAGCTGAATATCCAGCCGAGATTGAGGACATTTTTGATCCAATAACATACAGTAAGGTTAGTTTGACAGTACTTATGGGTGGCATTTATTTGCGACAGTGTTTTTTATAATACAGATAGGGGTAAAGTGTAATTGTACAATCTGAGTAAGTTGTAAATGTTTGTATCTGATGTTTTGTGACCAGTTGAAAGTCGGTTATTCAGAGGATAACATGTAATCGGAGAAACTGTTATTATCGCATGGTTGTAAATGGTCAGCAATCCTCTCTACTATCAACTGTTTCTATCAGAAGAGAAATTGATACCAATATTAACAATGCCATTGCTGTTTACGCGTTCAGCTATACAACCGGTAAAGTCAAATAAACAATGTCCATTTGCATATCAAGCGACAAAAATTCAAAGTTTCAATACGGAGTTCGAGTTTTAATAATTTTCAATCTCACCCTCACATTTAGTTCGGATTTAGTTGTGTTGGATCTGGTTAACATACTTAAGACTGGATGTATTTCGGTGGAAATTTTCATTCGATAAGAAATTACTATTTTCGAGTTACAGACTCAATCGAACAAATATCAGAGTGGCTGTAAATTCGATTTCTCAACAAAGGGAAGAATTTGAACTATTCAATTATAAGTAGTGTAGTACCAAGAAGTTTCAAAAATAGACTGCACTGATATTCAGGCAGTACAGTTTCCACGAGAATACATCTGATATATCGGGAGAAAACATGAGGGGTAAGCGAACTGATGGAAGCTGAGTGACACTTTATCTAAGATGTATGCAGAAGAAGTCATTTGCCTGGAAGTGTTTCAATGCAGTGTGTGTGTGGCATTTTATGCATGCTGATGGTAGCAATCTATACGACTTAGTTCTGTCTCATGATGGGGTTGTCGGCAGGAAAACAAGAGTTTGTTAATTTGATATCTGGTGACCAGAAGACTGAAAGGTGGGAGACAACATCGGATAAATTGATCAACTTAACAAGATTCGTTTGTTTTGTTGTTTGAATTGGGAGAGTATCGGATTTAAATTACTTACAAAACGTGAATATGGGGAATTTCCGGAACACTTAAGTTTCATCAACCGAACGTAGACTGACTATAGGCTTGTGGGATTGTTTATTTCATCACAGTGGCGTATCACAAATGCCTTCTCAGGTGCCTTTGCACTACAGATGCTGCGATATAAATCAAAAGTGAAATCAGAGTGTTTGAATATTCGATATCTGATTACGTAATATTTCTTTTCATAACAATAAAATCAGTTTATATAATGGCGTAAGGGTTTGTTGAACTGATGTATTCTGTGGTGTTGAAATAAGCGAGCAAGGCTATAGACATACTGTTTATGTGCACAATATTTCATGAATTACAGTCTTCTTGCTTTAACAATTTACAGGGTGCTTCGATCATCCGGATGATGGAGTCATTTCTTGGACATGATGTCTTCTTGAATGGCTTGAAGGTGAGTTGCGCTTCTATATTCCCTCCACAAAAGCATTTATTTCTTATATGTTTGAAAAATTGGACGTATTTGAGGTGCTTTATATTTTTGGCCAAAGTGTATCTTTTACTCTGCATAGTGTTTTGTACTAATCTAGTAATGGATGAAAGCATAACTCGACAACTTCGTCAGCTTTATCCATTTCCATGGTCCTACTCATTTTTCTACATTTTCATATAAAGTCATCACTCTAAGTATAATTTTCTGTCATCGTCGGTAGTTTGTAAACAAAGCAGCTGGGCGTCTTATTTTTCGAGATTATCACAAATCTTCTAACGCGCTTTACAAAGTGGACAGTTCCCTTCACTTATTCAACTTCAGAGAACTTAAATTTTATTCCCTATTTACAGTGATTGATTCATGGAGGTAAAAATTGTTAGGCAGACCTACAGATTCCAATCAATCACTTGTCTTGTTTTAATTAATTCTCTGACGGCAGTCATTTATAAATATTTTATTGATAAACATTGCATAACAGGTGATTTATTTAAATTGAGTTGAGTTGAAAAGAATGTGGTTTTTCAGGGAGAGATGTATGAAAGCGGCGTATATGGAACTCTGGAAGTATGAGAACTGTTGAACAAGTATATGATATTTTCCAATAGTTAGTAGTGACTAGTTGTGAGTAGCATCTTTTCACAGGTGCCTTTTTTGGCATCTATTCTAAATGAGCGTGAGTGGAAGTCAGTTGTTAAAAGCAGCATTAAGAAAACTGCATTCACATGATACAACCCAGATCGCCCAATATTCACAGTGTCACTTTTCTGTATTTCCACAAGATCTACTTACAAGAAAACAAATATAAAAATACGGATGAAGAAGATCTATGGAAGGCGTTGGACCGTGTAAGTCTCTGCTTTCAAATAACTATTAACTTACAGTAAATGTTTTGGTATTTTCGTGAGTAATGTGTTTTTATCAATTCTCCATCGTCTTTCTTCAGTTTTGATAAAAGAGATCTTGCAGGTGTTTTGTATTTCTGAGGATACAGCAGACCTTCAGGTTGTTAACAGGTCATGGTGATTTTCTTCCTTTAGTTCATAGAGGAACATAGGGCTTCAGTCGCATGTCTCCATTGCGTTCGGTTCTCTGCCAACGATTCCACCTGGCTCCACGTCTATCCACATGCTTTCATCTCTTCTTCGCACGACATCCTCCTCCATGTCACTCTGTCACCGATTACAAAAATCGCCGCTTCCTATTCCGGTTCTGGCGTGTGATGTCACTTGATGGTTGGTTTTCTCAGAGTATGGCCAGTCCACCTTCAGTTCTTCTTGCTTATTTGTTGCACAGTGGTTCCGACTGGGTTGGTTCGCTCATATCCCTCCCTGCTGCTGATCTTTTCTGGATGGCCATCTGATCTTGATTAGTATTGAGTGAATACAGCTGTTGATGAAGGTCTGTAGTTTGTTTAAAGTGCCCTTCGTGAAGCAAAGTCTCTGATCCGTATAGTAGCATTGACTTCACTTTGGAGTTCAAAATCCAGGTCTTATTTTTCATACTGAGTGCCACTGACCTCCGCACAGACTTGAGAGAAATGAAAGCTTGCCTCGCTTTCCGGATTCTCACTTTGATATCCTCATTATTCCCGTCCACCTGTAGTTGAAACGATGCTTTCCAGTTAGGTATGTAGGTAAAAGAGGTTGCTTCTTTCAGATTTCTCTCATTTATGCTGATTGTTGTCTGTTGTTGTAGCTGTTGCTGTTGGCCAGGAATCTTCATCACCTCTGTTTTCTCTATGTTCACCTGAAGTCCCTCCTATCTTTGATGCTTCTTCTGATAACTTGTTGCTTTTCACTTGCATAACTTCCAGTTTGTGGGAAATCAGACATTATATCATCGGCAAAGTCGAAATCCTCCAAGATTTTTTGTGTGGATCCACTTTATGCCTGTCTCCTCGTTGTCCTCTGTGTGTCTGTCGCATTATCCAGTCTACCACAATCAGGAAAATCATTGGAGATAGAAGGCAGCTAGCCAGCCTTGTCTTACTCCCGTCTTCAATTCGAAGGATTCCGACAGTTTCCCGTTGTGGATTACTTGGCATGCAGAATTGTCGTACAAGTGTTGGATGAGGTGTATAATTGTTGGTGGTACGCCACATTGGCGAATTAGTTTCTAAATTACCTCTCGATAGACGCTGTCGAAGGCCTTTTCAAATTCTATGGAGTTGAGATAGAGAGCTGACAGCCATTCCAAGCTCTTTTCAATGATAATCCTAGTACTGCGATTTGATCGATGCCTGACTTGTTCCTCCTGAATCCAGCCTTTTCCGGTCGAAGTTTTTCATAAAACGACGAGGTATATAGGCGAAAGTAACTCATACAGAGAAACTTATAGGAAGTTACTAAGGACGATAGAAGTCACTGTTTTCATAATTTAATGGATTCGTTCGTTATAATTGACCGTCATTATAGTACCAGATTAATACACCTGCGATACGATTCAAAGGAGTTCATGCAAGATTACTGTATCCACATACATAAGAATCTACTGAGACGAATACCTGGATCAAAGTTTTGCTTCATTAGAGAGAGATCTCTTTCATGATCTAGATCAGGGATGAACTATTTATCAATAAATCTGATAATATAGACGCATGAGATTTAGTCGATCATGACTAAATTAGTGCAGCCTACCAGTGGAATCGGGGACGAGCATTTCATTCTATTTGTAGCCCATCAATTCGATGCACGTGCACCACGCACATTCAGCTGAAGTGTTCCAAATAGAACGAAATACGTCCTATGAATTTCTCTGCCAGTTACCATCAAACTGATGTGGAACATATTTTTGTATTTGAAAAATTAATGGTTCGTGGTGTATTTTATGCTAGTGAAAGTGTCTTCAGAAAGGTAGTAGGTCGTAAGTCACCAGAATGGAAATCAGTGGATTACGTTTAGATATCATATTCCCTTTCATGTTCAGAGTACAACTAGATTGTGGTAACATAGTCATGCCTTGTAATCCATAAATATTTGAATTAATATGCCAGGAATGTGTGACACGTTACTGTAGTGATTTACACCACTTCCAAACGGCGTTTCATTTCACTAAATTTAGAGTTATTCGCATTTTCTGTCCTATTGCAATTAAATAAAGATTTGAAGTGTATGTTGGCATATCAATTATTCGGAGATTATTTATATTAATCGGTGTTATACTACTTTAATATCAGAAAGAGGTAAGCTACCCTAGGAACTATTTGGAATTCACTTATATACAAGTTGAAATTTCAGTGTAGACGCTGAGAGTAAACACTTTCTTAGATATTATGATGCTTCAGGTGCTTATGATTACATTAACGTTCACAGTTCAAATCTAATGGGATCTAGTTTTGGAATTTTAGGCGGCCAAGAGTGCAAACAAAGTCATTGATATCAAATCGATCATGGATACTTGGACGAAACAAGCGAATTATCCAATTTTGATTGTCAACCGAAGTGATTCCAGCACCTTCCATTTCAAACAGATTCACTTCTATGAACCTGTTAATGATTCTATTTTGCCATCAGGACACAAGTGAGTGGAGTATTTTTCATCGATTTCTTCTATCTCTTCAAATAGATGATGGTGTCTTGTTGGAATTTATGTAACATTTTATCTCGATTTCTGGTCAGTTATAGGGTGGATATAGGAAGTCTCTTTCCAGAATTCATGAGGTAATAAAGGGATGCATCATTTGAAATTCCTAAATAATTTGCTGCTTAAGAACAAAATATTCCAACTTAAATAAAAATGCCCATTAACATTTTCAAAAGAATGGTTACTGAACAAAGTGTACTCCTTTCGATAGCCTCCTTTTCATCAGGTTCTACAGTTATATATACATAATAGTAAATGAATTAGTGTTATGAACAACATAAATGTTTAAGAGCATCGAATCAATAACAATAATTATATCAATGGATTACAGTTTGATAGCATCAACATAACAATACACTGAATATCAGTTAAATTAGGAAAAGTTATAGTAATACAAATTCATGCATTAATAGTCTTTACTGAAGGCCGACCAGGGGAGTAGTAGTGGCTGGACTTGTTTCTTCTAAGCACAAAGCACAGGTTGTTTGATGCAAATATCTGTAGCCTCTGCTGTTTGGAGTATGCGATACTTCGATGTTTTTGGCAATTTATTTGGCACCCCGTAGATGACAGAGAAGGATTCTTCAATGCTTGCTCTGTGGCCGGTTTGGACCAGGTTATCTAATATCGACCTGTTGATGTTTTTTACTACACCTTTATTTGACCAAACTGGTAGATGTTTCCTGGCGATCACGAAAAATCAAGTTCCTGGAGTAACGGCCAATATAACTCGCTCCACCAGATGCGCAGTTGAATTGGTAGATACAATTGGAAGTGGCTAGTCTAGGTACTTCATCTTTCAGTCAAGGAATCACCACCGGTCGTGTAGAAAATGAGCCTTGTAATTTGTCAGCATTAAAAGTTCTTTGGACTGATTCTCTTAACTTCTTCTTAATTATTTCGCCAGGTTGATCGCCCTTGAATTCCAGTCATTTGTATCCAGGCTTCTTATTTACAGATGGAGAATAGTCCTTTTCTGCTTTCTTGGTTATGTCTTTGCCGATGAGTTTGTCTGGATAGCTATATTCAATCAAGGTATCATATGCAATCCTTAGTTCATCTTCAGTTACCTCTTCTGAGCATATAGTTCTAATCCTGTGGCTGAGGGTCTTTACTAAATGTCTTTTGTACTTGAGAGGAACGAAGCTGTGAAAATGTGTATATTGTCCTGTTCATGCACTTCTGGAATATTCTTTCATCCACTAGTGTAAGTGACTTCAAAACTGTCAGTGTTTATAAATCTTCCTTAAATGACATGTGAGAATGAAGTTTGGTTAGTTCGCAGTAAATGGGAATCCTTAAATTTTACTAAGATACCGAGGGTTCCGTCACCTTCCAGAAACTGATTGCAACAGCGAATTACCTTTACACTTTGCTGAGGGATTATTTAAAAGAGTGACAAATACTCCTACTACCCTGCAGTCAAACATTTACACTAGTATACATTTTGTCATGTCCATGTTGCATAACTGTATAACAGAAGAACAGATCCTTACGATAATCGTACTCACTTATAATGAATGGAGAACAAGACGTACATGTCAGATACTGTCAGTTTGGACAAAAAATATTTGCCATTCAGACTTCTTTTAAAGCCAAATTATTAAATATAAAATTTACCGGTCATTTGAATAATTCATTTGAAGAAATATGAAGCTTGAAATGTTCCCTATCAGAATTGCAGTGTGATGTTAGTTGCAATTCTTACATGCTCGTCAAAATGGATCAGACTGACTGGAAGAAGCAATAATTAGATTAGGCAATCTGATGGGCAGTGAACATCATATACAAATGGACGTAATCTTTCCAGTAATTTATCTAAAGGTATACAATTGCATCTCATTTACTTGACTGAATCGTCTGTAGTAACAGAAATAAGCCGAAATTACGCTTCCTGTTAGGTGAATCAGACTACTACGTATTTATTGGTTTACTATGAAGCCGATTTCTCATAGGTGGTCGTCTTCATATAAAATTATGTTCATCAACTTTTTAGTTCTTTGTCAGCTACCCATTCTTACAAGATATATGCCTGTCAGTTATCTATCACAAGATGAGTAATTTGTTTTATCTATCAATAGTCAACCATCAGCAATATGCACCAGTCAGGGTTCGAACTCCGGAAGTCCTGGTTACAAGGCGAGCTTGTAGACCATTAAGCCACTGGGACCCGATTCGGTGATCCACGAATGCTAATTGATTCTTGCACCAATCTCCGTGGACAAGGTCGGGAATATTAACCCGATTCCCTTTCGCTACAGGGGGCTGGGCTGCAACAGTAAAATTTAGCAGAAGTACTAACAAAGCCCGCAAGCGGACAATGCCAGACACTCCATCTCTGTTCCGATTTACCGGATCACTTAGGACCGCCTGACCCATGGCCAACTGCTGTTCCCATGGAACCCTTCTCCATTTCGGCCTTCAATGTTCTTATGTGAATACTTGCTATTACCAGCAATATCTGCGCCTGCGGTTGCTTCGCCTAGGCTTATGCCTGAGGCTTCCCGCTAGCTACAGTGACCATCCTACTCGTCGCCGCCACTCCATGCCTGGAACAAGTCAGTTTGTCCTTACCCTGCTTAGGCACAGCTTGCATTAACGGTACGCTCGAGCGCCATCCATTTTCAGGGCTGGTTGATTCAGCAGGTGAGTTGTTGCACACTCCTTAGCAGTTTCCAACTTCCATGGCTACCGTTCTGCTGTCTGGACCAACCAACACCTTTTTTGGTATCTCATGAGCGTCGCATTGAGCGCCTTAACCGCACGTTTGGTTCATCCCGCAGCGCCAATTCTGCTTACCAAAAATGGCCCACTTGGCACTAACGTTCAATGCAAACTCCATTTAAGTGAGTTAAGCTTCTCACCTATTTAAAGTTTGAGAACAGGTTGAGGATGTTTTCTTTCCAATCATTCGTTTTACCGGATAAAACTGTTTGTATCTCAGAATGCTGGCTATCCTGAGGGAAACTTCGGAGGGAACCAGCTACTAGATGATTCGATTAGTCTTTCGCCCCTATACTCACGTTATACAGTCGATATGCACGTCAGAATCGCTAAAGTCCTCCACCAGAGTCTCCTCTGACTTCAACCTTCGCAAGCATTTTTAACACGCTAGACTTGATTGCTTCAAATTTGAAACATGAACTGAAATTTTGTTCTGAATAGAATCCATTTATCTGTCTTTACATCCGGTCACTTCTTTGGATGTGGAAATGAAGGAATCCAATCGAAATGACTCTTTTATAAACATCTGAAGTGCCACATAGTTGAATTTCACACTCCATAAAAGAGAATGTGTAGCATATTTCACAATGAATTTTGCTTTCACATCTGGTAGAACAAAAGAAATATTATTTGTTGTCATTTATTTGAAATTTAATTATTTAGTTTCACTTGGAAAATCCCCATTACCTACACGACAAAGGATGGGACAGCGAGTGAAATCATATGGATGAACAACGGTAAGTAGTACTGTATGCTATATGAATACGTGTAATGGTAAGAAGTTCAGTAAAACAGTCCATCACCTATCTATCTACCTACCTACCCACCTATTCGTCACTTTGTATTCGAATTTCACTCCATGGCCTGGTATGTGACGTCTGTGAATCCTTCTTCAGTGTACGTTCAATCCACCTGAATTTCCCTCCGAATATTTGTTGGACAGTAGGTCCTTGGTTGGTCCGTCCCATCCCCGCACCCAAGAGGTCGTTTTTGCGTATCTTTTCTGGCCAGCCATCTGATCTTCATTGTAGAGTGGAGGCAGGTGTTGATGAAAGTCTGCAGTGATCTGTCGGAGATGCCTGTGGTGACGTGCCAATGAACAGACCACGGAGGAGGACTGAACTGACGTCAGTGTTGAAAATCCAGATGCTGTCTTTTGTGCTGCGTGATTATTTGTACGTGTGTCCGAATCTTCATACTGATTTTAGAGTAGTGAATACCTGTCATATTTTCCTGATCCTGACTTCAATACCTTCATTTGTGACCCATAAATTTGACAATATGCGGCTTCGGTAATTTTTTATCCATTAACGTTCCCAGTGGGACATAGGGCGCCTTCAAACTGGAGGCTTGAAGTGGTGTTTATTTTTACGGGAGGGGGTTGCTAGCCTCATGCCCAACCTTATCTCTTTACCAGCCTTATTACTGGCTTACCGAGGTAAAGGAGTGCATCTATGGCTGAGAATCGAACGCTGGACCACATCAGGCGTGGTCGGCGAACATTCTACCACTGCACCACCGACACACAGCTTGGGTAATTAATTCACATAATTTTATTAGAGCTAGAATTCCCATTCAGACATTTAGAGAACACAGGAAAGTTGAAGCGGAGAAACTTCCACTTTATTGGACAGTAGTTAGTAGCTAGTGTGATGTGTCTAGTACTCTGTTTGGTGCAGACTGAATTCTATCAGCTAATTTTGCAATGTGGCCAACATTCGAGGTGGCTTGCCACCACAAAGAGCTTTGAATTGTTGATATTAGATGTTTTGAGGCAATCGACCACATGAAGCCTTTGACCTAGGTTTCGTCCTAGTTAGCACTCACCAGTCAGCAAGGTGTATCTGCAACCATGAAGGAACTTGTGTCTATAATTACATATATATATATGATACTTTAGAAGAATCGTCATTGACAATAATGATGCGTTTTTAAGTAATATCGATTTGTTAGGATCAATGGAATTACAGTTCAAGGGAGATGCGTAATTTATAATAAGCATTGAAATTGTAATACTAAAGACAATATCATATAAAACTAATAAAATGGCCTACAATAAATTAAAGATGGTTAAAACGCAGATGACCAAGGTAGGGAAAGAGTCTGTACCAGCATCTTTCAGACACTCAAGTGATGCTTAATGTAGATTCCTTCAGCTTCAGCGAAATGTAACCGACGAATTCTTGAGACAGGATTAAGTTTAGAAAACTTCGTGAACATCACTTTGTAGCATCAATTTCTGACCTGCATCCATCCACGAGATGAGATATAATAAAGGTATGAATGAACCTTGTTTGTCCTTGCCTAACCACGCAGAATGGTATTTAGAAATCCGACGATAAGCAGGCCTAACTTTGTGCCCAGTGAGAGTGGCTCCACTGGAGCCGTCAACATGATAGATACACATAGAAGAGGCAAAATTATCCAGTTTACTTTTAACTTCCTGATCTAACATAAGCGGTGGTTTGAGTAGACAGCGAACTTCAGTGGCACTGAAGGCTCTTTTCACCTCATTCCTTAAGCGTTGGATTATAATTTCACTGATGTTTCACTGAGGTAATGAGGCTGAACCTTTTGGCACTTTGGATCTCCTTGTCTTTAGATTCATATTCCTATCGATGAATTACTCCACGTGGTTGTTCAATAATATTGAACCTAATACCTAATGAAACAGAATTACAGTTAACTATCCCCAGAACGACGAAGACTTTGTCCAAGTGATAAAAGTGACCTCAATCCGAATTGGAATATTTGTAAGCCACAATAACAGTTCGAACAATTTTGTGATTCATTCGAACCCTGTCTTCAACATTACATTTTGAATGCATCTCAATTTCGGTATGTTCTAAACTGCGTGACCTTTAATTGTGGCATAGAGTACACTACCTGTTAGATAGAAATATTACTCGACAGGCGCGAATATTTCTCACTAAGTCATTCTATGTGTACTGTAAGTTGTATGGGGAGTACATAATGTCGCATTAATTTTTCTCATCTCAAAGCTACTCTGAAGATGAAGCTCAACGTTATGCCAAATGACTGGTACATAATAAATATTGGACAGATTGGATATTATAGAGTTCATTACGTTGATAATAACTGCGAATTACTGACAGATGAATTACTCAAGAATGTCAAGGTAAGTTGGTTTAAAAGTCTTAATTCATAATAACAGTGACCATAACAGAAAAGGCTCAAGTTACAATCGTCTTTTATTGAGCCGTTCATTTATAAGCACTTATACATTCTGATTAGATACGAATATGTTTAGTGACCTACATTAAAGTGAAGACAAATGGCTGACAACATTCTATAAGTGTCATCTTTGTGAATTACATCACCTGAGGAAATATTCGTTATGTTGACACTTAAGAATACGGAAAGGATAGGAAATGGACTATATGGAGAGAAGGTGGGTGTTTGACTGAGATATGTACGAGGTAACATGTTGGATATACACGATATCTTGTAATTTTATTACTGCCTTGTAAAGAAATGCAAACGTGGTAATTGAAGGAAGAATATGTAAATGTCTATGGATTGACGCCAACTCAGCCGCCTTCCTTTACGATTACAATGTTCATTTGATTTCATCAATCCTTTCAGCTATATCAATAATAATTTAAAGATTTCTTCCCGACAGAAATCAGTCCTCTTCCAGATTCTCTAATTTAACCACAACTCATAAATTAGAACGAAATAAAAAAGGGTAGAGGTTGACATTAAGGAAGAGATTCCCGCATGATTTAATACGTGTTCATGATTAGAAGGTATGAAGCACGAGAATGTAAAATGTTAAAAATGTTGACCGATTGATTTTACCTCTTAGAATGTTTCCTGAAAAGAATAACTACACAGTGTGACGGACAATTCCCCAATGGAGTAGATCTGTGCAGCTGTAAAATGACATAATTAATCTATAACAGAATACCAAAATCTGTTTATCAAAAAGATTTGGAAAGTGCTAGTTCATATTGTATAAGCCATATTTACAAAAACACTTTGTTTATCAAAAGGTGTTCATTTAATTTCAAAATAAAGAAACAAGCTGAGTTGATTACGTCCTTGTTGTGTATTCAATTCATGCTGAGGCAGTGGATGAGAATTCCTGAAGAATCCGATTATAGTACGGAGAATCCTTTGCAGTTCCTTGGTTTTCAGCTCTCCTTTAGTTAATGTGTGTTACCTCGTGAAACAAAAACATCAACTTTGAAATAATTCGAATCCTCACAAATATGACATTCAAAGACCATTCAAAATTTCTGTTAATTCATTTGGTATTATTTTCTATTTTCAGAATATTCCAGATTCTGCACGTCCACAAATCATCGGTGATTTATTCCATCTCGCGAAGTAAGTGATCACTAACTACACGAAAGTCATAGAATAAAATATACCCAAGGAATGACTAATTGATGGGCAGTAGTTGGGCCAACTATACACCTTGAATTCGTTCTCTGCACTATCCTACTATCAGGTAGGCGAGTTTTTGTCAAAAGAGGACAACATATTGTTATATTGTCTTATGAAATACATCAGATATCTTCCTCATTTGTCCCGATTTGTTTGACGATTTCATAGAGGTCAAGAAAAGCACCTATTTAGCATTTTAAATAATCTTAGCTGTTGACAGATGCATTTGAAGTAGACCACAGGCAGTTCGTTTTGCATTTATTTACCGGAATTCTCAGGTCTAATGATGTAACGGTAAAGCATTAATAATAACACAGTATTGAGTTTACACAGCACATGATTTCTACAAAATTTACACCTATATGAGTCATTCTAAATGGAAGAAATCATAGCTTCGACGAAGTTCATTTAGAAGGGAAGTATTAGCCAAGACGTTCCTGCTTCAACTGTGTTGTTTCAGTAGGAACTGCAAAGTGTATCTTAGTGTACAGTGTGTGGAAATCCGTTCATTGTTACATTAAATCTGCTTATATTTCTCTCATCATTAGCATGATATCTCACACAGTGAGTGCAGGACTGCATTTTTGTTCAAAATCAGTGTAAATGTTTTCCTCCAACGTTGTGCCCTGATTATTTTGACCTTCTTAATGTCAATAGTAAAATATCAAATATTTAAACAGTTATCTGTTGTTCAATGTTTCAAGGAAAAGAAGGCATTTCTGAAACACACCATATTGCTCCGAAAACTATCAACAACCTTTGGATGGTTAAGGTGAAATAGAGTTTGAAATTGTTGTACATATTCAAGATAAAATATAGAGATACAAATATTTTTGTTTCTATGAGATCCCCACTGGAGTTTATGAGAAGTACATACTGAGTGCCATGATTCAGAATGACAAGAGTCTATAAGTCTGAGGCTGAGATAGTTTGTGTTGATCAGTGACAGTTTGAAAACGAAATAGCAAACGAAATTCAGTCTGCATTGAACAAATGACTAGACACATGGCACATAGTTACTACTATCCAGTGTCCCATCAGAGTACAAATGAAAATCTCTCATATTTTTCTGCTTTCTTCCAGTCGTGGTAACGTATCATTCACCACTTTCCTGAACTTGACTAAATATTTAAGCCAAGAGAGGCAATATGTGCCTTGGACAACTGCCGGAAGAGTTCTTCTCCATCTTGACCGTATGCTTCTTTTGGATGAGAATTACGGAGGTTACCAAGCATATGTCCGTCACCTTGTAAATGAAGCCGTGGAAGAGATTGATTGGATAACTGTGAGAGAAGATCGAAATGAAGAGAAACAGTGAGTTGTGTAGCTTTCTTATTCCTTCACTGGTCACACTACTTATGCATAATTCTTAATTAAGATACAGTGGCATAACCACTGGAATTTCAAGACTGATGGATGAAAATGTATTCAGGCTTAAGAAATCTTCAAACACCTCTAATCTCCGAATGCTTCCATACATTTGGATGAGGTTGTGTTCCCTGAGCTGGGTGATTTAATTAGGAAGCTATCGTTGTCTTTCAAGACAACATGTTCAGCACAAGCTTTGCAATTAAGTCACTTAGCTTAGAGAAGGCAAAGTACTCCACGTGAGCCACAAATCTTCTCTGGCACTTCCATAAACCAAACAGTGAAGTTGTACAGAATGTTGAAGTAAACAACTTCCCATCGTAAATGCAAAATTTAGATAATGTTAGCTGACTCTATGGCATATCATCTAGCTACTGCTGTAACGACAGAAGACAATGGCCAGCCGAACAGATCGTCTATTGAGAAAATCGACAGATATTTATAGATTTTGATGTGCATTATTATTCATTATATTTAACAGAGAGGTAACGTCTTCTGATTGGTTGTTTTCCTGCTGAAGGTTATTCTGTCATCTCCGTTTGTGTCGCCATTTCCTAGACATTCGGTGATATATCTGTGAATCGTACCCGCCCACGCTGTCTGCTCTGATTAGTTGTTGAGTCAGCCTTTGTTCTCGTTTTCTTCCTATGACCCCGAATTAGGACGTAAACATTGACGTAAATTGCAGTCTACCAATTTTGGCTAGCAGACAGCTCTCACCACACTCATATTTCTCTATAAAGCGGAAGAGTATCTCGTTTTCTATATAAGAAACTACTACTTTCCTTTTTAATGGAAAAGCTTTCTGCGTTAAGCTTTCACTATCTCACAAATACTACTTATACTTTTCAAAATACAATCGATTTACACAAAGTAACCAATAAATATACTCACTCACGTAGTTTTGAGTTTCATGTTTTGAGTTTTCCCCTCCTGGTAGTTCACCGAAACAGTTCAATATAAAGAAGAAGCCTTCAGAGACAAATTACTCGTTGGAGCGAAATCATTCTCAAGTTTCAAAAAAACGAATACACCTTAGACGCTCTCAGAGTAACAAAAGAAAAATTTCCAAAGACGTATCAGTAAATTGAATATTCCCATAATTTATTCGGATCAAATATTTAGAGCGAACAATTGTTTTCAATAAATTCTTCTTCAGGCTCTACAATTATAAATCCATTAATTTAAGCATACAATAGCCAGTAAAGGCTATATATGTACTCATGACCTTTCTTATGATTTTATTACCTTAGGTTGAGGTAGTGCTTTTCTAACTTGCTATCGTATTCACAAAATCCTGCTCATTCCAATTCAATATATTTATTGTTATTATTTGACAATCATTCTTATTGTTGTTATTTTCAACCTTGAACTTATGTCCAGACCGCCCCATTCGTTGGTTTATTTTCATATTGTCTCACACACCCTGATTACACACACTCTCGAAACCTGTATTTTCTGTTGACTATATTTATATATACACACATCATTAAATTAAATTACTTCATCTGATTTTTTCCCATGTTCTCATTGACCATGCATATGGAAAAACTATCTGACTGTTGTTCCATCCCATCTTACACTTGTTCCACAACGCACTTTCTGATATGATTCTAATTTGCCTTTACTGGCTGGCTATTGTATGCTTAAATTAATGGATTTTTAATTGCAGAGCCTGCAGAAGAATTTATTGAAACCACAACTGTTCGCTGTAAATATTTTGATCTGAAAGAAGTATAACTAAAATTTAGAGGTGACTAAATAAACGTCGAGATTCTAAAGATAACTGCTCAATACAGAATCATTAGTAAGTCCGAGACTAAAGTGGAATTAAATTGTTAAATACAGCCACGTAACATAATTGATGGGAGCGAAAGGAGTTAAAGTAGAGCTATAACAGTGGGAATAAATAAAAGTGATTTGGAGTAAAATGTTTAACAGTCGATAATTTTCAATTACTCATGAAGATTTTAGCGATGCAGCATGTTTTAGCATATACTGACACTGGAATAAACTTGTAGTCACTTATTGTCTGTCATCAATGTGCTTTATATTCAATTATCAATGACTTCAAACTCTTCGCATTTTATTTCCTGCCTCGTTTTGTTGTTCTTGATCTTCAGTTTGTTACGTGGAACCTTGAGCCAAATTGCTTGTCATGTTGAGCATGAATTATGTCTACACAATGCTCGAGTATTATTCACAATATGGATGTCGGCGCCTGAGATAAATCCGTGAGTTATTCAAGAAACCTGAATTTTTATTTTGATGATGATGATGAGGTGGTCGTCGCCTAGAAATTTGGTTGAATCGATGTGGAAGTGATCTGAATAACAGTAACTAACATTTTCGAGATGTCTTGGTTAAGACAGGCTGTCTAGATTGTTCCATGTATTTAGTCTTGGACAGCATTCCATTACCTACCCTGATTTGTGGGGAATACAATGACACTTTCCAAAACAAAAGATGGATAGCTGACATAATTTCATCAAGAGGATCAATTAGCCTAATTAAATGTCAAAATATTCCAACGATGCAGATGTCTATCTCCCATTTATTCCTCCCATTCTGAGGCGCATTTTATTGATCAACCAACGAATCTGACCACTTAGTCACTTTAAGATCTCTTGAGATAAGTCCAACGGTAAAGCAACTCATTAATGCGACATGAATTTGATAACTAAATAGATGGATGAATGAATACCAGTGAAGAATGCTCACGACTGATGGACATTATGGTGTTAGTGAATCCATTTCTCGTTATGTATGTGTATATATTACTCGTAAACATACTTTGGCCCATCGGTGTACCACAGCAGAATAAACATTATTGGAGTATGAAGTTGAAATATATTTCAACAGTATTTCATACGAACTCCTTTCTTTGCGAACCTCAACTTGTCGCTCACATATTATTGAAATATCTGGACGAACTTGATTGATTGATGATGAGGTGGCTGATGGGTGATCTGTTCATAAGAAATGTGCTGATTTGGCCTTCAATTGGTTACAGGATTTCATCATCAGCTGACATCGGTTAGAGAACCACTGGAAAACCAGGTGGGAGTGCTGTACAGCCAGTTGTTTCGTACTAGTTCGGGACTCTTCATCAATCTGCACGTACCGGAATTCAAACCCAGGTCCTTCTGCTTGCAAGGCAAGCTAGCTCGTAGAGCATTCAGCCACTGGCACCCAATCCCATGGCCAGTGGACGAATTCCAACTTCTGCCAATTTCACGACAGCTCATGATGAGATCCTGTAACCAATCAATCAAATCCCTCCAAACCAATACTTGGCCTTCAATTATTAATGTCAAATATATTTGACCCGACTACAACCTCAAAATATGCATTCTTCATAGATATACTCACCGAAATGTGCTAAATTTTCTCTCTATAATCCATTAGCTGTAGTTATAGTTTAATTCTTTAAGGGGAATCGAGATTCAAGCATGCAGTAAGCTCTCTATCAAGCAAATCTAATGTTAAATGGCGTAGACATTGTTGTGAAATACTTCAAAAAATACTTCGTAATCTGTTTAAAGGCAAGTTTCAACGTGAACTTCGAAGAAACACTGGAGAAAAGGCAGTGGCGACCAAAAACTGGTGTGTTCTGGTTTGAAAGCAGGAAACCTATGCTTTGTGTTCTACTGTATATTTAACCTGAACTTAATAATAATAGTAATAATAATATGTCTTTATTTCACACAATATGCGAACATATGGTGCGAAAATTTTCAGTGTATTTAGTACCAAAATGCTTTATCCTTGAAGAATTGCATTGCATTTTCTTGGAAGCAAGTTCAGGCAGCGCTCAAGTTCATGTATAGGTTATTTGATATATATCTAAACGATCAAACACAACGGCAAATCCAGATGAAATTAAGCATTTTGGTGGAAAGGAATTTCGGTAGCCCGGGCCGCCAAAAGTTCCTTATGTTACTCAGTCACAAAAATGTCTGGACAGTAGTAAAAAGACAGTTGTTATTGATAAAATCTACGGTACAATTAAATGCAATCATAACATATCAAAATGCAAAACTACCTAAATAGTCGCGTTAGGCAGTTATGCAGATGAAATCAGTTCTCAGATACGAAAGAAGTACCATACAACAGAATTATTTAGTCAAAATCAACTGTATAAGGTACGTGGGAATCAAGAAGAATATTCCTAACAAGGTGGGATAAAAATTCTGTCTAGAAGAATCACCCAACAAACAATTCTCGAAGACACTTCAAGTTCAGAATCACCTTGACTCTCTCGAACATAATGGCAGTCGAAAAATAACACATTACAGATGACATAGTACAACATCAAAGAGAAGCAAAAAAATTAGGCAAATAATGAGGATTGTGTCATCAGACAATATGGCAACGTCAGAACAGTGATGGATAGTCTAGGAGAAAAATGGATAATAATCACAGAGTTAGTTGGAATGTCTAAATAAGTAGGAATGTCGTAAATTGATCATTTACGAGGGATTTTCCAAACAATTATTACTATACAAGGATGAAACCATAATTAACATCCGGTTCTTATCATGAGGTGGGATAGTTAACCAAACTGATTTAAAATTTGTCTTCTTTAGTTTGATTATATTGTTTATTCTATCCCCTGTTAACTCTGAATACACATTCCATAGCATACCGCCTGGTTTGAAATCAGCCGTTTACTGTACAGCTATCCGGTTTGGTGGGCAAGCGGAATGGAAATTCCTCAGAAGTCAGTACAGTGTTAATGAAACGGATGATGTTGAAAAGGAAAATATCTTGACAGGATTATCTTGTTCCCGTGATATATGGACGATGAAACTGTAAGTTGATACAATATAACAATAACAGTAAATTCACCCGATGTTTGTTTATTTAAAACGAAGAAAGACTAGAACATCTCTCATCAATAATAATTTAACCTCATGCCTCTCAAATTAGTCGAATAATCAAGTTGAGATTGATTGTGCTCAATTCACTGTCAAAATTGTTATCAGTTAAGTATTATTTTGTAATGAACTGTTTATGTGAAACAAAATAGTTGATAGGGTACCTGACCTAATCAAATAATCTAATAATTTATGGTGATCATGATGATGGCCACCGAGTAAGTTGTCAGGAATGTTAGGGGCTCGGGGTTTCGATAATAAAAATAACCAAAAATTTAAGGTTTAAAGTCCCAGAGAATCCAACTTCAGAGGAAATAACTTGGCTTTGGACGAAATGTTTTCAATATAGAATGCACAATACACCGAGAACTTTGGTTAATAAGAAAGAATCTATATTGAGACATGGAGTAACCAGACTACTGCTGCTAGACGCAATAGAACCTCTTGACTTGACGGAGCAGTATACTCACTTAGTTTTGTTCCTGTTTTCTGCCACTTTTCGCCTTCTTCCTCAAATTCCTGTCTTCCTTAAATATCACGACAACTATGAAACTCGTCGTTTCAGTTGACAGTATAACACAAATGTGATATTCAGGTATCAGGTTTGTAGGTATTAAAAGAGCAAAATGAATTCCTTTACATTAACTGTCACATTCTGATGATGATGACGTCACTGTCTCCTCCTTTTGTTCACATCCCAGATACTTTGAATGGATTAAACAGGACAAACAATACTGGTCTGCGATTCCTGAATTCGCAGTCTCTCCAATTGGTAATAAAATTTTGTGGGACTGTGTGCATGAAGTGGTCAAATCTTCGAAAACTGGGTAAGTTCTGCTTAAGATGCATTTTGAATTTACTTAAATATTTATCCATGACATTTAGTAGAACAGACGATCTGTCATTCACTTATGACATTTGCATTTTCCCTGTTGATTCTTACACTTTTATTCATATTTTTTATGACATTTTGGCCGACCATTGTTGAGTTTGATTGGGTGATTCAACGTAAAATGATATTAGTGGAGTTGAGAAAATGAGTTACGAGAATGTAACTGGTGAGTTTGTGAGTTGAACTCACTGCCCAATTTAAGAAATTTAGAATGAACGAAATTTGAAATGAATAATGTAGTGTGGAACTTTAGGGAGTGGACATTGACAGGAGGGTATTTTCGATGATCATTTTCAATAATTGATCCCATGAAAAAATCAAGTGTCGAAACTTATTATTAATATTATTATTACTTATTATTATTCTTCCCTTCGGTTCTGAGTGTAAAATGGTGCGTCAGCATCACATCTCCAATCCAGTCTGTCCTCTGCAGTGTTTTGCAGCTGGCTAAAGGAAATTAATGTAGTCTATTTGCATTTCTCACACCTTTCCAAATGCATTTTAAATACTGGCTTCACTGAGTTGCCATGGAGTCACCAATATTCTTGGTTGTGGCAGATATATTCATGGATAGGTGGGGCAACTCAGGGATTGGAACGTTCAGCTCCACCCTAAAAGTATGGTTGAGGTATGTAGATGACACATTCACTGTACTTAGAACACAGGATATTGATGGATTTTTGGAACACATCAACTCGAAGGTGAAGACAATTCAATTCACTTATGAATTGGAAAGTCAGGAAAGGTAGCTTCCAGTGTTAGATTGCAGTGTAAAAAGGAAAGAAGATGGAATTTAAACACACACTAATGTTTACAGGAAACCCACACAAACAAACAGATATTTGGATTTCCGATCATCCCATCCTATGTCAGTGGAAATAGGATTGGTGAAATGTTTAAGTAATAGAGCACAAAATCTAACTAGCACCAAGGAAAATCTAAGACAAGAAAGGTGGCATATAAGAGAAGCTTTGAAAATTACTGATAAATTAATCAGGAAGTACTTAGGAAAATCTAAAAATAAAATTAATTGGTAATAGCAGTAATGATGGTGATAATAATAATATTAATGAAGACATGCATGGCAAAATGCACAGATCGGTGATAACACCAGTAATAGGGGATTTAAATCATCAGCATTACTTTTTTACAAAGAAGGAGCCTGGGAAACCTTACGCAGAATTGTTAACAAGGCAGGAATAAAAATGGCATTCAAACCCACAAACTCAATTAGAAAGAAGCTTTGTCGGCTAAAGGATCAATCCTGTGGAGCCTTTAAAACAAAACAATTTAGTTTATCTAATACCCTGCCTGCAATGATTGTCAGGTCGAATACATAGGTCAAAGTAGTAGGAGGGGGTCAGTCAGATTAGCCGAGCACAAGAACCTAGCAGCGAGATCTAGATTAGTTCACACTAATAAGATAAGGTTTAGTGAAATTTTAGTGACATATAAAAAGTGAAGATGTTCAGCGAGGAGTCCTTTCGGCGAATACATTCATATAGCTCTACATTCGCATTTATATACAATTATTTTGTGTGTGTGTGTACATGAGGTTTGTTAAGTTTAGATAATTAATTAGGTAATACAGTAATGGTCTAATATAGAAACACTGTTAATTAGATAGCAACTAAAGTAAGATTCAGTTAGCAAGTTAAATGACGTAATATAATTGACTAGAATGTTCCAACTTTGCGTTGGTGGCACAGCTGTAGAATGTTCACCGAACATGCATGTGGTTAGGGGTTCGATACCCGGCCGATGCACTCCTTCACCTCGCTAAGCCAGTAATGAGACTGGTAAATAGGGAAGGGTGGTCATGAGGCTACCAACCGCATCCCGTAAAAATAATTTATTTTATTTTTGATTACAGATTGATTCCACACCGTATTTGTTGGTACAGGTATGGAATTTCAGCATGTGATATCTGTAGACCAAATTTTGCAGGCCGACCATAGATATCAGGTGTGCGTCGGCAGGGGATCGAACCCCGGATCATGTGTATGGTCGGCGAGAGTCCTAACCACTGTGCCACCACTGCTACGGAAACTTCATGTCTCTAGCTTGAAGACCTATGTTCCATTGGTAACGTTGAGGAATAAAATAAATAAATACCTTTATTCTGACTCAATAGTAATTTTAACCTTATCAAATTTCTATCTTTGTTCCGTTGAGTACCACGTAATTTACAACTTTTAATTTTCACTTCTAAAGCCACTTCTGAGTAATTACATCAATTATGTCACCCCATATTAATCAATCATACACCACTATATATTTTTGTAAGTATAAATAAGACTGTACAGCCTCTGAAGATGATTTTGTAGATAAAGAAAATTTTTCTCGCTGACGAATTGTCTTTTATTTTCTTCATGACTCAATGGGTATTTTCGGTGATTCAAAATAAATAAATAAAAAATAAATAAGAAAGGAAATTTAGATAATAATTCAGCTATAGCACTCACTACATGCAATTACACACACACAACCATACAATAGGATGGATGGGATAGGATGACAGTTTTAAAATCTAATGTAACAGCTGGGTGGAGGGAGAAATCGATAACTGACTGTGGTTTTATTTATCGAATCGACTGCAAACACGTGTAATGGGAATGATTCAACACCTGTCCAGCTGGACATCTAGAAAATTCTACTACTCCTACGACGACAAATAGGAGAGGACAAAGAAAACTATAAAATTCAATTTTCGAAATCGCGTGATTATAACTGGTGAAATGATTATGAACAGTTAACGTTGTTCGAAACCTCGTCATCCAGTAAATAATACTGTTTCACTGTGTGATATATCTAATAAACAAACTAATATGGAATTACACATAGATTAATATGAGTGTAATTCATTCAACCTATTTTCAAATGGTTCCTCTGAAATGTGTAATGCCCATATTTGGTATCACTCACACAGAGCACATGTGTATGGGTATAATACAGACTGTCACTGTTAGTCGATGTTGTTATATTCTGTGCATTTGCAGACAACTGTCATGCACAGTGTCTGCCCATTTTCTGAATATACCTCGCTACAACAATAAAAGAAAATTCTCATCAGGTTCGTGTCACTGACAAACAAACTGAGCAATAGCACTAAGTAGTACAACTAAAAACCTAAACGGTGAAATGTAACAGATAGAAGTGGCGTTGGTGTGAAATAACTAACTATCCCTTAAAATTCATTAGGAAGATTACAAAAGGTCAAAAGCAAAATAAAAATAATGGTGAAACTAATAATGATAACATAAATAACAAAGAATACAGGGCATCTACAGTTCTACCACATAAGGTAGGGACATCTGAGACCCTCCCTACATAGGATTCTCAATAAAGCAGGAATTAGGTTGGTATTCAAACCTACAAACTCACTCAGGTAGGACAAGCTCTGTAGGAAGGCTAAAGGACCCTGTCGGTTGTCCCAATTAAACAAAATAATATAATTTACAAAATACCTTACAATGACTGTGAGTGAAGTCAGCTACATAGATCAGTCAAACTATTAGATCAGGAGTGGTGAGATTGCCTGTCAGAACATAAGAATTTAGCTAAGGTTAGAATGATTGATCCTACCCGCGAAGATAAGTAATTGAGAGAAAAGCTCAACAATAGCAGTACATTCATTAACACAAAACTACACAATAGAGTGGGACAGAGTAAAAATTCTAAAAGGTAATATAGGTAGGTGGAGAGAGAGAGAGAGTGTGATTCATCGAGTTCATCGAGTCTGCTGCACCCAACACACGCAATAGAAGTGAGTCAACGCAAATACCAGAGATATGGAAGATATTATTACCACCAGTCAAATCAGAGGAGGATAATAAATAATCTTAAAATTATATTTCAATTCACGTACATCATAACATTCTAACAAGTTACTTATTATTTTGAATATAAAAACACTCGTCTTATATCCCATATGACTGTATTCGACTGATAACACTAATACTATTTCTGAATGTACATTATCTTATGTTGATTTTATTCAAATGTCTTATCGTCAGTATTTACTCATGTATATAAATGAAGCCAGAAAGTTGTGTGAGTGACTTGATATCCTTATGAGTACTAGTTTGGGCTCGAAACGTCATCAGTTAATATTATCAAAATGAAATCTTATCTATAATGGAGTTATACTGTACCACAGTGCCCAAGTTTTATGCTAATATAAACAAAAACATGACTTGAAAACGTCCATAGGACTGTTATCCTCTGTGGTTCTGGAGGATATAAACTGTCTTTAGTTGACTTTTATTGAGGAGATTGTTCAGAAGATTTGATAGAATATAGAATAATGCTTCAAGTTTGATCATGGACTGATGTCAGTTAGTTAGAGTACCATTGACAGTCACGGAGTTCCAGGCAACTGTTTCGTGTTTACTTCTGTGCTCTTCACTAGATCTCGCCTTCTGGTTACAAGGCAACCATTTAGGTCAATCGACCAAGGTTTTCAATTGTTCTCTAATTGACATGATTCTGTGGTCCACTTTGGAAGAATGTGAATCCCAACAAACGAACTTTTGAAGAATAGTGTAATATGGAATATTTTCAATGTCCATTCTTTGCAACTTGTAACTGATAGTTTTTGCATGCTAATTGCAGGAAGTTAGATGGAAAATTACAAAGACCAGAGTCAGTAACATAAAGCTAGAAACAGCATTACTCATCGTATGGGGAATTTCTAAGTCATGAAGCACTGGTTGGTAATAGCACTCTTGGCGTCAAGCTACAGCAGACCACATATTTACCATCTGACTATTGTCATTTATATCTCACACTTACAGTTTCTGCGACGTTCAGTACATCGTTCACGATAATATTTCAGTGTATGTTAGTGAAGCCAGTAACCTCAATATGACTACACAGAAAATATTCCATTTGAACTATCTATCATCGGGTTAATGAGACTTTACGATTTTATGAGTTTTCATACAAAAGTATTCCTGACATCAGAGTTTTGGTTCTATACAAATGTATTTAGAAATAAGGAATACTCTGACGAGTTTATACCTGAGTTAAAACACTCCAACAAAATGGCTAGATGTACACATTTTGAACATAGACATTGAAAGCATAATAAAGGGAAATGTAGCCCACTCCTTTCTGCACACTTTCACAGCATCCCTCTAAGCAAATAGTGAAGGTATATCTGAGTAGTGACTGGCATTTAAGGAAAACCTCAGTTACAGATGACTGGAACTAATTAACTTATAATTACTAAACGTAATATATTCACCTGTAGCTGCTAATACCTCGGAAATGTTTCAGTAATTGACCTCTAGTTTAATTAAATGTAAAATATTCGACCTAGTGATCAAAACCTGTATGAAATTTGATTAAATCGAATTAGTTCTAACAAATGTTCCGTTTATTTCTTTTACAGCATGGAAAATTCAACACGTTCTCCAACTGAGATGTGAGTTCTATCATGATTGATTTTCATTGCATTAAGAATTCATACCAACTGTTCACTTTGATTATCAGAAATTCCTCTCACTTTAAAACATTGTGAGGGTGTTTGTTGTATGAGATTCTTCCTTGAACAACGTCGCTTTTCTGCAAATTACTTTGAAAATCATACAGTGATGACTGTACTATGTCTGGATATGTGCCAGTCTAGATTTACAATGTGCTAACGGCTTCCCTCTTCTTGGCTGGAAAGGATATTTTCAGATTTTTCAGATGGATTTATGTTTATGCTGATTATCCACAAGGATGAATAATCACTGTCCTTCTTTTCTAGGAATGTAACGCAGTAGATAAATTGAAACTTTGAAATATCATGAACATGAAATTGTTGTTTAAATGAAATCTGCAATCGCGGTCGGTAGCCATATTTGAAATCTGTTTATTGCTACTGATAATCATTGGGAAACTCACGGAATCCTTCTAAGTGAATAGGGAAGTAAGACAAAGCCGGCTGGCTGCCTAAAATATCCAGTGATTTTCCTGATTGCGGTAGACTAGATAATGCGAACGACAGCCGTCAACGAGAAAACAAGCATAAAATGAACCGTCACAAAATACTTGGTGGATCTGAATTTCACCGACAATATGTGTCTGATTTCACATAAAATAGAAGATATGCAAATGAAAAGCAACAAGTTTGAAGAAGAAGCATCAAGGATATAACTTCAAATGAACAAAGAGAAGACAGAGGTGACGAAGTTTCCTGACCGAGAGCAACAGCAACAACAACAGGCAGTAATCAGCATAAATGGGAAGAATCTGAAAGAAGGAACCTCCTTTATCTATCTGCGAAGCACCGTTTCAACTACAGGCGGACGGAACTGATGAGGATATCAAAACGAGGTTCGGGAAAGGAAGACAAGTCTTTGTGGAGGTCAACAGGACTCAGCATGAAAAATAAGATCAGGATTTTCAACTCCGAAGTGAAGTCGGTGCTACTTTATGGATGAGAGACTTGGCGCATCATGAAGAGCACTTCAAACAAACTACAGACTTTCGTCAACAGCTATCTTTGCTGAATACTCAAGATCAGATGGCCAGAAATGATCAGCAACAGGAAGAGATCTCTGCCAATGAATGAACCAACCAGGGACCAACTGTTCAGCAAATATGCAGGAAGAAATGGAGGTGGATTGGCCATACTCTCAGAAAACCATCAAGTGACCTCATACGCCAGGTCGTCGTTCGAGTGAAATGCGAATGGGAAGCGGAGAGTTGGTCATCAGTGTGAGGGTGACATGGAGTGGAGGAGGTGATGTGAAGAGGAGATGAAATAATGTTGGCAGACGTGGAGCCAGGTGAAAACGTTGTCAGAGGACCGAACACAATGGAGACGTGAGGCTGAAGCTCAATTTTTCTCTGGGAACCAAAAGAGAAAATAGTAATAATACCGCTAGTAATTAATGTGTAACCTATAAGAAAGTTAAATCGCTTACACTGTGTTAGCATAATTAACTTTATCGCTTTTAATTTCCCTTTTATAATGTTGACTTTCACACGCTTTTCTTTTTCAGTGATGAATTCACCAAAGAAGTGATACAGAGTCTTTCTAATCCATATTACAGCTTGAATAACAAAAATGATGGGGAAAAGGTGAGTCAGATTTTAACACTCGATAATTTTCACTGTTTTTCAACATATTGATTGTAAAATACAGTGTACATGTGTTAGAAAATAAAATTTAGTATGAATGTGTTGATATGTACAAATATGTGTTCATAAGGGGTAGTACTCGTGACCAGTGAAATCCAGGTAAGAGTACAGTACAGTAACTCGCATATAACATTGACTGACGATTGCAATATATATACATATATATATATATACTGCAGGAATTGGTGAAAGTTGGAATTCATGGACTGGTCGTCGGGTCGGGCTCCAGTAACTGATTGGGTTATAAAGTCGCTCTGTGATTTGAAGGTCCTGGGTTCGAACCCCAGTAAGTGCGTACAAATGTGGGTGAGCATTCCTATAGAGTCTCGAACTTGTACGGAACAGCTGTCCCTATTGGTGTTTCAGCGGTTCTGAAACTGATGGAGTGAGGATCTGTGCAGAAATGATTCATCTTTTAACCAGCTACATAAATGGCATGAAACAGAGAAACACAAATTAATTGACATCACAGTAAGTGACGCTACTTCTTTGTGGTCCAAATAATGTAGGTCCACTAATATAGGAGCTGTTCAACATGAACTGTTGCTAGATTTTGAACTTTTCACTGCGGGATACAATCATGCTGTTTTGGTAACACCATGTGGAGTTTGTTTAAGACATTTACAGTTGAAAATCGCAACTACATAGTACCTCCCTAAAACTCGTATATTTTGATTAGTCACACTAATTTTAAGTTGTTTGAAAACTAACTGTTTCACACCAGTCAATTGCAATTATGGTTAAGTATTTTAATATTGGAAATCAAAGTATAAATTTAAGCGAATTTACGTTAATCTGCTCAACCGACACTGAAGAGTGTACAAATAAAATGAAGTGAGAAGTGATTTAATGCAAATGTTTGTTCGAGCGACAAAATGACAAGGTAACTTCAATTCACCTGTTTGTAATGATAATACGTATGAATGTCTTCAATGAGTTGTGTTGGAAAAGTGATCCACTTATTATCAATAATCAACGCATCCACTAGGATTCGAACCCGAGACTTCCCGGTTACAAGACAAGTCCGTTTACCATTCAGCCAGTGGGACCCGATTTTCTGGCTCATGGATTCTAACTTCTACCAATTCATGATTTAGCTCGCTAGTGACTTGTTACAGGATGGAGTTTCCTGAAGTTCTAGTGAGTAGTCGTGACCAGTGAGGTCCAATTAGATGTCACGTGTGTGGATGGATGTCCCACCAACGACAATGGTTGGGGTCGCGCTAAATCACGAATTGGTAGAAGTTAGAATTCATGGACTGGCCATTGAATCGGGTCCCACTGGCTGAATGGTATACGGGCTTGTCTTGTAACCGGGTGGTCCCGGGTTCGAATCCCAGTGGGTGCGTACTGCCAATGATTCCCAGACTAGGATGAAACAGCAGCTGTCCAGTACTCCAATGCTGTTTTTCAATGGTTCTCTAACTGGTATCAATCCGTGATCAACTCCTAAAAATATGCTTTTCATAACTGTAAACATAAACATTACACATCTCATTTCCTTTACAGATACTGAGTACAGAGGCTGATTGGCTTCAGTTACCACAAAATCATCCACTTAAACGTGGATTGTACAATTTGCTAACTACCTCAAAGCGAAATTTGAAGTGGCTTGACACCCACCTTCACACAATTGTACAATGGTTGAAAGAAAACGTTCCTCATACAGCACAAGAGGTCTAGAAATGTTACTCAGTGTGGAGAAAATCGCCCCTGATTCCTAATCGAACTACATAAAATGAAGATTTTCTATTAACACCCTTGATGCCCATAATATCTCTTCATTAATTTTTCATTTGAGTTCTATGAGTCTTTATTTCTACATAATTCACTAGTGATATTTCCCCATGAACGCTGTAACAATTCAAAAGCTTTAATTCATGTGTTTCTCCTGATTAAATATTTGAGGCGCAATTGCTTTTCTGTTTGTGTTAACTAACAGATACCCTGTTCGATATTGAATGAATTTGAGTTTGTTAGAAAGAAAAACGCTTACTCTTGTGAGTCACTTGTAATCGAAATGCTTGGAAAACGGTCATAACCTAGTCTTTTCGGTTATGTATTGTGAAAAATGGTGTAGTGTAAGGTCAGCGGTAGGAATACGTGTTATTGGAGAAGGATGACGTTCAGACTGTATGAGAGAAAATAGGCAAAATACTGACAGAGGGTTTAAAAGTTTATTTTATACAAAAGGAGCTAAAGAAACGGTTCTTATGATAAGATGCATAAAATAATTATATTAAATTATGAATGTGAGCAAATTAGAACGAATTCTTTTAAAGTATCTTTCATAGTAGGTATGTTTCGTCAAGTGGCACAGTGGTTAGGATTCTCGCCGACCATGCACATGGGCCGGGGTTCGATCCCCTACCGATGCACACCCGATATCTATGGTCGGCCTGCAAAATTTGGGCTACCGATATCCTTGCTGAAAATGCCATACTTGTACTGAAAATACGGTGTGGCATCAAGCTGTAATCAAAAATAAAAAAATAAATAAAATCATTCGTAGGAGGTATGTTTCTTCAAGTTAATAGTAGAAAAGGGGGAGGGAATGAATTGTATAATACTGGTCCTAGTATAATTTAGCGAGTGTCGGTGACTTACTGATAGAATAATGGACAACCACGCAAGTGGTCCGGGATTCGATCCTCTGCCGACATGACACTCGCGAACCTCGCTAAGCTGGTAATAAGGGTCGCTAAGAGGGAAGGTTGGGCGTGAGACTAGAAGTCCCACCTCGTAAAAATAAACACCACTGCTACTGAAATTTCAAAGCTCTATCTTGAAGCCCTTTGTTCCACTGGGAACACAAAGGGATAAAATAAATAATAAAAAAATGCGCATACTTTAGCGTTAAGCTAATCATCAGCTATTTTCTCAATTTTTTTCAAAATACGGTGAAAAATTGCTCATTATCACCATGGTGTTTAGTGTTCATTAGATAAAATGAAATTATATTGTTCATATGAAATATGTTGTTGTTCACACTGAAATTGTTTACTGGAGACAATATCAAAAAGCGGAGATAACAGTTGAGTGAAATTGGGAATGAATCTGGAGTAAAATTGAACATGATCTTAATGACGACATATAATTAGGTAAAGGTGCTTGAATTAGAGGTGTCAAACGACTAGCATCAGGTCTGAAACCCTCGGAGTCCACTGTGTACCCTAAACATGATACAGACGACAAAGTGAAATGACATTTAGACGGATTACCAAGAATATTTTTTCCACAGAAACGGCTGAACAGTTTTAAAAGACGTTCATTATGCAGTTCGATGTTCTGTCCATGAACTATAATGTCGTCTTGGTAAGACTCAACACCATCTAATCCATCTATCATCTGATTTATTACTTTTTGAAATATTGCAGGTGAAACCTTTGAACCAAAGGCAAGAACTTACACTTGAACAATCCAAATGGTTGTTAGTGCACTAGAAGCTTCTTCAAGAGGAATCTGCAAGTAAGCATCTTTGAGATCTATTTTGGAAAAGTATTTTGAGCCATGTAGCTTGCAGAGAATGTCTTCAGTTTCTAGCGTAGTGCAGCTTTGCTGTAGTAGGCGACTACTGAGTGTAAGACGGTAGTCACCACAAATTCTCGGTGTTTTCCCATCAGCCTCTAGTGACGTGACAATGGGAGTAGCCTGATTCGAAGATTCAACTGGCATAAGTATGCTCTGCTCAACCAACTTGTCTAACTCTTTCTTAACTGCATCTCGTAAACCATATGGAATCAATTAGCACTTTAGGAAGACAGGATCACCCTCTATTTCAAGATGGATGAGCTGAATCTTCATGCCACCTACACACTTTGAACATTGGAGAACTAATTCTCTGAGCAAAGATTCCTCAAACAACTCAGTGCAAAGTGAGATTTCGACATTCAACAATCTAAGGGCTCTTAATCCCGACAAAGATGGACCGTATTCACTAAGAAGAAAGGGGATATTCACAAAACTACCACTGTCTGACTTCAAACCAATGTTAGTACCAATAAGAGGTAGTTTATGACCAGTAATACCTGTAATGGAACTAGCAGGAGGGTCTACCTGAGCATGCTTACAAAGCGATAGTGAATCTTTCTAAGAAATTATAGATTCAGTACTCCCAGTATGAATTATAAAAAAGTGAGACTTGCCTGAACTTGTAGTGAAGGTTCTCATCAGATGAGATTCAGTGCATTGAAAAGTTGGAGGAGACATTGACTGCATTTTAACCAGACAAATTGGGAGAATCATGAGAATTCTGAGTAGCATAAATATTTGAACTTCTGCAAACAGACTTTATGTGCCCAATGTTACCACATTTATGGCATTTGGCACTCCGAAAACGGCAAGTGCTTCGTAGATGAATCTTTCCACATGATAAACACGGTTTGATGTTTTTGCTTTCTGTCTGCATTCTATTACATGTGGATGACAGTTTGGATTTATTTTTATGAACACCTGTATTATCAACTTTGGACAGCATGACATCAGACACTGACGTAGTGGGAGCTGGGTATTCATTTGTAATACATAATTCTTTGGCAGTTTGAAAGGTACATGAAGGAATCTGAATCAACTCTTTCTCTAACTTCGGAATATTGATCCCAGAAATTAGACGATCACGTAGTTGAGTATGGAGCTGATCTCCAAAGTTGCACTTTGAAGGTTGTCTCTGAAGCTGAAGAATAAAGTCTTTAATCTTCTGGTTAGGAGCATGAAGAAGTTTGTTGAACTGAGCACTCTCTCGTGTTTCAAAACTGCTTATGTGGAAGTGATCTGTTAGAAGTCCATGAAGTTTGTCATATGGCAGAAAAATTGGTTTATCTGGAAACGACAGAGCTTTCACTAGGCTGTACGCATTTAGCCCAATAGTAGTAATAAAATGAGCTGAAATTTTGTCATCACGAACATTCTTCGACATGCACCATGCGTCAAAGCATTCAAGATAATCGGCGATTTCCTGCGGTGAACCGTTCATAGGAAACTTTACAAGATTATCTAATTCTATAGCGACGCCAAAATGTTATAATTATTTGTAATAGTAGTATTTCGCAATGACCGAATTCAGGTAGATCAACCAACAACACAGAGAGGGATGAATTTAGGAATTTGTATTTGGCAGAATAATTTGTAATTCATATAATAAATATATTAACAAACAACAGTAAGTATTTAAACAATACAGTAATAGAAATTGTCAATCACCACAAAGTTTTAGTTTTGTTACACGTGTATGAGGTGACACATTTGTGTAATTTCTGTGGAAGAGCACGCATAACTGACAGGAACGTGGCATGTGGATAGGTTGTCCTATGTTCATGGAAGTCAGCTTCAGCTTACGGAAACCGTGTTTCTCTATTTTCTGGCGAATGTTTCATGAGCTGAACTGGTTGGTATGTTAGTCGGTATGTGACCTATGCGTTTGGATGTCTGATCATACATGAAAACAACGACTTAAAAAGCAGTGAACCTTTTCGAACAAACTCACAGAAGTGAAGTGAAAGTTGGTTACAGCCTTATCAGTTTGAAGGAGGAAGGTGTTGACGACAAGAGAGGATGCTCAACCAGTCAACTTAGACAATGAAGGTTTGAACTCAGTGTTGGATGACGAGGCAGTGTAGTAGTAATTTTGGAGAACTGTATACCACTGCAACAAGAAATATTCCCTAGACTCTAAGGGAATATTAAATTACTATCTAACTACAGTCTGTATCATTGAAATCAAAATCAAGTTCAATTCAAAATCTCTCTGAAGTGTATAAGGAGTATTCATTTGTTTTTACAATATATTGTTAGCCACTCGTTGCATTCCGAGTGGAACATAGGACCTCAACAACACAGTCGTTTTGCACTTGGTTATCTGCCATCACTTTCAACCGTCTCCATGACTGCCCAAAGACTTCTTTAATTCCCTCTACATATGATTTTCTTCTCAACTACTCAAAGGTGCACTCCTCACTTGGATTCCTCTTAACGACCTAGTGTATGTCTAATCAATCGCCATTTCATTTCAGCCTTCTTGGTACATGCCGCAATAATGTTTGTTAAACCATGCTATGGAATTAGTGATAATCACAGCACCACTGCAGATGAAGAAAACTTCAAACGACATGAAGCAATTTAAATGCGGGATGTCAGTCAAATGTGTTGTTGGTAATAATGAACGAAAAATCCTCGTTTTTGCTCTGTATTGCAACAAGATCATCTGAGGGGTTACCATCTATGAAGTGAAGCACTACACAGTAACATGAAATGAGAATATCGATATGGTTTAATTCGATTCACAGGGTACAAACAAATGAGAAACAACTTAAGCATTCTTTTACTGCCACATTTTGATTCTGTACTTAGAGTAAATGTATTATACAGACAGAAATCTCCGAATTCTATTCACAAAGGTTTTTTCACCACTGTGTGAATACACTGTTTCTCTGTTGCCATCAGATCACTCTAGAATGTGTCAGTTACTGTACTTTAACGGCTTTGTTTGTTCTTTCCTTTTATCGACTAAGATTTACCGAATTATATAGTTTCTACGCTACTTCTTTTTCGATTACTGATTAACTTTTAAAAATAAAATTATTATAAACCTTCAAAATTTACTAAAAATTTACAAAATGAGGTCGAAATGGCCAAATAACACGCAGTCTACAGACTGTTCAGTTATGAAAATCATAGAATTGTCATCTTAACGATTTATTCTACAAAGTTTCTCTTTTTGATAGAGGTCATTCAGTGAAACTGTTTATCATTATGCACGTTAAATAGTCTAGATTATGAAAACGTGAGTTCATTATGAAAAAGAGTCAACAATGTCACATGTTCACAGATTTATTCTAACTAGTTGCCTCGTTTTTTTTTATATTGCAAGAACTAAAGCACTGAACTGATGTGTACTTGTTTTAAAGAACAGATTTGTCTGAGAGAGAGATATAATGGAGAAAATACCGTTGATTTTTGTCGGATTACAGTACAGCTTTTATGTCACCAATGAATAATATTGAAGTTATTAGCTGAAGTGAGGGGAAAGCAAGACTGGTAAAACCGAGTATATATCTAAACAGCAGGACATACATTCAGCTGTAGGTGGTAGGTGGTCAGATTACTGTGGAGAAATTACCTTATTTCATTTTCAACATTTATTCTCAAATTGTCAAGAGTAAGTTTGTAGGGATTTCATTTATTAAAAGTCCGATCACAGATTGATGTCAGTTAGGGAAGCAGTGAAAACCAGGGATTACTGGAAAGCTGGTTAATGCTAGTTCGGGAACATCCGGCAATCGAACCCAGGACCTTCTGGTCACACTGTCAAGCTTGTTGACCATTTAACCATTCCAGCCGAATCCAATGGCTTGTAACTGTGGGTTGTACTCGAGATTGACCTCAACTAACCGCACTTACTAAAGACTTCTCCTCTGAATACCCTTAACAGTACTCTACCTACCTAGCGTGTAAGTGCTACTTAACGAACTCAAAGTAAGAAGGCTTGAGACTGGGTATTGTATATAAATAAGAATGTTGTACAACTTATCTGGTGCCTCGGCTGGCTAGTAAGCTCAAATATTGCGCTAAATGGTAGCACAACAAGGGAGCGAAACATGTGTCTACAGTCGCGTGTCGGAAATCACAAGATGGTGTGGCGCCACAGAAAGTACGTGAATGCGTTAAAACAAAAATTCAAACGTTCAAGGTACACTACAGGCCCATCAATTCTAGCTTCTGTCAATTCGCAGTTTTAGCACGAAAGCACGAAAGTCAGACCTACTGGATCGCACTAGTCAATACTTCTGACGAGAACTCCAGGGAACGTCGTCCTGTAGCCAGTCACTCACTAGCGAGCATCAGATTAACTTGTTTCCAGTCTGATGGAGGATTGAAATCAAAATAAACGTAAAAGTACGAAGATAAAATACGCCTCCACACATTTCATCACTTTATGGTCACATTGTCAAATCTTTCACTGCTTTCCTCAACTGAACAAAATACTTAAGCGAAGAAAACCACACCGTGTTTAATAGAACTTCCGTATAAGCTGTATTTTCACCTCGATTGTATGCTTGTTTCAAACGAGAACTACACAGGCGCCAAGCTCATGTATGTATGTAACCAGCTAAATGAGGCCATTACAGAGGTTGATTGGATGAATTTGACAGAAGGTGAAGATGAAGAAAAAGCCTCACTTTCTTTTCACTGACAGGCTTTCTTAAATATACTTCAGTGTCGAAATGAAATGTGTAAAATATTTGAATTTGAAGATTGTCCTTAGTTCACAATGAGTTCTTCTAAATAAACATGCAGGATGAAATATATAGAAATAAATATTTAATTTTCAATTACTTTCATAGATGTAACAGAAAGGCTATTTGAGAGAGAAGTTTAGAAAGTTCTGTCTTCACCATGTAATCCAAATTTGGAATATTTGAAAATTACTGTGAGTTTTCAAACTACCGATCATTTATGATCTTCCAGTAAGCTGGCATCCTGTCATCGTGTGTGTGTGGGACTTCCGAAAACGTTTCATATTGCATCGACTAATCTTCTCGAATGCAGTTATCAGTGTCTTGGAGAGTCGTTTCAGAAGCTTCGTTATTTCTTTTAAAAAAGCCCTAGTACTGAGTAGAAGAGGAAAACTGGGATACTGTGGTAACACATGAGTCGATTTTATGAAATAATGAAGTTATGTTGGATACTTTTGATGCCATTGTGTTATCTGCATCGGCTGGTTTGTTGGTTGGTTGGTCTAATTTCGAAGCAACAAAGTTCAACGAGAATCAACACTTTGAAATACTTCGACTTCAATATGCAGTGATGGGCTTTCTTTCTTTGCATTCTTTACTATCTTGTATTTCCACTGGACATTTCTCTGGTCTGATATTCAACTCTGAGACCATGTCACTACTTTTTCGTTGGTTAGGAAGTCAGGTCTATTTCAGTAATGCCTACTGATTGCTACCTTGTAGAGATTTCCCAAATATTTTTTTGTATATTATTCTGATGGACGCTTTGCTCATAGTTACTCAGTTGGTGAAATGAATTGTTTCGTCTCTTGAATGTATCCTTCCCACAGATTCTGAGGTCATCCAGATAATGTCCATGGTTGGTATTAGATGGTTGGAGGCAGTCGGCCACAGGAAGCCTTGCTTGACTTAGGTTTCGTGCTAGTTGGCACTCACCAGTCACCAAGGCATATCTGCAGTCACCTTGAAAGAACTCATGACCTTTCTGAAACCAAAGATAGGAATAGACACATCGCGCTAGTTACTGACTAGTGTCCAGTCAAAAATGTCACTAGCTAATAAAATTTATTTTGTAAACATTGCTGGTCTGGTCTACTTTCGCTGTTATGGTTAGTAGAGTGTAGCATCCATCCAAAGGGTACACAGAATTTCAGTGAAATTTAAGTGAGAATTAAGCATCAGTTTATTGAAGATGATTTCAAATATTTTCCGAAAGAATTTAGGTGATTCTCTGTTGATTTAGAAATAGACATCTACTTTCTGCACTAATACTTTCCATCAAGCTGTATCGTTTTCTAAGCTTCTCACTCAAGTACCACTTGTCGTCATGTGAAACATGACTTCACAAATAAGAGAGTTGTTTATTGTGAGAAGAAGTGAGGTGTCACATCTACCTACATATAACATAAACTGTGTGATTTTCCTCTGACGACATGCATGAAATTTCATGAATATCTTGTTCAATTCGGAATTATCATCAATAAATAGCTAAGTATTATTTGGTCCACGCAGTCTAGCATACAGCGTTGGTCAAACAGCGTGATTTGGAAACTGCTTCAACAATGTGGAATTCTCCTTTCCCTTAATTTAACGGCTATATAACAGTGCTAAATGTCAGGTGATCTACAAGGGAAAACACAGCGAAGCCTTTGAATGGAAGATAAGAGTAAGATAAGTCTGTATGCTATCGCTGATGATATTCCTGACTGAGGTGAACTGGGTAATGTGGCACACATTGTGCATGGGGAGCAAGAAGACAGAAATACATTGGACCGTTAAGAAGAATCTAGAGGATATGAACGAACGATTTATGTTTGATATCACATAAACTTGAAAATCTACAGGCGAAAACCAACAAGTTGTCAGGAGAGGCTGGCGTCGAAGACAGGACTTCAAGTGAATATAGAGAAGACAGGTCTTATGTAGATAATCGAAGAACGATAACAAGCGCCAGTCACTATCGACGGAAAGGAATTTGTAGGAGGTTAGCCCATTCAGTTATCTGGACAAGTGGCGTGAATGAGGATGTCGAAGAGAGAGAGAGAGAGTGAGAGAAAAAGAGGAAATATATATGAGACAAAATTTGAAAACGTGTTATTAAACTGATATGATTATGAGCAGTAATTTATGCTTGAGACATTATCCAGTTGGTAATACTGCATCACTGTGTGATTATTCAAATAAACGTATCTAATGAGGGAATCAAAGCCAGCCAGATTCTGAAGTCAGTTTAGAAATCTGCTGCTGTCAGCATAAATTCAGATTTCCAACGCTTCTGTTAAGTTATTTCTTCTATATGTTTCAGAGACTGCACGTGACCGAAAAAGTATTGGCAACAAGCTACTTCAGACTTTGAGCAACACCTATCTTCTCTGGCTCCATGTCAGACAGAGGTCGCATCGCCTACCGAAGCGGATCAGCCAATCGAAAGGAAATCGCAAGTGACTAATCTGATCCATCAAACTACCAGTCTCCCGGTGCAGTTAGCAAGAAATCGGTTGATTTGAAGTAATTCAGAACCCTTAGCTGAGTCAAACTGAGTACACCGCCGGTAAGCTCAGTCTCGAACGACTGAAACGATCTTCCAGTGTTTGGACCAACTAGATCTGGCTAGAAAGTAATATGTCATTAGCATATGGCGCGACAATTACACCAGATTTACTCTCGAAATCATGTTTTCCCATAATACAAAATTTCCAGAGTAATCTCTTCCAAAATATTTACATTCTATGTAGAATACTATTCATCGACAGTATACTACACGGCTCGATGTCATTTACTCTGATACAACATTCAATTCTCTGCGAATCTTTTCCTTCATTTTATTCTCAAAGTACACAGCAGTTGGTTGAAAGTCAACTAAATATTTTCACGAGTTCATCTTGTAATCTAAATACATAATTTGAAGATTAAAAGAACATGAAGAGGAGAGAAGTGAATGTACTTTCACTAAATAAAAATTTCGGTAGTCCATTGGTTTAAGCAGGCCTAGAAGTCAGCATACTTGTAGTTATCACTTGATTGGACATAGTGACAGAGGAGAACTCAGTCTGATATGAATATCTGCAGTTACACTGAGAGATGACTGATAATGCTTCATCACAACGAGCATAGAAGCCAAAAAGAAAACAACAACATAAAATTAGAAACATGGTTGGGTAATATGTAAGATGACCTGTTTCACCGACAAAGTGTTCGATAAGAAAATGTTGTAGTGGAAGAAATCTGAAAAAAAATGCCGAGAAACTAATTCCATAGTAGATGGATGGAATGAGACGAATAAACATGCTTCTTTTGTAAACACAGAACTCTGGCTTCCTGTGTTAAAATAGGCTTGACAGCATACAAGAAAATAAAGTCAACAAATCATAACAGTAAGACACAAAAATAATCTCAAAGATACATTTCTAGCCATGAAAACCACACCTGAAACTTTGTTTTCATTTGTAATTATGTATAATGGAGGAGGAGGTTTGTGTTCTCTTTGTGGACACAACTACATCGAAGTGTAATTATGTCTCTTAACTTATACGTGAATATAAACAGACAAACAAATTGAATCAATTGTAATTATAAAAGGGTTGTGAAAGTTGTTCACGAGTCGTGACTGTCATATATATATAATTATAAATATTTTAATCTATATATTGTGACACATGATTGATTAAATTGTGTTTATAATGACACGCACAGTTACAATGTGCTCCAATTTATTCATGCTCTAATGACCTAAATGATACAAGGCGAAAATATCTTTGAATGCAGTTCGCTTATTTGAACTATTGATCATCATCAAACACGAGATGAACTATTACGCAATAATGTTACTTCCTTATTTGAGAAGACTATAAAAGCCTGACTGTTTGGATTGTTTTCATTGCCAGCTAATAATCATTTGAGTAGCTTTTCTGAAGGATCGATATTTTCAGATTTTCAAAGAATGTCTCTGAAAGTGTTGTTAACGACAGTCTACGTGGTTTTCGTCTTTCTCTGTAACAATCAAGTAGCATCGACTGGTATTCACAGCCTTCGTTATTATGGCTATAATACACCAATGGGTTAGTAAAGTGTTATTCATTTTTGCACATATATGATGATATGATTTAGCATTCACTCATTCATTAATGTCTGTAATGTCTAATTGGAAAAAATCGATTATTTTAGTATTTTTCGTGTTTAATTTGTTATTTAATGACACTGAACTCTTTCCTGCTCACTAACAGCACAGTTGCATGTCTTTCTTCTTTCTTCCATTTGACGATGAACTGGTAAACTGGATTAATAAACTGCCCTCCACCCCTTTCAGTCAGGAGATTCCTAGTGAGGTTAGATTACATTACAAGTTGCCAGCCATTCAACGAGGCTTTACTTATGAAAGGAGATGGTCATGTCAAACTCGTTTATGAATTAGTCCAAGAATCTAATATAGTTGCCCCACAGTAACTTTTATCGAGTAATCCATCTATGCTCACTTCATTTACCTTAGACAAACCTAGTCAATCCGTACATTTCCTTTAAAGACAATCTTACAGGTTGAGGTTAAGATTTTCATGTCAAGCCTTCATATTCATGACCAGCAGATATTTCCTATCCGTATTCATCAGTTCTTGGTTATAAGTGACCTTCCAAGGTAGGGATAAAAGTGTTTTCCATCAGAAACAAATAGATGAAAGAAGTTAGATGGTTGAAGGCAATCGGCCACAGGAAGCCTTTGACTTAGGTTTTGTGCTGGTTGGCACTCAACAGGCAGCGAGGCGTATCTGCAACTTCCTTGGAGGAACTCATGTCCCTTCTGAGATTCGAACCCATGTCACCCAGTACTATCTGCAATTAGAGACGTTACTACTGAGCTATTCGGGCTCACGACTGACCTCATTCCTGTAGGACTGCATGAAACAAAGGACTAGACACATCACACTAGTTAGTAGTGTCCAATCAAAGATGAAAGAAGTATTTTATCGATTTACCATAAGGTCATCCTTCTGTCTCCACTTTGACATCCAGTAAAACTCAGCATATGCGTACACCTACAACGTGTCTACTCTATTCAGCATAAATCCTTCAAATATGTTATTTGAAATTTTAGGCTAGTTTACTCCTTATTTTCATAGATAATTTCCCCACACAGATTAGACTACTTCGTGTATTCAGATTTATTTGAGATTTTCTCTCGGAAACTTACCATACTCGGGAATTACTCAAAAGGAAACCAATACTGTGACTGATTTCTAACACAATCGAAATATTTACTCAAATTGAACTGTTGTCATATTTTTCAGAGATTGAACACAGATATGATGCAGATTTATTTTTCAAGGGGACACAAGCCTCACCGAATAATATCACTGAGGTGACGACAAACGAAGCAGTTAACAAATCATCAAAGAATATACGGTTACCACAAACTGTATTCCCTCATTTCTATGATCTACGGCTTCAAGTTCACATTCATGGAAATGCTGATACTCAAGACTTCTATTTCAATGGATCTGTGACTATAAAGATTCAGTGTTTAGTAGCAACTGCAGAAATTTTCATTCATGCCTATCCAAATCTTAATGTCAGTATGGATCAAATCAGGGTGAGTGATTTGATATCGACGGAAGTTTATTTTTGTTTTTGTTCGATTTGTAAGACTGTAAGATGATTTGTTGTTCCCTGTTGATTTCACTGCAGAAGTATTGTCATATCCCTTTTCATTGTTTATGTTTCTCAATGAGTCTATGACAGTAGCATTCGTTATGTCTGAAGTTGTCGCCTATGTTTGACTAAATAGTCGTCAGTTGACAATAACACGTCACTTATTAAATCAAGTCATCTAAGTGTTCACAGTAAATGGGTTTTGGAGGTCTCATACACTGCAGCCTGATGACTTCTTCCTGAAAGCTTCTTCTAACCATGAGATGAATTATGGATTACTTTTGTTTGATTAGATTGCCATGAGATCACTTAAATTATTGGAATTACACATATTCTGAGTTTGAACTGTAAACTCATATTACTACTCATAATTGAAGACTGTCTGTGTATGAGAAGCTGTTAGTGCAGTAATAATTCAGCGAAGGAATAATCCGCCTTACACAGTGTTTATATCGTAGAAAAATTAAACTTATCATCCTACGACAAACGAGTGGAGTGGATGGAGAAAGGAACCTTATAGTTTCAGCTCTTTGCAGGTTGAATTAAGGACTGATATATTTTCAGGAGTTTCCATAAACTTCCGTCCACTATATTCCCCTTGATTAAGTCGTATTTGAGGGATTTGAAACTGAACTTATCTGAACGTTAATCTTTCGACAATGTCATGAAACAGTTCAGGAGTAAACCATCTGAATTGGGTGTAAAGTTGCACTGATTAGAATCTCCAATATTTTCCAGTTTGCTAGCAAGTACAAAGCTCCGATCAAAGGTTTCGTGCTTGATTAAACCTTTAAGTGAAACACTGGCCTTTCTCTGTAGATTAACCTCGTGCAGTTTACTGTTCCCCAATTATTCAACACTTTTGCAAACAATATTCAGAGATGAATACATGGAATTCTATGCTTTAGAATTATCAATGAAATGTACTCAGTTGAAATTCATTCTCAGATTTTCATTCCTTCAATGATGAACAACAGCCTTTGTTGAGTTTGTACTGGTTAAACTCAAGTTGGGCTGAGTGTTAAATGACGAACATTCACATCAAGTAATTCAAATGTGGGCGAACATTTACAGTAGTCTTTTTTCTTTGAATAATTCAGTGTGACTCATTTTCACGACTCCCATCTTGTCCCCCACCTTGTATAGATATTTTCGGACAATAAAGAAGACGTGAGGAAGTCAGAAATTCCAATTCAGACGATATCCTACGATAAAGATGCCGAATGGTTCCACATACAGCTAAAAGATGCACTACAACCCAATGCAAGTTATAAACTGATATTTGGTCAATTTAATTCTTCACTAACCTACGAACCGGTAGGATTTTATCTGAGTCGGTATGCAGAAAATGGAACTTATAAGTAAGTAATTTTATTCCAGACACTTAATAGTCATTAGGACTACTTTGATTCGAGTCCTATGTCGACTTTGTTAACTGAATTCAGCCTGTTGTAATGTTCCCCGTTAAATGAATTTCAAAGCAAACCTTATCATTCATAGAATAATGTGAAGTTATACGCGCGTTCATAGTGTACAGAGTGGGAGAGTTTCAGTAGTGCACTGATAGATTCTACTTTGTCTTTCACATGTGAGTAGAAAAGGTGTGACTCAAACTTCTTAACTCTTTACGGCTTAATTACCATAATCAATCTTTGTTTCGTACGATGTGTGAACACAGTACAGAAATTTCCAACGTATTTAGTTCCACAATATTTCGCCTTCGTACAGGATTTACACATAAGGTAGTAATCCGAAGTATATCATGTGACGTAGTGTTGTTGCATATGAAGACTGAGACAATTCTGTATATTTGTGTTTTCATTTCCCTCAAGAATTGCACAATGTTTTGTTGAAAGCCAATTAAATATGTATGTGAGTTGATGTAACAATCCTCTGATATAACTGCATGATTAAAACAATAAGAAGAGCAGAAGAGTTTAAGCATCTCGGTGGATGGGGATTCGTGTAGCTCAGCAATTTAAGCAGGCCGCCGCCTTGAACACAAATATCGGCTTCTTCATGAACTGATTATTGGTCACTGGGTTTGTCACAGCATTCCTACTCGTTTTCCAAACAGTTTTGTTCATGTTACTGTAAACGTCAGCTTGAAACAGCATCATATTTTAACTGAAAACTTTGTGATGTTCAGTAAAATAGATGAAGATTTCCAACACACAGTAACTGAATTTGAGTCTATTAAGTGCTCATCAGTTATTTCATCTTTCATCGATCCTTTCATAAATTCGAAAATTTTGGTCCGAGCGACAACAGTTGCATTTGAATCGGTGAAAGTGAGACATCAGAAAAATTGAATACATATTTCTCGGGACAAGATGGGAAAGCTGTTTCCTTGGTGACTGATTTTAGGCTTTGTTTAAGTTTCATGATGATATTTTCCTTTCTCTTCTCTGAGACTGTATTGGCGTAGTGTTCGAATGACGCCCGTTCATCAACGGTTAAATCATAAAGAACGTGGGAGCTCATTGAGACGTTTTGTTCCAGTCCAGCTAATCTGGATCGAACGGCATCAATATGATTCTGGGTGTGTCTTCTGAGCGTGCGTGAATTGGGAGATATATGGTTTCGTCTCAGATTTTTCCAGAATGCTTTTGGGTATTCATGCTTATCCAGACAGCTTTTCCAGAAGGAAATCTTCGCATTCGCTTCAGCAAGCTTGACGGACAGACGTAGAAACTTGTTCAATTCCTTTACCGACGAAACCATATATCTCCCAATTCACGCACGCTCAGAAGACACACCCAGAATCATATTGATGCCGTTCGATCCAGATTAGCTGGACTGGAACAAAACGTCTCAATGAGCTCCCACGTTCTTTATGATTTAACCGTTGATGAACGGGCGTCATTCGAACACTACGCCAATACAGTCTCAGAGAAGAGAAAGGAAAATATCATCATGAAACTTAAACAAAGCCTAAAATCAGTCACCAAGGAAACAGCTTTCCCATCTTGTCCCGAAAAATATGTATTCAATTTTTCTGATGTCTCACTTTCACAAATTCGAAAATCTTGTTCATTTCAACAAGGAGTCCAAAGTTTTAACATCATTTTTCACTTACATCACCGTCCACTTCATCTCACTGGAATTTATCAGTTCAATTATTTTCCAAAAATTCTAATGAAGTGTAACTATCATTTAGTGTTATTACTCTCAGTGTCTTCTCAGATTTGCCAGCCTTCAAAACGAAAACTAATTTTAAGAACGTCATTGACTAATTTCGAAATTTACTCCTCGAATTTCCCATGTCAAGCAGTAATCTAGATATAATGGAGATGATTTGTAGCCCCTGTTGATACTTTGGTGTAGTAACGTTCTCTGAGCTGGTCTCAATGGGCAAATTGTGTAAGAGGTCGTCTTGTAACTGGGAGGTGCTTGTTTCGAATGCCGGTGGGTGTATAATGATGAAGAGTCCCAGGCTTGGAGGAAACAGTTGTGCAGTACTCACCTCATAGAACACAAATACACCAAAAAGCAGTAATCGATGCGGTGGACAATTTAGTGTGCAATAAGATCTTAAGTAGGTGATTTTCTCTATTTTCTCTGTAAAATGGCAATATTTGAAATAAGTGAACTACAGAAAATGAGAATGGAGGTTTTATGGTAATGCTGCAAGGCTTGATACTCAAACTAGATCACACAGTGAGACGTCATGCAGGCTAATAAATATCCATAAATTAGGTTGAAACATCTATCATCATTCACCCTATGGTTGTCAGTAATTTCTTGAATTAGTAGGTGACGTAAAGTTCGTTGAAATTGGTCTATTTCTTCATATATTAAATATTCCTATAGTAAAATTTAGAACAACACATTTAAGCGAACAATATTGTTTTCAATTAGATCTCATCAGGCTTAGCTCTAATATACATAAGTTTACAAATAAAAATTCAAATATAAACCAATCATGGTGTTTTGTCTATAGGATAATACGATGGTGAATCTAAATTGTGCAATTAGTCATAATAGTAATAATAATAATAGTTTTCTCAATAATAAGGATGAAAAAGTGAGGCAATCTGTGATAACACGAATAATGAAAAAAACAGCATGATTAAACAAACAACTGTTCAGGTGGAAGTAGTCGACAAAGGCTAGTAAAGACAAATGAACCGATTAAGTAAAGCTAGATTGTAAGGGAAGGAAATGAAACACGTTTATAATGAAGATAAGATTAAGGGATGGTAAGAAAGGGGTTGAAAATATAAACAAAGGGTGGTGTAGAAGTCATTAGTTGCTTATGTCTTAATAGGCTAACAAGGGAGGGATAATGGCTGTACGAACTTTTTTTGAATGCATAGTTTAGGTTTAATAGTTCGAATGCCTATCGCCTCAGCTGTGTGCAATAAACGAATACGAAGTCTATTGGAAAGATTCTGTGGGATACGATGAATTACTTTGAAGGCTTTCGTTTTCTCGATTACATGACCACTATCAATTAAGTGTGACAAAATTGAGCTACGGATTGTTTTTGTCTGTCCTTTGCCAAACCACGATGGGAGATGTTCAGTAGTGACACGTCGGCTAAGCTGTGCAGTAGTACGCCCAATATAACTGTCACCGTAGGTGCAGTTGAATTGATAAATACATATAGATGTGGCAAAACTATCAAGCTTATCCTTCGTTTGCGTCCCAATCATTCGTCGGCTAGAGAATCACAAACATAGGTGTGCTGCATAAAATTTTTATTTGTAAACTTATATATTTCTTCGTAGTCAACCAAATTATACGGTGTTGTGAAGAAACATGGGACACGTGAAAGGAACACAAAGAAACACAATATGAAGGTAAGGCAGAAGTAACAGAACACGGAAGATCTGTGCAAATGGTGATTTGAAGATAAGGTGTATATAATTTCGCTATCTAGCGATACCGAATCCCAATTAGACATTCCTTTGTCAAGTGTCTTGTCTTCTACTGTCATATGTCTACAGCATTTATTGCAAATAGCCTGTTCTTGTCACTGCTAACATTTTGCTAAAAGGAACTTAGGGCTAAGTTCCTTGGCAGTAGTACTGATTCATAACTGATTGGTAATTTATGCCACAAATAAGCAGTATGTGATCCCTCTTCGTGCACTCTGAGTTTTGCAACTACAGAATCTTTGTCACGTTTGCGAGGAAAATTTGCGCAAGCCTACTTCAAATTCAGCATGTTCATCTTGTTTGCACTTTGAACACATAATGATTCAACAGAATGTGACTGAGATTGTTACTGAGATTTCACTGGAATTTTTGAAACAACTTTACTCCTTCAATTTTTATTACGATTTGTTTATCGTGATGTGCTCATGTCTCTCGCTCCTTCTGTGATTTTGCAACTGGCTATGCACTACATTGCTTTTAGAAGAAGATGCAGGCTTGAGCCTAGACATTTTCATGTGAACATACCGACGTGCACGCAGAGGTATTTTGCAATTATCGTGAATTGCTCACTTTATTGCTCCTCTCTTATACAAAATAAGGTAGAATAATTAACATCGAATCATTCACGCACACTTTCACTTAACTCGAGATGCATCGTATTTATTTATTTCAGGTACTTAGCAAGCACACAATTTGAGTCAACTTATGCAAGACGCGTATTTCCTTGTTGGGATGAACCTGGATTTAAGGCCGTATTTCAGGTAGGTATACTATTGCGGTCCCTGTGCATTCTGAATATTCTGTTTAGCTGAGAGGTAGTTCATTGAGAGTAAAGAGAAATGCAATGTTGTCTCATCTGTGGATATGTGAAGGCATTTATGATTTATACATGTGTATAAGGATCTAGAATAGGTGTGTAGCCAATGGATCATAATTTCACAACGGAAACCACTTTGCATCACTTCAGGCCGTCAGAAAATATGCTGTGGTTATTAGGCATTTCAAAGAATGGTATATTGATCGACTAATCAATGGTTCTTTCATTTATTGTTGTACGAGTGAGTTATTAAGTATAAAGTGAGAATATCGGTTATCTTTTATGGAATTTTAGTAGAAACAGGTGACAGAAAGTGAGCAGCGATCTATGGACAGGGACACACTCAAAGTTATCCATTCGATTCGTGAACAGTTTAATGTGGTGTCAAAATAATCTACATTTGGAAGTTTCAGGTACTGGTTAGTAGGGATTTGATTGATTGGTTACAGGATTTCATCATGAGCTGACATTGGTTAGAGGACCATTGGAAAACTAGCTGAGAGTTCTGGACAGTCGGCTGTTTCGTCAGCCTAGTTTGGAACTCTTGACAGTACACACCTACCGGGGTGTGAACCCACGACCTTCTGGTTACAAGGCGGGTTCGTAGACCATTCATCAGCCACTGGGATCCGACCCAATGGCCAGCCCATGAATTTCAACTTCTGCTATTTCATGACATAAAAGGATCACTAGCCAATGTTTTCGGCCATTATTTGTCCTCACGCCTGACGTGCTGTACCCTTCTGGTCACGACTTTCAAATAGAATGCCAGGTGACTACCAACCGGAATACAGCCATTCGTTAGGTGGTTTGCTGTCTCATTATTTCGGGTAAATAGGATCCATCGGGTAAGAATTATATTCATGCACTAGTGTCATTCAACGTCTTCCAGTGTGAAAACAATTAGTGGTCAGTATATTTGTATGTTTCAAGTGCTTAGTGAATGTACGTAGGTGGAAATGCACAGTCAAGGGCTGCAAGAACGTTATACACTCTAGAGGCGTAAGGTGCGTCTCCCCGCGATATTTCTACATCTTAAAAGCACTCATGAAGTAACTTTTTGTTTGATTACAGTTATTTTGAATGGCAAAACATTTGTATGTTACATATTCCCACGTCAAAATCACTTTTGCTGTATAGTTACGTACTTCAACTTCTAAAAACAAGTGTTAATTGTTCCTCCTACAGGTTACCATCATACGCCATAAGGATTTCTATACACTTTCAAATATGCCTGTTAACAACACGGTGGCGCTTTACGCTGACTGGCGTCAAGATCAGTTTCAACCCAGTGTAAAGATGTCTTCATATCTGTTGGCATTTGTGGTTTCACAATTTTATGGACTTCGTGGAGTGGATTCAAAGGGGAGAAATGTGAGTAGTATAAAACTGAGTTGGCTTTTTGAAAGTATTGCCTGCTTATATCAGTAAGCATTTACTTATCCTGGTGGGAGGAGTAAGGACAGTTGTGGATTTAAAGGATACAGTCGGTTGCGTATGAGGTTAATTTCTCTCTCTTATCTCATCATACAAATGCCTAGGGGATATTTCAAGATGGTGAGTATCCGGTAAGGCCAGGTATGTAGTGAATACTTTTAATGCCAATGTTATACGGGTGCATAACTATAGTTCTGTGTTTGTATAGTATTCACTTGTTCACAAAAATTAATCAAACACGTCATGTAAACGTATGACTACGTGTGAACGGAAATGACAATGTTACAGTAAGGTGATAGGCGTCTAAAATTTTCAAAAACTGAAGGATATTTCATCGACTAAAGATGCTTTTTATGCAGATTTCTGAAGACATACAAAAAGAAACGTTAGGCTAAATACTGTGTTGTTAAACACTAAGGAATCGGTATCTTCTTCATTACTTTCCTTTCAAGAACAACATATACTAGTGGAAGTATATGTTTCCACAAAGAAGTATCAAGTAGATTTTACAGGATTGCAATATCTCATGCACTTAAGACAATGTCACCCTCAGACTCATGCCTTACTAACCGTTTCCTGTTCACCTTCCACTTGAGAGATGGCCTGTTTGGCGTGTTGTGTCACTCATGGGTCTTCTCAGAGTGTGTTCGATCCACCTGCCTTATTTTGCAATATTTGTTGGGTGAGAGGTTCTTGGTTGGCTTGTTCCTGGAGATCATTCTTTCCAGTGCTTTCTGGACATTTAAACTTCAGTATGCAGCCACGAAAAGTAGCTTTGTCAGGACAACCTGACACACATCTGGTTTCTGTCTATCAGTAAATATCTTAGTTAATTTATAGAGAGGTCATTTCATTGTCCTGTAATATTCAACTGTCGCATTACTTTATTTTCTTAGAATTTAATTGTAATGAGACTATTTCAGTCTTTGTAGATTCCAGTAGACGTGATGTTACAAAGCAAACAGTTTCAACTTTCATCAGCTACTTCAAAGTATAGAGATTGTCTCACAAATGGTCATCATTATTATATTATTATTATTCACTTGCGTTCGGAGTGGAACATAGGGCTTCAACAACAGATCTCCACTTCGTTCTGTCTCCTGCTGTCCTCTTCATCTGGGTCCAGGATCGTCGATAATCTCTCATCTCTGCCATACACGGTCTCCTTCATGTCACCCTCGCAACGACCACCCACTCGTCGCTTCCCATTTGGATTCCACTCGAGCAATAAACTAGTTAGTGCGCGATGTCATTCGGCGGCCTCTTCAATGTATGTCCGATCCTTCTCCATATTTGATGAGCTATCGGCTCTTGGTTTGTTTGTCCCCCAGCCAGAGTTTCTTGTTACTAATTCTTCCTGGTTGGCCATTGGATCTTCAGTATGGAGCTGGCGAAGTGGGTAGCTGTTGATGAAAGTCTGCAACAGGCTGTTGGATATCCTGTTCGTGACACTCAGTACAAGTTTCTGACCCGTATAGAAGAACCGACTTCACATTCGTGTTGAAAATGCGAATCTCGTTCCTTATGCTGAGTACAGAAGATTTTTTAAAGTGTTTTGAGGTTGATGAAGGCGTATCTTGCCTTTCCGTTTCTGACTTTGACATCTTCGTCCGTTCCACTGGCCTGTAGTTGAAACGATGCTTCCTGGTCAGATAAGTGAAGAGGTAACCTCTGTTAAATTTCTCCCGTTGGTGGTGATTAGTGCATGTTGTTGATACTGTTAATTGGTTATCTTGATCACCTGCAGTTTTGTCTTCGTTGGCTGCATCTCCAGCCAGTTTTTTGGTTTTCGCTTGCAAGTCTTCGAGTTTGTGTGATATTAGACAAATATCATCTGCAAAATCCAGATCTTCTAGAGTCTTATTTTTGGTCGTCCAGCATATTCTTGACTCCTCGCCACCAACAGTCTAACGCATAATCCAGTCCACCACAATTAGGAATATCATCGTTGGTGATAATAAGCAGCCAGCTTGTCTACTCCTGTATGTTTTTCGAACGCCTCGCTGAGTTTTCCGTTGTGGATCACTTGACACAAATGGTTATAGCTCCTGAATATACATCTGACCACATAAAATGCGATTATATTCAGAATAATGCCATTCTAGTCGTGTTCATTTACTAAAATGTAGACGTGGACCGAATAACTACAAGTGAAGGTATCTCGAATGATTTCAGGCTTGAAGATTTTTCTTCACCAAAATTTCTGAATGTGTTTTTTTAATGCATCTCAAGTTGGGTGATATACAAAGCACTGTCCATTGTCTTTTGCATTATTTAATCAGTTTACTGTCTGGACAAGACCAGAGAAAATTGAATCAGCCAGATATGCTTTGGATATCGGTAGAAGAATTCTTACATACTTTGAAAATTACTTTGGAGTGCCTTATCCACTTCCAAAAATGGGTAAGTATTTTCTTTGTTTTGTTTTGTTCTTTTCTTTTCATTAATCCCTGGATGGAGGGGATTATTCCGGAATTGGCTAAATATCATATCTTCCACTTCACTGTCAGATACACCTTCTGTGATTTATTGATTTACTTATCAGTTGTATTATTTCATTCCCTTGCATTTATAGTGGAATATAGGGAGTTTCAACCCTTGGAGCTTTGAAGCTTCAATAGTAGTGTTGTTGATGTTTTGCAGGGTAAAGTTTCCCGCATTCCCTCTTTACCGGGACTACTATCGGTTATGAGACGTTAAGGGGTGTATCGATCGTGGTTCGAACCCGGACCACTTTTGATGTGGTTGACGAGTAATTTACCACTGCACCACCAACAGACGCCTCTTTCAATAAAGTGTAAAGAATGATTATAGTGGTATGTTGACGAAATCCAGTGAGAACAATGAAATAATTGTGGAGAAACACCCCCCCCCTTGAATTTAGTTTGAGTCGAATAAATTGATTGGTGTTGCAACGACATTTTGCAGGGCTGATAAAACAGACTTACTACCTTGTCAAGTATTGGTTTTGTAGGGAGTTTTGTTTGATTGCTTGGAGGATTTCATCATGAGCTGACATCAGTTAGAGAATCATTGGAAAACAAGCTGGGAGTACTGGACAGTCGGCTGTTTCGTCAGCCTAGTTCGGGACTCTGTCCGGTAATAATTGATATTAATGACGACATGCGTGTCAAAGATGCGCAAGATAATGACAACACCAACCATAAGGAATCTAAATCATCAGTAGTAATTCCATACAAGGAAGGAACCTCGGAAACCACCTTACTTAGAATTCTTAACAAGGCAGGAATAAACTTGATTAACATTCAAACCCTCAAACTCAATAAGAAACAAGCTTTGTCTGTTAAGGGATCCTGTGAAGCCTTGAGAACAAAACAATTTATTTTATCGAATACTCTGTTGCAATGATTGTCAGGTCAAATACATAGGTCAAAGTAGTAGAACAGGGGCAGTCAGACTAGCTGAACATAAAAACCTAGCAAAACATAGATTGGTTGACCCAAATAAGATAAGAAATCTAGAGAATAGTTCAGCTATAGCACTCACTACATGCAATTACACACAACCATACAATAGGATGGACGAGATAAGATGACAGTTTTAAAATCTAATGTCACAGCTGGGTAGAGGGAGAGATTGATAACAGAAGCTTTGTTTATCTAATCGACTGAAAATACGTGTAATAGGAATGATTCAACACCTGTACAGCCGGACATCTGGAAAATTCTACTACCCCAACGATGACAAATTGGAGCGAACAAAGAAAACTATAAAACTCAAGTTTCGAAGTCGTGTGATTATAATTGATGAAATGATTATGAAAAATAAATTTTGTTCGAAACCTCATCATCCAGTGAATAATACTGTTTAACTGTGTGATACATCTAATAAGGAAACTAATATGAAATTACTTACTACCACAGTGCCCAAGTTTTATACATATATTAATATGCCACCAATCTAGAAAAACTTTCGGAAAGATAATTTTTGATTTTCCAAATATCCTAGGATTATTTCAAACGAGTCGTATAGTATATCAATCAAACTGGGCGCTTAAGTTCTTCTAGGAAATTTGAAACACCCCCTGTGATCAGGATAACTACAGAAATAATTAGTCGTCGTGGCTCCCTAAAATTAGCTTCGGAATAATGAAATAAAGATTGTGGACTGAGAAGGTTACTCAAAATTGTTTTTCGTTTGTATTCGAATTTAGATATGATTGCAATTCCTAACTTTAAATCTGGCGCAATGGAAAACTGGGGTCTAATAACATTTCGAGAAAGTGCACTGTTGTGGAATCCGTATACTGATTCAGCTGCATCGGAGGAACGTGTGACAACTGTTATTGCTCATGAATTGGCTCATCAAGTAATGACAAAATTTCAAAATTTGATTAAATTGTATTCTGCTGTGTATGTATAACTGTGGTCTACTCTAGTTTGTTTGTTTGTGTCAAAGATCGATCAATGAAATGCTACGCAATATATACTACTGATTTAATTAGGTATTAAGTAGTCATTCTCATTAGTCAGCCAATCCTCGTTAGCAGAGATGGATGAGTTAATCTAAACAAATTAACCAGTTCTGTTTGGTGATGAATCACCAGTGTTTATTCTTGGTGTTTTGAAACTACTTATATATTAACCAGTAGTATGGTGAATGACCATAAAACAAGATCGGAGTGTGGAAACTTACCGCCATCTGAAATTTTATTCATTTCCCCCTTGATTGGAAATAGTTCTGCAACTGTCTTACCCGTTTACTTTAAATACACGGATGTACAGCCTAGTCGATGACTTCATCTAAAAGAAAATTTTCTTTACTGAGAGTGTCTGTTTAATTTAACTAGTAGTATATATGTAACGACAGTTCGTTCATTGAGAAAATCAACAGATTTTTATAGATTTTTATGCACATCATTATTAGCGTTATTGTTAGCAGAGAAGCAGCGTCTTCTGATTGGTTGCTTTCCTGCTGAAGGTTATTCTGTCATCTCCGTTTATGTTGCCGTTTCTTAGACAGTCCGGTGAGATAACTGTAAATCGTACCCAGCCACGCTAAGTGTGCTGTGATTGGTTGTTGAAATCTTCAAGGTTAGTCTTTGATCCTGTTTTTTCTCATGACCCTGATTTGGGAAGTGAACATTGACGTCAATTGTTGTTTACAATTTTGTGGCTTGCAGACAGCTTTCACCACATATATACACTGCAGCAACGTGACTATGACTATCTTTCACATTAGGTAGTGGAAAATATAAAAAAAGATTCATTTTCGGCTGGGTGAGTATTAAACAACAGCATTTTACACTTTCTGTTTAAATTTTAGTGGTTTGGTAACTTAGTGACAATGAAGTGGTGGAACAACCTCTGGTTAAATGAAGGTTTTGCAAGTTTTCTTGAATACACTGGCACAGACTTTGTTCAACCAGATTGGAAATTGGTAGGTCACTGCTTTATCCTAATTATTTCTTAATATGTTATTTTTTTAATTATCTGTGAATACTGGAAGACCCACTTGACAGTGATATGAGGTAATTTTTGATAGAATAATCGATGAGCGATGATATGTGGGAATAGTTTGTATCAATTAACATCTTCCATGCAAAAGTTGACGTATTCTTACCAGAGTTTGAAATATGTCTAGCTATGTGATTTTGTTTGATATTGACTGGCGAGGGAATCCAGGTTGGCCATTTTATGCTGTTTGGACCTCGTCAGATGGATGTACTTGCATTTCAACTGATCGATGGTGTACACCCAGGTGAAGAGTCTCAAATAGAGTGAAATTTGCATCCTGGATTCCACATCCAAAATTACATCACATCACATGAATCCTAGGACATCGTCGAAGCGTCTGTAATAGGGGTCATCATGTGAGAAGAGACCGAATAGTTTCTCTGCAACACAGTCAATCAACGAGAGGTGAAAATTAACTTGAAATTGAATTTATCTGTTTGTCTTGTCAATTAGATTGAAACTGTCATTCGATATTTCCACCAAACTATAATTAATACAATTTCTTTTATTGCAAGCAGGATGAACGATTCATTTTTTCCGATTTGCAAAGAGCAATGATCCCGGATGCCTCCATAGAATCTCATCCTATTATTAATTCAGCTAAATATCCAGCCGAGATCGAGGACATTTTTGATCCAATAACATACAGTAAGGTTAGTTTGACAGTACTTATGGGTGGCATTTATTTAAGAGCGCTTTTCTTATAAAATAGATAGAGGTAAAGCGTAATTGTACAGTCTGAGTAAGTTGTAAATGTCTGTATCTGATGTTTTGTGACCAGTTGAAAGTCGGTTATTTAGAGGATACCGTCTAAATGGTCACCAATCCTCTCTACTATCAACTGTTTCTATCAGAATAGAAACTGATACTGGTACTAACAGTGAAGTTGTTGTTTACATGCTCAGCTAAACAACCAGTGAAGTCAAAGAAACGATGACCACTTGCATACAAAGCGACAAAAATTCAAAGTTTCAATATGGAGGTGGAATTTTAATAATTTTCAAGCTCACTCTGATCTTAAACATTTAGTCCGGATTTAGTTGTCTTGGATCTGGTTAACAGACTTAAGACTGGATGTATTTCGGTGGGAATTTTTATTCTATAAGAAATTAATATTTTCGAGTCATAGACTCAATCGAACAAATATCAAAGTGGCTGTAAAATTGACTTCTCAACAAAGGGAAGAATTTGAACTATTCAATTATAAGTAGTGTAGTACGAAGAAGCTTCAAAAATAGACTGCACTGATATTCAGGCGGTACAGTTTCTACCTGATATGTGAGGAGAAAACATGAGGGGTAGGTGAACTGATGGAAGCTAAATGACACTTTATCTAAGATGTATATAGAAGAAGTCATTTGCTTGGAAGTGTTTCAATGCAGTGTGTGTGTGTGTGGCATTTTATGCATACTGATGGTAGCAATCTATACGACTTCGTTCTGTCTCGTGGTGGGGTTGACGACAGGAATACAAGAGTTTGTTAAGTTGGTATCTGGTGACCAGAAGACTGAAAGGTAGGAGATACCATCGGATAAATTGATCAACTTAACAAGATTCATTTGTTTTGTCGTTTGAATTTGGAGAGTATCGGATTTAAATTGCTTACAAAACGTGAATTTGGGAAATTTCTGGAACACTTAAGTTTCACTAACGGAAACTTGAACTGAATATATGCTAGTAGGATTGTTTATTTCATCACAGTGGCGTATTACAAGCGGCTTCTCAAGTGCCTTTGCATTACAGATGCTGCCATATAAATGAAAAATGAGAGCAGAGTGTTTGAATACTCGATATCTGATTACTCAATATTCCTTTTCGCAACACTAAGTGTCGACAATGGTGTAGGGGGTTTGTTGAACTGGTGTATTCTGTGGTGTTAAAATAAACCAGCAAGGCTTTAGACATACTGTTCTAATGTGCACAATATTTCATGAATTACAGTCTTATTGCTTTTTTATTAATTTACAGGGTGCTTCGATAATCCGGATGATGGAGTCATTTCTTGGACATGATGTCTTCTTAAATGGCTTGAAGGTGAGTTGCGCTTCGATATTCCCTCCAGAAAAGCATTTACTTCTTATATCTTTGAAAATTGGACGTAGTTGAGGTGCTTTATATCTGGCCAAAGTGTATCTTTTACTCTGCATACTGTTTAGTGCTATTCTAGTAATAGATGAAAGCATCGCTCGACAACTTCGTCAGCTTTATCCATTTCCAACTCGTCCTACTCGTTTTTCTGCGTTTGCATATAAAATCATCACTCTACGTGTGATTTTCTGTCATCGTCGGTAGTTTGTAAACAAACCAGCTAACCGTGCTATTTTTCAAAAGTATCAGATATCTACTAATGCGCTTTACAAAGTGGACAGTTCCCTTCACATATTCAACTTCAGATAACCTAAATTACATTCCCGACTTACAGGGGTTGATTCATGGAGGTAAAAACTGTTGGGCAGACCTACAGATTTAAACCAACCACTTGTCTTGTTTTAATTAATTCTCTGATGGCGGTCATTCATAAATATTTAATTGATAAACACACTATACAGTAGGTGATTTAGTTAAACTGAGTTGAGTTGAAAAGAAAACGGCTTTTCAGGGAGAGATGTATGAAAGCGGCGTATATGGAACTCTACAAGTATGAGAACTGTTGAATGAGTATATGATAATATTAAATAGTTAGTAGTGACTAGTTGTGAGTAGCATCTTTTCACAGGTGCCTTTAATGGCATCTACTTCATATGAGCCTAAGTGGAAGTCAGTTGTCAAAAGCAGCATTAGGAAAACTGGATTCACATGTTACAACTTCAGGTTGCTTAGTGTTCACAATGTCACTTTTCTGTATTTCCACAAGATCTACTTACAAGAAAACAAATATAAAAATACAGACGAAGAAGATCTATGGAAGGCGTTGGATCGTGTAAGTCTCTGCTTTCAAATAACTATCAACTTACCCTAAATTTTCTGTTATTTTGATGAGAAATGTACTTTTATCATATTCCCCATCATTTTCTTTCAGTTTTGATAAAAGAGAACTTGTAGGTGTTTTGTATTTCTGAGGATACAGTAGACCTTCAGGTTGTTAACAGGTCATGGTGATTTTCTTCAGTCATAATAATCATTATTATTGTTTCCTTTAGTTCCAAGAGGAACATAGGGCTTCAGTCGCATGTCTCCATTGCGTTCGGTTCTCTGCCAAAGTTTTCACCTGCCTCCAAGTCTTCCCACACGTTTTCATCTCCTCTTCGCATGACCTCCATCTCCATGTCACCCTGTCACCGATGACCAACTCGCCACTTCCCATTCGGGTTCAACCAGAGCGATGACCTGGCGTATGACGTCATTTGATGGTTGGTTTTCTCAGAGTGTGGCCAATCCACTTTCAGTTCTTCATGCTTATTTGTTGCACAATGGTTCCGGCTGGATTGGTTCGGTCATTGCAGATATCCCTTCCTGCTACTGATCTTTTCTGGACAGCCATCTGATCCTGAGTAGTACTGAGAGAAGACAGATGTTGATGAAGGTCTGTAGTTTGTTCGAAGTGCCCTTCTTGACGTGGCATGGCACCAAGTATCTGATCTGTATAGTAGCATTGAATTCACATTGGAGTTGAAAACCTGGATCTTGTTTTGTTTTGGCTATTGATCTCCACACAGACTTGACAGTAATGAACGCTTGCCTTGCTTTCTCGATCCTCAATGCTATGGTTTCCCCATCAGTTCCGTCCGCCTGTAGTTGAAACGATGCTTCCCACATTGGTAGGTAGGTAAAGAAGTTTGATTCTTTCAGATTTCTCCCATTTATGCTGGCTGATTGTTGTCTGTTGTTGTTGTTCCTGCTGCTGTTGGCCAGGAATCTTCATCACCTCTGTTTTCTCTATGTTCACCTGAAGTTCCTCCTGTCTTTGTTGCTTCTTCTTGAATTTTGTCGCTATCCACTTGCATATCTTCCATTTTGTGGGAAATCAGACATATATCATCGGCGAAGTTCAGATCCTCCAAGATTTTGTGTGGGTCCATTTTATGCCTGTCTCCTCGTTGCCCTCTGTGTGTCTGTCGCATTATTCAGTCTACCGCAGTCAGGAAAATCATTGGAGATAGAAGGCAGCTAGCCAACCTTGTCTTACTCCCGTCTTCACTTCGAAGGATTCCGTGAATTTCCCGTTGTGGATTACTTGGCATGCAGCATTGTCGTACAAGTGTTGGATGAGGTGTATAATGGTTGGTGGCACTCCACAGTAGCGAAGTAGTTTCCAAATCACCTCTCGATCGACACTGTCTGCTGAAGGCCTTTTCAAATTCGATGGAGTTGAGATAGAGAGCTGACTGTCATTCCAAGCTCTTTTCAATGATAATCGTAGTGTTGCGATTTGATCGATGCATGACTTGTTCCTTCTGAATCTAGTATGTTCCGGTCGAAGTTTTTCATAAAACGACGAGGTATATAGGCGAAAGTAACTCATACAGAGAAACTTATAGAAAGTTACTAAGGATGATAGGGGTTATTGTTTTCATAATTTAGTGGATTTGTTCGTTATAATTGATCGTCATCGCAGTACCAAATTCTTACAGCTTTTGTGGGCATAGTTAAACTTTGCGGTACGGAGAAGAAGTCACCTTTCCTATACACGTAGTGACAAAAATACTGCGATACAGTTCAAAGGAGTTCACATAAGATTACTGTATCCACATACATAAGAATCTACTGAAACGAATATCTGGATCGAACTTTTGCTCCATTAGAGATCTCTTTCATGATCTAGATCAGGGATGAACTATTTATCAATAAATCTGATAATATAGACGCATGAGATTTAGTCGATCATGCCTAAATTAGTGCAGCCTACCAGTGGAGTCGAGGATGAGTATTTCATTCTATTTGTAGCCCATCGTTTCGATGTACGCGCACCGCCTACATTCAGCTGAAGCGTCCCAAATATAACGAAATGCGTCCTATGAATTTCTCTGCCAGTCAACATCAAACTGATGTGGAACATATTTGTATTTGAGAAATTAATGGTTCACTGTGTATTTTATGCTAGTGAAAGTCTCTTCAAAAAGGTAGTCGGTCGCAAGTCACCAGAATGGAAATTAGAGGATTACGTTTAGATATCATATTCGCTTTCATGTTCAGAGTAAAACTAGATAATAGTAACATAGTCCAGCATTACTATCAATGAATATTTGAATTAATATGCCAGGAATGTGTGAGATGTTACTGTAGTGATTTACACCACTTCCGAAAGGTGTTTCATTTCACTAAATTTAGAATGATTCGCATTTTTTGTCCTATCGCAATTAAATCAAGAATTGAAGTGTAGATTGGCATATCAATTATTCGGAGATTATTTATATTTATCGGTGTTATACTACTTTAATATCAGAAAGAGGTAAGCTACCCTAGGAACTGTTTGGAATTCAGTCATAAAATAAACAAGTTGAAATTTCAGTGGAGACACTGAAAGTAAACATTTTCTTAGATATTATGATGCTTCACGAGCTTATGATTACATTTACTTTCACAGTTCAAATCTAATGGGATCTAGTTTTGAAATTTTAGGCGGCCAAGAGTGCAAACAAAGTCATCGACATCAAATCGATCATGGATACTTGGACAAAACAAGCGAATTATCCAATTTTGATTGTTAACCGAAGTGATTCGAACACCTTCCATTTCAAACAGATTCACTTCTATGAACCTGTTAATGATACACTTTTGCCATCACGACACAAGTGAGTGGAGTATTTTTCCATCAATTTCTTCTATCTCTTCAAATAGATGATGGTGTCTTGTTGGAATTTATGTAACATTTTATCTCGATTTCTGGTCAGTAATAGGGTGGATATAGGAAGTCTCTTTCCAGGATTCATGAGGTAGTAAAGGGATGCATCATTTGAAATTCTTGAGTAATTTGCTCCTTAAGAACAAAATATTCTAACTGATTAAAAATGCCCATTAAAATTTTCAAAAGAATGGTTACTGAACAAAGAATACTCCTTTCGATAACCTCCTTTTCATCAGGTTCTACAATTATATATACATAATAGTGAATGAATGAATTAGTGCTATTAACAACATTAATGTTTAAAGAACATCGAATCAATAACATTAATTATATCAGTGGATTACAGTTCGATAGCATCAACATAACGATACACTGAATATCAGTTAAATTTGGAAAAAATAATTGGAATACAAATTCATGAATTAATAGTCTCTACTGAAGGCCGGCCAGGGGAGTAGTATTGCATGGATTTGTTTCCTCTGAGCACAAAGCACAGGTTGTTTCACGTAAATCGCGATAGCCTCTGCTGTTTGGAGCATGCAGTACTTTGATGTTTTTGGTAATTTATTTGGCACCCGGTAGATGATAGAGAAGGATGCTGGCTTTGCGGCCGGTTTGGACCAGGTGGTCTAATATCGAACTGTTGATGGTTTTTACTACACCTTTATTTGACCAAACTGGTAGATGTTTCTGGCGATCACGAAAAATCAAGTTCCTAGAGTAACGGCCAATATAGCTCGCTCCACCACAAGCGTAGTTGAATTGGTAGATACAATTTGAAGTGGCTAGTCTAGGTGCTTCATCCTTCAATCGAGGAATCACCACTGGCCGTGTAGAAAATAAGGCTAGTGATTTGCCAGCGTTCAAAGTTCTTTGAACTGATTTTCTAAACTTCTTCGTAATTATTTCGTTAGGTTGATCGTCTTTGAATTCCAGTAGCTTGTATCCAGGCTTCTTATTTGCAGATAGAGAATAATCCTTTACTGCTTTCTTCGTTATGTCTTTGCCAATGAGTTTATCTGGATAGCTATTTTCAATCAAGGTATCATATACAATCCTTAGTTCATCTTCAGGTACCTCTTCTGAGCATATAGTTCTAATCCTGTGGCTGAGGGTCTTTACTAAATTTCTTTTGTACTTGATAGGAACGAAGCTGTGAAAATGTGTATATTGTCCTCTTTGAATATTCCTTCATCCACTAGTGTAAGTGACTTCAAAGCTGTCAGTGTTCATAAATCTCCCTTAAATGACATGTGAGAACAAAGTTTGGTTAGTTCGCAGTAAATGGGAAATCTTAAATTTTACTAAGATACAGAGGGTTCCGTCACCTTCCAGAAACAGCTTGCAACAGCGAATAACCTTTTCACTTTGATGAGGGATTATTTAGAAGAGTGACAAGTACTCCTACTACCCTGCAGTCAAACATTCATACTAGTAGATGTTTGTTATGTCCATGTTGCATAACTGTGTAACAGAAAAACATTTCATTACAATAAGCACACTCAGATATATATGGAATGGAGAAAGAAGACGTACATGTCGAATATTGTCAGTTTGGACAAAAAGATTTGCCATTCAGACTTCTTCTAAAGCCAAATTATGATATATTAATTTACCGGTCATTTGGATGGTTCATTTGAAGAAATATGAAGCTTGAAATGTTCTCCATCAAAATTGCAGTGTGAAGATGTAACGCGCAATTCTTACATGCTCGTCAAAATGGATCAGACTGGCTGGAAGAAGCAGTAATTAGATTAGGTAATCCGGTGGGCAGTGAACATCATTTCAAATTGGACGTAATCTTTTCAGTAATTTATCTAAAGGTATACAATTGCATCTCATTTATGCGACTGACTCATGTAGTAGTAACAGAAATAAGCCAGAACAACGCTTTCTATTAGGTGAATTGAACTACTACGTATTTATTGGTGCACTCTGAGGCCAATAACTCACAGATGGTCGTCTTCATATAAAATTATGTTCATCAACTTTTTAGTTCTTTGTCAGCTACCCATTCTTACAAGATATATGACTCTCTGTTATCTATCACAAGATAAGTAATTCGTTTTATCTATCAATAGTCAACCATCAGCAGTGTGCACCAGTCAGGGTTCGAACCCAGGACGTTCTGGTTACAAGGCGAGCTTGTAGACCATTAAGCCACTGGGACCCAATCCAGTGATCTACGAATTCTAATTGATTCTTGCACCAATCTCTGTGGACAGGGTCGGGAATATTAACCCGATTCCTTTTCACTACAGGGGGCTGCGTTGCAACAGTACAATTTAGCAGCAATACTAACAAAGCCCACAAGTGGACAATGTCAGGCACCCCGTCTCTGTTCCGATTTACCGGATCACTTAGGACCGCCTGACCCATGGCCAACTGCTGTTCCCATGGAACTCTTCTCCACTTCAGCCTTCAAGGTTCTCACTTGAATATTTGCTATTACCAGCAAGATCTGCGCCTGTGGTTGCTTCGCCTAGGCTTACGCCTGAGGCTTCCTGCTAGCCACAGCAACCATCCTACTCGTCACCGCCACTCCATGCCTGGACCAAGTCAGTTTGCCCTTAACCTGCTTAGGCCCAGCTTGCAGCAACGGTAAGGTATAGGTCCAACGCTCGAGCGCCATCCATTTTCAGGGCTGGTTGATTCGGCAGGTGAGTTGTTACACACTCCTTAGTGGTTTCCGACTTCCATGGCCACCGTCCTGCTGTCTGAATCAACCAACACCTTTTGTGGTATCTCATGATCGTCGCATTGAGCACCTTAACCGCACGTTTGGTTCATCCCACAGTGCCAGTTCTGCTTACCGAAAATGGCCCACTTGGCACTCACATTCAATGCAAAACTCCATTTAAGTGAGTTAAGCTTCTCACCCATTTAAAGTTTGAGAAAAGGTTGAGGATGTTTTCTCCCCAATGCCTCTAATCATTCGCTTTACCGGATAAAACTGTTTGTATCTCAGAATGCCAGCTATCCTGAGGGAAACTTCGGAGGGAACCAGCTACTAGATGGTTCGATTAGTCTTTCGCCCCTATATTCACGTCATACGATCGATTTGCACGTCAGAATCGCTACGGTCATCCACCAGAGTTTCCTCTGGCTTCAACCTTCGCAAGCATTCTTAAAACGTTAGACTTGATTGCTTCATTTTTGAAAGATGAACTGAAATTTTGTTCTGACTAGAATCCACTTATCCGTCTTTATATACGGTCACTTCTTTTTTGTGGAAATGAAAGAATCCAATCGAAATGACTCATTTATAAACATCTGAAGTGCTACTTAGTTGAATTTCAGATAAATCGTCAATCTTTACAAAATAAAAGAGAATGTATGGCATATTTCACAATCATTTTTGCTTTCACATCTGGTAGAACAACAAAAATATTATTTAGTGTCGTTTATTTGAAATTTAATTATTTAGTTTCACTTGGAAAATCCCTATTACCTATACGACAAAGGATGGGTCAGCGAATGAAATCATATGGATGAACAATGGTAAGTAGTACTGTATGCTAAATGAGTACGTGTTATTGTCACAAGTTCAATAAAACAATCTTTCACATACCTACCTGCTCACCTATTCGTCACTTTGTATTCGAATTCCACTCCACGGCCTGGTATGTGACGTCTGTGAATCCTTCTTCAGTGTACGTTCAATCCACCTGCATTTCCCTCTGAATATTTGTTGGACAGTAGGTTCTTGGTTGGTTTGACCCCCACCCAAGAGGTCGTTTTCGCGTATCCTTTCTGGCCAGCCATTTGATCTTCATTGTCGAGTGAAGGCGGGTGTTGATGAAAGTCTGCAGTGATCTGTTGAAGATACCTGTGGTGATACAGCAGTCACTAGACCACATAGAAGCGCTGACTTGACATCAGTGTTAAAAATCCAGATGTTGTTTTTTTGTACTAAGTGTTTGTGTGCGTGTGTGTGAATCTTCAAACTGCTTTCAGAGTAATGAATACCTGTCATGTTTTTCTGATACTGACTTCGATACCTTCATTCGTGACCCATATAGTTGAAAAAACGCCACCTGAATAACTAATTAATTTTATTACAGCTAGAATTCTCACTCAGGCATTTAGAAGATAGAGGGAAGATCGAGCGAATAAATTTCCTTTTTATTACACTAGTTGGAACTAGTGTAATGTGTTCAGTCAACCTTTTTCAATGTGGCCAACATCCTAGGTGGCTGGCCATCATGGAGTACTTTGAATCGTTGATATTAGTTGGTTGAAGGCAATCGGCCACAGGAAAGCTTGCTTGACCTAGGTTTCGTGCTAATTGACACTCACCACTCAGTAAGGCATATCTGCAACCTTGAAGGAGCTCATTTCTCTATGATTACATATATATATGTATATATATATATAATATTCTAGAATAGTCGTCAATGACTATAATGATGCTTTTTAAATAATATTGATTTGTTAGGGTCAATGGAATTACAGTTCAAGGGAGATGCGTAATTTATAATAAGCTCTGAAATGTAATACTTAAGAGAATATCGTATAAAGTTAAGAAAATGCATAGAAATTAAGTATAGTTGAAACATTGATGAAGAAATTGAGGGGAAGCATATGAATCAACTTATTTCGGATACATAAGATGGACCCATTACGTGAATTCCAATGGCTTCAGTAATATGTTGTACTGACATTAGACAAGGGCCAGGCAACTGATTGTTTATTGAGAAAATCAATAGATATTTATAGATTCTTATGTACATTATTATTAGCGTTATTGTTAGCAGAGGAGCAACGTCTTCTGATTGGTTGCTTTCCTGCTGAAGATTATTCTGTCATCTACTTGTGGCCGTTTCTTAGAAATTTAGGCCATATATCTGCGAATAGTATTTGCACACGTTAATTCTGCTGTGATTGGCTGTTGAGTTCCTCAGGGTTAAGCTTTGTTATTGTTTTTTCTCATGAAACCCATTCGGGACATAAACATTGATGTCAATTGCTGTCTACAATTTTTGGCTTGCAGACAGCTCTCACTACAATGTAACAGACGAATTCTTGAGGCAAGATTAAGATTAGTCGAAATACAGTAGATAACTTTCAGAGCATGGTTAATATCAATTTTGTGTTCTGTATTCACGAGATGAGGTAGAACAGAGCTATGAATGGACCTTATCTGTCCTTTGCTTAACCACGCAGGATGGCACTCAGAAATCTGATGATAAACACGCCTAACTGTACGCCCTATGACAGTGGATCCACGGGTGCAGTCAAATTGATAGACGTACACAGAAGAGGCAAAATTAGGTAAAATAGAGATGGTTTTGAAGAGACGATGGCAATGAATGAACATTTCACCGCATTACTCAGGAGTTGTGTTATTATTTCGCTGGGGTTATCATGGAAATTGAATGAATTTGTAAGGACTGTTTGTACTTTTACTTGCCTTGACTTGACATTCATATTGTTGGCGATGAATTTCTCTGAGTAATCGATTTTACTTATCAGGTGTTTATTAGTATTGAGTTCTTCATTAAGACATTCATCAGAGTGGATTTCTCTTACTCGATGGATCAAACACTTTATTAAATTGCGTTTATATATACACTAAAACAAAACATGTATTAATTGTTACAATATGAAAGCCTTAGTTCTCTTGTTTATGCTGTTAGATAATTAGCCTCAAGATAAAATGTATCCCCCAATCAGTTAGATACTTTATTCATAAGGAGATGAGACACATTGGAGAGCAGAAAACATGATGAAACGGAATTACGAATGACTATCCCCAGAAGGATGAAGACTTTGTCCATGTGATAGGAATGACCTAAAACCGATTTCAAATATTCGTAAACCACAATGACAATCTGAACATTATTGTGACTCCTTTGATTCCAGTCTACATCACTTGTTTGAATGCATCTCGATTTCAGTCTCTTCTAAGCTGTGTGACATTCAGTTGCAACATACAGGACACTAACTATTAGATAGAAATATTACTCAACAGGCGCGAATACTTTTCACTTTGTCACTAAATGTGTACTGTAAATTGTATAAGGAGTACATAATGTCATATTGATTTTTCTCATCTCAAAGCTACTCTGAAGATGAAGCTCAATGTTATGCCAAATGACTGGTACATAATAAATCTTGGACAGATTGGATATTACAGAGTTCACTACGTTGACAATAACTGGGAATTGTTGACAGATGAATTACTCAAGAATTTCAAGGTAAGTTGGTTTAAAAGTCCTATTTCGTAATAACAGTGACCATAACAGACAAGGCTCAAGTTACAATCGTCTTTTACTGAATTGTTCAATTATAATCACTAATACATTCTGAATAGATACGAATCTGTTTAGTGAACTACATTAAAGCGAAGACAAATGGCTGACAGCATTCCATAAGTGTAATCTTTGTGAATTATAATACCTGAGGAAATATTCGCCATGCTGAAAATTATGAATAAGGAAAGGACAGGAAACTGACCATATGGAGACAAAGTGGGTGTTTGACTGAGATATGTACGAGGTAACATTTTGGATAAACACAATATCTTCTAATTTTATTACTACCTTGTAAAGAAATGCAAACGTGTTAATTGAAGGACGAATATGTAAATGTCTATGGATTGACGCCAACTCAGCCGCCTTACTTCATGATAACAATGTTCATTTGATTTCATCAATCCTTTCAGCTATATCAATAATAATTCAAAGATTTCTTCCCCACAGAAATCAGTCCTCTTCCAGAGTCTCTAATTCAACCACAACTCATAAATTAGTACAAAATAAAAAAAGGTAAAGGTTGACATTAAAGAAAAGATTCCCGCATGATTTAATTATGTGTTCATGATTAGGAGGTAAGATGTACGAGAATGTAAAATGTTAAAAATGTTGACCAATGATTTTACCTCTTAGAATGTTTCTTGAAAAGAATAACTACACAGTGTGATGAACAATTCCTCAGTGGAGTAAATCTGTAGAGCTGTGAAATGAGACAGTTAAGCTTTAACAGAATACCGAAATCTGTTTGTCGAAAAGATTTGGAAGATGGTATGTTATATTGCACAGGCCGTACATTTAGTAAAACACTTTGTTTGCCAAAAGATGCTCATCTAATTTCAGAACATATATACAGTCTGATTTGATTACGTCTTTGCTGTGTGTTCTATCCATGATCACGCATTCGACGAGAATTTCTGAAAAATTCCGTTCAAGTACAGAGTAACCCCTTTCGTAGTTCCCTGGTTTTCAGCTCTCCTCTAGTTAATGTGTGTTACCTCGTGAAACAAAAACATCAACTTTGAAATAATTTGAATCTTCACAGATATGACATTCGAAGATCATTCAAAATTTCCGCTAATTCATATGGTATACTTTCCTTTTTCAGAGCATTCCAGATTCTGCACGTCCACAAATCATCGGTGATTTATTCCATCTCGCGAAGTAAGTGATCACTAACTAAAAGAAAGTCATAAAATAAAATATACCGAAGGAATGACTGATTGATGGGCAGTAGTTAGGTTAACTATACACCTCGAATTCTTCCTCCTCACTATCCTACCATCTGGTAGGCGAGTTGTTGTCATAAGAGGATAACATATTGTTATACTGGCTCATGGGAAACATCAGATATCTTCCTCATTTGTCCCGATTTGTTTCATGATTTCACAGAGGTCAAGAACAGTACCTGCTTAGTATTTTAAATACTTTGAACTGTTGACAGATGCATTTACAATAGACCACAGGCAGTTTGTCTTGTATTTATTTACTGAAATTTTCAGCTCTAATGGTTTAATGGTAAAGCATTAATAATAACATAGTAATGAGTTTACACAGTAGATGATTTCTAGAAAATTTACACCCATATGCGTCATTCTAAATGGAAGAAATTGTAGTCTTAATGAAGTTCATTTAAAGGCGAATTAGTAGCCTAGATGTTCTTGCTTCATCTGTGTTGTTTCAATAGGAACTGCAACGCGCATCTTAGTGTACAGTGTGTGGAAATCCACTCATAGTTACATTAAATCTGCTTATATTTCTCTCATCATTAGCAAGATATCTCAAACAGTGAGTGAGAGACTGAATTCTTGTTCAAAATCAGTGTAAATAATTTCCTCCAATATTACACCTTCCTTATTTTTAAACTTCTTAATGTGATCAGTGAAAAGTAATACATTTAAACAGTTATCTGTAGCTCAATGTTTCAAGGAAAACAAAGCATTTCTGAATCTCAGAATGTGTTACACACGCCATATTTCCCCGAAAACTATCAACAACCTGTGAGATTGTTATGGTGAACTAGATTTTGTTCATATTCAAGAGGAAATATACAGATACAGATATTTTTGTTTCTATGAGATCTCCACTGGAGTTTATGAGAAGTAAATACTGAGTGCCACCATTCAGAATGCCAACAGTCTATAAGTCTGAGGCTGAGATAGTTTGTGTTGATCAGTGACAGTTTGAGAACAAATAGAAAACAAAAATTCAGTTTGTATTGAACAGAGAACTAGACACATGACAACTAGTCATTACTATTCAGTGTCCCATCAGAGTACAAATGAAATTCTCTTATATTTTCTGCTTTCTTCCAGTCATGGTAACGTATCATTCACCACTTTCCTGAACTTGACGAAATATTTAAGCCAAGAAAGGCAATATGTGGCTTGGACAACTGCCGGAAGAGTTCTTCTCCATCTTGACCGTATGCTTCTTTTGGATGAGAATTACGGAGATTACCAGGCATATGTCCGTCACCTTGTAAATGAAGCCGTGGAAGAGATTGATTGGATAACTGTGAGAGAAGATCGCAATGAAGAGAAACAGTGAGTTATGTCGCTTTCTTATTACTTCATTCGTCACACTAATTATGCATAATTGTTATGTAAAATACAGGGGTATAATCACTGGAATTTCAAAACTGATGAAAACCAAGAAATTTTCAAACACCTCTAATCTTTGAATGCTTCCATCCATTTGGATGTGGTTGAATTCCCTGAGCTGGGTGATTTAATTAGGAAGCTTTCATTGTTTTTCAATGCAACATGTTCAGTTCAAGATTCACAATTATGTCACCTAGCTTAGAAAAGGCAACCTCATTTAAGTACTCCACCTAAGTCATAAATGTTCTCTAGTACTTCCATAAATCAAACAGAGAAATTGTCCATAATGTTGAAATAAATAGCTTCCCATCATAAAATCGGCATCTAGACGTTGACTGCTGACTCTACTACATGTCATCTAACTAGTAACATTTCACTATAAAGCGGAAGAGTGTCTCGTTTCACTTGTAAGAAACTGTTAAATTGATTTGTAACACAAATGCTTTCTGCCTTAATCTGTGACTCCCCCTAGTAGATATACTCTTCTAAATACAATCGATTTACACAAGGTAACTAATAACTATATTAGTTTGTTTATTAGATGTATCACACAGTCAGTGAAACAGTATTATTTACTGGATGACTAGGTTTCAAACAAAATTTATTTTTGTTCATAATCATATTGTAACAACAGAAGACGAGGGCCAGGCAACAGATCCTTTATTGAGGAAATCAACACATATTTATTTATTTTCACGTACATTATTAAAGATTATTTCAAGCAAACAAACACAGTCCTCTGATTGGTTGTTTCTCACTGAAAGTTAATCTTTCATCTCTTTGTGGCTGTTTCTTGAATGTCAGATCATCTATATGGTAACTGTATCCATCTGAGCAAAGTCTTTGTTCTCATTTTTCTCACGACCAATATTGGGGACATAAACATTGACGTAAATTACTGTCTACCAATTTGGCTAGCAGCCAGCTCTCAGTTATAATCACACAACTTCGAGACTTGAGTTTTATAGTTTCCTTCGTTCTCTCCTAGTCGTGGTAATTCAGTAATCAGAAATTCAGTAGTAATTCCATACAAAGAAGGAACGTCGGAAACCACCTCACGGAGAATTCTTAACAAGGCAGGAATAAAAGTGGCTGGCATTCAAACCCACAAAGTCAATTAGAAACAAGCTTTGTCGGTTAAAGGATTAGTCCTGTGGAGCCTTTAAAACAAAACAATTTAGTTTATCTAATACACTGCCTGCGGTGATTGTCAGGTCAAATACATAGGTCAAAGTAGTAGAACAGAGGCAGTCAGACTAGCCAAACATAAAAACCTAGCAGCGAAATCTAGATTGGTTGACCCGAATAAGATAAGAAATCTGGAGAGTAGTTCAGCTATATCACTCACTACATGCAATTACACACAACCAAATAGCATAGGATGGATGGGATAAGATGACAGTTTAAAATCGAATGCCACAGCTAGGTGGAGGTAGAGACTGATAACAGAAGCTTTGTTTATCGAATCAACTGGAAATACATGTAATAGGAATGATTCAACAACTGTCCAGTTGGACATCTGGAAAATTCTACTACCACTACGACGAAAAATAGGAGAGGACAAAGAAAACTATAAAACTTAGGTTTCGAAGTTGTGTCATTATAATTGATGAGACGATGATGAACAATAAATTTTGTTCGAAACTGTGTCATTCAGTAAATAATACTGTTTCACTGGCTGTGTGATACATCTAATAAAAAAACTAATATGGAATTACTTACTACCACAGCGGCCAAGTTTTACACATATATTAACTCATAACTATACTCACTCACATACTCACAGAGTTTGGTGTTTCATGTAATAATTTCTGAGTTTTTCCTTCCTGGTAGTTCACCGATAAATTTCAATATAAAGAAGAGGCCTTTAGAGATGAATTGCCTTCTGCAGTGATATCATTCTCGAGTTGTAAAATGCAATATACCTAAAACACTGTCAGAGCAACAAAAGAAAAATTTTCAAAGACGTATCACTAAGATTTTGAGTTTTCTAGATAAACATCGAGATTCTAAAGAGACTAAGGTGGAATTAAATTGTCAAAAAGAGTAACATAACAAAAACTGATGGGAGTGAAAGGAGTTAAACTGAAGGTCTAACCAAGTTCGCTGTCATCAGGAGTAGAGCTATAACAGCGGGGAATAGATAAAAGTTATTAGGAGCGAAATGTTTAACAGTCGATAATTTTCGATTACTCATGAAGATTTTAGCGATGCAGCATGTTTTAGCATCAACTGACACTGGAATAAACTTTTAGTCACTTATTGTCCGTCATCTTTGTGCTTTATATTCAGTTATCAATGACTTCAAACTCTTCAAAATGGTTGATTAGCATTTTATTTCTTCTCTCCTTTTGTTGTTCTTGATCTTTAGTTTGTTACGCGGAACCTTGAGCCAAATTGCTTGTCATGTTGAGCATGATTTATGTCTACACAATGCTCGAGTATTATTCACAATATGGATGTCGACGCCTGAGACGAATCCGTGAGTTATGCAAGAAACCTGCATTTTTATTTTGATGTATAAGGAGGTGGTCGCCTAGAAATTTGGTTGAATCAATGTGGAGGCGATCTGAAGAACAGTAACTAACATTTTCGAGATGTCTTGGTTAAGACAGGCTGTCTAGATTGTTCCATGTATTTAGTCTTGGACAGCATTCCATTACGCAACATTATTTGTGAGGAATGTAGAGACACTTTCCAATATAAAGATGGATAGCTGACATAATTTCATTAGAGAGGATCATTTAGTGTAAATATATGTCAAAATATTCCAACGATGCAGATGTCTATCTCCCATTTATGCCTCCTATTCTGAGGCATGTTTTATTGATCAACCAACGAATCTGAACACTTGCTCATTTTAAGATCCCTTGAGATAAGTCAAACGGTAAAGAAACTCATTAATGCGACATGAATTTGATAACTAAACAGAAAGATGAACGAATACGAGTGAAGAATTCTCACGAATGATGGACATTATGGTGTTATTGAATCCATTTCTCGTTATGTATGTGTGTATATACTACTCGTAAACATATTTTGGGCAATCAGTGTATCACAGCAGAATAAACATTATTGGAGTATGAAGTTGAAATATAAATTTCAAGAGAATTTCATACGAACTCCTTCCTTTGAAAAACCTCAACTTATCGCTCACATATTATTGAAATATCTGGACGAACTTGATTGATGATGAAGTGGCTGATGGATGATCTGTTCATAACAAATGTGCTGATTTGGCCTTCAATTGGTTACAGGATTTCATCATGAGCTGACATCGGTTAGAGAACTACTGGAAAACCAGGTGGGAGTGCTGGACAGCCAGCTGCTTCGTCAGCCTTGTTTGGGACTCTTCATCAATATGCATGTACCGGGATTCAAACCCAGGTCCTTCTGGTTGCAAGACGAGCTGGTTTATAGACCATTGAGCCACTGAGATTCGATCTAATGGCCAATTCACGACAGGTCATGATGAAATCCTGTAACCAATCAGTCAAATCCCTACAAACCAATACTTGGCCTTCAATTATTATTGTCAAATATATTTGACCCGACTACATCCTCAAAATATGCATTCTTCATAGATATAACTCTCTGAAGTGTGCTAAATTTTCTCTCCATAAGGGGAATCGAGATTCAAGCATGCAGTAAGCTCTCCATCAAGCAAATCTAATGTTGAGTGGCGTAGAAATTGTTGTGAAATACTTAAAAGTACTCAGTAATCTGTTTACAGGCAAGTTTCAACACAAACTTGGAAGAAACACTGGAGAAAAGGCAGTAATGACCAAAGACTGGCGTGTTGTGGTTTGAAAGCAGGAAATCTATGCTTTGTGTTCTACTGTATATTTAACCAGAACTTAGTAATAATAATAGTTATAATAATAAATCTTTATTTCACACAATACGCGAACATATGGTACAAAACGTTTCAGTGTATTAAGTTCCAAAATGCTTTTTCCTTGAAAGAGGATTTACATGTCAAGTAATAATCTGAAGTATACCTTCGCGATTAAACCAACCAGCTCAGAGAACGCTTTTAATTGTAATACCTTCATTTCCTTGAAGAATTGCACAGCGTTTACTTGGAAGCAAGTTAAATCAGCGGCCAATTTCATGTGTAGGTCATTTGATATATTTCTGGACGATGAAAACAACGGCAAATCCAGATGAAATTAAGCATTTTGATTGGAAGCAATTTTGGTAGCCCAGTGATTTAAACAAGCGGCCATAAGTTCTTTATGTTACTTACTCACAGTCACAAAAATGTCTGGACAGTAGTAAACATACAGTTATTTATGATAAAATCTACGACACAATTAAATACAGTCATAACATATCAAAACGCAAAATTACCTCAACAATCACGTTAGGCATATATACAGATGAAATCAGTTCTCAGATACGAGAGAAGTACTATACAACAGAATTATTTAGTCAAAATCAACTGGATAAAGTACCTGGGAATCAAGAAGAATATTCCAAACAAGGTGGGATTGAAATACGTTTAGCAAGAATCACATACACCAAACAGTTCCTGAAGACACTTCAAGTTCAGAATCACCTTGACTCTCTCAAACATAATCGCAGTCGAAAAATAACACATTACAGATGTCATAATACAACCACAAAGAGAAGCATTAGAGTTAGAGATTGAGCAGGAAGAAAGGCAAATAATGGGGATTATGTCATCAGACAATGTGAAAACGTCTGAAAAGTGGTGGACAGTTCAGAGGAAAAAAGGAAAATAATCACAGAGTTAGTTGGAATGTCTAAAAATGTGCGTCGGTGGCACAGTGGTTAGGACTCTCGCCGACCATGCATATGGTCCGGGGTTCGATCCCCTGCCGGCGCACACCCGATATCTATGGTCAGCCTGAATTTGGGCTACCGATATCCATGCTGAAAATTCCATACTTGTACTGAAAATACGGTGTGGAATCAAGCTGTAAATCAAAAATCAAAAATAAAAAAATAAAATAAATAAGGAACGATATCGTAAGTAGATCATTCAAGCGTAATTTCGCAAGCAATTATTCCCATACAAGGGTGAAACCATAATTAACATCCAGTTTTTATGATCACATGAAATAGTTAATCAGCTTGATTTAAAATGTGTGTTATGTAATCTGATCAGACTGATCATTCTGTCTCCTTCCATATTACTTTGTTTATTAGATGTATCACACAGTCAGTGAAACAGTATTATTTACTGGATGACGAGGTTTCGAACAAAATTTATTGTTCATAATCATTCCATCAATTATAATCACACGACTTCGAAACTCAAGATTCTCAAGTTTTGCGTGATTGTAATTGATATGATTATGAACAATAAACTTTATTCGAAACCTCGTCATCCACTAAATAATGCTGTTTCACGGTTTAATATATCTTATAAACAAACTAATATGGGATTACTTACTACCACAGTGCCTAAGTTTTACACGTTTATTAATATTCAGTCTCCTGTTAAATCTGAATGCACATTCCATAGCATACCGCCTGGTTTGAAATCAGCAGTCTACTGTACAGCTATCCGATTCGGTGGGCAAGCAGAATGGAAATTCCTCAGAAGTCAGTACAATGTTAATGAGACAGGAGATGTTGAAAAAGAGAATATCTTGACAGGATTATCTTGTTCTCGTGATATATGGACGATGAAACTGTAAGTCGATATAATAATAACAGTAAATTCACCTGATGTTTGTTCATTTAAAAAGAAGAAAGACTAGACCATCTATTATCAATCATAATTTTACCTAATGCCTCTCAAATTAGTTGAATAATCAAGTTGAGATTGATTGTGCTCAATTCACTGTCAAAATTGTTATCAGTTAATTATCGTTTTGTAATGAACTGATTATGTGAAACAAAATAGTTGATAGGGTACCTGACCCAATTAAATAATCTACTAATTTATGGCAATCATGATGATGGCCACCTAGTGAGTTGTCAAGAATGTGAGGGGCTTGGGGTTTTGATAATAAAAATAACCAAAGATTTAAGGTTTAAAGTCATACAGAATCTAATTTCAGAGGGAATAACTTGGCTTTAGGCGAAGTGTTTTCACTAGAAGATGCAAAATATACAATGAACTTTGGTTAGCAAGAAAGAATTTATATTGGGACATGGAATAACCAAACTACTGTTAGACGCAATAGAATCTCTCATAGTTCTATTTCTCCCTCCTAACACTTTTCGCCTCTTTCCTCACATTCCTGTTTTCCTTAAATGTGACGACAACTATGAAACTCGTCGTTTCAGTTGACAACGCAACAAAAAAGTGATATTCAAGTACCAGGTCTATAGGTATTAAAAGAGCAAAATGAATTCCTTTACATTAACTGTCACATTCTAATGATGATGACGTCACTGACTCCTCCTTTTGTTTACATCCCAGATACTTTGAATGGATTAAACAGGACAGACAATACTGGTCAGCGATTCCTGATTTTGCAGTATCTCCAATCGGTAATAAAATTTTGTGGGACTATGTACATGAAGCGGTCAGATCTTTGAAAACCGAGTGAGTTAAGCTTGCGATGCATTTTGAATTTACTTTAATATTTATGCATGACATTTAGTAGAACAGACGATCTGTCATTCACTTATGACATTTACATTTTCCCTGTTGATTCTTACACTTTTGTTCATATTTTTATGACATTTTGCCTGACCATTGTTGTGGGTGATTAGGTGACTCAACGTAAAATGACATTAGCAGAGTTGAGAAAATGAGTTTACGAGAATGTAACTGGTGAGTTTGTAAGTTGAACTCATTGACCAATTTAAGAAATTTAGAATGAGCGAAATTCGAAATGAATAATATGGAATGTGGAACTTTAGGGAGTGGACATTGTGACAGGAGGGAATTTTCGATGATAATTTTCAATAATTGATCCAATGACAAAATCAAGTGTCGCAACTTATTATATCTGTTATTCTTCTCTTTTGGTTCTGAGTGGAAAATGGGGCGTCAGCATCACATCTCCAATCCAGTCTATCCTCTGCAGTCTTTTCCAGCTGGCTAAAGGAAATTAATTTAATCTATTTGCATTTCTCACACCTTTCCAAATGCATTTTAAATGCTGGCTTCACTGAGTTGACGTGAGGTCACCAATATCCACGGTTGTGGCAGATTTATTGATGGATAGGTGGGGCAACTCAGCGATTGAAACGTTCAGCTCCACCATGAAAGTATGGTGAAGGTATGTGGATGACACATTCACTGTATTTAGAAAAGAGGATATAAATAGATTTTTTGAACACGTCAACTCAAACGTGGAGACAATTCAATTCACTTATGAACTGGAAAGTCAGGAAGTGGAAAGCTTCCAATGTTAGATTGCAGCTTAGAAAAGGAAGAGGATGAGAAGTTAAACACACACTGGTGTTTACAGGAAACCCATGCATTCAAACAGATATTTGGACTTCAGATCATCCTACCCTATGTCAGTAAAAGTAGGATTGGTGAAATGTTTAAGTAATAGAGCACAAAAAAACTAAGTAGTACCAAGGAAAATCTAAGACGGGTAGTGAGGCATATAAGAGAATCTTTGAAGCTTCCTGATAAATTAATCAGGAAGTTTATTATTATTATTGTTCCTTTGGGTTCCTAGTGGAATATAGGGCTGCAACTGCACGTCTCCACTTGTTTCTGTCTTCTGATGTACTTTTCACCTGCATCCATGTTAGTCCATACTGTTTCACTTCCTCTTCACACCATCTCCTCCATGTCACCCTTGGACGTACCACTCGCCGCTTCCCTTTCGGGTTCCAGTCGATCTATGGCCTGACACGCGATGTCACCCAGCGGCTTCCATAGCTCAGTGAGTGTCCAATCCATCTCCACTTTCTCCCGCATATTTGTTGAGAGATTGACTCTTGTTTCGTTTGTTCCCATAGTTTCTTGTAGGTGATTCTTTCCGGCCATCTGATCTTCAGCATAGAAGAAAGACAGCTGTTGATAAAGGTCTGCAACCTGTTGGAAATATTCTTTGTGACACACTGGCCGAGTTTCTGATCCGTATAGAAGAACTGACTGACTTGACGTTTGTTCTGAAAATCGGAATTTTGTTGTTGATACTGAGTTGAGTGACGAAGATTTCCAGATTGGTTTGAGGTTGATGAATGTGTTTCTCGCCTTCCCGATTATCGATTTGACATCCTCGTCCGTTCCTCCTGTAGTTGAGACAATGCTCCCTAGATAAGTGAATGGAGTAACCTCTTTCAAATCCCTCCCGTTGATGGTGATTGGCGCTGGATTTTGTTGCTGTTGTTGTTGTTGTTGGTTGGTTATTTTCATAACCTTCGTCTTGTCTATGTTAACCTGGAGTCCTGACTTCACTGCCTGCTTCTTCGACCAGTTTGTCGGTTTTCGCTTGTAGGTGTTCGATTTTGTGTGACATCAAACATAAATCACCCGCGAAATCCAGGTCTTCTAGATTCTTCTTCATTCCATACAGGAAGGAAGTATTTAGGAAAGTGTAAAAATAAAATTAAGTAGTAATGATGGTGATAATAATAATATTAGTAACGAAATGCATGACAGAATGCACAGATTGATGATAACACCGACAAGAGGGGATGTAAATCATCATCAGTACTTCTTCACAAAGAAGGAACCTCGGAAACCTTACGCAGAATTCTTAACAAGGCAGGAATAAACCCACAAACTCAATTATAAGCAGGCTTTGTCGGTTAGAGGATCCTGTGGAGCCAGTAAAACAAAACAATTTAGTTTATCTAATACCCTGTCTGCAATGATTGTCAGGTCAAATATATAGGTCAAACTAGTATAACAGGGGCAGTCACACTAGCCAAACATAAAAACCTAGCAGCGAAATCTAGATTGGTTGGCCTGAATAAGATAAGAAATCTGGAGAATAGTTCAGCTGTACCACTCACCACATGCAATTACACACAAGCATACAATAGGATGGATGGGATAGAATGACAGTTTTAAAATCTAATGTGACAGTTGGGTGGAGGGAGAGACTGATAACTGACTGTGGCTTTATTTATCGAACCAACTGCAAACACGTGTAATAGGAATGATTCAACACCTATCCAGCTGGACATCTTTACAATTCTACTACCTCAACGATGACAAATAGGAGAGCACAACGAAAACTATAAAACTCAAGTTTCAAAGTCGTGTGATTATAATTGATGAGATGATTATGAACAATAATAGATTGTGTTCGAAACCTCGTCATCCAGTTAATAATACTGTTTCACATCGTGTGTGATTTATCTAATAAACAACTTAATATGGAATTAATCACTACCACAGTGCCCAGGTTTTACACATAGATTAATATGAGTGTAATTCATTCAGCCGATTTTCAGATGGTTCCTCTGAAGCGTGTAATGAGCATATTTGGTATCACTCAAACAGAGCACATGTGTATGGGTATAATACAGACTGTCACTGATATTCGATGTTGTTTTATTCTGTGTAACTACAGACTACTGTCATACGTAGAGTCTGCCCACTTTCTGAATATACATCGCTACAACAATAAAAAAATTCTGTTCAGGTTCGTGTCACTGACAAACAAATTGAGCAATATCACTAAGTAGTACAACTAAAAACCTAAACGATGAAATGAAACAGATAGAAGTGGCGTTGGTGTTCAATAACTAACTGTCCTATGAAATTCATTATGAAAATGAGAAAAAGTCAAAAGCAAAATAAAAATTATGGTGAAACTAATAATGATGACATAAATAAGAAAGAATACAAGGCATATACAGTTTTACCACATAAGGGAGGAACATCTGAGACCCTATGCAGGATTCTTAATAAAGCAGGAATCAGAGTGGTATTCAAACCTACAATATCACTGAGGTAGGACAAGCTCTGTAGGTACGTTAAAGGAACCTGTCGGTTGTCCCAATTAAACATAATATAATTTACAAAATACCTTACAATGACTGTGAGTGAAGTCAGCTGCATAGATCAGTCAAACTAGTAGATCGGGCAGGAGTAGTAAGATTATCAGGACATAAGAATTTAGCTAAGGGTAAAAAGATGATTGATCCCACCCGCGAAGACAAGTAATTTAGAAAACAGCTCAGCAATAGCACTGCATGCATTAACACACATCCACACAATAGGGTGGGTGGGACAGAGTCAAAATTCTAAAAGGCAATATAGGTAGGTGGAGAGCGAGAGAGACTGATTACGGAATCCTCGTTTATCGGTTCTACTACACCCAACACATGCAATAGAAGTGACTCAACGCAAATACCAGACATATGGACGATATTATTGCCACCAGTCAAATCAGAGGATGGCAATAAATAGTCTTAAAATTCTATTTCGATTGACGTACATCATTACACTCTAACAAGTTACTTATTTATTTGACTACAAAACATCTTATTTCCCATCTGATTGTATTTGCCTGATAACACTAATATTATTTCCTAATGTACTTTATCTTATATTCATATTTATTCTTATGTCTAATCAGTTTTACTCATGTATATAAATGAAGCGAGAAAGTTCTGTGAGTGACTTGATATGATTATGAACAGTGATAAATTGTGCTCGAAACGTCATTTGTAATAAAACTGTATAACACTGTGTGATTTATCAAAATAAAATCTTATCTATAATGGAGTTATACTCTACCACAGTACCCAAGTTTTATCCTTATATAAATAAAAACATGCAACTTGAAAACTTCCATAGGACTGTTATCCCCTGTTGTTCTGGAGGATATAAACTGCCTTTAGTTGACTTTTATTGGGGAGATTGTTCAGCAGATTTGATAGAATACAGAGAAATGCTTCAAGTTTGATCATGGACTGATGTTAGTTAGTTAGAGTACCATTGACAGTCAGGGAGTTCCAGGTAAATGTTTCGTGTTTACTTTTGTGCTCTTCACTAGATCTCGCCATTTTGGATTAGTAGTCAAGACCTTCTGGTTACAAGGCAAACATGTAGGCCACTCGACCACGGTGAATCCCAACAAACGAACTTTTGGAGAGTAATGTAATGTGGAATATTTTCAATGTCCATTCTTTGCAACTTGTAACTGATAGATTTTGCATGCGAATTGCAAAACATTAGATAGAAAATAACCAGGACTAGAGTCAGTTACATAAAATTACAAAGTGCATTACTCATTGTATGGGAAAATTCTAAGTCATGAAGCACTGGTTAGTAATAGCACTCTTGGCGTCAAGCTACAGTAGATCACATATTTACCATCTAAGTATTATCATTCATATCTCACACTTTTAGTGGCTGCGTCTTTTCCACCAACAGTTTTGCTGAGTACATCGTTCAGAATAATATTATCGTGAATGTTAGTGAAGTCAGTAACCTCGATATTACAAAAAATAGAATATTTCATTTGGACTATCTAACATCAGGTTAATAAACCTCATCGGTTTCATGAGTTTTATACAAAAGTGTTTCTGACATCAGAGTTTTAGTTTTATACAAATGTATTTAGAAATAAGGAATACTCTGACGAGTTTATAACTGAGTTAAAACACTCCAACAAAATGACTAGATGTTCACATTTCGGACATACACATTGAAAGCATAATAAAGGGGAATGTAGCCGACTCCTTTCTGTATGCTTTCACAGCATTCCTCTCAGCAAATAGTAAAGGTGCATCTGAATAATGACTGGCGTTTAACAAAAAACCTCAGTTACAGATGACTGGAACTAATTAACTCATAATTACTAAATGTAATATATTCAACTGTAGCTGCTTATAGTGCGGAAATGTTTCCGTAAGTGACCTCTAGTTAATTAAATGTAAAATATTTGACCTAATGATTAAAACCTTTTTGGGAGCTAATTAAATCAAATTAGTTCTAACAAATGATCCGTTTATTTCTTTCTTTTACAGCATAGAAAATTCAACACGTTCTGCAACTGAGATGTGAGTTCTATCATGATTGATTTTCATTGCATTAGGAATTCATACCAACCGTTGATTTTGATTCTCAGAAATTCCTCTCACTTTAAGATATTTTAAGGGTTTTTTTGTGTGAGATTCCTCCTTGAACAACGTCGCTTTTCTGCAAATCACTTTGATAATCATACACTGATGACTGTACTATGTCTGGATACGTACCAGTCTAGATTTTGGATGGGCTAATGGCTTCCCGGGAAAGGTGATTTTCGTGTTTGTCATATGGATTTATGTTTATGGTGATTATTCACAAGGAGAAATAATCACTGTCATTGTTTGTTCTGTGGATGCAACGCAGTACGTAAATTGAAACTTTGAAATATCATGAACACGAAAGTGTTGTTTAAATGAAATCTCCAACTGCTGTTGGTAGCCATATTTGAAATCTGTTTATATTGTTACTGGTAATCATTGGGAAACTCACGGAATCTTTCTAAGTGAAGATGGGAGTAAGACAAGCTAGCTGACTCCAATGATTCTCCTGACTGCGGTAGACTAGATAATGCAATAGACAGCAGGCAACGAGGAAACAGGCATAAAATGGCTTCACACAAAAACTTGGAGGATCTGAACTTCCCACAAACTGGAAGATAGACGAGTGAAAAGCAGCAAGTTGGAGGTAGAAGAAGCCTTCAGAGAAGATAGCCCTTCAGTTGAACACAGGGAGAACAGAAGTGATTAAGATTCCTGACCACGAGGAACAGCAACGGCCACTACTGGCACAACTGACGAGGTTATCAAAGCGATGATCGGGAAAGAAGGCAATCTTTCATTACTCTCAAGTCGGTGTGGAGGTTAACAGCACTCATCATGAAAAATAAGACGCGGGTTTTCAACTCCAATGTGAAATCAGTGCTACTATACGGATCAGAGACTTGGCACCGTGCCGTGTCACAAAGGACACTTCGAGCAAACTACAGACCTTCATCAACAGCTGTCCTCGTTCAATACTCGAGATCAGATGGCTGGCCACGAAGTCATGTAAGAGTACAGTAACTCGCATATAACATTGACTGACGATTGCAATATATATATATACACCACGAATTGGTAGAATTTGGAATTCATGAGCTGGTCGTCATGTCGGGATCCAGTGGCTGAATGGGTTTTGAAGTCACTCTGTGACCTGAAGGTCCTGGGTTCGAACCCTAGTAAGTGGTTACAGATGTGGGTGAGCATTCCTATAGAGTCTCGAACTTTTTTTTTGATTTACAGCTTGATTTCCACACCGTATTTTCAGTACAAGTGTGGAACTTTCAGCATGGATATCGGTTGCCCAAATTCAGGCTGACCATAGATATCGGGTGTGGGCCGGCAGGGGATCGAACCCCGGACCATGTGCATGGTCGGCGAGAGTCCTAACCACTGTGCCACCGAACTTGTACGGAACAGCTGTCCCTATCGGTGTTTCAGTGGTTCTGAAACTGATAAACTGCGGATCTGTGCAGAAATGATTCACCTTTTAACCAGCTACATAAATGCCATGGCACAGAGAAACACAAATTAATTGACGAATAATTCCCGAATGGAAATTAATTGACATCACAGCAAGTGACGCTACTTCTTTGTGGTCTAAATAATTTAGGTCCACTAATATAGGAGCTATTAAACATGAACTGTTGCTAGATTTTGGACTTTTCACTGTGGAATGCAATCGTTCTATTTCTGTAACACCAAGTGGAGTTCGTATTTGACAGTTAGAGCTGAAAATGGCAACTACAATATACTTCCTAAGACTCGTATATTATGAATAGTCTCACTAATTTTAATTTGTTTGGAAACTGTTTCACACCAGTCAAATGCAATTATGATTAAGTATTCTGCTATTGGAAATCAAAGTCTAATTTTAAACGAATCCCCATGAATCTGCTCAACCCACACTGGAGAGTGTACAAATGAAATGAAGTGAGAAGTGATTTAATGCAAATGTTTGTTCGAGTGACAAAATGACAAGGGAACTTCAATTCACCTCTTTGTAATGATTATACGTAGGAGTGCCTACAATGAGTTGTGTTGAAAAAATGATCCACTTATTGATTAATGTATTCCTGTGTGTTAATTCAGATAAACATAACTGATATGAGATCATACTTAAGTACCACAGTGCCTGAACTGAAAATTCTTCTCACATTAAGTTCGATTTATTTATGCAAATAATTAGAGGCTACTTAATTGCATAGATAGTAGTTAATGTCAATTTGAGCTTTTTATATATATATATATAATTCTTGAAAAGTCGTCAAAGATAACTTTCACGAATGCGGGTGATCGCCTGGAGTGCTTAAGGAAAAGGAACATTTTAATAATTTTCTCTGAATGGCACCTATAGTGTAATAATGCTTGGTGCAAAAGATTTGTTGATGTACAGTCACACGGAAGATGGGAAGTGTCTTACATTTAGAAATCTTGGTAATAGAAGAAGGTGAATCGGTTGTTTACTTGAGTCCTTAATGGACAAATTACACTTCATCCTCATGAAATTAGTCCAGAGACTTTGTCGTTTTTGTGAGGTAGTTGGAGGCATTCAGCTGGGAGTCTTGTGCTTGTCAAGTGATTGAATTCTGTCTACGCCAAAAGAAGAATGAGACATATGACATTATTTAATGCCTAGTGTTCAAACAAAGCGTCCATTAAAGTTTCATAGAAGATCAATCACGATGATGAATAGCTCAATAGTAGCAATGTCTTTGATTGAAGCAGTGGGTGACTGTAGTTATGCTCTAACGATTCAAACTGCACCGTGATAACAAGCCAACTAGCATGGTGACCACATTGGAAACTTAACTGATATAACTCAGCTTGCATGAAATGAAGAACAGGACAGAGGAAATTAGCCAGTGCCCGGTGTTTTATCAGATATCTTATAGTTATTGTGTGGATGTGCATCAGAACTGAATAAATAGTATTAGGGGACGATAATTGTACATATTCACAAGTGAAACCAGAATGCATGCGCCTTCATTTCATTACTGTAGAGATTTTCATATATTCTTCCTTGAAATATGTTTTTCTATGGTTTGGTTTGTAAGGGTTAGTTATGTTTTTACGAGTTGATCACGGATTGATACCAGTTAGAGAACCATTTAATACCAGGGAGTACTGGACAGCTGCTGTTTCATCCTAGTCTGGGAATCATTGGCAGTACGCATCCACTGGGATTCGAACCGAGGACCTTCTGGTTACAAGGCAAGCTCGTATACCATTCAGCCACTGGGACCCGATTCACCGGCTCATGAATTCTAATTTCTACCAATTCGTGATTTCAGCGCGACCCCAACCATTGTCGTTGGTGGGACATCCATCCACACACGTAACATCTAATTGGACCTCAGTGGTCACGACTTCTCACTAGAACTTCAGGAAACTCCATCCTGTAGCAAGTCACTAGCGAGCTTAATCACCAATTGGCAGAAGTTAGAATTCATGAGCCATTAGATCGGGTCCCACTGGCTGAATGGTATACGAGCTTGCCTTGTAACCAGAAGGTCCTCGGTTCGAATCCCAGTGGATGCGTACTGCCAATGATTCCCAGACTAGGATGAAACAGCAGCTGTCCAGTACTCCCTGGTATTAAATGGTTCTCTAACTGGTATCAATCCGTGATCAACTCCTAAAAATATGTTTTCCATAACTGTAAACATAAACATAACACATCTCATTTCCTTTACAGATACTGAGTACAGAGGCTGATTGGCTACAGTTACCACAGAATCATCCACTCAAACGTGAATTGTACAATTTGCTAACTACCTCGAAGCGAAATTTGAAATGGCTTGACACTCACCTGCACACAATTCTACAATGGTTGAAAGAAAATATTCCTCATACAGCACAAGAGGTCTAGAAATGTTACTCAGTGTGGAGAAAATCGTCTCTGATTCCTACTTGAACTATATAACGTGAATTAAATTCTGCTGTTCTAACTGATGCCCATGATCTTCTCTGTTGACTTATTTTTCATTTGAGTTCTAGGAGTCTTTATTTTTACATATTTCACTGGTGATATTTCCCCGTGAACGCTGTAACAATTCAAAAGTTTTAATTCATGTGTTTCTCCTGATTAAATATTCGAGGTGCAATTCCTTTTCTGTTTGTGTTAACTAACGGATACCCTGTTCGATATTGAATGAATTTGAGTTTGATGGATGGAGGAATCCTCGGTCTTGTAAATCACTTGTAATCGAAATGCTTGAAAACTGTCCTAACCTAGTCTTTTCAGTTATGCATTGTAAAAAATGGTGTGGTGTAAGGTCAGCAGTAGAAATACATGTTATTGCAGAAAGATGACGTGCAGACTGTATGAGAGAAAATACTAACAGAGGGTTTAAAGGTTAATTTTACACAAAAGGAGTTAAAAAACGGTCCTTATGATAAGATGCATAAAATAATTATATTAAATTGTGATTGTGAACAAATTAGAACGAATTCCTTGAAATATATTTCAGGGTAGATATGTTTCGTCAAGTGAATAGGAGAGAAGAGGGGGAGGGAGTGAATTGTATGTTACTGGTCCTAGTATAATTTAGCAAGTGTAGGTGACTTATTGGTTGAAAGTTGGCCAACCACGCAAGTGGTCCGGGATTCTATCCCCTGCCGACAAGGCACTCGCAAACTTCGCTAAGCTGGTAATATGCCTAGCAAAAAGGGGAGGTTGGGTGTAAGGCTAGCAATCCCACCACGTAAAAATAAACACCACTGCTACTGAAATTTCAAAGCTCTATCTTGAAGTCTTATGTTCCACTGGGAACACAAAGGGATAAAATAAATAATAAAATAATACGTATACTTCAGCGTTGAGCTAATCATCAGCTATTTTCTCAAGATTTTTCAATAGTGACCTCATGAATTCATAAAAATTTGTGTACAACCAAACTTTTCCCTAACTGGATGTTGCAAAAAGGTTCATCGAGACATGGGAGATGCGAGAGATCGTTTCCCTCCAGAAATATGGCCTTAAGCATTTAGTAGGGATTACTTACCTCTGACGTGTGCACGTGTAACAGAAAGATCAACAGCCACAACAGATAATGAAAACAGGACATGAGCTGAGCAGAGAACGTACATTCATCACAAGATCAAATTTTAGAGTGAGCGGATACAGTTTTGAACTCCACTAGTATATTTGTCGCTTTCGTTATTGTTAAGATCTTAAAATTGTTTTACTTCTTGTGTCAGATAATTAACTCCAGAATCTCTCCCTCGAGGAGAGAAAACGAAACATCAGTTAGTAATTATCTATACAAGTGTGTAATAATTATTTGTAATAGTAGTATTTTGCAATGACCGAATCACAGTAGATCAACCAACAACACAGAGAGGGATGAATTTAGGAATTTGTATTTGGCAGAATAATTTGTAATTCATATAATAAATGCATTAACAAACAACAGTAAGTATTTAAACAATACAGTAATAGAAATTGTCAATCACCACATCCGCCACATGTTGAATGTCTCCTTGCGTATTTGTAATGAGGTCTCGGTTCGCTTGCAAATCTCTGCAATCTTCTAACTGATTCTGTGATATTATTTTCATCAATATCACCTGAACTTATTTCTGAATTATCTACAAAGTCAGAATTAGTAGCGGAATCATTAAAATTGTAGTCGGAACGACCTACTTCATTTATTTTCACTTCATCCAGGTGTCTGTTGTGAACTGAATGATCTTCGATGTCTAATATCTTCACCATTTGATTTCCCATTTTTTGTAGTATGATTCCAACAGAAGGTGTATAGTCATTCCCTCTATAATAATGCACATCAGAAGTCGTGGATATCAGATGCGTTCGGAGAATTTGAGATTTGAATAGCTTAGCAGGACTTTCATGGGTGTTTGTATGCTGCGCATTGCGATATTGAAGTAGGAAGTTATCTACACATCTTTCTAGTTCGTCAAGATTCTTAGGACTCATTGATGCTATGGCACTCTTTAGTGTTCGTACGAAATTTACTGCCAACCCGTTAGACTGAGGATGACGTAGTGCTGTGTACAGTTGACGACAACCTATATGTTTAAGCCAGTCATTGAAGTTCTTCTCAGTGAAATGAGTAACATTATCAGTAACTAAGATATCTGGAATTCCTTCTCGACTAGAAATCTTCCTCAAAGCTCTGTGAGTGAATTTCGAGTTGCGACTATCTGTAATTATGACTTCTGGCTATCTAGAATAAGAATCTACAATAACTAAAGCATAGTATGAATTTGAGAATGGCCCACAGTGACCCGCATGAATATGCTGCCAAACATGCTCACAAGATGCAGGTTATGGTTTCCACGATGACTTCCCATAGGACATTTTATGCAAACAACTCGAACAGCTCTTTGATCTTTTGCTAATGTCAGCATCACTTTCCGGCCACCAGCACGTTACGCGTGCTAATGATTTCATCTTATCAACTCCCAGATGAGCAGAATGAAGATCATCCAAAATCGCAGATCTTAATGTCGGAGGAATAATAATTCTGTCATTCAGACATAGGAGTCCCTCAGGATGGACTGGAATCTCATCTTGTCGTTCATAAAAGTCGGGAAATCTTCGCTCACACTGAATATTCCAACCTCTTTTTGTTGCATTTATAATGCTCCCGTAATATTTCCGAGTATCGCATATAAGTCGAACTCTATCCACAGGTGATGGCTGGACTAAGAAACAATCAGTGTCATTACGAGGAGAATTTTCAAATAATGAATAGCGAGATAAGAAGTCTGCATGAGGTTTATCCTTAGCCGATCTGTGTTCAATAGTGTAATCATATGCACTTAGTTCTAAATTGCATCTTCGAACCATAGCAGCAGATGATCCATTCAAAGATTTTTCTGGATTGTAAATGAATTTCAAAGCCTGATGATCAGTAACTATGTGAAACTTAGTACCAAAGAGATACTTGTGCAGGCATCTGATTGCCCACACAACTACCAGAGCCTCTTTCTTTCTTTCTTTCACCCTTGTTCTCTCTTACTTAGACGTCTTGAAATACAAATAACAGGTTATCCATTTTGCTAAAGTTCGGCAGCTATACCCACAGGAGAAGCATCCGTAATGTGAACAGACTTATCTTTCGATGAGAAAGGTCTTAAGAAAGCTTGTCTACCTAGAAACTTCAAAGTTCTTCTCAAGATATCCTCATGTTGTTGTTCCCACTAAAATTGTTTACTGGAGACAATATCAAAAAGCGGAGATAACAGTTGAGTGAAATTGAGAATGAATCTGGAGTAAAACTGAAGAGTATCAATCCATGATCTCAACGACGACATATAGTTAGCTGACGGTGCTTGAATTAGAGGTGTCAAACGACTAGCATCAGGTCTGAAACCCTCGGAGTCCACTGTGTATCCTAAGCATGATACAGACGACAAAGTGAAATGACATTTAGACGGATTAACAAGAATATTTTTTCCACAGAAACGCCTGAACAGTTTTAAAAGACGTTCATTATGCAATTCGATGTTCGGTCCATGAACTATAATGTCGTCTTGGTAAGACTCAACACCATCTAATCCATCTATCATCTGATTTATTACTTTTTGAAATATTGCAGGTGAAACCTTTGAACCAAAGGCAAGAACTTACACTTGAACAATCCAAATGGAGTATTAATGGTTGTTAGTGCACTAGAAGCTTCTTCAAGAGGAATCTGCAAGTAAGCATCTTTGAGATCTATTTTGGAAAGTATTTTGAGCCATGTAGCTTGCATGTAGTGCAGCTTTGCTGTAGTAGGTGACTACTGAGTGTAAGACGGTAGTCACCACAAATTCTCGGTGTTTTCCCATCAGCCTCTAGTGACGTCACAATGGGAGTAGCCCGATTCGAAGATTCAACTGGCATAAGTATGCTCTGCTCAACCAACTTGTCTAACTCTTTCTTAACTGCATCTCGTAAACCATATGGAATCAATTAGCACTTTAGGAAGACAGAATCACCCTCTATTTCAAGATGGATGGGCTGAATCTTCATACCACCTAACTTTGAACATGAGAACTAATTCTCTGAGCAAAGATTCCTCAAACAAAGTGAGATTTCGACATTCAACAATCTAAGGGCTCTTAATCCCAACAAAGATGGACTGTATTCACTAAGAAGAACGGGGATATTCACAAAACTACCACTGTCTGACTTCAAATGTTAGTAGCACCAATAAGAGGTAGTTTATGACCAGTAATACCTGTAATGGAACTAGCAGGAGGGTCTACCTGAGCATGCTTACAAGGCGATAGTAAATCTTTCTAAGAAATTATAGATTCAGTACTCCAGTATGAATTATAAAAAAGTGAGACTTGCCTGAACTTGTAGTGAAGGTTCTCATCAGATGAGATTCAGTGCATTGAAAAGTTGGAGGAGACATTGACTGCATTTTACCAGACAAATTGGGAGAATCATGAGAATTCTGAGTAGCATAAATATTTGAACTTCTGCAAACAGACTTTATGTGCCCAATGTTACCACATTTATGGCACTTAGCACCCCGAAAACGGCAAGTGCTTCGTAGATGAATCTTTCCACATGATAAACACGGTTTGATGTTTTTGCTTTCTGTCTGCATTCTATTACATGTGGATGACAGTTTGGATTTATTTTTATGAACACTTTTATTATCAACTTTGGACAGCATGACATCAGACACTGACGTAGTGGGAGCTGGGTATTCACTGTTGACATCTTCATATGTAATACATAATTCTTTGGCAGTTTGAAAGGTGCAGGAAGGAATCTGAATCAACTCTTTCTCTAACTTCGGAATATTGATCCCAGCAATTAGACGATCACGTAGTTGAGTATGGAGCTGATCTCCAAAGTTGCACTTTGAAGCTTGTCTCTCAAGCTGAAGAATAAAGCCTTTAATCTTCTGGTTAGGAGCACGAACAAGTTTGTTGAACTGAGCCCTCTCTCGTGTTTCAAAACTGCTTATGTGGAAGTGATCTGTTAGAAGTCCATGAAGTTTGTCATATGGCAGAGAAATTGGTTTATCTGGAAATGACAGAGCTTTCACTAGGCTGTACGCATTTAGCCCAATAGTAGTAATAAAATGAGCTGAAATTTTGTCATCACGAACATTCTTCGACATGCAACATGCGTCAAAGCATTCAAGATAATCGGCGATTTTGAGGAAGCGAACCGTTCATAGGAAACTTTCCAAGATTATTTAATTCCATAGCGACGCCAAAATGTTATAATTATTTGTAATAGTAGTATTTCGCAATGACCGAATCACAGTAGATCAACCAACAACACAGAGAGGGATGAATTTAGGAATTTGTATTTGGCAGAATAATTTGTAATTCATATAATAAATATATTAACAAACAACAGTAAGTATTTAAACAATACAGTAATAGAAATTGTCAATCACCACAAAGTTTTAGTTTTGTTACACGTGTATGAGGTGACACATTTGTATAATTTCTGTGGAAGAGCACGCATAACTGACAGGAACGTGGCATGTGGATAGGTTGTCCATCTATGTTCATGGAAGTCAGCTTCAGCTTACGGAAACCGTGTTTCTCTATTTTCTGGCGAATGTTTCATGAGCTGAACTGGTTGGTATGTTAGTCGGTATGTGACCTATGCGTTTGGATGTCTGGTCATACATGAAAACAACGGTTTAAAAAGCAGTGAACCTTTTTGAACAAACTCACAGAAGTGAAGTGAAAGTTGGTTACAGCCTTATCAGTTTGAAAGAGGAAGGTGTCGACGACAAGAGAGGATGCTCAACCAGTCGACTTAGACAATTAAGGTTTGAACTCAGTGTTGGATGACGAGGCTGTGTAGTAGTAATTTTGGGGAACTGTATACCACTGCAACAAGAAATATTCCCTAGACTCTAAGGGAATATTAAATTACTATCTAACTACAGTCTGTATCATTGAAATCAAAATCAAGTTCAATTCAAAATCTTTCTGAAGTGTATAAGGAGTATTCATTTGTTTTTACAAAATATTGTTAGCCACTCGTTGCATTCAGAGTGGAACATAGGACGTCAACAGCACAGTCGTTTTGCACTTGGTTATCTGCCATCACTTTCAACCGTCTCCATGACTGCCCAAAGACTTCTTTAATTCCCTCTACATATGATTTTCTTCTCAACTACTCAAAGGTGCACTCCTCACTTGGATTCCTCTTAACGACCTAGCGTGGTGTATACTTCAAGATCTCCTCAGTGTATACCTAATCAATCGCCATTTCCTTTCAGCCTACTTGGTACATGCCACAATATGATGTTTGTTAAACCATGCTATGGAATTAGTGATAATCACAGCACCATTTCAGAGGAAGAAAACTTCAGAGGACATGAATCAATTTAAATGCGGGATGTCAGTCAAATGTGTTGTTGGTAATAATGAACGAAAAATCCTCGTTTTTGCTCTGTATTGCAACAAGATCATTTGAGGGGTTACCATCTATGAAGTGAAGCACTACACAGTAACATGAAATGAGAATATCGATATGGTTTAATTCGATTCACAGGGTACAAACAAATGAGAAACAACTAAAGCATTCTTTACTGCCACATTTTGATTCTGTACTTAGAGTAAATGTATTATACAGACAGAAATCTCCGAATTCTATTCACAAAGGTTTGTTCACCACTGTGTGCATATGCTGTTTCTCTGTTGCCATCAGATCACTCTAGAATGTGTCAGTTACTGTACTTTAACGGCTTTGTTTGTTCTTTCCTTTTATCGACTAAGATTTACCGAATTGTCAAGTTTCTACGCTACTCCTGTTTCGTTTACTTATTATTTTTTAAAAAGAAAACTAAAATAAACCATCAAAATTTACTAAAAATTTACAAAATGAATTCGAAATTGCCACATAACACGTAATCTACAGACTGTTCAGTTATGAAAATCATAGAATTGTCATCTTAACGATTTATTCTACAAAGTTTCTCTTTTTGATAGAGGTCATTCAGTGAAACTGTTTATGATTATGCACGTAAAATAGTTTAGATGATGAAAACGTGAGTTCATTATGAAAACGAGTCAACAGTGTCACATGATCACAGATTTATTCTAACTAGTTGCCTCGTTTTTTTTCATATTGCAAACACTAAAGCACTGAACTGATGTGTACTTGTTTTAATGAACAGATCTGTGAGAGAGAGTCATATAATGGGGAAAATACTGCTGATTTGTTGGATTACAGTACAGCTTTTATGTTACCAATGAGTGATATTGAAGTTACTAGGTGAAGTGAGGGGAAAGCAAGACTGGTTAAACCGAGTATGTCTAAACAGCAGGACATACATTCAGCTGGTGGTAGGTGGTCAGATTACTGTGGAGAAATTACCTTATTTAATTTTCAACATTTATTCTCAATTTGTCAAGAGTAAGTTTGTACGGATTTCATTTGTCAAAAGTCCGATCACGGATTGATGTCAGTTAGGGAAGCAGTGAAAACCAGGAATTACTGGAAAGCTGGTTGGTGCTGGTTCAGGAAGCCCCGGCGATCAAAACCAGGACCCTCCGATAACACGGTCAAGCTTGTTGACCATTTAACCATTCCAGCCGAATCCAATGGCTTGTAAGTATGGGTTGTACTCGAGATTGACCTCAACTAACCGCACTTACTAAAGACTTCTCCTCTGAATAGCCTTAGCAGTACTCTACCTAGCTAGCGTGTAAGTGCTGCTTAACGAACTCAAAGTAAGAAGGCTTGAGACTGGGTAGTGTGTCCTGATGAGGGTTGTATTTCACACAGATGAAATATCAATTTAAACAAATAAGAATGTTGTACAACTTATCTGGTACCTCGGCTGGGTAGCAAGCTCAAAGCGTGCGTTGAATGGTGGCATAACAAGGGAGCAAAACATGTGTCTACAGTTGCGTGTCAGGAATCACAAGATGGTGTGGCGCCAAAAAGTACGTGGATGCGTTAAAACAAAAATTCAAACGTTCAGAGTACACTACACGCCCATCAATTCTAGCTTCTGTCAGTTCGTAGTTTTAGCACGAAAGCCAGCCAGTGTACATATTTCATTACATCAAACCTACTGGATCCCACTAGTCAATACTTCTGACGAGAACTCCAGGGAACGTCGTCCTGTCATTAGCCAGTCACTAGCGAGCATCAGATTAACTTGTTTCCAGTCTGATGGAGGATTGAAATCAAGATAAACGTAAAAGTACGAAGATAAAATACGCCTCCGTATATTTCATCACTTTATGGCCACACTGTCAAATAATAACAATAATAATATGCTTTATTCCAGAAACAGTACTAGTGGTACAGTGTGGAATTTTCAGCACATATCTACAATATTTGCATCTAATTTTATCCAACGTTTAAAAGGAGTATTTTCAAAAAAAATAAATATAAAGACAACAACAGCAAAAAGAACAAAAAACAAAAAAGAACAGAAAAAATAATTTTCTAAAAAATATGCGAAAAATACAAAGAAGTAGAAGGGAAAATAAACAGCATATAATAATAACAACTCAGTATTGGGTAGTGGAAGCTATGATATGATTATGCATGGTGACAGTAAAGCCATAGTCATACAAGAAGTTATGAAATGATATTTAAGAATGTTTATTGCCAAGATGATCAGTTAATTTGGTTGAAACAACTCTAAACAATCATAAAATAACATGTCAGGGTTGTTGTTTTGTTTTTTATTGTCAGGTCTAATGCAGTGTTTGTAGTGGTAGTGTGAGTAATCCTGCATAATACAAAATTTTAAGATGGTGATAATGGCGTTCACAACCAATGATTGTCAGCTTAATATTACCAAAAAGTATAGAAAATAAGAAAAAACAACCACAAAACTAATAATTACATGATGGTTAATGACAGGAAAATTTTGTAATACTCATAGTGCTAATAGAGTCGGAACCAGTGGATACACAATAGAAGGAATACAGTAAAGTACAGAAAGTAAGCTAATGTTAATAATTTAGGTAGCTAAGTATGTTTAAGAAGGAGTTCACTATAGAATACAAAATAAGAGAGAAATAAAAGAGCCTAAAATTATGTTATTAACAATAAACCAAGTCATAAGTTTCGCGCTTAACATTGTCTCTGTCACTTTGAACACTGGCCAAGTATGGTTGAGTGTCGTTGAGTTCCTGTAATTGGTTGCACAAGCATATATTATATTATACTGTTTTCTGGTTTTACTTGATGAGATACAAGGCGAGAGTTGGGAATAGAGGGGGTGTTGGGGTTCGGAGAGTATGGTTTTAGACCACTTTTCGCATGTATTCAGATGCCTTTCAACTAGTGTAGTGACGAGCTGACTGAGTTTTACATCACTAGTCCTACTGACTACCTTCAACATCCTTCTCAGGATGGCATAGTCCTAGTTCAGTAGCCCACTACTTTCCTCAACTGCGCAAAATACATAAGCGAAGAAAGCCACACCGTGTTTAATAGAACTTCCGTATAAGCTGTATTTTCACCTCGATTGTATGCTTGTGGCAAACAAGAAGTACACAGCTGCCAAGCTCATGTATGTCTGTAACCAGCTAAATGAGGCTATAACAGAGGTTGACTGGATGAATTTGAAAGAAGGTGAAGATGAAGAGAAACGGTGACTGTAACGACGTCACTTTCTTTTCAAGGACAGTTTTTCTGAAATATACTTCAATGTCGAAATGAAATGTGTAAAATATTTGAATTTGAAGATTGCCCTTAGTTCACAATGAGTTCTTATAAATAAACATGCAGGATGAAATATATATAGAAATAAATATTTAATTTTCAGTTACTTTCATAGATGTAACAGAAAGGCTATTTGACAGGGAAGTTTAGAAAATTCTGTCTTCACCATGTAATCCACATCTGGAATATTTAAAAATTAGTGTGAGTTTTCAAACTACCGATCATTTGTGATCTTCCAATATCGTTTCATATTACATCGTCTACTTTTCTCGAATGCAGTTATGAATGTCTTGAAAAGTCGTTTCAGAAGCTTCGTTATTTCTTTTAAAACAGCCCGAGTACTGAGTAGAAGAGGAAAACTGGGATACTGTGGTAACACATCAGTCGATTTTATGAAATAATGAAGTTATGTTGGATACTTTTGATGCCATTGTGTTATCTGCATCGGCTGGTTTGTTGGTTGGTTGGTCTAATTTCGAAGCAACAAAGTTCAACGAGAATCAACACTTTGAAATACTTCGACTTCAATATGCAGTGATGGGTTTTCTTTCTTTGCATTCTTTACCATCTTGTATTTCCACTGGACATTTCTCTGGTCTGATATTCGTATCTGAGACCATGTACCTACTTTTTCATTGGTCAGTTAGTCATGCCTATTTCACCATATCTCCTGACTGCTACCTTGTAGAAATTCCCCAAATATTTTTGTGGATATTATTCTGATGGAGGTTTTGCTCATAGTTACTCAGTTGGTGAAATGAATTGTCTCGTCTCTTGAATGTATCCTTTCCACAGATTCTGAGGTCATCCAAATAATGTGCATGGTTGGTATAAGGTAGTTGGAGGCAGTCGGCCACAGGAAGCCTTGCTTGACCTACGTTTCGTGGTAGTTGGCACTCACCAGTCAGCAAGGCGTATCTGCAGTCACCATGAAGAAACTCATGACCCTTCTGCACCAAAGATAGGACTAGACACTTCACACCAGTTACTGACTAGTGTCCAGTCAAAAATTTCACTAGCTAATAAAATTTATTTTGCTGGTCTGGTCTACTTTCGCTGTTATGGTTAGTAGAGAGTAGCCCTCATCCAAAGGGTACACAGAATTTTAGGGAAATTTAAGTGGGAATTAAGCATCACTTCGTTGAAGGTGATATCAAATACTTTCCGTTGATTTAGAAATAGAAATCTACTTTCTACACTAATATTTTCTATCAGGCTGTATTGTTTTCTAAGCTTCTCACTCAAGTACCACTTATCGTCATGTGAAACATGACTTCACAAATACGAGAGTTGTTTTTTTGTGAGAAGTGAGGTGTCACATCTACATATGACATAAACTGTGTGATTCTTCTATGAGCACATACATGAAATTACACTAATATCCGATTTTCTTGTTCAATTAGGAACTATCATCAATAAGTAGCTGAATATTATTTGGTCCAAGAAGTCTGGCATACAGCTTCAATAATGTGGAATTCTCCTTTCCCTTGATTTAACAGCTATACGACAGTGCCAAACGTCAGGTGATCTACTAGGGAAGACACAGTGAAGCCTTTGAATTGAAGATATGAGTAAGATAAGGCTGTCTGCCATCGCTGATGATATTGCTGAGTGAGGTGGACTGGGTAATGTGGCACACACCGTGCATGGGGAGCAAGAAGACAGAAATACATTGGACCGTTAAGAAGAATCTAGAGGATCTGAGCGAACGAGATTTATGTCTGATGTCACATAAACATTAAAATCTACAGCTGAAAACCAACCAAGTTGTCAGGAGGGGCTGGCGTCGAAGACAGGACTTCGAGTGAATGTAGAGAAGACAGGTCTGATGAAGATAACTGAAGAATGATAACAAGCACCAGTCACTAGCGACGGGAGGGATTTTTAGGAGATCAGTCACTTCACTTATCTGGACAGCATCGATTCAAATATAGGAGGTGTGAATGAGGTTGTCAAAGACAGTCAGAATCTGAAGTCAGCTTGGGAATCTGCTGTAGTCAGCGTGAATTCGGATTTTCAACACTAATGTTGAGTCATTTCTTCTATATGTTTCAGAAACTTGGAGCGACTAAAAAAGTATTGGCAACAAACTACTTCAGACTTTCACCAACAGCTGTCGTCGCTTACTCCACGTTGAAGATCAAAAGGCCTACTGGAGAGGATCAATCAATCACAAGGAAAACGCAAATGGCGAATTTGATCTATAACATCATCAGTTCAGTTTCAAATGAGCGAAACGGCCTTCCGGTGTTTGGATCAACTAGATCTAGCCGGGAAGTATTACTGGTTGATGTCAGTAGTATGTGGCGTCACAATGATACCAGATTATCTCTGAAAATCATGTTTTCCCATAATACAGAATTCTCAGAGTAATTTCTTCCAAACGATTTACACTCTGTATAGAATACTATTTACCGACAGTACGCCATACGGCTTGACGTCATTCCATCTGAAACAACACTCAATCCTCTACGAATCTTTTCCTTCATCTTATTCTCAAAATACACACAAAGTAGGTTGAAAGTCAGCTAAAGATTTTCACGAGTTCATGTTGTGATCCAAATACACAATTGGAAGATTAAAAGAACAAGAACAGAGGCGAAGTGAATGCAGTTTCACTAAATAGAAATCTCGGTATTCCATTGGTTTAAACAGACCTAGAAGTCAGCACACTTGTAGTTATCACTTTATTGGACAAAGTGACAGAGGACGAGTCAGTCTGATATGAATATCTGCAGTTCTACTGAGGCATGATGCCTAATCACAACGGGTATAGACACCAAAACAAACGACAAAATTAGAAACATGGTTGCGTGATATGTAAGATGACCTGTTCCAACGACAAAGAGGTCGATAAAGATATGTTGCAGCGTAACAAATCCGAAAGAAAATGCCAAGAAACTAAGTCCATAGTAGATGGATGGAATGAGATGACTAGACAAGCTTCTTTTGTAAACATAGAACTCTGGCTTCCTGTGTTAAAATAGGCTTGACAGCATGCAAGAAAATAAAGTCAACAAATCATAACAGTAAGACACAAAGATCATCTCAAAGATACATTTCTAGCCATGAAAACCACACCTGAAACTTTGTTTTCATTTGTAATTATGTATAATGGAGGAGGCGGTTTGTGTTCTCTATGTGGACACAACTACATCGAAGTGTAATTATGTCTCTTAACTTATACGTGAATATAAACAGACAAACAAATTGAATCAATTGTAATTATAAAAGGGTTGTGAAAGTTGTTCACGAGTCGTGACTGTCATATATATTAATTATAAATATTTTAATCTATATATTGTGACACATGATTGATTAAATTGTGTTTATAATGACACGCACAGTTACAATGTGCTCCAATTTATTCATGCTCTAATGACCTAAATGATACAAGGCGAAAATATCTTTGAATGCATTTCGCTTATTTGAACTATTGATCATCAACATCAAACATGAGACGAACTATTACGCAATAATGCTACTTCCTTATTTGAGAAGACTATAAAAGCCTGACTGTTTGGATTGTTTTCATTGCCAGCTAATAATCATTTGAGTAGCTTTTCTGAAGGATCGATATTTTCAGATTTTCAAAGAATGTCTCTGAAAGTGTTGTTAACGACAGTCTACGTGGTTTTCGTCTTTCTCTGTAACAATCAAGTGACATCGACTGGTATTCACAGCCTTCGTTATTATGGCTATAATACACCAATGGGTTAGTCAAGTGTAATTCATTTTTGCATATATGATGATATGATTTAGCATTCATTCATTCATGTATGTAATGTCTAATTGGAAAAAATCGATTATTTTGAGTATTTTTCGTGTTTAATTTGTTATTTAATGACACTGAACTCTTTCCTGCTCACTAACAGCACAGTTGCATGTCTTTCTTCTTTCTTCCATTTGACGATGAACTGGTAAACTGGATTAATAACTGCTCATCTCCTTTTCAGTCAGGAGATTCCTAGTGAGGTTAGATTACATTACAAGTTGCCAGCCATTCAACGAGGCTTTACTTATGAAAGGAGATGGTCATGTTAAACTCGTTTATGAATTAGTCCAAGGATCTAATATAGTTGCCCCACAGTAACTTTTATCGAGTAATCTATCTATGCTTACTTCCTTCACCTTAGACAAACCAGGTCAATCCGTACATTTCTTTTAAAGACAATCTTACAGGTTGAGATTAAGATTTTCATGTCAAGTCTTCATATTCATGACCAGCAGATATTTCCTATCCGTATTCATCAGTTCTTGGTTATAAGTGACCTTCCAAGGTAGGGATAAAAATGTCTTCAATCATAAACAAATAGATGAAAGAAGTTAGATGGTTGAAGTCAGTCGGCCACAGGAAGCCTTGCCTGACCTAGGTTTCGTGCTGGTTGGCACTCAACAGGCAGCAAGGCGTATCTGAAACTTCCTTGAAGGAACTCATGTTCCTTCTGAGATTTGAACCCACGTCACCCAGTGCCGTCTGCAGTCAGAGACGTTACTACTGAGCTATTCGGGCTGGCGACTGACCTCCTTCCTGTAGGACTGCACGAAACAAAGGACTAGACACATCACACTAGTTACTAGTGTCCAATCAAAGATGAAAGAAGTATTTTATCGATTTACCATAAGGTCATCCTCTTGTCTTCAATTTGACATCCAGTAAAACTCAGCATATGCGTACACCTACAACGTTTCTACTCTATTCATCCCAAATCCTTCAAATGTGTTATTTGGAATTTTAGGCTAGTTTACTCCTTATTTTCATAGATAATTTCCCCATACAGATTAGACTACTCCGTGTATTCAGATTTATTTGAGATTTTCTCTCGGAAACTTACCATACATGGGAATTACTCAAAAGGAGACTAATACTGTGACTGATTTCTAACACAATCGAAATATTTACTCAAATTGAACTGTTGTCATATTTTTCAGAGATTGAACACAGATATGATGCAGATTTATTTTTCAAGGGGACAGAAACCTCACAGAATAATATCACTGAGGTTACGACAAACGAAGCAGTTAACAAATCTTCAAAGAATATACGGTTACCACAAACTGTATTCCCTCATTTCTATGATCTACGGCTTCAAGTTCACATTCATGGAAATGCAGATACTAAAGACTTCTATTTCAATGGATCTGTGACTATAAAGATTCAGTGTTTAGCAGCAACTGCAGAACTCTTTATTCATGCTTATCCCAATCTTAATGTCAGTAGGGATCAAATCAAAGTGAGTGATTTGATATCGACGGAAGTTTATTTTTGTTTTTTTTGATTTGTAGAACTGTAAGATGATTCGTTGTTCACTGTTGATCTTACTGCAGAAGTACTGTCATATCCCTTTTCATTGTTTATGTTTCTCAATTAAGCTATGACAGTAAGATTAGTAATGTATGAATTTGTCGTCCATGTTGGACTAAATAGTCGTCAGTTGACAATAACACGTCACTTATTAATTCCAGTCATCCAAGTATTCACAGTAAATGCGTTTTGGAGGTCCCATACACTGCAGCCTGATGACTTATTCCTGAAAGCTTCTTCTAACCATACAATGAATTATGGATTACTTTTGTTTGTTTAGATTGCCATGAGATCACTTAAATTATTGGAATTACACATATTCTGAGTTTGAACTGTAAACTCATATTACTACTCATAAGTGAAGGCCGTCTAGCATTTTTCTTTCTATGAGAAGCTGTTAGTGCAGTAATAATTCAGCGAAGGAATAATCTGCCTCACACAGTGTTTATATCGTAGAAAAATTAAACTTACCATTCTACGACAAACAAGTGGAGTGGACGGAGAAAGGAACCTTATAGTTTCAGCTCTTTGCAGGTTGAATTAACGACTGGTATATTTTCAGGAGTTTCCATAAACTTCCGTCCACTATATTCCCCTTGATTAAGTCGTATTTGAGGGATTTGAAACTGAACTTATCTGAATGTTAATCTTTCGACAATGTCATGAAACAGTTCATGAGTGAACCATCTGAACTGGATGTAAGGTGGTGACACTGATCAGAATTTCCAATATTTCCCCGTGTGCTAACAAGCAAAAAGCTTCGATCAAAGTCTTCGTGCCTGATTAAACCTTTAAGTGAAACAGAGGCCTTTTTCTACAGATTAACCCCATGAAGTTTACTCTTCCCCAATTATTCAACACTTTTTCAAACAATATTCAGAGATGAATACATGGAATTCTATGCTTTAGAATTATTAATGAAATGTACTCAGTTGAAATTCCAATTTTAGTCTACTTCATTCATTCTCAGATTTTCATTCCTTTAATGATGAAACAACAGCCTTTGTTGAGTTTGTACTGGTTAAATTCAAATTAGGCTGAATGTTAAATGACGAACATTCACATCGAGTAATTCAAATGTAGGCAAAGATTTACAGTAGTCTTTATTCTTTGAATAATTCAGTATGATTCACTTTCACGACCTCCCATCTTGTCCCCCACCTTGTATAGATATTTTCGGACGATAAAGAAAATGTAAAGAAGTCAGAAATTCCAATCCAGACGATATCCTACGATAAAGATGCTGAATGGTACCACATACAGCTAAAAGATGCACTACAACCCAATGCAAGTTATAAACTGATATTTGGTCAATTTAATTCTTCACTAAACTACGAACCGGTAGGATTTTATCTGAGTCGGTATGCAGAAAATGGAACTTATAAGTAAGTACTTTTATTGAAGACACTTAATAGTCATCAGAATTACTTTGATTTGAGTCCTCTGTTGAATTGGTTAACTGAATTCAGCTCATAGTAATGTTCCCATTTGGATGAATTTCAAAGCAAACCTCATCATTCATAGAATAATGTGAAGTATAGCCACTAGAGTACTCGGATTCTATTCCTATATTAAGCGCGATTCATAGTGTACAGAGTGGGAGAGTGTCAGTAGTGCACTGATGGATTCTACTTTGTCTTCCATATATGATCAAAGAAGGCGTGACTAAAACCTCCTAACTCTTTATGGCTTAATTACCATAATAAACCTTTGTTTCATACAATATGTGAACACAGTACAGAAATTTCCAACGTATTTAGTTCCACAATATTTCGTCTTCGTACAGGATTTACACATAAAGTAGTAATCTGAAGTATTTCATGTGACGTAGTGTTGTTGCATATGAAGACAGAGACAATTCTGCATATTTTGTCTTCGTTTCCCTCAAGAATTGCACAATGTTTTGTTGAAAGCCAATTAAATATGTCCATGAGTTGATGTAACGATCATCTGATATAACTGCATGATTAAAACAATAAGAAATGCAGAAGAGTTTAAGTAATATCTCGACGGATGAAAATTCTTGTAGTTCAGCGATTTGAGCAGGCCGTGGCCTTGGGAACAAATGTTGGCTTCTTCATGAACCGCTTAGTGGTCACTGGGTTTGCTACAGTATTCCTACTGGTTTCCCAATCAGTTCTGCTCATGTTACTGTAAACGTCAGCTTGAAACAGCATCATATTTTAATCGAAAACTTTGTGATGTTCAGTAAAATCTATGAAGATTTTCAACACAGAGTAATTTAATTTGAGTCTATTGAGTGCCCATCAGTTATTTCATATTTCATCGATCCTTTCATCAATTCGAAAATGTTGTTCATTTCAATAATGACTCCAAAATTTTAACATCATTTTTCACTCCCATCACCGTCCACTTCATCTCATTGGAATTTATCAGTCCAATTATTTTTCAAAACTTCTAATGAAGTGTAACTATCATTTAGTGTTATTACTGTCAATGTCTTCTCAGATTTGCCAACCTTCAAAACGAAAACTAATTTTAAGAACGTCACTGACTAGTCTCGAAATTTACTCCTCGTATTTCCCATGTCAAGCAGTAATCTAGATATACTGGAGAAGATTTGTGGCGTAGTTGTATTCTCTGAGCTGGTCTCATTGGCTGAATTGTCTACGAGCTCGTCTATTAACCTGAAGGTACTGGGTTCGGACCTAGATGAGTGGATACTGATGAAGAGTTTCAAACTGGGAGGAAACAGCTTTGCAGTACTCACCTCATAGAACACAACTACACCAAAAAGCAGTAATCGATGTGGTGGACGATTCAGTGTTTAATAAGATCTTAAGTGGGTAATTTCCTCTATTTTGTCTGCAAAGTGGCAATATTTGAAATAAATGAACTAGAGGAAATGAAAATAACGGTTTAATGGCAATGCTGCAAGGCTTGATACTCATACGAGATCACACAGTCAGTAGTCAGGCAGGCTAATGAAAATCCATAAATGAGGTTGAAACATCTATCATCATACACCCTATGGTTGTCAGTAATTTCTTGAATCAGTCAGTGACGTAAAGTCTGTTGAAATCGGTCTGGTTCTTCAAATTAAACAGACCAGATGTGTGAAGACTAATAAGTTGGGGTATTTTCCATTCCTTTCATTGTTGTTATAAAAAAGCAACTCTTGAATATAGTGAATGACCTATTCACGATAGAGCAGTGGAACTCCTGTCTTACTAGATCGTTTGAAAAACTGGGCACTTCAGACTTGCTCATGTATCTAAAGAAAGCAGAAGAACTGTGAAAATGACTATCATGGTTTTCTGTCTGAATACATCATGCTGTAAATTTAGAACTTCACTAAGTTCTATGGAATGATATACTCATGTCACAGGTAAGTAAAGTTCAGTCTAATAACAGATTTCCACGAAAAGCAGATTATCCAGTCTGTGTAGACTTGAAGATATATTGGTGATCATTTATCTGTGGTGTGTGCTGCTGATAAAGTTTATCAGTAGTATATGAAGAGACATTCATCAGCATAAAACACATCAAATAGCAAGTCGATAGATTTGACGTCAGAGAATGGAAATGATTCAATGTTGTGGAGAAACATGGGAGACGTGAATGGAACACAAAGAAACACAATATGAAGGAAAGGCAGAAGTAGCAGAACACGGAAGATCTGTGCAAATGGTGATTTGAATATAAGGTGTATATAATTTCGCTATCTAGAGATACCGAATCCAAATTAGACATTCCTTTGTCAAGTGTCTTGTCTTCTACTGTCATATGTCTATAGCACTTATTGCAAATAGCCTGTTCTTGTCACTGCTAACATTTTACAAAAAATGCAGTACTCATTCATAACTGATTGGTAGTTTATGCCACAAGTAAGCAGCATGTGATTCCTCTTCATGCAGTCTGAGTTTCGCAACTACAGTATCTTTGTCACGTTTGCTAGGAAAATGTTCGAAAGTCTACTTCAAATTCAGCATGTTCAGCTTGTTTGCATTTTGAATACATCTTGATTCAACAGAACATGGCTGAGATTGTTACTGAGATTTCACTGGAATTTTCGAAACAACTTTATTCCTTCAATTTTATTACGATTTGTTTATCGTGATGTGCTCATGTCTCTCCCTCTCTGCGTCTCTCTCCTTTCCTAACTGGTTATACACTAATTTACTTATAAAGTAAAATACAAGCTTAGGCCTTGACATCTTCATGTGAACATACCGACGTGTATGCAGAGGTATTTTGCAATAATCATGAATTGCTCACTTTATTGCTCCTTTCTTATGCAAAATTAAGTAGAATAATTAACATTGAATCATTCACACACACACTTTCACTTAACTCCAGCTGCATCGTATTTATTTCAGGTACTTAGCAAGCACACAATTTGAGTCAACTTATGCAAGACGCGTATTTCCTTGTTGGGATGAACCTGGATTTAAGGCCGTATTTCAGGTAGGTATACTATTGCGGTTCCTGTGCATTCTGAATATTCTGTTTAACTGAGTGGTGGTTCATTGAGAGTAAAGAGAAATGCAATGTTGCCTCATCTGTGGATATGTGAATGCATTTTTGAGTTATATATAAGAATCTAGAATAGGTGTGTAGCCAATGGATCATAATTTCACAACGGAAGCCAATTTGATTCATTTCAGGCCGTCAGAAAATATACTGGGGTTATTAAGCAGATCAAAGAACGGCATATTGATCAACGAATCATTGGTTCTTTCACATTTCGCTGTACGAATGAGTTATTAAGTATAAAGCGAGAACATCGGTAGTCTTTTATGGAATTTTAGCAGAAACAGGTGTCAGAAAGTGAGCAGCGATCCATGGATAGGGACACACTCAAAGTTGTCCATTCGATTCGTGGATAGATCAATGTGGTGTCAAAATAATCTCCAGTTGAAAGTTTCAAGTATTGGTTTGTAGGGATTTGATTGATTGGTTACGGGATTTCATCATGAGCTGACATCGGTTAGAGGACCATTGGAAAACTAGCTGAGAGTACTGAGCAGTCGGCTGTTTCGTCAGTCTAGCTTGGGACTCTTGACAGAGCACACCTAACAGAGTCTGAACCCATGACCTTCTGGTTACAAGGCGGATTCGTACACCGTTCATCAGCCACTGGGACCCGAACCAATGGTCAGCCCATGAATTCCAACTTCTGCTATTTCATGACATACAGGGATCACTAGCCAATGTCTTCGGCCATTATTTGTCTTCACGTCTGACCTGCTGTAGCCTACTGGTCACGATTTTCAACTAGAATCCCAGGTAACTACCAACCGGAATAAAGCCATTCGCTAGGTGGTTCGCTGTTTCATTATTTCGGGTAACTAGGATCTATCGGATAAGAATTTTATTCACGCAATAGTGTCATTCAACGTCTTCCAGTGTAAAAACATCTATCGGTCATTATATTTGTATGTATTAAATGCTTGATGAATGTACATAAGGGAAAAAGCATAGTCAAGGGCTGCAAAAACGTTTTACTCTCTAGAGGCATTAAGGTGCGACTTCTCGCGATATTTTTACATCATAAAAGAACTCATGAAGTAAGTTTTTGTTTGATTACAGTTCATTTGAATGACAAAACATTTGTATGTTACATATTCTGCATGGTAATGTACTTCTACTTCTACAAAGAAGTGTTAATTCTTCCTCCTACAGGTTACCATCATACGCCACAAGGATTTTTATACACTTTCAAATATGCCTGTTAACAACACGGTGGCGCTTTACGCTGACTGGCGTCAAGATCAGTTTCAACCCAGTGTAAAGATGTCTTCATATCTGTTGGCATTTGTGGTTTCACAATTTTATGGACTTCGTGGAGTGGATTCAAAGGGAAGAAATGTGAGTAGTATAGAATTGAGTTGGCTTTTTCAAAGTATTTCCTGGTTATATCAATAAACATTTATTTATTATTCTAGTGTGGGAAGTAAGAATAATTGTGGATTTGAAAGGTACGGTCGGTTTGTATGACGTTACTTTATCTCCCTTATCTCATCATGCAAATGCCTAGGGAATTTTTCAAGATGGCGAGTATCCGGTAAGGGCAGATATATAGTGAATACTTTTAATTCTTATGTCATATGGGTGGATAACTGTAGTTCTGTGTTTGTATAGTATTCACTTGTTAACGAAAATTAATCAAAAACGTTGTGTAAGTGTATGAGTACGTGTGAACGGAAATGACAATATTACAGTAAACTGAGAGGTGTCTGAAATCTCCGAAAACAGAAGGACATTTCATCAACTAAAGATGCTTTATATGCAAATCTCTGAAGACATACAAAAAGTAACGTTAGGCTAAATACTGCGTTGTTAAACAATAAGGAATCAGTATCTTCTTCATTACTTTCCTTTCAAGAACAACAGATGCTAGTGAAAGTATGTGTTTCCACAAAGAAGTATCAAGTAAATTTTAAATGATTACAATATCTCATGCACTTAAGACAATGTCACTCTCAGACTTATGCCTAACTAATCGTTTCTTCTTCACCTTTCACTTGAGAGATGGACAGTTTAACGTGTGATGTCACTCATGGGTCTTTTCAGAGTGTGTTCGGTCCATCTGTCTTATTTTGCCTTTTTTGTTGGGTGAGACGTTCTTGGTTGGCTCGTTCCTGGAGTTCATTCTTTCCAATGCTTTCTGAACTTTTAATCTTCAGTTTGTAGTCAGGGAAAGTGGCTGTTTCAGGATGAAGTGACTCGTCGTATGTATTTACCACAAGTCGACTTATCTTGTTTCTGCCTATCAGTAAACATCTTAGTTACCTTGTAGAGAGGTCGTTTTATTGTCCTGTAATATTCAACTGTTTCATTACTTTATGTTCTTACAATTTAATGATGTGATGAGACTATTTGAGTCTTCGTAGATTTCAGTAGACGTGATGTTACAAAGTAACAGTTTCAACTTTCATCAGCTACCTCAGAGTATAGAGATTGTCTCACAAATAGTTATTATTATAATAATATTATTATTAACTTGCGTTCTGAGTGGAACATAGGGCTTCAACAACACATATCCACTTCGCTCCGTTTTCTGCCGTCCTCTTCAGCTGGGTCCAGGATCGCCGATAATCTCTCATCTCTTCCTCACACAACCTCCTCCATGTCACTCTCGCAGTGACCACCCACTGGTCGCTTCCCATTTGGATTCCACTCGAGCAGTGAACTGGCTGGTGTGCGATGTCATTCGGTGACCTCCTCAATGTATGTCCGATCCATCTCCACTGCCTTCTACATATTTGATGGGTGATCGGTTCTTGGTTGGTTTGTCCTCCAGCCAGAGTTTGTTGTCACTAGTTCTTTCTGGCTGGCCATTTGATCTTCAGTATGAGGCTGGCGAAGTGGGTGGCTGTTGATGAAAGTCTGCAACAGGCTGTTGGAAATCCTGTTCGTGACACACAGTGCAAGTTTCTGACCCGTATAGAAGAATCGACTTCACGTTGGTGCTGAAAATGCAAATCTTGTCCCTTATGCTGAGTGTTCCAAACTGGTTTCAGGTTGATGAAGGCGTATCTTGCCTTTTCGATTCTGACGTTGACATCAACGTCCGTTCCACTGGCCTGAAGCTGAAACGATGCTAACTGCCTAGATAAGTGAAGATGGCAACCTCTGTTAAATATCTCTCTTTGATGGTGATTAGTGCTGGTTGTTGTTGCTGTTCGTTGGTTATCCTCATCACCTCCGTATTCTCTATGTTTACCTGCGGCCCTGTTTTCTCTACCAGACTCTTCAGCCAGTTTGTTGGTTTTCGCTTGCAAGTCTTCGGCTTTGTGTGATATTAGACATATATCATCTGCGGAATCCAGGTCTTCTAGAGTCTTCATATCGGTCGCCCAGCGTATTTCTGACTCCTCACCGCTAACAGTCTGACGCATAATCCAGTCCACCACAATTAAGAATATCATCTTGGGTGATAATAGGCAGGCAGCCTTATCTTACTCGTGTATGCACTTCGAACGCCTCGCTGAGTTTTCCGTTGTGGATCACTTGACACAAATGGTTATATCCCCTGGATATACAGTTGGCCAAATAAATTGCAATTATCTTTTTTAGAATAATGCCATTCTACTCGTGTTCATTTGTTACAGTATAGACGTGAACTGTGTAAGTACAAGTGAAAGTATCTCGAATGATTTCAGGCTTGTGAATTTTCTTCATTAATATTTCTGAATGTGTTTTTTAATAAATCCCAAGTTAACTGATATACAAAGCACTGTTCATTATCTTTTGCATTATTTAATCAGTTTACTGTCTGGACAAGACCAGAGAAAATTGAATCAGCCAGGTATGCTCTGGATGTCGGTAGAAGAATTCTTACACACTTTGAAAATTACTTTGGAGTGCCTTACCCACTTCCAAAAATGGGTGAGTATTTTCTTTGTGTCGTTTTGTCCTTTTCTTTTCATTAATCCATGAATGGAGGGGATTATTCCGGAATCGGCTAAGTGTCATATCTTCCACTTCATTGTCAGATACACCTTCTGTGATTTATTGATTTACTTATCAATTGTATTATTTCAATCCTTTGCATTTATAGTGGAATATAGGGGGGTTCAATTCTGGAGCTTTGTAGCTTCAGTAGCAGTGTTGTTGATTTTTTGCAGCGTAAGGTTTCCAGCCTCACACCCTTGAGCATTCCCTCTTTACCGGGACTACTATCATTCATGAGATGTGAAGGGGTGCATCGATCGTGGTTCGAACCCGGACCACTTTTGACCACCAACCATAAGGAATCTAAATCATCAGTAGTAATTCCATACAAGGAAGGAACCTCGGAAACCACCTTACGTAGAATTCTTAACAAGGCAGGAATAAACTTGGTTGACGTTCAAACCCTCAAACTCAATTAGAAACAAGCTTTGTTGGTTAGAGGAACAATACTGTGGAGCCTTTAAAACAAAACAATTTAGTTTATCTAATACCCTGCTGCAATGATTGTCAGGTCAGATACATAGGTCAAACTAGTAGAACAGTGGCAGTCAGACTAGTCGAACATAAAATCCTAGCAGCAAAATCTAGATTAGTTGACCTGAATAAGATAAGAAATCTAGAGAATAGTTCAGCTATACCACTCACTTCATGCCATTACACACAACCATACAATAGGATGGGATGAGATAGGATGACAGTTTCAAAATCTAATGTAACAGCTGGGTGGAGGGAGAGATTGATAACAGAAGCTTTGTTTATCGAAACAACTGCAAATACGTGTAATAGGAATGATTCGACACCTGTCCAGCTGGACATCTGGAAAATTCTGCTACCCCTACGATGATGAGTGGAAGAGAACAAAGAAAACTATAAAACTAAAGTTTCGAAGTCGTGTGATCACAATTGGTATGATGTGTTTGAAACTGTGTCATCCTGTAAATAACAATACTGTTTCACTGTGTGATACATCTAATAAACAAACTAATATGGAATTACTTACTATCACAGTGTCCAACTCTACACATATATTAATATGCCACCAATATAGAAAAGGTTTAATTTTTTGATTTTCCAAGTATCCTTGGATTACTTCAAATGAGTCGTTTAATAAATCAATCAAACTCGGCGCTTTACTTCTTGTAAGAAAGTTGCAACACCACCTGTGATCAGGATAACTACAAAAATAATTAGGCGGCGTGGTTCCCTAAAATTAGCTTCAGAATAATGAAATAAAGATTGTGGACTGAGAAGGTTACTCAAAATTGTTTTTTTTCGTTTGTATTTTTCTTTAGATATGATTGCAATTCCTAACTTTAAATCTGGCGCAATGGAAAACTGGGGTCTAATAACATTTCGAGAAAGTGCACTGTTGTGGAATCCGTATACTGATTCAGCTGCATCGGAGGAACGTGTGACAACTGTTATTGCTCATGAATTGGCTCATCAAGTAATGACAAAATTTCAAAATTTGACTGAATTGTATTCTGCTGTGTATGTATAACTGTGGTCTACCCTGGTAATGTTTGTTCACAAGCATCGATCGATGAAATGCTACACGACATGTACTACTGATTGATTTAAGTAGTAAGAAGTCATTCTCACTAGTCACCCAAATGCTCGTTAGCAGAGATGGATGAATTAATCTAAACAAATTAATCAGTTCTGTTTGGTGACGAATCACCAATGTTTATTCTTGGTGTTTTGAAACTACTTATATATTAGCATAAGGCATTAAGAAGACAAATTTCGCGAGATGATATGATTTCGTAATTTCTTTACAACCGCTCTACAACTAACATGGTTAACAATAATAAAATAAAGTTCATGACAATTACTCAGTTAAATAAAAAACAAAAGTACATATTAATGATCAGTCATATTTAGATAGGTCATGTTGTCGATAGTAGGCGAAGATTGAAGTCTATTGATTTTTGTACACACAGTTCAGGATGTATGTGATTAATCCAAAGTGCTTCCATCACCTTCAATAATCTTGAATTAGAGTTATGTGAAATAATTGTGAAACAGTCAATAATATTGATTTTGTGACCTGACATTAATAAGTGTTTTGCAATGGATGACGTTGGATTTCTATTCAGATTAATCGCGTTGGGATTTTCTATATGATTTAGTAGCCATTTTGGAACATGCTTTTGGTTCTACCGATATAGGTGTCACCGCAGCTGCAGGTGAACTTGTAGATACAGTTTGAAGTAGAGTTCATAGAATTTCGTCCTTTAATCGTAGGAACAGGGATCGAAAATGTTCGGCAAGGGAGAAAAAGAGATGCAGCGTAGAATGTGCGTTTGATGGCTGACCGAAGTCTTCGAGCTGTCAACTGTTTAATCTGGTTGCCCTTGAATGGTAGGTTAATGAAGATAGCTTTCTTTGGTACCGAAACTGTCTTTTCGAGAAGTGGTTTTTCTTTACTGTGACAAGTGATAAAGTTTTCCGGATAACCATTAGCTAATAAAACTGAATGCATATTTCGAAACTCATCCATCAATGTGTCACTCGTGCATATTTTTCGGACCCTTGAGAACAAACATTTCACTAGGGAACGTTTATACTGGATAGGAACAAAACTGGTGAAATTAACATATTGTCCACTCCGTGTCTGTTTACGAAAAACAGATCGCTGAATCGTTCCATCGTCTCTCCTAGTCATAGTAATATCCAGGAAACCGAGTTTGTTATTCGATTTTAGTTCGGAAGTCACTCGGATGTTTGGATGAATACCATTAAATAGGGTTATAAAGTTTTCAATAGATTTACTATTATTACCAATCATGAGAGTATCATCTACATAACGTTTATACAGCATAAATTCTCCAAGTATACCTTGCATTTGTCTCTCCAATTTCGACATGAAAATATCTGCTAACAAGAGCCCAAGAGGACTACTCATCGCAACACAATCGATTTGTTTGTATGCCTTTTCTTGGAAGGTGAATCTAATATTTTCTGTACACATTAGGATGATGTCTCTGATGTAAGTTACAGGAATAGGTAAGTTTATCTCATTGCTTGTGATGTAATCGGAAATGAAATCAACAGTTTCATTAAGGGGAACATTGGTGAATAAAGATTCTGTGTCAATTGAACACATAACCTTATCCTTAATGTTCAAGGTGTCTAGCATATCTGTCAGATCAAATGAACCTTCTTACAGAATGATTTGATAATGAGTCTCTTACAGGCGTAAGGACCTCTGTAATGCATTTTGTGATTTTGTGGTATAGTATAGTGAAAGACGATAGACGAAGATCGGAGTGTGGAAACTCACTGTCATCTGAAATTTTATTCATTCGCCCCTTGATTGGAAATACTTCTGGAACTATGTTACCCAGTTACTTTAATTACACAGATATACAGCCTAGTTGATGAATTTATCAAAAAGAGAATTTTCTTTACTGAGAGTGTCTATTTAATTTAACTAGTAGTATATATGTAACGACAGAAGACAAAGGTCAGGCAAAAGATCGTTTATTGAGGAAACCAACAGATATTTATAGATTTTTATGTGCATTATTATTAGCGTTATTGTTAGCAGAGAAACAACATCTTCTGATTAGTTGTTTTCCTGCTGAAGGTTATTCTGTCATCTCCGTTTGTGTTGCCGTTTCTTAGACAGTCCGATGATATATCTATGAGTCGTACCCACCCACGCTAAGTGTGTTGTGATTGGTTGTTGAGTTCCTCAAGGTTAAACTTTGTTCTTGTTTCCTCTCATGACCCTGATTTGGGATGTGGATATTGACGTCAATTGTTGTCTAGAATTTTGTGGCTTGCAGACAGCTTTCACCACATATGTACACTGCAGAAAGGTGACTATGACTATCTTTCACATTAGGTAGTGAAAAATATAAAAAAAGATTTATTTTCGGGTGGGTGAGTATTAAACAACAGCAGTTTACACTTTCTGTTTAAATTTTAGTGGTTTGGTAACTTAGTGACGATGAAGTGGTGGAACAACCTCTGGTTAAATGAAGGTTTTGCAAGTTTTCTTGAATACACTGGCACAGACTTTGTTCAGCCAGATTGGAAATTGGTAGGTCACTGCTTTATACTAATTATTTCTTAATATGTTATTTTTGTAAGTACCTGTGAATACTGAAAGACCCACTTGAGGTGATATGAGGTAATTTTTGATAGAATAATCGATGAGCGATGATATGTGGGCATAGTTTGTATCAATTAACATCTTGCATGCAAAAGTTGACGTATTCTTACCAGAGTTTGAAATAAGTCCAGGTATGTGATTTTGTTTGATATTGACTGGCAAGAGAATCCAGGTTGGCCATTTTATGCTGTCTGGACCTCGTCAGATGGATGTACTTGTATTTCAACTGATCGATGGTCTGCACCCAGCTGAAGAGTTTCGAACAGGGGGAAACGTGCATCCTGGATTCCACAACAAAAATCACATCACATCAATCCTCGGATATCGTCGAAACGTCTGTAACAGGGGTCAACATGTGAGAAGAGATCGAATAGTTTCTCTGCAACACGGTCAATCAATGACAGGTGAAAACTGACCTGAAATTAAATTTAGGTGTTTGTCTTGTCAATTAGATTGAAACTGTTTTTCGATATTTCCGCCAAACTGTAATTAATACAATTTATTTTCTTACAAACAGGATGAACGATTCATTTTCTCCGATTTGCAAAGAGCAATGATCTCAGATACCTCCATACAATCACATCCTGTTATTAATTCAGCTGAATATCCAGCTGAGATCGAGGACATTTTTGATCCAATAACATACAGTAAGGTTAGTTTGAAAGTAGTTATGGTCGGCATTTATTTACGAGCGCTTTTTTATAAAATAGATAGAAGTAAAGTGTAATTGTAAACTATAAGTAAGTTATAAATGTTTGTATGTGATCTTTTGTGACCAGTTGAAAGTCGGTTATTCTGAGGATAACATGTAATCGGAGAAACAGCTATCATCACACGGTTGTGAATGATCAGCGATCTCCTCTACTATCAGTTATTCCTATCAGAACAAAAATTCGCACCAATATTAACAATGCCATTGTTGTTTACATGCTCAGCTATACAACCAGTGAAGTCAAAGAAACAATGACCACTTGCATTTAAAGTGACGAAAAATTCAAAGTTTCAATATGGAGTTGGAATTTTAATAATTTTCAATCTCACTCTGATCTTTAACATTTAGTCCGGATTTAGTTGTGTTGGATCTAGTTAACAGACGTAAGAGTGAACATATTTCGGTGGGAAATTTTATTCGATAAGAAATTACTATTTTCGACTCACAGACTCAATCGAAGAAATATCAGAGTGGCTTTAAAATTGACTTATCAACAAAGGGAAGAATTTGAACTATTCAATTATAAGTACTGTAGTACGAAGAAGTTTCAAAAATAGACTGCACTGATATCCAGACAGTACAGTTTTCACGAGAATACACCTGATATATGAAGAGAAAACATGAAGGGTAAGCGAACTGATGAAAGACGAATAACGCTTTATCTAAGATGTACGCAGAAGACGTCATTTGCCTGGGAGTGTCTCAATGCAGTGTGTGTGTGGCATTTTATGCAAGCTGATGGTAGCAATCTATACGACTTAGTTCTGTCTCATGGTGGGGTTGTTGGCAGGAATACAAGAGTTTGTTAAGTTGATATCTGGTGACCAGAAGACTGAAAGGTAGGAGACACCATCGGATAAATTGATCAACTTAACAAGACTGAGTTTGCTTTATTGTTTGAATTGGGAGAGTATCTGATTTAAATTGCTTACAAGACGTGAATATGTAGAATTTCCGGAACACTTAAGTTTCACTAACGGAACTTCGACTGACTGTAGGCTTGTAGGACTATTTATTTCATCACAGTGGCGTATTACAAGCGGCTTCTCAGGTGCCTTTGCACTACAGATGCTGCGATATAAATAAAAATTGAAATCAGAGTGTTTGAATACTCGATATCTGATTACGTAATATTTCTTTTCATAACAATAAAATCAGTTTATATAATGGTGTAAGGGTTTGTTGAACTGGTGTATTCTGTGGTGTTAAAATAAGCGAGCAAGGCTTTAGACATACTGGTTTAATGTGCACAATATTTCATGAATTACAGTCTTATTGCTTTAACAATTTACAGGGTGCTTCGATAATCCGGATGATGGAGTCATTTCTTGGACATGATGTCTTCTTAAATGGCTTGAAGGTGAGTTGCGCTTCGATTCCCTACACAAAAGCATTTGTTACCTATGTGTTTGAGAACTGGACGTAGTTGAGGTGCTTTATATATGGCCAAAATGTATCTTTTACTCTGCTTACTGTTTTGTACTAATCTTGTAATGGATGAAAGTATCACTCGACAACTTCGTCAGCTTTATCGGTTTCGGTGGGCCTACTCGTTTTCCTGCATTTCCATATAAAATCATCACTCTACGTGTAATTTTCTGTCATCGTCGGTAGTTTGTAAACAAACCAGCTAGGCGTCTTATTTTTCAAAAGTATCAGATATCTGCTAATGCGCTTTTCAAAGTGGACAGTTCCCTTCACTTATTCACCTTCGGATAACCTAAATTACATTCCCGATTTACAGGGGTTGATTCATGGAACTAAAAACTGTTAACCAGACCTACAGATTTAAATCAACCACTTGTCTTGTTTTAATTAATTCTCTGATGGCGGTCTTTCATAAATATTTAATTGATAAACATTGCATAACAGGCGATTTATTTAAATTGAGTTGAGTTGAAAAGAAAATGGTTTTTCAGGGAGAGATGTATGAAAGTGGCGTATATGGAACTCTACAAGTATGAGAACTGTTGAATGAGTATATGATAATATCTAATAGTTAGTAGTGACTAGTTGTGAGTAGCATCTTTTCACAGGTGCCTTTATGGCATCTATTCTTAATGAGCCTAAGTGGAAGTCAGTTGTCAAAAGCAGCATTAGGGAAACTGGATTCACATGTTACAACTTCAGGTTGCTTAGTGTTGACAATGTTATTTTTTCTGTATTTCCACAAGATCTACTTACAAGAAAACAAATATAAAAATACGGACGAAGAAGATCTATGGAAGGCGTTGAATCGTGTAAGTCTCTGCTTTCAAATAAATAACAACTTACAGTAAATTTTCTCATATATTTTGATGAGAAATGTATTTTTACCATATTCCCTATCGTTTTGTTTCAGTTTTTATAAAAGAGAACTTGTAGGTGTTTTGTATTTCTGAGGATACAGCAAAGCGAAGACAGCTGTTGAGGAAGGTGCGTAGTATGTTCGAAGTGTTCTTCGTGTCGTGGCACGGCGCCAAGTCTCTAATCCGTATAGCAGCATTGACTTCACATTGGAGTTCAAAATATGGATCTTATTTTTGATACTGAGTGCTACTGACCTTCACACAGACTTGAGAGAAATGGAAGCTTGCCTTGCTTTCCCGATTATGGCGTTAAAATCTTCAGCAGTTCCGTTTGCCTATAGTTGAAACGATGCTTCCCAGGTAGGTAGGTAGGTAGGTGGGTAAAGGAGTTTGATTCTTTCAGATCTCTCCCATTTATGCTGGCTGATTGTTTTCTGTTGCTGTTGGCCCGAAATTTTCAACATCCCTGTCCTCTCCATGCTCACCCGAAGTCCTATATTTGATGCTTCTTCTAGAAACTTGTCACTTTTCACTTGCATATCTTCCAGTTTGCGGGAAATCAAACATATATCATCGGTGAAGTCGAGATCCTCCAAGATTTTGTGTGGGTCCACTTTATGCCTGTCTTCTCGTTACCCTCTCTGTGTCTGTCGCATTATCCAGTCTACCGCAATAAAGAAAATCATTGGAGATAGAAGTCAGCGAGCCCGCCTTGTCTTACTCCTGTCTTCACTTCGAAGGATTCATTGAGTTTCCCGTTGTGGATTACTTGGCATGCAGCATTGTCGTACAAGTAATTGATGAGGTGTATATTTGTTGGCGGCACTCCACAGTAGCGAAGTAGTTTTTAAATCACCTCTCAATAGATGCTGTCGAAGGTCTATTCAAATTCGATGGAGCTGTGATAGAGAGCTGACTGTCATTCCAAGTTCTTTCCAATGATAATCGTTGTATTACGATTTGATCGATGCATGACTTGTTCCTCCTGAATCCAGCCTTTTCCGGTCGAAGTGTTTCATAAAACGACGAGGTATTTGTTGCGCATCATTTCGATGTACGCGCACCGCTTACATTCAGCTGAGGTGTCTCAAAAAGAACGAAACGCGTCCTATGAATTTCTCTGCCAGTCACCATCAAACTGATGTGGAACATATTTGTATTTGAGAAATTAATGGTTCGTGATGTATTTTTTGCTAGTGAAAGTCTCTTCAAAAAGGTAGTCGGTCGCAATTCATCAGAATGGAAATTAGAGGATTACGTTTAGATATCACATTTGATTTCATATTCAGAGTAAAACCAGATTGTGGTAACATAGTCATCATGCATTACAGTTCATGAATATTTGAATCAATATGCCAATAGTGTGTGAGATGTTACTGTAGTGATTTACACTACTTCACTAAATTTAGAGTTATTCGCATTTCCTGTCCTGTCTCAATTAAATCAAGAATTGAAGTGTAGGTTGGCATATCAATTATTCGGAGAATATTTATATTTATTGGTGTTATACTACTTTAATATCGGGAACAGGTAAGATACCCTAGGAACTGTTTGGAGTTCACTCATAAAATAAACAAGTTGAAATTTCAGTAAAGACGCTTCAAGTAAACATTTTCTTAGATATTATGATGCTCCAGGAGATTATGATCACATTTACGTTCACAGTTCAAATCTAATGGGATCTAGTTTTGAAATTTTAGGCGGCCAAGAGTGCAAACAAAGTCATCGACATCAAATCGATCATGGATACTTGGACGAAACAAGCGAATTATCCAATTTTGATTGTTAACCGAAGTGATTCCAACACCTTCCATTTCAAGCAGATTCATTTCTATGAGTCGTCTAATGATACTCTTTTGCCATCACGACACAAGTGAGTGGAGTATGTTTCATCGATTTCTTCTATCTCTTCAAATAGATGATGGTGTCTTGTTGGAATTTATGTAACATTTTATTTCGATTTCTGGGCAGTAATAGGGTGGTATAGGAAGACTCTTTCCTGAATTCATGAGATAGTACATGGGTGTAACATTTGAAATTCTTCAGTAATTTGCTGCTTAAGAACAAAATATTCTGAATGATTAAAAATGCCCATTAAAAATTTTCAAAAGAATGGATACTGAACAAAGAATACTCCTTTCAATAACCTGCTCTTCATCATGAGGTTCTACAGTTATGTATACATTATAGTGAATGAATGAATTAGTGCCATTAACAACATTATTGTTGTTTATATAACATCGAATCAATAACAACGATTCTATCAATGGATTACAGTTCGATAGCATCAACATAACAATACACTGAATATCAGTTAAATTAGGAAAAATAATAGAAATACAAATTCGTGAATTAATAGTCTCTACTGAAGGCCGGCCAGGGCAGTAGTAGTGGCTGGACTTGTTTCTCCTGAGCACAAAGCACAGGTTGTTTCACGCGAATCGCAATAGACTCTGCTGTTTGCAGTATGCGGTACTTCGATGCTTTTGGCAATTTATCCGGCACACAGTAGATGATAGAGAAGGATTCTTCAATGCTGGCTGGATTTGTGGCCGACCGGTTTGGACTAGGTGGTCTAATATCGAACTGTTGATGGTTTTTACTACGCCTTTATTTGACCAAACTGGTAGATGTTTCCTGGCGATCACGAAAAATCAAGTTCCTAGAGTAACGGCCAACATAACTCACTCCACCACAAGCGCAGTTGAATTGGTAGATACAATTGGAAGTAGCTACTCTGGGTACTTCATCTTTCAATTGAGGAATCACCACCGGTCATGTAGAAAATAAAACTTGTAATTTGCCAGTATTCAAAGTTCTTTGAAGTGATTTTTTAAACTTCTTCGTAATTATTTCGCTAGGTTGATCGCCCTTGAATTCCAGTCATTTGTATCAAGGCTTCTTATTTACAGATGGAGAATAGTCCTTTTCTTCCTTCTTGGTTATGTCTTTGCCAATGATAGTTTGTCTGAATAGCTATTTTCAATCAAGGTATCATATACAATCCTTAGTTCATCGTCAGTTACCTCTTCTGAGCATATAGTTCTAATCCTGTGGCTTAGGGTCTTCCCAAAATTTCTTTTGTACTTGATAGGAACGAAGCTGTGAAAATGTGTATGTTGTCCTGTCCATGTACTTTTTGAATATTCCTTCAACCACTAGTTTATATGACTTAAAAATTGTCACTGTTTATAAGTCTCCCTTAAATGACATGTGAAAAGGAAGTTTGGTTAGTTTGCAGTAAGTGGGAAATCTTAAATTTTACTAAGATACAGAGGGTTCCGTCATCTTCTAGAAACAGTTTGCAATATCGAATAACCTTTACACTTTGATGGGAGATTATTTAGAAGAGTGAAAAGTACTCCTACTACTCTACAGTCGAATATTTACACTAGTACATGTTTGTTATGCCCATATTACATAGCTGTGTAACAGAAGAACATTTACTTACGATAAGCACACTCAGATATATCTTGAATGGAGAAAGAAGCCGTACATGTCGGATACTGTCAGTTTGGACAAAAGCATTTGCCATTCAAACTTCTTTTAAAGCCGAATTATTAAATATTAATTTACCGGTCATCTGGATGGTTCATTTGAAGAAACATGACGCTTGAAATGTTCTTTATCAGAATTGCAGTGTGAAGATGTAAGTCGCAGTTCTTACATTCTGGTCAAAATAGATCCGACTAGCTGGAAGAAGCAGTAATTAGATTAGGTAATCTGGTGGGCAGTGAACACCATATAAAATTGGACGCATTCTTTCCAGTAATTTATCGACTATCAAGTTATCTGTCTAAAGGTATACAATTGCATCTCATTTACTTGACTGAATCGTGTGTAGTAACAGAAATAAGCCGAAATTACGCTTCTTTTAAGGTAAATTGAACTACTACGTATTTATTGGTGTACTATGAAGCCAATAACTCACAGGTGGTCGTCTTTATATAAAATTATGTTCATCAACCTTTTAGTTCTTTGTCAGCTACCCATTCTTATAAGATATATGACTCTCTGTTATCTATCAAAAGGTATCAATAGTCAACCATCAGCAATGCGCACCAGCCACGGTTCGAACCCAGGACGTTCTGGTTACAAGGCGAGCTTGTAGACCATCAAGCCACTGGGACCCACTTCAGTGATCCACGAATTCTAGTTGATTCTTGGACCAATCTCCTTGGACAGGGTCGAGAAAATTAACCCGATCCTCTTTCGCTACAGGGAGCTGCGTTGAAACAGTACAATTTAGCAGCAATACTAACAAAGCCCGCAAGCGGACAATGTCAGGCACCCTGTCTCTGTTCCAATTTACCGGATCACTTATGACCGACTGACCCATGGCCAACTGCTGTTCCCATGGAGCACTTCTCCGCCTCATCCTTCAAGGTTCTCACGTGAATATTTGCTGCTACTACCACCAAGATCTGCGCCTGTGGTTGCTTCACCCAGGCTTACGCCTGAGGCTTCTCGATAGCCACAGCGACCATCCTACTCGTCACCGCCACTCCATGCCTGGACCAAGTCAGTTTGCCATCACCCTGCTTAGGCCCAGCTTGCAGCAACGGTACGGTATAGGTCCAACTCTCGAGCGCCATCCATTTTCAGGGCTGGTTGATTCAGCAGGTGAGTTGTTGGACACTCCTTAGCGGTTTCCGACTTCCATGGCCACCGTCCTGCTGTCTGAATCAACTAACACCTTTTGTGGTATCTCATGAGCGTGGCGTTGGGCACCTTAACCGCAAGTTTGGTTCATCCCACAGCGCCACTTTTGCATACCAAAAATGGACCACTTGGCACCCATATTCAATGCAAAACTCTCTTTAAGTGAGCTAAGCTTCTCACCCATTTAAAGTTTGAGAATAGGTTGAAGAAGGTTTTCTCCCCAATGCCTCTAATCATTCGCTTTACCGGATAAAACTGTTTATAAATCAGAATGCCAGCTATCCTGAGGGAAACTTCGGAGGGAACCAGCTACTAGATGGTTCGATTAGTCTTTCGCTCCTATACTCACGTTATACGATCGATGTGAACGTCAGAATCACTACGGTCATCTACCAGAGTTTCCTCTGGCTTCAACCTTTGCAAACATTCTTAAAACGTTAGACTTCATTGCCTCATATTTGGAAGATGAACTGAAATTTTGTTTTGACTAGAATCCATTTATCTGTCTTCACATCCGGTCACTTCTTTGTATGTGGAAATGAAATAATCCAGTCGAAATGACTCATCTATAAACATCTGAAGTGCTGCATAGTTGAATTTCAAATGAATCGTCAGTCTTCACACAATAAAAGAGAATGTATGGCATATTACACAATTGGTTTTGCTTTCACATCTGGTAGAACAACAAAAATATTATTTAGTGTCATTTATTTGAAATTTAATTATTTAGTTTCACTTGGAAAATCCCTATTACCTACACGACAAAGGATGGGTCAGCGAATGAAATCATATGGATGAACAATGGTAAGTAGTACTGTATGCTATATGAATACGTGTAATGGTCACAAGTTCAGTAAAACAATCCATCACCTATCTACCTATCTACCTACCTACCTACCCACGTATTCGTCACTTTGTATTCGAATTCCACTCCTGGGCCTGGTATATGACGTCTGTGAATCCTTCTTCAGTGTACGTTCAATCCACCTGCATTTCCCTATGAATATTTGTTGGACAGTAGGTTCTTGGTTGATCCGCCCCCCCCCCCGCAAGAGATCGTTGTTGATTAGCATTTCTGGTCAGCCATCTAGTCTGCATTGTCGAGTGAAGGCAGGTGTTGATGAAAGTCTGCAGTGATCTGCTGGAGATACCTGTGGTGACGAGACAGTCAACAGACCACAGAGAAGCACTGACTTGACATCAGAGTTAAAAATCCAGATGCATTTTTTTGTGCTGAGTGTTTGTTTGTGCGTGTGTGTGAATCTTCAAAATGATTTTAGAGTAGTGAATACCTGTCATGTTTTCTTGATCTAGACTTCAATACCTTCATTTGTGACCCATAAATTTGAAAATATGCGGCTTGGGTAATTTTGTTATACCTTTACGTTCCTAGTGGGACAGAGGGCGCCTTCAAGCTGGAGGCTTGAAGTTTCGGTAGCAGTGGTGTTTATTTTTACTGGATGGGGTTGCTAGCCTCATGCTCAACCTTATCTCTTTTCCAGTCTTATTACTGGCTTAGCGAGGTAAAGGAATGCATCGGAGGCCGCGTCTCGAACCCCAGACTACATGCGTGGTCGGTGAACATTCTACCGCTGCACCACCGACGCACCGCTTGAGTAATTAATTCACATAATTTTATTAGAGCTAGAATTCTCCTTCAGACATTTAGAGAACAGAGGAAATTTCAAGCGGAGAAATTCCCATTCTACTGGACACTAGTTAGTAGCTAGTGTAATGTGTCTAGTACTCTGTTTGGTACAGATTGAGCTAATTTTGCAATATGGCCACCATTGCCTTGCTTGACCTAGGTTTCGTCCTAGTTAGCACTCATCAGTCAACAAGGCGTATCTGCAACCATGAAGGAACTTATGCCTCTATAATTACATATATATATCTATGATACTCTAGAAGAATCGTCATTGACAATAATGATGCGTTTTTAAATAATATCGATTTAAGATCAATGGAATTGCAGTTCAAGGGAGATGCGTAATTTACAATAAGCATTGAAAATGTAATACTAAATAGAATAACATATGAAACTAATAAAATGGCCTACAATAAATTAAAGATGGTTAAAACGCAGATGACCAAGTTATGGAAAACGTCTTTACCAACATCTTTCAGACACTCAAGTGATGCTTAATGTAGATTCCTTCAGCTTCAGCAAAATGTAACAGCCAAATTCTTGAGGCACGATTAAGTTTAGATAACTTTGTAAACATCAATTTGTAGCATCAATTTCTGACCTGTATCCACGAGTTGAGGTATAATAAAGGTATGAATGAACCTTGTTTTTCCTTGCCTAACCACGCAGAATGGTATTTGGAAATCCCATGATAAACAGGCCTCACTTTGCGCCCTGTGAGAGTGGCTCCACAGGAGCAGTCAACATGATAGATACACATAGAAGAGGCAAAATTAGCCAGTTCACTTTTAACTCTTGAATATAAATTAAGGGGTGGTTTCAAGGAGACAGTGTACTTCAGTGGTACTGAATGCTCTTTTCACCTCATTCCGTAAGCGCTGGATTATAATTTCACTGATGTTAACACTGAGGTAGTGTGGCTGAAAAAACAAGGCCTTTTCCGAAACTGTTGGTACTTTGGATCTCCTTGGCTTTGGATTCATATTCCTACCGATGAATTACTCTATGTAATTGTTTAATAATATGGAACCTAATGCCTAATGAAAAAGAATTACAATTAACTGTTCCCAGAACGACGAAGACTTTGTTCATGTGATAAAAGTGATCTAAATCCGAATTTAAATATTTGTAAGCCACAATAACAGTTTGAACACTTTTGTGATTCATTCGAACCCTGTCTTCAACATTACATTTTTGAATGCATCTCAATTTCGATATGTTATAAACTGCGTGGCATAGAGTACACTACCTATTAGATAGAAATATTACTCATTAGGCGTGAATTCTCTTCACTTAGTCATTAATTGTGCATTGTGAGTTGTAAAGGGAGTACATAATGTCATATTATCTTTTTTCATCTCAAAGCTACTCTGAAGATGAAGCTCAACGTTATGCCAAATGACTGGTACATAATAAATATTGGACAGATTGGATATTATAGAGTTCATTACGTTGATAATAACTGGGAATTGCTGACAGATGAATTACTCAAGAATTTCAAGGTAAGTTGGTTTAAAAGTCTTAATTCATAATTAACAGTGACCATTACAGAAAAGCCTCAAGTTACAATGGCCTTTTATTGAGTCATTCACTTATAATCACTAACACATTCTGATTAGATACGAATCTGTTTAGTGACCTACGTTAAAGTGAAGACAAGTGGCTGACAACATTCTGTAAGTGTATTCTATGTGAATTATATTACATGAGGAAATATTCGTTATGTTGACACTTATGAATAAGGAAAAGACAGGAAACGGGCTGTATGGAGAGAAAGCGGGTGTTCGACTGAGATATGTATGAGGTAACATGTTGGATATACACGATATCTTGTAATTTTATTACTACCTTGTAAAGAAATGCAAACGTGTTAATTGAAGGACGAATATATAAATGTCTACGGATTGATGCCAACTCAGCCGCCTTACTTCATGATAACAATGTTCATTTGATTTCATCAATCCTTTCAGCTGTATCCATAATAATTCCAAGATTTCTTCCCGACAGAAATCAGTCCTCTTCCAGAGTCTCTAATTCAACCATAATTCATAAATTAGAACAAAATAAAAAAGGTTAGACGTCGACATTAAAGAAAAGATTCCTGCATGATTTAATACGTGTTAATGATTAGGAGGTATGATGCACGAGAATGTAAAATGTTAAAAATGTTGACCAATTGATTTTACTTCTGAGAATGTTTCTTGAAAAGAATAACTACACAGTTTGATGGACAACTCCCCAATGGAGTAGATCTGTGCAGCTGCAAAATGCAATAGTTAAAATTTCACGGAATACCGAAATCTCTTTATCAGAAATACTTGGAAGATGGTAGTTCATATTGCATAAGCCATATATTTACAAAAATACTTTGTTTGCCGAAAGATGTTCATTTAATTTCAAAATACAGAAACAATCTGAGTTGATGATGTGCTTGTCGTGTATTCGATTCGTGCTGAGGCAGTGGATGAGAATTCCTGAAGAATCCCCTTATAGTATGGAGAATCCTTTTGCAGTTTCTTGATTTTCAGCTCTCCTGCAGTTAATGTGTGTTGCGTCGTGAAACAAAAACATCAACTTTGAAATAATTTGAATCTTCACAGATATGACACTCGAAGATCATTCGAAATTTCTGTTAATTCACAATGGTATATTTTCTATTTTCAGAGCATTCCACATTCTGCACGCCCACAAATCATCGGTGATTTATTCCATCTCGCGAAGTAAGTGATCACCAACTGAACGAAAGTCATAGAATAAAATATGCCGAAGGAATGATTGATTGATGGGTAGTAGATAGGCTAACTGTACACCTCGAATTCGTTCTCTAGACTACCCTATTATCTGGTAGGCGATTTGTTGTCATTAGGGGACAAAATGTTGTTATACTGGTTCATAGGAAACATCAGATATCTTCCTCATTTGTTCCTATTTGTTTCGTGATTTCATAGAGGTCAAGAACAGCGCCTACTTAGTATTTTAAATAATCTTAACTGTTGACAGATGCATTCACAGTAAATCACAGGCAGTTCGTCTTGCATTTATTTACCGAAATTCTCAGATCTAATGGTGTAATGCTAAAGCATTAATAATAACATAGTTATGAGTTTACACTGCAGATAATTTCTGCAAAATTTACACCCATATGCGTCATTCTAAATGGAAGAAATTATAGCCTCGACGAAGTTCATTTAGAGGTGAAGTAGTAGCCAAGACGTTCCTACTTCAATTGTGTCGTTTCAATAGGAAGTACAAAGTGTATCTGAGTGTACAGTATGTTGAAATTTTATTTTTTATTTTGATTTACAGCTTGATTCCACACCGTATTTTCAGTACAAGTGTGGAATTTTCAGCATGGATATCGGTAGCCCAAATTCAGGCCGACCATAGATATTGGGTGTGCGCCGGCAGGGGATCGGACCCTGGACCATGTGCATGGTCGGCGAGAGTCCTAACCACTGTGCCACCGTTAATAGTTAGATTAAATCTGCTTATATTTCTCCCATCACTGGTATGATATCTCAGACAGTGAGTGTAGGACTGCATTTTTGTCCAAAATTAGTGTAAATGTTTTCCTCCAACATTGCACCTTGCTTATTTTGACCTTCTTACTGTCATTAGTAAATAGTGATACATTTAAACAGTTATCTATTTTTCAATGTTTCAAGGAAAACAAGGCACTTCCGAAACTCAGAATGTTTACATACGCCATATTGCCCCGGAAACTATCAACAACCTGTGGGATTGTTAAGGTGAACTAGATTTTGGAGTTGTTGTTCATATTCAAGATAAAATATACAGATACAGATATTTTTGTTTCTATGAGATCTCCACTGGAGTTTATGAGAAGTACATACTGAGTGCCACCATTCAAAATGACAAGAGTCTATAAGTCTGAGGCTGAGATAGTTTGTGTTGATCACTGACAGTTTGAAAACCAATGGAAGACGAAAATTCAGAGTGCATCGAACAAAGGACTAGATGCATGGCACCTAGTTACTACTATGTAGTGACCAATCCAAGTATAACTGAAAATCTCTCATATTTTCCACTTTCTTCCAGTCATGGTAACGTATCATTCACCACTTTCCTGAACTTGACGAAATACTTAAGCCAAGAGAGGCAATATGTGGCTTGGACAACTGCCGGAAGAGTTCTTCTCCATCTTGACCGTATGCTTCTTTTGGATGAGAATTACGGAGGTTACCAAGCATATGTCCGTCACCTTGTAAATGAAGCCGTGCAGGAGATTGATTGGATAACTGTGAGAGAAGATCGCAATGAAGAGAAACAGTGAGTTATGTCGCTTTCTTATTACTTTACTGGTCACACTACTTATGCATATTTGCTATGTAAGATACAGTGACATAATCACTGGAATTTCAAAACTGATGAAAACCAAGAAATGTTCAAACACCTCTAATCTTCGAATACTTCCATACATTTGGATGTGGTTGCACTCCTTGAGCTGGGTGATTTAATTATGAAGCTGTAAGAGTTGGACTTGGGATTTACTTCGACCTAACAATAACCGCTCTTACAAAACTCCTTCACCGTTTATGACCTTAATAGTACTCTGCCTACGTGCAAGTACTAAACAACGGAATCAAAGTTAAAAGACTTGAAATGGCAAGTGTAACTGGACCGGAATTGTATTTACACAAAGAGATATGGAATTTGATAAGGAATAAAAATTACACACTTATCTGGAGGTGAGACGGGGGTCAGCTCGAAGAGTGTACTAGGTGAAAGTACAGCGAGAGAGCGAAACCGAAACCGTACAGGAGGATCAGGCATACAAAAAGTGGAAGTTGGGTTAAAGGTCAGGTTGCGTTCATTCAAACAAAAGTTCAAAGGTACATTGTACACTACAAAGCTTTCGTTGTTTTTCAAGAGAACATGTTCAGTTCAAGATTCACAATTATATCACCTAGCTTAGAGAAGGCAACCTCATTAAAGTACTCCACCTGAGTCACAAATCTTCTCTAGTACTTCTATAAATCAAACAGAGAAATTGTCCATAATGTTGAAATAAATAGCTTCCCATCATAAAATCGGCATCTAGACGTTAACTACTGACTCCATTTCATGTCATCTAACTAATAACATTTCACTATAAAGCGGAAGAGTGTCTCGTTTCACTTGTAAGAAACTGCTACCTTGATTTGTAACACAAATGCTTTTTGCTTTAATCTGTGACTCCCCCTAATAGTTATACTTTCCAAAATACAATCGATTTACACAAAGTAACTAATAACTATATTAGTTTGTTTATTAGATATATCACACAGTCAGTGAAACAGTCTTACTTACTGGATGACACAGTTTCGAAGAAAATTTATTGTCCACAATCATCTCATCAGTTATAATCACATGACTTCGGGACTTGAGTTTATAGTTTCCTTCGTTCTCTCCTAGTAGTAGTAATTCAGTAATCAGAAATTCAGTAGTAATTCCATAGAAAGAAGGAACCTCAGAAACTACCTCGCGGAGAATTCTTAACAAGGCAGTGATAAAAGTGACTGGCATTCAAACCCACAAACTCGATTAGAAACAAGTTTTGTCGGTTAAAGGAACAATCCTGTGGAGCCTTTAAAACAAAACAATTTAGTTTATCTAATACCCTGCCTGTAATGATTGTCAGGTCAAATACATAGGGAAAAGTGGTAGGAAGGAGTCGGTCAGAACAGCAGAGTAGAAAAACCTAGCAACCTAGATTGGTTGACCTGAATAAGATAAGAAATCTGGAGAATACTTTAGCTATATCACTCACTACATGCAGTTACACAAAACCATACAATAAGATGGATGGGATAAGATGACAGTTTTGAAATTTAATGTAACAGCTGGGTGGAGGGAGAGATTGATAACAACGGAAGCTTTGTTTATTGAATCAACTGCAAATATGTGTAATAGGAATGATTCAACACCTACATAGCTGGACATCTGAAAAATTCTACTACCCCTACGACCACAAATAGAAGCGAACAAGGAAAACTATAAAACTCAAGTTTCAAAGTCATGTGATTATAATTGATGAGATGATTATGGACAACAATAGATTGTGTTCGAAACTGTGTCATCCAGTAAATAATACTGTTTCACTCACTGTGTGATATATCTAATAAGCAAACTAATATGGAATCATTTACTATCACAGTGCCTAAGTTTTACACATATATTAACTAATAACTATACTCACTCACTCACTCACTCACTCACTCACTCACTCACTCACTCACTCACTCACTCACTCACTCACTCACACAGTTTTGTGTTTCATTTAATAATTTCTGAGTTTTTCCTACCTGATAGTTCACTGGTAAAGTTCAATATAAAGAAGAGGCCTTTAGAGATGAATTACCCTCTGTAGCGATATCATTCTTGAGTTGTAAAATGCAATATACCTAAAACACTGTCAGAGTAAGAAAAGAAAAATTTTCAAAGATGTATCACTAAGATTTTGAGTTTTCTAGATAAACATCGAGATTCTGAAGAAAATTGCTCAATACAGAATCATTAGTCAGTCAGAGACTAAAGTGGAATTAAATTGTTAAATAGACTCAAATAACATAATTGACGGGAGTGAAAAGAGTTAAAGTAAAGGTCTGACCAAGTTCGCTGTCATCAGGAGTAGAGCTATAACAGTGGGGAATAGATAAAAGTGATTAGGAGTAAAATTTTTAGCTGTCGATAATTTTCAATTACTCATGATGATTTTAGCGATGCAGCATGTTTTAGCATCAACTGACACTGGAATAAACTTTTAGTCACTTACTGTCCGTCATCTTTGTGCTCTATATTCCGTTATCAATAACTTCAAACTCTTCAAAATGGTTGATTAGCATTTTATTTCTTCTCTCCTTTTGTTGTTCTTCATCTTTAGTTTGTTACGCGGAACCTTGAGCCAAATTGCTTGTCATGTTGAGCATGAATTATGTCTACACAATGCTCGAGTATTATTCACAATATGGATGTCGGCGCCTGAGATAAATCCGTGAGTTATTGAAGAAACATGAATTTTTATGGTGATGTATAATGAGACAGTCGCCTAGAAATTTGTTTGAATCGATGTGGAGGGGATCTGAAGAACAGTAACAAACATTTTCGAGATGTCTTGATTAAGACAGGCTGTCTAGATTGTTCCATGTATTTAGTTTTGGACAGCATTCCATTACTTACCATTATTTGTGGGGAATATAGTGACACTTTCCAATATAAAGATGGATAGCTGACATAATTTCATTAGGCAGGATCATTTAGTCTAAATAAATGTCAAAATATTTCAACGGTGCAGATGTCTATCTCCCATTTATGCCTTCGATTCTGAGGCACGTTTTATTGATCAACCAACGAATCTGAACACTTGCTCATTTTAGGATCTCTTGAGATAAGTCAAACGGTAAAGACAGTCATTAATGTGACATGAATTTGATAACTAAATAGAAAGATAAATGAATGCCAGTGAAGAATTCTCACGACTGACGGACATTCTGGTGTTATTGTATCCATTTCTCGTTATTTATGTGTATATATTACTCGTAAACATATTTTGAGCAGTCGGTGTACCACAGCAGAATAAACATTATTGGAGTATGAAATTAAAATATGTTTCAAGAGAATTTCATACGAACTCCTTTCTTTGACAAACCTCAACTTGTCGCTCACATATTATTGAAATATCTGGACGAACTTGATTGATTGATGATGAAGTGGCTGATGGATTACCTGTTCATAATAGATGTACCGATTTGGCCTTCAGTTGGTCACAGGATTTCATCATGAGCTGACATCGTTTAGAGAACCATTGGAAAACCAGGTGGAAGTACTGGAAAGCCAGCTGTTCCGTCAGCCTAGTTTACGACTCTTCATTTGCACGCACCTACTGGGGTTGGAACCCAGGTCGTTCTGGTTGCAAGACGAGCTGGTTCGTAGACCATTGAGCAACTGGGACCCGATATAATGGCCAATTCATGACAGCTCATGATGAAATCCTGTAACCAATCAATCAAATCCCTCCAAACCAATACTTGGCCTTCAATTAATAATGTCAAATATTTGACCCGACTACGTCCTCAAAATATGCATTCTTCATAGATGTAACTCTCTGAAGTAAGCTAAATTTCCTCTCCATAATCCATCAGCTGTAGTTATGGTAGTTACCGCATGCAGTAAGCTCTCTGTCAAGCAAATCTAATGTTAAATGGCGTAGACATTGTTGCGAAATACTTCAAAAAATACTAAGTAATCTGTTTACAGGCAAGTTGCAACACAAACTTCGAAGAAACACTGGAGAAAAGGCGGTAATGACCAAAAACTGGCGTGTTGTGGTTTGAAAGCAGGACACCTATGCTTTGTGTTCTACTGTATAGCTAACCACAATTTAATAATAATAATACTTTATTTCACACAATATGCGAACATAAACTATAAAAAATTTCAGCGTATTAAGTTCCAAAATGCTTTTTTTGTTGAAGGAGGATTTACATGTAAAGTTATAATCTGAAGTATATCTCCATTTCTTTGAAGAATTGCATTGCGTTTACTTAGAAGCAAGTTCAGTCAGCGCTGAAGTTCATGTATAGGTTATTTGATATAGATCTGGACGATGAAAACAACGATAAATCCAGATGAAACTAAGCACTTTGCTGGAAAGCGATTACGGTAGCCCAGTGATTTAAACAAGCCGCCATAAGTTCTTTATGTCAATTAATCACAGTCGCAAAAGTGTCTGGACAGTAGTAAAGAGACAGTTGTTTATGATAAAATCTGCGGTATAATTAAATACCATCATAACATATCAAAATGCAAAATTACCTCAACAATCCCGTTAAGCATCTATACAGGTGAAATCAGTTCTCAGATCCGGGAGAAGTACCATACAACAGAATTAATTAGTCAAAATCAGCTGTATAAAGTACCTGGGAATCAAGAAGAATATTCCTAACAAGGTGGGATAAAAATTCCGTCTGGAAGAATCACCCAACAAACAGTTCTCGAAGACACTTCAAGTTCAGAATCACCTTGACTCTCTCGAACATAATCGCAGTGGAAAAATAACACATTACAGATGTCATAAAACAATCACAAAGAGAAGCATAAAAATTAGAGATTGAACAGGAAGAAAGACAAATAATGGGGATTATGTCATCAGACAATATGAGAACGTCAGAACAGTGGTGGACAGTCTAGAGGAAATAGAGATAATAATCATTGAGTTGGTTGGAATGTTTAAATAAGTAGCTATGTCGTAAATTGATCATTCAGGAGAGATTTTCCAGACATTTATCCTTATGAAAAGGTGGAACCATAATTAACATCCGGTTATTATCATCAAGTGAGATAGTTAGTTAATCAACCCGATTCAAAATTTGTCTTCTTTGATTAGATTATGTTGCTTATTCTATCCTCTGTTAACTCTGAATACACATTCCATAGCATACCGCCTGGTTTGAAATCAGCAGTCTACTGTACAGCTATCCGATTTGGTGGGCAAGCAGAGTGGAAATTCCTCAGAAGTCAGTACAATGTTAATGAGACAGGAGATGTTGAAAAGGAAAATATCTTGACAGGATTATCTTGTTCCCGTGATATATGGACAATGAAACTGTAAGTCGATATAATAATGACAGCAATAAATTCACCCGATGTTTGTTCATTTAAAACGAAGAAAGACTGGACTATCTATCAGGAATCATAATTTCACCTCATGCCTTTCAATTTAGTCGAATAATCAAGTTGAGATTGATTGTGTTCAATTCACTGTCAAAATTGTTATCAGTTAAGTATCATTTTGTAATGAACTGTTTATGTGAAACAAAATAGTTGATAGGGTACCTGACCTAATCAAATAATCTAATAATTTTTGGTGATCATGATGATGGCCACCGAGTGAATTGTGAGGAATGTTTAGGAATCAGGGTTTCAATAATAAAAATAACGAAAGATTTAAGGTTTAAATTCACAGAGAATCTAATTTCAGAGGGAATAACTTGGCTGTAGGCGAAATGTTTTCAATAGAGGATGCAAAATACACAAAGAACTTCGGTTAATAAGAAAGAATCTACATGGAGACACGGAATAACCAAACTACTGCTGCTAGACGCAATAGAACCTCTTGACTTGATGAAGCAGTAACTTCTCATAGTCTTCTTCCTGTCTTCTGCTACTTTTCGCCTTCTTCCTCACATTCCTGTTCTCCTTAAATGTGATGACAACTATGAAACTCATCGTTTCAGTTGACAACATAACACAAATGCGACATTCAGGTATCAGGTTTGTAGGTATTGAAAGAGACGAAATGAATTCCTCTATATTAACTGTCACATTCTGATGGCGATGATGATGACGTCACTGTCTCCTCCTTTTGTTCACATCCCAGATACTTTGAATGGATTAAACAGGACAGACAATACTGGTCGGTGCTTCCTGATTTTGCAGTCTCTCCAATTGGTAATAAAATGTTGTGGGACTATGTGCATGAAATGGTCAAATCTTTGAAAACCGAGTGAGTTAAGCTTTCGGTGCATTTTGAATTTACTTTAATATTTATGTATGACATTTATTTGAACAGACGATCTGCCATTCACTTGTGACATTTGCATTTTCCCTGTTGATTCTTACACTTTTGTTCATATTTTTATGACATTTTGCCTGACCATTGTTGAGGGTGATTAGGTGACTCAACGTAATATGACATTAGTGGAGTTGAGAAAATGAGTTACGAGAATGTAACTGGTGAGTTTGTGAGTTGAACTCATTGACCAATTTAAGAAATTTAGAATGAGCGAAATTCGAAATGAATAATGTAATGTGGAACTTTAGGGAGTGGACATTGATAGGAGGGTATTTTCGATGATCATTTTCAATAATTGATCCAATGACAAAATCAAGTATCAAAATTTATGGTATCTATTCTTCCTCCCTTCGGTTCTGAGTGGAAAATAGGGCGTCAGCATCACATCTCCCATCCAGTCTGTCCTCTGCAGTCTTTTCCAGCTGGATAAAGGGAATTAATTTAGTCTATTTCCATTTCTCATACCTTTCCAAATGCATTTTAAATACTGGCTTCACTGAGTTGCCGTGGGGTCACCAATATCCCCCGTTGTGGCAGATATATTCATGGATAGGTGGGGCGATTCAGCGACTGAAACGTTCAGCGTCAACCTAAAAGTATGGTGGAGATATGCAGATGACACATACACTGTACTTAGAACACAGGATATAGATGGATTTTTCGAACATATCAACTCAAATGTGGAGGCAATTCAATTCACTTATGAATTGGAAAGTCAGGAAGTGGAGAGCTTCCAATGTTAGATTGTAGCGTAGAAAGGAAAGAAGATGGGAGGTTAAACACTAGTGTGTGTTTACAGGAAACTCACACATTCAAACAGATATTTAGACTTCCGATCATCCCATTCTGTCAGTGAAAATAGGATTGGTGAAATGTTTAAGTGACAGAGCACAAAAAACTAAGTAGTAGTACCAAGAAAAATCTAAGACAGGAAGTGAGGCATATAAGAGAAGATTTGAAACTTAATAATTACTCGTATATGTTAATCAGGAAGTATTTAGGAAAATGTAAAAATAAAATTAACAATAATAATAGTAATGATGGTAATAATAATAATATTTATTTTATTTTTGATTTACAGCTTGATTCCACACCGTATTTTCAGTACAAGTGTGGAATTTTCAGCATGGATATCGGTAGCCCAAATTCAAGCTGACCATAGATATCGGGTGTGCGCCGGCAGGGGATCGAACCCCGGGCCATGTGCATGGTCGGCGAGAGTTCTAACCACTGTGCCACCGACGCATGATAAAATGCACAGACTGGTGATTACACTGACAATAGGGGATTTAAATCATCAGTAGTAACTCCATACAAGGAAGGAGCGTCAGAAACCACCTTACACAGAATTCTTAACAAGGCAGGAATAAAAGTGGCTGGCATTCAAACCAAGCACAAACTCAATAATGATTAAGCTTTGTCGGTCAAAGGAACAATCCTGTGGAGCCTTTAAGAAAAAACAATTTAGTTTATCTAATACCCTATCTGCAATGATTATCAGGTCAAATACATAGGTAAAACTAGTAGAACATGGGTAGTCAGACTAGCCGAACATAAAACCTAGCAGCGAAATATAGATTAGTTCACCCGAATAAGACAGGAAATTTAGAGAATAGTTCAGATATACCACTCACTACGTGCAATTACACACAACCATACAATAGGATGGATGAGACAAGATGGGAGTTTTAAAATCTAGTGTCACAGGGTGAAGGCAGAGATTAATAACTGACTGAGGCTTTGTTTATCGAATCAACTGCAAACACGTGTAATAGGAATGATTCAACACCTGTCCAGCTGGACATCTGGAAAATTCTACAACCCTAAAGACGACAAATAGGAGAGAGCAAAGAAAACTATAAAACTCAAGTTTCTAAGTCGTGTGATTATAATTGATGATATGATTATGAACAATAATAAATTTTGTTCAAAACCTCGTCATCCAGTAAATAATACTGTTTCACTGACTGTGTGATATATCTAGTGAACAAACTAATATGGAATTACAGACTACCACAGTGGCCAAGTTTTACACATATATTAATATGAGTGTAATTCATTCAACCTATTTTCAAATGGTTCCTCTGAAATGTGTAATGCGCATATTTGGTATCACTCACACAGAGCACATGTGTATGGGTATAATACAAACTGTCACTGTTAGTCGATGTCGTTCTGTTTTGTGTAACTACAGACAATTGCCATACGCAGAGTCTGCCCATTTTCTCTATATACCTCGCTGCAACAACAAAAGAAAATTCTTATCAGGTTCATGTCACTGACAAAAAAACTGAGCAATAGCACTGAGTAGTTCAACTAAAAACCTAAACGATGAAATGAAACAGATAGAAGTGGCGTTGGTGTTAAATAACTAACTATACTATAAAATTCATTAGGAATATCAGAAAAGGTGAAAAGTAAAATAAAAAATAATGGTGAAACTAATAATGATAACATAAATAACAAAGAATACAAGGCATCTACAGTTTTACCCTATAAGTAGGGGACATCTGAGATCCTATGCAGGATTCTTAATAAAGCAGGAATCAGGGTGGTATTCAAACCTTAAAACTCCTTGAGGTAAGACAAGCTCTGTAGGCTAAAGGACCCTGTCAGTTGTCTCAATTATACAAAATAATATAATTTACAAAATACCTCACAATGAATGTAAGTGGAGTCAGCTACATAGATCAGTCAAACTAGTAGATCAGTTAGGAGTAGTGAGATTATCAGAACATAAGAATTTAGCTAAGTGCAGAATGAATGATCCCACCAGCAAAGATGAGTAATTTAGAAAACAGCTCAGCAGTCGCACTTCATGCATTAACACACAACCACACAATAGGGTGGGACAGAGTCAAAATTCTAAAAGGTAATATAGGTAGGTGGAGAGCGAGAGAGATTGATTACTGAATCCTGCCTGGTTCATAGAGTCTACTACACCCAACACATGCAATAGAAATGACTCAACGCAGATACCAGAGATATGGAAGATATTATTACCACAAGTTAAATCAGATTAGGATAATAAATAATCTTAAAATTCTGTTTCAATTCACGTATTTTTACTGTAAAAAAACCTCTTATTTCCCATCTGATTGTATTTGATCAATAACACCCATATTAATACTTCTGAATGTACATTATCTCATATTGATTTTCATATAAATGTCTAATCATCAGTTTTTACCTTTGTATATAAATGAAGCCAGAAAGTTGTGTGAGTGACCTGATATGATTATGAGCAGTGATAAATTGTGCTCGAAACGTCATTAGTTAACATCACTGTATAACACTGTGTGATTTATCAAAGTAAAATCTTATCTATAATGGAGTTATACTCTACCACAGTGATCAAGTTTTGTCCTTATAAAAATAAAAACATGCAACTTGAAAACTTCCATTGGACTGTTATCCCCTGTTGTTCTGGAGGATATAAATTGTCTTTAGTTGACTTTTATTGGAGAGATTGTTGAGAAGATTTGATAGAATATAGAATAATAATGCTTCACGTTTGATCACGGACTGATGTCAGTTAGTTAGAGTATCATTGACAGCCAGGGAGTTCCAGGCAACTGTTTCTTTTTTACTTTTGTGCTCTTCACTAGATCTCGTCAACTGGGGTTAGAAGTCAGGACCTTCTGGTTACAAGGCAAACATGTAGGCCACTCGATAACGGTTTTCAATGGTCCTCTAATTGACATCATTCTGTGGTCCAATTTAGAGGAAAGTGAACCCCCACAAATGAACTTTTGAAGCATAATGGAAGATGGAATGTCCATTCTTTGCAACTTGTAACTGAGAGATTTTTTGCGTGCGAATTGCAAAACATTAGATGGAAAATTACCAAGACAAGAGTCAGTAAAATAAAATTACAAACTGCATTACTAATTTTTTGGGAAAATTCGAAGTCATGAAGAACTGGTTGACAATAGCACTGTTGGCGTCAAGCTACAGCGGATCACATATTTACCGTCTAAGTATTGTCATTTATATCTCACACTTTGAGTTGCTGCGTCTTTTCCATCAACAGTTTTGGTGACTACATCCTTCACAATAATATTTCTATGTGTGCTAGTGAAGCCAGTAACCTCGATATGACCACACAGAAAATATTTCACTTGGAATGGCTGTCATCGAGTTAATAAAACTTAACGATTTTATGAGTTTTCATACAAAATTGTTCTTGAAATCAGAGTTTCAGTTCTATACAAATGTATTTAGAAATAAGCAATACTCTGACGAGTTTATAACTGAGTTAAAAAACTCCAACAAAATGGCTAGATGTACATATTTTGGACGTACACATTGAAAGCATAATAAAGGGGACATCCGTCTGAGCAAATAGTGAAGGTATACCTGAGTAATGACTGGCGTTTAAGGAAAACCTCAGTTACAGATGACTGGAACTAATTAACTCATAATTACTAAACGTAGCATATTCAACTGTAGCTGCTTATACTGCGGAAATGTTTCAATAAGTGACCTCTAGTTTAATTAAATGTAAACTATTTAACCTAGTGATCAAAGCCTCTAGAGAAGTTGATTAAATCGAATTAGTTCTAATAAATGATCCGTTTATTTCTTTTACAGCATGGAAAATTCAACACGTTCTCCAACTGAGATGTGAGTTCTATGATGATTGATTTCCATTGCATTAAGAATTCATACCAACTGTTAAATTTGATTCTCAGAAATTTATTTAACTTTGAAACATTTTAGGGGTGTTTGTTGTGTGCGATTCTTCCTTGAACAACGTCCCTATTCTGCAAATTACTTTGATAATCATACACTGATGACTGTACTATTTCTGGATATGTGACAGTCTAGATTTACAATGGGCTAACGGCTTATCTCTTCTTCCCGGGAAAGGTGATTTTCGTGTTTGTCATGTGGATTTATGTTTATGCTGATTATCCACAAGGGAAAATAATCACTGTCATTGTTCGTTCTATGGATGCAACGCAGTACATAAATTCAGAATCCCAAATATCATGAACACGAAAGTGTTGTTTAAATGGAATCTTCAAGTGCGGTTGGTAGAGCCATATTTAAAATCTGTTTATGGCTACTGGTTATAATTGGTAAACTCACGGAATCCTTCTAAGTGAAGATGGTAGTAAGACAAGCTAGCTGCCTCCAATGATTCTCCCGATTGCGGTAGACTGGATAATGCAATAGACAGCAGTCAACGAGGAAACAGGCATAAAATGGACTTACACAAAAACTTGGAGGATCTGAACTTCGTCGATGATATATGTTGGATTTCCCACAAACTGGAAGATATGCAAGTGAAAATCAGCAAGTTGGATATAGAAGAAGCCTTCAGAGGAGATAGGCCTTCAGGTGAACATAGAGAAAACAGAAGTGATGATGAAGATTCCTGGCTGCGAGGAACAGCAACGACCACAGCAACAACAACAGACAGCAATCAACATAAATGGGAGAAATCTGAAAGAAGTAACCTCCTTTGCTTACATGGAAAGCATCGTTTTAACTACTGGCATAACTGACGAGGTAATCAAAGCGATGATAGGGAAAGAAGGCAATCTTTCATTACTCTCAAGTCTGTTTGGAGGTTAACAGCACTCAGCATCAAAAATGAGACTCAGGTTTTCAACTCCAATGTGAAATCAGTGCTACTATAAGGGTCAGAGACTTGGCGTGTCTCAAAGGACACTTCGAGCAAACTACAGACGTTCATCAACAGCTGTCCTCGTTCAGTACTCAAGATCAGATGGCTGGCCAGGAAAGATCAGCAATAGGGAAGGATCTCTGGCAATGAGTGAACCAGCTCACCAGGAACCGATTGTGCAACAAATCTGCGAGAAGAAATGGAGGTGGATTGGCGGTACTCTGAGAAAACCACTAAGTGATTTGCACCACACGCTAGGCTGTTGTTGGAGCGGAACCCAAGTGTCAAGCGGCGAGTTGGTCGTCAGTTAGAGGGTGATATGGAGGAGGAAGTGATGTGAAGAGGAGATGAAAGCATGTAGGCAGACGTGGAGCCAGGTGAAAACGTTGGCAAAGGACCGAACGCAATGGAGACTTGTGGCTAAAGCCCTATTTTCCTCTAGAAGCCAAAGGAGAAAATAGTAATAATACTGCTAACAATTAATGTGCAACCTATAAGACAGTTAAATCGCTTCCACTGTGTTAGCATAATTAACTTTATCGCTTTTAATTTCACCTTTACCATGTTGACTTTCATACGCTTTTCTTTTTCAGTGATGAATTCACCAAAGAAGTGATACAGAGTCTTTCTAATCCATATTACAGCTTGAATAACAAAAATGATGGTGAAAAGGTTAGTCAGATTTCAACACGATAATTTTCACTGTTCCTCAAAATACAGATTATAAAATACAGTGTGCATGTGTTAGAAAATTAAATTTAGCATGATTGTGTTGAAAGGTAGAATTATGTGTTCATAAAGGGTAGTACTCGTGACCAATGAGATCCACGAAGTCAGGTAAGAGTACAGTAACTCGCATATAACATTGACTGATGACTGCAATGTATATACACCACGAATTGTTAGAAGTTTGAATTCATGGACTGGTTGTCATGTCGGGATCAAGTGGTTGAATAGGTTATGAAGTCACTCTGTAACCTGAAGGTCCTGTGTTCCATCCCCAGTAAGTGCTTACAGATGTAGGTGAGTATCCCTAAGGAGTCCCAAACTTGTATGGAACAGCTGTCTCTATTGGTGTTTCAGTGGTTCTGAGACTGATAAACTGCGGATCTGTGCAGAAATGATTCATCTTTCAACCAGCTACATGAATGCCATGACGCAGAGAAACACAAATTAATTGACATCACAGCAAGTGACGCTACTTCTTTGTGGTCTAAATAATTTACGTCCATTAATATAGGAGCTATTAAACATGAACTGTTGCTAGATTTTGGACTTTTCACTGTGGGATGCAATCATGTTGTTTTGGTATCACCAAGTGGAGTTTGTATTTGACATTTACAGTTGAAAATTGCAACTACAAAATACTCCGTAAAACTCATATATTATGAATAGTCGCACTAATTTTAAATTGTTTGAAAACTGTTTCATACCTGTCAGATGCAATTATGATTAAGTATTCTGCTATTGGAAATCAAAGTTAAATTTTAAACGAATTTCCATAAATCTGCTCAACCCACACTGGAGTGTGTACAAATTAAATGAAGTGAGAAGTGATTTAATGCAAATGTTTGTTCGAGTGACAAAATGAGAAGGTAACTTCAATTCACCTCTTTGTAATGATTATAGATATGAGTGCCTACAATGAGTTGTGCTGGAATAGTGATAGACTTATCAATAATGTATCCCTGTGTGTTATTTCAGATAAATATCATTGATATGAGATCATGCTTAAGTACCATAGTGCCTGAACAAAATATTCTCACTTTAAGTTCGATTTATTTATGCAAATAATTATAAGCTACTTAATTGCATAAATAGTAGCCGATGTCAATTTGAGTCATTATTTTTGATTCCCCATGAATTGACATAACTTATTCTGTTATTTAAAATCTAATCTTGCATATATATATATATATATATATATATATATATAGTTCTTGAGAAGTCGTCAAAAATAACTTTCACGAATGTAGTTGATCGCCTGTAGTGTTTGTGGAAAAGGAACATTTTCAAAATGTCCTCTGAATATGGCACCTATAGAGTAATAGTTCCTCGTGCAAAAGATTTGTTGATGTTCAGTCACACGGAAGATGGGAAGTATCTTGCATTTGGAAATCTTGGTAATAGCACAAGGTGAACCGGTTGTATACTTGAGTCCTGAATGGACTAATTACACTTCATCCCCATCAAATTAGTCCAGAGATCTTGGTGGTTTTTGTGAGGTAGTTGGAGACATTCAGCAGGAAGTCTTGGACCTAGGTTTCGTGCTTGTCAAATGATTGAATTCTGTCTACGCCAAAAGAAGAATGAGACACATGACACTATTTACTGCCTAGTGTCCAAACAAAGCATCCATTGAAGTCTCATAGAAGATCAATCACGATAATGAATAGCTCAATAGTAGTAATGTCTTTGATTGAAGCAGTGGGTGACTGTAGTTTAGTACCCTAACGATGCAAACTGCACCGTGATAGCAAGCCAACTGGCATGGTGACCACGCTGCAAACTTTACTGATAGAATTCAGTTTGCATGAAACGAAGAACAGGACAGAGGAGATTAGCCAGTGCCTGGTGTTTAATCAGATATCTTATAGATATTGTGTGATTGTGCATCAGAACTGAATAAATAGTATTAGTGGACGATAAATGTACATACTCACAAGTGAAAGGCGAATACATGCGCCTTCATTTCATTACTGTAGAGATTTTCATATATTCTTCCTTGAAATATGTTTTTCTATAGTTTGGTTTGTAAGGGTTAGTTATGTTTTGCGAGTTGATCACGGATTGATACCAGTTAGAGAACCATTGAAAAACAGCATTGGAGTACTGGACAGCTGTTTCATCCTAGTCTGGGAATCATTGGCAGTACGCACCCACTGAGATTCGAACCCAGGACTTCCCGATTACACGACAAGCTCGTATACCATTCAGCCACTGGGACCCGATTCACTGGCTCATGAATTCTAACTTCTACCAATTTGTGATTTAGCTCGCTAGTGACTTGCTACAGGATGGAGTTTCCTGGAGTTCTAGTGAGAACTCGAGACCAGTGAGGTCCAGTTAGATGTCACGTGTTTGGATGGATGTCCCACCAACGACAATGGTTGGGGTCGCGCTAAAATCACGAATTGGTAGAAGTTAGAATTCATGAGCCAGTGAATCGGGTCCCACTGGCTGACTGGTATACGGGCTTGTCTTGTAACCGGGAGGTCCCGGGTTCGAATGCCAGTGGGTGCGTACTGCCAATGATTCCCAGACTAGGATGAAACAGCTGTCCAGTACTCCAATGCTGTTTTTCAATGGTTCTCTAACTGGTATCAATCCGTGATCAACTCCTAAGAATATGTTTTTCATAACTGTAAACATAAACATTACACATCTTATTTCCTTTACAGATACTGAGTACAGAGGCTGATTGGCTTCAGTTACCACAGAATCATCCACTGAAACGTGAATTGTACAATTTGCTAACTGCCTCGAAGCGAAATTTGAAATGGCTTGACACCCACCTCCATACAATTTTACGATGGTTGGAAGAAAACGTTCCTCAAACTGCAGAAGAGGTCTAGAAATGTTACTCAGTGTGGAGAAAATCGTCTCTGATTCCTACTTGAACTATATAACGTGAATTAAATTTGGCTGTTCTGCTTGATGCCCATGATCTTCTCTGTTGACTAATTTTTCATTTGAGTTCTAGGAGTCTTTATTTTCACATATCTCGTTAGTGATATTTTCTATGAACGCTGTAACAATTCAAAAGTTTTAATTAATGTGTTTCTCCTGATTAAATATTTGAGGTGTAATTCCTTTCTGTATGTGATAATTAATAGATACTCCTTTCGATATTGAATGAATTTGAGTTTGTTAGAAAGAGAAATGCTCACTACTGTTAAAAAATTTTTTTTATCCCTTCACGTTCCCAGTGGAACATAGAGCTTCAAGCTAGAGGCTTGAGGTTTCTGTAGCAGTTTTTTTTTGAATTTTTATAGGATGATGTTGCTAGCCTCATACCCAACCTTTCCTCTTTACCAAATTTCGTACTACTGGCTTAGCAAGGTAAAGGAGTGCGTCTGTGGCCGGGGATCGAACCCCGGACCATGTGCATGGTTGGCGAGCGTCCTAACAGCTGTGCCACCGACGCCTTCACTACTGTAAGTCACTTGTAATCGAAATGCTTGAAAACTGTCCTAACCGCGTCTTTTCGGTTATGTATTGTAAAAAATGGTGTGGTGTAAGGTAAGCAGTAGGAATACGTGTCATTACAGAAAGATGACGTGCAGACTGTATGAGAGAAAATAAGTAAAATGCTAACCGAGGGTTTAAATGTTAATTTTATGGAAAAGGAGTTAAAAAACGGTCCTTATGATAAGATGCATACAATAATTATATTAAATTGTGATTGTGAACAGTTGAGAACGAATTCCTTGAAATGTCTTTCATAGTATGTATGTTTCCTCAAGTGAATAGGAGAGAAGAGGGGGAGTGTGTGAGTTGTATTTTACTGGTCCTAGTACAAATTAGCAAGTGTCGGTAACTTAGTAGTAGATAATTGGCCAACCACGGAAGTGGTCCGGGATTCGATCCCCTGTCGTTAAGCTAATCATCAGCTATTTTCTCAAAATCCTTCAAATTACAGTGAAAAATTGCTCATAGTCACCCTGGTATTTAGTGTCCACTAGATTAAATGAGAATACAATGTTCATAGATTTAGAATTTTTCACAGCGTGATATGAAATGTTTGTGCACTATAGCTTAGCTGAAAGCATACGTTATTTCCTGTCAGAAGAAGCAGCAAAGATAGTAAATGAATAATAAAGTTACGTGAGTAAATGATCCTTTTAGAATTCATATTTGGGTGATAAATAAATGGAGTATTTTTGACTGAACACTAGTCAGTAACTAGTGTAATGTGTCTAGTCCTATCTTCGGTACAGACTGAATTCTACCGGTCATGTTTGCAATGTGGCCACCATGCTAGGTAGCTCGCCATCACGGTGTACACAGTTTGTGGTGATATTAGGTGGTTGGAGGCAATCAGCAGGAAGCCTTGGACGTAGGTTTCGTGCTAGTTGGCACTCATCAGTAAGGCGTATCTGCAACCTTGAAGGAACTGATGTCCCTTCTGAGATTCGAACCCGCGTCACCCAGTGCTGCAGTCAGAGACGTTACCACTGGGCTATTCGGGCTCGCGACTGACCTCCTGTACGACTGTAGTGGATATTTTTGATTGCACACTAGTCAGTAACTAGTGTAATATGTCTAGTCCTATCTTCGGTTCAGACTGAATTCTATCAGTCATGTTTGCAATGTCCCACAGGAGGTCAGTCGCGAGCCTGAATAGGTCAGTAGTAACGTCTCTGACTGCAGCACTGGGTGACGCGGGTTCGAATCTCAGAAGGGACATCAGTTCCTTCAAGGAGGTTGCAAATACGCCTTTCTGACTGGTGAGTGCCAACTAGCACGAAACCTAGGTCCAAGGCTTCCTGTGGCCGATTGCCTCCAACCATCTAGTACCAACAAATAAATGGAGTAAATGGTAGGTTGGATGCAATATGTAGATGTTATAATAGCAGGCCCAAAAATTCAAACAGGCCGCCAAGGTCATCATAGGAAGGCTTTATGTAGGAAGTGAGAGGACAGGAGTACGCTGGATCACCGATAAGAAGACTATAGAAGATCTGAACTTTGAGGACGATTTAAATCTAGTGTCACACAAACTCGAAAACCTACAGTCGAAAAACAGTAAGCTGGCAGAAGAAGCAAGTAGCAAATATAGGATTGTAACAACAGAAGACAAAGGCCAGTCAACAGATCGTTTATTAAGGAAATCAACACATACTTATAGCTTTTCATGTACATTATTATAGATTATTGTTAGCAGACAAACACAGTCTTCTGATTGGTTGTTTCTCACTGAAAGTTATTCTTTCATCTCTTTGTGACTGTTTCTTGAATGTCAGATCATCTATATGCTAACTGTATCCGCCTATGCAAAGTCTTTGTTCTTATTTTTCTCACGACCAATATTGAGGACATAAACATTGGCGTAAATTACTGTCTACCAATTTGGCTAGCAGCCAGCTCTCACCACAGGATTTCAGGTGAACATAGAGAAGATTGAAGTTATGAAGTTACCCACCGATCGACAACATATTGAAGATCATATAACTGGAAAGGATAAAACAGCCACAAGCGACTCTAGGAATAAACCAGTCAGAAACCCATGGTTGAACAATTATATCGAAGGAAATGGAGACGGATTAGTCACGCACTGAGAACAATATTGAGTGACATCACATACCAAACAGGTAATCCCCCGAGTGAGAGGTGAATCGACAACGACTAACAAGACGTCAGAGAATGCAAGGGAGGAAATGATAGCCAATAGACAATCTTGGAGAAAGTGGAGATGGATTGGACACTCTCTGAAGAGGCCGCTGGGTGACATCGCGCGTCAGGCCATAGCTCGAGTGGAACCCAAAAGGGAAGCGGCGAATGGGACGTCCAAGGGTGACATGGAGGAGATCGTGTGAAGAGGAGTTGAAACAGTATGGACTAACATGGATGCAAGTGGGAAGTACAGCAGAAGACAGAACCAAGTGGAGACGTGTAGTTGAAGCCCTATGTTCTACTAGGAACCCAAGGGAACAATAATAAGAATAAATAATAATAGAAGACCTCAGAGATGTGTTGATGAAACCCTACATTCCCCTGAGAACTTAAGGGAATAATAATAATGATGATATACGTAACTTCTAATGAAATTGTAAAGTTAAATACCGTCCAGGGAAGTTCGTGAAAAACACGAATAAAAACTAAATGGGGTAATGTCAGCATTAAGTAAAATGTGCTGGTCTGCATATCAGATAACAAGAAATCAAAAAAATTCTGGAACTTAGATTCATAATCCCACATGTTCTACCTGTGCACCTGTCTCTCTCTCTATATATGAATTATTTAAATTATAAATTTAGCCAAGACTTTTGTATATTACACAACAGGTGAAAGAATTGTAAATTTAGTGCTATAGTAATAAAAGGTTTTAAGCAAAATGCTTCAAATTTCAAAGTAAAACTTAATTTAGGACCTCTCAACCAACCTTCCCTTACTTTATGTAATAACATGAGAGGATTGTCCTTTTGATGTATCATGACCAGAAAGAAGAATGAGCTGGAGAATTACCCCATTGGTTTGTCCACACTCTCCTTCTGACACTTATGCTGGGAATATCCAAGAACATATTTGAATAACGTTCTACGAGTACAGTGTATGCATGTCCTTACCTCCTTTGCAGCAAGTGGATTGATACATACACACACCCATACACTGAGATGTTGCCATCAGTAGAACCCTTACTTTATTATATACAGAAACAATATTAGACTTTCAGAAAGTGGGATACAAGGATGCGGGAATGACAGTTTCAGAAATGCTCATAAATATAGAGTATTTATAATTTCTCAGCCTGTTTCACCTTTGAATTTCAGGTTTACAGCCAACATTATTATTATTAATACTGTTTCCTTTAATTCCTAGAGGAACATAGGGCTTCAGCCGTGCGTCTCCATTGTGTTCGGTTCTCTTATAGAGTTTTCATCTGGCTCCATGTCTGCCCACATGCTTTCATCTCCTCTTCACATCACCTCCTCCAAGTCACCCTTGCACTGACGACCAACTCGCCGCTTCTTTTTCGGGTTCCACTCGAGCAGTGGCTTGTCTAGTGATGTCACTTGATGGTTTCCTCAGAGTATGGCCAATCCACCCCCATTTCTTCCTGCCTGTTTGTTGCACAATCGGTTCCTGGTTGATTCGCTCATTGCCAGAGATCTCTATTGCTGATCTTTTCTGGCCGGCCATCTGATCTTGAGTAGTATTGAGCGAAGACAGTTGGCTGTTACTGAAGGTCTGTAGTTTGTTTGAGGTGCTCTTTATGACGCGCAGTGCAAGTCTCTGATCCGTATAGTGAGTAGCATTGACTTCACATTGGAGTTGAAAATCCGGATCTTATTTTTGATACTGAGTGCTGATTACAGCCAACATGTCCCAACATAATTTCAAGTTATGCATATCACTGAGCACTCACTAGGTTCACATGGAAATATCTTGATATCTACTTGTAGAGGCGTTTGAGTGAACCCCCTGATACTATCAAAGGCCTTACTTAATTCACCATTTTTGCATCCTTTGCGTTATACAATTAACCTACTTGCCTGCCGCCTGTCTTATTAATAATAATCATTTGCTTTATTCCAGAAACAGTACTAGTGGTACAGTGTGGAATTTTCAGCACATATCTACAATATTTGCATCTAATTTTATCCAACGTTTAAAAGGAGTATTTTCAAAAAAAAATAAATATAAAGACAACAATAGCAAAAAAACACAAAAATACCAAAAAAATTCGAAAAAAATACCAAGAAGTAGAAAGGAAAACAAATAAATAATATCTCAGAATTGGCTAGTGGAAGCTATGATATGTTAATGCGTGGTGACAGTAAAGCTATAATCATACAAAAAGTTATGAAATGATATTCAAGAATGTTTATAGCCAAGATGGTCAGTTAATTTAACTGAACAACACTAAACAATCATAAAATAACATTTCAGGTTTCGTTTTATTGTCAGGTCTAATGCAGTGTTTGAAGTCGTAGTGTGAGTAATTTTAAGATGGTGATAATGGCGTTCACAACCAATGATTGTCAGTTAATATTGCCGAATAAAAGCAACCGCAAAACTAATATTACATTATGGTTAATGATAGGACAGTTTTGTAATACTCATAGTGCTGACTCTAGCAGAGAACAGAACGCAATGGAGACGCACGGCTGAAGCCCTATGTTCCTGTAGGAATTAAAGGATACAATAATAATAATAGTGCTGATAGAGTCGGAACCAGTGGATACACAATAGAAGGAATATAGTAAAGTACAAAAAAGGAAGCCAATGTTAATAATTTAGGTAGCTAAGTATGTTTGAGAAAGGAGTTCACTATAGAATACAAAATAAGAGAGAAAAAAAAGAGCCTAAAATTATGTTGTTAATAACAAAGCAAGTCATAGGTTTCACGCTTAACATTGTCTCTGTCGCTTAGAACACGGGCCAAGTATGGTATCGTTGAGTTCCTGTACTTGGTTGTACGAGCATAGATTATTTTATACTGATTTCTGGTTCTACCTGATGAGATACAAGGAGAGAGTTAGGGAATAGAGGGTGTGTTGGAGGTCGGAGAGTATGGTTTTAGACCATTTTTCGCATGTATTCAGATGCCTTTCAACTAATGTAGTGACGAACTGACTCAGTTTTACACCACTAGTCCTACTAACCACCTTCAACATCCTTCTCAGGATGGTATAGTCCTTTTTCAGTAGACCAGGAAAGACTAATGGGGAGCAGTAAAGTAGAATAGGTAAGATACAAGAGTTGACAAATTGTGAAAGTAAAGGTTGGGTGATTCCAGATTGTCTAAGTTCCTAATGTAGTAGGTTAGACGGAACACTTTCTTAGAAATCGTTAGGATATGACATGTCCAAGTAAGGTCGGAAGATAGAACTAGACCGAGGTATTTTGCATTAGACTTAGTTTCAATTTTAGTCCCCTCAATGCAACAGGCTTCATGAGTATTTACTAGTGTTTGTAGATCTCGTTTATGCCTAAGGGAGAATTCTCTTTGTTAAACATGTTTGTAAGATATATGCACATATGACAAGTAATAAACATGTATGTGGGTACTGTGATTCCCTTCCCCTTGTTAATAACATTCCTGTTTCCAAGCATTTATATTTTAGCAACCGTTTCGAAACTGTGTGTACCACCAGACTGTTCTCCAACTCGATATTGACAAAATGTCCTTCTGGAGATTGGAGATCCAAGGGATGATTTTTCTTCAGGGTAACAGCCTTAAGGGCATTTTGACGTTTTCTAATGAGAATAATAATAATTTGCTTTATTCCAAAACAGTACTTGTGATACAGAATGGAATTCTCAGCATTTCACTACAGTATAGCATCCAGTTTGTACAATAACAATAAATACAATTTTACATAGATTATGGGTAGTCTCAGGTAGTTTTGACAACAACATATTAGAATGTCGGTAGTAAAGCCAAAAGTGAATAGAATGTTTGAAGGTGTTAGAAAAGTAGATACTATCATATTTACTGGCGTAAGCGGAAAAAAGAAACAAAGCAGCACATAACAGAAAAAGAGAGAATAGGAAAAGAAAGAAAACGTTGTACCTATAAATGATATGAGTTAGAAAGACGAGATCCAGTTGTTCTGCTGACTATTGAATGAATTATAGGTGTCACGCCTAATGCTTTCTTTATCACACAGAACACGATCTAGGTAGGGTATGGTTGACTTTGTGTACTTGCTGGTGCGAACATATAGTTTTCTATATAAGCTTCTGGTTTTGACTGATGAGATGCAAGGGGAGAGTTGTGAATGAAGAGGGTGGTGTGAGTTAGATAAAATGGATTTAGCCCATTTTTCACATGAGTCCATGTGCCTGTCAACCAGAATATTAACAAGCTGGTTAAGTGGCACATTGCCTACCCTGCTGACAAACTTTAACATCCTGCGTAATAAGGTGTAGTCTTTCTTCAGTAGCCCTAGAAAAACTAAGGGGGAACAATAGAGAATAATAGGCAGGATGCAAGAGCTAACGAATCGTAAGAGTAAGGGTTTGGTTGGGTTATTCCAGAATGTCTTAACTTCTTGATGTAGAAGATAAGAGGGAATATTTTCTTAGAAATCATCAAGATATGAGACGATCAGGAAAGATCAGCAGATAGAATAACGCCAAGATATTTAAAATCCGACTTGGTCTCTATTTCAGTGTCATCTATGATGCACACCTTGTGAAAGCTAACCAGTTTGTTTTGGTAAGATTTATGCCTAAAGGTGAAATTGACTGTTTGACATTTACATGGATTTAAGGTAAGACCGTTTTCCTTGGACCACTGACTGATTTCTGATAAAAAGCCATTAAGTTTGGAGCAGTCACTTTGACACTTGACATCGGGGTGAACATGTATGAGGTGACACACTTTTGTTTCATTTCTGTGGAAGAGCACGTTTTAATTGACAGGAATGAAGAAGGTGGCCAGATCCCCTCCATCAGTGTTCACGGAATTCACTTTCAGAAACCATTTTTCTCCAATGTCAGACCGAAATTTCACCAGTTGGATTGGTAAGTTAGTCGCGGTATAAGGCGTAGACATTTACATGTCTTGTCATGTATTATAACAACGGTTTATAACACAGTTAAGATATTTGAATTAAAGAAGTACAAACTCGTGGAAACGAAGTAAAAGTTCCTTATGGCCTTACCAGTTTTGAGGATGATGGTTTTGACAGCATTAATGGATACGAGGATACGTCAGTACGCGCATGCTATCCTTCAACCTCCAATGTGAGATTTAGCAAGACGAACAACATGTCAAAAGTAAAGCGGTAATTTAGATGAGTGAAAGAATATATGTCAAATACCCTTGGAAAGACAGGATCTATAGAAACACACTTTCTTTTCAGATTATGTTTCACATTTAAGGTTGAGGAGTTCATTGAACTATTTAGTCCACGGAAAGTTCCCTCTTCAAAGAAGTAAACTAACCAGTCTTTTGTAATAAATCTGGATAGAGTTATCTGAAGACGAAACCTATCCGAAAAAATGCGACATATTCGCTGATTATATTTTGGTCGATTTGTCTTCTTTCTAAGTAAACAAAAGTAGGCGTTGGTACATGGAATATCGGTGCCATTTCTGAAGCTAACTGACAAGGCTGCTCAGATTTCAGGAGAAATGAGGAAATATGGTATAAAAGAATTAGGGATTTGTGATATTAGATGCAATGGAATTAAAATTTCTAAATTGTTAACTACAGAGTCAGTAGTCTACTCCGACCAACGAGTTGAAAAACAGAAACACACTGAGGTTGTGGCTATCGAATTGTCACCAACAGCATGGAAGGCGTGGAAGGCGACTGGCGCCAGTCTACTCCACGATTGTAACAACAAGATGCAACACGCTTCTATAAACAACGCACATCAACGGGAGAAGGAATACTTCTATAGTCAACTGGAGACATTAGTGAACTGGACAGGACTCTAACGAGATGGTGATATTAAAATCCTAATGCTGATGAAAATAACAGCAGACTGGAAGCAGACAATAGAGGGAAAGAACTCATCAAGAGCCGAGAAGTGCTTGGTGAAATTTATAAGAATGAGGAGCTGTGTGTAGATTTCTACGCTTTCATTGATTTGGTGATTGGTTGTACAGTGTACTAGCACAAAGATGTACACAAAGTGACATTGATTTCACCAGCTGGACATATCAAAACGCATACAAACTTTATCTCAAAGCTCGAGATAGTGCAGCTGCAGGCTACTGGACACAATATCGAGAAAAGCATTGGAGACAAGCATAAAGGATAAGTTGAAAGCCTTCAAAGAAGCTGACAGCACACCGAAATTCGAGCTGAACACCTGGAAACTGAAGGGCAAAGCTAAAAACGACACTTTCATCGCAGTTATCATGGAAAATACTAAGGAACATCACCAAAGAAACCTGCGTAGATGGAAACCTGTATGGAAATTTCAGACAGGAAAAGAAATGGTTTTCTGTGGACATCTTAAATCTGATAGAGGAGAAAAAGAAAAGGGAAAATCTACAATGACCCGATAAAAATGAGTGGAGAAGACCATTTGAAAAGATAAAAGACACTTTCATGACATATTGCCAACTGAAGTAGAACAAGCTAAAGGTAAGACAGAGCTTACTACACTACATCAAATAACCGATAAGTGATTAACACATATGCATCAGGTATAAGACGGCGAGGGAAACTGACTGACTGATGTTTAATGTAGAACTTTTCACGGAAGTGCAGCAGTTCAAGCTGCTACAAAAAGGTTGGTAAAGAAAATCCAAAGGTATCGTAAGAAGCGGAAATGTACAGGATAAATGAGAATTCAGTTTATTTCTACAGCTGGTGCAAGACAGATGATGACAGTAAAATGTTGACTGATACACTTATGGAAAGGACGTTTCTTTTGAGACTTTTAAACTGGTCTGTGAACACTGTTCATTTCAAATCTCATGGTTTAATCTGTTCTTAAGTAGATGTCTATATCGAATCACCTTGTACCAACGAAAAAAAATTGATTTAAAGAAAAAAACTAAGTTCGTCTGTCCGTAAAACCTAATATGCAGCTTATTTTATGAATACTGGAAAAGGCAGTAACATCCTTTGAATAAGCCTCAACAGTTCACGGGTGATTATGTCACATCCCATATTGTGCACCAAATTAAAGCTACCATTGGATGCATACCCTTAAGGCGGAATAATCGCGCTTTTCATATAATGGCGGGATAACACATGCCTAAATTGTTTGGAGAACAGTTTAACCGTGAAATCTCTATAAGTGAAGATGGTAGATTTGTTTTTACGAGTTGATCACGGATTGATATCAGTTAGAGAACCACTGAAAACCAGCATTGGAGTACTGGACAGCTGTTTCATCCTAGTGCTTGGGAATTATCGGCAGTACGCATCTATCTCTAGAGTTCGAACTCAAGAGGTTCTGGTCACAAGGCAAACTCGTATATCATTCAGACACTGGGACCAGCAAATGAATTCTAACTTCTACCAATTCGTGATGCAGCTAGCGCGACTGGTGGGAACTGCATCCTCACACTGGTCACGACTTATCACTAGAACTCCAGGAAACTTCGTCTAACTGATATCAATCCATGATTAACGCGCAAAATTTAGAACAACACATTTAAGCGAACAAAATTGTGCTTTCAATTAGATCTCATCAGGCTTAACTCTAATATATATAACTTTACAAATAAATATTCATATCTAAACCAATCATGGCGTATTTTCTATAGGATAATAAGATGGTGAATATGCATTGTGCAATTAGTCATAATAGTAGTAATGATAATAATGATAATGGTTCTATCACTTATAAGGATGAAAATTGAGGCAATCTATGATATCTATGAATGTTCACTTCGTCTTTAATAATTCTTACTATCGACAAGTAGATGGAATAGCTATGGGTTCACCATTAGGCCCAATGTTAGCTGACTTTTTTCTCGCAAAACTTGAAAATGGGAAATTGAAGGACATCATCAAGTAGTTTGATATGTATTATCGATATGTCAATGATACATTTATCTTAGCTGATGAGAAAGTTAATATAGACGAATTGTTGCTGAAATTCAACAACATCCACCCTTCGCTTACCTTTGCTTGTGAAGAGGAGCAGGACAATAAACTACATTTCCTGGATGTCTTGCTAAATAAGAGAGAAGATGGGTCACTTGGGAGAAGCGTGTATAGAAAAAGCACTTTCACAGGGCCATACACACACTTCCTCAGTTACGTGCCCATTAAATATAAAAGGAAGGTTGTAAAATGTCTTGCGAGTAGAGCAAGAAAGATATGTACGAATGACCTCTTACAAAAGGAATTTGAATATATTCACGATTCCTTGATGGAGATAGGCTATCCGAGTAGTTTCATAAAGAAGCATATGAAAACATCAGAGAAAAAACCGGAGACTCTGACTGCACGTAAGAAACCTCTATTTATTAAGCTACAATTTAATGGTGACTTATCAAGTGAGATTCTATTCCAGAGACTTTCAAGGAGTATACGAAGAACATTTTATGCAGCACACCTATGTTTGTCATTCTCTAGCCGACGAATGATTGGGACGCAAACGAAGGATAAGCTAGATAGTTTCGGCACATCTATGTGCATTTATCAATTCAACTGCACCTGCGGTGACAGTTATGTTGGGCATACTACTAGACAGCTTAGCCAACATACCACTAGTGAACACCTCCCATCGTGGTTTGGCAAAGCACAGACAAAAACGATCCGTAGCTCAATTTTGTCACACTTAATTGATAGTGGTCATGTAATCGAGAAAACGAGAGCCTTCAAAGTGATTCATCGTATTTCACCGAATCTTTACAATAGACTTCGTATTCGTTTACTGCACACAGCGGAGGCAATAGGCATTCGAACTATTAAACCTAAATTATGTATTCAAAAGAAATTCGTACAGCCTTTATCCCTCCCTTGGCCTATTAAGACGTAACCAACTAATGACTTCTACACCACCCTTTGTTTGTATTTTCAACCCCTCTCTTATCATCCCTTAATCTTATCACATCTTTATTAAAAACGTGTTTCATTTACTTCCCTTACAATCTAGCATTACTTAATCGGTTCATTTGTTTTTACTAGCCTTTATCGACTACTATGTCTACCTGAACAGTTGTTTGTTTAATCATGCTGTTTTTCATTATTCGTGTTATCATAGATTTAGAACTACACATTTAAGCGAACAATATTGTTTTCAATTAGATCTCATCAGGCTCAACTCTAATATATATAAGTTTACAAATAAAATTCAAATATAAACCAATCATGATGTTTTGTCTATAGGATAATACGATGGTGAATATAAATTGTGCAATTAGTCTTAATAGTAGTAATGATAATAATAATTATAGTAATAATAGAAATGGTCTTATCAATAATAAGGATGAAAAAAGTGAGGCCATCTGTGATAATAAATAAAATAAAATTTTAAAAAAAATACTAAAAAAAATAAGCAAAACTTGTACTATATAGTTCAATGAACCGTTACATATTATTGCCCATGACTGTGTCACTTCTCTGCTGTACATTTTAATCTGCTCAATCTATTTTTTTTACAGACTTTATTATGTTCACTCGGTTTGTGCCATGATGACACTTATTTATTTTGCGACCCGCATTTGTAATTACTTTGTATGACTTTAATTATACAGCTTGCAACATTTTTTTAAAATGGCGATTGTACCTACTCATAACTATTGGTTTTGCGCACACTTCTCTGTACATTGCATCAGTTTTCACAGCGTTAGCAATTTTCCTTGTTTTATTTCAATTTGGCGTATCACTTCCATATTACACTAGTTCCATCACATTTATTCCGCTTAAGTTTTTGTTAACACCTCATGCTGATTTTGAAATCTTAACCTCTTCTTCTATTCTTTTCTGTTGCTTTTACTTTATTCCTCCTAATACGCTGGTATATTGATTGCCTTTGGTATTACCTCTAGTGTTGGTTGATGAGGAAGGATGGAACATTAGTCTAAGATGAAAATTAGACATAATGAGTCACCTTCCCGTTATAACAACCTGGGTAACGGAGGTAAACCATCAGACCTCCATATAATTCAGCCCATAATAGTACGTCGTTAAAAAAAATTAAATAAACAGATATTTAAAAAAAACAACAAAGATAAGTAAAAATAAACGATGTTAAAAAAAACCCAGACAACTCAGAAGCTTGATATCGCACCAAGGCACCAGCGTTATTTCTTCTTATATTCAATCTTACGCCATTGATCATGTACCTAGTTCCCATAAATTGTCTTAATTTTTTTTCCTTCATTCTTTCCTTTCACAATATATATATATTTAAAAAAAACTATTTTATTACTATCTTCACACTTTCTTGTTCATTCACTGTTATTGTACACAACCTCGCTACTTTTATATATCGAAGCTTGCTGTTATACCACCAACCCTTTAAGGGGGGGATAACCTGTAGTGTACATTGTACCTTCGAACGTTTGTTTGAACGAACTCACCTGACCTTTAACCCCACTTCCTCCTTGGATTCGTGAATCTCCTGTACGGTTTCGCTCTCTCGCTGTGCTTTCATCCAGCACACTCTCCGAGCTTACCACCGTCTCAACTGCAGATAAGTGTATACCCTCTTATCCTTTACCAATTGCGTCACTTGGACTATATCTCACAATTCACTTCGGACATTCGACATATTTCGGGGATTGACAATGCTGTGGCGGACGCCTTGTCTAGGAAATGTACCATGTCGGCGCCGCCAACCATTGACCTGAAACAAATGGCGCAACGTCAGCTTACAGAGTTAGATCTCGATAAGCTCTCGTTAAATACCTCCTTGCATATCAAGCGTATACCGCTTGTTAATAGCGAGGGTACCATCCTCTGCGATCTGTCCACCGGTACCCTGAGACCCATCGTTCCACCTTCATTGCGCCGTACGGTATTCGATAGCCTCCACAACCTTTCCCACCCAGGTATCCGGGCAACGGACAAACTAGTGTCAGCTAGATTTGTCTGGCCTGGTATAAATCGCGACGTGCGTATCCGGGCACGTGCCTGTGTGTCATGTCAACGAGCTAAAGTCCACAAACACAGTACCACTCCAGTGGGTTCCTTCTCCACACCCGATGCTCGCTTTAGTCACGTACATCTAGATATAGTGGGTCCTCTACCACCATCAAATGGCCACTTTTACTTGTTGACATGTGTCGACCGGTTCACTCGTTGGCCAGAAGCTATTCCCATCGCCGACACGACCGCGGAAACCATTTGCCGAGTGTTCATGGAACGCTGGGTAGCTCAATTCGGATGCCCATCTTCGGTGACTACAGACCGTGGACAGCAGTTTGAATCAACCCACTTCAAGAAGCTCTTAGAGCTGCTGGGGTGCAAACGCATCCGAGCAACCGCGTACCACCCAGCAGCAAGTGGACTTGTGGAGCGTTTTCACCGCCAACTGAAAGCTTCGTTAATGGCTACCGAGAATACTAAGTGGACCGAGCCCCTTCCCCTAGTTCTACTTAGCATCCGTTCCACGCTCAAAGCAGACTTACAGTGCACCTCCGCAGAGTTGGTGTTCGGTATCACCCTTCGTCTACCGGGTGAAATTATCTCACCTGAAAGTGGTGAGCCAAGTGTTACGGATGTACACTGTTATGCTCAGAACCTCAAGCGCCTTGTGCAGCGCCTGAAACCAACTCCCACACGCACACAAAACAAGAGAGTGCAAGTAGATGCTAGGCTCGATGACTGTACACACGTTTTTGTGCGTTGTGACGCCGTTCGTAGACCGTTACAACCCCCGTATGATGGACCATTCAAGGTCGTTAGTAGGAAAGAAAAATTTTTTGTTATTGATCGACTTGGCCGTCAAGACACCGTAAGTGTCGACAGACTTAAAGCGACCTACATCGAAGAATCTTTACCCCTCATGCCTACACAACCAGCAATTACGCCTGCACCCACACCCCAGCCAAGTTTGATTGTTGAAAATCCTACTAAACCTATCAGTGCACCAGATGCAACAAGTAAGGCAACAGTTACACGCGCCGGTCGGCGTGTGCACTGGCCTAAGCGATACTGCGAATTCGTTAACTAAACACTTTTACGTACAAGAGTAGTTCATACTCTCATTTTTTTCTTTCTTTGTCGCAGTTTACATTCATTTTTCATGTTATTTACCCTTTTGATTTAGTTTGTGGGCAGTAGCCACTTTTGCAGTTACTAACCTTGTTAGATTTCTATCTCTTTACAGAGTGTTCTAACATTTTATTTTCGGCCTTGCACTCGAACAGCTAGCTATATAAATCAACTCTATCGTCGTATGATGGCTCCCATCACTTGTGGAATTACCAAGCGAACTACCAAAATATAGACCAAAACAAAAAAATAATAAAATAAAAAGATAAAATGTAAAAACAAAAAAAGTCTAAAAATAAAATTTTAAAAAAAATACTAAAAAAAATAAGCAAAACTTGTACTATATAGTTCAATGAACCGTTACATATTATTGCCCATGACTGTGTCACTTCTCTGCTGTACATTTTAATCTGCTCAATCTATTTTTTTTACAGACTTTATTATGTTCACTCGGTTTGTGCCATGATGACACTTATTTATTTTGCGACCCGCATTTGTAATTACTTTGTATGACTTTAATTATACAGCTTGCAACATTTTTTTAAAATGGCGATTGTACCTACTCATAACTATTGGTTTTGCGCACACTTCTCTGTACATTGCATCAGTTTTCACAGCGTTAGCAATTTTCCTTGTTTTATTTCAATTTGGCGTATCACTTCCATATTACACTAGTTCCATCACATTTATTCCGCTTAAGTTTTTGTTAACACCTCATGCTGATTTTGAAATCTTAACCTCTTCTTCTATTCTTTTCTGTTGCTTTTACTTTATTCCTCCTAATACGCTGGTATATTGATTGCCTTTGGTATTACCTCTAGTGTTGGTTGATGAGGAAGGATGGAACATTAGTCTAAGATGAAAATTAGACATAATGAGTCACCTTCCCGTTATAACAACCTGGGTAACGGAGGTAAACCATCAGACCTCCATATAATTCAGCCCATAATAGTACGTCGTTAAAAAAAATTAAATAAACAGATATTTAAAAAAAACAACAAAGATAAGTAAAAATAAACGATGTTAAAAAAAACCCAGACAACTCAGAAGCTTGATATCGCACCAAGGCACCAGCGTTATTTCTTCTTATATTCAATCTTACGCCATTGATCATGTACCTAGTTCCCATAAATTGTCTTAATTTTTTTTCCTTCATTCTTTCCTTTCACAATATATATATATTTAAAAAAAACTATTTTATTACTATCTTCACACTTTCTTGTTCATTCACTGTTATTGTACACAACCTCGCTACTTTTATATATCGAAGCTTGCTGTTATACCACCAACCCTTTAAGGGGGGGATAACCTGTAGTGTACATTGTACCTTCGAACGTTTGTTTGAACGAACTCACCTGACCTTTAACCCCACTTCCTCCTTGGATTCGTGAATCTCCTGTACGGTTTCGCTCTCTCGCTGTGCTTTCATCCAGCACACTCTCCGAGCTTACCACCGTCTCAACTGCAGATAAGTGTATACCCTCTTATCCTTTACCAAATCTCATATTGCTTTTGTGTAAATATAACTCTGTTCCAGTCACGCTAGTTATCTCAAGTCTTTTTACCTTGATCCAGTTCGTTAGTATTTGCGCATTAGGCAGAGTACAATTAAGGGTATAAAGCGGTAAAGAGGTTTTTGTAAGAGTGGCTAAGTTAGGTCTAAGTTAACCAAGTCTAACTCTTACAATACTAAGCTTATTACCTATTTTTTATGTGGATAAACAATCTACTGTCATATTTAATCTACCCTGAAAATCCTTATTTGATTATAATGACAAGAATAGTGTCTATTGTTATTCTCCACAGTCTTGAATTCCCAGTGATTATAAAACAAGCAACAAAGGTTAATAAAGCAGGACCTAATGAATTCATCAAATTTCGGTAGAACTCGTCAGTTGAATACTCTACATACAGGGATATATATATACATACATACACTATCGGAAATACATTGGGAGATATAAGATTGATAAGCACAAACAAACTACATTGAATTATTTATGCAAAACGACACGTGTGAGTGTTTTTCAGGTCATGTTCAAAAAAATAAGGGCAGAGGGAGTATGAGAGATTAAAATTAAGATAAAATGCATTATTCTCCAATTACTCCACTGAGACAAACACTTAGCCATTAGAGAATATGTCAAGAATTGCCAAATGAGTAATATTAATAATAATAGAGTTTAATTTGTGGACGGTAACTAGCACTGGAATCCGGGATGAGTATTTCGTCCTATTTCGGACTCGTCACTGGATGTACCTGCATTTCCCAGTAAGTGATTATGTTCCCACCGAGGCTCGAACCCAGTCCCCATAGCTTCAAACGCCAAAGCGTTATCCACTAGAACACCTGGGTCTTGGTGAGAACATCATCACTCACCGGGAAATGTAGGTACATCCAGTTAACGAGTCCCGAATAGGACGAAATACGCATCCTGGATTCCACTGCTAGTCACCATCCTGAAATTAAATTCTAGTTACATGCCCAGACATCGTCGAAGCATCTGCACAAGAAGCCGACATGTCAACCTGAGACCGAGCATTTCAATCCAATCAATTGACGGGAAAATCTAAAAATTCAATTAAATTAATAGTAATAGTTATAATAATACTAATAATCATTGAACGAGTTAAGATAATTCTGCTAATAAAAAGATAGTTTTAAATGAATCGGGAGTAATAAGAAGAGCTAATAATTAAATTGAATACTCAACATTCTCATTTAATTTAATTAGTAGTATACACACTGCAAGAAAGTGACTGACTATCTTTCACATTATATACTGAAGAATGAAGATATGTTTTCATTAGAGTAATAAATGACAGCAGTGACCTTTTTCTGTTGGAATTTCAGTGGTTTGGCAATTTAGTGCCGATGAAGTGGTGGAACAACCTCTGGTTAAATGACGGTTTCGTATGCTTATTTGAATACCATGGAACAGATTTTGTTCAACCACATTGGAAATTGGTAGGTCACTGCTTTATCCTAATTAATTCTTAATATATATCATTTGCATTTTTGCAAGTGATTTACTGAGACATTTTCACATAAATTATAATAATAGTATAAATAGTAATAGCTTTATTCTGGATTAAATGTCTAAGCAGTGTACAAGCCAGGTAAGAGAGCATTAATTGAAGTATGATGGTTGCGCTGTATACTTTGGAAAACGATAGAATTTGGAAGTCATGGGCTGATCCCTAGGTAGGGTCCCATTGGCTGAACGGTTGACGAGCTCACCTGGTAACCAGGTCATCCTGGGTTCGGATCCCAGCGGATGCGTAGTAATCAAGGACGAAGTAGCTATCCAGTACTCTTAGGTTTTCCAACAGTTCTCTAAATGATGTCAACTTTTCAGTGAACTTGTAACCAGTCAAATCCCTGTAAACCAATATTTGAAAACAGTTATGACAATTCATGAATAATCTTCATCCAGACATTAATGAAAACAAAACACGTAGATCAGCGAAGAGTCTCTTTTCGGAGGCGAATTCATTTTCTCAGCTCTACAATCGCAAATATATGTATGGGTTATATTGTATGTATGGGTACATTAAGTCTATCAAACAAAAATACAGTTAATTATGGTTATTTTAACTAAACAGATGAAAATTAGTAAATTTTGGGTAGAGTTACGTAATAAGAAACGGTCAAGAAAATTGGGTGTTAATGGAAATATTGTAGTGACAAAGGTGATCAGTTGTCGCAAACAGTTTATTTTTTAATTTTTTATTATAGCTTGATTCCACACCATATTTTTGTAACAGGTTTGAAATTTTCAACATGTGATATTGGTAACTCAAATTTTGCAGGCTGACCGATTGATATCCGATGTGCGTCTGCAGGAGATCTAACCTCGGAGAGTCCTAACCGCTGTACCACCGACGTAATAATATGAATAGTTTGATAACTGAGTTGTACTAAGAATACAAATAGGAACAAGGTAGACAATGAGAAATTACGTAAGAGTTCTAAATGAATACAAGAATTATCAGCGATGAAAGAAAAAGGCAAACAAACAAACAAACTGAAGTCATCAAAAATCATCAAAGTTGTGATCATGATAATAGAAGTGGTTGAGTAATTCATTTTTGTATGCACAGCTCCAGTTTTTCTATGTGAATGGCCAGAGCTTCAGCAATACAACGAAGACGAAACTGTATTGTCTTTGGTAAGTTATTCTTGACTGTGTCGATTGCTTTGAAGGAGGAGGCGTTTGTTGAGATGGAATGATTAGCGTTAACCAGGTGTTCGATTATCTCACCCCTTATAGCACCAATATCGCCTTTTCGTAACCATGCTGGATAGTGTTCTTGAATCCTCTTGAACAGGATGCGCGTCGAATGACCGATATACCTGGCTCCGCAACAGCAGATGAACTGACATACGCATATAGAAGTGGTTAGATTCAGGATCTTGTCCTTAAGACTTCTGCAGATCAACGGGCGACTGGAGGACACTATTCTTAGCGTTGCTGCAAAGAATTTTCTTCTCAGAGATGATGCGACCCTTCTCTTGAGAATATCGATTTCTAAATCTCCCTTGAAATCCAAGTTCATGTAGAGATTTTTTTTCGGCTCAAGTGAAGTTTCATTCCTCCAAATTCTTGGTTTGATATTTTTGTTGATGAATCTTGGTGGATATCCATTTTGGATGAAGATTTCCCTCAAAAGATCTAATTCTGTTTCTAGAACATCGGGATTACAGATGCGTGGGATGCGAGTGGCAAGTGATTTAATAAACTTCCGCTTTTGTTGAATGGGTACCCAGTTATATAAGCTTGTTAGTTAACCATTCCATGTAGTTTTTCTAAGGGTCGATCTTCTTAAGTTCCCATCGGTTCCTTGTTGTTAGTTCCACATCAATATAAAATAACTCGTATATATATTTGCGATTTTACAGCTAAGAAAATAAATTCACCTCTGAAAAGAGACTCTTCGCTGAACTACGTGTTTTATTTTCAGTTATAACAAAAGCCATAATAAGGGAAGAGCGCACCTATTGATTAAAATAAACGAATAAAACAAATAAACGTTCTTATCCTTTTTTTCTATTCTAAGCTTAAAGTAGGATAAGGGACTGTACATAGCTCAATTCTACACATGCATGAATAGCTGAGGCTTATGTTGGTTTCAGTAGTTTGAAATAAAGAAAATACGGTAGGTTTGTATTAATTCGATAAATGAATTCAATGTCTCTATCAAGGTTAGTTGAGTGAGAGAAGTCGATCAAATTTTCTAGAATGGGACTTCTCATACACTCCATTTCTCTAAGTAAAGAAGCTTACCTCTCACCCGAACACAGGAAAGCTTCACGCTAGTAAACATTAACTGGAATTTAGCCATAAAAAACATTGATTTAGTAAGATAGTTCTTGGGCATCTCTGAAGTCTGATTACCTTTAAATTACTGACCAGTTTACAAGGATTATCCTTAATGTTTTCATCAATTAAACGGTCGGGGTAACTGTTTTTAGCTATCGTGGTTGTTTTCTGTTTCAGTGCTGAGTTACCGGTCATTTTTATCATATAGCAGAAGCTGTGGATTAGATTTCTTTTCCTGGAAATAGGCATTCAACTATACAAACTGGTTGCTTGTCCATCCCATGTACGTTTACGGCGAATGGATAATTACATGAGATCAATCACTACGTCTTGTCAAGAAAGCACATGAAGCAAAGGAAAGTCGTATTCAAATTTTTCTTCTCAGGTGAATTTTAAAGATGGATAACACCTTTTGAACAAAAGCATAACATTCTTCAAAAAAACACATCGTTGTCGTCCACGTATCTTTTGTAGATGTCAGGTTATCCAACAGCTTGTTTAAACTGGAGGTTTTCAAGCTTTGACAAAAAAGAAAAAACAATCAGCCAACGGTGGACTAAGAGGGGATCCCATCTTTATGTTTGCATTTCTCGTTGTTAATAATAATAACATTTAAAACAATTAGTTCTCATTATTAATTTAGATAAAACAATAAGAAGACGTAAATTGTCTGAACCGTATATAGTATATTTGTGCAACACATTTCGAACAATCTGATCACACACACACATGGACTTGTCATAGGAATATATTTTATGAAATTAAAAAAGAGTTACGAGGTGAGAAAATAAAATTAGGTCGGGTTAAAAGGACATATTGAAGGTCAAAATAACAATGAAGATGAATAAACTAAATAACAAAGGTTATATTAATATATGTGTAAAGCTTGGGCACTGTGGTAGTAAGTAATTCCATATTAGTATTTAGTTGGTGGATGGTGACTAGCAGTGGAATCCAGGATGCGCATTTCGTCCTATTTGACCCGTTGCACAAGAGGTGGCTCTCGTGGCCCAAGTGGTCTAGTGGATAACGCTTTGGCGTTTGAAACCGTGGTCACTGGGTTCGGTGGGAACATCATCACTCACTGAGAAATGCAGGTACATCCAGATGACGAGTCCCATATAGGACGAAATACGCATCCTGGATTCCACTGCTAGTCACCATCCACCAACTAAATACTAATTAAATGCCCAGACATCGTCGGAGCATCTGCTCAAGAAGCCGACATGTCAACCTGAGACCGAGCACTTCGGTCCAATCAATCGACGGGAAAGTCCAAAATTCAGTTAATTCCATATTAGTTTGTTTATTAGATATATCACACAGTGAAGAGACAGTATTATTTACTGGATGACGTTTCGAGCAAAATTTATTGTTCATAATCATATCACCAATTATAATCACACGACTTCGAAACTAGAGTTTTATAGTTGTCTTTGTCTTCTCCTATTTGTCGTTGTAGGGGTAGTAGGATTTTCCAAATTCTTGGCTGAACAGGTGTTGAATCATTCCTATTACACGTGTTTACAGTTGATTCGATAATTAAAGCTTCAGTCAGTTATCAATCTCTCCCTCCACCCAGCTGTTACATTAGATTTTAAAACTGTCATCTTATCCCATCCATCCTATTGTATGGTTGTGTGTAACTGCATGTAGTGCTATCTGCGGTTGAACTATTCTCTAGATTTCTTATCTTATTCGGGTCAACTAATCTAGATTTAGCTAGATTTTATAAGGTTATAGTACAACTGCCCTGGCTGATATCAAAACAGAGTTTACCAAGGAAGGTGGTTTAGTGTGATGACGAACTGTTTTTGAACATATAAAGGTGGTTTAAACTTTCTAATTGATAGCTAGAGCTTACACAAACTCTCGGATGCGCCCCAAACACGTCTCATAAATAGTTTTAAAAGATGTGTAAACACCAATTTTATGTCCTGTCTCTATAATACATTTCTCAATAGAGGAGCTAGGTCTCCTGTTCTCACCATTGATGGCTTCTGGGGATTGTATTTCCTTCTGGAGACATTAAGGAATATGCTCTGAAGCCAGTCCTCACTTGCAGAGATCGATGAGTCCTCCCTATATATGTTTGTCCACACTTACATTCAAATTGGTAAATACAGTGGGATGTGGTGTCATGTTTCACATGTTCAAATGGCTTAGATGGATATATCGGCTTCATATTCTCAATTATTATGATTTTAGATGCATAAAAAGTCGTTTTAGCAACTGCGGCGTTCAATCTTTGTCTAGTTATCAAGCTGCTACGGTGCCCCATATAGGGTAGCTTGATGTACAGTCTTTCTCAGCGGCGAATTGGTGACTGGGTGTCTTGATGTTCTACTGACTACTTTATATGTCCTAATGAATTTATCTGGATAATTACTATCAACCAGAGTTTGTGTCAACTTTCCTTCTTCCTCATCAAGCGTGTCTTCCGTGCACATTCTTAACAATAAAGCTCTATTTCAGACAATATGCAAACACATTGTACAGAAATTCTCAGAATATTTTTTTTCCAAAATATCTCCCCCTCATACAGGATTATTTACACGTAAAGTAATAATCTGAAGTATATCAGGTGAGACGTGGTGATGTTGCACAGCAAAAGACACCCAATTCGGTAGGTGTTTTATTCCCTTCCTTCAAGAAGTGCACAGCATTTAGCTGGAAGCTAACTAAATACGTACGTACACGAGTTTACATAGTGACCATATGATATAACTGAATGGTTTAAACAATAAGGAATGCCTAAGAGTTTAGGCTGTAGGTCGGTGGCGCAGTGGTAGAATGCTCACCAACCATCCCCTATGTGATTCGAGATTCGATCCCCAGTCAACAAGGCACTCCTACTGTGCCTCGATAAGCTAGTAAAAAGACTAGTAGAGTGAAGATTGTTCATAAGTCCCGGAATCGTATCCCATAAAAATAAAAATCACCAGTGCTACCGAAACTTGGAGCCTCTTGCTTGAAGCTGGCGTATGTTCCACTGGGAACGTAAAGGAATAAAAGAAAAAGAGAAAAGGATTTAGACATTTTGATGGATGTAAACGCAAGTAGCCCAGTGATTTAAACAGGCCGCCAACTGTTTTAAAGCTTAACTGGAGGTTATAAAATCGTCAAAGATTAAAGAAGAAATTAATGTAACTCACTAAAGATATAGTCAGTTTACACCATATCACAAATGTGATCGTCAATTTTTAAAAAGACATAAAATAAACACCTACATCAACAGAACTTACTTTGAAAAATATTGGAATATCTTTCCAAACTATGCATTGTCCTTAATATGTTCAAATAAAAACAAAAAGACTGTTAAATGTTAACTGTATTGACCTTGATAACTGTGAACAACTGCTACTATATAAACAAACTAAGAGGAAAGAAAAAAGAAAACAAATAAACTGAACTACTTGTAAAGTAAATATCATAAACATATGTGACACATTTTGTCATAACTGACATACAATTCAAGTAAGTTTAGAAAGAGAAAAAATTGTCAAGTACAAGTAAAAAATACCACTATATGTTAAAATATCTAAACTTGGTTTCCTTCATTAAATATTGCCTTAGAAAACCTCGGTAATACAGAGGACTAAAGATATCGAGATAAGCGATTCTTACAAATCAACTCTAGGAAATTAGTCTAGAGTTTCCTGGAGTTCTTGTGATAAGTCGTGGCCAGTGAGGTCCATCTAGTCGGAAGTGAGGATGGACTTCAAGCTGATGACACTAGTTGGTAGCTGCGTCAAAATCACGAGTTGGTAGAAGTTAGAATTCATGGACTTGTCATTGAATTGGGTCCCACTGGATTAATGGTCTAGGAACTTGTCTTTTAACCGGAAGGTCATAGGTTCGAACTCTGGCGGTGGGTGCACACTGCAGATGATTCCTAAGCATTAGGATGAAACAGCTGTCCAGTACTCCAATGTTGGTTTTCAATGGTTCTCTAACTGATATTCATTCGTGGTCTGACTAGGTAGACAGTTCTGTCATCGTGATATACCTCTATACATTTAAAATGTAATAATAGTAATAATAGCTTTATTGCAAACAGTATTTGTGGTACAGGTATGGAATTTTCAGCGTTCATTACAATATTGCATCTAATTACCTCATAAATTTTATAAGATTTTAAAAATAAAAAGCAACAACAACAAGAAGAAAAAAAAGATAAATAAGATAAATAAAAAAGAACAGCATTGCACCACAGGATATGATATATAAAATTAGTGTGTAATAGAATATGTGAGCAACAATATAATAGTAACAAAGAAAGGAGAACAAAAGCTAATGGGAACTATTTGTTAGAGTGCCGTAGTAAGTTGATAGTGTCATACCTAATGGATTTCTCATCACATAACAGCTGTGCCAGATAAGGTATTGTGGAGTTTTTGTACTTGGTAGTCCTGGTATATAGCCTCCTATAGTTGCTTCTAGTTCCACCAGATGAAATGCAAGGAGAGAGCTGCGTATAGAGAGGGTGTTCGGGGTCCGACAATATAGAATACGCTAGTTTCTTACATGACATTATATGTCTATCCACAATGGTGTTAACCAGTTGGTTTAACGAAATCCCACTTCCCCCACTAACAGCTTTAAGTGTCCTTCTCAGCAAAGCAAAACCTTTCTTAAGTAGTCCAGGAAAGATTATCAGGGAGCAGTAAAGAGGGATGGGTAGAATACAAGAATTGACAAACTGAGAAAGCAAGGACTGCTTTATACTAGACTGCCTTAATTTCCTAACGTAGAACGTTAAGCGAAACATCTTTCTAGTAACTAGTAAGATGTGAGAGGACCAGGAAAGATCGGAGGAAATACTCAGTCCAAGTTACTTGATATTAGATGTAATTTCAACCTCTATGCTATCAATGATAGTGGGGCCATGTGAGCTAGCTAGTTGCTGTAGGTCACGTTTTCGTCTGAAAGTGAAATTTACTACCTTATATTTAGACGGATTTAACTTAAAACCGTTTGAAGAGAACCACTGACTAATTTCCGACAGAAAGTAATTTAATTTGGAACAATCTGACTGAGAGTTGACAGGCATGGAGACAGAGAGGTCATCAGCATACTTGAAAAAAGTGGCTACATCAGAATGGGGCAAGTCATGTAAGAAAATAAAAAAAAGAGAGAAGGAGAAAGAACAGCATCTTGAGGGACACCAGCTACAGTAAGTGAGGTAGTGGAGGACTTTCCATTGTAGACAGTGTACTGCTTCCTATCAGAAAAGTAGGAATACAACCACTGGATTTTAAAAGAATGATTGTGTACGTGACCTCTAACTAGATAAAGTGAAATTTTATTTACAAATGTTTATACTACTTAATTAGGGGATGGTGACTAGCAGTGGAATCCAGGATGAGAATCTCGTCCTATTTGGGACTCATCATCTGGATGTACCTCTGTTCCTCAGTGAGTGATGATGTTCCCACCGAGGATCGAGGTCAGTGTCCATAGTTTCAAACACCAAAGCGTTATCCAATAGACCACTTGGGCCACAAGAGCCACCTCTTGTGCAACAGGTCATATTAATTACTTAATTAAATTCTAGATTTTCCTGTCGATTGACTGAACCAAAGCGCTTGGTCGTTTGAAACTACGGACACTGGATTAAGGCCTTGGTGGGTAAACCAACATTCACTGAGTAATGAGGGTGCATCCAGTTGACGAGTCCCAGATAAGACGAAATGTGCATCCTGGATTCTACTGCTAGTCACCATCCACCAATTAAATTCTAATTACATGCCCAGACATTGTCGAAGCATCTGCACAAGAAGCCGACATGTCAACCGGAGACCGAGCACTTCGGTCCATTCAATCGACGGGAAAATCTTAAATTCAATGGAATAATTCATACTACTGATTATTTTGAGTAATTAGATACCATCTACGTCAAACAACAGTACTTGCCAGCTGGTTAGAAGTTGTCTCAACACTATTGTTATTATTATTATTCCATTGGGTCCCGAGTAGAACATAGTGATTCAACGGTAAATCTATATTTCATCCTGTTCTCTGGAGTCTTCTTCATCTGGATTCATACGACCTCCTCTGACACGTCGCTTGACAATCAGGTCCCACTTTAGGGTATGTCAGTCAACGGTCTCCTCAAAATGTGTCCGATCCCCATCTCCATTTCCTTCAGCATATATTTACTGGGCATATTTAAACAGCGAACGATTATCCCCTTTTTGGGGATCAGGGATATTTCCGGTCGCATTCATCATGTTATTTCATATGCTTTCCTAGTTACGATTTATGTTGTGTAGCAGACCAGATATGGTGATCTGAAAATTTCGAGTCTCCAATGGAAACAGTAGTAAATTTTCCCCTCGAATCGTATAATCTGTAAATGAAAACAAAACACGTAATTCAGCGAAGGGTCTCTTTTCGGAGGCGAATTCATTTTCTTAGCTGTACAATCGCATACATATGTACGAGTTATTTTGTACGCATGTGTACATGGAAAATTCCCTTTCTAGATGTGGAACTAACAGAGAAATATGGGAACTTAAGAAGATCGATCCACTGTAAAGCTAATTGGAATGATCAACTAACAAGCTTCTATACCTGGATACCCATGCAACAAAAGCGGAATTTTACTAAATCCCTTGACACCTGCATCCGATGCATCTGTAGTCCCGATTTTCTTGAAACAAAATTAGATGTTTTGAAGGAAGTCTTCATCCAAAATGGATATTCACCAAGATTGATTGACAAAAATATCAAACCGAGAATTTGGAGGAATGAAACTTCACTTGAGCCGAAAAAGAAATTCTACATGAACTTGAATTTCAAGGGAGATTCAAAAAGCGATATTTTCAAGAGAAGGATCACATCATCTCTGAGAAGAAACATCTTTTTAGCAACGCTAAGAATAATGTCCTCCAGTCACCCAATGATCTGCAGAAGCCCCAAGGACAAGAAATTGAATCTAACCATTTTTGTGTGCATATATCAGTTTACCTGCTGTTGCGAAGCCAGGTACATTGGTCGTTCGACGCGCATCCTGTTCAAGAGGATTCAAGAACACTATCCAGCATGGTTACGAAAAGGCGATATTGGTGCTATAAGGAGTGCGATTATTGAACACCTGGTTAACACTGATCATTCCATCTCAACAAACGCCTCTTTCTTCAAAGTAATCTATAGAGTCAAGAATTACCTACCGAAGACAATACGGTTTCGTCTTTTTTGTATCGCTGAAGCTCTGGCCATTTACACAGAAAAACCGGAGCAGTGCATACAAAAGAGAATTACTCAACCACTTCTATTATCATGGAAACAGCTGTGTTGATTTTTGATGACTTGATTTTCTTTGTTTGCCTGTTCTTTAATTGCTTATAATTCTTGTATTCATTTATAACTCTCACGTAATTTCGCATTGTCTACTTTGTTCGTATGTGCATCCTGAGTACAACTCAATCATCAAACAGTTCATGTGATTATGTAACTCCTTTTTAACAACTGTTTGTGACATCTCATCACTTTTGTTTATACCACAGTTTCGTTAACACCCAATTTTCTTGACCGTTTTTTGCATTACTTACTTATTTTCACCTGTTTATTTGAAATAACCGTAACAAGTTGTACTTTTGTTTGTCAAGCTTAATGTACAGATACATACAAAATAAGCGTCATATATATTTGCGATTGTACAGCTAAGAAAATGAATTCGTCCCGAAAAGAGACTCTTTGCTGAACTACACGTGTTTTGTTTTTATTAATGCCTAGATGGTGATTATTCATGAGTTATAATCTGTAAGTCACAAATTTCATCCAAAATGAAGTAAAAAGAAATAAAAAGTATTACAAATGAATATTCATCAGAAGGAATACTAATTTTTAGCACTTTATGTCTGCCAAGGCAAGTTTACATGGAAACTCTTTGAAGTTTTCACGCAATAAAACAGTCGAATTGCATAATATATGATTTTAAAAATACTGTGCTTTACGATTAAAACGCTGTTGCACTGACTGCAGATTGTATAGAGATCAGGGTGATTCATGATATTTCATATTTAGAGAAATTAAAAAAAACATGCATGTCGATGAAACCTCAACTGACTTTGCATTCCCTCAAAGTTGCTTCATTGCATCCATATGTGTGACTGATTGACTCACCGGTCTTAGCAGAGAACTTTGCACAGAAGTGCACAGAAGTTCCAGCTGCAACAGTCTATGTAGTACACAAGTATCGAAAAAAAGAGGAAAATAAAAGAATTCAGAAGAATTGTAATGAGCATAATTGTGCGGCAGGAAGAATATTAACATGGATGAACACGTAAATTTAATAAATCTAGTAGATTACACAGAGTGAATGTATCTGTGCCATTGAAACGGATTTTGAAACATATCATCAATAGTCTCAGTCCATTAGTTCTCAGCATCCTTGGGATCCAAACCAGGCAGTCAAAACCTCTCTATTTAGTTCAAACTAACTGACAAAGAATTTCATTGGTGGATGGTGACTAGCAGTGGAATACAGGATGTACATTTCGTCCAATTTTGGACTCGTCATTTGGATGTACCTGCATTTCCCAGTGAGTGATGATGTTCCCACCAAGGCTCGAACCCAGTGCCCATAGTTTCAGGTAAATTAACTGAAAAAGACCTTATGCACTGGTGTCATGTTTTGGTTTTATTATTATTCCCTTGGGTTCCAAGTGGAACATATGGCTCAAATAACACATCTAAATTTTCTTCTGTTCTCTGCTGTCCACTTCACCTGGCTCGCCACACGATTGCCTATAATCTCTTATCTCCACTTTCACCCCCCCGCCAAACAATCTCATCCATGTCACCCTAGGACACACTTAACACTCGTCGCTTCCCATTCGCATTGCACTCCACCGATGGCCTGCATTGCGCGCGATGTCATTTGACAACCTACTCGACGTAAGCTCATCTCCACTTTTTCCTACATATTTGTTGAGCAATGAGCTCTTCCACTGCAGAGTTTCTAGTTAGTAATTCTTTCTGGCCGACTGGACATCTGATATTCAGTATGGAGCCAGCCAGCGAAGTTGGCAGGTGTTGATAAAAGTCTGAAGTCGCCTGTTGGAAATCCTTTTTGTGACACTCTGGTCACGTTTCTGACCCGTATAGAAGAACTCACCGACTGACTGACTTCATATTTGTGTTGAACAGAATCCGAATCTTGTTCTTCATGCTGGTTGGTTGGATGGCTGGCTGAGTGCAGTGAAGAATACTTCCAAACAGGTTTGAGGTTGGTGAATGTATATCTTGCCACTCCGATTTTGGCTAGTTTTGAGATTTTCATCCATCCTTCCTGTAGTTGAAACGATGGTTCCTAACCAGATGACGGTGATTATTGCTGGTTGTTGTTGCTGTTGGTTGGTTGGTTAGTTGGTTATCTTCATCATCTCTGTCTTCTATATGTTCACCTGGAGTGCTGCTTCTGCTGGATACTTCTTCTGCCAGTTTGTTGGTTTTCACCTGTAAGTCTTCGAGTTTGTGTGACATTAGACATATATCATTTGTGAAATTCAGATCTTCTAGAGTCTTTTTATCGGTGGTCCAGCGCACTTCTGTCTCCTCACTTCCAAGCGCAGTCTGATGTGTGTTCCAGTCCACCACAGTTAAGAATATCATCTGTGATAATAGGCAGCCAGCCTTGTCTTAGTTCTGTACGCATTTCGAACGCCTCGCTGAGTTTCCCGTTGTGGATCGCTTGACAAGTGGCGTTGTCATATAGCTGTTGAATGAGGTCGACGAATAATTATAATAATAATTTGCTTTATTACAAAACAGTACTTGTGATGATACAGAATGGAATTCTCAGCATTTTTTCTACAGTAGTGCATCCAGTTAGTACATTATCAATAAATAGAATTCTACATAGATTAAGGAAATCTCAGTTCAATATGACAACAACGTATTGGCATGTCGGTAGCAAAGTCAAAGTTAAACAGTGTTTGAAGGTGTTAGAAAAGTAGATGCTATCCTATTTACTGGCGTAAGCGAGAGAAAGAAACAAAGCAGCACATAACGGAAAAGAGAGAGAGAGAAAAGGAAAAGAAAGAAAGAAAATGTTGTACCTATAAATGATATGAGTTGGAAAGACGAAATCCAGTTTTTCTACTGACTATTTAATAAGTTATAAGTTTCACGCCTAATGCTTTCTTTATTGCACAGAACACAAGTCAAGTAGGGTTTGGTTGAGTTTTTGTACTTGCTGGTGCGAGCATATAGTTTTCTATATAGGCTTCTGGTTTTACCTGATGAGATGCAAGGGGAGAGTTGTGAATGAAGAGGGAGTTGTGAGTTAGATAAAATGGATTTGGCTCATTTTTCACATGAGTCAAAGTGCCTGTCGACCAGACTTGAGGGACGCCGTGGTGTTGAATTAGTTTCCAAATTACTTCTCGGTCAGCGCTGTCTGGTGAAGACCTTCTCGAAGTCGATGAAGTTGAAGTAGAGGTTTGACTGCCATTCTATGCTTTGTTCCGTGATGACGGTGCGTAGAGCTGCAATTTGATCTGCACATGATTTGCATTTCCTGATTCCATCTTATTCTGGGCGGTGGGGTGGAGTTCTGTATCCAGTATATCTTTTATTCTCTCCAGAATGATATGACTTAGTATTTTACTTGTCGCGGACAATAGCATTATTCCACGCCAGGTCTTGCAGAGGCCTAAGTCACCCTTATCTAGTTTGACTACCTCTAACTCCTTTCCGACGTAATCCTGTGTCATCTAACATTGTCTGTCATGGGAGACGATGGATGGCTCAGTATGCGCAACACATTTTGATCGATGTACCTTTATAACCCCATCGACTGATATACGCTCTTTACCCAACACTGGACACCTAACCTCAGTATTATCCATCACACTCTACTACTTAGCACGGGTGACTGAACGTACGCATCTGTGGTCAAAGAGAGGTTTTCCACTTTCAATGACCATATGTCATAACTGTAACGAAGGATACAGTGAGCTGCTGCTTAGTACACATGTCCTTTGATCAATAGCTGGATATCACGTGTAGGCCAGAAATAACTTGAGTTGGTAAATACTATGCCAACCTTTTGAATGTCTTCTGTGATTTCGTCAGCAATCAGTCCATCGGGGCTGATGAAACTTCCAAAATAAGTGGTCAACATGCTTCATCACTTCACTCTCTATATTTAAAGTAACAGTGGATGGTGACCAGTTCTTCGTCATAATCTTCCATTTGACATGAGCAAATCTCATACCAACCACTCTAAGATTGCTACTCAAGGTGTTCAGAAGACTCTACATTTTGTCATCATCTTCACCTAGGGCGATATCATCTGTATAATGTAAGTCGACGAGACTGTTCCCTGATAACAAGTCAGTCCCCAAGTCACTAAAGTCAGTATATATCTATGATGAAATTAAACAAAAGAAAGTGGAAACAGTAGACATCCTTAACTGAGACCACTGGTTTTTATCATTGCTGATGGTGGCTCTCTATAAACCCTTAAAAGACTGAGTTTGGGTAGAGCGCTTTGATTAGTATGAAGTAGTCTCTAGCAGCATTTCCTTCACACTTAGAAGTTGCCTTTCCCCTTTTCGGTTCTGCAGAATTAAGTGCCTCCTTCGGGTGAAGATATTTGGGAATTGAAGAAAATAAAAGACAAATTCAACGAAGAAAATTTTCTTTATCGACGAAATCATCTTCAGAGGCTGTACAGTCGTATTTATAAACTGCCGCTTTGGGCCACCTCAATGTGTGTTTATAAATTCACCTGCTCGTGTGCGGCTAGTTATATTGACCGCACAAAGCGCACGCTTTCCAAACACATCTCTGAACATTATCCGGCATGGTTAGCATAGGGACAATGGAAGACAATTTCTAGCTCAATTCTCGAGCATTTGGTGAACTCAGGCCACGTAGCTTCACTAGTGTTGTCTTTCAAGATCATCTACAAGATGAGGCCAAATGGTACAAAGGCTTTTGTGTATGGTGGAGGCACTGGCAATTTGTCAATACAACCTCGAACTCTCTCTCTGTAGACAGAAAAGGTTTGTCCAGTCTCTTATTCTATCTCGGCCTTAACCTATTCACTAGTCATTCCCTGATAAATTTTGATTTTTTCTTTTCTTTTTAATTTTCTAATTTACTTTTAGTTTGCTTTTGTTTTAATAATTAGTTCGCTATTATCACTCTCATATATTCCTTTTGTACATTTTCACACCCTCTTCACACTTGGTAAATTGCACTCAACTGCCTTTCTTCTCACTCAGTAGCAATTTTAACCTCATCAAATTTCTATCTGTGCCATTGAGTACCACGTAATTTACAACTTTTAATTTTCCCTTCTAAAGCCAATTCCGAGTAATTATATCAATTATGTCACCTTACCCTATTACTCAATAATAGACTACTGTACAGTTTTGGTAAATATAAATACGACTGTACAGCCTCTGAAGATGATTTCGTCGATAAAGAAAATTTTCTTCGCTGAATTTGTCTTTTATTTCCTTCATGACTCAATGGGTATTTGGGAATTTTTGGACGCCAGTAAGTATTACCTATGTTCCAGAATCTGTCGAAGAGACAAGATATGATCAATGCGCCCTCTTCCTGGTATGAAGCCTGTCTGGTTTCCTCGCGTTCGTCTCTCTCGAGCATCACTTAATCTACACGTGATGATTGAAATAATAGAGAAGATTTGCAGCTTAGGTGGATGATTTGCTATTAATAGTGTTCTCTGAGCTGGATGGTTTAGTTGCGGAGCTTTCGTCGTCCTTCTGGACAACATCTTCAGCGCAATATTTAGCATAAAGTGAAATGATTTAAATTTCTTCATGACTGATATAATTGCGTCTCCTGATAACCATCTTTACATATGTATTGACCATTTTCTATTGACTTGGATTTTAAACTTTCTTGTCACCTGATTTACTTTTTATTAGTTGGTATATTTCGTCTACATTAACGTGTTCGTCAATTGCATTTTCGTTTGTGTACCAAGCTTCTAGGAATTCCCTGTCACTTTCGGTGTTTCCTTTGTCTAAGATTTTGACATTATCCCAATCAAATTGATAACCGTAATTGTCTATATGCATTGATACTAAAGAATACATATCGTGTCTTTTCACGGCTGATTTATGTTCTTGGATTCTGATTCGAAGGGGACGCCCACTTTGGCCGATGTAATGTTTGTTGCAGTTCATACAATTTATTTTGTAAATGGTATTAATTTTATCCCCTTTTTCTGTTGGATCTTTCGGTTTGCATAATATCGAATTAAGCGATTTGACTGGCTTAGTATCAATGCATATAGACAATTATGGTTATCAATTTGATTGGGATAATGTCAAAATCTTAGACAGAGGAAACAGGAAAAGTGCCAGAGAATTCCTAGAAGCCTGGTACTCAAGCGAAAATGCAATTAACGAACACGTTAATATAGACGAAATATACCAACTAATAAAAAGTAAATCAGGTGACAAGAAAGTTTAAAATCCAAGTCAATAGAAAATGGTCAATACATATGTAAAGATAGTTACCAGGAGACGCAATTATATCACTCATGAAGAAATTTAAATCATTTCACTTTATGCTAAATATTGCGCTGAAGATGTTGTCCAGAAGGACGACGAAAGCTCCGCAACTAAACCATCCAGCTCAGAGAACACTATTGATTACATGATGATTGAGTCTAGAACTTTAGACGTCATATTAATCAAGCTATTTCCTCTGTAGTTGTCACGGGAATTCCATATTAATTCAACATCTGCACACGAATACTTTAATTTTTCACCCTCCAATTTACTTCTCTTTCCCTCTGTGACTGTCAATGAAGTGTATTTTTACCTACTAATGGGAAGCGTTATATATGACCTAAATAAGTCCATCACTAGTATTACTGCCATCAACATTATTTGAAAAAAATTATCCTTAATTCTATAGAAATGGGAGAAGCAATACAATTAACCCTAATTATGTTGTAGACTTTATCAGCTTATCCTCAACCTGACCCCAATAATTAATGATATAATTACGATCATGTGACAGGGAATGCAAATTAGTGTGTTGCATGTTATGTCATATTGTATCCTTCATAATCATTTTTCTTGACAAACAGTTTCATTTTTGAATTAATTCTTCAAACAAAAAAGAAACAAATTTACATAATAAGATATCAGAAATATTCTATGCTTGTACTCAGAGATAAATTAATTCGGTGCCGTAATTAGAGCAACAGTTATATGCGCTGAACGGACAGCTTGACATCAAATTAATCATTAATCCTTAACTCCTTATTAAAAAGGAAAGAAAGAGGGAGTCCTTATTCGGATAATTGTCTTCATTTTTTTGGTGTTATTTGTTATCCTGTGACTAGCTTTTGATTTGCTTCAATTTGTGACTTGTTGACTGTATGCGAGTGTGCATCTTAGCTGGTTATTCCGTTGAAACTGAAATTCAAAAAACCTTGTGCCTACTCCATATTAGTTGGTTTATTAGATGTATCACACAGTCAGTGAAACAGTATTATTCACTGGATGACGAGGTTTCGAACAAAATTTATTGTTCATAATCATATCAATTGTAATCAGACGACTTTGAAACTTGAGTTTTATAGTTTCCTATGTCCTCTCCTATTTGTTGTCGTAGGGGTAGTAGAATTTTCCAGATGTCCAGCTGGACAGGTGGTGAATCAATCCTATTGCACGTATTTGCAGTTGGTTCGATAACCAAAGTTTCTGTTATCAATCTCTCCTTCCACCTTGTGACATTAGATTTTAGCACTGTCATCTTATCCCATCCTATTGTAAGGTTGTGTGTGATTGCATGTAGTGGGTGCTATAGCTGAACTATTCTCTAGATTTCTTATCTTATCCGGGTCAACTAATCTAGATTTAGCTAGGTTTTTATGTTCGGCTAGTCTGACTGCCCCTGTTCTACTAGTTTGACCTATGTATTAAAACCTGACAATCATTGCAGGCAGGGTATTAGATAAACTAAATTGTTTTGTTTTAAAGGCTCTACAGGATCCTTTAACCAACAAAGCCTGTTTCAGATTCAGTTTGTGGGTCTGAATGCCATTTTTATCCCTGCCTTGTTAAGAATTCTGCGTAAGGCTTCCGAGCTTCCTTCTTTGTATGGAATTACTAGTGATGATTTAGATTCCTTGTTCCTTCCTTCACGTTCCCAGTGGAACATACTCCAGCTTCAAGCAACAGGCTTAAAGTCTCGGTAGCACTGGTGTTTTTCATTCTTACGGGATGCAATTCCGGGACTTATACCCAACCTTCACTCTACTAGTCTTCTTACTAGCTTAGCGAGGTACAGGAGTGAGTGCCTTGTCGACCGGGGATCAAACCTCAAACCACACAGGGTATGGTTGTCGAGCATTCTACCGCTGCGCCACGGACGCTGCCTAAACTCTTATTGTTTAAACCATTCAGTTATATTATATGGTCACTATGTAAACTCGTGTACGTACTTATTTAGTTAGTTTCCAACTAAACGCTGTGCACTTCTTGAAGGAAGTGAAGAAAACACTTACTGAATTGGTTCTCATTGGCTATGCAACATCACCACGTCTCACATGATATACTTCAGATTATTACTTTATATGTAAATAATCCTGAATGAGGAGGAGATATTTTGGAAATAAATACCCTGAGAATTTCTGTACTATGTGTTCGCCTATTGTCTGAAATAGAGCTTTATTGTTACGAATATGCACTCCATTTACGTCCACAGTGGAACATAGGGCAGCTTCAAGCTGGAGGCTTAAAGTTTCTGTATCAGTGTTGTTTATTTTTTCACGGGATAGGGTTGCTAGCCTCTTGGCCAAACATCCCTCTTCACCAGTCTTATTACTGACTTAGTGAGGTACTGGAGGATTGCCTTGTCGGCCGAGGATGGAACCCCTAACCATATGGAGCGTGGTTGGCGGCCATTCTACTACTGTTCCACTGACGCACTCATAAATATTCACTACAAATAAATTCCAATCTTAACTTTTATGTAGAATGTTTACTATCCAATGAGAATGACTAATTGAACAATATACTTCGGCGGGAGAAATGGTTAAGATAACAATTTAAAAGCTTAGTATCTTTCAGCGTGATTGTTCTAGTTATAGACTCCTATCATCTGGTAAAAAAAAGACAGTTCTGTATGACGATTTGAGTAAATTTATTATTCAACATATAATGTAGTGCACCTTGGTGTTTTTGTTATAAAGGTTACACATGTGTAGATTGAACGGAATGCCAGTTTTGAACTCTTTCCTTGATATGTTAACATGCCCATTCTTCGAATCGGTAATTCAGCAATCCACCTAGATAAGTTCTAAATTTTTTCCCTTATTAACCTTGACATTTTGCTTTATTCAAAAATACTACTGTTCACAGAACACTACTGATTATTTGAGTGTTTTTGATTTGCATTTTTTTGTCAGTACTTACTCGTTGGGTAGAATACTGATTGATTGGGTAATTAAGCAAACTATGTTTAGTAAAGACTGGTATAAAAGTATTGGTTTGTAGGGATTTGATTGATTGGTTACATGATTTCATCATGGACATCCAACTGTTTCGTCCTAGTCTGGGACTCTTCATCAGCACACAACCATCGCCAGGGTTCGAACCCAGGGCCTTCTGTTTACAAGTTGGTGAGCTAGCTTGTAGACCATTAAGCCACTGGGACCCAATCCAGTGGCCAGTGCATGAATTCTAACTTCTGCGAATTCATGACATAGCGTGACCACTAGCCAATATCTTCGGCGAGTATTTGTCTTCATACCCAACCTGCTGTACGCCACCGTCATACCATACTGACTAGTGGTCTCACTATGTCATGAATCGGCAGAAATTGGAATTCATTGGCTGGTCATTGGGTCGGGTCCCAGTGGCTGAATGATATAAGAGGTTGCCTTGTAACTGGACGGTCCTAGGTTCAAACCCTGATGGTGTTTGCACACTGCTGAAGAGCCCTGAACTGGGCTGACGAAACAGCTGGCTCTCCGGTACTCTCTTCAGGTTTTCCAATGGTAATCTAACCGATTTCAGCTCAGGATGAAATAATGTAACCAAAGGCTGGTATAGTTTAGCTAACTGATAGTACTAGCAGTGCCTTGCTATAATATTAAAGGCAAGTTCTTCAGTCTTTATCATGCTAAAAAGACTTTCATGGAAAATAATTTGATATATAATATAATTTGCAATGAATGAAAAGTATACTACATGGGTGTAAGCAGTATCTCAGGGCGAGCCGAAAACTGCGAGGCAGGCACTTTATAAGAGGACTCGATTGCTGTTGGGAATGTATTAACTCATGATCACATTGTAAGGTGTAAAAGCGTGAGATTATTGAATTCCAACTGGGAAATCATGTTGCTATAAATACTGCTGAGTAGCTGAATACCATTCACATCAACCAGTGGCAATTGCTAGTTATAGAAATCACCTTAAAATAGTAATCATCTTATGACTCATCATGTGATTCGGCGTATGAGAGGATGCCTGTAGAATTTCGCCTACCTTAGCCAAATTGTCAGTCAGTCAGAACATTCCATTTCCACGGATGTGGACTGATGCTGAAGGTACCAGAGAAGAATGGATGTATCCAATATATCCGTCGAATTGTTCATTGACCCCGTATTATTATATTCGCGTAAAAGTTCACTCAGTCAATATCACACATTTATTCCCCTTGATGTAAAACAAATCACAGTGTGTAAAAAGACAATCTACTTTCAGCTTGATTAAAAAGGTGACAACATTGCAGCAATGATCAACAGAAGGCTGAGTACATCACTAGCCAGAGCCTATCCTGGAGATAAGCTCGTCTCCGTCTATCGAACAACTTGCTCTTTGGTGCAATCAAAAATCGATAGATATCCTTCTCATGTTAACTCCAACTGTATATACAAATTAACATGTATCTGGGGGAGCAGTTACACTGGAAGAACAGGAAGAAGGGTATATCTGCGATTTTCTGAACATGTACCAAAAAGCTTATGTCTAAAGGGAACAATTGCTCTAAACAGTGCCATCGCCAGTCATCTCCTTGACAAGGGTCATGAGGTGGACGTCGCAGGATAGTTCAAAATTATCAATAAGGAAAAGAGCTCAATTATCCTCAAGTTTGCTGAAGCCACCTCGATCGAGTGCCTGAAACCTGATTTATGCGTCCAGAAAGAAGCAGTTATCAGTCTTTCTTTGCCCTGGTAACTGGATATTTTCATCTCTCTTTCATCTGAATGCGTAATGCTGAGAAGTTTCCATTGTGTATGAATATTATTGTTCGGAATAGTGTTTAATATTGCATATATATATGCATATATTGTTAGTGTTTGCATATACTGATCGATTGAATTTTGTTTAAAATGAACTCTGTGCAAGTATGTTAAAATTGTTTTTGTAGATATATTTAACAATGTCTTTGGCCTGTAAGCAGCTGACGAGAAAGCAACGAAATAAAAGTTGGTCCCACTTTATTCTGCGAAAATTGTAGTTCTTGCTTCAGTCAATATCCGCTGTCAACGAGATCATGACAGATTAGCGACATGGTCCAGGCTTAAGTGATCTATACATCAGACAGTTGTTTCGTTCTTTTGGGGTTGAGCTTATCAGTGATGTACTCAGTTTGGCTCAGCTCAGACAACCAGAACACCTTAGGGAACTGTGATTAAGTTCTAACTCGAGCTGTATAATTTCCAAATCGGGAATTCGGTTCACTGTATAATCGGTCGACCGAAGTAGCCACCCACAATTCGGACAGTCTGGATTGATTCGACTGTTTGAATTGAATCAAAACAGGTACACCACTGGTTAGTTTGGCCTCAAACGAGTGAAACATCCATCTGGCGTTTATCTTGATTATTCCCTTAGGTTCCAAGTGGAACATAGGGCTTCAACAACACATATCCATTTTGTTCGACTCTCTGCAGTCCTCTTCAGCTGGCTAGACACACGATTGCCCATAATCTCTCATCTCCTCCCCACCTAACCAAATGAGCTCCTCTGTGTCACTCCTTCATCGACGAACAACTCGTCGTTTTCAATTTGCATTCCACTCCACTGATCTCCTGCATTCCACGCAATGTCATTCGACGGCCTCCTTCCTCAACGTATGCCCGATCGATCCATCTCTATTTTCCTCTACATATCTGTTAAGCAATCGGCTTTCGCCTGTTGGTTTGTTCTCAGCCAGCCAGAGTTTCTTGCTGATAATTCTTTCTAGCCACTTGATCTTCCGTATGGAGCTAGCGAAGTGAGTAGCTGTTGGTGAAATTATGCGGCAATCTGTTGGAAATGCTTTTCGTGACATACTCGCTGTTCAAGTTTCTGGCCCGTATAGAATCAGTGACAGACTGACTTCACATTTGTGTTGAACAGAATCCGAATCTTGTTCTTCATGCTGGTTGGCTGGCTGACTGGCTAAGTGCAGTGTAGTGCAGAAGATTTTCAAACTGTTTTCAGGTTGATGAAGGCGTGAGTATCTTGCCCTTCCAATTATGGCTGGTCTGTTTTGACATCTTCATCCGTGCCATGTGCCTGTGGTTGAAAGCATGCTTCCTGACCAGTTAATTGAAAAGCGTAACCTCTGTTAGATCCCCCCGTTGATGGTGTTTGGTGGTGGTTGTTATTGGTTGGTTATTTCGATCACCTCCGTCTTCTCTGAGTTCACCTGAAGTCGTGTCTTTGTTGGCTGCCTCTTCAACCAAATCTGGTCTCAACCATCCAATTACGTAATGCTGAAAGCATCCATTTCGTTTGGGATAAAGTGCTTATTATTATTAGTATTGTATGCATATATTGATTGATTTTTGTTCAAAAATGAACTCTGTGCAAGTATGTTTGACTTTGGGCTGCCAGCAGCTGATGACAAGCTTACGAAATAAGTGATGGTGCCATTTTATTCTGCAGAAACTGTTGTTCTTGCTTTATTTGAATGACGCAAATTAAACCGAAAACCTATCGGGAATAATCAGAAACTGTCTAAATTCATGTTTAGATTACTACAGTGTGGAAATCTATAATTATGAGATTGATATTGCCAGTTTTGATCTTAATCACTCACCTATCATTTAATGAGTCAAAAACACAATTCAATTAGATTAATATGTTCTTCCCTCCTTGTAGCCCTCGATGAATATAAAAAGTGATAGGAATCACAAAATTAATCATTTAATTAGATTTTTCATGTTTGAAGTTTAATTTCAATGAAAGGATTATTCATCTTATCAACAAGAATAAACATTTTTGTTTTCTCTTTGAGACATTTACACTAATCACGGAATTCTGCCTGTGGCGTGTATCAGTAACAAAAAGTGTTGTTTATAATGTCTTCTGTTGGGACTTCAGGTGTACATAGAGAAATCAGAGGCAACGATGAAGATTCCTGTCCAACAGAAACATCCACAGCAACAAAAGCAGACAACAATCAACCAGCTTAAATGGGAGAAATCTGAAGGAAGGAACATCTTTTACCTGTCTACCCACCTACCTGGGAAGCATCGTCGTTTCAACTATAAGCAGACGGAACTGATGAGAATATCAAGGCAGCGAGGATCGGAGAAGCAAGGCAAGCTTTCATTTCTCTCAAGTCTGTGTGGAGAGCAACAGTACTCCTCAGCATGAAAAATAAGATGTGGATTTTCAACTCCAATGTGATGTCAGTGCTATTCACTATACAGATTAGAGACTTGGCGCGTCATGAAGAGCACTTTGAACAAACTACAAACGTTCATCAACAGCTGTCTTCGCTCGATACTACTCAAGAACAGATGGATAGAAAAGACCAGCAACAGGGAGGGATCTCTGGCAATGAGCGAACCAACCCAGCAGGAACCAATCGTGCAAGAAAAATGCAGGAAGAAATGGAGGTGGATCGGTCATGCTCTGAGAAAACAAACCACCGAGTGACATCAGACGACAGGCTATCGCTCGACTGGGACTCGAACGGGAAGCGGCGAGTTTGTAGTTAGTGCGAGGGTGACATGGAGAAGGAGGTCATGTGAAGAGGAGGTGAAAGAATTTGGGTAGATGTGGAGTCAGGTGAAAACACTGGCGTAGAAACGAACGTAATGGAGATGTGTAGCTGAAGCCCTATGTTCCTCTAGGAGTTAAAGAAAACAATATTAATAATAATTCTATACAAATAAATTTTGCAGATTAAAATTTCTATCTAAGGTTTTTGTATTTTGTATTTTGCTCATTCTATAGTAATAAAGTTCATATTGTTAATTAGTGTTTTTATTAACACTTGCCTCTCAATACTAGAAAAATAATAATTTTGTTGATGATGACTGTAATGTTGGTAATGATCTAGCTGTGAATATTTTACTAATTTAAATGATCAAATTCATTTTCAGGTCATCTATAATGTATGCATAATCTATGCCATCATTACGTAGGGATTTGCTTCAGTGAAAGCTAATATGGACTAATTACTTAGGAAGACAATTAGAACATTTGTAAGTGCATCACTAACGTCACAGAAAGATGTATATAAATGACTGTCATTATACAATTCAGATGGTGTAATTACCAAATAAAAATTGAAAACAACAGCAGCAGTTCACAGCGCGCGCGCTCACACACACATAATACAACCAAAGCTATAAATGAAAGCTATAAATGGCAACTACTTCGCTACTACGGGGGGCCACCGACAATTATACATCTCACCCAACAGCTGTACGACAATGCTGCATGCCGCCAAGTAATCCACAACGGGAAACTTACGGAATCCTTCGAAGTGAGGACAAGAGTAAGACAAGCTGGCTAACTACTATCGCCAATGATTTTCCTGATTGCAGTAGATTGAATAATGCGACTGACAGCGTACAGCGAGGAAACAGGCATAAAATAGACTCACGCGAAACACTTGGAGGGTCTGGACTTCACCGATGATATATGTCTGATTTCCCACAAACTGGAAGATATGAAAGTGAAAAGTAACAAGCTGGCAAAATAAGCATCACAGATAGGAGGGACTTCAGGTGAACAAAGAGAAAACAGAGGTGATGAAGATTCCTGGCCAACACCAATAGCAACAACAATAACAGAAAACAATCAGCACAAATGGAAGGAACCTGAAAGAAACAACCTCCTTTACCTACCTACCTGGGAAGCATCGTTTCAACTACAGGCAGACGGAACTGATGAGGATATCAAAGCAAGAATCGGAAAAGCAAGACAAGCTTTCACTATTCTCAAGTCTGCGTGGAGGTCAACAATTCTTGGCATCAAAAATAAGATCCGGATTTCCAACTCCAATGTGAAGTCAGTGATACTATATGGATCACAGACTTGGCGCGTCATAAAGAGAATCTCGAACAAACTACAGACCTTCAATAACAGTTGTCTTCGCTCAATACTCAAGATCAGATGGCTGGCCAGAAAAGGTCAGCAACAGGGATCTCTGGCAATGAGCGAACCAACACAGCAGGAACCGATTGTGAAACAAATAGGCAGGAAGAAATGGAGATAGATTGGCTGGCCATACTCTGAGGAAACCATCAAGTGACATCACTAGACAAGCCATTGCTCGAGTGGGACCCGAAAGGGAAGTGGCGAGTTGGTCGTCAGTGCAAGGGTGACATGGCGGAGGTCATGTGAAGAGGAGATGAAAGTGTGTGGGCAGACATGGAGCCAGGTGAAGACTGTAGCAGAGAACTGAACGCAATGGAGACGCACGGCTGAAGCCCTATGTTTCTCTAGGAATTAAAGGAAACAATAATAATAATATAAATGAAAACAAAACAGACAGTTAAAGGAAGAGGCCATTTCCGGAGAATCCTCCACTTTACCTGTACAATCGCCTTTATATGCAATTTCTTCAGAAAGAAGGTAGCAACAAAGGTGATGATTTGTCACGAGAATAGTTTAGAACAAGCATACTGGTTAATATTGATCAATGCATAACAGGAGTTGAATAAGTTGTATTACATTATTATTATTCCCTTGGGTTCCAAGTGGAACATAGGGCTTCAACAATACATCTCCATTTTCTCCTACATATTTGTTGAGCAATCGGCTCTCTCCTGTTTGTTTGTTCCCACAGTTTGTTATTACTAATTCTTTTTGGCCATTTGATCTTCAATATGGAGCCAACATAGGTGACAGCTGTTGACAAAAGTCTGTACCTTGTTGGAAATAGTTTTAGTGACACGCTGGTCAAGTCTTTGACCCGTATAGAAGTACCAACTTGACTTATGCTGAGTGTAGAAGATTTCCAAACTGGTTATAGGTTGATGAATGCATGAGTATCTTGCCTTTCCGATTCTGGATGGCCTGCTTTGACATATTCATCTGAGCCATGTGCCTGAGGTTGAAACCATACTTCCTGGCGAGACAAGTGAAGGGAGTGACCTCTTTCAAACTTCTCCCGTTGATGGTGATTGGTTCTGGTTGTTGTTGCTGTTGCTGTTGGTTGGTTATCTTGGTAACCTCCATCTTCTCTATATTCAAGTTTTGGTTTGTAGGGATTTGGTTGATTGGTTACAGGATTTCATCATGAGCTGACATAAGTTAGAGAACCATTGGAAAACCTGCATGGAGTACTGGACAGCTGTTTCGTCCTAGTTTGGGACTCTTCATCAGTACGCAACCACCGGGATTCGAACCCAGGACCTTCTGGTTACAAGGCGAGATAGCTCATAGACCATTAAGCCACTGGGAACCGATCCAATGGCCAGTCCATGAATTCTAACTTCTGCCAATTCACGATATAGCGCGACCGCTAGCCAATGTCTTCGGCGAGTATTTGTCCTCACGCCCGACCTGCTGCACCCTACTGGTCACGACTTCTCACTAGAACCCCAGGTAACTACCTACCTGAATGAGGCAAGTCACTAGTGAGCATCTCATTGATATTCAAGTGTTGGTTTGTAGGGACCATCTGTTCTGTCTTTGTTGGCTTCTTCTTCAGCCAGCTTGTTGGTTTTCGCCTGCAAGTCTTCGATTTTGTGTGACATATATCATCCACACGCGAAATCCAGATCATCTAGACTCTTCTTGTCGGTGGTCCAGCGTATAATCCAGTTCACCACAATTAAGAATATCATCGGTGATAACAGGCAGGCAGCCAGCTTGTCTTACTCCTATATTCACTTCAAAGCCAAACTTCTCAGGGTTTTCCAGTGTGGATCACCTGATATGTGGCGTTGTCATTTGACTGCTGAAAGGAGTTCATAAAGATTTGGTCACTCCACGCCGTAGTGCTGAAGCAGTTTCCAAATTACCTCTTGGTCAGCGCTGTCTGGTGAAGGTCTTTTCGAAGTCGATAAAGTTGAGACTGAGTGATGTTTGACTGCCATTCTATGCTTTGTTCTATGATGACGATGATGCGTAGAGTTGCAATTTGATCAACACATGACTTGGCTTTCTTAAATTCAGCTTGTTCCGGGTTAGCAGAGTTCTGTGTCCAGTGCATCCTTTATTCTCTCCAGGATGATGCAACTTACTATTTTTTTCTTGGCGTAGACAAGAGCAAGAGTAAGTGTATTATGGTTGCACAATAAAAGGGATAATTAAGTGAATGAGTTGTAATCAGAATGCACATAGAAATGAAGTTCATTGTAAAAATTTTAAAGGTTTCTAAAGAAACACAAAAGTTGTAAGAAGTCAGAGAACAAACAAACAAAGAAAAATCAGGTCAGTAGAAATTGACAGTGTTGTTACCATGATGATAGAAGTAGTTGAAAAATTCTCTACCGTATGCGTAACTGTTTCTTTAGCTGAATAATTAAATTTGAATAAGGTATTTAGAAGACAAATTTCGCGAGATGAAATCTTCATTTCGTAGTTTCTTTACAACCGCTTTACAACTAACATGGTTAACAATAATAAAATAAAGTTCATGACAATTACTCAGTTGAATAAAAAACAAAAGTACATACTAATGACCAATCATATTTAGATACGTCATGTAGTCCAGGGTGGGCGAAGATTGAAGTCTATTGTTTTTTGTACACACAGTTTAGGCTGTATGTGATTAATCCCCAAAGTGCTTCCATCACCTTCAATAACCAACCTTGAATTAGAGTTATGTGAAATAATTGTGAAACAGTCATTGATATTGATTTTGTGACCTGACATTAATAAGTGTTTTGCAATGGATGATGCTGGATTTCTATTCAGATTAATCGCGTCCGGATTTTCTTTATGATTTAGTAGCCATTTTGGAACATATTCTTTTCGACGAAATTGGAACATTCTGTTGGTTCTACCTATATAAGTGTCACCGCTGCTGCAGGTGAACTCGTAGATAAAGTTTGAAGTAGAGTCCACAGAATTTCGTCCTTTAATCGTAGGTACAGGGATCGAAAATGTTCGGCAAGTGACAAAAAGAGGTGCTACATAGAATGTGCGTTTGATGGCTGACCGAAGTCTCTGAGCTGTCAACTGCATAATCTGGTCACCCTTGAATGGTAGGTCAATAAAAATAGCTTTCTTTGGTACAGAAGCTGTCTTTTCGAGATGTGGTTTTTCTTTACTGTGGCAGGTGATAAAGTTTTCCTGATAACCATTAGCTAATAAAACTGAATGTATATTTCGAAACTCATCCATCAATGTGTTCCTCGTGCATATTTTTCGGGCCCTTGAGAACAAAAACATTTCACTAGGGAACATTTATACTGGATAGGAGCAAAACTTGTAAAATAAAGATATTGCCCTCTCCATGTCTGTTTACGAAAAATAGATCTCTGAATCGTTCCATCATCTCTCCTGGTCATTGTAACATCGAGGAAACCGAGTCTGTTGTTCGATTCTATTTTGGAAGTCACTCGGATGTTTGGATAAATATGATTAAATAGGGTAATAAAGTTTTCAATAGATTTACTATTATTACTAATAATGAGAGTATCATCTACATAACTTTTATACAGCATAAATTCTCCAAGCATACCTTTCATTTGTCTCTCCAATTTCGACATGAAAATATCTGCTAACAGGGTCCCAAGAGGGCTAACCATCGCAACACCATCGATTTGTTTGTATACTTTTTCTTGGAAGGTGAATCTAATATTTTCTATACACATTAAGATGATGTCTCTGATGTAAGTTACAGGAATAGGTAAGTTTATCCCATTGCTTGTGACGTAATCGGAAATGAAATCAAAAGTTTCATTAAGGGGAACAGTGGTGAATAAACATTCAATGTCAATTGAACACATAACCATATCCTTAATGTTCAAGGTGTCTAGCATATCTGTCAGACCAAATGAACTTTTCACAGAATGATTTGATAATGAGTCTCTTACAGGCGTAAGGACTTCTGTAATCCATTTTGCGATTCTGTGGTATGGAGAAAACGACATGTCTAAGATGGGTCTCAGTGGGTTCCCAGTTTTGTGGATCTTCGGAAGGCCATAAAGCCGGGGAGTATGTGACCCAATTGCTTTAAGTTGTTTATAAAGTTTTCCATTTATAAAACCATGCATCAGTAAAATCTGAAGCTGACGAATGATCTGCTTTTCCACAAGCAGCACATTATCAGTAGCACTGTCCACCAGAAATTTAGACTGATCTCTGAGGATATCATTCATTTTATTTTGATAATCCGATTTGTCCATAATGACAACGCCTTCTCCCTTATTAGTTTTAAGGATAATGAGATTATCTTTTTCGATTAATTTCTTAAGTGCGGCGTGGTGTTCTTTTGATAAACCATTTTTCTGGTGTATTCTAGCATTTAGAAATAATTAAAGCTTCATCAGTGCAAGGAAGACGAAAGACTAGCATTACCTTTGACAGGTTGTTCTTCACTTTGTAGATTAATTTGAAGGAGGCATTCGTTTGTTTGTTCATCTTTCTAACTCCTTATAACTCAAATATTTCCTTAGATCTCGTTTCGATGTGCATCTTCATTGCAAATCATTTATTAGGTTGTTTATGTTACTAATTAATTCAAGTACACGTACTCAACTATTCAAATGCACTGAGTAATCTCAGCAACTATCATTATGACAACTCGTCACTTTTGTTACTACCCTCCTTCACAAGAAATTGTGTACAAATGCGGTTGTACAGCTGAAGACGACAATGACTTCTCCGAAAGAGCCTCTTCGCTGACCCATGTATTTTGTGTTCATTAATCTATGGATGGAGATTGTTCATGAAACCCCCTAACTATGTGAAAAACCAGATTATGCCCCTATATAAATCTTTACAACATTTGAATGTGGATATAGCAAGAACAGCAACAGTGGTTTTTGCAGAATGATATGATAACATCATTTATTTCCTTGGCTTCTCATCAACTGCTTACAGCCTGAAGAAATTATTATTATTATGTTTATGTACAGAAAAGTTTTAACATACTCGTAAATCTTACATGATGTCAGTTGACAGGAGGTTCTGGACTTGTTGAATAGTGCTCAGAAAATTATGCTTATATAGGTTTTACACAGGTGGTTCAGTTTTAAACAAAGTAAATGTATGCATGCAATGATAAAGGAGTTACGTGACAAAGACGAGAGATGCGTAAGATGATGAGTAACTAATAAATTAGGTAACAATGTACTGAGTTCGACTCAAATCATAGAAATAAGAGACAAGCAAGATTACACTAAATCATGGAGGGGTTGGTGAGGTTAAAGCCGAAGGTTGCCTAATCGAATGAGATGGTGAGATAGAGAGAGAGAGAGAGTACAGATATCCAGTTACCAGATGGGCAAGGAAAGACTGATAAATCGGGTTTCAAGCGTTTGATATAGATTGCTTCGGCTAACTTGAGGAGAATTGTAATTCAAATATGGGTTAATTTTTTTTGATAAAGTCTCACTGTATTATACAGTAATGTTTACTGATGACGTTTCGAGCACAATTTATTGCTCATAATCATATCAAGTTAATCACACGACTTCTTAAATTCATTTATATAGTTCCATTGTTTTTCACTTGATTTGATTGGTAGTATTATTTTCCATATTTCAGGTATGAGTGATGATTCATTCGTATTGCATGTGTTGGGTGTAGATTCGATGAACAAGGATTCAGTAATCAACCTCTCTCTCCACCTACCTAGATTACTTTTTAGAATTTTAACCCTCTCCCACCCTATTGTATGGTTGTGTGTTAATGCATGCATTGAAATTGCTGAGCTTTTTTCTAAATTACTTATCTTCTCTGGGTCAACCATTCTTACCTTAGCTAAATTCTTATGTTCTGTTAATATATGTGCAAAACTTGGGCACTGTGGTAGTAAGTAATTCCATATTAGTTTGTTTATTTGATATATCACACAGTGAAACAGTATTATTTACTGGATGACGTTTCGAACAAAATTTATTGTTCATAATCATATCAATTATAATCACACGACTTTGACACTTGAGTTTTTTGTGTTCTGACAATCTGACTACCCCTGACCTACTAGTTTGACCTATGTAGTTGACCTCACTTACAGTCATTGCAGGGTATTTTGTAAATTATATTATTTTGTCTAATTGGGTCGACTGGGTCCTTTAACCTACAGAGCTTGTCCCAGAGTGAGTTTGTAGGTTTGAATGCCACCCTAATTGCTGCTTTATTAAGAATCCTACGTAGGGTCTCAGATGTCCCCTCTTTATATGGTATAACTGTAGATGACATATATTCTCTCTTATTTATATTATTATTACTAGTTTCGCAATTCTTTTTATTTTTCTCTTGGTCTTTTTCAATTTTCCTAATTTTTTTTTGAAAGATAGTTATTAAACACCAACGCCTCTTCCATCTGTTTTATTTCATCATTTAGGTCTTTTTTGTGCTATTTAGTGCCATTGCTGTGTTTGTTAAACACTTAACCTTCTTTTACAGACAACGGATGAGATGAATTAAAGTCTAAATAACCATTAGAATGCGTTGGTTTTCTATAAACACTAGTGTGTAGTTTGCCTTCTTCTATTCGTTTTATCTTACAATCTAACATGGTTAATTCTCCTTGTTCATTTTCTGATTCAAATGTGAATTTTATTCCTTACACTAGTGAGTTTATATGTGTCAAGAAACTAGAGATATGTTTTGTATCAAAAATTTACCCATAATGGAATTACACTCTACCACAGTGCACAAGTTTTATTCTTATATCAATTGAGGAGAATTGAACTTTTTTTTCTATTGATGATTTTAAAGGAATTTACCATTTCCACCTCATAACCCGTATCAAGGAGATGTCTGGTAATTGCAATGATAGTATTGTATTCCATTGCGTTTACCAGTTGACATATACATGTGATCGCATATACGCAAAAATGACCCATCAGTCTCTTTAGATTTAAAACTACCTAGGCGGCCTACTTAAGTCACTAAGCTATCGGAGTTGCTTTCCAACAAAATGCCTAATTTCATCTGGATTTTCGTTGTTTTATTTATCCGATTGTATCAGATGATCTATGCATGAACTTGCGCGTTGATTTAACCTGCTTTCAAGTAAATGTTGTACAATTCTCTGACGAAATGGAGATATACTTCAGATTAATACTTTACATGTATGAAGACAAAAAGTATTCTGGAACCGATTATGCTGAAAATGTTCGCATATTGTATGAAATAAAGCTTTATTATTATTGTTATTTTTATTATAAGACCTAGCTCATCTACTGAGAAACATATTATAGAGACAGGCCATAAAATTGATGTTTACACATCTTTTAAACCTATCTATAAAAAGTGTTTGGGGAGTATCTTAAAGTTTGTGGAAGCTCTAGCAATTAGAAAGTTTAAACCACCTTTATATTTGCAAGAACAGTTTGTCATCACACTAAACTACCTTCCTTTGTTATCTCTGTTTTGATAGCAGCCAGGGTAGATGTACTATAACCTTATAAAACCTAGATAAATCTAGACTAGTTGATCCGAATAAGATAAGAAATCTGGAGAATAGTTCAGCTATACCACTCACTACATGCAGTTACACACAACCATACAATAGGATGGGATAGGATGACAGTTTTAAGATCGAATGTAACAGCTAGGTGGAGGGAGAGATTGATAACGGAAGCTTTGTTTATTGAATCAACTGCAAATACGTGTAATAGGAATGATTCAACACCTGTCCAGCTGGACATCTGGAAAGTTCTACTACCCCTAAGACGATAAATAGGAGAGGACAAAGAAAGCTATAAAACTCAAGTTTCATAGTCGTCTGATTACAATTGATATGATTATGAACAATAAATTTTGTTCGAAACTGTGTCATCCAGTAAATAATACTGTTTCACTGACTGTGTGATAAATCTAATAAACAATCTAATATGGAATTAAATACTACCACAGTGCCCAAGCTTTACACATATATTAATATAACCTCTGTTATTTAGTTTATTGATCTTCATTGTTATTTTGACCTTCAGTATGTCCTTTTAACTTGACCTAAGTCTATTTTCTCACCTCGTAACTCTTTATTAATTTCATAAAATATATTCCTATGACAAGTCCATTTGTGTGTGCTCAGATCGTTCGAAATGTGTTGCGCAAATACAGAATATACGGTTCAGACCATTTACGTCTTCTTATTGTTTTATCTGAATTCATAAACAGAACTAATTAGCTGATCCCAGTGATTCCATTAAATTACGCCAATGAAACGAAGCTTACATAAAACACCATCAGACGCATACTTACGTTTATTGAAGTCGTAGTCAAGAAAAACTTAAATTTCTCTTGCTATTGTTCTGAACGCTCTTAGATAATTTTCTTTCTTTGTTTCTTTAATGAAAGAAAAATTCCCCATTATTATTATTGTTTCCTTTAATTCCTAGAGGAACATAGGGCTTCAGCCGTGCGTCTTCATTGCATTCGGTTCTCTGCTAGAGTCTTCACCTGGTTCCATGTCTGCCCACACGCTTTCATCTCCTCCTCACATGACCTCCTCCAAGTCATTCTTGGACGACCAACTCGCCGCTTCCCTTTCGGGTTCCACTCGAGCAATGGCTTGTCTAGCGATGTCAGTTGATGGTTTGTTTTCTCAGAGTATGGCCAGCCAATCCATCTCCATTTCTTCCTGCCTATTTGTTTCACAATCGGTTTCTGCTAGGTTGGTTCGCTCATTGTCAGAGATCCCTGTTGCTGATCTTGTCTGGCGGGCCATCTGATCTTGAGTATTGAGCGAAGACAACTGTTAATGGAGGTCTGTAGTTTGTTTGAGATGCTCTTTATGAGTCAAAAAAGAAGATGTACTAATCATTTGCAACGGCTGTGCAGCTCTATTTCTGTACTTGTAAGTGCAAATCTTGGGCATTGTGGTAGAATGTAATTCCACATATTAGATAAGTTTATTTTAAATATCACACAGGGATATTCAGTACTGGATGACGTTTTGGGCGCAAATCACTGCTGCTCATAATCATATCAGTTCTAGCCACACGGTTTCATAATTTGAATTATAAATATTTAGAAAATCAAAACAGGGGATTCAGCTAAGAGACTCTTTTCAACAACGAATTTATCATCAAGCTGTACAAATTGTATATATATGGGTTTTAAGAAGTTATATCCGGTGAGGGAATTGAATCATAGGTGTGAATGCATAAAATAATAATAATAATATGAAATGCAATTAAAACTAAAATGTTTGTGATTATAATCGTAGATAAATGTCAAGTGGCAAAACAATTAATGTCATACATAGAATAATTCATAGGATGTATAGAACTTAGAAAGCGTGTACAATTATAGGATTAGTAGACAAATCGAATAAAATAAAAATGCTACGTAATATTGTGTGAAATTTAATAGCATAGAATTTAACGTTGCAAAACAGAATTGATTTAGAATGACAAGTGGAACAACTGAAACAATACCGGGAAAAGTTCAAAGTGAGAGTAGTAATAGTAACAATTAACATAATAAAAGAAGAGAATACAAACTGAATAGACAAAATGAAAAAATGAAAAATTGGCAGAGCCAAAATATGATTAGGGATTACCATACTTTAGTAAAGAGAGATTAGGACTATGAGAGTTGGAGGGGTTTAACGAACTTTTTCTGTACACGGAGATCTGGCTTTTCTGTTTCGATAGCCAAAGATGGCTTCAATAATACAGATGAGTCGGGTACGTAGTGATTTCGGTAAATTACTTTTTGCCTTGTAGATGACTTTAAAGGCGGAAGCTGTTGACATAGGGTGATCATTATCGACAAGATGTTCAATGATCGCGCTTCTTATAGCTTCACTAACATCTCTTCATAATCATGCAGGATAGTGTTCTTGCACCCTCTTGACAAAACTTGAGTCGAACGATCAATATGATTATAATCACAAACATTTTAGTTTTAATTGCATTTCATACTACTATTATTATTACGCTCTCAAACCTATGATTCAGTTCCCTCATCGGATAAAACTTCTTAAAATACCCGTATATATACGATTGTACAGCCTCATGATAAATTCGTTGTTGAAAAGAGTCTCTTCTCTGAATCACTTGTTTTGATTTTCTATATCTTACAATGGAAATTTTCCATGAGTTATATATATTTCGTGAAATATACCCATTAGTTCATAAGGAAAAAAAAATACCGTTTCTGTTAAGGGAAGAAATATCTCTTTTTTCAACGATTTCATTTTCAAGCTAACTGTACAGTCGTATTTATATCACGGAAAAAGAAGGCATTAAGTGGCAACAATAGAGATAATCAAAATTGTTGTATTAAAGAGCGTGGAGTTGAAGTGGATAAATTACAAAACTTTTAAAGATTATTAAATAAGTGAACTGGTATAAAGATTTCAAAATTGTTGGTCAAGTGTTATCTAAAAAATTAACAGTGTGATGATGATAATAGTGAAGACGGTGAATGTGAAGTGAAGTGGAATGAATTCAAGTGGTAAAATAGAATAAAATAAAATAAAAGAACATAACTCTGACCAAGGTAAAGAAAGGGGTTTAACAAAAGGTTTTTGAATATATAATCTAGGTTTCTGTTCATGTATAGCTAGAGCTTCGGCTATGCATAAGTGGAGAAAACGTCAGCTTTTGAAGTGGCTGGATTTTGTCCTGTAAATAACTTTAAAGGATAAATCACGTGTGTGTGTGTGTTGGGGTGAGTTAGTGACCTGATTCCAGAATGTGTTCAGAAATTGAACACTTTTTCATTCTATACTCACCTTTCATTAACCAAACCGGGTGGTAGTTTTCAGCTACGCGTTTACAGAGGACACGCTTACAACTTATACATATTTTCTCTATTGCTGTCTCTCCAATTTCCCCTTTGTTGTTTTGTTGCCACTTTCCGTATCTCCAGTATCATAGGCGTTGCGTCGTTCCGATTGCACGTGTACTGTGTTGAATCGATAAACAAAGCTTCAGTGATTAACCTCTCTGTCTCGCCACCTAGCTTATATATGCAAGTGAATGCAGTGCAATGGCCTAGCTTTTTCTAGCTTATTTAACTTCTCGAAGCCAGTCATTCTGGATCTAGCTTAAATGTTATCTTCCAGTAATATAGCTGACCTTGATCTACTAGTTTGACTTATGTAATTGATGTCACTCACAGTCATTACATGGTAATAATAATTTGCCTTATTCCAAAACAGTACTTGTGATACAAAATGGAATTCTCAGCATTTTTACTACAATTTTGCATCCAGTTAGTACATTATCAATAAATAGAATTCCACATAGATTAGGGGAAACTCAGTTAGTTTTGACACCAACATATTGGCATGTCGGTAGCAAAGCCAAAGTTGAACAGTGTTTGAAGGTGTTAGAAAGGTAGGCGCTAGCATATTTACTGGCGTAAGCTGTAACAAAAGGTCGAGATATACAGAGTGTGAGAGAGCGAAGAAGAATGTTTTAATAGAGTTTGTAAGAAAGAGAGAAACAAAGCAGTACATAACAAAAAAGAGAGAGAAAAGGAAAAGAAAGAAAGAAAGAAAACGTTATATCTAAAAATGACACGAATAAGAAAGACGAGATCCAGTTGTTCTACTGACTATTTAATAAGTTGTAAGTTTCACGCCTAATGCTTTCTTTATCGCACAGAACATGAGCCAAGTAGGGTATGGTTGAGTTTTTGTACTTGGTAGTGCGAGCATTTAGTTTTCTATATAGGCTTCTGGTTTTGCCTGATGAGATGCAAGGGGAGACTTGTGAATGAAGAGGGTGATGTGAGTTAGGTAAAATGGATTTGGCCCATTTTTCACATGAGTCCATGTGCCTGTCAACCAGAATATTAACAAGCTGGTTAAGTGGCACGTTGCTTACCCTGCTGACAACCTTTAACATCCTGTGTGATATGTTATAGTCTTTCTTCAGTAGCCTGGGAAAAACTAAGGTGGAACAATAGAGAATAATAGGCAGAATGCGAGAATTGACGAATTGTAGGAGTATGGGTTGGGTTATACCAGAATGTTTTAACTTCTTGATGTAGAAGGAGAGACGGAATATTTTCTTAGAAATCGCCAAGATATGAGACGACCAGGAAAGATCAGCAGATAGAATAATGCCTAGGTATTTAATTTTCCACTTGGTTTCCATTTCATTGCCATCTATGTTGCACACCTCGTGAGAGCTAAATTATATAATATATTATATTATATATATATATATTATATACATATTATATTAATTTTCTTAATATTTTATATTCTTGACCGGACATTAGTCAGTAACTAGTGTAATGTGTCTAGTCCTATCTTTGGTGCAGACTGAATTCTATCAGTCAGTCAGGTTTACAGTGTGGCCACCATGCTGGTTGGCTCACCATCACGGTGCACTGTGAATTGTTGTTATTAGACAGCTGGAGGCAATCGGCAGGAAGGAACTCATGTCCCTTCTGAGATTCGAACCACTGTCACCTCCAGTGCTGCAGTCAGAGACGTTACCACTGAGCTATTCAGGTCAGTTGCGAGCCTGCATAGCTTAGATCGAATCTCAGAAGGGACATGAGTTCCTTCAAGGTGACTGCAGGCACGCCTTGCTGACTGGTGAGTGTCAGCTAGCGTGAAACCTAGATCTAAACAAAGCTTCTTGCGGATTGCCTCCAACCATCTAATAGAAACAATATTTTATATTCAACAGAAAATTTATAAACCGATCCAATACCAATAATTACATCCTACAAAATGTTTTACTTAATGCTGGCAAAGGGATGAACAAGTGAAGATTTAAAAAAACTGAAGTAAGTATTACGTAATAATTGCGAAAACGTCCTTATCAATCTGAATGTGAAAAGTGGACAACAGATGGTGGGAATATGGTGAAGCGTTTAAAATATAAAAAATCAATAAAGAATAATAATGATAAAATAATAACCATAACTATATTAAAAACTGAACATTAGACAATGATACGAAACAAAATTATGCCAAGAATGTTACTGTGACCATGGTAAAATGAATGTGTATATGAATTAGTGTGAACACTGAGGTCCGGTTTCAGGTCCTTAATCATCGGTTATCGGGCTATGCATCTGAGCCTCAATGATTTCAGCCATGTATTCTCCACAAACTTTCATCGAAATGTGTGTAACAAATACTCGTATGAGAAGTTTCAGGAACTTCTCCCATTGGTTTAATTACACATTTCATTAAGGGTTTTTCAAACTTCATGAACGGAACTACTTGCTTCAAATAGCTCAACCTAATTAATCATTAAGGTCAGGTATAGCTTTGTAGGGATTTGATTGACTGGTTACAGGATTTCATCATGAGCTGATATCAGTTAGAAAACCATTGGAAAATCAACTGGGAGTACTGGACAGCCAGCTTTTTTGTGAGTCTTGTTTGGAACTCTTCAACGGTATGCACCCACAGCCAGGGTTCGAACCCACAACCTTCTGGTTACCTTTTGAGAAAAATCCTAGTAGAAAATGGATTTCCACCACGTTTTATGGACAAGAATATACAATCAAATCCTATGAAATGTGACTTATCATCCGTACCCAAGAAAACACTGTACATGAGCTTGTAAGTTCAAAGGTGATTTCGCTACTGATTTCGTTAAGAAAAGGGTCTCACAGTCCCTGAAAAGAACATTCCCTGCTGCATCTTTGGGAATAGCCTTTACCAGTTGACCATTACTGTTCAATAACCTGAAAGACAAGATCCTGCAATCGACCAGCTTTACGTGCGTCTATCAATTCACCTGTTCGTGTGGAACTAGATATATCAGTCATTCGAATCGAATTTTGTCCAAGAGTTTGTGTGAACACTATCCAGCATGATTATGAAGAGATGTAAGTGAAGCTTTAAGAAGCGCGATCATTGGACATCTAGATGATAATGATCATCCTATGTCTGCAGCCTCCGCCTTTAAACTCATCTACAAGGCGAAAAGTATTTTGCTTGAATCACTACGTATCCGTCTCGTTTGTATTGCTAAAGCTTTGGCTACCGAGACAGAAAAGCCAGATCTCTGCGTATACATTAGAAGTTCATTCAACCCATCCATCTTTCATAGTCTTAATCACTCTATGCTAAAGTATGGTAATCCCTAATCATATTTTGGCTCTAGCAATGTTTTCGTTTTGTTTATTCACTTTGTATACTCTTCTTTTATTACGTCAGTCGTGCATTCAGTTGACGAGTCTCAGATAGGACGAACTGCGCATTCTGGATTCCACTGCTAGTCACCACTCACCAACTGACTACAAGTTACATAACCAGACATTGTCGAAGCATCTGCACAAGGAGCCGACATGTCATCCTGAGACCGAACACTTCCGTGCAATCAATCGACGGCAAAACCTAAAATTGAATTAAATAACTTCTACTTTTTACCTGACGTCCACTTATTGTGAAACTAATAGGTCAAATAATGACTAGAGTTCGTATAAAGAAGAATAATTTTATATGATAATAAAGCCTATACATATACATATATATGAGCCTGTCTTTTAACTGGAAGGTTCTAGTTTCGAACCCCAGTGGGTACGTACTACGACCAAACTAAGCTGACGAAACAACTGTCCAATACTCCCTGCTGATTTTCAGTGGTTCTCTAACTGGCATCAATCCCTGGTCAGAGCTGAAAAAAATCAAATCGCTAGAAACAAACACATGAGAAACACACAATAAATTGTGCTCAAAATGTCATCAGTTATGATTGTTATTCCATAATCAGTATAACTTTCATAGTTTTACATAAATAACTGATTTTATAACCAATGAAATAAGTTTAATTTATTCCCTTACTTTCCCACTGGAAAATAGGGCTTCAAGCTAGAGGCTTGAAGTTTCACTAGCAGTGGTGATTATTTTTACGCGGTGAGGTTACTAGCTTTATTCCCAACCTTCCCTCTTTACCAGTCTTATTACTGATTTAGTGAGGTAAGGGAGGGCCTTGTCGGTCGAACCACCTGCGCGGTAGGCGAGCATTTTACCGCCGTACCAACGATGCACTAAAACACACGGAGTACTGGGCAGCTGTTTTCCCAGCCTAGTTTAGGAATCATCGGCAGTACGCACCCACCTGCTGGAGTTCGAACCCAGGACCTTCCGGTCACAAGGCAAGCGAGCTAGTATACCATTCAGCCACTGGGACCCGAAATAAGTTTGATTTACGAAAATATGCTACTCATCTACATTTAAAACGATTAGTCTCTTTAATAAATTTAAAAATGGTGTCATCAGAAGATGTGATGTATTGGCGGAATACATTTCGAACAATATAATCACACACTCACTTACTTGTCAAGTGAATCTATATGAAGAATAAAAGGTCATTTAAAATAAACAAAGTGATTAGGGACTTAAGCCAAAGAACCATAAGAATAATTAACACCACATTGGATTATATAATCAGATAAGGATTAGAAAAGTAGGTTAAGAGCAATAATAAATTGTTTTTGTACACACAGGGCGGGGCTAAGTTGTCACCTCTGCGTATTTCAATAAACGCTCTTGACTGTTTTTTATCAATAACCATAAAAGCTGTCTTGACATCAACCTTTGATTCATATCGAATAGGTGTTTGGGTGCAGACGAAGTTGGCAGTCTGATACCTGAGTCTATTGATGTTTCACAGTTCGTTTGCGTTTTCTAACAGCTTAGGAATATGCTCTCCTATCTTTAAATGTATAGTACGGTAACTGCTGTCAATGTATGTGACTACACACTTTAGAATAGTACATAGTATGAGGTGTGACGTAATCACTTGTGTAGCTTTGGGGCTTGTAGGGGAGCATGTTTTTGTCCCACTCAATAATTATTTGCCGGTCTGCATAATAGGTTATACGGATGACGGAGTTTAGTCTTTGTATTAAAATCTTAATATTTACTTCCCCAATGTATGATAATTTGATGAAGACATCTTTTTTAAGAGCGGCGCATACTCTAATTTTGGAGCTGGCTTCTACATGGACTTTTAAATTTTAAAGGATATACGTATCTATCAATATCTTATTTTCATCGTCTATAGCATCAGCTGTATAATTACACTGATTCCTCTTAAGTAAGCATTTTGCCAGGCCCCTCTTAAATTGTAATGGACAAAAACTGTGAAAATTCAGGTATTGCCCTGTCCAAGTAGGCTTTCTACAAACTGACCGCTTTATTGAGTCATCTTCTCTCCGACTCAGAATTATATCTAGAAATGCAAGGCGGTTGCAAATTTCTTTTTCCCATGTAAGACTTATGTGATTTTATATAGAGCTGAGTGTATCTAGTAGATATATAGGAATAGAACTTGTGCATTATGGTAGAGTATAATTTCATTGTGGATAAGGTTTATTTTGATAAAGCCTCACAGTTTTACACAGTAATATTTACTGATGACAACGTTTCGAGCACAATTTATTACTACTCATAATCATATCAGCTTAGTCACACAAATTTCCAGCTTCGTTTATATGGTCGCACTATTTCTCATCGCTCGATTTGATCAGTAATAATATCTTCTATATCTCTGGTATCTGCGTTGAGTCATTTCTGTCGCATGTGTTGTGTTGGGTGTAGACTCAATGAACCAGGATTCAGTAATCAATCTCTCTCTCTCTCCACCTACCTATATTACTATCTAGAATTTTAACTCTGTCCCACCCTATTGTGTGGTTGTAAGATAATGCATGCAGTGCGACTGCTCAACTTTTTTCTAAATTACTTATCTTCGTGGGGTCAGTCAATCTAACGGCTAAATTCTTATGTTCCAACAATCTGACTACCCCCGAACTACTAGTCTAACCTACGTGGTTGAATTAACTCCCAGTTATTGCAAGGAATTTTGTAAATTATATTATTTTGTTTAATTGAGTCTACCGGGTCTTTTATCCTACAGAGCTTATCCTTTCTGAATGAGTTTGTAGGTTTGAATGCCACCCTAATTACTGCTTTATTGAGAATTCTACGTAGGGCCTCGGATGTTCCCTCCTTATATGGTATAACAGTAGATGCCTTATATTCCCTCTCATTTATGTTATCATTATTAGTTTCAAAGTTATTTTTATTTTGCTTTTGGCCTCTTTCGATCTTCCGAATGAATTTTATAGGATAGTTATTTAGCACCAACCAGCTATTCTTCTATCCGTTTCATTTTATCATTTAGATCTTTTTTTATACTGCTTAGTGCTATTTATCACTTTGTAAGACACTTAGCCAGCCTTTACAGGCAGCGGGTGAGATGAATTAAAGTATAAATATATATTAGCAGAATGCGTTGGCTTTTTATAAACACTAGTGTGTAGTTTATCTTCTTCTGTTCGTTTTATTTAACAATCTAACATAACTAATTCTCCTTGTTCAATTTTCGATTCAAATGTGAATTTTATTCCCTCTACTAGTGAGTTTATATACGTTAAGAAGTTAGAGATATGTTTTGTTTTTCACACTGTGAAAGTGTCATCCGTATATCTCCACCACATTTTCGAGTAGGATTAAATGTATGAAAAACCATATTTTCCCAGCCGTCCATAAATATATCTGCCACGATAGGGGAGATTGGTGATCCATCCCATTGCTACACCTTCTGTTTGTTTATATATTTTTCCTTGGAATTTAAAGACAGTAGTTGTGAGGCAGAACTGAATTCCTAAAATAATTTCCTCAATGGGCAGATTTGTCCTATGAATAAGTTCGGGATTAGAAATTAGTTCCCTCTGAACTGCTTCTAAGACCATATTGATTGGTATATCAGTATAAAGACTGGTTATATCAAAACTAACCATTTTTTCATTATTCTCTAATTGAAAGTCATTTAATTTCCTTTTCATTTCAAATGAATAAGTTAGCCTAGAGTTTGAACGATTTCTAATGGGACATAATATTAGAGCTAAGTGTTTTGATAATTCATAAGTAGGGGTATTTCTGAAATCTACTATCGGTAGTATAGGGTCACCTGTCTTTTTTATTTTTATATTACTATATATTCAACTACAGGAAGAACTGACGAGGATATCGAAGCAAGAATCAGAAAAGCAAGGCAAGCTTTCACTACTCTCAAGTCTGTGTGGAGGTCAACAGTACTCAGCATCAAAAATAAGATCCGGATTTTCAACTCCAATGTGAAGTCAGTGCTACTATACGGATCAGAGACTTGCACTGCGAGTCATAAAGAGCATCTCAAACAAACTACAGACCTTCATTAACAGTTGTCTTCGCTCAATACCACTGAAGACCAGATGGCCGGCCAGAAAAGATCAGGAAGCGAACCAACCGGGAACCGATTGTGAAATAAATATGCAGGAAGAAATGGAGATGGATTGATTGGCCATACTCTGAGGAAACTGTCAAGTGACATCACTAGACAAGCCATTGCTCGAGTGGAACCCGAAAGGGAAGCGGCGAGTTGGTCGTCAGTACTAGGGTGACTTGGAGGAGGTCATGTGAAGAGGAGATGAAAGCATGTGAGCTGACTTGGAGCCATGTGAAGACTCTAGCAGAGAACCGAGCGCAATGGAGACGCACGTCTGAAGCCCTATGTTCCTCTAGGAATTAAAGGATACAATAATAATAATTATTAGTTTCAAACATTAAATTAAACCATTTAGACTCACTCAGTGACAGCTTCATTCTGCGTATTAAATCCGCTTTGGTTTTCTTAATCTTATTCATTATTGTATCTACATTTTTCTTAATTTCCTCATTTGAAAATGAAGAATGCGGATTGGCTGCAACTTTTCTGTAGAAAGGCATATCAATCAACGAAGCTCCTAATGGACCCATCATAGCAACGTCATCCATTGGTTCAAAGTGTTCACCTTCAGATGTGAAATAGACGTTTTCAATACATAATTATACTAAATTTTCAAATAAATTGTAGGAATACGGGATGAAAAACAACTAAAAGTTATGTAATCACTCAGAACAACATCAACAGTCTTAATCAATCGTACTAATCTATATTTTCCATAACTGTTAAAGTAACTTATCATGTTACAGTAAGCATACAATTATGTTTTCCATATGTAATGATTTTGGTGCTTATTCAATTAATATGCTGTCTTCTTTTTAGGGTTTTTGTGCTTAAACTTCCGAAAAAATACTTTACAATTGGAAAACTTTAAGGCTATCATCTGTTCAACTGTAATGCAATTTAAGCATGCTGACCAAACTTTCTATCTAATTTCATCGATTTTCATTTCTATTCTACTAAGAATTGTTTTTCATTCTCCTGTTAGTCCACTTGTATTTTCTTGTGGTATGCATTAATTATGTTTGTGAGGCAGTGTTAGTGCTATCGGTTAGGTGAACTATACCAGCCTTCACTTAACATATTTTTAAGAACACAATATTCAGCGAAGAGACTCTCTTCAACAACGAATTTGTTATCAAACTGTACAATCGTTTATAAATGGTTTTTTAAGAAATTATATCCGGTGAGGGTATTACATCAAAAGTGTGAACACATGAAATAATTGAAAACATTTATTTCCCGATACGAATTTAAAACAAGCCCATAAAGTTTAATAAAGCAGGATCTAATGAATTCATCAAATTTCGGTAGAACTCGGCATGGATATAATACTTTTAAAATTACATTGGGAGATATAAGACTGATAAGTAAACAAACTACGTCGTCTCATATCCTAGCAATTTCTAAGAAAATATTCCGTCTTATCTTCTACATCAAGAAGTTAAGATATTCTGGAATAACCCAACCCTTACTCTTACGATTCGTTAGCTCTTCCATCCTGCCTACGATTCTCTATTGTTCCCCCTTAGTTTTTCCAGGGCTGCTGAAGAAAGACTATAACATATTACGCAGGATGTTAAAAGTTGTCAGCACGGTAAGCAACGTGCCACTTAACCAGCTTGTTAATATTCTAAACGACATGCACTCATGTGAAAAATGGGCTAAATCCATTCTATCTAACTCACACCACCCTCTTCATTCACAACTTTCCTCTTGTATCTCATCAGGTAACACCAGAAGCCAACATAGAAAAATATATGCTCTCACCAGCAAGTACAAAAGCTCATCCATACCCTACTTAGCTCGTTTTCTGTGCGATAAAGAAAGCATTAGGCGTGACACCTATTATTCATTAAATAGTCAGTAGAACAACTTGACCTCGTCTTTCCAACTCATATCATTTATCGTTACAACGTTTTCTTTCTTTCTTTTCCTTTTCTCTCTCTCTCTTTTCTTTTTTTTCCGTTTTGTGCTGCTTTGTTTCTTTCTCTCGCTTACGCCAGTTAATAAGACAGCTCTCACTTTTCTAACACCTTCAAACACTGTTTCAGCTTTACCTTTGCTACCGACATGCCAATATATTGTTGTAATAATGAACTGTGGTTTCCTCAATCTATGTAGAATTCTATTTATTGATAATGTACTAACTGGATGCAATACTGTAGTAAAAATGCTGAGAATTCCATTCTGCATCACAAGTAATGTTTTGGAATAAAGCAAATTATTATTATTATTACGTTGAATTACTCATGCGGAAAGACAGGTGCGAATGTTTTCCAGGTCATGTTCAAATAGATAAGGGCAGAGAGGGCTTTGCGAGATTAAAATTAAGATAAATTGCATTACGCTTCAGTTACACCACTTAGATAAACAATAAGTCATTAGAGAATATAACAAGAACTGTAAACAGAGTAATACCAATAGTAATAGTAATAATAATAATAGTATTGAAGTGAGTTAAGATAATGCTACTGATAAAAAATAGTATCAAATGAATCAAGAATAATAATAATAAGAGGGAGAATAATAAGTAAAACGTATTACGATGGTAGATTCAGAGTCACGACCATCTCCTTTTGTACACAGAGACCTGGTTGATAAACTCGAATTGCACAAGCCTCTGCAGTTGCAAGCATCTTCTTGTTTCTCTGTCTGCTGACAATGGTGAATGACTTGACCGCGTCGACATCATGCCCGTAATCCACAAGATGCTTTGTTATTGAGGATTTTGGCACTTTGAACTCAGCTGTTTTCAACCATTTTGGCGAATGCTCCATCATGCGAGTAGACAATCGCCTTTCTGTACGACCTATGTATTTGCTTCCACGAACACACTCAAATTGATATACGCAGTTTGAAGTGTCAAGGATTGGCGACTGGTCTTTCCCAGATTATTGAAGCACTCGCTTAGTGATGTTAAGGATAACAAGTTTTGCAGCATAATAAGTTCTCTTGATGGCTTTATCGAGTCTTCGTTCGACTACTTCCTGTATATTATCTACATGAAATAATAATAGTATGAAGTGCAATCAAAATGTTAGTGATTATAATCATAGTTAAATGTCCAGTAGAAAAACAAGTAATGTCCTATATAGAATAATACATAAAATGGGTGTATAGATGCTGGAAAGTGGTACATAATTATAGGATTAGTAGGCGAATATAAAATGTTACATAATGTGGTGTGAATTTTGATACGATAGAATTCAGTATTGTAAAAACAAAAAAATATAATAATTTTGGATTTAGAATGACAAGTGGGACAAGTAGAAACAATTCAGAGTGAGGACAGTGATAATAACAATAATCGTAGTAATAAGGGAGAGATACATAGAATAACTAAATAAACAAAATAAATAAATGTCTAGCCATCTACGGCCAAAGCAGAAGTAGGGATTGTACATACTTCTTTTGTACACAAATGTCTGGCTTAAATTTATGAATTGCCAAGGCCTCAGTTGTCTTTAGAAGTCTGTAACGAAGAAAACGCGGCCAACAAGTTAGCATGAATTCAGTAGATGATCTTAAAATCATGGTCAAGGTTGACAGAGTGACATCAGTCGATCAGGTGTTCCAAAATAGAGCTTCGAACGCAATTCCTTTCTCCCTTGTAAAACCATGCTGGAATATGTTCCCTTATCCGTGTTTGGAAAGCGTCCTCTGGCTTTGGTCAATATATCTTGCTCTACAAGAGCAAGTGAACTGATAGATGCACATGGAGACGGCCAGACGGGGGAGCTTATCTTTTACAGAGATGGAGAACAACTTGAACGTCTAGTTACTCAATAAATCAGTACTCTACCCAGCTTGTAAGTACTGACAGGAAAAACGCAAATCAAAATGGCTCAATTAATCAATAATGTACTCTGACGAGTAACATATTTGAATAAAGTAAAATGTCAAGATCATTGACGGCAAAAAATTTAGAGCTTATTTAGATGGTGCGACTGAATTACAGACTCGGAGAATGTACGTGTTAACAGTGCAAGGAAAGGGTGAAAAAAAGTACAGCGTTTGAGTCAATCTGTATGTGTGCCGGAAGGTGCACTGCATATTCCTTTGCATACACAGATATTGGTAACAGCACTATCCTAATTTATATATACCTCTGAAATCTTCCAATACTGCAATTAACACTACTTAAGTTCATTCAACTTGAAGTACATAAGTAACGGAATGTCATTCATTTATAAAGCTTTATTAAATTTTAAAGGTTGTAAATTAAAATTATTATTTGAGAGTTAGAGAATTGAACTATGCGTGCCAACTGAACAAATATTCTTAGATGATATCCTCGAGAAACAATGCAAAGTTATGTGAAAAATAGATTCTCATCAATTTTGTAGTAATCTGTCATTTCATTTCATTTCGACTTGTCAACTTTATCCTTGTTGAAATCCACCTTTTTACAGAATACAACAACATGAATACTTCTAAACTTGTAAGCATGTAAACATAATTGTATCTATCTATGTATATTTTTTTGACGTTGATGATGAATTCGGGTCATCATATATATTAGAGTTATGGCTGACAGTCAATAACAACATTGAATAACCTCTTCGACTGTTTACTCTTAACTTGTCATTTTTACAAGTGATTTGAGTTTTGATACAAAAATCATTTGATTAGTGTACACATTCAAATTGTATTTTTAATATATTTGTGCGTTGAAGTTTCTGTAGCAATTTGGTGAAGTTTTGAGGGTGGAGTTGCTAGCACCACTCCCCAACTCTCCCTCTTTATCCGGGTTTGGGACCGGCTAGAAAACTAGCGAGCTAGAAATCTAGGCGAGGTTACTTCATTCACTTATCTAGGGAGCATTGTCTCAACTACAGGAGGAACGGACGAGGATGTCAAATCGAGAATCGGGAAGGCGAGAAACACATTCATCAACCTGAAACCAATCTGGAAATCTTCGTCACTCAACTCAGCATCAACAACAAAATTCGGATTTTCAATACAAACGACGTCAAGTCAGTTCTTCTATACGGATCAGAAACTTGGCGGGTCACAAAGAATATTTTCAACAGGTTGCAGAACTTTATCAACAGTTGTCTTTGCTCTATACTCAAGATCAGATGGCCGGAAAGAATCACCAACAAGAAACTATAGGAACAAACAAAACAAGAAACGAGCGGTCAACAAATATGCGGAAGAAAGTGGAGATGGATTGGATACTCACTGAGGAGGCCGCTGGGTGACGTCGCGGGTCAGGCCACAGCTCGAGTGGAACCCGAAAGGGAAGCGGCGAGTGGGACGTCCGAGGGTGACATGGAGGAGATCGTGTGAAGAGGAGTTGAAACAGTATGGATTAACATGGATGCAGGTGGAATGTACAGCAGAAGACAGAAGCAAGTGGAGACCTGAAGTTGAAGCCCTATGTTCCACTAGGAACCCAAGGGAACAATAATAATAATAACATTCAAATTGTGGATAATGTTAATGCTGCCTCTAAGGGTTATCGAAAAATTAGATTTTTAAACCTTATACTCATCATCGCTGTTATACAGTTAACATTCAGACATTAATGCAGTATTTAATTACTGCATACAGTAATTCCCCTTTATGAATTTGAATAAAGCAAGAACAAAAACATTGGGTTTTTGCAGAATAACATGGTAACATCATTTATTTGCTTGGCTTCTTATCAGCTACTTATAGCCCAAAGACATAATTAAGCACATTTATAGGAACAATTTCAACATATTTTAACTGATTAAAAATGCCCATTAACAGAGGTTGCCTTCTTCACTTATCTAGGCAGTTAGCATAATTTCAACTATAGGCAACTAGAACGAATTAAGATGTCAAAGCCAGTCAGGATCAGAAAGGCAAGATACGCCTTCATAAACCTAAAACCAACTTGGAAATCTTCCGCACTCAGGATAAGGAACAGGATTTGCATTTTCAACACCCATGTGAAGTCGGTTCTTCTATACGGGTCAGAAAATTGCACTGCGTGTTACTAAAAGGATTTCCAACAGGCTGTAGACTTTCATCAACAGCTGCCACCTTGCCCAGCTGGCGCCATACTGGAGATCAAATGGCCAGAAAGAATAAGCAACAAGATATTCTGGCTGGGAAAAAACCAACAGGAGAGATCCGATTAGTCAATAAATACGTAGGAGAAAATGGAGATGTATCGGGCAAACATTGGGGAGGCCGTCGAAGGACATCACGCGCAATGCAGGCCCTCTTGTGGAACCCCAATGGGAAGCGATGAGTGGGTCATGAGTGCGAGGGTGACACGGAGGAGACCATGTGAGGAGGAGATGAGAGACTTCGGTCAATCGTGGACCCACCTGAAGAGGATGACAGAAAACAGAACAAGGTGGAGATGTGTTGTTGAAGCCCTATGTTCCCGTTGGAAGGCAAGACAATAATAAATAATATAATATAACAACCTGTCTTATACAGTCAGTCTTAAATCACCTTTACTAACATCTAATATCAAGTGTAACCGAATCTGTGATAAGTAGACAAATGTGTTAGAGAACTTATCGACAACAGTGTAGTCTTAACTGACGATTAGGAATATACAGCTATATTAATTATGAACTGAAGGCCAGTTCGTGTACAAACATCTAAATTAATAAAGTTAGTTATTTGTCAAAAGTACAACGATACGCACTCATTAGAGTTCGGAGCAACGACCTTCTGATTACAAGTCCAGAGGGGTCACAGATCAATTCAGTCACTGAGATCTGACTCAATAGCCCATGAAATCTAACTTCTATCGATTCGTGATATTAGTGAAACCACCAGGCAGTGTAATTAGTGGGTATTTGTCTTGACTCTCAACCGAATGCACCCCAATGCTGATGACGTCTCACCACTACAACTTCAGTCAACTTCATCCTGTAGTTATTCACTGGCGAGAATTAGTTTGTAGGGAGCTGATTTGTTTCAAGTTGGACTCCGGATTAATATCAGTTAAAGAATCGTTGAAAACTGCTCGGGAGTACTAAACAGCTGTTTCTTCTTAGTTCGGAACTAATCGGTAGTACCCAGTCACTGATATTTGAACGCGGTAGCTACCGGTTACAAGGCATGTTCGACCTCCAGTGGCTGTCTACTACTGATGAGTCTCGAAGTAGAATGGAACGGCTGTCCATCAATCCCTGGTTTTCGATGGTTCACTAACTGATATCACTCCGTGGGTAAACTTGAAACAAACCAGGTGTCTACATACAAACTCTTGAAAAGAACAACAGTTCACGTTTCAAGTTAAAGTTTCATCAATCAGACAGCATGTATCCCTAATATTAGTTAGACAGAACTTATATTGGTAGAATTCACAGCATTTTACATATTATTTCACCATTTATCTTAATTGTTGAATAGAAATCCGAATAATTCTGCTAAACAGCTGAATTCTGCTACAGAGGAACTTTCAGAAAAATGATGTTTCGATTTTCCGGATGTGTTAGGATTCTTTTAAGTAGCAACACAATGAGTCAGTCAGACTCAGAGCATTAATTTCTCCTGGAAATTCGCAACAGTTATGATCGCAAAAATTACTAAGCTTTTATTTGTTTGAATCGACTCCTCTTTTAGAAATATTGACAAAAGCACAAAGTGAACTAAATCTTCTCTTAAATGGATTATAATGACTTTGCAAGAATTGGACACATTTTGTGGGAAAATAATTAGGCCATGTGGTTTCCTAAAATTAGCTTCAGGGTAATGAAATAAAGATTTTGGACTGAACAAGTTACTCAAATTTATTCAAAAGAATAGATACTGGAACAAAGAATACTCTTTTCGATCACCTCTTTTTCATCAGGCTCTACAGTTATATGTATACATTATAGTGAATGGATGAATTAGTGTTATGAACAACATCAATGTTGTTTAAATAACATCCAATCAATAATATTGATAGATTACAGCTCAGTAGCATCAACATAAAATAAGCTGAATGTCAGAAAAATTGGGAAAGATAATATTACACATTCATGAATTTATAGTCTCTCTTGAAGGCTGGTCAGGGCAGTAGTAGGGGCTGGACTTGTTTCTTTTGAACACAGAGCACTGGTTGTTCCATGTGAATTGCAATAGTCTCTGCTGTTTGGAGCATGAGGTGCTTCGATTATTTTGTCAATTTATTAGGCACCCCGTAGATGATAGAGAAGGATTCTTCCACGCTGGCTTTGTGGCCGGTTTGTACCAGATGGTCCAATATCGAGCTGTTAATGGTTTTCACTACACCTTTACTTAGCCATAGTGGGAGATGTTCTACAACACGAAAAATCAAGTTCCTAGAGCAACGGCCGATATAACTCACTCCACCATAAGCGCAGTTGAATTGGTAGATACAATTTGGCTAGTCTAGGTACTTCATCTTTCAGTTGAGGTAGCACCATCGGTCGTGTAGAGAATGAGACGTGTAGTTCGCCAGCATTAAAAGTTCTTTGAACTGATTTTCTTAATTTCCTTGTAATTATCTCACTTGGCAAATTGCCCTTGAACTGCAGTCATATATAAAATGGCTTCTTGTTTACAGATAGTGAGTAGTCCTTTTCCGCTTTCTTTGTCATGTGTTTCTTGATAAATTTTTCGGGATTGCCATTTTCGATCAAAGTATCATATACAATGCTTAATTCATCTTCACTTACTTCTTCTGAGCATATAGCTTTAACTCTGTGGCTGAGGGTCTTCACTAAATTTCTTTTGTACTTGATAGGAATGAAGCTGTGAAAATGTGTATATTGTCCTGTCCAAGTACTTTTTCTATGCAAATTTCTTTTTATGCTACCATCTGGTTTCCTTGTAAGGAGGACATCCAGGAAGGCAATTCTGTCTTGGGATTCCTCTTCGCATGTGAATTCCATAGCCAAATGTATTTCATTGAATTCAGTAATTATTGTACTCCTATCAGAACCATTATCACAAAGAATGAAGGTGTCATCCATATACCGGCAATAAAATGAGAACTTACTGATAAGGTTGTTCAAAGGTCCATTTTCTAGCTTACTTAGAAAGAAATCAGCCAGAATGGGACCCAATGGTGAGCCCATCGCCACCCTGTCCACTTGCCTGTAAAGTGTGCCGTTAAATTTGAAGTTTACATTCATGGTACACCTTAATAACAATTCTTTTAGGATTTCAGTACAGATGCCAATGTTTATCGACTGGTTATCCACTTGTTCACATATGTAGTTAACTGTTTCTATTAGAGGTACATTTGTGAATAAAGATGTTATGTCCAGAGATATCATGGTTTTGTCCTTGATATTAATATCTTTGATTTTGTCTACGAATTCAAATACATCTTTGACGCTATATTTCACTATCTTCTCATGCAACATATTTGCAAAATTTTACATGATGTCAGCTGACAGCCGGTTCTGGACTTAGTGAATAGTGCTCAGAAAATTACGCTTATATACTTTTGGCACAGAAAGTTCAAGTTCAAACAAAGTAAATGTATGCGTACAGTGGTAAAGGAGTAACGTAATAAAGACGAGAGGTGCGTAAGATGATGAGTAACTAATCACTTGTGTAGCAATGTACTGAGTTCAGCTCAAATTATAGAAACAAGAGACAAGAAAATCATACTATATCCGAAGAGGTGGGGTGAGGTTAAAGCCAAAGATTATGCAATCAAATGAAAGAGAGAATAAAGATATCCAGGGCAAGGAAGGAACTGATAAATAAAGGACACACCTCCAAATTTCTGAACATGTACCGAAACGCCTACGTCCCAAGGGAACAAATGCTCACAATACTGCCATTACCAGGCATCTCCCTGACACAGATCATGAAGTAGAAATCACAAAATCCTTGAAAATATCAATAGACAAAAGAGCCCACCAATTCTCCTCAAGTTTACCAACGCAATCTCTATCAAACGCCTGAAACCCGATCAAGGTGTTCAGAAGGAAGAAGTTATCAGTCTTTCCTTGCCAACCTGGTAACCGGATGTCTTTATTCTCTCTTTCATTTGATTGCCTAATCTTTGGTATAGTGTAGTTCTGCTTGTCTCTTGTTTATATGATTTCAGTTGAACTCACCACACTGTAAGTCAAATTATTAGTTATTTATGACCTCATTCACCTCTTGTCTTCATTACGTCATTGTACCAAGCTGGTAGGGTATGACCAGTAGGGTACAGTAGGACGGGTGTGAGGACAAATACTCGCCGAAGACATTGGCTAGTGGTCACGCTATGTCGTCAGTTGCAGAAGTTAGAATTCAGGTTTGCCACTGGATCGGGTCCCAGTGGCTTAATGGTCTACCAGCTATCTCGCCTTGTAACCAGAAGGTCTTGGGTTCGAACCCTGGCGGTATGCTTGCATACTGCTGAAGAGTCTCAAACAAGGCTGACGAAACAGCTGGCTTTCCAGTACTCTATGCAGGTCTCCCAGCGCTTCTCTAACCAATGTCAGCTTATGATGAAATACTGTAACCAATAAACATAATAATAATAATCATTTCTTTAGGTAAGGTGTAAGCAGCTGATGAGAAACCGGCGACATAAATGACGATAGTATCTTATTGTGCAAAACACTACTGTTGTTCTTGTTTTTGTGATTTAAATTCATAATGAGGAATAAGCGTGTGAAGTTAATTTTACACTCTATGATTCACAAATAAGCCTCAGCCATAGAAGTAACAACAGTCGTTGAATGTTTAGCCCCCCCCCCCCCTTCGCTCCGCTCGGCTCCCCCGTTGTTTTGCATTTCTACAATTCTTTCATTGTGACATTGGTGATAGTAGACAAAAAAAGTAAACCCCACTACACAAGTGACCTAATTTAATTATGGAAATAAGAAAGTAAAATAAAATCCCATAAGGAAGGAAGGAAGACTTGATGACTCATTGTGATGAATCATCAATATTTATCTTTAGTGAGTGAATAAAATTTTAAATTCTAATTATGCCTCCCGCTTCAGAAATATCTTTGTTACTTTATTGTCTTTAGTAAAAAAATAAATTTCTTAGAAGAAGAAAAAGGAACATTTATTGATTAATTCATAAAAATTTCATTCACTTCAAATATTATATTCCTTTGATATAACTGTGAATAAAGAAGAAGAGGATATGTAGAAGACTTGTATTTATTATTATTATTGTTTCCTTTAATTCCTAGAGGAACATAGGGCTTCAGCCACGCGTCTCCATTGCGTTCGATTCTCTGCTACAGTTTTCACCTGGCTCCAAGTCTGCCCACATGCTTTCATCTCCTCTTCACATCACCTCCTCCAAGTCACCCTCACCCTTGGACAACCAACTAGCCGCTTCCCTTTCAGGTTCCACTCAAGCAATGGCTTGTTTAGTGATGTCACTTGATGGTTTCCCCAACGTATGACCAATCCATCTCCATTTCTTCCTGCTTATTTGTTCAAAAATCGGTTCCTGGTTGGTTCGCTCATTGCCAGAGATCCCTGTTGCTGATCTTTTCTGGCCGGCCATCTGATCTTGAGTGGTATTGAGCGAAGACAACTGTTGATGAAGGTCTGTAGTTTGTTTGAGATGCTCTTTTTGACGCACTGGCCAAGTCTCTGATCCGTAAAGTAGCACTGACTTCACATTGGAGTTGGAAATCCGGATCTTATTTTTCATGGTGAGTGCTGTTGAACTCCACACAGACTTGAGAGTAGTGAAGATTTGTGGTATTACTGTATTTCATGGTCTATCATTCTCTAAGGACAGCGTTACATTTACAAAATTGATTACAACTTAACAGTTTATAATGTTGTTCAGTGGAATCCATCCGGTCAGGAGTGAAGAAAAATATTCTCCGATGACATCGGCTGATAATCGTGCTAAAATCATGAATTGACAGAGGTTAAAATTCATAAGCCGAGAGGTGATTTGGCAACTACTTCGCTACTATGGGGTGCCACCGACAATTATACATCTCATCCAACAGTTGTATGACAATGCTGCATGCCACCAAGTAATCCACAACGGGAAACTTATGGAATCCTTCAAAGTGAAGACGGGAGTAAGGCAAGCTGGCTGCCTAATATCGCCAATGATTTTCCTGATTGCAGTAGATTGGATAATGTGACAAACAGTGGGCAATTAGGAAACAGGCATAAAATGGACTCACACAAAAAACTTGGAGGATCTGGACTTCGCCGATGATATATGTCTGATTTCAAACAAACTGGAAGATATGCAAGTGAAAAGCAACAAGTTGGCAGAAAAAGCATCAAAGATAGGACTTCAGGTGAACATAGAGAAAACAGAGGTGATGAAGATTCCTGGACAACACCACCAACGGCAACAACAGACAACAATCAGCCAGCATAAATGGAGGGAACCTGAAAGAAACAACCTCTTTTACCTACCTACGTGGGAAGCATCGTTTCAACTACAGGCGAAACTGACGAGGATATCAAAGCAAGAATCGGAAAAGCAAGACAAGCTTTCACTACTCTCAAGTCTTTGTAGAGGTCAACGACACTCAGTATCAAAAATAAGATCCGGATATCCAACTCCAATGCGAATTCAGTGCTACTTAACATACGGATCAGAGACTTGCACTGCGCGTCATAAAGAGCATCTCAAACAAACTACAGACCTTCATCAACAGTTGTCTTCGCTCAATACTTAAGGTCAGATGGCAGGCCAGAAAAGATCAGAAACAAAAATCTCTGGGAGCGAACCAACCCAGCAGTAACCGACTGTGAAACAAATAGGCAGGAAGAAATGGAGATGGATTGGCCATACTCTGAGGAAACATCCATCAAGTGACATCACTAGACAAGCCATTGCTCGAGTGGAACCCGAAAGGGAAGCGGCGAGTTGGTCGTCAGTGTAAGGATGACTTGGAGGAGGTCATGTGAAGAGGAGATGAAAGCATGTGGGCAGACTTGGAGCCAGGTGAAGACTCTAGCAGAGAACCGAACGCAATGAAGACGCACGGCTGAAGCCCTATGTTCCTCTAGGAATTAAAGGAAACAATAATAATAATAAAAATAATAAAATTCATAAGCAGACCATTGAATTGGACCCAAGTGGCTGAATGGTCTACGAACTTGCCTTGTGGTCGGGTGGTCCTGGGTTCGAACCCCAGTGAGTGTGGAATTCTGATAAGTCTCAGACTAGGACGAAGTAGTTGTCCAATAGTCCCTGACAGCTTCCAGTGGTTCTCTGACTATTACCTGTCTGCGGTCAAACTTGAAATATCAAACTCAACCTGATAAAAAAGTATCACCTTAAGTAACGAGTTAAGTAATGATGACCTTTTCACAATTTTTAAAATCGTGATCATTTACCGTTGTTCTGTATTTGTGAATTGTGGAGTATGACAAATATTTATTTCAAAAACTTGTATCAATCTTTAAAGTTTCAAGGAATCAGATTAAATAAGTCTGCATTAAAGCAGTTATTTTGACCTGTAGGAAAGCTAAGACACTCACTGTAATTTAAGTGGAATCGTCTTAGTTCTGTAACCGAGAGTTTTAGGTTGGCTTAAATGCTTAGCATGTGTCAGTATGTGATGAATCAATAGCAGTCTTTAATATGTAAAATCTCCTATTTGTGTATAATGACCGTCTATGACTGAAAATGTAGTAATCACAATCGGAATTCTATGTGAAAATAGTTTTACCTGACCTTTGACAAGCAAGCTGACGTCACAGCGGCCTAGAGATGGTCTGACTTGGCGTGTGCCACCCTAGCTGTCACTATACAGTTAAAGATCACATCTGCCATACTGGCGTCAACACTCATACAACAGCCTTGATACACGAACTTGTTGAAAACAGTTCACCTGCGAGGGTCCGTGCTGGTACAGGTTCCTGCCAATCTTGTAACAGTATTTTGCACTTGGATAGCGCAAAGCATTTAGCATAAATATTGACACTTATCGCCAACTCGTCACATGCAATTTGCGCAACTTGCATGCTATCTCACAATAAGACGCTATCGTCTTTATACTTGAAGTCGAATTATCTTTCTTCAAGAGGCAGATCTGCAACATCACCAGGCGTTTGCTTCAGAGCTGTCTCCGGAATTTTATAGATAGCGAATTCAAAGAGAAGCGAAGAGATTGGGTGATCCTGTTTAATCCCACTGTTGGTTAAGCACAGTGATGATAGCTGGTGTTTGTGCCTAAGGTATTCGGAATATTAATAAACCTCTTTGGAACACCTCTCTCTAACAAAATGTCCGAATTGTACTGTGGTAGAGCATAACTCCATTATGGATAAGATTTTATTTTGATAATCACACAGTGTTGTACAGTAATATTAACTGATGACGTTTCGAGCATAAACTATTGCTCTTAATCATATCAAAATCTTATCTATAATGGAGTCCCGGAGAGCAGTTCTACCCAACAAATCGAAGACAGACTTCTTGTTGGTTGCGATACGTGTGGGTGTATTCTAGCAACTGACGAAGGGTGAGCACATGACCAATGCATTTAAGGCCTGAACGAAACCCAGCCTGCTCTTGGCGAATTAGTTCTTCACATGTTTTGCACAACCTACGAAACAAGACAGTGGTTAATATTTCAGACGTGACTGGTGCCAAGCTAATACGTCCATGATTGTCACATGTATTGCATAAGCCTTTCTTTTTAAAGGATAGGCATTATAACGACTACATCCCACATTTGATGGAACATTCTCACTTTCCAATGCTTTCTTGAACGGTCCATTCAATTTCCTGACGACAATTTCTTCACCATCTTCAAAAAGAGCCAGGGGTTTTTGATGAAGGTTTGCAGAAGCCTGTTTGGAATTCTTTCGCTACTTGGTGGGTAAGACTCTCGTCCACATGGATACAGAATATATTCAATTCTTAGTATTGTTATTTACAATTTATTTTGACTAACTTTTACATTGAGTTCTCATAATTTTAATTAAGTTATTTGAGTTGACAAATGTAATTATTATTGAGAATTTTATTTATTTATTCGTATATGTATTTTCATGATAAGAAAAAGATGCATTTACTTGTAAAATGAGACGTTGTCAGTGTTGTCGTTTGTTTTTCCATATTCATTTTCTCAGAGCACAGATCATTATTATCTGTCAAATTGTGTATATATATTTTTGAAAATGAATGCCTCAGGTTCTTTAAAAGTATTCTTTCAACCCTTTTGGGAGCGAAAACGGTCGGTCATATATATATGTATCAGCAGAAGATACAGTTTCGAAAAACAATTCAATTTAGCAAATAGTATCAGCAAACTCTTGAGGATAATCTACTGAAATTCCCCAATGATTTATTCTCATTGAATACTGTAAAGTGTCGTATTACAAGCATACTGAAAAATCATTATGCACTGAGGCATTCAGAAAAAAAACTACAGAAGTGTCAGTAACCAACACAGATGAAGACGACAAAATTGTTAGAACTAGTAAGTAAGCAAACAAACTTAGGCAATTTAACTGACCAAATTTTAAACTTCATAACAAATTTAATTCAATTTTAGATTTTTCTGTCTATTGATTGCACCGAAGTGCTCGGTCTTTGGTTGAAATGTCGGCTTATTGTACAGATACTGCGACGATGTCTGGTTATAATAATAATGATAATAATAATTTGCTTTATTCCAGAAACAGTACTAGTGGTACAGTGTGGAATTTTCAGCACATATCTACAATATTTGCATCTAATTTTATCCAACGTTTAAAAGGAGTATTTAAACAATAAAAAAATCTGAAGACACCAACAGCAAAAAAAGAAAAAAAACAAGATAAACACAAAATAATTTTTAAAAATGCGAAAAAATACCAAGAAGTAGAAAGGAAAATAAACAGCATATAATAATAACTCAGTATTGAGTAGTGGAAGCTATGATATGATTATGCATGGTGACAGTAAAGCTATATTCATACAAGAAGTTATGAAATGATATTTAAGAATGTTTATCGCCAAGATGATCAGTTAATTTGGTTGAAACAACTCTAAACAATCATAAAATAACATTTCAGGGTTGTTGTTTTGTTTTTTATTGTCAGGTCTAATGCAGTGTTTGTAGTGGTAGTGTGAGTAATCCTGCATAATACAAAATTTTTTAAGGTGGTGGCTATGGCGTTCACAACCAATGATTGTCAGTTTAATGTTGCCGAAAAGTATAGAAAATAAGAAATAACAACCACAAAACTAATAATTACATGATGGTTAATGACAGGACAATTTTGTACTACTCATAGTGCTAATAGAGTCGGAACCAGTGAATACACAATAGAAGGAATATAGTAAAGTACAAAAAAAGGAAGCCAATGTTAATAATTTAGGTAGCTAAGTATGTTTGGGAAAGGAGTTCACTATAGAATACAAAATAAGAGAGAAATAAAAGAGCCTAAAATTATGTTGTTAATGACAAAGCAAGTCATAGGTTTCACGCTTAACATTGTCTCTGTCGCTTAGAACACGGGCCAAGTATGGTATCGTTGAGTAGCCTGAAGTCAATTAGTGGATGGTGACTAGCAGTGGAATCCAGAATGCGCAGTTCGTCCTATCTGGGACTCGTCATCTGGATGCACCCGAATATTCCCAGTAAGTGATGGTATACCCACCGAGGCTCTAATCCAGTGTCCATAGTTTCAAACGACCAAACACTTCGGTTCAGTCAATCGACGGGAAAATCTAGAATTGAATTAAATAATTAATGTGACCGGTTGCACAAGAGGAGGGTGGCTCTCGTGGCCTAAGTGGTCTAGTGGATAACGCTTTGGCCTTTGAAACTTTGGACACTAGGTTTGAGCCTCGATGGGAACATCATCACTCACTGGGGAATTCGGGTGCATCCAGTTGACGAGTCCCAAATAGGACGAAATGCGCGTTATCCTGGATTCTACTGCTAGTCACCATCCACCAATCAACTTCACAACAAATTTACTGAATCACATTATGAAGACAAAAATAATTATAGCTTTATTCCAAACAGTACTTTTCGTAAAAATATGGAATTTTCAGCATGTAATACAATATTGTACAGAATTTCCTCATTACAGGGACAATAACTGAAGTAGGCCATTTACATTAATCTTTTTCAATAAGAAATGAATGTTAAATCAAGTGAAAATATTAGCAACAATGCAATAATGAGAACAAAAAACAATGCCCTTCACTTAGAGTTCCTCAGTAAGTTGGTCATTTTCTGTCTTACGCTTTTCTCATCACATAAAATGTGTCCCGGCTAAATAAGGTATTGTAGAGTTTTTGAACTCAGTCGTCAGAGCACAAAGTCTTCTTTAGTTGCTTCTAGTTCTACATAGATTAGATGCTAGGAGAGAGTCGTGTATACAGAGAGAGGTTCAGAGTCTGACAGGATAATATTTGCTAATTTCTTTCAGGAATCCAAGTGTCTACCTGCAACAGTATTAACGAGTTGGTTTAGCAACACCCCACTTGCCCTACAGACAGGTTTTAGCGCTCTACGCAGCGTAACAAAGTTTTCCTTCAGTGGCCCGGGAAAGATTAAGCTGGCGCGGCGGGAGGGGGCAGTAAAGAAATATAGGCAGAATACACGAATTAAAAAACGGTAACAGTAGAGACGGAATAATACCAGATCGTCTTAACTTCCTTACATAGAGAGTCAAATGAAATATCGTTCTGCAGAATAACATGATGTGGGAAGATCAGGAAAGGTGATCAGAAAAAATACACAGTCCAAGGTATTTAACACCCGATTTGGTTTCAATTTCAATGCCATCTATGATAGTGGAACCGTGAGAACTAGCCAGTTCACGTAAGTCACGTTTGCGTGTCTGAAAGTGAAATTAACCACCTGATATTTGGAGGGATTAGGCTTAATATCATTTGATAAGGACCACTGACTAATTTATGGTAAAAAATTATTCATTTTGAATCAGTCAGACTGAGAAGTAACCAGTGGCATAGAAACAGTCACAGAGGTCCAGAGGTTCCTGACGATTGACTCCGATCATCTAACATCACTTCAGTGTGCACTATATTGGCGAGTCACCAGGCATAATGACCACATTGAAAACCTGACTGATAGAGCTCAGTCAGGTACCAATCCAAAGACTAGACGCATGACACTAGTTACTACCTAGTGATCACTCAAAACATTTTTCATCAGTGTGAACTCTTATGGTGTTTGAATGATCAGTGTCTTGAGAAAGTGAATATTCTAAAAATCTCATTTTTCAGTAAATAATAATTTCTATGGAAGCAGATAATTTCCAATGACAAATTGGTGTCTAAAATGTATTTATTCTGTTATCTACATTTGGATGAAAATTATAAACATTTCATCCTGTTTAAGACTGATTAGCTGGGTGAACCTGTGATTCCCAGTGACTTATGATGTTCATTTTGAAACTTGAAGCCAGCGTCCGTCGATTCAAATACCAAATCACTCTTCGCTTTTGTGACTTGAGTGGCTTAGTGCATAACGCTTTGGTGTTTGAGAATTTGTGTGCTGGTTTCGAATCTCATTGGGAATACAAACACTCCCTTATAATTGCAATGACTGGGGGTACATTCAGTTGATGAGTCCCAAATAGGACAAAATGGGAATTTCATGCATTTATTCCCCTTGATGAATTTGAATAGGGCAAGAACAACCGTGGTTTTTGCAGAATAATATGGTACCATCATTGTTTATTTCGTTGGCTTCTCATCAGTTCAGTTGAGTACAGCCTAAGTAAATTATGAGGTTTATGAACAGAAAAGTTTTAACATACTTGCAAATTTTACATGATGTCATTTGACAGAAGGTTCTGCATTTAGTGAACAGTGCTCAGGAAATTGCGCTTATGTAGTTTTTACACAGGCAGTTCAAGTTTAAACAAAATAAATGTATGCATACAATGGTAAAGAAGTTACGTATTAAAGACGAGAGATGCGTAAGATGCAGAGTGACTAATGAATTAGGTCACAATGTACTGAGCTCAACTCAAATCATACAAACAAGAGACAAACAAAATTACAGATTATAAAAGGGGGTGAGGTCAAAGATAAAGATTACGTAATCAAACGAGAGAATAAAGACATCCAGTTACCAGGTTGGCAAGGAAAGACTAATAACTGCTTCTTTCTGAACACATAAATCTATTTTCAAGCGTTCGATAGAGATTGCTTCGTCAAACTTGAGGAGAATCGGGCTCTTTTGACTACTGATAATTTTAAAGGATTTCTCGATTTCCACCTCATGACCCGTATCCAGATTCCACTGCTTGTAAACATCTATCAAATTATCCTTAGACACCGTCGAAGCACCTGTACTGGAAGCCAACATGTCCGTCTAACCTAATCAGTCAATGAGAAATAGAAAATCAACTTGAAACATAGAAAAGAATGTACAGCTACTGTTACAATCAAAACTGACTCACTGTGGTTTGAATGTGGGAAAAAGATCCTTGAGTCTTACTGTATAGCCATCCAAAACATCTCAAAGACATGCACAGTTACAAAACGCGCTAAAGACAGAAAAAAGACTGATATTCATCGATATATCTATGCGGTCTTATTCAACAAGAATAACATTAAAATTCCAAATCACCTCAGCAGTTCCGTTAGGCCTCGTTAGGCCGGTAATAAGACTGATAAAGAGGGAAGGTTGGGCATAAGGCTAGACTCCAGCTTGAAGCCCAGCTTAATCTGTCATAAAAAGTAGCTGCAATTTACATAGTCATTAATAATTACTTTAATGTATGAATTTCATTGAATAATTGATGAAAAGGTGCTAAAAATACAGGAAAACAACGGGAACTATATTGTTTAATAAAGCATAAAGACACTTGAAAACTGAACTGTAGTGCAATCTGTTTTTATTCCACTTTTAAGTGATTAAAAATGCCCATAAAAATTTATTCAAAGAATGGTTACTGAACAAAGAATTTTCTTTTCGATAACTTCATCACCATCAGATTGTACAGTTATATATACACATAATAGTGAATGAATGAATAAATTAGTGTTATCAACAACATTAATGTTGTTTAAATAACATCGAATCAATAACAGTACTAATAATACCAATGTACTACAGTCTGTGTGGAGGTCAACAGCAATCAGCATCAAAAATAAGATCCGGATTTTCAACTCCAATGTGAAGTCAGTCAGTGCTACTATACGGATCAGAGACTTGGCCAGTGCGTCATAAAGAGCATCTCAAACAAACTACAGACCTTCATCAACAGTTGTCTTCGCTCAAAACTCAAGATCAGATGGCCGGCCAGAAAAGATCAGCAACAGGGATCTCTGGCAATGAGCGAACCAACCAGGAACCGATTGTGAAACAAATATGCAGAAAGAAATGGAGATGGATTGGCCATACACTGAGGAAACCATCAAGTGACATCACTAGACAAGCCATTGCTTGAGTGTAACTCCAAAGGGAAGTGGCGAGTTGGTCGTCAGTGCAAGGGTGACTTGGAGGAGGTCATATGAAGAGGAGGTGAAAGCGTGTGGGCCCACTTGGAGCCAGGTGAAGACTCTAGCAGAGAGCAGAACGGAATGGAGGCGCGTGGCTGAAGCCCTATGTTCCTCTAGGAATTAAAGGAAACAATTTTAATAATAACGGTTCGACAGCATCAACATAACAATACACTGAATGAATATCAGAAAAATTAGGAAGGATAATAATACAAATTCATTCGTGAATTTATAGCTTTTACTGAAGGCCGTCCAGGGCAGTAGTAGTGTTTCACACGAATCGCAATAGCCTCCACTGTTTATGGTATTTTGTACGGGGATGTTTTTGATAATTTATTTAGTACCCAATAGATGATGATGGAGAAGGATTATTTAATAGTAGCTTTGTGGTCGGTTTAAACCAGGTGGTCTAATATCGAACTGTTGATGGTTTTTACTACACCTTTATTTAACCGGATTGGTAGATGTTTTCGAGTCAGCATGAAAAATCAAGTTCCTAGAGCAACGGCCAATATAACTCGCTCCACCACAAGCACAGTTGAATTGGTAGATACAATTAGAAGTGGTTAGTCTAGGTACTTCATCTTTCAATTGGGGAATCACCATTGGTCCAGTTTTAATATTTTCGTTGATTAATTGGACTGAAATATTTGGACTCTGTTGACACTTCGTCTCCTATTACAATCACTTCACCAATTTCTGAGTATTAACATGAAGTAATTTGTTAAATGATAGCTGACTAACAGTGGAATCCACTAGGATGCCCATTTCATCTTATCTGGAAATCGTCGTCTTGAACCCAATACCCATCACTCATTTGGAATGTAGGTACATCCAGTTGACGATGCGCGTCCTAGTGAATTCCACTGCTAGTAGTCAGTCAGTCAGTCACCATCCACCAAAATTATTTTAAGCTGTAGCGGGTGGATTCATATTTTCATTTAGGCATGAAACCATAGGCAACTAGTCAATACAAGACAGCTGTTTCATCCAGGCTTGAATTTAATCGAATTTCTGTGAACTAATACTTAAAAGCGTAGACTAAAAGCGATTAATTTAATGAACACAAACAATTCGTGTTCAGATGTAGGATAAATTAGTTACATCTGCTAGTTTCAACCAATAGTTGGAGGATGTTAGCAATAGTTTCGATACATTAAATAGATTAAAATAAACAATACACTTTCTATTTGTGTTAGTTAAATTAAATAAATAAATGAAGTCGCAATTCATGTGCTTTTGTACTGGTTTAAAGCCTGTCTGCGGCATATCATCTTATCTAGACATAACAGGCTGTTTGATTCAATTGGTATAGCTTCTAGTCAACTGGTTATAGGACTTGATCATGAGTTGACATAGGTTAGAGAACCATTGGAAAACCTGCAGGGAGTACTGGACAGCCAGCTGTTTCGTCCTAGTTTTAGGACTCTTCATCAGTACGCACCCACCGGCTTTAGTCAATTTATGGTTATTACTTTAAAATTTAAAGTATTATTCATCTGTTATTGTTGTTGTTTTGTGATCGGAATATGTATCAGTATTGTTCGTTTGCTTTTTTACGAATACACTTCATTTTTCAAAGACCGACAAGCATAAATTTACACATCAACTGTGTATGCATGGAAGATTATTGAGCTTTTTGCTTCTACGGACTAAATATGCTTCAACTATTTGCAATGCTATTTTATTCTATGCAAATTATTAACAACTGAATAAGTGTTGAATCAATTAGACAGGTGTTATTAAAAGACTGTAATATGCGACACAGATTTCTGCCTAATTTAGATGTAAATTGGTGCATGGTTTAAACATATTAGTAGGTAATATTTATGTAAAAGCGGAGAAACTAATGATTGACTCTCTCTCAAGAAGACTGAACCAAAAAGGAGTATTATCATCAGCCATGTATATGTTTATGAAACCAACGGGTAACAATACTCCACGTCTTTACGGTCTACCAAAGTTCACAAACCGGGTCTTCCTTTTCGCCCTGTTTTAGATATGTATAACTCTCCCCATCACGGAACAGCGAAGTGGTTAGTGGAGATTCTTGGATTTTTGCACAAAGAAATCGTGCGAAATAGAATTATTGATGTCTTCGAATGTATTTCTAACATATCTAAAGCTAATGTCAGGGATAAACGCACGCTAACCATGGATGTATCATCACTATTCACGAATGTACCACTTATGGAAAAGGTAGATTAAAATTTTCAAGAAATCATCGAAAGGCAATTGAACTTAGGAATTCCCTTGTGTAGCCTCAAAGAATTACTCCTTAAATGCACAATGAATGTTCACTTTGTCTTCAATAATTCATACTACCGACAAGCAGATGGAATAGCTATGGGTTCACCATCAGGCCCAATATTAGCTGACTTCTTCCTCACAAAACTTGAAAACGGGAAATTGAAAGACATCGTCAAGGAGTTCGATATGTATTACCGTTATGTTGATGATACATTTATCTTAGCTGATGAGAATGTTAACATAGAGGAATTGTTTATGAAATTCAACAACGTCCACCTTTCGCTTTCTTTTACTTGTGTAGAAGGAGCAGAATAGCAAACTACATTTTCTAGATGTCTTGTTAAGTGGGTGAGAGGATGGGTCACTTGAGAGAGGCGTTTATAGAAAAGCACATTCACTTCCTTAGTTACGTGCTCACTGAATATAAAATAAATATTTTCAAATGTCTTACGAACAGAGTAAGAAAGATATGTACAGATGACCACTTACAAAAGGAATTGGAATACATTCATGATTCCTTGACGGAGATGGGCTATCCATGTAGTTTCATAAAGCAACATATGAAAACATTGGAGATAAAACCTGAGACTTTGACTGCACGCAAGAAACCTCTATTCATTCACTTACAATTTAATGGTGATCTGTCAAGTGAGATTTAATTCCAGAGACTTTCCAGGAGTATACGAAGAACGCTTTACGCAGCACACCTATGTTTGTCATTCTGTAGCCAACGAATGATTGGGACGCAAATGAAGGATGAGTTAGATAGTTTTGCCACATCTATGTGCATTTATCAACTCAACTGCATCTGCAGTGACAGTTATGTTGGCCGTACTACTAGACAGCTTAGCCAACGTGATAATGAATATGTCCTATCGTGGATTGGCAAAGGGCAGACAGAAACAATCCGTTGCTCCATTTTGTCACATTTAGTTGATAGTGATCATGTAATGGAGAAAACAAGAGCTTTCAAGGTGGTGATTCATTGCAACCCATCGAATCTTTCCAATAGACTTTGTATCCGTGTACTGCACACAGCTGCGGTGCTAGGCATTCGAACTACCAAGCGTAAACTATGGATTCAAAAGAAGTTCGTACAGCCATTATCCCTCCCTTGTTGGCCTATTAAGACATAACCAACTGATGACATCTCTACCAGCCCTTACCTACTTAAATTTTCAACCCCTCTCTTATCATCCCTTAATCTTATCACATCTTCATTAAAACATATTTTATTTTATTTACTTTCATTGCAATCTAACATTACGTAATCGGTTCATTTGTTTTTCTTAGCCTTTGTCGACTACTAATTCTACCTGGACATTTGTCTGTTTAATCATGCTGTTCGTTATTCTTGTTATCCCAGATCGCCTCATTTTTTCATCCTTATTACTAGTAGAAACACTACTATTATTATTATTACTACTACTACTACTACTATAATGACTAATTGCACAATTTTTATGCACCATTTTATGATCCTATAAATAAAACAACATGATTTGGTTATATATGAATTTTCATTTGTAAAATTATGAGTTCCTGGACCATTGAATAGGGTCCCAGTGACTGAATGGTATATGAGCTTGCGTTGTAGCCAGATGGTCCTGGTTTTGAACCCTGGTAAGTGGGGTGCGTACCGCCGATAATTCCTAAACTAGGATGAAACAGCTGTCCAGTACTCCAATGCTGGTTTTCAATGGTTCTCTAACTGAAATCAGTCGTGATCAACTCGCAGAAACAAAACTAATCCTTACAAACCAACTATAGAAAATTAAAATTATGTATACTAGAGTTAATTAGGCCTGATGAGATCTAATTGAAAGCATAATATTGTTCACTTAAATGTGTTGTTCTCAATTCTATTTTTGTTTTAAATATTAATATTAGTATCTCTCAAGGGTTAGTTAGTAGGGAATTGATTTTTTTCCAAGTTTGACAAAGGACTGATATAAAAGTCAGAAAACCCTTGAAAACCAGTCAGGAGTACTGAACAGCTGTTTCGTCTTAGTTTGCAACTCCTCGGAAGTATGCACCAAGGTCGTTTTGGTTAGAAAGCATGCTCGTGGACCATTGAGTCGAGTTCCAATGGCATGCTTTTAAGGAAACTTCATGTGAGATTAGCAATCTATGCTGAATCATTAGACGGAAGATTATCTGAAAACTCCATGTAATTCTTCGCACTAATGCACCTGAACAAAGCAAGAATGACAAATGGGCCGGGAGAATATAAGCTTATCTTTTATCCTTTCAAGGACTTTTCTCAACTGCCTACAACCTCAACAATGAAAAAATATAAATTACATTCAATACTTGAACGTACTTCTTTTTCACGATGACAAGCATTAATTGGTAGGACCTAAGAGTAACAGCATAAGTCCGAAAAGGATTCACTAACGACCCTGATGAAGGTATAATGGTGTGCAAATAAGCAAGACTGTTTCCATTAGATGACCAGTGAGACTTTTGCAGTTCTTCTTCGAAAACTTTTGAAGCATAACTGTAGCCTTAACAATGTGTAAATTATTTTTTTTTCCGAAATGACACTCGATCTAGAAATGATTACTAGTTGATGATTTCAAGTTCTCATTACAATGTAATAGCTGTAGTTGGATTTTTTTCAAGTATTGGTTAGTAAGGATTTCTTTTGATTGGTTAGAGAATTTCATCATGAGCTGACATTGATTAGAGAACCATTGGAAAATCACCTGGGAGAACTGGACAGCTGTTTCGTTCGTCCTAACTTGGGACTCTCCAACTAATTTTATGTATTGTATACTGTCAGTGGTTAGTTAAGTTCTACGTTTTCATAAGCGTATTGTTACTTTCTTTCGTTGGCTTAGTCTTACTATTTTGCTTTCACTGACTGTGATATTCCCAATCGTGTTCGGCTTTTCTAGTATTATTATTATGTGTATTATTTAATGTGTACTCATATAGAAGTTAACTATTTGGTCGATTCAGTAAATAAATTTGACGAGTTGATCACGGACTGATATCAGTTAGAGAACCATTGAAAACCAGGGAGTACTGGACAGCTGCTGTTTCATCCTAGTTTGGGAATCATCGTCAGTACGCACCCACTGGGATTCGAACGCGGGACCTTCCGGTTACAAGGCAAGCTCGTATACCATTCAGCCACTGGGACCCGATTCAATGGCTCATGAATTCTAACTGCCGATGACTCCCAAAACTAGGATGAAACAGCAGCTGTCCAGTACTCCCTGGTTTTCAATGGTTCTCTAACTGATATCAGTCCGTGATCAACTCGTAAAACATAACTAATCCTTACAAACCAAACTATAGAAAAATTATTCTGATGCTCGCTAGTGACTTGCTACAGGTTGGAGCTTCCTGCAGTTCTAGTGAGAAGTCGTGACCAGTGAGGTCCAATTAGAAGTCACGTGTGGATGGATTTCTACCAACGACAATAGTTGGGGTCGCGCTAAAATCACGAATTGGTAGAAGTTAGAATTCATGAGCCATTGAATCGGGTCCCAGTGGCTGAATGGTATACGAGCTTGCCTTGTAACCGGAAGGTCCTGGGTTCGAATCCCAGTGGGTGCGTACTGCCGATGACTCCCAAAACTAGGATGAAACAGCAGCTGTCCAGTACTCCCTGGTTTTCAATGGTTCTCTAACTGATATCAGTCCGTGATCAACTCGTAAAACATAACTAATCCTTACAAACGAAACTATAGAAAATAAATTTGAACTTTTAAGCCTAGCAGTGGCCTGTTTAAAACTTCATTTACCGAAAATCTCCATCATTACACAATATATATAGTTTCTAAGGTTCACGTTGTCTTAATCTATTAAAATATGACCTCTAATGGGATTATTTACCCTCGGAAGTATTTAAAATGCTTACAACCTGCTGGTTCGCTAGTTTCTACCAAACGTAAGAAAAAGTATAATATTATGTGGTAATGTATCCTAATACAAGAAAAAACTGTTCCTGAGTTATGTCCTTGGGTCTTAAAATGTACTCCTGAATATTTTGATAATGCGGCTTTAGCACATTTCTCGGAGGAGGGAGGCAAAGAAGAAATATCCTAATGGATTGGTTTGCGATGCAAGTCAGACATCACTGTGTTATACGATCTACTGTCAATTAATATTTTAATTCATGAATAATCCCCATCTATGCATTAATGAAAATAAAACACGTAGTTCAGCGAAGAGTCTCTTTTCGGAGGCGAATTCATCCACTTAGCTGTAGAATCGCAAATATATATGACGATTATTTTGTATGCACGTGTACATTAAGTTTCACAAGCAAAAATACAATTGGCTATGGTCAAAAAAGCAGCAAAGACAGGACTCCAGGTGAACATAGACAAGACGAAGGTTATGAAAATAACCAACCAACAACAACAACAACAGAAACAGCAACATCCAACGCCAATCACCATCAACGGGAGGGATTTGAAAGAGGTTACTTCATTCACTTATCTAGGGAGCATTGTCTCAACCACAGGAGGAACGGACGAGGATGTCAAATCGAGAATCGGGAAGGCGAGAAACACATTCATCAACCTCAAACCAATCTGGAAATCTTTGTCACTCAACTCAGCATCAACAACAAAACTCGGATTTTCAATACAAACGTCAAGTCAGTCAGTTCTTCTATACGGATCAGAAACTTGGCTAGTGTGTCACCAAGAATATTTCCAACAGCCTGTTGCAGACCTTTATCAACAGATGTCTTCGTTCTATACTGAAGATGAGATGGCCAGAAAGAATCACAAACAAGAAGCTATGGGAAGAAACAAAACAAGAACCAATCGCCCAACAGATATGCAAGAGAATGTGGAGATGGATTGGACACTAGCTGAGCTGAGGAGGCCGCTGGGTGACATTGCGCGTCAGGCCATAGCTCGAGTGGAACCCTGGAGGGAAGCGGCGAGTGGGACGTCCAAGGGTGACATGGAGGAGATCGTGTGAAGAGGAGTTGAAACAGTATGGACTAACATGGACGCAAGTGAAAAGTACAGCAGAAGACAGAAGCAAGTGAAGACGTGTAGTTGAGGCCTTATGTTCCACTAGGAACCCAAGGGAACATTAATTATATAATAATATGGTTATTTTAACTAAACAGGTGAAAATTAGTAAGTGTTGGGTAGAGTTACGTAATACAAAAGCAATCAAGAAAATTAGGTGTTAATGAAACTACGGTATTAACAAAAGTGATGAGTTGTCACAAACAGTTGTTAAAAAAGAGTTGCTTAATGATATGAATAGTTTGATAGTTGAGTTGTACTCAGGATGCACATAGAAACAAAGTAGACAATATGAAATTACCTAAGAGTTCTAAATGAATACAAGAATTATAAGCAATTAAAGAAACAGACAAACAAACAAAATCAAGTCATCAAAAAACAACATAGCTATTTCCATGATAGTAGAAGTGGTTGAGTAATTCTCTTTTGTATGCACTGCTCCGGTTTTTCTATGTGAATGGCCAAAGCTTCAGCAATACAAAGAAGACGAAACTGTATTGCCTTCGGTAGGTTATTCTTGACTCTGTAGATTACTTTGAAGGGGAAGGCGTTTGTTGAGATGGAATGATCAATGTTAATCGGGTGTTCAATTATTTCACTCCTTATTGCGCCACTATCGCCTTTTCGCAACCGTACTGGATAGTATTCTTGAATCCTCTTGGACAGGATGCGCATCGAACGACCGGTATACAAGGCTCCGCAACAGCAGGTGAACTGATATATGTACACAGAAGTGGTTAGATGCGGGATCTTGTCCTTGAGGCTTCTGCAGATCAGTGGGTGATTGGAGGACACTATTCTTAGCGTTGCCGCAAAGAATGTTCTTCTCAGAGATGATTTCACCCTCCTCTTAAGAATATCGCTTGCTAAATCTCCCTTGAAGCCCAAGTTCATGTAGAATTTCTTTTTCGGCTCAAGTGAAGTTTCATTCCTCCAAATTCTTGGTTTGATATTTTTGTCAATGAATCTTGGTGGGTATCCATTTTAGATGAAGATTTCCCTTAAAAGATCTAATTCTGTTTCTAGAAAATCGGGACTACAGATGCGTCGGATGGGAGTGTCAAGGGATTTAATAAAATTCCGCTTTTGTAGAATGGGTACCCAGTTATAGAAGCTTGTTAGGTGGCCATTTCTAAGTAGTTTTCTATGGATCTATCTTATTGAGTTCCCTTAAGTTTTTTTTTGTTAGCTCCACATCAAGAAAGGGAGTTTTCGATGTATACATGCATATAAATAACTCGTATATGTATATATATATCTGCAATTGTACAGCTAAGAAAATGAATTCGCCTCCGAAAAGAGACTCTTCGCTGAACTACGTGTTTAGTTTTCAATTAATGTTTTATTTAAAGATCCTAAACAAAGAGAAAATATCACATGATAAACTTCGCTAAAAATTCTGTAAATTATATAAACACTGTTGGGAATGAAGTTATTATTATTATTAAAAGAACTTAATGCAAACTTGTCGGTGTCTGGGGTTAATAAAAATAGATTAGTGATATTCGTATGGTGATGTTTTATTATGGAAACATTTTTGCTTATTTTTTAGAGTGCTATAACGTAATTCCGCTTAAAATAAAATGCTTAGGTTTAGTAAAATTTATTTAAGAGCTGTATATTCCCAAACATTTAATGGCTTTCTACAAAGCTTTGGTTGTTTTGATTTTGGAAGTAATAAATAGTTCAATTGCATGCTGGATTTCATCATGAGCTGACATCAGTTAGAGAACCACTGGAAAACCTGGGAGTACTGGACTGCCATTTCGTCCTAGTTTGGGACTCTTCAGAAGTACGCACCCACCAGGATTCGAACCCAGGACCTTCTGGTTACAAGGTGAGCTCGTGAACCATTGAGCTACTGAGACCCGATCCAATGGTCCTTGAATTCTGACTTTTGCCAATTCACAACATATCGTGAATATTTCGCAATCAAACAAAAATCCCTACAAAACCAATACTTGAAAATAAATTGTTCTTCTTATAAACACATCTAAAACACCAGATTTATCCGATATATCAAACACTGAGGTAGTATTATTCTCCGAAAATCGCTTTCTAAGTATCGCATGAAAATGTGGCTGACTCAAAAAATTTAAAAATCATAGTTTTCCATATAGTCCGTCTTCTTCTTAGCCTTAGATTGTTTTGAGGGAAGGCATTGAGCTATTTATTTCTGTCAAACATAATACCAGCGATAAAAAGATACACAGAAAATTTCAAATTGTGCAAAATATCCATCAGGATATTAGAGACAAAAGAACAAGAGGTTCAGCAACACAGATATCTTTTTTCGTCGATTTCATCTTCGAAAGCTATACAATAGCAATTTATTTATGTATACTTTTATATAGGTACAATTATTATTTAATTCTGCATAATGATGACCCACTGGTAATTGGAGCAGAACAGACAATGTGCAGGTTACAGAGCCATCAGGACATTATATATTCGAGAAAAGACCAACACAACAGAAACCTACAAAAGATGACCACGTAAACCTAATTACCAAAGATGGGTTGATCACATCAAAGAACCATTGAATGGACTATCATCTGCAGATCGCCCAGAAATACACCACCACCACCATGAGCACTCACAGAACTGCCTGCCGGTGGACACCAATCATTCAAAAAAAAGCAGAAATCTTGAATGCAATCAAGCTACTGAATTTCGGGAAAGCGGTAAGGCCAGACGGAATTCTCCGCGAAGCACTGGAAACGAACTCAGAGACTGCGGCAGATATACTGACGACAATATTGTAGAAATTTTGGAAGAAAGGAAAGGTTCCTACTGATTAGGAAAAAGGCTACCTTGCGAAACTACCAAATAAAGGCGACTTACGCCTCACTCTGCAAGAACTGGCGTGGAGTAATGCTCTTGTCCATACCAGGCAAAATACTGTGTCGCATAATCCTGGAGAGAATTAAAGATGTGCTGGATGCAGAGCTCCACCTTATCCCCTAGAACAAGCTGGATTCAAATTGCAACTGTACGCATCATCGTTATCACGGAACAAAACAAAGGATGGCAATCAAACCTCTGCCTTAACTTCATCGACTTCGGAAAGGCCTTCGACAGACAGAGTTGACCGCCAAGTAATTTCGAAGCTACTTCAGCACTACGGCGCGCAGTGCCCAACTTTTCATCAATCTCATTCAACAATGCCACGTGTCAGGAGATGCACAGCGGATAACTCAAGGGAGCCTAGCTTTGGCGTGAACACAGGTATAAGACAAGGCTGCCTGCCTATTATGACCGATAATATGCTTAATTGTGGAAGAATGAATTTTGCGACAGACTTTGCACAGGAAGCGAGGAGACGGGAATACGGTGGACCACCGATAAGAAGATTCTAGAAGATCTGGATTTCGCGTGTGGATGCTTTTTGTTTAATGTCACACAGACCCGAAGACTTGCAGGTAGGCGAAAACCAACAAACAGGCAGAAGAAGCAGCCAGTGAAGACAAGACTCCAGGTGAACACAGGGAAGCTGGAGGTGACCAAGATAACCAACCAAATAATGAACAGCAACAGTAACGACAACCAGCATCAATCACCATCAACGGGAGAGATTTGAGAGTGGTCACTCCCTTCACTTATCTGGACAGGTAGCATGGTTTCAACCACAGGCAGATGGCACGGATAAAGATGTCAATGCTGGCCAGCAAGAATTGGAAGGGTAAGATACTCACGCCTTCATCAACCTGAGAACAGTTTGGGAATCTTCGGCACTGCACTCAGTCAGCCAACCAGCCAGCCAACCAGCATGAAGAACAAGATTCAGATTCTGTTCAAAACAAATGTGAAGTCAGTCGGTCAGTCACTGATTCTATACGGATCATAAACTTGCACAGTGAGTGTGTCGCGAAAAGCATTTCGAACAGATTGCTGCATACTTTTACCAACAGATGCCTGCTTTACCGGTTGGCTCCACACTGAAGATCAAATGGCCAGCAGGCCGGTCGACCAGAAAGAATTGGCAACGAGAAACTCTGGCTGACTGGGAACAGACCAACAGGCAAGAGGCGATCACTCAGCAAGTATGTTGGAGGAAACGGATTGGAATCGATCGAGCATACATTGAGCAGGGAGGCGGTCGAATGACATCAATTGCAATGCAAGCTACTGGTTGAGTGTAATCTGAATGGGAAATGGCGAGTGGTTCGTCGGTGTGAGGGTGATACGGGGGAGATGATGTCAGGAGGGGACTAGAGATCATGAGCGATCATGAAGCCAGATAAAGAGGACATTAGAAAGTGGAAAAAACAGGATTTGCTGTTGAGTTCCTATGTTCCACTAGGAACCCAAAGGAAAAATAATTGAAATAATAATCAAGGAAATTACAGGTGATAATAATTTTCAACTTGAATTAAAAAAGTCGAAGGTGTGAGTGTAGATTACAAAAGGGCTTATAAACAGAATTAAACGGTATTAGAAGACCGGTGTGAACGGGATGAGCATGGGAACTAATTGAAATAATACTGTTTATAACTGAAAATAAAAGAAATAATTAAGTCAGTGAAAAAAACAACAACGAAAAGACAGAAACTAAGGAGTCAAATCGAACTGGATCCTTGATAAGTGTACAGGGTGTACTTGCTTCTTTTGAACATATAGCTCCAGGTGGCCAAGTTAAATTTTAAGCACCACTAACTACCAATCAGCGAATGACCTTGAGCGGCCTAATAAGTTTCATCCAAGTGAGTTGAAGGTTCTATTCCGCTTGATTCTAGTCAAATGTTAGGGAAGGTAAGCGGATGATTCTAATATTCTGCAAGTACATTTTTCGCCAGGTCCCACTGGACATTAACCCAGATTTTGAATATTTGTAGTTTTAGTGGGTTTTAAAGCAGCCTGTGAAAGGTGTAGCTACTGAAACAGAGAAAATAGTCTCGTATCATCAGTCCAGCGGTACTGACACTGCGGAGATGTCACGTCATGGAAAATGGAGAGAATTACTTTGTAATTAGGAGGAGAAGATGTCATCGTACAGGTGGATGACTGTTAAAATTATTTACACCCGTCATCCCTTGGATACATTCAACACAGAGTAAACCATTCGAACGATTTTGTGGGTCCTATCACACTGGGACCACTCACACCAATTCTATCGAAGGTTTTTGGGGAAGGTTAAACTACAGGATTAGGGTGAATAATGGATTTCAAAAGTATGTCATTTTTAGTTGTAGCATGTGGTGTGTTCCCATGCTCAACTGGGAGATGTTGTCATCACATTTCAGAGAAAGGTATCCTATGAAACATTTTTGTGCTATTTTTATGCAGTTTTTTTCATAAGTGTATATCTTTTCCATAACCAAAAATGGCCTCTTTCATGTGAATGATGCGCTGAAGGTCACTCACTGATTGGTAGTCGATGGGTGGTGCTTAAAGCTTAACTTAGCCCTCCAGCTTTTTAGTGCGCATGCTCGGAATCCTTCGAAGTGAGGACAGGAGTAAGACAAGGCTGCCTACTATCTCCAATGATTTTCCTGATTGTGGGCAGTAGACTGAGCAATGGGACAGATAGTGGGCAGCGAGGAAACAGGCATAAAATAGACTCACACAAAACACTTGGAGGATCTAGACTTCACTGATGATATATGTCTGATTTCCCACAAACTGGAAGATATGCAAGCGAAAAGCAACAAGTTGGCAGAAGACGCATCCAGAGAAGACAGGCATTCAGGTGAACGTAGAGAAAACGGAGGTGATGAAGATTCCTGGCCAACATCACCAACAGCAACAACAACAGACAACAGTCAGCCAGCATAAATGGGAGAAATATGAAAGAAGCAACCTCCTTTACCTATCTACCTAACTATCTACCCGGGAAGCATCGTCAGTACTACAGGCCAACGGAACTGATGACAATATCAACGCGAGGATCACGAAAGCGAGGCAAGCTTTCATCACTCTCAAGTCTGTGTGGAAATCGACAGCACTTCTCAACATGAAAAATAAGGTCCGGATTTTCAACTCCAATGTGATTTCAGTGATGCTCACTATACGGATCAGAGACTTGCACTGCGCGTCATAAAGAGCATCTCAAACAAAGTATAGACCTTCATTAACGGTTGTCTTGGCTCAATACCACTCAAGATCAGATGGCCGACCAGAAAAGATCAGCAACAGAGATTTCTGGCGATGAGCGAACCAACCCAGCAGGAACCGATTGTGAAACAAATAGACAGGAAGAAATGGAGATGGATTGGTCATACTCTGAGGAAACCATCAAGTGAGTGACATCACTAGACAAGCCATTGCTCGAGTGGAACGCGAAAGGGAAGAGGCGAGTTGGTCGTCAGTGTGAGAGTGACTTGGAGGAGGTCAAGTGAAGAGGAGATGAAAGTGTGTCGTGGGCAGACTTGGAGCCAGGCGAAAACGTTGACAGAGAACCGAACGTAATGGAGACGCGTGGCTGAAGCCCTATGTTCCTCTAGGAATTAAAGGAAACAATAATATTAATATATTGAGGGTTTCTGCTGTAAAAGGAAGCCGTAAAAATCACACTACCTTCAGTAGATTTCTTTACTTAATTTGTGAATGACTCTGAGTGACTGGCCAGTTTTAGTTAGTCACTAGTCAGTTTAGGGCATATATATATATATATGTATATATATATATATATATATATATATATATATATTTAGAATGCTTTCAAGAAGCAAATGCGTTTAAAAAAAGGAAGTTATCTTGCTAACATCAAAATCATTAACATTAGTTAAGGTGATTCATGTTATCACGCTTTTATTCCATATAACTTTTATTACGAGATAATAAATATTGTAGAAACAATTTAGGAACAATTAAGAATTAGTCCGTTTATTTCTTAAGTATATTATGTGCCAGAGAACAAGCAATTTAGGCATTAAAATATGAAAACTGATATTAATGATGGTTATTTGTGATACTGGTTGATTGAGAGAAAGAAAAAAAGAAAGAGGATAGAAAATAATCCTACTGGGAGATTATTCAGTCTAGCTGACTAAAACAAAATGAAGTAGGCCATACATTTATATGTATACTGAACACATAGATTAATAGTGAGGAATAAAATACCCTACATTATTACCAAAAATAACAAGGAGTTATAGAAAGTAGTTTGTTTAAAACGTTTCTGATTATCTGTTTTGAAAATGAATGCGGAGAAACACTTGCTGATGAGATACTGTCTCTAGTGCCAGTGGAACTAAAATCACGAATTGGTAGAAGTTAGAAATCATGTGCTAGTCATGCAGTCAGGTCTCAATAGCTGAATGGTGTACAAGCTTGCTTCGTAACCCGAAGGTTCTCGGTCCAAACCCCAGTGGGTAGGAACCTCCGATGAGTCATCAGCTAGGACGAGACAGCAGTCCAGTAATCCCTGGAGGCTTTCAATGGTTCCGTCTAAATGATATCAATCCATCATCAAAACTTAAGACCTCGTCTTTCTTTTTTTGCAAATATCCTGTGTTATCCTCTCATGGACATATTTAACGAATCTTTTTCCAAAAATGTCGTGCCAGCCATTTGGAAAGACATTAAAATTGTACCTATACCTAAGTCGTCTACTGGAACATGTTTTAAATTTACACCCATTGCTATTGCTTTCCCTTTTCTAAAAGCTATGGAAAAGTTACACTTAATTAATCTTCAACCTTCACTTAAAGCCTTTAACGATCCTAAAAAATTCGCCTATAAACACAGTAGATGCAGTTGCAGTCTGGTATCATAACATTGTCTCCAGCTTAGACAAGGGGGCTAAATGTGTTCGCTGCACCTTGCTAGATTACACATCTGCTTTCGACTCAGTACCTATCTTGCTGAAACTTAAACTGACTGTTTGGTTGTCAAATGGCTCCATTCTTATTTCTCAGAAAGAAAGCAATACACTGTATGTCAGGGAAAGTCGTCCACTTCATTGCTTACTTAGGCTGGTGTCCCTCAAAGCGCTGTCCTTTCTCCTTTTCTGTTTTCTTTCTTCTTGCATGACTTGCCTTACTCTGATGAAATGAACTTTGTTAAGTATGCCGATGATCTAGCGATCTCAAGGTCTGTTAACTCCCAGCTTGACTGTACCAAGATGAAAAGCTTTCTATCAGGAATTATTTATTTTATTTTGATTACAGCTTGATGCCACACCGTATTTTTAGGTACAGGTATGGAATTTTCAGCATGGATATCGGTAGCCCAAATTTTGCAGGCCGACCATAGATATCGGGTGTGCGCCGGCAGGGGGTCGAACCCCGGACCATTTGCATGGTCGGCGAGATTCCTAACCACTGTGCCACCGACGCAAATGGTCTTTGTCTAACGGTCTTAAACTAAATCCTTCCAAATGTCACTGTTAATTTCAGTTTCCAATGTTAAAGAAAGTTAAATGAAGCTGTTGCTTCCTATGACCCTTGCAAAATTGATGGTAGTGATATAGAAATCAAGTCTGATGTAAAGTATCTTGGATTAATTCTTTCTTCTGACCTGTCCTCGTCTTCCCATGTCTTAGTGATTTCCAAAGGAATATTTTGTCTGACTTTTTGCATTAAGAAGTTAAGGCACTCAGACATAACCTAACCCTTCCCCTTACAGTTTGTCAACTCGTGCATCTTACCTATTCTTCTTTACTGTTCACCCTTATTCTTTCCTGGATTGCTTAAAAAAGATTATGTCATACTTCGTAGAACTCTGGAGACTAGCTGTCAGTAGGGCGAGTGGTATCCCATTGGGCCACATCGTTGACATCATCATTGATAGGCATTCAATTTCATGCAATAAATTTGTTAAATGGATTTTGGTCAGACTATGAGCACCCAATCTACCCGCAACTCCAACCTTGTGTCTCCTCAGGTTAAACAAGAAGTCTTTTCAGAAGACTTTATGCACGTACGTCTAGGTATAAAAATTCCACGATACCAACCATATTTGGCAAGTACTTTATGTGACGAAAATAGTGTTAGGCATAAAGTAGCTAGCCTTCTTTGCACTATTAAACAAACCATTTCCTCCACCCTGACAACATCAAACTTTATTGTCATTGTACTTCTTATATTTATAATCCTCGCAATTTTTTGTTTTTATTTGTTTATTTTCTCATACGTGTGAACATCATTTAAGCTGTGTTATAACTGTTAATTTTGTATTTCCCCTCACAATACTGTATCAGCAGAAGATAAGATTGAATACTCTATAACATGCTAAAATTTCCAAACTGAATCGACAATACTGTTTGAAATAAACTCACTGTTATTATTACTATTATATTTAATAATCTCAATTCGTGCTTCGAATACTTTTGACTTTATACCACTAAATGTGGACAAATTCCTCCGGTTAATTTTGTTTTAACTTTATTTATATTTTGAGTAAATCAGATACAATATTGTGACAAATGCTGAGAATTCCATTCTGTGTTTTAAGTACTGTTTTTGGAATAAAGTAGGTTATTATTATTATTATATAAATCCCAGCATTTATGAAGTTCTAATTTCTTATCGTAACATGAATTGCAGATATAATCGATTTTTTATCCACATCGAGGTAAGTACAACCAGAAGAAACCAAGCCTATGTGTACAGAAGAAATTTGTGCAGCCACTTTCCGTACCGTGGCCATCGTTACAAGACAGGACTACGTCGCCCCCCTCCCCCTATTAAATTATAATTGTCCAAATTATTTTATTTTTATTTTGACCACTTCATCTTTAATTACGTGTTATCCTTGTGAAATTAATTTATTCTATACTTATACTTTTTAAATGTGTATTGATTTTCTGCGTTAATTATCAACCCATTGACATGTTGACACTGACTAATTATTGTTAACAAACATATCACCACTTGTTTGGTAAATTGTTGTGTATTGTAAAAAATGCTATATATATTAGAGTAGAGTCAGAGAAGAGGATCTAATTGAAAAGTAAATATTTCTTCGCTCAATCTTTCTGTCAACCAGAAATAGTCAGAAGTTTACATTTAAGTCTATTGAATTTAGGGAACATAGAGTCTTCTGACGTTCACTCTATTTATCTATTATACGAAAGAAATCTTATGCAGAAAAGGTTTGTGTAATATTCTTTTAACAGTAGTTGGAGCATACATAATAATTTCCGATCAATTGATCCTGGATATAAATGACACCGTAATGACCATGAATGATAAGCGTGTCCAGAATTTCACCGCTACGCGTAGCGACAGACAGTACACGGAAGCTAAGAAAACAAAAGCCAATATCACGGCATTTCTACCAACAGATGTTATGTCCAGCAAATGGAACAGTCATCAGTAAAGAAAGCAAGAAGGAAATCATAGTTATAAGTAAGTAAGAATTAGTAATTTTTAGTAGAAATTACTTTTTTATGCTTTCGTGGTGTTGTCATGATCACTTTAGTAATAAGTTGATGTCTTGGAATCTCAATATCGATCGACTGAAATGTTCTACATTAGATAATATGCATATCGCTGATTCCACTATCACTCAATAACCAGTAATGTATGAAAAAATTTACCATACCTGCACAGAGTCCATTTTTAAACAAAAGTCGGTCAATATATAGATACAGTAATCATATATATTAAACACAATTCCGAACAATAATGATGACACACTGGAAACTTTTGGCACTACGTAATCAGATGAGAGAGAGGTGAAAATATCCAGTTACCAGGGTGGCAAAGAAAGACTGATAACCGCTTCTTTCTGAACGCATAAATCAGGTTTTCCAGGCGCTTGATGGAGATGCCTTCAACAAAATTGACCGTAAGAAGTACCTGAGAATCATGAAGAATATACTCAACAAGGTGGGATGAAAAGTCTGTTGGTAAGAATCATGCAAAAAAACACTTCCTGCAGACACTCCAAGTTTAAAATCCCTATAGCCGTATCATCCTATAGGGAATCTAACAAGCCCTGAATGAAAAACTTTGACCGAAACAAGCTGGATTCAGGAGAAACAAGTCATGTATTGATCAAATCGCCACATTACGGATCATCATTGAACAAAGCTTGGAATGGCAGTCACCTCTCTACCTCACTCAACTTCATCGATTTTGAAAAGGCCTTTGGCAGACAGCGCCGATTGAGAGGTAATTTAGAAACTAATTCTCCGATACGGGTTGCGACCAACAATTATACATCTCATCCAGCAGTTGCACAACAATGCTGCATGACAAGTATCCACAACGAGAAACTCACGGAATCCTCCGAAATGAAGACGGGTGTAAGACAAAGCTGCCTACTATCTTCAGTGATTTTCCTGATTGAGGGCGGTAGACTGGGCAATGAGACAGATAGCGGGCAATGAGGAAACAGGCATAAAATGGACCCTAACGAAAAACTTGGAGGATCTGGACTTCGCCGATGATATTTGTCTGATATCCCACAAACTGGAAGATATGCAAGCGAAAAGCAACAAGTTGGCAGAAGAAGCATCAAAGATAGGACTTCCTTCAGGTGAACATAGAGAAATCAGAGGTGACGATGAAGGTTCCTGGACAACTACAACTGCAACAACAACAGACAACAATCAGCATAAATGGGAGAAATCCGAAAGAAGCAACCTCCTTTACCTACCTACATAACTGGGAAGCACCGTTTCAACTACAGGCGGAACCGATGAGGATATCAAAGCAACGATCGGAAAAGCAAGACAAGCTTTCACTACTCTCAAGTCTGTGTGGAGGTCAACAGCACTCAGCATCAAAAATAAGATCCAGATTTTCAACTCCAATGTGAAGTCAGTCAGTCCTACTATACGGATCAGAGACTTGCACTGCGCGTCATGAAGAGCATCTCAAACAAACTACAGACCTTCATTAACGGTTGTCTTGGCTCAATACTACTCAAGATCAGATGGCCGGCCAGAAAAGATCAGCAACAGGGATCTCTGGCAATGAGCGAACCAACTAAGCAGGAACCGATTGCGAAACAAATAGGCAGGAAGAAATGGAGATGGATTGGCTGGCCATACTCTGAGGAAACCATCAAGTGAGTGACATCACTAGACAAGCCATTGCTCGAGTGGAACCCGAAAGAGAAGCGGCGAGTTGGTCGTCAGTGCAAGGGTGACTTGGAGGAGATCATGTGAAGAAGAGATGAAAGCGTGTGGGCAGACTTGGAGCCAGGTGAAGACTCTAGCAGAGAACCGAACGTAATGGAGACGGACGGCTGAAGCCCTATGTTCCTCTAGTAATTAAATGAAACAATAATAAAAATAATAATACAGCCTACTCTGACCTTAATGAAACAAAATCATCATCGTTATCAAAACACATTATCAATAGCACCACACAACTACAAATAGAAGCGTTTAAAAATTAGGCATTACACAGGAATAAAGATAAATAATAAGGATTTAGTCATTTGGGTGGTATATAGACGTCAGAACGATGATATACAGTCTAGAAGGAAAGAGAAACTAAGTACAGAGTTAGTTAAAATACCCTAATAAGTATCAGTATTATAGTTAGACCGTTCAGAAGGAATTTTCCAAATAATTATACCGTTACGAGAAGGCACCAGTTTTTCCATTTCATATTATGAAAGTCGGATATACAGATGCCTAGAATAATGATGATAATAATTTAATTTATTCCAAAAGCAGTACTTGTGATACAGAATAGAATTTTGAGCATTATTCACAATATTGCATCTAATTTCCTCAAATTATAAATAAAGATTAGTCACACAGAAAATGTTTCCACATTTACAATAGGGGTAATGTCAAAAAAACAGGCAGCATATAAAATGAAAATAAATAAAGCAAGAACAACAGCGGTTTGTGCAGAATAATATGGTACCATCATTTATTTCGTCGGCTTCTCATCAGCTGCTTACAGCCTAAATAATTTGTGAGGTTTACGTACAGAAAAGTTTTTTACATACTTGCAAATTTTACATGTTGTCAGTTGACAGAAGGTTCCACAGTAAGTGAACAGTGCTCAGAAAATTGCGCTTATATAGTTTTTTCACAGGCAGTTCAAGTTTAAACAAAATAGATGTATGCATACAATGGTAAAAGAGTTACGTAATAAAGACGAGAGGTGAGTAAGATGATGAGTAACTAATAAATTTTGTAACGATGTACTGAGTTCTAATCACGTCATAGAAACAAGAGACAAGCAATATTACAGATTTTAAAAATAAAAAATAAAAAAGGGAGGGGTGAGGTTAAAGACAAAGATTACGTAATCAGATTAGAGAATAAAGACATCCAGTTACCATGGCAAGGAAAGACTAATAACTGCTTCTTTCTGAACACATAAATCTGGTTTGAAGCGTTTGATAGAAATTGCCTCGGCAAACTTGAGGAGAATGGAGCTCCTTTGTCTGTTGATAACTTTAAAGGATTTCTCGGTATCCACCTCATGACCCGTGTCGAGGAGATGCCTGGCGATGGCACTGTTTAAAGAATTTGTTCCCTTTAGACGTAAGCTTTTTGGTACATGTTCAGAAAATCGTAGATATGCCCTTCTTTCTGCCCTTCTAATGTAACTGCTCCCGCAGATGCATGTAAATTTGTATATGCAGTAAAGTTTTAAGATAGGCAAAACAATTTAGTAGATTTAGAGACTTAATAGTGAGTTCAACTCAGTAAATGAAAATCAAAATTAGGTGAAATGTTGTACAACAGAACAAAGCCAGGGTAGTGAGAGTTTATTAACACTGTCTTTCCGTACACAGAAGTTTGATGAAAATCTTTTGACAGCAATAGCTTCTACCAACAACAGTGATCATGATTCTCCTTGTCTATTGATTATTTTGAAAGCCTGACTAATTTTCACTGTATACATTCCGTGTCAATTAGGTGTCGGGCTATATATCACTTGAGAACACATCACTGCCTATAAACGAAGACTTTCACCCTTTCATCATGCCTCCGCCGACAACTTTCTGTCTGTTTTCGACATAGAGCTTTGCACATATGTGCGGCAATTCAAGTCGCCACACTCCCCCCATGTAGCACACAAAGCAAGAGAAGAAAGTAGGAGAAATGCCCAATATAGACAGTAAACAGAGGTGTGAGACAAAGGAATAGCAATAACGAAGAACAACATAGTTTCATTGGAAATTATAAGTCACAAGGAGTGGATGCATCTGCGCCAACCATTGAGTGAGAACGATTTTGAGCCATATCACTAATTGTTTCCAACCATTGGTTTTTATCGTCGTGAGGAACCCAACCAGGAAGCCAGTCTACACCTTCCAACGTGGCTTAGACTAGCTGTTATAGACTTCATTGACTGGTGTCATGTTTTGGTTTGACCGCCGCTAGCTCTTTTCCAGCCTGACCCTATGTCAGCTAACATTGCCCATCGAGGAAGGCGATGATTAGGCATAAGTAACACATGTCCTAACCATCTCAGTCGATGTAATTTCACAGCCTCGTTGATTGATTTCCCCGTCTTACCTAGCACTCGACCGATGCCTAACCTCAATATTGCTCACCCTATTATACCACCACTTCACACGGGAGATAGAACGCAGACACCTATGATCGAATACAGCTAATCTTTTCATGTCTTCCGCTCTCAATGGCCAGGTCTCACTCAAAGCCATAAAGGAGGACAGAGCGGACTGATGAGCAGTCCACACACCCTTTGGTCGACAGCCAGCCGGATATCACATCTACTAAGCCAGAGACGGCATAAACTGGCATATGCAAAACTAGCCCTCTGTATTCGTGCTGAGATTTCGTCAGAGATAAACCCGTTGGGGGTGATAGTACTTCCCAAGTAAGTGAAGTGGTCAACATGCTCTACCACTTCACTTCCTATTTCTAATCTAGGGGTCGGTGCAGTCCAATCCTGCAACATCATCTTACATTTTACAGGGGCGAGTCGCATGCCAAACATACGAAGATTGTTGCTCAAGGTGTTCAGTAGGCTCTGCATTTTGTCAGCGTCCTCGCCTAGAAGGACTATATCGTCTGCATATTCTAAGTCCGCCAACGAAACAATGAAGAAGTCACTTTTTCAGTTTATGTATACTAGGGAAACCATAACTACTAATATACAAAAAGACGTGCGCACTCATCAACAGCGGAGTATGGCGAAACTCTGAATAGTATGGAAAAAGGCATTCAGCAGTAAAAAGTGTAAACAGAAGAGAGACATCACGAAATATGAATAAAGAGGAATAATGGAATGCATAACGTTTGAAGTCGGCGATCAAGTAAAGTGTTCAGAAAGAAAGTACGCAATTGGATGCGGGCCAGGTTTACGGATACTCCTTCCGAAACATGGGAAGGAACATACAATGTTACAAAGAGCCGTGGTTCCGTTTAAACCGTCAGGCGAGGAAACAAACAGAAAAAATGTCAACGCCAGCCAACTGCACAGATGAATACAGTGGAATCTAGCAGTAGTATCTGAAGCGAATCCACGACATAAAAGAAGTTTGTATTATCCTGCAAATATGTTCGTTCATTTGTTTCATTCAAAGTAAATGTTATGCTTTAGAAATACATGACACTGAATCTTTAGAGAATGATAATTTCATCAGATCATTAGGATGAAAATTTATTCAGGCCCAGTTTGTTTCCATATCTTAACTACTTCAAAACTGTTAGCTCATTCTGTGCATATACTTGTTTTACTAAGTAGAAATTTATGGGCCTAACAACTTCATATAACAGCTTTCTTATTTTTGCTGACTGTTTATTTCTATGGTACATGTTATAAAATTCAGTTCATGATGAAATATTGATTCTTTCGGTATAGAAAAATGATCACTCAGCTTTCACCTTGCATCTCCTCAGGTAGAATAAGAAGTAACTTCAGAACACTGTATGCTTGCACGTCTAAGTATAAAAATTCTACGATACCATACTTGGCACGTATTTTATGTGATGAAAATAGTGTCAGTCAAGAAGTAACTAACCTTTTTCCATCTAGTAAATAAACAATCTCCTCCATCCATCCTTATATACCTTCAAGTTTTACTTTTATTATTTCTATTATATTTATGGTCCTGTTGCTTCTTTGTTTTACTTTCATAATTGCAAACACCAACTTATCTCTATGATTGCTGTAACCATTGTTTTTCCCCTCACCATATCATGTAAAGAGAACATTATATTCAATATTTTTAAACATGCTGGGATTTGTATACCGCATCGACAATACTGTGTAAAACAAGCCCACGGCAATTTCCACTTGTATTATTATTATTACCTTAGCTGTTATCATTATTATTATTTTCATTTTCATGCATTTATTCCCCTTGATGAATTTAAATAAAGCAAGAACAACAGCGGTTTGTGCAGAATAATATGGTACCATCATTTATTTCGTCGGCTTCTCATCAGCTGCTTACAGCCTAAATAATTTGTGAGGTTTACGTACAGAAAAGTTTTTTACATACTTGCAAATTTTACATGTTGTCAGTTGACAGAAGGTTCCACAGTAAGTGAACAGTGCTCAGAAAATTGCGCTTATATAGTTTTTTCACAGGCAGTTCAAGTTTAAACAAAATAGATGTATGCATACAATGGTAAAAGAGTTACGTAATAAAGACGAGAGGTGAGTAAGATGATGAGTAACTAATAAATTTTGTAACGATGTACTGAGTTCTAATCACGTCATAGAAACAAGAGACAAGCAATATTACAGATTTTAAAAATAAAAAATAAAAAAGGGAGGGGTGAGGTTAAAGACAAAGATTACGTAATCAGATTAGAGAATAAAGACATCCAGTTACCATGGCAAGGAAAGACTAATAACTGCTTCTTTCTGAACACATAAATCTGGTTTGAAGCGTTTGATAGAAATTGCCTCGGCAAACTTGAGGAGAATGGAGCTCCTTTGTCTGTTGATAACTTTAAAGGATTTCTCGATTTCCACCTCATGACCCGTGTCGAGGAGATGCCTGGCGATGGCACTGTTTAAAGAATTTGTTCCCTTTAGACGTAAGCTTTTTGGTACATGTTCAGAAAATCGTAGATATGCCCTTCTTTCTGCCCTTCTAATGTAACTGCTCCCGCAGATGCATGTAAATTTGTATATGCAGTAAAGTTTTAAGATAGGCAAAACAATTTAGTAGATTTAGAGACTTAATAGTGAGTTCAACTCAGTAAATGAAAATCAAAATTAGGTGAAATGTTGTACAACAGAACAAAGCCAGGGTAGTGAGAGTTTATTAACACTGTCTTTCCGTACACAGAAGTTTGATGAAAATCTTTTGACAGCAATAGCTTCTACCAACAACAGTGATCATGATTCTCCTTGTCTATTGATTATTTTGAAAGCCTGACTAATTTTCACTGTATACATTCCGTGTCAATTAGGTGTCGGGCTATATATCACTTGAGAACACATCACTGCCTATAAACGAAGACTTTCACCCTTTCATCATGCCTCCGCCGACAACTTTCTGTCTGTTTTCGACATAGAGCTTTGCACATATGTGCGGCAATTCAAGTCGCCACACTCCCCCCATGTAGCACACAAAGCAAGAGAAGAAAGTAGGAGAAATGCCCAATATAGACAGTAAACAGAGGTGTGAGACAAAGGAATAGCAATAACGAAGAACAACATAGTTTCATTGGAAATTATAAGTCACAAGGAGTGGATGCATCTGCGCCAACCATTGAGTGAGAACGATTTTGAGCCATATCACTAATTGTTTCCAACCATTGGTTTTTATCGTCGTGAGGAACCCAACCAGGAAGCCAGTCTACACCTTCCAACGTGGCTTAGACTAGCTGTTATAGACTTCATTGACTGGTGTCATGTTTTGGTTTGACCGCCGCTAGCTCTTTTCCAGCCTGACCCTATGTCAGCTAACATTGCCCATCGAGGAAGGCGATGATTAGGCATAAGTAACACATGTCCTAACCATCTCAGTCGATGTAATTTCACAGCCTCGTTGATTGATTTCCCCGTCTTACCTAGCACTCGACCGATGCCTAACCTCAATATTGCTCACCCTATTATACCACCACTTCACACGGGAGATAGAACGCAGACACCTATGATCGAATACAGCTAATCTTTTCATGTCTTCCGCTCTCAATGGCCAGGTCTCACTCAAAGCCATAAAGGAGGACAGAGCGGACTGATGAGCAGTCCACACACCCTTTGGTCGACAGCCAGCCGGATATCACATCTACTAAGCCAGAGACGGCATAAACTGGCATATGCAAAACTAGCCCTCTGTATTCGTGCTGAGATTTCGTCAGAGATAAACCCGTTGGGGGTGATAGTACTTCCCAAGTAAGTGAAGTGGTCAACATGCTCTACCACTTCACTTCCTATTTCTAATCTAGGGGTCGGTGCAGTCCAATCCTGCAACATCATCTTACATTTTACAGGGGCGAGTCGCATGCCAAACATACGAAGATTGTTGCTCAAGGTGTTCAGTAGGCTCTGCATTTTGTCAGCGTCCTCGCCTAGAAGGACTATATCGTCTGCATATTCTAAGTCCGCCAACGAAACAATGAAGAAGTCACTTTTTCAGTTTATGTATACTAGGGAAACCATAACTACTAATATACAAAAAGACGTGCGCACTCATCAACAGCGGAGTATGGCGAAACTCTGAATAGTATGGAAAAAGGCATTCAGCAGTAAAAAGTGTAAACAGAAGAGAGACATCACGAAATATGAATAAAGAGGAATAATGGAATGCATAACGTTTGAAGTCGGCGATCAAGTAAAGTGTTCAGAAAGAAAGTACGCAATTGGATGCGGGCCAGGTTTACGGATACTCCTTCCGAAACATGGGAAGGAACATACAATGTTACAAAGAGCCGTGGTTCCGTTTAAACCGTCAGGCGAGGAAACAAACAGAAAAAATGTCAACGCCAGCCAACTGCACAGATGAATACAGTGGAATCTAGCAGTAGTATCTGAAGCGAATCCACGACATAAAAGAAGTTTGTATTATCCTGCAAATATGTTCGTTCATTTGTTTCATTCAAAGTAAATGTTATGCTTTAGAAATACATGACACTGAATCTTTAGAGAATGATAATTTCATCAGATCATTAGGATGAAAATTTATTCAGGCCCAGTTTGTTTCCATATCTTAACTACTTCAAAACTGTTAGCTCATTCTGTGCATATACTTGTTTTACTAAGTAGAAATTTATGGGCCTAACAACTTCATATAACAGCTTTCTTATTTTTGCTGACTGTTTATTTCTATGGTACATGTTATAAAATTCAGTTCATGATGAAATATTGATTCTTTCGGTATAGAAAAATGATCACTCAGCTTTCACCTTGCATCTCCTCAGGTAGAATAAGAAGTAACTTCAGAACACTGTATGCTTGCACGTCTAAGTATAAAAATTCTACGATACCATACTTGGCACGTATTTTATGTGATGAAAATAGTGTCAGTCAAGAAGTAACTAACCTTTTTCCATCTAGTAAATAAACAATCTCCTCCATCCATCCTTATATACCTTCAAGTTTTACTTTTATTATTTCTATTATATTTATGGTCCTGTTGCTTCTTTGTTTTACTTTCATAATTGCAAACACCAACTTATCTCTATGATTGCTGTAACCATTGTTTTTCCCCTCACCATATCATGTAAAGAGAACATTATATTCAATATTTTTAAACATGCTGGGATTTGTATACCGCATCGACAATACTGTGTAAAACAAGCCCACGGCAATTTCCACTTGTATTATTATTATTACCTTAGCTGTTATCATTATTATTATTTTCATTTTCATGCATTTATTCCCCTTGATGAATTTAAATAAAGCAAGAACAACAGCGGTTTGTGCAGAATAATATGGTACCATCATTTATTTCGTCGGCTTCTCATCAGCTGCTTACAGCCTAAATAATTTGTGAGGTTTACGTACAGAAAAGTTTTTTACATACTTGCAAATTTTACATGTTGTCAGTTGACAGAAGGTTCCACAGTAAGTGAACAGTGCTCAGAAAATTGCGCTTATATAGTTTTTTCACAGGCAGTTCAAGTTTAAACAAAATAGATGTATGCATACAATGGTAAAAGAGTTACGTAATAAAGACGAGAGGTGAGTAAGATGATGAGTAACTAATAAATTTTGTAACGATGTACTGAGTTCTAATCACGTCATAGAAACAAGAGACAAGCAATATTACAGATTTTAAAAATAAAAAATAAAAAAGGGAGGGGTGAGGTTAAAGACAAAGATTACGTAATCAGATTAGAGAATAAAGACATCCAGTTACCATGGCAAGGAAAGACTAATAACTGCTTCTTTCTGAACACATAAATCTGGTTTGAAGCGTTTGATAGAAATTGCCTCGGCAAACTTGAGGAGAATGGAGCTCCTTTGTCTGTTGATAACTTTAAAGGATTTCTCGATTTCCACCTCATGACCCGTGTCGAGGAGATGCCTGGCGATGGCACTGTTTAAAGAATTTGTTCCCTTTAGACGTAAGCTTTTTGGTACATGTTCAGAAAATCGTAGATATGCCCTTCTTTCTGCCCTTCTAATGTAACTGCTCCCGCAGATGCATGTAAATTTGTATATGCAGTAAAGTTTTAAGATAGGCAAAACAATTTAGTAGATTTAGAGACTTAATAGTGAGTTCAACTCAGTAAATGAAAATCAAAATTAGGTGAAATGTTGTACAACAGAACAAAGCCAGGGTAGTGAGAGTTTATTAACACTGTCTTTCCGTACACAGAAGTTTGATGAAAATCTTTTGACAGCAATAGCTTCTACCAACAACAGTGATCATGATTCTCCTTGTCTATTGATTATTTTGAAAGCCTGACTAATTTTCACTGTATACATTCCGTGTCAATTAGGTGTCGGGCTATATATCACTTGAGAACACATCACTGCCTATAAACGAAGACTTTCACCCTTTCATCATGCCTCCGCCGACAACTTTCTGTCTGTTTTCGACATAGAGCTTTGCACATATGTGCGGCAATTCAAGTCGCCACACTCCCCCCATGTAGCACACAAAGCAAGAGAAGAAAGTAGGAGAAATGCCCAATATAGACAGTAAACAGAGGTGTGAGACAAAGGAATAGCAATAACGAAGAACAACATAGTTTCATTGGAAATTATAAGTCACAAGGAGTGGATGCATCTGCGCCAACCATTGAGTGAGAACGATTTTGAGCCATATCACTAATTGTTTCCAACCATTGGTTTTTATCGTCGTGAGGAACCCAACCAGGAAGCCAGTCTACACCTTCCAACGTGGCTTAGACTAGCTGTTATAGACTTCATTGACTGGTGTCATGTTTTGGTTTGACCGCCGCTAGCTCTTTTCCAGCCTGACCCTATGTCAGCTAACATTGCCCATCGAGGAAGGCGATGATTAGGCATAAGTAACACATGTCCTAACCATCTCAGTCGATGTAATTTCACAGCCTCGTTGATTGATTTCCCCGTCTTACCTAGCACTCGACCGATGCCTAACCTCAATATTGCTCACCTTATTATACCACTTCACACGGGAGATAGAACGCAGACACCTATGATCGAATACAGCTAATCTTTTCATGTCTTCCGCTCTCAATGGCCAGGTCTCACTCAAAGCCATAAAGGAGGACAGAGCGGACTGATGAGCAGTCCACACACCCTTTGGTCGACAGCCAGCCGGATATCACATCTACTAAGCCAGAGACGGCATAAACTGGCATATGCAAAACTAGCCCTCTGTATTCGTGCTGAGATTTCGTCAGAGATAAACCCGTTGGGGGTGATAGTACTTCCCAAGTAAGTGAAGTGGTCAACATGCTCTACCACTTCACTTCCTATTTCTAATCTAGGGGTCGGTGCAGTCCAATCCTGCAACATCATCTTACATTTTACAGGGGCGAGTCGCATGCCAAACATACGAAGATTGTTGCTCAAGGTGTTCAGTAGGCTCTGCATTTTGTCAGCGTCCTCGCCTAGAAGGACTATATCGTCTGCATATTCTAAGTCCGCCAACGAAACAATGAAGAAGTCACTTTTTCAGTTTATGTATACTAGGGAAACCATAACTACTAATATACAAAAAGACGTGCGCACTCATCAACAGCGGAGTATGGCGAAACTCTGAATAGTATGGAAAAAGGCATTCAGCAGTAAAAAGTGTAAACAGAAGAGAGACATCACGAAATATGAATAAAGAGGAATAATGGAATGCATAACGTTTGAAGTCGGCGATCAAGTAAAGTGTTCAGAAAGAAAGTACGCAATTGGATGCGGGCCAGGTTTACGGATACTCCTTCCGAAACATGGGAAGGAACATACAATGTTACAAAGAGCCGTGGTTCCGTTTAAACCGTCAGGCGAGGAAACAAACAGAAAAAATGTCAACGCCAGCCAACTGCACAGATGAATACAGTGGAATCTAGCAGTAGTATCTGAAGCGAATCCACGACATAAAAGAAGTTTGTATTATCCTGCAAATATGTTCGTTCATTTGTTTCATTCAAAGTAAATGTTATGCTTTAGAAATACATGACACTGAATCTTTAGAGAATGATAATTTCATCAGATCATTAGGATGAAAATTTATTCAGGCCCAGTTTGTTTCCATATCTTAACTACTTCAAAACTGTTAGCTCATTCTGTGCATATACTTGTTTTACTAAGTAGAAATTTATGGGCCTAACAACTTCATATAACAGCTTTCTTATTTTTGCTGACTGTTTATTTCTATGGTACATGTTATAAAATTCAGTTCATGATGAAATATTGATTCTTTCGGTATAGAAAAATGATCACTCAGCTTTCACCTTGCATCTCCTCAGGTAGAATAAGAAGTAACTTCAGAACACTGTATGCTTGCACGTCTAAGTATAAAAATTCTACGATACCATACTTGGCACGTATTTTATGTGATGAAAATAGTGTCAGTCAAGAAGTAACTAACCTTTTTCCATCTAGTAAATAAACAATCTCCTCCATCCATCCTTATATACCTTCAAGTTTTACTTTTATTATTTCTATTATATTTATGGTCCTGTTGCTTCTTTGTTTTACTTTCATAATTGCAAACACCAACTTATCTCTATGATTGCTGTAACCATTGTTTTTCCCCTCACCATATCATGTAAAGAGAACATTATATTCAATATTTTTAAACATGCTGGGATTTGTATACCGCATCGACAATACTGTGTAAAACAAGCCCACGGCAATTTCCACTTGTATTATTATTATTACCTTAGCTGTTATCATTATTATTATTTTCATTTTCATGCATTTATTCCCCTTGATGAATTTAAATAAAGCAAGAACAACAGCGGTTTGTGCAGAATAATATGGTACCATCATTTATTTCGTCGGCTTCTCATCAGCTGCTTACAGCCTAAATAAATTGTGAGGTTTACGTACAGAAAAGTTTTTTACATACTTGCAAATTTTACATGTTGTCAGTTGACAGAAGGTTCCACAGTAAGTGAACAGTGCTCAGAAAATTGCGCTTATATAGTTTTTTCACAGGCAGTTCAAGTTTAAACAAAATAGATGTATGCATACAATGGTAAAAGAGTTACGTAATAAAGACGAGAGGTGAGTAAGATGATGAGTAACTAATAAATTTTGTAACGATGTACTGAGTTCTAATCACGTCATAGAAACAAGAGACAAGCAATATTACAGATTTTAAAAATAAAAAATAAAAAAGGGAGGGGTGAGGTTAAAGACAAAGATTACGTAATCAGATTAGAGAATAAAGACATCCAGTTACCATGGCAAGGAAAGACTAATAACTGCTTCTTTCTGAACACATAAATCTGGTTTGAAGCGTTTGATAGAAATTGCTTCGGCAAACTTGAGGAGAATGGAGCTCCTTTGTCTATTGATAACTTTAAAGGATTTCTCGATTTCCACCTCATGACCCGTGTCGAGGAGATGCCTGGCGATGGCACTGTTTAAAGAATTTGTTCCCTTTAGACGTAAGCTTTTTGGTACATGTTCAGAAAATCGTAGATATGCCCTTCTTTCTGTCCTTCCAATGTAACTGCTCCCGCAGATGCATGTAAATTTGTATATGCAGTTGGAGTTCACATGAGAGGGATATCTATCGATTTTTGATTGCACCAAAGAGCAAGTTGTTTGATAGACGGGAACGAGCTTGGCTGCAGGATAGGCTATAGCTAGTGATGTACTTAGCCTTCTGTTGATCATCGCTGTAATGTTTTCACCTTTATAATCAAGCTGAAAGTAGATTGGCTTTTTTTCCACTGTGATTTGTTTTACATTTTTGACTTCAGATCTTCCATACTTGTTGATGAACCTTTGAGGGTATCCATTTCTCTTCAATGTCTTTTCAAGAAACTCAAATTCTTCCTCTAATTTCTCTATAGAGCATATTCTTCTCGCTCTATAGTACAGAGTCTTGACTAGACCGCGTTTAAAGCTATTTGGACAAAAGCTATTGAAATGTAAGTATTGTCCTTTCCATGTAGGCTTTCGATAAATTGACTTTTGAAGACTACCGTCTTCTAGGCGTTCCATGGCAATGTCGAGGAAATGAAACTTTCCGTCACTTTCATGTTCCATAGTAAACTCAATATTTCTGTGTGCATCATTGAATAATCCGAGTAAGTGTGAAGCATGACTTTCATTGTTGCACACTATAAATGTGTCATCAACATATCGACAGTAGGAATTTGTTTCGTCGATTGCATGCTTCAACTTTGTTCTTTCAAGGTTGGACATGAATATATCTGCTAAAACAGGGCTAAGTGGACTGCCCATAGCTACACCATCAATTTGGCGGTAAAGAGTGTTGTCAAATTGGAATTGCACATCCGTGGTACACATAAGGAGTAGGCGTTTGAATTCCGACTCTGGGAGTGGAAGAAGATCAGAGTGCTGACAAATGATCTCAATAGTTTCGTTGATTGGAATCATTGTGAATAAGGAGGTCACGTCAAATGACACCATGAACTTATTTAAAACGTTCATGTGGTTCACACTTTCTGAGAAATGAAATGAGTCCTTCATAGTGTGCACACCTAGCCGTTGGCGAATAGGTTCCAACTTCTCTGCAAGCCAACAGAATCTCTGATTTCAAAATTGAGAACTGAAGCCCAATCCTTTGATGGTGTGGTCAACAGTTTAAATATAGTATGCCGAATCAAATTCATCAATTTTATCCAAGAGCTTCAACAGAAGACATCTGCGAATTTTTATAGAACTCTTTCGAAATCCCTGACGAAGGAGAAAATATATGACGTCTTCCCAGATAATCCTGAGGAGTTTGTGTATAACCTGTCGAGTTTGAATTTAAGCCGCATTGAAATGGAAGTGCTTTCACTCGGATTTAACTTCCATATCCCGAACAACTTTGTCAAAAGAACTGATGTCGCAGCTCAATTCGAAAACCTTTTCTATCAGCTGAATGACCTTACCCCAGTTGATGAGGACAAGAAGAGCTGGTTCAAATCTAAGCTGGTTGTCGTTGCAAATCAGTACCTCATTACTCCAATGTCATATTCCAAAGTCCTTTCTGATGAGCATCAAAGAGCATTAAAAGCTCTCAAAAAAATGACAGAATTGTTATATTGCGACCTGATAAAGCCTCAGGAGTGGTGCTGATGGATAAAGAGGACTATATTGCAAAGATGAAAGCTGTGTTAAATGACCCGTTGAGATTCAAAGTTGACAATTGCCAGAAAGATAAGACTGATGCAGTCGAAAAACGTATCACAAACGCACTGAGAGATCTGCTAAAGAAGGAATTGATTGACAACACTACGACATCAGTTCTTTTGACAAAGTTGTTCGGGATATGGAAGTTAAATCCGAGTGAAAGCACTTCCATTTCAATGCGGCTTAAATTCAAACTCGACAGGTTATACACAAACTCCTCAGGATTATCTGGGAAGACGTCATATATTTTCTCCTTCGTCAGGGATTTCGAAAGAGTTCTATAAAAATTCGCAGATGTCTTCTGTTGAAGCTCTTGGATAAAATTGATGAATTTGATTCGGCATACTATATTTAAACTGTTGACCACACCATCAAAGGATTGGGCTTCAGTTCTCAATTTTGAAATCAGAGATTCTGTTGGCTTGCAGAGAAGTTGGAACCTATTCGCCAACGGCTAGGTGTGCACACTATGAAGGACTCATTTCATTTCTCAGAAAGTGTGAACCACATGAACGTTTTAAATAAGTTCATGGTGTCATTTGACGTGACCTCCTTATTCACAATGATTCCAATCAACGAAACTATTGAGATCATTTGTCAGCACTCTGATCTTCTTCCACTCCCAGAGTCGGAATTCAAACGCCTACTCCTTATGTGTACCACGGATGTGCAATTCCAATTTGACAACACTCTTTACCGCCAAATTGATGGTGTAGCTATGGGCAGTCCACTTAGCCCTGTTTTAGCAGATATATTCATGTCCAACCTTGAAAGAACAAAGTTGAAGCATGCAATCGACGAAACAAATTCCTACTGTCGATATGTTGATGACACATTTATAGTGTGCAACAATGAAAGTCATGCTTCACACTTACTCGGATTATTCAATGATGCACACAGAAATATTGAGTTTACTATGGAACATGAAAGTGACGGAAAGTTTCATTTCCTCGACATTGCCATGGAACGCCTAGAAGACGGTAGTCTTCAAAAGTCAATTTATCGAAAGCCTACATGGAAAGGACAATACTTACATTTCAATAGCTTTTGTCCAAATAGCTTTAAACGCGGTCTAGTCAAGACTCTGTACTATAGAGCGAGAAGAATATGCTCTATAGAGAAATTAGAGGAAGAATTTGAGTTTCTTGAAAAGACATTGAAGAGAAATGGTTACCCTCAAAGGTTCATCAACAAGTATGGAAGATCTGAAGTCAAAAATGTAAAACAAATCACAGTGGAAAAAAAGCCAATCTACTTTCAGCTTGATTATAAAGGTGAAAACATTACAGCGATGATCAACAGAAGGTTAAGTACATCACTAGCTATAGCCTATCCTGCAGCCAAGCTCGTTCCCGTCTATCAAACAACTTGCTCTTTGGTGCAATCAAAAATCGATAGATATCCCTCTCATGTGAACTCCAACTGCATATACAAATTTACATGCATCTGCGGGAGCAGTTACATTAGAAGGGCAGAAAGAAGGGCATATCTACGATTTTCTGAACATGTACCAAAAAGCTTACGTCTAAAGGGAACAAATTCTTTAAACAGTGCCATCGCCAGGCATCTCCTCGACACGGGTCATGAGGTGGAAATCGAGAAATCCTTTAAAGTTATCAACAGACAAAGGAGCTCCATTCTCCTCAAGTTTGCCGAGGCAATTTCTATCAAACGCTTCAAACCAGATTTATGTGTTCAGAAAGAAGCAGTTATTAGTCTTTCCTTGCCATGGTAACTGGATGTCTTTATTATCTAATCTGATTACGTAATCTTTGTCTTTAACCTCACCCCTCCCTTTTTTATTTTTTATTTTTAAAATCTGTAATATTGCTTGTCTCTTGTTTCTATGACGTGATTAGAACTCAGTACATCGTTACAAAATTTATTAGTTACTCATCATCTTACTCACCTCTCGTCTTTATTACGTAACTCTTTTACCATTGTATGCATACATCTATTTTGTTTAAACTTGAACTGCCTGTGAAAAAACTATATAAGCGCAATTTTCTGAGCACTGTTCACTTACTGTGGAACCTTCTGTCAACTGACAACATGTAAAATTTGCAAGTATGTAAAAAACTTTTCTGTACGTAAACCTCACAAATTATTTAGGCTGTAAGCAGCTGATGAGAAGCCGACGAAATAAATGATGGTACCATATTATTCTGCACAAACCGCTGTTGTTCTTGCTTTATTTAAATTCATCAAGGGGAATAAATGCATGAAAATGAAAATAATAATAATGATAACAGCTAAGGTAATAATAATAATACAAGTGGAAATTGCCGTGGGCTTGTTTTACACAGTATTGTCGATGCGGTATACAAATCCCAGCATGTTTAAAAATATTGAATATAATGTTCTCTTTACATGATATGGTGAGGGGAAAAACAATGGTTACAGCAATCATAGAGATAAGTTGGTGTTTGCAATTATGAAAGTAAAACAAAGAAGCAACAGGACCATAAATATAATAGAAATAATAAAAGTAAAACTTGAAGGTATATAAGGATGGATGGAGGAGATTGTTTATTTACTAGATGGAAAAAGGTTAGTTACTTCTTGACTGACACTATTTTCATCACATAAAATACGTGCCAAGTATGGTATCGTAGAATTTTTATACTTAGACGTGCAAGCATACAGTGTTCTGAAGTTACTTCTTATTCTACCTGAGGAGATGCAAGGTGAAAGCTGAGTGATCATTTTTCTATACCGAAAGAATCAATATTTCATCATGAACTGAATTTTATAACATGTACCATAGAAATAAACAGTCAGCAAAAATAAGAAAGCTGTTATATGAAGTTGTTAGGCCCATAAATTTCTACTTAGTAAAACAAGTATATGCACAGAATGAGCTAACAGTTTTGAAGTAGTTAAAATATGGAAACAAACTAGGCCTGAATAAATTTTCATCCTAATGATCTGATGAAATTATCATTCTCTAAAGATTAAGTGTCATGTATTTCTAAAGCATAACATTTACTTTGAATGAAACAAATGAACGAACATATTTGCAGGATAATACAAACTTCTTTTATGTCGTGGATTCGCTTCAGATACTACTGCTAGATTCCACTGTATTCATCTGTGCAGTTGGCTGGCGTTGACATTTTTTCTGTTTGTTTCCTCGCCTGACGGTTTAAACGGAACCACGGCTCTTTGTAACATTGTATGTTCCTTCCCATGTTTCGGAAGGAGTATCCGTAAACCTGGCCCGCATCCAATTGCGTACTTTCTTTCTGAACACTTTACTTGATCGCCGACTTCAAACGTTATGCATTCCATTATTCCTCTTTATTCATATTTCGTGATGTCTCTCTTCTGTTTACACTTTTTACTGCTGAATGCCTTTTTCCATACTATTCAGAGTTTCGCCATACTCCGCTGTTGATGAGTGCGCACGTCTTTTTGTATATTAGTAGTTATGGTTTCCCTAGTATACATAAACTGAAAAAGTGACTTCTTCATTGTTTCGTTGGCGGACTTAGAATATGCAGACGATATAGTCCTTCTAGGCGAGGACGCTGACAAAATGCAGAGCCTACTGAACACCTTGAGCAACAATCTTCGTATGTTTGGCATGCGACTCGCCCCTGTAAAATGTAAGATGATGTTGCAGGATTGGACTGCACCGACCCCTAGATTAGAAATAGGAAGTGAAGTGGTAGAGCATGTTGACCACTTCACTTACTTGGGAAGTACTATCACCCCCAACGGGTTTATCTCTGACGAAATCTCAGCACGAATACAGAGGGCTAGTTTTGCATATGCCAGTTTATGCCGTCTCTGGCTTAGTAGATGTGATATCCGGCTGGCTGTCGACCAAAGGGTGTGTGGACTGCTCATCAGTCCGCTCTGTCCTCCTTTATGGCTTTGAGTGAGACCTGGCCATTGAGAGCGGAAGACATGAAAAGATTAGCTGTATTCGATCATAGGTGTCTGCGTTCTATCTCCCGTGTGAAGTGGTGGTATAATAGGGTGAGCAATATTGAGGTTAGGCATCGGTCGAGTGCTAGGTAAGACGGGGAAATCAATCAACGAGGCTGTGAAATTACATCGACTGAGATGGTTAGGACATGTGTTACTTATGCCTAATCATCGCCTTCCTCGATGGGCAATGTTAGCTGACATAGGGTCAGGCTGGAAAAGAGCTAGCGGCGGTCAAACCAAAACATGACACCAGTCAATGAAGTCTATAACAGCTAGTCTAAGCCACGTTGGAAGGTGTAGACTGGCTTCCTGGTTGGGTTCCTCACGACGATAAAAACCAATGGTTGGAAACAATTAGTGATATGGCTCAAAATCGTTCTCACTCAATGGTTGGCGCAGATGCATCCACTCCTTGTGACTTATAATTTCCAATGAAACTATGTTGTTCTTCGTTATTGCTATTCCTTTGTCTCACACCTCTGTTTACTGTCTATATTGGGCATTTCTCCTACTTTCTTCTCTTGCTTTGTGTGCTACATGGGGGGAGTGTGGCGACTTGAATTGCCGCACATATGTGCAAAGCTCTATGTCGAAAACAGACAGAAAGTTGTCGGCGGAGGCATGATGAAAGGGTGAAAGTCTTCGTTTATAGGCAGTGATATGTTCTCAGAGTGATATATAGCCCGACACCTAATTGACACGGAATGTATACAGTGAAAATTAGTCAGGCTTTCAAAATAATCAATAGACAAGGAGAATCATGATCACTGTTGTTGGCAGAAGCTATTGCTATCAAAAGATTTTCATCAAACTTCTGTATACAGAAAGAGAGTGTGAGTGAACTCTCACTACCCTGGCTTTGTTCTGTTGCATAACATTTCACCTAATTTTGATTTTCATCTAATGAGTTAAACTCACTATTAAGTCTCTAAACCTACTAAATTGTTTTGTCTATCTTATTACTTTACTTAACTATTCACCCCCACCCTCCTGAACTCTTCGTCATAATATGTATGAGTTCACTCTGTTATTCCAGCTTGTATTTTGTCTCTGGTTAATTACTATTTCCAAGAGAAATCTAAACTCTACCGCTACCCACCTCCACCCACCATTATGTCCAGTTATTCAGAAAGTAGTTACTCTTTTAACACTGAATAATGTGTCTACTGACGTCAGCTTCGGAATTATGTTGCTTGTACTTCCTATTTGTAGAGTTTTAAGTCACTGTAAAAAGTAATTTCAGAAATTTTATAACTTGTAATTGAATCAGTTTACAGTTTACAATTTATTTAGGATAGTAGGCTATATGCCTGTGTTAATCCTTTCGATTTGTTACACACAGGGGGTCTAATCTCGCCCTGAATGAATCAGCGGATGGCGCTGATACGACGTGTTCCGGTAGGGAGTTCCAGTGGTTCACAATTCGATGCGAAAAATGGATCTCCAGACGCAGACGATTCGACTGTGGTTTTTGAACCTTGAGGTGATGTCCTCGCAATTGGTTGGTGCTAGAAGGAAGAAATAAATTAGATAAATTAGCTCCAAAATCATTTCTTAGTATACGGTATGCTAGTATTAGGTTACCCCTAAGTCGTCTGTATGACAGTAGAAATAAACCCAGTCGACTTAACCTCTCCTCATTTGAGAGGGTTGAGAAACCCTTTACTAGCTTAGTTCCTACTCTTTGCACCCTTTCTAATAAGTCTATTTCGAATTTGAAACACGAGCTCGCTGCCTGGATCCCATATTCCAAATGAGGTCTGATATAAGTCGGATATAATATACGAAATATTTCAGCGTCAAAATTCGCAAAAGCCTTGCGTATGGCCCATAATATTCGAAAACCCTTAGTGGCTGCAGCTCTACAGTTTGTCGCTGTTTTCAAGTCATGCTGCACAACCACTCCCAAGTCCTTGTACTCAGTGACCACTGGGAGGGTAATGCCATTCATTGAGTAATTGTGCACGTGACTATGAGATACATGCATAACTACACTCTTGCTTAAGTTAATCTCCAAGGCCCAGTGCTTACACCAATCACTTAACAAGTTTAAATCTTCCTGCAAAGCAAGTTGATCACTGTCATCGTGTAAAGCCCTCCATTAATTGATGTCATCAGCAAACAGTAAGCAGGATGACTTAACTACCGATGGAATCTCATTAACATAAATCAGAAAAAGAAGTGGGCCTAGAATTGAACCCTGAGGAACGCCACTCTTAACCGATTACCATGTTGATAAAACCCCGTTAACTCGTACTCTTTGTCTTCTGTCCTTTAGAAAGTCTTGAATCCAGTCGGCAACCACTTTATTGATTCCCAGACTACCTAACTTTACTAGAAGACCTGAATGAGAAACCCTGTGAAACGCCTTGCTAAGGTCGATGAATATGGCATCCACCGGTGTATTAGCATCAGCTAAGCTTGCCCAACTTTCTCTGGCCAAAAAAGGTTGGTCAAGCAAGAATGACCTGCTCTAAAACCATGCTGTTCCACGGCGAAAAGTTTGTTCCCTTCAATCAACTGAATGATAGCATCACGAATTATTCTTTCTAGTAGTTTAACAACAATACTGGTCAAACTAACAAGACGATAGTTCTGAACTAAGTTTCTAGATCCGGTTTTGAAGACCGGACTAATGATGGCATCTTTCCAGTCTCTTGGACATTTAGACAGGTCCAGAGACATATTGAAGATTACCGACAATGGCTCGGCTATGTTTTCAGCCAATGCTGTTAATATACGTGGGTGGAGTTCATCAGGGCCACGGAATAAAATGAGCTCGTATTATCCTGCCTGTAAATATGTTCGTTCTTTCCTTATTGAAACTAATAAAGGTAACCGATTGTATGAGAGACATTGACCGTTAGTTAACTTTCCAGTATACCAATAAATATGGCTATAGAGGCAGCCAGAAACGAACTCATTTCTGACCAAGAACTCGAAATTAGGACAAAAGTGCCACTTGAGGACATAATGCTGGGAGTGCAGCTAGCTATACCTGACTTCCATAGTATTTAAATTCCAGGGGAAAATATACAGACAAACTGAGGGAGTCGCCATGGGATCACCAATATCCTCGGTTGTGGCAGATATATTCATGGATAGGTGGGAAAAATATAGCGATTGAAACGTTCACCCAACCCTAAAGGTATGGTGGAGGTATGTAGATGACACATTCACTTTACTTAAAACACAGGATATAGGTAGATTTTTCGATCACATAAACTCAAAGGTGGGGGCAATTCAATTCGCTTATGAATTGGAAAGTCAGGAATTGGAGAACTTCCAATGTTAGGGTGTAGCGTAAAAAGGAAAGAAGATGAGAAGTTAAATATTAATGCTTGCAGGAAACCCACACATTCAAACAGATATCTGGACTTCCGATCAACCCATTCTGTGTCAGTAGAAATAGGACTGGTGAAATGTTTAAGTAATAGAGCACCAAAAAAACTAAGTAGAACAGAGGAAAGTCTAAGACAGGAAGTGAAGCGTATAAAAGAAGCCTTAAAACTTAGTAATTACCCTGACAAATTAGTCAGGAAATATGTAAAGAAATGTAAAAATAAAATAAATAATGATAGTAGCGATAGTGATAATAATAATATTAACGACGACACCAACAATAAGGAATCTAAATCATCAATAGTAATTCCATACAAGGAAGGAACCTCAGAAACCTTACGCAGAATTCTTAACAAGGCATGAATAAACGTGGCTGGCATTCAAACCAACCACAAACTCAATTAGAAACAAGCTTTGTCAGTTAAAGGATCCTTCCAGTGGAGCCTATTAAACAAAACAATTTAGTTTATCTAATACACTACCTGCGGTGATTGTCAGGTCAAATACATAAGTCAAAGTAGTAGAACAGAGGCAGTCAGACTAGCAGAGCATACATACCTAGCAAAATCTAGATTGGTTGAGCCGAATAAGATAAGAAATCTAGAGAATAGTTCAGCTATAGCACTCACCACATGCAGTTACACCCAACCATACAATAGGATGGATGGGATAAAATGACAGTTTTAAAATCTAATGTAACAGCTGGATGGAGCGAAAGATTGATAACAGAAGCTTTGTTTATCGAATCAACACCTGTCCAGCTGGACATCTGGAAAATTCTACGACCCCATACGACGACAAATAGGAGAGAACAAAGAAAACTATAAAACTTTATGTTTCGAAGTCGTGTGATTATAATTGATGAAATGATTATGAAGAATAAATTCTGTTTGAAACTGTGTCATCCAGTAAATAATACTGTTTCACTCACTGTGTGATACATCTAATAGACAAACTAATATGAAGTAACTTTCGAGTGATTTGAAGGTATCAGTAAATACAGTCTAAATGACTTTGTTCATTCACTTTAGCATATTTTGATGTATCGCATCAATAAATATTTTATTGCTAAATAAAACCAAATGTTTTAATGAATAGCCCATAGACATGGTAGCGTTTTTTGCTTCATTTTATATTGTCAAGCTTATTGCTTTCGACTTCTCTCTTTTGTTGATGACTATATTTCACCACCACTTTATAAGTTGTTATTCAAACCATTGAGTGTAGTCGTCGAGCGATTTTTCTTTAACATGGAGTTTTAGATGACATCATAAGGCATCTTTATTACTTACTATCTGTCGATATCACATGTATTAGAAACGTCCATACTTATACACATGACATAGTCATTCAGCATAAACAATCATCCTCTGTGAATGGCAGTCTTGCTTGTTTTCGCAGTTCCAGATTGTATCTACCAATTCAACTGCGCTTATGGTGGAGTGAGTTATATCGGCCGTTGCTCTAGGAACTTGATTTTTCGTGCTCACTCCAGAACATCTCCCACTATGGCTAAGTAAAGGTGTAGTGAAAACCATCATCAACAGTTCGCTATTGGACCATCTGGTGCAAACCGGCCAGTCACAAAGCCAGCCAGCATTGAAGAATCCTACTCTATAATCTACCGGGTGCCTAATAAATTGCCAAAATCATCGAAGCACCGCATGCTCCAAACAGCAGAGGCTATTGCAATTCGCCTCAAACAACCAGTGCTCTGCGTGCAGAAGAAGCAACTCCAGCCCCCACTACTGTCCTGGTTGGCCTTGAGTAGAGACTATAAATTCATAAATATGTGATATTATCTTTCCTAATTTTTCTGATATTGAGCTTATTTTATGTCGATGCTATTGAGGTGTAATCTATCAATATTATTGATTCGATGTTATTTAAACAACGTTAATGTTGTAGAGCCTGATGATGAAGGGGTTATCGAAAAGAGTACTCTTTGTTCAGTAACCATCCTTTTGAGAAAGTTTTAATAGGCATTTTTAATCAGTTGAAAAATATTCAGAAGTACAGATTTGCAAACGCGAAATCTTGACTGTACTTTTTAACAGTATGATCTGTGTTAAAATTATACGGTGTGACGTTCTGATTGGACACTATTCAGTAACTAGTATCATGAATCCAGTCCTTTGTTCGGTGCAGGTTAAATTCCATCAGTCAAGTTTGCAATGCTGCCGCCATGCTAGGATGGCTCGACAACATGGTGTACTGGTAAATGCTGTTATTAGGCGGTTGGAGGCAATCAGCAAGAAGCCATTGACCTAGGTTCCGTACTTGTTGAAGGTTATCAGCCACCAAAGTGTATCTGCAACCTCGAATCTGTACCTCATGTCCCTCCTAAGATTCGAACCCCGGTCATCCAGTGTTTCAGTCAGAGACGTTACCACTGACAGAATTCAGTCTACACCAAACAGAGGTCTAGACGAATGATCCAATCAAAGTACCCAATACAGTCATATGGGAGATCAAGACATATATAGTAGTCACTGACTGCAGCTCTCACTGGGTGACGCGGGTTTGAATCTCGGGGGTGGGGAATATAAGTTCCTTCAAGATTTCAGATACGCTTTGCTTACTGTAGAGTGTCAACAAGGACGGAACCTAAGTCTAAACAAGGTTTCCTTCCGACTGCCTCCAACCATTTAATAATAGTTTGATAATAGTGCGTGAAAATAACTGATCAACTATTAAATAATCTAATAATGAGTAGGTGTTAATTCCCAATACTTTCACTTCACTTCCACTTTTCTAAGCTAATCTGCCTAACTCTCATATTTGTCGCTCTAAAAACAGTTACACTTGAAGGCAGTGTTATGCAGCGTTTGACACTTTTTCTCTCAATAAAATCTCAAATTATCATCAATGTAAATTATTCAAAGGTGAGATAAACTTCTTATAAAACATACTTAATGTTTATCATCTGAAAACACTCGCAGAAATTTCATGTCTTTACTATGAACCAAATAAGTATAGCTGAAGATAGTGGGTTTATGTTTAAGCTTTACCTGTTCAGATAAAAAAATTCCAGACAGATTAGTAGTTTAGAAAAATATTCAGCAGGGTTTAACAACGAAAAAGACAGTGAAGATTTCCATCTCATATAGATGGTGGCTAGCAGTGGAATTGAGGATGTGCGTTTCGTCCCATTTTGGACTCGTCAGATGGATGTGCTTGCACTCCTTTAGGGAAGGTGGTCTTCCAAATGAGATTCGAACCCAGTGCCCACCTTTTTGAACGTCAAAGGGTTGTCTACGAAACAACTTTGACTTTGACAGCCACCTTTTGAGCAACAGGTGTCACTTATTGTTTGAGGTGGCTCTCGTGGTACAAGTGGTCTAGTGGATGGCTCTTTGGCGTTTGAAACGATACCAACTGGGTTCGAGATTCAGTGGAAGTACTGTCACTGACAGTGGAATTCAGGCGCATCAGGATGACGAGTCCCCAGAGGGACGAAATACTCGTCCTGGATTCCACTGCTGGTCACTGTCTGCCAAAATTGTTTCAAGTTAAACCACAGGCTCAATTTCAAAATTGTCACCATCCTTCTACATAAAATTTTCACTAATACCTCAAAAATAGTGCCAGGTTTTCGAATTCTCGATTTGGGTGACCTTGACCCTAACTAGCTGTCAATAAGGTGTTTCTTATCTTTGTGTTCATCTACGTTTGTATTGATCGTTAATCTGATCTGATATTGATGTTGATACGAGTGTATTTCTGTCACTTATAGATTGAATCCACGAAATGTAGCAAGCGTAGGAATTTTATAGAATTTCTGAAAGCCCGGAACTCAGATAAATCTTCAATCAATAAACATGCAGATATGCAATAGACTTATCGGTCAGTTGCATAAAACGTGCACGTTTGGCAGGTCAGATATCAAATAAAATCAATTCAGTACTAAGACGAGAATAAGATACACTTAATTTTGTTTTTACGAGTTGATCACTGATTGATATCAGTTAGAGAACCATTGAAAACTAGGGAGTACTAGACAGCTGTTTCGTTCTAGTCTGGGAATCATCAAACCGGATGAAACAGCTATCCAGTACTGTCTGGTTTTCAAAGGTTCTCCAACTGATATCAATCCGTGATCAACTCGTAGAAACAAAACTAACCCTAAGAAACTAAACTATAGAAACTTAATTTTATAGCCATCCTGAATAGTAGTTATTTCATGTATGGAGAATTCAGAAGTCTCACTTCATTCCAGAGATAATAGTGAAGGAAGACAGTTAAGTTATATACTTCACAGAAAGCAACAAAATTCAAAATACTCATCTGAGATAGGATTCCTGACAATAATTTTCTAATTATACTAATCCAAACTTTTTATTTCTTGTGCCTAATGCAGAGCGTTTGATTATTAATTTTTAATTATTATTATTATTGTTTCCTTCAATTCCTAGAGGAACACATGGCTTCAGCCACACGTCTCCATTGCGTTCGGTTCTCCGCCAACGTTTTCACCTGACTCCACGTCTGCCCACATTCTTTCATCTCCTCTTCACATCACCTCCTCCCCATGTCACCCTCTCACTGAGGACCAACTCGCCGCTTCCCAATCGTGTTCCACTAGAGCGATGGCCTGGCGTGTGATGTCACTTGATGGTTTGTTTTCTCAGAGTGTAGCCAATCCACCTCCATTTCTTATGCATATTTGTTGCACAGTCGGTTCCTGCTGGGTTGGTTCGCTCATTACCAGAGATCCCTGTTGTTGATCTTTTCTGGCCGGCCATCTGATCTTGAGTATTGAGCGAAGACAGCTGTTGATGAAGGTGTGTAGTTTGTTCGAAGTGCCCTTCGTGACGCTGCACCAAGTCTCTGGTCCGTATAGTAGCACTGACTTCACATTGGAGTTGAAAATCCGGATCTTATTTTTGATGCTGAGTGCTGTTGACCTCCACACAGACTTGAGAGTAGTGAAAGCTTGTCTTGCTTTCCCGATCCTCGCTGCTTTGATATCCTCATCAGTTCCGCCTGTAGTTGAAACGATGCTTCACAGGTAGGTAAAGGAGGTTGTTTCTTTTAGGTTCCTTCCATTTATGCTGGCTGACTGTTGTCTGTTGTGGTGGCTGTTTCTGTTGCCCAGGAATCTTCATCACCAGTGCTTTCTCTGTGTTCACCTGAAGTTCTACCATTGATGCTTCTTTTGTCAACTTGTTGCTTTTCACTTGCATATCTTCCAGTTTGTGGGAAATCAGACATATATCATCGGCGAAGTCCAGATCCTCCAAGGTTTTTGTGTGTGTCCATTTTATGCCTGTTTCCTCGCTGCCCACTGTCTGTTGCGTTGTCCAGTCTACCGCCTACAATCAGAAAAATCATAGGAGATAGTAGGCAGCCAGCTTTGTCTCACTCCCGTCTTCACTTCTTGAAGGATTCTGTGAGTTTCCTGTTGTGGATTACTTGTCATGCAGCATTTTCGTACAACTGTTGGACGAGATGTATAATTGTTGGTGGCACCCCGTATTGGCAAATTAGTTTCTAAATTACCTCTCGATCGACGCTGTCTGCAGAAGGTCAGTGGCTTAATAGTCTACGAGCTCGCCTTGTAACCAGAAGGTCCTGGGTTCGAACCCCGGTGGGTGCATACTGATGAAGAATCCCAAACTAGGCTGATGAAACAGCTGTTTAATACTCCCAGGTTTTCCATTGGTTCTCTAACCAATGTCAGCTCATGATGAAACTTTGTAGCCAATCAACCAAATCCCTACAAACCAATACTAGAATGAAAGTGAGTTGGACACACTCTGACGAGACTGTTGGTTGACACTGCACGCCAGAACAACCCCTGAGTGGAACCCCAACATTAAATGACGATTGAGGCTTCCAAGTGTGACATAGGGGGGAATGTATGAGGAGAAAATGAAGGCCACTGACCAGTCGCAGGACCATTTGAAGAGGTGTGGAATGTAAATGTTCTGTTGAATCCCTCAATCCCGCCCGTAATAGTAATAATAACAAATAAGTAATAATAGATTACTGATATGCTGTAAAACTGATCTAGTTCTATGGTACTCACTTCAGATCAATTGTTTATTCTAATATGATAAGATTCATTTTAAAATCAACCCAATGAATACTGATAACATTGGCTTTATTTTGTAGAGCGTTTATATATTATACAAAATTTTCAAAAGACTGGATACTGAACAAAGAATACTCTTTTCGATAACTTCATCATCAGGCTCTTCAGTTATATATACACATTATAGTGAATAAATGAATGAATTAGTGTTATGAACAACATTAATGTTGCTGTTTAAATAACATCGAATCAATAATATTGATAGATTACAGCTCAATAGCATCAACATAAAATAAACTGAATGTCAGAAAAATTAGGAAAGATAATATTACAAATTCATGAATTTATAGTCTCTACTGAAGGCCGGCCAGGGCAGTAGTAGTCTGGCTGGACTTGCTTCTTCTGAACACAGAGCACTGGTTGTTTGAGGTGAATTGCAATAGCCTCTGCTGTTTGGAGCATGCGGTGCTTCGATGATTTTGGCAATTTATTACGCACCCGGTAGATGATAGAGAAGGATTCTTCCACGCTGGCTGGCTTTGTGGCCGGTTTGCACCAGATGGTCCAATATCGAACTGTTAATGGTTTTCACTACACCTTTACTTAGCCATAGTGGGAGATGTTCTCGAGCACGAAAAATCAAGTTCGTAGAGCAACGGCCAATATAACTCGCTCCATCACAAGCGCAGTTGAATTGGTAGATACAATTTGAAGTGGCTAGCTTGTCTAGGTACTTCATCTTTCAGTCGAGGTAGCACCATCGGTCGTGTAGAGAATAATACGTGTAGTTCACCAGCATTAAAAGTGCTTTGAACTGATTTTCTTAATTTCTTCGCAATTATCTCGCTTGGTCTATCGCCCATGAATTGTAGTCGTATATATAAAGGCTTCTTGTTTACAGATAGTGAGTAGTCCTTTTCCGCTTTTAATGAGCATTTTTAATCAGACAAAATTTTCAGCATAGTTTATTGCTCTTCATTCAGGATCTTCAAATAAAATATCACGTGACGCTAGACCATGTGAAACACTTCTGACTGATGTGAAGCGCATACCAAGAAATTATGATGTCTCTCCTTTGTCTTCTTCAGTGAATGCATGCTGTTATTTGGTTGAATAGCAATTAGAAAAGTTTCAGGAATCCATTCTGTGAACCAAGAATTAAACCCAAGAACAGTTAGCTATCTCTTGCATCGCAATACGCCCCACCCAAACCACGATTATGTTTTGTCTTCTCACGATAACTAGAAACTTGCAAATCAGCAAGCTGTAAACACACATTAAATACTCGCCAGAGTATAAAACGTAATTAAAGGTCACAATTTTATCAGATTTAAACAAACTGAACAGGAAGAAATATCAGTGAAATATCGATGGGATTTTTCGGTAGACCAAATGTTGAAACAGGCTGCCAACTCTAAATAACGACCATTTTAATGAGAAAACAATAAACTGATGTCCCACCAAAGTTATCATATTTTGAGGGGATTAAACGCGCGCTTTAGGATTTAACAAGTTGCTCTCAGTACTGTGTAAATTATATTTGATCTGATGATATAAAATGTTACATGATGTCACCTAGTTTTCATCTATAATTTTTGAAACATTTATTTTGCATTTTTTTTATCGTTTTCTCACAACTGTCAGTTGTTTTTTCAGCATTTTCCCAGCGAAAAGTAACAAATGATGACAACACTGAACAGTGAACGTATTTTTTATTCTTTTTACCTTCTTGTAATTTTTTGTACACCTCTTACAGTGGCTATGAAGATAGCAAATACATTTGAGTTTCAAGTTTGACCACTGATTAATATCAGTTAGAGAACCACTGGAAACCAGCTGGAAGTACTGGACTGCTACTTCGTCCTAGTCTGCAACTCATCTAAAAAATATCCACCTGCCCACCGGGGTTCGAACCGCGTACCTACCTACCTACCGGTTTCAAGTCGACCTCATAGAGCATTCAGCTTACTGGAAGCCAACTCAATGGCCAGTCCTTGAGTTCTAACTTCTATCAACTGATGGTTTTAATACGACTAACCACCAGACAATGTCAGCAGCGAGTATTTGTCCACACTCCTGACTGGATGGAGGCCTTCGGTCAAGTCTCTCCTCACTAGACATGAAGTCAACTTCGTCCTCTGACCAGCCACTAGCAAGCATCAACACTTATTTAACTGATATCAATCCGTGGGGAAACTTAAAACAGTTTAAAGCTTTACAAACTAAATCTTGAACACCTGAGTTTGTTTTCGTTGTTGAGATCGATACCGTAGTATAGAAGACATCAATGAAAGGAAATACTAGATACTGGATTCTTTATTGTTTTAAAGGTTGCATTGATGACAGATTCTTCGGAGCGGGGGGGGGGAGGAATACTGTTGAAGTGTTTGGAAGCAAGATAAAACAAATCGCGTTTTGGTTATTAATTCTTATTAATCAGCTGATGTTATTAGTCCCATCATGAAAACTATTTTGAAATTAGTCCATATTACGCAAAACTCTTAGAGTCGAAGAATGAAGATTGTGGTCTAACTGATGGTAACTGCAGTGCATTGCGAAGTCAGGAATGGGAGCTTCCATTGTTAGATTGCAACGTAAAAAGGAAAGAAGATGGGAGGTTAAACACTAGTGTTTACAGGAAACCCACACATTCAAACAGATATTTGGACTTCCGATCATCCCATCCTATGTCAGTGAAAATAGGATTGGTGAAATGTTTAAGTGACAGAGAACGAAAAATCTAAGTAGTATCAAGGAAAATCTAAGACAGGAAGCGAGACATATAAGAGAAGCCTTGAAACTTAATAATTACCTTGACAAATTAGTCAGGAAATATGTAAGGAAATGTAAAAATAAAATAAATAATGATAGTAGTGATAGTAATAATAATAATAATAATGACGATATGTATGTCGAATATGCGCAAGACAACATCAACAATAAGGAATCAAAATCATCAGTAGTAATTCCATACAAGGAATGAACTTCGGAAACCACCTTATGCAGAATTCTTAGCAAGGCAGGATTTAAAGTTGCTGGCATTGAAACCAACCACAAACTCAATTAGAAACAAGCTTTGTCTGTTAAAGGATCCTGCCAACGGAGCCGATAAAACGAAACAATTTAGTTTATCTAATACCCTGCCTGCAATGATTGTCAGGTCAAATACATAGGTGAAAGTAGTAGCATGACAGGGGCAGTCAGACTAACCGAGCATGAAAACCCAGCAAAATCTAGATTAGTTGACCCGAATAAGATAAGAAATCTAGAGAATAGTTCAGCTATATCACTCACTACATGCAGTTACACACAACCATACAATAGGATGGATAGGATAAGATGACAGTTTTAAAATCGAATGTCACAGCTGAGTGGAGGGAGAGATTGATAACAGAAGCTTTTTTTATCCAATCAACTGCAGATACGTATAATAGGATTATGATTCAACACCCGTCTAGCCGGATATCTGGAAAATTCTACTACCTCTACGACAAATATGAGAAGACAAACAAAACTATAAAACTCAAGTTTCAAAGTCGTGTGGTTACAATTGATATGATTATGAACAATAAATTTTGTTCGAAACTGTGTCACCCAGTGAATACTACTGTTTCACTGTGTGATACATCTAATAAACAAACTAATATGGAATTGCACTGCATTGTGTTTATGAAAACAAAACACGCAGTTCAGAGAAGAGGTGATCTCTCGAGCAAATTCATTCTATTCACCTGTATAATCACATTCACATACAATTATTTCGATGAGACAGGGCAGTAACAAAAGTAATGACTTGTCATAAACACTAATGTTAATGTTAGTCAGTGCATAAGAGGAATTCAATAAGAGTGTTAGAGTCACATAATCAGATAAGTTCTAAAGAAATACGGAATTATCGGGAGTTAGAAACACAAAAAAAACAAATGACCCTTTCTTAGAAATTGTTAGTATTAGATGGTCGGAGGCAATTAGCACGAAGCCTTAGTCCTAGAATTCATGCCCTGTCCCATAGAATGGTATGACTGACACAAAAATAAATAATTTGTGAATACTTGCCATCCACCTTGAGGTATTCGACTCCTTTGGATACATGAAATATACCCCGTAGCTACCAGAAAAATGTGTGGGGTGACAAGCACTTTATACGATTTATGTACTCTGTCACCCAGCCTACACATTGGTCATTTGTCTGTTTACAATGAAGTCAGATTGATTTTAAGTGTTACTTCTTCACAGATTATTTACTTTTGCGTGACTAATGCTATTCCATAGAACAGGGCACGAAACAAAGGATAAGACACATGACACTAGTCGCTCACTAGTGTCCAGTCAAAGTATCCAGTACAGTCCGAAAAGGGGTCAGTTGCGATTCCAAATAGCTCAATGGTAACTTCTCTGACTGCAGCACTCACTGGGTGACACGGAGGAGGAGGCATTAGTTCCTTTGAATTTTCAGAGATATCATGCTGACTGGTGAGTGACAACTAGCACGAAACCTAGGTCAGTGGCTTCTCGCGGATTACCTCCAACCACTTGATATCAACAATTCAGAGTAGATCATGACAGTGAGTCACCTAGTGGCATGGTGACCACATTACAAACTTGACTGACGACAGAATTCGGTCTGAATCGAACAAGTGACTAGACACATGACACTAGTTACTAACTTACGTCCAGCCGAAGCATACAATTTCATAATACGCCTTAGATATTGACAGACCATTGCTCAAATTTCGTAGAGGAAATCTATCATCTCATCAAAGTTTTCATCAGACAACAAAGCTAATGACATTTCAACAGTGAAATAATTCAACGATGACCATAATGATAACAAGATAATGATAATAAGCTATAAGCAGGTGGCGATAAGAATAACGAAGGTAGCAATATGTATACCCATATGTAGACATTTCAATTAATTAAATTAGGTCAAATCTCAAAAGTTACGTGATACTACAGGTGAAGTGGACAAATAATCAGAGCTTAAATAAATTTCATTGAAACACGAAGGTAATGGAAAAAAACTGGAGGGAGGGTTTTGATTAGAATTTACCCACTCCAACGAGGGAGAGAAAAAGTTAGAACAAAACTTTTCTTCTGCATGCAAAGACTAGGATTGTTCTCTCCAATTGATTCCCATAGCCCCTTCGAATATGTGTAAAATGCGGGAGGTTCGAATTTTATGCGAAGGGCTCGATGGAATGCGATTGATAACTTTGAAGGCACTATTTATGTCCACTGGCTGACCGCTATCATTCAAATGAGACAAAAAAGAACTTCTTGTTGATTTTATTTGGACTTTTCCCAACCATGAAGGAAGATGCTCATTAATGCGTTTGTTGAGCCGTCTAGTTGTTCGCCCTATTCAGTCAGCTTTGTCCTCACAAACAGCTCAAATTGTAGATACATATAGAAGTGGCACATCTAGTCAGCTTGTCTTTCGCTGGTCGGGAGTTGGAAAATGACAAACAAAGGGTGCTGGTAGTATAAGTCCGTTATATTGCTCTCGATAATCTTAGATGTAGGACTTCACTAGCCACGTCCCCGTTAAACTTCAATTCTAGGAACAGTTGTTTATTTTTAACTGTTGTCAGTTTCTCTTCATCATACCTGGTGTTCATGTATCTATTACCTTAAAATCTACTAGGATAACCCATTTGAACCAGCGTATTTTCTATGTTTTATAAATCATTTTCCAGGGAGTCATCTGTACAGATCCGCCTCGCTCTATTCGTGAGGCATCTGACCAAAATGATTTTGTATGGGATTAGTACAAAACTGAGGAAATGTGTATATGGTCCTAGAGATGTAGGCTTTCTGTAGACATTCCTCTTCCCTGAACCATCCTCTCTTCTGCTCAACTGGATATCAAGGAAGTGTAGTCTACCGTCGTAACTTGATAATACGTTCAACTCATTCATGAATTTTCAATTATAAAATTCTACTTCATTTTTTGTAGCATAAATATTCACAAATCATTTAAATGAATTTCTTCGCAAAAAACAATTCAGAGAAAGTTGATACTTTCAATGGCACATTTTCTAGGTGTAATCATCCTACGAACACCAACATACATCCACAGGTATGTGTTTGCATGTATCGAATGTTCACTTCAAAATTAACTGAAACACATTCACAATTTTGTAGATCAAAAGTGTCAAAAATGGTGTAAGATAAATTAAATTCATATCACGTTCTGTATTATCCATCGTCCACATTCTCCATATTAAACTAAACGGTTTGAGATGTATCATATTTCAATGTCACTAATTTGATTTAATTTAATGAACACCATGAAATAAACAGACTTTTGTTATTTAACGTTGGTAGGTAACTTGGAAATGACAATGAGAACTGTTATATTCAATCTGAGTGGAACATTTACGGTGCTTGGACAACACATCTCCATTTCATCCTGTTCACTATAGTCAGTCCTGTTTAGCTGCGCCCGAGATTGTCAATAAGCTTTCATCGCTTCGTCAAACTATCTTCACCATGTCACCCTCAGAACCAATCTAAACTCGTCGTTTCCCGCCCGATTTCCACTCGAACAATAGCCTAACATGTTTGATTTCACCTGACGGTCTCCATAGCGTGTGACTGATCCATCTCCATTTCCTTCGAGATATTTGTTGGGCAGTAGGTTGTTGACTGGCTCGTTCTTTGAGTTTCTTGCCCCTAATCACTTCTTGTCAACCATCTGAACTTCAATCTGCAGTCATCGAAAGCATCTGTTGATAGACGTGTGCAATTAGTGGATTGTTGGAAATACGTTTTGTGACGCGTTAGCCAGATTTCTCACTCATATAGGGAAACACAACGACTTGACATTGGCATTGAAAATGCGAATTTCGTTGTTCATCCTAAGTGCAGTGTGGAAGATACTCAAATTCTCTTCCATGCTGTCGCCTGTAATTGAAATGATGATGCTTAGATAAGTGAGGCGATTGACGTCTCTCACATTTATTCCGTTGATAGTGACTAGTGCTTGTTGTTGTTATTACTGATGGCTCGTTGGTAGTCTTCAGCGTCTCTGTTTTCTCTATGTTCACTATCTTCTCTGTTTCTTCTGACACCTTTTTAGTCCTCGACTTTGTGTGACATTAGACATAAATTGTCGGCTAAGTCCAGATGATTTGGGATCTCCTTATCAGTCATAAGTAGGTATTCCTATCTTCTCGCTTCCAAGCATAGACTCTCGCACAACTCAGTCCACCACAATTAAAAATTCTTATTATTATCAGATGAACATTACCTTCAAAAGACTCATGAGTTCAGTTAATCACTACAAACTATTAGCTCATTGTCCATGTCGGTTGCACAGAGACTGCTCGCCAACCACGCGCCATATGGTTTGGGGTTCGATCCTGGATGGACAAGTCACTCCTTTACCTCAACAAGCCAGTGGTAAGACTGGTGATGACGGAGGTTTCAGCATGATGCTATCAACCGTATCCCGTAAAAAAATTAACATCATTGCTAACGAAACTTCAAGCCTCTAGCTTGAAGCCACCCTATGTTCCAGTGGGGACGTGAAGGAGTAAAATGAATAATAATAATGGCTAGGGCATAAACAATGTAAGTAATGGTTAACGAACGGCACTACGTATATATATATGTCTATATGAATTATTAATGAAGAGGACATATTTTAAATTTTCAGCTATTGCTTTGTAGGCATTATGTTTGATTGGCTGGAGGATTTCATAATGAGTTCACATCGTAATGTATGTGTAAAACTTGGGCACTGTGGTGGTAAGTAATTCCATATTAGTTTGTTTATTAGATATATCACACAGTGAAACAGTATTATTTACTGCATAACGTTTCGAACAAAATTTATTGTTCATAATCATATCAATTGTGATCACACGACTTTGACACTTGAGTTTTATAGCTTTCTTTGTTTTCTCCAATTTGTCATAGGGGGAGTAGAATTTCCCATATATCGGGGACAGGTGATGAATCATTCCTATAACACGTATTCTACCTCAGTTGATTCGATAAACAAAGCTTCTGTTATCAATCTCTCCCTATACCCTGTGACATTAGATTTTAAAACTGTCATCTTATCCCATCCATCCTATTGTATGGTTGTGTGTAATTGCATATATTGAGTGCTATAGCTGAACTATTCTCTAGATTTCTTATTTTATTCGGGTCAACCAATCTAGATTTTGCTAAGTTTTTATGTTCAGCTAGTCTGACTGCCCCTGTTCTACTAGTTCGACCTATGTATTTGGCCTGACAATCATTGCAGCAGGGTATTAGATAAACTAAATTGTTTTGTTTTAAAGGCTCCACAGGATTGATCTTTTAACAACAAAGCTTGTTTCTAATTGAGTTTGTGGTTGGTTTGAATGCCAGCAACTTTAAATCCTACCTTGCTAAGAATTCTGCGTAAGGTGGTTTCCAAGGTTCCTTCCTTGTATGGAATTACTACTGATGATTTAGATTCCTTATTGTTGGTGTCGTTATTAATATCATTATTATTATCACTATTATTATCATTATTATTGTTATTATCACTATGATAGTAGCGATAGTGATAATAACAATAATAATGATAATAATAGTGATAATAATAATGATATTAATAACGACACCAACAATAAGGAATCTAAATCATCAGTAGTAATTCCATACAAGGAAGGAACCTTGAAAACCACCTTACGCAGAATTCTTAACAAGGCAGGAATAAAGGTGGCTGGCATCGAAACCAACCACAAACTCCAGCGTTCGGTTCTTAACCTACGTATTTCTAATCCTCAACCCAGAGTAATTCCAGCGAAGGGGTAAGTTTGAACCTTAGACAAACAGCCCCACCTCGTCAAAAAAAAACAAGCACCTCTGTTACTGAAACTTCAAAAGCTCAGGGGGTTCATGACAGGATTCAATTACCAGGGAGATTCTACTGATGTTCCAGCCAATAATTATTCAACTGCTCATTCACTTTAATACACTTAGATATATTAGATGGTTGGGGGTAATCGACAGGAATCTTTGGACCTAGGTTTCGTGCTAGTTGGCACTCACTCGTCAGCAAGGCATATCTGCAACGTTGAAGGAACTCATGTCCCTTCTGAGATTCGAACCCGTACCACCCAGTGCTGCAGTCAGGGACGTTACGCTAGAGCTCTTCGGGAAGAACTAGACACATCACACTAGTTACTAGTGTCCAATCAAAGTACCCAATACAGTCACATAGGAGTTGACAACGTCTCTGACTGCAGCACTCACTGGGTGACGCGGATGCAAATCTCGGGAGGGATATTAGTTCCTTCAAGATTGCAGATATGCTTGGCTGACTGGTAAGTGCCAACAAGCATGAAACTTTGGTCAAGCAAGGCTTCCCGTGGCCGATTACCTCCAACCACTTGATACCAACACTTCACAGTGCACCGTAATGACGAGCTACCTAGAATGGTGGCCACATTGCAAACCTGACTGACTGATAGAATTCAGTCTGTACCAAAGAAAGGACTAGACACATCATACTAGTTACCAGTGTCTAATCAAAGTACACTAAGATATGGATTTTATTTGCTAGAATGTATATTTAGAAAATATAGCTTACTGTAAAAGGATTAGTTTATCGAAAATGTAACTTCTTTGTATGAAAAGCGTCCCAACTAATTTTCACAGTAATGTTTAGACCAACTGAAACCGAGCTATAAATTAACAAAATCGTAGACTTTGAAGAGAAATTTATTCGTTTTCTATTTTCACAATGCCATTTATACCGTTATCGCTGTTTGAAGCTGTTATCTTTAAGGACCGTAAAAATAAGGATTAGACATATATATGTATATAAAGTGGGGAATCTTTTAAGCGTACAAACAATGTTACGTTTGAATACTATAAATGTAAGAATATTTTCTCTCCCTAACCCTTTGGCTTCCTCAAACGCACACTCTCTCTCTCTCTAGCTCTGTCTTCCTCGGAGTGATAATTTAGAAATGAAGAAATAGAGAAATTAAGTGATAAATTTTATTCGTGCGTGATGAAAACAATTTTCGAAAATAATTTTCACTTTCGGATTGATTAACCCCTTGGGTCACGGATTATAAAAAAATTAATATTTAATTGAATTATTTTATGGGTGACTTGTTTTCATTTATATATATATATACATATATATATATATATATGAATATAATACGTAGTACCGTTCGTTAACCTTTCATGACATTTAATTGAATTTTAGATTTTCCCGTCGATTGATCGGACCGAAGTGCTCCGTCTCTTGTGCAGATGCTTCGACGATGCCTAAGCATGTAAAATTAGAATTTTATTGTTGGATGATGACTAGCAGTGGAATCCAGGATGTGCATTTCATCAAGATGACGAGTTCCAGATAGGACGAAATACACATCCTGGATTCCATTGCTAGTCACCATCTACCAATTAACTTTTATTACATTGCTCATAGACTGGCCATTATTATTATTATTTATTTTACTCCTTCACGTCCCCACTGGAACATAGGGTGGCTTCAAGCTAGAGGCTTGGTGTTTCGTTAGCAGAGTGTTGTTTATTTAATTTTACAGGATAGGGTTGCTAGCCAGCCTCATGCTCAAACATCTCTCTTCACCAGTCAATCTTATTAGTGGCTTAGCGAGGTACAGGAGGAACGCCTTGTCGGTCGAGATTTGACCTCCAAACCACATGGGTCGTGGTTGGCGAGTATTCTACCGCTGTACCACCAATGCGTGCATTGAATGTAAGCCACTCTAACTGAGGTTCACAACCGGCGTGCATATAGTAATGAAAACAAAACACATTTCAACAAAGGGACTCTTTTCGGAGAATTCATTTACCTCACTAGCAGTACAGTCGCATTTATGTACGATTTCTCGTGAAAGAGGATGGCAACAGAAACGGTGAGTTGTCATCATCATATTTGTCAACATTAGTCAATACATGAGGGGAGTTATATAACAATGTTAGACTTACGTAATGAGATGAATAATTCAATGAATGAGTTGTGATCAGGATAGACACAGAAACGAAAGGGGATATGGAATTACATAAGAGTCATGATGACTTAGAAGAACATGCACACAGAATCCACCTCCAAATTATCCAAACATGTGAAGTAAAACCTTCCGATGGCAATACACTTTCATAATCTCTGCATTAGTGAAGCTCTAGCCATTGAGATAGAGAGGCAGACCGAAGATATGCATACTAGAGAAGATTGTTTAACCACTCCTACTATCATGATAACAAAGTTGCTGATTTCTACTGACTTGAATTTTGTGTTTGTTTGTTTTTCCGATTCCTTATAACTATGATATTCCTTTAGGACTCTTACATAATTTCACTTTTCCCTTCACTTTCAATGTTTATCATGATTACAACTCACTTGTTAAAAGATTGTCTGTCAGATTGCGTAACTCTAATACACTTGCGTAACTCCCTTTGTGTATTGATTACTATTGACATGTATGGCTATCACAGCTCATCCATCACTTTCCGTTATAACCCTGTTTCATTACAAATTGTATATAAATGCTACTGAACCGCCAATGATGTGAGTTAATTCATCGAAAATCGCTTTTACTCTGAAACTAGTGCATCACATTTGTGACATATGACATTTAATCAACATGTGTATTCTAGCACTTAAGACTCGAGATGTTTACAAAGATTATTTAACGACAACGAGTATGTTAACTTTGTTTATTTTGTTAGTTAATCAGTTGAATTGTATGTTGAGGAGTAAGGCATTTCTTGGAATAGTAAAAGGAGATGGAGCTTGTTTTATTCGTTTATGTCCACAGGGCAGTGGTATTTATTTTTATGGGATGGGTTTGCTAGCCTCATGGACAACCTTCCCTCTTCACCAGTCTTACCACCGGCTTATTGAGGTAAAGTAGTGCCTTGTCGGCGGGTGATCGGACTCCGGACCGAATTGGGGGGGGGGTTGGTGAGCAGCCTATCTCTGTGGTACCAACGCGGAGAAGCATCTGATAGTTTTTAATGACTAACTTAACTTATAGAATTGTTGAAGGTAATGTTCGTTTAATAATAATAATAATAATTAATAATTGTGGTGGACTGAGTTGTGTGAGAGTCTAGACTTGGAAACGAGAAGCTGGGAATACGTATGTAGGACTTCTAAGAAGATCCCAAAACATCTGGACTTAGCCGACAATTTGTGTTTTATGTCACACGACGTAGAGGACTTACAACCAAAATCTAAAACGTTGTCAGGAGAAACAGAGAGGACAGTGAACATAGGGAAAACAGAGACGCTGATGTCTACCAAGGAGCCATCAACAATAACAGCAACAAGCACCCATCACCATCAACGAAACAAATGTGAAATATACCAATCCCCTAATTTATCTAAACAGCATCGTTTCAAACACAGGTGATGGCAGAATCGGAAATCACATCGGGAATCTTCTACACTGCGCTCAGGAAAAACCACAAAATTCGGATTTCCAACAACAATATCAAGTCCTTGTGTTCTCCTATATGAGTGATAAATCTGGCTAACGCGTCACAAAACGCATTTCCAACAGGCCATTCACTGCACACGTCTATCAACAGATGCCTTCGATGACTCTGCACTAAAGTTCAGATGGTAGACAAGAAGGGATTAGCGGCAAGAAACTCAAAGAACCAGCCAGTTAACAACCTAATGCTCAACAAATATCTCGAAGGAAATGGAGATGGATCGGCCACATGCTATGGAGATCGTCAGGTGGAACCCGAGTGGGAAACGACGAGTTGAGAGTGGTTCTGAGGGTGAAATGGTGAAGATCGTTTGACGATGGGACGACAGCTTATTGGCAATCATGGGAGCAGCTAAACAGGACTGACTATCGTGAACAGGATGAAATGGAGATGTGTTGTCCAAGCACCGTAAATGTTCCACTCACATTGAATATTACAGTTATCATTGTCATTTCGCAGTTACCTACCAACGTTAAATAACAAAAGTCTGTTTATTTCATGGTGTTCATTAAATTAAATCAAATTAGTGACATTGAAATATGATACATCTCAAACAGTATGGTTTGATATGGAGTATGTGGACGATGGATAATACAGAACGTGATGTGAATTTAATTTATCTTACACCATTTTTGACACTTTTGATCTACAAAATAGTGAATGTGTTCCAGTTAATTAAAACTGCACATTCGATACATGCAAACACATACCTGTGAGTGTGTGTGTGTGTGCATGTGCTTAGGATGATCACACCTTGAAAGTGTGCCATTGAAAGTATCAACTTTCTCTAAATTGTTTTTTTGCGAAGAAATACATTTAAGTGATTTGTGAATTTTTATGCTACAAAAAATGAAGTAGAAGTTTATAATTGAAAATTCATGAATCATTTGAACATGTTCTCAAGTTACGACGGTAGACTACACTTCCTTGATATCCAGTTGAGCAGAAGAGAGGATGGTTCAATCAAGAGAAATGTCTACAGAAAGTCTACATCTGTAGGATGATATTCACATTTCTTCAGTTTTGTACTAATCCGATACAAAATCATTTTGGTCAGATGCCTCACGAATAGAGCGAGGCGGATCTGTACAGATGACTCCCTGGAAAATGAGTTATAAAACATGCAAAATACGCTGGTTCAAATGGGTTATCCTAGTAGATTTGTAAGGCAATAGATACATGAACACGAGGTATGATGAAGAGAAACTGACAACAGTTAAAAAGAAACAACTGTTCCTAAAATTGTGATTTAATGGGGACGTGGCTAGCGAACTCCTACATCTGAGATCATCGAGAGTAATAAGAGGGATTTATACTACCACCACCCTTTGTGTTTCATTTTCCGACTGCCAACCAGTTATAACTGCTCAAGTGAAAGACAAGCTGACTAGCTGTGCCACTTCTATATGTATCTACAAATTGAGCTGTTTGTGAGGACAAAGCGGGCTAAATAGGGCTGAACAACTAGACAGCTCAACAAATGTATTAATGAGCATCTTCCTTCATGGTTAGGAAAAGTCCAAATAAAATCAACAAGAAGTTCTATTTTGTCTCATTTGAATGATAGCGGTCAGCCAGTGGACATAAATAGTGCCTTCAAAGTTGTCCATCACATTCCATCGAGCTTTTGGAATGGAATTCATACCCATCACCTTTTATACATAGTCGAAGAGGCTATGGGAATCAATTCGAGAGAACAATCCTAATCTTTGCATACAAAAGAAGAAGTTTCTTCTAGCTTTGTCTCTCCCTTGTTCAACTGGGTAAATTCTAATTAATACCCTCCCACCAGTTTCTATTTTCCATTTCCTTCGTGTTTCAATGAAATTTATTTAAGCTCTGATTATTTGTCCATTTCACCTTTAGTATCACGTAACTTTTGAGATTTGACCTACTTTAATTAATTGAAATGTCTACATTTACGTATACATTTTACTACCTTCGTTATTCTTTTCGCCACCTGCTTAAACCTTATTATCATTATTTTGTTATCATTATAATCGTCGTTATTACTGATGTTCAAAACATTAAAGAAAGCCATATAAATTACAGTAGAGTGTGAAGAAGTTCTAATTGAAAAGAACAGTATTGTTCACTTATTTGTCTTGTTCTAATATCATATTATGATACAAACATTTGACTTATAATGCATGAAGACTTGCTGCAGCTGTGAGGTTTGTATAAGAAATTTGTCAGTAATACTTTTCCAACATTTCAGTGCTAAATCCCTACAAATATCAGATTATTAATTTGACTTTCGGATAGAAACGAGTTTTATGTGAACTAGTTGGTTTAAATGATTCTTATTTCAAGGAGTCTGTTAGGGGTGAGGGGTGACACACTGAAGTTGAAATAAATGCGAATGTCAAATATCTTGCATTAACTCTTTCCTCGGTTTGGCATATCAGGTTGGTTTCCAGAAAGATATGCTGCCAAACCTTTTACATAATGAAGTTGAGACGGTCAGTTGTCGCTCAATCTCTGCTTTTACAATTTGTTAATTCTTGTATTCTACCTATTCTTTTATATTGTTGTACGTAAATCTTTCCTGGGCTGCTAAGGGAAAGGCTTGGTTACTTGGCGAAGGGTATTAAAAGGCTTTAATAGTGCCATTTGGATGTCACTAGGTTAACTGGTTAATTTTGTTGTAGACAGACATCTGAACTCATGGAATAAATTCGCGAAAGTCATCTTGTCGGACTCTAAACACCCTCTTTATTCACAACTCTTTGGAAGTGTGAACCTACAGGGATTTGAACACAATTATAATACAAGCTTGTAGATCATTCAGATACTGGGACTCAGCTAGCGTCATGGGCGAGGAACTACTCTCTCACCTGACTTGGTGAACACCCCACTGGTCATAACATCTTAATAGAACACCAGGAAACTTTGTCCTGTAACCAGACACCAGCGAGAGGGAAAAATCGATTGTCTGAGAAACACTTCTTTAATTTTACAGCTGACTGAGAGTTTGTACATGAAATAAGAGGAACAATGCATAAACAAGTGGACAAAGGACAGAAGGTGACATAACTCTTAGTGACTTTGTTTCATATTATTTACCGGTCAGTGAATAGATATACAAATGCATATTCACTTTTTTCTGACTTGTGATAAACGCGAAAACAAACTGGTGAACAATAAATTGTGCTGACCAGTAAAATAAATGACACCGTAAAAGACAAAGCATTTTTTTTTCTCAGATCCTTTGTTGAAGTAGTAATCCAGGTTTCTAAACATAAATGAATGATCCTAATTCTAACTGATTTCGTTCAGTATGTGTTCAGATGAAATCAAAAAACAACAAGAGCCTTCTTGGGTTTGAAGTAGTTCGCCGGATGGTGACTAGCACTGGATTCCTGAATTCCAATTTCTCCCTTTTTGAAACTCGTCAGATGAATGAGTTTGGACTCCCAGTGAGTGGTGGTGTTCCCACAGAGGTCATGCGTTCGAGTCTCAGGGGGAACACCATCAGTGATTGAGGAATTTAGGTACACCCGCCTGATAAGTCTCAAATAGGTCTCAGATATCTCTGACTGACTGGTCTCATCACAGAACTTTGCACCGTCTCGAGCAACCCAACCAGGAAGTCTACACCTTCTTATGTGATTGGCTTAAACTAACTATTGTGGGTTTCATTGACTGATGCGATATTTTGGTTTGACCACCACTGGCTCTTTTCCAACCTGATCCTATATTAGCTAAAATTTCCCATCGAAGAAGGCGATGGCTGGGCAGGCATACGTTACATATGCCCTAACCATCTCAATCAATGTAAGTTCACAGTCGCGTCTATTGATTTCCCTTCCTTACCTAGTCTAGCATTCGATGCCTAACCTCAATATTGCTCTTCCTATTATACCATTTCACATGGGAGATAGAACACAGGCACCTATGATCAAAGACAGCTAGTCTTTTCATGTATTCCACTTTCAATGGCCATGTATAACTCACAGCCAATAAGGAGGATGGAACAAACTGCTCAGCAGAACACACACCTTTTGGTCGACAGCCGGATATAACCTCTACGCAAGAGACGGAGTAAACTGGCATATGAGAAACTAGCCTTCTGTATCCGTGGTGAGACTTCGTCAGTGGTCAAACTGTTAAGGTGAGTCAATGTAGTCTAGTCTTGTAGCATCATCTTACATTTGATGGGAGCGAATCTCATGCCAAACATTCGCAGATTGTAACTCAAGGTGTTCGGAAGATTCTATATAATTTGCCTATTCTAGGTGAATGAGATTATTCCCTGGTAGCAAGTCAATCCCCGAGTCTCTGAAATAGGTAGGATACAAAATGTTAACAGAGGCCGAACATCTTGGTTCAGTCAATCACTGGGGAAAACAAAACTGAATTAAAAAGCAACAATAACCCTGGATTATTTAAAACGACTGATAAAGAAAATTTCGAAATAATGGACAAGATTTTCCAGTTGAGGTGGATGATATTGAGTCAGTTCCTTTCCCTGAGCCGGTTGATTCAATTTCGAAACTTTCATCGTCCTTCTGGGCAATATCTTCAGCACAGGTTTTAGTATAAAATATAGAATATTATTTATTCCTCAAGAAGCTTATTTCCAAGCCTTAAATTATACCTTAAAATGGTGTCTATTGAAGTTAAGAATAAATCCACCTATTTTGAAACTTACTGATATGTGTCTTTGGTGCTTCTTCATGTATTCTGATAGAAGAAAGTACTAACAAATTTAAATATCGCCACAGTATATATTCAGAATAAGAATGATTTAGGCAGTGGACTTTCCAATAAACTCAGGAATTATCTGAAATATCAGAATATAAGTCCGAATTAGTAAAAGGTATTTGGACAGTATATTGCAGCGTCGGTGGCATAGAGGTTAGGACGCTCGCCGACCACGCACATGGTACGGGGTTCGATCCCCGGCCGACACACTCCTTTACCTCGCTGAGCCAGAAATAATGCTGGAAAAGAGGAAAGGTTGGGCGTGAGGCTAGCAACCCCATCCTGTAAAATAAACACTGCTACAGAAACTTCAAGCCTCTAGCTTGAAGCCCTATGTTCCACTGGGGAACTTGAAGGAAAAAAAATATTGCAGCTCTAAAACACGATGAGTTTCGATAGAAAGCGGTTACTTGCTAATGAGATTAAGTTCAGTTTCAGCTAATTTGACAACATCTTTTTTCCCACTGTGGATGTAGCCAGCTAGGTAGTTAAATCCGCGATGGCCTGTTGGACAGGATTGCAGTTTTCTGTAATTTTCAAAGGATATAATCAATGTGATTATCATGTCAACCAGCCAGTCACGAGGAGGGAGACAGAGAGAAGATTAAGTCTGGGCTAAGAAGTGAATATTTTTCTTACCCTAGAGTAGTATCAGTTGAACAAGGATCTTGATTAAAACAATGGATATACAAAATGTGTCATATTATTTTGGCTTTCAATAGAAACTGTACAAAATCATCACTTGCGACTGCACATGGTTCCTGCCTGTCAGAACTCTGGAGACAGAACATGAAACTGTCACTAACAGTAATAGTATTAATAACACGAAGTAGTACTGGAATACACAAAAAACATTTAGATTATACCGAGTATGATTCATGCAGGCAATAATTACTCAAAAACAATCAAAGTTATAAATATCCATGTCGTAGTGAATATGGCCAGAAAAATATTTGTGGTCCAAGGTTTCCTGCCGATTGCTTCCAAGTATCTAATATCATCAAATCAATGTGCACTGTGATGGCAAGCTACCTAGAATGGTGGCCACATTGCAAAACCTGACTGATAGAATTCAGTCTGCACCAAAGAAAGGACTAGACACGTCACACTAGTTACTAGTGTCCAATGAAAATACCCACTACAGTCCTACAGGAGGTCAATCGCGAGCCCGAGTAGCTGAGTGGTAGCGTCTCTGACTGCAGCACTGCACTGGGTGACGCGGGTTTGAATCTCAGGAGGGACATGAGTTCCTTCAAGGTTGCAGATACGTTTTGCTGATGAGTGCCAACTAGCACGAAACCTAGATCCAAGGCTTCCTGTGGCCGATAGCCTCCAACTATGTAATTTTTGGATATAGTTAAATGTGTATATAGTAATTACTGAGTGATAGAAACAAGTTGCTTCTTCATGTCACGCTCGGATGCCAAAATCATTATTTCCCATTCGGGTTCCACCCGAGTGATGGCCTGTTAAGCGTGCAACGTTACCCCACAGTCATCTCATTGTGTATGGCTAATCCGTCACCGTTTTCTTCAGAATATTTGTTCAGTGGGCAACAGGTTCTTGATTAGTTTGTCTTCACGGTCATTTGGTCTTCAGTGTGGAGCCGGAGAGGGCGACTGTTGATAAACGTCTGCAGTGATCTGTTGGAAATGCGTTTCATGACGCACCAAATTTATAAAATCATATAGGAGAACATTGGTGTTGGAAATCCGAATTTTGTGGTTTATCCTGAGTGCAGTGTAGAAGATTTCCAAATGGATAAGAAATTAATGAATGTCTGTCTTGCCTTTCCGATTCTGCGTTTGAAATACTCATCCATGCCGTCGCCTGTCATTGAAACGATGATGCTTAAATAAGTGAGGGGATTGACGTCTTTCACATTTATTCTGTTGGTAGTGACTAGTGCTTGTTGTTGTTGATGATGGCTAGTCGTTAGTCTTCATCGCTTCTGTTTCCTCTATGTTCACTGTCTTCTGTTCTTCTTCCGAAAGTTTTTTGGTTTCCGCTTGTAAGTCTTCGAGTTTGTGAGATACGAGACATAAATTGTCTACTTTTTTATTCCTTCACGTTCCCAGTGAAACATACGGCTTCAAGCTAGAGGCTTGAAGTTCCCGTAGCAGTGTTTATTTTTACAGGATGGGGTTGCTAGCCTCATGCCCAACCTTTCCTCTTTACCAGCATTCTTTTTAAATATTGGCTCAGCAAGGTAAAGGAGTGTGTCGGCCGGGGATCGAACTCTTGACCGCCTGATTGGTCAGTGAACATTCTAACGCTGTGCCACCGACGCACAAATTGTCTTGGAAGTTCAGAATTTTCAGAGTCCTCTTGTAGACCCAACCTACTCTTATCATCTCATTCCACTCAGTCTGTCAAATAATTCATTCCACCACAACTACGAATATCATCTGTGACAGTGGGTAGCATTGTCTTACTTCTGTCTGCCTCTCAGGGGCTTCACTGAGTTTTCCGTTATGGATTACTTGACATGTGTCATTTTCATATAGCTACTGAATGGGGTTGATATAGATAGTTTCAAGTAACAAAGTACCTTGGGGACTACGGACATGATACTGACGCTGCCAAGTCATTCACTGTTGTCAGCAGACAAACAAACTGGAGGATGCCTGCAATTGCGGAAGCTTGTGCAATTATAGTTTAAAAACTCTGTTTCTCTGAGTAGAAAAGGATATGGTTGTCAGTTTGAAACTACCATAGTAATAAGTTTTACTAATATACTGTTATTATTGTCAGTATTAGTAATACTTTATTCTACCCTGTTATTATCACTATTTCTGATTCATTTAAAGGCACCTTTTATCAGTAGCGTTATCTGAACTGGTTTTATTATTATTATTGGCATAACTATTATTATCAGTATTATTCAGTTTGCGATTCTTCATATATATTCAATTTCTTTCTCTAGTGACTAATTGTTTATTTAAGTGATGTAATTGGACGGTAATGCATTTTATCTTAATTTAAATCTCTCAAACTCCTTTCGCCTTATCTGTTTTCAACATGATATGAAAAACATTCATACCTGTCGTTTTGCATGATTGATACAATAAAGTTTATTTTGTTTATCAGTCTTACACCTCCATATGTAATTCTAGTGATATATATATATGTATATCCCTATATGTTGAGTATTCAGCTGAAGAGTTCTACAGAAATATGCAAGAGATTCATTTAATCCTTCTTTAACTAATTAAAAGTGACCATTAAAATTTCTCCAAAGAATGGTTACTGAACAAAGAATATTCTTTTCGATAAGCTGCTCATGATCAGGTTCTAAAGTTATATGCATCCATAATAGTGAATGAATGAATGAATTAGTGTTATTAACAACATTAATGTTTAAAACAAGCAATAAAGGTTAATAAAGCAGGATTTAATGAATTCATCAAATTTCGGTAGAACTCGTCAGCTGAATACTCTACATACACGGATATGTACTTTTGAAGTTACATTAAGAGATATAGGACTGAATACTTTACATACACGGATATATATACTTTTGAAATTACATTGGGAGATATAGGACTGATAAGTAAATAAACTACATTGAATTAGTCATGCAGAAAGACAGGTGCGAATGTTTTTCCAGGTCATGTTCAATTAGATAAGGGGAGAGAGAGTATGAGAGATCAAAATTAAGATAAGTTGCAATCCTCGACACTTCAAACTGCGTATATCAATTTGAGTGTGTTCGTGGAAGCAAATACAAAGGTCGTACGGAAAGGAGATCGTCTCCTCGCATGATGGAGCATTTGCCAAAATGGTTGAAAACAGCTGAGTTCAAAGTGCCAAAATCCTCAATAACAAAGCATCTTGTGGATAACGGGCATGATATCGACGCAGTCAAGTCATTCACCATTGTCAGCAGACAAAGAAACAAGAAGATGCTTGCAATTGCAGAGGCTTGTGCAATTCGAGTTTACAAACCAGGTCTCTGTGTACAAAAGGAGATGGACGTGACTCTGAATCTACCATGGTAATACGTTTTACTTATAATTCTACCTCTTATTATTTTTATTATTACTATTATTATTCTCATTATTATTATCCTTGATTCATTTAAAACTATCCTTTATCAGTAGCATTATCTTAACTCACTTCAACACTATTATTATTATTGTTATTATAACTATTACTATTGATATTACTCTGTTTGCAATTCTTGTTAAATTCTCTAATGTCTAATTGTTTATCTAAGTGATGTAATTGAAGCGTAATGCAATTTATCTTAATTTTGATCTCTCATACTCTCTCTCCCCTTATCTAATTGAACATGACCTGGAAAAACATTCGCACCTGTCTTTCTGCATGACTAATTCAATGTAGTTTATTTACTTATCAGTCCTATATCTCCCAATGTAATTTCAAAAGTATATATATCCGTGTATGTAAAGTATTCAGTCCTATATCTCTTAATGTAACTTCAAAAGTACATATCCGTGTATGTAGAGTATTCAGCTGCCGAGTTCTACCGAAATTTGATGAATTCATTAAATCCTGCTTTATTAACCTATATTGCTTGTTTTAAATTCGTATCGGGAAATAAATGTTTCCAAAATTAATGTTGTTTAAATAACATCGGATCAATAACAATAACAATATCAATGGACTACAATTCGAAAGCATCAACGTAACAATACACTGAATGAATATCAGAAAAATTAGGAAAGATAATAATAGAAATTCATGCGTGAATTTATAGTCCCCACTGAAGGCCGGTCAGGGCAGTAGTAGTGGCTAGCTGGAATTGCTTCTTCTGCGCACAAAGCCCCGGTCGTTTCAAGCGAATCGCGACAGCCTCTGCTGTTTGGATTATGCGGTATGTGGATGTTTTCGGGAATTTATTTGGTACCCGATAGATGATGATGGAGAAGGACTCTTCAATATTAGCTTTGTGGCCGGTTAGGACCAGGTGGTCTAATATCAAGCTGTTGATGGTTTCTACTACGCCTTTATTTAGCTAGACTGGTAGATGTTCCCGAGTCAGCACGAAAAATCAAGTTCCTAGAGCAACGGCCGATATAACTCGCTCCACCACAATCACAGTTGAAATAGTAGATACATTTAGAAGTGGTTAGTCTAGGTACTTCATCTTTGAATTGAGTAATCACCACCGCTAGTGTAGAAGATAGGACTTGTAGTTTGCCATCATTATATATTCGTAATTGAAATAATGATGGCAGTTATTCAAAACTGTAGGCTTGAACTGTTCATATGATTTGTTAGACACTGGGGAAGGTCATTTGTCCGATAGATCAGTTCTTGAAACTGTACTTTTATACCTAAGTCACTCGAATTCGTCGAAAAATCACAAAACTTTGAACTTCTTCGAAAAGGAAATTTTCTTCGCTGAATTGTCTTTTATTTTCTTCATGACTCAATGGGTATTTTCGGTGATTTGAATGGGAGCAAGAACCCTGTGACAATGAAAGAACTAGATACGTTTCTTAGGGTTTTCCGTCAAATTTGCCATAGCGAACACAAGAATTAGTTCTCTAAAGAGCTGTATTGATAAGAAAGAAGATCCCATACACTACTGGAAGTGTCTTCGTCGCAATCATATCCACCCAAATCATCGCTCTTCGATGAATGTGATCGATAAAATAAAAACTCGACTACCAGAGATAGAAAGAAATATTTCACTAAGAACACATGTTCTATTCGAACTGACAGAAGACGAGAAATTTTATGGACTACGTCGATTCAGTTTCAAGAAGACGTTGTGAAGACGTAAACCTGAAACTCGCAAATAGTCTCAAAGCTGCTGACACTTATTCGCGTTTTCCTGCCACACCAGAGAAATACGTTTTCAACTACTCTAGTATATCATTAACTCCTATCCAATTGCAAGCTTTGTCGTTGCGTCCGAAATTCTGTGATATTTCGACAAATTCGAGTGACTTGAATATAAAAGACCAGTTTGAAGCACTGATCTATCAGACAAATGACCTTCCCCAGTGTCTAACAAATCATATGAAAAATTCAAGTCTACAGTATTGAATAGCTCTCATCAGCACATCGATACAAAACCAAATGTCAAACGATTGATTTCAGCCGAGCACAGAAAGCAACTATGTGAGATTTTTCGTAATTACTTCACTAGATGCATTACCCTTGAATTGCAGTGGTACATATAAAGACTTCTTCTTTATAGGTGGAGAATAGACCTTTTCCGCTTTCTTGATCATGTGTTTCTTGATAGATTTGTCGTAATAGCTATTTTCAATAAAGGTATCATATACAATGCTTAGTTCATCTTCAGTTACCTCTTCTGAGCGCATAGCTCTAACCCTGTGTCTGAGGGTACTGACTAAATGTTTTTGTACTGGAGACGAACGAAGCTATGGAAATATGATTATTGTCCTGTCTATGTGCTTTTCTTTTGTAAATTTCTCTTTATACTACCATCTCTTCTTCTTGTAAGGAGGATATCTAGGAAGGCAATTCTACTATGGGGTTGATCTTCCCACATGAATCTCATAGCGTGATGTACTTCTTCGAATTCAGTTATTATTACGTTCCTATCCGAATAATTATTACAAGGAATAAAGGTGTCATCCATATACCGGCAATAAAATGAGAATTTTCCAATAAGATTGTTCAAAGGACCATTTTCTGGTTTACTTAGAAAGAAATTTGCCGAAATCAGACCCTATGGGGAACCCATCGACTCTCCATCCACTTGTCCGTAAAGTGTCCCATCAAATTTGAAATTTACATTCATTGTACACCCTCCAAGTTACCCTCACACTGACGAACAACTCGCCGATTCCCTCTCGGGTCCCACTCGAGCAATGGCTTGTCTAGTGATGTCACTTGATGGTTTCCTCAGATTATGACCTGCCAATCCATCTCCATTTATTCCTACCTATTTGTTTCACAATCGGTTCCTGCTTAGTTGGTTTGCTCATTGCCAGAGATCTCTGTTGCTGATCTTTTCTGGCCAGCCATCTGATCTTGAGTATTGAGCGAAGACAACTGTTAATGAAGGTCTGAAGTTTGTTTGAAATGCTCTTTATGACGCGCTAACCAAGTCTCTGATCCGTTTAGTTAGTAGCACTGACTTCACATTGGAGTTGAAAATCCGGATGTTATTTTTGATGCTGAGTGCTGTTGACCTTCACACAGGCTTGAAAGAAATGAAAGCTTATCTTGCTTTTCCGATTCTTACTTTGATATCCTCGTCAGTTCCGTCTGCCTGTAGTTGAAACGATCCCTCCCAGGTAGTTAGATATAGGAGGTTGTTTCTTTCAGGTTCCTCCCATTTATGCTGGCTGATTGTTGTCTGTTGTTGTTGTTGCTGTTGGTGGTGTTGCCCAGGAATCTTCATCACCTCTGTTTTCTCTATATTCACCTGAATGCCTGTCTTCTCTGGATGCTTCTTCTGCCGACTGGTTGCCTTTAACTTGCATATCTTCCAGTTTGTGTGAAATCAGACATATATCATCGGCCATGTTCAGATCCTCCAAGTTTCTTGTGTGAGTCCATTTTATGCCTGTTTTCTCATTGCCCGCTCTTTGTCGCATTATCCAATCTACTGCAATCAGGAAAATCATTGGCGATAGTAGGCAGCCAGCTTGTCTTACTCCTGTCCTCATTTCGAAGGATTCCATAAGTTTCCCGTTGTGGATTACTTGGCATGCAGCATTGTCGTACAGCTGTTGGATGAGATGTATACTTGTCGACGGCACCCCGTAGTAGCGAAGAAGTAGTTTCCTTAAAAGTCTGGCTAATTCGTTCTCTATTTTGTTATTGAAATCTTTCTTCTAATCAAGTTCTTCAAACTCCTGCGTGTCTTCCAGTATATCATTCATCTTTTAATATAATCACTTTTATCCATGAGGACTACTTCTAGTCCTTTTTCAGGAATCAATAATAACACTAATTCACTCACTATTATGTACATATAACTGTAAAACCTGATGAAGAAGAGGTTATCGGAAAGAATACCCTCTGCTCATTAGCCATTCTTCTGAAAAATCCTGGTCTTTTAATCTTTATCGCTTGTTTCAAATTTGTATCGTCGGTGCGTCGGTGGCACAGAGGTTAGGACTCTCGTCGACCATGCACATGGTCCGGGGTTCGATCCCCTGCCAATGCACACCCGATATCTATGGTCGGCCTGCAAAATTCGGGCTACCGATATCCATGCTGAAAATTCCATACTTGTATTGAAAATACGGTATGGCATCAAGCTGTCATCAAAAATAATAAAAAAATAAAAAATAAAAAAATAAAAAGTAGATGATTCCAAGTTTTCAATTCACTTAGCGGCAAACATTGTCTAAAATAGAGAAGAATTACTCAGATCAATGGCTTCGTTTCCTTCTGAACAAGTTGGTTTTAGTAACATAATCGTATGTTTTCCAGCATTTTACTTCTTTTAGTTCGCATATCTTCCAAAGAAAATTAAATTCCATTCCATTATATGGAATGTGGAAGAAAGTTACCATTTGATGTTTCTGAATTATTGAAATAGGTATAAAACTTGGGCACTGTGGTAGAGTTTTATTTTACAATCTAAAGGAACGGAAGAAGGTAAATTGTGCACTAGCGGCCTCTATAAAAAGCCAACACATTCTGCCAATAGATATTTAGGTTTTAATTCATCTCATCCGTTGTTCGTAAAGGCTGCCTGAGTTAAGTGTCTGATGAACCGAGCAATAGCACTAAGTAGTACAAAAAAAGACCTAAATGATGAAATAAAACAGATGGAAGAGGTGTTGGTGTTAAATAACTATTCTAATAAGGGGCCAAAAGCAAAATAAAAATAACTGTGAGACTAATAATGATAAAATAAATAAGAGAGAATATAAGGCATCTACAGGTATTTCATATAAGGAGGGGACATCTGAGGCCCTATGCAGGATTCTCAATAAAGCAGGAATTAGAGTGGCATTCAAATCTACAAACTCACTCAGAGACAAGCTCTGTAGGTTAAAGGACCCTATTGACTCAATTAGACAAAATAATATATTTACGAAATACCTCGCAATGACTGTCAGTTAAGTCAACTACATAGGTCAAACTAGTAGATCAGGAGTGGTGAGATTGCCTGTCAGAACATAAGAATTTAGCTGTTAGAATGATTGACCCCGCGAAGATAAGTAATTTAGAGAAAAACCCAGTAATCACACTGCATGCATTAACACACAACCACACAGTAGGGTGGGATAGGGTCAAAGTTCTAAAAGGTAATATAGGTAGGTGGAAAGAGAGGTTGATTACGGAATCCTTATTCATCGAGTCAACACCCAACACATGCAACAGAAATGACTCAACGCAAATATCAGAGATATGGAAGATATTATCACCACCAGTCAGTCAAATCAGAGGAGGATAATAAATAATCTAAAAATTCTATTTCAATTCACGTACATCATCACATTCTAACAAGTAACTTATTATAACTATAAGAACATTCGTCTTATTTCCCATCTGATTGTATTTGATTGATAACACTCATATTATTATTTCTGAATGTACATTATCCCATATTGATTTTTTATTCAAATGTCTACTTAATTCCACTCATGTATATAAATGAAGTGAAAAGTTATGTGAGTGAGTGCCTTGATATGATTATGAGCAATAAATAGTTTGTGCTCGAAACGGCATCATTTAATATTACTTACTGTATAACACTGCGTGATTTATCAAAATAAAATCTTATCTATAACGGGATTTATAAAAATTATTGTTTGTAGAAAAAATCTATTTTCTACTGCCTTCTCGTCTTCTTTGAAAATATCCTCTGATTGTTCGAATATCTCCAGAAATCCAGTGCGTTAAGCTGCTTGAACGACTTCGAGCTCATTTCAGATCGGCTTCAACTAGAAATAACGCCCACGACTGTTGTGTAACCGTCTATCCTCCTAGGCCTAATCTTTAGTCACACTAGCTGCTGACTGTTTTGTTTGTCCCACCTAACCTGATGGGAGAGAGTATATAACCCTTACGCCTATTGAAGGATCCATTTAATAACGACGGTGTGAAGGAAGTATTGAGATATATATGCATTCCCACAACAATGCAGAGTTGCTCTGTTATTCCTTGAAAACCCAACTGATCCAGTCAGCACAGAGATAAACAACTTGAAGACGAAATAGCTGAGAGTCAGTTGAATGAACGACCTGCTCTGATCCCCTACATGATGTTATATCAATATAACTTATCGTCGATCAGCTTGAAGATAATCAATATCATCCTAATAAATACACTTATTGACATTTTTAAAGGAAAACATCGATTTTTTGTCCTACTTAGCCCTCGTTTCGAATTATATGATTGATGGCATCCATTTGGTTAAAGATATACATGTTTTGACAATTTACAGTAAGTATGTACACATATATAATGATATTGATAACGTCAGTTTATATCAGTAACATATATTTATACATATTCTTGCCTTGATGAGATTTATGTTCGGATAAATGAAAATGTTAATAAGTTTCCATATTTTCTAACATGGTTAAATTCATGGTAAAATGTTAAAAAAAAGAAAAAAAGCATAATAAGAACCCAGTATCAACAAGAATAATCATGTTTATGATGTCATAACTATTGTGGCCTATGTCTGTCTGTTTCCAGCCAAGTCCCTATTGCGTAATCATTTCAATTTAACTTTACACTTTCATAATATAAATATCAGTGGTGAAAAGTTGAAGAGTAACAAGACACTTTAAAAATCTTATGCCACAACCAGAATACAACGACAGTGTGTATGGCAAAAACCATTCGACAAAAAAGAGTTTCAGAGAAGAGGCTAACATCAGTTGGAAATTAATTTTTTGACAGTGTGTACTGAATCGACTACTTATTGCTATTACTTCATATAAATTCATAAAACAGAAGAACGTGAACTGCTATTATTAACAGTTTATTATAAAAACCAATTTGAATTCAGTGTGGACCAAAACTGTACAAAAGTTATATATTTCTAGTGTGAGTTCAGTATAATATTTTCAGATACTAACTGTAATGAATGTGATTGTGATTTTTAATTGTCTCATATATTTCTCTATATCTGGTCCCCCCCCCAACGAAGGAGAGGGATGCTGTCGAGTGATTGCACCACACACGGCGATAGTGCATGTCGACCTTGTCTTCTGTCTGCCTGTCTGTTTTCGACATAGAACTGTGCACAAATATATGCGGCAGTCCAAGTCGCCACACTCCCTTTATGTAGCACTCAAAGCAAGAGAAGAAAGTAGGAGAAATGCATATTAGAGACAGTAAACAGAGGTGTGAGACAAAGGAATGATAATAACGAAGAACAATATAGTTTCACTGGAAATCATAAGTCACAAGGAGTGGATGCATCTGCACCATTGAGAACTATTTTGAACCATATCACTAATTGCCTCCAGCCCTCATTGCTGTTTACCATCCCGAAGACCCCAACCAGAAAGTCTGCACCTCCTTACGTGGCTTAAACTAACTGTTGTAGATTTCATTGACTGGTGCCATGTTTTCGTTTGACCACCGCCAGCTCTTTTTCGGCCTGACCCTATGTCAGCTGACATTGCTCGTCGAGGAAGGCGATGGCTAGGCAGGCATACGTAACACATGTCCTAACCATCTCAGTCGATGTAATTTCACAGCCTTGTCTATTGATTTCCTCTTCCCTCCTTACCTAGCACTCGACCGATGCCTAACCTCAATATTGCTCACCCTATTATACCACCACTTCACACGGGAGATAGAACGCAGGCACCTATGATCGAAAATAGCCAGCCAGCCTTTTCATGTCCTCCACTTTCAATGAGCATGTCTCGGTCACAGACATAAAGGAGGATGGAGCGGACTGCTTAGCAGTACACACGCCCTTTGGTCGATAGTCGGATATCACGTCTACTAAGCCAGAGACGGTGTAAACTGGCATATGCGAAACTAGCCCTCTGTATTCGTTCTGAGATTTCGTCAGAGATCAACCCGCTGGGGCTGATGTTACTTCCCAAGTAAGTGAAGCGGTCAATGTGCTCTACCACTTTACTTCCTATATCTAATCTAGGAGTCGATGTAGTCCAATCCTGTAACATCAGCTTGCATTTGGCATAAGTTCAGATCGTAAATTTATGCTTGAGGAATGATTACTATTTCACGTTAATGATATTTCAGTTGAATACTAGGGTATTATTTGAAAATTCATCACAGTGTTATCATCTATTTAAGCCTTCTGTAAATATACAAGAAGTTAAAACATTTAAGATGTAAAAACGTGAAATAGTAGAAAATTAAATTTGTTGTCAGCAACAGAAGTTCTGGGTAACAAAAGAAAGAAAATCAAACCATGGGTCACAGACGATATTTTAAACCTGTGTGATACAAGAAGGGAACTAAAAAAGAAGAAAGGACTTAATTCCCAGTACAGGGAAGAGTATAGAACAGTAGACAAAGAAATACGCTCCAAAATGAAGAGGGCAAAAGAGGGCTGGATTACTGAACAATGTAATATCATCGATAATAGCTTAAGGGGAGGCAACAATAAAAAAGCATTCGAAACACTGAGTAAGCTGACCAATACGAAACTAAATAGAGCAACCGTAATTGAGGATGGTAAAGGCACCCTCTTAACAGAAGAAGCAGATATCCTTAGAAGGTGGACAGAATACTGTAAGGGACTCTACAATCATAAAATAAGCCCCAATTATAGCCTAATAAACAATTCATGCTGGGACAATAGGGAGATCGGCGATTCACCCATACTAGAGTCAGAAGTAGAGGAAGCAATAAAATCACTTAAGGGAGATAAATCACCAGGAATTGACAACATACCGGCAGAACTAATTAAACATGGTGGACCACAAACAGTTAAATGGCTGAAAGCAGCCTGTCAAAAAATCTGGCAAGAAAAAGAATGGCCTAAAGAATGGACTCAGTCACTAATCATTCCAATATTTAAGAAAGGGGACGCAAAGCAGTGCGAAAACTACAGAACAATAAGTTTAATCAGCCACCCAAGTAAAGTCATGCTGAAAGTAATATTGAACAGACTCAAAAAGAAAGTAGAGGAAATACTCTCAGAAGAACAGGCCGGATTCAGGCCGGGCAGAAGCACTGCTGAACAAATTTTTAACATAAGGGTACTAAACGAAAAATGTCTACAACACCAAAAAATGCTAGTACACAACTTTATCGATTTTAAGAAGGCCTTTGACCGTGTGTGGCACGAAGGCTTATGGCAAGTCATGAATAACTACAATATAGATAAAAACATAATTGAGGTTATTAAGTCTTTATATAACAAATCTAGTAGTGCAGTATCTCTAAATAATCAAACTGGCGAGTTCTTCAGAACAACTATAGGAGTACGCCAAGGGTGCATTCTCTCACCAGTCCTCTTTAATTTATTCCTCGAACATATTATGACACAAACCCTACATGACTTTACACCGACACTTAGCATAAACGGAAGACCAATTTCCAACCTCAGATTTGCTGATGATATAGCCCTCATTGGGGAAAACATTGATCAAGTACAGGACCTCACCTCAAGACTTGATGTTGCAGCCAAATCTGTGGGCATGGAAATCAGCACAGAAAAAAGCAAAATACTCATTAACGGAGGAAACAACTCAGATAGATGTATCAGACTTGATGGACATGTATTAGAAGAGGTTGAAACTTTCAAATACCTTGGGTCTACCCTAACAAAAGATGGAAGGTCCACTAAGGAAATAAAAATTCGACTAAACCTAGCCTCTGCCACCATGTCCAAGTTAGGGAAAATATGGAAGAGCAACATCAGCGTCTCAGCAAAAATGAAACTCTACTCGTCACTGGTCCTCTCTGTATTCCTATATGGATGTGAGAGCTGGACCCTGAATGCAGAGTCAGAAAGAAGAATACAAGCCTTCGAAAACAAAAGCTATAGAAGGATCCTAGGAATAAGTTACCTTGAAAGGAAAACTAATGAATATGTCTTACACCAGGTCCATAAACTGGCAGGAAAACAGGAACCACTCCTTTCAATCGTAAAGAAACGGAAACTACAATGGTTCGGCCACACGGTAAGACATGACACATTGTCCAAAACAATTCTACAAGGCACAGTAGGAGGAGCACGAAAGAGAGGTCGACCAAATAAGAGCTGGCTTGACAACATAAAAGAGTGGACTGAAATGCCCTTGGATACGCTACAGAAAATAGCATTAAACCGAGAAGAATGGCGAAGACTGATAGCGCGAACTGTCATAGCACCCCCACGACGAAAGTCAAGGGACTGATGATGATGATGATGTCTAAGCCGAGCAGCAACTTTCATCCCTCTGGTAAAATGTGTCTTTTTCATGATTGACAGAAGACCAGTAGTAGTTCAGCGAAGAGTCTCTTTTCGGCGGCGAATTCATTTTCATATCTGTACAATCGCAAATATGTATGGTTGTTTTGTAGGTAAGTGTACTTCGAATTTGTCAAACGGAAATACATTTAGTAAGTTTTTGGTGGAGTTACTATTCAACCATTGCCATTTAGCTACAAAGTTCACTCTTGAAATTGAAAACGGATCTAAAATTCCTTTTCTTGATGTTGAACTTACAAGAAGAGCTGATGGAAATTTAAGAAGGTTCATGCATAGGAAACCCATATGGAATGGCTAACTGACAAGCTTCTACAGCTGCGTGTCAATCAGTCGAAAAAGAAACATAATTAGATACCTTGCTACTCACGTCCGACGCATCTGATATCTTGGAAGAGGAACAAGACTTCCTGAAAGAAATCTTCATACAAAACGGATATACACCAAGATTGATAGACAAAAACATCAAACAGAAAATCAAAAAGCAAAATTACTTTAAATGAACCTCGCCTTCAAAGGTGACCTACTCAGTGATGTCCTTAAGAAGACAATTTTCACTTCTTTAAGAAGAGCTTTCATAGTGGCAACAATGAGAGTAGTGTTCTTCAGTCTCTTGCTGATCTGCAGAAGCCCAAAGGACAATATCCCGCACCTGACCACTTCTGTGTGTAAATATATCAGTTCATCTGTTGCTGTGAAGCCACGTACATCGATCGTTTGACGCGCATCCTGTCCAGAAGGGTCAAAGAACACTATCCAAAGTGGCTACAGAAAGGAATTAGTGGCCGTACAAGGAGTACAATAATCGAACATCTCGTCACCACTGGTCATTCTACCTCAAAAACGCCTTCTTCTTCAAAGTAATCTACAAAGTAAAGAACAACCTGTCAAAGACAATACGTTTCCGTCTTCTTTGCGTTGCAGAATCCCTACCTATTCAGTTAGAAGAACCAGAACTATGCATACAAAAGAAAATTATTCAACCACTTCTACTCTCATGGTAACAACTCTGTTGATTTGACTTAACTTTTGCTTGTTTGCCTGAAATGTGTGACAATTTCATAATTAACAACGTTGAAAACTCTGAAAGTATCCATTCAGATAGAGGTGACAAAATTCATTTTACAACTACTTCGCTACTACGGGGTGCCACCGACAATTATACATCTCATCCAACAGCTGTACGACAATGCTGCATGCCGCCAAGCAATCCACAACGGGAAACTTACGGGATCCTTCGAAGTGAAGACAGAAGTAAGACAAGCGGGCTGCCTACTATCATCGATAATTTTCCTGATTGCAGTAGACTGGATAATGCGACAAACAGCGGGCAATGAGGAAACAGGCATAAAATGGACTCACACAAGAAACTTGGACGATCTAGACTTCGCCGATGATATATGTCTGATTTCACACAAACTGGAAGATATGCAAGCGAAAAGCAACAAGTTGGCAGAAGAAGCATCCAGAGAAGACAAGCATTTAGGTGAATATAGAGAAAACAGAGGTGATGAAGATTCCTGGGCAACACCACCAACAGCAACAACAACAACAGACAACAATCAGCCAGCATAAATGGGAGGAACCTGAAAGAAACAACCTCCTATATCTAACTACCTGGGAGGGATCGTTTCAACTACAGGCAGACGGAACTGACGAGGATATCAAAGTAAGAATCGGAAAAGCAAGATAAGCTTTCATTTCTTTCAAGCCTGTGTGAAGGTCAACAGCACTCAGCATCAAAAATAACATCCGGATTTTCAACTCCAATGTGAAGTCAGTGCTACTAACTAAACGGATCAGAGACTTGGTTAGCGCGTCATAAAGAGCATTTCAAACAAACTTCAGACCTTCATTAACAGTTGTCTTCGCTCAATACTCAAGATCAGATGGCTGGCCAGAAAAGATCAGCAACAGAGATCTCTGGCAATGAGCAAACCAACTAAGCAGGAACCGATTGTGAAACAAATAGGTAGGAATAAATGGAGATGGATTGGCTGGCCATACTCTGAGGAAACTATCAAGTGACATCACTGGACAGGCCATTGCTCGAGTGAAACCCAAAAGGGAAACTGTGAGTTGGTCGTCAGTGCAAGGGGGACTTGGATGAGGTCATGTGAAGATGAGATGAAAACGTGTGGGCAGACTTGGAGCCAGGTGAAGACTCTAGCAGAGAACCGAACGCAGTGGAGACGCACGGCTGAAGCCCTATGTTCCTCTAAGAATTAAAGGAAACAATAATATATAATATAATGATTTCACTTATTAAAGTGAAATATTATGCACATTGTCATCGTATTGTCAGAAGGCGAGTATTTAATTCAATCCTTACATGCAGGGAGAGAATTATGAAAAAAAAAACCAAAAAATCTCCCTAATAATGTTTGCTAACCATTTTATTATTCCCTTGAGTTCCGAATGGAGCATAATGTTTCAACAGCAAATGTCTATTTCACACTATTCTCCCCAGTCCTCTTCAGATGGCCCCACAACTGCTCATAAGCCTGATTTCGACATTCTCATCCATGTTGTTGTTATTGGTGGTCGTTGGTTATCTTCATCACTACCGCTTCCTCAATATTCCCTTGAAGTTCCATGAATGCTGTCTGCTTCTTCTGCCGACTTGTTGGTTTTTGGCATGTAAGTCTTCGAATCTATGTAGCATTAGACATAAATCACGCGCGAAGTTCAGATGTTCTAGACTCATCATATCGTTCCAACATATATTCCTGTCTTCGCGTAAATCTCTTCTTGTAAACCTTAGGGCCTTAGTTGAATACAACTCAGTATGTTATTCTTCTGCTTAAATAACTAAAGAATGATCATATTTGCAGGATAATACGAGCTTATTTTATCTCATGGATTCTCCTCAACCACGTACATTCTAAATACATCAATTATATGTTGATAGTGGAGCAACTACATGGAGAATTTCTGCAGTCTCTGGAAAAATACATATTCGATTGATCAGAGCTGAAACTAAACCCAATCGAAACCGAATCTCCGTCTCTAGGATTCAAATATCACGTACCAAACTCGTTTATCAGCAGAATTGACACAGGAACGCAGTTTGAGTATTTATACGACCAACTGTCAGATTCGAAACCGATAGACGAGGATAAAAACAAAAGGTCTAAGTCCAAAATGTATGATATCGCAGAGGAGGCAGTATCACAGTTCTCCTCCTGCACAGTCTAGCGTTGAAAAACCTGCAGAATAATATAAAGATTCTCATTCTTAAAACAGACAAGGGTTTTGGAGTCACAAAAAAGAACTGGCGAGACTATATCTTCAGAATGACAATGCTTCTGAGTGATACGATAAGATTCCAAGTGGACGGGTCAAAAACCACACAACAACTGCTTTCGAAAACAAAGAAAACAGTCACCTCAGAGAAACTCTTAAAGAAGCACTAATCAATAACAGCACCTATAATGACCTAAAAGCAAGGGATTCACGCCTACCGTTCGTGTACGGGGAAGCTAAAGTTCACAAACATGATGTGCCATTGATACCTATATTATCAATGGTGAAATCATCATGCTATAAATTGGCTAGGTGGTTGGCACAAAAGTTAGAACCAATTCGACAAAAGTTGGCGATCCATAGCATCAAGAATTCCTTCCAATTCACACAAAAATTAGACCAGCTGAACATTTCAAGCAAACTTCTCGTATCACACGATGTTTGTTTGCTGTTTACTAGCAAACCTGTTGAGGAGACAGTGAGAATCACATGCTGAAAATCCGAACTACTTCCTCTTCCTGAAAAGGAGCTACGAAAATTATTACTCCTTTGTACAAAGAACGTCCAGTTCCGATTCATTGACTAGATGTACCGGAGAATTGATGGCGTGGCTATGGGTTCACCTTTGAGTCCTGTTCTTGCGGACATATCCATAGCTCATCTTGAACAGACACGAATGAAGCCGGAAATAAAGAGGATGACCTATTACTGCAGGCACGTTGATGACACGTTTGTGGTTTGCGACAGTATGGATCACGCATCCACGATGTTCGAAAACCTCAATGCGGCTCACCCTCACATAGCATTTACAATGAACCGTGAACGTAACAATCAGTCCTACTTCCAAGATCTCAACACTAAAAGAAGAAATGATGGGAAATTTGAAAAAAATCATCCATAGAAAGAAACTTGATCTGGTCAATAATTAAATTATCATTGTTTCCTCCTGATTGGCTACGAACGGAGCCTGGTGGAAACGCCCTTCAGTAGAGCTATAGCGTTGTGTTCGGAGGATAAGATTGAAGAGAAACTCGAAGTTATCGAAAAAAAACTTACCGAAAATGGATACCCTCAGAAGTTCGTGATATAAAATAAATATGTGAAGGGAAAACTCGAAATAGTTGAAAAGAGACCAGTTTTTATCTGTCTGACCTAAAAAGGCGAAGAAGTATCCACAAGAATAGAAAACAGAATTAAAGGTGCATTAAAAAGGGCATTTCACGCCGCTAGCCTCATTCCACTTTAAAACAAGACGTTCTCGGTTACTCACTCAACTCCAACTGCTTTCACCAATTCACTTTCACTTGTGGCAGTAACTACATAGAAAGGACTGAGAAGACAGCGTCTACTAGATTTCTTGAGCATATCCCCCAGAAATCTCCATTTGAAAGGCATCAAAGTTTTCTCAAGTGAAATTTCCAGATATCTAAATGGCACGGGACATACAGTTTGAATTAGTCAGGCTTTCAAGATAGTCGATACACAAAGAGAGAACCATGGTTGTTTCGGTTCACAGAGGCTACTGTCATGAAAAAAGTTCAGCCTAACCTATGCATACAGAAAGAGAGTGTAACCAATCTCTCCCTACCCTGGTAAATGTAATTGTTTTGTTCATGTGCTTTTGTGTTTTGTTCTGCTGCGTAATATTCCACTCGATCTTGATTTTGGTTTTCACTCACTGAGTTGAACTCACTATTAAGGTTTCAAATCTACTAAATTAAATTATTTTATCTATTTTATAGTTTTACTTCACTATTCAACCCCACCCTCTTAAACTCTCCACCATAATATATGTAAATTAATTTGTCTGTGGTCTATGCTTATTTCCAGACGAAATCTGAATTCCACCCCTTTGTCTGATTACTACATAAATAGTTACTCTTTTGTAACACTAAATAATTGTCTACTTACATCATCTTTGAAATTGTGTTGCCTATACTTTCTGTCTATAACTTGAAGTCATTGTATAGAAACACGTATGTTCGGAGACCATTTTGTAACTTATAATTAATGTATTTAGGATGCACGCAGCTGAAGACAACTCAAGGAATATTAACAAGCTCGTATTATCACCAATGATATTCCTAATTGTGGTGGACTGGATTATGCGTCATACAGTGGGAAACGAGAAGACAAGGATATCCTGGACCGACGTGAAGAATCGAGAAGACCTGGATTTCACGCGTGGATGATTTGTGTTTGACGTCACACAAAATCGAAGACTTACAAGCGAAAACTGACAAACTGGTCGAAGAAGCAGGCAGTGAAGACAAGACTCCGGGTGAACATAGACAAGACAGAGGTTATGAAAATAACCAACTAACCAACAACAACAACAGCAGCAGCAACATCCACCACCAATCACCATCAACGGGAGGGATTTGAAAGAGGTTACTTCTTTCACTTATATAGGGAGCATTGTTTCAACCACAGGAGGAACGGACGGACGAGGATGTCAAATCGAGAATCGGGAAGGCGAGAAATACGTTCATCAACCTGAAACCAACCTGGAAATCTTCTTCACTCAGCAACACTCAACAACAATTTCGGATTTTCAATACAAATAAAGTCAGTCAGTTCTTCTATACGGATCAGAAACTTGGCCAGTGTGTCACAAAGAATATTTCCAACAGCCTGTTGCAGACCTGTATCAACAACCAACTGTCTTCCTTTTATACTGAAGATCAGATGGAGGAAAGAATCACCAACAAGAAACTATGGGAAGAAACAAAACAAGAACCAATCGCCCAACAGATATGCAGGAGAATGTGGAGATGGATTGGACACTCGCTGAGCTGAGGAGGCCGCTGGGTGAGATTGCGAGTCAGGCCATAGCTCGAGTGGAACCCGGAAGGGAAGCGGCGAGTGGGACGTCCAAGGGTGACATGGAGGAGATCGTGTGAAGAGGAATTGAAACAGTATGGACTAACATGGATGCAGGTGAAAAGTACAGCAGAACTTGAAGTCCTATGTTGCACTAGGAACCCAAGGGAACAATAATACATAATATTATCTTACCTGTAAATATATTCGTTCTTTCTTTACTCAAACTAATGAATGGAACGAACTGTATGAAATTATTCTTTACTCCTGATGAAAAATGGAATGTTTCCAAGTTAATTAATACTCTAAGGGTTACTCATCTAATAAAACTGGTAAGAACGCGCACTTTATGACCCTATAGACTAACTAAGTCTGTTAACTCTTTCCTCTGATGTTGTGTTTCAGTTTCTTAAGCAAAAATTTCGTAAACCCTCGTATTTATGCGACAGTTAAACTGTTAATGTGTTGAAAGCGACTATAGACTAAATTTTAAAACCATTTCTTTGTATCGAATGTTAGCCGATTGTTTTGTGCACATAATTTTCCAAACTTTTCTTCCCATAGTCTGAAGTCCATGTTGCCATACAGACATGGCATATATACAGCCTCCTACATAGTAATTTGCATATGTCATGGGTGACTGATTCCAGTGTGTATGTATATATGGAAATACAAAGTAGATTGCATGTCAAAAACACTGGATTCCATATTCATTATAATGGTTAAATTATATTCAGCAAAAAGAAAGCTTAGAGACCTAGACAAGTTTCAGACGAGGATTACGGCTCAATGATCAAGGTTTCAATCTTCCAAAGGTTCTAAAACACAATCATAATTATCAGAGTTTAAGATTTTACATTTCCCCCCTATATAATAGTGGATTATCCTACCGAACTAGTCCTCACTAACTTCTAGTTGAAAGATAGAGAATAAAGCTGTCGAATGGGTGGACAAGATGAAGTATTTTCGAAGTGACATGATGAGGGGGTTGTCGACAAAGTTTCAACGTGCGTATAAAAGGCTTATTAGACTTGCCCGCCTTGGTGTCAGTGATATATCCAGTCTAATGACCTTAAACAAAATCCATCCAAATGTCAGACTGTTAATTTCAGTTTCCGATGTAAACGAAAGTTAAATGAAGCTGTTGGCTCCTATGACCCTTGCAAAAATTGATGATATTGATATATAAATCAAGTCTGAAGTTAAGTATCTTGGATTAATTCTTTCTTCTGATCTACCCTGGTCTTCCCATGTCTTAGTGATTTCTAAAGGAATATTTTGTCTGACTTTTTACATCAAGAAGTTAAAGCACTCAGGCATAACTTAACCCCACCTCTTACAGTTTGTCCACTCATGCATCTTGCCCATTCTTCTTTACTGTTCACCCTTATTATTTGCTGGATTGTTTAAAACAGACTATGTCATACTTCGTAGAACTCTGAAGACTAGCTGTCAATAGGGCGAGTGGTATCCCACTGGGCCATATCGTTGACATCGTCATTGATGATAGGCACTTGATTTCATGCAGCAAATTTGCTAAATGAATTTTGTGAGACTGTGATCATCCACTTTACCCACAGCTCCAACCTTGTGTCCCCTCAGGTAGAACAAGAAGTCTTTTCAGAAGAATTTATGCACGTACGTCTAAGTATAAAAATTCCACTATACCATATTTGGCAAGTACTTTATATGACAAAAATAGTGTCAGGCATGAACTAACTAACCTCCTTAGTACTAGTAAATAAACTATTTCCTCCTCCATCCTTACAACATCAGCCTTTATTGTTATTGTTCTTCATATATTTAAAATTATCTCAATATTTTGTTTTTATTCGTTTATTTTTTCATGATTGTAAACATCATTTAAGCTGTGTTATAACTGTTAATTTTGTCTTTCCCCTCACTACACTACATCAACAGAATATTAGATTCAATAATCTATAACATGCTAAAATTTCCAAACTGAATCGACAATACTGTTTGAAACAAACTCACCGTTATTATTATTATTATATTTGTTATTCTCATTTGTTCTTCGAATATGTTTGACTTTATATCGTAAATGTGGACAAATTCCTCTGATTAATTTTGTTTATTTTAATTTTATTTATATTTTGAGTAAATCAGATGCGATATTGTGACAAATGCTGAGAATTCCATTCTGTATTATAAGTAGTGTTTTTGGAATAAAGTAGTATTATTATTATTAATCATAGAAAAAAGTGTTTAATGCTTAAAAGTAGGATAAAGCTGTTAATCATAGATAATGAGATTATAATCTCTTGGCCCTGACCTCTTCTTTCTATTACAAATGTTAAACTGAACAAAATTAGGCACAGCTGGTTATGCAGAGTAGATGATGTACGTATTAAGCAAGCCTCAACGAATCTTACTGGATTAAGCAGCGTTAGATTCGAAAAAATGTTAAAGCTGATTTGACAAAAATGTAGCTACAATTCATGGATTTGTTTCCTGTCAGTTCAAAAGTTCTAAGGAGGTGTAATTCATTTAGCCAAAATCTTCAGGGTGGTTGGAGACAATTCATGACATAGTTGAAAATTTCTAATGTTTTCACTTTTTCGTCTTCGGAATTCGGATATTTCATTCAACTACTATATTTCCCACCTATGTTTATTCATCTTAATGTAATTTTATTCCCACTAATTTCTTCTGATATGCATTGTTGAAATTTGGCATCTCATACCCATGTAACTGTGTATAAAGCCCTACGTTCATCTCTCTATCTCTCACTCGTGTCTACATATTTTTGGACAAACCGAATATCCCAAAATCAATAAAATTTTTTGTTATATAGATTTTATTCATTCGCTTATTACTATTATTATTGTTGTTTCCATTGGTTCCGAGTGGAACATTACGGCTTTAACAACACACTCCCATCTTGTTTCATCCTCTGCTATCGTCTTCAGCTAGCCCCACGAGTGCCTTTCGGCTTTCTTCTCCTCGCACGATCTCCTCCATGTCACCTTTGGATAGAAACTAGGCTGGTTTTTTCACATTCAGGCTCCACTCAAGCGATAGCCTAACATATGATGTCACTGGACAGTCCTTTCAGTGTATGACCGATCCATGTACACTTCCATCAGGATATTTGTTGCGCAATAGACTCTCTTTATCGACTAAAAATCATCTCCACATGCTGTACAGTCGAATTTATGTTTATCAGTGCAGTACATTATTGAATGATAGGGGGGAAGGTGACATAATTGATATAATTACTCAGATGCGCCTTCAAAAGTAAAAATAAAGGTTGTAAATTATGTAATACTCAACGGCACAAAGGAAGAAAGGGCTAGAAATTCGATAAAGTTAAAACTGTTATTGACTGAGAAGAAATGTAGGCTGAGTGTCAATTTAACAAGTGTGAAGAGGGTGAGTAAAAATGTACAAAAGGAACATGTGAGAGTGATAATAGTCAGGTAATCAATAAAAGTAAGAGGAAACTATTCATTGAGTATGAAAATTAAAAAATACAGGGAGTAGGATAGTAAACTACATTTTCTGGATGTCTTGTTAAGTAGGCGAGAGGATGGGTCACTTGGGAGAAGAGTGTATAGAAAAAGCACATTCACTTTCGTAGTTATATGCCCATTAAATATAAAAGAAATGATGTTAAATATCTTATAATAATAATAGCTTTATTCCAAACAGTATTTGTGGTACAGGTATGGAATTTTCAGCGTCCATTACAATATTGCATCTAATTACCTCATAAATTTTACGAAATTTTAAGAACAAAAAATAACAACAATTAAAAAATAGATAAATAAAAATAAAAAAGAACAGCGTTGCATACACATTTTAAACAATGTACCACAGGAATATGAAATATGAAATTAGTGTGTAGTAGATGTGAACAACAATATAATAGTAACACAGAAAGGAAAACAAAAACTAATGGGAACTATTTGTTAGAGTGCCGCAGTAAGTTGATCGTGTCATACCTAACGGATTTCTCATCACATAACAGCTGTGCCAGATAAGGTATTGTGGAGTTTTTGTACTTGGTAGTCCTAGCATATAGCCTCCTATAGCTGCTTCTAGTTCTACCAGATGAAATGCAAGGAGAGAGCTCTGTATAGAGAGGATGCTCGGGGTCTGACAATATAGAATTCGCTAGTTTCTTACATGACATTATATGTCTATCCACAATAGTGTTAACCAGTTGGTTTAACTATATCCCACTTCCCCCACTAACAGCTTTAAGTATCCTTCTCAGCAAAGCAAAATCCTTCTTAAGTAGTCCAGGAAAGATTAGTGGCGAGCAGTAAAGAGGGATGGGTAGAATACAAGAATTGACGAACTGAGAAAGCAAAAACTGCTTTATACCAGACTGCCCCAATTTCCTAACGTAGAAAGTTAAGCGAAATATCTTTCTAGTAACTAGCAAGATGTGAGAGGACCAGGAAAGATCGGAGGAAATACTCAGTCCAAGGTACTTGATATTAGATGTAGTTTCAACCTCTATGCCGTCAATGATAGTGGGACCATGTGAGCTAGCTAGTTGTTGTAGGTCACTTTTTCGTCTGAAAGTGAAATTTACTACCTGACATTTAGACGGATTCAGCTTAAGACCATTTGAAGAGGACCACTGACTAATTTCCGAGAGAAAGTTATTTAATATGGAACAGTCTGACTGAGAGTTGACAGGCATGGAGACAGAGAGGTCATCAGCATACTTGACAAAATTTGCTACATCAGAATGGGGCAAGTCATGTAAGAAAAAAGAAAACAGAAAAGGAGAAAGAACAGCACTTTGAGGAACACCAGCTAAAGTAAGTGAGCTAGTGGAGGACTTTCTATTACAGACGGTGTACTGCTTCCTATCAGAAAAGTAGGAATACAACCACTTATTTATCCAGCTCTCACTCTGTGTTGCAGCAAGCTTACTTAACAAGAGAGACCTAGGTACAGAGTCAAATGCAGATGTGTAATCAAGGAAGACACACCGAACATATTTAGCTCCTCTATCTAAACTAGAGACTATATTATGACATAGAACAACTGTGGCATCTAAGGTACACCTACTATGTTTATAAGCAAACTGGTTGGGATCATTGAAAGGCTTTAAAGAGGGTTCAAGATTAAGTAAAATAAGTCTTTCCATAACTTTCAAAAAAGGTCAGCAGAGAAGAAAGATATGTACGGATGACCTCTTACTAAAGGAATTGGAACATATTCACGATTCTTTAACGGGGTTTCATAAAAAATATATGAAAACATTGGAGATAAAACCCGAGACTTTGACTGCACGTTAGAAACCTCTATTTATTAAGTTACAATTTAATGGTGACTTATCAAGTGAGATTCTATTCCAAAGACTTTCAAGGAGTATACGAAGAACTTTTTATGCAGCACACATATGTTTGTCATTCTCCAACCAACGAATGATTGGGACGCAAACGAAGGATAAACTAGATAGTTTTGCCACACTTCTATGTGCTGCATCTGCAGTGACAGTTATGTTGGCTGTACTACTAGAAAGCTCAGCCGACATGTTAGTGAACATATCTCAGCGTGGTTTGGCAAAGGATTGACAAATACAATCTGTAGCTCCATTTTGTCACATTTAGTTGATAGTGGTCTTGTATTGTAGAAAACGAGAGCTTTCAAGGTGGTGATTCATTGCAACCCACCAAATCTTTCCAATAAACTTTGTATCCGTATACTGCACACAGCTGAGGGGATAGGCATTCGAACTATTAAACCTAAACTAAGCGTTCAAAAGAAATTCGTACAGCCATTATCCCTGCCTTGTTAGCCTATTAAGACATAACACCACCAGCCCTTACTTATATTTGCAACCCCTCTCTTATCATCCCTTAATATTATCACATCTTCATTAAAAACGTGTTTCATTTACTTACCTTACAATCTAGCTTTACTTAATCGGCTCATTTGGTTTTCTTAGTCTTTATCGACTACTACTTCTACCTGAACATTTGTCTATTTAATCATGCTGTTTTACGTTATTCTTGTTATCACAGATTACCTCACTTTTTCATCCTTATTACTAATAGAACCACTATTATTATTATTACTATAATGACTAATTGCACAGCTTACATGCATCATCTTATTATCCTAAAGACAAAACACCATGATTGGTTTACATTTGGATTTTACATTTGTAAAGTTATGTATATTACAGTTAATTATACCTGATGAGGCAATGAAGATTCCTGGACAAGAACAACAACAACAGACAACAATCAGCCAGCATAAATGGGAGGAACCTGAAAGAAACAACCGATTTTACCTACCTACCTGGGAAGCATCGTCTCAACTACAGGCGGATTTGACGAGGATATCAAAGCAAGAACTCCAATGTGAAGTCAGTGCTACTATACGGATCAGAGACTTGCACTGCGCGTCATAAAGAGCATCTCAAACAAACTACAGACCTTCATCAACAGCTGTCTTCGTTCAATACTTCTCTCAAGATCAGATGACCGGCCAGAAAAGATCAGCAACAGGGATCTCTGGCAATGAGTGAACCAACCCAGCAGGAACCGATTGTGAAACGAATAGGCAGGAAGAAATGGAGATGGATTGGCTGGCCATACTCTGAGGAAACAAACCATCAAGTGACATCACTAGACAAGCCATCGCTCGAATGGAACTCGAAAGGGAAGTGGCGAGTTGGTCGTCAGTGCAAGGGTGACTTGAAGGAGGTCATGTGAAGATGAGATGAAAACGTGTGGACAGACTTGGAGCCAGGTGAAGATTCTAGCAGAGAACAGAACGCAATGGAGACGCGCGTGGCTGAAGCTCTATAGTTCCTCTAGGAATTAAAGGAAACAATAATAATAATAATAAACCTGATGAGATCTAATTGAAAGCACACAATATTGTTCACTTAAATGTGTTTTTCTAAATTTTACTATGGGAATATTTAATATTTAGAAATTTCCTAGCCAAAGAACCGTCACTTTCTTCTGCAACACAATAGCACACACTGACAATTCAAAAAAACACAAAAGAAAAATAAGGATGACAACTTTCCATACTGTTTTCCAGCTGAAGAATGCCAACACTCTCTGTGTGTGTGGGACAAACAGATGTTGTAACCGAAAATCAACAACACAGACAGACATACTCTGTCTTCACTAATATGTACACTCACACACATGTGTTGTGTGTGTGTGTGTGCGTGTGTATATATGTCGAATTCTGGAATTTTTCTCAATGGTTGAAACTATTTTTCTACGGACAGGCATAAAGTCTCTTTTGATCCTATTAGAATTGCAAGGTGTGCACAACCACTCTCTCTGTCTTTATGCTTAGTTGTGCGCGCGCGCATGTGTTTGTGCGTGTTCACACAGACCATCCTGATAGATCGAATTGTTACTATTCGTGTTTGTTTGGACGACGAGTGAAATCACCAGTTCAAAACATAAACACACCCACACACACACTATGTCCGTACATGGATGAGTGTTGGTGTAACTGTTCTTGCCGTTACCGCTGCCGTTGCCGTTGCAGTTGTCGTTATCGTTGTTGTATCATCCTCACTCACTGTTTCAGATATTGTGTTCTTTAGTGTCTATAACATAACTATGGGAAAATAAAATAAAGAAAATTAAGAAAATACTGGAGCACAGTTATATATTGCTTTCATTGATCCCGTTATATTCACATGCCTAAATCAATGAAATCAAACTGGATTATTATACATTTTCATAATATTATTATTATTACTACTACTACTACTAGTATTATATCCCAATTGGGTTAATACTTAGAAATATAGAGGAAGAAACAATAATGCTGAATAATAATAATAATGCTAATAATATGCGGAAGGATGGATTAAAACTCTGCTGAATACTCTCATTGGGCGAAATCTCCACATATATATTTCCCTGCTTTACAACACATTTTAACCTTGAATATATTTATATATTTATATATTCATTCATTCTGTATACTATACTATACTATTATTATTATTATTATTATTATTATTATAAGTCATAATTGTCACCTTCCTTGTTATCTCTCACATATATAACATACATATATATTCAATTTTAGCGAAAGCAGCACACCAATAGAGAAGCAATGAGCTGATTGAACTCATTTGCATATATATATATATATATACATATATACACATACATACAAACATATTAATTGTTAGTAATGAAATACAAAATGCTCCAAATCCTTGAACAACGGAGTACCCTCTGTACTGTCAGTATTATTACTATTATTATTACTGCTACTGCTATTTTCAATTGTTGAGTAATTCATACACTAACACACACACGCACAAAACTATTTAGCATTCCAGGTGATATAAACATACAACTTATAGCTCATATCTTAAAGTCAACGCTTACTTACTCTTTGAGCGTGATTTCCACCAGCGATAACCATAACCATAAACACAAAACACAAACACAAAGTCAAGAAGTCAAACACACATAAAACTCACTGGGAATTTTTTGTTGTTGTTTGTTGTTTTGTTTTGATTATGTCACATAATAGTAATAATAATAATAATAGTACAAATCTTAATCCAGTGAAAATGACCAGCTTGAATCAATCGAAAAATCAAGATGGTGATGCCTTGGATACTGTTATCATCCCATTGAATTCAACCACGTCACCTGCATCCACTGGAAAAGGTCATCAATTGAAGAATAGTACTTCTAAATTATTATATCTTTTCATTATTTTATTATTTCTATTAATTTTGATATTTTTAATTATTGCTACGGTCATCGCTGTCTACTATTCCCAGGCTTATCGTAAATGTCAAATTGCTAAAGGTAAGAGTAGAACTTTTTTAGTGAATTGATAATTTATTATTATTTATTTGAATTATTCATATAATAATAAGTTAATTGTTCCTAATCGATTTTCAAGTAGGGATTTGATTGATTGAGTTACAGGATTTCATCATGAGTTGACATCAGTTAGAGAACTACTGGAAAACCTACATGGAGTACTGAACAGCCAGCTATTTCCTTAGCCTTCTTTGGGACTCTTCATCAATCCGTACCCGTCATAGGGAGTTCGAACCCAGGGCCTTCTGGTTACAAGGTCAGAGAGCTCGTAGACTATTAAACCACAGGGATCAAAACCAATGGCCAGTGCATGAAATCTAACTTCTGTCAAGTCACGATATATAGCGCGTCCACTTCGCAATGTCTTCTTCAATGAGTAACTGTCCTCACCTTGAACCTGATGTACTCTTCTTGTCACGGCTTCCCACTAGAACCCCATGTAACCACGCAACCTGAATAGGGCCAGTCACTAGTGATAAATTGAATCTATGCTTGTTATTGATTGTAGCAATATGCACAGTCAAAAAATGCTCCAAAGACAGCAAAAAGACTGTGCTATACGGTTGTATTCAACAACAATAACATCAGAAACTCAAAATTACTTTAACAGTGACGTTATACAACTATACAGTTACGGGAAGGGAACTTCCAAGGGCAAAACAAGTACTGCAGAGCAAAAATTAGTTAACGAAAATTCAACCGTAAGAAGTAAACTAGAATCAAGTAGAATATTCCCAACAGAGTGAGATCGAAATTCTGTCTACAAGAATCTCACCCACAGCAGCAGCACTTCCGGAAGACAGTCCAAGGTCTGAATCACCTTGATTCCCTCTAAGAAAATCACATCAGAAAACAATACATTACCAGTATCATCACAGAACTATAAAGAGAACCGCTGAAATTAGAGACTAAACTAGAGTGAAAACAAATGATTGTTTTTCCTTCACGCTCCCCAGTGGAACATAAGGCTCCAAGCTAGTGGCTTGAAGTTTCTGTAGCAGTGCTTATTTTTACAGGATGGGGTTGCTAGCATTATTTCTGGCTTAGCGAGGTTAAGGAGTGCGTCCGTGGCCGGGGATCGAACCCCGGACCATGTGCATGGTCGGCGAGCGTCCCAAACGCTATGCCACCGACGCCAAAGACAAATGATAATAAGGATTAAGTCAACATGTGGTATGCAAATGTCAAAAGAATGATATACAGTGTTTAGGAGAAAAACGGACAGTAATTCCGGAGTTAGTTGAAACATCTAAATATATATATATGTATATATATAAGTATTGTAATTATATCATTGAGGAGGGATTTTTCAAACACTAATTTTAAGGCTCAACCTAGTGTTTGAAGTGGCAAGCGCATAATCCACCCATTTTAGTAATATTTGAAGCATCCTGCTTCACTCACTGAGCTATCTGAATTTCCATCCAGCATAATGAGTTGTGAGCATTTCTCAGAGAAGAAGGAGAATAACAAGCACCATTTGGGATTAGCGTTTACTTCAGATCGAAAGGGATTGCAGAGAGAAAGCCTTGTGCTTGAAAACACCTTTATATGCCTGTATAGGGGGCATACATCGTTGGTTGAAGGAGTTGGAGAAACCAGTCATATTATTTCCTTTTCTAATAAGCCAATGTCTTATGTTTATTCCTTCGGTTCTGAGTTTAACATGCGGCTTTAAGGTTTTGAAGTTTGAATGGCGATGGTGCTGTATTTACGGGATGGAGTTGTTAGACTCACGTCTAGCCTTCCTTCTCTTCCAAGCTGACGACCACTGGCTAGTAAGCCAGATGAAGTTTAGAAGTTCATCGAACGGGGATCGAACCCGGAACAGCGTAGCACTAATGAACCAATGTATAATAATAAAGATCATGCCTTCCAGTATAAAATAATAATGATTTGGCTAGAATTTTCGCATCGCTGGCTCAACGGTAGAATGCTCACCAACCATGCCTAAAGTGGTTTGGTGGTTCGATCCCTGGCTGACACACTCCTAAACCGCACTTAGGCGATTGTAAAGTCAGTAAAGGGGGAAGTTAGGGCGCGAGGCTAGCTACCCTGTCCTACTGAAACTCAAAAGCTCTATTCTGATACTGTATGTTCCACCTTGAACGTAAAGGAATACAACAAATGTGTGTTCTTTATTTCCCACGGCGAAATTTCTACTGGTGACTATGTTTAGCTTGTATTATAATGATTCTATTTGTGTCAGTTTAGCAACTGACTAACCTTGTAAACATTATTTGAAATAACGAAAGGTAGCAAAAGAATTTATCATGTTAACATTTAAGGTGACAGTGAATTCTGCAATGTATTATATCGCCATAATTTTACTAGGTTGCTGAGGTATCAGTTACCTTTTTAATATCTCTTTCTCTTATTTCGACTATTTCACATTTGTTTGAAGTCTGACCGCGAAATGATATCAGTTAGAGTACCGCTGGAAAACATTAGGAACTGCTGGACAGCTGTTTCGTCCTAGTTTGGGTCTCTTCACCAGCACCCTGGGACCCAGCTGAATGGCCCACAATTCGTGATTTTACATTTTTAAAATGTTATTTAATGCAGCCAAATTCAATTTTCTATTCAAATATTTCCATTGTGATAATTACAGAACAAGATTTAAGCAGGCAAATACGTGTTTTCAATAGGCCTTGCAATTATATAATACAACACTTGACACGGGCATTCAAAGTAAGATGGATCAGTAGATGTGAGTTAGTAGATAACAATAGAGATGGTCATCATCATAATAATAATAGCCGGAAGGCCGCGGGTTTGAGGACTGGTGGGTGGTGCGTACAGATGAAGGGTTTTAAGCTAGGACGAAACGGATGTCCAGTGCTCCTAACTGGTTTTCACTGGTCCTCTAACTGATATCAATCCATGGTCAATGTTAAAACTAATCACATCTCTATAAAATAACTCTTGGAAAGTAATGACATGCATAGTATCACTCAGTGCGTCGGTGGCATAGCGGTTAGGACGGTCGCCGACCATGAACATGGTCCGGGGTTCGATTCCCGGCTGGCACATTCCTTTATCTTGCTAAACCAGAACTAAAAGCATGTGAAGAGGAAAGGTTGGGCATGAGGCAGGTTAGCAACCCCATCCTGTAGTAATAAACACTGCTACAGAAACTTCAAGCCACTAGCTTGAAACCCTATGTTCCCCTGGGAACGTGAAGGAATAAAAAAAATAGATTCACTCAAGCATTTATATAATCTAGATGATCGTGAATGTGTAAGTAGAATGCAGATACTGGTAGGGGTAGGGGGCAGGGAATAACTAATGTCGCATAGTGATTACGTAATTCAATAATAATATATTGTGAAAATAAGATTAATATATGTACAACTGTAGCACAGAAATAAACTTAGCAGTACAAATAAAAATAATATCTACAGTTATCCGGTGTTACCTGATGTAGTAACTACTCTAGGTTGAGGTTCAGGGCCATGAAAGGGAGAGGAATTGAACAAACCTTTGCCTGAAAACAGAGATTCGGATGCTTAAAACATGTTCTCTAATTTAGTTTTTCTAAAGAGTGAAAAAATCCATTTGGCTGGTGCATTATTCGTACATTCCATGTATGAATTCACAGAAAGGCTGTTTAAATACTTCTTATTAGTAGGATAACATCATTTGTTAATTCGTATAGAAATATTACTGTGTGGAAACAAATTATGACTGGTGACGGTAGGACGCACCAAAGCTTAGCTCCTATTATCTTTACAAAGTGAATGTTTTTACGAGTTGATCACGGATTGATATCAGTTAGAGAACCTTTGAAAACCGGTACTGGAGTACTGGACAGCCAGCTGTTCCATCCTAGTGCTCGGAAACCATCGGCAGTACGCACCCACCACCAGGGTTCGAACCCACGACCTTCCGGTTACAAGGCAAGCTCGTATAATATTCAGCCACTTGGACCCGATTCAATGGCTAGTGCAGGAATTCTAACTTCTACCAATTCGTGATTTAGCGAGACCCCAACTAGCATGAAACAGGAGCTGTCCAGTACTCCCAGGTTTTCAATGGTTCTCTAACTGATATCAATCCGTGATCAACTCGTAAAAACATAACTAACGCTTACAAACCAAACTATAGAAAAGTGAATGTTTATTTATTTTGGTTGTAAAAATCTACCCTTCTACCAATATCAGTCATGCTCAGAGTAGTTTTAAGTATTTTTAGGAGGCTTTTTCCGGCTAAGTTAAACTTTAAGCATGGATGTATGTACCAATGGAGTGCAACCGCACCAGAGACCTTCAAACGCTCACTGAGCAAGTTAGTGAATGAAACTTGGCAAATAATATATTACAATCATGTTATTTTCTGAAAGATCTGGTAAGTTTCAGGTTAGCTTTGGGAAAGATTAAGTTAAGATTTAGGCTAAGATTAACCTAAACCTAACGGTCACGTTAATCTAATAAGGACAACATTAGGGTTGGTTCAAGTTAGATATTAGGGGAGTAGTTTAGGGATTAATGTCAGTAAAAAAAGTTTGAGCATTGTAGAATAGATCAAAATATAATTAGAGTTTATTAGTTTAAGAATGATTTCGTATTAGGGTTCGGGGTTAGGATTAGAAGATCTAGTTGAATGCGCGTTTAGAATTTAGTTACATTGAAAGTCAATCTGAACGAAGAATATTCTTTTCAATAATTTCTCTTCAGGTTCTTACAATCATAAAATATAATATTTGTTGTCGTTACAATAAAGGCCAGTTATGCGGCGGATACATTTTTAACGTAGAATAACAGATTAGTTATGGGGTGTCAAAATAAATAGTCGTATTTGTGTGACAAACGTGCTAGGCTGAATTCGATTACAAAATATTGTAAAATGGGAGACAATAGTGATTAATCATAATAGATTTGTAGAGTGTGGGGTAGGAAAATTGACAAGTCAGTTCAAGGTTATAAAGGGTGTCAGGTGAGTGAGTGGCTAGTACAAAGTGGTCTGTGTTAAACAGGAGATAGTAAGACTGCAATGAGAGGTTCATAATGAAATAACGAATATGTGAAATGAAACAGGTGGAGGCATATATTGAGAAGAGAGATAATATCACTAATAATAAGTCCGGATTGAATAAATGAAAAGTTCGATAGTATTAAGAGAATGTTCGCATGAAGGGCATAAATTATGACGAATAATAATATCAGTAATAATAATAATTGTAATTATAATATTTGTAATAATAAGCAGAGGAAAAAAACCAAGAGGGTTAAGGGGAAGGAGCACTCTTGGTGAGAAGAATCATCAATCCCATTTCGGCCACGTAGGAACAGCGTCTGGACGTTTTCGTTTTGGATACAAAGTTCCAGTTTAGTTGATCTTATTGCAACAACTTCAGCTATGTATAGGAGACGTAAGCGAACTGTACGTGATAACGAATTCGGAATTCGGTATATAAATCTGAAAGCTGTGTTGACATCGATATGGTGTCCACTATTGACCAAGTGTGACAGGACCGAGCTTTTTATGCACTTAATGTCCCCCCGCTGAACCAAGCTGGTAAATGTTCTCGAACCCGTAGACAAACCTGCCTAATCGTGCGCCCTATAAAACTTGAACCACAGGAACAGTTGAAATGGTGTATGCATGAAGAAGAGCTAAGCTTAGGTAAGACATCTTTGAGTTGCTGGGTGAACAGTGGACGGCTACTGAAGGATAGACACAGACGTGCAGAGTAGAAAGTCACACAAATACGATTATTTATTTATTTTACGCAAAATTGTGTCTGGCCATTACTGTAACGACAACAAATATTATATTTTATAATTGTAAGAACCTGAAGAGAAATTATTGAAAAGAATATTCTTCGTTGAGATTGACTTTTAATTCATAATATGGGAATATTCCACAATATCAAATCTTAGTTACATTATTCTGTTAACACTTCAATTCAAAAAGGGATGAGGGGCATTTTTATCACACATCAGAGAAAGGTGTACTGTGTAACAATTTCATACCGTTTTATCCATTATTTTCATGAATATGCGTATTTTGTAAGCAGAAAATCGCCATTATCGTGTGGTTAGTGCATTCAGGGTCTTTTTCTGTGTTGGTACTTGCTGGTGCTTAAAGTTTAACTTTGGCTTTTTTTTCTTGATAATACTGTTTAAATTTTATTTCGAAGTTTTGTATTTGTTTTCACTATTGTCAGAAGTTTATTTATACCTATTTTTTGTCTAGTAAAATGGTGATACTGTGAATATTTTTTGTTTGTGATCTGAAATTCTCAGATTTCAGCCAATCAGTCAAAAGGGATACATTTATTGTTATTATTATTATTATTAATACTCTCTTGGATTCTGAGTGTAACACAGGGGCTTCAACATAACATCTCCATTCCACTCTGTTCTCTGCAGTTCTTTTCAACTGGCTGCATGGTTTCTTATAAGTCTTTATCTCTTCCTCACACAACCTTCTCCATGTCACCTTCTCAGGTGCACCCAACTCGCTGTTCCCAATTTGGGTTCTACTTGAGCTGTGGTCTGTTTGGAGTATGATGTCTCTAGGTGGTCTCCTAAGCGTATGTCAAATAGAAAGAGATATAAGTACTATGTAGTAGAGGTTGAGTACAATAGATGCACGAGAGAAGTTGAACGTTAGAAACCAAAGAAGCTTGAATGCACCAGGGCACCTTGGAATGCTCATGACAAAAAAATGCTCTATCAAATTTCATGATATTCAACGGGATATTTGTTAAGTTTTAAGTTAGGTTTGGGAAAGATTAAGGTTAGAGTCAGGCTAGGGACAGGTCAGTGTTAGATTAACCCAACTAGAGGGATATAAGGGTTGGTTTGTAACAGATAATGTCTGGACTAGGGATAGAATAGAATATTAGATTTAAGATAAATTAGGATTAGCTTAAGGAAAGTTTCAGGTTAATGTTAAGGTTAGTGCGTCGGTGGCATAGCGGTTAGGACGCTCGCCGACCACGTACATGGTCCGGGGTTCGATCCACGGCCGACGCACTCCTTTACCTTGCTGAGCCAGAAATTATTCTGGTAGAGAGGAAAGGTTGGGCATGAGGCTAGCAACCCCATCCTGTAAAATAAACACTGCTACAGAAACTTCAAGCCAACTAGCTTGAAGCCCTATGTTCCACTGGGAACGTGAAGGAAAAAACAAAAATAATGTTAAGGTTAGAAGACCAAATTTACCTCCCAGTGCGTGAGTCTGCGCCTCTTCGCCGATGTGCGCTTAACATATGTGGAACGAGCTAACTGAAGTGATATCACTTTTGTACATTCTGTCCAAGGCTTCCTGCTGATTGCCTCCAAACATCTAATATCATCAAATCAATGTGCACCATGATTGCGAGCTACCTAGAATGGTGGCCACATTGTAAACCTGACTGACTGATAGAATTCAGTCTGCACCACGCAAAGGACTAGACGCATAACACTAGTTACTAGTGTCCAATCAAAGTATCTACTGCAGTTCTACAGGGGGTCAGTCGCGAGATCGAATAGCTAGCTCAGTGGTAACGTCTCTGACTGCAGCTCTCACTGAGTGATGCGGGTTCGAATCCCAGAAGGGACATGAGTTCCTTTAAGGCTGCAGATACGCCTTTATGATTGTTGAGTGACAACTAGTCTGAAACCTAGGTCAAGTAACGCTTCCTCCCGATTGCCTCCAACCAACTAATATCATCAGATTCTGTAAATACTGATTTTGTAACAAAAGTAGTTTCGTTTAAGTGTTAGCAAAGCCATCTGGTGCCTAACTATAATCCTATTTCAAAAGTCAATCGAAGTAGTGTCAATCTTTTCAGCTTACTGTAATTGACATACTAAGAAGTTGCATTGTGTCAATTCTTACTTTCTTGGAACATTATTTTCATGCTTATTACAAATTTCTGGTTGTGTAAAACAGGCAAAATATGTTTATCTTTCTGTATTTTAAACATCTACTTCGATTTATTTTGTTTTCTGATTTACCAACAACTATTTAGTTGTTAAGAATTTCATGTGGGTTCGCCAGAACAACTGTAGCATCACTTCAGAGTCAGTCAGCATGATAAATACCTAGCTACAAGAGTTTTTTGGTCTTACAATAGCCAGTACAATACATGCAAGCATGAAGAATGTTTTCAAGAAAATCTTCTTTTACATAGATACACTGCTTTACAATTATATAGTATCTCACAGAAATGAATACTCCCCCTAGAAGATTCATTAGATTACCGAATATAAAATGTTTTCTTCTATGCTACTTGAAAATTAAAATTAAAATGTAAGAATAGGGCTGCAATTCGAAATAATTACTGTATTTATGAATTGATTACGGATTGATATCAGTTAGAGAGTTACGTGGAGTTCTAGTGAGAAGTTGTGACCAGTGAAGTCCATCCAGATGTCACGTGTGAAGATGGATGTCCCACCGACGACATTGGTTGAGGTTGCGCTAAATCACGAATTGATAGAAGTTAGAATTTATGCGCTGGCCATTGAATCGGGTAAGGTCCCAGTGGCTGAATGGTATACGAGTTAGCTTGCCTTGTAACCGGAAGGTCGTGGGTTCGAACCTTGGTGGTGGGTGCATACTGTCGATGATTCCCAAGCACTAGGATGAAACAGCTTGCTGTCCAGTACTCCAGTGCTGGTTTTCAATGGTTCTCTAACTGATATCAATCCGTGATCAACTCGTTTAAAAAACAAAATTAATCCTTACAAACCAAACTACAGAAAATAATTACTGTACTCTATAGTAGTTTATTCTCTTGATGAATTTGTTTGCTTTCTACTTTCTTGAATTAACATTAAATTAAATTTACGCCGATGAGGAGATGACATGGTATATGATATCAAGAGTTTATAGGATTTGCTTCTGACGGTTGCAATGGGGAAGTCAATAAAGATAGAATAACCTTCCTTTGGGTAATAAATTTTCTAAAAAGTAGAATCGTCTACAACATTACCTTATCTGAAGTGTGGTAAAACAACTTGAGTTTTAAAATAGTGATTAATGAACTAAGAATATTCTTCATCCATAAATTCATCTTCAGGTGCCACATTTATATGACAGCAATAATTAAGGGACTATTATTGTTAACAACATTAATGCTGTTTTAAACTACTATTAATAAGTAGTGTCAACAGATGACACTGCAGAAGCAACATCAGTAAGAGAGGGAGATAGATGATAAGCCGTAATATAAAATCAACTAAACTGACTGAATATCAGATAAATTAAGGGAGGTTCAACAGCAGGCCAGGGAAGCGTAAGTGGCTGACTAGATCTGTTTCTTTTAATACACACAGTCCCGATTGATTTAAGCAGATCACAATGACCTCTTCTGTCTGGAGTATTCGGTATCGAGAGGCCTTTGCTAATTTATACGATACCCAGTGGATGATAGAGAAAGACTCTTCAATGCTAGCTAGCTAGGTAGCCAGCTAGCTTTGTGATCTGTTGGGACGAGGTGATCTAATTGACATAGAAATGTTGATGGTTTTAACAACACTTTTATTTGTCCATACTGGTTGATGTCTTCAGGCACGAAATCTTGGGTTCCTAGAGCAACGGCTGGTATAACCGGTTCTACAGGCTGTTGAATTGATAAATACAATAAGAGATGACTAGTCTGGGTACTTTATCTGTCAATTTTGGAATCACAGTAGGTTTGCATTAACTTTCTTTGAATCGATTTTGTCCACTTGTTGGTTAATATTTCACTTGATATATCCCCTCTGAATTGTAGTCATATATGTATAGGCTTGTTGGCAACAGGTGCTGAAGAATTCTTCCCTACTCTCTTGGCAATGTGTTTACTGATGAGCTAACTCTTGAGGGGGGTGGGGGTAACTGTTTGTTCAGAAGACATTTCATGTACAACCTCTAGTCCGTCTTCAATCGTGTCTTCTGAACAACTAACTCTAATTCTATAGCTGAAGGTCTCTACCAAATTTCTCTTATGCTGGAAGGGGAAGAAATCTGTGGAAATGTGTAAATCGACAGGTCGAAGTACTTTTCCTTACGCAAATTTCTTTTTGTGCTACTGTGTGGTCTTCCTGTCATTAGGACGCTTATAAAAGCCATTTTACTTTTGGGATTATTTTTCACACTTGAATTTGATACCTCAATATACTTCATTGAACTGAGATATTATTGCTTTCCTGTTTCACAAAGAATGGACGAATCATACATATACTGGCAAGACAATGAAAATATTCTTATGAGGTTGCTAAAAAGGACAATTTACTGGTTAGCTAGAAAATTCTGAATTTATTTTCGGTATAAACACAGAGACGTAAAGTGTTTAAATTCAATGAAGTACATTTTCATCAGTCTTCTTGACTTCCTTCACTTCTGATTTAATAGACTTATTCAATCTTTAATGAAATAAATAGAAGTCTAAAGGATCAGCATAGTTAACAAATGTATTCGTGTTGATAAGTTTTACTGTTAGTCAGTTTTCCCTGTATGATAAAGTCAGAATTTTAAAATTCTTCGTTTTTTCAGCCATTTTTCATGAATAGCATGTGTAAATAATGTGTAAAATTAGGTCGTTCGTCGGTGGCACAGCGATAGGACCACGCATGTGGACTGGGGTCGGATCCCCGACCAACTCACTCCTTTAACTCGTTAAGCCAGCAGTAAGACTGGCAAAAAAAGAAGGTTTGGCATGAGACTAGCGACGCCACTCCGTAGAAATAAACACCCCTGTCACCGAAACTTCAAGCCTCTAGCTTGAAACCCTTTGTTCTACTGGGAACTTCAAGGAACTAAAAAGAGCTGTAATTTGTTCAAGTCTCTGCCAGATTATTTTCTCTTAAAAGTTTTCTAAGAACGACACTTAAATGTACTTCGAAGACTCTTCAGCCTTTATATCATTCATATAAAGGGCTTAGGTTACAAAAATATCCAAACAATTAATCGTACATTAGAAAACTTCAGAACTCGATCCTGTTTTGATATGATCCAGTGTTCTTTATTCTGGTGTTTGTTGTTTACTTAATTTAATGTGTAAGCTACTACTATCTGAACGTAGAGAATTAAATTATAATTAATTATAATTATTATAAATTATAATCTGGACGTAGAGAAGGCACTTCATAACACTAAAAGGCTGATCAACCGAAATTCTTTTATATCTACATTCTGTGATATAAAATAATGGTAATCAGTATAAATTTCAAGATGTTATAATGTGTAATCTACGAGCTTAGAAATTTTAGTTTCAGTTGGTCAAAGATTTTCAGAATAGCTGGTCATCGTATCAAGTAGCACGAAACTAAGCTCCAAGGCTTCTTGTCGATTGCCTCAAACCACCTACCATTAACAATTCAAAGTGCACCATGATGGCAAACTATCTAGAATGGTGGCCACATTGCAAACCTGACTGACTGACTGATAGAATTCAGACTGCACTAAACAAATGAATGGACACATCATACTAGTAACTAGTGACCAATGAAAATACCTTCCCCAGGTCGACAAAAGTATTTATTTAGATAGGGTCAGTTTCTTGTTAATTGTACAACATTGAGGTTAAGTATGGAATTGAATACGTTTCTTGGTTTTTTTTATAAGCGTTTTTCAGAAAGGAGTGTTTTGCTGTTTAAGTAGTCTGACTGAGCACAGAAGTACAGCATTTCGAGTTGCCACATTCCATGTAGAACACAAAGGAAGGCAAAATAGAGGGGAAACGAGATTCGATAGAACGGTAATAATTAGAAGTGTACGGGAGAAAGAATAGTAACAGTAGGTTTTAATGAATATGACAGATGGCAAAGAGTGAATGCATCTGAGCCACTGAGAACGATTTCGAGTCATATAACCGTATGTCTCCAGCCTTCATTGATTCTTACCATCCCTAGGACTCCAAAGCAAGAGGCCTATACCTCTCTACTTGACCTAAACTTACTATCAAAGATTTCATAGACTGATAATAAGTTTTAGTTTGGCCACCAATAGCAGCTCTTTACCAACCTGGTGCTATTTCAGCTAGCACTACCTGTCGAAGAAGGTGATGGCCAGGCATACGTCACACTCACCCTAGTAATCTCAATAGATGTAGCTTGACAAATTAATCGATTGACTTTTCCTCCTTGCCTAACAATCGACGCCCAACTTCAGTATTACTCACCCTATTATACCACCTAACATGGGAAACAGAATTCATACATCTCTTATATCTTATTTAAGTAGTTTATGCAATTTAATTTAAAGTGGAGTTGTGCCGTTATAAGACACAAGAAAAATATGGTTTATTCATAATTTACGTTAATAAACAGACTGTCTCAGACCCTATTATTTTTATGTGTAAAACTTGGGCACTGTGGTAGTAAGTTATTCCATATTAATTTGTTTATTAGATATATTACAACACAGTGAAACAGTATTATTTACTGGATGACACAGTTTCAAACAAAATTTATTGTTCATAATCATATCAATTGTAATCATATGGCTTCGAAACTTGAGTCTTATAGTTTTCTTTGTCCTCTCCTATTTGTCGTAGGGGTAGTAAAAGTAATGATAATAGTGATAATGACAATAATAATGATAATAATAGTAATAATAATGACGACATGCATGTCAAACATGTGCAAGACAGCACCAACAATAAGGAATCTAAATCGTCAGCAGTAATGCCATACAAGGAATGAACTTCGGAAGCCACCTTACGCAGAATTCTTCACAAGGCAGAAATAAAAGTGGCTGGCATTCAAACCAACCACAAAGTCAATTAGAAAAAGCTTTGTCGGTTAAAGGATCCTTCCAGTGGAGCCTTTAAAACGAAACAATTTAGTTGATCTAAAACCATGCCTGCAATGACTGTCCGGTCAAATACATAGGTCAGACTAGTAGAACAGGGGCAGTCAGTCATACTAGCTGAACATATAAACCTAGCAAAATCTAGATTAGTTGACCAGAATAAGATAAGAAATCTAGAGAAGAATTCAGCTATGGCACTCACCACATGCAATTACACACAACCATACAATAGGATGGATGGAATAAGATGACAGTTTTAAAATCTAATGTCACAGCTGGGTGGAGGGAGAGATTGATAACAACGGAAGCTTTGTTTATCGAATCAACACTTGTCCAGCTGGACATCTGGAAAATTCTGCTACCCCTACAACGACGACAAATAGGAGAAAACAAAGAAAACTATAAAACTCAAGTTTCAAAGTCGTGTGATTCTTCGAAACCTCGTCATCCAGTAAATAATACTGTTTCTTTACTGTGTGATACATCTAATAAACAAACCTCAGACCCTATTGAGTTATACTGTTAACTTCGTTACTAAAACGAATCTACTAAACTGATGGAAATTTTGATAAAATTTTCAGGATGAGGAGTAACAAGACCACCGTCTGTGGTATATCCTAATATGATGACATTTTTGTGTCACTGTGAATGCACCTTTGTTTATTAGGCAATTATCATGTATACCATTAGCGCATACGTTTTGATGTATTTATTTATTTTTATTTTGATTTACAGCTTGATTCCACACAGTACTTTTGGTAGAAGTATGGAATTTTCAGCATGGATATCGGTAGCCCAAATTCAGGCCGACCATAGATATCGGGTGTGCGCCGGCAGGGGATCGAACCTCGGACCATGTGCATGGTCGGCGAGAGTCCTAACCACTATGCCACCGACGCACAATGACAGAGAGAGAGTTTAAACATCTCACACATGGAGTTTCAACATTACTGGTCTAAGCTCATGACTTCTAACCAGTAGGTTGCGGGTTCAAATTCCACTCCGCCTATTAAGGTTTAGATAGTCAGGTAGTATCATCATTCATTATGCAATAGGCATGCTTCGTACTTATTTAGAGGGGTCAGTTGAATAACCAAGTCATCAAGTGGATGAATACTTTGGAAAAAAGTGAGTGATATGTGCATAATCGTCTAGAATAATCTTAATAGATTACATGAGGAGTGACTATGTAGTGGTTTATTTAATTTAACTTAGACTTTCCCACTGACTGATTAAACTGGAGTGCCTGGTCTCTGTTGAAATGTCGGTTCCAGATACCCATTGAACAAGAGGTGATTCTCGTGACCCAGTTGGTCTAGTGGAAAAAGGCTTTGGGCTGTTTGAAACAATAGGTGTTGACTTCCAGCCTCAGTGGGAACATCATCACTCACTGGAGAAAGCAGGTACATCCAGCTGACAGTTCTCAGATGAGATGAAATGCCCATCCTCGATTCCAGTAAATATATGCTGGTTACTTTAAATTAAAAACCTCCAGGTAAAACTGACGAAAAGACATTTTAACATAGTGTTTTGTGTATATACAAACAATGAGATATTCTAGCCTGCATGAAACCAACAAGGTTATTATTACACGAGTATTTTTCTGAGTAGATTTCACCTTTCGATTATAACTTGATACCTTGGAATTATATTAAAATTTCTATAGTTTGGTTTGTAAGGGTTAGTTATGTTTTTACAAACCAAACTATAGAAAATTAATCTGATGCTCGATAGTGACTTATTATAGGATGGAGTTTCCTGGAGTTCTAGCGAGAAGTCGTGACCAAAGAGGTCCATTCAGATGTCACGCATGAGAATGGATGTCCCACCAATGACATTGGTTGGTACCAGTCACGCTAAATCACAAATTGGTAGAAGTTAGAATTCATGCACTGGTCATTGAATCGGGTGGGGTCCCAGTGGCTGAATGGTATACGAGTTAGCTTGGCGTGTAACCGGAAGGTGGTGGGTTCGAATCCTTGTGGTAGGTGGGTACTGGCGATGATTCCCAAGTACTAGAAGGAAACAGCTTGCTGTCCAGTACTCCAGTGCCGGTTTTCAACGGTTCTTTAACTGATTTTTATTAAAAGTTCGTTTTGAACTCTTCTCCATTATTTCAAGATCTGAGATCTGATATTGAGTTAACAAAGGAATTGTATAACAAATCCAGTGTTAGTGTCCTGTTTTGAAATAAGAACACATTTCACTTCTTTAAGTGTTTTATGTACATTTAAGTAGTTTAAAAGTAGTGTTTTATTTATGTATGAAACATTTTTTCCTTTGTTTATTATTATCATTATTATTATTTCCTTTAATTCCTAGAAGAACATAGGGCTTCAGCCGAGCGTCTCCACTGCGTTCGGTTCTCTGCTAGAGTCTTCACCTGGCTCCAAGTCTGTCCACATGCTTTCATCTCCTCTTCACATCACCTCCTCCAAGTCACCCTTGCACTGACGACCAACTCACTGCTTCCCTTTCCGATTCCACTGGAGCAATGGCTTGTCCAGTGATGTCACTTGATGGTTTTCTCAGAGTAAGGCCAACTCACCTCCATTTCTGCCTGCGTATTTGTTGCACAATCGGTTCCCGCTGTTTTGGTTTGCTCCCACAGGTCCCTATTGCTGATCTTTTCTGGCCATCTCTTCTTGAGCGAAGTATTGAGCGAAGGCAGCTGTTGATGAGGGTCTGTAGTTTGTTTGAGATGCTCTTCATGACGCACCAAGTCTTTGATCCATAAAGAAGCACTGACTGATTTCACATTGGAGTTGAAAATCCGGATCTTATTTTTGATGCTGAGTTCTGTTGACCTCCACACAGACTTGAGAGTAATGAAAGCTTGCCTTGCTTTCCCGATCCTCGCTTTGATATCCTCATCAGTTCCGCCTGTTGTTGAAATGTTTTCCCTTTGTACCCTTTTCAAATTCAATAGCTTATCGAATAATAATCTCTATAAGTCAGCAAATTATTATAATTTAAAAAAATTTTTATGTTCAGATTGAAGATAAAAAGAAACAAATTTTGGTTTAACGGCTTATAATTGTCCCTGGTAGATTTACACCGACCCCTTCCAATTTTGTTTCTTATGTCAACACAGATGAATCATTGTTGTAAGGGATTGTGAAATAATCAATCGATCAATGGATCAATCAAACAATCAATACCAAGCACCTCGGGAACATTTTATCCCATTGCCAATCTAATTCTGTGTTTAGCTTACAATTGCAGTTTTTTCTGACCAATAGCCAACCTTTTTTACTTGTAGAAAAAATCAATAATGTCAATCTATTATACATCTTGTTAAAACAAATTAACAAATCAAGTTTCTCTGATCCTTGGCCTTTTTCAACCCACCCACCAACCCTCCGCTTTTTCTTTTTTTTTCTCTTATCCTAAAAGGCCAACATGGTCACATCTTTAAAAAATATTACTTACTTAACGGAATAGTTTGGCCTAGATTTGGTTTTGTTTGTCACAGAATTTTTTACATTATGATAAGCTTTGCAGATTCCTGTGCATTCCTTTATACTACTTTTTGGGATTAGTTAAATCTCATATGAGGGATAAGCGTAAATACCTCAATTCTGTGCAAAAGTTATTTAGGTTATTTAGGAATAAAATATCCTGAGAGAAAAATACAGTCCTTTTTTGCGCTATGAGTGAATGACACCGTACACGAAATCGCGAAATCGTAGGCTGTTGAATTCTATGAGTCAGTTAAGTTTGCAGTCTAGCCACCTTCAAGGTGTACTTTGAATTGTTGATATTAGGTGGTTGGAGGCGATCAGCGAGAAGCCATTGACCTTGATTTTGTGCTAGTTGGCACTTCCCCTGGTCAGGATGATGTCTCTGGAACCTCGAAGAAACGCATGTCTCCTCTGAGATTCGAAACCGTGTCACCCAGTGAGTGCTGCAGTCAGAGATGGTACCACTGAGTTACTGAGGCTCACGTACTGTTTTGGATGCTGTGATTGGACACTAGTAACTAGTGCAATGTGTCTTATCCTTTGTTTGGTGCCCTGTCCTATTTTATTATTTATTGTTCCCTTGGGTTCCTCGCCTTGTTGATTCTCGATTTGACATCCTCGTCCGTTCGTCCTCCTGTAGTTGAGACAATGCTCCCTAGATAAGTGAATGAAGTAACCTCTTTCAAATCCCTCCCGTTGATGGTGATTAGCGCTGGATGTTGCTGTTGTTGTTGTTGTCGTTGGTTGGTTATTTTCATAACCTCCGTCTTGTCTATGTTCGCCTGGAGTCAGTCCTGTCTTTGCTGCCCGCTTCTCCGACCAGTTTGTCGGTTTTTGCTTGTAAGTCTTCGATTTTGTGTGGCATCAAACATAAATCATCCACGCGCGAAATCCAGGTCTTCTAGATTCTTCACGTCAGTCCAGGATATCCCTGTCTTCTCGTTTCCCACTGTCTGACGCATAATCCAGTCCACCACAATTAGGAATATCATTGGTGATAATAAGCACCCTTGTCTGACTCCTGTGTTTACTCCAAACGCCTCGCTGAGTTTTCCGTTGTGGATCACTTGACATGTGCCGTTGTCGTACAGCTGTTGAATAAGGTTGATGAATATTTGGGGTGCGCAGTAGTACTCGAGTAGTTTCCAAATTACTTCGCGGTCAACGCTGTCGAAGGCCTTCTCAAAGTCTATGAAGTTGAGGTAGAGATTTGATTGCCATTCCATGCTTTGTTCGATGATAATGCGTAGAGTTGCAATTTGGTCAGAACATGATTTGCCTTTCCTGAATCTAGCTTGTTCTGGTCGGAGTTCTGTATTCAGTGCGTCCTTTATTCTCTCGAGGATGATGCGACTCAGGATTTTACTTGGTGTCGACAGGAGCATGATTCCTCGCCAGTTCTTGCAGAGTCCTAGGTTGCACGTCTTTGGTAGTTTCACTAGGTAACCTTTCCTCCAGTCAGTAGGCACCTTTCCTTCTTTCCAGATGTTTTGCAATGATGGAGTCAGCATATCTGCTGTCGTTCCTGGGTCCGCTTTCAGTGCTTCCGGGGGTATTCCATCTGGTCCAGCTGCTTTTCCAGCTTTCAGAAGCTTGATTGCATTCATAACTTCAGCTGTCGTTGGAGGATTGGTGTCAACTTGCAGTTGTGTGCGTGCTGTTGTTGGTATTACTGGACGGGTTGTAGGTGGTGGTCGGTTCAAGAGTCCTTTGAAGTGGTCCGCCCATTGTTTAATCTGTCTTTCTTCTTTGATAATTGGGTTCCCTTGACTGTCTTTTATAGGTTTCACTTGCGTTGATCCCTTCCCGGATACAAACTTGGTTTTCTGATATAGTGTCCTCAGGTCCCTTTTGCCTGCTGCCTTCTCAGCTTCAGTAGCCAGGTTGTCGTAGAACTGTCTTTTGTCCTTCCTGGCACTCTTCTTCACTTCTTTGTCCAGTGCTGTGTAAGTTGAGCTCAGCATCTCTTTCTCTTGTCCATCTTTGCATTGAATCATTTTTTCTTTCACCTTTCTCCTCTCCTCTATTAGCTTCCAAGTGTCCGTTGAGAGCCATTCCTTGTCTTGTTTCTTCTTTCTTCCTAAAACCGTTGAACACGTTTCGTTGAAAATCACCTTCAGAGAGTTCCAATGGTCTTCCACGGATGATTCCTCAGTGGTGCCACGAAGCGTTTCCTGCTTTGCTCTGACAGTTGCAGTGAAAATGTCCCTTGTGGTTGTGCCCTTCAGTTTTTGCGTGTTGAACTTGCATTGTGGCCTATCCCCAGCTATCCTCGAGGCTTACAGCTTCACCTTGAAAGTCCCTTGTACTAGATAGTGGTCTGAACCCACATCTGCTCCTCTCCTCGATCTTGTGTCCAGTAGGCTCCATCTCCACTTCCTTGAGATTGAAATGAAGTCTATCTGGTTTTTGGTGTGTCCATCTGGTGAAATCCATGTTGCCTTGTGTATATCCCTGTGTTTGAACACACCGCCACCAATCATCAAATCATTGAAGGCGCAGAAGTCTGAGAAGAGTTCACCATTTTCGTTCATTTCACCGAGGGCCTCACGATCCATGGTGAGTTCTCTTCCTGTATTGTCTCCTCCCAGTTTCGCATTCATGTCACCCATCAGGATTTTGATATCGCTCTTTGGGACGTTGTCCATTAATGTTTGTAGTTGACTGTAGAAATCCTCCTTCTTCTCTTTTTCTGAGATGTTTTTAGGCGCGTAGCATTGAATGATTGTAACCTTTTTTCCTTTTGAGTTGAATCTGGCTGTCATTATCCTGGGGGAGGAGATTGGTTCCCACTGCATGAGAGCTTTAGCCGCTGTTGGTGACATCGTGATGTCTACTCCCTCGGTGTGCTCGTGATTGTCCTCTGGGTGACCGGAGTAGATTATTGTCTCTCCACTTGATAGTTGGCACCTTCCGCATCCGTTCCATCTGCTCTCGCAGATTCCCAACACTTCTATTTTATATCTCCTCATTTCTGCGGCTATCTGAGCAGCCTTCCCAGCTTCGTACATTGTACGAACATTCCACGTCCCCATCCTTATTTTCGCTTTCATCGAAAGAAGGCACATCGGCTGACTGGCTTCCCGAAGGCTTTCACCAGCCTGCGTCATTTCACTTCCCCGATTCCAGCGAAAGATAAGGTTATTGTTTGTATTTTTTAGAATTTTGAATATATTTGTGCGTTGAATTTTTTGTAGCAATTTGGTTAAGTTTTGGGGGTGGAGTTGCTAGCACCACGCCCCAACCCTCCCTCTTTATCCGGGCTTGGGACCGGCTAGAATACTAGTGACCTAGTAATCTAGGCGAGGTTAAAGGAGTGCGTCGGCCGGGGATCGAACCCCGGACCATGTGCATGGTCAGCGAGCGTCCTAACCGCTATACCACCGACGCACAAAGGATAGTTTAATGTCTGGTAAAATAAGTACTACCTCCGATTGTTAATAGAAAGCCGGAGGATTATATATACGCCATATGAACAAAATAGTATTTGATTGTATGGAGGATTTCATCATGAGCTTACATCAGTTAGAGAATCACTGGAAAACCTGGGAGTACTGAACAACTGTTTCGTCCTAGTTTGGGACTCTTCGTCAAGACGCACCCACTGGGTTTCTAACCCAGGACATTCTGATCACAAGGCGAGTTCGTAGACCATTGAGCCACTGGGATCCACTCCAATGGCCCATGAATTCTAACTTCTGCCAATTCACGAAGTAGCACGACTATTTCGCAATGTCTTCTTCGATGAGTTACTGCCTCATCTTCAAATTGCTGTACCCTACTGGTCACAGCTTCCCACTAGAACCCCAGTCGTGAATAGGCAGAAGTTAGAATTCATGGGCCGTTGGAGTGGGTCCCAGTGGCTCAATGGTCTACGAACTCGCCTTGTGATCAGAATGTCCTGGGTTAGAAACCCAGTGGGTGCGTCTTGACGAAGAGTCCCAAACTAGGACGAAACAGTTGTTCAGTACTCCCAGGTTTTCCAGTGATTCTCTAACTGATGTAAGCTCATGATGAAATCCTTCATACAATCAGACTAAAGCCCTACAAAACCAATACTTTAAATCAGTATGTCTTGTAAAACCGATATGCTTACGTAACAATGAGTAACCAGTCAATCAAACTTTGTTTCTGATGAGAAACTGTGAATAAGATGAACTCTACAAGGATTAATCCGCGGTTTATTTAATTTTATTTCCTTAGTTACAAAGAAACCTGCCTGACGTAAATTGTTGGATGGTGACTAGCAGCGGAATCCAGGATGCTCATTTCGTCCTATTTGGGACTCGTCATCTGGATGTGCTTGCTTTCGTCAATTAGTGAATGAAAGTGTTCATACTGAGCCTGGGACCCAGCACCCATTGTTTCAAATGCCAAAGCGTTATCTACTAGAACACTTAGGCCACAGGGGCTGACGAGTCCTTTCTAGTCACCAGCAACCAATTTACTTCAGACTGAATAATCAGAAATCGTCAAAGCATTTGCAAAGAAGCCTACATATCAACAGAGTTCGAACATTTTCTTTGGGTTGTAAGTCAGACATAGGGCTTCAATACAAAATCCCATTTCGTCGTGTTCCCTGCCGTATACACTTATCTGGTTCCACGATTGCCCCTAAGCTTTCATCTCTTCTTCACACAATCTCATCAATGTCATCCACGGACACTCCAAACTCGCCATCTCTCCTTGTGGGCCTGGTGTTCAATGTCACCCGATGGTTTCCTCAGAGTGCGTCCAATCTGTCTCCATTTTCTTCGGAATTTTTGTCAAGCAATAGGCTCTTGATTGGTTTATTCGTTGCCATAGGTTATTGCTGCTATTTCTCCCTGGCCTGCCATTTAATCTTCAGTATGGAGCCAAATAAGGCAGCTGTTCAAAAAAGTCTGAAACCACCTGCTGGGAATGACTTCCGGAACGCGTGTACCCATATAGAAGAAGTGGCTGACTTAACAATAGTGTTGAAAATCCGAATTTTGCTGCTTATTCCTAGTGAAGTAGATTTCCAAAATGATTTCAGATGAATGATGGTCTCCTTTGCTTTTCCAATTCTGGTTTTGATATCCTTATCCAAGCCGAGGCTTGTAGCTGGAAAGACAGTGCCTAGATAAGTGGAAAAAGTGATGTCTTTTAAATTTATTCCTCTGACAGCGACTGACACTTGTTGTTGCTGGTTGGTTGGTTATCTTCATCACCTCCGTCTTCTGTGTCTTCACTGGGACAGAGTCTTAAATAGGACGAAATGCGCATCCTGGATTCCACTGCTAGTCACCATCCACCAATTAACTTTCAAGAACAAATATATTTGTCGGGTAGAGAGCCAGGAAATAAATTAAAGCTCTTATTATTACTATTATTCCTTTGGGTTCAGAGTGGAACATAGAGGCTTCAACAACACATCTCAACTTTTTTCTATTCTTTGCTGTCCTCTAGAGCTGGATTCACGATTGTCCATAATCTCTTATCTCCTCCTCACTCAAACAGTCTCATCCATGTCAAACTCGCATTGATGACCCACCCGTCGTTTCCCATTTAGATTCCAGTGGAGTGATGACCTGCTTTGTGCATGATGTCATTCAACCGTCTCCTCAAAGTATGACCGATCAGTCCATCTCCATTTTCTCCTACATATTTGTTGAACGATCGGCTCTCACATATTGGTTTATTCCCAGCCAGCCAGAGTTTCTTCTTGCCAACTCTTTCACGCCGGCTATCTGATCTTCAGTATGGAGCTAGCCAGCGAAGTGGGCAGCTGTTGAAAAAAAGTCTTTAACTTGTTGGAAATAGTTTTAGTGCAAGCCTCTGACCCGTATAGAATTAGTGACTGATTGACTGACTTCACAGTTGTGTTCAACAGAATCCGAGTCCTATTGTTTATGCTGATTGGCTGAGTGCAGTGCAGAAGATTTCCAAAGTGGTTTCAGGTTGATGAAGGCGTGCGTATTTTGCCTTTCTGATTCTGGCTGGCTGGCTGGCTGACTTAGACATATTCATTCGTCCAGGTTGTCTGTGGTTGAAACCGTGCTTACTAACTAAATAAATGAGTGAAATAACCTCTGTCAAATCTCTCCCGCTGATAGTGATTGGTTATCTGCATCACCTCCGTTTTCTCTATGTTCACTTGCAGTCCTATCTTCGCTGCACTGCTTCCTTCTTCTGCCAGTCTGTTGGTTTTTCCCTGCCTGCAAGTATTCGACTCTGTGTTATCCTTCAACTGTATATTCGTTCTTGTTTTGTTCAAATTAATGTCGAATGACCACTTGCAGTGATGTAATGATGCGTTTGTGTGGAACTGAAGAATCTCCATAACCGGTAATGATATATATATCTTTGATTTAAACCAACAGGTGTTATATTGACAAGAACAATGTATGTCAACATCATTTATCGTTCTAATAAATTGTTAGCAAGTTCTTTTTTTTTCATCATTAGAAGATATTGTTTAACATAACTTTATCCAGCTTTTTCCACCAACTAACTAAATGTTTATGACTTGTGTTCTTTTATTTTTCTGCTAAGCAAAAGAAGAACATCATTAGAAGAGGACATATCTCTTTTTTATTTTTTCAGTTGGTGTACATTTGTTGATTAACTCCAAACAGATGTCTGTTTAGGGTATTCCATGTAAGAAGCGCGCTATACAAAAGACGTCATGTATAACATAAACTGTATAGCATGAAATTATTGCCACTTATGCAATATACTTCACATATTGACTAAAGTGAGGCCGTTTTTTGTTGTAGTCATCTTGACAAGTAAATAGTGTGTAGTTAAAGTCTGGCTATCTACTAGAAGTAACAGCAAAGAGAAGTGCCTTGTCGAGTGATCATTTTCGATAGCTTTGAAGGAATAATCTTGAAGGGAATGCACAGGTGGAGACTAAGAAACAGAAGTTTTAAATTATTCCTCGTATTACGTAATTTGTTTTTTGGCACATGTATTTACGAATGTTTATTTACAGGATTTCATAATGAGCTGACATCAGTTAGAAAGCCACTGGAAACTCATCTGGAACTACTGGACAGCTAGCTGTTTCGTCAGCCTTGTTTGGTACTCCTCATCAGTGTGCTATCACCGCCAGGGTTTGAATACAGGACCTTCTTATTGCAAGGCGAGCTAGTTCGTAGACCATTAAGCAGCCTTCTGGGACCCGATACAATTGTCAGTCCATGAATTCCAACTTCTGACGAAACCAGAAGGTCCTAAGCTCCAGCCACCGGTGGTTGTGTACCAGTGAATAATCCCAGACTAGGATGAAACAGCTGACTGTCCAGTACTCCCTGGTCTTCCAATAATTCTCTAGCCGATGTCAGCTCATGATGAAATCTTGTAACCAATCAACTAAATCCATACAAACCAATACTTGAATACCAGTGTTTAGGTGGTTCCTTGAATTTTTCGTTGAATGAAGAGATGATTTTACAGGTTTTGAAAATGATTAGTCAATTTGAAAAAAATTTTCTTTACTATTACATTTGCTTTCCATATACTGGACGTTTTGTGACAGGGATCTGAGCTTAACTTCTTATACAACTTGTAATGATATATAGCTTTCCAAGTAAAGCAATAGTTACTACTGATTAATTGAGGTGAGTAAGTTGTACGCTAATCACATCAACTAGTGGTACTTGCTATCGTGATCGAAGAGATCAGTACACCGGATGTCAACTTCTCCCATTTGCAGCCGACCTCATCAATCGTGTACCTAGTTTGACTCCACCCAGAGGACAAAACCATTGAATTTGTTGCACTACCGGTTGATGAGCACGGTATACAGCCACTCATTTTCAATTATTCAGTAGAATACAGTTTTATGTATTTATGCTTGCTTTCTTTCAGGGATCAAGCAGATCATGTAGTGAGTCGGTGACACAGTAGTGGAATGCTCGTCAACCATGCCTCATATGGTCCGGGGTTTGATCTTTGGCCGACAAGGTACTCCTTTACCTCGCTAAGGCCAATAGTAAGAATGGTAAAGAGGGAATATTGAGCATGAGGCTGTCTACTAACCCCCATCTGGTAAATATAAACACCCCTGCTACCGAAACTTCATGCCTCTAGCTTGAAGCCCTATATTTCACTGGGAACTTAAAAGAATAAAATAAGCATATCGCATGTTGTGATTGAAATAATTTAAGTTTATAAAGGAAACTCTGGTGAAATGTCACTTCGATGAACTGTGAATATTTCAAACTATTAATTAATTTGCAAACTGCGATTTCATCCAAGCCTTCTAGTCTGAAATAAAGTCAACAAATTGATTTTTTACAGGATTTCATCATGAGTTGACATTGGCTAGAGAACCATTGGAAAACCTGGCAGTACTGGATGGCTGTTTCGTCCTAGTTTAGGACTCTTCATCGGTACTCACCCACCGGGGTTCGAACCCAGGACGTCCTGGTTACAAGGCAAGCTAGCTCGTAGAACCCCAGGTAACTACCTACCTGAATAGGGCAGGTCACTAGTGAGAAGTCGTGACCAGTAGGGTGCAGCAGGTCGGGTGTGAGGACAAATACTCACCAACGATGGAATTGGCCAGCGGTTGCGCTATGTCGTGAATTGGCAGAAGTTAGAATTCATGGGCCTTTGGATCGGGTCCCAGTGGCTTAATGGTCTACGAGCTAGCTTGCCTTGTAGCCGGGACGTCCTGGGTTCGAACCCCGGTGGGTGAGTACTGATGAAGAGTCCTAAACTAGGACGAAACAGCTGTCCAGTACTCCTAGGTTTTCCAATGGTTCTCTAGCCAATGCCAGCTCATGATGAAATCCTGTAACCAGTCAAATCCCTACAAAGCAACACTTAAAGTAGATTTTTGTCCTCTAACTTACCATCAGAGATTTGTTGGTTTTAGGCTTTGAGAATTGTAGTAGTCACCATTACATAGTTTTATTATTTAAATCCCGAGAGCGAAATGAAAATATGTATCCATCTTATCAGTGTAAAATACTCAAAGACAGTCCTACCGATTATAGATAGACTATAAGCATGTATTTAACGATTATAGATACAACCGACTTGCTAATTATAAATTACTGACATTAATATCTCACAAACTTGGTACATTATGGAAACGAAGAGATGCGTCACACAAAATCCCATAGTTTGCTCGAGCGCTAGTATACTTCACCGACCAGTCGCCCAGACCAAAGTAGGTGGTTTTCTGAAGAAGCCATCTTCCCCGAGCCTTTTTACTTGAAACCTGATCCACAAGGCGGTGTAGCAGCGTCAGGGGCTGAGTTTTCATTGTTTCAGGTTGTCGAAATAGTTTCACACACTATTCGATTAGTTCGGATTCTGAATTCCATGTAAACCATATGTTAAGAATACAGTTCTCCAGGCCCCCACCCCTAAAAGAGACTCACATGCACCAGACGTTCGCATCCTCTCTGTCACTTGTGTGACGAACACTTCAGCCACGCGAAGGCAGTAGACAGGACTTATCTGTAAGTGGCTATAAACGGCTGACCACATGAGAGTATTTCTAGAGTAAGACCACAGTCTAGCCACTCCCGTCCATACCAGGTTGTTTATGCGGGTGGCTAACGGTGTATCCTTTTAACCGAGTTAATTTTCTCAAATTCTCGTCACGTCAACACATCCTAGATTTGTCTGTCTAATATACTCATTTAAACGGTGCATGCCGAATAACAGGTAAATCTTTTCTACCTACAGTTTTAATGAAATCAAAACATGTGTTTCAGCGAAGAGGCTCTTCTCAGAGAACTCATTTTCTTTACCCATACAATCGCATTCATTTATAGTTCTTCATGGATGAGGATTGTAGGTTGTCACAGAGATAGTTGTTAATATTGGTCAGTGCATACTGTCCATTGGATGACAGTCTAGGGGAGATGGCTAAACCCTGATTCCAAACCTCCAACGACTGGCGTATGAAGCTCACTGGAGCTCACCGGCAGACGTATGGACAAAGGGCTTGTTGGATGTCCTGGATGTCTGGCCCCATTCAAAAAGGCGTATGAACCGAACTCCGGTCACCGGCTGCCAATGGATAGTGGACTCCGTACTCCACTCCTACTGCCTTGTAGGTCACACTTGGTTGTGTAAAGGCTAGAGCTGCACTCTCAAACAAAAGGCCGAGCGATTCTGGGGACACCACTCGTACCAAATTCCCATGAAACTTCATGAACTCTCTTAATTGGATAACCCTGTCGCAAAACGTTGCGTCAGATCGCCGCTCCTGGGCAGCGATGATTCGAGATGTTCATGAAGCCGGCTCATCCTCCCGTAGGAGATAGCCGAAGTAAAGTAAAGTAAGTAAGTAAGTGCATACGAGGAGATGAACAAGTGTATTGGAGTTAAGATAAGATAAGATGAATAATTTAGTGTACGAGTTATAAACAGGATGCATATAGGAACGAAAGAAAACATGGAGTTACTTAAGAGTTCTACAAAAAAATACGAAAGTTATGGGAAGCTAGAAAAATAAACAAACAAAAATCATGTTAGTAGAAATCAACAGAGTTGTTACTATGTTAGTAGAAGTGGTTCAATAATTTACTTTTTTTATGCACAGCTTAGGTTTTTCTACCTGAATATATCTAGGGCTTTAGCAATGCAGAGGGCATGAACGCCTATTGCCTTTGACAGTTTGTTCTTCACTTTGTAGATTACTTTGAAGGAGGAGGCGTTTATTCAGATGAAATAACCAGTGCTGACAAGGTGTACGATTATTGAACTACTTACACAGCCACTAATACCTTTCTGAAACCACGTGGGGTAGGGTTGTTGAATCCTTTTAGACAGAAAATGCGCTGAACAATCAGTGTAACTGGTTTCACAGAAACAAGTAAACTGATATATACATATAGAAGTGGACAGCTGAGAGACCCTGTCCTTAAGACTTCTGCAGACTAACGGCCGACTGGAGAAGAATGTTCTTCACATATATGCAGAAATTCTTCTCTTAAGAATGCCTCAGGTTAAGCCTTCCTAGAAATCCTGATTCATGTAAAGGTTCGTTTTTTGGAACAAGTAGTGTTTCATACCTCTGATATTCTAGTCAATGAAATTTGGTGAGTGTTCATTTTGGATGAAGGTTTATTTCAGAGGATCTAATTCTGCCTTTAAGGCATCAGGACTATAGATGCTTCAGAACCGATGCATCAATGTGTTTTGTTCCCATTAATATCTGGATGGGTATATTATTAATGAATTGAAAAGTATCTACAGTTTTGTATATACTTCGCATTTGATTGGACACTAGCAACTAGTGTGATGTGTCTAGTCCTCTCTTTGGTGCAGAGTGAATTCTATCAGTCAGTCAGGTTTGCAATGTGCCACCATTCTAGGTAGCTCGCCATCATGGTACACATTGATTTGATGATATTAGATAGTTGGAGGCAATCGGCATGAAGCCTTAGACCCAAGGTTACATGCTAGCTGGCACTCGTCGGCAAGGTGTATCTGCAACCTTGAAGGAACTCATGTCCCTTCTGAGATTCGAACCCGCATCACCCAGTGAGAGCTGCAATCAGAGACGTTGTCACTGAGCTATTCGGGCTTGCGATTGACCTCCTGTGGGACTGCAGTGGGTAGTTTGATTGGACACTAGTAACTAGTGTGACGTGTTTCTGCAACCTTGCTGACGAGTGCCAATTAGCACGAAACCTAGGTCAAGAAAGGCTTCCTGCCGATTGCCTCTAACTGTCTAATACTTTGCACTGGATGCACGGAACTACTATACCAACTGATATGTACATGTTTGTCATGAAAGTTTAAAATTCTCACCTACTACAAATTTCACTACTGGTTGAGTCATATAATTCTTTAACAAGTTTTATGTTTATAAACGTTGGAAATTTTGTCAGCTTTCACCATTTAAACAATTTCAAATCGAACTGCGCTGAAAAGAATTTGTTCTTGTGCAGTATATGTATAAATCATTGCTGAACAGCAATTTAGTAAATCAAATCAATGTGATGTAACACTGTATGCTTACTTACTTACTTACTTATACTTCCCACAACATCTATGCCTCATTTTTCTATATAAGAAAAAAACAAACAAATTCATTATATCACACTGTCCCAGTGGAAATGTCAGAGTTGTTTAGCCAAGAATTGAATTATCTTTCAGGGATGATGATAATAATAATAAGTGAGGCATTGAAATATAATTTTCAGATTTGTGCATTGCGTTTTTTTATTGTTTTGGCAAGAGTAATTTGTTCCAGTGTATCACTGAGAGACAAATTCGAGGCATATTCTTCTTTCTCAACTATTAAGCAATGTAGGAAGTTATCAGTAAACTCATTTGAACACAAATTCACGAAGAGGAAAGGAAATTTGTGGTAGATGAGCTGTTTGACTATTATTTGCTAGAAGAACTCAGATATTATGATTGTTGTATGTCAATTTCTTTGACTGGACAATAGTAACGAGAGTGATGTGCTATTCCCTTCTTTGGTGCAGACTGAAATCTATCAGTCAGTCAGGTTTGCAATGTGGCCACTATTCTAGGTAGCTCACCATCACGGTGTACATTGATTTGATGGTATTGGATGGTTGGAGGCAATCGGCAGGAAGCCTTTACCGACTCAGGTTTCTTTCCAACTGGCACTCACCAGTCAGAAATGCATATCAGTAACCTCGAAGGAACTCATGTCCCTTCTGTTTCATATGACTACGTATTCTTTGACATTAACCTCTCTCCCCTTTGATATAGTGTAACTTTGCTTGTCTCTTGTTCATACGATTTGACTTGAATTCATCACATTGTTACTCAACTTATTAGTTACTTGTCATCGTGTATATCCCCTGTCTTTGTCCAGTAAATTTTTTGCCATTGTATCTGAGCCTTTAATTTTTGACTAGTTGGAGGCTTTCATCATGAGGTGACATCAGTTAGAGAACCATTGGAAAACCTGCAGGTAGTACTAGACATCAAGCTATTTCGTCAGCGTAGTTTGGGACTCTCCATCAGTACGCATCCACCGCCAGGGTTCGAAACCACGACCCTCTGGTTACAAGGTGAGCGAGCTAGTAGACCATTAATCCACTTGGACCCAGTCCAGTGGCCAGCCCATGAATTCTAACGTCTACAAATTCACGGCATAGCGCGACCACTTCGCAATATCTTCTTCGATGAGTTACTGCCTCACCTTCAACCTGCTACACTGTACTGGTCATGGTTTCCTACTAGAACCCCAGTTAACTGCTGGAATAAATAGTTGACTGTCCAGTACTCCCTGCAGGTTTTCCAGTGGTTCTCTAACAGCTGTCAGCTCATGATGAAATCCTCCAACGAATCAAACAAAATCCCTACAACAAGACAATACCTGAAAATTGATCTGATGCTCACTAGCAACCGGCACTATTCAGCTATCATGTTGATGAAAATAAAACGTCGAAAGAGTTTACGCTACTATGTTTCTCCTCCTGCTTCTTCTTCTTCTTCTTTGCTTCCTTCTCCACTGTTGAGTTCGTCTCCAACTGAATTCAACCTCAACTCAGTTGCTTTTGTTGTTTTTCTTTTTGGTCATTATAATTCGAAGCATTTATTTGCTTGCATTATAATCAACAGGATCTGAATCGTTTAAGTGTTCTTGTTTTGTTTAGAAAAAAATTGTGGGATGTTTTTCTCTTCTTTATCCTGCCTTCTTGTTTTGTTTTTTGATGTCAATATGATGACTAAAATTACAGGGACAGCAGCAACAACAACAACATCAAGTAAACAGCATTTTTGTTGTTTGGATGCACAATTAATGTTGTTGAAAGAAGAAATGTATTGCTCATACGTACACGCGTATAGAGGTTGTTTATGTGTCATACAATGTCTTTTCTCATATATAGATGTATACGACTATTTGTTTATTTAAGCATATTCATAAAACTGTTTATTTTTGAAACTATAAATATAAATATGTCAAAATGTACATTTGACACTTAACAATCATCATTTAGTTTTCATACATTTACTAACAAAACCACACCCAGTTTAAAAACAAACTGGTGATACTACATGACTACTGTCCATACTATCCATAGTAAGTAAAACAGGAATCGACAAACTAATTTCGGTTCAATTGTACAAAACTAATCCTTACAAACCAAATATAGAAAATTAATCTAATGCTCACTAGTGAATTGCTGCAGGATAGAGTTTCCTGAAGTTCTAGTGAGAAGTCTGTCTGTCTGTTTTCGACATAGAATTTTGCACATATGTGCGGCAGTTCAAGTCGCCACGATCTATGTAGCACGCAAAGCAAGAGAAGGAAGTAGAAGAAATGCATAATAATATAGACAGTAAACAGAGGTGTGAGACAAAGGAGTAGTAATAGCGAAGAACAAAACAGTTTCATCGGAAATCATAACTCACAAGGAGTGGATGCATCTGCGCCACTGAGAACGATTTTGAGCCATGTCACCAATTGTTTCCAACCATTTGTTTTTACCATCCCGAGGACCCCAACCAGGAAGTCTACATCTTCCTACGTGGCTTAGATTAATTGTTGTGGATTTCATTGATTGGTGCCATGTTTTGGTTTGACCGCCGCTAGCTCTTTTCCAGCCTGACCCTATATCAGCTAACATTGCCCGTCGGGGAAGGCGATGACTAGGCATACGTAACACATGTCCTAACCATCTCAGTCGAAGTAATTTCACAGTCTCGTCGATTGATTTCCCCGCCTTACCTAGCACTCGACGCCTAACCTCAATATTGCTCACCTTATTATACCACTTCACACGGGAGATAGAACGCAGACACCTATGACCGAAGACAGCTAATCTTTTCATGTCTTCTGCTCTCAATGGCCAGGTCTCACAGCCATAAAGGAGGACGGAGCGGACTGTTGAGCAGTACACACGCCCTTTGGTCGATAGTCGGATATCGCGTCTACGCCAGAGACGGCGAAAACTGGCGAATGCGAACCTAGCCCTCTGTATTCGTTCTGAAATTTCGTCTGAGATCAACCCGTTTGGGCTGAGAAGTGGTGACTAATGAGTTTCAACCAGTCAAGCGTGAGGATGGATGTCCAACCGATGACATTGGTTGGTGCCAGTCACGCTAAATCACGATTTGATAGAAGTAGGAATTCATGAACTGGTCATTGAATTGTGTCCCAGTGGCTGAGTGGTATATGATCTTGCCTTGTGACCGGAATGTCCTCTGTTAAAACTCTGTCGGTGGGTGTTTACTAGCGATGATTCCCAAGCACTAGGATGAAACAGCTTGCTGTCCAGTACTCCAGTGCCGATTTCCAATGTGGTTCTCTAACTGATATCAATCCGTGATCAACTCGTTGAAAAAACAAAACTATTCCTTACAAACCAACTATAGACAATTATGCCATTGTTTATCAATGCACTCTTACCCTGTCGTAGTCAAATAGGAGGATGTTCTTTAACTCTATCGGATGAAAAATACGCATCAAACGACCTATATTATCTCGCTTCACATGAGCGAGTGAATTTGTAGATTCACATAGAAGCGATCAAATGAGATAGTTTATCTTTAAAGTTGTTGAAAAACACTAGGTGATCGATATATAAACAGTCTACGTGGAATTACCAGTAGACAAACATTTATGTTTGCGTACCCATTAATCAAAAACCAAGGCTGATAATGTCTCTTGCAACTAGAATCCGAAGAATCTGAAGCCCTCAATCAGTAGATGAAGCGATCACTCTTTTGAAGGAGAAACTACCTGAGAACGCAATAAGTCCACAAACAGCGAACATCATCTCATCTCTCTGCCGAAGAAGATGTTACTCATGCGTGTGGAGTTCTCGCTGACAATTTTACTCAGGGATACATTTTCATGGCAAAGTTCAACAAAATTCACATACTTTCTTAAAAAGTAATTTGGTTTCTTTTATAAATGTCTTCAACATTTTCTAAAAACACTCTTCAGTATCTCTAAAGATAAACTATCTCATTTGATCACTGTTACGTGAAACTAATTTCTGAAAAGCAGATTTCATCTAACCAGAGTCACTGTTGAGTGAAAATTGATCTCAGAAGTGGAGAAAAATCGTCAAAAGAGCCTTTTTCTCGGCACAAGGTATTACTAAATTAAAGGGACTCACTGTAGAACAAAGTAAAGTAATCAAGCTTTACCTCGGTCGATCGGTCGGCTTTCGACATAGAACTTTGCACATATGTGCGGCAGTTCAAGTCGCCACACTCCCTCCATGTAGTACATAAAGCAAGAGAAGAAAGTAGAAGAAATGCATATTAGAGACAGTAAACAGAGGTGTGAGACAAAGGAATAGTAATGACGAAAAACAAAACAGTTTAATTGGAAATCTTAAGTCACAAGGAGTGGATGCATCTCCGCCACTGAGAACGATTTTGAGCCATGTCACCAATTGTTTCCAACCATTTGTTTTTACCATCCCGAGGACCCCAACCAGGAAGTCTACATCTTCCTACGTGGCTTAGATTAATTGTTGTGGATTTCATTGATTGGTGCCATGTTTTGGTTTGACCGCCGCTAGCTCTTTTCCAGCCTGACCCTATATCAGCTAACATTGCCCGTCGGGGAAGGCGATGACTAGGCATACGTAACACATGTCCTAACCATCTCAGTCGAAGTAATTTCACAGTCTCGTCGATTGATTTCCCCGCCTTACCTAGCACTCGACGCCTAACCTCAATATTGCTCACCTTATTATACCACTTCACACGGGAGATAGAACGCAGACACCTATGACCGAAGACAGCTAATCTTTTCATGTCTTCTGCTCTCAATGGCCAGGTCTCACAGCCATAAAGGAGGACGGAGCGGACTGTTGAGCAGTACACACGCCCTTTGGTCGATAGTCGGATATCGCGTCTACGCCAGAGACGGCGAAAACTGGCGAATGCGAACCTAGCCCTCTGTATTCGTTCTGAAATTTCGTCTGAGATCAACCCGTTTGGGCTGAGAAGTGGTGACTAATGAGTTTCAACCAGTCAAGCGTGAGGATGGATGTCCAACCGATGACATTGGTTGGTGCCAGTCACGCTAAATCACGATTTGATAGAAGTAGGAATTCATGAACTGGTCATTGAATTGTGTCCCAGTGGCTGAGTGGTATATGATCTTGCCTTGTGACCGGAATGTCCTCTGTTAAAACTCTGTCGGTGGGTGTTTACTAGCGATGATTCCCAAGCACTAGGATGAAACAGCTTGCTGTCCAGTACTCCAGTGCCGATTTCCAATGTGGTTCTCTAACTGATATCAATCCGTGATCAACTCGTTGAAAAAACAAAACTATTCCTTACAAACCAACTATAGACAATTATGCCATTGTTTATCAATGCACTCTTACCCTGTCGTAGTCAAATAGGAGGATGTTCTTTAACTCTATCGGATGAAAAATACGCATCAAACGACCTATATTATCTCGCTTCACATGAGCGAGTGAATTTGTAGATTCACATAGAAGCGATCAAATGAGATAGTTTATCTTTAAAGTTGTTGAAAAACACTAGGTGATCGATATATAAACAGTCTACGTGGAATTACCAGTAGACAAACATTTATGTTTGCGTACCCATTAATCAAAAACCAAGGCTGATAATGTCTCTTGCAACTAGAATCCGAAGAATCTGAAGCCCTCAATCAGTAGATGAAGCGATCACTCTTTTGAAGGAGAAACTACCTGAGAACGCAATAAGTCCACAAACAGCGAACATCATCTCATCTCTCTGCCGAAGAAGATGTTACTCATGCGTGTGGAGTTCTCGCTGACAATTTTACTCAGGGATACATTTTCATGGCAAAGTTCAACAAAATTCACATACTTTCTTAAAAAGTAATTTGGTTTCTTTTATAAATGTCTTCGACATTTTCTAAAAACACTCTTCAGTATCTCTAAAGATAAACTATCTCATTTGATCACTGTTACGTGAAACTAATTTCTGAAAAGCAGATTTCATCTAACCAGAGTCACTGTTGAGTGAAAATTGATCTCAGAAGTGGAGAAAAATCGTCAAAAGAGCCTTTTTCTCGGCACAAGGTATTACTAAATTAAAGGGACTCACTGTAGAACAAAGTAAAGTAATCAAGCTTTACCTCGGTCGATCGGTCGGCTTTCGACATAGAACTTTGCACATATGTGCGGCAGTTCAAGTCGCCACACTCCCTCCATGTAGTACATAAAGCAAGAGAAGAAAGTAGAAGAAATGCATATTAGAGACAGTAAACAGAGGTGTGAGACAAAGGAATAGTAATGACGAAAAACAAAACAGTTTAATTGGAAATCTTAAGTCACAAGGAGTGGATGCATCTCCGCCACTGAGAACGATTTTGAGCCATGTCACCAATTGTTTCCAACCATTTGTTTTTACCATCCCGAGGACCCCAACCAGGAAGTCTACATCTTCCTACGTGGCTTAGATTAATTGTTGTGGATTTCATTGATTGGTGCCATGTTTTGGTTTGACCGCCGCTAGCTCTTTTCCAGCCTGACCCTATATCAGCTAACATTGCCCGTCGGGGAAGGCGATGACTAGGCATACGTAACACATGTCCTAACCATCTCAGTCGAAGTAATTTCACAGTCTCGTCGATTGATTTCCCCGCCTTACCTAGCACTCGACGCCTAACCTCAATATTGCTCACCTTATTATACCACTTCACACGGGAGATAGAACGCAGACACCTATGATCAAAGACAGCTAATCTTTTCATGTCTTCCACTCTCAATGGCCAGGTCTCACAGCCATAAAGGAGGACGGAGCGGACTGTTGAGCAGTACACACGCCCTTTGGTCGATAGTCGGATATCGCGTCTACGCCAGAGACGGCGAAAACTGGCGAATGCGAACCTAGCCCTCTGTATTCGTTCTGAAATTTCGTCTGAGATCAACCCGTTTGGGCTGAGAAGTGGTGACTAATGAGTTTCAACCAGTCAAGCGTGAGGATGGATGTCCAACCGATGACATTGGTTGGTGCCAGTCACGCTAAATCACGATTTGATAGAAGTAGGAATTCATGAACTGGTCATTGAATTGTGTCCCAGTGGCTGAGTGGTATATGATCTTGCCTTGTGACCGGAATGTCCTCTGTTAAAACTCTGTCGGTGGGTGTTTACTAGCGATGATTCCCAAGCACTAGGATGAAACAGCTTGCTGTCCAGTACTCCAGTGCCGATTTCCAATGTGGTTCTCTAACTGATATCAATCCGTGATCAACTCGTTGAAAAAACAAAACTATTCCTTACAAACCAACTATAGACAATTATGCCATTGTTTATCAATGCACTCTTACCCTGTCGTAGTCAAATAGGAGGATGTTCTTTAACTCTATCGGATGAAAAATACGCATCAAACGACCTATATTATCTCGCTTCACATGAGCGAGTGAATTTGTAGATTCACATAGAAGCGATCAAATGAGATAGTTTATCTTTAAAGTTGTTGAAAAACACTAGGTGATCGATATATAAACAGTCTACGTGGAATTACCAGTAGACAAACATTTATGTTTGCGTACCCATTAATCAAAAACCAAGGCTGATAATGTCTCTTGCAACTAGAATCCGAAGAATCTGAAGCCCTCAATCAGTAGATGAAGCGATCACTCTTTTGAAGGAGAAACTACCTGAGAACGCAATAAGTCCACAAACAGCGAACATCATCTCATCTCTCTGCCGAAGAAGATGTTACTCATGCGTGTGGAGTTCTCGCTGACAATTTTACTCAGGGATACATTTTCATGGCAAAGTTCAACAAAATTCACATACTTTCTTAAAAAGTAATTTGGTTTCTTTTATAAATGTCTTCAACATTTTCTAAAAACACTCTTCAGTATCTCTAAAGATAAACTATCTCATTTGATCACTGTTACGTGAAACTAATTTCTGAAAAGCAGATTTCATCTAACCAGAGTCACTGTTGAGTGAAAATTGATCTCAGAAGTGGAGAAAAATCGTCAAAAGAGCCTTTTTCTCGGCACAAGGTATTACTAAATTAAAGGGACTCACTGTAGAACAAAGTAAAGTAATCAAGCTTTACCTCGGTCGATCGGTCGGCTTTCGACATAGAACTTTGCACATATGTGCGGCAGTTCAAGTCGCCACACTCCCTCCATGTAGTACATAAAGCAAGAGAAGAAAGTAGAAGAAATGCATATTAGAGACAGTAAACAGAGGTGTGAGACAAAGGAATAGTAATGACGAAAAACAAAACAGTTTAATTGGAAATCTTAAGTCACAAGGAGTGGATGCATCTCCGCCACTGAGAACGATTTTGAGCCATGTCACCAATTGTTTCCAACCATTGGTTTTTACCGTCCCGAGGACCCCAACTAGGAAGTCTACATCTTCCTACGTGGCTTGGACTAACTGTTGTGGATTTCATTGACTGATGCCTTGTTTTCGAATGACCGCCGCTAGCTCCTTTCCAGCCTGACCCTATATCAGCTAACATTGCCGGTCGGTCGAGGAAGGTGATGACTAGGCATACGTAACACATGTCCTAACCATCTCAGTCGATGTAATTTCACAGTCTCGTCGATTGATTTCCCCTCCTTACCTAGCACTCGACGCCTAATCTCAATATTGCTCACCTTATTATACCACTTCACACGGGAGATAGAACGCAGACACCTATGATCAAAGACAGCTAATCTTTTCATGTCTTCCACTCTCAATGGCCAGGTCTCACAGCCATAAAGGAGGACGGAGCGGACTGATGAGCAGTACACACGCCCTTTGGTCGATAGTCGGATATCGCGTCTACGCCAGAGACGGCGAAAACTGGCGAATGCGAACCTAGCCCTCTGTATTCGTTCTGAAATTTCGTCTGAGATCAACCCGTTTGGGCTGAGAAGTGGTGACTAATGAGTTTCAACCAGTCAAGCGTGAGGATGGATGTCCAACCGATGACATTGGTTGGTGCCAGTCACGCTAAATCACGATTTGATAGAAGTAGGAATTCATGAACTGGTCATTGAATTGTGTCCCAGTGGCTGAGTGGTATATGATCTTGCCTTGTGACCGGAATGTCCTCTGTTAAAACTCTGTCGGTGGGTGTTTACTAGCGATGATTCCCAAGCACTAGGATGAAACAGCTTGCTGTCCAGTACTCCAGTGCCGATTTCCAATGTGGTTCTCTAACTGATATCAATCCGTGATCAACTCGTTGAAAAAACAAAACTATTCCTTACAAACCAACTATAGACAATTATGCCATTGTTTATCAATGCACTCTTACCCTGTCGTAGTCAAATAGGAGGATGTTCTTTAACTCTATCGGATGAAAAATACGCATCAAACGACCTATATTATCTCGCTTCACATGAGCGAGTGAATTTGTAGATTCACATAGAAGCGATCAAATGAGATAGTTTATCTTTAAAGTTGTTGAAAAACACTAGGTGATCGATATATAAACAGTCTACGTGGAATTACCAGTAGACAAACATTTATGTTTGCGTACCCATTAATCAAAAACCAAGGCTGATAATGTCTCTTGCAACTAGAATCCGAAGAATCTGAAGCCCTCAATCAGTAGATGAAGCGATCACTCTTTTGAAGGAGAAACTACCTGAGAACGCAATAAGTCCACAAACAGCGAACATCATCTCATCTCTCTGCCGAAGAAGATGTTACTCATGCGTGTGGAGTTCTCGCTGACAATTTTACTCAGGGATACATTTTCATGGCAAAGTTCAACAAAATTCACATACTTTCTTAAAAAGTAATTTGGTTTCTTTTATAAATGTCTTCAACATTTTCTAAAAACACTCTTCAGTATCTCTAAAGATAAACTATCTCATTTGATCACTGTTACGTGAAACTAATTTCTGAAAAGCAGATTTCATCTAACCAGAGTCACTGTTGAGTGAAAATTGATCTCAGAAGTGGAGAAAAATCGTCAAAAGAGCCTTTTTCTCGGCACAAGGTATTACTAAATTAAAGGGACTCACTGTAGAACAAAGTAAAGTAATCAAGCTTTACCTCGGTCGATCGGTCGGCTTTCGACATAGAACTTTGCACATATGTGCGGCAGTTCAAGTCGCCACACTCCCTCCATGTAGTACATAAAGCAAGAGAAGAAAGTAGAAGAAATGCATATTAGAGACAGTAAACAGAGGTGTGAGACAAAGGAATAGTAATGACGAAAAACAAAACAGTTTAATTGGAAATCTTAAGTCACAAGGAGTGGATGCATCTCCGCCACTGAGAACGATTTTGAGCCATGTCACCAATTGTTTCCAACCATTGGTTTTTACCGTCCCGAGGACCCCAACTAGGAAGTCTACATCTTCCTACGTGGCTTGGACTAACTGTTGTGGATTTCATTGACTGATGCCTTGTTTTCGAATGACCGCCGCTAGCTCCTTTCCAGCCTGACCCTATATCAGCTAACATTGCCGGTCGGTCGAGGAAGGTGATGACTAGGCATACGTAACACATGTCCTAACCATCTCAGTCGAAGTAATTTCACAGTCTCGTCGATTGATTTCCCCTCTTTACCTAGCACTCGACGCCTAATCTCAATATTGCTCACCTTATTATACCACTTCACACGGGAGATAGAACGCAGACACCTATGATCAAAGACAGCTAATCTTTTCATGTCTTCCACTCTCAATGGCCAGGTCTCACAGCCATAAAGGAGGACGGAGCGGACTGTTGAGCAGTACACACGCCCTTTGGTCGATAGTCGGATATCGCGTCTACGCCAGAGACGGCGAAAACTGGCGAATGCGAACCTAGCCCTCTGTATTCGTTCTGAAATTTCGTCTGAGATCAACCCGTTTGGGCTGAGAAGTGGTGACTAATGAGTTTCAACCAGTCAAGCGTGAGGATGGATGTCCAACCGATGACATTGGTTGGTGCCAGTCACGCTAAATCACGATTTGATAGAAGTAGGAATTCATGAACTGGTCATTGAATTGTGTCCCAGTGGCTGAGTGGTATATGATCTTGCCTTGTGACCGGAATGTCCTCTGTTAAAACTCTGTCGGTGGGTGTTTACTAGCGATGATTCCCAAGCACTAGGATGAAACAGCTTGCTGTCCAGTACTCCAGTGCCGATTTCCAATGTGGTTCTCTAACTGATATCAATCCGTGATCAACTCGTTGAAAAAACAAAACTATTCCTTACAAACCAACTATAGACAATTATGCCATTGTTTATCAATGCACTCTTACCCTGTCGTAGTCAAATAGGAGGATGTTCTTTAACTCTATCGGATGAAAAATACGCATCAAACGACCTATATTATCTCGCTTCACATGAGCGAGTGAATTTGTAGATTCACATAGAAGCGATCAAATGAGATAGTTTATCTTTAAAGTTGTTGAAAAACACTAGGTGATCGATATATAAACAGTCTACGTGGAATTACCAGTAGACAAACATTTATGTTTGCGTACCCATTAATCAAAAACCAAGGCTGATAATGTCTCTTGCAACTAGAATCCGAAGAATCTGAAGCCCTCAATCAGTAGATGAAGCGATCACTCTTTTGAAGGAGAAACTACCTGAGAACGCAATAAGTCCACAAACAGCGAACATCATCTCATCTCTCTGCCGAAGAAGATGTTACTCATGCGTGTGGAGTTCTCGCTGACAATTTTACTCAGGGATACATTTTCATGGCAAAGTTCAACAAAATTCACATACTTTCTTAAAAAGTAATTTGGTTTCTTTTATAAATGTCTTCAACATTTTCTAAAAACACTCTTCAGTATCTCTAAAGATAAACTATCTCATTTGATCACTGTTACGTGAAACTAATTTCTGAAAAGCAGATTTCATCTAACCAGAGTCACTGTTGAGTGAAAATTGATCTCAGAAGTGGAGAAAAATCGTCAAAAGAGCCTTTTTCTCGGCACAAGGTATTACTAAATTAAAGGGACTCACTGTAGAACAAAGTAAAGTAATCAAGCTTTACCTCGGTCGATCGGTCGGCTTTCGACATAGAACTTTGCACATATGTGCGGCAGTTCAAGTCGCCACACTCCCTCCATGTAGTACATAAAGCAAGAGAAGAAAGTAGAAGAAATGCATATTAGAGACAGTAAACAGAGGTGTGAGACAAAGGAATAGTAATGACGAAAAACAAAACAGTTTAATTGGAAATCTTAAGTCACAAGGAGTGGATGCATCTCCGCCACTGAGAACGATTTTGAGCCATGTCACCAATTGTTTCCAACCATTGGTTTTTACCGTCCCGAGGACCCCAACTAGGAAGTCTACATCTTCCTACGTGGCTTGGACTAACTGTTGTGGATTTCATTGACTGATGCCTTGTTTTCGAATGACCGCCGCTAGCTCCTTTCCAGCCTGACCCTATATCAGCTAACATTGCCGGTCGGTCGAGGAAGGTGATGACTAGGCATACGTAACACATGTCCTAACCATCTCAGTCGAAGTAATTTCACAGTCTCGTCGATTGATTTCCCCTCTTTACCTAGCACTCGACGCCTAATCTCAATATTGCTCACCTTATTATACCACTTCACACGGGAGATAGAACGCAGACACCTATGATCAAAGACAGCTAATCTTTTCATGTCTTCCACTCTCAATGGCCAGGTCTCACAGCCATAAAGGAGGACGGAGCGGACTGTTGAGCAGTACACCCGCCCTTTGGTCAATAGTCTGATATCACGTCTGCGCCAGAGACGGCGTAAACTGGTATATGCGAAACTGTCCAAACTTCAAAGATTATATTATACAACCTCAATAGCCTTACAGTCATATGTGTGCATGTGTAACATTTGAAACAGTTCTGCATCTACTCACACTAGTAATCGCTCTAAACTAATAACTGTAAGTTAGTCTGGTGCTCACCAGTAAGTGGCTACAGGACGAAGTTCACTGGAGGTGTTTCTGGTGAGAAGTTGTGACCACTGTGGGGAGGGGGTCCACACGGTTGGGTGTGCGGATAAATACTCGTCGGTGACATAGGCTGGTGCCAGTCGCGTGAATTAATAGAAGTTATAATTCATTGTCTGATCACTGAATTGAGTCCTAGCGACTGAATGGTCTACCAGCTTGACATGTAACAGGAAGCTTCTGGGTTCGAACCCTGCTAGGTGGATACTTCCAATGGGACCCATACTAGAACCAAACAGTAATTTGACTTCTTTTTTTATTAACACAATCAGATATACTACTTAAAACAACAAGGCATTTACAATTCTGTGCTAATTTCTCAATAGTTTTATAAGGTGAACAAAATATTTTTTTGCGAACTAACTTGCATTGCTCCACCTCCCTGACGCTTAAATGGCTACTTTAGTAACGATATTTTTTCATATAAAACATGTCATAATGTTTAGGTATTTTGTCACCACATTCGCATCTCTCTATTCATCATTCAATCGCCACACACTGAACAACACATCACTCACTCACTCCATTTACTATTCATAACACTTCAGTTGTTTATTTGTTTTTTCTCATAATTCATCGCCAAACCAATGGAAAACTTAACTTATTCTTCATTCACAACTTGACCTATATTTCAAATACAACTGCGTTTATTTGTTTATTCATTCATTTAACTTCAAGCTTTTGTTTGTATTTATCAACATTTGTATGTTTGACTTTATTTTTTAAAGTGGGTCATTTTAAAAAAAACACTTCAAGTTTGCAATTATCTAATTATTGTTTATTTTAACACTGTGTTTAAGTCATTAGTTTTTTTAAAAGAAAAGACATTGAAACATTTGTTTATCAGCAATAAATAACATAGGGATATAGATTAGGCATTTTGTTAATTTATAAAATAACATTTTATAGAAAATGTTGAAGACATTAATGGAATCAAGAAACGGTCATTTATATTTTTTTGTTGAACAAAAGAGTGTGTGAATTTTGTCGGACTTTGTCATGAACTACACGAATCCCAAAGTAAAGTTGCAGATATAATAGAGAAGATTTGTAGCTCAGGTGGATGATTTTGGTGTGGTTGTGTTCTCTGAGCTGGATGGTTTGGTTGCGAAGCTTTCATTGCTCTACTGAGCAACATCTTCAGCGCATACTTCGATGTGAAGTGAGCTTTTAGAATTCTCTATGAGTTTATTAGTCATCTCTTCTAGTAACCTTGAACGTGATTGGTTGTTTTCGTGTGACATTTCATCCCCTAGTTTGCTTGTCTCGGTTCTGGCTGTTTCTTTGGTCTGAATGTCGTTAGTCATTCCTTCTGCTAACCTTGAATGTGATTGGTTGTTTTTGTGTGACTTCTCACTTTCTAGTTCACTTGTTTTGGTGTTGACTGTTTCCTTGACCTGAAGTTTGACTTTGTTTTTGTGTGAATTTCTTCGTATGGATTGGTATATTTTGTCAATCTTTATGTGTCTATTGATTGCTGATTCATTTGACTACCAGGCCTCTAGGAATTCTCTGGCATTTTTGCAGTTCACTTTGTCTAAGATTTGAACATTGTCCCAGCCGAATTGGTGCCCGTGGTTGTCTGCATGTAGTGATATGAGGCAGTGTATGTCGTGTCTTTTGACAGCTAGTTTGTGTTCGTGTATGCGAAGACGAAGAGGGCGTCCACTTTGACCAATGTAATGTTTGTCGCAGTCGTTGCAACTTATCTTGTAGATGACGTTAGTTTTGTCTTCTTTTGCCGTTGAGTCCTTTGGTTTACATAGATTTGAGTAAAGTGACTTTGTTGGTTTATGAGCGACATCGATTCCAAAAGGTTTGAATAGTCTTGCAGTGATTTCGGAGATATCTTTTATATATGGTAGGACGACTTTCTTTGTGTTTTCGCTGGTGGCCTTTGATTTGGTTGGTTGAGCTGGGGGTAGATGTCCTTTGATAAAGTTTCGTGGGTATCCATTTCTTTGGAAGACGTCCATAAGATGATTTTCTTCAATTTTCCTCAAGGCGGGAGTGCTGCAATGAGTCTTGAACAATGTACGTATGCAGCTAATTTTGTGTGATGTTGGGTTGTTACTGTTGTGATTGAGTATTTGATCCGTGTGCGTTGGTTTTCTGTATACTTGGTTTTCTAATTTTCCTGTAGTTGTTCGTTTGATTAAGACGTCTAAAAATGGGATTCTGTTTTCATATTCTTCTTCTCTTGTGAATTTGATGTCGTTGAAGGTGTTGTTCATTATGTTGTGGGTATTGTCTAAGTTTTCTCTTTTGATTATCACGAATGTATCATCTATGTAGCGTATCCAAATTTTCGGTTTGATCTTTGGCAGAATTATGTTTTCCAGTCTTTGCATGACGGCTTCCGCAATCAATCCTGATATAGGTGATCCCATAGGTGTCCCTTGAATTTGTCCATACATTTGGCCGTTGAATTGGAAATAAGTTGTGAGACACAAGTTTTGCATACTGTCAAGAAGAACAGATGGTAGTATAAGAAAGGAATTTGCATAAGAAATGTACTTCGCTTTATTGATATACACATTTCCACAGATTTCTTACTCTTCAGTAGGAGAGAAGTTTGGTAGAGACCTTCAGAAGACACTACTGAATACACATTAGAGGTCTACACGAAATGTTATCTGAACAAACAGTTACCCAACCCCCCTCCAAGAGTTAGTTCATCAGTAAACACATTGGTAAAAGAGTTGAAAGGAATCCTTCAGCATCTGTTACTAACAAGCCTCCACATATATGACTACAATTCAGAGGGGATATATCAAGTGAAATATTAACCAACAAGTTGACAAAATCGATTCAAAGAAAGTTAATCCCAACCGACTGTGATTCCAAAACTGACAGATGAAGTACCCAGACTAGTCACCTCTTATTGTATTTATCAATTCAACTGCCCGTAGAGCCAGTTATACTAGCTGTTGCTCTAGGAACAAAAGATTTCATGCTTGGAGACATCAACCAGTATGGACAAATAAAAGTGTTGTTAAAACCATCAACATTTCTATGTCAATTAGATCACCTCATCTCAACAGACCACAAAGCTAGCTGCCTACCTAGCTAGCTATCATTGAAGAGTCTTTCTCTATCATCCAGTGGGTATCGTATAAATTAGCAAAGGCTTCTCGATACCGAATACTTCAGACAGAAGAGGTCATTGTGATCTGCTTAAATCAATCGGGACTGTGTGTATTAAAAGAAACAGATCTAGTCAGCCACTTACGCTTCCCTGGCCTGCTGTTGAACCTCCCTTAATTTATCTGATATTCAGTCAGTTTAGTCGGTGTTATATTACGGCATATCATCTCTCTCTGTCTTACTGATGTTGCTTATGAAATGTTATCTGTTGACACTACTTATTCATAGTAGTTTAAAACAGCATTAATGTTGTTAACAATAATAGTCCCTTAATTACTGCTGTCATATAAATGTGGCACCTGAAGATGAATTTATGGATGAAGAATATTCTTTTTTTATTAATCAGTCTTTTAGATTACTGAATCATTTGAAGTACAAGTTCAAGTGATCCTTTTTTGATCAAATAAATATATTATCAAGAGTTTGACTGTAAGGATTAGATTTGTTTTTACGAGTTTCATCACAGACTGATGTCAGTTTGAGAACCATTGAAAACCGGCATTGGAGTACTGGACAGCTGATCTGTGGTTAAACTCGTAAAAACAAATCCTTACAAACCAACTCTTGGAAATTAATCCAATGCTCGCGAGTGGCTTGCTGCAGGACCGAGTTTCCTTGAGTTCTACTGAGAAGTCGTAACCACTGAGATCCATCCAGTCAAGTGTGAGGATGGATTTCCCAAAAATGACATTGTGGGGTGCCAGTCGCGCTAAATGCATCATGAATTGGTAGAAGTTAGAATTCATGGATTGGCCATTGAATCGGGTTAGGTTCCACTGGTTGAATGACATACGAGTGATGGGTGCATACTGTCGATGATTCCCAAGCACTAGGATGAAATAGCTGGTTGTCCAGTACTCCAGTACCGGTTTTCAATGTGGTTCTCTAACTGAAATCAATCCGTAGTCAAACTTGTAAAAACAAATAAATCTACTTGACGAAGAAGTACTTTGTGATGTTTAATTTTTCCATGAAACGATATTTGAATAAGGAAACAAATTAGGGTTTTCCAGTTAAAATTATTTGATATTTCTTCGAATGCATACACAACTGGCTAAACTGAGATGTGTAAAGCATCCTAGAAGTCTGCTAAGTGTGAGAAATTCTATGGCTATTTATCCAATGATACAATGTTAGACTTTGTATTTCGATCTCAAAGTTAGGCTAGAATAAAAGAAGAACAAATGCTTTTCCACAGCTTATTACTTATATCAATCCTATATTACACTGTTAACGGTGAAAGTAGAGAAGAAATGAAAGTCAGTTGTGTAGTGTGTCTAAACTTGAACTAGACTGATAAATTGAATTTGACTTTGTGGGATTTTTTGGGGACATGGATTGACTTATTTTTTAATTTCATTTGTTATCTTTCATCAGAAACCAACATCAGTTAAGAAGGTCACTGAAAACCATAGAGCTATGGAGGGCTGTTTCGTCCCACTGTAGGACTCTTCAGAAGTGTCCACCTCACTAGGGCTAGAAAGCGCAACCTTCAGGTTACCAAACCAAACTCGTTGATCATTCAAAGATTTCAGCTGGTATTGAATGATCCATGAATTCTTACCTCGTCAGAGGGTGTGATATAGGGCCGCTTTGATCAATGCCTTCCATCAGCACCCATGTCACCTTGACTTGATAGACTTCATTGATCACGAATTCTCATCCAGTAGCTATCAATTGGCTGGAAATTGACATTTTTTTGGTTATGGGATTTGTGGGGATTTGAATTAATTCCAGTTGTTAAATTTAGTCACGAACATTAAAGTAACTAGTTGTGGCTCTGCATCAGGTTCTTTGCCAAGTATATTTTTAGACAATGAAAGTCTTCAAGATTGTAAGAATCTAGGTGGCAAGGATCACAGTTATTCAGCATGAAAACAGTTTCCTTTTCCGCTCCTTATTATATTTGAAAATTTATCTGAATCACTCATACTAAGTGACCTTTTTTCCAATTACAACTTTGAATTTTAACTATTCATTTGTTAACCTCCGCTTCGTGTGTTGATTGTTTTTGAAACGATGAATATTTGTGACTCAGATGGATGGATGGAAATAGAAGCGATGTGCTTCTTTATCATGATGCTGATCTGTTTGTTAGTTTAAAGTAGCTTTCAGAATTTTTTTATTCCTTTTTCTTTCCCAGTGTAACATACGGCTTCAAGCTAGAGACTTGAAGTTTCTGTAGCAGTGGTATTTATTTTTACGGGATGGGGTTGCAAGCCTCATGCCCAACCTTTCCTCTTTAACAGCTTTATTACTGGCTTAGTGGGGTGAAGGAGTGCGTCGACTGGGGATCGAACCCTGGACCATGTGCATAGTCGGCGAGCGTCCTAACCGCTGTGCCACCGACGCTTGCTTTCAGAATTAGTCAGTGTGAATAATGCCAGTTTGTAATATTCCACAGAATAATTAATTTTGCTTGTCAAAGAAAGCCTGTATGCTCTCCACAATTTTGAATTCTTACTTCGAAGATCGCTTTGCTAAACGACTGATTTGAAACATTTATAAACAGTTTATTATTTAACTAATGTCATGAAAAACAAAACTTTTAGCAAATTATGAATCGTCCTTTATTTATCACAACAGCGGCTACTTTTGTCCTTTCAGGAGTTGTTGATGAAACGACTGTTTACTTTGATGAAATTATTTATATAAAGATGGTTGACTGGTAATCATTGTTATGCTGTTTAAACTTTCTGAGTGACTGAATTCTATAAGTCAATTTTGCAGTATGATCATCAAACCATGAAGGAGACTTACCACCGTAGTACACTTTCAAGGTTTAAGGTAAACAGCCTAAAACAGGGGACTTAGACTAAATACTCAGTAGGCACATGACTTTTTATACTCATCATAGTGATTATTTTTCCATTGGCTTATAATTGGCTTATTTCTCCATTATCACAGTTACTATAGTATGAGTCAGTGGCACAGCGGTGAGGACTCCAGCCGACCATGCACATGGTCCGGGGTTCGATCCCCTGCCGACGCACACCCGATATCTATGGTCGGCCTGCAAAATTTGGGCTACCGATATCACATGCTGAGAATTCCATACTTGTACTGAAAATACGGTGTGGCATCAAGCTGTTATTCAAATAAATAGTGCCCAAGTTTTATTCTAATACTTACCATCATACTCCTCTGCAAAGCTTATTTTAACCAGTGTGTCTAGAAAGCTTTCTTGACAGAAAAGCGATTCTAGAAACAAAAATTATGGTGATGTGCGGCTATCGTTCAATGGACACCTGTACTGCTCACCAGTTCTCTCTATTCCCCTTTATAGTTGTAAGACATGTCGTGGACTTCCATTTGTGAGCAAGGGTTATATTTGACCATGCAGTTAATATGAAGTCGATTTTTCGATGATGACTGTCTACGGAATCCAGGATGTGCATTTCGTCCTATTTACGACTCGTCATCTGAAAGTGCTTGTATTCCCCAGTAAGTGATAGTGCTCTCACTGAGTCTGGAACCCAGTCCCAGTTGTTTCAAACGCTGAAGTGTTATCCACCTGACGAACTGGGCCACGGGTGTCAGCTGTTACATATGTTTCAAATTCAATTTTGGTTTTCCCGTTAATCGGTTAAACTGAGATGTTCGGCCGAACATTCATTGCACAAGAAGTGTCTGTCGTGGCTTGAGCTGTCTAGCGCTTTGGTTACTGAAGTCGATTCTCGGTAGAAATACCATCGCTCACTGAAGAGAATGCAGATACATCCAGATGACGAGTCTCAAATAGGACGAAATAGGCATCTTCGATTCCACTGCTAGTCACCATACACCAGTTTACTGCAATTTATTTCTCGGATGTCGTTGAAGCGTCTCTGTCAGGAGACAGCATGTTAACAGAGGCTGAACATTTCGGCCGAATCAATGAACTGGAAAATCAAAATAGAATTTCAAACAATTATTAGTTAATCAGTATTGATAGCCACAAATATTCTCCAGAACATGAATGTCTAAATTGTCCCAATAATGACACTTTGTAGCCTGTATTTAATTTGCGTAAAGTAACCAAGTCACAAATATGTATATTTTTTTTGTCTGTGTACCAACAACAGCCGCGGAAATCATTGTTAGGCCTTGTCACCGCTGAAAGCTGCATCTGCAATGATTAGTAAACTGGTCACTCGAATTATTATTTCCTGATCTCTACTAGACAAAGTTACTGTAACGTTTTGTCAAGTCAGTGCAATAAACTAAAACGTTTGACAGATACCGTGAATGGTAATAATGCTTTAAGTTTGATCACGAGCCGACATTAGCTAGAGAAGCATTGAAAAACAAGGATGTACTAGTGTGGTGGTGTGATGCAGACAGTGTATGCCGACGGAATATCATTCTCACATATTCCCATAGTTCAATACGGCATTAGCAACAGAATACTATGCATGTATTTGAACATTCTATTACATGTCGCTTGATGTAAGCCAAAATTACACGCTCAGCGAGTGGTTAGAGAATATAAAACTGTATATGTATATGTAAGTAGCGGTTTGATCACTTGAAAATATACCTTGGCTTCTGTGTCTTGCCTTTCTACCGTTACACTAGAACAGCTGTTTCGTAATAGTTTGGGACTTATTGGTAGTACGCACCCGTCGAGGTTCGAACCCGAGATCTTTCGGTAAGTAAATCATTCAGCCACTGGGAACCGATCAAATTTTAATAATAATAAAAATAATCTGATTTATTCCAAAAACAGTACTTACAATAATACAGAATGGAATTCTCAGCATTTGTCACAATATCGCATCTGATTTACTCAAAATATAAATAAAATTAAAAATTAACACAAAATTAACTACAGGAATTTGTCCACATTTATGGTGTAAAGTCAAAAATATTCGAAGTACGAGTTGAGAATATTAAATATAATAATAATAATAGTGAGTTTGTTTCAAATAGTATCGTCGATTCAGTTTGGAAACTTCAGCATGTTATAGACTATTGGATCTAATGTTCTGTTTATATAGTATAGTGAGGGGAAATACAAAATTAACAGTTATAACACAGCCTAAATGATGTTTACACTTATGAAACTAATCAAATCACTGCAAATTAATTCTTGGAAATTAATCTGGTGCTCACTTGAAACTAGCTACAGGATGAAGTTGCCTGTACTTCCAGTAGGAAGTCGTCACCAGTGTGGTTCATCAAGTTGGGAGTGAGAACGAATACTACCCGGTGACACTGGCTGGTGGCTACACTAAAATCATGAATTAGTAGAAGTTGGATTTCATGGGCTAGCCATTGAATCGGATCCCGGTGGTTGAATGGTCTATGAGGTCACCTTGTGGCCGGAAGGCCATGGGTTCGAACCCCGGGAGGAACTACTGTTGAAAAGTCCTAAACTAAGACGAAACAGCTGTCCAGTGCTCCTCCCAACGTGAATCCCTTTTATTTATTCCTTCATGTTCCCAGTGGAACATAGGGCTTCAAGCTAGGGACGTGAAGTTTCTGTAGCAGTGTTTATTTTTACAGGATGGGGTTGCTAGTCTTATGCGCAACCTTCCCTCTACCAGTCTTATTCCTGGCTTAGCGAGGTAAAGAAGTGTGTCGGCAGGGGGTCGAACTCCGGACCATGTGCACTGTTGGCAAGCGTCCTAACCGCTGTGCTACCGACGCACAACTGGTTTCCTTAATTGTCCTCTAACTGATTTCAATTCATGATCAAAGGTCATTATTTCATTCGTGATAACATTCAAACCCCGGGCGTACAAAATAGCCAGTTTGATAAACAGGAAATAAAATCGAATAGAGAGAAATAGGGAGGAATAATTCATTGTTTATTGTAACCCTTAACATCTGTCATTAAGACAATCTGACACTTTTGTAGGTACATGCAACTGACAGGTCTCAAAGAGGACGAAGTTGGCATCCTACATCCTATCTCGAGTTATCATCAATCAAATAATATTTCTTTTTTTTTCTAAAGGTAAATACTGTCAATCAGGATAAATTCTGAGAAATAAATTGTCAAGATAATAATAATATCTTTATTCTGGACAGTATTTATAAAATGTACAGAATTTTCAGAGGAGTTTATTGCATGATATTTCCTCTCTTCGTACATTACCTTCAAGTAAAATATTAATTAATTGACAGTATATCCTGTGATACAATGCTCTCTGAGCTGAAGCACAAACCATTCCTTCAAAAAATCCACGATATCTAGTTGAAAGTCAATTGTAAGATGTTCAAAAATACATTTTGAAACCCAAGGATATAACTGACGAACATTTATCTCAAGTATTGGAACACACTGCCATCCACAATCAGGCCACTCCTCAGGTTTAGTAGGAACTTGCGGAACAGAAGCTTGTAAGCACTTTAAATACACATAACATTAGACGTCGCATCCTAATCGATTAAAACAAACCGAACGAGAGAAAAAATATATATGCGATGAAGAGATGTGGCGTTTAAAAATTGGGCTACCAAGAGCTTCCATTACAGGTACAGGTTCGTTCACTTTCACCGATAATAGCTTCGCCATGACTATTTTAATATTCCAGTACAATACTGCAAGTAATGTCAAATCAAAATGTCACAAAGTGTATTACTGTACGGAGTACATGATGGAATTAAAGCCCGTTGGTTTTGATTATTATAATTAAAATGCACAAAAGCCCTATTAATAAGTGCCAACAAGCCCTAAACTATGGTTCAGGCTTTCCTTCCAATTGCTTAAAACCACTTAAAATCAAATCGACAGTGAAGGAATATTGTGAAAGCCAGCTAGCTTGTGACAAGTTGATGATTAGCCTTTTTTCTGTACTTAGTAAATTACTGATAATAATAATTATTGTTTCCTTTAATTCCTAGAGGAACATAGGGCTTCAGCCGTGCGTCTCCATTGCGTTCGATTCTCTGCTAGAGTTTTCACCTGGCTCCAAGTCTGCCCACATGCTTTCATCTCCTCTTCACATGATCCCCAAGTCATACTTGGACAACCAACTCGCCGCCGCTTCCCTTTCGGGTTCCACTCGAGAGATGGCCTGTCGTGTGATGTCACTTGATGTTTTCCTTAGAGTATGGCCAGCCAATCCATCTTCATTTCTTCCTGTATATTTGTTGCACAATCGGTTCCTGCTGGATTGGTTCGCTCCCAGAGATCTCTGTTGCTGATATTTTCTGGCCGGCCATCTGATCTTGAGCGAAGTACTAAGCGAAGACAACTGTTGATGAAGGTCTGTAGTTTGTTTGAGATGCTCTTTATGACACGCCAAGTCTCTGATCCGTATACAAAGTAGCACTGACTTCACATTTGAGTTGAAAATCCGGATCTTATTTTTGATGCTGAATGCTGTTGACCTCCACACAGACTTGAGAGTAGTGAAAACTTGTCTTGCTTTTCCGATTCTTTCTTTGATATCCTCGTCAGTTCCGCCTGTAGTTGAAACGATGCTTCCCAGGTAGGTATGTAAAGGAGGTTGTTTCTTTCAGGTTCCTCCCATTTATGCTGGCTGATTGTTGTCTGTTGTTGTTGTTGTTACTGTTGGTGGTGTTTCCCAGGAATCTTCATCACCTCTGTTTTCTCTATGTTCACTTGAAGTCCCTCCTACATTTGATGCTTCTTCTTCCAACTTGTTGCTTTTCACTTGCATATCTTCCAGTTTGTGGGAAATCATCGGCGAAGTCTAGATTCTCCAAAATTTTGTGTGAGTCCATTTTATGCCTGTTTCGTCATTGCCCACTGTTGTCGCATTATCCAAACTACTGCAATCAGGAAAATCATTGGCGATAGTAGGCAGCCAGCTTGTCTTACTCCTGTCCCCACTTCGAAGGGTTCCGTGAGTTTCCCGTTGTGGATTACTTGGCGGCATGCAGCATTGTCGTACAACTGTTGGATGAGATGTATAATTGTCGGTGGCACCCCATAGTAGCGAAGTAGTTGCCAAATCACCTCTAGATCGACGCTGTCGAAGCCCTTTTCAAAGTCGATGAAGTTGAGTGAGGTAGAGAGGTGACTGCCATTCCAAGCTTTGTTCAATCATGATTCGTAATGTGGCGACCTGATCAATGCATGACTTGTTCCTCCTGAATCAAGCCTGTTCAGGTCGAAGTTTTTCATCTAGGTCATGTTAGATTCTCTCCAGGATGATGCGGTTTAGTATTTTGCTTGGGATGGACAAGAGCATAATTCCGTGCCAGTTCTTGCATTGACTTAGGTCTCCTTCTTTGATAGTTTGAATAAGTATCCTTTCTTCCAATCCTCGGGTACTTTACCTTCTTTCCACACCTTCTTCAGTAGTGGCGTCATCAAACCTGCTGTTGTCTCTGGATCCATTTTCAATGCTTCTGGTGGGATTCCATCTGGTGCTGCAGCTTTTCCAGCTTTTAGCATCTTGGTTGCCTTCAGGACTTCTGATTTCGTCGGGCTTAATTTCAAAGAATATGGAAACGCATAGTACAGACATTTTCAGTGTGTTTGGTTTGGAAATATTTCCTCTTCATTCAGGATTTACATGTAGAGTAATAATCTGAAGTATATCATGTGAGACGTACTGCTGTCATACATGAAGAGAGAACCAAATAAGAAATGTAGAAGAGTTTAAGCAGCATTTTGTTGGATGGAAATTCTGGTGGCTTTGTGATTTAAGTAGGCCGCTACACTTTCACAGTTAGTACACAGGATATAGTCTTTCATCACTTTTGCTTAAGCTGCACAGCTGATCGATCGATTCTCAGGAAGCACACTTAAGGTATGATAGTTACACTGACTGCGACCAATTCTTATTCAAAGTAATTAACACTAAGTGAACTTGACTTGAAATTCTTCAAAATGGTCAGTTAGCTTCAAGCAATCAGTTCTGTTTATAACTGCCTTCAAAGCATGTACAACAAAAATTAAGGAATGCACTGAATTCCTTGAATTTCATGTTGTTTAAATTATTCTGTATACAAATTAAGCTCAAAATCTGTGGACAGTATGCTAGTTCATGACGTCGCTATCAAATGAAAATTATCCTGATATGGTTCTTTTGTGAAATTTACACAAAAATAGAAAAGTGTATAATCCAAGATGCGTCTATCAGTAGCATCGTAAGGTAGTTAGTTGGTCGTGCACCTCATGATGATTAGAGCTGTTGTCCATATTATTTTAGTAAAGATTCATTCTGTTCTTCCAATTTGTATACAAGTAATTTGATACGAGTGCGTCGGTAGCACAGTGGTGGAATGCTCGCCAACCACGCTCTATGTGGTTCGGGGTTCGATCCCCGACCGACAAGGCATTCCTCTTTTACCTCACTAAAGCCAGTAATAAGACAGCCAGTAAAGAGGGAAGGTTGGGCATGAGGCTCGCTGGCAACCCCCATCCCGTAAAAAATAGATATCACTGCTACCGAAACTTCACGTCTCTAGCTTGAAGCCCTATGTTCCACTGGGAACGTAAAGGAAAAAAAAACAAATTTGATACGGAAGGTTCTTAAATACAAATTCGTTTCCCATTACATATTTTTTTAATAAAAATAAAATAATAAAAATAAATATAGGATTACCATTATCTAGCACAGTTTTGAAAATGTGACAAATTTCAATTTCGTCCAAACGTTTAGATAACAATATATTACAAATAATAGTGTGGTTCCCATGGGTTTCGAGTGAAACATACGTCTTCAACAACGCCTCTCCTTCTTGTGCTGTTCTCCGTAGTTATCTTTAGCTGGTCCCACGACTTTCCATAAGCTGTCATCATCTCCTCACATGACCCCTTCAGCGTCACTCTCGTTGTTTCCTATTCAAGTTCCACTAGAAACTTCAGCCGGCGCATAAAGCAGCCCACTGGTCTCTTCAGCCTGTGTCAGATCCATATCCGTTCTCACCGGAATATTTGTTTAGCAATCAGTTCTTGATTAGTTCATTATCAGAGTTTTTTCATCCTAATTTTTTTCTGAAAGATTATCTGATCTTCAGGAAAGAGCCAGGGAAGGCAGCTAGTTGATAAAAGACTTCAGCAACCTATTGGAAATTTGATACGTGACGCATGAGCCAAATTTAGTTGTTCATACTGATTACAGTAGATTTCCAAATTGATTTCAGGGTGATGAAGGTATTTGTTGCCTTTCCAACCTCAGTTTTCACATCCTCATCAGTGACGCCTGCACCTGAATCGATGCTGCTGACACAAATGAAAGAAGTGACCTCTTCTCGAATATCTTATGTTGGTAGAGATTAGTGCTTATTATTGTCAGTTAGTTATCTTCATCACTTCCATCTTTTCTATGTTTACCTGAAGTCTTATCTTCACTGGCTGCTTCTTCTGCCAACTTGTTGGTTTTCGCCTATAAGTTTCGAATTTGCGTGACATTGGACATAAATCTCCCTTGAAGTCTAGATCTTCTGAAGTCTTTTTATTGGTTCAGCATATTCCTTCCTGTCTTCTCACTCCCCACGATCTGCCACATAACAGCCTGGCAAACAAAGCTTTTTTTTGAGTGATTACTAAAACGCATACCAGCAATTATTTTTTTATACATTGTTAAGCATCTTTTACAATGAGAATTTGTTTTCAGTTTAACCTGTTTTCAGAGAAGTAAACTGCTCACCGTCTTGTATGGGAAGCATCGCTCTCAAATTTTTATAAGTAATTGTTCCAACTCATCCCTGTAAAGTTTCGCTTAGAATTTCACAGCAAAATTTCTTCTCCGAACATGTAGCATATTTACGCTCTCACACACACAATCTGCTATGAATGTATCTGTACTATCGTTTACACTATATAAGTCTGTAAATTCCAGTGCACTGTTTTGTGTTTTATCTAGAAACCAATAGAAGTCGTCTTTACAAACGGGGTAAGATTGATGCAATTAATAAAAAATACATACACTAGTGTAGTTAACCAAAGGTGTCCTAACCGCTTTCCTTTTAACTTCATTGCTGTGTTTTAAAATAATTTTTGTTTTGTTTTAGAATCATTTCTTTTCCTAACAAATTTGAAAGAAACACTTTGTACACTTCGCGGTAAAACAGTTATAATGATAATAATGATTTGCTTTACACACCAAAACAGTACTCATAATACAGGATGGAATTCTCAGCATTTGGTACAATATTGCTATAACCTCAAAGAAATATTATGTAGTATACGCAACCAAAATTGAGAATAGCAAGCTTTTGGTCACTGACGGTAACAGTAAATTAAACAACGTTCCAGAGCATAAAGTGATGATGATAGTAATAATAATAAGACATTGCGAAATGGTCGCGCTATGTTGTGAATTGGCAGAACTTAGAATTCAAGGACCATTGGATCAGGTCCCAGTGGCTCAATGGTGTACGAGCTCGCCTTGTAACCAGAAGGTCCTGAGTTCGAACCTCGCTGGGTGCGTGCTGATGAAGAGTCCCAAACTAGGACGAAACAGTTGTGCAATACTGCCAGCTAGTTTTCTAGTGGTTCTCTAACTGATGTCAGCTCATGATGAAACCCTCCATGCAATTAAACAAAATCCCTACAACACTAATACTTGAAAATACAAGAAAATAAAAGAGCCATTTATTTCTTTAATTACATAATAAGCTGTGTCACAAATAATATTTTCTTTATTACTTAGAAGTCCTGCGAAGTAGGGTATCGTTTAGATTTTATACAAAGTTGTACTAGCATGTATTCTTTCATAATGACCCCTAGTCCTGCTTGATGAGACGTGAGCAGAGAGTTGAGAATAAAGACGATGCTGAGAGTTAGACAATACGGAATTAGAGCATTTATCGCATGAGTTCAGATGTCTGTTGACTATAGCAGTAACCAGCTGACGTAGTGGTACACCAGTTGCCCTACTGACAACTTTTAATATCCTTCTTAATGTGATATAGTCCTTTTTGAGTAGCCTAAGAAAGGCTAAATAATGAACAGTGGTTAAGATGAAAGAATTAACAAATCGTAAAGTCAGAGATTGAGTGATTCTTGATTATCTTAACTTTTTAATGTAGTAGGTTAGACGGAACATTTTCTTAGAAATCGACGAGATTCCATCTGGTCCTGCTGCTTTTCCAGCTTTTAGCATCTTGATTACCTTCAGGACTTCTGTTCTCGTCGGGGGTTTATCAATTTTATTTAGTTTTATTAATTTTCTACAGAGAATGCCGAGAATGACCTCTTCACCTTTAGATAGCCCAAAATATTAGAAGTATCTTACTTTATGTATTACTCAACCTCATATGTCTAGACTACAAAAGATGCATAGAATTAAACAGTAATTTTCAAGTATTGGTTTGTAGGGATTTGATTGACTGGTTACAGGATTTCATCATGAGCTGACATCGGTTTGAAAACCATTGGAAAACCTGGCAGTCCTGGACAGTTGTTTCGTCCCAGTTTGGCGCTCTTCATCAGTACGCATCCACCGGGATTTCAACCCAAGACCTCCTGGTTACAAGGCGAGCTAGATCGTAGACCATTAAGCCACTGGGACCCGATTCAATGGCTCATGAACTTCAATTTTCGTCAATTCACGACACAGCGCGACTGCTAACCAGTTTCTCCGGCGATTATTTGTCCTCACACCCGACCTACTGCAGTAACTGATTAGCATGGCAATAACAAATACTGAATTACTGATTCTATTCTGTGTTTTCATGCAATAGGTTGGATACAGTCGACAGGAAGACTTAGACCTCAGTCTCCTGCTTACTGGCACCGATCAGTCAGCAAGGTGTATCTGCAATCTTGAAAGAATTTATATCGCTTCTGAGATTCGAATCCTAGATCACCAAGTGCTTCAGTCAGAAACGTAACTACAGAATGAACTGTGGTGGTGAGCTGCCTGGCATGGCGGCATAATGCACACACTTGACTGATAGAATTCAGTCTGTAATGTTGAAATGTCACTTTAGGACACATTTACTGTTGTTATTCTTACAATTCGCCCACAGATGTAACTGGGTTCGAGATAATGAAAAGAAAATTATTATCTGGGAAAAATACTGTCAGCGAAAGTTAATCACAATTTCTAAAATCTTGCTTTGACCGCCACTGTTTAACTCCACTTGCTTCGTAAATATATATATTCAAAAATTCATCCCAGTTTATTCTGATTCACATTTCACGCATCTTTACATCCGAAGGTCAATCTTATATTTGCTTCGCTTTAAAACTAATCCAAGAACAGAATAAAAATAGATCAATAAGGTCCTGGGGTTTTTTCTTAAAACAAAAAAAGTCTAAATAGGTCAGCTGATAACGTAAATGTCAGCTGTACACCAGAACTGTGACTTCATTTAACAACAGATGACATTTCTGCTGCTGCTTTTGCGAAGAAAAATGCCCAGTGCTTCACAACACAACACAACACAACACAACACAACAAATAAATTATTTATTATTATGATGTAGACGTTTAAAAATAATTTTTTAGCGGGCTTAACATTTTGAATTTTCTTTTGACCAGTTAATCACTGACTATTGATTAAAGTAGTATGTAAATATATATGTGTGTATATATAATTCCAGTGAAGATGCCTTCTTTAAAATTAATTTTTGCTGGAAAAGTTTCCCCTCAGATTTATAGATTTAACTCCACATATATATATATAATCTAAACTAAATTTACTTCGAAATCATGGGAAGAGTTTGAAGAACATTCAAAAGTTATTTAAAATTTGAATAAAGCAAGAACTACAGTTTTTGCAGAATAAACTGGTAGCATCTATTATTTCTTTGTCTTCTCGTCAGCTGCTTACAGGGCAAAGACATTATTAAATGTATCTACAAAAACAATTTAACATACTTGCACAGAGTTCATTTTAAACAAAAATCAATCGGTCAATATATGCATACAGTAATTATATATATATATATGCAATATTAAACACTATTCCGAACAATAATAACCATACACAATGAAAACCTTTCAGCATTTCGCATTCGGATGAAAAATATCTAGTTACCAGGCCAAAGAAAGACTGATAACCGCTTCTTTCTGCACGCATAAATCAGGTTTCAGGCGCTTGATGGAAATGGCTTCAGCAAATTTAAGGAGAATTAAGCTCTTTTGCCTATTGATACTTTTGAACGAATTTTCGACGTCCACCTCATGACCCGTGTCGAGGAGATGCCTGACGATGGCACTGTTTAAAGCATCTGTTTCCTTTAGACATAAACTTTTTGGTACATGCTCAGAAAATCGTAGATATGCCCTTCTTTTTGTTCTTCCAATGTAACTGCTCCCGCAGATACATGTAAATTTGTATATACAGTTGGAGTTAATATGAGAAGGATATCTATCGATTTTTGATTGCACCAAAGAGCAAGTTGTTCGATAGACGGGGACGAGCTTAGCTGCAGGATAGGCTATGGCTAGTGATGTGCTTAGCCTTCTGTTGATCATCGCTGCAATGTTTTCACCTTTATAATCAAGCTGAAAGTAGATTGGCTTTTTTCCTGCTGTGATTTGTTTCACATTTGTGACTTTAGATCTTCCGCACTTATTGATGAACCTTTGAGGGTACCCATTGCTCTTCAATATCATTTCAAGAAACTCAAATTCTTCCTCTAATTTCTCTCTAGAGCATATTCCCCTCGCTCTATAGTACAGAGTCTTGACTAGACCGCGTTTAAAGCTATTTGGACAAAAGCTATTAAAATGAAAGTATTGTCCTTTCTATGTGGGCTTTCGATAAATTGACTTTTTGAAGACTACCGTCTTCTAGACGTTCCATGGCGATGTCGAGGAAGTGAAACTTTCCGTCACTTTCATGTTTCATAGTGAACTCAATATTGGCGTGTGAATCACTGAATAATCTTAGTTATTTAAAAGACTGATTGCTGAGCAAAAAAGTATTCTTTTCAATAGTTAGTTTGTAAGGATTAGTTTTGTTTTTTTACGAGTTGATCACGGATTGATATCAGTTAGAGAACTATTGAAAACCAGCCACAGGGAGTACTGGACAGCTGTTTCATCCTAGTTTTGGAAATCACTGGCAGTACGCACCCACTGGCGTTCGAACCCAGTACCTTCCGGTTACCAGTGATCAGTGAGGTCCAACCAATCAAGTGTGAGGATAGATGTCCCACTGATGACATTGATTGGTGCCAGTTGCGCTAAATCACGAATTGGTAGAAGTTAGAATGCATGCGCTGGCTACTGAATCGGGTCCCAGTGATTGAATGTTATACGAGCTTGCCTTGTAATCGGAAGGACATGGGTTCGAACTCTTTTGGTAGGTACGTACTGGCGATGATTCCCAAGCACTAGGATGAAACAGCTGGCTGTTCAGTACTCCAGTGTTGGTTCTCTAACTGATATCAATCCGTGATCAACTTTTCAAAATATTCTTTTTGATAAATTCGTCATAAGCTTCGACATTTATATCACCATAATAATAAACCTGCGTCACTGCCAATGACAGATGACTGACTGACTGATTGGTTCCAACATAGGACTTTGCACTGGTGTGTGGCAGTTCCAGTTCACACACTTTATGTAGCACACTAAGCAAGAGAACAAAGTAAAACGAAACGCAATATAGAGACAGTAAACAGAGATATGAGGCAGAAGGAATAGTAATATTGAAGAACAATATACTGTTACTGGGTCTTATAAGTCACAAGGAGTGGACGCATCTCCACCATTGAGAACGATGAGTTTGGGCCATATCACCAACTGTATCCAGCCTTCATTGATTTGTAACATTCCTAGGACCCCAATCAGGAAGTCTACATCCTCCTACGTGGCCGGCTTAAACTAACTGTTGTGGATTTTATTGATTGATGAAGCCATGTTGGTTTTGGTTTGACCACCACTGGCTCTTTTCCACCCTGATCCATCCTATGTCAGCTAACATTGCGCGTTGAGGAACGCGATGACTAGGCGTGCGTAATTCATGTCCTAGCTATCTCAGTCGATGTAACTGCATAGCCTTTATCGACACCTGATAGATGATAGAAAAAGACTCTTCAGTGCTACCTAGCTAGGTAGCTTTGTGGTCAGTTTGGACGAGGTGGTCGAATTGACATCGAACTGTTGATGGTTTTAGCAACACCTCGATTTAACCGCACTGATAGGCATTCCCGATCATGAACAACTAATTCCCTGTGCAACGGCTAATATAAATGGCTTGACAGGAGCAGATGTGTAGATAAATGGAATCAGAGGTGGTTAGATGGCCTAAGTTTTTCGTCCTTCAGTTTTAGAATCATAACCGATTGTATGAAAAATATAATCTGAAGCTTACTGGTATTTAAAGTTCTTTCAGTTATATTTGTCAACTTGTTGGTTATTACTCCACTTGGTAAAGCATCCCTGAATTGTTGTCGTATGTATAGAGACTTGTTGTTAAACTATAAAGAAGAATTCGTTTCCACTCTCTTGATCACGTGTTTTTAGTGATGAACTGACTTTATAGAGTAGCTGTTTTCAATTAACATGTAGTATATTTACTTAAAGATGGTTTCAAACAGTGGAATATGAAGTATATTGCTTCCTTAAAGGATTCAATATATTCCCTCAATATAAGTTGCCGCCACTGAAGTTTACTTGAAAGATGTAATACTAGACATTTAGGTGTAAATTTGGCGGGAGTGAGTAAGTGACTGAGTTGCTGAATAACAAAAATTGAACTTCAGCGGTACCATGTCCTCTTCAATCTACTATCAGCCGGCTTCACGAGTGATAACAACGGACTTTCACTTCATCCTTACATGATCTATTCTATGTTTTCCTTACGCAATTAATCTGCTAGTTCCAATTAGCGTATGATGCATGTCATTTGATGTCTCCTTAATTTATCAAGAAGGATTCTTTAAAAAGCTTGTATTTCTATTTGAGAATTTATTCAACAGCCAACAGTGAATACTGTGGATATCTGCAATTAGTAGTATTCTTTGAGGTGGTTGTTTCAGTTGCAGCGTTTTCGTCGTCCTTCTGGACAACAACTTCAGTGCAATTTTTAGCATAAAGTGAATTGATTTAAATTTCCCATGAGTGATAGGTTTGCATCTCCTGGTGACCAGCCATCTTTACATCTGTACTGATCATCTTTTATTGACTTGGAATTTGAACTTTCTTGTCATGTGATTGATGACTTACTTTTATTAGCTGGCAAATTTGGTCTGTACATTAATCGCTGATTCACTTGAGTACCAGGCTTCTAGGGATTCTCTGGCATCACTTTCGGTGTTCCCTCTAATTGAAAATTTCGGCATTATCCCAATCATCAAATTGGTGTCCATAATTATCCACATGAAAGAACAAATATCATGTCTTTTTACAGCTAATTTGTTTTCGTGGATTCTGATTCGAAGGGGACGCCCACTTTGACCGATGTGACGTCTGTTACAGTTCATACAATTTTTGTTTTTAAATAGTAATAATTTTATTTTATTTTTCTGTTGGATCTTTTGGTTTCCACATTATCGAATGAAGTGATTGTGTTAGCTGGTTTGTGTGTTATATCTACTTCAAACGGTTTTAATATTCAAGCTGTTATTTCAGAGATATTTTTATATGTGGTAGGATGAAGTTTCTAGTAGTCTTTGATGATGGTTTCTTGTTGGTGTTGTGACTCAATTTATAACACTTTTTGATGAAATTGTGAGGATATCCATTCTTCTTGAGAAAGGTTAGTAGGTATTTTTCCTCTATTCTCTTCAACACTAGAGTGCTACAGTGTGTTAGAACTCTTTTAAACAATGTCTGCACACAATTTCTTTTGTGGGTAATTGGGTTATTACTACAATAGTTGAGTATTTCGTCTGTGTGCGTTGATTTCCTATATACTTGTGTTTCTAAATTTCTTGTGTTAGTTTTCCTGATTAAGACATCTAAAAATGGGATTTTGTTATCTAATTCTTCTTCTTCTCTCATGGTGAATTTGATGTCTTCAAATATGTTGTTTATTATTTTTATGAGTATATTCCAAATCTTTTCTTTTAATTATTACAAATGTATCGTAAATGTAACGTCGTCTGTTGTTTTTGTTTTCTCCTTCAATTTAGATACTGAGGTAACACAGTTGAGGTATCCCGACTTGGATGAATTATATGCAGCAGGTAGGTTGTCATATTTTTTTAAATATATATATGTTTATATCTATCCAAATGTTGATAAATAAATGAATCGATTGAAATAAAAGCCTTACTGTCTAGATTGTTTCATAAAGAAAGTGTATTTCGTTTCCATCCTTTTTATGTACAGTCAGTTATCAGTGCCGCCTTACGTTTCATGTTTTTGTGTTATACTTAGAACTCTCAACGGTCTTTGATTTAATAGAAGCAATACATTTTGTCTTATATGGCCAAGTTTATTAATCAACACAATACAATAAATCTAGTTATATTGCTTACAACAATTCCCTTTATTAAATTTGAGCAGGGAAAGGAGAAAAACGTTGATGCAGAGTAACATGGGTTCATTTCATTTCACTGGTTCTCATCAGCTGCATACAATCAATAATCTTTATTAAATTAAGCCAGGTTACAAGTTTAGCATACTTCTGTCTGCCACCAGGCATAACATCAGGATGGTAAGGTATCTGAAGCGTTACAGTAAAGATACATATATATATATAATTAACAGACAAATTTGTTTAATTGAATTTTAGATTTTCCCCTTTGATTGATTGGACCGAAGTGCTCCGTCTCAGGTTGACATGTCGGCTTCTTGTGCAGATGCTTCGACGATGTCTGGACATGTAATTACAATTTAATTGGTGACTAACAGTGGAATTCAGGATGAGCCCCAGCACTTTGGTTCAACCAATCGACGGGAAAATCTAAAATTGAATCAAATAATTAACATGATAAGTTGCACAAGAAGTGACTCTCGTGGCCCAAGTGGTCTAGTGGATAACGGTCTGGCGTTTGAAACTATGGCCACTCGGTTCGAGTCTCGGTGGGAACATCATTACTCACTCACTGTGGAATGCAGGTACATCCAGTTACGAGCCTCAAATAGGACAAAATACGCGTTGTCCTGGATTCCATTACTAGTCACCATCCACCAATTAAATTTTGACAAATTTGTTGTTGGGGTAGTAACCAAAATTAGCAACAGTCACGTAGTTGGATAAGAGAAGAATAAAATTTGGTGTGCAAAGGATCAAATGAAGATACGATAACATAATGCTGTGAGTAGACCTCAGAAGGTCAGATTCTTCGAACATGTACGAAGAACCTTCCAGTTAGAGAGGGCTAGCAGTTTAAGCTCTTTAATAATCAAACACCTAACAGACACATGACCACCTAGTAGACGCACTAGGATCTTTCATTCTTTCTTCTTTGGTTTACTGAAACAATCGTAGTAAAACTGCCAAAACCTGACTTATGCGTCTAAAAGACATCCGTAGCTGAACTTCAGTTACCCTGGTAACTTATCCCTATAGTAACTCTTTCTTTTCCAATTTCGTTGACTTATTATTTCCCCACCACCTTTTTACCATTTGACTACCATAACCAATAATTCTTCTTGACCTTTTGAGCTCCACTCACTGTATTGCATCATCGTCATCTTTTTATTTGACCCAGTGGACACCGAATTTCGACCTCCTCTATTTTAACCACGTGTTATTATTATTGTCCCCATGGGTTCCTAGTGGAACATAGGGCTTCAAGTGCACGTCTCCACTTGCTTCTGTCTTCTGCTGTACTTCTTACTTGCATCCATGTTAGTCCATACTGTTTCAACTCCTCTTCACACGACCTCCTCTATATCACCCCTGGACGTCCCACTCGTCGCTTCCCTTTCGGGTTCCACTCGAGCTATGGCCTGACGCACGATGTCACCCAGCGGCCTTCTCAGCTCAGAGAGTGTCCAATCCATCTCCACATTCTCCTGCATATTTGTTGAGCGATTGGTTCTTGTTTTGTTTGTTCCCATAGTTTTTTGTTGGTGATTCTTTCCGGCCATCTGATCTTCTAACCACGTGATTGTTACTGATTTTGGTTACCACCCCAACAGCTAAGTAGCAAACTAATTTTTCGAGAAAAGCTTCTCTAACAAGATATATATATACTGTGAGACTTCAGATACCTCATCATTCTGATGTTTCATTTCACTTTGACGCTCTTACATTATAATTTATAAAGATTATTGGTTGCATGCAGCTGATGAGGACAAGCGAAATGATATGGGCCCTTGTTATTTTGCACTAATGTTAGTTCTTTTTCTTCTCAAATTTAGTTATGGTTAATCTGATGATCTCAGCTAGATATTGTCATTCTTGCAGTTGTTCATCACTTTATGTAAGTGACACTCCTTTCAAGTATAAAATACTGCGTGGAGCTTCCACATCCCTAGGCTTACTTTCACTTCTGACGAAAAACGTATTATAGGCTGACTGTCTTCAGCAAAGCTTTCACCCGTTGGCATTATCCGCCCTCGAAGTCAGGAGTATTCCCGATTCCATCTGAGGGCAATGGGAGTGTATGTCTTAAGGAGATGAGTTGCTAGCTCTACACACACACACACATACGCACATAAATACACCCTCCTGTCTTTTCGGCGCTTAGGATTGGCTAATAAACAAGGCGAGGTTAAATGACGATTTCTGGAATACTCCAGAAATCTGAATAAATAGATTAGAATGATCTATTATCGTTCATTTAATGTTTGAAAATAATGTTTTTAACTGATTAAAGATGCCTATTAAAATTTTCAAAAGAATGGATACTGAATAAAGAGTACTCTTTTCGATAACTTCATCATCAGGCTCTACATTTATATACACATTATAGTGAATGAATGAATTAGTGTTATGAACAACATTAATATTGCTGTTTAAATAACATCGAATCAATAATATTGATAGATTACAGCTCAATAGCATCAACATAAAATAAGCAGAATGTCAGAAAAATTGGGGAAGATAATATTACAATTTCATGAATTAACAGTCTCCACTGAAGACCAGGGCAGTAGTAGGGGCTTCTTTTGAACACAGAGCACTGGTTGTTTGAGGCGAATTGCAATAGCCTCTGCTGTTTGGAGCATGCAGTGCTTTGATGATTTTGGCAATTTATTAGGCACACGGTAGATGATAGAGAAGGATTCTTCAATGCTGGCTGGCTTTGTGACTGGCCGGTTAGCACCAGATGGTCCAATATCGAACTGTTAATGGTTTTCACTACACTTTTACTTAGCCATGCTGGGAGATGTTCTCGAGCGATCAAGAAAAATCAAGTTCCTAGAGCAGCGGCCAACATAACTCGCTCCACCACAAGCTCAGTTGAATTGGTAGATACAATTTGAAGTGGCTAGCTTGTCTAGGTACTTCATCTTTCAGTCGAGGTAGCACCATCGGTCTTGTAGAGAATGAGACGTGTAGTTCGCCAGCATTAAAAGTTCTGATTGAACTGATTTTCTTAATTTCCTCGTTATTATCTCACTAGGTATATCACCCTTGAATTGCAGTCGTACATAAAGTAGCTTCGTGTTTATAGATAGTGAGTAGTCCTTTTCCGCCGCTTTCTTTGTCATGTGTTTCTTGATAAATTTTTCAGGATAGCTATTTTCGATCAAAGTATCATATACAATGCTTAATTCATCTCCCTGAATTACTTCTTCTGAGCTTGAAATTCACAAATCATTACAGAAAAAAATATTGTCTTTCTTCTAATAATAATTGCGATAAAGTTTTCTCACATGGGTGTAACGATGCTGACAAAATGTGATTAAAAACCCTAAAATAAATAATCAAAGTAAAAGGATATTTTATGGTCTTTCATCCTATGAATTTGCTTTTTAGAGTATATATATGTATATATATTAGCTTCCTCACTGAATTGTATTCAACCTATTTACCTGACATAAAGATGATGAAAAAATTGAACATTTTATGCGATTAACAAGTAGGTCAACCTCACACCTAAAATTAGGACTTTAGCACTGTGATAAAGCCTACTTAATTATAATTAATAGAATTAATTTAATTTAATTATTGTGAACACGGTGAATAAATCATAGAATAGGAGATTTTTTTTATTTCCTTCACGTTCCCCAGTGGAAAATAGGGCTTCAAGCTAGGAGCTTAAAGTTTCTGTAACAGTGTTTAATTTTACAGGATGGGATTGCTAGCCTCATGCCCAATCTTCCCTCTTCACCAGCGTTATTTCTGGCTTAGCGAGGTAAAGGAGTGCGTCCGTGGCCGGCGATCGAACCCCGAACCATGTGCATGGTCGGCGAGCGTCCTAACCACTATGCCACCGACGCACGAAGAGGGGATTACCGTGTACTTTATCAAACAAGGTGAGTGATTGTACAATGGAACTAGCCTTATATTCAGTTGATATTATTTTTTGTGGTATAAATTCAAATCTATTAAGATTACTTGTCTAGATCATTTACAGTCAGTGTTTATCAGAGTGAGACCTTGACACCTAATGTAAATCAGTAGATTGAGATTTTACGATAAAATTTGGATAGCTTCACTAGAAGACGGAGATTATCTGAAAAGGTATGTGATGTATTTGCACTTTTACATTTCGAACAATCGGATCCCCCACACATTTACTTGTCAAGTCGATATATGTGAGAAAAATTAAGGGTGATTAAATTAATCAAAGGGACAAAAAAAGGATTTAAGAATAATTAACATAACGTTTGGCAGTCTAATCGAATAAGGATTACCAAGGTAGGTTATGAGTAATAATAAACTGTTTTTGAACACCCACAGGGGGCTTAAGTTTATGAATATCTATAGCCTTAGCATATTTTAATAAGCCCCCTTGACCATTTTTATCGATAACCTTAAAGGCTGAGTTAATATCAATCTTATGGTTCATCTGGATTAGATGTTTGACTATAGACGAAGTTGGTACTCTGCCACCTGAGTCTATTGATTTTCCACAGTTCAACTGTCTTTCTAGCCATTTTGAGATATGCTCTCCCACCCCCATCCCTATGTATTTGTGTCCACACACACACACGAAAATTGGTTAATAGTGTGGGATGTGACATAATCACTTGTACACTTTTGAGGTTTTGCAGTGGAGCATGTTTTTGGCTTTTTCGATAATTACAAGCCGGGCTGCATAATAGGTTCTACGGATGATCGAATTCAAGCTTTGTCTCAAAATCCTACTGTTTATTTCTCCGTTAAATGTTAATTTGATGAAAACATTTTACTGAGGGGTAGTACAGATTGTAGGTTTAAAGACTAACTGACTTCTACACCTGTTTAAAATTTTTACAGGATATCCGTTTTCAAGAAAAGTATCCATCAATATTTCATTTTCTTTCTCTATAACACCAGCCGTGCAAATACGTTGAATCCTCTTAAATAGACCTTTCACCAAGCCTCTCTTATACTGCAATGGACAGAAACTGTGAAAATTAAGGTATTGTACTGTTCATGTGGGCTTTCTGTAGATAAAAGTTATTGAGCTCATAGTTGACCCTTTATAGTCATTTAACTTTAAGAGAAGTTTAATAAACATATCACACAGTGAAACAGTGTCATTCACTGGATAACAAACTCCAGAACACAATTTGTTACCGTTCATAGTCACTTCATCAAGGTGTAACTACACAATGTCGTCGTCGTAGGGGCAGTCGAAAATTCTGGATGTCCGGCTGGACAGGTGTTGAATCATTCCTATTACACGTATTTGCAGCTGATTCAATAAACAAAGCTCCCATCATCAGTCCCTCCCTCCACCCTGTTATATTAGACTTGAGGACTGTCATGTTGTTCCATCCTACTGTTTGGTAGTGTATAACTTCATGTAGGGCTATAGGTGAGCTATTTTCTAGAATTCTAAACCCATTAGTGCCAACTTATAATAATAAATAATAATGGAGATATGCAACAAATACACACACACAATGATGGCAACACCAAAAATAAAGACTTTAAATCATTAGTAATACTTCCATAGAAAGAACGAACATCAGAAACCTTGTGTAGAACTCTTAAAAAAAGCCGAAATAAAAGTGTCATTGAAACTCACAAACTGACTTGGAAGTCCATTAAAAAAAAATTCAGTTTAGCTTATACCCTGCAATGACTGTCAGGTCAGATACATTGGTCAAAGTAGTAGAACGCGGTCAGTCACATCAACGGAGCACAAAATTCCCAGCAAAATCTAGATTAAATGATCGAATTAGATAAGAAATCTAAAGAATAGCTCACCTATAGCACCACATCAAAATTACATTGAACCACAAAGTAGGATGGAACAACATAACAGTCCTCAAGTCTAATACAAAAGGGTGGGGCGAGAAATTGATAAATGAAGCTCTACTTATCAAATCAGCTGAAAATACGTGTAATAGGAATGATTAAAAACCTATCCAGCTGGACATCTAGAACATTCTACTGTCCCTACGACGACGAATAGGAAGAAACAAAGCTAACTATAATGCGGAGGTTTCGACATTGTGTAGTTACACGTTGATTAAGTGACTATGAACAGAAATGAATTGTGTTCGGGAGTTTTTCATCCAGTAAATAATACTGTTTCGCAGTGTGACATATTCAATAAACAAATTAATATGGAATTATATACTATTACAGTGCCCAAGTTTTACACGTATATTAATTTAGGAATTTTTTATTCCTTTACGTTCCTAATGGAACATAGGGCTTCAGGCTTGAGGCCCTGACGAAATCTCAGCACGGATACAGAGGGCTAGTTTCACATATGCTAGTTTACACTGTCTATGGCGTAGATGTAACATCCGACTATCGACCAAAGGGCGGGTGTACTGCTCATCATTCCGCTCCGTCCTCCTTTACGGCTGTGAGCGAGACATGGCCATTGAGAGTGGAAGACATGAAAAGATTAGCTGTCTTTGATCATAGGTGTCTGCGTTCTATCTCCCGTGTGAAGTGGTATAATAAGGTGAGCAATATTGAGGTTAGGCGTCGAGTCCTAGGCTAGATAAGGAGGGGAAATCAACCAACGAGACTGTGAAATGACATCGACTGAGATGATTAGGACATGTGTTACGTATGCCTAGTCATCACCTTCCTCGACCGACCGGCAATATTAGCTGATATAGGGTCAGGCTGGAAAAGAGCTAGCGATGGTCAAACGAAAACATGGCTTCATCAGTCAATGAAATCTACAACAGTTAGTCTAAGCCACGTAGGAAGGTGTAGACTGGCTTCCTGGTTGGGTTCCTCACGACGGTAAAAACCAATGGTTGGAAATAATTGGTGATATGGCTCAAAATCGTTCTCACTCAATGGCTGGCGCAGATGCATCCACTCCTTGTGACTTATAATTTCCAATGAAACTGTTTTGTTCATCGTTATTACTACTCTTTTGTCTCACACCTCTGTTTACTGTCTTTATTATGCATTTCTTCTACTTTCTCCTCTTGCTTTGTGTGCTACATGGAGGGAGTGTGGTGACTTGAACTGCCGCACATATGTGCAAAGTTCTATGTTGAAAACAGACAGATAGTCGTTAGCTAGCCAACCTCATGCCCAACCTTCCCTCTTCACCAGTTTTATTCTTGGCTTAGCGAGGTAAAGGAAGAGTACTTTGTCGGCAGCCGGGGATCGAATCCCGGACGACACAGGGCGTGGTTTGCGAACATTCTACCACTGTGCCACTGATGCACACATTTAAGAATAGCTGGTAGTTTTCTCAATCTCCAATAAAAACGATCTATGAGTCCAGTTGAAAGATTTGTATGACTGCTGTTATTGTGAAAAGAAATTCACTCACTATATAAAGACATTATTTCCATTCCTTGTTCACTAATTTTTGTATTCATCAAATTTTTAATGTAACTTTGAATGTCTATACTTCCCTTTATTTCATATCCACTTTTCCTTTGTGAAAAATGTTACATTCTATTTTTAAGGAGGTCAATATGACATCTCATTGTATGTAATACGTGGACTTTGCTGTTGTTGTTGTCGTTTTTTTTTCGAGAAACTTGGATTTTTTTTCAATGATTCATGAAAAGTCAACCATGTGTTACATACATTATTACTTCTTATTTTCATTTAAGGACAAGACGAATTAGAAAATACCACTAAAAGTATCGTATTTATTCCCATGAGGTGTTTTTACTGAAACAGATGACACACACTATATCCAGTCTTTCATTATACACAACTATTAAATTCTTTGCATTCCTTTAGTCAGAAATAAGGTTAAGTGTTCTGATATGTTTGGTCATTAGTCTATAAGTGGGAAAGGGGAAAGAATGGATATTTAGATTTCGGTTCATTTCACCCACCCCCCAGTTTCAGTGGGAATAGGATTGGTGGAATGGCTAAGTGGTAGGTAGGGTTAAACGACTAAATACTATCCAGTACATTAAACTGTTTCACTCTGTGATATATATATCCAATAAACAAATTAATTTGGAACTATTTACTGTCACAGAGCTGATGGGAATACAGTCGTTTTTAGAGGATATTACACTTTACGGAGAGTATTTCTAATATAACAAGAAAGAAACATGTCAGTTGGGCAGACCGGAAAGATCGGGGACCTATGGCTAGTTTAGAAGACTTTCATCATGAGCTGACATCAGTTAGAGAACCATTGGGAAATTACCAGGGAGTACTGGACAGCCAGCTGTTTCATCAGCCTTGTTTAGGACTCCTCAGCAGTACGCAACCACTGACAGGGTTCAAACCGGCAACCTACTGGTTACAAGGTGAGCTAGCTCGTAGACCATTAAGCCACTGGGACCCCATCCAATGACCAGCCCATGAATTCCAACTTCTGTCAATTCACGACACAGCGTGACCACTTTGCAATCTCTTCTTCTATGAGCTACTGCATCACTTTTAACCTGCTGCAGTCTACTGGTCATGGCTTCCCAGTAGGTGCATACTGGTGAAGAGTCCCGAATTAGGCTGAGGAAACGGCTGTCCAGTAATCCCAGATGGTTATCCAATGGTTATCTAACTGATGTCAGCTCAAGATGAAATCCTCTAACCAATTAAACGAAACCCCTACAAACACCAACACTTGAGAATATCAGAAAATTTTGTCTTACAAGCAGATTACTACGCACAGTAGCTGACGCGGAACAACAGAAAATGGTAGGGCAATAAAGAAGCAGATTTACAAGCTACTGTCAGTAAATTCTGTCAATAAACGTTGATATAATCTAAAGCAATACTTCTGATCGTGTTTCACCAGTCCTGTGCCAACCAGTATAAGATTAAGCAACGATAGCCTTCTTCTTGTCTACCGGCAAATGGAGACCAATTCGAATAAACAAACGATTCAATGTTGTTCACTAACAGTGACAACACATCTTGTTGATATTTTTTCGTAAGCCTTCATTTAGTACTTAAAAGGAAAGGCGTTCAGCGAAGAGTTACTCTTTTCAGCGATATCACATTCTCCAGCTGGACAATCGGACACATATAGTAAATCTCGTCAGCAACAAAGGGAATATCTTCAAAGATGAGTCATTAGGACTGTAAATTCCTTTCAGGTAACAAATCGTGTTGTAAAGAAACCGCTAATCGGGTACAAAATGAAATAGAATACAATAAAGAGATTGAATGATGTAATACAGCCGACGAGATTGAGTAGAAGTCAGCTAAAACCGAATAAGAATCAAGTTAACAAAACTGTTAATAATGCGAAAAAACTTAATGGGGGATAAAGGAGGAAAATAATACGGTTATAAAACAAAAGAGAAAAATAATTATGTATCCGGTGTTAAAATTGATCAGGCCCATTGTAGATTTGATGGCTAAACAAGCTTCTTTTGGATACAGAGTTCAGGATTTAACATGTGAATTACCATCGTTTCTGTGGTTTAAAGAAGTTTGGCTTGTACTCTCTTAGCAAGATTCCCACATATTGTGTAGATAATTTTGAAGTTAGTTTGATTTATCTCGGTGTCCAAATTCAGTCAGGCGTTACAGGATAGAACTATAGGGTTTGGGATCTTTTATTTCCTCTATAAAACCATGAGGGTAAGCGTTCGATGATACGTTTGGGTAGCAAACGTTGTGTACGACTGATATACCTAGCTCCACAGGAGCAGATGAAATGGCAGACCCACATTGATGAAGCCGGCAGAAGTATCGCTGGAAGCCTTTTCATTTTATATGACTCAATGGGGGATTTTTAAGTTGCTTAAATTTCGTACTTTGCTTTACTATGATAAATTTGAATATTCACAATGATCATTTTCCTTATACAAACAAAAAGTAAACTAGATTTTCTCGTTGACCTTATAGGTGAAAAGATATCAGTAAGTGTTGACATAGTCATTATCAGTTCATTAACTTTATTAGTTGATTTGTAAACGTTGTCATTGTTCGACTTGCTTTATAGTTGAGTTGTTATCAGGTCGAATGGAAAAAATAATCTAGAAATAGGTTTATCAGAACCTGTCACTGAAAACTAGGGAGTTCATGTAGATTTAGATTTATATAGGGTGGATTTTGTTTGGGAACATCTCAAAATGAAAAGGATATAACTGAGCTGACCTTCTCCACGAGTTTATTAGTCATCCCACCTGGTCACCTTGAAATTGACTGGTCGTTTTTGTGTGTTTTCACCCCCTTTAGGCTACTTCTATTGGCATTATTGCTGATTGTTTTCTTGACCTGAAGTTTGGAGCATTGTGTGTGTGAGATTTCCTTCTTATCGATTGGCGGCTTTTGTTTACGTCAATGTGTCTATTGATTGACGATTCCCTGGAACACCAAACTTGCTGTTTCCTCTGTCTAGTATTTGAACGCTGGTTGTCTCAGTCGAATTGATGTCCGTGGTTGTCTGTATGCAGTAAGGAGATATGAGGTAATGGATGTCATGTCTTTTCACTGCTAGTTTATTTTCATGGATACGAAGATGAATGAGACGTCCACTTTGGCTAATGTAGTGTTTTTCGCAGTTGTTACAATTTATCTTGTAGATGATGTTGGTTTTATCTTCTTTCGTTGTTGAGTGTTTTGGTTGAAATTGAGCTCAGATCTATGTCACACTTCAGGTCAAGAAAACAATCAGCAATAATGCCAATAGAAGTAGCCTAGAGGGTGTGAAAACACACAAAAACGACCAGTCAATTTCAAGGTGACCAGGTGGGATGACTAATAAACTCGTGGAGAAATCTAAAAGCCCACTTCAATTCAACTTCAATTATGCGCTGAAGATGTTGCCTAGTAGTGCAATGAAAGCTTTGCAAATAAACCATTCAGCTCAGAGAACACAACTACATCAAAATCACCCAGCTGAGCTACAAATCTTCTCCATCATATAGATGATGTAGTATTTTTTTCTTTTATACTAATCATATACTACTTACATTTAATAATTACAGTATGCTTGTTAATATTTGGATGCCCATACAGTTTTAGAACACGATTTAGGCAAGCATAAACGTTTTTTTTGTGTCAGTTTTCATTAGGCTTTAGAATTACGCAATAAAATGTTGGTCACAGACATTTAAACCAGTCTGGACCAATAGAATCAAGTGTGAACAAGGAGGGTGTAAGCAAAGTAATAATTATGATAATAAATTGTGAATCTGAGACTAAAATATGCAACCATAACACACTATGACATTGATAATGAACTTAGTAGTACAAATAAAAGTAACATTTACAGTTATTCAGTGTCACTGGGAGACATAACTAGTCTAGGTTAGGGTTAAAGGCCATAAATTAGAGAAGGATTGAACAAACGTTTTCTTAAAGCACATATAACATTGAAGATATTTTATGGCAACTGATTCAGCTACGCTTAGCGATGGAAGGCGTACAAGCTTAGGGAATTGAGGTTGTTTCTTGTGTAGAATCGTAAAGGCTGATTTTTTCTTATCAACCTAATTCTCCGTATCCATAAGGTGTGTAAATATGGAGCTACTGACTGACTTTACGACTGCTTTACTAATTCATAACTTGCCAAGACTTAATAGACTTACAGTCAGTTTCAGATAGTGAAGTTAGTAGTTATAAAAACGAAGTTAAGAAAGGAAATCGTCAGTTGAAAAATCATTTGAAAATCACTGCATAACGCATATTAGATGTTGGCAAACGGTGAAGCATGGAATGGAAATCGAACCTCTACCTCAACTTTATAGACTTTGAGAAGGACTTCAACAGAATTGACCGCGAAGTAACTTGGAAACTACTCGAGTAATACGGCGTACCCCAAATATCCATCAACCTTATTCAACAGCTGTACGACAACGGCACATGTCAAGTGATCCACAACGGAAAACTCAGCGAAGCGTTTGGAGTAAACACAGGAGTCAGACAAGGGTGCTTATTATCACCAATGATATTCCTAATTGTGGTGGACTGGATTATGCGTCAGACAGTGGAAAACGAGAAGACAGGGATATCCTGTCCTGACCGACGTGAAGAACCTAGAAGACCTGAATTTCGCGCGTGGATGATTTATGTTTGATGTCACACAAAATCGAAGACTTACAAGCGAAAACCGACAAACTGGTCGAAGAAGCAGCAAAGACAGCACTGACTCCAGGCGAACATAGACAAGACGGAGGTTATGAAAATAACCAACCAACCAAATAACCAACCAGCGCCAATCACCATCAACGGGAGGGATTTGAAAGAAGTTACTTCATTCACTTATCTAGGGAGCATTCTCTCAACTACAGGAGGAACAGACGAGGATGTCAGATCGAGAATCGGGAAGGCGAGAAACACATTCATCAACCTGAAACCAATCTGGAAATCTTCGTCACTCAACTCACCATCAACAACAAAATTCGGATTTTCAATACAAACGACGTGAAGTCAGTCAGTTCTTCTATACGGATCAGAAACTTGGCTAATGTGTCACCAAGAATATTTTCAACAGCCTGTTGCAGACCTGTATCAACAACTAACTGTCTTCCTTCTATACTGAAGATCAGATGGCGGAAAGAATCACCAACAAGAAACTATGGGAAGAAACAAAACAAGAACCAGTCCTTCAACAGATATGCAGGAGAATGTGGAGATGGATTGGACACTCGCTGAGCTGAGGAGGCCGATGGGTGACATCAGGCGTCAGGCCTTCGAGTGGAACCCGAAAGGGAAGCGGCGGGTGGGACGTCCAGGGGTGACATGGTGGAGATCGTGTGAAGACGAGTTGAAACAGTATGGACTAACATGGATGCAAGTGAGAAGTACAGCAGAATACAGAAGCAAGTTGAGACGTGGAGTTGAAACCCTATGTTCCACTAGGAACCCAAGGGAACAATAATAATAATAAACAGTGAAGTCCAGGACAGTTGTTGGACTGGTCACTGGGTGGAATACCAATCTCTCCATATAATCTTTTAGGAATAAAATTTCACATGATGTATAAAGCAGTTAATCTGACTTCATACATCGTGGTATTTTCCCACTACCCATCATTTCATTTATATATTTATATTTAGTTTTGCTATTTTCTGAATCAAACACAGACTGATTATTTCTTTTTGCAGTATTTCTTCCCATCAATTAGCATTTCAGTATTGCTATTATAAATAGTATGAAAACATTTACAGTTATATATTCAGTGTTACATAATCAGATGTGCGAAGAGGTATTTAAGAAATAGATTGGAAGAAAAAACTACATGGAATCACGCAGTGATTTTTTTGCTGGTTCCACCTTTGAACAATCAGTTATCGTTTATTTAGTTAACGATTACAATCATTCAATGACCTTTTTGTTATACATGTAACGGAAAAATATGCCATTATCACCTGTGGAGTTACTACTACATTGAAGCCAAAATTGTTTTTGTAAAGCGTTTAGTGTTAAGTATTCGAAAACTTTGATTGGATACCAGGTAGTATTTAATGTCATACGTTTGCGCCCTTCGTTTAGATGCCAACTGAATTCTATCAGTCAAGTTTGTAAATGTGACTTGCCATTCTAGTACACTTCACTGATTGCTTTCCAACCAGGTAATAGTTAAACCTGTTGGAGTACACTGAGATTCTATAAGAGTTGTCACTTGTCAGAATGCCTATATGCAGGTTGGGCAAGTATTTTGGAAAACGTCTTAAATAAGATTTTAAAAGTATGTCATCTGGTCTATAGGTGAAATAATAATTTCGTTATTTGCAAAAGAATCTTCTTAGATCTACTTAGATGACAGTGTCTATTTTTGAAAGTTACATAGGATGGATTCATGCTGAGTAATATTCTGATACGCAGAATGAAGCCGTGATTTGGTGAGTGTAAATGGTTTAATTTAATGACTAAAACTAATAATGCTAGTAGAATCTATGGTACTGTTAAAATACATAAGCCAGGTTATTCCATACGACCAATAGTAGATTTTAGGAATACCCCTACTTATGAATTATCAAAACACTTAGCTCCAATATTATGCCCCATTAGAAATCATTCAAACTCTAGACTAATTAATTCATATGAAATGAAAAATAAACTAAATGACATTCAATTAGAGAATGATGAAACAATGGTTAGTTTTGATATAACTAGTCTTTATACTAATATACCAATCAATATGGCCTTAGAAGCAGTTAAAAAGGAACTAACTGCAGATCCTGAACTCACTCATAGGACGAAGCTGCCCATTGAGGAAATTATTTTAGGAATTCAGTTATGCGTCACATCTACTATCTTTAAATTCCAAGGCAAAATATATAGACAAACAGAGGGTGTAGCAATGGGACCCCCAGTATCCCCTATAGTAGCGGATGTCTTCTGGACAGCTGGGAAAATATCGCTCTAAATATATCCAATCCTACTCCAACAATATGGTGGAGATATGTGGATGACACTTTCACAGTGTCAAAAACAGAACATATCTCTAGCTTCTTGATACATATAAACTCACTAGTGAAGCGAATAAATTTCTCATTCTAATCGGAAAATGAACAAGTTGAATTGGTTACGTTAGATTGTAAAAAGACGAATAGAAAAAGATAAACTGCACACTAGTATTTATAAAAAGCCAATGCATTCTAACAGATATTTAGACTATAATTCGTCTCATCCGTTGTTCGCAAAGGCAGGCTTAGTTGAATGTCTAACAAACCGAACACTAACACTAATTAGTACAATAAAAGACCTAAATAATGAAATAAAACAGATGGAAGAGGCGTTGGTGTTAAATAACTATCCTATAAAATTCATTAGGAAGATCAAAAAAGGTCAAAATAACTGTGAAACTAGTATTGATAACATAAATAAGCGGGAATACAAGGCATCTACTGTTATACAATATAAGGAGAGAAAATCTGAGGCCCTGCGTAGAGTTTTCAATAAAGCAGGAATTAGAGTGGCATTCAAACCTACAAACTCACTCTGTTAGGACAAGCTATGTAGGCTAAAGGACCCTGTCGGTTGTCCCAATTAAGCAAAATAATATAATTTACAAAATACCCTGCAATGACTGTCAGTTAAGTCACCTACATAGATCAGTCAAACTTGTAGATCATGCAGGGGTAGTGAGATTATCAGATTATAAGAATTTAGCTAAGGTAAGAATGGTTGACCCCGAGAAGATGAGTAATTTAGAAAAAAGCTCGGCAATTGCACTGCATGCATTAGCATACAACCACACCATAGGGTGTGTGAGAGAGGGTTAAAATTCTAAAAAGTAATCTAGGTAGGTGGAGATATACATAGGTTGATTACTGAATCCTTGTTCATCGAGTCTACACCCAACACATGCGAGAGGAATGACTCATCACTTATACCGGAAATATAGAAAATACTACTACCAATCAAGTAAAGCAATGAGAAAAAGTGGAATTATATAAACGAAGTTAGAAAGTTGTGTGAGTACCTTGATATGATTATGAGTGGCAATAAACTGTGCTCGAAACGTGGCAATCAGTAAATATTACTGTACAACAACACTGTGAGACCTTAGCAAAACAAATTTTACACATAATGGAATTATACTCAACCACAGTGCCCAGGTTCTATTCTAATATTTATCATCACAGTCCTCTGCAAAGCTTATTTTAATCATGTGTGTCTAGAAAGCTTTCTTGACAGAAAAGCGACTCTAGAAACAAAAAGTATGGTGATGTGCGGCTATCGTTCAATGGATGCGTGTACTGCACACCAGTTCTCTCTATTCTGCTTTATAGATGTAAGACATGCCTGATAAATTGGAAGACATGGAACTCCTGAGCTAGCTGTCTTTGATCATAGTTGTCTGCGTTCTGTCTACCGTGTTAAGTGGTATAATAGGGTGAGTAATATTGAGGTTAGATGCTGAGTGTTAGGTTAGGAGGGAAAATCAATCGATTAAGATGTGAAAGGGAATCGACTGAGATGGACAGGATATTTCTTACATATGTCTATTCATCACATTCTTCGACAGGGAATGCTAACTGACATAGAATTAGGTTGGAAAGAAACGAGCTAGTGGTGGTTAAACCAAAACTAGGAATCACTTCATGAAATCTTTAAGAGTTGCTTTGAGCCAGACGCGTAGAGAAGGGTGTAGGCCTCTTGGTTGGAGTCTCTGGGGGGTTTAGAGAGAACGAACGGCTGGAGACAATCGGTGATATGGCTCAAAATTGTTCTCAGTGTAGTGCACATGCACTCACTCTTTGTGATCTGCCATTTCCATTCAACCTTGTGGTTTTTCCATGTTACCACTCTTTCCCCTTAACATTTCTGCTATTAAATCTCTTTTTTCTCTCTTTTGTATTCCTTTGTGTGGTGTGCAGAGTGTGGCAATTTGAGCTTCATTAATTCTGGGCAAAGTTCTATAAGGATACCAGTCGGTCAGCTTATGTTTAAATATTTAAAATAGTTTTAGAGAGATGATTTTTCTAAGACTTGCTTTACATTAAAGTAGCATCAAAAACGTTTATATACCATTGGTGTAAAACCACTGGAATTAAGAACGAAATTTAAGCAGATATATATTTTCAACCGCCTTCACATACGGCTTTACGATTATACACATCAAATGGACAATGGAAATTGATGCTTCTAGTTGGTAGAATTAAAACTCAGTTATGTGAGTGAACAGACAATAATCGATGTGAATGCATACTTCCGATGAGTTGCAAGCTATGACAAAACGGCTATCCAGTATTCCTTGATTTTAAAATGTTCCTCTGACTGATATTAAGCCTATGAGATTCCCTTGTAATTGGAAGGTCCTGGGTTCGAACCACATTCGGTGAGCGGGGACTATCGGAGAATCCCAAACTAGGAAGAAACATTTGTCCAATATTCCCTGGTTTTCAAAGGTTCTCTAACTAATATTAATCCGTGGTCACACTTGAAAAAACTCATGGAAAAAGTAATAATGATACTGAAAATGAATTGAAAATACGCTGAAGAGACATTTAAGTGATATCCGATGCCAAGCCTCTTCCCCAGTGGGAGCCGAATAGGAGGCCATGAGTTGGATATTATGTGAACAGCAAATAAAAGCTTGCGAGTTGCCACAGTGCCAGCTGTAAGTTATGATAGAGGAAGAAGTGCAATGGAGGTGTACTGCTAAAGCCATTCTTTCCACTCGGAAAGCAAGGGAATAATAATAATAATTATAGCAATCTATGAGATACAGCCAGGAATATGTATTTGTTTATACAGTGCCCACTTGTAGTCGTAATATAAGTATTTTAACCATACAGTAATTCTTACGCTGATGACCTCTCTGTCTCCATGCCTGTCAACTCTCAGTCAGACTGTTCCATACTAAATAACTTTCTCTCGGAAATTAGTCAGTGGTCCTCTTCAAACGGCCTTAAGCTGAATCCGTCTAAATGTAAGGTAATCAATTTCACTTTCAGACGAAAAAGTGACCTACAACAACTAGCTAGCTCAAATGGTCCCACTATCATTGACGGCATAGAGGTTGAAACTACATCTAATGTCAAGTACCTTGGACTGAGTATTTCCTCCGATCTTTCCTGGTTCTCTCACATCTTGCTAGTGACTAGAAAGATGTTTCGCTTAACGTTCTGCGTTAGGAAGTTTAGGCAGTCTGGTATAAAGCAGTCTTTGCTTTCTCAGTTTGTCAATTCCTGTATTCTACCCATCCCTCTTTACTGCTCCCCAATAATCTTCCCCGGACTACTTAAGAAAGGTTTTGCTTTGCTGAGAAGGACACTTAAAGCTGTTAGTGGGGGAAGTGGGATATCGTTAAACCAACTGGTTAACACTATTGTGGATAGACATAATGTCATGTAAGAAACTAGCGAATTCTATATTGTTAGACCATGAACACCCTCTCCATACGCAGCTCTCTCCTTGCATTTCATCTGGTAGAACTAGAATCAACTATAGGAAGCTATATGCCAGGACTACCAAGTATAAAAACTCCACAATACCTTATCTGGCACAGCTGTTATGTGATGAGAAAACTGTTAGACATGACACGATCACCTTACTGCGGCACTCTAACAAATAGTTCCCATTAGCTTTTGTTCTCCTTTCTTTGTTACAATTATATTGTTGCTCATATATTCTACTACACACTAATTTTATATTTCATATCCTGTGGTGCACTGTTTAAATATGTGAATGCAGTGCTGTTCTTTTTTATTTCTTTTATTTCTCTTCTTTTTCTTTTGATGTTGTTGCTTTTTATTTTTAAATTCTTATAAAATTTATGAGGTAATTAGATGCAATATTGTAATGCACGCTGAAAACTCCATACCTGTACCACAAATACTGTTTGGAATAAAGCCATTATTATTATTACTTCTAAAATGCTACTAGATGTCATTCACCTTTTATGGACTAGGTGAATAGGGAGAGATTAGTAATCACAAAAGACATTAAGAAATTTGCCTAACCGATGTGGAGATAAGAAATTTCTACATGAACGACTATGAATGACAGTAACAACTTTGGATAGTGTCTTTAAAAGGTGAAAATGTTTATCAGAGAAATGTGACGCCTTCACGAAACACATTTTGGACAAACTGACCACACATCTACTTGCCATTTCAATGGATATATATATATTTATATGTATTCAGATAAGAATTTTCAAAGTAGCTTAAGTGTAACGTTAAATCTTTTCTGTGCATACAATGTTTGTCGGGGGGTGGGGTTGGGAAGCGCCTAATTTTACTAAAGGCTATCCCCTCAGTCTGTTTTATTCTGTGCCGTTGTCAATTCTTGCAAATAAAAACTTCAAAGCTGTTTTCATATCACTCTTATGATTCATATCTTTCAGAAATTCCCCATTGCTGTAGATGGTAACGTTAGCCTACCGCCTGAGTTTATTGAGGTAGCTACTGTTGTTTTTAAGCTTTATGTAAATTGAAAACATCCATTTCCCGATAAGAATTTAAAACAAGCGACAAAGATTAATAAATCAGGATTTGATGAATTCATCTAATTTCGGTAGAACTCTTCATCTGAATACTCAAAATATAGGGATATATACATATATATCACTAGAATTACATATGGAGGTGTAAGACTGATAAACAAAAAAAATACATTACATCAATCATGCGAAACAACAGGTATGAATGTTTTTCATAACATGTTGAAAACAGATAAGGCGAAGGGAGTATGAGAGATTAAAATTAAGATAAAATGCATTACCGTCCAGTTACATCACTTAAATAAACAATTAGTCACCAGAGAAAGAACTTGAATATGTCAAGAATCGCGAACTGAATAATACTGATAATAATAGTTATGCCAATAATAATAACAATAATAAAACCAGTTCAGATAACGCTACTGATAAAAGGTGCCTTTAAATGAATCAGAAATAGTGATAATAAGAGGTAGAATAAAGTATTACTAATAATGACAATAATAACAGTAAATAAGTAAAACTCATTACCATATTAGATTCAGAGTGACGACTATATCCTTTTCTTCACAGAGAAACAGAGTTTTTAAACTATAATTGCACAAGCCTCTGCAATTGCAAGCATCTTCTTGTTTCTTTATCTGCTGACAATGGTGAATGACTTGACTGCGTCGATATCATGCCCGTAATCCACATGATGCTTTGTTATTGAGGATTTCGGCACTTTGAACTCAGCTGTTTTCAACCATTTTGGCAAATGCTCCATCATGCGAGTAGACAATCGCCTTTCCGTACGACCTATGTATTTGCTTCCACAAACACACTCAAATTGATATACGCAGTGTGAAGTGTCGAGGATTGGCGACTGGTCTTTCCCAGATTGTTGAAGCACTCGCTTAGTGGTGTTAAGGAAAACAAGTTTTGCAGCATAATAATTTCTCTTGATGGCTTTGTCGAGTCTTCGTTTGACTACTTCCTGTACATCATCTGCTTTGAACGGCAAGTTGATATAGACAGGTTTCTTCGGAACTGTTTGGATTGTTTTGCAAACAGTCAAGTCATTCACCATTGTCAGCAGACAAGGAAACAAGAAGGTGCTTGCAATTGCAGAGGCTTGTGCAATTCGAAGTTACAAACCAGGTGTCTGTGTACAAAAGGAGATGGTCGTGACTCTGAATCTACCATGGTAATACGTTTTACTTATAATTCTACCTCTTATTATTATTTTTATTATTACTATTATTATTCTCATTATTATTATTATTCTTGATTCATTTAAAATTATCCTTTATCAGTAGCATTATCTTAACTCACCTCAACACTATTATTATTGTTATTATAACCATTACTATTGACATCCCTCTGGTTGCAATTCTTGTTAAATTCTCTAATGTCTAATTGTTTATCTAATTATGTAATTGAGGCGTAATGCAATTTATCTTAATTTTGATCTCCCATACTCTCTCTCCCCTTATCTAATTGCACATGACCTGGAAAAACATTCGCACCTGTCTTTCTGCATGACTAATTCAATGTAGTTTATTTACTTATCAGTCCTATATCTCCCAATGTTATTTCAAAAGTACATATCCGTGTATGTAGAGTATTCAGCTGACGAGTTCTACCGAAATTTGATGAATTCATTAAATCCTGCTTTATTAACCTTTATTGCTTGTTTTAAACATTAATGTTGTTAATAACACTAATTCATACATTCATTCAGTATTATGGATGCATATAACTTTAGAACCTGATCATGAGCAACTTATCGAAAAGAAAATTCTTTGTTCAGTAACCATTCTTTGTAGAAATTTCAATGGTCACTTTTAATTAGTTAAAGAAGGATTAAATGAATCTCTTGCATATTTCTGTAAAACTCTTCACCTGAATACTCAACATATGGGGATATACATATATATATATCACTAGAATTACATATGGAGGTGTAAGACTGATAAACAAAATAAACTTTATTGTATCAATCATGCAAAACGACAGATATGAATGTTTTTCATATCATGTTCAAACAGATAAGGTGAAGGGAGTATGAGAGATTAAAATTAAGATAAAATGCATTACCGTCCAATTGCATCACTTAAATAAACAATTAGTCATCAGAGAAAGAACTTGAATGTGTCAAGAATCGCGAACTGAATAATACTGATAATAACAGTTATGCTAACAATAATAATAATAATAAAACCAGTTCAGATAACGCTACTGATAAAAGGTGGCTTTAAATGAATCAAAAATTGTGATAATAAAAGAGGTAGGATAAAGTATTACTAATACTGACAATAATAACAGTAAATAAGTAAAAAGGTATTACCATGGTAGTTTCAGAATGAACACCATTTCCTTTTGTGCACAGAGAAACAGAGTTTATAAACTCGAATTGCTCAAGTCTCCGCAATTGCAAGTATCTTTCTGTTGTCTTTTTTTTTCTCTTCTGACAACAGTGAATGACTTGGCAGCGTCAGTATCATGTCCGTAGTCTCCATGAGATGCTTTGTTAGCGAGCTTTTTAGCACTTTAAATTCAGATTTTTTCAAACACTTTGGCAAATGCTCCACCGTGCAAGTAGACAATCGTCTTTCTGTACGACCTATTTATTTGCTACTACAAACATACTTAAATTGATATACGCAGGTTGAGGTGTCAAGGTTAGGAGACTGGTGTTTCCCAGATTGTTGAACCACCTGTTTAGTGGTGTTAAGGAACACGAGTTTTATAGTGTAATATGTTCTCTTGATAGCTTTATGAAGTCTTCGTTTGACTGCTTCTTGTACGACATCACCTCCTTTCAATGGCAAATTGATATAGCACAGATCGATTTCTTTGAAGCTGTTTGAAAAGTTTGACTGGGGCTTATTTCTTTGAAGCACTTATTGATGAGTTGCAGGATTTCATCATGAGCTTACATTAGTTAGAGAACCATTGGAAAACCTGGACAACTGTTTCGTCCTAGTTTGGGACTCTTCATCAGTACGCACCAACCGGGATTCGAACCCGGGACCTTCTGGTTACAAGGCGAGCTCGTATACCATTAAGCCACTGGGACCCAATCCAATGGGCCTGGGTTCGAATCCCGGTGGTGTGTACTGATGAAGAGTCCCAAACTAGGACGAAACAACTGTGCAGTACTCCCAGGTTTTCCAATGGTTCTGTAACTAATGTGAGCTCATGATGAAATCCTGTAGCCAATCATATCCCTAGAAACCAACACTTGAAAAAAAGAGTAACTTAATTGATGAATAATATATCTTATTTCTTTAGAGTGTTTATTGATGAATTCCTCAATATATCCATTCTTAGATAAAATATCTATTAAAGTCTTTATTTCGTATTCAATTGTATTGTCAGAACAACCTGTAAATTAGCCATTTCACCTATTCATCTACTCTTCTCCTCAAAATTATATCCATGAAAGCGTTAGATAACAACTTTTTCCCTCATATGTAATAGTGAAATGGTTTTACACAGAGTTAAATCTATCTGGGAAACATGCAACATATTCCTGATTCCTGCACATTTCACTGGTGTTACCTTTTAAGAAAAGACTTTAACATGTATTTGTGTCGGCACATGTCGAATAGTTAGTAGTTGTGTATTGCATATAAGGGTGGAATAGCATCTACTTAAATAGACTGAAAGACATTTCAAGTGCAAAGTCTAGATAAATGCAGGCGGTAATCTAACGGAATCATCTGCAGCAAAGCATTTTTGGAAAATTTGAATAATTAGACTGATATTAAAACAGCTGTGAAATTTACATGACAAGAAGTGACAACGCCACAGATTAAAATATGATGAGGTAATAGCATTTCATAAAACTAACTCAACCCCCTCCCCGTCATTATGTGCTCAGAAACAATTTGTTGTCACATTTAAGCAACTTTGAAAATTCTTATATGATAATATTACTAAGACTAGTATCTATTATTATTCTTTGTACTCGTGAATACCACATTAGTTTGTTTATTAGACATATCACACACGATATGAAACAGTATTATTTACTGGATGAAGAGGTTTCGAACACAACTTATTATTCATAATCATATCAATTGTAATCACACGACTTCCAAATCTGAATTTTATAGTTTTCTTTGTCTTCTCCTATTTGTCGTCGTAGGGGTAGTAGAATTTTTCCAGGTGGACAGGTGTTGATTCGATAATTAAAGCTTCCGTTATCAATCTCTCCCTCCACCATGTTTTTATATTAGATTTGAAAACTGTCATCTTATCCCATCCATCCTATTGTATGGTTGTGTGTGATTGCATGTAGTGAGTGGTATAGCTGAACTATTCTCTAGATATCTTATCTTATTCGGGTCAACTAATCTAGATTTTGCTAGGATTTTATGCTCGGCTAGTCTGCCTGCACCTGTTCTACTACTTTGATCTATGTATTTGACCTGACAATCATTGCAGGCAGGATTTTCTTTTACTGGCTCCATTGGCAGGATCCTGTAACCGACAAAGTTTGTTTCTAATTGAATTTATGAGTGGTTTGAATGCCAGCCACGTTTATTCCTGCCTTGTTCAGAACAAAGAGGACAAAAAAACTATAAAACTCAAGTTTCAAAGTCGTGTGATTATAGTTGATGAAATGATTATGAACAATAAATTTTGTTCGAAACCTCGTCAACCAGTAAATAATACTGTTTCACTCTGTGTAATACATCTGATAAACAAACTAAAACGGAATTACTTACTAGCACAGTGCCCAAGTTTTACACATATATTAGTACTCATGAATAACCTAGAAAACATTTTTCTCATTTTATTTGACCTTTCATTTTAGTTATGTTCATATAAGTTGAATTGACAAGTAGATGTGTGGTCAAATTTTCCTACAGTTTGACACATTTTTCAGATAAAATTTATCTTTTAATATTATTATTGTATTATTGTTCCCTTGGGTTCCTAGTGGAACATAGGGTTTCAACTGCACGTCTCCACTTCCTTCTGTCATCTGATGTACTTCTCACTTGCATCCATGTTAATCCATACTGTTTCAACTCCTCTTCACACGATCTCCTCCATGTCACCCTAGCATTAACGTCCCACTCGCCACTTCCATTTCGGGTTCCACTCGAGCTATGGCCTGACGCGCGATGTCACCCAGTGGCCTCCTCAGCTCAGCGAGTGTCCAATCCATCTCCACTTTCTCCTGCATACTGACTGATTACTTCTTGTTTTGTTTCTTCCCATAGTTTCTTGTTGGTGATTCTTTCCGGCCATCTGATCTTCAGTATAGAAGGAAGACAGTTAGTTGTTGATAAAGGTCTGCAACAGGCTGTTGGAAATATTCTTTGTGACACACTAGCCAAGTTTCTGATCCGTATAGAAGAACTGACTGACTTGACGTTTGTATTAAAAATCCGAATTTTGTTGTTGATGTTGAGGAGTGACAGTGGAAGACTTCCAGATTGGTCTCAGGTTGATGAATGTGTTTCTCGCCTTCCCGACTCTCGATTTGGCATCCTCGTCCGTTCCTCCTGTGGTTGAGACAATGCTCCCTAGATAAGTGAATGAAGTAACTTCTTTCAAATCCCTCCAGTTGATGGTGATTGGCGCTGGTTGGTTATTTGGTTGGTTGGTTATTTTCATAACCTCCGTCTTGTCTATGTTCGCCTGGAGTCAGTGCTGTGACATCAAACATAAATCATCCACGCGCGAAATCCAGGTCTTCTAGGTTCTTCACGTCGGTCAGGACAGGATATCCCTGTCTTCTCGTTTCCCACTGTCTGACGACGCATAATCCAGTCCACCACAATTAGGAATATCATTTGTGGTAGTAGGCACCCTTGTCTGACTCCTGTGTTTACTCCAAACGCTTCGCTGAGTTTTCCGTTGTGGATGACTTGACATGTGCCGTTGTCGTACGGCTGTTGAATAAGGTTGATGAATATTTGGGGTGCGCCGTAGTACTCGAGTGGTTTCCAAATTACTTCGCGGTCAACGCTGTCGAATGCCTTCTCAAAGTCTATAAAGTTGAGATAGAGGTTTGATTGCCATTCCATGCTTTGTTCGATGATGATACTTTTATGCAATTGTAATGCAGGAACTAATTCTTCTAAACTTATGAAAAGAAAACAGTGAAAAAAATTAACTTGTCACATAATTTCATGTGTTTTGTGGAGTAATATCTTCGGTGATAATTCGGTTAGATGCTAAGTGGTGTTAGGTAAGAAGGGAAAGTCAATCATTGAATCTGTCAGACTCTATTGATTTAAAGGTCTAGGACATGTTCCATACCTTCCAGGCAATTGCCTTTGTTGACGAGCAATTCTAGTGGTGGGAACAGAACTAGATTTGTAGAGATTTATGAAAACATGATACTAGTTTATGAAGTCTTCGACTGTTGGTTTGTGGAAAGTAGGGAGTTAGACACTATCTTACTAAAGTCCTTGAGACAGTAAGCATCAGTGATTGAAATTTGTTAATGACATATCTTAAGATCGTCCCGACTGACGTAGATGCTAACACTTCTTGTCACCTTACAGATTCATTGAACTGTTATTATTGATACTATTAATAATAATGATTTACTTTATTTCAAAACAGTACTCATAATACAGTATAGAATTCTCAACATTTGGTACAGTACTGCATCTAATTCACTCAACAACAACAACAGAATATATTAAAGGGTATAGGTAACTAAAATTTATGTCAGTGATTTCTTGGCAACAGCACTGACAATAAATTCAGAAATGTACAAAAAGTATAACATGATAATAATAAATAATATTAATAACTAAAATGACAAGATAATGGAAATAGTGTCACCATAAATCAGGTTCAAAGAGCCATTTATTTTACCAGTTACATAGTTAATTATAATTTTGATTCTCAACAGTTTCGCTGTCATATAAACGCCTACCAAATAGGGTATCGTTGAGTTTGAGTACTTAGTTGTGCAAACATATGTTCTTGCATAATGATTTCTAGTTCCTCAAGACGAGATGTAAGCGGAGAATTGTGAATAAAGGTGATGCTGAGAGTCAGGCAACGTGGATTTAGACCATTTCTTGCATGAGTTCAGATATCTGGTTGGAGGGTTTCATCATGAGTTGACATCAATACAGAAGCATTGGAAAACCTGGGAGTACTGGACAGATGTTTCGTCCTAGTTTGGGACTCTTCACAGTACGCACCCACCATTGAGAGTTCGAACTCAGGACCTTCTGATTACAAGATGACCTAGCTCGTAGTCCATTAAGCCACTGGGATCCGATTCACTGGCGTACTAGGACGAAACAGCTGTTCAGTACTCCCAACTGGTTTTCCAATGGTTCTCTAACCGATGTCAGCTCATGACCAATCAAACACAATCCCTACAAAACCAATACTGGAAAGTTCACATGTCTGTTGACTATAGGAGTAACGAGCTGACTTAGGGGTACACCACTTCCACAACTGACAACTTTTATTACCCTTGACAATATGAAAAAGTCCTTTTTGAGTGGCCTAGGAAAGACTAAAGGCAGGTGGAGGAGCAGTAATGAATCATAAGTAAGGTGAGAGAGTTAACACAGTGTTATAGTAGAGGTTTAGTGATACCTGGCTGTCTTAACTTCCTAACTTTGTAAGATTCATAGGAAAATAGGAAAGAATCATTCCAGGGTATTTAATGCTTGATTTAGTTTGTATTTCATTGCTGTCTATTTTACCGGCGTCTTGTGAACAAACAAGTTCGTGTGAATCACATATATGCTTGAAAATTAAATTAACTATCTGACATTTAAAAAGGGTTTATCGTAATAGCATTTAACTTAGACCACTGGCTGATATCCAACAAAGAGAGCTGTTCATTTCAGAACAGTGACATTAAGACGTAACTCATCTAACTATGCCTCCCCTTTTATATTAATGTCTGTTGTAGTTTCTCTGCATTTCTTTCCTTTATTTTAGTATGTGTGTATTATTGCAGAGTTTGGTGATTTAAATCGCTGCAAAATTAGATGTTAATATTTCAAACAAGTCAATTCACATATTAGTTTTTAAGTCCTGTAATGTCCGGCTGTCGACCAAAGGCCGTGTGTACTGCTCAGCAACAGTTCACTCCGTCCTCCTTAATGGCTGTGAGTGAGCCATGGCCATTGAAAGTAGAAGACATGAAAAGCCTGTCTAGCTGTATTTGATCATAGGTGCCTGCCTTCTATCTCCCTTGTGAAGTGGTATTATATGGTAGGCAGTATTGAGGTTGGGCACTGAGTGCTAGGTAAGCAGGGAAAATCAATCGATGAGGTTGTTAAGTTAAATTGATTGAGATGGTTAGGAAATGCGTTACGCATGCAGGTTGGGGAAATGAAATCCACAACAGTTAGTTTCAGCCTGTCACCTAGGCAGATGCAGACTTCCTGGTTGGTGTCCTCGGGTTAGTAAAGACCAGTGACTGGAGACAATTGGTGATGTGGCTCAAAATCGTTCTCAATGATGACGCAGATGCATTCACTCTTTATGACCTGTCATATCCAATAAAACTCTTCTATTGTTTTCCATATTCCTGTTCTTTTTCCCTCAAACTTCTGTTTATTATCTCTTTTGAATGTCTGTTCAATCTCTTCTCTTGCTTTGTTTACTACAGAGAGGATATGTGGCAACTAGAACTGCTGCACATCTGGGCAAAGTTATGTGTTAAAACCAGGCAGTCATTCAGTCAGTCAGTCTCAGTTGCTTGTTCTTTTCTGTCTAATGTCCTGATGAGTATTTTCCACAGTTTTGTCTCTGTACCCATGTTTTTCTCGCTTGAAATTTATCATTCGACTTTACACCGGCATTTAAATCTTAAAATAATCAATTGAATCCGTAGTTTACTTACTGTACTAAGAGGCAATGAATATTTTTGGAGATGTACTAAATGTCCATGGTAAACACGATTTTTTGAAATGGCCACACAAGGTGATATAATGAAATAATCATGCTAATAATACTGTGTAATTTAGCGATATATGCTCAAACTATCTGTAATTCACTAACTCATATGACTTATACTCTGTCCTCAGACGTTGATATATTTTGCAACAGCCAAAACTGACTGGCTGCGGTCTGGACGCAGGAAATCGGCCTCTGCGTCCTACTGCATAGCTGACCAAAACTTCAGTTAGACACAAAGAGTCAGAAAACTCTCCAAAAGACAGCAAAATGACGATTGCCCATCGATAGATCTATCATCAACAATAATAACCTCGAAAATTCAAAATCACCTCAAATGTGTCGTTAAGCAACTATGCATACAAGACAAATTTCTAAGTACAAAACAAGTACTGTACAACAGAGTTAATTAACCAAAGTTCAACTGTATGCAGTATCTGAGAATCAAGTAAAATATCCCCAACAGGGCGGGATCGAAATTCTGCCTATAAGAATCACACACATCAAACAATTCCCGATGACAGTTTCAGTTCAGAATGACTCTGACTCACTCCAACAAACTCATGCCGTAAAAAATCACATTATCACCACACAACCAAATAGTGAAGCGTTAAAATTGAAGATTAAACAATGATAAAGAAAAGTAGTAAGGATCAGACTAAAACATGATATGCAAACATCATAACAATGATATACAGTCGAGGAGTGAAGTGGTAGAGCACGTTGACCGCTTCACTTACTTGGGAAGTACCATCAGCCAACGCCGATGGGTTGGTCTCTGACGAAATCTCAGCACGAATACAGAGGGATAGTTTCGCATATGCCAGTTTACGCCGTGTCTGGCGCAGAAGTGATATCCGACTATCGACCAAAGGGTTTGTGTACTGCTCAGCAGTCCGCTCCGTCCTCCTTTATGGCTGTAAGACCTGGCCATTGATAGCGGAAGACATGAAAAAATCAGCTGTCTTTGATCATGGTTGCCTGCGTTCAATCTCCCGTGTGAAGTGGTATAATAAGGTGAGCAATATTGAGGTTAGGCATCGGTCGAGTGCTAGGTAAGGAGGGAAAATCAATCAACGAGGCTGTGAAATTACATTGACTGAGATGGTTAGGACATGTGTTACGTAAGCCTAGTCATCGCCTTCTTCGACGGGCAATGTTAGCTGATATAGGGTCAGGATGGAGAAGAGCTAGCGGCGGTCAAACCAAAACATGGCTACACAAGTCAATGAAATCTACAACAGTTAGTCTAAGCCACGTAGGAAGGTGTAGACTTCCTGGTTGGGGTCCTTGGGACAGTAAAAACCAATGGTTGGAAACAATTGGTGGCATAGCTCAAAATCGTCCTTAGTGGCTGGCGCAAATGCATCCACTCCTTGTGACTTATGATTTTCAATTAAACTGTTTTGTTCTTCGTTATTACTATTACTTTGTCTCACACCTCTGTTTACTGTCTCTATTATGCATTTCTCCTACTTTCTTCTCTTGCTTTGTGTGCTACATGGAGGGAGTGTGGCGACTTGAACTGCCGCACATCAGTGCAAAGTTCTATGTCGAAAACAGACAGACAGTCGAGGAGGATAACGGATCATAAATACAAAGTTGGTGGAAACATCCAAATAAGTATAAATATTGTGATTAGATCATTCACGAGGGAATTTTCCAAACAATTAGTCCGTTATACATTTACCATAGGTCTTCTGCCTTGTATTTGCATCACGTAAGTATAAAGTGCAAATAACATACACACTAAATCAAAACTTTGTATTGCTTTTGTTTTTTAGATAACATTACAGACGATTACCTCCATAAAGAACTCGATTTATTATCACATCGTAAAATGAAAGATGTCCGACTGCCATACACTGTACTTCCACGATTTTATGACTTAAAACTTCAAGTTCATTTGCACGAAGAGAAGACAGCAGACTTCTTTTTTAATGGATCAGTTAGCATTCAAGTTTATTGCTCAATTTCTACTCAAGAATTTTTCGTACATGCTCATGAAAGTTTAACTATCAGTTTAAATGAAATCAGTGTAAGTGAAATTTTATTGTATATTATTTATGCATCAGTCAAATTTATGAATCTTAACTTTTCGTTTTAAAAGCTAATCAATGCAGAATATTTCGTTCAGCGTTTTTCTAAGACACTTCTAGTACAAAATGCACGAAAGTTACCAGCCTAATTACCACTATAAATCGATAATGAAGTATCCTGTGGGACGACGGTATTTTGCCAAGTGACATTGGATCAACTTGTGAATTATCAAGCGGACTTATAAAAATCCCGCGCTTACAGAGTGATTTCCGTTGCAGTGATAGAATAACTTATTGAAAAATCTCTTATACTGTTTGAAATGAACTGGAGCAATCAAACAGGATTCTATTTTCGCTTTATATAGTGTTATTACCTAAGAGAGTAAACATGTAGTAAGTTAGAAATGGACGTTTAAGTACTCAGTGAGAAATAAAGGATTGCATGGAGGATTTCATCATGAGCTGACATCAGATAAAGAACCACTGGAAAACTTGGGAGTACTGGACAGCTGTTTCATCCTAGTTTGGGACTCTTCAGCAAAACGCAACCATCGGAATTCGAACCCAGGACCTTCTGGTGTAACAACACAAGACAAGGGCGAGGCAGCAGAACGTTTATTACGGAAAATCAACACATATTTATAGATTTTAATGTACATTATTGTAGGTTAATGTTAGTAGAAAATACAGTCTGTTGATTGGTTGTTCCTCACACAAAGTTAACCTTGCATCTCTTGTGGCTGTGTCAGTTCATCTATATGTTAACTGTATCCGCCTGTCCATCTTGACCTTGTTTTCACATGACTAACATTGACCTCAATTACTGTCAGCCAGTTTGGCTAGCAACCAACTGTGCATCGGTGGCAGGCACGGTATTAGATAAACTAAATTGTCTTGTTTTACAGGTTCCACAGGATCGTTTAATTGACAAAGCTTGTTTCTCATTGAGTTTGTGGCTGGTTTGAATGCCAGCCACTTTTATTCCTGCCTTGTTAAGAATTGTACTACCCCTATGACGACAAATAGGAGAGAACAAAGAAAACCGTAAAACTCAAATTTCAAAGTTGTGTGATTATAATTGATGAAATGATTATGACAAATAATAAATTGTTTTCGAAACCTCATCATCCAGTAAATAATACTGTTTCACTGACTGTGTGATACATCTAATAAACAAACTAATATGGAATTACTTACTACCACAGTGCCCAATTTTTACACATATATTGACTGAAACGTAATTTGGAAACTCCTTTAAAAACTACGGACTGAGATGCGGTATGTTTCTATAAACCTTAATCAACAGCTGTACGATGACATCATATGTCGAATGATCCACAACGGAAAACTTAAAGAAGCCTTTGAAGTGAATACACGAGTAAGAGATTGCTTTTTAGTATTACTGATGATATTCCTAATTGTCGTGGACTAGATCATGCGGATCACACATACATCGGGAGTGAGAAGATAGAAATACGTTGAATTGACGGGAAAACTCTAGAAGACTTAGACTTCTTTTACGACTTATGTCTAATGTCAAATAAACCAGAAGACTTGCAGGCAAAAACTAAGAGGTTTGCAGAAAAAGCGGTAAACGCAGAACTTCAAATGAACATAGAGAAGACAGAAGCGATGAATATACGTAACCAACACCACTACAAGCAGCAAGCATCAGTCAGTATCAATGCGATAGGAAATTAGCTTCTTTCACTCATATAGGCAGCATTGTTTCAACTTTAGTCAGCACAGATAAGGCAATGAAAGTCGATTAGAAGCGAAAAAGTAGGACAGGTGTTCATTAATCCGAAATCCATGTGATGGAAATCGAATGTACTCAGCATAATGAACAAGATCCAAATTTTCAGCACTAATGTCAAGTTAGTTCTTTTATATTGTACAGAGAAATGAAGCAGAATTCATGAAAAGCATTTCCACCCTGTTGTAGACCTCCATCCATTGTGGCTTTCTGCGGATGCTGAAGATTAGATAGCTCACAGGAATCGATTAGGAGGTAACACGGAACTCTGACAACGAACCGGTCAAGAAGCTATCTGACAAGCCGAAAGAAATGAAGATAGAGTTGTCACACTCTGAGAAGGCCGTGGAGTGAAACCTGAATGAGAAGCGATGCGATGGGCGTCTATTGGTGGCATGGAAGATACCGTGTGAAGAGGAAATATAAGCCTATGCGCAGTCGTAGAAGCAACTAAAAAGAACTTCAGACAGCAAGATGAGATCGAGGTGGGCTGCTGAAGTCCTATGTTCCACTTGGAATGCAAAGGAGTAGTAGTAACTACATCTAAAAACGTTTATTTATACACACATACACACAGTTTCAGGTTATTTCAGTAGTACAGTGTGTACGTGAAAGATCTGCATGTACTTCTTGTAAATCGAAAGTAAATCAAACAGCCTAAAGACAAGTTCAGTAATGAATAAATTACAAAAATCAATAAAATTGGATAGTAAGTCTTGAATGTAGTAGAACACAGCTGTCCACCTACAGAAAAATTCGACAAATAACCCTGAACAGGTAAATGTTCTGTTTTGTTTTGTTTGGGTTTTTTTTTTCAACGGAGAATGAAGATAAAAAATTATTATTGTCATAAAATACGTAGGCCTTCAATGCAATCTATTTCGAAAAGTTTAAACAGCATTCAAATGTTTCCTTTTTCTCAGCTAAATTCACATATGTGGTTAATTTTAGAAATTCAAGATGTTTAACTTTTTCAATGTTCAATGTGGGAACAGAATTGAACATATATACAACTAAATATACATTAAAAAGACGGTTGCAGCGAAGCAAATTTTTTTTTCGACAAAGTAATCAACTAGGCTGTACATTCATGTATTTATGACAAATAGGTGGGAAAGTTCCAGAATAATTTCCGGTCAAGGCTCAAATTAAAAAAAATTACAATTAGAAATTAAAATGGCATAATAAACAAAGGGGGGGACGGATAAAACTCAAACAAATTATTGAGAAGATTGACATATTGTGCAATTAGGGGTTAGAAATGTAGAAATAACAAAATAGACAGAAAGTTCGGATATGAAAATAGGGTAGTGTAAATAGGGATTAATAAAAACTTAAAAATAACATGAATGAACAGGAAGCTTGGTTAAGAAAGTCAATGGGATAGTCACTATTAGAGGAATTACCTGTTTGTGATGGCAATGGTAGGGTGGGTTTAAGCTTTTGGATGGCCAGTGCCTCGACTGTGCCAAGATGTCTGAATTTTACTCCCTTTAATAGGTTTGATATAGTCTTGTATATTACTTTGAAGGATTTTTCGAATGGCGCTGAATGTCCTGAATTGACCAGATGTTCTGTCACTGAACTGTATACACGTTTTCGATTTCCTTTAACTAGCCAGGCTGGATAGAGTTTATGAGCGCGTTTTTCAAGTACATCCTAGTTGATGACTTCGTCGAAAAGAAAATTTTCTTCGCTGCAACCATCTTTTTAATAATTCCAATGATCCAGTGTGTATATTCCGTAATATATAATATATGTCATGGAATCACTTGTTCCTGTGATATCACAGCCTGCAGTTACATTAATCCTGCAGTTTTGTTTAAAGTTCCAAGTATTGGTTTTGTAGGGATTTTGTTTGATTGCATAGAGGATTTCATCATGAGATGACATCAGTTAGAGAACCACTGGGGAACCTGGAAGTACTAAACAGCTGTTTCGTCCCTGTATGGGACTCTTCAGAAGTACCCAGCCACTGGGGTTTGAACCCAGGTTACAAGGCGAGCTTATAGAACATTGAGCCACACGGACCCGATCCAATGGCTATGTCGTGAATTGGTGGAAGTTAGGATCCAAGGACCATTGGATCGAGTCCCAGTGCCTCAATGATCCATGAGCTCGCCTTGTACCCAGAAGGTCCCCGGTTCGAACCTCGATGAGTGCGTACTGGCGAAGAGTCTCAAACAAGAACGAAACAGCTGTCCAGTACTCCCACGTTGTTTAAAGTCAAATATTAATAACAGAATGATAAAAATAGGATTAACCACTGTTGTTGTGAATAACCGTTATTGGTAATACAAATAGGGTAGAGTTTATTCAATTAATGAATATTCAAGAAGCCAGAAAATCACATGGTCACATTTGTAAAAATGAGAACAAATTACTGTTTTAAGAAATAGAAAATTTAATAGACATTAGGTACTGTAACAACCAAAACTAACTCATTCTGGTCTGAACGCAGGGAACCGGCCTCTGCTTCCTACTGTTAGCTGACCAAAACCTCATGAAGACACGCACAGTCACGAAACTCTCCAAAAGACAGCAAAATGACGATCGTGCGTCCATAGATCTATCATCAACAATAATAACATCGAAAATTTGAAAATCACCTCAACGGTGTCGTCAAGCAACTATGCAGACAAGACAAATTCACAATTACAAAACAAGTACTGCACAACAACAAAATTAATTAACGAAAGTTCACCTGTGAAAAGTACCTTAGAACCAAGGAGTATATTCCCAGTGAGGTGGAGAAAAAAGTTCTCTCCACAAGAATCACACACATCAAACAATTCCCGATGAGAGTTGAAATTCAGATCGACCTTGACTCACTCAAACAACCTCACAGCATGAAACATCCTATTATCGACATCATCACACAAGAACAGAGAGAATCACTTAAATTATAGATTAAACAATGACAAAGAAAAGCAGTAAGGATCAAATTAGCATATGATGTACAATCGTCAGAACAATGATATACAGTCGAGGAGGATAACGGAGAATAATCACGAAGTTGGTTATTATTATTATTGTATCCTTTAATTCCTAGAGGAACATAGGGCTTCAGCCATGCGTCTCCATTGCGTTCGGTACTCTGCTAGAGTCTTCACCTGGCTCCATGTCTGTCCACACGTTTTCATCTCCTCTTCACATGACCTCCTCCAAGTCACTTTTGCACTGACGACCAACTCGCCGCTTCCCTTTCAGGTTCCACCCAAGCAATGGCTTGTCTAGTGATGTCACTTGATGGTATCCTAAGAGTATGGCCAGCCAATCCATCTCCATTTCTTCCTGCCTATTTGTTTCAAAATCGGTTCCTGGTGGGTTGGTTCGCTCATTGCCAGAGATCTCTGTTGCTGATCTTTTCTGGCTGGCCATCTGATCTTGAGTATTGAGCGAAGACAACTGTTAATGAAGGTCTGTAGTTTTTCGAGGTGCTCTTTATGACGCGCAGTGCAAATCTCTGATCCGTATAGTGAGTAGCACTGACTTCACATTGGAGTTGAAAATCCGGATGTTATTTTTGATGCTGAGTGCTGTTGATCTCCTGCACACAGACTTGAGAGTAGTGAAAGCTTGTCTTGCTTTTCTGATTCTTGCTTTGATATCCTCGTCAGTTCCATTCGCCTGTAGTTGAAATGATGCTTCCCAGGTAGGTAGAGGAGGTTGTTTCTTTCAGGTTCCTCCCATTTATGCTGACTGATTGTTGTCTGTTGTTGTTGGTGGTGGTGGTGTTGCCCAGGAATTTTCATCACGTCTATTTTCTCTATGTTCATCTGAAGTCCTATCTTCTCTGGATGCTTCTTCTGTCAACTTGTTGCTTTTCACTTGCATATCTTCCAGTTTGTGTGAAATCAGACATATATCGTCGGCGAAGTCCAGATCCTCCAAGATTTTTGTGTGTGTCCATTTTATGCCTGTTTCCTCATTGCCCACTGTTTGTCGCATTATCCAGTCTACTGCAATCAGGAAAATCATTGGCGATAGTAGGCAGCCTTGTCTTACTCCTGTCCTCGTAATCAGCAAAAATATTGTGAATAGATCATTCACAAGGGAATTTTCCAAGCAATTATTCCGTTAAAGGCACACCATGTTCAATACTTCTACAAAATTTATATTTCTAATGAAAAAAATAACATGGCGATGTTGTTTCCACACTTATGTTTCACTACATAATACTTATAGCTTTATTAGAGTAATATGATAATATCATATAAAAATTTTTTATAGGGAATAAAAAGATAGTTGCAGCGAAGAAAATTTTCTTTTCGACGAAGTCATCATCTAGGCTGTACATTCGTGTATTTATATCAAATGGATGAGAAAGTTCCAGAATAATTTCTGGTTAGGGGTTAAATTAATAAAATTACAATTAGGAATTAGAATGCCATAATAAACAGGGGAATGGGTAAAACACAAACAAAGTAGCATGATAACTAAGAAGATTGACATTGTGCAGTTGGGGGTTAGAAATGAAGAAATAACAAAAATAGGCAGGATGTTTGGCATAAAAAACTAGTGTGATGAATAATTGTTTATGCAGTTAGGGATTAAATATGTAGAAATAGTAAAATGACAAAATAAACAGGAAGAGTGGATATGAAAATATGGTAGTGTAGACAGGGATTAAGAAAACTTAAAAGTAACATGAATAAACAGGAAGTTTGGATAAGAAAGACATTGGGATAGTCACTATTAAAAGAATTACCTGTTTATGATGGCCATGGCAGGGACAGGGGTTGGACGTATTTCTTTTGGATACAAAGAGTGGGCTTGAGTTTTTGGATAGCTAGAGCCTCAGCTATGCCCAAATGTCTTGATTTCACTCCCTTCGATAGGTTTGATTGAATGCTGTATATTACTTTGAAGGACTTTTCGAAAGGCGCTGAATGTCCTGAGTTGACCAGATGTTCTGTCACTGAACTGTATACACGTTTTTGCTCTCCTTTCACCAGCCAGGCTTTAAAAAATCATAATTCAATGATACTTCTAGTGTTTATGGTGTAGCTCCATATCGTCAAATAAATGAATTCACCAAAAGTAAGAGACGAGTGAATACTGTTGAATTTGATGTGTATAAATGTTTAGGTAATGAAAAGTGCGAATCACATTTTGAAGTATTGGTTTTGTAGGGATTTTGTTTGATTGCATGGAGGATTTCACCATGAGCTGACATCAGTTAGAGAACTACTGGAAAACCTGGGAGTACTGGACAGCTGTTTCGTCAGCCGTGTTTGGGACTCTTCATCAGTACGCACCAACCGCCACGGTTTGAACCCAGGAACTTCTGGTAACAAGGCGAGTTCGTAGACCATTGAGCCACTGGGACCCAATCCAATTAGTTCGAAACCCCGGTGGGTGCGTACCGCTGAAGAGTCCCAAACTAGGACAAAACAGCTGTCCAGTACTCCCAGCTGGTTTTCCAGTGGTTCTCTGACTGATGTCAGCTCATGATGAAATCCTCCATGCAATCATATTTTGGTTGACAATGCCTAACTGATTTTTAAAATGAAAGTATTGTGAAGATGGGAAAAAAAGCTGGCGTAAAGTGATTATGATTTAGTGAACTCTTTATGAACATCAACTCGCATTCCAGAGACGGAGGGGATGAAGATACCCAACAACCCCCTCCCAACGAAAAGAAGCATTAATCATTATCAAAGGGATAAATTTCAAAGAGGCCACATTCTTTTCACATATCTGACCAGGCAACATCGTTTCAATTACAGGCGATAGCATGTATGACGATGTCAAAACCGGGATCGAAAAAGCAAGACAGATCTTCGTCACTCTGTGTTAGTTTGGAAATCTTCAGCAGGCAACATGAGTAACAGAGTTAGGACTTTTGACGTTAATATTAAGTTGTTCAGTTCTTCTAGATGGGTCAGAAACAAACCGCACTAGTCACCGAAAGCATTTCCAACAGGCCACTGAAGAGTTTTATCAACAGCTACCGTCGCTGGCTCCTTGTTGAAGATCAGATAGCAGGTCAGAAACAATTAGAAACGGGGATCTCTGGAGACGAACCATCCAAGAACCCATTTTTCAAGAAATATGCCGATGAAAATGAATATGGATTGGACATAGACTGAAGAGACCATTGGGTTGCATCGCGCTAAACCATCTCTCGAGTGGAACCCGAATGAGAAACAATGAGTTGAGTGTCAATGTGAGAAATGGTTGAAGATCGTGTGAGGAGGAGATAAGAGCCTGTGCGCAATCGTGGAGACAGTTGAAGAGGACTGAAGAGAAAAAGACAAATTAGAGTTGTATTTATGAATCTCTTTGTTCCAGTTGTAACCCAAAGGAATAATTGTACACAAAGTCAATTGGAAACAAATTATATGTCGGTTTAAGGATCTTTTGAAGCCCATTAAACAAATAATCTCTACTTTATATAATACTCTGCAATGATTGTCAGGTCACATACATATATCAATCAAAGTAGTCGAAAAGGATTAGTAAGGCTAGCGGAGCACAAAACCGAGCAAAATCTAGATCAGTTAACCGTAATAAGATAAAAAAATCTAAAGAATAGTTCAGCTATGGCACCACATCAAAATTACATAGAACCACACAGTAGTATAGAACCACATGACAGTCATCAAGTCTACTATATAACAGGGTGGAGGGAGAGATTGATGGCGGAGGCTTTATTTATCGAACCAACTGAAAGTACGTGTAATAGGAATGATTCAACGCCTGTCCAGACTGACATGTAGAAAATTCGACTGCTCCTACGACGACGAATATGAGGGAATAAAACGAACTATAAATCGGAGGTTTCGAAGTTGTGTGTTTACACCTTGCTGAAATGATTTTGAAGAATGATTAATTGTGTTCTGAAGTTTTTCATCCAGTAAATAATACTGTTTCACTGTGTGTGATATATCTATTAAATAAAATGATATGGAATTGCAAATACTGACCGAGTCATTCCTATAAATTTTGCAAATGTGAATTTTATTGATGCTTATCCACTGTTCACATAAATACCCCAAGAGAAAAAATTGTTTATCTGTTAACTGCATCACCATTTTATGAGTCGATGTGCTGTACAAAAAGATTTAATTAGCATTTAAACTCTAAGCTTATGTATCATTCAACTTTCAAGGCTTCAAATATATATGTAGCATACATTGTCGTTTAAATCAGCCGGCAATTCTATTGGTTAAGAGTCATTTAATGTACAAAATATTTCCCATACAATTTACTCAAGCCGAGATTTGTAGAGTCATCCCACATCACTTATAATTAAAATATATTTTTAGAGGATCATAAAAAAATTCGAATTAATTTGCTACTTGTAAATTACCTACCTGGGAAGCATCGTTTCAACTACAGGCGCACAGAACTGATGAGGATATCAAAGCAAGAATTGGAAAAGCAAGACAAGCTTTCCCTACTCTCAAGTCTGTGTGCAGGAGATCAACAGCACTCAGCATCAAAAATAAGATCCGGATTTTCAACTCCAATGTGCGTCGGTGGCACAGTGGTTAGGACTCTGGCTGACCATGCACATGGTCCGGGGTTCGAACCCCTACCGACGCACACCTGATATCTATGGTCGGCCTGCAGAATTTGGGCTACCGATATCCATGCTGAAAATGTCATACTTGTACTGAAAATACGATGTGGCATCAAGCTGTAATCAAAATAAAAATAAAAAAAAAAAGTCAGTGGTGCTCACTATACGGATCAGAGATTTGCACTGCGCGTCATAAAGAGCACCTCGAAAAAACTACAGACCTTCATCAACAGTTGTCTTCGCTCAATATTGCTGAAGATTAGATGGCCAGAAAAGATCAGCAACAGAGAAGGATCTCTGGGTGCAAACCAACCAGGAACCGATTGTGCAACAAACAGGCAGGAAGAAATGGAGATGGATTGGCCATAATCTGAGGAAACCATCAAGTGACATCACTAGACAAGCCATTGCTCGAGTGGAAACCAAAAGGGAAGCGTCGAGTGAGGGTGACTTGGAGGAGGTCATGTGAAGAGGAGATGAAAACGTATGGGCAGACTTGGAGCCAGGTGAAGACCCTAGCAGAGAACCGAACGCAATGGAGACGCACGGCTGAAGCCCTATGTTCCTCTAGGAATTAAAGGATACAATAATAATAATTTCCCTCTGTGCACCACCCTCAAACTTTAGCCGTATAAATAAAGGCTCTTGATTTACAGATAGAGAAAAGTCCTTTTCTACTTTCTTGGTTATGTGTTGCACGATGAACCTTTCTGGATAGCTATTTTCAATTAAGATGTCATGTACAATGCTACGTTCATCTCCACATACATCTTCTGAGCATAGACCTCTGACCTTTTAGCTGAGTGTCCTTATTATGTTTATTCACAGATGTACTTTTAGTAGAAATGTTTAACTGCACATGTGAACAAGTGTACAACAAGTGGATAAATACTGGCATTCCAACAGAAATCCTAAAAGAACGGTTTTTAAGGCGTACAACGAATGTACATTGATGACACCCTTTACAGACAACAGGACGGGGTGGCAGTAGGCTGCCTATTGGGCCCCAATTGGGCAGATTTCTTTCTAATCAAGCTACAGAATAGTCGTTTGAACAATCTTATGAAAGAATTCTCATTTTACTGCCGGTATATGGATGACAGCTTCATTCTTTATGAAAATGATTCGGACAGCAACACAATAAAACTCCGCTATCACAGCCTGGTTCAAACCGACCACAAAGCTAGCAATGAAGAATCCTTCTCCGTCATCATCATCTATCGGGTACTAAATAAATTGCTAAAAGCATCCATGTACCGAAGACTCCAACCGGAAGAACCTGTTGCGATCCATCTAATACAACCAGTACTCCGTGTGCAGAAGAAACAGGTTCAACCACTTCTACTACCCTGGCTAGTTTTCCATCGAGTCTATAAATTCATGAATTCTGTATTATTATTTCCCTAATTTGTCTGATATATTTGTGCGTTGAAGTTTATGTGGCAATTTGGTTAAGTTTTGGGGGTGGAGTTGCTAGCACCACGCCCCAACCCTCCCTCTTTATCCGGGCTTGGAACCGGCTAGAAAACTAGTGACCTAGTAATCTAGGCGAGATCAAGCGCTCCCGCGCCGGGAATCCAACCCGGGCCGCTTGGGTGAAAGCCAGGAATCCTAACCACTAGGGAGCATTGTCTCAACTACAGGAGGAACGGACGAGGATGTCAAATCGAGAATCGGGAAGGCGAGAAACACATTCATCAACTTGAAACCAATCTGGAAATCTTCGTCACTCAACTCAGCATCAACAACAAAATTCGGATTTTCAATACAAACGTCAAGTCAGTCAGTTCTTCTATACGGATCAGAAACTTGGCTAGTGTGTCACAAAGAATATTTCCAACAGCCTGTTGCAGACCTTTATCAACAACTGTCTTCGTTCTATACTGAAGATCAGATGGCGGAAGGAATCACCAACAAGAAACTATGGGAACAACCAAACAAAACAAGAACCAATCGCCCAAGAAATATGCAGGAGAATGTGGAGATGGATTGAACACTCGCTGAGGAGGTCACTGAATGACATCGCGCGTCAGGCCATAGCTCGAGTGGAACCCGAAATGGAAGCGGCGAGTGGGACGTCAATGCTAGGGTGACATGGAGGAGATCGTGTGAAGAGGAGTTGAAACAGTATGGACTAACATGGATGCAAGTGAAAAGTACAGCAGAAGACAGAAGCAAATGGAGGCGTGCAGTTTAATCCCTATGTTCCACTAGGAACCCAAGGGAACAAAAATAATAATAATTTGTCTGATAATTTCAGTAATCAGTCTTTTGAAATTTAAAATTAATTTGTTCTCAGGTGGTTTTTAACAAACTTGTTATTTTGATTCGACACTAGTAACTAGTATGATGTGTCTAGTCCTTTCTTTGGTGAAGACTGAATTCTATCAGTCAGTCAGTCAGGTTTGCAATGTGCTCACCATTCTAGGTGGCACAAATAGCTAGCTCAGTAGTTACGTCTCTGAATGCAGTTCTCACCGGGTGACACGGGTTCGAATCTCAGAAGAGACATGAGATCCTTCAAGGAGGTTGCAGATACGCCTTGCTGACCAAGTGAGTTCCTACTAGCACGAAACCTAGGACAAGCAAGGCTTCCCATGGCTGATTGCCTCCAACCATCTGACATCATCAGACTTGTTATTTTTTAATTGTTTTTCATGATTAAAAACAGTGATACTGTTTACAGCAGTATATAAAACTGTAATAACTAATTTCTTTTTCTTATTTAATTGGCTCAGATGTTTGCTTTAAATAAAGACAATGAAACAGTTGAAGAAATTGCCTTGAAAAATATATCCTATGAAAGAGATTTTGAATGGTATCGGATAGAGTTGGTGCATTCACTTCAACCGTATACATTTTATCAATTACAATTTCGACAGTTTCGTTCTCCCTTAATTGAACAATTAAAAGGATGGTATTTAAGTAAATATTTGGAAAATGGAACCTACAAGTAAGTTGATGTTATACATATATATACATCTTAATTTTGTTACTCAATTTTTTTCACTTTTCTGTTAACCCGTTCTAATTATTGGAGAGTTGAAGTCATCCTATTATGGATTGATTTCCAGGAATTTAATGGGTTAGAGGTTTGTTCATGAGGTGACATTAGCTAGAGAATCACTGCAAAACTATGGAGTCCTAAAATAGGACTCTTCATCAGTAAGAACCTTCTGGGTTTTGGATCCCCGTGATTGCTGTAACAAGGAGAGCTCATAGATCGTTCAGCCAGAGGGACACGACTCAGTGGCGAGTTCATGGATTCCAACTTCTGCAAACTCCCGATATGCCTACGGCACAACCACCAGCCAGTGTCAAATGTGAGTAACTGGTCTCTTACTTGAACTCCAGGTAAATTCCTGTATACAGCAAATCACTAGAGAGCATCATATTATTGCCTTTTAATCGGAAGGTCATGGGTTCGAACCCTGGTGGAGGAGGTGTACTGATGAAGAGTTCCAAACTAGGACGAAACAACTGCCTAGTGCTCCCAGACTTTCCAGTGGTTCTCTTACTGACGTTAGCTTGTGATCTAACCTGTATCCTATTATGTCTCACTGCTACTTTCAGAAATTCGACTTTCAAACGTAAATGTGAGTATTACGCTCATTTCATTTAGGTATCCTTCAGGTAAATTATAAATGCCTGAATTTGAAATTTGTTCAGGCATGTGATATTCTCGAAATTTTATTAGGAATGAGTACTGTTTAACCACTATAAGTCGAAACTCTCCATTTAAACATTTCAGAATGAGACCTTTCATTAAATTCCATATTAGTTTGTTTATAAGATATATCACACAGTGAAGAAACAGTATTATTTACTGGATGATGAGGTTCCGAACAAAATTTATTGTTCATAATCATTTCATCAATTATAATCACACGACTTTGAAACTTGAGTTTTATAGTTTACTTTGCTCTCTCCTATTTGTCGTCGTAGGGGTAGTAGAATTTTCCAGATATCCGGCTGGACAGATGTTGAATCATTCCTATTACACGTGTTTGTAGTTGATTCTATAAACAAAGCTTCTGTTATCAATCTCTCCATCCACTCAGCTGTGACATCAGATTTTAAAACTGTCATCCTATCCCATCCTATTGTATGGTTGTGTGTAACTGCATGTAGTGCTATAGCTGAGTTATTCTCTAGATATTTTATCTTGTTTGCATCAACCAATCTAGATTTTGCTAAGTTTTTATGTTCAGCTAGTCTAACTGTCCCTATTCTACTAGTTTAACCTATGTATTTGACCTGACAGTCATTGCAAGCAGGGTTTTCGATGAACTAAATTGTTTTGTTTTATTGGATCCAATGGCAGGATACTTTAACCGACAAAGCTTTGTTTCTAATTGAGTTTGTGGATTTGAATGCCACGCTTAATCCTGCCTCGTTAAGAATTGTGCGTAAGGCTTCTGAGGTTCGTTCCTTGTATGGAATTAATAGTGGTGATTTAGATTCCTTATTGTTGGTAACGTCATTAATATTATTATTGTGACGGAGCACAAAACTAAGTAATACCAAAGAAAATCTAAAACAGGAACTGATACACATGAAAAAAGCCTTGAAACTTAATAATTACCCGGATAAATTAGTCAGGAAATATGTAAGGAAATGTAAAAATAAAAGAAATAATGATAGTAGCGATATTCATATATATATATATATATGCAAAGGAAAGCAAATACTATTTCTGGTTAAAAAAGTATTTATTCGAAGACAGGTTAACAAATGCCCTTCGAACACTTACCAATTCTATATACAATAACATCGTCTCTATGTGTTTCATTATGGCTGATACAAAGCAGATTGTTCGCAAACCTACTGACGGAAAGGCCGCAAGAAGGCAACTGGCCACCAAGATTGTCCGTAAAAGCGCCCAAGCTACCGGTAGCGTTAAGAAACCTGCATACCTCAAATTTCCAACTCATAAAGCCCGCGCACCGACGATCCCAATGTTAACGACATGACCACATAAACATGTTGGCACTGACGTCATGGGATTGTCAACAGCAACAAAAAATGGTAATCGATATATTTTCGTCATGGTCAACTAATTTATCAAGTAGTGTGATGCCGAGCCAGTCTCACAGTAAGATGCTACTACTATGGTGAATGTATTCTCCAACACATAAGTAGAACGGTATAGAGCCACACTGACCTTACACTTTGATCAAGGACAGGCATTTGAAAGTTGACTGACAGCCCATGATTGTTCTGTGTACGGTATTTGGAAGACTCACACCACCCTGTATCATACACAGGGGAATAGCCTGTGGCCTGCCTGTTTACTGTTTCTATTTAGCATTTCTTTTTACTTTCTTCTCTTGCTTTGTGTGCTAATTGGAGTGTAGCGACTCGAACTACCACACATCTGTGGAAAGTGCTAGGTTGTAACTAGTCATTCAGTCGGTATGCAAAACAAACGATTGAAGCAATCCTTTGTACCTGGGTCAGTCGCATAGCAATGGACTGCTGGATGAACCTCTGTCACAATGCCTACTTGCGTACCTGGTATCCGCTCATACATTCTTTGAATGTTTTCTCTCCGACTCATCTTCTTTCTGGTATTCCCTACGAGACCGTAGAGTGCACGCTCCACCTACAGGATCTTGGTGTGAATACATATATGTATATATATACATGCACGTCTGTGGAGTGACTATCAGAAAACCAACCATGGTGCATTAGTCTACGGAAATACATATATGCCGGGTGACCGCGTTTGACTACGTCGACCATATTTTATACAAGATCAGACCAGTAGGTCTGTTTTTCTATGACAGAGATCTTACAAATCCATCTACAAACGTTCGCCTGTCACCTTCGTTATGCGACACCTGCAAAGACCAGAAGAAGTACTGACGGTGCATAATAACCACTTTAAGTCACCACATTAACCTACGAGGTCATTTTATTCAACCTTTAATTTCGTGTTATTCGCAGGTTTATCCTCACTGTTTATTTTCGATTTCAAGAATTTACAACGCAAAAGGTCTATGTATATCGGTGATCTTGGTGCAGACATAAATCATTAGCTTAAGGGCTCAGCTGTCGGTCAGTGGGCTCACAGGTTGTATTTCGCATCACCTGCTTCAACTTCGGCAACTGGTTAGTATTGTCAACCCTCACATTACGTGTGCGCTCCAACTAATTGGCTTCTAACTCACTAACTATAAGTTTGGTTGGGGTGAAAGATTTGTAGCTTGGGTGGATGATTTTGATTTGGTTTTGTTCTCTGAGCCGGTTGATTTAACTGAGAATCTATCATTATCCCTCTTATAGACAACATTTTCAGCGAAAGCTTTAATACGAATTGAACTTGTTTGAATGCTCTCCGTGAAAGATACAACTGTATCTCCTGACAACCTTCTTTGTTGTAGTTGGTTGTTTTTATTTCTCCATCTTTACTGATCACTTCTATTCACTTGGAATTTAGAATTTTCTTGTTATGGGATTTATTTTTCGTTAGTGTTTCGATTAATCTCTGATTCACCTGAGTGTCAGGCCTCTATAAATTCCTTGGCATTTCTGGTGTTCCCTCTGTTTCAAATTTCTACTTTTTGTCAATCGAACTGATGTCTTTAATTGTCTGCATGCATAGATGTGAAAGAAAGGATATCGCATCCTTTTTGCAATGAATTTATGTTGTTAGACTGTGATTTGTAGGGAACGTCCACATTGACCAATGTAATGTTTATCGCAGTTTATGCAGTTGACTTTGTAAATCCTATTGGTTTCATCTTCTTTTGCTGTTGGATCCTGTGGTTTACACAATCCTGAATGAAGAGATCATGTTGGATTTTGCTCTATGTCTATTTCAAACAGTTCTAGTACTCTAGCCGTTATTTTAGAGATATTCTTTATGTTTACGAGTTTGACCATGGAGTGATATCAGTTAGAGAACCAATGGAAACCAGCACTAGAGTACTGAACAGCTGTTTCATCCTAGTTTGATAATTATCCCCAGTACACACCCACTACTATAGGACCTTCTGGTTAAAAAGCAAGCTCATATACCATTCACCCACTGGGACCTGATTCAGTGGCCAGTCTATGAATTCTAACTTCTACCAATTCGTGATTTAGCGCTACTGGCACCAACCAATGTCATCGGTGGCACATCCATCCTCACACACTTGACCGGATGGATTTCACTTGTCACGACTTCTCACTAGAACTACAGGAAACTGCGTCCTGTAGCAAGTCAGTCACCAGCGAGCATCAGATTAATTTTCACGAGTTGGTCAATCCGTGGTCAAACTCATAAACGCAAATTTAATTCTTACAAATCAACTCAAGTCATTTATTTTAATGAATGCGAATGTATCATTAACAATGATATGCCCAGATTTTGGTTTAATTATGGGTATAGCAGTGCGTCGGTGGCACAGCGGTTAGAACGCTCGCCGACAATGCACATGGCCCGGGGTTCAATCCACGGCCTTTACCTCGCTAAGCCGGAACTAAAGCTGGTGAAGAGGAAAGGTTGGGCATGAGGCTAGCAACCCCATCCTGTAAAACTAAACACTGTTACAGAAACTTCAAGCCTCTAGCTTGAAGCCTTATGTTCCACTGAGAACATGAAGGAATAAAAAAATAGAGGTAATTTGCTCCATGCATTATATATTGCTGTATGTAATCGATTTTATGGTAGAACGGTGGTATTTTGCGTAAACTACAATTTCGTGTGTGTGGCTTAGAAGACAAATGGCTTCAAATTTGCGTTGTAGTAAACATTTCATCTCCTACTTATGAGAAATTGATTTTATCAATTCTTAATAGATAAAATTCAAAATGCAAGACTAAATGTTTTATATCACCAAAGATTCTTGACGTGTAAAACCCCTTCTAATCTGTGGAAACTTTTCAAAGAAATAACTAGCGTTAAGTGATGTGCTTCTGTTCCATCTCGTAATGTTGATACTCTAAATAAGTCTTTCATACGCTCTTCTGTCGATATCCTTCCTAATGTTACAAATCATATAGACAACAATTTTAATGGTTTTAATACCCTTGATGTGCTTAAATGTCTCTGGTCTCTTTAGCGTTCCTAAAGCCTTGGTCCTGATGGTGTACCTGCCCTTGTCCTCAGGAACTGTGCTGATATTTTATGTTACCCTCTAAATAACATTCTTAATGCTTCCCTTTCCAGTAATGTTCTACCTTTTGCACGGAAAAGCTTTAAAATAATCCCCATACCAAAACCACTTTCTAGTATTAATATTAAATTTAGGCCTATTGCAATTACTTTTCCTTTTTAAAATTGATGGAAAAATTACTTTTACTTCGTCTTGAACCTTCATTGAAACCTTTTAATGATCCTAAACAATTTGCATATAAACATGGTAGATGTACCTTGGATGCTGCGGTTTTCTTATATCATAATGTTGTTTCTTGTTTAGACAAAGGTGCCAAATATGTTCTTGGTGCTTTCATAGACTACACATCCGCTTTTGACTCTGTACCCAGGGGCCTTTTACTAAATAAGCTTCTGTTGACGCAAACAGGATCCTGGGCTACGAGTTGGCTGCATTCTTATTTTTCCGATAGAATGCAGTATACTGTATATAATGGCAAATCTTCTTCTGCCTCGCTTACAAAAGCCGGTGTTCCTCAAGATTCCGTCCTCTCTCCTTTTCTTTTTTCTTTCTTCCTACAAAACCTGCCTCATTTAAACGAAACTAACTTTGTCAAATATGCTGATGATCTGACTGTATCACTGCCTATCACTTCCGAGTCTGACTGCTCCAAACTTAATAGCTTTCTGTTGGACATCAGCAAGTGGTCTAAGTCAAGTGGTCTTATGTTAAATCCTTCTAAATGTCAGGCAGTTAACTTTACTTTCAAGCATTGACGTGACATACATGAACTAGTTAGTTCCCATGATGCCTGTAGCATAGATGGCACTGAAACTTAAACCAAGTCAAGCATTAAATACCTTGAATTAGCTCCTCCCTCTGACCTTTCATGGTCATCCCACACCTTATCAATCTCTGAGAAAATGTTTCGTCTTACCTTCTACATTACAAAGTTAATACAATCAGGTATCAACCAACCTTTACTTCTGCAGTTTTTAAACTCCTGTATTTTACTTGTTGTACTCCATTGCTCTTCAATAATCTTTCCTGGGTTTCTCAAAAAAGACTATATCATATTACGAAGGGAATTAAATGCTGTGAGTAGGGCTTGTGGTATGCCAATGTGTGAGCTTGCCAATATTACAGTCGACAGACATATAAAATCCCGTACAAAATGGGCAAAGGCCGTACTGTCAGACCCCTGCACCCCCTTTATTCACAAGTATCCCCTTGCATCTCATCAGGTAGAACCAGAAACCAGTATAAAATAATCTATGCTCGTACAACCAAGTACAGGAACTCAACGATACCATTTTGGCTCGTGTTCTAAGTGACAGAGACAATGTTAAGCGCTAAACCTATGACTTGCTTTGTTGTTAATAACCATAATTTTAGGCTCTTTTATTTCTCTCTTATTTTGCACTCTATAGTGAACTCCTTCTTAAGCATACTTATCTACCTAAATTATTAACACTGGCTTACTTTTTGTACTTTACTGTATTCCTTCTTTTGTGTATCTACTGGTTCCGACTATATTAGCACTATGAGTATTACAAAATTGTCCTGTCATTAGCCATCATGTGATTAATAGTTTTGTGGTTGTTTTTTTCTTATTCTCTATACTTTTCGGCAATATTAAGCTGACAATCATTGGTTGTGAACGCCATTATCAACCATCTTAAAATTTTGTATTATTCAGGATTACTCACACTTCCACTACAAACACCGCATTAGAGTTGACCATAAAAACCCTGAATTGTTATTTTATGTTTGTTTAATGTTGTTTCAACCATATTAACTGATCATCTTGGCGATAAACATTCTTAAATATCATTTCATAACTTCTTGTATGAGTATAGCTTTACTGTCACCATGCATAACCATATCATAGCTTCCACTACCCAATACTGGGTTATTATATGCTGTTTATTTTCCTTTCTACTTCTTGGTATTTTTTTCGCATTGTTTTAATTATTTTTGTGTTTTTTGTGTTTTTTTCTGTTGGTGTCTTTATATTTATTTTTTTGAAATACTCCTTTTAAACGTTGGATGAAATTAGATGTAAATATTGTAGATATGTGCTGAAAATTCCACACTGTACCACTAGTACTGTTTCTGGAATAAAGCAAATTATTATTATTACTGTTTTTGGAATAAAGCGAAAATTATTATTTTTATTATTAGAAAACCTCTTTTACCAGTGATAATAATAACGATGATTTACTTTTTTTCAGTGTATACATCTAAAAGTTCCTTCGTCTTTTCTTTTTCTTGGATTACAGATATTTAGCAACTAGCCAGCTTCAACCAACGGATGCTCGACGTGTATTTCCTTGCTGGGATGAGCCTGGATTTAAGGCACAATTTCAGGTGTGAAATTTCTTAACCATCCAGTACGCCTTTTGATTTCATTCATGTCTATTTGAATTAAACCTGTTGAGAAAAAAAAAGAAATGATAATAAAGATTGAGGCACTACTGAAATCTAACAACTAAACTAGTGTTGGTTGCGCTACCTATCAGTCGCAAAATGAATTCGTAAATTTTTTTTATTCCTTCACGTTCCCAGTGGAACATAGGGCTTCAAGCTAGAGGCTTGAAGATTCTGTGGCAGCGTTTATTTTTACAGGATGTGGTTGCTAGCCTCATGACCAACCTTCCCTCTTTACCTTTTTTTACTGCTGGCTTAGCGAGGTAAAGGAGTGCGTCGGCCGGGGATCGAACCCCGGACCATGTATATGGTCAACGAGCGTCCTAACCGCTATGCCACCGACGCGAATTCGTAAATAGATAAAATAAACAGCCATGATTAATGTAGAAGCTGACAGTTATCCTTTTATTGGCTTTCATTTTTTTATATATATGAAAGTTTTATTTAGGGATCACTTCATACGAAGTTAAGTTTCAAGTCTATTCTAGTTCACCTAACATACGCGAGTATTTACATCTTTGAAAAACTAGAGAATGGATCACTGAAAGATGTAATTGATGAACTAAAATTCTACTCTCGGTACATGGATGATATATTTTTGATGATGAAAAAAATGAGAATGAAGCAAAGAACATCCTTGTTGGTAAATTTAACGATGTTCATCCTACAATAAATTTTACCATTGAGAAAAAAAGATACTCTTCTGTTTCATTCCTAGACGTCCTTATAACTAGAAAAAGGAACGGTACGATAAGAAGAAATCTATATAGAAAAGCAACATCAACTTGTCAGTATTCTCATTTTTTTCAGCTTCATGCCTTTGAAATACAAAGGCAATCTAATAAAGTGCTTGGTCCACCACAGAACAAGAGTAATATGCCCTGATGAATGTCTTAATGAAGAGCTTAATATTATTGAACAGTTGCTGAGCGAAAACGCCAATCCAGAAAGAATCATCGATAAGAATGTTAATCAAAAGTCAAGGCAGGCCAAAGTACCAACTGTTCCGAAAAAAGCCTTATTCATAAACCTTCAGTTCCTCGGAGGTAACACCAGTGAGATTTTAACACAACATCAGAGTAATACGGTAAGAGGAGCACTCAGTGCTGCTGAATTATGCTGTGTCTTCAAAACCACCCCTATTTAGCGTTCGGCAGTAAAGGTTGAACTGCCTGATTTCGACTCTTCTATGTTTATCCACCAGTTTGAATGATCTTGTGGGACCAGTCATTTATATAGGTCGTACAATTAGGCGTGTTTCTCGTCAGATTTCCGAACCTCATCCAGCGTGGTTAACTAAGAGATAAACAGAATCCATTCACAGCTCTACTCTATCTAATCTCGTGGAGACAGATCAGTAGACTGATGTTCATGAGGTTTTCAGAGTCGTCTACCGCATACTGACTAATCTTAACTTTACCTTAAGAGTTATACTACATATTGCTGAGGTTGGCTTTCGGCATTCACATTAAGAAGCTTAAATTATGTATCGAAAAGAAGTTGGTTAGTTCATACACTGTCTTTATCTTGGACATCAAAAATTTAACGACCCTTAATTTGTTATGGAAATTTCCTTAATTTTATTTGATATTCTATTTGCTATTATATTTGTATGCTTAGAATAACTTAGGCGTCTCTCCTAAACTGTAATCTCATTGATCGGAATAGTTCGATAATATCTAAAAACACCAATATTGTTGTTGACTAATATACTAGAATATTCTATGTTTATAAGCATATATTTATAATTGTAGAGGCAGAAGAGGAAATTACCAAAAAGGATATTCTTTGTTCAATTTATTTCTAATTGTCTAAATGAATATTTTATCAATATTTAGGGTGTTCTTTAAAAATTGGTTTGAAACATCGCAGACTTGAAGTTACAGTGAAGAACATTTACGTACAGACATTATAATTTATTAAAGGCGCCTATCAAAAATCTAAGACTCATTAATGAACAACGAATATTCTTCATCGATTAATTCGTTATCAGGTTCTACATTTATATGACAGCAATAATTAAACAAATATTCGTCTTATTAACGACATCAATGTTACTTTAAAATACATTGAATCAATAGTACCAACAGATGACACTTCAAAAGTGTCAGTAAGATAAAGATAATATGCGTTAATATAACACCAACTAAACCGGCTGAATATCAGATAAATTAAGGGAAGTAACACACAGAATTTATGAATTTATAGGCTCGACAGTAAGCCAAGATAGCAATAGTAACTGGCTGGACCTGAGTTTTTTTGCACTCACACAGAGCTTCGATTGATTTAAGCCAATCTGCAAAGACCTCTGCTGTTTGTAGAGTTTGGTACCTTGAGCCCTTTGATAATCTATTCAATACTCAGAGGGCAATGAAGAAGGCTATTCAATGCTAGCTACCTAGCTAGCCTTGTGGTCTGTTCGGAAAAGATGATCTAATTAACATGGAACTGTTGATAGTAATAATAACAGCTTTATTCAATCACACTCGTAGGTATTCCCAAGCACGAAAAATTGAGTTCCTAGATCAATGACAAATAAAACTGGCTTGACAGGAGCAGTTGCATTGATAGATACAATTAAAGGTAGCTAGATGGCCTAGTTACTTCGTCTTTCGATTTCGGAATCACAATGGGTTGAATCTTGCGGGAATTAAATCTTTTTTGAATCGATTTTGTTAACTTGTTGGTTATTATTATACCTGGTATATCATCTTTAAATTGTAGCTGTAAGTAGATATATATATGTTTCTACGAGTTTGACCGTGAATTGATATCATTTAGAGAACCACTGAGGTCCATTCAGTGAATTGTGAGGACGGATGTCCCGCCGATGACATTAGTTGGTGCCAGTCGCGCTAAATCCCCAATTGGTAGAAGTTAGAATCCATGGACTGGCCACTGAATTGAGTGCCAGTGACTGAATGGTATACGAGCTTGCCTTGTAACCAGAAGGTCCTGGGTTCGAACTCTGTCGGTGGGTGCGTCCTGTCGATAATGCTACCACTGCAAAAACCAACAGGAACGCCAAAAACACTACGCTAGATACACCCACACTAATCCTAACAGTGCAACACCAACTGTAACAACAACGCCACTACTCGACATACACCCACACTAATACTAGGATGAAACAGCTCTTCAGCACTCCTTGGTTTTCAATGGTTCTTTGACTGATATCATCCGTGGTCAAACTCATAAAAACAAATCTAATCCTTCCAGTCCAACTCTTGAATATATATAAGTAAGCTTCTTGTTAACAGATGCAAAAAAATCCTTCTGTTCTTTCTTGGCGATGTGTTTATTGATGAACTAACTTTTCAGAGTAGCTGTTTTCCGATAACGTGTCGTATAGAACTTTAAGTTTGTCTTCAGATGAAACTTAACATTTTTCTGGGATACTGGATACGGTAATAATTAAGTTAAATTTTATAAAAAGGAATATCCTTCACTTCAATTCAAAAATGTACTATATTTTCTTTAAATGTTTTATTAAGCTAGTTAACCTTCCTGCCGATTGCCTCCAACCATCTATTATCAACAATTCACAGTGTACTGTGATGGTGAGCCACCTAGTGACATGGTGACCACACTGCGAACTTGACTGACAGAATTCAGTCTGCATGAAATAAAAGACTAGACGCACACACAAACACACATTACACTAGTTACTGACTAGTGTCCAATCAAAAATATCCAATACAGTCCTACAGGAGGTCAGCTGCAAGCTCGAATAGCTAACTCAGTGGTGACGTCTCTAACTGCAGCACTGGGTGAGGTGGGTTGGAATCTTAGAAGGGATATGAGTTCCTTCAAGGAGGTTAGGGATGCGTCTTCCTGACGAGTGCCAACTGGGACGAAACCCAGTCGCCAATTGCCTCCAAGCATCTAATAAGCTATCCTTCATTTTGTTTTCATCATCACGCCTAAATATGGCTCACATCTGCACTGTCAACCAGTTCAGTTGAATACATAATCACAGAATGAAGATGAGATACATGTGTCACTTTTTTGACTCAATTCAAGTGCGAAGGCCATAGGGTATATTGTTAAGAGTTCATGTGAATAATAGCTGGAAAGCATTCACAATAAATAACGATGCTGAATAGAGAAATCCAAACATCTCAAAATATTCTCCTTCACTTGAGACAAATCGATGAGAAATTTATTGTTTTTTAGGAAGCTGTTCAATTTCATATAGGATTTATCAAATTGTGTACGTTTATTTGACATGTTAAAGTCAAATAATAGCCATTTTATTTTAGAAGCAAGAAGACATTATATATTAATCCTTGTTATTATTAAAAAGGAAGTTCACCTTCAATTTGTTCATCTATAACTAGTGGTAAGCTGAACAAAATGAGTGGAGGGAAATTATAGCATCATTAAAGTGCAAAATCCATTATGCTCCTGTCAATTACAAGGAGAATACTAAGCCTCATCATCTTGGAGAGAATCGAAAACACTTTGGATGAAAATCTTCGACCGGAACAGGCTGGATTCAGGAGAAACAAGTCATGCATCAATCAAATCGCAACGCTACGGATCATCATTGAACAGAGCTTGGAATGGCATTCACCTCTCTACCTCACTCAACTTCATCGACTTTGAAAAGGCCCTCAGCAGACAGCGTCAACTAAGATGTGATTTGGAAACTGCTTCTCTACTACTAGCTGCAGCCAAAAATAATGTATCTCATCCAACAGTTGTAAGACAATGCTGCATGCCAAGTAATCTACAACAGGAAACTCACGGAATCCTTCGAAGTGAAGACGGGACTAAGACAAGGCTGGTTGGCTACCTACTACCTCCTATGATTCTCCTGAGTGCGGTTGACTGGACAATGTGACAGATAGTGGACAACGAGGAGACAGACACAAAATGGACCCACACAAAACACTTGGAGGATCTGGACTTGGCCGATGATATATGTCTGATTTCACACAAAGTGGAAGATATGCAAGTGAAAAGCAACAAGTTGGCAGAAGAAGCATCCAGAGGAAGATAGGACTTCGTTCAGGTGAACATAGAGAGAAGAGAGGTAGGTGGTGAAGATTCCTGGCCAACAGCCACAGCTACAGCAACAACAACAGACAACAGTCAGCCAGCATAAATGGGAGAAATCTGACAGAAGCAACCTCCTTTACCTACCTAGTAGTAGTAGTAGTAGTAGTAGCAGTAGTAGTAGTAGTAGTAGTAGTAGTAGCAGTAGTAGTAGTAGTAGTAGCAGTAGTAGTAGTAGCAGTAGTAGTAGTAGTAGCAGTAGTAGTAGCAGTAGTAGTAGTAGTAGTAGTAGTAGTAGTAGTAGCAGTAGTAGTAGTAGTAGTAGTAGTAGCAGTAGTAGTAGTAGTAGTAGTAGTAGTAGGAAAACAGAAGAGAGTGGAATCTAGGGGTATTAAGAAACACTTATATGACCGGGAGACATTTTCGTTTCCACGGGGAATGAGCTGAATACACGATGTAAATGACATGGTTGAAATATGTATTTCTTTCAATTTTTAAATATTGCAAACTAATTATTTGCAGACTAAATCACAGGACTTACAGGACAAGTAAGTAAATTTCGCCAAATGATTATTTGTTGAAGTAATAAACTGATGATTTCCGCTTTAAGTTGTGGTAGAAAACGCAAGAGAAAGTAAATAAGGCACTAACAATCCAATAACTAAGTACCTGCCTGATAAAAATTAATAAATGCTTGCATACTGTCCTCATTTATGCAGTAAAAACACAGTCAGCTAAGTTCTAATCAACTGTGTTTTTGGTTGTTTTATCTTTCTTTTTTACCCCGATTATTTTACAGGTTAGAATTATACGCAAAAAACATTATCATTCACTATCAAATATGGCATTGGAGAAGACTGAAATACTCCACGACGACTGGCATATGGACGTGTATGAGCCCAGTCTTAATATGTCAACATACTTATTGGCATTTGTAGTCTCACAGTTTGCATCAGTACGTGGTGTTGATTCTAAAGGAAGAAATGTAAGTTGAATTCTAGGTTCTTCATACAATTGGTTCCCTTGATAAATTTCGATAAAGAAAGGAGGACGAGATTTGCGATTTAAAATGATATCGTCATTCTATTTCACAGGTTCTCATCAGCTGCAGACTACCTGAAATTACAATGGTTATATAAATGATAGTAACATACTTTAATGTTTGAGTAGTAGTAGTAGTAGTAGAGAAGAGATAAAATTGACGCATCCAAAAAAGGAATGAAGCGTTACAATTTTTAGTTGAAGTTATCATCATCAATTTATACACTTTCAAAGTTGAAAAGAGGGAGAGGGGAGGGGTAAGACAGAAAACAGAAAAATTGATTAACAGAAACAGTGTTAGCTTGTAGGTTCACATAGCAACTTCAAAAAACAAAGGCTGTTACAGTTTATGAGATTAAGATTTGTTCAGTCAGTTGAGATCACTGAATTAGATGACTAATTATTGTAATCAGAATCAAAATTTAGTTACCAAGGGAGTGAAGGGTTAATCACACTCTCTTTCTGTATGCATAAGTCTGGTTTGAATCGTTTGATTGCGATCGCTTCGGCAAATCGTAGTAAATTTGCTCTCCTTTGTCTATTTAATATTTTGAAGGACTTAGAAATCTCCACGAGATGTCCGGTATCAACAATATGTCTGGTACTTGCGCTCTGAGAATATTTGCTTCCTTTCAGGCATAGGTTTCTTGGAATATGTTCAGAAAACCGGATAGAAACCCTTCTTTCCGTCCTTCTAATGTACTTGCTGCTGCAGGTGCACGTAAATTCATAAACGCAGTTGGAGGTGACATCAGCAGGGTATTTATCCAGTTTTGAGTGGCTTATAGAAGAAGTGGTGTTGTATACTGTTATGAGTTTTGCTGTCGGGAAGCTTCTATTTATTGCTCATTTCAGTCTTCTGTCAATCTTTTGTGATACTGCATCTCCTTTGAATAGGAAACAAATAAACACTTTTTTCGTTTCTACAGTTGGATGCTTTTCCTTCTTATCGTCTTCTCTGTTATACTTCTGTATAAATCCCTTAGGGTATCCATTTTCCCTCAGGCATTTCTCGACGAAATCTAGTTTTCCGTCGACCTTGTTCGGTGAACATAGCTTCCTAGCTCTGTCGTACAAAGTCCTCACTAATCCACGTTTATAGCTTATGGGACAAAAGCTGTTATAGTGAAGATATTGTCCAGTCCAGGTTTCTTTTCTATAGATAGAATTTTCGATCATGCCTTCGTTTGTTCTTTTTACATTTAGATCCAGGAAATTGAACTCATTTTTATGTTCATATTCCATGGTGAATTTGATATTTAGATGGATCTCATTTAGGCGATCATATAATGCCGATGCGTGATCCACGTCGTTGCAAACAACAAATGTGTCATCAACATATCGGCGATAGTAGGTTGTTTCATTGATAGCAGAACTTAGTTGTGTCTGTTCAAGGTTGCCCACGAAGATATCAGCCAGTCCCAGAGGTGAACACATCGCGACCCCATCAATTTGTCGGTAGAATTGAATTCATTAGAAGAATGACGTTGTGCTTTTTGCAATTCACTGAGTGTGAAATAGGAACACAGATTTAGATACAAACGCTCTGACCACAAATACCGCATGAATATGCCAGGAACATTATATGACAGCAACCTGTCTCCCTAACCGTCATTACTTAGACGAGAACACACGACACGGTGTGAGCCCAAAATCCTACCTTACGCGATAATGTACGATTCAAAACATCATCAAGGATGTATCAGCTAGTCTGTAATCATGATCAATAAAATATTAAGCGTTATTTTACGTGGATCGAATTCTGATTGCTTTATTTCCAGACGAAACATTGACCACTGTATCACCTTCTGCTTTAAAAAAGACGTATTACTTTAGTTCGACCTGGAACCGCACCGCCTGTTTTCTGCACCTGACTAACTGATACCGAGGGAGTGATCTGTTGTGGCCTTCTCTCCATTAGAACAAGCTTGACAGTAACTTATTGTTTGGGATGGGAGAGTTTGGCATCAACTTATGGTAATGAAACACCTGGTTCAGCTCTCTTTGGTTAGGAAACAGGCTTAGTGTCATTTGTGGAATGTAGAGACTGAACACAAACGAACATTTAGTGCGCAGGTACTGACTAGGAACAGCGTCTACAGTGACTCGTCAAGGATGGCCGTTATGAGTGTCGTCGTGTGTGCGTTTCTGGCTTAAACCATCTTTGTGTCCAACACTGTCGCAGTATTGGCATTGATGCTGCTTATACGGACAAGAATTAACGAAACACCAAGTACAACAATGCTAGTAGTATGATGGAGGTCTCATCTTTGGGCATCGGTCGGTATAGTGGGAATAACTGGGACGATGGAAATTTCAGGTAGGATCAGGGATACTATCTGTTGAAGTTCATTGATTTCACGACCACCCTGGCGTCCAGACTGGACCAAAACTGGTTGTTCGGGGATTTTTTCCAACTTCGAAAAATCAAACAACTCCGTCACCAAAATGATTACATAACAGCCTTCTAATTTCACGATGGTAGCCACTGGAACATTCAGTGATTTAGTCATTCGTGTGTTTTATTATTATGTTCTTCGAGTATTCGTTGGAGGTATGGGATTAAATCTTTCTGAGCAGCTCTCTTTTTTGAGTTATGTGCCTTATTTTAAAATATTTGTCTCACTACGAAATTACACTGGATGTGGATAGTCGAAAGTCAGCAGCCTTTCTTCAATAAGAACACAATATTCAGCGAAGAGGAGACTCTTTTCAACAACGAATTTATTATCAAGCTGTACAATCGTATATATATGGTTTTTTAAAGAAATTATATCCGGTGAGGGAATTAGGTCAAAGGTATAAATGCATGAAATAATAATAGTAGTAGTATGAAATGCAATGAAAATATTTGTGATTATAATCATAGTTTAATGTCAAGTAGCAAAACAATCAATGTCATTTATAGAATAATACATAAGATGGGTGTTAGATGCTGGAAAGGGGTGCATAATTATAGGATTAGTAGGCGAATATAAAATGTTACATGACATGGTGTGAAATTTGATACGATAGAATTCAATATTCTAAAAACAAAAAATGTAATAATTTTGGATTTAGAATGACAAGTGGGACAAGTGGAAACAATTCAGAGTGGGAACAGTAATAATAATGATAATAATAATAATCGTAGTAATAAGGAAAAGGTACATAGAATAAATTAATAAACAAAATAAATAAATGTCTATCCCTTTACGGCCAAGGCAGAAGTAGGGATTGTACATACTTCTTTTGTACACAAAGATGTCTGGTTTAAACTCATGAATTGCCAAGATCTCCGCTGTCTTTAGAAGTCTGTAACGAAGAAAACGTGGTAAGTTAGCATGGATTCTATATATGATCCTAAAATCATGGTTAGGGTTGGCAGAGTGACAGGAGTCGATCAGGTGTTCAAGAATAGAGCTTTGCACCATGCTGGAATATGTTCTCGTATCCGTATGGAAAGCGTCCTCTGGCTACGGCCACTGTACCTTGCTCCACAAGAGCACGTGAACCGATAGATGCAAATAAAGGCGGCCAGATGGGGGAGCTTATCTTTTAAAGAGGTAGAGGACGACTTGCGGCTGGTGAACGTCATATATAATCTTGCTGTAAAGAACGTCTTATGGACTGCTTTAGAGATACGATTTTTGCGCATATCTGAAGCTTGATCACCTTTGAATTCCAAGTTCATGAATAAAGTTTTCTTTGGAACTGAGTCGGTGACCAGTTTAGGCTGCTTATCTTTCATGTAAAAATTCCTTGTTAAGTGTCTTCTGAAGTATTACAATTATTATGTTATGTCATTACTGAGGATCCATCATCATCATTTCAGTTACATTAAACTCCCCCATCAAATAAGTATTTCCAGTAAATTCTCTTCAGGCTTTAAAATTACACAATTAAGTATTAATCACAGTCATTCGAAACAATGTGGATCAGCAGAACCAAATATAATCAAAGTTCATGGATGCGAGTCAGAGGATAACAACAGTGGTGATCATAAAAATAATTATTAACAAGGATGAATTCATTCAAGTGTTTTTATAATCTAGGTGATAGTGAATGTGTATGTAGTATATGTATACTAGTGAGGGGTAGAACTGAGAATAACTATTGTCACATTGCGACTGTACGTCGCTGGTTCAGTGGTAGAACGTCCAAGAACCATGCATGTGACACGGCATCCAATCTCCGGCTGACGTACTCCGAAACCTCCCTCAGCCAGTAGTTAGGCTGGTAAACAAGGAAGATTGTGACTGTCTGTTTTCGACATAGAACTTTGCACCTATGTGCGACAGTTCAAGTCGCCACACTCCCTCCATGTAGCACACAAAGCAAGAGAAGAAAGTAGGAGAAATGCATAATAGAGACAGTAAACAGAGGTGTGAGACAAAGGAATAGTAATAACGAAGAACAAAACAGTTTCATTGGAAATCATAAGTCACAAGGAGTGGATGCATCTGCGCCAGCCATTGAGAGCGATTTTGAGCCATGTCACCAATTGTTTCCAACCATTGGTTTTTACCATCACGAGGACCCCAACCAGGAAGTCTACATCTTCCTACGTGGCTTAAACTAACTGTTGTAGATTTCATTGACTGGTGCCATGTTTTGGTTTGACCGCCGCTAGCTCTTTATACCAGCCTGACCCTATGTCAGCTAACAGTGCCCGTTGTCGAGGAAGGCGATGACTAGGCATAAGTAACACATGTCCTAACCATCTCAGTCAATGTAATTTCACAGCCTCGTTGATTGATTTCCCCTCCTTACCTAGTACTTGACGCCTAACCTCAATATTGCCGACCTTATTATACCACTTCACACGGGAGATAGAAGGCAGACACCTATGATCAAAGACAGCTAATCTTTCATGTCTTCCACTCTCAATGGCCAGGTCTCACAGCTGGCCATAAAGGAGGACAGAGCGGACTGCTTAGCAGTACACCCGCCCTTTGGTCGATAGTCGGATATCACGTCCACTCCAGAGACGGCGTAAACTAGCATATGCAAAACTAGCCCTCTGTATCCGTACTGAAATTTCGTCAGAGATCACCTCGTTGGGGCTGATGGTACTTCCCAAATAAGTGAAGCGGTCAACGTGCTCAACCACTTCACTTACTATTTCTAATCTAGGAGTCGTGACTGGGTCTAGCATCTCCACCTTGTGGAAATAAGGCTACTGTTACCAAAACTCCAAGCATCTCGTCTGAAGCTCTAGGTTCCACTCGGAATAAAACTAAAAATATAGCAATTAAGTAATATGACAAGACATTGTGAAACTAAGATTAAAATGTGTAACTATAACACAGTATGATACCGATAATGAATTTGGCAGTACAAATAAAAATAATGTTTACAGTTACCCGGTGTCATCAGGAGAGACAATTATTCTAGGTTGGAGTTAAATTCTATGAAATGGACAGGGACTGAAAAAACGTTTTGTGAACACAGAAGTTGAGTTTAAAAGTTTCTACGATAACTGCCTCAGCTAAGCTTTAGCAACCGAATGGGTACAAACTCACAGAATTGAGATGTCACCTTGTATAACATCTTAAAGGCGGGATTTTCTTTATCAATCTTGTTCTCCGTATCCGCAAGGTGTGGCAGTATGGAACTTCTGATTGACTTGACAACTCCTTTATCTAGCCATGGTAGATAATACTCGAGAATGCGATGGTAGGCTTACTGAATCGTTCTGTCTATGTAACTGTCTCTCAACACAAGAACAATTAAATTTATAAATGCACATTGAAGTAATCAGACTCGGTTGCCTACCCTTCATCTGCATTGGAATTATACAACGAATGGCGAATTTAAAGTATTAATTTGCCAAACCGAGGACTATTCAAAGTGATGAGTTAGTCATCTTGAATGTGTTCCCTTTTCACTCTGCTGACTGAATCACTAGAGCGGAATCCTTTAATTTTGATAGATTTCCGCCCATTCCGAAAGTGTGTATCTCTGCCAGTTGGTAAAAGGAGCAACAGTAAGACTGTATTATGCTAAGTAATGTAACACACATCGATTTTACTTTGCAATAAAGAACAATAAATGCATTATTTCATATCAGTAGTAAATTAGACAGAATTCCAAAAAAGGGTACACGGCAAAGTTAAAATTTATGCACCACTAACTACCAATCAACAAATGACCTCGAACGCACCAATCACGTGAAAGAGGTATTTTTGTACATGAAATACACATATTTATGAAAAATGAATGCATAAAAACTGTATAAAAGTGTTACAGAGTATACCTTTCTCTCATATATTATAAAAGTAGCTCTGAGTTTTCGGCTGCTGTATCAATGGAGTATAATTCCATTGTGGGTAAAAATTCCATATTAGTTTGTTTATAGATGTATCACACACAGTGAAACAGTATTATTTACTGGATGATGAGGTTTCAAACACAATCTATTATTGTTCATAATCATTTCATCGTTTATAATCACACTACTTCGAAACTTGAGTTTTATAGTTTTCTTCGTTCTCTGCTATTTTTCGTCGCTGGGGAAGTAGAATTTTCCAGATATCCGGCTGGACAGGCGTTGAACCATTCCTATTACTCGTATTTGCAGTTCATTTGATAAACAAAGCTCCTGTTATCAATCTCTCCCTCCACCTAGCTGTTACATTAGATTTTAAAATACAATAGGATGAGATAGGTTGACAGTTCTAAAATCTAATGTCACAGGATGGCGGGAGAGATTGATAACAGAAGCTTTGTTTATCGAATCAACTGCAGATACGTGTAATAGGAATGATTCAAAACCTGTCCAGCAAGACATCTGGAAAATTATGCTACCCCAACGACGACAAATAGGAGAGAACAAAGAAAACTATAAAACTAAAGTTTCGAAGTCGTGTGATTATAATTGATGATATGATTATGAACAATAAATTGTGTTTGAAACTGTGTCATCCAGTAAATAATACTGTTTCACTGTGTGTGATACATCTAATAAACAAACTAATATGGAATTACTTACTACCACAAAGCCCAAATTTTACACATATATTAAATTGGGTAAACTTTGTTTCGATAAAGTTTCATAGTGTTATACAGTAATATTTACTGAGCAATAAATTGTGCTCGAAACGTCATCAGTAAATATTACTTACTGTATAACACTGTGAGACTTTATCAAAATAAATTCTACCCACAATGGAATTATACTCTACCACCACAGTGCACAAGTTCTATTCATTCTTATATCAACACAGTAATTTAACCACAATCTATGCATGTGTAATTATCTAGGTCTTCTAAACCTAACAATAACCCTAATTTTTCCTGAACCTAACTCTAAAGTGAAAATATCTCGAAACTAACTGTAATCTAACTCGAACCATCCCTAATATCGCCTTTATTAGGTTAACTTAACCCTAACTTGTCCTTGGCTTAAACTGTAACTTAATCGTTCCCAAACCAAAGGTGAAACTTGCCAGATATCCCATTTAACAACATTACACTTCGATGAGCATATTTTATTGATGGTGACAGCATTATCTGCCAGGTTTCACTAATTTCCTCAATGGGTGTTTCAAGGTCTTTGGTGCGCGGTTGCACTCCATTGGTAGTTAGTTAGTGCTGCTTAAAGTTTAACTTGGCCCGACCGAAAGCTGCTACCTTGACGTGGTGGTCGGGCTTGAACACCGCAATGACCCAACAAGCTATACTGGCTGGAACTTATGTTCCTGCAGGTCCTACCATGCCAGAAAGGTTGTTTGGATAGTGGTTAGACTAAAAGCAGTTACCCAATCCAATCCTATGACTTCAAACAAATCACAAAATATCATGCCGGATCGGTCGGGGCCCGGATTAACAACGACCGCGCTTTCTGCTGCCGTGTCACAGGTCAGAAATGGTAAATACGCTACTGAGACACACCAATTGAAAAACAACAGACGAAAACAGGCCGTGTGTGACCGGCCTGAAGCAGTTGTCCCCCGGGCTCTGCGGTCACGCAACCAACTTCCACGGTGTGGGCAGCCGGGAAGTAACAATCGCCCTCATAATCCGAAGTGCACGCAAAACCTCTCTAATCCTCACTCAGCTTTGTCTTCATCTCCATCTCTACTATCTTACCTTCCTTCTACTAATGCAACTCCTCTACTTGATGGCTCTTCACTTCCTCTACACTTCTACTAACAGGTTTTTGAAAACAGCAGGAGGAAAAGTATTGAACAAATAAACAAACAAATAACCTTCAAAAGATGTCGTTAACAGGTGTGTTTGCTTTGGCAAAAAACAGAAGAATTTATTATTATAACAAAGAAGGCAAGTAAATAATCTGATGATGATGATGATGACAGTAACTTCTTTTGTTTATAAATCATAACTTTTAAGCTTTTATTTTTGTATCAATTCACTTTTCTTGTTATCCATCCTTTTCATTATCCTGTCAATATCAGTTTACTGTTTGGGCGAGACCAGATAAGATTAATTCAGCTATGTATGCACTAGATATTGGAAAGAAAATTATTCGATTCTTTGAAGATTACTTTGAACTGTCATATCCACTTAAAAAGACAGGTGAGTGGAAAATATGTCGTTACAAAGTTGTTCCTTCTTTTTAAAAATGATTATGCATTATTATTATCATTATTGTTCCATTGGGTTGTGAGTGGAATATTGCGTTTACAGACGGGACATCACCAGTTTGTCCTGTTCTCCGAATGCCTCTTCAGCTGCATCCACGATTGCACAACTGCTGTCATCTCCTCCTGCTCATCTTCCTACTCCTCACATCACCTCATCCATGTCAACTTCAGACACTCAACTCCTCGTTCACCAGTAGAGCTAAACTCAAGGGACTATCTGGTGCGCGATATCACACCGATATGGTCTCTTCAGAGTCTTCATTTCCTTTCAGATGCGTCTGTTCGGCAATAGGTTTTTGGTTTGTTCGTTCCCGTTATGCAATATATCGTATTATTATTATTTCCTTTAATTCTTAGAGGAACATAGGGCTTCAGCCGTGCATCTCCATTGCGTTCGGTTCTCTGCTAGAGTCTTCACCTGGCTCCAAGTCTGCCCACACGTTTTCATCTCCTGTTCACATTACCTCCTCCAAGTCACCCTTACACTGACGACCAACTCGCTGCTTCCCTTTCGGGTTCCACTCGAGCAATGGCTTGTCTAGTGATGCCACTTGACGGATAGTTTTCTCAGAGTATGACCAATCCATCTCCATTTCTTCCTGCCTATTTGTTTCACAATCGGTTCCTGGTTGGTTCGCTCATTGCCAGAGATCTCTGTTGCTGGTCTTTTCTGGCTGGCCATCTGATCTTGAGTATTGAGCGAAGACAACTGTTAATGAAGGTCTGTAGTTTTTTCGAGGTGCTCTTTATGACGCGCAGTGCAAATCTCTGATCCGTATAGTGAGCACCACTGACTTCACATTGCAGTTGAAAATCCGGATCTTATTTTTGATGCTGAGTGCTGTTGATCTCCTGCACACAGACTTGAGAGTAGTGAAAGCTTGTCTTGCTTTTCCGATTCTTGCTTTGATATCCTCGTCAGTTCCATCCGCCTGTAGTTGAAACGATGCTTCCCATGTAGGTAAAGGAGGTTGTTTCTTTCAGGTTCCTCCCATTTATGCTGATGGTTTTCTGTTGTTGTTGTTGCTGTTGATGGTGTTGCTCAGGAATCTTCATCACCTCTGTTTTCTCTATGTTCACGTGAAGTCCCATCTTTGATGCTTCTTCTGCCAACTTGTTGCTTTTCGCTTGCATATCTTCCAGTTTGTGCGAGATATATTCATTTCACTGTTAAGTTTGTTTTAAGAACTTTACGATCCACTTCAAGTCATTATTTGGAGATAAGAGGTAAGAGTTATTCGAAGTTATATGATCAACTGACATCAATAAGGAAACCACTAAAACTCAAGCGAGTATTCAACATCTGTTTTAGCATGAACTGGGGATCGAACCCAAAGCGCTGACGTCACACGGCGAGTCTATAGACCATGTAAACAATACAACTCGTCCAAACCAGCACTTTTAAATCGATCTAATACTTACTAAAGAGTGACCACAGGAGAAGGTTGTAACCAGTAGGACTAATTAGACTTAATGTGAGGAGAGGTTTTCGCTGGTGACACTGGCACGGTATAACTGCAATCTGATGAAATTTAGTGGAGTTTTTTCATATCTCTTTGATATCTGTAATACTTTTTCTTCTGATAAGGATACTAATGTTCTTTTGAATATTTTAACACTAGAAAATATAGATTTTCTAAGGGTAATGAATAATGGTTATAATTGTAACAGAAATTTAGTAAGGGTTATAAAGTTATTTGAGAGTTAGAGACAATCAGCAGGAAGCCTTGCTTGACCTAGGTTTCGTGCTTGCTGACACTGACCAGTCAGCCAGCAAGGTATATCTGCAATCTTGAAGGAACTCATGTCAGACCCATGGTACTAGCTACTAACTACTGTACAGTCAAAGTATGTTCAATACAGTCCTATAAGAGGTCAATCGCTAGTGCGAATAGCCCAGTGGTAGCTTCTTTGAATTCAGTACTGAGCAATACGGGTTCAAATCTCAAAAGGGACACAAATTTCCTTCAACGTTGCAGACACACCTTACTGACTGGCTGCTGAGTACCGACAAGCACGAAAACTAGATCAGGCAAGGCATCCTGATGATTATCTCCAACCATCCAGTGACAACATTTCAGAGTACACCACCCATCACTGTAGCTACACTGCAAACTTGACTGATAGAAATAATACGGTTATACATTATCACCTACCAACATAAGAACACTCAACTGACGAATTATTACCACAAATAGAAAAAAACTGTTTGGAAATTTATCTTTAAATAAAAATTTCTTACTTCTTCACTTATGTGACTGAGGTGTCAACAATGCGTTAATGGCTTACATTTTAACACCAAAGATAAATAACGAAATTATAAACTCTGGATAACCAGTGCTCACTAGTTGTATTCCATACATATCCAATTTACCTGTTCGTAAAAAAACACACTATTGTTGTGTGGAATTTCTGCTAGCGATGCTCTCACTCAAAATGGTTCTCTTCAAGATGTTGACAGTTACATTGCAACGACAGAAGACAAGGGCCAGGCAACGGATCGTTTATTGAGGAAAATCAACAGATATTTATAGATTTTTATGTAAATTATTGTCAGCGGAGAAGAGAAGTCTTCTGATTGGTTGCTTTCTTCCCCAAGGTTATTTTGTTCTGCTTGTGACCGTTTCTTAGAAAGTTAGGCCTTATATTTGCGAATCGTATTTGCTCACATTAAGTCTACTCTGATTGGCTGGTGTGTTCCCCAAGGTTAAGCCTTTGGTTTTGTTTTTTCTCACGATCCCGATTCGGGAAGTAAACATTGACGTAAATTGTTGTCTACAATTTTGGACTGCAGATAGCTTACATCATATCACCATTTCAAACAAGGAATCGGATATTATCTCAATATGGAACGAGATCTAGAACTTATCCCAGAATTTATCTCTATACTCTTGAGTATTGAACAATATCGCACTGTTATCTATCATTCCAGTATGTCAGTTTAAGGTGGGTGGTCAAGTCCTTATTCATTACTCCGAGTCTAATCATAACTGAATTAGAAGATTACATGAATCGACTAAACGTATCATTTTATAATGTTATCAGAAATAATTAGGTGGGTTAATTAGGGAATTCTGCAAGTCTCTTCTGAGAAACAGTCACATTCAACTATTTCACTTCTTACTTCAGCTATCCATCGTGTGCATCTTTTTAAAAGTTATATTACATTCAGTGTATTACATCACATAAATTTTGATCCGAGACTAAGATATATTGACCAACCTAAAGAATAGCGATCACAGAGAGTGCAAACGCACCAGTGGCCTTGAGCGCACAGCGTTCATTGGATTACAGGACCTGTTAATTTAACAGCGCCAATATGAACACTGTGCAAGAATTCACGTGTGAATTTCATCTTGATCTCGTTTCTACATACTGTTTGGACAGTGAGTTGATATCACTTTACGGTTAGGATTAAGATAGGCAGTAGAGTGTTTTATTATTACCTGTATTAATTCTTGTAAATAAATAAATGAGAAAAGAAGGGGTTCATCTTTAATATAGAAAAAAACCATTCTGATAGATTATGAAAATTTAAAAACTGGTATCCTCTGAGGAAACCGTCAATTGATATCACACGCCAAACTCTCTGTCTCTAGTAGAACTCGAGTGGGAAGCGGCGAGTCGCTCGCCAGTGAGAGCGTGACTTGGAGGACGTCATGCGAAGAGGAGAAGTAAGCATGTGGACAGACGTGGAGTCAGGTGAAAACGTTGGTGGAGAACCGAACGCAATGAAGACGTGTGGCTGAAGCCCTACATTCCTTTGGGAACTAAATAATATAATCCTTCATTGTATTTGGGAAATATTTTTCGGGTACATTAGGGTAAAAAATTGTTTTTAATGTGTTTTAATGGGAAAATGACGGCTTTTATTCACTGGTCGTTTCTAGGTCACTCGTTCGTCCGCCCACCTTTGTGTCTATTCTTTATTCCATTCTGGATAAAATTTTATTTTGATGAAATCACACACAGTGTTGTTATACAGTAATATTTACTACTGATGACCACCTTTCGAGCACAATGTATTATTGCTCGTAATCATATCAATTTACTCACACAACTTTCCAGTTTCGTTCATATGATTGCACTATTTCTCATCTCTTGATTTCATTGGTAGGAATATTTTCTATATTTCTGCTATTCGCATTGAGACACTTCTATTGTATGTGTTGGGTGTAGTTTCGATGGACCAGGATTCCGTAATCAACCTCTCTCTCCACCTACCTATATTAAATTTAAGAATTTTGACTCTGTCCCACCTACCCTATTGTGTGATTGTGTGTTAATGCATGCAGTTTAATCGCCAAGCCTTTTTCTAAATTACTTATATTCGCGGGGTCAGTCATTCTAACAGCTAAATTCTTATATTCTGACAATCTGACCACTCCCGATCTACTAGTCTGACCTATGTATTGACTCAATTCACAGCCTTTGCAAGGTATTTTGTTAATAATATTATTTTTCTATTTGGGTAACCTACAGGGTCCTTTAGCCTACATAGCTTTTCCTCGGGTGGGTTTTTAAGTTGGAACACCGCCCAGATTCCTACTTAATTGATTCACCCCACGAAGGTAAGGAATCTAGACAAAAGCTCAGGAATTGCCCTGCAGGCACTAACACACAACTACACAATAGGATGCGAGAGGGTTAAAATTCTAAAAAGTAATATAGGTAGGTAGACGGAGGAAGTGGCTGGCTACTGTATCCTTGTTCATCAAATAACCTACACCCAACACATGCAACAGAAGTGATTAAACACAAATTCCAGAGATATAGAAGATATTATTACCACCAGTCAAATCAGAGGAGGATAATAAATAAATAAATAAAAAATGTATTTCAATTCACATTATAACATTCTAACAAGTTATTTATTTATTTTACTATAAAAACATCTTATTTCCGATTTGATTGACCAGCAACACTTGTCTTACTCCCCATCCTATTGTATTTTATTGACGTACCTTATCTTCATTTCTGCGCCACGCAAATCTTACATAGATTTTATTCATATGTCTAATTAAGTTTTACTCATGTATATAAACGAAGCAAGGAAGTTGTGTGGGTGAGTATCTTGATATGATTATATGCAGTAATAAATTGTGCTTGAAACGTGGTCATCAGTAGTAAATATTACTGTATAACAACACTGTGTGTGATTTCATCAAAATAAAAATTTTTTTATCCATAATGGGGATATATTCTACCACAGTGGCCGAATTTTATCCTCTATTTTTCTAAATTTTCGCCGAAATATTTCACTTAATTTCGTTACATAGTTCAGTTTAATGTGGACCCATGTTGAATTAGTGCATTTTCGGCACATCCATTATAGCAGAAATATTCATTCAAACATCTGTAAAACAAAATAATCGAGGAAAGAATATTCTTTTCGTTAAATTCCTCTTCCGGCTCTACAATTATATGCATATATGTTTATATACACAGAATATTCTAGAATAGCAGTCAATAACAATATTAGTGTCTTTTAAATAATATCGATTTGTAAAGTAAGATCAATGGAATTATAATTCATTAAAGATGCATAAGTGCGTCGGTGGCATAGCGGTTAGGACGCTCGCCGACCATCACATGGTCTGGGGTTCGATCCCCGGCCAACGCACTCCTTTACCTCACTAAGCCAGAAATAATGCTGGTAAAGGGGAAAGGTTTGAGAATGAGGCTAGCAACCCCATCCTGTAAAATAAACACTGCTACAGAAACTTCAAGCCACTAGCTTGAAGTCCTATATCCCACTGGGGAACGTGAAGGAAAAAAGGATGCATAAATTATAATAATAATAATAAAGATACAGTAGCGAATAAGATATCAACTGAAATTAAATAAATTCCACAACAATTCCGGATTACTCAAACCTGGATGGCCAAGGTAGTGATAATGTCTGAACTAACTTCTTTTGGATGCATAAATTAGGCTTTTTAATATGGATCCCCACAGCCTCAGCAATATTTAGTAGTCGAACTGTTAAGGCAAAACTGAGATTCGTAGGTATGCGGTAAATGACCCTGAAAGCATGATTAACGTCAATCTTGTGTTCTGTCTCCACAAGGTGAGACAGAATAGCGCTGCGAATAGATTTTGTTTGTCCTTTGCTTAACCGTAGAGGGTGATGTTTGGAAATTCGACGCGAAAGACGCCTAATTGTACGGCCTAGGTAACTGGCTCCACAGAAGCAGTTAAATTGGTATATACACAGTTTGTATTTTATTCCCGAATGCAGAAGAGGAGTGGTTTTGGGAACACAGCGTAATTCAGCAGCAGGGAATGCTCATTTTACCGCATTTCTAAAGGGCTGTGTTAGTATCTCACTGGTGTTGTCTCGTAGGAACTGCATCTGTAGGAACTGTTGGTAACTTGGGCTGCTTTGGTTTCAGATTCATATTCTTATCAATAAACTTTTCAGGATAACCATTCTCACTTAGCAACCGTTTAATATTGTTAAGTTCCTCGTCAAGACATTATAGTTATTATTATTATCATTACGTCCATTATAGTTCTAAATTAGTAACATCAATTCTAACATGCATATAATTTGTCTAAATCCATTCTGCAAGTATATGTATGCGTTTATTACCTACCATTCGTCGCTATTTGTCCATTCATTTCATTATGAAGGGAGACAGTTTTCCAACAGCCTGTCAAAATATTACCAGTGGAATTAATTTTTGTGCTGTTCAAAGAATATTTTTAATAGCATTTTACAAAAAAGGCAAAATTAAACACACTATAGCACAATTAATTATTGTTGTGAGATATATATATTTATATAATAATAAAAACTTTTCTCTATTCTAAATGTTAGACATGGTAGCTGTTCCTGATTTTGCTGCTGGCGCTATGGAAAACTGGGGTCTAATGATATATCGAGAGGCAACAATGCTATGGGATCCTGAATATGGTACAGCAGGAACTCAACAAAAAGTGGCGACTGTAATTTCACATGAAGTTGCCCATCAGGTAATTATAAATAAGAATTAATCGAGAATTTGGTTTCTCTTTTTGTTTTTGTTTTTTTCTTGAAAACTTAGTTCGAGTTTGTTAAAACCAAAACTATGCACTATGGTAGTTACTTTTAGGTTTTGTTTCATAATTAATAAGAATTGGCAAAATCTGCATTGGATAAGATAAAACCTACTTCTCGAAATATGTTTGTGTGTAACATTTTTTTAATATTATAATTATAAGCAGAATTCTACTGTCTAATGCTTCCCACTCTGCACACAGTAATTAACACCTGTATTCAAACAGCAACAATCAAGAAATCTTGTGTAACGAATAAAAACAACTAATTGTGGTCTGAACTCAGGAGACGAAATTCTGTGTCCTACTGTATAGCTGTCGAAAACTTTCTTGATACAAGCACAGTCACTAAAACACTCCAAAGACAGCAAAAAGACGGTTACGCACTATTAGATATATATTTGATTCTAACCAACGACGATGCCATCAAAGACTGCAAATTACCTGTGGAGTGTCATTAGGCAGCTATACACACAAAGCAGATAGATTTCTATTACAAAACAAGTAATGTGGAATGAAATTATCAATATAGCGAAAGCCTACGTGAAACTACCAGCTGACAAACTTTTACTTTTAGGTACCCATCAGTCGCAAGGGGGATCTGATAATATATCTTGTAACTAGAATCCGTAGAATCTGCAGTCCCAAGAAAGCCTTCGTAAACGCCTCTCCAAATCTCTGAGGTTAAACATACTTCGCCGCGAGCCTACGACTAACGTTTTCCTGCAAGAAACTGTTCAGCCAAAACGCGAAAGACAAGCTGTCACATTGGGCCACTTCAACGTCCATATGCCAGTTAACTTGCTCCTGCGCAGCTGGGTACATCGGATGTACCATGCTCCAACTTGAAAAACGCGCTCGTGAGCACTCTCCAGCCTGGTTAGTAAAAGGACAACGAAAATGGGTATATAGTTCAGTGACAGAACACCTGCTCAATTCAGGACACTCAGCGCCATTTGAAAAATCCTTCAAAATAATGTACAAGATTCGATCAAACCTATCAAAGTGAGTAAAATTATAACATCTGGGCATAGCCGAGGCACTAGCCATCCAAAAGAAACACGTCCAACCCTTGTCCCTCCCATGACCATCATAAAAAAGGTAATTCTTCAAATAGTGACTATGCCATCGCCTTTCTTAACCAAGCTTCCCGTTTATTCATGTTATTTTTAAGTTTTTCTTAATCCCTATTTGCACTACCATATTTTCATATTCGAACTTCCTGTCTATTTTGTCATTTTATTATTTCTCCATATTTATTCCCTGATCGCATAAACAATTATTCGTCACATTAATTATGATCCCACTAGATTTTTTATCCAAACATCCTGTGTATTTTTGTTATTTCTACATTTCTATCCCCCAATTGCACAATATGTCAATCTTCTCAGTAATTATGATGCTACTTTGTTTGAGCTTTATCCGTCCGTACCCCTGTTTATTATGGCATTTTAATTCCTAATTGTAATTTTATTAATTTGACCCTTGACTAGAAATTATTCTGGAACTTTCCTACCCATTTATTATAAATACACGAATGTACAGCCTAGTTGATGATTTCGTTGAAAAGAAAATTTTATTCTCTGCAACTGTCTTTTTATTACCTATAATCATTAAGAACTAAATTAAATCTTCATTTTAAATGAAATTAGTCAATTCACTCTTTTATTGAAGAAGTTCATGAATTCAAAGAAAAAAACATTTTAGTGAATTTCAAAGTGAATGAAGGTTAATATACACAAAATGAAGGTTACTCAGAATTATAAATTTAGAGTATTGAATCATTTTGATAAAGTTTCTAACGAATACAATACAATTCAATACAATTCATTCTTTCTTTCTTCTTTTATAAATACTCTTTCAGTGGTTTGGAAATTTAGTAACTTTAAAATGGTGGGATGATCTATGGCTTAATGAAGGTTTCGCCAGTTTTGCTGAATATATTGGAGTGGATCATGTTCATCCAGAATGGGGAATGGTATGTCACACTATTTATTATTATTATTATCCAACTTCAGTAGAGAACTAAATTTCAGGATTGGCTGTGATTTCTTCATTTGATTTTCAGGTTGTAGAACATTTAAATACAAAGACAATTAAGTAGGTTGGATGGTCTATTCAAATTCGGTACTAATACACCTGTGTACCTCATTGAATAAGTGTGCCAGCATCTGTAGACCAATTCACATTCCTGAGTTTAATATTATTATTGTTTCCTTCAGTTCCTAGAGGAACGTAGGGCTTCAGTCACACGTCTCCATTGCGTTCGTTTCTCCACCAACGTTTTCACCTGACTTCACGTCTACCCACACGCTTTCATCTCCTCTTCACATGACTTCCTCCCTCATGTCACCCTCGCACTGACAACCAGCTCGCCGCTTCCCGTTTGGGTTACACTACAGCGATTGCCTGTCGTGTGATGTCATTTGATGCATTGTTTCCTCAGAGTATGGCCAGTTCACCTCCATTTCTTCACACATATTTTTTGCAAAATTGGTTCCTGTTGGGTTGGTTCGCTCATTGCCAGAGACCCCTCTCTACTGCTGATCGCTTCTGGCAGCCATCTAATCTTGAGCAGTACTGAGCGAAGACAGACGCTGATGAAGGTTTGTAGTTTGTTTGAAGTGCCCTTCGTGACGCGGCGTGGTGCCAAGTCTCTGATCCATATGCTAAGTAGCACTGGCTTCACATTGAAGCTGAAAGTCTGGATCTTATATTTCATGCTGAGGAGTACTGTTGATCCCCTACAGACTTGAGAGTAATGAAAGCTTATCTCGCTTTCCCGATACTCGTTGCCTTGATATCCTCATCAGTTTCGTCTGCGTGTAGTTCAAACGGTGCTTCCCAGATAGGCAGGTAGGTAAAGGAAGTTGCTTCTGTAAGATTTCTCCCATTTATGCTGGCTGATTGTTGTCTGTTGTTGTTGCTGTGGCTGTTTCTATTGGCCAGGAATCTTCAACACCTCTGTTTTCTCTATGTTCACCTGAAGGAAGGACTATCTTCCTCTGGATGCTTCTTCTGCCAACTTGTTGCTTTTCACTTGTATATCTTCCAGTTTGTGTGAAATCAGACATATGTGATCGGCGAAGTCCAGATCCTCCAAGTGTTTTGTGTAGGTATAATTTATGTCTGTCCCCTCGTTGTCCACTATCTGTCACATTGTCCTGTCTACCGCAATCAGGAAAATCATTGGCGGTAGTAGGCAGCCTTGTCTTACTCCTGTCCTCACTTCGAAGGATTCCGTGATTTTCCCTTTGTGGATTACTTGACATGCAGCATTGTCGTGCAACTGTTGGATGAGATGTATAATTGTTGGTGGCAGCCCGTAGTAGAGAAGCAGTTTCCAAATCACATCTCAATCGACGCTGTCTGCTGAAGGCCTTTTCAAAGTCGATGAAGTTGAGGTAGAGAGGTGACTTCCATTCCCAGCTCTTTTGAATGATGATACGTAGTGTAGCAATTCGATCGATGTATGGCTTGTTTCTCCTGAATCCAGCCTGTTCCAGTCGAAGATTTTCATGCAGGGTGTGTTTGATCCTCTTCAGGATGAAGGGGCTTAGTATTTTGCTCGTGACAGACAGAAGAATGATACCACGCCAGTTATCGCATTGACTATTACTATTACTATTTTTTCTTCTTTTTCTTTCTCAACCGTTATCAAAGGGTCTGCAGGTTTAAGAAGACTTGAAACAACTGATACCTTTGCTCTGATGGGGTGTGATGATCCGAAGTATAAATATTTGTCAGAGTGGTTTCACTTCCTGAATATATATATATATATATACTAAAATGTCCATTTTGCTCTTCTTAACTAGACAGGCAGTCTAGAAGTGGTAGTTCACCAACAACTGATTCTGCCTACTTCCGAAGTAAACTGGATTCTGGGAGATAGATTGTTCAGTTTCTGCAAGAATGAACTGTGCAGATCTCGTCTAAGCACTAAAAAAAAGTAACATCAACAGTATCTTAACCATATTTTAGGCGTGAGTACACTTGAAAAGATGTTATCTTCGAATCTACTCATTAAAAAAATAAATAAATAAAAATACCAGCGATTGCTTGTTTTTTTCTTTGTCTTCTGTAATTAGGATGAACAATTTCTTCTTGATGATATACAAAAAGTGTTGGTGAGTGATTCACTAGCCACCTCACGTCCAGTTATTCAACCTGTTTGTCTTCCCGATGAAATTAATGAAATTTTTGATCCAATATCATACAATAAAGTAAGTGTGAATTGACTGTCTTATTTTTTAAAGTATTCGTCAGTGTTATACTAATTTACTGTTTATATATATATATATATGTTTATAAGTTTCTGCGCGTTGAAAGTCGTCATGATGACTATACTACTTACAATTAATTATTGTTTAAAAAACCAATAGAAATGTCAAAAAGTCACTGCCAACAAATTCTTGTGTAAAGCCGTGACCACTATAGTCGGGCGTGAGGAGAAATACTCGCTGCTTCTTTTTGGACACTATCATGCATCTAGTTCTTTACTTGGTGAAGACTGAATTCTTTCAGTCAGATGTGCAATGTGGCCACCGTGCTAGGTTACTCACCATAGTGGTGCACTGTGGACTGTGGTTATTGACAGTCGAACCAGACGGACGACGCTAGTTACTAGTGTCCAATCAAAGTATCTAATACAGTCTGACAGGAGAATAATCGCTAGTTCAGATAATTCACTAGTAAAGTCTCTGATACAGCTTCGATTCTCAGAGGTTTAATGACTTCCTTCAAGGTTTTAGATGCGTCTTGATGACTGGTGAGTACCAATAAGCAAGAAATCTATGTCCAAGGCTTCATGCCTTGGACATGCCTCTAACCATTTGATGGCAACAATTCTGAGAAATAATCGCCCACGAAATTGGCCTGTGAGCCACGCGAATTGATGGAAGTTGGAATTCATGTGCCATTGGATTAGGTCGCAGCTGCTCAATAGCCTACAAGCTTGACTTTTGACCCGAAAGTCCTGGGTTCGAAGCCGAGTGGGTGGGTGGATGCGTACTTCCGATGAGTCCCAAACCAGCACGAAACAGATGTTCAGCACTCCCTGTCGGTTTTCAATGCTTTTCCAAATGACATCAATCCATGGTTAAAACGTGAAATAAATTCAGTCCCTTCAAACTGACTATGAGAAAATAAAATTTCCAAATGGGAAAAAAACATTTAGTATAATTATTTTAATGATATCGACATGTTCATTAGCAAATATTGCTGTAGATTAATCAATTATACGATATGGTAAGCAATAATCTTTTTGTTTCACGCAACGATTACTCAGGTGTAGTCTCAACGGGGACGGTATGCAGGTGTACATTCATATAACTGGCGACAATATAAATGAAATGGAATTCCACACTTAGTGTGAAAGCCATCCACTCGTCACACACACACTAACGCTTTTGTGTTTATCCTTTTCTTGGGCATCAACAAGTGTATTTCATGGAATTTATAGAAATCTAGTGGTGAAAAGAATACAAATGAAAAATATCTCATCCCTGCAGCAAAAACTAAAAGAATGGAATATAGAGAGGTTAAATTTGCTTTAAACTACTACTCTGATTCCACTGAAAGATGAGACGAGATGACCACCATCGTCAGGATGTTTCTTTTTTTATAGTCGTCGTATTGTATCTCATTTGTTTATGAATGTTTTCTAAAATATCTTCTTCCACTGTGCTGATTTTTCAGGGAGCATCTGTTCTCAGAATGATGGAGTCTTTCATGGGTCGTAATGCATTTCGAGCAGGTGTTAAGGTATGCTTATAAGAAATAATTTACATTCATTTATATTCTTTTGAAATTAGATAATAAAATTAACAAGATGCCTTTGAATTGTATTCATTTTTTCCCCACAATTTTGGAAGTGAACGCACACTTCATGAATAAAAGCTGTGATATTTATTTGAAGATTACAATATATATATATAGTCAGTCCTTTGGGCCCCGAGTGGGAAATACGGCTTCATCAGTACACCTCTATGTTTTCCTGTCCTTTGCAGTCCCCTTTAACCGGATCTGCGATTGCCTAACTGATCTCGTCTCCTCCTTGCACGATCTCCTCCAAGTCACTCTTGGATACACGCGTAATTCGTCGCTTCGCCTTCAGACTCTGTCCGGGGACCTGACACACGATGTCACCCAACAGTCTCCTGAGAGTCTTACCTATCAATCTTCGTTTCCTTCGGGATTTTATTCTGATTGGTTCGTTCCCAGAATTCCTTTTTGTAAGCTTACCCTTTATGGCCTACCATATGATCTTCAGTATGCAGCCGGCGAAGGTAGTTGACAATAAAAGTTTGCACCGGCCTGTTGGAAATGCTTTTCGTGATGCGTTCGGCGAGTTTCTAACCCCCATTGTGACGAGTGCTACTGATAAGATTTATCAATAGTATATGAGGAAACGTTCTTCGGCATGAAAACATCAAATAGCAGGGAGATACATTTGATTTCAGAGGAGGCAAATGATACAGCGTTGTAAAGATACATAGGAGACATGAAAGTAACACAAAGAAACACAACATGAAGTCCAGAATACCACAACACGAAGATCTGTGCAAGTGATGATTTTTAGATAAGGTGCACATACTATGGCTATATAGAGATACCAATTTCAAAATTAAAATAACTTTACCAAGTCCTTCGTCTTCTACCGTTTCAATATGGAAGGAAGATGGCAACATAAATACATATGTATGTGTAAAATATCTACAACGTTTGAGCATCTGTCACTAGTTTGGTAGTTTACAACCGATTAATATTTCGTATCTGATTTCATTACAAACGAAATAAACAAAATAGTATATAAGAGTCATATTGCACGAAACAACGAAAACACATTATCTGAGAAGTAGGAGCACAGCTAAGCAGCGCATAACTTTGCAAAGAGATGAATCACTACGAGTCATCACACTTCGCTTAAGGGCGTATGGAATAGGAACAGAATAACTCAGCGACAGTTAGTGAAGTTTTAAAGGCTCTGGGAAATGATAAGCAGTTCCACATTTTAGCAATTTTGAAAGATTTCTGGTTGTCCTATCAAGAGTACCAAACTGTCAATATGCTCTTGTGATATTAAATCATATGCCCAAGTCTTATTGTCTACTTACTAGGAGAGAGATAAACCCAGTATTACTGCTTTTTAGTATTTGTGGATGAAATGCACTCTTAACTCCAGGGAAATCCAATATTCCTTAAATATAGGCATCGGTCCTACTATATTCCAGGTTCAAAAAACCTCTTCATTAAGTTATCTACGATCTATGTTACAGGATCAATGGTTACGGTTAAATTGTAAATATTGCCTGTTTACTAATTTTGGAAGATGCATAGCCAATGCCAACGGGTTGATCCCTCAAGAAATCTCACCACGGATACAGAAGGCTCATCTCGCCACCTCTGGATTAATACACGTGATATCCGACTATCGACCAAAGGGCGTGTGTACTGCTCAGCAGCAGTTCACTCCGTCCTCCTTTATGGCTGTGAGTGAGACATGGCCATTGAAAGTGGAAGAAATGAAAAGGCTGTCTAACTGTCTTTAATCATAGCTGCCTGACTGCATACTATCTCTCATGTCAAGTGGTATAATAAGGTGAGCAATACTGAGGTTAGGATTCGATCGACTGCTAGCCCCAGCAAGGAGGGGATATCAATCGGCAAGTCTGTGAAGTTACATTGATTGAGATGGTTAGGACATGTGTTACGCATGCATTGCTATACATCGCCTTCCTCGACCGACGGGCAATGTCAGCTGACACAGGATTGATTAGTTTGGAGAAGAGCTAATGGTGGTTAATCCAAAAAAGTTAGTTTAAGCTGGTCACGTAGGAAGATGTAGACTTTCTGTCTGTTTGGGGTCCTCGGGATGTTAAAAACCACTGAAGGCTGGAGACGACTGGTGATTTAGCTCAAAATCGTTCTCAATGGCTGGCTCAGATGCATCCACTCCTTGTGATTTATAATATCGAATGAAACTGTATGGTTCTTCGTTATTACTATTCTTTTTGCCTCATATCTCTGTTTACTGTCTCTGTTTTGCACTTCTTTTTACTTTCGTCTGTTGCTTTGTGTGCTACTTAGGGAGTGTGACGACTGGAACTGCTGCACATCGGTGCAAAATTCTATGTTGAAACCAGTCAGTCAGTCAGTCAGTTTAATAATTTGCTTCTGTTATTCCAGTTGATAGTTTAAGTCGGTATAATGTAATGTCGTTTAAATGTTTATATATATATATCAGATTGGCTGGTGAGCTTATATTGAAACAGCAGAAAAAGTAACCATCAGAAAAATTCACGCATTCTTCAATTGTTAGTGATAATCAATAAATAGTCTTAGAATAAGGTCACATTTTATTCAGTATACCAGTAAAACGATGGATTTTCCGTACAGTAGCGCATTGTTTGTATCCTTTAATTTACAAGACTGAAATTTTATCTACAGATGTTGCTTATCTTTACAACAACAAAAAAAAGAATGTATATGCGACAGAATACATTTCGTTGGTCGGTGTGTAATCACACAAGTATGCCCTTATAATTGCTTAGTAAATCAGTTAGGTGCCTTTCAGATAATCTGTACTGTCACCAAGTTAATTCACCCTAATTTCAGCTGAAGGCATTTCAGCTTTTTATGAAGATGACAGGTTATACATCAGTTTCATAGGAAATATATGTGATATAAACTGACTGACTGAATGACTGGTTTCAACATAGAACTTTGCACCGGTGTGCAGCAGTTCCAGTCGCCACATTCCAAGTAGCACACAAAGCAAGAGAAGAAAGTAAAAGAAATGCAAAACAGAGATATGAGGCAAAAATAATAGTAATATTGAAAAACAACAGTTTTACTGGATGTGATAAATCAGGAAGAGTGACTGCATCTAAGCCGACCATTTCGAATGATTTTGAACCATATCACCACTGACTTCAGCCTTCATTGGTTTTTACCATCCCGAGGACCCCAAACAGCCAAAAAGTATACACCTGCCTACGTAGCTTAAACTAACTGTTTCGTGTTGACCACCACTACATCTTTTCCAACCCGATCCTATGTAAGCTGACATTGCCCGCTGGTCGAGGAAGGCGTTGTGGCTATGGATGCATGCGTAACACATGTCCTAAACATCTCAGTCAATGTAAATTCACAGAATCGTTAATTGATATCCCTTCCTTACTTAGCCTAGCACTCGACCGATGCATAACCTCAGTATTGCTCGCCCTAATATACCACTTGACATGGAGATAGAATGCAGGCAGGCAGGTATCTATGATGAAAGACAGCTGGACAGTCTTTTCATGTCTTCCACTTTGAATGGCCATGTCTCACTCACAGCCATAAGGGAGGACGGGGCGGACTGATGCTGAGCAGTACACACTCCCTTTGGTCGATGGGCGGATATCACGTTCACTAATCCAGAGGTGGCGTAGGATTGCATATGCGAGACAAGCCTGCTGTATCCGTCGTGAGATTTCGTGAGGGATCAACCGGCCGCCACTGAATGAGTCAACTGCCCAAATAAGCGAAGTGGTCGACACTACCTAACACTTCACTTCCTGTATTTTAGCCAACTAGGAGTGTATATGGTCCAGTCCTGAAGCCTTATCTTTCATTTGACTAGAGCGAGTCACATGCCAAACATCCGAAAATTGCTGCCCTAGGTATTTTGAAGACTGTATTTCGTCAGCGTCTTCTCCCAGAAGGACTATAACATCCGCATGGAGATTCTTATTCAACAAGACTATATCCTGGTAACAAGTCAATCCCTGAGTCGTTGAAGTCAGTTAGGGTACGTCTGTGATGAAATTAAACAGAATCGGGGACAGTGGGCACTCCTGATGGACACCACTGGTTGTCACCACTTCAGATTAAAACTCTCCATATGCTCTCATCTGGCTGCAAGAGGACAAGTAGAGTGCGATGTATATTTTTGGCATTCCCTTCATAGCCAAACATTTCCGTAGTACCTCTCAGTCAACGGAATCGAACGCCACTTTCAGGTCAAGAAATATGACGATTGTTGGACCCCGATAAATATGCCTGTTTCAAAATCAGTTGAGAGTTGAAGATCTGATCAATACACAGTCCTTCTGGTCTAAAGCTCGCCTGTTTCTCCCACGTTTGCTTCTCCCGAGCACTACTTATTCTAAGCATGATTATTGAGCCTACAACTTGAGAGACCATATTGGTTAAGGTGATCTCCCTGTGATTATCACAGGAAAACTTGTCCCCTTTCTTGAATATGGGGATAATCAACGACTTACACACCTACCTAACGTGAATTCCTCTGATTCCCAGACACTGCCTAGAACCTTAAACTGTCTCCACCATACTTAACTACCTCTGGAGTCATTCTATCAGGTCCCTTAGCTTTGCCTCGTTTCAGAATAGTGACAGTTTTTGCAACCTATGTGGTATAAAGCTTAGGAATATATTGTTGACTTGTTCAAATCTTGCTTATTACTTCTTTACAGGTGTGTAAATTAAAAAAATATAGACTCTCACAAGCGAACTTAACTACAAAAGTTGTTAGCTAGCAATTCCCATCCGTGTGGTGTCACTGATATCAAAGATTTCTTGACGAATAAGGTATGCGCGTAAAAAGTGAGATATTCACCTTAAAGATGGGGAAAACGTTCAACAACACGAAATTTGAAATTCTACTTTATGATCACTGTTTACATCTTTTACCATCAAACGTCAGTTAAAGCAGACCGTAATACATTTTAGTTAAATATGTAATGGGTTTAGCGGACATTTCATGAATGCGAAATATCTTTTCATCACGAGGAAGTCTTAGAATCCAACGGGGCTTATTTTTCGAACAAATGTATATATGTTCCAAGACTGTGTGAATTCTATTTTCACTCACTTTAGATTTATCCTGAAAAAGGAAACAGTAGTACTAAACTTTAAAATTTTGTCATACCATTTAGAATTCTTTGACGAATTCTGTCAGTTATAAATGCGTTTTGTTCATTCACTATTCCATTCCTCCTGCGGTCCTACAGGAGGTCAGTGACGAGTCCGAATAGCACAACGGTAGCCTTTCTGAAGCAGTGTTGGTTCGAATCTCAGAGGCGACATGAGTCCCTTCAACATTGCAGATAAATCCTGACGACGAGTGCCAACAAGCATGAAACCTAGGTCAAACAAGGCTTCCTACGGATTGCCTCCAACCATTTAATATCATCAAATCAATGTGCACCATGATGGCGGGCTGCCTAGAATAGTGACCATATTACACACCTGACTGAGAGAATTTAGTCTGCACCAAAGAAAGCACTAGACACACATCACACTAGTTACTGGTGTCCAATGTAAATATCAAATTAAATAATCTAATTGAGTTGCATGAGACAGGTGAAACTTTATAATCACAGGAAATATAGTCTAGGCCTACTGAATCCCGCTACCCTTAGCTGAAAGAGATAGATATAGAGTGCATGGTTGCTCAACAATTTGAACGTGTCACGAAAAGCAGTTTCAAAAAGGCTACTGCAGGCATAGGCCAACAGCTGCCACCATTCGCTGGCTCCCTACTGAAGGTCTGATGAGCGGAAGTAATTAGCAGCAAGAGTGTAGTGGACCTAGTAGCTAGGTAAGTATATAAACGCAATTAAAAGGACAGAACAAGTACTAACAAATACGTGTATATAAAATATTCAGTTCACTTAAGTTAATATACACAAAAATAGGACTGAGGTTATTTGAAGAAAACTATAACAGTCACAAAATACACAAATTATAGACGTACGAAATTATAGGAATGTAATTGTCCTTCTCTTGATTATACAAATTCTCCACTACAACTTAGCGCTGTCAACCGTTGGAAGGATCCACGTAGAGTAAGGCAGATAGGAGCAAAGTTCTTGACGGGGATGTGTCAACCAGTGCGAGGCAGCGTTGGTCAGCAGATGTGCTGGGCGAGCAGCCGGAGAGATGGCGAACGATTCGTTCCTCCCGCGCGGTTCAAGGTTTTTAGGTTGAATTCCTTCTTTTTTTCGTGAACATATAATTTGATATGTTTTTAGGCCGCCACACGGCTCCCCCTCTTAGAAGTCCGGAGGAACTGCTACCGACGATTTGCAGTAGAATTGTGAGAAGAAAAATAATTATAATGCTACAGAACACTATGAGAATACGAAAAAAAAAATGGAAAAGATTTTTTTTTACGCTTTAGTGAATAGTTCAACATCAACTTCTGAACTGGAAGTGGGTGGGAGTACAATGGATACATATTACGGAGAGTGAACACGCACACAAAACAAAACAAACAAAAAAAAATATTCTCTTAATAAACACAGGTGAGTATATGTCAGCTCTGTTTATATGACACATGAAAGAAAAAAAAAATTGCGAAAGAGATCAATGTTAATTGGAACGATGGCATCAAACTGAATGGCACTAATAATAATAATAATAAGGATAATGTCCGTTAAAACGCTAACCAATATAGTAGTAATTATGGGAGAACAATTGTGAATACATATATACACATATACAGTACTGAGGTAGTAAAAAAAAATAGCAATGCTTCGGCACAAAAAATGATGTCGTATCTGACACAAATAAACTACGTAAGTCAATAATTAACAACAATGATCAATGATGTATACGTAAAAAAAAAATTGTTACAACCTTAAAGATATTAATCAGTAAAGTGTACAAAACGGGCAGGTTTATTAACCTGTCTGCCACTACGAGTAATGCAAGGGGGAGGTAGCATTATTGGCACCTCTGGAGCTTTGGCGGTTTCTTGTTTGTCTGCTGAAGTCGCTGTTGGGATGTCGTCGCCATCTGTGTAAGCAGGTTTGAGTCTATCCACGGAGACCGTCATCTTTTTACCTTCTTTGCTCACTGTGAAATATTTTTCCGCGCGATGCACTACTGGGTATGGGCCTTCATATGGAGGTTGTAGCCCTTTCCTGACGTTGTCGATCCGTATAAAGACAAATTTACAGGTTTGTAGATGGCTACTTAGGTTTTCTCTGCGGGGACATGGTCTCGGAGCTATTGGTTGAAGTTGTGACATTCGTCTGGTCAGTTGATCAGAAAACTCGGAAATATTCACATTTTGAGAGTCATGAGAGGATACTAGCTGTCCTGGCAGTGTTAAGGTAGTGCCGTAAACTAGTTGTGCGGGTGTACAACCAAGGTCCTCTTTAACAGTTGATCGTATGCTAAGTAGAATCAGAGGTAAGTATTCACTCCATTTAGATGCATCACTCTGTGCCATCAGGGAGCTTTTCAGTTGTCTGTGAAATCTTTCCACAAGACCATTCGCTGCCGGATGGTAGGCTGTTGTGGAGATATGTTTAACTCCCAGGAGTCTCGTCAGTTCACGAAACAGCGTCGATTGGAATTGAGCACCTCGATCGGATGTAATCGTAGTTGGTACACCGTAATTTGACACCCAGCGGTCGAGGAAAACCAAAGCAACATTTTCGGCCGATATATCGTTCAGGGGGCATGCAATAGCCCAACGAGTAAATCTATCAATGGCTGTCAGGATATGTGTATATCCTCTTGACGTTGGCAATGGTCCTACGATATCTATATGAACGTGCTGAAATCTCCTGTCCGGTAAATCGAACGTTTTTGGCGTTGTGATAGTGTGGCGATGTACTTTGGAGCGTTGGCATTGGAGACATTCTCGTGCCCATCTCCGAATGTCAGAGTTCATTTTAGGCCACACGAAACGTTCGCTGATGAGTCTGACGGTGGCACGTACTCCAGGGTGAGAGAGCGAATGTAAGTGGTCAAATAAAGCTCTTCGGCATTGGAGAGGAACAAACGGACGATTAGTGCCGGTAGAGACATCACAAACTATAGTGGCATCTGATAAGAGAATAGGTACGTCCCTGAGCTGTAAGGAAGAGTTTTCGCGACACTTTCGAAGTTCTGAGTCGTTTCTTTGTAACTGAGCCATCCGGTCAAGACTGACGTCTACGGAAGTTTCAAGCTGGTGTATATCACCTCTTGAAAGAGAATCAGCTACCACGTTTGCGTCCCCTTTGATGTATTGTATGTCAGTTGAAAATTGGGAGATATAGTCTAACTGTCTGGCTTCTCTTGGGGAGTGTTTATCCAGCGAAGTGGTGAAAGCATAGCACAGAGGTTTGTGGTCAGTAAAAATAGTGAAATGACGACCCTGTAGTAAGTAACTGAAGTGTTTGACTGCTAGGTATATAGCCAACAATTCTCTCCCAAAAGTACTGTAACGTGTCTGAGCCGGTTCTAACCTCTTCGAAAAGAAAGCAAGTGGAGTAACGTCACCATTAATTTTCTGCTGTAACACCGCGCCCACAGCTACTTGGGAGGCATCTGTACACAAGATAAGAGATGCGTCGGGGTTGATGTGAGACAACATAGCGACTTTAGATAAAGCGTCTTTCGCGTTGCAGAAAGATTCGTGTGCTTGCTCTGACCATTGAAATTTTTTAGGATCACTTTTAAGGAGATCGGTTAAAGGCTGGACGATAGAGGCACACGAAGGAATAAAACGTCGATAGAAATTAAACATCCCCAAAAATTGTCGGACTTTCTTCAAAGAGTCTGGTTGGGGGAAGTTTTTGATTGTATCTATCTTTTCCTCAGTAGGCCTGATTCCCTCGGCAGTTATGTAGTGTCCCAGAAATTGAATAGAAGAGGCACCGAAAATGCACTTCTTAGGATTTATCGCGACACCATACTGTTCGAAACGCTGAAACAAAGTGCTAAGATGATTCTTATGTTCCTCTTCCGACTTGCTAGCAATTAGTACGTCGTCGATATAAACGAATACAAAGTCAAGGCCCCGCGTGACTTGATCCATGAAGCGCTGAAAAGTTTGTGCAGCGTTTTTCAGCCCGAAAGGCATTCGTAGGAATTCAAACAAGCCAAAAGGTGTTATAATGGCTGTCTTCTCGATGTCCTCTGGAGCAACTGGTATCTGGTGATAAGCTCTGACTAAATCCACTTTGGAGAAAATAGTTTTACCTTGCAGTGTTAGAGAGAAATCATGCAAGTGGGGAATGGGATAACGATCTGGAACAGTGGCGTTATTCAAACGTCGGTAATCCCCACACGGTCGCCAATCATGCTCAGCTTTTGGTACCATATGTAATGGTGAGGACCAGGGACTGTTGGATGGCCGGATGATGCCCAATTGCATCATGTGTTCGAATTCAGCTTTGGCTGCTGCTAACTTGTCAGGTGGTAGTCGACGAGGACGTGCTCTGACGGGTTGACCAGTTGTGACAATTTTATGCGTGACAGAATGAGGAACATCTTCGATATTATAAGATGGCTTTAAAATTTTTGGGAAACGATGCAGTAATGCAGAGAACATGCAGTCATCTGGCTTCTCGATGCATATGTTATAAACAGAGTAGTTTGAGATGATTCCGTGGACTTGAAGCTGGGTGCAGTTATCAATCAGCTTTTTCTTGTTGACATCAACCAGCAGATTGAAATTGCTTAAAAAATCGGCACCCAATATGGCATGACTAACGTCAGCTACTATGAATATCCATGTAAATCGACGACGTAAACCAAGATCCAAAATAAGTGATTGTTCGCCGTAAGTCCGTATGCTAGTTTGGTTAGCTGCTCGAAGTGAGAGTTTTGCAGCTGTGCTAGAAGATCGCCTGGAGAGTGAAGGAGGTATTACACTAACTTCGGCTCCTGTGTCTACCAGGAATAATGTGCCTGTGGTTTTGTCCTTCACGTAGAAAAGGCGACTTGAATGGTTGCCAGTAACAGCTGTCGCCATCACTGTCTGGTTGAGACGTTTCCCCTGAGCCTGGTTCTCTTCACTAAAGATGCACGGTCTGACACATTTCAAGGCATGACGTCCAAACTTCCTATGATACCAACATATATTACTGTCCCTAGAAGACATTCGGGACCGCTGCCGGAAGAGAGATCTTCTATGTGACTGTGACCGTGCTTGTGAACTCCGCCTCTCGACTCGTCGATCAGATCTATGTGTTTCCAACTTGTCAAGCCTTGCCGCTAAGTCTGCAATGGCGGTGAGTATTGGTGACGACATTATAAGTGTAGTGTAGGTCCACTACAAGAGACTCTGGAAACGAACCCATCAAGAAACCATTATTAAATAAATGGAGATGGATTCGATACGCACTGAGGAGACAAGTTGAGTGTGTGCCTGAGGGTATTATGGATGAGACTGTATGAGTAGGAGATGAAAGGTTATTGTCAGTCATGCGGACAGCTATAGAAAACTGAAGACAAGATGGTAAAACGGAGATATTTCTTTTGAAACCCTTTGTTCCACTGAGTACCTAAGAGAATAATAATCGGTAGTTCAAACGCGCTGATAAATTATGTCAAAATTGTAGTTCAGACACCTTAATCAAACAGTATTATTAGAATTAAAGATGAACAAACGCAGGCTGTGAATCTTCATGACGATATTGGTTGGCGCCACTCGCGCTAAATCACGAATCGTGTCCAAGTGGCTGAATGGTATACGAGCCTGCCTTGTAACCGGAAGGTCCTGGGTTCGAACCCCAGCAGGTGGATGCGTACTGTCGATGATTTCTAAAACCAGGATGAAACAGCTAGCTGTCCAGTTCTCCTTGTGGGTGGTTTCCAATGGTTCTGTAACTGATATCAATCCGTGATCAACTAGTAAAAAAAAAAAACTAACCCTTACAAACCAACTATAGAGTATTAACTAATAGGCTGAATAACCTAAAAAAGAAATCTTCCTTACCGCTAATAGGACTAACCATATGCTGCCTTTGGATATATGAAAAAATACCATGGACAGAGGTCAAGGTACCTAAGTGTTGGAAGAAAGTCTACTTATTCAAACTGCCAAAGAAAGGAAACTTAAGTCAATACAAGAACTGGCGCGGCATTATACTCCTATCCACCTCAAGCAAAATACTAAGCCCCATCATACTGAAGAGAATTAAACAGGCCCTGGATTAAAACCTTCGACCGGAACAGGCTGGATTCAGAAAAAACAAGTCATGCATTGATCAGATCGCCACATTATGGATCATCATTGAACAGAGCTTGGAATGGCAGTCACCTCTCTACCTCACTCAACTTCATCGACTTTGCAAAGGCCTTCAGCAGACAGCGTCGGTCGAGAGGTGATTTGGAAACTACTTCTCTACTACGGGTGATGCCAACAATTATTCACCTCATGCAACAGTTGCACGAAATTGCTGCATGCCAAGTAATCTACAATGGGAAACTCATGGAATCCTTCAAAGTGAAGACAGCAGTAGGAAAAGGCTGGCTGGCTGCCTTCTATCTCCAATGGTTCTCCTGATTGCAGTAGAATGGAAAATGCGACAGACAGCGGGCAGCGAGGAAACAGGAATAAATTGAACCAATACAAAACACTTGGAGGATCTGGACTTCGTCGATGATATATGTCTGATCTCCCGCAAACTGGAATATATGCAAGTGAAAAGCAACAGGTTGGCAGAAGAAGCATTCAGAGAAGATAGGACTTCCTTCACGTGAACACAGAGAAGACAGAGGTGATGAAGATTCCTGGCCAACAGCATCAGCAACAATAACAACAGACAACAATTAGCATAAATGGGAGGAATCTGAAAGAAACATCCTCCTTTACCTAACTGGGAAGCATCGTTTCAACTACAGTCGGGAATGACGAGAATATCAACGTGAGGATCGGGAAAGCAAGACAAGCTTTCATCACTCTTAAGTCTGTGTGGACGTTAACACCACTCATCATGAAGAATAAGATCCGGATTTTCAAATCCATTGTGAAATGAGTGCTACTATATGGATCAGAGACTTGGCGCATGATAAAGAGCATCTCAAACAAACTACACACCTTCATCAACAGCTGTCTTCGATCAATACTCAAGATCAGATGGCCAGAAAAGATCAGCAGTAGTGAGGGATCTCTGGGAGTGAACCAACTCAGCAGGAACTGACTGTGCAACAAATAAGCAGGAAGAAACCATCAAGTGACATCACTAGACAAGCTATTGCTCGAGTGGAACCCGAAAGGGAAGCGGCGAGTTGGTCGTCAGTGCAAGAGTGACTTGGAGGAGGTCATGTGAAGAGGAGATGAAAGCATGTGGGCAGACTTGGAACCAGGTGAAAACGCTGACAGGGAATCGAACACAATGGAGACGTGCGGTTGAAGCCCTTTGTTGCTCTATGAATTAAAGGAAATAATAATAATTTATTAGAGAAGCATGTGATGATGTATATTTATTTTACGCTTATTTAACATGTAATCAAGATCTAGGGTGAAAGTAAATATTTATTTCTATAGTGTCTAAATCTCTTTTTATCGAAAACACTCTGTTATAACAGTCATATTTAAAGAGCGAATAGAGATGTTATCAAAATGAAATTGAAAAAGCTTATAAAGGCAATAGCATTTCTTACAATCACTTGTTTATGCAAACATATCTAAGGTTTCTTTATTAAATGTATATTGTATATACATACAGATTTATGATATGCTGCAATCATTTTGCTTTCTATTATTTTATTTTCTGAAAGAATTATCTGTATCAGAATAAATATAAAAATACTGTTCATGAAGATCTGTGGAGAGCGCTTACTGAGGTAGGTATATTTGCTTATATATAGTAAAAATATATCAGTATTTTATTTATTTCATATCTCTGTATTACGAGTGATAACATTGGGCTTCAAGTTGGTGCTTTGGAGTTTCAGTAACTGTGGTGTTTGTTTCATTCTCTCTTTTACGGGTTGCGGTTGCTAACCTTACGGTCCACAACCTTTCCTCTTCACCGGAATAACTTCCAACTAAGCGAGGTTCACGTGTGTATAGGCCCATAGATCAAACCTTGGGCTGGTTCTGGTGTGACTATAGACGTAATGAGATTGCAGTCAATTAGCAGAATTTCATATTTTTTAAGATTGCGGTAATTTTTCCGCTTTCTTACTGATTCCACGGCTTTTTCAACGACTAACAGGCTAAATTTTAAAAATTGCATAACCTGTTATCATTCCACCATGCTTGAAAGTTATTTTAAATCAAACAACGTCCAATAATTCTCAACATACACTGATGGAATAGAGCAATTTGTTGTGGTTTCAAGAAATTCTTCTTCTTCAGGCTCTATATTTATAAGTCTAATAATTTTAGCATATAAAAGTTTCAGTAAAGGTAAATTAGAATTATGCGTGAAAGTGTTCCATATTAGTTTGCTTATTAGACGTATCACACAGTGAAACAGCATTATTTACTGGATGACACAGTTTCAAACACAATTTATTATTGTTCATAATCATTTCATCAATTATAATCACACGAATTCGAAATCGGAGTTTATAGTTTTCTTTGTTCTCTCCTATTTGTCGTCGTAGGCGTAGTAGAATTTTCCGGATGTCCGGCTGGACAGGTGTTGAATCATTCCTATTACACGTATTTGCAGTTGATTCGATAAACAAAGCTTCTGTTATCAATCTCTCCATCCATCCTGTGACATTAGATTTTAAAACTGTCATCTTATCCCATCCATCCTATTGTATGGTTGTGTGTGATTGCATGCAGTGAGTGGTATAGCTGAACTATTCTCTATATTTCTCATCTTATTCAGGTCAACCAATCTAGATTTTGCTAAGTTTTTATGTTCGGCTAGTCTGACTGTTCCTGTTCTACTAGATTGCCCTATGTATTTGACCTGACAATCATTGTTTATCGAATCAACTGCAAATACTTGTAATAGGAATGATTCAACACCTGTCCAGCTGAACATCTGGAAAATTCTACTATCCCTACTACGACGAATAGGAGAGAATAAAGAAAACTATATTAACAAAAGTATCGAAGACGTGTGATTATAATTGATGAGATGATTATGAACAAAAATAAGTTGTGTTTGAAACTGTGACATCCAGTAAATAATACTGTTTCACTGTGTGATACGTATAATAAACAAACTAAAATGGAATTACTTACTACCAAAGTGCTCAAGTTTTACACACATATTAGCGTGAAAGTGTATTATGTGTGGTCCAAGTACAAGATGGAATAATAGTCAGTTAGTTTTCAGTGATCATTCAGAATATGTATAGTCAGTGGGGAACATGAAATAATATGAGATGACATAATGCAATTAAACCAGTACTAACACAGTGTGTCAAGGATGAATTACCAATGAGCGCCTCGCCAGTGTACGCCTATGAATGCAACTACTCATACGGGGTTAGTTACTTCGATGGTATTTAGAGGGCTTTATCCGAATGTGTACTGTTGAGTTTTGTTGGGTAAAGAGGAAATCAAATGCATAAGCAGTGCAGTCTTAACCAATTAGGTAGGCACTGAACACTTAGAAAAGCCAGAGCAGGTGTTCCCAATTATCTATCGAGTGTTCATGTTAATCTATCTTAAGCAGCTGGTCTACTTCTTCAGTCAGTACCTGTGGTAGTGGTAGTCAATACCAGAAGACTTCGTTTTCTATACAGATGAAGAAGTATGTTCAACCGCCATGTTTACCTTGGCCTACAATAAGGATTGAAGTATCCTTCATAAACATCAGTACTTTTATCCCATGTTTTTTGCCTCATTTTACCTTCGTTTCATGGATGAACTTTTCCTTCAGACCTTTTACTACTTCATGAACTTTCTTATTGCGTATTTTTGTAGCGTGTGCTACTGATAAGATTTATCAGTAGTATATGAGGAGACGTTCGTCGGCATAAAAACATCAAATAGCAGGGCGATAGGCTTGACGTCAGAGAAAAGTAATGATACAGCGTGTTGAGAAGATACATGGGAGACGTGAAAGGAACGCAAAGAAACACAATATGAGGGTCAGAAATAGGACAGCATGGAAGATCTGTGCAGTCAGTGCATTGACGATAAGGTGTACGTAATTTTGCTACATAGTAAATAAATCATGCGTTACCAAGTCTGTTGTCTTCTGCCGTTATACTTTGATGTTTACACCAAACCATCGTTATTATTATTGCTGATTGTCACCTATGAACTTTCGCTTAGCGTATCCCATTTTTTGGTATATTTCTCATACCGTCTCACACAATATTGACTAAACTCACTCTTGAGACCTGTACTTTTATAAAACACAAAATGTTTGAGCAAAGAATATCCTTTTCGATAAATTCCTCTTCTGGATCTACAATTATATATATGCTTATATACATAGAATCTTCTAGATTAGTAGTCAATAACGATATCAGTGTTTTTTAAATAATATCGATTTGTAAAGTAAGATCAATGGAATTATGGTTCATTAAAGATGCTTAAATTATAATAATAAAGCTAGCAAGTAGAATATTAACTGAAATTAGGGAAATTTCTACAAAAATTGAGGATCATTCGAACCTGAATGGCCAAGGTAGTGATAATGTCTGAACTAGCTTCTTTTGGACCCACAAATTAGGCTTCTTAAAGTGGATTCCAACAGCCTCAGCAATACTTAGTAGTCGAACTCTTAAGGCAAAATTAAGATTCGTAGGTATGCAGTAAATGACCCTGAAAGCATGGTTAACATCAATCTTGTGTTCTGTATTCACAAGATGAGATAGAATAGCACTGCGAATAGATTTTGTTTGTCCTTTGCTTAACCACACAGGGTGATGTTCGGAAATTCGACGAGAAACACGTCTAAATGTACGGCCTATGTAACTGGCTCCACAGGAGCAGTTAAATTGGTAGATATACATGGAAGAGGCGAAATTAGGCAGTTTGTCTTTTACTATCGAACGCAGAAGAGGAGTGGTTTTGAAAACACAGCGTAATTCAGCAGCAGGGAATGCTCTTTTTATTGCATTTCTAAGGCGCTGTGTTAGTGTCTCAGTGATGTTGCCACCAAGGAACGGCATTTGTAAGAATAAGGCCTGTTTTGGAACTGTTGGTACCTTGGGCTGCTTTGATTTTAGATTTATATTCTTATCAATAAACTTTTCTGGATAGCCATTTTCACTTAGCAACCGCTGAAATGATTAAGTTCCTCACCAAGACATTCACGCGAGCGAATTGCTCTTGCTCTGTGAACCAAGCACTTTATCAGATTGCGTTTGTTTTTCAAGGGCCCGAAGATGAGAAAATGAGTATACCGTCCCGTTGATGTAGGTTTTTTATATACACTTCTTCTTATTGTGTCATTCTCTTTTCTGGTCATAAGGATGTCTAAAAATGCAATACTAGAGTCTTTTTATTTCTCCATAGTAAAATTTATTGCAGGATGAACCTCGTTAAATTTATCCAGGATGTTCTTTGCTTCCTTCTCATTTTTTATAATCAAAAATGTATCATCCATATACAGACAATAGAATTTAAGTTCATCAGTAACATCTTTCAAATGCCCATTTCCTAGTTTCGGAAGGAATATTTCAGCTAAAATAGGTCCTAGTGGTGACCCTATTGCCACACCGTTGATTTGTCTATACAGTTCCTTATTGAATAAAAAGTGGACATTCATTGTATATTTCAAGAGAAGCTCTTTCATAAAAGATATAGGAATGCCAATATCGATGTTTCGTCTTATGAGTTCTTCGCATACAAAGTGATACATTGGTGAATAAGGAAGATACGTCAAAAGATATCATGAATTTATTGTCAACATTTGAATCTTTTATCCTTTCAACAAATCCAAAAGTATCCTTTACACTGTGTTTCACCAACTCGGTATGAAGAGGACTAACTACACACATCATTCAATTATTTCATCTCATTTCATCCCATGTGCTAGTTAAGTAAACATATTTTAAATGATCACCCAAAACCAACTGACTCTTATTCCATCTTGTACTTGTACCACACATAATTCTAATTTACCTTTACTGAAACTTTTCTGTGCCAAAATTATTGGACTTATAAATGTAGAGCCTGAAGAAGAAGAAGAAGGATTTCTTGAAACCACAACAAATCGCTCTATTCCATTAGTGTATGTTGAGAATTATTGAACGTTGTTTGATTTGAAATAGCTTTTAAGTACGGTGGAATGATAACAGGTTATGCAATTTTTTTAAAATTTGGACTATTAGCTGTTGAATAAAGAGCCGTGAAGTAAAAAACATGAGCCTTTTTTCGCATGTACAGATAATATATTCTTTCTTATTGTGTGTTCCCACTAATTATGGAAAATCTGATGCATGATACATTTATTTCTGTCTGGACATTTACAAATGCAAACTAGCTAGCTACATAGGGGAACTGGTAATACCTTAAATCTAATTTTTTTTTACAATTTGTAAGCACTTATCTGGTTGATATGAGTTATGGTCTACAACTAATCATTTTGATGGGTCAGTGGAATGACGTTTTATACAAATATCCTAGCTTCTTTGCCTACCATTTATGGGGGGGCATCAAGCAGATCATAAAGCGTCGTGGTCTGATAAATTTGTGTTTCCAATGGAAACCCCTCCTCCGGAACTGTGTATATCGCATATATATACGCAGACTATGAATATCATTTGTATGCGTCGGTGGCACAGTGGTTAGTATGTACGCCGACCATGCACATGGTCCGGGGTTCGATCCCCGGCCACCGACGCACTCCTTTACCTCGCCAAACCAGTAATAAAATGCCAGTAAAGAGGAAAGGTTGGGCATGAGGCAGGCTAGCAACCTCATCCTGTAAAAAATAAAATACCACTGCTACAGAAACTTCAAGCCTCTAGCTTGAAGGAGCGCTATGTTCCACTGGGAACGTGAAGGAAAAAAAAACTGAATATCATTTAAGGTACATCCATCTTTGTCTTGATTTTTGTTGTTATGTGAATTATTTTTATGTATATATTATTATGATTGTATAAATCCACAGGGTATGGCAATTTATGCTGAAAATAATTCTGCTCCGGTAAGATTTCTTATTTATAAAAAAAACTAGATTATTTTTTTTATTAGTTCAACACTTATATAATTTGCCTAATGCAAACAAACAATGATAATTTCAATTAACACTTGAAAATAGAATTAACACTGGGCTTTATTAGTAGTGTATACACATATACGTATATATATGACCTTATTAACACATAACTGGTGATTATTATATTTACATATATATATCTTTCTGGACAGCCGTTTCGTCCCAGTTTGTGACTCTTCACAGTACACGCCAATAGAGGTTTGAATCTAGGACTAAGCTCTTAGACCATTAAGCCAATGCGACCCGAACCAGTGGCCAGTCCACGAATTCCAACTTCTGCCAGTTCATGAGTTGATGCCGCCACTAGTGAATGTTATCGGTGTCAAGCATTTGTCTTGACAACTGACCTACTGCACCCCACTCACTGGTCATGAATTCCCACTAGAACCCGGGTAACTACCTACTTGAATAGGGAGGGGCAGTTACTAGTGAGTATCGAATTGATACTCAATTTTCATCATGAGCTGACATTAGTTAGAGAACCATTGGAAAACCAGCTGGGAGTACTTGACAGCTGTTTCGCCCTAGTTTGGGGCTCTTCATTGGTACGCACCCACCGGGATTCGAACCCAGGACCTTTCTGGTTACAAGGCTAGCGAGCTCGTATACCATTAATCCACTGGGAATCGATCCAATGGTCCATGAATTCTAACTTCTGCCAATTCACGACATAGCGCGATCCCTAGCCAATGTCTTCGGCGAGTATTTGTCCCCACGACCGACCTGCTGCACCCTACTGGTCACGACTTCTCACTAGAACCCCAGGCAACTACCTACCTGAATAGGGCAAGTCGCTAGTGAGAATCTCATTGATATTCAAGTGTTGGTTTGTAGGGATTTGATTGGTCACAGGATTTTCATCATGAGCTGACATTAGTTAGAGAACCATTGGAAAACCAGCTGGGAGTACTGGACAACTGTTTCGTCCCACTTTTGAACTCTTTGACGGCATGTACTCACTGGAGTTCAAACCCAGTACCTTCTGGTGACAATCCAGGATCGTAGGTAAATTGGCCACTGGGGCTGGATTTAGTAGCCAGCCCATGAATTCTAACTTGTATATGAAACAAGTTTATTTTAAATATCACAGTGGTGAAGTATATGTATATATTTAAGGCAAACTTTTTGAAACCGCGTAACTAAACTGATATGATTATGAGCAATGAACTCTGCCCGAAACGTCACTCAGATGTTCATACTCAATCTCTGTGGGATATTTAAGACAAACTTATTTAATATGGAATTACATTCTACTACAGTACCCAAGTTCGCCACTTTCAACTTCTACCAACTCGCGCAGCTGAATGGGATCTCAATAGTTGAATCGTGTACGAGCTTTCCTTGAAACCAGAAAGTCCTGGGTCTGAAGCCTAGTGGGGGGTGTATTGATGAAGAGTGTCAAACAGGGATGAAGTAGTAGCTGACCAGTACTCCCTGATGGTTTTCAATGGTTTTCTAAGCGATATCCATTCGTGATCAAACTTATATTAATAAATTCAACAAAATAAATCGATAATTCATTACTTAGGTGGAGGATGTGTATTTGGTGTTCCATTGGATAGTTTAACTGAGAGGTTTTCAGTATCCTTCTAGATAAGATCTTCAAAGCCTCCATTGAAACGAAGATGTTGTCTAGAAGGATAGTGTTGGCTTACCAGTTAAGTTCTCATCAAGTTCAATGAAACCTACAACAGGAAATCTAAAAGAATAATGTCCGTTATGTCTTTATCACTGCATCGTTAATAATTTCTCCCACAAACACACACACACACAATTTTTTGGGTGGAAATTTTATGGGTTACCAGACCAATCAAATTTCGAACCCAGTGGCTGCGTACTGCCACTGAGTCCCAGACTAAAACGAAACAGCTGTCCTGTACACCCTGATTATTTTTCAGTAGCCCTTTAATTGATATCAGTCTGTTTTCAGAGCATGAAACAAATCAAATCCTAACAAACCAGCTCCTGAAAATTGAACTGACGCTTGTCACTGACTGGTAGGATACAGGACAAAGGTGACTAGAGTTCTACTGGGAAATAGTGACCAGTAGACTCCATTAGGTTGAGCGTGACGAAAAATACTCACCGATGACATTAGCTGATTGATAGCCTTGCTAAAATCACGAATTTCTAGAATTTGGACTGACCAAGTCAGTTCTATACGGATTAGAAACTTGGCGGGTCACAAAGAATATTTCCAACAGCCTGTTGCAGACCTTTATCAACAACTGTATTCGCTGGCTCTATACTCAAGATCAGATGGCGGGAAAGAATCACCAACAAGAAACTATGGGAACAAACAAAACAAGAACCAACTGCCCAACAAATATGCAGGAGAAAGTGGAGATGGATTGGACACTCGCTGAGCTGAGGAGGCCGCTGGGTGACATCGTGCGTCAGGCCATAGCTCGAGTGGAACTCGAAAGGGAAGTGGCGAGCGTGACGTCCAAGGGTGACATGGAGGAGATCGTGTGAAGAGGAGTTGAAACAGTATGGACTAACATGGATGCAGGTGGAAAGTACGACAGAAGATAGAAGCAAGTGGAGACGTGTAGTTGAAGCTCTATGTTCCACTAGGAAACCAAGGGAACAATATTAATAGTAATAATTTAATCTGGTCCCAATGTCTAAATGGTCTACAAGCTTTCCTTGTTACCGGAATGCCCTCGGTCCAAACCCTGGGGGTAGGGTGCATACTGATTGATGTATTATGATATAAAAACGTTTCAAGATATGCAAATGATGTTTACTTCGTTTTTGTTAGATATGCTTACGCCGAAATTGTTCACTGATTCTCTATTTAATGACTTTCTGTCATGTACACTGTCCATCTATTGTCCTTCCAATTACATTTCTTCTCATTAATTTAAGTGGACTTTTCACAGACATATAAGCAGTATATAAAATGAACAATATTTTGCTTTTTTTTAAATTAGTTGGATAGAATTTCTAGTGTTTATTCTAGTCAAAAATCTCAATTATTAATAATTGCATGTTATGTGTTCTTAAGTTAGTTAGTGGCCTATTTTAAGTTGTCTTCAAATGAATATTATGCAGGTGATTAATTTTTAAACAACTGTGCATTTTTAAAAGAATGATTACTGAACAAAGAATATTCCTTTCGATAACCTCCTCGTCATCAGGTTCTACGGTTATATATGCAGATAATAGTGAATGAATGAATTAGTATTATTAACGACATTAATGTTGTTTAAATAACATCGAATCAATAATAATATCAATGGATTACAGTTCGATAACATCAAAAACACAGCAATACACTGAATGAATATCAGATAAATTAGGAAAGATAATCATACGAATTCATGGGTGAATTTATAGTCTCCAATGAAGGCCGGACTTGCTTCTTTTGCACACACAGCACTGATTGTTTCACGCGAATCGCGATAGCCTCTGCTGTTTACAGTATGTGCTGTCTGAATGTTTTTGGCAATTTATTTGGTACCCGATAGATGATGATTGTGGAGAAGGATTCTTCAATGCTGGCTGGCTTTGTGGCCGGTTTGTACTAGGTGGTCTAATATCGAACTGTTGATTATCTTCACTACACCTTTATTTAGCCAGACTGGTAGATGTTCCCTAGCAAGCACGAAGAATCAACTTCCTAGTACAACAGCCGAAATAACTTGCTCCACCACAAGCACAGTTGAATTGGCTAGTCTAGGTACTTCATCTTTCAATTGAGGAATAACCACTGGTCGTGTGGATAATGAGACTTGTAATTTGCCAGCATTAAATATCCTTTGAACTGATTTTCTTAACCTCTTCGTAATTATATTTTGCTAGGTTGATCGCCCTTGAATTACAGTCGTATGTATAAAGGCTTTTTATTTACCGATGGAGAATAGTCCTTTTCCTCTTTCTTGGTCATGTGTTTCTTGATAAATTTGTCGGGATAGCTATTTTCAATCAGGGTATCATATATATGCTCCTTAGTTCATCTTCAATTACTTCTTCTGAGCAGATAGCTCTAGCCCTGTAGCTGAGGGTCTTTACTAAATTTCTTTTGTACTGAAGAGGAACAAAGCTGTGAAAATGTGTATATTGTCTTGTCTGTGTGCTTTTCCTATGCAAATTTCTCTTTATGCTACTATCTGGTTTTCCTGTCAGGAGGTAATCCAGAAAGGCAATTCTAGTTTTGAGATTCCTCTTCTCACGTGAATTTCATAGCAGAATGTACTTCACTGAATTGAGTTTTAATTGTATTATTTATCCGAATCATTATCATAAAGAATGAAGATGTCATCTATATACCGGCAATAAAATGAGAATTTTCTGATCAGGTTGTTCAGAGGTGTAATTTCTAGTTTACTTAGAAACAAATCTGCCTAAGTGGGACCCAATCGGGAGCCCGTTGCCACACCATTCACTTGGCTGTAAAGTGTTACATCAAATTTGAAATTTACACCCCTTTGGATAACCTAGTCAGTTTTTTAACATCTTTCCTGTATTTCCACTAGAGTTTTTACAGATTAATTCAATTGTATCATACTGAAATTATTTTTATTGAAATCTGATTAACACTAATGAATTTATGTGACTTTTCATATTGTATATTTTTAAAAAAAATGGTGAATATATTTGCATGTGTTTATTCATTAGTAATAAATAGACGCTTCCTTTCTTTTCGCAACAACTTTTTTCCATTAATTTCAAACACTTATTCCTGGTAGTGAATAACAATTTGTCCAGAATAAAAATATGGTGTCATGATTCGCCTCGTCGACTTCACAGCACAACTGCATACAGCCTGCTAATGTTAAATGATGTCAGTTAATGACAGCGGACTCTAAACTTAATAAACAGTGATCACATATTACATTTACTTATTTCGTACCCACATATTACAAGTTTAAACAAAATGTCTGGCAATGGCACCGCTGTTAACGTTTATCTCCTCAAGAAATAGGCTTTTCGGTGAACGTTCAGAAAAGTAAAGGTTTGCCCCTCTTTATATTCTCCCAATGCAACTACTTCCTCATATACACATGTTAATTTGTATGCACAGTTAGAGTTCACTTGAGAAGGCTATCTGTCGTCCTTGGATTGCACCGACAAGCGGGACAGGAGCACTGGCTAGTGACGTATTCAGTCTTCTGTTTACATAATCCTGCAATATTATCGTCTCTGAAATGAAGATAGGCTTCTCTTCCACTGTGATGTTTTTGTCGCTGGAGCCTTCACATCTTCCGTGCTTGTTAATAAATTTCTGAAAGTAACCGTTGTTTTACAACATCTTTTCGAGAGTGAGAAATGTTTCCTCCAGTTTTTTTTTGGAAAGAGCATATTCTCCCGACTCCAAGAAACAGGGTATTGAAGAATGTTCGTTTATAGCTATTTGGACAAAACCTTTAAAAATATAAGTATTGTCCACTACATGTAAGCTTTCGGTAAATTGATCCTTGGAGACACAATCATCTTCCATCCACAATTCTTAATTGTGGAGGACTGGATTATGCGTCAAACTGAGCACAGGGAGCGAGGAGACAGGGGTACGCTGGACCACCGATGACAAGACTCCTGAAGATCTGGATTTCGCATGTGGATGATTTATGTTTAATGTTACACAAACTTGAAGACTTTCATGCAGGCGAAAACCAAAAAACTGGCTGAAGAGGCAGCCAGAGAAGACAGGACTCCGGGTGAACATAGAGAAGACGGATGTTATCAAGATAACCAACTAACAACAACAACAACCAGCACCAGTCACCATCAACGCGAGAGCTTTAACAGAGGGAAGCATCGTTTTAATTACAGGCGGAACGGATGAAGATATCAAAGTCAGCTACCCAGAATCGGAAAGACAAGAAACGTACGCCTTCCTCAACCTGAAACGAGTTTGGGAATCTTCTACACCCGGCATAGGGAACAGGATTCGCATTTTCAACACCAATGTGAAGTTAGTTCTTCTATACGAGTCAGAGACTTGCACTGCTTGTCACGAAGAGGATTTCCAGCGGGTTGCAGACTTTCATCAACACCTACCCACTTCACTGGCTCCATACTGAAGATCAAATGGACAGAAAGAATAATAAGTAACAAGAAACTGTAGGAGCAAAACAACCGACAACAGCCGATCGCCCAACAAATATACAGAAGAAAATGGAGATGGATCAGGAATACATTGAGGAGACCGTTGAATGACATCGCACACCAGGCCAGTGCTCGAGTGTAATCCCAGCGAAAAGAGACAATTGGGTCATTGCGATTGTGACATGGAGGAAATCGTGTGAGGAGGAGATGAGAGGTTGTGGGCAACTGTGGTCCAAGCTGAAGAGGACAGCAGAAGATAGGACAAAGTGGAGATGTATTGTTGAAGCCCTATGTTCCACTCGGAATCCAAGGGATTAATAATAATAATAATAATATAATAATTGACGTAACTCGTTTGCCATTAATGCAAGTCTCTAATATTTGTTTAAACTTCAACTTTCTGGGGATAAACTATAGTAAGTGTAATTTCTGAGATCGGTTCATAAAGTATGGAGTCTCTTTACATTAACTGACATCTCGTAACATTAGCAGGCTGTATGCAGTTGATGTGAAGTCAACGAAACAAATGATGGTACCATCCTATTCTGCACAAAATATTGTTCCAGCCTTTTTTCTCATTAATACTATTATGAGTAATGATATAGTCATTAGCCATTCTAATCGTCTACTACACTGTCTGAATTAATTAGTATTGTGAGTTCCAATCCTGAGTTACACGGAGTATTTTTGTGCATTATATTAACTAGATCTGTAAACAGAGTTTCGTTTCTACTCTTTGTAAATTAAATGAATCGTAGGCGTCAATGTACATGTTTTTTAATTTATTCACTTTCAAACTTAAAAGTGACTTTTCGCTATTTTGTTTTTCTGCGAGTTCAACGTCTAAAGTGAATGTGATTACAACGACTAAAACTGATTACGGTTTCAGATCTCAGACCAGGCGTTGGTGTTTTTTTTTGCATACATGCCTTTTTCGTTCTCTTTTTGTGTATTTATTATAACAACAAAGGGTAGGTAGTGTGCTTTATTAAATATTTGTTTTATTTACCATGGCATCAAAGACATTCGATTTTACAACATCCAATTCCTACTACTTATATAAGCGTTCATCTCTTGGAATCGCTGTATTATTCTTCGTACACACTGAATAAAGACTTGTTAGGTACATAAATAAACTGAATATATTCGGAGAACATGTGATTTTCTGTCTTTCATAGAATCTTGAAAAAATTGTTCGATTTATTATTAGTTAAATGAGTATAAACTAGAGATGATTTTATTCTTTATTGTTGAGTTAAATCCAGAGGGAACATTTAAACGGGGATCTATTATTCATATCGTTCCTTTGGGTTTCTTTCGGAAGATATGCAAGTGAAAAGCAACAAGTTGGCAGAGGAAGCATCAAAGACAGGCCTTCAGGTGAACATAGAGAAAACAGAGGTGATGAAGATTCCTGGTCCCGAGGAACAGCAACAGACAACAATGAGCCAGCATAAATGGGAGAAGTCTGAAAGAAACTACCTCTTTTACCTACCTGGGAAGCATCGTTTCAACTACAGGCGGCGGAACTGACGAGGATGTCAAAGCAAGAATCGAGAAAGCAAGGCAAGCTTTCATTACACTCAGGTCTGTGTAGAGGTTAAGACCACTCAGCATGAAGAATAAGATCCGGATTTTCAACTACAGTGTGAAGTCAGTGCTACTTTATGGATCAAAGACTTGGCGCGTCATAAAGAGCACCTGAAACAAACTACATACCTTCATTAACAGTTGTCTTCGCTCAATACTCAAGATCAGATGGCCGGCTAGAAAAGATCAGCAACAGAGAGGGATCTCTTGGAGCGGACCAACTCAGCAGGAACCGACTGTGAAACAAATAGGCAGGAAGAAATGGGGGTGGATTGGATTGGCCAGACTCTGAGGAAACCATCAAATGACATCACTAGACAAGCCATTGCTCGAGTAGAACTTGAATGGGAAGCAGCAAGTTGGTCGTCCAAGTTTGACATAGAGGAGGCGATGTGAAGAGGAGATAAAAGCATGTAGGCAGACTTGGAGCCAGGTGAAAACGTTGGTGGAGAACCGAACGCAATGAAGACGTGCGGCTGAAGCCCTATGTTCCTCTAAGAAATAAAGGAGACATTAATAATAAAATTTGGGTTCCGAGTGGAATTTGGGATTTCACCAAAACACCTTCATTCCAGTCAGACTTTTGGCTCTCTTCATCTGGCCTCCCGATTACTCATAGTCTCTCTGCATTTGATTTCCTCCGTGTCACCCTCAGATACACATCCAACTCATCGTTTCCCATTCGGGTTCCAACAGACACCCTAGCTGGCACATGACATCATTCGAAGGTGTCATCAAAGTGTGCCTGATCGATTTCCATTTTCTTCGGGATATTTGTTGACCAGTGGGTTCTTGATTCGTTCGTTTCTATAGTTTCTTACCGCTGATTCTTTCTGATCAGCCATCTAATCTTCAGTATAGAGTTGATAAAGACAGCAACTGTTGATAATAGTCTGTAATCGCCTGTTAGAAATGTATTTTCTGATCCGGCAAGTTTCTGATCCAGAAAAAAAGGAACTGATTTAGCATTGGTGTTGAAAATCCCAATGTTGTTGCTGCTTATGCTGAGTGAAGCAGACTTCCACATTGATTTCAGAGTAATGAATGAATGCTTGCCTTGCTCTTTCGATTCCGGCTTTGACATCCCCATTGTTGCTATCACCTGCATTCAAAACGATGAACCATAGATATGTGAAAGAAGTGACCTGATAATTGCACTTTACTGATGAATAAATTCTTTTAATAAGACCATTTTGCAGGTGGTTTTCAAAATCAAAATCATTGAAGCTGAATTTCGGTCTTCCCGATTGTGTGTGTGTGTTTGAATCACTTTCTTAGAAACTTTGAATTTTTTTCCTTCTTGTTCCCCAGTGGAACATAGGGCTTCAAGCTAGAGACTTGAAGTTTGTGTAGCAGTGTTTATTTTTACAGGATGGGGTTGCTAGCCTCATGCCCAACCTTCCCTCTTCTCCAGTTCTTTTACTGGTTTAATGAGGTAAAGGAGTGCGTCCGTCGGGGATCGAACCCCGGACCATGTGCACTGTCGGCGAGCATCCTAACCGCTGTGCCACCGGTGCACTTAGCAGGTCGTTGGTATTTAAAATACTGAAGAGAGTAGGAAACACCATTAGAGGTAAACTGAACAAGAGAAATTATATGCAAATATAATGATGGAGTGTTTTGCTAGCCCAATTTTTAAAAAAGGCCGCTGTGTATCATAGGATAAATCACCACTTCTGTAAAATGCATATCATCAGATACTTTGTTATTTACTGTCAAATGAAAAAAAGAAAAATATTGTTTTCTGAAATTTTAGGCATCAGAAGCTGTAAACAAAGAAGTGAATGTCAAGTCAGTTATGGATACTTGGATGAAACAAATGAATTACCCGCTTGTAATTATTCAAAGGACTAGTGATAATCTATTCCATTTTGAGCAGAAGCATTATTTAGAACCAGCAGATGCTAAACCCCCAAAAAATCCATCCCCTTACAAGTAAGCGAATTTTATTCATGTTTCCCATTCATTCATTTTTTTTCACAGATTCTCTGTTTGTTTTTGTTTTCTTTTTCCTTCACGTTCCCCACTGGAGCATAGGGCTCCAAGCTAGTGGCTTGAAGTTTCGTAAGCAGTGTTTATTTTACGGGATAGGGTTGCTAACCTCATGCCCAACCTTTCCTCTTCACCAGCATTATTTCTGGCTTAGCGAAGTAAAGGAGTGCGTCGGTGGCCGGGGATCGAACCCGGACCATGTGCATGGTCGGCGAGCGTCCTAACCACTATGCCACTGACGCACACGATTCTCTGTTTACAACTTGTTTAAACTTTATGGGGTAGGCTTCAGTCAATATGAATATTCTCGAGAATAAGTGTGCTTTTTTCAGATGAACAATTTTTACTGCTGTTTGGGGTTCGATAACGTCACTAAAGTTTGATAAAGGGTGATATAACCAGCATTATTAATAATGACGCAAATAGGATTCACCATGGAATGGCAATAATGGACTCATCTGCGTGTCTAATCCTCCTGAACTGACTCAAATAATAAAGACGAAAGCGAGACCAGTGTGATTCGATGAGAACAACCGACCTACAGATATTATAAGCCTCCGAAAACTAAGCCCCATGAAATAACTAATTGGTTGTATGGATTATAATGCGATATTCTACCTCACCCCGACGGTAAAAGACCGTTTAGGCCTGTTCTAGATAGATTTAAGTTTGAGAAAAATTAGGGGTGGACTGCATTATGCGTCAGAAAGTGGGAAACGAGAAGACAGGGATATCCTGGACCGACGTGAAGAATCTAGAAGACCTGAATTTCGCGCGTGGATGATTTATGTTTGATGTCACACAAAATCGAAGACCTACAAGCGAAAACCGACAAACTGGTCGAAGAAGCAGCCGGTGAAGACAGGACTCCAGGTGAACATAGACAAGACGGAGGTTGTGAAAATAACCAACCTACCAACAACAACAACAACAACAACAGCAACATCCACCGCCAATCACCATCAACGGGAGGGATTTGAAAGAGGTTACTTCATTCACTTATCTAGCCAGGGAGCATTGTCTCAACTACAGGCAGGTGGAACGGACGAGGATGTCAAATCGAGAATCGGGAAGGCAAGAAACACATTCATCAACCTGAAACCAATCTGAAAATCTTCGTCACTCAACTCAGCATCAACAACAAAATTCGGATTTTCAATACAAACGTCAAGTCAGTCAGTTCTTCTATACGGATCAGAAACTTGGCTAGTGTGTCACAAAGAATATTTGCAACAGCTTGTTGCAGACCTTTATCAACAACTAACTGTCTTCGCTCTATACTGAAGATCAGATGACCGGAAAGAATCACCAACAAGAAACCATGGGGACAAACAAAGCAAGAACCAACCACCCAACAAATATGCAGGAGAATGTGGAGATGGATTGGACGCTCACTAAGGAGGCCATCGCTGGGTGACATCGCGCGTCAAGCCATAGGTCGAGTGGAACCCGAAAGGGAAGCGGTGAGTGGGACGTCAATGCTAGGGTGACATGGAGGAGATCGTGTGAAGACGAGTTGAAACAGTATGAACTCACATGGATGCAGGTGAAAAATACAGCAGAAGACAGAAGCTAGTGGAGGCGTGCAGTTGAAGCCCTATGTTCCACTTGGAGCCCAAGGGAACAATAATAATAATTATGATAAACACAAGCATACACACATGCACATACTCAGTATGGTCCGATTATTTTCAAAACATCTGATTTACTAAAGGATTGGAGCGATTTCCAGTTGGCACTAGATTTGAAATTCTTCATATCAAACTTTTATTCATACTAACCTGTGTTCGTCGTATTTTTTAAAATTCACAGTGATTCCCTTACTTCAGATCATCAAGACAAGAGCTATGTTATGTGCATGATACTTTATCTTTCGAGCATTTATCCTCCATATTTTCTGCTGTCATATAGACAGCTGATATCTCCAGCTGTTCATGCATTTCATCAAATTATACTTATTTAATCTTTTTATTTTTAACACAACATTCATCCTTCTGACTTAGATTTTAAAGCAAAAGACCAGCTGAATACAATTTATGTATATGTATTACTTTGATATCCTTTATTAATTCTATCTTGATAGTGTATTGTCGGAAAATTAATCAAAGTCCTAGAATAGTGTTCATGAAATTGATTTGAGCTGACTTTGTCACAGTTGAACTTTAAGCCCCAGTAACTACCAACTTTGAATGGGACTAGTAAGATTCTACACGAAATTTCAAGCTTCTATTCCGCTTAATTCGAGTGTGAAATGCTTCCTCTGAAGGGAAGCTACTTCTGAAATTTGGTGAAGATAAAATTTTCCAGTTTTGCCTAGATGTGGGATTGGTTGATTAACTGATTGATTGATTGGAAATGAAAGAATTTGTTCCTGTGGAGTTATTATGAGTATAAAAAGCCTCAGTAGACCGATTGATAGACACTTTAATCGCTGTGAAATTTGTCTGAGACGAGTTGGTGTCAGGGAAGGTCAACTGATGGATGATTAGACTATTTCGTAGAAATATTATTTGCTAGACCACACTTATCATTAATCCAAATTTTGTATATTTGTAATTACTTGGAAGGGTCACAGTTGCTGAAACAAAGAATCGTCTCGTTTCAGCAGTTTGGTGGTATCAGCACTGCACAGATACTGCACTTCCGAAGATGGAAAGGGTTGCTTCTTTGACTGGACAGTAGTAACTAGGGTGATGTGTCTAGTCCCCTTTGTTTGGCACAGACTGAATTCTATCAGTCAAGTTTGCAATATGGCCACCATTCTAGGTAGCTCACCCTCACGGTGCACTTTGAATTGTTAATGTTAGATGGTTTTAGGCCTTGCCTGGCTTAGTTTACATGCTGGTTGGCACTCGTCATCAAGGCATATCTGCAGTCACCTTGAAGGAACTCATGTACCTTCTGAGATCCAAACCCGCGTCACCCAGTGCTCAGTGGTAGCGTCTCTGACTGTAGCACTGGGTGACCCGAGTTCGAATATCAGAAGGAACATGAGTTACTTCAAGACTGCAGACACGCCTCGCTGTTGAGTGCCAATTAGGACCGAACCTTGGGTCGAAGGCTTCCTACCGATTGCCAACAGTCAACCAATATCATCAAATCAATGAGTTACTTCTTTTGATTGGGAGGAGAAGATGTTGTTGTACATATAGATTAAACTGTCTTAACAAAAAGGAAATACAACCGTGCTCGTGAAAAAGCATATGATGTTTAGGAGATTCGATTGTAAGATACCACTTTAGAGAAAGGATTCATTGAAAGAATATCACAGACAGAAGGTCAAGTACTCTGATACCCTCGTATTACTGGATTGGTGAAATCAGTATCTATATTATGCACAGATGAATGGAATGGGTATAATTCACCATAAAGTAAGTCAAACTTTCTAGAGACTTCGTGGATCCCATTACAGAGAACCACACCATCGTTTCCATCGAAGAATTTTGAGAAACGTTCAAGAACAGGACTTGAGCCATCAACGAATCTCAAAAGGATTTTATTCACAGACATTTAGATGAATACATGTATAGAATGTGGTTTAATTTCTCTACTGATACTCCTATCGAAAATTGGCAGTCAATTTGTCATGCATCAGAGGAAGGTATCCTGTGTAACAAGTTTATGCCCCTTTTTATGTACATTATATTCGTGAATATATGGTTTTTTATACGTAAAAATAGCCTTTATCATATGATTCGTACGTTCACGATCACTAGTCCTCTGCCAGTTACTAGTGCTTAAAGTTTAACTTCTCTCTGACTTTTTCCGGTAGATTGTCGGCACATGATGACAATTAGGGAAAAAACCTGAACATGTGTTTCTCCAAATGAATTCTTCTTACAACTCGTTTCTTACATTATTATACCGAGTTGTTTGATCCTAAAAGAATCTTGAATATACATAAATGAAACACTTTTCTTGTATTCCCCATTTTTTTCATTTGATTATAGGAATGTGATTTACATCAGGTATATATATATATATTTAGTAATCGCAGAGAGTGTCAGCAGCACAGGTTTATTAATTAGCTTTTCCCTGCGTTTATTGCCGACTTGGTCTTAACTGAGGACAGTGCATTTCAGTAGTGTGTGTGTTTTTACAGTAGAGATCATCAACAAAGTCATCAGAATATTTTAAAAACACACACACGTATATTTATTAATAACAATGTTTAGTAATATTCATCTTTATGTGTCCCATTCGCTAGCAAATTAGCAGAATAAGTTGTTGCATACCTTTATTACTCTTTATGAATTTGAATAAAGTAAGCGCAAGAGTGGTTTATGCAGAATAAAATGGCATCATCTCATTTATTTTGTTGGTTTCTCATCATCTGCGAGCAGGCTCAGTAAAGTTAAATCAAAATAAAACAATTTGAAATGTACACAGTTCGAGGGGAGATGAAATTTCACACCACAGTTACCTTTAGAAACCAAATTATCCATATCACAATATAGGTGATCTCCTTGATACCACGGACGGTAATCAAAAAGGCAAAGAAATCTTGCAAAAAGACTATATATTACTGATTGTTCGAGATGAGCAGTTGGATGCCACTCATATCAAACAGTAGTGCTCACTAGCCAGATCAAAGCGATCCAGAAATACCGGTCTTGCTCGATCTGGTTAGTAAGCTCCACTGGCTAATATGAGTAGCATGTAACTACTCATTTCAGTTAGTAAGTAGTATATAGTTTTATGCTAAAGAAACAGTCTTAGCATAAATGCAGATGCTGACGAATTCTTGGCATGGATACAGAAGACTAGTTTGTCATGTGCCAGTTTGCGTCATCTCGGGCTTAGCAGATGTTATATCCGGCTGGCTTTCCACCAAAAGACGTGTGTACTACTCAGCAGTCCATTCCGTCCTCCATTTTGTCTTTGAGAGAGACATGGCCATTGAGAGTGGAAGACATGAAAAGGCTGTCTAGCTGTCTTTAATCATAGATATCTGCCTGACTGCATACTATCTCCCGTGTCAAGTGGTATAATAGGGTGAGCACTATTGAGGTTAGGCGTCGATCGAGTGCTAGTCTAAGTAAGGAGGGGAAATCAATTGACGAGTCTGTGAGGTTACATCAATCGAGATGGTTAGGATATGTGTTAGGCATGCATTCCTAGTCATCGTCTACTTCGACGAGCAGTGTTAGCTGACATAGGATGGACCAGGTTGGAAAAGAGGTATTGGTGGTGAAACCAAAACCTGGCTTCATTAGTCAATATAATCCAAAAGTTAGTTTAGGCTAGTCATGTAGGAAGGTGTAGACTTCTAGGCTGGTTAGGGTCCTCAGAAAGGTAAAAACCAGTGGCTGAAGACAATTGTGATATGGCTCAAAATAGTTCTCAATGGTTGGTGCATATGCATCCACTCTTTGTGACTTACAATATCCAATAAAACTATATGGATTTTCGTTATTACTACTCTTTTTGCCCCATATCTCTGTTTTGCATTTCTTTTTACTTTCTTCTCTTGCTTTATGTGCTAATTGGAGAGAGTGTGGCGACTCGAAATGCTGCACATCGATGCAAAGTCCTACGTTGTAACCAGTCTGTTATCCAGCCAGCTATTTAATGTCAGCTGATAGACTCCAAACTTGCTTAATAGTGCTCAGAAATTACACGTTTAGAGTTTATACCCAGAAAGGTCATGTTTAAACAGCAACAAAAAATGAATGCTTGAAAGTATCTGCAAAAGAATTATGTCATAAATAGAATAGGTAAGTAAGACGATGATAGTTACTAGTTCAGTTCTCTAGCATCTAGTGAAGTCAAGCCATGCAGGTTCACCAGATTCATCTTTCAAGCTTATCTACAACTTAAGACGAAATGGGGTAAAGGGCGTTAGGTTTCGGTATTTGTGTACTGTGGAGACGTCGGCAATTCGTCAATACAACCCTCAACTCTCTCTCTCTCTGTATACAGAAAAGCTTTGTCCAGTCTCTTATTCTACCATGATCTTAGCCTCTTCATTAGCCGTCTCCTGTAAATTCCTTAGTTTTATTTTTAATGATTAGTTTGCTTTTACTTTATTAATTCATTCACTATTATTACCCTCCTATGCTCCTTTTGTGCATTCTCTCACCCTCTTCACGCTTGTCAAATGGACACTCAACTACCTTTCTTCTTATTCAATAGCAATTTTAACTTTATCAAATTTCTAACCATTTCTTGCCTTATGCTGTTGAGTACTACGTGATTTCAAACTTTTAATTTAACTTTTGAAGGCGCTTCTGAGTAATTACATTAATTATGTCACCCCTCCCGTCCCTGTTACTCAATAATAGACTAATACTACATTTTTGATATATATCAATACAACTGATTTCGCAACTACTTCGCTACTACGGAGTGCCGCGGACAATTATACATCACATCCAGCAGTTGTACGACAATGCTGCATGCCAAGTTATCCACGACGGGAAACTCGCGGAACCCTTCGAAGTGAGGACAGGAGTAAGACAAGCTGGCTGCCTACTATCGCCAATGATTTTCCTGATTGCAGTAGATTGGATAATGAGACAAACAGTGGGCAATGAGAAAACAGGCATAAAATGGACTCACACGAAAAACTTGAAAGATCTGAACTTCGCCGATGATATATGTCTGATTTCTCACAAACTGGAAGACATGCAAGTGAAAAGCAATACGTTGGCAGAAGAAGCATCCAGAGAAGATAGGAATTCCTTCAGGTGAACACAGAGAAAACAGAGGTGATGTAGATTCCCGGCCGACAGAAACAGCCACAGCAAAGCAACAGACAACAATCAGCCAGCATAAATAGGAGGAACGTGAAAGAAACAACCTCCTCTACCTGTCTACCTGGGAAGCATCGTTTCAACTACAGGCGGCGGAACTGACGAGGATATCAAAGCAAGAACCGGAAAAGCAAGACAAGCTTTCATTACTCTCAAGTCTGCGTGGAGGTCAACAGCACTCAGCATCAAAAATAAGATCCGGATTTCCAACTCCAATGTGAAGTCAGTGCCACTAACTAAGCGGATCAGAGACTTGCACTGCGCGTCATAAAGAGCATCTCAAACAAACTACATACCTTCATTAACAGTTATCTTCGCTCAATACTCAAGATCAGATGGCCGGCCAGTAAAGATCAACAACAGGGAGGGATCTCTAGGAGCGAGCCAACTAAGCCGGAACCGATTGTGAAACAAATAAGCAGGAAGAAATGGAGGTAAATTAGCCATACTCTGAGGAAACAAACCATCAAGTGACATCACTAGACAAGCCAATGCACGAGTGGAACCCGAAAGGGAAGCGGCAAGTTGGTCGTCAGTGTAAGGGTGACTTGGAGGAGGTCATGTGAAGAGGAGATGAGAGCATGTGAGCAGACTTGGAGCCAAGTGAAGACTCTAGCAGATAACCGAACGCAATGGAGACGCGCGGCTGAAGCCCTATATTCCTCTAAGAATTAAAGGAAATAAAAATATAATCATAATAAGTACAGTCTGTGAAGATGATTTTGTTGATAAAGAAAACTTTCTTCACTGAATTGTCCTTTTTCTTTTCTTTATGACTCATTGGGTAATTTCGTCGAGATGATGAGTAATTGATAAATTGAAGAGAGAGACAATATGGTGAGTTTAACTCAAATCACTTCAAACCAATGTTAAATCTTAAACACTTCACCTGATTAGTTGATTTCGCAATTTTCTCTTTTTTTTCAGCTTCACTTGGAAAATCCCACTGACATATGGATCAGCTAAAACTAATAACTGGGATGAAGTAGACGTTATTTGGATGATGAACAGTTAGTGATACTCTTTTATTTCTGAAATTAAAATATTAACTATATAAATGATTATGATTCTGTGTATTATTTACAAATACGTTTATTTTTATGAGTTGAGAAGACCAACTCGTAGATGATATCAAGGAGTGTATAACTGATATGCATGTTAGTTCTACTATTCCCCTGAGTGGGTTCTGAGTGGAACACAAGGCTTCAACGACAAAGCTTCCTTTTGTCCTGCTCTCTGCAGTCATCTTTAACTGGGTGTATGCCTACTCGTAGACTGTCATCTTTCCCACACACACACACACACACACACACACAATCTCCTCCATGTCAACTTCGAACATTCAACTCGGTGTTTTCAGAGCGATGTCGCTCAGTGGTCTCTTCAGCATGTGTCTTATCCATCTCCACTTCCTTCAGCATATTTGTTGAGTAGTAGTAGGTTCTTGCCTGGTCCGTTGCCAGAGTTCCTTGTTTCTGGCTTATCCTTTATGGCCATCTCTGATCTTCAGTTTGAGGTTGGTGAAGTTAGTTGTTGCCAAATGTCTTCTTCAGTGGACTGATGAAAATGCTTTCTGTGACGCACACGACAAGTCTGTGAATCATGTGGAAGAATTGACTTGACATTACTGTTGACTGCAGTGGGTCTCCACACCGATTTCAGAGTTTTTCTGGATCCTGCTTTTAACATCTTCATCCATAGCGTCACCTGCAGTTGAAACTCTGCTGCCTAGATAAGTGAAGAAAGTGAACCTGGCAAAATTTATTCCCTCGATGGTGACCGGTGTTCCCTCGAAGTCCAGGCTTCGTTACCTCTTTTGCCAACTTGTAGGCTTTGACAGTAGACCTTCGAGTTAGCATGCCATAAGACATAAATCATGTACAATGCCCTCTGCTGTACTGTGAAAAATGAAAATAATTCCATTGTTCAGTCATATTCTAATACAGTGACAAAATTATACTCTCATATCAGCGGTGTAAATGCTAACGAAGTCATAAGGGCACATTATTGATGCGTTCACAACCAAGAAGAAGGAAATATTAAAAGCTTCCATATTCTCGTTGGTCGGCTTAATAATATTTCTTTTCAACGACTTCATTTTCAAGCTGTACAGTAAGTCGTATTTGTATTACTGAAAAAGTCACTAAATGGCACTAAATAATATATATATATATGATAAGAATAACGATAATTAAAATGTTATAAGGGGTAGAGTTGATTGTTTTATAAGTGAATTGATATCAAAAATGTTTTAAAAATGTCAAGCGTTGTCTAAAAATTTTAAAAATTAGGAGTACGATTACGATAAGAATGAAGATGTGAAGTGAAGTGGAATGAATTCAAGTGGTAAAATAAAATAAGAACTAGAAAGAACATTACTATGACCGAGGTAAAGAAAGGGGTTTGACAAAACTTTTTTGAACACATAATTTAGGTTTCTGTTTATGTATAGCTAAAACTTCGGGGCCATGCATAAGTGAAGAAAACGTAAACTTTTGGAGCGATTCGATTTTACCATGTAGATAACCTTCAAGGATGAATCACGTGGGGCTGAATGACCAGACTCTAACAGGTGATCACAAATAGACGACTTCGTAGTTCCACGTTTACCTTTCATTAACCAAACCGGATAGTGTTCGCCTACACGTTTTCGGAGATTACGCTTGCAACGTCCAATATAATCAGCTCCACAGGAGCAGGTAAAAGAGTAAATACACACAGATGTAGACAAAAGCGGTAATCTATCCTTGACGCATTGTCTAATCATATTTCGGCTGGTAAAAACTAGTAATTTATCCACTTCAACTCTACCCGTTACAACATTTTAATTATCGTTATTCTTATCACTTATATATGTATATTGACTGAGCAATTATTTAGTGCCACTTAATAACCTTTTTCTGTAATATAAATACGACTGACTGTACAGCTTGAAAATGAAGTCTTCGAAAAGAAATTTCTTCACTGAACAAAAAAGCTGTATTTTTACACATGAATAAATGGGTATTTTTCGTGATTTAATAATATTTCCCATAAAAGTAATCGTAAAATTCAATTAGAAACAGAAACTATTTTTTCAAGGTTTCACCATAGACTGGTATCAGTTTGAGAACCGTTGGAAAACAGGGAGTACTGAATAGTTGTTTCATCCTAGCTCAGGCGATTCAGCTATTGGGACTCAGTTCAATGGTGTATGAATTCTATCCTCTACCAATTTTAGCGCGACCACCAGCCAACAAGAAACTATGGGGACAAACAAAACAAGAACCAATCGCCCAACAAATATGCAGGAGAAAGTGGAGATGGATTGGACACTCGCTGAGCTGAGAAGGCCGTTGGGTGACATCACGCGTCAGGCCATACCTCGAGTGGAACATGAAAGGGAAGCGGCGAGTGGGACGTCCAAGGGTGACATGGAGGAGATCGTGTGAATAAGAGTTGAAACAGCATAGATTAACATGGATGCAATTGAAAATTACAGCAGAAGACAGAAGCAAGTGGAGGCGTGCAGTTGAAGCCCTATGTTCCACTAGGAACCCAAGGGAACAATAATAATAATCAACCAACGTTATCGGCAAGTATTTGTCCTCACACCCGACTGGATGGACCCCACTAGTCAAGAATTAATCCATTTAATTAATATATTAATTAACACTACTATTATTATTATTATCAAAATGATTTAAATAAGACATGTTGCATTAATTGTTCCTCTGTTGTTGTTTTTTTCTTAAACACTCTGCAGAGACAATGACCCAAACACTAGACGTTGAACCGAATTCATGGTATTTATTTAATATTAAACAAGCTGGATTTTATCGGGTTCATTATGCTGATAACAACTGGGAATTGTTAACAGAACAGTTGAATAAAGACTTTCGAGTAAGTCAATGGAAACATTTTAAATGCCGTTGCAATTATTTTCTGAATATACACCGATTGCCCAATAAATCTGTTATATCGAATTCATAATTTGCAATTTTTACTCCGTTTAAGGGGAGGTAAAATTTTCACCACAGTTTCTTAAAAAAAAGCAAAGTATTTCATACAATGAATGATTCCCTTTTTTACTTATAAATTTGAACAAAGAAAGAAGAAACTTTGGCGCAGAATAATCTGGATCCATTTTATTTCGTCGGTTCTCATCAGCTGCTTTTTTTTCCCTGTCGTTCCCCAGTGGAACATAGGGCTTCAAGCTAGTGGCTCGAAGTTTCTGTAGCAGTATTTATTTTACAGGATGGGGTTGATAGCCTCATGCCCAACCTTTCCTCTTCACCAGCATTATTTCTGGCTCGGTGAGGTAAAGGAGTGCGTCGGCCGGGGACCGAACCCCGAACCATGTGCATGATCGGCGAGCGTCCTAACCGTTATACCACCGACGCACAAAAGCGTGTGTCGGAGGTGGGATACGAACCCACGCCCACATCGTGGACCAGAACTTGAGTCAGCTGCGTACGACCTGATAATGAAAAAATAAAAATCTTCAAATAAATCTTTAATAAAATAAAAAAGTGTACAATTTTAACAAACCTTTGTCCATTAGCAAGCATACTGTCATATCTTGGTAGAGAGAAGTTTCTTGAAAAAAAATTAATGAACAGTTGTGTTGTTGGGGTGGTAGCAAAAGCAAATTAGTAATGGTTACTTAATTAGATAAGAGAAGATCGAAATTTCGGTGCACAGAGGTCAGATGAGAAGTTGATGATATAATACAGTGAGTAGAACTCAGAAGATCAAGAAAAATTATCTCTTAAGAGGGTCAAGCGAAATATAAAGGTGGGGAGGGGAGTGAAAAGACAAGTTAACAAAATTAGGAAACAAAGAGGTCCTAAGCAGTGAGTCAACTGAGTGTTTGAAGTCCAACAACGGATAGTTTTTGGACACATAAGTCAGGCTTCAATCGTTTTATTGTTATGGCTTCAGCAAACCTGAGAAGACTTGGCGTACTTTGTCTGTTAATTATTTTGAATGATTCCAGCACATCTACTCGGTGTCCTGTGTCAATCAGGTGTTTGGTGATTGAAGAGCTGAAACAATTCCGTCCCTTTAACCGTAGGCTCCTTGGTACATGTTCGCAGAATCTGACGTAGGCCCTCCTCTCTATTATTCCAATGTAACTGCTCCCGCAGATACATGTGAATTGGTATGCACAGTTGAAGGTAACGTGTGAGGGCTACTTGTCAATCTTTGACTGCACCAATGAGGAGGTTGTTCCGGCTAGAGAGACTAATAGTGCTGCAGGATACGTCCTCGAGTGGGCTGCGCTTAATCTTTTATTTACCATTCTCATAATGTCGTCACCCTTGTAGTCGAGTTTGATGTAAATAGGCTTCTTACCGGCTGTAGCTGTATCAAGCTTTCTAAGGTTTATTCTTGCCATATTTGTAAATGAAACTTTGTGGGTAACCATTTTCTTTTCTTTCAAGCATTTTTCAAGAAGCATTAGTTCACTGTCTAGTTTGTTTGATGAACCATATTCTCTTCGATCTAGAGAAAAGCGTTTTCACCAGCATTCGTTTGTATCTCACTGGGCAGAAGCTGTTGAAATTTTCATGTAATGACCACTCCATGTGTCTTTACGATATACAGATCTTTCGAATGTCCCGTCGTATTTTCTCCCAAACTTTACGTCCGACAAAAATGGTATTTTTCATCATCAGATCACCTCAATATGTGATCTGCATGGTGGCATAAATTTTAGTCAAGAGAGTAAACATATTTTCACAAAACTACATACTACTACTGATTGATTGAGATGATATGAGTAGTAGTGTTTGCTATCCAGCCAGATCGTGGTGACCACCTAACCACCAGAGGAGTGAGTTGAGCCAAAAACTGATTACACCGCTGATGAACACTCCTCCCTTTCAGGTGTTTAGATCACCTTGATCCATACAGCCATGGCCACTGATTGATATTTAATGACATATAACTACTCATTGTAGTCAATCAGTAGTATGTAGTTTTTTATGAAAATATGTTATACTTGTGGAAAATCGGATTGAATTTAACACAGTAAATGCCCCTTTAATAGTTATTTTAAAGAAATCTGTACAGATTATCTTGACTGTCTGATTTCCCACAAACTGGAAGAAATGCAAGCGGACAGCAACAAGTTGGTAGAAAAAGCATCAATGATAGGACTTCAGGTGAACATAGAGAAATCAGAGGTGGTGAAGATTCCTGAGCAACACCACCAACAGCAATAACAACAACAGACAACAATCAGCATAAATGGGAGGAACCTGAAAGAAACAACCTCCTCTACCTACCTGGGAAGCATCGTTTCAACTACAGGCGAACGGAACTGACGAGGATATCAAAGGATGGATCGGAAAAGCAAGACAAGCTTTCACTATTCTCAAGTCTGTGTGAAGGTCAACAGCACTCAGAATCAAAAATAAGATCCGGATTTTCAGCTCCAATGTGAAATCAGTGCTACTAACCAAGCGGATCAGAGACTTGCACTGCGCGTCATAAAGAGCATCTCAAACAAACTACAGACCTTCATTAACAGTTGTCTTCGCACAATACTCAAGATCAGATGGCCGGCCAGTAAAGATCAACAACAGGGAGGGATCTCTAGGAGCGAGCCAACTAAGCCGGAACCGATTGTGCAACAAATAAGGAGGAAGAAATGGAGGTAAATTAGCCATACTCTGAGAAAATCATCAAGTGACATCACTAGAAAAGCCATTGCTCAAGTGGAACCCGAAAGGGAAGCGGCGAGTTGGTCATCGGTGACAGGGTGACATGGACGAGGAGGTGATGTGCAGAGGAGATGAAAACGTGTGGGCAGACTTGGAGCGAGGTGAAGACTCTAGCAGAGTACCGAACGCAATGGAGACGCACGGCTGAAGCCCTATGTTCCTCTAGGAATTAAAGGAAACAATAATAATAACACTAATCTTGACTGTAGTCTGCTACTTCAAACGGCTGATTGTTCAATCATATTATTTGGTATGATATTTATTCACATTGAATCCACTAACTGAATAGCTCCCATCATCTGTCTCCAATGTAAACTGTTTTGTTATTCTTAAGTGAAAGTATTTTATTCAAAATGCCTAGTGCAGAAACTGAGGACATCTGACATTTGAAAAAATGTTAGACGCACTCAATGAGGCAGGAATCAGGCTGGTATTCAGACCTACAAACTCACTCAGGTGGAAAAACCTCTGTAGACTAAGGGACCATATCGGCTGTCCTAATTAAACAAAATAATATAATTTACAAAATACCTTACAATGACTGCAAGTGAAGTCGACTACATAGATCAGTCAAACTAGTAGATCAGGCAGGAGTAGTGAGATTATCAGAACATGAGAATTTAGCTAAGGTTAGAAAGATCGTTTCCACGAAGATAAATAATCTAGAAAAAAAGCTAAGCAATCGCACTGCATGCATAAGCACACAACCACACAATGGACCGGGTGGAAGAGAGTCAAAATTCTAAGAAGTAATACAGGTAGATGGAGAGTGGTGTTGATTACTGAATCTTTGTTCATAGAATCTACACCCAACACAACACATGCAACAGAAATGACTCAACGCAAATTCCAGAGATGTGCATGGAAGATATTATTACCACCAGTCAGTCAAATCAGAGGAAGATAATAAATAATCTTTAAATTCTATTTCAATTCACATACAATATAACATTCTAATAAGTTAGTTATTTTGACTATAAAAACATCTTATTTCCCATCTGATTGTATTTGATTGATAAAACACTAATACAATTTCTGAATTTGTATTATCTCATATTGATTTTATTCATATGTCTAATGATCAATTTGAATAAGGCATTAAGAAGACAAATTTCGCGAGATGATATCATTTCGTAGTTTCTTTACAACCGCTTTACAACTAACATGGTTAACAATAATAAAATAAAGTTCATGACAATTACTCAGTTAAATAAAAACAAAAGTACATACTAATGACCAATTATATTTAGATAGGTCAAGTAGTCCATGGTAGGCGAAGATTGAAGTCTATTGTTTTTTGTACACACAGTTTAGGCTGTATGTGATTAATCCAAAGTGCTTCCATCACCTTCAATAACCTTGAATTAGAGTTATGTGAAATAATTGTAAAACAGTCATTAATATTTATTTTGTGACCTGACATTAATAAGTGTTTTGCAATGGATGATGCTGGATTTCTATTCAGATTACTGGCATTGGGATTTTCTATGTGATTTAGTAGCCATTTTGGAACATGTTCTTTCCGACGACATGGGAACATTCTGTTGGTTCTACCTATATAGGTGTCACCGCAGCTGCAGATGAACTTGTAGATACAGTTTGAAGTAGAGTCCACAGAATTTCGTCCTTTAATCGTAGGTACAGGGATCGAAAATGTTCGGCAAGTGAGAAAAAGAGATGCGGCGTAGAATGTGCGTTTGATGGCTGACCGAAGTCTTTGAGCTGTCAACTGCATAATCTGGTCACCCTTGAATGGTAGGTTAATAAAGATAGCTTTCTTTGGTACCGAAGCTGTCTTTTCGAGATGCGGTCTTTCTTTACTGTGACAAGTGATAAAGTTTTCCGGATACCCATTAGCTAATAAAACTGAATGTATATGTCGAAACTCATCCATCACTGTGTCACTCGTGCATATTTTTCGGGCTCTTGAGAACAAACATTTCACTAGAGAACGTTTATACTGGATAGGGACAAAACTGGTAAAATGAAGATATTGTCCACCCCATGTCTGTTTACGAAAGATAGATCTCTGAATCGTACCATCATCTCTCCTGGTCATTGTAATATCGAGGAAACCGAGTTTGTTATTCGATTCAAGTTCGGAAGTCACTCGGATATTTGGATGTATATGATTAAATAGAGTAATAAAGTTTTCAATAGATTTACTATTATTACCAATAATGAGAGTATCACCTATATAACGTTTATACAGCATAAATTCTCCAAGCATACCTTGCATTTGTCTCTGCAATTTCGACATGAACATATCTGCTAACAGGGGCCCAAGAGGGCTACCCATCGCAACACCATTGATTTGTTTGCATGCCTTTTCTTGAAAGGTGAATCTAATATTTTCTGTACACATTAAGATGATGTCTCTGATGTAAGTTACAGGAATAGGTAAGTTTATTTCATTGCTTGCGATGTAATCGCAAAGAAAATCAACAGTTTCATTGAGGGGAACATTGGTGAAAAAAAGATTCTATGTCAGTTGAACACAACCTTATCCTTAATGTTCAAGGGGTCTAGCATATCTGTCAGATCGAATGAACTTTCTACAGAATGATTTAATAATGAGTCCCTTACAGGCATAAGGACCTCTGTAATCCATTTTGCGATTTTGTGGTATGGAGAACTCGACATGTCTAAGATGGGTCTCAGTGGGTTACCAGTTTTGTGGATCTTCGGAAGGCCATAAAGCTGGGGAGTATGCGACCCAATTGCTTTAAGTTGTTTATAAAGTTTTTCATCTATAAAACCATGCATCAGTAAAATCTGAAGCTGACGGTTGATCTGCTTTTCCACAAGCAGCATGTATATAAACTCATGTATATGGACGAAGCAAGAAAGTTGTGTGTGTGTAGTGCCTTGATATGATCATGAGCAACAATAATAAATTGTGCTCGGAACGTGGTTATCAGTAGTAAATATTACTGTATGACACTATACTGTGTGTGATTTTATCAAAATAAAATCTCATCCAAAATGGAGTTATACTCTACAGTGCCCACAGTGCCCAAGTTTTATACTTATATTTGACAAATGTGTCCAGTTGCTGCTTATATTTTCCCTTTTCTTTCATTTTGACTTCCAGGCTATTCCCCTTCATTCACGAACACAGATTTTGGATGATTTGTTCAGCTTGGTCAAGTAAGTAGTACTTTCTAAATTCTGTCTGTCTGTCCGTCTATATTTGACATAGAACTTTGCACCGATGTGCGGCAGTTCAAGTCGCCACAATCCCTCCATGTAGCACACAAAACAAGAGAAGAAAGTGGAAGAAATGCACAGTAGAGACAGTAGACAGGGGTGTGAGACAAAGGAATAGTAGTAACGAATTCTAAATTAACTGAATTAAATATATTATCTGTACTATATAGTACAGTCTTCCAAAGTCTATCGGTATCTAATCGATATCCACAAACTGTTCTCAGACGTATTGACTGACTGACTGACAGTGTAATGACAGGATATAAAGACTGGGCAACAGATTGTTTATTGCGAAAGTCGTGTTATATATATATATTTTTATGTGCATTATTGTCAGCGGAGAAGAAACATCTTCTGATTGGTTATCTTCTTGCTGAAGGTTATTCTGTATTGCTTTATGACCATTTCTCAGATTATCAAGCCATATATCCGCGAATAATATTTCCGCATGTTAAGTTTGCCGTGATTGGCTGGTGATTTTCTCAAGGTCAGGCTTTATTATCGTTTTCCTTCCTCATGACTCAGATTCACTACGTAACATTGACGTAAATAAGTGTCTACAATTTTGGTTTTTTTTTGTCGCAGACAGCTCTCACCACAACCCGTTTCAGCAGAGAACTTTGCATAGAAGTTCACCAGTTCGAATTTTCCCAGTCCATGTACCACACACACAAAGGAAGACAAAAAAGAAAATAAGAGAACTACAATAAGCGTCAGTGTGAAAAAGGAGGAATAGTGGTATGGAAAAACAATAGTATTTAAATGAATCTGTGCTACTGAGAACGATTTTAAGTCATGTCAGCAAATGTCTCCAGATAGTGGTTCTTAGTATTCTGACAAGCCAAGCCAGAAAGCATACACTTCCCCCGTGTGGCTTAAGCTAACTGCTAAAGATCGCATAGACTGACTGATCATGGAGAACAGATGTCACAAACATCTCAGTCGATGTAGCTGCTTCACAACCTCATCAACTGACTGACTTACCCTCTCTCCTTACCTATCACTTTACGCTTAATCTCAATACTGCACATCATAATACTCTACATAATATGGGAGATAGAGTGCAAATATTTTTTGCTGCTAAAGACAACTAACCTCTGCATATATTCCCCTTTCAACGATCACATCCTATAGGTGTAAAGAAGAATAGAGCGAAGTGGTGATCGACAGTTAGATACCACGTCTACTCCAGAGATGACGTAAGTTGACAAATCCCACAAGAGCTTGTTGTATCCATGGTGAGATTTCGTCAGCAGTCAGTCCATCGGGACTGATGTGACTCTGCACATAAGTGGAGTGGTGAACATGCTCTACCGCTTCACTACTTTAAATTGAAACTGGGAGACAATGGGGACCAGTCCTACAGCATCACTTTAAATTCGATAAGTGTTCAGGAAACTCTAAATTTCGTCAGTATTTTCATCTAGGATAATATCATCTTCATGTGGTAAGTGGATGAGACTGCTACCTGATAACAAATCAATCCCTAAGCCACCGAAGTTATTATTATTACTGTTTCCTTGGGTTCCTAGCGGAACATAGGGCTTCAACAACACGCCTCCACTTGCTCCTGTCTTGTGCTGCACTTTTCACTTGCATCCATGTTATTCCATACTGTTTCATCTGCTCCTCACACGATCTCTTCCATGTCACCCTTGGACGTCCCACTCGCCGATTCCCTTTCATGTTCCACTCGAGCTATGGCCTGCCGCGTGATGTCACCCAACGGACTCCTCAGCGAGTGTCCAATCCATCTCCACTTTCTCCTGCATATTTCTTAGCCGATTGGTTCTTGTTTTGTTTGTTCCCATAGTTTCTTGTTGATGATTCTTTCCGGCCATCTGATCTTCAGTATAGAGCGAAGACAGTTGTTGATAAAGGTCTGCAACCCACCAAGTTTCTGATCCGTATAGAAGAACTGACTGACTTGACGTTTGTTCTGAAAATCGGAATTTTGTTGTTGATGCTGAGTTGAGTGATGAAGATTTCGAGATTGGTTTCAGGTTGATGAATGTGTTTCTCGCCTTCCTGATTCTCGATGTGACATCCTCGTCCGTTTCTCCTGTAGTTGAGACAATGCTCCCTAGACAAGTAAGTGAATGAAGTAACCTCTTTCAAATCCCTCCCGTTGATGGTGATTGGTGCTGGATGTTTCATAACCTCCGTCTTGTCTACGTTCACCTGGAGTCCTGTGTTTGCTGCTTCTTCGACCAGTTTGTCGGTTTTCGCTTGTAAGTCTTCGATTTTGTGTGACGTCAAACATAAATCATCCATGCGCGAAATCCAGGTCTTCTGGGTTCTTCACGTCGGTCCAGGATATCCCTGTCTTCTCGTTTCCCACTGTCTGACGCATAAGCCACCGAAGTTAGTTATGGTCAATTATACTAGTTCATCTATGATGAAATTAAACGAAAATGAGCAGTTCACTGGTTGTCATCATTTCAGATGGTGACTGTCCGTAAGTCGTTATATGGCTTTCTGAGTTCCAGTAGAATACCTTGGTTAGTATGAAATACTTTCTCGCCCTTCCATCAGAGTCAGATATTATCATAGCACTTTTTGGTCGACATAGAGTTAAATGCTTCTTCTAGGTCAAGATATGTAGGAATTTTTGGACACCGGTAAGTATGCTAGTGTGTTTCAAAATCCGTGGGAGGGTGAAGATATGATCAGTACGCACTCTACGTACTTTTAGACACGCATATTTTTCGTGAAAATGTTCAGCAATATTTAACGGCAGAGGAAGAAAGACATGATGATGAACCTTTACTAATGAAGAACATATCATGTTCACACATTCTTAGCTATATATTAAAGTTCGACTAGATCACAGGATAATGGATCAATCTAATTGGTTAGCAATTTGTCCAATGCTAAACAAGTTGTCCATTCACGTTATTTGACGTCCACAACGTAAACTGAATCCAAATTTGAAAAAATAAACACTTCTACCCCTTCAGCCAGTGACTTTAAATGTTGATTTCAATTTTAGCTGATTCCTATCAATCATCATCACACTACAAGTATACTAGCTCACTCTATTTAACCATATGATTATAACTATTGATTGAATTCTTCGTATCCATAATGTATAAATAACAATCACTGGTAATAGATCTTTAGTAATATGATTCAGAAAACATAAGACTGCAACAAATGTTTTCAAGTATTGGTTTTTAGGGATTTGAATGACTGTTTACAGGATTTCATCATGAGCTGACATTGGATGGAGATCCATTGAGAAACAAGCTGGGAGTACTGGACAGTCAGCTGTTTCCTCAGCCTAGTTTGGGACTCTTCATCAGTACGCATCTGCCATAGGGGTTCGAACCCAGGCAGAAGCTGGAATACATGGACTGGCCACTGGATTGGGTCTCAATGGCTTAATGGTCTACCAGCTCGCCTTGTAACCATAAGGCTATGGGTGCGTACTGACGAAGAGTCCAAAACTAGGCTGAGGAAACAGCTGTAATAAATGTATTCACTTATTATGAACTAGAACATTTTGAAGCATTCATTCAATTTTCAGTAACACATTCTTTTTCCTGTTTCATTCTTCTTCTTATTTTGTGTGAGTTAAAGGACCGATGAATTTTGTGATTTTGTAAGATTGTAGTGTGTGTACATCGGTATTTCCAAAGTAGAATGCTCACAAACTACGCTGAAAGTAGTCCGGGTCCCCAACCCCAACTGTCGCACTCCTAAACCTCGCTTAGTCGGTAGTAGTAATCCCTGTAAAGAGAAAAAGGCTGGACGTGAGACAAGCAACTCCACCCACCCTGTGAGAAAACCCTCATTGCTACTGAATCTCCGAATCTCAAACTTGAAACCTGATAAAATATCGCAGTGTACAAAAGACTAAATGAGTACATTTCTTTGTCATAAGTAACACTAATTTAGGTTTTGTGTACATCTGAGTACTACTTGAACATGAAACGTATTTCATTGTATCGCATTATATCGCATCTGCTCACTAGGTGCTTACTGTCCATTCCATTTTTCATGATACAAATAAGTTTTCTATAGTTGGTTTGTAAGGATTAGTTTTGTTTTTTTACGAGTTGATCACGGATTGATAACAGTTAGAGAACCATTGAAAACCAGAGAGTACTGGACTGCTGTTTCATCTCAGTTTGGGAATCATTGGCAGTACGCACTCACTACCACGGTTCGAACCCAGGACCTTCCGGTCACACGGCAAGATCGAACATCAATCAGCCACTGGGACCTGATTCAATGGCCAGTCCATAAATTCTAACTTTTACCAATTCGTGACAACCTTCCCCAGTGGGTGAGTACTGCCGATGATTCCCTAACTAGGATGAAACAGCAGCTGTCCAGTACTCCCTGGTTTTCAATGGTTCTCTAGCTGATATCAATACGTGGTCAACTCGTAAAAAAGTGTATATAAATAAATTATTATTTTCTGGATAGTTTGCTTTGTCTGCTTGAAAAATAAGTTGAACTTCATACAGATTAATGCAGTTAAAGTTTACATCGAATGAATATGTCGTAATTCTCTTTTTTGGTGGTAGGTGAGTACAAATTATGTAAAAGTTCATTGTGAACTTATTTCACCTGTTTTTCTCGCTACACATTGATTCTAGTCGTGATGCTGTATCATACTCTGTCTACCTAAATTTAACGAAATATTTGAAAAAAGAAGACCAATATGTTGCATGGGAAACAACACGGAGAGCACTTTCTTACCTAGATCGTATGCTAGCTATGGATGAAATTTATGGAGCTTTTCAAGCATATTTGCGTCTCCTTGTTGATGAACCTCTAAAATCAGTAGATTGGAAAACTATGAAAGAAGACAAAGACCACATGAAACAGTAAGTTAACCGGTATTCTTTCTACTGCTTAGCTTAAGTTTACGCAAATTTAGTATTCACGTAAGGGTACTGATAAATGCAGTGAACAGTGAACTGTTGATGAACGACTGCGAAATAATAATAATAATAATCTACTTTATTCCAAAAACAGTACTTATAATACAGAATGGAATTCTCAGCATTTGTCACAATATTTCATCTGATTTACTCAAAATATAAGTAAAATTAAAAATTAAAACAAAATTAACCAGAGGAATTTGTTAACGTTTACGATATAAAGTCACAAATATTCGAAGTGCGAGTTGAGAATATTAAATATAATAATAGTAATAATAACAGTGAGTTTGTTTCAAACAGCATTGTCGATTCAGTTTGGAAACTTTAGCATGTTATAGATTATTGGACCTAATGTTTTGTTGATATAGTATAGTGAGGGGAAATAAAAAATTAACAGTTTTAACACAGCTTAAATGATTTTCACACTTCTGAAAAAATAAACGAATAAAAGCAAAAACTGAGAAGATTATAAATATAAGAAGTACGATAACAATAAAGTTTGATGTTGTAAGGGTGGAGGAAATGGTTTATTTAATAGTGCAAAGAAGGTTAGTTAGTTCATGCCTAACACTATTTTCATCACATAAAGTAAATGCCAAATATGGTATAGTGGGATTTTTATACTTAGACATACGTGCATAAAGTCTTCTGAAAAGACTTCTTGTTTTACTTGAGGAGACACAAGGTTGGAGATGCGGATAGAGTGGGTACTCACAGTCTGACAAAATTCCTTCAGCGAATTTGTTGCATGAAATCAAGTGCTTATCAACGACAATGTCAACGATGTGGCCCGATGGGATACCACTCGCCCTACTGACAGCTAGTCTTCAGAGTTCTACGAAGTATGACATAGACTTTTTTAAGCAATCCTGGAAAGAATAAGCAAGGGTGAACAGTAAAGAAGAATAGGCAAGATGCACGAGTGGACAAACTTTAAGAGGCGAGGTTAGGTTATGCTTGAGTGCCTTAACTTCATAATGTAAAAGTCAAACAAAATATTCTTTTAGAAATCGCTAAGACATGAGAGGACCAGGATAGGTCAGAAGAAAAAATTAATCCAAGATACTTAATTTCAGACTTGGTTTCTATATCAGTATCATCAATTTTGCAAAGGTCATAGGAGCCAACAGCTTCATTTAACTTCCTTTTACGTCGGAAACTGAAATTAACAGTATGAAATTCGGAGGGATTTAGTTTAAGACCATTAGACGAAGACCATTTGCTAACTCCTGATAGAAAGCTGTTCATCTTAGTACAGTTTAGCTGGGAATTAACGGACACTGGATAGCGATAGCACAGTTTACTTTAGATACTCAGAAATAACGTCCCTGAATGGTGATTGCCATATCTCACATACCGAATAGATACTCTAGTCATTACGACTTTATTTTGACCTCCTTCGCAGTAACATTTAAATAATGAAGCTATTGTGGGTTCTGTCACATGAATGCGTAACTGTTAATTGAGCTATCTCATACGTTTGTGCTGTGTCGAATATGTTTGAATTCTGAAGCTTTGCACAAAATATTTTTACTAACTATTTGCAACGTAGATTTATCCAAACTCTTGGCGGAAAGGAGGTTAAAATTATGTAGAGGTCCGGACTTATGTAATGTGGTATACACCTAACATGTTTTTATCCATGTGCACACAATATGAACAAAGGAAAAGAAGAGTTTAGACGTGAAACCAGATGCCGCTTTCGTATATGCCTATTTCGCATTAAGTTTGCTCTAATTCTCATCTTTTCTATTATTTCTATTTTTAGCATGTTACGCTTGACTTTAACTAAGCTAGCATGTCAAGCTGAGCATCATTTTTGTGTTAAAATGGCCTCAGAATATTATAAAAACTGGATGCAGAATCCTGAAGAGAACTTGTAAGTTTCCGTTAGTCTATCTGTCACCGATAATTGTTTTATTGTATTCATAATTCAGTTCCATAATATTTTATAATGTATTTTAGACGTTGACCTACACCAAACTTGTTGTCATTGGTACTATCCTAAAGTTCATGCAGGAGTGGATTATGTGGGATTAGTAATCAGATACTGGGGGTCTGAGTGGAACATATAGCTTTAACAGTACAACTCCATTGTATTATGTTTTCCGAAATCCCCTCCAGCTGCCCCCATGACTGATCATAGGTTTTCATCTCCTCGTCACACAATCTCCTCCATGTCACTCCCAGACAGACGCAAAACTCACCGTTTCCCATTCAGCTTCCATTCAACAACCTGGCTGGCTGGCACACGAATTCACTCAGTGGTCTCATGAGAAGTGTAACTCCAGTCCATTTCCACTTTCTTCGGGATACATGTCGGTCAATATATTCTTGACTGGTTCGTTTCCATAGTTTCTTGCCGCTAATTCTTTTTTGAAAAACCTAGAAGACCTGGATTTCGCGCGTGGATGATTTATGTTTGATGTCACACAAAATCGAAGATTTACAAGCGAAAACCGACAAACTGGTCGAAGAAGCAGGCAGTGAAGACAGGACTCCAGGTGAACATAGACAAGACGGAGGTTATGAAAATAACCAACCAACAACAACAACGACAGCAGCAACATCCAGCGCCAATCACCATCAACGGAAGTGATTTGAAAGAGGTTACTTCATTCACTTATCTAGGGAGCATTGTCTCAACTACAGAAGAAAAGGACGAGGATGTCAAATCGAGAATCGGTAAGGCGAGAAACACATTCATCAACCTGAAACCAATCTCGAAATCTTCATCACTCAACTCAGCTTCATCAACAACAAAATTTGGATTTTCAATACAAACGTCAAGTCACTCAGTTCTTCTATACGGATCAGAAACTTGACCAGTGTGTCACCAAGAATATTTCCAACAGCCTGTTGCAGACCTTTATCAACAACTGTCTTCGTTCTATACTCAAGATTAGATGGCCGGAAAGAATCACCAACAAGAAACTATGGGGACAAACAAAACAAGAACCAATCGCCCGACAATTATGCAGGAGAAAGTGAAGATGGATTTGACACTCGCTGAGGAGGCCGCTGGGTGACATCGCGCGTCAGGCCATAGCTCGAGTGGAAACTGAAAGGGAAGTGGTGAATGGGACGTCCAAGGGGGACATGGAGGAGATCGTGTGAAGAAGAGTTGCAACAGTATGGATTAACATGGACGCAGGTGAAAAGTAAAGCAGAAGACGGAAGCAAGTGTAGGCGTGCAGTTGAAGCCCTATGTTCCACTAGGAACCCAAGGGAACAATATAAACAATAATTCTTTTTGGTCCACCATCTGATCTTACGTATCGATCGAAGTCTGCAGTAGCCTGATGGAGATGCTTGTGATGATGCGCCAAATTTATAATCCACAAAGAAGCATTCATTGACTTAACGTTCATGTGGAAAATCTGAATCTTGTTATTTATGCTGATTGGCGCCAACCTCTCTGCTGATTCCAGAGTAATGAATGTCTATCATCCATTCTCTTGCCTGTAACTGAAACGATGGTGCTGCGATAAGTGAAAGAAGTGACTTCTTCAAAATTGCTTCCGTCGATAGTGAGATGCATATTTGCTGTTGTTGTTGCTGTTGGTTAGGCGTTTTCATCATCCCTGTTTCTCTGTGTTTAAATGAAGTCCTGTGTTTCGTCGCCAATGTCTTCTGCTGACTTGTTAACTTTCACCTATAGGTCTTGAAGTTTGTTTAATATTAGACATAAGTTGTTCGCTTGCTTGAATCAATGAGTCGTATTCAGTGTAAGCATCTATTAAACTGTTTACTTTCATAGTTTTTGGAGTGCAGTGATTACTACTCACGGTAATAATATTACACGGAGAGAATCAAAAAAGCCCTGGATGAAAAACTTTGACCAGAACAGGCTGGATTCAGGAGGAACTGTTCATGCATCGATCAAATCGCAACACTACGGATCATCATTCAAAAGAGCTGGGAATGGCAGTCACCCCTCTACCTTACTCAACTTCATCGACTTTGGAAAGGCCTTCAGCAGACAGCGTTGATCGAGAGGTGACTTGGAAACTACTTCGCCAAAACGAGGAGCCGCCAACAATTATACATCTCATCCAATAACTGTGCGACAATGCCGTACGTCAAGTAATCCATAAAGGAAAACCTACGGAATCCTTCTAAGTGAGGATGAGAGTGAGACAAGCTAGCTAGCTCCAATAATTTTCCTAATTGTGTTGGACTGGATAATGCAAAAGACAGCAGGCAAGGGAGAAGCAGGCATAAAATGGACTCACACCAAAAACTTGGAGGATCTGAACATCGCCGATGATATATGTCTGATTTCCCACAAACTGGAAGATATGGAAGTGAAAAGCAACAAGTTGGTAGAAGAAGCATCAAAGGGAGGACTTTCTTCAGGTGAACTTAGAGAAAACAGATGTGATGAAAACCCCATTTTGCATAAGTATCACTGCTTGCAATGAAGTTATTATCATTATTAAAAGGCAATTAGAAGTTGCCTTAGTAGTTCTGTTATCCATAAGGCACATTCTGTTTGCTTTCAGTTTCAAATTTAAGCCTAAACTATGGGCAAAATTTAACAGGAACGAACTTCTTTGCTTGTTGTAATAAGCAATGGATTTTGATTAACACTTGAAGATGGCAAATATGCAGATTTTTTTAAAGTTATATATATACCAAATTCTCATTATTTAGAACGTGATATGCTTGAATATTGAACAGTTCAGTGGACAATGTAATAATCGTAAAGCAGCCGTTTAATTGTTTAAAAATTACATATATTCATTGTATGATACGCATGTTGATAATTCGTTACCGGCTAAAACCAGTATTTTTTCAAGTACTGGTTTGTAGGGATTAGACTGATTGGTTACAGGATTTCACCATGAACTGATATCGGTTAGAGAACCATTGGGACACAAGCTGAGAGTACCGAACAGTTAGTTGTTTCGTCTTAGTTTGGGACTCGTCATCAGTACGAGCTCCCCTTGTAACCAGAAAGTCCCGAGTTCGAACTCCGGTGGATGCGTACTGTTAAAGAGTCCCAAAATTAGGCAGACGAAACAGCTGTCCAGTACTCCCTGTAGGTTTTCAAATGGTTCTCTAACCGATGTCAGCTCATGATGAAATCCTGGAACTGGTATTTTTTGTTTGACTGCTAATGAAAACAAGTAATTTGTGGTAAAAAAAATGTTGATATATTATTCTCTAATTTATGCCGTACATTCCCAAAGTAAATATTGAAACTATTTCTATCGGGAATTAATTTATTTGTGATATTCTTTGACTATCACTGATAATATTCCTAATTATGGTGGACTGGTTTTTGCGGAATATTGTGTGTGTTTGTGGAGTGAAAAGACAGAAATACGTTGGACCGATAACAAAACTCCAGGTCATCCAGATATCGCGTACGATTTATGTCTAATGCCACATAAGTTCGAGGAATTACAGGTGAAAACCAACAAGTTGGTAGAAGAGGCTGGCGTCGAAGCCAGGACTTCAAGTAAACAGAGAGAGAGGATAGAGGTAGTGAAGATAACGAACCAACCCACGTTAGCAACAAGCACCAATCACTAACTATTGAGGGAATGAAATTGAAGGAAGTCAGTTCTTTCACTTACCTAATTTAGGCAGCATCGTTCCAACTACAGCCGGCAAGGATGAAGATGTCAAAGCTATTCAGTATCGAAAAGTCAAGACAGACCTTCATCACTCTGAAATCAGTGTGGAAGTCTGCTCCATTCAGCATAAACAACAAGATTCGGATTTTCAAAACAAATGTTAAATCAGTCAATTCTTCTACATGGGTCAGAAGCTTGGTGAGTGCGTCACGAAAGGCATTTCCATGAGGGTAATAGAGACTTTCATCAACAGCTTCCACCATTCTCTGACTCCATTTTGAAGACAAGATGGCAGGCTAGAGAGGATTACTGGCAAGAAACTATGAGGATGAACCAATCAGGAGCCTACTGGTCAAAAAATATTCCTAAGAAACAGAAGATGAATAGAAGTTACACTGATGAGATTGCCGGGTGATTTCGCTCGCCAGCTACAGCATCGATTCCGACCCGATTGGGAAAAGGCGAGTTTGACGTGTACTTGAGGGTGACATAGAGGAGATCGTGTGAAGAGGAGGAGGGAGCCTGTGGGCGATAGTGCAGCCACTACAGAGAACAGGACAAAATAGAAACCTGCTGTTGAAGCCATGTGTCCCATGCGCGACCAAAAGGAATAATAATATAATAAGTAATTCCCATTTAAATAGTGAAATGGACAATACAGAGATCAGAAGTAGTCCTCTCAAAGAATGTTCAGTGTTCTGAGAAATATATAAGACTCATGAAGTCATGTTTTAAGTTTAATAATTACATTAGTTAAATTTTTACACTCAGTCTACACTTTGCAGACAACAGCATCAGCATTCTTTTTTTCCAGCTTGACTAGTTTCTGTATCTCGTCGCTTCCTCACGCAAAATTTAGTAGTTGAACCGAATACAAGATCGCCTTTCCAGAAGATATCAGTCTACACATCGCTTATATAATCAACGGAGACCACAATGAAAACACAACCATGTACGTGGTCTGCGGTTTGATTCCTTAGCCGCCCACACACACACATCTTTATCTCTCCAAGCTGGTTATAGGGCCGACAATGAGGGGAGACTAGGGCGTGAAGCTAGCAACCCCATTTGGTAAAATATCAACATAGCTAATACTGAAACTTCAAAAGTCAACCTTGAAGTCTCAAGTTCCACTCAAAACCCCTTAAAGAATAACTTGTAGTGTTGAGTAACAATAAGTGCTGAGTTCCTCATAAAGTGTATTTCATACAAGCTTTTGTTTAAGCTCTTCAATCGCCAAACACCTGACTGACACAGGACACCCAGTAGATGTGCTGGAATCATTCAAAATAATTAACAGACAAAGTACTCCAAGTCTTTTCAGGTTTGCTGAAACTATAGCACTAAAACGATTGAAGCCTGACTTATGTGTCCAAAAAGAGTCCATTGTTGGACTTCAAGTACCCTGAGGACTCACTTCCTAAGAACTCTTTGTTATCTAAACTTATCTTTTCACTCCCTCCCTCTATTTTTCGCTTGACTCTCTTAAGAGATAATTTTTCTTGATCTTCTGAGTTCTGCCCACTGTATCACGTCATCAACTTCTCATCTGACCTCATGTGCACCGAAATTTTGATCTTCTCTTATCTAATTACGTACCTATTACTAATTTTCTTTTGTTATCACCCCAACAACACAACTGTTAATTAGTGTATTTTCAAGAAACTTCTCTCCAACAAGATATATATTTAAGTTGACACACATCAGACACCTTGTAAATCGCAATGCCTTATTTCATTACGACGTTCTGACAATATGCTTGCTAATGGACAAAAGTTTGTTAAAATTGTACACTTTTTTACTTTAATAAAGTATTCAGACTGTACGCAGTTGATGAGAACCGATGAAATAAAATGGATCCAGATTATTCTGCGCCAATGTTTCTTCTTTCTTTGTTTAAAAAATATACATATTATGAAACCTTCTTTTTATTTCTTTCTAAAATTTACAGAATACCACCGAGTCTAAGACCAGCGGTCTACTGTACAGCTATTCGTATAGGTGGTCAAAAAGAATGGCAATTTTTGAAGGATAAATTATCACAAGTAGACATTAAAGAAGACGAAAAGAGTAGTATATTGCAGGCACTATCCTGTTCTCGTGATATGTGGATTGTACGACTGTAAGTTGAAATACACTTCAGAGATTTAACAATGTATGTGTACACTTTTTGTAACAAATGAAAAGCAAACAGGCTTACAACTTCATAACAATACTCTTTCCCTCTAATTCTCAGCCTGTTCACTGTGATCAAGACCAACACTTCAACTGTATCATTTCCATTTTAATTCAGATGTAATGAAGACGATTTGTAGCTCAGATGGATGATTTTGATGTGGTTGTGTTCTCTAAGCTGGATGATTTATTTACGAAGCTTTCATTGCTGCCTACTAGGCAACATCTTCAGCGCATACTTCAATTTGAATTGAAGTGAGCTTTTAGATTTCTCCACGAGTTTATTAGTCATCTTTTCTGGTGACGCTGAATGTGACTGGTAGTTTTTGTGTATGTTTTCACACCCTCTAGGCTACTTGCATTGGTACTGATTGTTTCCTTGACTTGAAGTTTGACTCTTTGTGTCTGAGATTTTCTTCTTATCGATTGGTAAATTTTGTCTATCTCCATGTGTCTATTAATTGACGATTCACTGGAATACCAGACCAGGCTTCTAAAATCTCTCTAGCATTCTCGGTGTTTCCTCTGTCTAATATTTGAACTTTGGCCCAGTCGGATTGATTTCCATGGTTGTCCGCATGCAGAGATATAAGAGGGTGGATAACATGTCTTTTGACGACTAGTTTATGTTCATGGATACGAAGACGAAGGGGACGTCCACTTTGGCTAATATAGTGTTCTTCGCAGTTGTTACAATTTATTTTGCAGATGATGTTGGTTTCATGTCCTTTCGTTGTTGAGTCTTTTGGTTGACATAGAGCCAGCTGAGTGAAGTGATTTTGTTGATTTGCGTGCAACCTCAATTCTTAAAGGTTTGAAGATTGTTGCAGTGATTTCTGAGATGTCTTTTATATATGATAGGGCGATTTTCTTTGTGTTTTACTTAGGGGCTTATGGTTTGATAGGTTGACTTGGGGATAAATGTGGATATCCATTCTTTTGGAAGATGTCTATGAGGTATTCTTTTTCAGTTTTCCTTAAGATAGGAGTGGTGAAATGAGTCTTGGCTCTCTTGAATAGTGTTTGTGCACAACTTATTTTGTGTGTTATTGGAATATTGCTGTTGAAATCGTTTATTAAGGGATTGTATATAGGCACATCAAGGAAGGCTAAACTTTTGGTATTAATTCTATAACAATAAATTATCCAAATAAATAGCAATGTATCTGCTAACTGTTATATTTATAATTTCATAAATCACGGGGCTACCTAAATTTTCTATTCAATTAAATGCATTATGTGTCTGTTTCATTTCATGTTTCAACTATACAGTGATGTCTAGGAATATCAATGTATACTTAGGCACATTTGGTTGGAGGATTTCATCATGAGCCGACATTATTAAGAGAACCATTTGAAAACCTGGGAGTACTGGACAGTTGTGTCCTCAGCCTACTTTGGGACTCTTCACAAAACGCACCCACCGAGGTTTGAACCAACCAATCAAACAAAATCCCTACAAAGCCATCACTTGAAAATTAATCTGATGCTCACCAGCGACTGACCCTATTCAGGCAGTCAGCCTGGGGTTCTAGTGGGAAACTATGACCAGTAGGGCACAATAGGTTGGAGGTGAAGACATTAGCTCGTCGAAGAAGACATTGCGAAGTGGTTACGTTATGTTGTGAATTGGTAGAAGTTAGAATTCATGATCTGGCCAGTGGACTGGGTCCCAGAGACTTAATAGTATACAAGCTAGCTCGCCTTGTAACTAGAATGTCGTTGGTTCGAACCCTATCGATGGTTGTGTACTGATGAAGAATCCCGAAGTAGGACGGTCAGCTTTTTAGTACTACCAGCTTGTTTTCCAGTGGTTCTCTAAATAATGTCAGTTCATGGTGAAATCCTCCAACCAATCAAAGAAAAACCCTACAAAAACAACACTTTAGACACATTTATAGAAAGGTCTTAACCTGTAACTGTGAATCTTTCCACGGAAATGGAGGCGAAACATTGTGGAATATTGGAGCATGTCTAGAATAAAGATTGAGCTAATATATATTATCATGTTCTGTATTGCGTATAAATGCATTCTTTCCGAAAACAGCTATCATTACAATTAATTTTTTTAAACCATAATTTGTGCCAGTAATTATTCGAAGTGTATGACTTCCCTTTACGTTTATTCCTCTAATTCTAAACAAAAACAAAATGTACTGCACTTCGGTTAATATGCACGCATTAAAATTTCAATAAACGCGATGGCAAACTATTGGTGTCCACCCGGTAGGCAGTGAGGATAATTAATCACCAGTGATATTCCTGGCTGGTGGTAGTGTTAAAATCACAAATCAGTAGAAGTTAGATTTCATAAGCTAGCCATTCATCAACTGGGTCCCGGTGACTGAATGGTATACAAGCTTAACTTGTAACTGGAAGGCACTTGTTTCGAACCCCGATGGATGCGTACTATTGAAGGGTCCGGGATTAGGATGAAACAGCTGATGGTTTTTTTAATTAGTCCTCTAACTGATATCAACACTAGTAATCAATCCCTACATAAACCAAATCTTGAAAACTTTAACATTCAAGTGCACATTGATTATATATGTCACTTCACATCTTTTTTTGTTAAAAACTAATTTTATTCTTATCTTACTAATTGTGTAGTCATCTGAACTGGATTATAATGAATTATGAAAAAGATCCTCAGGATTCATTGGATGCCCTGGCAGCTGTAGCTGTATTTCCAGTTGGTCAAAGGCTGATATGGGAGCATGTTCACAAAGCAGTGAGATATATATCAAATGAGTAAGGTTGATATTTAATTTTTACTTTAATTGTTCCTCATCCCTTCTTCCCCGTCCTAGCTCCACCTCATCCCAGCCCCCCCCCCCCCCCAATATTTATTTTAACAGAATTCTGTGTGCCTGGGTTAGATAATACACGAAAGTTTTAATATGAGTGTATTTCATGACTTTCATGAAATTAATCTGTTAAATAATAAGTCATTTTCGAGGAGAAAGTACTTTTTTCAGCATAAAGTCGAGCTGTTCCATGGTAGCTTTAATTTCCATGCATAATAGTACTAAGATGAAAGCAAGTCATAAAAGAAGAGAAACCGGGTGATATTAGGTAAATACACTCTACGTTAATAGACAGTTACTTCGTGAAAAATCCCCATTCGAACATTGATAGACAGAAGACCAGTGGTTCAGCGAAGAATCTCTTTTCGGTGGCGAATTCATTTTCATAGCTGTACAATCGCAAATATATATGGTTGTTTTGTATGTGTGTGTGTGTGTACATTAAATTTGTCAAACAAAAATACAATTAGTAAGTTCAGATGAATTGAATGTTGATATAAGAGGGTAGTAACAAAAGTGATGAGTTGTCACAAACGATTGTTGAAGAATAGTTTGATGAAAGAGTTGTGTTCAGGGTATACATGGAAACAAAATAGAATATGGAATTACGTAAGAGTTTTAAGTAGGTAGAAAAATAAGCATACAAACAAAAGTGAAGTCAAATCAACAGAGTTGTTACCATGATAGTAGAAGTGGTTGAATGATTTTCATTTGTATGCATAGTTCTGGTTCTTCCAACTGAATGGCTGGGGCTTCTGCAATGCAAAGAAGACGGAAACGTATTGTCTTTGGCAGGTTGTTCTTTACTTTTTGGATTACTTTGAAGGAGGAGGCGTTTATTGAGATGGAATGACCAGTGATGATGAGATGTTCGATTATTGCACTCCTTACACGGCCACTACTTTCTTTCTACAGCCACGTTGGATAGTGTTCTTTGACCCTATTTGACAGAATGCGCGTTGAACGACCAATGTACCTAGCTTCAAAGCGACAGTTGAACTGATATATTCACATAGAAGTGCTCAGGTACGAGATCTTATCCTTTGGGGATCTACAGTTATCCTTTTACAGCAAGAATTAATTCCCATAATTAAGAAAACAAATTTCGTGAGATGATATCTTCATTTCGTAGTTTCCCTACAACTGCTTTACAGCTTACATGGTTCACAATAATAAAATAAAAGGCATGAAAATTACTCAGTTATATAAAACAAACGTACATACTAATGACCTATCATATTTTCAAATAGGTCAAGTTGTCCATGGTAGGCGAGAAGGTTGAAGTGTATTGGTTTTTGTACAAATAGTTAAGAATGTATGTGATTAATCACCCAGAGTGCTTCCATCACTTTCAATAACCATGAATTAGAGTTATGTGAAATAATTGTCAAACAGTCATTAATATTGATTTTGTGACCTGACATTAATAAGTGTTTTGCAATGGATGATGCTGATGGATTTCTATTCAGATTAATTGTGTTGGGATTTTCTCTATGTTTAAATAACCATTTTGGAACATGTTCTTTTTGACGACCACATTGGAGCATTCTATTGGTTCTGCCTATGTAAGTGTCAGTGGAACTGCAGGTGAACTTGTAGATACAGGTTGAAGAAGATTCAACGGAATTTCGTCCTTCACTCGTAGGTACAGGGATCGGAAATGTTCGAGATGTGAGGGTAAGAGATGCGGTGTAGAATATGAGTTTGAGCAGTCAACTACATAATCTGGTCATCCTTGAATGGTATGGTAGTGTAGTGGTGTGATACAGAGAGTGGTTTCCAACGGAATATTATTGTTATATATTCCAACAGTTCAGTAGTGGATTAGCAACAGAAAACTATAGCGGTTTGGTCACTTGAAAATATACCTTCCCTTAGGTGTCTTGCCTTCTGGTGTTACAGTAGGTGGACTACTTGACCTATTTAAAAAATATGATTGGTCATTAGTATGTACTTTTATTTTATATAACTGAGTAACTGTCATACCTTTTACTTTACTTTATTATTGTGAACCATGTTAGTTGTAAAGCGATTGTAAAGAAACTACGAAATGAAGATATCATCTCCCTAAATTTCTCTTATAAATGCTTTATTCAAATTTATCAAAGGAACTAATTGTTTTAATATATATATATGAACACGTTTCCAGGTGGTTAGAGGTAACTGGTAGGGTGCCCTACACCTTGTCTTCGTGTGTGCTGGCGTTTATCAGTCAACAAGGTGCATCTTCACCCTTGAGGAAAATTATGTCCCTTCAGAGATTTTAACCTAAGTTACCCAGCGCTGCAGTTGTAGACTTTACAACGGAGTTATTTTCGGAATCGCGAGTAACCTTCTGTAGAACTGTACTGGATACTTTTATCAGACTCAATATGGTAACTTTTGTTATGCATTTAGGCCTTGCTGTCTGTACAGACTGAATTCTAACACCAACCATGTCACCATGTATGATGACCAGATGGAAAACTTGACTGATGGAATTCACTCTGTTCTAAACGCGTGAGATATGTTACTGCCTAATGTGTCAAATCAAAGTAGACATCTTTGCATCATCATATGTAACGACAATACCGACATCGAATTGATAACTTAAGAGTTCAACAGCTGCCATCATGCCATCAAGTTCACGTCAGAATCAGAGATTAACTCGTAATTCCATTTTTTGGATGTTTTTCTAAAGAGGAGATCTGATGGTTCTCTTCAAAGATCGATCTACAAGAAACCAACATGGAATGGTCAGTACACAAATTTCCATAGCTGAATCCCTTTGAGAATAAAGAGAAATCTGACCCATTCCTTAACCTCAAGAATAAGGAGGATATGTTCAAGTGACACAATCGATGGTGGAACTGGGACGACTCAGACAAGTCCTCACAGAGAATAGATATCCTCCGAGATTTATAGAGGAAAACATGAAGTTAAGGGAAAAGCCTGAAAGAATCCAGACGGCGCTGAAGGAACTGCTACTTATGAGTGTTGAATTTATGGGTGATACCGCATCTAAGATCCTAAAGAATCGCTTATGCAAATCACTGAGGAAAGGCTTCTTTATGGCTGAGCTACGTATCAATTTCTACAGCCAACAAATGATCGACGGATGAGGGAAGGATAAACTGCCGCTTTGGGCCACCTCAATGTATGTTTATAAATTCGCCTGCTTGTGTGGAGCTAGTTATATTGGCAGCACAAAGCGCACGCTTTTTAAACGCATCTCTGAACATTATCCGGTATGGTTAGTAAAGGGACAGTGTAATACAATTACTAGCTCAATTCTCGAGCATTTGGTGAATTCAGGCCACGTAGCTCCACTAGAGTCGTCTTTCAGGATCATCTACAAAGTGAAGCCAAATAGTACAAAGGGCGTCAGGTTTTGGCTTTTGTGTATGGCCGAGTCGCTGGCAATTCATCAATACAACCTTGAACTCTGTATACAGAAAAAGTTTGTCCAGTATCTTATTCTACCTTGGTCTTAACCTCTTCACTTTTAGTTTGCTTTTGCTTTAATAATTAATTCACTATTATCACTCTCATATGCTCCTTTTGTATATTTTCACACCCTCTTCACACTTGTTAAATTGACACTCAAATAGCTTTATTCTGACTCAGCATCAATTTTAATCTTATCAAATTTCTATCTTTGTTCCGTTGAGTACCACGTAATTTACAACTTTCAATTTTCACTTATAAAGCCACTTCTGAGTAATTATATCAATTATGTCACCCCCTATTACTCAATAATAGACCACTATATATTTTTGGTAAGTATAAATGCGACTGTGTATAGCCGACTCTGAAGATGATTTCGTCGATAAAGAAAATTTTCTTCGCTGAATCTGTCTTTTATTTTCTTCATGACTCAATGGGTATTTTCAGGAATAAAATATTCTTTATGGAAATTAAGAGCATTTATAGATATATTTTGTCAGCTGTGTACATATTCAGTTAGAATTCACCCAACCATCCGCTTCATTAGATTCAGACTGAAAGAGATAGCTATTTCATTGATGAATTCTTATAGATTTTATGATAAATTAAAAAAAAATTAGAGAGATTATGCCTAAATAATCTTACTACTCATCTCAATTCGTTACTAATTCATTCGTTCTTCTTTTTCTGTCTACTTTTTTTTCAATAGAGGTAAAAATGCAACTCAGGCAATAACAAAAAGGTAAGTTTGAAACTTAACGAACGACTAGTTTCTTTTCCATACTTTTGCCTGTAAAGAAAGTCATCCATTTGTGCGAAAAATTATATTTGTAAAATCTCAGCGAGATGGAAATGATAATTCCAATGTTTCCTGCGTTCGGCAATCTGGTCAGAAATTCTTGAGGGAAATTAATCGAAATTAACAATAACAGAGGTTTATATATAAGGAGACATTCCTTGTTTTTAAAAAAAATTTTGTCCAATCATATGAGTCATGAAACAGGTATCAACATGTATTATAAACAAAATTGTGTGAACTGTGATCAAAATTTGATCTGAGACTTTCAAAATTAGTTTACCTTTGTTAAACACTTTAAACACTGTTTTTAACAGATTACGTTTAATTGGTGGATGGTGACTAGCAGTGGAGTTAAGGATGAGCATTTCTTCTCATTTGAGACTCGTCATCTGGATGTACCTGCATTCCGCAGTGAGTGATGATGTTCCCACCGAGGCTCGAACCCAGTGCCCATAGTTTCAAACGCCAAAGCGTTATCCAATAGGTTTGACTAGAAGTTCATAGTCGGAGATAATTGAATATGAAAATATATGTTTATATGAGGTAAACAATGGTGTGTGGTGTGTATGTGTGTGTGTGTGTGTGTAGGTAAACAGTTGCAATACATTTGTTAGCCACTCCATAAGAAGATATAGTCAATTGGGAATTTTGACCAAGTATGACTAATTAATGATACATATCCATTTTTATTTATTAATCAGAATTTGCCATGCATCAGCTAACAAGATCACACCTTCATGTCTGTTCAAACTGTTGGGATTCACCCAAAACAAAAGATGTCCTTTTTATATATACATAAACCTCTGTTATTTTAATTTCGATTAATTTCCCTGAAGAAGTTCGGACCAGATTGCCGAACGCAGGAAACGTTGGAATTAATCATTTCAATTTTGCTGAGATTTTACAAGTATAATTTTTATTCGCCGCCCAATTATTTTGGAATTATTCGGTCAGATCTTGATCACAGTTCATATGAAATTCATCTATTTATTTATATTTTCATAAATATGGAACTCATGAAGCTCATGAGGACTCTTGTTACCCTGACCTTATTAAGGTATTATGATCCAGGAGTGTGAACGCACGAATGACCTTGAACACATGTTAGTTGTCAGATAATGAGACCTACCATTATTGTGTGAACACTATTCATTAATTGAATTCAACCCAATCTCGTTTTTAAGTGCTGTTCAGATAATCTGTTGATAGCACATAGCTGCAAAAATATTCTTGTGGTGCTTCTGTGAATATCCAATGGTGTCTGAAAGCAGATGATGGGTATGCATTTAGGTGTACACAAGTGTAGGAAACGAATGAGTATTCATAACGGTAAGTTACAGTTTCAGTTCATTGCTTTCTAGGAACTTCCTTCTCTAAATCGGGACTCCCCTCCCTTGAAAAATATACTATTTACTTGTCATTACTGGATACCTAAAGATGGCTGTACAGACAAAAAATCTCTTGGTATCTAATGTATAATGTTTCTAGCATTTTAAAGATATATCATCCTGGAAGATGAATACTAACCCACAACTGTTAGAAGAAGTTGCTTCTATTGTTTACATCGATAAAACAATTGTGATGAAGAAGTGATATAACCACAGTCACCCTAGGGCAAATAACCTTTCAGTCTTGGGAAATCACGACAGAAAACTTCGGAAGGGAATTGCTGAGATAATTCCAAGTCATAATGCTGACACTCTTTTACCAAATGATAAAAAAGGGGTATTCATTCCCAGCACTACTATTCATAAAAAAGACTGGGTGGAGTGAATCATTCTAGGGATTTCGTCAACCTCCATACTGGACCTATACTAATTCAACTACAATTAATGGATCGTCTCGATGAATGCATGTACAGAAACTGGTTTAACATGATAGTTGAGATTCCTCATTTTAATTGAGAGATATCATCAGGGTAAACAATTCTGTTTAATTTGTTTCCATGTATTTCTCATGTAAGCAAACGTTATTTTTATGTAAAAACCACTGGTTCCTCTGACTGGTCGGCTCAAAGTCATTCGAGCATTCGCATTCCACGAATTATTATCGTTTAACTTTGCCATTATTCTGACAGTACTTCCCCCTCTCAAAATACCTGCTTAGAAATTGCCTTAGTAGCTTTAGAACATACCACAGTCAATGAGGATACAAAAAGCATACGAAAATCTATCCAGAAAAGATATACATTGAAGCTCACTTAGAACCATAAAAATCAACAATGAAGACACTTATATATATGTATATATATAATGATAATATAGATTCACGAATCAGACATAAGAATTAACAGATAGGAACCAAGAATCTCCCTCAAAGAAGCATATCATGCTGCCGAACACAGTACCACAATCGATAAAACAAAGCATAAATTACCATGTGAATTTCAACAAGTCTACTATTCTGATAGATAGATAGATAGATAGATAGATAGATAGATAGATAGATAGATAGATAGATAGATAGATAGATAGATAGATAGATAGATAGATAGATAGATAGATAGATAGATAGATAGATAGATAGATAGATAGATAGATAGATAGATAGATAGATAGATAGATAGATAGATAGATAGATAGATAGATAGATAGATAGATAGATAGATAGATAGATAGATAGATAGATAGATAGATAGATAGATAGATAGATAGATAGATAGATAGATAGATAGATAGATAGATAGATAGATAGATAGATAGATAGATAGATAGATAGATAGATAGATAGATAGATAGATAGATAGATAGATAGATAGATAGATAGATAGATAGATAGATAGATAGATAGATAGATAGATAGATAGATAGATAGATAGATAGATAGATAGATAGATAGATAGATAGATAGATAGATAGATAGATAGATAGATAGATAGATAGATAGATAGATAGATAGATAGATAGATAGATAGATAGATAGATAGATAGATAGATAGATAGATAGATAGATAGATAGATAGATAGATAGATAGATAGATAGATAGATAGATAGATAGATAGATACTGATTACACAGTCTTAAAACATTAATAATAATTTATATTAGAATATTTTGATTTACTGTTGCTCTCTTACTTTTCAGTAGCATGTTATTTAATATGCTGAAAATACTATCGAAACGCCACTACACGATGAATAATATACCAGATCAGGAAGAAGTTAGTCCGAATTGTTTTTCGTTTATTTTCGCTCAGTTGTCGTTATATCCTTTTTTCTATGTTATCGTTATTATTCCACTTTTAACAAAAGGCTTAGTACCAATTTGAAGTGATAAGCAATGCAGACAATAGACTGTGTTGTGACTTCTATATATATGAAAGCGTCACATTTTGAATGTGTGAAAATATAACCGATTCTCTGACTGGCTATTTGTGAGTAGCAAATATCGTTAAAGTTAACACGTTTTGGAACATGTAGTGTAGGAAAAAGAAAGGAATCAAGCTTGCCTTGTAACCGGAAGTTCCTGGATTTGAATCCTGGCAGTGGGTGCGTACTACCGATGATTCCCAAGCACTAGGATGAGCTAGCCGTCCAGTACTCCCTGTGGCTGGTTTTCAATATGGTTCTCTAACTGATATCAATCCGTAGTCAAACTCGTAAAAACAAATCTAATCCTTACGAACCAACTCTTGAAAAGGAATCATTTGTTGAAGCAAGCGTTTTAAAACTATCCGAATAACTAGATTTATGATTTTAACCTCGAAAATTAGTGATTGCTTTGACCCAAAACTATTCATCTCTTGGGGTAGTTAAGTTTATAAATACGTTATGAGTTTCATGTGTTCGGTATTCCTTCACACTTCACGTACTTCATGATAAATGAGTTCGTCGGTAGCACTCAAAAGTTGTTAGCAAACAACTGTCACAATTTCTTGACTTGATAAATTGATTCATTGACCTCAGATATTTCACCTGTCAACAGTGAAAACTCAACTCAAAATCCAACCAGTAAATGATACACAACCAGAAATCAATTCTTACGAAGAAGTGAGAAAAGATATTATTCGTTCAATGACTTGTATTTCAGTTGCTCATCATTTTCATCTGATGTAATTTCAAGAAACATTCTTACCGCCGATCAATCCTATTGCTGAGTAATTAATCAAACAGCTGACCTTATGGCTGTTTAAAGGCAACATGCTTGTAATCTTATGGGTGTATACCATTCCTGCTAATTTGCTCTTAAGATCGATGCGAATTCCCGGTGATTCACATGTAACAACGACAGAAGACAAGAGCTAGGCAGCAGAACGTTTATTGCGAAAATCAAAAGATATGTATAGATTTTAATGTACATTATAATTTGTTAATGTTATCAGAGAAGCAACCTCTTCTGATTGGTTATTTTCTTGTCAAAGGTTATTCCGTACTGTTTGTGACCGTTTCTTAGAAAGTTAAGCCATATATGTCTGCGAATCGTATTTGCACACGTTAAGTCTGCTGTGTGATTGGTTGGTGAGTTCCTCAAGGTTAAGCTTTCTTATTGCTTTTTATCTCATGACTCCGATTCGGGGGACGTAAATATTGACGTAAATTGTCGTCCACAATTTTGGCTTGCAGACAGCTCTCACCACACCCACTGTTTAGATGTTTTTCTAGTTGAAATCTGTCATTTCGCTATCATAGATTGATATGAGTCGGCGGGTGATCACGGTAAAATTATGAATATCTAAGTTAGAATATGCGCGTCGGTGGCATAGCGGCTAGGACGCTCGCCGACCATGCACATGGTCCGGGGTTCGAACCCCGGCCGACGCACTCCTTTACCTCGTTAAGCCAGAAATAATGCTGGTGAAGAGGAAAAGTTGAGCATGAGGCTAGCAACCCCATCCTGTAAAATAAACACTGCTACAGAAACTTCAAGCCGCTAGCTTGAAGCCCTATGTTCCACAGGGGAACGTGAAGAAAAAAAAAGTTAGAATATAGAGACTGGTCATTGAGTTGGGTTCCAGCAACTGAATGCTGTACCAACTGAACTTGTAACCGGAAGGTCCTGGGTTCGAATCACGGCTTGTGGGTACATACTGCAAATGATTTTCAAACTAGGATTGACTGGTTTTAACGTAGAACTTTGCATCAATGTGCAGCACGTCGATTCGCCACACTTCAATCAGCACACAAAGCAAGAGAAGAAAGTAAAAAGAAATGAAAGACAGAGACAGTAAACAGAGATATAAGGCAAAAACTGTAGTACTATGGAAGAACAATATAGTTTTATTGGATATTATAAGTCACAAGGAGTGGATACATCTGCGTCAGGTATTGAGAACGATTTTGAACCAGCCATATCACCAATCGTCCCTAGCCTTCATTGGTTTTTACCATCCCGAGGACCCCAAACAGACAGCAGTCTATACCTCCCTAAGTGACTGGCTTAAACTAACTGTTGTGGACTTCACTGACTGATGAAGTCACATTTTCGTTTGACCACCACTGGCTCATTTCCAACGCGATCCATCCTATGTCAGCTTACATTGCCTGTCGGTTGAGGAAGGCGATGTGTACCAGTGCATGCATAACACATGTCCTAACCATCTCAATCGATGTAGCTTCACAGACTCGTCGATTGATTTCTCTCCTTACTGAGGCTAGCACTCGACCGATGCCCAACCTAAATAATGCTCACCTTATTATACCACTTGACACGGGAGATAGAATGCAGGCAGGCACCTATGATTAAAGACAGCTAGACAGGCTTTTCATATCTTCCACTATCAATGGTCATGTCTCGCTGACAGCCAGTCATAAAGGGTTACGGAGCGAACTGCTGTGCTGCTGAGCAGTACACACGCCCTTTGGTCGACAGCCAGCCGTCGAATATCACGTCTACTCCAGAGACGGCGTCCAAACTAGGATGAAACAGCTCTCCGGTACTTACACCAATATATTTCATTGAAGACATCTTTTATGTAACTATGGTAACATGACATTACAGTATTAGGTAGTTAGGCAATTTGATTAGGTATTACTTGTATTTCTATCAATCAATAAATCATAATATAGAAAACAGAAAGGTTGAGCGAAGAAATATTTACTTTTCAATTAGATCCTCATCTCTGGCTCTACTCTAATATAAACCTTTGGCATTTTTATTACAATACACAACAGTTTACCAATCAAGTGGTGGGCGATATGTTTGTTAACAGTAATTAGTCACTGTCAACATGTCAGTGGGGTGATAATTAACGAAGAAAATTAATACACACAATTAAAAGGTAGAAATGGTTAGAATAAATTAATTTTTCAAGAATAACACGTAATTAAATATGAAGTGGTTAGAAAAATAAAGTAATTTGGACAATTACAATTTTATAACTTTTATAATTTTTAACTGTTTAGGAGAAGAAGGCGAAGTAGTCCGGTTTATAGATTCATGTAATGATAGCCAAGGTAAGGAAAGTGGCTGTACAAATTTCTTCTGAACACTCAGGTGTGGCTTCTTCAGGTGGATTCCTATTGCTTCAGCTGTTGTATGTAGAAGACGAACTCGCAGAGCAAAATTAAGATTAGTTGGAATGCAATAAATAATTTTAAATGAAATATTAACGTCAACCATATGCTCACTATCTACAAGGTGTGCTACAATAGATCTTGTTTGTCCCTTGCTTAACCATGCTGGATGATGTTCGGAAATACGATGATGAACCTGCCTAATTGTACGCCCAATGTAGCTGGCTCCGCAGCTGCAGTCAAACTGGTAAATACACAGAGAGGAGGCAAATTTAGGTAGTTTATCCTTATTTCTCGAACGTAGAATAGGGGTGGTTGTGAAGGGACAACGTATCTCTTTCAACTGCATTTTTCAGGCGCTGTGTTATTATTTCGCTGATGTTGTCACTGAGGAACTGCATTTTTATGAACTTTTCGGAACTGTTGCCAAACTGACTCTCCTAGGTGCTGAATTCATATTTTTCTCAATGAACTTATCTGGATAACCATTTTTTAAACTAAGTAATTCTCTAGTAATCTTAAGCTCCCCATTGAGGCAGTCGTGTGAACAGATTAACCTAGCTCTATGAAGCAGACACTTTACCAGCTTACGCGTTTATATTTCAAAGGTACGAAACTCAAAAAAAGTGGGTGTACTGATCTGTTGTTGTAGGTTTCCTATACACACACTTCTTCTTAGTGTGCCGTCTTCTTTCGCTTGCCATGCTGACGTCTAGGAATGAGATACTGTCATTACTTTCTTTCTCTCTATGTTAATGTTTATTGCTGAATGCGCATGGTCATCACCATTATATATATTCTTTTTTCTGTTTAAGGTACTTGATATGCAGATATCTGGACAAAAATTACGTGAAAATAATCTGCTACGGGTTGCAATCTCTGATTTACTAAAAAGATTCAAAGAAAATACCAAATGGACTGAATCTTATCTCTCGGTCATAAAGAAATGGTTAAATGAAAATGTCCCAGATACAACAATCTTACTTTAGAAAATCAAAATAATTATAATAATAATAATAATTATTATTATTATTAACTGATAAAATGTTTTCATATTAACAATGTTTTATTTATATAATTGTTCGTAGAATAAAGTACTATTATAATTATTATAATTATTAATACTACTATTACTATTATTATTATTAATATTATTACTGGATAGTCAGTGAAACAGATCCAAGTGTTCAGATACCCCTGTCAATGTGTTCCCAATAATAATAATACTAATAATAATATTTCAATATGAAACATGCAATAGCCGTGTTACACATACAAACGCACTCACTGTATTTTGTCGTTTACCTTCATTTTGTCTCAATTTTGATGTGTGTGACTTTTCTTTTTGGTTTTTCTAAAAATTATTTTGAATGCATCAAAAAACTATCTGTTTCTTTTTGAGCATATTCTCATCAGCATTTGATCTTTTATGCATTTCATGTTCAAGTTCCTCTGAAAAGCATAAAAGAAAGGGAGGATGTTCACCAACACACAAACCCATGAGTGTGACACATGTGTTACGAATACTCTTCATCTACTATTCCCTTTCCTTTTCCTCTTCTTAAAAGTGGTCAGTTGTAGGAAATTGATTCTTTCATTTCTTTCGATCGACAGATCTATGGATGTGTGGATAGATGGTTGGTTGGACGGAGGAATGAATAAATTTATTATTATTATAATTATAATGAATACTGAGAATATATATTTTCAATTTGTAAATCTATCTCTCTCGCCCAATAAATCAATCAGTGTGTGATTCGTCCCAATATCCCGCTTTCTTCTTTGACTACCTTTTGTCTTATCAAGTAACAGAAAAAGGAGAAGAAGAAGAAGAGGAATAAAACAAATAATCGTTTTACAAGTAGAATATTAGACAAAAAATTATTTAATTGGCAAGAGATGGCAAGAAATGTCATAAGGAGGTATACAACTTTAATATACACTACTTATACTACTATTATTATTATTAAGTAGTCAACAAGAAACTTGAGTATATTTGTATACAAAGATAACCTTGTAGTAGCTTTAAAAACAGTATTCGTTTTAATGGGAATCCTTATAGTCAGTCTTGTGAGTTTGTATCTCATTTTCAATAAGACAATCGAAAACAACTATGATTTTGTTTTTATTTATACACACATTTTTCTCCAGACTATGAAAGAAAAGCAGTACTTACTGTTTATAAAATTATATATTCTGTTTTAAAAAGAACAATACACTACTAATATCACAAATATAAATAAACTTATTTGTCAAAAGAATCTTCAATTTCTCTTCTTTTTTGTAAGTATTGGTTTTGTTTGTTTGCATGAAGGATTTCATTATGAGCTGACACGTCAGTTAGAGAACCATATTAGAAAACCTGAGAGTTTCGTCCTAGTTTGTGACTCTTCATCAGTACGCCACTACCAGGGTTCGAACCCAGGACCTCCTGGTTACAAGGCCAGCGAGCTCGTAGACCATTCATCAGCCACTGGGACCCGATCCAATGACCAGTCCATGAATTCTTACTTCTGCCAATTCACGACATAGCGCGACCACTTTGCAATGTCTTCTTCGATAAGTTACTGCCTCATCTTCAACATGTTGTTCCCTACTGGTCATGGCTTCCCACTAGAACCCCAAGTAGCTACCTACCTGAATAGGACCAGTCGCTAGTGAGCATCAGATCAACAATAGTAGTGAACTTACTAAATAAAAAAGAAGCAAAATTATAGTAAGAACGCTACTCTGGCCGAGGTAGGGTGGGTGAATTTATGTATCGCTTTTGTATTCAGAGGTCCGGTTTCACATCTCGAATAGCCAATGATTCAGATATGTACAGATGACGTATGCGAAGTCCCTTTGCATGATATTGAGGGAATATGTATAAATATATACATAACACGCTAGGTCGTTAAGAGGAATCCAAGTGAGCAGTGCACCTTTGAGTAGTCGACAAGAAAATTAAATATAGAGAGAATTAAAGTCTTTGGGCAGTCATAGAGACGGTTGAAAGCGATGGCAGATAACCAAGTGCAAAACGACTGTGCTGTTGAGGTCCTATGCTCCACTCGGAATGCAACGAATGGCTAACAATATATTGCAAAAACAAATCAATATTCCTTATACACTTCAGAGAGATTTTGAATTGAACTTGATTTTGATTTCAATGATACAGAATGTAGTTAGATAGTAATTTAATATTCCCTTAGTGTCTAGGGAATATTTCTTGTTGCAGTGGTATACAGTTCTCCAAAATTACTGCTAGACAGCCTCGTCATCCAACACTGACTTCAGACCTTCATTGTATAAGTCGACTGGTTGAGCATCCCATCTTGTCGTTGACACCTTCCTCCTTCAAACTGGTAAGGCTGTCACCAACTTTCACTTCATTTCTATGAGTTTGTACCATTTTGTAATTGTTCATTTCCAATAGGTTCACTCCATTTAAACCGTTGTTTACATGTATGACCAGACGTCAAAAAGAATACGTCACATTGTTGTGGTGCTCTATTTGACCAAACTAGCGTACACTTATATCCTAGTACTTCTTCGTGTTTATTATTGTGTCCTAACGTTGTGACTACTCGACATCCACAACGTAAATCAAAAGGCACTTGAGAAGGAGTACGAACGTTTATTATCGCCGTAATCAAAATTCAAAAGATGAGCGAGTACAGCGTATCAGTTGTTAACACGCAATCTTTAGAGTGATAAACAAATCAAAGTCCAATTACATAGTGAAAGTGTACTACGATGATGGGCAATAAAATGGGTCACTACAACATACTGACTAACATACCAGTTCAGCTCATGAAACATCCGCCATACAATAGAGAAACATGGTTTCCATAAGCCGAAGCTGACTTCCATGAACATAGGACAACCTATCCACATGTCACGTTCCTGTCAGTTATGCGTGCTGTTCCACAGAAATTATGCAAATGTGTCACCTCATACATGTGTAACGAAACTAAGATTTCTGGTGATTGACAATTTTAATTACTGTGTTGTTTAAATACTTACTGTTGTTTGTTAATATTTGTTATGTGAATTACAAATTATTCTGGCAAATACGAATTCCTAAATTCATCCACTCTGTGTTGTCGGTTGATTTCCTGTAATTCGGTCATTGCAAAATACTACTATTACAAATAATTATTTCACACCTGCATACATAAATACTAACTGATGTTTCGTTTTCTCTCCTCGAGGGAGAGATTGTGGACATAATTATCTGATACAAGAAGTAGAACAGTTTTAAGATCTTAACAATAACAAAAGCGACAAATACTAGTGCAGTGCAAGGCTCACCCTAAAATTTGATATTGTGATGAATGTACGTTCTCTGCTCAGCTGGAGTCCTGTTTTCACTCTGTGTGTGGCTGTTGCTCTGTCAGTTACACGTATACACGTCAGAGGTAAGTAATCCCTACTTAAGGCCATATTTCTGGAGGGAAACGATCTCTCGCATCTCACATGTCTCGATGAACCTTTTTGCAGCATCCATTTAGAGGAGAGTTTGTCGGTACACATAGTTTTATGAATTCATGGAGTGATTAGTGAAGAATCTTGAGAAAATAGCTGATGGTTAGCTTAACGCTAAAGGATACTTATAATTTTATTATTTATTTCATCGCTTTGTGTTCCCAGTGGAACATAGGGCTTCAAGATAGAACTTTGACATTTCAGTAGCACTTGTGTTTATTTTTGCGGGGTAGGTTTGCCAGTCTCATGCCCAACGTTCCATCTTTGCCAGGCTTATTACCAGCTAAGCGAGGCTTGCGAGTGCCTTGTCGGCCGGGGATCGAGTCCCGAACCACTTCCGTGGTTGGCCATTTTCCTACCAATAAGTCACCGACAATTGCTAAATTATGCTAGGACTGGTAACATACAATTCATTCCCTGCCCCTCTTCTCTTCAATTCACTTGAAGAAACATACCTACTATGAAAAATATTTTGAAGGAATTCGTTCTAATTTGTTCACAATCACAATTATTTTATGCATCTTATCATGAGGACCGTTTCTTTAACTCCTTTTTCTATCAAATTAACATATAAACCCTCTGTTAATATTTTCGCTTATTTCCTCTCACGTCATCTTTCTGTAACAACATGTATCCCTACTGCTGACCTTACACCACACCATTTCTTACAATGCATAACCGAAAATACGAGGTTGGGACAGTTTTCAAGCATTTCGATTACAAGTGAATTGCAAGAGTGAGCCTTTCTCTTTCTAACAAACTCAAATTCATTCAATATCGAACGGGTATCTGTTAGCTAACACAAAACAGAAAGGAATTGCACCTCGAATATTTAATCAGGAGAAACACGTGAATTAAAGCTTTTGAATTGTTACAGCGTTCACGGGGAAATATCACTAGTGAAATATGAAAATATAAAGACTCATGAAACTCAAATGAAAAATTAATGAAGAGATATTATGGGCATCAAGGGTGGTAATAGAAAAAATTCATGTTATATAGTTCGAGTAGGAATCAGAGACGATTTTCTCCACATTGAGTAACATTTCTAGACCTCTTGTGCTGTATGAGGAATATTTTGTTTCAACCATTGTACAATTGTGTGAAGGTGAGTGTTTAGCCATTTCAAATTTCGTTTCGAGGTAGTTAGCAAATTGTACAATTCACGTTTGAGTGGATGATTCTGTGGTAACTGTAGCCAATCAGCCTCTGTACTCAGTATCTGTAAAGGAAATGAGATGTGTCATGTTTATGTTTTTTACAGTTATGGAAAACATATTTCAAGGAAGAATACATAAAAATCTCTACAGTAATGAAATGAAGGCGCATGTATTCCGGTTTCACTTGTAAGTATGTTGTGAGTAGTATGTACAATTATCGTCCAGTAATACTATTTATTCAGTTCTGATGCACACCAATGCAATAACTTTAAGATCTCTGATTAGACACCAGGCACTAGATAATTTCAAGTATCCTGTCCTTCGTGATTAATGACACTAATTTAATGAAAGACCCAAGTAAACAACCGGTTCACTTTGTTCCATTATGGGTGAAATTTATTTTGATAAGGCCTCACAGTGTAACATTTACTGATGATGTTTTCGAGTACAATTTATTTCTCATAATCATATCACCTTGATTTGATAACACTGTGAGACTTTATCAAAATAAATTTTTACCCATAATGGAATTATGCTGTGCCACAGTGCACAAGTTTTATTCTTATATCAACGGTTCACCTTCTACTTTTACCAAGATTTCTAAGTCTAAGTTACTTCCTATCCTTCGTGTGACTGTACTTCATTTTGCTGCTTGTATTTATCATTTCTGCACCATTTTGTTTACTTCTTATCATCCCTATCAAAACGTTTTATTGAAAAAATTGTTGCACAAAGTACTATTACACAAAGTTCTGTTTCCTCAGACGTGCCAGGCAATCACTTGCATTCGTGAAAGTTATCGTTGACGAATTTTCAAAGACTATATATATGCAAGATAAGACTTTTGTTAGCAGAATGAGTTACATTAATTCACGGAGAATCATACATAATGCCTCAAATTGAACATAGCTACTATCTATGAAATTAAGTAGTTTATAATTATTTGCATAAATAAATCAAACTTAATGTGAGAAGAATATTTTGTTCAGGCACTGTGGTACTTAAGTGTGATCTCATATCAGTTATGTTTGTCTGAAACAGCACACAATGATACATTAATAATAAGTGAATCACTATGCCAACACAACTTATTGCAGATACTCATAAGTATAATCATTAGAAAGAGGTGAATTGTGTGAACAGACACTTACATTAAAATCAATACTCACCTCATTGTATTTGCACACTTAAATATGTCGGTTCAGCAGACTTACTAAAATCTTGTTTGAAATTAACTGTAAGTAATCCAGCATCAGTATTATTATTATTGTATCCTTTAATTCATAAAGGAACATAGGGCTTCAGCCTTGCGTCTCCATTGCGTTCCCTTCTCTGCTAGAGTCTTCACCTGGCTCCAAGTCTGCCCACACGTTTTCATCTCCTCTCCACATGACCTCCTCCAAGTCACCCTCATACTGACGACCAACTCGCCGCTTCCCTTTCGAGTTCCACTCGAGCAATGGCTTGTCTAGTGATATCACTTGATGGTTTGTTTCCTCAGAGTATGGCCAACCCAGTCCATCTCCATTTCTTCCTGCTTATTTGTTTCACAATCGGATCCTGGATGGTTCGCTCATCGCCAGAGATCTCTGTTGCTGATCTTTTCTGGCCATCTGATCTTGAGTATTGAGCGAAGACAACTGTTAATGAAGGTCTGTAGTTTGTTTGAGATGCTGTTTATGACGCGCCGTCTCTGGTCTGTATAGTAGCACTGACTTCTTATTGGAGTTGAAAATCTGGATTTTATTTTTGATGCTGAATACTGTTGACCTCCACACAGGCTTGAGAGTAGTGAAAGCTAGTATTGCTTTTCCGATCCTAGCTGCTTTGATATCCTCGTCAGTTCCGCCTGTAGTTGAAACGATGCTTCCCAGGTAGGTAAAAGAGGTTGTTTCTTTCAGGTTCCCAGCATCAGTAAACCAATTGTAACTGCATTTTACAAGTATGAACCTGTTTTCAAACAACCTACAGCTGGTGTAACTGTTTAAGATATTCGACTTTTAGACAGATAATTTGCAGTTGTTACTTTCAACGCTAAATCTTGCACAAAATCTCTGACTGATATAACCAGCATGATACGATTACTACCTCCAGCATAAAGTTCGCGAATCTAGCAATATTTGGCATTGAACAGCTTTTATAATAGCGGATGTTAGTTATCTGAACCAGAAAGAACTAGTGGTGGCTGCAGTGATGGGCAATTTATGTCATCTTTGTGTCCCTGTACATCAGCACCAGGTTGAAAGATGAATCGATTCTACTGAGATTCTCACCTCATAAGTTAGAGAGCCAGTGGCAGACCAGAGTTTACTGGACAACTGTTTCATCCTATCTGGGGAATTTTCATCAATAGCCATCCACTGGAGTGCATCCCAAGACCTTCGGTCACAAGGTCAGCTCATAGAACATTCAGCCAGTGTATATGTACATATATAGCGAAGTAAGCAGTGAGTTTCATATGCAAGTTACTGTACTCTTACGTGACTTCATGGACCTAGCTGGTCATGAAGTTTCAACTAATGAACATACATTTATACTTGTTACCATATTCATGCCAAAATTTATTTTCTAACACATGTACACTATATTTTGCAAGTAGTATTTTGAAACAAAGTGAAAATTATCATGTTGAAATCTGACTAACCTTTTCCGCATCATTTTTGTTATTCAAGCTATAATATGGATTAGAAAGACTCCGAATCACTTCTGTGGTGAATTCATCACTGGAAAAGGAAAGCGTGTGAAAGTCAACAGCGTAAAAGTGAAATTAAAAGTGATAAAGTTAATTTATGCTAACACAGTGTAAGTGATTTAACTGTCGCATAAGTAACACATTAACCATTACCAGTAACAACATAAACACATTTCAAATATGGCTACCAACCGCACTTGGAGATTTCATTTAAACAACACTTTCGTGTTCATGATATTTCGAGGTTTCAATTTATGTACTGTGTTGCATCCATAGAACAAACAATGGCAGTGATTAATTCTCCCCATGGATAATTAGGATAAACATAAATCCATATGACAAACACGAAAATCACCTTTCCCAGGAAGAAGAGAAAAGCCGTTAGCCCTTCCAAAATCTAGACTGGCACATTTCCAAACATAGTACAGTCATCAGTGTATGATTATCAAAGTAATTTACAGAATAGCGACTTTGTTCAAGGAAGAATCTCACACAACAAACACCCTTAAAATATTTTGAAAATGAAAGGAATTTCTCAGAATGAAATTTAACAGTTGGTATGAATTCTTAGTGCAATGAAAATCAATCATGATAAAACTCACATCTCAGTTGGAGAACGTGTTGAATTTTCCATGCTGTAAAAGGAAGAAATAAACGGATCATTTGTTAGAACTAATTCGATTTAATCAACTTCCATACAGCTTTTCATCACTAGGTCAGATATTTTACGTTGCATTAAACTAGAGGACACTTAGTGAAACATTTCCGCAGTATAAGCAGCTACAGTTGAATATATTACGTTTAGTAATTATGAGTTAATTAGTTCCAGTCATCTGTAACTGAGGTTTTCCTTAAACACCAGTCATTATTGAGATATACCTTCACCGTTTGCTGAGAGGAATGCTGTGAAAGTATGCAGAAAGGTGTCGGCTACATTCCCCTTTATTATGCTTTCAATGTGTATGTCCAAAATGTGCACATCTAGCCATTTTATTGGAGTGTTTTAACTCAGTTATAAATTCCTCAGAGTATTCCTTATTTCTAAATACATTTGTATGAAAATAAAACTCTGATGTCCGGAACACTTTTGTGTGAAAACTCATAAAATCGTACAGTTTTATTAACCCGATGATAGACAGTTCAAATGAAATGTTTCCTGTGTAGTAATTTCAACGTTACTGGCTTCACTAGCACACACGAAAATATTATTCTGAACGATGTACTAAGCAAACCTGTTGATGGAAAAACGCAGAAACTGAAAGTATGAGATATAAATGACAATACTAAATGGTAAATATGTCATTTGTTGTAGCTTGACGCCAAGAGCGCTATTGCCAACTAGAGCTTCATGACTTAGCATCTTCCCATACAATGAGTAATGCAGTTTCTAACTTTATTTTACTGACTCTAGTCTTTGTAATTTTTCATCTCATTTTTTGCGATTTCCATACGTAAGTGAATCCATTACAAGTTGGGGAGAACGGACACGGAGTCCTCCATAGTACGCCACGCATCATCATCATTTAACGCATCATAGAAGAATGGCAGTCAAATCTCTATATTCATTTTCATCGGACTTGAAAAAGTCTTCGAAAGAGTTAACCACGAAGGTATTCTGAAACTACTTCTGCACTACAGCGTACATCGAACCTGCTTCAGTTTCATTCAACAGTTTTATGATGATGCTACGTGTCAAGTGATTCACAACGGGAAACTCACCTAAGCTTGTGAAGTTAAAACATGAGTAAGACAAAGCTGCCCACTGCTATCACCGATGATATTCATAATTGTCGTGGACTGGATTTTTCGCCAGACTGTGCAGAAGCAGTGAGAAGCCAGGAATACATTGGATCGATAAGAAGACTCTAGAAGATCTGGATTCCGTGGATTATTTTTCTCATCTATGTCTCGAAGAACTACTGGCGGAAACCAACAGGTTGACAGAAGATGCTGGCAGCAAAAACAGGATTTCAAGTAAACATAGATGAAATGGAGGTGATGAAGATAACGAACCACCCTACAACAACAGAAATTAACAATCACCATGGACAGAAGGAACTTGAAGGAGGTTACCTCTTTAAATGATCTAGACATCATCTCCCCAACTATAGGTGACAAGTTTAAGAACATCAAATTCTACATAGGACAGTCAAGGCAGGAATTAAAGTAAATTACAATTAAAATGGAAATCTACAGCAGTCATCACAAAGAACAAGACTCGGAGTATTAACACTAATAATACCAGATCAGTTTCTCTCCTATATGGTTCAGAGACTTAGCGTGATTTCAAAAACATCTCAAACACACTGCTGCAGGTCTTCATCAACAACTGACCTCGATCGGTAGTGAAAAGCAGATGGCTGGAGAGTACAAACCTGCAACAAGTCAATGAAAGTAACATTTTTGTATTATACATTCAGAAATGTGCTTTGTGTGAGTGATACCAGACATGTGCATTACACATTTCAAAAGAACCATTTCAAAATCAATTGAATGAGTTTTACTCAGTTCTAATTTAGACAAAGCAATAAGAAGATGTAATTTGTGTGAATCGTGTAATATGTATTTATGCAATACATTTCGAGCAATCTGATCACATGCGGACTCGTCATAATAATATATATAGAGAACTAATAAAGGGCTAAGAGGTGGGAAAATAAGTTTAGGTCAAGTTAAAAGGACATATTCAAGGTCAAAATAACAATGAAGGACACTGAAACAAATAAGAGAGGTAATGGTACATCCACCCTGGCTAGTATCAAAACAAAGTTTACCAAGGAAGTTGGTTTAGTGCAATGATGAATTGTTACTTTGAACGCACAAAGGTGGTTTAAACTTTCGAATTGCGAGAGCTTCCACAAACTTTAGGATACGCCCCAAACACGTTTTATAGATAGGTTTAAAAGATGTGTTAACGTCAGTTTTATGTCTTGTCTTCTGTGTAATATGTTTGTCAATAGAGGAGCTAGATCTCCTGTTCTCACCATTAATGGGTTCTGGGGATTGCATTTTCTTCTGAAGCCATTTAGAAATGTGCTCTGAATTCAGACCTTACTTGCAGAGATCGATGTGTCCTCTATATGTATTTGTGTCCACACGTACATTCAAAATGGTCAGTACAGTGGGATGTGACATCATCTTTCACATGTTCAAACGGCTTAGATGGATATATAGGTTTCAAATTCTCAATTATTATGATATTAACTGCATAAAACGTCTTTTAAATCACAACAGCGTTCAATCTTTGTCTAGTTGTCAAGCTGCTATGATCACTCACGCATACAGGGTAGCTTGATGTACACGTGCCCTTCTTAGTGGCGATTTGGAGAGTGGGTGTTTTGCTGTTCTGACCACTTTATATCTCCTAATGTACTTATCTGGATAATTGTTATCAACCAGAGTTTGTGTCAACTTTCTTTCTTCTTCATCAAGTGTTGATTAGGTCACGTACCTCATTAACACTTTGTTTCACATAAGCATTTCTAATTTTCATATCGTTTTGATAAGTCACTGCTGTTTGATTCCAGCTAAAAGGGTTGGTGTGTGTGTGTGTGTTGAAACTGATCTCAGTGAAGCCGTTATTTAAAACGCTTTTGAGAAGGAGTGGAAAACGGAAACACACTGAATGAATTTCATTGAGTTAGATAATTGGGACTGAAGAGGACAGAGTGGAATGAAGATGTCATGCTAATGCCCCATCTTCCACTCAGAACCAAAGAGAACAATAATGAAGACAATAACTTTCGACACTTGGTTAGACTGTTGGATAAATTAGTACAAGTCATCATTGGAAACTCCACACTGTCAGTGGCCACCACCTAAAGTTACACGTTACACTATTCGCTTCTAATTTCTCTCAGTCTCCAGGCTGGATTCAGGAGAAACAAGTCATGCATTGATCAAATCGCCACATTACGGATCATCATTGAACAAAGCCTGGAATGGCAGTCACCTCTCTATCTCAACTTCATCGACTTTGAAAAGGCCTTTCACAGCGTCAGTCGAGAGGTGACTTGGAAACTGCTACGCTATTATGGGGTGCCACCGACAATTATACATCTCATCCAACGGCTGTACGACAATGCTGCATGCCAAGTATTCCACAACGGGAAACTTACGGAACCCTTCGAAGTGAGGACAGGAGGAAGACAAGGCTGCCTACTATCGCCAATGATTTTCCTGATTGCAGTCGACTGGATAATGCGACAGACAGCGGGCAGTGAGGAAATAGGCATAAAATGGACTCACACAAAAAACTTGGAGGATCTGTACTTCGCCGATGATATATGTCTGATTTCACACAAACTGGAAGATATGCAAGCGAAAAGCAACAAGTTAGCAGAAGAAGCATCAAAGATAGGACTTCAGGTGAACATAGAGAAAACGGAGGTGATGAAGATTCCTGGCCAACAGCAACAAAAACAACTGACAACAATCAGCATAAATGGGAGGAACCTGAAAGAAACAACCTCTTTTTCCTTAACTGGAAAGCATCATTTCAACTACAGGCAGGCGGAACTGACGAGGATATCAAAGCAAGAATCGGAAAAGCAAGACAAGCTTCCATTTCTCTCAAGTCTGTGTGGAGGTCAACAACACTCAGCATCAAAAATAAGATCCGGATTTTCAACTCCAATGCGAATTCAGTCAGTGCTACTATACGGATCAGAGACTTGGCGCGTCATTAAAAGCATTTCAAACAAACTGCAGACCTTCATTAACAGTTGTCTTCACTGAATACTCAAGATCAGATGGCCAGAAAAGTTCAGCAACAGAGATCTCTGGCAATGAGCGAACCAACCAGGAACCGATTGTGAAACAAATAGGCAGGAAGAAATGGAGATGGATTGGCCATTCTCTGAGGAAACCATCAAGTGACATCACTAGACAAGCCATTGCTCGATTGGAACCCGAAAGGGAAGCGGCGAGTTGGTCGTCACTGCAAGGGTGATTTGGAGGAGGTCATGTGAAGAGGAGATAAAAACGTGTGGGCAGACTTGGAGTCAGGTGAAAACTCTGGCAGAGAACCGAACGCAATGGAGACGTGCAGCTGAAGCCCTATGTTCCTCTAGGAATTAAAGGATACATTAATAATAATAAGAAGAATGACTACTTCATTTTATTACAGAAGTCCACCTTACAAACTTACCAGACGTTGTATGAGTTGATTCCTGATAATATTGTTTCAACTCCACTAATGTCATCTTCGGCTTGAGTCACCTAATCAACCTCAACAATGGTCAGGCAAAATGTCATACAAATATGAACAAAAGTGTAAGAATCAACAGGGAAAATGTAAATGTCATAAGTGAATGACAGATCGTCTGTTCTACTAAATGTCATGCATAAATATTAAAGTAAATTCAAAATGCATCTTAAGCAGAACTTACCCAGTTTTCAAAGATTTAACCATTTCATGCACATAGTCCCACAACATTTTATTACCGATTGGAGAGACTGCGAATTCAGGAATGGCTGACCAGTATTGTCTGTCCTGTTTAATCCACTCAAAGTATCTGGGATGTGAACAAAAGGAGGAGACAGTGACATCATCTTCATGAGAATGTGACAGTTAATGTAAAGGAATTCATTTTGCACAAACCTGATACATGAATATCACATTTGCGTTATGTTGTCAACTGAAACTACGAGTTTCATAGTCGTTGTCGCACTTTAGAACAACAGAAGTTTGAGGAGGAAGGCGAAAAGTGGCAGAAAACAGGAAAAAACTATGTGAGGATACTGCTCCATCAAGTCAAGAGGTTCTATGCCGTCTAGCAGTAGTCTGGTTATTCCGTGTCTCCATATAGATTCTTTCTTATTAACCAAAGTTCATTGTGTATTTTGCATCCTATATTGAAAATATTATGCCTGAAGCCAAGTTATTCCCCCTGAAATTAGATTCTCTGTGACTTTAAACCTTAAATCTTCGGTTATTTTTATTATTGAAACCCTGAGTCCTAAACAATTCTGACAACTCACTCGGTGGCCATCATCATGATCGCCATAAATTTGTAGATTATTTGATTAGGTCAGGTACCCTATCAACTATTTTGTTTCACATAAACAGTTCATTGCAATAAAAGACTTAAGTGATAACAGTTTTGACAGCGAATTGGACACAATCAATCTCAACTTGATTATTCGACTAAATTGAAAGGCATTAGGTGAAATTATGATTGCCGATATATCGTCCAGTCTTTCTTCGTTTTCAATGAGCAAGCATCGGGTGAATTTACTGTTGTTATTATTATATCGACTTACAGTTTCATTGTCCATATATCACGGGAACAAGATAATCCCGTCAGGATATTTTCTTTTTCATCATCTTCGGTCTCATTAACATTGTACTGACTTCTGAGGAATTTCCACTCTGCTTGCCCACCAAATCTGATAGCTGTACAGTAGACTGTTGATCTCAAACCAGGCGGTATGCTATGGAATGTGTATTCAGAGTTAACAGGGGATAGAATAAGCAATATAATCAGATAAAAGAATAAAAATTTTAAATTCAGCAAATTAACTATCCCACCTGATGGTATGAATTGGATGTTAATTATAGTTTCACCTTTGTATAGAAATAATTGTTTGTTTTGAAAATCTCTCCTGAATGATCAATTTACGACATTTCTACTTATTTAGACATTCTAACCAACTCTGTGATTATCATCCCTTTTTCCTCCATCATTGTTTTGACGTTTTCATATTGTCTGATGACATAATCCCCATTATTTGCCTTTCTTCCTGTTGAATCTATAATTTTTATGCTTCTCTTTGTGGTTGTATTATGACATCTGTAATGTGTTATTTTCTAACAGCGACTTGGTTCGAGCGAGCGCCTTCGGAATTTGTTTGGTGTGTGTGATTCTTGCTAAAAGAATTTCTATCCCACCATGTTGGGAATATTCTTCTTGATTCCCAGATACTTTATGCAGCTGATTTCGACTAAATAATTCTGTTGTATGGTACTTCTTTCGTATCTGAGAACTGATTTCACCTGTATAGATGCCTAACGGGATTGTTGAGGTGAATTTGCATTTTGACAGGTTATGAATGTATTTAATTGTACCGTAGATTTTATCATAAATAACTGTCTCTTCACTACCGTCCAGACATTTTTGTGACTGTGAGTATGTAACATAAAGAACGTATGGCAGTGTGTTCAAATCACTGGGCTACCGAAATTGCTTCCAATCAAAATGCTTAATTTCAGCTGGATTTATCGTTGTTTTCATCGTCCAGATATATATATCGAATAACCTAAACATGAACTTGAGCGCTGACTGAACTTGCTTCCAAGTAAACGCAATGCAATTCATTAAGGAAATGAAGATCAACTTCAGATTATTACTTTACATGTAAATCCTCTTTCAACAAGAGAAGCATTTTGGAACTTAATACACTGAAAATTTTTGTACCAAATGTTCGCATATTGTGTGAATTAAAGGTTTGTTATTATTACTATTAAAATTATTAAGTTATGGTTAACTATACAGTAGAACACAAAGCATAGGCTTCCTGCTTTCAAACCACAACACGCCAGTTTTTGGTCGTTACTGCCTTTTCTCCAGTGTTCCTTCGGAGTTTACGTTGAATTTTGCCTGTAAACAGATTACCAAGTATTTTAAAGTATTTCACAACAATATCTACGCCATTCAACATTAGATTTGCTTGACAGAGAGCTTACTGCATGCTTGAATCTCGATTCCCCTTATAGAATTAGGCCATAACCAGTCCTAATGGATTATGAAGAGAAAATTTAGCACACTTCGGATGGTTATGTCTGTGAAGGATGTATATTTTGAAGGCTAGGTAGTGGTTTGTAGGGATTTGATTGGCTGGTTACAGGATTACATCATGAGTTGTCGTGAATTGGCAGAAGTCGGAATTCATCCACTGGTCATTGGATCGGGTTCAAGTGGATGAGTGCTCTTCGAGCTAGCTCGTCTTGCAACCAGAGAGACCTGGGTTTGAATCCCGGCACGTGCATATTGATGAAGAGTCCCAAACAAGGCTGACGAAACAGCTGGCTGTCCAGTACTCCCACCTGGTTTTCCAATGGTTCTCTAACCGATGTCAGTTCATGATGAAATCTTGTAACCAAATGAAGGCCAAATCAGCACATCTGTTATGAACAGGGTCATCCATCAGCCACTTCATCATCAATCAAGTTCGTCCAGATATTTCAATAATGTGTGAGTGACAAGTTGAGGTTTGTCAAAGAAAAAAGTTCGTGTGAAATCCTCTTGATATATTTCAACTTCATACTCCAACCATGTTTATTCTGCTGTGGCACACTGATTGCCCAAAATATGTTTACGAGTAATATATACGTACACAACGTGAATTGTATTCGTTAACACCATAATGTCCATCAGTCATGAAATTATTCACTGGTATTCGTTCATCTTTCTACCTAGTTATCAAATTCATATCGAATTAATGAGTTTCTTTACCATTTCACTTATCTCAAGGGATCTTAAAATGAGTGAGTGTTCAGATTCGTTGGTTGATCAACAAAACGTGCCTCAGAATGGGAGGCATAAATGGGAGATAGACATCTGCACCGTTGAAATATTTTGACATTTATTTAGAATAAATGATCCTCTTATTGAAATTATGTCAGCTATCCATCTTTTGTATTGGAAAGTGTCACTATATTCCCCACAAATAATGACTAAATACATGGAACAATCTAGACAGCCTGTCTTAACCAAGACATCTCGAAAATGTTAGTTACTGTTCTTCAGATCAGTTCCACATCGATTCAAACAAAATTTCTAGGCGACCACGTCATTATACATGAAAATAAAAATTCAGGTATCTTGAGTAACTCACGGATTTGTCTCAGGCTCCGACATCCATTTTCTGAATAATACTCGAGCATTGTGTAGACATAATTCATGCTCAACATGACAAGCAATTTGGCCCAAGGTTTCGCGTAACAAACTGAAGACCAACAACGAAACAAGACAAGAAATAAGACGCGAATCAACCATTTTGAAGAGTTCGAAGTCATTGATAACTGAATATAAATCACACAGATGGCCAAAAATAAGTGACTACAAATTTATCCCACATAACTTTCAGATACATGCAAAGAAAATCTGTATATGCTAAAACTTGCTAAATCGCTAAAATCGTCATAAGTAATCGAAAATTATCAACTGTTAAACATTTTACGCCTAATCACTTTTTTCTACTCCCATAGGTATAGTTCTACTGCTTATAACAGTGATCTTGACCAGCCCTTTACTTTAACTCTTTTCACTCCCATCAATTATGTTATGTGACTCTATTTAACAATTTAATTCCACTTTAGTCTCTGACTGATTTATGATTCTGTATTCAGCAATTTTCTTCAGAATCTCGGTGTTTATCTAGAAGCCTCAAAATTTGACTGATGCGTCTTTGGAAATTTATCTTTTGTTGCTCTAACAGTGTTTTAGGTATACTCGATTTTACAACTCGAGAATGATGTCACTGCAACGAGTAATTCGTCTCCGAAGGCCCCTTCTTTATGTCAAACTCTATCGATCAGCTGACAATATCAAGCTCAAACCTTAACGCATGAAGTACAGAACTGCCTGAGTAAGTGTATCCTTCTTTATATAAATCAATTGTATTTTTCAAGGTATAACTATTTAAGGGAGTGAAAGCTCAGTACAGAATCTTTTTGTATCAGAAATCTGACTATTAGCTTCCTAGAGGTGAACAAGATACTCCTCATGTTTGTAACGAAATTTCAGTATTTAGATGACATGCAGCAGAGTCAGCTTTCAACGGATGAATGTTGCATTCTGTAGAATTTTTTCTGTTTAGTCTAAGGAAGCAATAGAGAAGATTTGTAGCTCAGGTGGATTATGTTAATATGGTTGCCCTCCCTAAGATAGGTGACTTAACTGCGGATCTTAAGCGGAACAAGCTGTCTTGAAGAACAACGGTAGCTTCTTAATTAAATCACCCAGCTTAGAGAACACAACCTCATCCAAATGTATGGAAGCATTTGAAGATTAGAAGTGTTTGAAGATTTCTTACTTTTCATCAGTTTTCAAATTAGAGGGCCGATACCACTTTATTTTGCATAAGAATTATGCATAACTAGTGTGACGAATGAAGAAATAAGGAAACGACATAACTCACTGTTTCTCTTCATCGCGATCTTCTCTCACAGTTATCCAATCAATCTCTTCCACGGCTGAATTTACAAGGTGACGAACATATGCCTGGTAATCTCCATAGTTCTCATTCAAAAGAAGCATTCGGTGAAGATAGAGAAGAGCTCTTCCGGCAGTTGTCCAAGCCACATATTGCCTTTCTTGGCTCAAATATTTCGTCAAGTTCAGGAAAGTGGTGAATGATACGTTACCATAGCTGGAAGAAAGCAGAAAATATGAGAGATTTTAACTTGTACTCTGACTGGACACTGGATAGTAGTAACTAGGTGCCATGTGTCTAGTCCTTTTTTAGATGCATACCGAAATTTCGTTTGCTATTTGTTTTCAAACTGTCACTGATCAACACAAACTATGTCAGCCTTAAACTGATGGACTCCCGGCATTCAGAATGGTGGCACTCAGTATGCACTTCTCTTAAACTCCAGTGGAGATCTCACAGAAACAAAAATATCTGTATTTGTATATTTTATCTTCAATATGTACAACAACTTCGAAATCTAGTTCACCTTAACAATCCCACAGGCTGTTGATAGTTTTCGGAGCAATATGGTGTGTGTAAACATTCTGTGTTTCAGAAATGCCTTGTTTTCCTTGAAATATTGAGCGACTGATAACTGTTTAAATGTATCACTTTTTACTAATCACATTAAGAAGGTCAAAATAAGGAAGGTGTAATGTTGGAGGAAATTATTTACACTGATTTTGAACAAGAATACAGTCTCTCACTCACTGTCTGAGATATCATGTTGATGATGAGAGAAATATAAGCATGTTTGATGCAACTATGGGTGGATTTCCACACACTGTACACTCAGATACACTTTGCAGTTCCTATTGAAACAACATAGTTGAAGCAGGAACATCTAGGCTACTAATTCATCTCTTAATGAACTTCGTCGAGGCTACAATTTCTTCCATCGAGCATGAAGCCTTTGGGTGTAAATTTTGCAGAGATCATCTGCTGTGTAAACTCATTACTGTGCTATTAATAATGCTTTACCATTACACCAATAGACTTCAGAATTGAAATAAATAAATGCAAGACGAACTGTCTGAGGTCTATTGTGAATGCATCTGTCAACAGTTCAAACTATTTAAAATGCTAAATAGGCGCTTTTCTTGACCTCTGTGAAATCATGAAACAAATCGGGACAAATGAGGAAGATATTTGATGTTTCCCATGAGCCAGTATAACAATATGAAGCCCTCTTATGACAACAACTCGCCTACCAGATAGTAGGATAGTGCAGAGAACGAATTCGAGGTGTATAGTTAACCTAACTACTGGCCATCAATCAGTCATTCCTTAGGTATATTCTATTCTATGACATTTGTTTAGTTAGTGATCACTTACTTCGCGAGATGGAATAAATCACCGATGATTTGTGGGCGTGCAGAATCTGGAATATTCTGAAAATAGAAAATAGACCACATGAATTAACAGAAATTTTGAATGATGTTTGAATGTCATATTTGTGAAGATTCAAATTATTTCAAAGTTGATGTTTTTTTCACGAGGTAACACACGCTAACTAGAGGAACACTGAAAACCAGGTAATTACGAAAGGGGTTACTCCATACTTGAATGGAATTCTTCAAGAATTCTCATCCACTGCCTGACCGCGAATCGAACACACGACAAGGACGTAATTAACTCAGCTTGTTTCTATATTTTGAAATTAGACGAACATCACTTGGAAAACAAAGTGTTTTAGTAAATATAAGGCTTGTGCAATACGAACTACCATTTTCTAAGTATATCTGATAAACAGATTTCGGTATTCCGTGAAATTTTAACTGTTTCATTTTACAGCTGCACAGATTTACTCCATTGGGGAATTGTGCATCACACTGTGTAATTATTCTTTTCAAGAAACATTCTTAGAAGTAAAATCAATTGGTCAACATTTTCAACATTTAACATTCTCGTGCGTCATGCCCCATAATCATGAACACGTGTTAAATCATGCAGGAATCTTTTCTTTTTTTTACTAATTTATGAGTGGTGGTTGAATTAGAGACTCTGGAAGAGGACTGATTTCTGTGGGGAACAAATCTTTGAATTTTTGATAGTGCTGAAAGGATCGGCGAAATTAGATAAATATTGTGTTCAAGAAGGAAGGTGGTTGTGTCGGCGTCAATCCGTAGACATTTACATATTCTTCCTTAAATTAACACGTATGCATTTCTTTACAAGGTAGTGATAAAATTACAAGATATCGTGAATATTCAACACGTTACCTCGTACATATCTCAGTCGGATACCCACCTTCTCTCAATATAGTCCATTTCCTGTCCTTTCCTTATTCCTCAATGTTAACATGACAAATATTTCCTCAAGTAATATAATTCATAAAGATTACACTGATAGCATGTTGTCAGCCATTTGTCTTCACTTTAATGTAGGTCACTGAACAGATTTGTATCTGATCAGAATTTTTAAGTGATTATAAATGTACGGTTCAATAAAAGGTGACTGTTACTCAAACCTTTTCTGTTATGGTCACTGTTATTATGAAATAAGATTTTTAAATCTGTCATCCTTTCTCAGTGAATGAAACAACTTACCCTTAAGTTCTTGAGTAATTCATCTGTCAGTAATTCCCAGTTATTGTCAACGTAGTGAACTCTATAATATCCAATCTGTCCAATATTTATTATGTACCAGTCAGTTGGTATAACGTCGAGCTTCATCTTCAGAGTAGCTTTGAGATGAGAAAAGATAATACGACATTATGTACTACCTATACAATTGACAATACACATTAGTGACTAAGTGAAGAGAATTTACGCTTAATGAGTAATATTTCTATCTAGTAGGTAGTGTACTCTATGCCACTCAGTTAAGAACATATCGAAATTGAGATGCATCCAAAAATGTAATGTTGAAGATTGGGTTCGAATGAGTCACGAAAGTGTTCAAACTGTTATTGTGGCTTACAAATATTTAAATTCCAATTTAGATCACTTTTATGACATGGACAAAGTCTTCGTCGTTCTGGGGATAGTTAATTGTAATTCTGTTTCACTAGGTATTAGGTTCCATATTATTGAACAACTGATGAGTTAAAATCACTACGTAGAGTAATTCATCGATAGGAATATGAACCTAAAGCCAAGGAGATCCAAAGTACCAATAGTTTCGAAAAAAGCCTTGTTTTTTCAGCCTCACTACCTCAATGATAACATCAGTGAAATGATAATCCGACTCTTAGGGAATGAGGTGAAAAAAGCATTCAATGCCACTGAAGTACATTGTCTCCTCAAAACCACCGCTTATTTTACATCCGAGAGTTAAAGGTAAACTGGCTAATTTCGCCTCTTCTATGTGTATCTATCATGTTGACTACTCCTGTGGAGCCACTGCCATAGGGCGTGTCACAATTAGGCGTGTTTATCGTCGGATTCCCGAATACCATTCAGCGTGGTTAAGCAAGAACAAACAAGGTTCATTCAAACCTCTGCTATATCTCATCTCGTGGATAGAGATCAGAAATTGATGCTAATGATGCTTACAAAGTTGTCTCCTGTATTTTGACTAATCTTAATTTTACCTTAAGAATTCTTCTGTTACATTCTGTTGAAGCTGAAGGAATCTACACTAAGTACGACTTGCGTATCTGAAAGAAGTTGGTACCGACGCTTCCCCTAACTTGGTCATCTATGTTTTAACCATCTTTAATTTATTGTAGGTCAGTTTATAAGTTTTAATATGATATTCCATTTAGTATTACATTTTCAATGCTTATTATAAATTACTCATCTCCCTTGAACTGCAATTCCATTGATCTTAACAAATCGATATTATTTAGAAAGGCATCAATATTGTCGGTGACGATTATCCTAGAATATATATATATATATATATATATAAAGAGAGAGGGAGAAAGAGGGAACGGGAATTTATCGAAAGGGAAATTCTTCGCTTGAACTTTCCTCTGTCTTCTAAATACCTCTATGGAAATTCTGGCTTTATTCAAATTATATGAAGAAATTACACCAGTATCATATCTTCAACTATATGAGTCACGAACGAAGATAGAAAATTCAGGATCAGAAAAGCATGACAAATGTTCATTAATCTAGAATGAGTATGTAAATGAACACACACACAATTAGTACAAGATACAACATGTGAATTTTGAACGCTGATATCAAGTCAGTGCTTGTACATGATTCGATGACTGGCGTGTCACGAAAGGTGTTTCCAACTGGCTGAAAACTTTCAACAACACTTGCTTTCACTCGACAATGAAGATCAGATGGCTGGTCAGAAAGGATAAGACACAGTGACTCTTTGAGGGTGGCGAACCAGACAAGAACTTGCTGCCGAACAAATATTCAGAGGGATTTCTAAGTGGATTGAAAATACACTGAAGAAAGATTCATAGACGTCACATACCAGGCCCTGGAGTGGAAGTCGAATACAAAGTAACGAATGGGTGGGTTGGTATACAGGTGAGTGATTGTTCTACTGATATAACGATAAAACTTGGGCACTGTGGTAGAGTATAACTCCTTTATGAATAAAATTTTATTTTGATAAAATTAATCAGTGTTATACTGTAATATTTACTGATGACGACGTTTAGAGTACAAATTATTGCTGCTCATAATCATATCAAGGCACTACGCACCCAACTTTATTGCTTCATTAATGAAGCAAACACTGTTTGATTTCATCAAAATAAAATTCTGTCTATATTGGTGTGATTGTTTTATTGAACTTGTAACCATTACATGTATCCACATAGCATACAGTACTACTTACCATTGTTCATCCATATGATTTCATTCGCTGACCCATCCTTTGTCGTGTAGGTTATAGGGATTTTCCAAGTGAAACTAAATAATTAAGTTTCAAATAAAGGACATTAAATAATATTTCTGTTGTTCTGCAAAGTTAGAATGTGAAAATGACCGGTAAATTAATATTCAATAATTTGGCTTTAAAAGAAGTTTGAATGGCGAATCTTTTTGTCCAAACTGACAGTATCCGACATGTATATCTTCTTTCTCCATTCATTATATCTGAGTGTGCTTATCGTGAGGAAATGCTCTCCTTTTACATAATTATGCAACACGGACATGACAAAATGTCTACAAGTGTAAACGTTTGACTGCAGGGTGGTAGGAGTATTTTTCACTCTTCTAAATAATCCCTCATCAAAGTGTAAAGGTTATTCGCTATTGTAAACTGTTTCTTGAAGATGACGGAACCCTCTGTACCTTAGTAAAGTTTAAGATTTCCCACTTACTGCGAATTAACCAAACTTCGTTTTCACATGTCATTTAAGGGAGATTTATAAACACTGACAGCTTTGAAGTCATTCAAACTAGTGAATGAAGGAATATTTTGTTCTTAAGGAGCAAATTACTCAAGAATTCAAAATCTTACATCCCCTTACTAACTCATGAATCCTGGAAAGAGACTTCCTATATCCACCTTATTAGTGACCACAGAGCGAGATAAAATGTTACATAAATTGCAACAAGACACCATCATCTATTTTAAGAGATAGAAGAAATTGATGAGAAATACTCCACTCACTTGTGTCGTGATGGCAAAAGCGTATCATTTACAGGTTCAAAGAAGTGAAGCTGTTTGAAATGGAAGGTGTTGGAATCACTTCGGTTAACAATCAAAATTGGATAATTCATTTGTCTTGTCCAAGTATCCATGATCGATTTGATGTCGATGACTTTATTGGCACTTTTCGCCGCCTAAAATTTTAAAACTTGATCTCATTAGATTTGAACTGTGAACGTAAATGTATTCAAAAGCACCTGAAGCATCATAACATCTAAGAAAATGTTTACTTTCAGTGTCTCCACTGAAATTTCAACTTGTTTGTTATATGAGTGAATTCCAAACAGTTCCTAGGGTAGCTTACCTCTTCCTGATATTAAAGTAGTATAACACCGATAAATATAAATAATCTTCGGATATGCATATACCAGCCTACACTTCAAATCTTGATTTAATTGCGATAGGACAAAAATGCGAATAACTTTAAATTTAGTGAAATGAAACACCTTTTGGAACTGGTGTAAATCACTACAGTAACATCTCACACATTCCTGGCATATTAATTCAATTATTCATGAACTGTAATGCATGACTATGTTACCACAATCTAGTTTTACTCTGAAAATGAGAGCGAATATGATATCTAAACGTAATCCACTAGTTTCCATTCTGGTGACGGGTGACAGACTACCTTTTTGAAGAGACTTTCACTAGCAAAAAATACATCACGAACCATTAATTTCTCAAATATAAATATGGTCCACATCAGTTTGATGGTGACTGGCATAGAAATTCATAGGACGCATTTCGTTCTATTTGGGACACTTCAGCTGAATGTAGACGGTGCGCGTACATCGAAATGATGGGCAACAAATAGAATGAAATGCTCATCCTCGACTCCACTGGTAGGCTGCACTAATTAAGGCATGATCGAGTAAATCTCATGTGTCTATATTATCAGATTTATTGATAAATAGTTCATCCCTAATCTAGATAATGAAAGAGATCTCTCTCTTATGATGTAAAAGTTCGTTACAGATATTCTTTTCAGTAGATTCTCATGTATGTGGATGCAGTAATCTTAAGTGAATTCCATTAAATTGTATCGTGATATTTCCACCGTAATATTTATATGACAGAGAGCTGTTCCAGCCTGTTCTGGGTACTGCAAAGTTTAACTATGCCCACAAAAGCTGTAAGAATCTGGTACTATGATGAAGATCACTTACAACGAACGAATCCACAAAATTATGAAAACAGTGACTTCTATCGTCCTTAGTAACTTTTCATAAGTTTCCGTGTATGAGTTACTTTCGCCTATATACCTCGTCGTTTTATGAAAAACTTCCACGGGAAAAGGCTGGATTCAGGAGGAACAAGTCATGCATCGATCAAATCACCACACTACGATTATCATTGAAAAAAGCTTGGAATGACAGTCAGCTCTCTATCTCAACTCCATCGAATTTGAAAAGGCCTTCAGCAGACAGCGTCGATCAAGAGGTGATTTAGAAACAAATTCGTTACTGTGTAGTGCCGCCAACAATTATACACTTCATCCAACATTTGTACGACAATGCTGCATTCCAAGTAATCCACAACGGGAAATTCACGGAATCCTTCGAAGTGAAGACGGGAGTAAGACAAGGCTGGCTAGCTGACTTCTAACAATATGACAGACACACAGAGGGAAACGAGGAGGCAGACATAAAATGGACCAACACAAAATCTTGGAGGATCTGGACTTCGACGATGATATTTGTCTGATTTCCCACAAACTGGAAAATATGCAAGTAAAAGGCAACAAGTTGACAGAAGAGGCATCAAAGATAGGAGGGACTTCAGGTAAACATAGAGAAAACAGAGGTGACGATGAAGATTCCTGGCCAACTGCAACAGCAACAACAACAACAGACAACAATCAGCCAGAATAAATGGGAGAAATCTGAAAGAATCAACCTCCTTTACCTACCTACCTACCTGAGACTGGAATAATGAAAATATCAAAGCGAGAATCCGGAAAGCAAGGAAAGCTTTCATTTCTCTCAAGTCTTTGTGGAGGTCAATAGCACTCAGCGTGAAAAATTAGATCCGGATTTTCAACTTCAATGTGAATTCAATGCTACCATATGGATCAGAGACTTGGCACCATGCCGCATCACGAAGGACACTTCAAACAAACTACACACCTTCATCAACAGCTGTCTTCGCTCAACACTACTCAATATCACATGGCCGGCCAGAAAAGATCAACAACAGGGAGGGATTTCTGACAATGAGCGAACCTACCAAGGCGGAACCACTGTGCAACAAATAAGCAGGAAGAACTGAAGGTGGATTGGCCATACTCTAAGAAAATCAACCATCAAGTGACATCACACAACAGGTCATCGCTCTGGTTGAAACCAAATGGGAAGCGGCGAGTCGGTCATCGGCGACATGGTGGCATAAAGGAGGAGGTCGTGCGAAGAGGAGATGAAAGCATGTGGGCAGACGTGGAGTCAGGAGAAAACGTTGGCAGAGAACCGAACGCAATGAAGACATGCGACCGAAGCCCTATAATTATTATGACTGAAGAAAATCATCATGACCTGTTAACAACCTGAAGGTCTGCTGTATCCTCAGAAATACAAAACACCTACAAGTTCTCTTTTATCAAAACTCAGAGAAGACGATGGAGAATATGATAAAAATGCATTTCTCATCAAAATATATGAGAAAATTTACTGTTAGTTGTTATTTATTTGAAAGCAGAGACTTACACGATCCAACGCCTTCCATAGATCTTCTTCGTCCGTATTTTTATATCTGTTTTCTTGCAAGTAGATCTTGTGGAAATACAGAAAAACAAAATTGTGAATATTAAGCGATCTGGATTGCATCATGTGAATGCAGTTTTCTTAATGCTGCTTTTGACATCTGAGTTCCACTTAGGCTCATTTATAATAGATGCCATTAAAGGCACCTGTGAAAAAATTGCTACTCACAACTAGTCACTACTAACAATTCCATATTATCATATACTCATTCAACAGTTCTCATACTTTTAGAGTTCTATATGTGCCACTTTCATATATCTCTCCCTGAAAAACCACATTCTTTTCAACTCAACTCAATTTAAATGAAGCACCTGTTATGCAATGCTTGTCAGTTAAATGTTTATGAAAAACCGCCGTCATAGAATTAATTAAAACAAGACAAGTGGTTGATTGAAATCTGTAGGTCTGCCTAACAGCTTTTACCTCCATGAATCAACCCCTTTAAATCGGGAATAAAATTTAAGTTATCTGCAGTTGAATGGGTGAAGGGAACTGTCCACTTTGTAAAGCACACTAGCAGATATCTGATACTTTTGAAAAATAAGACGCCTAGCTGCTTTGTTTACAAAATATCACTGAAGATAGAAAATCATACGTAGAGGGATGATTTTATATGAAAATGCAGGAAAACGAGTAGGACCGCCGAAATCGATAAAGCTGACGAAGTTGTCGAGTGATGCTTTCGTTCATTACAATATATTAGTGCAAAACAATATGCAGAATAAACGATACGCTTTGGCCAAATATAAACCACCTCCCATTTACATCCAGTTCTCAATTAAATAAGACTAGTGTTCGTTGCTGCTACACTACAGAGGAAATAGATGCTTTTCTGAAGGGAATCCAAGTACAACTCACCTTCATGCCATTTAAGAAGACATCATATCCAAGAAATGACTCCATCATCCGGATAATCGAAGCAGCCTGTAAATTGTTAAAGCAATAAGACTGTAATTCATGAGATATTGTGCACATAAACAGTATGTCTAAAGCCTTGCTCGTTTATTTTAACACCATAGAATACACCAGTTCAAAACCTTACACCATTATCTGAACTAATTGTTGTGAGAAGAAATATTAAGTAATTAGATATCTAGTATTCAAACACTCTGATTTTATTTTTTATTTATATCGCAGCATCTTTAGTGCAAAAGCACCTGAGAAGCCGTTTGTAATACGCCACTGTGATGAAATAAACAATCCTACAAGCATATAGTCAGTTCAAGTTTACGTTAATGAAAATTAAGTGTTCCGGAAATTTCACATATTTCACATTTTGTAAGCAATTTAAATCAGATACTCTTTCAATTCAAACAATAAAGCAAACTCAATCTTGTTGAGTTGATCAATTTAACCGATGTTGTCTCCTACCTTTCAGTCTTCTGGTCACCAGATATCAACTTAACAAACTCTTGTATTCCTGTCGACAACCACACCATGAAACAACACTGATTCGTATAGATTGCTACCATCAGCATGCATAAAATGCCACTCACACACTGCATTGAAACACTTCCAGGCAAATGACTTCTCCTGCATACATCTTAGATAATGTGTCATTCAGCTTCCATCAATTCGCTTACCCCTCATGTTTTCTCCTCATATATGAGGTGTATTCCCGTAGAAACTGTACTGCCTGAATATCATTGCAATCCATTTTTGAAGCTATTTCTAATTACAATATTTATAAGTAAACGGAACACATTCTTCCCTTTGTCGAGATGCTAATTCTGCAGCCCCTGTGATATCACTTCGATTGTGTCTATGACTCGAAAATGGTAATTTCTTATCGAATGAAAATTCCCACCGAAATACATCCAGTCTTAAGTCTGTTAACTAGATCCAAGACAACTAAATCAGGACTAAATGTTTAAGAGCAGAGTGAGATTGAAAATTATTAAAATTCCACCTCCATTTTGAGCCTTTGAATTTTTGGCGCTTTATATGCAAGTGGTCATTGTTTCTTTGACTTCACTGGTTTTATAGCTAACCCCCAAATCAATAATGACATTGTTAGCACTATTATGAATCTCTCTTCTGGTAGAAACAGTTGAAAGTTGAGAGAATTGCTGACCATTTAAAACCATGTGATGATGGCTGTTTCTCCGATTACATGTTATCCTCTGAATAACCGACGTTCAACTGGTCACAAAACATCAGATATAAACATCTACAACTTACTCAGACTGTACAATTACACTTTAACTCTATCTGTTTTTCAAAAAAGGGCTCGTATATAAAAAGACGGCACCATAAGTACTGTCAAACTAACCTTACTGTATGTTATCGGATCAAAAATGTCCTCGATCTCGCCTGGATATTCAGCTGAATTAATAACAGGATGAGATTCTATGGAGACATCTGAGATCATCGCTCCTTGCATATCATTAATAATGAAATGTCTATCCTGTTTGTTATGAAAGAAATTGTAATAATTGTAGTTAGTGGAAATAACAGATGACAATTCCGACTTAATTGACAAAACAAATAACTAAATTCAATTTCATGTTAATTTTCATTCCTCATTGATTGACTGTGTTGGACAGTGAAGCTTGACATGTTCGCCACTAATACAGACACTTTGACAGTGTCCAACGTGATGGGATTTTAGTTGACTAAAGGTGGAATCGAGGATGTACATTTCATCATGTTTGAGATTCTTCAGTCGGATGCACACCATTACTCACTTGGAATGCAAGTAGGTTCAACGGATGAGTCCAAAACAGGACGAAATGCCTATCCTGGATCCGTCAACTTTTGCATGGAAGAACTTAGTCGAAATAAACGATTCATACAAACACTCGTCGGTTACTCTATCAAAAATTACTCCATGCAGTCAACAAGTAAGTCTATCTCTATTCACTGATACTTAAAACCAAGTTTATCACAAGCAGACTGATTTTCCTGCATTTCTCGATTGTTTATCGTGGTATAAAGTTAGTCTAGCCTCTCCATTTAGGGCTAGCAGGATCTATAAACGGCAGTGTGCTAAAATCCCTTGGCTATTTGAGTTGTCATTCAACATAATGTATCCTGTTTTCTCTAATTTTTATCTTTCTAATCACTCAGTTATGCTTTTGAGTCGGAAAATGCACCCACCCACAGTTATGGATGGTTTTCAAAATACCGGTGCGCATTTCTCGGAGATGAATGAAAGATTTATCACAGGGATTAGGGTTTGCTTCAAATCGAACAGCATTGTAGTACATGATACACTGACGGTTGATATTTTACTCGAAGAGCGAAAACCTGCACTGGGAATTCTGTACATTGTGTAGACATTAAATCCAGAGTAAATCTATTATTAGTTATACTGTTATTATAATTATATGAGAATATCTCAGTAAATCACTTGCAAAAATGCAAATAATATATTAAGAAGTAATTAGGACAAAGCATTGACCTACCACTTTCCAATGTGGTTGAATAAAGTCTGTTCCAATGTATTCAAAAAAGTTTGCAAAACCTTCCTTTAACCACAGGTTGTTCCACCATTTCATCGTTACTAAATTGCCAAGCCACTGAAATTCAGACAGAGAAAGCATAGTGCTGTTGTTTATTACTCAACTGAAAGAAGGTCATAGTCACTTTTCTGCAATGTGTATATTACTAATTAATTTAAATGAGAATATTTGCATCTGTCAGAACTGAATTATCGAGTATTCAGTGAAATTATCAGTGAAGAATAACATTCAGAAATCGTAGAAGTCGTATTTAAAGACATTATAAATTCTCACACTGCTAATCAGGTAATAATCAAAGCTCTAACTGCAATCGGTTACTTTAAAATTTGTCCAGCTTAATAGTAACGACCACATGATGGCTATTTCTTCTTTTATTCACTATATATTCACTATTCCCTTAGGTTCCAATTGGAATTTAGGGCTTCAGCAGCACGTCTCTATTTCGTCGTGTTCTTTATAGTCCCCTTCAGCTATCTCTACGACTCTCCATAAGCTTTCATCTCCAGCGCAGAGGATCTCATCAATGTCACCCTACGACCCATACCCAACTCGTCATTTTCACTATTCGAGTTCTTCTTCAGCGATGGCCTGTTAGGTACGTGATGTCACCCAGGCATCTCTTCGTCGTGTGTCCAATGCATCTGCATTCTCGTCGGTCTTCAAGATATTTGCTGGGCAATAGGGTCTTCAGCAATTCGTTTGCAGAGTTCCCCATTGCCTCCTTATCCTTTTCAGTCAGCTGTTTGATCTTTAGTATCGAGCCGGCTAAGGCAGCAGTTGATGAAAGTTTGCAGCTCACTAGAAATGCTTTTGGTAACTCTCAAAGTCTCAGAAGTATGTCGAAGAATTTACTTGAAATTGGTATTAAAAATCCAAATGTTTTTGTTTATGCTGATCGCAGTAGATTTCCAGACTGAATTCAGACTGTTCAGTGTCTGTCTTAGTTTCAAAAAGCTGGAGACAGGTGACCCAGTAGAAATGAATAATATGTCAAGATTAACTCGACCTTGTTAGCGAAATTCAATGATTTATGAGAATGAGTTTTTACTGCTTAAATGAATCAGTAGTATAGAATTGTATGTAGCACTTCTATTCGTTAGTCTGCTTCCGTTTATGACGTTAGGCAGGACACATGGTGATCTGCCTATTCCCACTTTAAGTAAATCACTAGGAAAAGTTTACGGGGTTCATTATACTCTGCGAATACTAGCTTTATTCCTTCTCTTACTCTACGACTCAGTTTGTTAAGCATCAAGCGACTTATATCTGAGTTATAATACCCTAAGTGCGTCGGTAGCACAGCGGTTAGGACTCTCGCCGACTATGCATAAGGTCCGGGGTTCGATTCCCGACCGACAAACACCTGATATCATTCGTTGGCCTGCAGAATTCAGGCTACCGATATCACATGCTGAAAATTCTATAGTTGTACCAAAATACTGTGTGGAATCAAGCTATAATCAAAAATAAAAATAAGAAGTACGATTACTGCAGCGATATACGTGGGTACCATTTTTTCTTTAGAAATGGAAAGATTATTTCAGGCCTTTCTGTTCAAATATAATCGTTGTAATTCCAGCGAAGCTTGAAACCAACATTACTAGTGTAGACCACAGTAATATGTGTTAGAAAAAGATATATACACAGTAGAATGCAGTTCAGCCAAAAACTCAAATTGTCATTACCTGATGAGATATTTCATGGGCAATAGTAACTGTCACCAGTAATTTCGATGCAGCTGCACCAGTACTCGGATTCCATAACAGTCCATTTTCTCGACATATTATTAGACCCCAGTTTTCCATTGCATCAGAGTAAAAGTTAGGAAGTGCAACCATATCTAAAGACAAATAAAAACAAAAAACAATTTTGAGTAAAACCATGATATCTCTGGACATAACATCTTTATTCACAAATGTACCTCTAATGGAAACAGTTAACTACATATGTGAACAAGTGGGTAACCAGTCGGTAAATATTGGCATCCGTACTGAAATCCTAAAAGAATTGTTCTTAAGATGTACCATGAATGTAAGCTTCAAATTTGACGGCATGCTTACAGGAAAGTGGACGGGGTGGCGATGGTTCCCCCACTGGGTCCCATTCTGGCTGATGTTTTCTAAGTAAGCTTGAAAAATGGACCTTTGAACAACCTTATCAGTAAGCACTCATTTTACTGCCAATATATGGATGATACCTTTATTCTTTGTGATTATGGTTCTGATAGGAGTACAATAATTACTGAATTCAATGAAGTACATTCGGCTATGAAATTCACATGCGAAGAGGAATCCCAAGACAGAATTGCCTTCCTAGATGTCCTCCTTACAAGAAAATCAGATGGTAGCATAAAAAGAAATTTGTATAGAAACAGTACTTGGACAGGAAAATATACGCACTTTCACAGCTTCGTTCCTCTCAAGTACAAAAGAAATTTAGCGAAGACCCTCAGCCACAGAGTTAGAGCTATGTGCTCAGGAGAAGTAATTGAAGATGAATTAAGCGTTGTATATGATACTTTGATCGAAGATAGCTATCCCGAAAAAGTTATCAAGAAACACATGACAAAGAAAGCGGAAAAGGACTACTCACTATCTGTAAACAAGAAGCCACTTTATATACGACTACAATTCAAGGGCGATATACCAAATGAGATAATTACGAGGAAATTAAGGAAATCAGTTCAAAGAACTTTTAATGCTGGCGAACAACACGTATAATTCTCTACACGACCGATGGTGCTACCTCGACTGAAAGATGAAGTACCTAGACTAGCCGCTTCAAATTGTATCTACCAATTCAGTTGCGCTTGTGGTGGAGCGAGTTATATTGGCCACTGCTCTAGGAAGTTGATTTTTCGTGCTCACTCGAGAACATCTCCCACTATGGCTAAGTGAAGGTGTAGTGAAAACCACTAACAGTTCGATATTGGACCATGTGGTGCAAACCGGCCACAAAGCCGGCCAGCATTGAAGAATCCTTCTCTATAATTACCGGGTGCCTAACAAATTGCCGAAATCATCGAAGCACCGCATGCTCCAAACAGCAGAGGCTATTGCAATTCGCCTCAAGCAACCAGTGCTCTGTGTTCAAAAGAAGCAAGTCCAGCCCCTACTACTACACCGGCCAGCCTTCAGTAGAGACTATAAATTCATGAATTTGTAATATTACCTTTCCTAACTTTTCTGACATTCAGCTTATTTTATGTTGATGCTGTTCAGCTGTAATCTATCAATATTATTGATTTGATGTTATTTAAACAGCATTAATGTTCTTCATAACACTAATTTATTCATTCACTATAATGTGTATATATAATTGTAGAGCCTGATGATGAAGTTATTGAAAAGAGTACTCTTTGTTCAATATCTATTCTTCTGAAAAATTTTGAGTAACTTGTTCAGTCCAAAATCTTTATTTCATTACCCTGAAGCTAATTTTAGGGAACCACGCAGCCTAATTATTTTTCCACAAAATGTGTCCAATTCTCGCAGAGTCATTATAACCCATTTAAGAGAAGATTCAGTTCACTTTGTGCTTTTGTTAATATTTCTAAAAGAGGAGTCGTATAAAAAGAAAGCTTAGTAATTATTGCGATCATAGCTGTTGCGAATTACCAGGAGAAATTAATGCTCCAAGTCTAACTGACTCATTGTACAACTACTTGAAAGAATCCTAACACATTTGGAAAATCGAAACATCATTTTTCTGAAAGTTCTTTTGTAGCAGAATTCAGCTGTTTAGCGGAATTACTCGGATTTTTACTCAACAATTAAGATGAATGGTGAAAAAATATATAAAATGAGGTGAATTCTATCAATATAAGCTCTGTCTAACTAATATTAGGGATACATGCTGTCTGACTGAACGTGAACTATTGTTCTGTTCAATCAATCAACTTAAAACAAGTCAGCTCCCTACAAACTAACTCTTGAAAACTAAAGTGAGGCTCGCTGGTGAATAACTACAGGATGAAGTTGACTGGAGTTGTAGTGGTGAGAAGTCATCAGCATTGGGGTGCATTCGGTTGAGAGTAAAGACAAATACCCACTAATTACACTGGCTGGTCGTTTCACTAAAATCACGAATTGATAGAAGTTAAACTTCATGGGCTATTGAGTCAGGTCGCAGTGACTGAAGTGATCTGTGACCTCTCTGGACTTGTAATCAGAAGGTCCTTGCTCCGAACTCTAGTGAGTGCGTATCGTTGTACTTTTGACAAATAACTAACTTCATTAATTTATATGCTTGTACACGAACTGGTCTTCAGTTGATAACTAACATGGCTGTCTATTCCCAATCGTCAGTTAAGGCTGCAATGTTTTCGATAAGTTCTCTAACATATTTTGTTTACCTATCACAATTTCGGTTACATTTGATATTAGATGTTAGTAAAGGTGATTCAAGACTGACGGTATAAGACTGGTTTCTATATTGTATCATTTATTGTTCCCTTGTGTTCCTAGGGGAACATATGGCTTCAAAGATACATTTCCACTTTTTCTGTTACCTGCCGTCCTCTTCAGCTGGGTCCACGATTGACCAAACTCTCTTATCTCTTCCTCACACGATCTCCTGCGTATCACCCTTTCACTCACGACCAACACGTCGCTTCCTATTTGGATTCCAGTAGAGGGCCTGCATTGCGCGTTATGTCCTTCGACGGCCTCCCCAATTTTTGCCCGATACACCTCTACTTTCTCCTACATATTTGTTGAGCGATCGGCTTTCGCCTGTTGGTTTTTTCCCAGCCAGAGTATCTTGTTGCTTATTCTTTCTGGCCATTTGATCTTCAGTATGGCGCCAGCTAGAGAAGGTAGCAGCTGTTGATGAAAGTCTGCAGCCTGTCGGAAATCCTTTTAGTGACACGCTGGCCAAGTTTCCGGTCCGTATAGAAGAACCGACTTCACATTGTTGTTGAAAATGCTAATCTTGTTGCTTATACTGACTGCGGAAGACTTCCAAACTGGTTTCAGGTTTACAAAGGCGTATCTTGCCTTTCCGATCCTGACTGGCTTTGACATCTTCGTCCATTCCATTTGCCTGTAGTTGAAACGATGCTAGCTGCCTAGATAAGTGAAGAAGGCGACCTCTGTTAAATCTCTCCCGTTGATGGTGATTGGTGCTGGTTGTTGTTGTTGCGGTTCGTTAGTTATCCTCATCACCTCCGTATTCTCTGTGCTCACCTGCAGTCCTGTTTCCGCTGTCTGCCTCTTCAGCCATTTTGTTGGTTTTCGCTTGCAAGTCTTCTAGTTTGTGTGAAGTTAGACATATATCATCCACACTCGAAATCCAGATCTTCTAGAGTCTTCTTATCTGTGGTCCAGCGTACTCCTGACTTCCCGCCCCAAAAAGTCTGGCGCAAAATCCAGTCGAGATTATAATCCATAATTCAGACAGGTTCCTAAGCCACTCAAATTCATTAAAATAAATGTGTTCAAGTTCTTACTCGCTGATAATCATTTGTGTTTGAATGGCTTTGCAATATGTCGTATACTATCAACTATCTTTTATCAGAAAAATCATAAATCACACTTTGTAGTCGTTGGCGATTATATGTAAGAAATATGTGTAACCTACAGAACAATGTCACTGTAATTTAAACTATCTCAGATTAGTGACCACTTAATGATACTTATTATTAGTCTAAATAGGCTTTGGCTGATACTGTGTAAGACTGAATGATGTACATGAATTAGAATAAGGCATTAAGAAGACAAATTTCGCGAGATGATATCATTTCGTAGTTTCTTTACAACCACTTTACAACTAACATGGTTAACAATAATAAAATCAAATAAGACGCATGACAATTACTCAGTTAAGTAAAAACAAAAGTACATACTAATGACCAATCATATTTTGATAGGTCAAGTAGTCCTGCGTCATCCATTGCAAAACACTTATTAATGTCAGGTCACAAAGTCAATATTAATGACTGTTTTACAATTATTTCACATAACTCTAATTCAAGGTTATTGAAGGTGATGGAAGCACTTTGAATTAATCACATACAGCGTAAACTGTGTGAACAAAAATCAATAGACTTCAACCTTCTCGCCTACCCTGGACTACTTGACCTATCTAAATATGATTGGTCATTAGTATGTACTTTTGTTTTTGTTTTTATTTAACTGAGTAATTGTCATGATCTTTATTTTATTATTGTTAACCATGTTAGTTGTAAAGCGGTTATAAAGAAACTACGAAATGATATCATCTCGCGAAATGTGTCTTCTTAGTACATGAATTAGTTTGCATTTTATAGCCAATGGAATAAATCCTTTTATCAACCCTGCAATAATTCCTTCTAGTACCAACCAATCTGTTCTCGTTAAAGTATATGATGGAGAAATTCCCCTCCCCCTATTATTTTATGTATTTCAGTGAATTTCCTCATTGTGCCACTATCATTATTCCTTACAATTTGTTGAGGGAGACAGTGGTCGTTGCAGTGGTAGGATATTCGCCAAACACGCCGAAAGTGGTTGGGTTTGAAACTTAGTCAACGCACCAATTAACCTCCCATAGCCAGTAGAAATCCCGATAAAGAGGGGAGACTGGACTGGAGACCGCATCTGTTAAAGATCGAAAATACTGCGACTGAAACTCCACAGCTCGAGCTTCAAGTGCTATGCTCCCCTGGGAATCCAAAGGTTAAAATAATATAATAAATAAATAAGACTGAGTTTTTGACAGTGAGGTGGAGAATCTGATATTGAGCCAATTCATGAATAATCCCCTCCATCCAGGGATCAATGAAAAGAACAAAACAAGTAGTTCACTGAAGAGGCTAAATTCAACAAATTCACTTTCTTTCCCTGGCTGTATATAAATATGACTGTACAGCTACACAAAATGAAGTCACCGAATCGAGCTCATCCACTAAACTACTTGCTCTCTTCTTTTCATACTTGATCAAAACAGTCTTACAAATGCATCACTTCTAGTGACACTGGAGAATCATACCAGACAGAACAAAAGGATGTTGTACTATGTGGAAGATACCTTCATTACAACACCTCTAAAATATACACGTCTATGTTATTTGAACAGCTAATTAGTAAATTGTATGTAAGCTTAATGATTGAATACAAATTAGGGAAAATACTCACCCATTTTTGGAAGTGGGTAAGGCACTCCAAAGTAATTTTCAAAGTATGCAAGAAGTCTTCTACCGATATCCAAAGCATACCTGGCTGATTCAATTTTCTCTGGTCTTGTCCAGACAGTAAACTGATTAAATAATGCAAAAGATGATGAACAGTGCTTTTTATATCACCCAACTTGAGACATATTAAAAACACATTCAGAAGTAGAAAGATGTTGATGAAGGGAAATCGTCAAGTCCAGAATCATTCTGGACAGCTTGATGTGAACATACACATTTCAGACCGACATTCTACTAAATGTTCTTGAGTGAGATTGCATTATTCTGAATTGAATCGCAATTTATCTTGCCAACTGTTGATTCAGCGAATGTCACCACTTGTGAGGAAATCTCTATACTTTGAGGCAGTTGGTGAAAGTTGAAAGTGTTACTTTGTAATATCACGTCTACTTGAATCTACAAAGACTCAAATAGTCTCATCAGAATTAAATTGTAAGAACATAAAGTAATGAAACAGATGAATATTATAGGACAATGAAATGACCTCTCTATAAAGTAACTAAGATATTTACTGACAGGCAGAAACCAGATGTGTGGATTTGTGATAAATACATATGATGAGGCAGGTTATCCTGACACAGCTACTTTCTCTGGCTGCGTACTAAGGATTATAAGTTCAGAAGTCACTGGAAAGAATGAACTCTAGGAATGAGCCAAGTAAGAACCTATCGCCCAACAAATATTCCGAAAACACTGAAATGGATCGAACACATGCTGAGAAGACAGTTCAGTAACATCACACACCAAAGAGGCCATCCCTTAAGTGGAAGCTGAATAGGAAACGATTAGTTAAGCATGAGTCTGAGGATGACATTGTCATATGTGCATGAGATATTGTAATCATGTAAAATCTACTTGATACTTCTTTGTGGAAGATGAGAAAACTCACATTTTTCCACGAGTATATGTTGTTATCGGAAGGAAAGTAATGAAGGAGATACTGATTCCTTAGTGTTTAACAACGCAGTATTTAGCCTAACGTTACTTTTTGTATGTCTTCAGAGATTTGTACATAAAGCACCTTTAGTCGATGAAATATCCTTCTGTTTTTGGAAATTTTAGACACCTCTCACCTTAATGTAACATTGTCATTCCGGTTCACACGTAGTCATACGTTTACATAACGTGTTTGATTAATTTTCGTTAACAAGTGAATACTATACAAACACAGAACTATAGTTATCCGCCCGTATAACATAGGAATTAAAAGTATGCACTATATACCTGCCCTTACTGGCTACTCGCCATCTTGAAATATCCCCTAGGCATTTGTATGATGAGATTAGAGAGAGAAAGTAACCTCATACAGAACCGACTGTACCTTTCAATCCCACAACTATTCTTACTTCCCACACCAGGATAATAAATAAATGCTTACTGATATAAGCAGGAAATACTTTGAAAAAGCCTACCCAGTTCTACACTACTCACATTTCTTCCCTTTGAATCCACAGCATGAAGTCCATGAAATTGTGAAACCACAAATGCCAACAGATATGAAGACATCTTTACACTTGGTTGAAACTGATCTTGACGCCAATCAGCGTAAAGCGCCACTGTGTTGTTAACAGGCATATTTGAAAGTGTATAAAAATCCTTGTGGCGTATGATGGTAACCTGTAAGAGGAACAATTAACACTTGTTTGTAGAAGTTGAAGTACGTAACCATATAGCAAAAGTGCTTTTGACATGGGAATATTTAGCATACAAATGTTTTGTCATTCAAAATAACTGTAATCAAACAAAAATTTATTTGATGCGTCCTTTTAAGATGCAGAAGCATCGCGAGAAGACGCACTTCAATGCCTCTGGGGAGCGGAATGGTTTCTGCAGCCCTTGACTGTACTTTTTCACTTATGTACATTCATCAAGCACTTAAAACATCCAAATATAATGACCAATAATTGTTTTCATATTGGAAGACGTTGAATGACACTAGTGCATGAATATAATTCTTATCCGATGGATCCTAGTTACCCGAAATAATGAAACAGCGAACACCCTAGCAACTGGCTCTATTCAAGAAGGTAGTTGCCTGGGATTCTAGTGGGAATTCTTGACCAGTAGGATACAGCAGGTCAAGCGTGAGAATAAATGATATCCCAAAACATTGACTGGTGGTCGCACTATGTCGTGAATTGTCAGAAGTTGGAATTCATATGGTGGTCATTGGATCGGGTTCCAGTGGCTTAATGTTCTACGAGCAAGGTAGCCTTGTAACCAGAAGGTCCTGATTCTGAACCCCAGTGGGTGAGTACTGTGAAGAGTCCTAAACTAGGACGAAACAGCTGTCCAATACTCTCAGGTTTTCTAATGGTTCTCTAACCGATGTCAGCTCATGACCAAATCTTTTAACCAATCAATCAAATCCCCACAAACCAATACTTGAAACTTTTCACTGTCAATTACTTTGACGCCATGTTAATCTATCCACGAATTATATGCATAAGTTTGAGTGTGTCCATGCCGACAGATCACCGCTCACTCGCTGACACCTGTTTCTACTGAACTTTCATATAGGACAGTCAATATCCTCGCTTCGTACGGCAATAAATGAAAGAACCAATGATTCGTCGATCAATAAATATACCATTCTTTGATTTGCTTAATAACCACACCATATTTTGTAACGGTCTGAAATGAATCAAATTGGCTTCCGTTGTGAAATTATGATCCGTTGGTTACACACCTACTCTAGATCCTTATACACAAATATAAATCATAAATGCCTTCAAAAATCCACAGATGAGGCAACATTGTATTTCTCTTTGCTCTCAATGAACTACCTCTCAGTTAAACAGAATATTCAGAATGCACAAGAACCGCAATAGTATACCTACCTGAAATACAGCCTTAAATCCAGGTTCATCCCAACAAGGAAATACACGCCTTGCATGAGTTGCCTCAAATTGTGTGCTTGCTAAGTACCTGAAATAAATATGATGCAGCTGGAGTTAAGTGAAAGTGTATGTGAATGATTCGAGATTTATTATTCTGTTTACTTTTGCATCAGAAAGGAGCAGTAAAGTGAGCAATTCATGATATTTGCGAAATACCTCTGCAAACATGTCGGTATGTTCACTTGAAGATGTCAAGGCTTAAGCTTGTATTTTACTTTATAAGTAAATTAGTGTTTAACCGGTTAGGAAAGGAGAGACGCAAAGAGGGAGAGACATGAGCACATCTCGATAAACAAATCATAGTAAAATTGAAGGAATAAACGTGTTTAGAAAATTCATGGGAAATCTCAGTCACATTCTGTTGAATCAAGAGGTGTTCAAAATGCAAACAAGCTGAACATGTTGAATTTGAAGTAGACTTACAAAACTTTTTCTAGCAAATGTGACAAAGATACTTTAGTTGCAAAACTCAGACTGCATGAAGAGGGATCAGATGTTGCTTACTTGTGCCATAAATCAGTACTGCCTCATTGTGAAATGTTGACCGTGAAAAGAACAGGCTATTCGCATTAAGTGCTGTGGATATATAACGGTAAAAGACAAGACACTAGGCAAAGGAATGTCTAATTGCGATTTGGTATCGCTAGATAGCGAAATTATATACTTTTTTGATAGTATTATTAGAACACGGAGATTATCTGAAAAATGTGATGTATTTGCGCTGTACATTTCGAACAATCTGATCACACATTTACTTGTTAAGTCAATATATATGGAAAAGTTAAATTAAACAAAGTGACAAAAAAATAATTAAGAATAATTAACGCAAACGTTTGGTAGTCCAATCCAATAAGGATTACCAAGATATGTTAAGAGTAATAACAAACTGGTTTTGAGTACACAAGGGGGCTTAAGTTTATGAATGGCTATGGCCTCAGAGTATTTCAGTAAACGTCCTTGACCGTTTTTATAGATGACCTTAAAGGCTGAGTTAACATCAACCTTATGGTTCATCTCGATTAAATGTTTAGCTATAGACGAAGTTGGTAGTCTGACACCTGCATCTATTGGCTTGTCACAATTCATCTGTTTTCCTAACCATTTTGGGATATCCTCTCCCACCCTCACGTGCAACGTGCGATTACTCCTCCCTATGATGTATGTCCACACACACACGAAAATTGGTAAATTGTGTGGGATGTGACGTAATCACCTGTGCAGTTTTGCGGTTTGCAGTGAAGCATGTGTTTAGCTTTTTCCACAATTACAATCTGGGCTGCATAGTAGGTTCTACGGATGATCGAATTCAACCTTTGTCTCAAAATCCTACTATTTATTTCCCCGTTATATGGTAATTTGATGAAAACCTTTTTCTTAGGGACGGTATGGATTGTAGGTTTAGAGGCTAGTTGGCTTCTACACCTGTTTAAAAATTTCTAAAGATATCCTTTTCCAACAAGAGTATCCATCAATATTTCGTTTTCTTTGTCTATAACATCAGCTGTGCATATACGCTGAATCCTCCTAAATAGACACTTCACTAAGCCTCTCTTATACTGTAATGGACAGAATTTGTGAAAATTAAGGTATCGCCCCGTCCAAGTGGGATATCTGTAGATAGACTATCTTTTGAGCTATCGTCTTTTCGACTCAGAAGTATGTCTAAAAATGCGAGCTGGATGTGTTAATTATTCTTAATTATTTTTTTGTCACTTTGTTTAGTTTAACTTTTCCATATATATTGACTTGACAAGTAAATGTGTGATCAGATTGTTCCAAACGTATTGCGCAAATACATCACATTTTTCAGATAATCTCCGTCTTCTAATAATGCTATCAAAATTTTTAAAAGGGACTAACTGTTTGAAATTATATACACCTTATCTTCAAATCACCATTTTCACAGATCGTCCGTGTTCTGCTACCTCTGTCTTTCCTTCATATTGTGTTTCTTTGTGTTCCTTTCACGTCTCCCATGTTTCCCACAACACTGTACCATTTGCTTTCCCTGACGTCAAATGTATCTCCCTGCTATTTGATGTGTTTTATGCTGACGAACGTCTCTTCACATACTACTGATAAACTTTATCAGCAGCACACGCCACAGATATACGATCACCAATGCATCTTCAAGTCTATACAGACTGGATAATCTGCTTTTCGTGGAAACCTGTTATTAGACTGAACTTCACTTACCTGTGACATTGGTGTATCATTCGATAAAACTTAAGTGAGTTCTAAATTTAGAGTATGATTTATTCAGACAGGAAACCATAGTTATCATTTTCATAGTTCTTCTACTTCCTTTAGATAAATGAGGGAGTCTTCAGTGGCCTGCCTGCCTGCCTACTTAATGTGTGATCTAGTGTGAGTATCAAGCCTTGCAGCATTACCATAAAACCTCCAATTTCATCTCCTCTAGTTGAGTTATTTCAAATATTGCCATTTTGCAGAGAAAATGGAGAAAATTACCTGCTTAAGATCTTATTAAACACTGAATTGTCCACCGCATTGATTATTACAATTTGGTGTAATTGTGTTCTATGAGGTGAGTACTGCAAAGCTGTTTCTTCCCAGTTTGAAACTCTTCAGCAGTATTCACTCATCTGGGTTCGAACCCAGTACCTTCAGGTTAAAAGACAAGCTCGTAGACGATTCAGCCAATAGGACCAGCTCAGAGAATACAACTACGTCACAAATCTTCTCCAGTATATCCACATTACTACTTGACATGAGAAATACGAGGATTAAACTTCAAAACTAATCAGTGATGTTCTTAAAACTGGTTTTCATTTTGAAGTTTTGCAAATCTCAATCTGAGAAGATGTTGACAGTAATAACACTAAATGATAGTTACACTTCATTAGAATTTTTCAGGAATTTGCACTGATAAATTCCAATGAGATGAAGTGGACGGTGATGGGAGTGAAAAATGATGTTAAAATTTTGGACTCCTTGTTGAAATGAACCACATTTTCGAATTGATGAAAGGATCGATGAAACATGAAATAACTGATAGGCACTCAATAGACTCAAATTCGGTTACTGTGTGTTGAAAATCTCCAGGGATTTTACTGAACATCACAAAGTTTTCAATTATAATATGATATTGTTTCAAGCTGACGTTCATAATAACATGAACAAAACTGTTTGGAAAACGGGTAGGAATGCTGTAGCAAACCCAGTGACCACTAAGCAGTCATTGAAGAAGCTAATACTTGTGTTTGAGGCGGCTGCCTGCTTAAATCTCTGGGCTACAAGAATTCCCATCCATCGAGTTGCTTAAACTCTTCTGCATTTCATATTTTTTTGGTCATGCAGTTATATCAGAGGACTGTTACACCAATTCACGGACATATTCAATTGGCTTTTAACAAAACGTTGTGCAATTCGTGAGGGAACCGAAGACAAAATATGCAGAATTGTCTCAGTCTTCGTATGCGACAACCCTGCGTCACATAATATACTTCGGATTTCTACTTTATGTGCAAATTATGTTTGGAGACGAAATATTGTGGAACTAAATACGTCGGAAATCTCCGTACTGTGTTCACATATTGTATAAAACGAAGGTTTATTATTATTAAGCCGTAAAGAGTTAGGAGGTTTTTGTAACACCTTTTTTACTCGTATGTGAAAGACAAAGTAGAATCCATCAGTGCACTACTGACACTCTCCCACTCTGTACACTATGATTTGCGCTTTATGAGGAAATAGAATCCGAGTACTCTAGTGGCGTATGACTTCACATTATTCTATGAATGGTGAGGTTTGCTTTGAAATTCATCCAAACGGTAACATAACTGTAAGCTGAATTCAGTTAACAAATTCAACAGAGGACTCGAATCAAAGTAATTCTGATGACTATTAAATGTCTTCAATAAAAGTACTTACTTATAAGTTCCATTTTCTGCATACCGACTCAGATAAAATCCTACCGGTTCATAGGTTAGTGAAGAATTAAATTGACCAAATATCAGTTTATAACTTGCATTTGGTTGTAGTGCATCTTTTAGCTGTATATGGTACCATTCAGCATCTTTATCGTAGGATATCCTCTGTATTGGAATTTCTGACTTCCTTACATCTTCTTTATTGTCCGAATATATCTATACAAGACGGAACAGGATTGGAGGAAGAGAAAATGAGTCACACTGAGTTATTCAAAGAAAATAGACTACTGTAAATGTTCGCCCACATTTGAACTACTTGGTGTGAATGTTCGTCATTTAAACATACAGCCTAGTTTGAGTTTAACGAGTACAAAATCAACAAAGACTTTTGTTCATTATTAAAGGAATGAAAATCTGAGAATGAATGAAGTAGACTAAAACTGGAATTTCAACTGAGTACATTTCATTAATAATTCAAAAGCACAGAACTCTATGTATTCATCTTTGTATATTATCTGCAAAAGTGTTGAATAATTGGGGTACAGTAAACTGCACGGGGTTAATCTATAGGGAAAGGCCAGTGTTTCACTTAAAGTTTTAATCAAACACGAAGCCATTGATCGGAGCCTTGTGTCTGTTAGCAAACTGGAAAATATTGGCGATTCTAATCAGTGTAACTTTACATTCGGTTCAGATAGTTTACTCCTGAACTATTTCATGACACTGTCGAAAGATTAACATTCAGATAAGTTCAGTTTCAAATTCCTCAAATATGACTTAATCAAGGGGAATACAGTGGACGGAAGTTTATGGAAACTCCTGAAAATATACCAGTCGTTAATTCACCCTGCAAAGAGCTGAAACTATAAGGTCCCTTTCTCCCTCCACTCCTCTTGTTTGTCGTAGGATGATAAGTTTAATTTTTCTACGATATAAACACTGTGTAAGGCAGATTATTCCTTCGTTGAATTGTCACTGCACCAACAGCTTCTCGTAGAAAGAAAAATGTTAGACAGTCTTCAATTATGAGTAGTAAAATGAGTTTACAGTTTGATCTCAGAATATGTGTAATTCCAATAATTTAAGTGATCTCATGGCAGTCTAATCAAACAAAAGTAATCCATAATTCATTGTATGGTTAGAAGAAGCTTTCAGGAATAAGTCATCAGGCTGCAGTGTATGGGACCGCCAAAACGCATTTACTGTGAATACTTGGATGACTAGAATTAGTAAGTGACGTGTTATTGTCAACTGACGACTATTTAGTCCAACATGGGCGACAGTTTCATATGTAACGAATGTTACTGTCATAGCTTAAGCGAGAAACATGAACAATGAAAAGGGACATGAAATTACTTCTGCAGTAAGATCAACAGGGAACAACGAATCATCTAACAGTTCTACAAATAAAAAAACAAAAATAAACATCTGCAGATATCGAATCACTCACTCTGATTTGATCCATACTGACATTGAGATTGGGATAAGCATGAATAAAGAGTTCTGCAGTTGCTGCTAAACACTGAATCTTTGTAGTCACAGATCCATTGAAATAGAAGTCTTGAGTATCAGCATTTCCATGAATGTGAACTTGAAGCCGTAGATCATAGAAATGAGGGAATACAGTTTGTGGTAACCGTATATTCTTTGACGATCGGTTAACTGCTTCGTTTGTCGTAACCCCAGTGATATTATTCGGTGAGGTTTCTGTCCCCTTCAGAAATAAATCTGCATCATATCTATGTTCAATCTCTGAAAAATATGACAGCAGTTCAATTTGAGTAAATATTTCGATTGTGTTAGAAATCAGTCACAGTATTGGCGTCCTTCTAAGTAATCCCCATGTATGGTGAGTTTCCGAGAGGAAATCACAAATAAATCCGAATACAAGGCTTAGTCGAATCTGTGTGGGGAAGTTATCTATGAAAATAGGGAGTAAACTAGCCTCAAATTCCAAATAACATATCTGAAGTGTTTAGGTTGAATAGAATAGAAACATTGTGGGTGTACGCATATGCTACTGTTTACTGGATGTCAAATTGGAGACAGAAGGATGACCTTATGGCAAATCGATAAAATACTTCTTTCATCTTTGATTGGACACTAGTAACTAGTGTGCTGTGCCTAGTGCTTTGTTTCGTGCAGTCCTACAAGAATGAGGTCAATCGCGAGCACAAATAGCTCAGCAGTAATCTCTTTAACTGCAGATGGCACTGGGTGACACCGGTTCGAGTCTCAAAAGGCACTTGAGTTCCTTCAACGTGACTGCAGATACGCCTTGCTGATGAGTGCCAACCAGCACGAAACCTACGTCTAAGGCTTCCTGTGGCTGATTACCTCCAACCATTTAACTTCTTTCATCTATTTGTTGGTTAATGAAAACACTTTTATCCCTACCTTGGAAGGTTATTTGTAACTAAGAACTGATGAATACGGACAGGAAATATCTGCTGGTCATGAATATGAAGGATTGACATGAAAATCTAAACCTCGACCTGTAAGACTATCTTTAAAACAAATGCATAGCCTGACTAGGCTTTTCTAAAGTAAATGAAGTGAGCATAGATGGATTACTCGATAAAATTTAATGTGGGGCAACTATATTAGATTCTTGGATTAATTCATAAACGATTTTGACATGACCATCTCCTTTCATTAGCAAAGCCTCGTTGAATGGCTGGCAAATTGTAATGCAATCTAACCTCACTAGGAATCTCCTGACTGAAAAAGAGGGGGCAGTTTATTAATCCACTAAACCAGTTCATCGTCAAATCGAAGAAAGAAGAAAGACATGCACAGGGACTGTTAGTGGGCAGAAAAGAGTTCAGTGTCATTAAATAACAAATTAAACACAGAAATACTAAAATAATCGATTTTTTTCAATTAGACATTACAGACATTGAATGTATGAATGCTAAATCATATCATCATATATGTGCAAAAATGAATAACACTTTACTAACCCATTGGTGTATTATAGCCATAATAACGAAGGCTGTGAATACCAGTCGATGTCGCTTGATTGTTACAGAGAAAGACGAAAACCACGTAGACTGTTGTTAACAACACTTTCAGAGACATTATTTGAAAATCTGATAATATCGATCCTTCAGAAAAGCTACTCAAATGATTATTAGCTGACAATGAAAACAATCCAAACAGTCAGGCTTTTATAGTCTTCTCAAATAAGGAAGTAGCATTATTGCGTAATAGTTCATCTCGTGTTTGATGGTGATGATCAATAGTTCAAATAAGCGAACTGTATTCAAAGATATTTTCGCCTTGTATCATTTAGGTCATTAGAGTATGAATAAATTGGAGCACATTGTAACTGTGCGTGTCATTATAAACACAATTTAATCCATCATGTGTCACAATTTATAATTTCTATATTACGGTCAAGACTCGTGAACAACTTTCACAACCCTTTTATAATTACAATGGATTCAATTTGTTTGTCTGTTTATATTCACTTATGAGTTAAGAGACATAATTACACTTTGATGTGGTTGTATCCACATAGCGAACACAAACCTCCTCCATTATGCAGAATTACAAATGAAAACAAGGTTTCAGGTGTGGTTTTCATGGCTAGAAATGTATCTTTGAGATGATCTTTGTGTCTTACTGTTATGATTTGTTGACTTTATTTTCTTGCATGCTGTCAAGCCTATTTTAACACAGGAAGCTTGTCTAGTCATCTCATTTCATCCATCTACCTTGGACTTAGTTTCTCTGAAGTTTCTTTGAGATTTGTTCCACTATAACATATGTAAATCGACCACTTTGTCGGTGGAACAGGTCACCTTACATATTACCCAGTCATGCTTCTAATTTTATGTTGTTTTGTTTTGGTTTCTATACCCGTTGTGATAAAGCATCATCTCTCAGTAGAACTGCAGATATTCATATCAGACTGAGTTCTCCTCTGTCACCATGTCCAGTCAAGTGATAACTACAAGGCCTGCTAGCTAAACTTCTATTTAGTGAAACTGCATTCACTTCTCTCCTCTTCGTGTTCGTTTAATATTCGAATTATGTATTTGGATTACAACATGAACTCGTGAAAATGTTTAGTTGACTTCCAACCTACTTTGTGTGTACTTTGAGAATAAAATGAAGGAAAAGATTCGTAGAGGATTGAGTGGTGTTTCAGATTAAATGACATCGAGTCGTGCAGTATACTGTCGATGAATAGTATTCTACATTGAGTGTAAATATTTTGAAAGAGATTAATCTGAGAATTCTGTATTATGGGAAAACATGATTTCAAGAGTAGATCGGGTGTTATTGTGGCGCCGTATGCTAATGACATCAGTCAGTAATACTTCCTGCCCAGATCTAGTTGATCCAAACACTGAAGACCGACCGTTTCATCCGTTTGAGACTAAGCTCATCAGCGGTGTACCCTGTTTGACTTAGCTGAGGGTGCTGAATTAGTTCAAACCAACGATTTATTGCTAACTGCTTCGGCAGACTGGTAGTTTCATGGATCAGATTAGTCACTTGCAATTTCCTTTTGATTGGCTGATCCGCTCCGGTAGGCGATTTGACTTCTGTCTGACATGGAGTCAGCGAAGATAGCTGTTGGTCAAAGTCTGAAGTAGCTTGTTGCTAACACTTTTTCGGTCACATGAAGTCTCTGAAACATATAGAAGAAATAACTTAACATTAGCGTTGGAAATCTGAATTTATGCTGACAGCAGCAGATTTCCAAACTGACTTCAGATCCTGGCTGCCTTTGACACCCTCATTCACGTCGCCTGTATTTTAATCGATGCTGTCCAGACAAGTGAAGTGACTGACCTCCTACAAATCCCTCCCGTCGATAGTGACTGATGCTTGTTATCGTTCTTTGGTTATCTTCATCAGACCTGTCTTCTCTATATTCCCTCGAAGTCCTATCTTTGACGCCAGCCAATCCTGACAACTTGTTGGTTTTCGCCTGTAGATCTTCAGGTTTATGTGACATCAGACATAAATCTCGTCCGTTCACATCCTCTAGATTCTTCTTAACGGTCCAATGTATTTCTGTCTTCTTGCTCCCCATACACGGTGTGTGCCACATTACCCAGTCCACCTCAGTCAGGAATATAATCAGCGATAGCATAAAACCTTATCTTACTTACTCTTATCTCCAATTCAAAGGCCTCGCTGTGTGTTCTCTTGTAGATCACCTGACATTTGGCACTGTCATATAGCCGTTAAATCAAGGGAAAGGAGAAATCCACATTATTGAAGCAGTTTCCAAATCGGTGGCTGTATGGCCAACGCTGTCTGCCAGACTTCTTGGACCAAATAATATTTAGCTATTTATTGATGATAGTTCCAAATTAAACAAGAAAATCAGATTTTAATGAAATTTCATGCATGTCGTCAGAGGAAAATCACACAGTTTATGTTATATGTAGATGTGACACCTCACTTCTTCTCACAAGTAACAACTCTCTTATTTGTGAAGTTATGTTCCACATGACGACAAGTGGTACTTGAGTGGGAAGTTTAGAAAACAATACAGCTTGATAGAAAATATTAGTGTAGAAAGTAGATGTCTATTCCTAAATCAACAAGAATCACCTAAATTCTTTCGGAAAATATTTGATATCATCTTCAACAAACTGATGCTTAATTCCCACTTAAATTTCACCTAAATTTTGTGTACTCTTTGGATTTTATTCTCTACTAATCACAGTAGCGAAAGAAGACAACACCAATAACGTTTTTAAAATAAATTTTATTAGCTAGGGACAATTTTGACTGGATACTGGTCATTAACTAGTGTGATGTGTCTAGTCCTATCTTTGGTGCCGAAGGGTCGTGAGTACCTTCAAAGTGACTGCAGATACGCCAACTAGCACGAAACCTAGGTCCAAAGCTTCTTGCAGACTGCCTTCAACCATCTAATACCAACCATGAACATTATCTGGATGACCTCAGAATGTGTGGAAAGGATACATTCAAGAGACGAGACAATTCATTTCACCAACTGAGTAATTATGAGCAAAACCTCCTTCAGAAAATTATCCAAAATATATTTGGCAAATTTCTAGAACGTAGCAGTCAGTAGGCATTACTGAAATAGACATGACTTACCGACCAATGAAAATGTAGTTACATAGTCTCAGAGTTGAATATCAGACCAGGAAAATGTCCAGTGGAAATACAAGATGGTAAAGAATGCAAACAAAGAAAGCCCATCACTGCATATTGAAGTCGAAGTATTTCAGAGTGTTAATTCTCGTTGAGCTTTGGTGCTTCAAAATTAGACCAACCAACCAACAAACCAGCCGATGCAGATAACACAATGGCATCAGAAGTATCCAACTTAACTTCATTATTCCATAAAATCGATTGAAGTGTTACCACAGTATTCTAGGTCGCCTCTTCCACTCAGTATTCGGGCTGTTTTAAAAGAAATAACGAAGCTTCTGAAACGACTTTTCAAGACATTGATAACGGTATTCGAAAAAATTGGACGATGCAATATGAAACGATTTCGAAAAGCCCCCACGTATGATGACAGGATGACAGCATACTGGAAGATCATAAATGATCGGTAAATTGAAAACTCACAGCAAGTTTTAAATATTCCAAATGTGGATTACATGGTGAAGACAGAATTTTCTAAACTTCCCTCTCAAATAGCCTTTCTGTTACATCTATAAAAGTAATTGAAAATTAAATATTTATTTCTATATACGCTTCATCCTGCATGTTTATTTATAAGAACTCAGTGTGAACTAAGGGTAATGTTCAAATTCAAATATTTTACATTTTTCATTTCGACACTTTAGTATATTTAAGAAAAATTGTCAGTGAAAAGAAAGTGACGTCGTAATAGTCACGGTTTCTCTTCATCTTGACCTTCTTTCAAATTCATCCAATCAACCTCTGTAATAGCCTCATTTAGCTGGTTACATACATACATGAGCTTGGCAGCTGTGTAGTTCTCGTTTGAAAAACAAGCATAAAATCGAGGTGAAAATACAGCTTATACGGAAGTTCTATTAAACACGATGTGGTCTTCTTGGCTTAATTATTTTGTTCATTTGAGGAAGGCAGTGAAAGATTTCACAATGTGTCCATAAAATGATGAAATGTGCGGAGGCGTACTTTATCTTCTTGCTTTTACGTTTATTTTGATTTCAATCCTACACCAGACTGGAAAGAAGTTAATCTGATGCTCGCTAGTGACTGGTTAGAGGACGACGTTCCATGGAGTTCTCGTCAGAAGTATTGACTAGTGGGGTCCAGTAGGTCTGATGTGATGAAATATGTTGGCTGGCTTTCGTGCTAAAACTGCTAATTGACAGAAGCTAGAATTGATGGGCCTGTAGTGTACTTTGAACGTTTGAATTTTTGTTTTAACGCATTCACGTACTTTTTGGCGCCACACCATCTTGTGATTTCCGACACACTACTGTAGACACATGTTTCGCTCCCTTCTTGTGCTACCATTCAGCACAATATTTGAGCTTACTACCCAACCGAGGCACCAGATAAGTTGTACAACATTCTTATTTATTTAAATTGATGCTTCATCTGTATAAAATAGAACTCCCATCAGGACACACTACCCAGTCTCAAGCCTTCTTATTTCGAGTTCGTTAAGCAGCACTTATACGCCAGCTAGCTAGAGTACTGTTAAGGGTATTAAGAGGAGAAGTCTTTAGTAAGTGCGGTTAGTTGAGGTCAATCTCGAGTACAACCCATACTTACAAGACATTGGATTCGGCTGGAATGGTTAAATTGTCAACAAGCTTGACCGTGTGACCAGAAGGTTGTGGGTTCGATTGCCGGATGTTCCCGAACTAGCATAAACCAGCTTTCCAGTAATCTCTGGTTTGCGATGCTCCCCGAAATGACATCAATCCGTGATCGGAGTTTTCACAAATGAAATCCGTACAAAATTACTCTTGACAATTTGAGAATAAATGTTGAAAATGAAATAGGGTAATTTCTCCACAGTAATCTGACCACCTACCACCTACAGCTGAATCTATGTCCTGCTTTTTAGATATATACTCGGTTTTACCAGTCTTGCTTTCCCCTCACTTCAGCTAGTAACTTCAATATTATTCATTGGTGACATAAAGGCTGTAATCCGACAAATCATCAGAATTTTCTCCATTATATATCTTTCTCTCACAGATCTGTTCTTTAAAACAAGTACACATCAGTTCAGTGCTTTAGTTTTGCAATATAAAGAGAAAAACGAGGCCACTAGTCAGAATAAATCTGTGATCATGTGACATTGTTGACTCTTTTTCATAATGAACTCAATTTTTGGTAGTCTAGATTACTTTACTTTACATGCATAATCACAAACAGTTTTACTGACTGACCTCTATCAAAAAGAGAAACTTTGTATAATAAGATGACAATTCTTTAAACAGTCTGTAGATTATGCGTTATGTGGCCATTTCGACTTCATTTTGTAAATGTTTAGTAAATTTTGAATGTTTCTATTCTTTTTCTTTTTAAAAACTATTAAGTAAGTGCAAGAGGAGTAGCGTAGAAACTTGACAATTCGGTAAATCTTAGTCTATAAAAAAAAGAAAACAACGAATCCGTTAAAGTACAGCAACTGACACATTCTAGAGTGATCTGATGGCAACAGAGAAACAGTATATGCCTACAGCAGTGAAGAAACCTTTGTGAATAGTGTTTGGAGATTTCTATCTGTATAATACTATTACTTTAACTACAGACTCAGAATGTTGCAGTAAAAGAATACTTAAGTTGTTTCTCATTTGTTTGTACCCTGTGAATCAAATTACACGATGACAATATTCTAATTTCATGTTACTGTGTAGTGCTTCACTTCATGGATGGTAACCCCCAAATACAGAGCAAAAACGAGGATTTTTCGCTGATGATTACCAACAACATATTTGAGTGACATCCCGCATATAAAATGCTTCATGTCCTCTGAAGTTTTCTTCATGGCATGGTTTAACAAACATATTGTGGCATGTACCAAGTAGGCTGAAAGGAAATGGCGATTGATTAGGCATACACTGAGGAGATCTTGAAGTATATAACACGCTAGGTCGTTAAGAGGAATCCAAGTGAGGAGTGCACCTTTGAGTAGTTGAGAAGAAAACCACATGTAGAGGGAATTAGAAAAGTCTTTGTGCAGTCATGGAGATGGTTGAAAGTGATGGCAGATAATCAAGAGCAAAACGACTGTGCCGTTGACGTCCTATGTTCCACTTGGAATGCAACGAGTGGCTAACAATATATTGTAAAAACAAATGAATACTCCTTATACACTTCAGAGAGATTTTGAGTTGAACTTGATTTTGATTTCAATGATACAGACTGTAGTTAGATAGTAATTTAATATTACCTTAGAGTCTAGGGAATATTTCTTGTTGCAGTGGTATACAGTTCCCCAAAAGTACTACTACACAGCCTCGTCACCCAACACTGAGTTCAGACCTTCATTGTCTAAGTCAACTGGTTGAGCACCCTCTCTTGTCGTCGACACCTTCCTCTTTCAAACTGATAAGCCCATAACCAACTTTCACTTCATTTCTATGAGTTTGTTCGAATAGGTTCACTGCGTTTTAAGTCGTTGTTTTAGTGTATGACCAGACGTCCAAACGCCTAGGTCACAAATCAATTAACATACCAGTTCAGCTCATGAAACATCCGCCAGACAATAGAGAAACACGGTTTCCGTAAGCTGAAGCTGACTTCCATGAACATGGGACAACCTATCCACATGCCACGTTCCTGTCAGTTATGCGTGCTCTTTCACAGAAATTATACAATTGCTTCACCTCACACCCGTGTAACTAAACTAAAACTTTGTGGTGATTGACAATTTCTATTACTGTATTGTTTGAATACTTACTGTTGTTTGTTAATATATTTATTACATGAATTACAAATTATTCTGCCAAATACAAATTCCTGAATTCATCCACTCTGTGTTGTCAGTTGATTTCCTGTAATTGGGTCATTGAAAAATACTACTATTACAAATAATTATTTCACACCTGTATACATAAATACTAACTGATGTTTCGTTTTCTCTCCTCGAGGGAGAGATTGTGGAGTTAATTATCTGACACAAGAAGTAAAGCGATTTGAAGATCTTAACAATAACGAAAGCGACAAATATACTAGTGGAGTTCAAAACTGTATCCGCTAACTCTAGAATTTGATCTTGTGATGAATGTACGTTCTCTGCTCAGCTGATGTCCTGTTTTCATTATCTGTGTGAGGCTGTTGCTCTGTCTGTTACACATGTACACGTCTGAGGTAAGTAATCCCTACTAAATAGTTAAGGCCATATTTCTGGAGGGAAACGATCTCTCGCATCTCACATATCTCGATGAACTTTTCTGCAGCATCTAGTAAGAGGAGACTTTGGTGGTACACATAGTTTTATGAATTCATGGAGTGATTGGTGAAGAATCTTGAGAAATAGCTGATGATCAGCTTAACGCTAAAGTATCCGTGTTATTTTATTATTTATTTCATCGCTTTGTGTTCCCAGTTGAACATGCGGCTTCAAGATAGAGCTTTGAAATTTCAGTAGCAGTGTTGTTTATTTTTACGAGGTAGGATTGCCAGTCTCATGCCCAACGTTCCATCTTTGCCAGGCTTATTACCAGCTGAGCGAGGTTTGCGAGTGCCTTGTCGGCCGGGGATCGAATACCGAACCACTTGCGTGGTTTGCCATTTTCCTACCAATAAGTCACCGACAATTGCTAAATTATGCTAGGACCGGTAACATACAATTCATTCCCTGCCCCTCTTGTCTCCTATTCACTTGACGAAGCATGTCTACCCTGAAATATATTTCAAGGAATTCGTTGTCATTTGTTCACAGTCTTAATTTAATTGTTTTATGCATCATATAAAAACGACCGTTTCTTTAACTCCTTTTGTATAAAATCAACCTTTTTTGCTTATTTTCCCCTATACAGTCTGCATGTCATCTTTCTGCAGTAACATGTATTCCTACTGCTGAAATTACATCACACCATTTTTTACAATGCATAACCGAAAAGACTAGGTGAGGACAGTTTTCAAGCATTTCGATTACAAGTGACTTACAAGAGTGAGGATTTCTCTCTCTAACAAACTCTAATTCATTCAATATCGAAAGGAGTATCTGTTAGTTAGCACAAACAGAAAGGAATTACACCTCGAATATTTAATCAGAAGAATGAGACGAATGCAAAAATTTTCTTCTTGAAGAATTGCATCGAGAAACATGAGTATCCCAAAATATTTTGGAAGCGTTTCAGACGAAATCACATATCCCCTAACTCACATACATTGAAACGATACACTCTGAATCACATCGATGTAGTTCTATCAAGACTACCTGAACTGGAGCAGAATATCTCAAAAACTCCCAAGTTCTCTATGAGTTATCTTAGGATGAAAGAACATCATTCGAAAACTACTCCATTACGGTTACAAAGAAATGAACAGATGATGTTGTAATGAAACTAAACCAAAGCGTCAAGTCCGTTACTAAAGAAACCGTCTTTCCTACTTGTCCAGAAAAATACATGTTCAATTATTCTGATATTCCACTATCTCCAAATAAAATGCAAATCTTAGCAGTTGGACCTAAGTTTTGTGATGCAACGTCAAAAGTGAATGAATGAACTGAGCACGAAAGTTCAATTCGAGAATTTAGTCAACCAGACGAAAGATCTGGTCCCAGCCTCGTATGACAGTGCAGACCTTTTCTAATCAACCGTTTTAAGTTGTTGTCTCTATTACATCAATAAAAACTTAGATTTCTTAACGAACTTTCCAAAGAACATCGAAAGCGGCTGAAAGAACTAAAGGATAATGAGCTACAAATCTTCTCTATTATATAATGAAAATTTTATCATGACACGGCCAGGTGGAGGATCCAGGATTGTCTTGATGAACAAATCAGACTACCTAAGCTAACTCTGGTTGATACCATCTGATGATAAAAAGTTTTAAAAACAGTCTGCACCGAACAGACGAAGCTCCAGCTAACAAAGATATTGAAGAAAATGAAAGACGAATCCGTTATCAGTTCAAAACTATATTAACAACTGCGTCCATCTGGTTCTACAACGCCACGCATATACGGCTTACCAAAGGTGCACAAAGAAGACGTCCCACTCCACCCAAAATTAGATATGATAGATTCCCCATATCATTCAATCGCAAAAAGGCTGGTGGAGATTCTCGGGCCAGTGAAAGAGAAGCTGTCAAGACACGACTTTGTTGATTCAATTAAGAACGTCAGCGTGGCAGAAAAGAAAATGGTCTCCTTTGATGTCATCTCTCTCTTCACAAACATTCCATAGACAGAAACCGTATGTTTCCTTCGTGACTACATTCGATCCAGAAGCACCGATTTCGGTATACCCATCCATTACCTGAAAGAACTGTTACTACGATGCACCTTCAACGTAAACTTTAGTTTCAACAGCGAAATATACAGGCAAGTAGATGGAGTAGCAGCGGGTTCTCCCCTAGGACCTATCCTGGCCGACTGCTTTATGGCTAGCCTAGAAAACAACTCCTTCTCATCACCTATCGACGACCTCTATTTCTACAAGAGATACATTGATGATACTTTCATCATTTGTGATGAAAATCTGTACTTTGAAAACTTACTTCAAACTTCAACAATGCCTACCAAACACATCCACTTTACTCTTGAAGCCGAACCCGACGGAATGTTCCCCTTCCTCGACGTCCATGTGACAAGAAACTCCAACAACTCCCTTAAAAGGTCCATATACAAAAAGCCTACATAGAATGGACAATTCATCAACTTTCAAAGCTACGTGCCCCTAAGCATAAAGAGGAACCTGATATACGCTCTTTCCTCGAGAATTCGGAAGATATGCAGCGAGGAAGTGATTGACGAAGTACTGCGTATTCTCTGAGCAACCCTGATGGAAAAGAGTTTTCCGCCTAGGTTTATAGACAAGAATCCAAAATCAAAGAAGACTTCCAAACAAGTTTAATCCATCCTGAAGAAGATACTTCTTCTCAACCTAGAATTCAAAGATGACATTGAAAAAGAGATCCTTCGTAAACGCCTCTCCAAATCTCTGAGGAAGACATACTTCGCCGCGAGCCTACGACTGACGTTTTCCTGCAAGAAACTGTTCAGCCAGAACGCGAAAGACAAGCTGTCGTATTGGGCCACTTCAACGTTCATTTTCCAGTTTACTTGTTCGTGCGGAGCTGAGTACATCGGCCCTAACATGCACCGACTGGAAAAACGTGCTCGTGAACACTGTCCAGCCTGGTTAGTAAAAGGAGAACGCGAACGTGTATATAGTTCAGTGACAAAACATCTGGTTAATTCAGGACATTCAGCGCCATTCGAAAAATCCTTCAAAATAATATACAAGATCCGATCAAACCTATCAAATGGAGTAAAATTAAGACATCTCGGCATAGCCGAGGCACTAGCTATCCAAAATCCCAAACCCATGCTATGTATCCAAAAGAAATACGTCCAATTCTTGTAACTTCTATGAATATAATAAACAGGTAATTCTTTTAATAGTGACTATCCTACTGACTTTCTTATCCAAACTTCCCGTTTATCCATGTTATTTTTAAGTTTTTCTTAATCCCTATTTACACTGACACATTTTCTAATCCGAACTTCCTGTCTATTTTGTCATTTCATTATTTCTACATATTTAGCCCTTGATTGCATCAACAATCATCCGTCACATTAGTTATAATCCCACTAGATTTTTTATCCAAACATCCTGTCTATTTTTGTTATTTCTAACTCCTAATTGCACAATATGTCAATCTTCTCAGAAGTCATGAGGCTACTTTGTCTGAGCCTTATTCAACCACCTGTTTATAATGGCATTTTAATTCCTAATTGTAATTCTATTAATCTGACCCTTGACCATAAGTTATTCTGGAACTTTCCCACCCATTTATTATAAATACACGAATGTACAGCTGTCTAGTTGATGACTGCGTCAAAAAGAAAATTTTCTTCGCTGCAACAGTCTTTTTAATTATTCCTGTGATCCAGTGTGTATATTCCAAGAAACACTTTATTTAAAGCTTTTGAATTGTTGCAGCGTTTACGGAAAAATATCACTAGTGAAATACGTAAATATACAGATTCATGAAATTGAAATGAAAAATCAATCAAAAGTGTTCGTGGGCATCAAGGATTGAGGTAGAATTAAATTCTCGTTGTATAGTTCAAGTAGGAAGTCGAAAGGATTTTCTCCACATTGAGTAACATTTCTAAAACAGTTATGATGTATGAGGAACGTTTTCTTTCAACCATTGTACAATTGTGTGGAGGTGGGTGTCAAGCCATTTCAAATTTCGTTTCGAGGTAGTTAGCAAATTGTACAATTCACGTTTGAGTGGATGATTCTGTGGTAACTGAAGCCAATCAGCCTCTGTACTCAGTATCTGTTAAGGAAATGAGATGTGTTATGTTTATATTTACAGTTATGAAAAACATATTTCAAGGAAGAATATCTGAAAATCTCTACAGTAATGAAATGAAGGCGCATGTATTCAGGTTTCACTTGTAAGTATGTCGTGATTATGTACAATTATCCTCCACTAATACCAAGCACATCCACAAAATAACTATAAGATATCTGATAAAACGCCAGGCACTAGCTAATTTCCTCTGTCCTGTTCTTCGTCTCGTGCAAACTGAATTCTATCAGTTAAGTTTGCAATGTGGTCACCATGCTAGTTGGCTTGCTATCACGGTGCAGTTTGAACCGTTAGGGTATTAAACTACACTCACCCACTTCTTCAATAAAAGACATTACTACTATTGAGACTTTAATGGATGCTATGTTTGGACACTAGGCAGCAAATAGTGTCATGTGTCTCATTCTTCGTTTCGCGCCATAGAATTCAATCATTTGACAAGCACGAAACCTGGCTCCAAGGCTTCCTGCTGAATGCCTGCAACTACCTCACAAAAACGACAAGATCTCTGGACTCATTTGATGAGGATGAAGTGTAATTTGTCTATTCAGGACGGTTGACCTTCTGCTATTACCAAAATTTCTAAATGTAAGATACTTCCCATCTTCCGTGTGACTGTACATCAACCAATCTTTTGCACCAGGCATTATTACACTATAGGTGCCATTCAGAGGACCTTATTAAAATGCTCTCTTTCCACAAACACTAAAGGCGATCAACTACATTCGTAAATGTTATCTTTGACGAGATTTTTGATGGCAGAATGGGTTTTATTAATTCATGAGGAATCAAACATATTGCCTCAAATTGACAACAGCTACTATCTACGTAATTAAGTAGCTTACAATCATTTGCGTAAATAAATGGAAATTAATTTGAGAATATTTTGTTCAGGCACTGTGGTACATAAGTATGATCCCATATCAGTTATGTTTATCTGAAATAACATACAAGGATACATTAATAATAAGTGGATCCCTTTTCCAACACAACTCATTGTAGTCACTCATATGCATAATCATTACAAAGAGGTGAATTGAAGTTACCTTGTCATTTTGTCGCTAGAACAAACATTTGCATTAAATCACTTCTCACTTCATTTTATTTGTACACTCCAGTGTGAGTTGAGCAGATTTATGGAAATTCGTTTACAATTAAACTTAGATTTCCAATAGTAGAATATTTCATCGTAATTGCATCTGACAGGTGTGAAACAGTTTTCAAACAACTTAATATTAGTGTGACTTTTTAAAATAAACGAGTTTCAGGGAGTACTTTGTAGTTGCCATTTTCAACTCTAAGTGTTAAAAACAAACTCCACTTGGTGTCACCAAAACAGCATAATTGTATCCCACAGTGAAAAGTTCAAAATCTAGCAACAGTTCATGTTGAACAGCTCGTATATCAGTGGACCTAAATTATTTGGACCACTAAGAAGTAGCGTCACTTACTGTGATGTCAATTAATTTGTGTTTCTCTGTGTTATGGTATTTATCTAGCTGGTTAAAAGATGAATCATCTCTGCACAGATCTGCAGTTTATCAGTTTCAGAACCACTGAAACACCAATAGGGACAGCTGTTCCTTTCAAGTTTGAGACTCTTTAGGGATGCTCCCCCACATCTGTACGCACTTACTTGGGTTCGAACACAGGACCTTCAGGTTATAGAGTGACTTCATAACCCATGTAGCCACTGGGTCCCGACACGACGACCAGCCCATGAATTCTAACTTCTGCCAATTCGTGGTGCATATATATATATTGTAATCGTCAGTCAATGTTATATGCAAGTACTGTACCGTACTCTTACTTGACTTCGTGGATTTCACTGGTCACGAGTACCCCGTTATGAACACAAATTTGTACGTATCAACACACTCATACTAAATTTTATTTTCTAACACATGTACGCTGTATTTTACAATCAGTATGTTGAAGAACAGTGAAAATTATCGTGTTGAAATCTGACTAACCTTTTCCCCATCATTTTTGTTATTCAAGCTGTAATATGGATTAGAAAGACTCTGTATCACTTCTTTGGTGAATTGATCACTGAAAAAGAAAAATGTGTGAAATTTAGAGCGATAAAGTTAATTTATGCTAACACAGTGGAAGCGATTTAACTGTCTTATATGTTCCACATTAATTGTTAGCGGTATTATTATTTTCTCTTTTGGTTCCCAGAGAAAAATAGGGCTTCAGCCTCACGTTCCCATTGCGTTCGGTCCTCTGCCAACGTTTTCACCTGGCTCCACGTCTGCCCATATTATTTCATCTCCTCTTCACATCACCTCCTCCACTCCATGTCACCCTCACACTGACGACCAACTATCCGCTTCCCATTCGGATTCCACTCGAACGATGACCTGGCGTATGAGGTCACTTGATGGTTTTCTCAGATTATGGCCAATCCACCTCCATTTCTTCCTGCATATTTGCTGAACAGTTGGTCCCTGGTTGGTTCATTCATTGCTAGAGATCTCTTCCTGTTGCCGGTCATTTCTGACCATCTGATCTTGAGTGGTATTGAGGGAAGAGGGCTGTTGATGAAAATCTGTAGTTTGCTTGAAGTGCTCTTCGTGATGCGCCAAGTCTCTGATCCGTATAGTAAGTAGCACTAACCACATATTGAAGTTGAAAATATGGATCTTATTTTTCATGCTGAGTGCTGTTGATCTCCACATAGGCTTCCCTTGTCTCCCCGATCCTCGTTTTGATATCCTCATCAGTTCCACCTGTAGTTGAAATGGTGCTTCACAGATAGGTAAAGGAGGTTGCTTCTTTCAGATTATTCTCATTTATGCTGATTGTTGCCTGTTATTGTTGCTGTTACTGTCGGTCGAGAAACTTCGTCACCTCTGTCTTCTCTTTGTTCACTTGAAGTTCTATCTTTGATGCTTCTTCTTCCAACTTGTTGCTTTTCATTTGCATATCTTCTATTTTATATGAAATCAGGCATATATTGTCGGTGAAATCCACATCCTCCAGGTATTTTGTGTGGGTCCATTTTATACTCGTTTTCTCGTTGATGGCTGTCGTTTGCATTATCCAGTCTACTGCAATCAGGAGAATCATTGGAGGCAGCTAGCTTGTCTTACCCCCATCTTCACTTAGAAGGATTCTGTGGGTTTACCAATTATTACCAGTAACAATATAAACAGATTTCAAATATGGCTATTAACCTCAGCTACAGATTTCATTTAAACAACTTTTCCGTGTTCATGATGTTTGGGATTCTGAATTTACGCACGGTGTTACATCCGTAGAACAAACAATGACAGTGATTATTCCTTCTTGTGGATAATCAGCATAAACATGAATCCACATGACAAACACGAAAATCACCTTTCCCGGGAAGAAGAGGAAATCCATCAGCCCATCCAAAATCTAGACTGGCACATATCCAGACATAGTACAGTCATCAGTGTATGATTATCAGAGTAATTTACAGCATAGCGACGTTGTTCAAGGAAGAATCTCACACAACAAACACACTTGAAATGTTTTAAAGTTAAATGAATTTCTGAGAATCAAAATGAACAATTGGTATGAATTCTTAATGCGATGGAAATGAATCATGAGAGAACTCACATTTCAGCCGGTGAATGTGTTGAATTTTCCATGCTGTAAAAGAAAGAAATAAACGGATCATTTGTTAGAACTAATTCGATTTAATCAGCTTCCATACAGGTTTTCATCAATAGGTCAAATATTTTACATTTAATTAAACTAGAGGTCACTTATTGAAACATTTCCGCACTATAAGCAGCTACAATTGAATATATCACGTTTAGTAATTATTAGTTAATTAGTTCCAGTCATCTGTAACTGAGGTTTTCCTTAAACGCCAGTCATTACTCAGATATACCTTCACCATTTGCTTAGAGAGATTCTGTGAAAGTATGTAGAAAAGAGTCGGCTACATTCCCCTTTAATATGCTTTCAGTGTGTATGTCCAAAATGTGTATATCTAGCCATTTTTGTTGGAGTGTTTTAACTCAGTTATAAACTCGTCAGAGTATTCCTTATTTCGAAATGCATTTGTATGAAACTAAAACTCTGATGTCAAGAATACTTTTGTATGAAAACTCATAAAATCGTAAAGTTTTATTAACCCGATGATAGATAGTTCAAATGTAATATTTTCTGAGTTGTAAAATCGAAGTTTCTGGCTTCACTGACATACATGGGAATATTATTCTTAACGATGTACTGAACGACGCAGAAACTGAAAATGTGAGATATAAATGGCAATACTTAGATGGTAAAAATATGGTCTGCTTTAGCTTGATGCCAAGAGTGCTATTGCCAACCAGTGCTTTAAGACTTAGAATTTTCCCATGCAATGAGTAAAGCAGTTTCTGATTTTATGTTACTGACTCTGGTCTTTGTAATTTTCCATCTTATATTTTGTAATTTTCATTCATAAATGAATTGGTTACAAGTTGGGGACGACGGACACTAAGTGTTGCATAGTACGCCACGCATCATTATCAAACAGAGCATAGAAGAATGGCAGTCAAATCTCTATATTCAGTTTCATCGGACTTGAAAAAGTCTTCGAAAGAGTTAACCACGAAGTTAGTCTGAAACTACTTCTGCACTACAGACTACATCGAACCTGCTTCAGTTTCATTCAACATTTTTATGATGATGCCACCTGTCAAGTGATTCACAACGGAAAACTCACCTAAGCTTGTGAAGCTAAAACATGAGTAAGACAAGGCTGCCCATTACTATCACCGATGATATTCCGAATTGTTGCGGACTGGATTTTTCGCTAGACTGTGCTTGGGAGTGAGAAGCCAGGAATACATTGGATCGATAAGAAGACTCTAGAAGATCTGGATTTCATGGATGATTTTTCTCATTTATGTCTTGAAGATCTACTGACGGAAACCAACAACTTGACGGTAGGGTCTAGCAGCAAAGACAGGATTTCAAGTGAACATAGAGAAAACGGAGGTGATGAACGTTACGAACCAGCCTACAACAACAGCAATTAAAAATCACCATTGACAGAAGGAATTTGAAGCAGATCACCTCATAATTGATCTAGACATCATCTCCCCAGCTATAGGTGACAAGTTTAAGAACATCAGATTCTACTTCGGAAAGGTAAGGCAGGAATTCATCAACTTACAATCCAAATGGAAATCTACAGCAGTCATCACAAAGAACAAGACTAGGACTATTAACACTAATAATAATACCAGATCAGTTTCTCTCCTATATGGTTCAGAGACTTAGCGTGATACCAAAAACTTTTCAAACAGTCTGCTGCAGATCTTAATCGACAATTGACCTCGATCGGTACTGAAGATCAGATGGCTGGAGAGTACAAGCCATGAGTAACATTCTGTATTATACACTGAGAAATGTGCTTTGTGTGAGTGATACCAGACATGTGCATTACACATTTCAAAAGAACCATTTCAAAATCAATTGAATGAGTTTTACTCAGTTCTAATTTAGACAAAGCAATAAGAAGATGTAATTTGTTTGAATCGTGTAATGTGTATTTATGCAACACATTTCCAACAATCTGATCACACACACTGACTTGTCATAGGAATATATTTGTATGAAATTAATAAAGAGTTACGAGGTGAGAAAATAGGCCTAGGTCAAGTTATAAGGACATATTGAAGGCCAAAATAACAATGAAGATCACTAAACCAAATTACAGAGGTAAAAGTGTATCTATTCTGGCTGCTATCAAAACAAAGTTTACCAAAGAAATTGGTTTAGTGAGATGACGAATTGTTGCTTTGAACGCACGAAGGTGAGTTAAACTTTGTAATTGCTAGAGCTTCCACAAACTTAAGGGATACGCCCAAAACACGTTTTATAGATAGGTTTAAAAGATGTGTTGTGTCCTTTCTCTATATGTTTCGTGATAGAGGAGCTAGATATCCTGTTCTCACTATTAATGGGTTCTATTGATTCTATTTGCTTCTGGAACCATTTACGAATACTCTCTGAAGCACTTACTTCCAGAGATCGATGAGTCCTCCCTATGTATATGTGTCCACACGTACATTCAAACTGGTAAATTCAGTGGGATGTGACATCATTTTTCGCATGTTCTGGATGGATATATTGGCTTCACATTCTCAATTATTATAATATTAGCTGCATAAAAAGTCCTTTTAACTACAACAACGTTCAATCTTTGTCTAGTTGTCAAGCTGCTTTGATACTCCATATAGAGTAGCTTGATGTACACGTATCTCTCTTAGTGAGGATATGGAGAATGGATGTTGGTCTTCTGACCACTTTATATCTCCTAATGTACTTGTCTCGATAATTGTTATCAACCAAGGAATGTGTCAACTTTCTTCCTTCTTCATCAAGTGTTGAATAGGTCAGGTACCTTATCAACTATTTTGTTTCACATAAACATTTCTAATTCTCATATCGTTTTGATAAGTCACTGCTGTTTGATTCCAGCTAAAAGGGTGTATGTGTGTGTTGAAACTGACCTCAGTGAAGCCGTTGTTTAAAGAGCATTTGGGAAAGTGCGAGAAATGAAAACATACTAAATTAATTTTTATGAGGTAGCCAACTGGGACTGAAGACTACAGAGTGGAATGGAGATGTAATGCTGATGCCTCATGTTCCACCCAGAACCAAAGGGAACAATAATGAAGATATAAACTTTCGACACTTGGTTTTGCTGTTGGATAAATTAGTGCAAGTCATCATTGGAAATGCCACACTGTCAGTGGCGACCACCTAAAGTTACACGTTACACTATTCGCTTCAAATTCCTCTAAGTCTAGATTTGGTCGACTAGAATGCTTGCTTTCTTTTGGTACAGGAGTCCGTCTTACAAACTCACCAGACGTTATATGAGTTGCTTCCTGATGATATTGTTTCAACTCCACTAATGTCATCTTCGAGTTGAGTCATGTAGTCACCCTCAACAATGGTCAGGCAAAATGTCAAAAAATATGAACAAAAGTGTAAGACTCAACAGGGAAAATGCAAATGTCGTAAGTGAATGACAGATCGTCTGTTCTACTAAATGTCATGCATAAATATCAAAGTAAATCCAAAATGCATCTTAAGCATGACTCACTCGGTTTTCAAAGATTTGACCAGTTCATGAACATAGTCCCACAACATTTTATTACCGACTGGAGATACTGCGAATTCAGGAATCGCTGACCAGTATTGTCTGTCCTGTTTAATCCATTCAAAGTATCTGGGATGTGAACAAACGGAGGAGACAGTGACGTCATCATCGGAATGTGACACTTAATTTAAAGGAATTCATTTTGCTCTTTTAATACCTATAGACCTGATACTTGAATATCACTTTTGTGTTGCGCTGTCAACTGAAACGACGAGTTTCATAGTTGTCGTCACATTTAAGGAAAACAGGAATGTGAGGAAAGAGGCGAAAAGTGTTAGGAGGGAGAAATAGAACTATGAGAGATTCTATTGTGTCTAGCAGTAGTTTGGTTATTCCGTGTCTCCATATAGATTCCTTCTTACTAACCCCAGTTCATTTGGCGTTTCGCATCCTCTATTGAAAACATTTCGCCTGAAGCCAAGTTATTCCCTCTGAAATTAGATTCTCTGTGACTTTAAACCTTAAATCTTTGGTTATTTTTATTATCAAAACCCTGAGCCCCTGACATTCTTGACAACTCACTCGGTGGTCATCATCATGATCACCATAAATTATTAGATTATTTGATTAGGTCAGGTACCCTATCAACTATTTCGTTTCACATAGTCAGTTCATTACAAAATGATACTTAACTGATAAAAATTTTGACAGTGAATTGAACATAATCAATCTCAACTTGCTTATTCGACTAAATTGAAAGGCATAAAATGAAATTATGACAGGTGACAGATGGTCTAGTCTTTCTTCGTTTTAAATGAACAAACATCGGATGAATTAACTGTTAATATTATATCGACTTACAGTTTCATCGTCCATATATCACGGGAACAAGATAATCCTGTCAAGATATTTTCCTTTTCAACATCTCCTGTCTCATTTACATTGTATTGACTTCTGAGGAATTTCCACTCTGCTTGACCACCAAATCTGATAGCTGTACAGTAGACTGCTGATTTCAAACCAGGCGGTATGCTATGGAATGTGTATTCAGAGTTAACAGGGGATAGAATCAGCAATAAAATCAGACTAAAGAAGACAAATTTTAATTCGGTTTGATTAACTATCCCACCTGATGATAAGAACTGGATGTTAATTATGGTTTCACCTTTGCATAGTAATAATTGTTTGAAAAATCTCTCCTGAGTGATCAATCTACGACATTCCTACTTATTTAGACATTCCAACCAACTGTGTTATTATTGTCCTTTTTTCCTCTAGACTGACCATCATTGTTCTGACGTTCTCATATTGTCTGATGACACAGTCCTCATTATTTGTCTTTCTTCCTGTTCAATCTCTAATTTTTATGCTTCTCTTTTTGGTTGTATTATGACATCTGTAATGTGTTATTTTTCGACTGCGATTTTGTTCGAGCGAGTCAAGGTGATTCTGAACTTGAAGTGTCTTCAGGAATTGTTTGGTGTGTGTGATTCGTGCTAAAAGAATTTCAATCCCACCTTGTTAGGAATATTCTTCTTGATTTCCAGGTACTTTATACAATTGATTTTGACTAAATAATTCTGTTGTATAGTACTTCTCTAGTATCTGAGAACTGATTTCATCTCTATTACTGTCTAACGCGACTGTTTAGGTAATTTTGCGTTTTGACAGGTTATGAATGTATTTAATTGTACCGTAGATTTTATCATAAATAACTGTCTTTTTCACTACCGTCCAGACATTTTTGTGACTGAGTAACACAACCAACTTATGGCGGTTTGTTTAAATCACTGGGCTACCGAAACTGCTTTCTACCAAAATGCTTAATTTCATCTGGATTTGCCGTTGTTTCAATCGTCCAGATATGTATCAAATAACCTATACATGAACTTGAGCGCTGACTGAACTTGCTTCCAAGTAAACGCTGTGCAATTCTTCAAGGAAATGAAAATATACTTCAGATTATTACTTGGCATGTAAATCCCCTTTCGAGGAAAATGCATTTTGGAACTAAATACACCGAAAACTTTGGAATATATGTTCGTAAACTGTGGGGAATAAAGCTTTATTCTTATTACTATTATTATTATAAAGGTACGGTTAACTATACAGTAGAACACAAAGCATAGATTTCCTGCTTTCAAACCACAATACGCCAGCTTCTGGTCATTACTGCCTTTTCTCCAGTGTTTCTTCGAAGTTTGCGTTGAAACTTGCCTGTAAACAGATTACTAAGTATTTTGAAGTAGTTTGCAACAATGTCTACGCCATTTAACATTAGATTTGCTTGACAGAGAGCTTACTGCATACTTGAATCTCGATTCCGCTTAGAGAATTTAACAATGACTACGCTAATGGATTATGAAGAGAAAATTTAGCACACTTCAGAGAGTTATATCTATGAAGAATGCATATTTTGAGGATGTAGTCGGATCAAATATATTGGACATTAAAAATTGAAGGCCAAGTATTGGTTTCTAGGGATTTGACTGACTGGTTACAGGATTTCATCATGAGCTGTCGTGAATTGGCCATTGCATCGGATCCCAGTGGCTTAGTGGTCTACGAGCTAGCTCACCTTGTAACCGGAAGGACCTGGATTTGAATCCCCGTACGTGCATATTGATGAAGAGTCCGAAACAAGGCTAACGAAACAGCTGTCTGTCCAGTACTCCCACCTGGTTTTCTAATGGTTCTCTAACCGATGTCAGCTCATGATGAAGTCCTGTAACCAATTAAAGGGCAAATCAGCACATTTGTTATGAACAGATCATCCATCAGCCACTTCATCATCAATCAAGTTCGCCCAGATATTTCAATAATATGTGAGCGACAAGTTGTGAGGTTTGTCAATGAAAGGAGTTCGTATGAAATTCTCTTGAAATACATTTTAACTTCATACTCCAATGATGTTTATTCTGCTGTGGTACACTGATTGCTCAAAATATGTTTACGAGTGATACATACACGTACATAACGAGAAATGGATTCAATAACGCCATAATGTCCATCAGTCATGAAAATTCTTCACTGGGATTCGTTCATCCATCTATTTAGTTATCAAATTCATATCGAATTAATGAGTTTCTTTACCGTTTGACTTATCTCAAGAGATCTCAAAATGAGCAAGTGTTCAGATTCGTTGGTTGATCAATAAAACGTGCCTCAGAATGGGAGGCATAAATGGGAGATGGACATCTGCATCGTTGAAATATTTTGACATTTATTTAGACTAAATGATCCTCCCTAATGAAATTATGTCAGCTATCCATCTTTATATTGGAAAGTGTCAATATATTCCCCACAAATCAGGGTAAGTAATGGAATGCTCTCCAAGACTAAATACATGGAACAATCTAGACAGCCTGTCTTAACCAAGACATCTCGAAAATGTTTGTTACTGTTCTTCAGATCACTTCCACATCGATTCAACCAAAATTTCTAGGCGACCACCTCATTATTCATCAAAATAAAAATTCAGGTTTCTTGAATAACTTACGGATTTATCTCAGGCGCCGACATCCATATTGTGAATAATACTCGAGCATTGTGTAGACATAATTCATGCTCAACATGACAAGCAATTTGGCTCAAGGTTCCACGTAACAAACTGAAGATCAAGAACAACAAAACGAGTCAGGAAATAAAATGCGAATCAACCTTTTTGAAGAGTTTGAAGTCATTGATAACTGAATATAAAGCACATAGTTGACAGACAATAAGCGACTACAAGTTTATTCCAGTGTCAATATATGCTAAAACATGATGCATCTCTGAAATATTCATGAGTAATTGAAAATTATCAACTGTCAAACATTCTATTCCTAATCACTTTTATCTATTCCCCGCTGTTATAGCTCCACTTCTGATGACAGCGAACTTGGTTAGACCTTTACTTTAACTCTTTTCACTCCCATCAATTATGTTATGTGGCCCTCTGACTGATTTATGATTGTGTATTGAGCAATTTTCTTTAGAATCTCGATGTTTATCTAGAAAACTCAAAATCTTAGTGATACGTCTTTGAAAGGTTTTCTTTTGTTGCTCTGACAGTGTTTTAGGTATATTCCATTTTACAACTAGAGAATGATATCACTGCAGAGGGCAATTCATCTCTAAAGGCCTCTTCTTTATATTCAAATTTATCGGTGAACTACCAGGAAGCAAAAACTCAGAAATTAATAAATGAAACACAAAACTGTGTGAGTGAGTGAGTATAGTTATTAGTTAATATATGTGTAAAACTTGGTCACTGTGGTAGTAAGTAATTCCATATTAGTTTGTTTATTAGATATATCACAAACAGTGAAACAGTATTATTTACTGGATGACGAGGTTTCGAACAAAATTAATTGTTCATAATCATCTCATCAAGTATAATCACACGACTTCGAAACTTGAGTTTTAAAGTTTTCTTTATCATCTCCTATTTGTCGTAGGGGTAGTAGAATTTTCCAGATGTCAGGCTGGACAAGTGTTGAATCATTCCTATTACACGTATTTGCAGTTGATTTGATAAACAAAGCTTCTGTTATCAATCTTTCCCTCCACCCAGCTGTGACATTAGATTTTAAAACTGTCATCTTATCCCATTCATCCTATTATATGGTGGTGTGTAATTGCATGTAGTGAGTGCTATAGCTGAACTATTCTCTAAATTTCTTATCTTATTTGGATCAACCAATCTAGATTTTGCTAGGTTTTTGTACTCTGCTGTTCTGACCGACCTCTTTCTACCACTTTGACCTATGTATTAGACCTGACAGTCATTTCAAGCAGGGTATTAGATAAACTAAATTGTTTTGTTTTAAAGGCTCCACAGGATTGTTCCTTTAACCAACAAAGCTTGCTTCTAATTGAGTTTGTGGTTGGTTTGAATGCCAGCCACGTTTATTCCTGCCTTGTTAAAAATTCTCCGTAAGATGGTTTCCAAGGTCCCTTCTCTGTATGGAATTACTATTGAATTTCTGATTACTGAATTACTACTACTAGGAGAGAGCGAAGGAAACTAAAAACTCAACTCTCGAAGTTGTGTGATTATTACTGATGAAATGATGATGAACAATAATAAATTTTGTTCAAAATCTCGTCATCCAGTAAATAATACTGTTTCACTGTGTGATACACCTAATAAACAAACTAACATAGTTCAAATGAATTGTCGTCAAGATTTGACAGAATAGTTCTAAAATAGTTGGGTGCCGAGTGAGAAGTAGACATTTATAAAAAATTATATTTGTAAAATCTCAGAGAGATTGAAATGAGTAATTCCAACGTTTCGTTCGGCAATCTGGTCCGAACTTCTTCATGGAAATTAATCGAAATTAAAATAACAGAGGTTTATGTATATAAAAATGACATCTCTTGTTTTTAAGAACTTTGTCCAATCATATGAGTCATGTAACAGGCATCAACATGTATAATAAACAAAATTGTATGAGCTGTGATCAAATTTTGACCCCGGACTTACAAATATTGATCCACCTTTGTTAAACACTTTAAACAGAGTGTGTATGTGTGTGTGGCTAAACAGTTGTAAAACATTTCTTAACGTCTCCATAAGAAGATATGGACAGTCGAGAATTTTGACCAAGTATTAATAATTAGCGATACATATCCATTTTTTATTTATTAATAAGAATTTCCTATGCATCAGCTAACATCACACCTTCATGTCTGTTCAAACTGTTAGTATCTAGAATTTTATGGTTAGACGTATTTTCAAAACTATGGTGTTTAGGATTAGCGTTTAGTAGAAGCACCTGTCGGATTTATTGCTTTGCCTTCTTTCTGAAGATTGAGCTGCTTTATTCGACCTACTAGAGTTGTCAGGTGACTCGACAGTTACGGATTTAGGATATGCATTCTGTTGCAGACAACGGAGAGTGAAAACACGCTGATTGTGCCAGTTACACAGTTTCTTTGTTAATTTAATTCGATTGCAAAATAATTCAAATGAACTGTGGTCAAGATTTGACAGAATAGTTCTTATATATTTGGGAGCCGAGTGAGAAGTAGACATTTGTAAAAAATTATATTTGTTTATTATACTTGTTGAATGACTCATAATTGGACAAAGTTTTTGAAAACAAGTGATGTTCCTTTTATATATAAACCTCTGCTATGTTAATTTCGATTAATTTCCCTGAAGAAGTTCGGACCAGACTGCCGAACGAAATGTTGGAATTACTCATTTCAATCTCTCTGAGATTTTACAAATATAATTTTTTACAAACTAATATAGTTATTAGTATTAGTTATTATTATTAGTTATTATTATTATTAGCAACATCTTCAGCGCATACTTCGATGTATGCGCTGAAGATGTTGCTCAATAGAGCAATGAAAGCTTCGCAACCAAACCATCCAGCTCAGAGAACACAACCACACCAAAATGAGGTTGCCTTCCCTAAGCAAGGTGACATAATTGTGAAGCTTGAAATGAACGTGTTGCCTTGAAAAACAACGAAAGCTTCCTAATTAAATCACCCCGACCAGGGAATGCAACCACATCCAAATGGATGGAAGTATTCGAAAATTAGAGGTGTTTCAAGATTTCTTGGTTTTCATCAGTTTTGAAATTCAAGTGATTATGCCATTGTATTTTACATTGCAATTATGCATAAGTAGCGTGACCAGTGAAGTAATAAGAAAGCGACACAACTCACTGTTTCTCTTCATTGCGATCTTCTCTCACAGTTACCCAATCAATCTCCTGCACGGCTGCATTTACAAGGTGACGGACATATGCTTGGTAACCTCCGTAATTCTCATCCAAAAGAAGCATACGGTCAAGATGGAGAAGAACTCTTCCGGCAGTTGTCCAAGCCACATATTGCCTCTCTTGGCTTAAATATTTCGTCAAGTTCAGGAAAGTAGTGAATGATACGTTACCATAGCTGAAAGAAAGCGGAAAATATGAGAGATCTTCACTTGTACTCTGATGGGACACTGGATAGTAGTAACTAGTTGTCATATGTCTAGTCCATTGTTCGATGCAGACTGAATGTGTTTTCTATTTGTTATCAAACTGTCACTGATCAACACAAACTATTTCAGCCTTAAACTGATGGACTCCTGTCATTCTGAATGGCGGCACTCAGTATGTACTTCTTATAAACTCCAGTGGAGATCTCATAGAAACAAAAATATCTGCAACTGTATATTTCCTCTTGAATATGAACAACAACTCCAAAATCCAGTTCACCTTAATGATCCTACAGGCAGTTGCTGGTTTCCGGGGTAATATGGCGCGTGTAAACATTCTGAATTTCGAAAATGCTTTGTTTTCCTTGAAACACTGAACAACAGATAACTATTTTAATCTATCACTTTTTACTAATGACAGTGAGAAGTTCAAAGTACGTACGACTTTACTTCTGCTTTCGACACTGTACCTAGATATCTCTTGCTAAATAAGCTCTCTATGACAAAAACTGAGTCCTGGGTCACTAACTGGTTGCATTCCTACCTCTCAAACAGAATGCAGTACACCGTATACAAAGGTAAATCCTCCTCTGCTGTGCTCACTGAAGCTGGTGTCCCTCAAGGTGCTGTACTCTCCCCACTTCTCTTTTATTTCTTTCTACATGACTTACCATCTTCAAATGACATTAATTTTGTCAAATATGCTGACGACCTGACAGTATCTTTACCTGTCAAATGTCAAAGTGACTGGTCTAAACTTAATGGCTTTCTATCAGAAGTCAGGCAGGGATCCAAGGAAAACGGTCTTACCTTGAACTCCTCCAAATGCCAAACAGTCAATTTCACCTTTAGGCATAAATCTGACCTAAACAAACTGGTTAGCACTCACGAGATGTGTAACATAGATGACACTGAAATAGAAACCAAGTCGGAAATTAAATACCTAGGCGTCATTCTATCTGCTGATCTTTCCTGATCGTCTCATACCTTGACGATTTCTAAGAAAATATTACGTCTTATGTTCTACATCAAGAAGTTAAGACATTCTGGTATAACCCAACTCTTACTTCTACAATTCGTTAACTCTCGCATTCTGCCTATTATTCTCTATTGTTCCCCCTTAGTTTTTCCCGGGCTACTGAAGAAAGACTATACCTTTTTACACAGGATGTTAAAGGTTGTCAGCAGGGTAAGCAACGTGCCACTTAACCAGCTTGTTAATATTCTGGTCGAAAGGCACATAGACAGATGTGAAAAATGGGCTAAATCCATTTTATCTGACTCACACCACTCTCTTCATTCACAACTCTCCTCTTGTATCTCATCAGGCAAAACCAGAAGCCAATATAGAAAACTATATGCTCACACCAGCAAGTACAAAAACTCAACCATACCCTACTTGGCTCGTGTTCTGCGCGATAAAGAAAGCATTAGGCGTGGTACCTATCACTTATTAAATAGTCAGTAGAACAATTGGATCTCGTCTTTCCAACTCATATCATTTATAGGTACAACATTTTCTTTCTTTCTTTTCCTTTTCTCTCTCTCTTTTTTTCTTCCGTTATGTGCTGCTTTGTCTCTTTCTCTCGCTTACGCCAGTAAATATGACAGCACCTACTTTTCTAACACCTTCAAACACTCTGTTCAATTTTGGCCTTGCTACCGACATTCCAGTATTTTGTTGTCATGATGAACTGAGATTTCCTTAATCTATGTAGAATTTTACTTATTGATAATGTACTAACTGTATGCAATACTGTAGTAAAAATGCTGAGAATTCCATTCTGTATCACAAGTACTGTTTTGGAATAAAGCAAATTAGTATTATTATTAAAAATAAGCTGGGTGTAATGTTGGGGGAAAACATTTACACTGGCTTTGAACAAGAATGTAGTATCTCACACACTGTCTGAGACATCATGCTAGCGATGCGAGAAATATCAGCACATTTAATGTAACTATGAACGAATTTCCACACACTGTACACTAAGATACGCTTTGCAGTTCCTATTGAAACAACACAGTTGGAGCAGGAACCTCTTCGCTACGAATTCACCTCTAAATGAATTTCACTAAGGCTACAATTTCTTCCATCGAGCATGAAGCATATAGATGTAAATTTTGTAGAAATCATCTACTGTGTAAACTCATTACTATGTTATTATTAATGCTTTACCGTTACATCATTAGACCTGAAAATTTCGGTAAATAAATGCAAGACGAACTGCCTTTGATTTATTGTAAATGCATCTGTCAACAGTTCAGATTATTTAAAATACTAAGAAGGCACTGTTCTTGAACTCTATGAAATCATGAAACAAATCGGGACTAATGAGGAAGACATCTGATGTTTCCTATGAACCAGTATAACAATATGTTGTCCACTTATGAGAACAACTTGCCTGCCTGATAGTAGGATAGTGCAGAGAACGAATTCGAGGTGTATAGTTAGTCTAACTACCGCCCATCAATCAGTCATTCCTTCGCCATATTTTTTATGACTTTCGTTCAGTTAGTGATCACTTACTTCGAGAGATGGAATAAATCACCGATGATTTGTGGGCGTGCAGAATCTGGAATGCTCTGAAAAAAGAAAATATACCACATGAATTAACAGAAATTTTGAATGATCTTCGAATATCATATCTGTGAAGATGCAAATTATTTCAAAGTTGATGTTTTTGTCTCACGAGGCAACACACATCATCTAGAGGATCACTGAAAACCAGTTAACTACGAAAGGGGTTCCTCCATACTTGAATGGAATTCTACAGGAATTCTCATCCATTGCCTGATCACGGATAGAACACACAACAAAGACGTAATCAACTCAGATTGTTTCTATATTTTGAAATCAGATGAACATCTTTCGGCGAACAAAGTGTTTTTGTAAACATACGGCTTATGCAATGTGAACTACCATCTTCCAGGTATTTCTGATGAACAGATTTCGGTATTCTGTTTAAGCTTAACTGTTTCATTTTGCAGCTGTACAGATTTACTCCATTGCGGAATTGTCCATCACACTGTGTAGTTATTCTTTTCAAGAAACATTCTAAGAGGCAAATCAATTGGTCAACATTTTTAACATTTTATATTCTCGTACGTTATACCTCCTAATCATGAACACTTATTAAATCATGCGGGAATCTTTTCTTTAATGTCAACTTCCACCCTTTTTTATTTTGAACTAATTTATGAGTTGTGGTTGAATTAGAGACTCTGGAAGAGGACTGATTTCTGTGGGGAAGAAATCTTTGAATTATTGACAGTGCTGAAAGGATCAATGAAATTAAATGAATATTGTGATCATGAAGGAAAGTGGTTGTGTCGGCGTCAATCGACAGACATCTATATATTCGTCCTTCAATTAAAACGTCTGCATTTCTTCACAAGGTAGTAATAAAATTACAAGATATCGTGTATATCCAACATGTTACCTTGTACATATCTCAGTTGAACACCCACCTTTTCTCCATATAACCCGTTTCCTGTCCTTATTCCTCAATGTCGACATGACAAAAATTTACTCAGGTTATGTAATTCACACAGATCACACTTATAGAATGTTGTCAGCCATTTGTCTTCACTTTAATGTAGGTCACTAAACAGATTCGTATCTAATCAGAATGTATAAGTGATTATAAATGAACGGCTCAATCAAAGACGATTGTAACTTGAGCCTTTTCTGTTATAGTCACTGTAATTACGAAATAAAACTTTTAAACCTACTTACCTTGAAATTCTTGAGTAATTCTTCTGTCAGTAATTTCCAGTTATTGTCAACGTAATGAACTCTATAATATCCAATCTGTCCAATATTTATTATGTACCAGTCATTTGGCATAACGTTGAGCTTCATCTTCAGAGTAGCTTTGAGATAAGGAAAATCAATATGACATTATGTACTCCCGATACAACTTACAGTACACATACAATGACTTAGTGAAAAATATTCGCACCTGTCGAGTAATATTTCTGTCTAATAGGTAGTGTACTCTATACCACTCAGTTTAGAACATATCGAAATTGAGATGCATTCAAAAATGTAATGTTGAAGATCGGGATCGAATGAGTCACAAGAGTGTTCAAACTGTTATTGTGGCTTACAAATATTCAAATTCGGATTTAGATCACTTTTATCACATGGACAAAGTCTTCGTCGTTCTGAGGATAGTTAATTTCAATTCTGTTTCATTAGGTATTAGGTTCCATATTATTGAACAACTGATGAGTTAAAACCACCACATAGAGTAATTCATCTATAGGAATATGAATCTAAAGGCAAGGAGATCCGAAGTACCAACAGTTTCGAAAAAGGCCTTGCTTTTTCATCCTCACTATCTCACTGTTAACATCAGTGAAATAATAATCCAACGCTTAGAGAATGAGGTGAAAAGAGCATTCAATGCCACTGAAGTACATTGTCTCCTCAAAACCACCCATTACTTTATATCCGAAAGTTAAAGGTAAACTGGCTAATTTCGCCTCTTCTATGTGTATCTATCATTTTGACTGCTCCTGTGGAGCCACTGTCAAAGGGCGCAAAGTTAGGCCTGTTTATCGTCGGATTTCCGAATACCATTCAGCGTGGTTAGGCAAGGACAAACAAGGTTCATTCATACCTTTATTATATCTCATCTCGTGGATACAGATCAGAAATTGATGCTACAAATTGATGTTTACAAAGTTATCTAAACTTAATCGTGCCTCGAGAATTCGTCTGTTACATTTTGCTGAAGCTGAAGGAATCTACATTAAGCATCACTTGAGTGTCTGAAAGATGTTGGTACAGACTCTTTCCCTACCTTGGGCACCTATGTTTTAACCATCTTTAATTTATTGTAGGCCATTTAATTAGTTTTATGTGATATGCTGTTTAGTATTACATTTTCAATGCTTATTATAAATTACGCATCTCCCTTGAACTGTAATTCCATTGATCTTAACAAATCGATATTAATTAAAAACGCATCATTATTGTCAATAACGATTCTTCTAAAGTATCATATATATATATATATATATATGTAATTATAGAGACATATGTTCCTTCATGGTTGCGGACACGCCTTGCTGAATAGTGAGTGCCAACTAGGACGAAACCTAGGTCAGGCAAGGCTTCGTGTGGTCGACTGCCTCAAACCATCTAATATCGGCAATTCAAAGCGCTTTGTGATGGCAAGCCACCTCGAATGGTGGCCACATTGCAAAATTAGCTGATAGAATTCAGTCCGCACCAAACAGAGTACTGGACACATTACACTACCTACTAACTAGTGTCCAATAAAGTGGGAATTTCTCCGCTTCAACCTTCCTCTGTTCTCCGAATTTCTGAGTGGGAATTCTAGCTCTAATAAAATTATGTGAATTAATTACCTAAGCGGTGCGTCGGTGGAGCAGTGGTAGAATGTTCGCCGACCACTCCTGATGTGGTCCAGGGTTCGATACCCGGCCACAGATGCACTCCTTTACCTCGCTAAGCCAATAATAAGACTGCTCAAGAGATAAGGTTGGGCATGAGGCTAGCAACTCCATCCTGTAGAAATAAACACCACTGCTACCGAAACGTAAGGGAATAAGAAATTACCCAAGCCGCATATTTTCAAATTTATGGGTCACGAATGAAGGTATTGAAGTCAGGATCAGGAAAACATGACAGGTATTCACTACTCTGAAATAAGCTTGAAGATTCACACACAGACACTCACGAACACTTAGCACAAAAACAATATCTGGATTTTTAACTCTGATATCAAGTCAGTGCTCCTCTGTGGTCTTGTGATTGCCGTGTCACCACAGGTTTCTCCAACACGTCACTGTAAACCTTCATCAACACATGCCTTCACTCTCCAATGAAGATCAGATAGCTGACCAGAAAGGCTAAGCAACAGCGATTTCTTTGGGAGAGGCGGACCAACCAAGAACCTACTATCGAACAACTATTCAGAGGGAAATGCAGGTGGATTGAACGTACACTGAAGAAGGATTCATTGATGTCACATACCAGGCCGTGGAGTGGGATTCAAATACAAAGTGACGAATAGGTGGGAAGGTATATAGATAGGCGATGGATTGTTTTATTGAACTTGTGACCATTACACGTATTCAAATAGCATACAGTACTACTTACCGTTGTTCATCCATATGATTTCATTCGCTGACCCATCCTTTGTCGTGTAGGTAATAGGGATTTTCCAAGTGAAACTAAATAATTAAATTTCAAATAAATGAAATTAAATAATATTTTTGTTGTTCTACCAGATGTGGAAGCAAAACCAATTGTGTAATACGCCATACATTCTCTTTTATTGTGTGAAGACTGGCGATTCATTTGAAATTCAACTATGTAGCACTTCAGATGTTTATAAATGAGTCATTTCAAATGGATAATTTCATTACCGTTTACAAAGGAGTGACCGAATATAAAGACGGATAAGTGGATTCTAATCACAACAAAATTTAAGTGCATCTTTCAAATATGAAGCAAAGAAGCCTAGCGTTTTAAGAATGCTTGCGAAGGTTGAAGCCAGAGGAAACTCTGGTGGAGGACCGTAGCGATTCTGAAGTTCAATCGATTGTATAACGTGAGTATAGTGGCGAAAGACTAATCGAACCATCTAGTAGCTGGCTCCCTCCGAAGTTTCACTCAGGATAGCTGTCATTCTGAGATATAAACAGTTTTATCCGGTAAAGCGAATGATTAGAGGCATTGAAGAGAAAACATCCCCAACCTATTCTCAAACTTTAAATAGGTGAGAAGCTTAGCTCACTTAAATGGAGTTTTGCACTGAATATGACTGCCAGGTGGGCCAATTTTGGTAAGCAGAACTGGTGCTGTGGGATGAACCAAACATGCGGTTAAGGTGCCTAACGCAACACTCACGAGATACCACAAAAGAAGTTGGTTGATTCAGACAGCAGGACGTGGCCGTGGAAGTCGGAAACTGCTAAGGAGTGTATAACAACTCACCTGCCGAATCAACCAGCCATGAAAATGGATGGCACTCGAGCGTTGGACCTATACTGTACCGTTGCTGCAAGCTGAGCCTAAGCAGGGTGAGGGCAAACTGACTTGGTCCAGGCATGGAGTGGCGGCGACGAGTAGCATGGTCGCTGTGGCTATCGAGAAGCCTCAGGCGTAAGCCTGGGTGAAGCAACCACAGGCGCAGATCTTGGTGGTAGTAGCAGCAAATATTCACGTGAGAACCTTGAAGGATGAGGCGGAGAAGTGCTCCATGGGAACAGCAGTTGGCCATGGGTCAGTCGGTCATAAGTGATCCGGTAAATTGGAACAGAGACAGGGTGCCTGACACTGTCCGCTTGCGGGCTTTGTTAGTATTGCTGCTACATTGTACTGTTGCAACGCAGCCCCATGTAGCGAAAGGAAATTTGGTTAATATTCCCGACCCTGTGCGCGGAGATCGATGCAAGAATCAATTGGAATTCGTGAATCACTGAATTGGGTCCCAGTGGCTTAATGGTCTACAAGCTCACCTTGTAAACAGAAGGTCCTGGGTTCGAACCCTGACTGGTGCGCACTGCTGATGGTTGAATGTTGATAGATAGAACGAATTACTTATCTTGTGATAGATAACAGAGAGTCATATATCTTGTAAGAATGGGTAGCTGATAAAGAACTAAAAAGTTGATGAACATAATTTTATATGAAGACGACCATCTGTGAGTTATTGGCTTCATAGTACACCAATAAATACGTAGTAGTTCAGTTCATCTAATAAGAAGAGTAATTTTGACTTATTTCTGTTAGTACACACGATTCAGTCAGGTAAATGAGATGCAATTGTATACATTCAGATAAATTACTGGAAAGATTATGTCCAATGTGATATGATGTTCACTGTCCATCAGATTACCACATCTAATTACTGCTTCTTCCAGCAAGTCTGATCCATTTTGACGGGCATGTAAGAATTGTGGTTTACATCTTCACACTGCAATTTTGATGCAGAATATTTCAAGCGTCATTTTTCTTCAAATGAATTGTTCAAATGACCGGTAAATTAATATTTAATAATTTGGCTTTAGGAGAAGTCTGAATGGCAAATCTTTTTGTCCAAACTGACAGTATCTGTCATGTTCGTCTTCTTTCTCCATTCAACACATCTGAGTGTGCTTATCGTAAGGAGCTGTTCTTCTGTTACACAGTTATGCAACATGGACATAACATACATCTACTAGTGTAAATGTTTAACTGTAAAGTAGTAGGAGTATTTGTCACTCTTCTAAATAATCTCCCATCAAAGTGTAAAGGTTATTCGCTATTGCAAGCTGTTTCTGGAAGGTGACGGGACTTTCTGTATCTTAGTAAAATTTAGGACTTCCCACTTACTGCGAATTAACCAAACTTCGTTTTCACATGTCATTTAAGGGAGATTTATGAACACTGACAGCTTTGAAGTCATTTAAACTAGTGGATGAAGGAATATTCAAAAAGTACATGGACAGGACAATATACACATTTTCACAGCTTCGTTCCTCTCAAGTACAAAAGAAATTTAATAAAGACCCTCAGCCACAGAATTAGAACTATATGCTCAGAAGAGGTAACTGAAGATGAACTAAGAATTGTATATGATACCTTGATTGAAAATAGCTATCCAGACAAACTCATTGGCAAAGACATAACCAAGAATCAGAAAAGGACTATTCTCCATCTGTAAATAAGAAGCCTGGATATAAACAACTGGAAGTCAAGGGCGATCAATCTACCGAAATAATTACGAAGAAGTTAAGAAAATCAGTTCAAAGATTATTCGACGCTGGCAAATTACAAGTTTCATCTTCTACACGACCGGTGGTGATTCCTCGATTGAAGGATGAGGTACCTACACTAGCCGCTTCAAATTGTATCTACCAATTCAACTGCTCTTATGGTGGAGTGAGCTGTATTGGCCGTTACTCTAGGAACTTGATTTTTCGTGCTCGAGAACATCTCCCACTATGGCTAAGTAAAGGTGTAGTAAAAGCCATCAACAGTTCGATATTAGACCACCTGGTTCAAACCGGCCTCAAAGCCAGCATTCTTCTCTGTCAGCTACCGGGTGTCGGATAAATTGCCGAAAACATCGAAGTACCGCATGCTGCAAACAGTGGAGGCTATCACCATTCGCGTGAAACAACCTGTGCTTTGTGCTCAGAAGAAACAAGTGCAGTCACTACTACTCCCCTGGCCGGCCTTCAGTAAAGACTATTAGTTCATGAATTTGTATTCCTATTATTTTTCTTAATTTAACTGACATTCAGTGTATTGTTGTGTTGATGCTATCGAACTGTAATCCATTGATATTATTATTAATTGATTCGATATTATTTAAACAACATTAATGTTGTTAATAGCACTAATTCATTCATTCACTATAATGTATATATAACTGTAGAACCTGATGAAAAGGAGGTTTTCGAAAGGAATATTCTTGGTTCAGTCCCAATCTTTTGAAAATTTTAATGGGCATTTTTATTTAAGCTGGAATATTTTGTTCTTAAAGAGCAAATTACTTAAGAATTTCAAATTTTACATCCCTTTACTATCTCACGAATCCTGAAAAGAGACTTCCGATATCCACCCTATTACTGACCAGAAATTGAGATAAAATGTTACATAAATTCCAACAAGACACCATCATCTATTTGAAGAGATAGAAGAAATTGATGAAAAATACTCCACTCACTTGTATGAGGATGGCAAAAGAGAATCATTCACAGGTTCATAGAAGTGAATCTGTTTGAAATGGAAGGTGTTTGAATCACTTCGGTTAACAATCAAAATTGGATAATTCATTTGTTTTGTCCAAGTGTCCATGATCGATTTGATGTCGATGACTTTGTTTGCACTCTTGGCCGCCTAAAATTTCAAAACTAGATCCCATTAGATTTGAACTCCTAAAGTAAGTATATTCATAAGCTCCTGAAGCAGCATAATATCTAAGAAAATTTTTACTTTCAGCGTCTCCACTGGAATTTCAACTTGTTTATTTTATGAGTGAGTTCCAAACAGTTCCTAGGGTAGCTTGTCTGCTCCCGATATTAAAGTAGTATAACACCGATAAATATAAATTATCTCTGAATAATTGATATGCCAACCTACACTTCAAATCTTGTTTTAATTGAAACAGGAGAAAAAATGCGAATAACTTTAAATTCAGTGAAATGAAACACCGTTTGGAAGTGGTGTGAATCACTACAGTAACATCTCACACATTCCTGGCATATTAATTCAAATATTCATGGATTACAAGGCATGATTATGTTACCATAATCTAGTTTTACTCTGAGTATGAAAGCGAATATGATATTGAAACGTAATCCTCTAATTTCCATTTTGGTGACTTGCGACCGACTACCTTTTTGAAGAGACTTTCTGGTTTTTAATTCACTAGCATAAAATACACCACGAACCATTAATTTCTCAATTACATATATGTTCCACATCAGTTTTAATGGTGACTGACAGAGAAATTCATAGAATGCATTTGGTTTTATCTGGGACACTTCAGCCGAATCTAGGCAGTGAGGTTACACAGAAATGATGGGCTACAAATAGAATGAAATGCTCATCCTCGACTCCACTGGTAGGCTGCACTAATTTAGGCATGATCGACTAAATCTCATGCGTCTATATTATCAGATTTATTGATAAATAGTTCATCCTTGATCTAGATCATGAAAAAGATCTCTCCATAATGAAGTAAAAGTTCGTTCCAGACATTCTTTTCAGTAGATTCTTATGTATGTGGATATAGTAATCTTACGTGAACTCCTTTGAATTGTATCGCAGTATTTTTGTCACCTTGTGTATAGGAAAGGTGGCTATACCATTTTGTTCTGACTACTGCAAAGCTTAACTATGTCCACAAAAGCTGGAAGAATCTGGTACTATCATGACGATCAATTATAACGAACAAATCCACTAAATTATGAAAACAGTAACCCCTATCATACTTAGTAACTTTCCATAAGTTTCTCTGTATGAGTTACTTTCGCCTATATACCTCGTCGTTTTATGAAAAACTTCGACCTAAACAAGCTGGATTCAGGAGGAATAAGTCATGCATCGATCAAATCGCAACACTACGATTATCATTGAAAAGAGCTTGGAATGACAGTCAGCTCTCTATCTCAACTCCATCGAATTTGAAAAGGCCTTCAGCAGACAGTGTCAATCGAGAGGTGATTTGGAAACTACTTCGCTACTGTGGAGTGCCGCCAACAATTATACACCTCATCCAACAGTTGTACGACAATGCTGCATGCCAAGTAATCCACAACAGGAAACTTACGGAACCTTTCGAAGTGAGGACAGGAGTAAGACAAGGCTGCCTACTATCACCAATGATTATCCTGATTGCAGTAGACTGGATAATGCTACAAACAGTGGGCAATGAGGAAACAGGCATAAAACGGACCCTCACAAAACACTTGAAGGATCTTGACTTCGCCGATGATATATGTCTGATGTCCCACAAACTGTAAGATTTGAAAGTGATAAGCAACAAGTTGACAGAAGAAGCATCAAAGATAGGAGGGGCTTCATGTAAAAATAGAGAAAACGGAGGTGACGAAGATTCCTGGCCAACAGTAACAGCAGCAACAACAACAGACAACAGTCAGCCAGCATAAATGGGAGAAATCTGAAAGAAGCAACTTTCTTTACCTACCTACCTACCTGAAAAGCATCACTTCAACTACAGGCGGACGGGAATAATGAGGAAATCAAAGCAAGAATCTGGAAAGCAAGGCAAGCTTTTATTTCTCTCAAATCTGTGTGGAGATCAACAACACTCAGCATGAAAAATAATATCCGGATTTTGAACTCCAATGTGAATTGAATGCTACTATACAGATCAGAGACTTGGCGCCGTGCCGCGTCACGAAAGCCACTTCGAACAAACTACACACCTTCATCAACAGCTGTCTTCGCTCAATACTAATCAAGATCAGATGGCCGTCCAGAAAACATTGGCAACAGGGAGGGATATCTGGCAATGAGCTAACCAATCCAGCCGGAACCATTGTTCAACAAATAAGCAGGAAGAACTGAAAGTGGATTGGCCACACTCTGAGAAAATCAACCATCAAGTGACATCACACGCCAGGTCATCGCTCTGGTTGAACCCGAATGGGAAGCGGCAAGTTGGTCATCGATGACAGGGTGACATGGAGTGGAGGAGGTCGTGCGAAGAGGAGATGAAAGCATGTGGGCAGACGTAGAGCCAGGAGAAAACGTTGACAGAGAACGGAACAGAATGGAGATGTGCGGCTGAAGCCCCACTTTCCTCTAGGAACTAAAGGAAACAATAATTGTGATTATTATAACTGAAGAAAATCACCATGACCTGTTAACAACCTGAAGGTCTACTGTATCCTCACGAATACAAAACACCTACAGGTTCTCTTCTGTCAAAACTGAAGGAAGACGATAGGGAAAATGATAAAAATACATTTCTCATCAAAATATCAGAAAATTTACTGTAAGTTGTTATTTATTTGAAAGCAGAGACTTACACGATCCAACGCCTTCCATAGATCTTCTTCGTCCGTATTTTTATATTTGTTTTCTTGTAAGTAGATCTTGTGGAAATACAGAAAAGTGACATTGTGAACACTAAGCAACCTGAAGTTTTAACATGTGAATGCGGTTTCCATAATGCTTCCTTTAACAACTGAGTTCCACTTAGGCTCATATGAAGTAGATGCCATCAATAGGTATCTGTGAAAAGATGCTACTCACAACCAGTCACTACTAACTATTTAATATTATCATATACTCATTCAACAGTTCTCATACTTCTAGAGTTCCATACACGCCGCTTTCATACATCTCTCCCTGAAAAACCACATTCTTTTCAGCTCAACTCAATTTAAATAAATCACCTGTTATGCAATGTTTATCAGTTAAATATTTATGAATGACCGCCGTCAGAGAATTAATTAAAACAAAACAAGTGGTTGATTTAAATCTGTAGGTCTGCCTAATAGTTTTTACTTCAATGAATCAACCCCTGTAAGTCGGGAATAAAATTTAGGTTACCTGAAGGTGAATAAGTGAAGGGAACTGTCCACTTTGTAAAGCGCATTAGCAGATATCTGATACTTTTGAAAAATGAGACGCTTAGCTGGTTTTTTTACAAACTACCGACGATGACAGAAAAATAATACGTAGAGTGATGATTTTATATGCAAATGCAGAAAAACGAGTAGGACCACGGAAATGGATAAAGCTGACGAAGTTGTCGAGTTATGCTTTCATCCATTACTAGATTAGTAAAAGATACACTTTGGCCAAATATAAAGCACCTCAACTACGTCCAATTTTTCAAACATATAAGAAATAAATGCTTTTGTGGAGGGAATATCGAAGCGCAACTCACCTTCAAGCCATTTAAGAAGACATCATGTCCAAGAAATGACTCCATCATCCGGATTATCGAAGCACCCTGTAAATTGTTAAAGCAATAAGACTGTAATTCATGAAATATTGTGCGCACAAACAGTATGTCTAAAGCCTTACTCGCTTACTTTAACACCACAGAATTCACCAGTTCAACAAACCCTTACACCATTATATAAACTGATTTTATTGCTATGAAAAGAAATATTAAGTAATCAGATATCGAGTATTCAAACAGGTCGATTTCATTTTTTATTTATATCGCAGCATCTGTAGTGCAAAGACACCTGAGAAGGCATTTGTGATACGCCACTGTGATGAAATAAACAATCCCACAAGCCTATAGTCAGTCTACGTTCCGTTAGTGAAACTTAAGTCTTACGGAAATACCCCATATTCACATTTTGTAAGCAATTTAAATCCAATACTCTCCCTATTCAAACAGCAAAACAAACGAATCTTGTTAAGTTGATCAATTTTCCGGTGTTTTCTCCCACCTATCACTCTTCTGGTTACCAGATATCAACTTAACAAACTCTTGTATTCCTGTCGTCAACCTCACCATAAGACAGAACGAAATCGTATAGATTGCTGCCATCAGCATGCATAAAATGCCACACACACACTGCATTGAAACACTTCCAGGCGAATGACTTCCTTTGCATACATCTTAGATAAAGTGTTATTCAGCTTCCATCAGTTCACCTACCCTTCATGCTTTCGCCTCATATATCAGGTGTATTCTCGTGGAAACTGTACTGCCTGAATATCAGTGCAGTCCATTTTTGAAGCTTCTTCGTACTACACTACTTATAATTGAATAGTTCAAATTCTTCCCTTTGTTGAGAAGTCGATTTTACAGCCACTCTGATATTTGTTCGATTGAGTCTGTGACTCGAAAATGGTGATTTCTTATCGAATGAAAATTCCCACCGAAATACACTCAGTCTTAAGTATGTTAACTAGATCCAACACAACTAATCCGGATTAACCGTTTAAGTTCAGAGTGAGATTGAAAATTCTTAAAATTCCAACTCCATATTGAAACTTTGAATGTTTGTCACTTTACATGCAAGTGGTCATTGTTTCTTTGACTTCACTGGTTGTATAGCTGAGCATGTAAACAACAACGGCGTTGTTAATATTGTTACCAATTTTTGTTCTGATAGCAATAACTGATAGTACAGAGGATTGCTGACCATTTACAACCATGTGATGATAGCTGTTTCTCCGATTACATGTTATCCTCAGAATAACCGACTTTCAACTGGTCACAAAACATCACATACAAACATTTACAACTCACTCAGACTGTACAATTACGCCTTACCTCCATCTTTTTTATAAAAAAGGCGCTCTTAAATAAATACCGACCATAAGTACTGTCAAACTAACCTTACTGTATGTTATTGGATCAAAAATGTCCTCGATCTCGGCTGGATATACAGCTAAATTAATAACAGGATGAGATTCACTGGAGGCATCTGAGATCATTGCTCTTTGCAAATCGGAAAAAATGAATCGTTCATCCTGTTTAACATAAAAGAAATTGTATTAATTACAGTTTGGTGGAAATACCGAATGACAGTTTCAATCTAATTGACAAGACAAACAGCTAAATTTAATTTTGGGCTTATTTTCATTTTTCTCTGAGTAACTGTGTTGCAGAGGAACTATTCGGTCCCTTCTCACTTGTTGACCCCTGTTATAGACGCTTCGACGATGTCCAAGGATTGATGTGATGTGATTTCGGTTGTGGAATCCAGGATGCAGATTTCACCCTTTTTGAGACTCTTCAACTGGGTGTACACCATCGATCAATTCAAATGCAAATCCATCCATCTGACGAGGTCCAAACAGCATAAAATGGCCAGCCTGGATTCCGTCGCCAGTCAGTATCAAACAAAATCAAATAGCGCTAGACATATTTTAAACTCTCGTAAGAATACGTCAACTTTTGCATGGAAGATGTTAATCGATACAAACTATCCACACATATCATCGCTCATCGATTATTCTATCAAAAATTACCTCATATCACCGTCAAGTGGGTCTTTCAGTATTCACAGATACTTACAAAAATAACAAATTACAAAATAATTAGGATAAAGCAGTGACCTACCAATTTCCAATCTGGTTGAACAAAGTCTGTGCCAGTGTATTCAAGAAAACTTGCAAAACCTTCATTTAACCAGAGGTTGTTCCACCACTTCATCGTCACTAAGTTACCAAACCACTAAAATTTAAACAGAAAGTGTAAAATGCTGTTGTTTAATACTCACTCACCCGAAAATAAATCTTTTTTTATTTTTCACTACCTAATGTGAAAGATAGTCATAGTCACCTTCCTGCAGTGTATATATGTGGTGAGAGCTGTCTGCAAGCCACAAAATTGTAGACAACAATTGACGTCAATGTTCACCTCCCAAATCGGGGTCATGAGAAGAAACAAGAACAAAGACTAACCTTGAGGAACTCAACACCCAATCACAACAGACTTAGCGTGGGCGGGTACGATTCACAGATATTTCAACGGACTGTCTAAGAAATGGCAACACAAACGGAGATGACAGAATAACCTTCAGCAGGAAAACAACCAATCAGAAGACGATGCTCCTCTGCTAACAATAACGCTAATAATAATGTACATAAAAATCTATAAATATCTGTTGATTTTCTCAATAAACGATCTGTTGCTTTACCCCTGTCTTCTGTAGTTCCATATACACTACTTATTAAATTAAACAGACAGTTCCAGTGAGGAAAACTTTCTTTTCGATAAAGTTATCAACTAGGCTGTACATTCGTGTATTTAAAGTAACTGGGTAAGACAGTTCCAGAACTATTTCCGACGAAGGGGCGAATCAATAAAATTTCAGATGGCAGTGAGTTTCCACACTCCGATCTTGGCTTAGGTTCATTCACTATACTACTGATTAATATATAAGTAGTTTCAAAACACCAAGAATAAACACTGGTGATTCGTCACCGAAACAGAACTGAGAAATTTGTTTAGATCAATTCATCCATCTCTGCTAACGAGCATTGGGTGACTAATGAGAATGACTACTTATTACTTCAGTCGGTCAGTAGTATATATGGTGTAGCATTTCATCGATTTATGCTTGTGAAAAAACATTACTAGAGTAGACCACAGTTATGCATACACAGCAGAATACAATTTAAACAAATTTTGAAATTGTCATTACTTGATGAGCCAATTCATGGGCAATAACAATTGTCACCCATTCCTTCGATGCAGCTGAATCAGTATACGGATTCCATAACAGTGCACTTTCTCGAAATGTTATTAGACCCCAGTTTTCCATTGCGCCAGATTTAAAGTTAGGAATTGCAATCATATCTAAAGACAAATACAAACGAAAAACAATTTTGAGTAACCTTATCAGTCCACAATCTTTATTTCATTATTATGAAGCTAATTTTAGGGAAAGACGCCGCCTAATTATTTTTGTAGCTATCCTGATCACAGGTAGTGGTGCAAATTTCCTAGAAGAATTTAAGCATCGAGTTTGATTGATTTATTATACGACTCGTTTGAAATAATCCTAGGATATTAGGAAAATCAAAAAATGATCTTTCCAAAGCTTTTCTATATTGGTGGCATATTACTATATGTGTAAAACTTGGCCAATGTGGTAGTAAGTAATTCCATATTAGTTTGTTTATTAGATGTATCACACAGTGAAACAGTATTATTTAGTGAATGTCGAGGTTTCAAACAAAATTTATTGTTCATAATCATGTAGTCAATTACAATCACACGACTTCGAAACTTGAGTTTTATAGTTTTCTTCGTCCTCTCCTATTTGTCGTCGAAAGGGTAGTAGAATTTTCCACATTCCTAGCTGGACAGGTGTTGAATCATTCCTATTACACGTATTTCCAGTTGATTCGATAAACAAAGCTTCCGTTATCAATTTCTTCCTCCACCCAGCTGTGACATTCGATTTTAAAACTATCATTCTAAACCATCCTATTGTATAGTTGTGTGTAATTGCATGTAGTGAGTGCTATAGCTGAACTATTCTCCAGATTTCTTATCTTATTCGGGTCAACTAATCTAGATTTTGCTAGGTTTTATGTTCGGCTAGTCTGACTGCCCCTGTTCTACTACTTTGACCTATGTATTTGACCTGACAATCATTGCAGGCAGGGTATTAGATAAACTAAATTGTTTTGTTTTATTGGCTCCACTGGCAGGATCCTTTAACCGACAAAGCTTGTTTCTAATTGAGTTTGTGGGTTTGAATGCCAGTCACCTTTATTCCTTCCTTGTTAAGAATTCTCCCTAAGGTGGTTTCCAAGGTTCCTTCCTTGTATGGAATTACCACTGATGATTTAGTTTCCTTATTGTTGGTGTTGTCATCATCTTGCGTATGTTTGACATGCGTGTCGTCATTAATATTACTATTAATATTATCATTATCACTATCACTACTGTCATTATTTATTTCATTTTTACATTTCCCTACATACTTTCTGACTAATTTATCAAGGTAATTATTAAGTTTCAAAGCTTCTCTTATGTGTATCACTTCCTGTCTTAGATTTTCTTTGGTACTACTTAGTTTTTGTGCTTTATTACTTAAACATTTCACCAATCCTATTTTTACTGTCATAGGATGGGATGATTTGAACCAATAAATAATGATAGTAGTGATAGTGACAACACTTCCATACACATAGACACATCTACGTTATTTGAACAGTTAATTAGTAAACTGTAGGCAAGCGTAATGATTTAATACAAAGTCAGGAAAATACTTACCCATTTTTGGAAGTGGATAAGGCACTCCAAAGTAATTTTCAAAGTATGTAAGAAGTCTTCTACCGATATCCAAAGCATACCTGGCTGATTCAATTTTCTCTGGTCTTGTCCAGACAGTAAACTGATTAAATAATGCAAAAGATAATGAACAGGGCTTTGTATATCAGCCAACTTGAGATGTAGTAAAAAAAACACATACAGAAATTTTTATGAAGAAAATTCTAGAGTTGACAAATTGTGAAAGTAGAGGTCGATGAAATATCCTTCTGTTTTCGGAAATTTCAGACACCTCTCACCTTACTGTAACATTGTCATTTCCGTTCATACGTAGTCATACGTTTACATAACGTGTTTGTTTAATTTTCGTTGACAAGTGAATACTATACAAACACAGAACTACAGTTATTCACCTGTATAACATTGGAATTAAAAGTATGCTCTATATACATGCCCTTACTGGCTACTCGCCATCTTGAAACATCCCCTAGGCATTTGTGTGATGAGATAAGAGACAGAGAAAGTAACGTCATACAGAACCGACTGTATCTTTCAAATCCACAACTGTCCTTACTCCTCCCACCAGGATAAGTAAATGCATACTGATATAAGCAGGAAATACTTTGAAAAAGCCTACTCAGCTTTATACTACTCACATTTCTTCCTTTTGAATCCACTCCACGAAGTCCATAAAATTGTGAAACCACAAATGCCAACAGATATGAAGACATCTTTACACTGGGTTGAAACTGATCTTGACGCCAATCAGCGTAAAGCGCCACCGTGTTGTTAACAGGCATATTTGAAAGTGTATAAAAATCCTTGTGGCGTATGATGGTAACCTGTAGGAGGAACAATTAACACTTGTTTGTAGAAGTTGAAGTAAGTAACCATATGGAAAAAGTGCTTTTGACGTGGGAATATGTAACATACAAATGTTTTGAAATCAAACAAAAACTTACTTCATGAGTTCTTTTAAGATGTAGAAATATCGCGAGAAGACGCACCTTAATGCCTCTAAAGAGTAAAACGTTTTTGCAGCCCATGACTGAGCCTTTCCACCTATGTACATTCATCAAGCATTTAATACATACAAATATAATGACCGATAGATGTTTTTACACTGGAAGATGTTGAATGGCACTAGTGCGTGAATATAATTCTTATCCGATGGATCCTAGTTACCCGAAATAATGAAACACCGAACCACCTGGGATTCTAGATGAAAGTCATGACCAGTAGGGTACAGCACGTCAGGTGTGAGGACAAATAATGGCCGAAGACATTGGCTAGTGGTCCCTGTATGTCATGAAATGGCAGAAGTTGGAATTCATGGGCTGGCCATTGGTTCGGGTCCCACTGGTTGATAAAAATGGTCTACGAAACTGGCTTGTAATCAGAAGGTGGTGGGTTCAGACCCCGGTAGGTGTGTACTGTAAGGAGTCCCAAATTAGGCTGACGAAACAGCTGACTGTACACTACTCTCAGCTAGTTTTCCAATGGTTCTCTAACTAATGTCAGCTCATGATGAAATCCTGTAACCAATCAATCAAATCCCTACAAACCAATACTTGAAACTTCCAACTGTAGATTATTTTGACACCACATTGATCTATCCACGAATCGAATGGACAACTTTGAGTGTGTCCCTATCCATGGATCGCTGCTCACTTTCTGACACCTGTTTCTACTAAAATTCCATAAAAGACTACCGATGTTCTCGCTTTATACTTAGTAACTCATTCGTACAGTGACATATGAAAGAACCAATGATTCGTCGATCAATATACCTTTCTTTGGCTTGCTTAATAACCCCAGTATATTTTCTGACGGCCTGAAGTGAATCAAATTGGTTTCCGTTGTGAAATTATGATCCATTGGCTACACATCCATTCTAGATCCTTATCATATATAACTCATAAATGCCTTCAAATATCCACAGATGAGGCAACATTGCATTTCTCTTTATTCTCAATGAACTACCTCTCAGTTAAACAGAATATTCAGAATGCACAGCGTCGGTGGCAAAGCGGTTAGGACGCTCACTGATCATGCACATGACCCGGGGTCCGATCCCCGGCCGACGCACTCCTTTACCTCGCTAAGCTAGAAGTAATGCTGGTGAAGAGAAAAGGTCGGGCATGAGGCTAGCAACCCCATCCTGTAAAATAAACACCACTGCTACAGACACTTCAAGCCACTAGCTTGAAGCCCTATGTTACACTGGGGAACGTGAAGGAAAAAAAACAGGAGCCGCAATAGTATACCTACCTGAAATACGGCTTTGAAACCAGGTTCATCCCAACAAGGAAACACGCGTCTTGCATAAGTTGCCTCAAATTTTGTGCTTGCTAAGTACCTGAAATAAATACGATGCAGCTGGAGTTAAGTGAAAGTGTATGTGAATGATTCGATGTTAATTATTCTACTTTATTTTGTATAAGAGAGGAGTAATAAAGTTGTGGTGGGAGATGGTTGCTAGCCAAATTGGTTGACAGTAATTGAGGTCAAGGTCAAGATGGACAGGCGGATACAGTTAACATATAGATGAACTGACAAAGCCACAAGAGATGCAAGGTTAACTTTGTGTGAGAAACAACCAATCAATAGACTGTATTTTCTACTAACATTAACCTACAATAATGTACATCAAAATCTATAAAAACGTGTTGATTTTCCGTAATAAACGTTCTGTTGCCTGGCCCTTGTCTTCTGTTGTTACAAAGTGAGCAATTCATGATAATTGCAGAATACCTCTGCATACACGTCGGTATGTTCACATGGAGATGTGAAGGCTTAAGCTCGTATTTTACTTTATAAGTAAATTAGTGTATAACCAGTTAGGAAAGGGGAGAGACGCAGAGAGGGAGAGACATGAACGCATCACGATAAACAAATCGTGATAAAATTGAAGGAAAAAAGATGTTTCGAAAATTTAAGGGAAATCTCAGTAACAATCTCAGTCATGCTCTCTTGAATCAAGATGTGTTCAAAATGCACTCAAACCGCTGCCTAGACCAGTCAACCTTAATGTCGAATAATGGCTCCCAACACTTATGGAATAGCAGCAGAACAAAAAATATATATTAAAAAAAATAAAATAGATAAAAAAAATTATCAAAAAAAAAGAAAAAGCAGAGAGAATTCATTGTTGCTGTACTCAATCTTAACTGTCAGACTTTTTCCTGTTCATTACTGTAGCAATTTGTCACTCTAGTGTGGTTAAATTCTTTTTGCGAGCTTTGACTGTAAATATTCCTCACCATGTTCTTTATTTTTTTCGGCTCGCTATTTGCTTTTACCTAAATGTAAATGTCTACCCTCCCCCAACTCTTTTATTTTCCTTTACCACATGCCCTGTAACCACTTTTATTACCGTGTTGCTGAAAATTGCATTTATTTTAATTCAACCTGGAGTAGCCTTGATATTTTCCCAACGTTTCTGCGCTTCGAGGCCCCAGTTTTTGCGACATATGTTTACACTTTTTCTTAAAAAAAACGATTTTGCGAATTTCTACATCACTTTCCATTTTTCTTTTCTTTCGCTTTGTTCCTCTCCTACGCTGGTATATTTATTGTCCCCAGTGTTTATGGATGCTCGCTGATGAAGTGGAATTGTGAAGCATTGTGTTAAGACGAAACTTAGACCTAATGAGTCACACTCCCATCTCAGCCTGAGCACAGGGGTGATATCATCAACCCCCAACACAATCAGTGTGTGGTTCGTAGCCCCTACTTATACAGAGTTCAAAATATGTAAATATATAAAAAAATCATAAAAAACAATGAAAAAAATGTATAACATATAACAAAATTATTACAAAAAAATTAATAACTTGAAACTCTGTCCAAACACACTAAGATAACCAGCGTCTTTCTTTTCATATTCCGATTTACTTCATGCATCATGTACATATCATCCAACCTTCCCCTCAACCTTTTTTTTCGTTTTGCTCTATTTTTGATAAAAAATTTTTTTCTCCGCTTCTTTTTCTTCCTTTTATTATGCGAATCTCCTACTGCATATCGCTTATGTTCTTGGATCGAAGGTTGTTGGTTTCCCCACCAACCTTCTAAGGTGGGGATAACCTGTAGTGTACATTGAACTTTTCTTTTAACTCACTCAGCCAATTTTTGGAGCTACTCCACTTCGCCACTTCGCTTCGCATGCTGCACTACGCTTCTTGTACATTTTGGCACTTGTACGATTTCTCCCTCGCTGTACTGTCCTACAAGCATACTCCTCGAGCTTCCTAATTCTACGGGTATAGATAAGTGGTAAACCTGTTTTTACATTATTGGGTTATAATTGCATTCGTTATAAATATACGTTTGGTTACAGGCAAGTAACGAGTCCTTTATTTTCTGTCTTTACTCGTTCCTCAGTACTTGCATGATAGGCAGAGTACTGATTAAGATCTAGGCAAAAGAAGTTAGTCTTTTTGTAAGTGCGACAGGCAAAGTCACCTGTGGATAAAACCAGGCACTTACAAACATATAGAATTCAAAATGGGCTTTGAAAAATTACCCTAGGAAACGAAACGAAGATACTGTTCCTTCTCCTAATTTATTGATCTACTGCAAAACTCAGATTGTATTGAGGCAACACGTACTACTTAATTGTGGCATGAATTACCAATCAACTACTGATCACCACTGTGTCTTTGTAAAATGTGTTTGCAGTGACAAGAACAGGATATTTACAGTAAATGCTGTGAATACATACTACCACCAGTATATCTTCAAGTCTGTACAGATTCGATAATCTGATTTTCCTGGAAATCTGTAGGTAGATTTAATTTTACTTACCTGCGGCACGGATATATCATTTCACGAAACTTAGTTAATTTGTAAATTCACAGTATGATTTATTCAGACAGAAAACCGGGACAATGATTGTCATTGCTTTTCTGGTTACTTCAGATACATGAACCAGTCTCTAGTGTGTGCCTTTTTGAATGATTTAGTAAGACAGGAGTCCCATTGATCTATCATGAATATGTCACTCACTGTCAGTCAACAAGAGTAGCGTTTTCATAACAGGAATGAAAGGCGGGCTAGGTATCATCCATTTATCACTTTTCAAGTATCTGATTGGTCGGAAATAGACGAATTTTCATAAACTTCACGTCACTGAAAAGCATTTCAAACAGGTTGCAGACTTTCGTCAACAACTTCTCTATATTGGAGATGAGATGTTCAGAAAGAATTAACAACAAGAAACTCTGGCTGGGAACAAACTAACCAAGAACCTATCGATCAACAAATATTTAGAAGAAAATGGAGATGGATTGATTGGGCACACGTTGAGGAGACCGTCGAATGACATCGCGCTCAATGCAGACCATCACTCGAGTGGAATCCCAATGGGAAGAGACGAGTGTGTAGTTGGTGCAAGGGTGACATGGAGGAGATCGTATGAGTTGAAGGAGGAGGAGATGACAGATTATGGGCAATCGTAGGCCCAGTGAAAGAGGAAGGTAGAAAATAGAAGAAAGTTGAAATGTGTATTTGAAGCCCTATGTTCCACTTGGAACCCAAGGGAACAATAATGATAATTGTAATAAATAATAATAATCACGTCACTGAATCATTTACGAAATTACTAACAACCATATAGTGTATAGATCAGATGGCCAGAAAAGACCAGGAACAGAGACCCCTGGGAGCGAACCAACCAGGAACCGATTGTGAAACAAATATGCAGGAAGAAATGGAGATGGATTGGCTGGCCATACTCTGAGGAAACAAACCATCAAGCGACATCACTAGACAAGCCATTGCTCGAGTGGAACCCGAAAGGGAAGCGGCGAGTTGGTCGTCAGTGCAAAGGTGACTTGGAGGAGGTCATGTGAAGAGGAGATGAAAGCATGTGGGCAGACTTGGAGCCAGGTGAAAACTCTAGCAGAGAACCGAACGCAATGGAGACGCACGGCTGAAGCCCTATGTTCCTCTAGGAATTAAAGGAAACAATAATAATATTAATAATATAGTGCATGGTGATAGATGTTTCAACCTAGTTTACGGACTTTCAGTAGTGCTCACGATTATTTGCTGCTTGATCTAGTGTGAGCAGCATTATCATAAAACCGTTATTTTCATTTCCTCTAGTTCGTTTATTTCAAATACTGCCATTTTGGAGAGAAAATCACCTACTTAAGATCTTATTACACACTGAAGTGTCCACCACATTGATTACTGATTTTTGGTGTAGTTGTGTTCTATGAGGTGAGTACTGTGCAACTGTTTCCTCCTATCCTAGGACTCTTCGGTAGTATACGCCCACTGAGATTCAAAACAAGCACCACCAAGTTACAAGACGACCTCTTAGACAATGCAGCCATTGAGACCAGCTCAGAGAATGCTTCTACACCAAAGTATCAACATGGGCCACAAATCTTCTCCGGTATATCTGGATTACTGCTTGACATGGGAAATACGAGGAGTAAATTTCGAAATTAGTCAGTAACGTTCTTAAAATTAGTTTTCGTTTTGAAGGTTGGCAAATCTGAGAAGACATTGACAGTAATAACACTAAATGATAGTTACAATTCATTAGAATTTTTGAAAAAATTGGACTGATAAATTCCAATGCGATGAAGTGGACGGTGATGTGAGTGAAAAATGATGTTAAAATTTTGGACTCCTTGTTGAAATGAACCACATTTTCGAATTGATGAAAGGATCGATGAAATATGAAATAACTGATGGGCACTCAATAGACTCAAATTAAATTACTCTGTGTTGAAAATCTTCATAGATTTTACTGAACATCACAAAGGTTTCGATTAAAAATTGGATGCTGTTTCAAGCTGACGTTTACAGTAACATGAGCAGAACTGATTGGGAAACGGGTAGGAATGATGTGGCAAACCCAGTGACCACCAAGCAGTTCATGAAGAAGCTAATGCTTGTGTTCGAGGCGGCGACCTGCTTAAATCGCTGGACTACAAGAATTTCCATCCATCGATACGACTAAAGTCTTCTGCATTTCTTATTGTTTTAATCATGCAGTTATATCAGAGGATTGTTACACCAACTCACGGACATATTCAATTGGCTTTCAACAAAACATTGTGCAATTCTTGAGGGAAACGAAAGCACAAATATACAGAATTGTCTCTGTCTTCTTACGCAACAACACTACAGTGCATGATATACTTCGGATTACTACTTTAAGTGTAAATCCTGCACGAATACGAAATATTGTGGAACTAAATACGTTGGAAATTTCTGTACTGTGTTCACATATTGCATGAAATAGAGCTTTATAATGATAATTAAGCCGTAAAGAGTTAAGAAGTTTTAGTCACACCTTCTTTGCTCATATGTGAAAGACAAAGTAGAATCTATCAGTGCACTACTGACACTCTCCCAGTCTGTACACTATGAATCGCGCTTAATATAGGAATAGAATCCGAGTGCTCTAGTAGCGCATAACTTCACATTATTCTATGAATGATGAGGTTTGCTTTGAAATTCATCCAAAGGGGAACATTACTATGAGCTGAATTCAGTTGACAAATTCAACATAGGACTCAAATCAAAGTAATTCTGATGACTATTAAGTGTCTCGAATAAAATTACTTACTTATAAGTTCCATTTTCTGCATACCGACTCAGATAAAATCCTACCGGTTCGTAGTTTAGTGAAGAATTAAATTGACCAAATATCAGTTTATAACTTGCATTGGGTTGTAGTGCATCTTTTAGCTGTATGTGGTACCATTCGGCATCTTTATCGTAGGATATCGTCTGGATTGGAATTTCTGACTTCTTTACATCTTCTTTATTGTCCGAAAATATCTATACAAGAAGGGACAAGATGGGAGGTCGTGAAAATGAGTCACACTGAATTATTCAAAGAAAAAAGACTACTGTAAATGTTCGCCCACATTTGAATTACGTGATGTGAATGTTCGTCATTTAACATTCAGCCTAATTTGAGTTTAACGAGTACAAACTCAACAAAGACTTTTGTTCATTATTAAAGGAATGAAAATCTGAGAATGAATGAAGTAGACTAAAATTGGAATTTCAATTGAGTACATTTCACTAACAATTCTACAGCATAGAATTCTATGTATTCATCTCCGAATATTATTTGTAAAAGTGTTGAATAATTGGGAAATAGTAAACTGCACGAGGTTAATCCATAGGGAAAGGCTAATATTTGTCTTGAAGGTTTGATCAAGCACTAAGCCTTTGATCGAAACCTTGTACCTGTTAGCACACTGGGAAATATTGGAGATTCCAATAAGTGTAACTTTATACTCAATTCAGATGGTTCACTTCTGAACTGTTCCATGACATTGTCGAAAGAATAACATTCAGATCATTTCAGTTTCAAATTCTTCAAATATAACTTAATCAAGGGGAATACAGTGGACGGAAGTTTATGGAAACTCCTGAAAATATATCAGTCCTTAATTCAACCTGCAAAGAGCTGGAACTGTTAAGTTCCTTTCTCTCCCCACTCCACTCGTTTGTCGTAGGATGATAAGTTTAATTTTTCTACAATATAAACACTGTGTAAAGCGGATTATTCCGTCAATGAATTGTTACTGCACTAACAGCTTCTCATAAACAGAAACATGTTAGACGGCCCTCACTTATAATAATAATAGCTTTATTCCAAACAGTATTTGGAGTACAGGTATGGAATTTTCAGCGTGCATTACAATATTGCATCTAATTACCTCATAAATTTTATAAGGATTTGAAAATATAAAGCAACAACAACAAAAAGAAAAAAAGAGAAATAAAAGAAATAAAAAAGAACAGCATTGCACTCACATATTTAAACAATGCACCACAGGATATGAAATATAAAATTAGTGTGTAATAGAATATGTGAGCAAAAATATAATAGTAACAAAGAAAGGAAAACAAAAGCTAATGGGAACTATTTGTTAGAGTGCCGCAGTAAGGTGATCGTGTCATGCCTAACAGTTTTCTCATCACATAACAGCTGTGCCAGATAAGGTATTGTGGAGTTTTTGTACTTCGTAGTCCTGGCATACAGCCTCATATAGTTGCTTCTAGTTCTACCAGATGAAATGCAAGGAGAGAGCTGCGTATAGAGAGGGTGTTCGGGGTCCGACAATATGGAATTCGCTAGTTTGTTACATGATATTATATGTCTATCCACAACGGTGTTAACCAGTTGGTTTAACGAAATCCCACTTGCCCTACTAACAGCTTTTAGTGCCCTACGCAGCGAAGCAAAGTCTTTCTTAAGTAGTCCAGGGAAGATTAATGGGGAGCTGTAAAGAGGGATTGGTAGGGTTGACAAACTGAGAAAGTAAAGACTGCTTTATACCAGACTGCCTTAACTTCTTAACGTAGAACGTTAAGCGAAACATCTTTCTAGTAACTAGCAAAATGTGAGAGGACCAGGAAAGATCGGAGGAAATACTCAGTTCAAGGTACTTGACATTAGATGTAGTTTCAACCTCTATGCCGTCAATGATAGTGGGGCCATGTGAGCTAGCTAGTTGTTGTAGGTCACGTTTTCGTCTGAAAGTGAAATTCACTACCTGACATTTAGACGGATTCAGCTTAAGACCGTTTGAAGAGGACCACTGACTAATTTCCGAGAGAAAGTTATTTAATTTGGAACAGTCTGACTGAGAGTTGACAGGTATGGAGACAGAAAGGTCATCAGCATACTTGACAAAAGTGGCTACATCAGAATGGGGCAAGTCATGTAAGAAAAAAGAGAACAGAAAAGGAGAAAGAAAAGCACCTTGAGGAACACCAGCTAAAGTAAGTAAGTAGTAACATCAGTTTACAGTTTGATCTCAGAATGTGTGTAATTCCAACAATTTAAATGATCTCATGGCAATCTAACGAAACAAAATAATCCATAATTAATTAAATGGTTAGAAGAAGCTTCCAGGAATAAGTCATCAGGCTGCAGTGTATGGGACCTCCAAAACGCATTAACTATGAATACTTGGATGACTAGAATTAATAAGTAACGTGTTATTGTCAACTGGCAACTATTTAGTCCAACATGGACCACAACGTCATACATAATGAATTTTACTGTCACAGCTTAATTGAGAATCACAAACAATGAAAAAAAGTATGATAGTACTTCTACAGTAAGACTAACAGTGAATGACGAATCATCTTACAGTTCTTCAAATCATAAAAAAAACTTAAGCAGATATTGAATCACTCACTCTGATTTGATCCATACTGACATTAAGATTCGGATAAGCATGAACAAAGAGATCTGCAGTTGCTGCTAAACACTGAATCTTTATAGTCACAGATCCATTAATATAGAAGTCTTGAGTATCAGAATTTCCATGAATGTGAACTTGAAGGCGTAGATCATAGAAATGTGGAAATACAGTCTGAGGTAACCGTATATTCTTTGATGATTTGTTAACTGCTTCGTTTGTCGTGACCTCAGTGATATTATTCGGTGAGGTTTCTGTCCCCTTCAAAAATAAATCTGCATCATATCTGTGTTCAATCTCTGAAAAATATGACAACAGTTCAATTTGAGTAAATATTTCGATTGTGTTAGAAATCAGTCACAGTATTAGTCTCCTTTTGAGTAATTCCCAAGTAAGGTAAGTTTCCGAGAGAAAATCTCAAATAAATCTGAATACACGGAGTAGTCTAATCTGTGTGAGGAAATTATCTATGAAAATAAGGAGTAAACTAGCCTAAAATTCCAAATAACACATTCGAAGGATTTGGGTTGAATAGAGTAGAAACGCTGTAGATGTACGCATATGCTGCTGTTTACTGGACGTCAAAATGAAAACGTGAAGATGAGTATATGATAAATCGATAAAATACTTCTTTCTTCGTTGATTGGACAGTAGAAACCAGTGTGGTGTGTGTAGTCCTTTGAATCGTGCAGTCCTACAGGAAGGAGGTCAATCGCGAGCCCGAATAGCTCAGTAGTAACGTCTCTAACTGCAGATGGCACTGGGTGACGTGGGTTCAAATCTCAGAAGGGACATGAGTCCCTTCAAGGAAGTTGCAGATACATCTTGCTGCCTGTTGAGTGCCAACCAGCACGAAACCTAAGTCAAAGGCTTCCTGTGGCCGACTGCCTCCAACCATCTAACTTCTTTCATCTATTTGTTTCTTTATGAAGACACTTTTATTCATACCTTGGAAGATCACTTATAACCAATAACTGATGAATACGGATAGGAAATATCTGCTGGTCATGAATATGAAGGCTTGACATGAAAATCTTAACATCAACCTGTAAGATTATCTTTAAAAGAAATGTACGGATTGACCTGGTTTGTCTTAGGTGAAGGAAGTAAGCACAGATAGATTACTTGATAAAAGTTGCTGTGGGGCAACTATATTAGATCCTGGGACTAATTCATAAAAGATTTTGACATGACCATCTCCTTTCATTAGCAAAGCCTCATTTAATGGCTGGCAACTTGTAATCCAATCTAACCTCACTAGGAATCTCCTGACTGAAAGGGGGCGGAGGGCAGTTTATTAATGCAGCTAACCAGTTCATCGTCAAATGGAAAAAAATAAGAAAGACATCCATCTGTGCTGTTAGTGAGCAGGAAAGAGTTCAGTGTCATTAAATAACAAATTAAACACAGAAATACTCAAAAGAATCGATTTTTTCCAATTAGACATTACATACATTAATGAATAATGAATGCTAAATCATATCATCATATATGCAAAAATCAATTACTCTCGACTAACCCATTGGTGTATTATAGCCATAATAACGAAGGCTGTGAATACCAGTCGATGTCACTTGATTGTTACAGAGAAACACGAAAACAACGTAGATTGTCGTTAACAAAACTTTCAGAGACATTCTTCGAAAATCTGAAAATATCGATCCTTCAGAAAAGCTACTCAAATGATTATTAGCTGGCAATGAAAACAACTCAAACTGTCAGGCTTTTATAGGCTTCTCAAATAAGGAAGTAGCATTATTGCGTAATAGTTCATCTCGTGTTTAAGGATGATGATCAATAGTTCAAATAAACGAACTGCATTCAAAGATATTTTCGCCTTGTATCATTTAGGTCATTAGTGCATGAATAAATTGGAGCACATTGTAACTGTGCGTGTCATTATAAACACAATTTAATCAATCATATGTCACAATATATAGATTAAAATATTTATAATTAATATATATGACAGTCACGACTCGTGAACAACTTTCACAACCCTTTTATAATTACAATTGATTCAAATTGTTTGTCTGTTTATATTCACGTATAAGTTAAGAGACATAATTACACTTCGATGTAGTTGTGTCCACATAGAGAACACAAACCGCCTCCTCCATTATACATAATTACAAATGAAAACAAAGTTTCAGGTGTGGTTTTCATGGCTAGAAATGTATCTTTGAGATGATCTTTGTGTCTTACTGTTATGATTTGTTGACTTTATTTTCTTGTATGCTGTCAAGCCTATTTTAACACAGGAAGCCAGAGTTCGATGTTTACAAAAGAAGCTTGTCTAGTCATCTCATTCAATCCATCTACCATGGACTTAGTTTCTTTGAGTTTTCTTTCAGATTTGTTCCCCTACAACATTTCTTTATCGAACACTCTGTCGGTGGAACATATAACCCAACCATGTTTCTAATTTTATGTTTTTTTGGTTTCTATACCCGCTGTGATTAAGTATCATCTCTCAGTAAAACTGCAGATATTCAAGTCAGATTTAGTTCAGAATTGTCACTATGTCCAATCAAGTGATAACTACAAGTATGCTGACTTCTAGGCCTACTGAAACCAATGGGCCACCTGAATTTCTATTTAGTGAAACTGCATTCACTTCTATCCTCGTCTTGTCCTTTTAATCTTCGAATTTTGTATTTGAATCACAACATGAACTCGTGAAAATGTTTAGTTGACTTTCAAACTACTTTGTGTGTATTTTGAGAATAAAATGAAGGAAAAGATTCGTTGAGGACTGAGTGGTGTTTCAGATTAAATGACATCGAGTCGTGCAGTATACTGTTGATGAATAGGATTCTACATTGGGCGTAAATATTTTGGAAGAGATTAATCTGAGAGTTCTGTATTATGGGCAAACATGATTTCAAGAGTAAATCTGGTGTTATTGTGGCGCCATATGCTAATGACATCAGTCAGTAATACTTCCTGGCCAGATCTAGTTGATTCAAACACCGGAAGACCGTTTCACTCGTTTGAGACTAAGCTCACCAGCGGTGTACCCTGTTTGACTCAGATGAGGGTGCTGAATTTGTTCAAGCCAACCAATTTCTTGCTAACTGATTCGGCAGACTGATAATTTGATGGATCAGATTAGTCACTTGCAATTTCCTTTTGATTGGCTGATCCGATCCGGTAGGCTATTTGACCTCCGTCTGACATAGAGCCAGAGAAGATAGCTGTTGGTTAAAGTTTAAAGCAGCTAGTTGCCAACACTTTTTCGGTCATGTGAAGTCTCTGAAACATATAGATGAAATCACTTAACATTAGCCTTGAAAATCCGAATTTATGCTGACAGCAACAGATTTCCAAACTGACTTCAGAAGCTGGCCGGCTCTGACACCCTCATTAGATACGTATATTTTAATGAACACATAGTGATGCAGTATTAACAACTGGATGATGTCTCGGGCATAAATTATTGCTCATAATCATATCAGTTAAATAACATGTTTTCAAATTTTGTCTTACATGTATTTCCTCTCTTTCTCTCACTTTCTCTCTCTCCGACACCCTCATTCACGCCGCCTGTATTTCAATCGATGCTGTCCAGATAAGTGAAGTGACTAACCTCCCACAAATCCCTCCCGTCGATAGTGACTGATGCTTGTTATCGTTCTTTGGTTATCTTCATCAGACCTGTCTTCTCTATATTCGTTCGAAGTCTTGTCTTTGACGCCAGCCCCTCCTGACAACTTTTTGGTTTCCGCCTGTAGATCTTCAAGTTTATGTGACATCAGACATAAATCTCGTCCGTTCACATCCTATAGATTCTTCTTAACGGTCCAATGTATTTCTGTCTTCTTGCTCCCCATGCACGGTGTGTGCCACATTACCCAGTCCACCTCAGTCAGGAATATAATCAGCCATAGCATACAACCTTATCTTACTTACTCTTATCTCCAATTCAAAGGCTTCGCTGTGTTTTCCCTTGTAGATCACCTGACGTTTGGCACTGTCATATAGCCGTTAAATCAAGGGAAAGGAGAAATCCACATTACTGAATCAGTTTCCAAATCGGTGGCTGCATGGCCAACGCTGTATGCCAGACTTCTTGGACCAAATAATATTTAGCTATTTATTGATGATAGTGTAGTGACCCATTTTATTACTCATAATCGTACTATACTTTCATTGTGTAATTGTACTTTGATTTGTTTATCACCCTAAAGATTGCATGTTAACAATTGATACCTTTGTACTCGCTCGATTTTTGAGTTTTGATTGGTGCAATAATACACTATCGTATTCCTTCACAAGTGCCTTTTGAATTACGTTGTGGATGTCGAGTAATCGCAACGTTAGGTCACAATTATAAACGCGAAGAAGTACTAAGATATACGTGTACTCTAGTTTAGTCAAAATATAGCAGCGCAACAATAGTTCCAAATTAAACAAGAAAATCAGATTTTAATGAAATTTCATGCATGTCGTCAGAGGAAAATCACACAGTTTATGTTATATGTAGATAGATGTGACACCTCACTTCTTCTCACAAAAAACAACTCTCTTATTTGTGAAGTCATGTTTCACATGACGATAAGTGGTACTTGAGTGGGAAGCTTAGAAAACAATACAGCTTGATAGAAAATATTAGTGTAGAAAGTAGATGTCTATTCCTAAATCAACAAAGAATCACCTAAATTCTTTCGGAAAATATTTGATATCATCTTCAACAAACTGATGCTTAATTCCCACTTAAATTTCACCTGAATTTTGTGTACTCTTTGGATTTTATTCTCTACTAACCACAGTAGCGAAAGAAGACAACACCAATAACGTTTATAAAATAAATTTTATTAGCTAGGGACAGTTTTGACTGGATACTGGTCAGTAACTAGTGTGATGTGTCTAGTCCTATCTTTGGTGCAGAAGGGTCGTGAGTACCTTCAAAGTGACTGCAGATACGCCAACTAGCACGAAACCTAGGTCCAAAGCTTCTTGCAGACTGCCTTCAACCATCTAATACCAACCATGAACATTATCTGGATGACCTCAGAATGTGTGGAAAGGATACATTCAAGAGACGAGACAATTCATTTCACCAACTGAGTAATTATGAGCAAAACCTCCTTCAGAAAATTATCCAAAAAATATTTGGCAAATTTCTACAAGGTAGCAGTCAGCAGGCATTACTGAAATAGACATGACTTACCGACCAATGAAAATGTAGTTACATAGTCTCAGAGTTGAATATCAGACCAGGAAAATGTCCAGTGGAAATACAAGATGGTAAAGAATGCAAACAAAGAAAGCCCATCACTGCATATTGAAGTCGAAGTATTTCAGAGTGTTAATTCTCGTTGAGCTTTGGTGCTTCAAAATTAGACCAACCAACCAACAAACCAGCCGATGCAGATAACACAATGGCATCAGAAGTATCCAACTTAACTTCATTATTCCATAAAATCGATTGAAGTGTTACCACAGTATTCTAGGTCGCCTCTTCCACTCAGTATTCGGGCTGTTTTAAAAGAAATAACGAAGCTTCTGAAACGACTTTTCAAGACATTGATAACGGTATTCGAAAAAATTGGACGATGCAATATGAAACGATTTCGAAAAGCCCCCACGTATGATGACAGGATGACAGCATACTGGAAGATCATAAATGATCGGTAAATTGAAAACTCACAGCAAGTTTTAAATATTCCAAATGTGGATTACATGGTGAAGACAGAATTTTCTAAACTTCCCTCTCAAATAGCCTTTCTGTTACATCTATAAAAGTAATTGAAAATTAAATATTTATTTCTATATACGTTTCATCCTGCATGTTTATTTATAAGAACTCAGTGTGAACTAAGGGTAATGTTCAAATTCAAATATTTTACATTTTTCATTTCGACACTTTAGTATATTTAAGAAAAATTGTCAGTGAAAAGAAAGTGACGTCGTAATAGTCACGGTTTCTCTTCATCTTGACCTTCTTTCAAATTCATCCAATCAACCTCTGTAATAGCCTCATTTAGCTGGTTACATACATACATGAGCTTGGCAGCTGTGTAGTTCTCGTTTGAAAAACAAGCATAAAATCGAGGTGAAAATACAGCTTATACGGAAGTTCTATTAAACACGATGTGGTCTTCTTGGCTTAATTATTTTGTTCATTTGAGGAAGGCAGTGAAAGATTTCACAATGTGTCCATAAAGTGATGAAATGTGCAGAGGCGGATTTTATCTTCGTACTGTCACGTTCATTTTGATTTCAATCCTCCATCAGACTGGAAACAAGTTAATCTGATGCTCTCTAGTGACTGGCTAGTGATAGGACAACGTTCCCTGGAGTTCTCATCAGAAGTATTGACTAGTGGGGTAAGTCTGATGTAATGAAATATATACATTGGCTGGCTTTCGTGCTAAAACTGCGAATTGACAGAAGCTAGAATTGATGGGCCTGTAGTGTACCTTGAACGTTTGAATTTTTGTTTTAACGCATTCACGTACTTTCTGTGGCGCCACACCATCTTGTGATTTCCGACACGCGACTGTAGACACATGTTTCGCTCCCTTGTTGTGCTACCATTCAGCGCAATATTTGAGCTTACTACCCAGCCGAGGCACCAGATAAGTCGTACAACATTCTTATTTATTTAAATTGATATTTCATCTGTGTAAAATACAACTCTCACCAGGACACACTACCCAGTCTCAAGCCTTCTTACTTTGAGTTCGTTAAGCAGCACTTACACGCTAGCTAGGTAGAGTACTGCTAAGGGTATTCAGAGGAGAAGTCTTTAGTAAGTGCGGTTAGTTGAGGTCAATCTCGAGTACAACCCATACTTACAAGACATTGGATTCGGCTGGAATGGTTAAATTGTCAACAAGCTTGACCGTGTGACCAGAAGGTCGTGGGTTCGATTGCCGGATGTTCCCGAACTAGCATAAACCAGCTTTCCAGTAATCTCTGGTTTGCGATGCTCCCCGAAATGACATCAATCCGTGATCGGAGTTTTCACAAATGAAATCCGTACAAAATTACTCTTGACAATTTGAGAATAAATGTTGAAAATGAAATAAGGTAATTTCTCCACAGTAATCTGACCACCTACCACCTACAGCTGAATGTATGTCCTGCTGTTTAGATATATACTCGGTTTTACCAGTCTTGCTTTCCCCTCACTTCAGCTAGTAACTTCAATATTATTCATTGGTGACATAAAAGCTGTAATCCGACAAATCAACAGTATTTTCTCCATTATATCTCTCTCTCAGACAAATCTGTTCTTTAAAACAAGCACACATCAGTTCAGTGCTTTAGTTTTGCAATATAAAGAGAAAAACTAGGCCACTAGTCAGAATAAATCTGTGAGCATGTGACATTGTTGACTCTTTTTCATAATGAACTCAATTTTTGATAGTCTAGATTACTTTACATGCATAATCATAAACAGTTTTACTGACTGACCTCTATCAAAAAGAGAAACTTTGTAGAATAAATCGTTAAGATGACAATTCTTTGAATAGTCTGTAGATTATGCGTTATGTGGCCATTTCGACTTCATTTTGTAAATGTTTAGTAAATTTTGAAGGTTTCTATTCTGTTTCTTTTTAAAAACCATTAAGTAAGTTCAAAAGGAGTAGCGTAGAAACTTGACAGTTCGGTAAATCTTAGTCTATAAAAGAAAAGAACAAACAAAGCCGTTAAAGTACAGTGACTGACACATTCTAGAGTGATCTGATGGCAACAGGGAAACAGTATATGAACACAGCAGTGAAGAAACCTTTGTGAATAGAATTCGGAGATTTCTATCTGTATAATACATTTACTCTAAGTGCAGACTCAAAATGTGGCCATAAAAGAATGCTCAAGTTGTTTCTCATTTGTTTGTACCCTGTGAATCGAATTAAACCAAATCGATGTTCTCATTTCATGTTACTGTGTAGTGCTTCATTTCATAGATGATAACCCCGAAGTGATCTTGTTGGAATACAGGGCAAATACGAGGATTTTTCGTTCACTATTACCAACAACACATTTGACTGATATTCCGCATTTAAATTGCTTCATGTCCTCTGAAGTTTTCTTCATCTGAAGTGGTGCTGTGATTATCACTAATTTCATAGCATGGTTTAACAAACATATTGTGGCATGTACCGAGAAGGCTGAAAGGAAATGGCAATTGATTAGACATACACTGAGGAGATCTTGAAGTATACAACACGCTAGGTCGTTAAGAGGAATCCAAGCGAGGAGTGGACCTTTGAGTAGTTGAGAAGAAAATCATATGCAAAGAAAAGCCTTCGGGCAGTCATGGAGAAGGTTGAAAGTGATGGCAGATAACCAAGTGCAAAACGACTGTGCTGTTGACGTCCTATGTTCCACTCGGAATGCAACGAGTGGCTAACAATATATTGTAAAAACAAATGAATACTCCACATACACTTCAGAGAGATTTTGAATTGAACTTGATTTTGATTTCAATGATACAGATTGTAGTCAGATAGTAATTTAATGTTACCTTAGAGTCTAGGGAATATTTCTTGTTGCAGTGGTACACAATTCCCCAAAATTACTACTACACAGCCTCATCATCCAACACCGAGTTCATACCTTCAATGTCTAAGTCGACTGGTTGAGTATCCTCTCTTGTCGTCGACACCTTCCTCTTTACAACTGATAAGCCCATAACCAACTTTCACTTCATTACTATGAGTTTGTTCGAATAAGTTCAGTGTTTTTTAAGTTGTTGTTTTCATGTATGACCAAACATCAAAACGCATAGGTCACATACAGACTAACAAACGAGTTTAGCTCATGAAATATTCGCCAGAAAATAGAAAAACATGGTTTCCGTAAGCTGAAGCTGACTTCCATGAACATAGGACAACCTATCCACATGCCACGTTCCTGTCAGTTATGCGTGCTCTTCCACAGAAATTACACAAATGTGTCACCTCATACACATGTAACAAAATTAAAACTTTGTGGTGATTGACAATTTCTATTACTCTGTTGTTTAAATACTTACTGTTGTTTGTCAATATATTTATTATATGAATTACAAATTATTCCGCCAAACACAAATTCCTAAATTCTTCCCTCTCTGTGTGGTTGGTTGATCGACTGTGATTCGGTCATTGCGAAATACTGCTATTACAAATAATTATAATATTTTGGCGTCGCTATAGAATTAAATAATCTTAGAAAATTTCCTATGAACGGTTCGCTGCGGGAAATCGCCGATTATCTTGAATACTTTGACGCATGGTGCATATCGAAGAATGTTCGTGATGAAAAACTTTAGCTCATTTTATTACTACTTTTGGGCTAAATGCGTACAGCCTAGTGAAAGCTCTGTCGTTTCCAGATAAACCAATTTCTCTGCTATATGACAAACTTCATGGACATCTAACAGATCACTTCCACATTAGCAGTTTTGAAACACGAGAGAGGGCTCAGTTCAACCAACTTGTTCGTGCTCTTAACCAGAAGATTAGAGGCTTTATTCTTCAGCTTCAGATACAAGTTTCAAAGTGCAACTTTGGAGATCAGCTCCATACTCAACTAGGTGATCTTGTTGTGCTGTTATATTCTGACCAAACTAGCGTACACGTATATCTTAGTACTTCTTCGCTTTCACCATTGTGACCTAACGTTGCGATTACTCGACATCCGCAACGTAATTCAAAAGGCACTTGCGAAGGAATACGATAGTGTATTATTGCAGCAATCAAAATTCAAAACTCGAGCGAGTATAAAAGGTATCAATCGTTAACATGCAAGATTTAGAGTAATAAACAAATCAAAGTACAATTACACAATGAAAGTATAGTACGATTATGAGTAATAAAATGGGTCACTACAATCTTCATCAGACCTGTCTCCCCTATATTCATTCGAAGTCTTGTCTTCGTTGCCAGCCCATCCTGACTGCTTTTTGGTTTCGCCCATAGATCTTCAAGTTTATGTGATATCATACATAAATCGTAAGTCAAAATCCTCTAGATTCGTCTTACCAGTTCAATATATTTCTCCTTTCTGGCTCCCCATGTACGGTGTGCCACATTATCTGGTCCACCTCAATCAGGAATATCATCGGCGATAGCAGAAAGCTTATTATAATCCTATGTGTGCTGTGTTTTCCGCTGTAGATCACCTGATATGTGGCATTATGATATAGCCGTTGAATCAGGTTGGAGAATTCCACATTATAGAAGCAGTTTCCAAATCACTTATTGGTCAATGCTGTCCGTCAAACTTCGTGGAGAAATTAATATTTAGCCATTTATTGATGATAGTTCCAAATTAAACAAGAAAATCAGATCTTAATGGAATTTCATGCATGTCATCAGAGGGAAATCACACAGTTTATGTTATATTTAGATGTGAGACTTCACTTCTCACAAAAACAACTCTCGTATTTGTGAAGTCATGTTTCACATGACGATAAGTGGTAATTGAGTGAGAAGCTTAGAAAACAATACAGCTTGATAGAAAAACATTAATGTAGAAAATATGTTGTGCTGCTATATTTTGATTAAACTGGCATACACGTATATCTTAGTACTTATCGCGTTTATGATTGTGTGCTAACGTTGTGATTACTCGACATCCACAACGTAATTCAAAAGGTGCTTGCGAAGGAATACGATAGTGTATTATTGCAGCAATCAAAATTCGAAAATCGAGCGAGTATAAATGTATCAATTGTTAACACGCAATCTTTAGGGTGATACACAAATCAAAGTCCAATTACATAGTGAAAGTATACTGCGATGATGAGTAATAAAACGGGTCACTACAAATAGATGTCTATTTCTAAATCAACAGGGAATCACCTAAATTCTTTCGGAAAATATTAGATATCATCTTCAACAAACTGATGCTTAATTCCCACTTAAATTTCACCTAAATTCTGTGTACTCTCTGGATTTTATTCTCTACTAACCACAGTAGCGAAAGAAGACGAGACCAGTAAAGTTTACAAAGTAAATTTTACTAGCTGGGGACAATTTTGACTGGATACTAGTCAGTAACTAGTGTGATGTGTCTAGTCCTATCTTTCGTGCAGAAGAGTCATGAGTTACTTCAACGTGACTGCAGATAAGCCTTGCTGACTGGTGAGTGCCAACTAGCAAGAAATCTAGGTCCAAGACTGCCTTTGACCGACTGCCTCAAACCATCTAATACCAACCACGGACATTATCTGGATGACCTCATGATCTGTGCAAAGGATACATTCAAGAGACGAGACAATTCATTTCACCAACTGAGTAATTATGAGCAAAACCTCCATCAGAATAATATCCAAAAACGTATTTGGGAAATTTCTACAAGGTAGCAGTCAGAAGGCATTACTGAAATAGACATGACTTACCGACCAATGAAAAAGCAGGTACATAGTCTCAGAGTTGAATATCAGACCAGGGAAATGTCCAGTGGAAATACAAGATGGTAAAGAATGCAAACAAAGAAAGCCTATCACTGCATATTGAAGTCGAAGTATTTCAAAGTGTTGATTCTCGTTGAACTTTGGTGCTTCAAAATTAGACCAATCAACCAACCAACAAACCAGCCGATGCAGATAACACAATGGCATCAAAAGTATCCAACTTAACTTCATTATTTCATAAAATCGACTGATGTGTTACCACAAGATTAATTAATAATTAATCAGTACTCGGGTTTCTATTAGAAGAAATAACGAAGCTTCTGAAACGACTCGCCAAGACATTGATAACGGCATTCGAAAAAATTGGACGATGCAATATGAAACGATTTCGAAAGTTCCACACGTATGATGACAGGATGCTAGCATATTGGAAAATCATAAATGATCGGTAGTTTGAAAACTCACAGCAAGTTTTAAATATTCCAAATGTGGACAGATAACATGGTGAAGACAGAATTCTCTAAACTTCCCTCTCAAATAGCCTTTCTGTTATATCTATGAAAGTAATTGAAAATTAAATATTTATTTCTATATATTTCATCCTGCATGTTTATTTATAAGAACTCATTGTGAACTAAGGGCAATCTTCAAATTCAAATATTTTACACATTTCATTTCGACACTGAAGTATATTTAAGAAAAACTGTCAGTGAAAAGAAAGTGACGTCGTAATAGTCACCGTTTCTCTTCATCTTCACCTTCCGTCAAATTCATCCAATCAACCTGTGCAATAGCCTCGTTTAGCTGGTTACATACATACATGAGCTTGTGTAGTTCTCCTTTGAAACAAGCATACAATCGAGGTGAAAATACAGCTTATACGGAAGTTTTATTAAACGCGGTGTGGTTTTCTTCGCTCAAGTATTTTGTTCAGTTGAGGAAAGCAGTGAAAGATTTGATAATGTGGCCATAAAGTGATGAAATGTGCGGACGCGGATTTAATCTTCGTACTTTTACGTTTATTTTGATTTCAATCCTCCATCAGACTGGAAACAAGTTAATCTGATGCTCGCTAGTTAGTGACTGGCTACAGGACGACGTTCCCTGGAGTTCTCGTCAGAAGTATTGACTAGTGCGGCTCAGTAGGTCTGACTTTCGTGTTAAAACTGCGAATTGACAGGAGCTAGAATTGATGGGCCTGTAGTGTACCTTGAACGTTTGAATTTTAGTTTTAACGCATTCAAGTACTTTTTGGCGCCACACTATCTTATGATTTCCGACGCAACTGTAGACACGTGTGTCGCTCCCTTGTTGTGCTACTATTCAGCGCAATATTTGAGCTTACTTCCCAGCCGAGGCACCAGATAAATTGTACAACCTTCTTATTTATCTAAATTGATATTTCATCTGTGTAAAATACAACTCTCATCAGAACACACTACCCAGTCACAAGCCTTCTTACTTTGAGTTCGTTAAGAAGCACTTACACGCTAGCTAGGTAGAGTACTGCTAAGGGTATTCAGAGGAGAAGTCTTTGGTAAGTGTGATTAGTTGAGGCCAGTCTCGAGTACAATCCACACTTACAAGCCATTGGATTCGGCTGGAATAGTTAAATGGTCAACAATATTGACAGTTTGACTAGAAGGTCCTGGGTTTGATTGCCGGAGGTCACCGAACCAGCATGAACCAGATATCCAGTAATCCCTGGTTTTCACTGCTTCCCTAACTGACATCAATCCATGATCGAACTTTTGACAAATGAAAACCCTAGAAACTAACTCTTGACACTTTGGGAATAAATATTGAAAATGTAATAAGGTAATTTCTCCACAGTAATCTGACCACCTACCTACCACCAGCTGAATGTATGTCCTGCTGTTTAGATATATAATCCGTTTTACCAGTCTTGCTTTACCCTCACTTCAGCTAGTAACTTCAATATTGTCCCTGTCCCTAAACCTGGAAACGTCAAGAACGTAAAGTTCAGACCCATTGCCATCACTTCCCCGTTTCTAAAGCTTATGGAAAAACTAATACTTCTTAAACTTGAACCCTCCCTTAAAAGTTTTGAAGACCCCAAACAATTTGCCTATAGACAGGGTAGGAGTAAATTAGACGCTGCAGCTGTCTTACACAACAACATCGTCTCATCATTAGATAAAGGTGCTAAATACGTCCGCTGCACGTTTCTTGACTTCACTTCTGCTTTCGACTCTGTACCTAGATATCTCCTGCTAAATAAGCTCTCTTTGACAAAAACCGAGTCCTGGGTCACTAACTGGCTGCATTCGTACTTCTCTGACAGAATGCAGTACACCGTATGCAAAGGTAAATCATCCTCTGCTGCACTCACTGAAGCCGGAGTCCCCCAAGGCGCTGTACTCTCCCCACTTCTCTTTTCTTTCTTTCTACATGACTTGCCATCTTCAAATGACATTAATTTTGTCAAATATGCTGACGATCTGTCTGTATCTTTGCCTGTCAAATGTCAAAGCAACTGCTCTAAACTTAATGGCTTTCTGTCAGAAATCAACCAGTGGTCCAAGGAAAATGGTCTTACTCTAAACCCTTCCAAATGCCAAACAGTCAATTTCACCTTTAGGCATAAATCCGACTTAAACAAACTGGTTGACTCTCACGAGGTATGCAACATAGACGGCACTGAAATAGAAACCAAGTCGGAAATTAAATACCTAGGTGTCATTCTATCTGCTGATCTCTCCTGGTCGTCTCATATCTTAGCAATTTCTAAGAAAATATTGCGTCTTACCTTCTACATCAAGAAGTTAAGACATTCTGGTACAACCCAACCCTTACTCCTACAATTCGTTAACTCTCGCATTCTGCCTATTATTCTCTATTGTTCTCCCTTAGTTTTTTCCGGGCTACTGAAGAAAGACTATCACATAATACGCAGGATGTTAAAGGTTGTCAGCAGGGTAAGCAACGTGCCACTTAACCAGCTTGTTAATATTCTGGTCGACAGGCACATGGACTCCTGTGAGAAATGGGCCAAGTCCATTTTATCTAACTCACACCACCCTCTTCACTCACAACTCTGCCCTTGCATCCCATCAGGCAGAACCAGAAGCCAATATAGAAAACTCAACCAAACCCTACTTAGCTCATGTTCTGTGTGATAAAGAAAGCATTAGGCGTGACACCTATAATTCATTAAATAGTCAGTAGGACAACTGGATCTCGACTTTCCAACTCATATCATTTATAGGTACAACATTTTCTTTCTTTCTCTTCCTTTTCTTTCTTTTCTTTTTCCGTTATGTGCTGCTTTGTTTCTTTCTCTCGCTTCCGCCAGTTAATAAGACAGCTCCCACTTCTCTAACACCTTCAAACACTGTTTCAGCTTTACCTTTGCTGCCGACATGCCAATGTGTTGTTGTAATAATGAACTGTGGTTTCCTTAATCTATGTAGAATTCCATTTATTGATAATGTACTAACTGGATGCAATACTGTAGTAAAAATGGTGAGAATTCCATTCTGTATCACATGTACTGTTTTGGAATAAAGCAAATTATTATTATTATTCATTGGTGACATAAAAGCTATAATCCGACAAATCAACAGTATTTTCTCCATTATATCTCTCTCTCAGACAAATCTGTTCATTAAAACAAGTACACATCAGTTCAGTGCTTTAGTGCTTTGCAGTAAAGAGAAAAACGAGGCCACTAGTCAGAATAAATCTGTGATCATGCGACATTGTTGACTCTTTTTCATAATGAACTCAATTTTTGATAGTCTAGATTACTATACATGCATAATCATAAACAGTTTTACTGACTGACTCCTATCAAAAAGAGAAACCTTTTAGAATAAATCGTTAAGATGACAATTCTTTGAACAGTCTGTAGATTATGCGTTATGTGGCCATTTCGACTTCATTTTGTAAATGTTTAGTAAATTTTGAAGGTTTCTATACGTTTTCTTTTTAAAAACCATTAAGTAAGTTCAAAAGGAGTAGCGTAGAAACTTGACAGTTCGGTAAATCTTAGTCTATAAATGGAAAGAAAACAACGAAGCTGTTAAAGTACAGTAACTGACACATTCTAGAGTGATCTGATGGCAACAGAGAAACAGTACATGAACACAGCAGTGAAGAAACCTTTGTGAATAGAATTTAGAGATTTCTATCTGTATAATACATTTACTCTAAGTAGAGACTCAAAATGCGACAATAAAAGAATGGTCAAGTTGTTTCTCATTTGTTTGTACCCTGTGAATCGAATTAAACCATATCGATGTTCTCATTTCATGTTACTGTGTAGTGCTTCACTTCATAGATGATAACCCCGAAGTGATCTTGTTGCGATACAGAGCAAATACGAGGATTTTTCGTTCATTATTACCAGCAACACATTTGACTGACATCCCGCATTTAAATTGCTTCATGTCCTCTGAAGTTTTCTTCATCTAAAATGGTGCTGTGATTATCACTAATTCCATAGCATGGTTTAACAAACATATTGTGGCATGTGCCAAGTAGGCTGAAAGGAAATGACGATTGATTAGGCATACACTGAGGAGATCTTGAAGTATGTAACACGCTAGGTCGTTAAGAGGAATCCAAGTGAGGAGTGCACCTTTGAGTAGTTGAGAAGAAAATCATATGTAGAGGGAATTAAAAAAGTCTTTGAGCAGTCATGGAGACGGTTGAAAGTGATGGCAGATAACCAAGTGCAAACGGACTGTGCTGTTGACGGTATCAACATTCACGAATTGTACGGAGTATACTAATGCAAGTTCTGATACCAACAACTTCTATAGTGTTCGCTCTTCGAGTACCAAAGACAAAGACCAGATTTAGTCGTCCAAAGTACGATATATATTTCGGGACCGAATCGCGGGCTGAAGTGAATGCTTAGCTGGCTAGTGATCGTGCTCGCACGTGACACGATGGAGTACCAAATGGCGTGGATGCTTGACCGGAAGCCTTCAGCTAAACAAGTCGAATTAAACAGTGAGGGTCAGCATCCAATGTTGAATGATGATTGCTGTGGTCAATAATTTTGGGGAATTATTTACCGCTACAGCTCACTCCCCCCCCTAGTGGGGTTGTGAGGACCCTAAGACAGAACCATCCGGAAGTAAAAAAATCTCATTGGTTCCCTGATGGGTGAAAAAAATCTTCCGAGCGGCTTGATCGAGAGCCTGCTGGTCTGTCTGCCTATGCTAATAGGGTGTCTGTACATAGCTTCCTGGATGTTGTTCGTTGGATCCCGTGCTTCGTTTGTTTCCTGTCCAGTGCCCGTTGCACCTGGAAAAGAAAACAAGAATGCTAAGAACCTTGTCGAGGAAAATGTACCAAATAAGCGTTTTTTTTTAAAATGATGTGCATCTACGATACAGTAAAATAATGTTAAGTTCAAAACATCGAAAAATATATAAGAAAAAAATATAAGAAAAAACTTTTACTTGTGTTTAGTGATGCTACATAAAAAAAGCTGATGTGTCTGAAAAGAAGAAATAATGATTAATATCACAAACGAATGAGTTGGGTGAATCGCACCACTCATTTATGTGATATAGGTGTGAAGGTATTCTGGGAATTTTATGTGACGTCCAGAACGCATTCTCTTAGAGAGCTTGTGGCGGCCGAAAAACGTATCAAATTATATGTTCACCGAAAAATAAGGAATCCAATGAAAATCGTGGTTGTTATGTGAGATTGAAAAGGACTCAACCTTGGACCACGCGCAAAGAACGAATCTGTTTCTCTCTCCAGCTGCTCGCGCAGCACATCTGCCGATCAACTCTGTCTCGCACTGATCGACACATCCACATTAAGATATTTTGCTCCAACCCGCTTTACTCTACGCGGGAGATTTCCAACGGTTGACATCTCTAAGGTGTAGTTAGGGATTTGCATAATCACGAAAAGGACAATTTCATCCCTATTATTTCGTACGTCTATAATTTGAGTATTTTGTGACGATTATAGTAAATATTACTGTATAACACTGTGAGACTCTATCAAAATAAAAATTTACCCATAATGGGATTATAGTTTTTCTTCAAATAACTTCAGTATTTTTGTGTATACTAAATTAAGTGAACTGAATATCTTATATATACACATTTGTTAGTATTTGTTCTGTCCTTTTTAATTGTGTGTATAGACATACTTAGTTGCTAGGTCCACTACGAGCTCGACCGAAGGTTCGGTGACTTTCGCCGTGCTAGGGAGTTCTTCGAGGACTAAGGGATATTCAATTACTTGTGGATTATCGGGCACGTTTAGCTCTACGCTAATAGGGTTACCTTCCACGTAAGCCGGTTTCAGACGGTCAATGCTGACGGTGTCTTCGTGGCCTCTTTTGTCTAAGACAAAGAACTTATCCGTACGTTTAATTACTTTATATCCAATATCCTGATTACGAGCTAGTATAAACCAGTGATTTCTTTGAGCTCGCTTCTTGATTGTAAGGTAGAGGTTCCAGATCTTCGGTGAACTTATGCGTAGTAAGTCCCGCCACTCGACTGCTTTAGCTCTGGTAGACTCCAAGAGGAGTGGTGCGAGGATTGGTCAAGATGTGCTTTGTAGTGTGCAGTATGTTAGGACTCAGTTGCTGCCGTGAATGGAGTTTGACCTAACACCCGTTGGTCATTCGGTGTAGTCATAAAAGCAGAATAGTAATAATAATAATAGGTTGTAGTGTAGATAATATAGGTTGAGATAAGTGAAATAATGAAGGTGCCCTAAGGAAAAGATAGAGTAGTCGGTACAGTGTGAGAAGACATAACGGGTCGTGGGGATTTAGCTTGTATGCTTATCCATTGGCAGTGTGGTTTCAAATTTTAAGAGGATAAGCCATTGAGACACAAACCACGCATTTCTGCACGATTGTCCAGCTTCCGCCTAAAAGTCTCCACAGATGGCGCTGAAGTTACGGCCGCCGGTAAGGCGTTCCAGAGACGGCAAACTCGAAGCGAAAAGAAATGTGAACGCACTCGAGTCTTTGGTCTCTGGTGTGCTACCCTTAGCGGGTTACCTCATGGAAGCCTATAATCACTTAATGGCAGGATGCTTTTATTAGGGTGGGCCTGGTCATTTAAGATCTTATAGACGGTGATGAGGTCTCCCCCGTGACTACGGTAACTAAGTGTGAAAAGACTTAATTCCTTCAGTGTTTCCTCATATGATTTGTTGCGAAGGCCGATCACCCATTTTGTCGCTCGTCTCCGGATACTTTCTAGAATGTTAGCATCCCTTTTGAGTAGCGGAGGAGCAATGATATTATGCACCTCAAGGAATGGCCTCACGTATGTCATATACAACCTTAAGAATAGTTCGGGGGTAAGAGCCCCCAGCTGCCTATGCATAAAGTGTAAAGTTGCGTAAGCTTTGGCGACGTCCCTCGTGTAATTTACACTGGTGTCTAGCATTTCTGTTAAAATAAGACCTAGGTCGCGTTCTGATGGCACACAACTCAAGTTCTGGCCACCAAGGGTGTAATTTACACTCTGTGACCTGCCGGGATGAAGTTGCACTACTTTGCACTTCTTTAGGTTGAAAGGCATTCCGTTAGCCAGAGCCCAGTCTCCCAGAGTTTGCAGGTCAGCCTGCAATCTGGCGGAGTCTCCTGATGAGCTTGTACTGTACATTGAACCTTCGAACTTCTGTTTGAACGGACTTACCTGACCTTTAACACCACCTCCTCTTTCTATTCGTGAATCTCCTGTACGGTTTTGGTTCGCTCTCTCGTTGTGCTTTCATCCGGCCCACTCTTCGAGCTTACCACCGTCTCGACTGCAGATAAGTGTAAACCCTCTTATTCTTTATCAAATCTCATATCGCTTTTGTGTAAATATAACTCTATTCCAGTCACACTAGTCATCTCAAGTCTTTTTAACTTGATTCAGTTCGTTAGTATTTGCACATTAGGCAGAGTACAACTAAGGTCATAGAGCGGTGAAGAAGTTTTTGTAAGAGTGTCTAATTTAGGTCTAAGTTAAACCAAGTCCAACTCTTACAAGTTTATTGCTCTCCAAATCTTTGCGTCGTCAGCGTAAAGAAGCGCAGAGCAGTTCAGCTGACAGGGCAGGTCGTTGATAAAAATCAAAAACATCAACGGCCTTGAGATAGAACCCCTGATGCCGAGGTGTGCCAGGATGATCGGATGCGGTTGACTTTGGTGCAGAATTCTCTCTTGCCTAAGTAATCTTTCAACCATGCGAGAAGTGCTCTAGAAACACCCGCCTTGCTTATTGTGGGAAGGAGCAGACCATGGTGAACTGTGTCGAATGCTTTCGCAAAGTCGAGAAAGATCACATGGACTAGTACCTTTACGTCCCAGGATAGTGTCCAATCGTTCCAAGCTAGTAGAAGTTTCGTCACACAGGATCTTCCCCTCCTGAAACCGTGCTGTGCTTCATGGAGTAGGTTAGTCCCGTCGAAGTGTTTTCTCATGTGATCGTCAATGAGACTTTCCAATATCTTTGATATGGTCCGTCATACGGGGGTTCTAGAGGGCGACGCACAGAGTCGCGACGAACAAATACGTGTGAAGTAGTTTTTAAACAGGGGTGAACGAAGACATCAATGGACTGTGGTCGGAGGGGAGCAGGTTTGACTGAACGCATTGCGTTTGTAAGCCTGCTGACGTACGAGGAGTGGTCTTCCGCTGGTGGGAAGCTGGAGGGAGAAACAAACTCACCTGGCAGTCGTAGTGTCGTGCCATATACTAGCTCAGCGGTAGTACAACCAGCATCGGATTTTAAGGCGTTTCGCATCCTTAGGAGAACTAACGGAAGGGATTTAGTCCAAGGGTGTTGCATGCAGATGATAATCCAGCTTTCAACTGTCTATGTAGACGCTCTACCATACCATTAGCTTGAGGATGGTAGGCTGTTGTTCGAAAACGCATGCAACCAACAATTTTAGTCATAGCGAAGAATAAACCGCTTTCGAATTGCCGCCCACGATCAGTTGTTATGGAAGATGGGCATCTAAAGTTTGCGATCCATCTTTCTACGAAGACGCGTGCGACGGTTTCAGTAGATGTATCCTTGAGGGGTACTGCTTCAGGCCATCGTGTGAAGCGATCGATGCAGGTTAACATATAGGTATATCCATGAGATTCTGGAAGGCGGTCAACTAAATCTATATGGACGTGTTCGAAACGGGCATCGGGGATAAGAAAGGTGCCAAGGGGGCTTTTGATGTGTCTTATTACCTCGCACTTTTGGCAAGCTAAGCACGTCTGTGCCCATTCCCTTAATTCCTTGTTAATACCAGGCCAACAAAACCGACTAGTTACGAGTTTGACGGTAGTTCGAATACCTGGGTGTGATAAGCCATGCAACGTATTGAAGACGTTACGGCGATAACTTTTAGGTACGATAGAGCGAGGAGTACTAATGGAAATGTCGCAGAGAATAGTGTCTTTTCCTATACCTAGGGGTTTCTCAGCTAATTGTAGGGTTTTTTCGACAATTCGTGCTGAAGCTCGGTATCTTCTTTTTGAAGACGAGTCAGTTTTACAAGGTCTATGCCGTCGATTTGGATGAGGGAACAAACGCGCGACAAGGCATCTGCCACAGTGTTGTTCACTCCGGATACATGGCGAATATCCGATGTAAACTGTGAAACGTAATCTAGTTGTCGTGATTCCCTGGGTGAATGCTTATTTGAAGTTGAGTTCAGAGAGTACGTCAGAGGTTTGTGGTCAGTGTAAATTATGAATTCACGACCCTCCACAGTACATAGCCAGAAGTTCTTTGCCGAATGTGCTGTACTTCGTTTCGCCTCGAGAAAAAGGCGAGTGGTTGCCACTCTTTGTTAACTAGTTGTTGCATAACTGCGCCGATTGCAGGGTCTGATGCATCAACCGAGATACTTTAAGGTGCTGTTGGATCCTGATACATGAGAAGTGTGGCATCCACAATAGCTTTTTTACCTGAGTAAAAGCATGTCGAGCAGACGCGTCCAGTTTGATAGACTTGTTATTCCCTCGAAAGAGGGTTGTTAATGGCTGAATCAGAGAGGCACAGTTGGGAATAAGCCGTCCGTAATAACTTACCAAGCCGTTAAAAGTGCGAAGGCTTTTCACTGTTTGTGGCTCTGGAAAGTTCCGTATCGCCTCGACTTTAGTAGCCAGTGGGCGAATGCCCTGGCAGTCAATAGTGTGACTCAGGAAGTAGAGTGAGTCAACGTATATCTGACACTTGAATATTGATGGTAACACCATGTATGCGTAACCTTTCAAATGCCAAGTCCAAGTGTTCAAGGTGAGTTTCCTTGTTTGGACTGGCAATGAGGCAGTCGTCTAAGTATGCGTACACAAAGTTGAGACCACGAAATACTTCGTTGATGAAGCGTTGGAATGTTTGGGCCGCATTCCGTAGGCCGAATGGCATACGTAGGAATTCTAAAAGTCCGAAAGGCGTGATTATAGACGTTTTCGGAATATCTTCCGTTGCCGTCAAGTCGTGTATGTGAGGCAAAGGGTAGCAATCAGAGGTTGTTTTGGCGTTCGCTCGCTGGTAATCACCAGTGGGTCGCCAATCGTTGCTATCCTTTTTCGGTACCATATGCAGTGGAGATGCCCATGGACTGTTCGATGACCGGATGATGCCAAGGGTGAGCATATGATCGAATTCATTTCCAGCAATTCTCAGTTTGTCAGGGGCCAGTCTTCGTGCTTTAGATGTCACGGGCTGTCCTGAGGTTATGATGTGGTGCATAACATTGCTGGTTATGCACGGGAGATCGTTAAATGGGCAATTAAGTTCCGGATATTTGTGAACGATCGGTTGAAAAGTTGGATCGAGGATTGCTTTCATCTTAACGATTGACAAGCTGGGGCTTATGTAGGTGATGCCTTTTATAGACAGACTAGTGGTATTGTCAATCAGTCGTTTTCGGCGGACGTCTACGAGTAAATCATGATGATTGAGTAGGTCCGTGCCAATGATGGGCATTGTGACGTCAGCGATTAGGAAAATCCACTGAATAGGTTTGCGTAAACCTACGTTCAGATAGACGTATTTCCTACCAAAAGTTGCAATTGGTTTTCGATTTGCAGCCTGTAAGTTGAAGGTAAGTTCCTTCTGTCAGTCTGCTGCTGTAGCAGGAAGGACGCTGACTTCGGCGCCTGTGTCGACTAAATATCCAGTCTGGCTGATTACATCGTGGATGTAAAGTAAGCGGCTAGTGCCACCGGCGACGCTTGCCGCTAACGCGTGCCGGCGGCATAGTTTCCCACAGACTTTGAGGCATTGCCGAAGTTGCAAGGTTTACGGCTACATTTCGCTTCCTGGCCGTAGGTGTTGTGATACCAGCACCAGTCAGGATTTTTGAGAGAACATGGGTTGGACTTAGATCATCCACGTGCGTTCCGCCGTTGAGAGGATTTAGGACGACGGAAGGAGGAATTGCTAGGCTTGTTTGACCTAAGCATCTGCTGGACGGAGTTGATTAACTCTATCATTGCAGAATCCTTTCTCGAAGTCGGTTTGGTAACTGAGTATACTTCGGTAACTGGCCGTTTAGTTATCTCTAGAATTTTATCTGCAGAGACAGCTAAGTCATCCATGAGAACACCCTGAAATGTCACAAGTACAGTCTGAACTGACTGTGGCAGTTTGGATACAAAGAGTTCTCTGAACAGTCCTTCGTCGAACTGACTTTGGCCAATAACCTCTCTCATTCTTGCCAGCATGCTCACGGCTGACTGATCCCCTAACTCGATGTTACGAAATAATTCATCCAGACGCTGTCGATCCGTAAGAACATTTCTCTTGAGGAGGAATGCTTTGAGCTACTCGTACGAGTTACTCACCTCTGGGCTCGACATCTGTACGGTTACGCACTTGCTGAATTCCCGCGGTAGGGCGTGAATAAATGCGAGGAACTGTGAACGTTGATCGGTTATGCCATGCTCACAAAAATCAGACTCAGCTATCTGAAACCATGTTTCAGCATTATCTGGCCAATATGGTACGAGCTGAATTGTTCTGGCGGTTGAGCGAATACGAATAAGCTTGGGGCTAGGATCACTCATGACGAAATATATGCCGATTACAATATAGCACAAGAACAAACACAAAAAGGAACGAACTCACCGGGTTTATCTGCGTGTTTATTGAAGATGAAGTTCGTGGTTGGGCCCACCAGTTTGGAAGTTGACGGTATCGATACTCACGAATTGTATGGAGTATACTAATGCAAGTTCTGATACCAACAACTTCTATAGTGTTCGCTCTTCGAGTACCAAAGACAAAGACCAGATTTAGTCGTCCAAAGTACGATATATATTTCGGGACCGAATCGCGGGCTGAAGTGAATGCTTAGCTGGCTAGTGATCGTGCTCGCACGTGACACGATGGAGTACCAAATGGCGTGGATGCTTGACCGGAAGCCTTCAGCTAAACAAGTCGAATTAAACAGTGAGGGTCAGCATCCAATGTTGAATGATGATTGCTGTGGTCAATAATTTTGGGGAATTATTTACCGCTACAACGTCCTATGTTCCACTCGGAATGCAACTAATGGCTAACAGTATATTGTAAAAGCAAATGAATATTCCTTATACACGTCAGAGAGATTTTGAATTGAAGTTGATTTTGATACAGACTGTAGTTAGATAGTAATTTAATATTACCTCAGAGTCTAGGGAGTATTTCTTGTTGCACTGGTATACAGTTCCCCAAAATTACTACTACGCTGCCTCGTCATACAACACTGAATTCAGACCTTCATTGTCTAAGTCGACTGGTTGAGCATCGTCTCTTGTCGCCGACACCTTCCTCTCTCAAACTGATAAACCCGTAACCAACTTTCACTTCATTACTATGAGTTTGTTTTATTTTTACTTGTTCATTTCGAATAGTTTCACTGCTTTTTAAGTCGTTGTTATCATGTAGGACCAGAAATCTAAACGCATAGGTCGCATACTGACTAACATACCAGTTCAGCCTATGAAACATTCGCCAGAAAACAGAGAAACACGGTTTCCGTAAGCCGAAGCTGACTTTCATGAACATAGGACAACCTATCCACATGCCACGTTCCTGTCAGTTATGTGTGCTCTTCCACAGAAATTACACAAATGTGTTACCTCATACATGTGTAACAAAACTAAAACTTTGTGGTGATTGATAATTGCTATCACTGTGTTGTTTAAATACCTACTGTTGTTTGTTAATATTTATTACATGAATTACAAATTATTCTGTTAAATACAAATTCCTAAATTCATCACTCTCTGTGTTGTTGGTTGATTACCTGTGATTCGCTCATTGCAAAATACTACTATAACAAATGCTGACAAAAGTATACAAGTGTATTACTTATTTTAAATTATTATCAAATTTGGATATAAATCAAGAATAAGACTCGATGCCGTACACACCAAAGTTATATGGAGGAATCAGTTCAAGCTTTATTTTTTTCCCAAGTATTTGTAATCCATCCAAAACATGCTTGGATTTTTTGTTAATGCGAAGACAATACTTCTGTATTTCTTGATGTACTCCACTGAATGACTAGTTATCATATTGTTCTCATAGACACAATAACTGCAACCTTATAATTTAACCATGAACCAAATTTATGTAATTTAAATAATGCTTATCCATGCCTGTACAATCGGTGTGTCCTACACAGGTAGGAAAAAATGTATTTTATTAAATTACTATTATTAAACATGCTTACTAATCGTATATGTAATTTATCATATTGATGATGCCTGTAAACTGGCGTCCTTCATGTAAGAAATGAGTTTATATAATTATTATTATTAAATAATCATTACGAACTCGTATGGATTAACACTAAATGATGTTTCGTTTTCTCTCCTCTTTGGAGAGTTTGTGGAGTTAATTATCTGGCACAAGAATTAAAACAATTTTAAAATCTTAAAATTAACGAAAACGACAAATACCAGTGAAATTCAAGACTATATCCACTCACTTTAAAATTTGATATTGTGATGAATGTACGTTCTCTGCTCAGCTCATGTCCTGTTTTGATTATCTGTGTGGCTGTCGCTCTGTCCGTTACATGTGCACGCGTCAGAGGTAAGTAATCCTTACTAAGTGCTTAAGGCTATATTTCTGAAGAGAAACGATCTCTCGTATCACCCATATCTCGATGAACCTTTTTGGAACATCAAGTTAGGTAAACTTTTGGTGGTACACATAGTTTTATGAATTCATAAGTGAAGCAAAATCAGTGAAAAACTCAACAGAGAATGTTTCTTGACTAATTTGCCACAGCCAGGAAAGAATATTTTCGTAACATTGCAAGCAGTCGCCACCGGTGATTTAGCTGCAGTGGCCGATAGAATTTCGGAAATATCTCAATGACCGCAAAATAAGTATGCTAATTCAACACGCCCCCTTCAAGCGTTCACTCTGAAACGATGGGGTTGTGTCTCTGTCGAGTAACTTCTAAGGTCAACTAGTTCTGGTAATCGCTTCAGTCGCCATCAAAATGCTTCTTGATGTAGGGCTACACGTGATTATGGCAGACCTAAGACACGTGAGGCCAACAGCATGAGCCGGTGCTGGCATCATAATACCTATGGCCAAGATTCAAAATGTCGCAAGGAGTCGTACTGCTTCAGCTGAGATATCAAGACCGAGATAAATCACTTAAGATATGATGGAGAAGAGTTGTAGCCCACGTGGATGATTTTGATGTGGTTGCGTTCTCTGAGCTGGATAGTTAATTCGCAAATTAACTATCAGGCTCAGAGAACACAACCACATCAAAAACCACTTTACCAGCACGCGCTAGCGGTGGATGTGGTCATTTTAGCGCACTTCTAAGTGCCTGGTAATTTGTTAGTGACAGTTCTTTTCCACCTGAACTGTCTCAATGAACCCGGTGGCAAACCTTATTCGTGATTATACCGAATGCGTAAGTCGCAACACATCCATTAAGAACGCATTCATTAAAATTAAAAAGGCCATAGTGAATGCCACCTAGCCAACTTATCAAGACCCAAAAGTCACTTCTAAACGTCTCACTGGACGCACCCGACGCTGCGATGGATGCGGGTTGTCAGCTTGTTATTAAGGTCTTAAAATGCATCCTATCATGAGTGAACTGGAAATTGACGCTTTTGAACGTCATCGTGATATGCTTTGTAATGTCGGCTTGCTGCCACCGTTGCCATCTTAAAACAACTAGCAGCTACAGTTCTTGAAAGCAAAGTGAATTACTTGCAATAGAGAGCTTCTGTCCAAGTGTGACTCTCAGCATTCAGTGGGCGGCTGTGAACTTATTATTTCCTGAGTTCGTAAAACAGACGCACTCTCTGAACTCAACTTCAGACATATATTCATCAAAAGAATCACATCAGCTAGATTAAATTTCACAGTGCACTCCAGAAATTCGCCACAATCCTGAAGCTAGTAGCACTGCCGCGTACGCCACATCGTGCGTCTACGCCTTAATCCAAATTAACACCACATTTCCTTTGGGAACTGGCTTGTCTTCAAAGGGAAGCTAAAGAGATTCATTGTGAGCTTACGATACCCTTAGGTGCAGATGAGCTAACTGTTATTTGTGGCGCTCACGTGGGTATCTCTAATCCTACTGTACGTAAACGCTACCGACACACCTTTAGTACTTTGCGCGGCTTATCTCCTCCAAGCATTCGATATACTGTCAAAGCTATCACTAGACGGCTTTGATGGCCGAATATGAACAAGACAGTGAAGTATTTGGCACGTACCTTTACAGTTTGCCAAAGTATTGCTATACAGAATATGACTACTTGGATTACTGCATTCGAAACGCAGCTCAGCCATCCGAAACCGCTAAGTTATAAGATACATAAAAAGCCATCTTCTTATGTGTCTGACACCAAATATCCTTTCCGACCACGTCTTTATTGAACTGTTGTAGAATCAAATGGACACGCCCATATAGGTACATTTGTTGACCTTTTTCCCGATGGCTCGAAGCAATGTCTCTCAGTGATATGCCCAATGAAACAGTCTACCACGAGCAAGAGTTGGATGCCTATCTACTACAACAACCGAGGACGTGCAGATATTTGAAACGTCCTGTTCATATCCAGAATTCGGATGTTTAGCCGCACGGATCTCAATGCATCAGTGTACCACCCTCGGACAAAAGGTGTGGCCGAAAGCACATAAAGGCCAAACTATAAGCCACGGACAACTTCCACTGTAGTGATTCATCGCCTTGGCATACGGGATATACTGGAGGCTGATGCTGGGTGTACTATTTCATTCCTGGATCATTGAAAGAATCTACGGCTGCTGCGTGAGTTCAATTCGCCCCCCAGTTTTCCACCAGCCTCTGATGACACTATGCACGTCATCAAGCCGGTAAACGCTATGCATTCAGCTAAACCTTCTTCCATCGGGAGGCGCTCCACAGTCTCTTTTGTTTGCCCTTTAAAAACGTCTTCACGCGTCTATATTTGTAACAACTTTGTATGTTGGCAGATGGAAATTCTACCCAACCGATCACTCAGTTTACCTTCTATTTGAACAAATACATCGCCGGTGTCGACTGTCTAAAACCGCCATCTATTTGACACAACCCTGTGGGTCAGAGCCCGACTGTCCCTCAAAACGGCCTACACACTGGTAAGTAACATTTCAAAAGTAATAAAAACCTCCAGCCAGACACAGCGAAGAACACGTTCCGGGTGGATCATAAGACTGTTGAAGCATTTTTAAACACGTCTTACGAGATAAAGCAGACGCACCCCAGTTTTTTAAGGGACCTGTTCTGTTTAACGCACTATTTTAGTAGTTGCATGTTGACTCTTCCTTGTAATGCGCGTGCACAGACAGAAATATATTTAACTATGATTGTTATCTGTGTCAGTGGTGTGACGTCGTTTCCCCAAAATGTGACTTACCTTGGCGTCAAACGGCAGTTTGGGATTGATTTTATGGATGCTTTGAGACAAGGCTCACAGATTTTCGTTATCTTCTTCATTGCTCGTTAGAACCATCCTAGCAATCAAGGACTTCTGTTTTCAGGTATTCCATATCAGCTATTTAAAATAGCTGGAGGGAACTGTTAGACGAGATGACATGATCGAAAATGCCTATTAATCGGTAAGATAAAATTAATATCTAATGACAGTTATACGGCACTTCTGCCTGCTAATATTTCCGTGCCACACCGAAGAAATATAACCATCAACGTCTACCTAGGTAATCTATGGTAGCACCATTGAGTAAAAGGAAAACTGGACGTGACTGCCTAAGGCGATAGAGTGGAAACAGTCCGGATTCACAGGACGTAAAACGTCCTATCTCTACGGAGTCTGTGAGAGATGCCAACGAAAAAGTTGAGGGATTGATAATTCTGCACAGAGCTGCAATTGAGAGTCAATGGGTGAGTTTTTCAGAGCCACCTTGATAACTGCGTCTCTAATGCGAACTTAAATGAGCACAACGTCCATGTTAGGCAGATTCAAGCAATCATCTAAAACGTCTTCAAACCTCTGCAGCGAAGCGTAACAGCTGGTCTCCTTTCACTTACCTAAAGGTGGATCGTCATATGTTCTAAAGGCCCATTGCACACCCCTCATACTGGTCCACTACAGTAAGATTACACAAACATAGGGTTTTTATCTGAGTAATCTTAGTGATTCTGAAAACCCCTTGAGAAATCCAGAAGTCAAAGCCTAAGAAAACTACACTCATTACTACATCAGAAGCCACAAATAAGCAAACGCCAGACAGTGTCACTAGTATGGATTTGCTCTTAACTTCCACTGGGCTCCCCTGAGGAGAACAGAAGATTACGGCTCAGTATTAGCCACAGCAACAGCGTTCTCAACATTTGCTAGCTTTCACATCTTAATCGTATTCGCCAAATATTAAGGAAAACATGATTCGTCGAAATTATACTAATGTGACTATCTGATAACATCACAACCCTAACGCTAGGCTTTCAGACAAAAATTATGCAGTTTGGGTGGTTTCTACGAGGCGGTCATACAAGTGGCTTTTAGAAGGCAGAAACCTGGGCGGCGCTCTAAAGTTGCATTCCATTAACGTTTTAATTCTGACTCAATAAAGCTATGGCATCTGTGCCATCACACTGCGTACTGGAACTTGACTGGCACAACCAAGCTGTTCGTAGACTTCCAAAACCACTGTGAATTACTGCAGCTAGTTTTGCAGCGTTTGTGGCATGTGCTGTCGCATTTTGGTATGGTTTCACGTCTAATCTGTCAACCGTTCGTGTAAGTGCTGTGGGGTCTAAGGCGAATGTCCCACAATCCTTCAGAAACACCCGCTTAGCTTCATATAAATAGAGCCAATTCTGTTTCCTCAACACTGTTAAAAATTATAATAACGATAATTTATATTTCGTATAAACGGGTAATTTTACAAGAAATGCATGCCATTTTTACAGGCATGATCACTAATGTTATAAATTACAACCCTGAAGTATCATAAATTAATACTTTTTCAAAAGTTTCAGTTTTTAAATTATTGCACAAGCAATTCGAACAGGTTCTTATAAATGTTGAATTGTAAACCGTTTACTAATGTCACCATAAAAGTTGAGCGGCAACACAAACTTCGTTCTGTTTCCTGCTGATAGTTATGGTCAACCAGTGAACAGCGTATATCTGGGTGAGTGCAATGCCGCCACGTGATTGAACGCTATTTCAGGAAGAGAAGAAAATTCTGCGCAGCTGCAAAATGGTACAAAATGCAATTTTGAATAATACATTATTGGAAGTATATTTACAAGATAAATACAAGAAGAAGAAGCTACATAGTACTAGAAATGATAGTATACATTTGCAATGTTTAATGCTGGCCATATTGGTCTAAGCATGGAAATATGATGTTTTCGATTAAGATACAGCTTTGTTCAAGCACTGGTGTTGTTGTGTTTGTAATCAGAGCAACCAGACTTTGGGCAAGCAACAAATATGAATAAAGAGCAAGTTTTAACTTTAATAAAGACCAGTTAAAATAGTAGTAGTTAAAATAGAGTACAGTATAATAGTGCGTAAATAAGAAGATTATTATGAGGTAGGTAAGTGATATTTAAGTGAGGAGTGAATTCAAAGATCTGGAAAATTAGAAGCCGTAGAACAGGCTGACCTATAAGATGCCTCACGAATTTCTGTTGGGCCCAATGGATTGTAGATGGTAGGAGCAAAATCAATTTTTTATTTATAATTTAGATCTGTACAACTCCTATTATTAATGTTTAATTCTCGAGCTGTTAAAAATGTCAGTAGACAATTATCGCGCTAGTTCATCTCGTTAATTTCTAAGGCTTGTATGTCATATCCAAATCAGTATCTAACCTATTCTAAACAGTCAGTCGCGTCTATTAGGGCATCGTTTGCTTGGCCGAAATTTTTCCTGATAGGCGTAACTCGATTCCATAGTCTAACTCAGCCATGTTGGCACGTTTGCAAAGTGCACAGAGTTAAAGATCTTCATCACATTCTGTATCAGTGTTTGTTTAAGGAATACAGGCTGTTTGTGGCTGATGAAAACCTTGCACCATTTCTATGGACTTTGAATGAGGCGCGGTGGTACAGGTTTGACCAGTAACAGACCTACCCATCAACTACTGCAATGATAATAATAATTAGAAACTGTAATCTGTTGTTATGGTGGCAGATGCAGTGAAGTCCAGAAATAATAGAGATTTGTAGCACATAGGCTGATATTATTGTAATTGTGTTCAATATGAAGTCACATGGAAACCAGAGCTAGAGATGTTATTCACGAAGACAGTAGCAGCTTCGCGGTTAAATCATCCAACACAAAGAACAACTGAGTCGAAAACACCAAAGTTTAAAATCCAGCATTTAATTAGACTTTTAGGAATTAAATCCGCCCATGTATTTCTTCTTAGAATTTCTTCTAGTGATCTTGTTACTTTATCCATGTATGTTTAAGTGTATCCCTGCGCATTAGATAAGGGAAGTGGTCCAAATGAATCATGACGTGTGCAGTCTAGTCGGGCATCCTGTTTCGAAAATTCGCCTGTCACAGCTATTGTATAAGAAAGGATTTTCGACTTCTGTCAATGAAATCACGTTTTTGATCATCATCACGAAATACAGTTGACGTTTCATAAATGAAGCAGAACCGTGGTCAAATTCATTGTCTCTAAAGGCAGGGTTGGATAGTAGAATTATTTTCTGAGTAATTCTCCGACTGAAATTTACGCAGTTAGCAATAAAACATCACAATCAGGACTGAACAGCCGTCAAGTGAACTGTCCTCCAACTCCTCTTATTATGTTGTGTTGTGCCAATTGTTACTGATAAGATTTATCAGTAGTACATAAATAGACGTTCATCGGCATAAAAATAGCAAACAGCAGGGAGATACATTTGATTTTAGGGAAGGCAAATAATACAGCGTTGTGGAGATACATGGGAAACATGAAATTAACACAAAGAAACACAGTGGGAAGTCCGGAAGTACCGCAACACGGAGATCTGTGCAAATGGTGCGTTGAAGATAAGGTATACATAGCTTAGCTATTTAAAGATACCGATTTCCCAATAAACATTCTTTTACCAAGTCTATCGTCTTCTACAGTTTCAGCGTAAAGGGTATATGATTTGTTTTTGTAGACTTCCTTCGGCCTAGCTTTTTCTTGGGAAACTGATGGTAGTGGACCTGTAAGGGATCAAAGACTATCTTCCATTTAATTGAGTTTCAGCCTTTTCGCTTTCAATGTTCAATTTATTTGCCTGTACTGTTTGGGTAGGATCGCGGAAAATTGGATTCTCAAAGAAGAGGAATTCGACCGGTGGTGGTGTGATTCTCTATCTCTGTACTCACTTCATAACATCACTTAAAATGCACCCCTGAACAGTCGAAGTTGTTGAGTTCCTCAAGGTTAGGCTTTGCTCTTGCTTTTTCTCATGACCATGATTCCGGACAAAAACATTGACGTGGTTAGGACTCTCGTCGACCACGCACATGGTCCGGGGTTCGATACCCTGCTGACGCACACCCGATATCTATGGTCGGCCTGCAAAATTTGGGCTACGGATATCCATGCTGAAAATTCCATACTTGTACCGAAAATACGGTGTGGCATCAAGCTGTAATCAAAAAATTACTCTCTACCAATTTTGACTGGCATACAGCTCTCACCACAACAGAAATAAGAGATACACATAGCCCTGAGCAGTGATTGTTTACGTAGGGATGTCTCTGAGGGCGTTGATTTCATTGTTTATAGATGGGCTTCTGGTATGACAGTTACATCAACGTGAGTTACACGAAGGCCTATAGAGGTAAATGAATGAACATTTCTTATTAGCATTCCCTATTTCAAGTACTGAACTTGATGTTAACTTATTCCAGATACAACTGATTGTGTGAGTGAGGATTGTATCAAACTCATCATGAGGACGACTGCACAAGATACTATGCATACAGCTGTAAATGTATGTCACCCCAATCCTAGTGTACTCGTTCTACTGAAATAAGTCAACCTTTCAGAAGTGAAACCGAAACCTGATATTGGTCGTTCAAACGTCGAAATACATTTCGGGACTAGGAATGTGGATTACTGATGGCCATTTAACTAGCTAGGGTGCTTACAAGAACAACCGAACGTAGCACAACAGATGATGACCACACACTTGGCTTTGCTAGTTGATTTGGACTGCCGAGGTTAACCTTCCGTTTTGAGTTACGGAGCTGCAGGTTTATAATTTTCGAGAGTCATTTATTGTTTTTGAGTTCAGATAGATATGCCTTCTTCAGAAGATTGCTATAGGCTGCTCATTTTCAGTCTGTTCATTAAAGGTAGGTTCTTTTTCGCAATATTCCTCTGTGGTAGATAGGACACTGACTTCTAAACCAGTGTAAGCCGGTGGGATTGCCTTCCATAGTCTTCGCATTCCCGTTAAAATTATTGTGTTTCCTGGAACGTTTAGCTCCATCGACAGTGTTCTTCTCGTACCAACTAGTTTTAGTTCTTGGCTGCACGCGGTTAAGAATTTGAACAGCCGTATAAGCTGTTACACTGATATGAGTTTTGAGTGGGCTGGCTGACTTAAAATATCCTCTCACTGAGTTACGCTGCAGGGAATCAAAGAAGTTCGTCAACTCAGCTGGACCTCAGTCGTTTCACCGTCAACGATCAATCTGTTTACCCGTGTGGACTCAGAGGGATGGTGTTAAAAATGAGTTTCAAGGGACAAGAGATCGACAGATTCGTTGTGGTGTGATTATCTGCCTATTAACTCTTCGAATCATCGTCAGTAAATACATCCTTTAGCAGCTGTAAGTGTTGTATACTCCTTTCGCTGGTTGGAGCGGTGTTAAGAGCAGGCCGGCCACCAGGTTAGGTAGGCGAGCCAAAAGAGTTGTTAGGTAGTATGGCTGGAGCTCGGTCTAGCAGGACCAATGGCCACATCAATCGTGATCGTTATTTCTAGTCGAAGCCAACAGGAAACGAGTTCGAAATCGTTCAAGCAGGCCAAATAACTGTTTTCCTAGAAGACAACTCTGCTGTTGCAGCATCAATACCTGTAGATCGAGTAATAATCCAACACACTTCAGTTTCTGGCCGTCGCTACATTTCCACAATCTCTGACAGAGACTCTACAAAGTGCAGTCGTTAGTGACCGTGGTATAAGGCAGATGAGTTTGGGCGTCTAGTCATATTTCATGAAAATATTTCTTTTAAGTATTAAAGGCATGTGAAATGAATAGGCACAAAATAGAACGAACCTCCTGAAATGGGGCGGAGTTTTTCGTGAGCTCACCAGTTTAGAAGATGGTGATTACTAAGGGTACGCTATATAGAAACGCAAGTGGATGTCCTCCGGCTTTCAATTTTCTAATAATTTTTGGGAATTATCCACTCCTACAACTTCAAAAGTGATATCTTTTCAGTCGAAAGCTCATTTTCCAAATCAGACTAGCATAATTCTTCATGGTAACTTTAGGTCTCCCCAATCTGCACTGATTCAGATTGAGTCACGAAGTCAAATTTGTGGAATCAGAACTGGACTGTAAAGCTGTAGCCTTATTCTGCACATTTTGATATGTCATCTGAAACACACCATTCAACAAAGGCTTACTAGCTACCTTCGCGTCTTCTACAGGCCGATATCTTTCTGTGACATTGTTGTCGTGAAGCCATTTATCGTACAGATCATTGCCTGTAACAAGAGATGATACGTGAGCACTAGATATAGATTCTCTTACTGTCTAACCTAGTGGCATTCTTCCGGCGAACAGATCCTCTGTACCTCTCTTCTGATAGTTTATGAGCCAAAGGTATGTTGCACCCAACTGGTAGTTCCACTTTATTATCTCAGAGGATGGAAAACGTTATATCATACAAATGCTGTTTGTCGACGATTACTTCACTATCAGTTATGATGGCCTCACTGAGCTTCATACTGAAGGTAGTGTAGGCAGTTCTCAATTCAATGAATTCTCCAGTCACCGGGGATTCTAGCCAAAATGACACTCATCCACATGTTAAAGAGTCCGAAGAGTTGAAAGTACTTAGAAATAAGGGCTATTTCATACCCTTGAAACCTACCCAGTTTGCGAATTGAGAGTCTAACTGGGTAACGTCTGATCCATTATCTAATAATGCACACGTATCCACAAACGACCTTAGTCCTCTCATCCTAACTGGTATTACCCTAAAATGGACTCTGGGCATCGTGAGGCTTGAAAGTGCTGTTTCAATTATTAGAATTCGCGGCTTCTCTTGCTGCCATCAAAAGTGGAGGCAATCCCGCCAAACCACTACTTTGCTTATATCGCTTTTCACATTTCAGTTTTGTATGTTCCCTCTTTAGGCAGCCAAAACGTAATCGTTTCTTTTTTGAGACTTAGAGACTTTCCCAAGGGTGCATTTTGATGAAGCTACGGCACTCATTCAACTGGTGCGTATTAACACAAATGATATGCCCCTCCCCTTTCACTGTATTTCGTGCTCTTATCACAAATGATTTTCCCTTATTCACTCCTTAATTTCAGGAGTAAGATACAAAATGCTGGCAAAGATGCGTATCGTTTGGTTAATGTTGTCTGTTACCAGCCTCAAAATGTCATCGAACTTTAGCTCCAAACCTTCCTCCTCTTTACAAGAGCTGATCTTTGTCAGCTTTGTTAGCGAGTGGGCAATCTCTTATCAATTACTTCGAGAGAAGAACTGGAATTCAAATGGTTCACATAATCAAGACAGAACATGGTATTTCTGGACGCCATTAAACTACCCAAAAATGTAGTGAGTTATTTGGAGTTGTCACTCAATTGCGCGCCGTATCCCTGGGTGATTTCGGAAAAACTCCTGGAGATCATAGATTGTCTTCCAAATCTTTGACGCAATATCTACATTTTCTATTCTTCACTTGGTAAAGAAACAGATTTACAGTTGTTGCCAGGTTCAGAGTCTGTAAATAAACGTTGATATAATGTATAAAAGTACTTCTGAATGTATTTTCCCACTCTACCAACCAGTAAACAGCTAAGCAATGATAACCTTCTTGTCCCCCTCCAAATGGAGACCGGTTTGAATAAATAAACGATTCAGTGTTAACCAATACTGACTGTAACCATTACCTGACTGCTGAAAAGTCACCTCCATTCGGTAAAGGAATTAAATGGCTGTCCAGCATGAAAATTACCCTACTTCCTGTTCTCTAGAAGGTATGTCTGCCTCATGATCACAATGTCACTCGTTAATAAATGCTAGAAGATTCCCAGTGTCATCGTTTGTCAGATTTCAGGGCGTATAGTATAGGATGCATATTCCCTCACACCTCTAAAATCTAGTACAGCCATTTGGTGACAAGGGTGAAAGTAACTAAGTAGGTTATTAGAGTGAGTAAGAAACCTTACAGAGAACCGCAAGCTATCGCTCTAAATAAGGGAGTCTTTAAGACAGTTCAAAGGAGGTAGTCATGACTTTTCATACTTCATACGGCTACCCACCCCATAAAAGCTCACATTGAACAGTAATTTCAGTGTAGGAGAACAAAAACAAAACGAGGCTATTTGGGAACTAGTTCGGCCTATGCAATTCTTATGCCGCATTATACAGCTCAAGTGAACTTAAACAACCCAACATGTCACTTAACCAGAATTCCAAATAAAGCGTTTTCGTCTGGTTAACCCCACCAGAGGGATGGTGGTAATCATCAAATAAATGATGTCGGGTAACCTTTCAACGTTATATCCACTTGAACTCTTTTCCCCTAAAGCCATTTCACTTACTTTTTGTTACCATCCACTGGGTAGTGTTTGTGATTTTAATTGCATTTGCATGCAGTATAATCAAAGACATTCAGTTTGGAAATGATGTCTTCTAAAAGAATGTTTATTTCAGTAAAATATCCTTGTTTTCCCTACATATGAATTCTCGGGAATTCTGTCTAACTTCACTACCAGTGATTTTTGTAAATAACGTAATTTCCATATTCTCCAAGATGCGGAAATCCAAGAGCGTTTTCCTCCTATGAGTTTACCCGGGGTAACATTTACCTTAGCCATCACTATTCGTAGTCAAAGACTTCTCCAGATCAATAAAAGAACTGAAAAGCCATGCAATACCATGATGTAAAGTTTAAGGAGGAAACACTTAAAATTTTCTGTCGAGGAGAATTCTTTTTCTAAATTTCAGGAGTGTAACTCTGAACACTGAAGCGGTTTCGTCAACCCTCTATTAGTTGACTTATCTTTGTTTTATCGTGTCAAATGCATTGCTACTTCCATACTGTAGGTTTGGCGGTTTAGTGCGCGATGCAGGTGGAGTATAAACAGCTCGAGGTTTGGCTTCATGGTAAACTGAAACCACTGTAAGTTTCTTCGTTGTTTTACTGTCGCAGAAGTATATTCAGTAAAGATTTATGTTAATCACTGCATTATATGCCAAGTGGCAGGATATTTAAGACGTTATACTTTTTTAATAGAGAAATTACTTGAAAGGGATAGTATATCTTAGCTCATAAAATAAGGGGCTGTAGGTGGTTTTTCAAAAATACTTGACTTTTACCCTATTATAAACATGGGCACGCTGCGGTATCTGATTGCCAGATGACTTCATATTCTCATAGGCATTCCGAAACATTACGCCAATTGTAGAAGCTATCTGCTTGTTTTAGCATACGTTTTCATGGTATCGTGTCCCCACAGAGGTGTTTGGGAACCTGCATGTTACTTAGTTCTTGATATACGTTGAACTAGAAGAAACATTAGATAAGCATTAAGGCCTTTTGTTCACTTCACTCGAGTGTGAAATGTCAGGCAGTGGTTGTTGTGTCCACATAATTTTGTTTACATTATATGAACAAGTGCATCAGTGAGTGTATACCGGGGACTACTATTCAGTAGTTATATGAAGTATCAAGATGTCAGAGGTGAAATAAATACGTCCATAACACGTATTTTTCATCTTCAGGGATTGCTACCAGGGAATAATCTCGTTGACTTAGAATGTGCAGACGATATAGTCCTTCTAGGCGAGGACGCTGACAAAATGCAGTCTTCTGAACGCCTTGAGCTGCAATCTACGAATGTTTGGCGTGCGATTCGCTTCCGCCAACCGCAAGATTATGTTACAGGACTGAACTAAATCGACTTGCTTCTAGCTTTAAGATAAGGAGTGAAATGGTGGCTGAGCCTGCTGGCCATTTCACTTATTTGGGAAGTTGCATCAGCCAGTGGTAATGGGTTGATCGCTGACAAAATCTCAGCAAGGATAGAGAAGGCTCGTTTGGCATATGCCAGTTTACGTCGTCTCTGGCGTAGACGTGATGTCAGGCTGTTAATCCAAGGGCGTGTGTACTGCTCAGCAGTTCTATCCAACCTCGTTTATCATGGCCATTGAGAGTAGAAGACATGAAAAGGCCGGCTAGCTGTCCTTAATCATAGGTCTGTCTGTCTGGATTCAACATAGAACTTGTTACCGAAGTGCAGCAGTTCGAGTTGCCACGTTCCAAATAGCAGAGAAAGGTAGACAAGAAAATGACTGAAGAGAATCAATAGAGTTTTGACAAGTATAAGAGTGAAACAGAATGAGTAATGGTAGAAAGGAATATGAAAGATTACAGAGACTGAATACATCTGCGCCATTGACAACAATTTTGGAGCCATGTCACCTATTGTCCGTTTCCAGCCATTGATTCTTAGAGTCCCGAGGGCGGGCCCCGACCCGGAAGTCTGCATCTCCCTGCCTGACTCAGTTTAACTGTCAAGGATTTCATGGATTGATGCCATGTTTTTGTTTGGCCACCACTTACTCTTTTCCAACCTGCACCTATATCAGCTAGTAATGCCCGTCGGGGGAGACGATGGTTAGACATGCGCAGGTGCATGCGTTCTGTCTCCCGTATTAGGCGGTATAATAGGGTGAGCAATATCGGGGTTAGCCGTCGAGTGCTAGGCTAGGTAAGGAGGGGAAATCAATCGATGAGGCTGTGCAGCTACATCGACTGAGATGGTTAGGACATGTGTTACGTATGCCTAGCCATCGTCTTCCTCGACGAGCAATGTTAGCTGACAGGATGAATCACGCTGGAGAAGAGCCAGTGGTGGTCAAACCAAAACATGGCATCAGTCAATGAAATCCACAGCAGTTAACTTAAGCCACATATGAAGGTATAGACTTCCTTTTTGGGGTCCTCGGGATGGTTAAAGCCAATGGCTGGATACAATCGGTGATATGGCTCAAAATCGTTCTCAATGGCTGGTGCAGATGCATCCACTCTTTAGGATTTATAATACCCAATAAAACTATGTTCTTAGATATTACTATTGTTTTTACCTCATATCTCTGTTTACTGTCTCTATTTTGCATTCCTTTTTTACTCTCTTCTCTTGCTTGGTGTGCTACATGGAGTGTGGCGAATGTAACTGCCGCACACCGGTGCAAAGTCGTATGTTGAAACCAGTCATCTGTGATTGGTAGTGACGCAGGTTTTTTCGTGGTATGCATCTAATGTTCGAGGATTTGAATTGTGTAACCACACTGGAATGCTATTACTGTTGACAGATAGATCTCACTTGTTTCAGTTTTTGCGCCTTGAAAACCTGATCGAATGATTCCAGTGGTGTTAAGGGAAGAGGATGATGAACTGTTTTCTGATTTAAATAATATATTAGAAAAGATCTGGGAATCAGAGACGATCCCGTCAAATTGGTGTAAATCGTTGATTATAAAAAGAGAGATAAGTCTTCTTGTGACAATCATAGCGGGTTGAGCTTAACTACCTAAAGTTCTAGACTCAATAACCGTTCGTTGACTGATTGGTGCTCTGGAGAAACGAACCTAGGAAAACTTGTCAGGCCGTAGGATAGGAAGAAGGCATTTTGGTCAAATTCACTCTTAGATTCTGTAGCAAGAACACATCAGTGTCCGACCCTTGACATATTTCTTGACTTGAAGGCATCATTCGACTGTCGACCGATAAGTGCTGTGGCAGTGTTTCACCTTGAAGGGCGTGCGTAGTAAGTATATCACAATGGTCAAGGCACTCTGAACACAATAAGCCATGTAAGAGCTTACAGTTACCCTGTGAAGTAATGGCAACTAGTAGTGTCCGTCAAGGATATCCATTGTATCCACTTTTGTTTTATTTCATCATATATGTATGAATGGAGATGGATCAGGCATATGCTTGGAAGACCGTTGAGTGATATCACGCACCAGGCCCTTGGGCGGGACCCGAATGGAAACGACAACTTTGAGGTCCGAGAGTGGTACGGAGGAGATGAAAGATTATCGGGAATCGCGGAATCATCAAAAAAGGACTGCAGAAAACGGGATGAAACAGAGATGTACTGTGCTTCTTTGAACAAATGCACTCACTCCATTATAACTGATTTCAACCATGAGGATCTATCGTTAACCATTGGTCATTACATATAGAGTATACAGAAGACAGTACTATTTCATGTTGGAGAAATCCAGCGTTTTGAAACCTTAAATGACACTGTGAGCTTGTTTGCTTTGTGCTCTGCGCGCCTACTCCAGAGTAGTGGCTCAGATCACCTCCATATAACTTACCTGTTTGATGGTATTAGATAAACCAGGTTACATTGTATGTCAGTGTGTTCTCTATACAACGCTGGGAATAATGGTAAAAAAATCACCTTTTTATATATTTCCCGACTTATCTGTTTAATTCTCTACCTAGAGAGCACTGTACAAGCTAAAGGCAATACTTGACTATGGAAACCAGTTAGCGTGATTGTGAATTTACATCATATATAATATTTAGAAATTGTTGCTTAGATCGATCACCGTTTAGTGTAACATGTGACCTGAGTTACTGGTTAAAAATTACCGAAACTTTTTATTTTGACCTCAAGGCAGTCCACAGTTGATTTTTTAACGTCAAATAGTCGGGACTTGACCATGAATGCACATTTCAACTAGTTTAATGTACATCTGCTTACCAGGTTTTTATTTGTTCACATTTACTATGACCAACAGATGTCTTTCACATCCTCCATTTTTTGAGTGAGATTTAAAGATAAGCAGTTTATCAATAGGATGATCAGTTCATTGAATGATACCAACTCTTAAGGCCTTTGTTAACTCAAGTCTTGTAAAGAAGTGCGACTGTTGACTGAAGTTCTGGATATAAAATCTATAGTTAATGAATTCAGATGTAACAGAAAGTGGACTTTGTTTGGACGTTTTGGTTTAGTATTTTTATTGTCCTTACTACGTATGTCTTTTATTTTGTGTATTACTCAGTCAGTCTTGTTATTACTATCATTCATTCGTCTTATCTCTTGGTGGTTTCATTCTAATGCATCACATAATTTTTGTATCGCATCTATTCACGTAGTGTCTGATTGCATAAACCTTAGTAGCTGGAATGATCGTTGAAGTAGTGAAGCCATTCTTATTACCATGCGTTTCACATCAAAAAACAGTTGTGAGGTATTTGAAGCTGGTGTCACGCATATGGACTCACAGCACACCATGATGGTCCATATTTCATTGGGCATTCAGAATAAATATATCGTGGTTAAAGCTTTAGGTGCAAACTAGTATTACGAGTGAATTATTTAATTGCATTGATGCGAAATTAGACACTAATATTGGTCGAAGGTTAAACGAAGTTATCGTATTTAGTGTTATCCATTCTTGGAGTGCGTGTCACTAGATTATATTTGCACTGTATATGAATATAATTTAGGTCAAATATGCGATTAAAAATCCCTAGCTTTTCTTTACTCCTTTGGCACTAACTGTTAGCTTACGTATGTGATTGACTTACCTGATTTGCTGTGTGTAATTTCAGGTGCGTTGCAGATCCGATCCCACTTTCTCAGTATGTCATAGCTTTGATTAAAAAGGACAAAGGAGAACAGGAGTTAAAAGAAATATGTATGGATCAACTTGAAGTATTTCTACAAGAGAATACCACTAAGTTTGTTGAAGACTTATTCACTGCACTTAAGTCGAGAGCATATATTTCAAATGAACCATCTAAACCAGCCCAGTCAAGTAGTTCTGGTCTCAAAGAAGTATCCGGTAAACCTCACTCTGGAAACCATTCATTTGATAATGTACCAAAGGATAGAAAAAGAAACCTATCCAACAGCAATCCTCCAAGTTTGACAGACAGCTCGTCTGCCAAGCAGAAGAGAAAACGTTCACCAGAGGTAAAGTCGAAAAGAATATCTCCTGGACGTTCACGTAGCCCCCATTCATCATCGCGGTCAATTAATAATACTATTATACCTGGCAGACAGCATGGTGATTCTTGGAATCGTGGACGACATAATGATCAAATGGGAGAGTCTAATCTGAAAACCGTGGATTCCCACAATCGGCGTAATTCATCAGGTTTGTCATTAACTTTTTCCATTGTGTTTCTTTTTTTTTTACTGTGTTAATCTGTATTGTTAGGATTGTAAATTTATTTAGGTGATAAGTCACTTAAAGACTTTAATTCCACTTGCATTTTAGGTGGTTCAGATGGAGAGACATCACACTTGAATACGCATTCTCGTCGAAATAAACATCGTGATTCCGAGTCACAATCACGTGACAGTCGTGAACGCATTAATTCTCGTAATCGAGATGAACACAACAGTCGTTTGGGTAAATCTGCAACAAGGTCTTCACCTGATAGCAGAATAAACGATGAAAAATTTCGGGGTCTAAGCAATCGACGCTGTCGTGATTTCGAGGAGCGTGGATTTTGTGTATACGGAGACAAATGCCAATACAATCATGGCCCAAATGCTTTAGTAATTTCATCTGCTAAATCTGCATCTGTTACTACTCACCTAACAAATCCCTTATTAGATCCTAAATCACTCTCAACTAATATTCTGGATTCATCGATGAATATTATCCGGGAGTCATCAAAATCCAGTGTAGTTCAGCCACAATCTATTGTAACAGCTGTACTATCTGGACAAACAAACTTGAACGATTTAAGTCAACAAATTGTCCCTTCTTGTATTCCTGTTTATCATCCGACCCCAAGTACGTCCGTTTACAATTGTGATACGTACGATATGTTTAATTAAAAAGTGAAATTTATCATACGGTTTTGATGTCCAATGTCAGATGATGATGGGAGGACCTTGGTGGAAAAGGTTTACTTTTTTTAAGTTAGGAAGAAAAGGACTTGTAAACCAAACAGAAGAGATGAGATTCAAACTCCCAAGTTGTTTCGCCAATGATTTGCTTCCTTGGTGTTTCTGTGCAAATCACCGCTGACGAATAAAATTGTGCGTCCAGCTGAAAATACTGATATATATGTGTGTACATATAAAGTCAGCATACTCCAAACATTTGATAAAACCAACTGGTTTTTATTAGTACTCATTATTGTCAGCAAGAATTGTAACTTGTGCTGTATTGGCCTATCAGATTGCATTTGACGTGATTTCTTCGTTAGACGTATAGAACTGTCGAATGTCTTAATTTATTTCACGTGGGAAATCAGTTTCTGTTTCTAAAAGCACACTGAAAGAAATAGAACGGGAAAGTGTGTGTGCGTCGGTGGCCCAGCGGTTAGGACGCTCGCCGACAATGCACATGGTCCGGGGTTCGATCCCTGGCCGACGCACACCTTATATCAATTTGCTAAATTTGGGCTACCGATATCACGTGCTGAAAATTCCATACCTGTATCAAAAATACTGTGTGGAGTCAAGCTATAATAAAAAATAATGATAAAATGATGACGGTGAACATGAATGTATGGAAGAAAATAAGTGAATGGAAACTGGTCATTTCCAAACCCTGAAAGATGACAAGGAGTAAATGCATCACTGTCATAAACTATGTTAATCCACACCAACAGAAGTGAGGTGTTTTCTTATACGTTTTGTATTGATTAAGAATTACTTTTAAAGTCTGGACTTAATTTTGTAAAAACTAATTAGACAATGGAGTCTCAGATGCTTATCCCTCCTTACAAAGTTTTAAAGTGTGTGCAATTTTGTTTTTTTATTGCTTTAAGTTCCCAGGCTTCGAGGTAGAGGTTTGAAATTTCAGTAGCAGTGGTTTTATTTTCACAGGGTAAGGTTGCTAGCCTCACGCTCCCAACCTTCCCTCTTGACCGGCCTAACTACTAGCTTAGCGAAGTCTAAGACTACGTTATTCGGGTACCAAACGCCAGACCACGTTCGTGGTTGGCGAGCGTGCTACCTCTAAACTAACGACGCACATAAATCTGGGAGTATCGGATGGCTGTTCTCTCTCAGTGTGTGGGACTCATCATCGGGGGTGGGCGAAACCAGGACCTTCCGGTTACAGGGCAAGCTCATTAGACTATTCAACCGCTGGGGCGCAAAGTGTGTGTTTAGCTCTTATCGATGGTAAAGTCATTTGTCAATTAATTTGTGCAATTCCGTTGCTTGGTATAGATTTCTGTGCAGTGGTTTGTGTGCCATACTTGACTTCTTGGGGCTTGTTATATTGTGTGATCGCCCAAGCTGTAATGTTTCGAATCACCGTTCACTGAGTTGTTTAGAAGCGATATGTTAAGGCTAATGACCCATATCTCTCTATCATCAAGTCGTGTTGCTAAAAGGTGATAGCGGTCTAACCAATCTATAAAGCGAAGTGAGTGACCATAGTAATACCCCTTCGCCCCGCCCCCCACAGAAGTGAATCATTTCAAGCCTCAATACAATCATTACATTTATTGGTTATCCAACTATGATATCAACATGTCGTTTACTAGGTAATTATGTGATCCAGAACATGCATTGCTCTCTATATGATCGATTTACTAATCAGCTTATGGAAATGGGTCACTAATAATAATAATAATAATAATAATAATAATAATTAACTGTTATTCCTAATTATTATGTATATCTGTATCTGAATTGTGCAGTTCTCTTTCACTTATTTTTCGAGCAAATTCTTTACTAGCAATAGACATTCGAAGCAAACTCTATCATAAATGATAAACACTGTGTATCTGTGTGATTAGGTTTCAACTTTTTTTTGATTGGACACTAGTCAGTAACTAGTGTCGGCCTGCAAAAATTTATGGCGAGCCACCTAGCATGGTGGCCACATTGCAAGCTTGACTGATAGAATTCAGTCTGCAGTGAAGATAGCACTAGACGCATTACACTAGTTACTAACTAGTGTCCAATCAAAAATATCCAATACAGTTCTACAGGAGGTCAATCGCGAGCCTGAATAGCTCAGTGGTAACGTCTCTGACTGCAGACGGCACTGGGTGACGCGGGTTCGAATCTCAGAAGGGACATGAGTTCCTTCAAGGAAGTTGCAGATACACCTTGCTGACTGTTGAGTGCCAACTAGCACGAAACGTAGGTCCAAGGCTTCCTATGGCCAATTGCCTCCAACCATCTATTACCAATAGGTTTCAACTTATTCATCAGAGAAATCTTATTGCCTGTCTTTTTGGAAATAATGTGCGTACACATTTCCCGTATGTTAGTCAATGTTAGGTTAACAGAATAAACTTTTACTCAAGAACTGTTCAGTGAGATTTACTTATTCTAGAGATCTCTTAGAACTACTCTTAGAGAAGAGATTATTATTATAGTTTCACACGAATTACCTTTTTATGTTTTAATGGTTTTAACTTATCGCATTGTGCGAAGTAAAAAACTATACTGTTCATGTCTTACTGCACAAAACCTTAGCGATATCCCCTGACTTCGTTTCCATTTTCTTTGTTTAAAACGACAGGGTGTTCTTTAAATATATACTCACCGTTATTTAAACCACATCAAAGTATTTGCATACAATCGTGTGTGTGTGGTATACATTTCTAGAAGTGAATTCTGGTGTGTAGTAGGTGTTGGTGGTGGTGGTGTGTAAGAAGTATGATCATAGTCAACACTACTGATAAACGTGAGTTTTGTGCATAATTTTCTTCATATGTGTCACTTATTTAGTACAGAAAACATAATAAAAAAATTATCATTGTTATTATTATTATTCTAATTTTTTTGTCACTTCTATTTAGTCAACCAACAAGATAGTCAAATGTTAATGGCGTGTTGTGTTGATCAGTCACGTGATACCGGATTACTTTCACAGATTGCTAACCCCCCTTCTATTTTGTATAATAATAATAATAATCATAATAATAATGCTAATAATAATAATAAAGGCAATTGGAGAAATTCTCGTCTACCGAATCATGCACAACAACAACGTTACAATAATCATCGAACTTCTGGCAATTCTGTGAGTCGAAACATTGTCACCTTGCCAATGGTTGAAAATGTTAACAGCAGTGAAACAACTTTGCATCAGTCTGTTGTTAATTCAGCAGCAGCAGCAGCACCACCGGCTTATGAACCTGATCGACCACACTTGTCCATGATTTCAACGTCGGATAGTATCGTTCCTGCTGTTTACGATGATGATGCTAACGATGTCGAGCATACCACTGGTAGTGCTACTGCTGCAACTCCACCATTGTCATATACACCCAGTCCTATCACTGAACAAATCAGTTCGTATGCTGTTGTCCCAAAAACCTGTGAAATATCTAACCTATCCCTTGATACTGTTGCATCTCGAACTGTTGATCCGCGGACTGTCCTATACGTCAATCGTCTTCCCTGGCGATTTAATGATGAAAATAAAATTCGTGAACATTTTGCTCAATTCGGCAATGTGATAAATGTAGTTGCAAGATACAGAGGCCTAGCGGATACTGCAATGGTTGAGTTTTCTTCGTCGGATGAAGCAGAAAAAGCCTATCGTAGTCCAGTTCCTATGTTCTCGAATCGGTTTATTCGGATTTTTACTCGACTACCAGAGAATTTCCAACAGAATGCAAGAAATACAAATCGACGTTTCCCTCGACCGAAGGTCAGATTTTGTAATATAATAATAATATCAGTAATAATTAGAGTTATTCATATTTTTCAGGTAGTCACTAGTTTTAACAAATGTTCATCATAGTTCTTATGTTATAAAAGATCATAGTATCTTTAGTGGTACCGTCGAGAAGTTGATCGATTGCGCCATAGTGCCGTTTCACTGTAACAAAAATATACTTGTTTAGTTAGAGTATAAAGGTTAACTTGCAATGTATAAAATACTATAGGTATTATTGTTATTATTATTGTTTAATTTTATTTGGACTTTCTCCTTGATTGATTGTTCGGCCTCTGTTGCCATGTTAGCTCTTAGATAGGATGCTTCGATGATGTCTGAAGATCTACTTGGAGTAATTTAGTTGGTGGGGGCTGACTATACTAGCAGTGGAATCCACTAGGATGCTCGTTTCACCCTATCTGGCACTCGTCATCTGAATGTACCTGAGAACCCCAGTGAGCGAGTGAGTGATTAAGCGCTAGTGTTCTCACTAAGACTCGAATCCATTACTAATCATTTCAAACGCCAGAGCGTCATCCACTAGACTCATTGGGTTAGGAGGGCTCCCTCAGTGGGAGCACCACCACCACTCACTGTTGAATGCAGGTACATCCGTCTGACGAGTTCCGAATAGGATGAAATGCGCATCCTAGTGGATTTCACTTCTAGTAGTCAGTCACCGTCCACCAAATTACTATATATTTATGCTTGAATTTTCAGTTCAGTGTATAGAGTTTTAATGATGTGTATTCATGTTTATGAGAAAACACTGCCGGTATGTGTGGTTTTTTTGTTTCACGTGGAACACAACAGCTGACAGGCTTCCCAAAGGCTTTCGCCAACCCGCGTCATTCCGTCTCTTTCCAATTCCAATTAAGAATAAGTTTGTTTCTTAATATTTCTGTTGTGCTTTGAGGTTCCTGTAGCGATTGGATAGATTTTATATGATAGGGTGGCTAGCCCTCCTCCTCCAACCTCTTTTTTCCCGGGCTTAAGACTAACGAACTAGTTGACGATGAGAGATTATTTCAATAACACTGAGTGGGCTTCATTGTTCATTGGTTGGTATATTTAAGTATTTATGTTAGCTATAAAGACACAAAATAAGTTTGATACATATTAAACTGCGATAAATACCACATCTAAAGTGCAGTATAATTTATTTGTTTAGATTTGTGAGTAGAAAAAGAATGATAACAATTGAAAACATTTATTTCCCGATACGAATTTAAAACAAGCAATAAAGGTTAATAAAGCAGGATTTAATGAATTCATCAAATTTCGGTAGAACTCGGCAGCTGAATGCACGGATATATATATATATATATATATATATATATACTATTGAAATTACATTGGGAGATATAATAGTCCTGCAGAAAGACAAGTGCGAATGTTTTCCAGGTCATGTTCAAATAGATAAGGAGAGAGAGAGTATGAGAGATCAAAATTAAAATAAATTGCATTACGCTTCAATTACATCACTTAGATAAACAACAAGAATTGCAAACAGAGTAATATCAATAGTATAATTTATAATAATAATAATGATAGTGATAATAGTGTTGAAGTGAGTTAAGATAATCCTACTGATAAAGGATAGTTTTAAATGAATCAAGAATAATAATGATAATAATAATAATAGGTAGAGTAATAAGTAAAACGTATTACCATGGTAGATTCAGAGTCACGACCATCTCCTTTTGTACACAGACCTGGTTTATAAACTCGAATTGCACAAGCCTCTGCAATTGCAAGCATCTTCTTGTTTCTTTGTCTTTTGACAATAGTGATGACTTGACCGCGTCGATATCATGTCCGTAGTCCACAAGATGTTTTGTAATTGAGGATTTTGGCACTTTGCACTCAGCTGTTTTCAACCAATTTGGCAAATGCTCCATCATGCGAGTAGACAATCGCCTTTCCGTACGACCTATGTATTTGCTTCCACAAACACACTAAAATTGATATACGCAGTTTGAAGTGTCGAGGATTGGCGACTGGTCTTTCCCAGATTGTTGAAGCACTCGCTGAGTGGTGTTAAGGATAACAAGTTTTGCAGCACAATAATTTCTCTTGATGGTTTTGTCGAGTCTTCGTTCCTGTACATCATCTCCTTTGAACGGTAAACCGATATAGACTGGAAAACATTCGCACCTGTCTTTCTGCTTGACTAATTCAATGTAGTTTGTTTACTTATCAGTCTTATATCTCCCAGTGTAATTTCAAAAGTATGTATACCCGTGTATGTAGAGTATTCAGCTGACGAGTTCTACCGAAATTTGATGAATTCATTAAATCCTGCTTTATTAACCTTTATTGCTTGTTTTAAATGATAACAATCTAGAAAACTGTAAAAAAAATGCAATCTAATTAGAAAGAAGTTGTGATGTTACAGAAAGCATCCGCACCCCGGCTATTTGAATGAACCAACAGCTTCTTTCCAATTTGGCTGTCAAAGTAGTACCGAAATATCCATTCAGATCTGATATGCACTGTCACTTAAGTGATAGTAATATTTATAGTTCACTGCACCTAATTTGAAATTTGTTTTGGAGTAGGTAGATAGTGTATTTGCATTCACACCACATTTGAACTATGCGTTTTGCATTAATAGCGTACATGACATTAGTTATGGAAATTTCATCGTGTGGAGTAACCTTAGCTCCACACGGATGCCGATGTTACTAGGTCGGGTAATTAAATGCTTATGTGGTAAATATTGCTTGGTGATATAAAGGTATGCATTTTCTCTGAAAAGTTAGTTGATGAACGTGTTACGCTTAACGAATGTTTGCTCTCATGGAAGTGTGCTTCATTGGTATGGGCTTTGAACTTCCAAATAGGTGGGTCGTGGATTCAAACTTTACTCCGTCTACCTAGTGGCTGGGTCGGCCAGATACTATCATTTGCCCCCATACACAACAGGTGTATGGCTCATTGTCGACTTATTTGTATAGTTGTGTTCTCTAGGCGCTTGTAAACACTTCAAGTGCCTTAATTACGAACGATACTTATCAATATTATTATTGTTCTAAAAGTGTTCTTTTAGCTTTGTATGAAAATTATCTTTCTGAGAAAATCTCAAATAACTGAGCTTATTTTAGAAATCTTTTACAGTTTTCCCAGCCTCTTCATCATTGGGCATAAAATGTGTCCCAACTTAATTTTTAAGTATATATTTTGTAATCGATTTATTTTCACTCATATTTTAGAGTGTATTGGACCGTTTAGGATCAAGACCAATGCTTGATACCAATAACAAAGTGAATTCCTACGCTTGGATGAATATGAACCATGACAGTGTAGATAATCAGCAAGTCGCTCATGAGACTCTACCGCCTAATGACACTCTCCACAGAGGTAACCGGTCTCGTTGGCGTTTAGAAAGAAATCCTGCAAGTGGAGATGCCCTATTGTCTGGTGATGAAGAAGATGATATGGCTGACGAAAATCCTGTTACAGATTTCTCAGGAACATCAAATTTTGTTAAAGTAAGTAACAAAATGGATCATAACGATAATAAGTTTGCTGACAATTTTCTCGATTATAATTCGGATCAAGATACTTCTAATTTAGTAAGTTCATTTTGTTTTTGCAGATTTCTAGTGTTTGTAGAGAAATTTATGACCCCCCCCTGTTGATTTTTTATCATGGATATCTGTATAATGTAATGCAATAACTATGGTAATCATGAGATATAGATCCCCGCCCACCCACCCCCATTGTACGAAACAATACCAAATGAATGTGCAGTGTGTGTGATGTTATGATGAACTTGTTATTAGTCTTATAATATGGCGAAGATTTGGCTTAGTTATGCAAAATACGTCTTCTTGCAAAGCTAAACTTTAAGCACCAAAATGTAGCAACAGACAAACGACACTGATGAACGCACCAATCACGTGAAAAAGGCGATTTCTAAGCATATATATATATATATATATTTGAATAAGGCGTTAAGAAGACAAATTTCGCGAGATGATATCATTTCGTAGTTTCTTTACGATCGCTTCGTCGTCGAAAAGAACATGTTCCAAAATGGCTTCTAAATCATATAGAAAATCCCAATGCGATTAATCTGAATAGAAATCCATCAGCATCATCCATTGCAAAACACTTATTAATGTCAGGTCAAAAAATCAATATTATTGACTGTTTCACAAATATTTCATCACATAACTCTAATTCAAGGTTATTGAAGGTGATGGGAGCACTTTGGGTTAATCACATACAGCCTAAACTGTGTGTACAAAAAACAGTAGACTTCAATCTTCGCCTACCATGGACTACTTGACCTATTTAAATATGATAGGTCATTAGTATGTACTTTTGTTTTTTATTTAACTGAGTAATTGTCATGATCTTTATTTTATTATTGTTAACCATTTTAGTTGTAAAGTGGTTGTAAAGAAACTACGAAATGATGATATCATCTCGCGAAATTTGTCTTCTAAATGCCCTATTTAAATTTACCAAAGGGACTAATTGTTTTAACTTTCTCAAACGAAGGCTCCCGAAAGTATATATATTTATATGAATATGAATATGAAAATAATACATAAGAAGGCATAAAGCTGTTATACAGGATACCTTTCTCTAACGTCTGACAAAAAATGCCTCCCAGTTTTGAATTGCAGTGGCAAAATAGAGTAATTAGACCACATTCTATACATCTTAGGTCTTCTCTTGCCCTAACCCTAAAGTGAAACTATCCCCAATGTAACTCGAACCAATCTTAAAATCTCCCTTAGTAGCTTAACTTAACCCTAACATGTATTTAACCTAAATCCCAAATTAATGCTTCCCAAACTTAACTTAAAACTTGTCAAATATCCAGTTTAACATCATAACATTTTTGCTGAGCATACTTTATTCATGATTATTATTATTCATGTTATCTGCCTGATTACACTAAATTTTCTCACACAAAGCTTTCCAAGGTTATCGGTACAGTTGCCAATTCCTTTGGTACTTTTTTGGTGCTGAAAGTTTAACTTTGTCCTAAAAGTTGTGGATTATAATCTACTTTAAGCACCGAGTTAGTATGATGTGAACTCTCTACAATGTCTCAATAATGAACTAAAATATCATTCTTTACTCACTTATTGCTCTGTAAGTAAGTACTCACCCCTTTCATCACATTGTAGGATAATGAGAAGTAACTAAGGAAGCTTTTTGTAAGCAATGACGAGACTAGAGACTGTTGTAAAGTTATTGTGGTCATGAATAAAAACCTGTCAGCTGAAAACTGTATGAAACTTTAGAATGTTCTTCAATTTCTTCTGACTCCGTCATGTTTACTGTAAAATGATCTGTAAACCAGTCTTTTGTCTCTTGTATGGATCATATCTTCATCTTTTGACATGCTATTTATTTAATTTTATTTCAACGCAAAAAAACTTGGTACAATATGGCACCAAGACAACGCGCCACACTAGTGTGAGGGCTGAGATACTGCCTCGGCTCCCAGACCGAAGCAGGTGGTTTTCTTTAAGGGGACCACCCTCCAAGCCTTTGACTTGGAGCCTAATCCTCAAGGCAGCGGAGCAGCGTCAGGAGCTACGTTCCCGTGGTTGCCGGTAACCACTATAGGTACATACGCCATTTGATCCGATTGGATTCTGGAGCCCATGTATCCCATGCTAACTGCCTTTAGTCTAACTGCTATCCCCAAACAACCTTCCTGACATGTTAGGAACATGAGTCTCAGCCAGTTTAGCTTGTTAGATCACTGCGGTATTCAAGCCCGACCACTACGATAAGGTAGGAGTTGTCAGCCGAACTTTTGACATAGCCTGGAACATAGGAATACTTATCGGTGTCTGGTACTTGCCATATGCCTTGGCCTGAAGGATGCATTTAACTCTGTCGACCGAGAAAGGTGCTGTGTCAACGTCCAACTTGTAAAAAAAACAAAAGGCTGAGAAAGTATTTCCAACTAATGAAGGCAATCTACTTGAAGACACGAAGATGTTATGTCGTTGCTGTTTTGTGTTCTGTATAGTCTGAATAACCCCTAATATTATAGTGAAAATACTAGTACAGATTAGTTAGACTTGTTAGTTTTCCAAAACATATTTTGTAGTAAAGTCTTAATGTCCTTTAAAATTTGTATTATCACCTTTTCATTTAGGATGTACACAAGTATCAAAGTCGTAACATGAATATCGCTTCAAGTCCGTATACATTATCGCTTAAACAAGAGGCTGATGCAATTTCATGGGAACGACGAAAAATGGCTGCTTTAAAGCAACGAAAAGAACAATTAATGATTTTAGACAAGGTATTTTCTTACTTTTGAGTTCAAAATGTACATTATATATTGATATTTCCTTCTTAGTATGTTTATCGTGTTGATTGTACATTTCTTTTCTTGCTGGTTAGTTGACTGGTTTCAGCGTAGGACTTTGCACAGATATGCAGCAGTTCGCGTTGCCACACTCCATGTAGTGTAGCACACAAAGCAAGAGAAGATAGTGAAGACAGACAATGAACAGAAATGTGAGTCAAAAAGAGTAGTAATATGGAAGAACAAAGGAATTTTATTGGATATGACAAATCACAAAGAGTGAATGCATCTGCGCCAGACACTGAGAACTATGATTTTGACCCATCTCACCAATTGTGCCCAGCCATTGGTTCTTATCATCCTGAGGACACCAACTGGCCAGGCAGTCTACATCTCCCTAAGTGACAGGCTCAAACTAACTGTTAAACGTTTCATTGACTGAGGAAGCCATGTTTTGGTTTGACCACCACTAAGGCTTTTCCATCTTGATCGATCCTATGTCGGCTAACACTTCCCGTCAAGGAATGCGATGTTATTAGGAAAACATGCATAACACATGTCCTCACCATCGCTCTCAATCGGTGTAACTTCACAACTTCGTCGATTGATTTCCTCTTCTTACCTAGCACTCAATATTGCTCACTTTGTTGTACCACCTCATACGGGAGAGAAAGCACTGACACCTATGATCAAAGACAACTGACCTTTTCGTATCTTCCGCTTTCAATGGCCATGTCTTACTCACAGCCATATGGAGGAGGACGGAGCGGACTGCTGAGCAGTACACAAGCCCTTTGGTCTAAAGTTGGATATCACGTCTACTAAGCCAGAGATGGCTTAAGGTGGCTGTTAAATGTCGTGCTGAGATCTCATCAGCAATCAACCCGTTGACACTGGCTGGTGGAACTTCCCAGATAAGTGGAGTGGCGAACACGCTCAGACACCACTTCACTGCTCATCTTTAAGTTAGAAGCAAGTCGATGTAGTTCAATCGTGTGGCATCATCTTCCATTTGACCGCAGCGAATCACATTCCAAACATTCGAAGATTGATTTCTGATCAAGGTGTTCAGAAGACTCTGGTGTATTTTTCCAGCGTCTTCACGTAGCAGGGAGGACTATATCATCCTCATGCATATTCTAAGTCAAGGAGATTATTCCCTGGTAACAGGTCAATCTCTGAGTCTCTGAAGTCAGTTAGGATTAATTCCATTGGTAAATCTGTGATGGAATTAAACAGAAATGGGGACAGTGGGCATTGTGCACTTCTTAATTTCATTTTGTATCATATAATTTACGCATGAGAACATAGGCTATCGCAAATCAAACTTGTGGCGCTTTCGTTTCAGTATACTTGTTGTACAGTTGGAACGGTGTCGGTCAGTTAGTTAGTTAATTTCCTATTACCTGCCTAGAGAAATTCTGTACCAATATCAACTTATTTATGCATGTAGAATATCTTTTGTGAAGTTCGCTATACTGTAACTTTAGGTAACAAGAGGGGTTGGTGACGGAATGTTTCAAGTTCGATCGCGGGTTGATATCAGTTAAGAGAATCATTAAAAAGACCAGTTAGGAGTGCTAGACAACTGTTTCCTCGTAGTTTGGAAATCATTGGCAATACGCACACGCGCTGAGTTTTGAACCCAGGACTTTCCGGTTATACAAGTCAAGCTCGTCACCTTATAGCCGTCTTGTGCTGCTTCCGCCCTTCGTATTGTGTTTCTTTATCTTCTTTTCGTATCTCCTATGTTTCACCACAATACTAGTTTAATACCCTCTTCGACGTAAAATCCACCTCTCCGCTATTTGATATTTTTTCGGTGACGGACGTCTCCTCCTTATATACTTCGTCTTTCAAAACTGATATATGCCCAAGCGCCTTGTAATTCTATCTTTTTTTCTATATTTAGTCTCGTGAAGCTCGAGAATCTGCAATTGAAGTTCAAAGACAACGAATTGTTCGTATAAAATTACTACTGAAACGTGTAATGGATCAACTGGAGAATAATCGTACAAATGATATAGGCAGTGTAACAGATTCATCAAAGCCATTAACATTAGACGAGAGAAAGAAACTACTCGTTGAAGCGAAACGTTTGCAAAGTGAACTTGAATGTGCTATAGAAGCTGAGAAAAAAGTATTGGCCAATCATACTTCACTGAAAGAAACCAATAGTAAGAAAACTAAAGGAAGTACAACAATTAGTGCAGCTGCATTACAAGCACTACCTGCAGCTGTTCGAATGGAAAGGGAAAAACAAATCTCAGAGGTATGTTGTACTGTGTGTGTATATGTATGTATGGGTGGATGGTTTCTTTCTTGAATGAGCTATCATTTTTTAGCAATTCATTTATTATTATTATTATTATTATTATTATTATTATTATTATTATTATTATTATTATTAATATTCCATTGGCTTCCGAATGGAACATAGGGCTTCAACAAACAGCATATCCCCACTGTGTTCTGTTTTCTGCTGTACTCTTCAGTGAAGTCCACAATTGCGCATAGTCCCTCATCTCCTACATGTCACCCTCAAACCGTAGACCCACTAGTCACTTCTCATTGGAATTCCTTTCGATTGACGCATTGTGAGCTGTCATTCGACGGCCTCTTCAACAAATGTCCGGCCTGATCCACCTGCATTTTCTCTTACATCTCTGTTGACCAATCGGCTCTTAGTGTGTTCCCAGCCAGAGTTTCCTGCTGTTAATTCTTTCTCGAAAAATACCCATTTATTCATAAGTAAAACCACAGTCTTTTGTGTTCAGCGAAGAAATTTCTTTTCAACGACTTCATTTTCAAGCTGTACAGTCAGTCGTATTTATATTACAGAAAAGGTCATTAAATGGGACTAAATAATTGCTCAGTCAATATACATGTATATATATATATATATATATATATATATATATATACATACGTGATAAGAATAACGATAATTAAAATGTTTTAACGGGTACAGTTGAAGTGGGTGAATTACAAAATTATTAAAGATTGTTTAATAAGTGAATTGATATCAAAAATTTTTTTAAAAAGAAAATGTCAAGCGTTGTCTAAAAATTTCAAAAATTAGGAGTACGATTACGATAAGAATAAAGATGTGAAGTGAACTGGAATGAATTCAAGTGGTAAAATGAAATAAAATAAAAACTAGAAAGAACATTACTATGACCAAGGTAAAGAAAGGGGTTTGATAAAACGTTTTTGAACACATAATTTAGGTTTCTGTTCATGTAGTGAAGAAAACGTAAACTTTTTGAGCGATTCGATTTCACCATGTAGATGACCTTGAAGGATGAATCACGTGGGGCTGAATGACCAGACTCTAACAGGTGATCACAAATAGACGACTTCGCAGTTATACGTTCGCTTTTCATTAACCAAATCAGCTACATGTTTTCGGAGAGTACGCTTACAACGTCCAATATAATCAGCTCCACAGGAGCAGGTAAAAAGGTAAATGCACATAGATGTGGACATAAGCGGTAATTTATCCTTGACGCATTGTCTAATCATATTTCGACTGGTAAAACTAGTCGCAATTCAGCTGCAGGAAAAGTGCGTTTAATACATTTAGATGAACGATTTTTAATCAATTCCGAAATGGTGTCACCTTTGAATGCCAGACTCATGAACAGTTTTTTCTTTGGCACTGTGATTTGTCTAGGGGCGGATTCTTTCTTGATGTTACGTTAGATAAACCTTGTAGGATAACCATTGTTAAGGAGATTTGATCGAAGGTTATCTAGTTCACTATCGATTGTCTCTGCAGAGCAGATTTTACGAATTCTAGAGCATAAGGAATGAATAAGATTTCTCTTTCTCCCTAAATGTACCCAACTGTTGAAGTTAGTGTACTGCCCAGTGAATGTTGGCTTTCGGTAAATCTGCCTTAACAGCGTGTCATTCTCTCTTCTATCTAGCTTAACATCAAGGAAGTGAAATGAGGAATTCGACTCTTCGATCATGAAAAGCAAAAATGGGTGAGAATCATTAAATATTCCAAGAAGTTCAGCAGGTGAAGAGTTTCCATCACATACAATGAAGGTATCATCTATATATCTTTTATACATAAACACACTCGATGGTTTCCTTTAGTGGGCTATTCTCTAAGCTTTCCATGAAGACATTCGCTAAGAGCGGTCCTAAAGGAGACCCCATGGCGACTCCAACCCTTTGATTGTAGATGACTTCATTAAATCTAAATTACACATTCAGTGTGCATCTGAATAATAGTTGTTTAAGATATTCAGTTGGTAAGCCAATATTCATGCTATTTGAATCAATATACTCGCATAGATAGCAGATAGTGTGGTACATTTGTGAGCAATGAACAAACATCTAGCGAAATCATATGCTTACCAGACACATTAATTTCATCAACACAACTGACATAGTCAAAAGTGTCGGAAAGACTATCTTCACATAGATTTAATCTAACTGGTTCCAGAATTTCCGCAAACCATTTAGCGGTAGAGTGATTCGACGAGTTCAGCATATCCAATACCGGTCGCAGAGGGACATCATCTTTGTGCACTTTTGGAAGACCATATAAACGAGGGATAGTTGAACCAGATGGTTTAAGCTGTTCATACATATATGGAGTAATAATGCATTCTTGCTTCAATTTCGTCGAAGTTTTTGATAATTCCTTCTCAATATTCTCCGTCTTGTCTTTTTGGTCAGGTGATTTTTGAAATTTTTCTTCATCACTAAGGATGTTACATAATTTATTGACATAGTCATCACGATTAAGAATAACAATACCTGATCCTTTGTCTGGACGAATCAGTATTATGTTTTTGTTGTTCAGCAATTCATTAAGTTGTCTTTTGTGTTCTTTTGATAACATATGTCGTTGTCTGCCTTGCGTTCTTTGGTACTGGTAATAACAATGAAGTATTGCAGATTTAAATTGTTTGAAAATTTCATGACTCAAACACATGACTTGCTTCCTACGTCTAGCGACGACGTTGAACAATTTAGGATAGATTACCGCTTATGTCCACATCTATGTGCATTTACTCTTTTATCTGCTCCTGTGGAGCTGATTATATTGGACGTTGTAAGTGTACTCTCCGAAAACGTGTAGCTGAACACCATCCGGTTTGGTTAATGAAAGACGAACGTGGAACTGCGAAGTCGTCTATTTGTGATCACCTGTTAGAGTCTGGTCATTCAGCCCCACGTGATTCATCCTTCAAGGTTATCAACATGGTAAAATCGAATCGCTCAAAAAGTTTACGTTTTCTTCACTCATGCATAGCCGAAGCTTTAGCTATACATGAACAGAAACCTAAATTATGTGTTCAAAAACGTTTTGTCAAACCCCTTTTTTTACCTTGGTCATAGTAATGTTCTTTCTAGTTTTTATTTTATTTCATTTTACCACTTGAATTCATTCCAGTTCACTTCACATCTTTATTCTTATCGTAATCGTACTCCTAATTTTTGAAATTTTTAGACAACGCTTGACATTTTCTTTTTAAAAAAATTTTTGATATCAATTCACTTATTAAACAATCTTTAATAATTTTGTAATTCACCCACTTCAACTGTACCCGTTAAAACATTTTAATTATCGTTATTCTTATCACGTATGTATATATATATATATATATATATATATATACATGTATATTGACTGAGCAATTATTTAGTCCCATTTAATGACCTTTTCTGTAATATAAATACGACTGACTGTACAGCTTGAAAATGAAGTCGTTGAACAGAAATTTCTTTGCTGATGAAGAAGAACTGTGTTTTGCCTAATTGTTTCTGATCAGCGGGCCATGGAATCTTCAGTTAAACAGCCAGCAAAGACGGATGTTTTCAAGTTTCTGTAGCTTGTTTGGAATCGGTTTCGCGACACACAGCTCAAGTTTCTGACCCATATAGAAGGATTGGCTTGACATTAGCGTTGAAAATCCGAATCTTCGTTTTCTTCATGCTGAATCTGTGCAGAAGATTTCCAAAGTCGTTTCAGGTTTGTGAAGGCGTATTACTGGCGTATCTTGCTTTTCCCATTCTGGCCTACTTTGACATCTTCATTCGTTTCGCCTCCTGTGATTGAAACCGTGCTTCCATTTAGCAAATGGAAAATACTTATATGAAATCCTATAAAATTTTTTAAATTGCACTTTTCTATACTTTATGTTGCTTTTTTATTATAGATTCAAGAGGAAATAGATAAAGCAGAAACTGCCCTTCGCGAAATGCCTCAGGACAGTGAGAAAATAAAAGAGAGTCGTCGACGAATTGTAGAATTAAAGAGACAGGTGGGTAATTACAGTGATATAGTATATATTCGTATGTATTTTCGGGGTTAATGTGAGTGGTATACAAATGCTGATGGGAATCAAACAATGGTATACAGTTTGATGCATCTACGTTTGATTCCTTGATTTCCATTTATGGTATCGAGTGGATCACATATTTGCTCTGAGTAATCTGTGTTTCCAACTTGATTATTTTTATTGCTTTTACTTCCGAGCGGAACATATAGGGCTTCAACAGCACGTCTCTACTCCGTGCTATTCTCTGCTATCCTCTTTAGCTCGCCTCACGATTTTCTATAATGTATCATCTCCATCTCACTCGTCGTCTCCCACTGGGGTTCCACTCAAGCGATGTGACCTGGCGTGCTCCTATATTTTCCGGGAGTGTGTTCTATCCATCACCATTTTCCTCGGAATATTTGTTGAACAGTAGGTTCATGGTTGGTTAGCTCCCACGAGTTTCTTGTTTCTAATTCTTTCTGGCCCGCTATTTGATTCTCAATATGGAGTAGAGGTGGTAGCTATTGATAATTGTCTGCAGCAGCCTCTTAGGAATGCTTTTCGTGACGCATGAGCCAAGTTTTTGACCCATGTAGGAGAACTGGCTGACCTGACATTGGTGTTAAAAATCTGAATCTTGTTCTTTGTACTTGAGTGCAGTAGATCTCCAAACTTATTTCTGAGTGTTGAATGTGTACCACCTCCTGGCCTCTCCGATTCTGGCTCTGACATCTTCATCCTTGACGTGCCTCTAGTTGAAACGATGCTTCCTAGTTAGGTATAGGCTAAGGAAGTGACCTCTTTCAAATTTCTTCCGTTGATAGTGATTGGCGTTTGTTGGTGTTGTTGTTGGCTACTGAGTGTCTTCCTTACCTCGGCCTTCTGTGTGCTCAATCAGAGCCGTGTGTTCGGTGCCAAGGTCTTCTCCCAACTTGTTGGTAATCACGTGTAAGTCTTGGAATTTATGTGACGTTCGACATAAATCATCCGAGTAGTCGAGATCTTCTAGAGTATTATTATCGGTCCAGCGTATTCTTGTGTTCTCGCTCCTTACGTACTGTGTTCTGTATATTCCAGTCCACCAGAATTAGCAGTATAATCGGTGACAGACAGCCTTGTCTTACTGTTGCATTCACTTCAATCACCTCTCTGGGTTTTTGTCTGTGGATTGTCTGACACGTGGCACTGTCATATAGCTACTGAATGAGGTTGATAAATATTTGCGGTACTGCATTCCATAGTGTGGAGGAAGTTTCTAAATTACTTCAAGGTCAACGCTGTCAAAAGCCTTTTCAAAGTCGATGAGATCGAGGTAGAGGTTTGGTTGCCTTCCAACTTGTGAATGTTTGGCGGAATAATCACCTTGAAATGTGTTGTAATTTGTGAAATTGTGAATTTGACTTTTGAGAATGTAAGTTTATTCAGGTTTCCCGCCATTATGCATGTGTTAAGTTTTAGTTGAGTGAAAATTTAAACCAGAATTCTACTGTACATGTTTCTTTTTCCTCGTCAGTTTTCATCCGTGTGTGCATATGTGAGTCATCCAGTTCCTTTTCCACGAGCAATCTCTTCTTCCATTGACTGCCTACTCAACTGACAAACTTTGAAATTCCTCTTTGTTACCTGGTACACAAGTTGATAGGGTCCTTTGTAGTTGCACAAACTCTGTATTTTCCACCATTTTTGCTGATTACATTTTGCCTTTCTCAATGATATTTCAGTTTGTTTCGACAAATTATACAAACAGCAAAGTTATCCGGTTAGCTACGTTTTTGACTAATTTCATCCTAGAAGGTGTTTTTTTTCTTTCCTTCTGTTTTCTAGCTTGTTGAACTAGAGACAATTCGGCCTTCCGATATACTTGCGCCACAAACTGCTGCCGGTTTCGCTGCAGCTGATGGTTCTGTTTACCCGAATAGAACTCAAACTAAATTGGATAAACGACCACGAACTCTGTACATTACTGGTATTGAAGCGGATGATGTTGAGAACTTCCAGAATGCCCTGTCGGTTAGTTTTTTGTCATTGTTTGAAATTTGTTATGAATTATTCTTTTGTAATAGCTATCTGTCAGTAGTGTTGCAACCACTCACTCACTGAAGATACCTTAAATTTTATTTATTATTTATTTTATTTCCTTATGTTCCTAGTGGAACATAGGGCTTCGAACCAGAGCTTTGAAGTTACGGTAGCAGACGTGTTTTCCGATGGGGTGGTGGTGTCGGTGGCCTTATGCCCAACCTTTTCTCTTCACCGGTTTTACTACCGGCTTAGCAACGTTTAGGAGTGCATCAGCCGGGGGACTGAACCCCGCAACGCATACACGCGCGCTTGGTGAGCATTCTACCACTAAACCACCGACGTTAACATCTTGAAAGCCATATACAGAAACACCTCAGGTAGAGTGAGGGCATACAACCAATCATCATCACTGTTCCCAACCAACAGTAGGGTTAAACAGGGTTACCCGATCTCTCCATTTCTTTTTAACTTTGCCATCGATGACATTCTGGAGTCAGCTCTGAAGGATGTGCGTGAAGGTGGTGTAGATCTGCTACCTGGAGATAGACTGTTCCACCTCGAGTATGCAGACGAAATCGTCTTACTGTGCGATAGCATGCAGGCTGCCCAAATCGCACTTAATCAGTTGGCGATCAGTGTCTGTAAGTATGGTATGTACTTCGCGCCGTCTAAGTGCAAAGTACTGTTACAAGATTGACAGGAGCCTGTACCTGCACTCACTCTTGCGGGTAAACCGCTTGAAGTTGTTGATAAGTTTGTGTATCTGGTTAGTTGTGTGAGTGATGGCGGAGGGTTGACGGATGAGATTTCCACTCGTATAATGAAGGCTAGGTTGGCATACATCAACTTGAACCACCTCTGGCGCCGTCGCGACGTTATCCTGGCTGTCAAAGGTCGGGTATACAATGCTTCAGTGCGGGCTGTCTTGCTCTACACCTGTAAACGTGGCCTCTCCGAGCTGAGGATATGCGGCGGCTCTACGTGTTCGATCATCGCTGTCTCCGCAGGATTGCTTGCGTTCGATGGCGTCATTACGTGAGTAATTCTGAGGTTCGGCGGTGTGTTTGAACACAGTGGAGATCATCATTCATTGAGTGTCATCATCTGGAAACACCGGCTCCGGTGGCTTGGACATGTGCTGCGAATGTCATCCCAGAGGCTTCCGTACAGGTTTCTGTTCGCTAGCCCTGTGACTGATGGAAAAGGCGGAGGGGTAGTCAGTCCATGACGTGGCGTCGTGGGATGAAGGATGTTCGTGCTAGATTAGCATCGGTTGGTGCGTCACGACTCCCTGTTTGGGGTCCGCGAGATAGCTCGAATCGATGGCTTGGAACGTTATCGGGTATGGCCAAGCATCGTAATCAGTGGCGAACGTGTTGCAATTTCCTTCTTTTTTTCCTTTCCCGATGATAGTTAATGAATACTGTTTGAACTTGTTAGGTATGACTGTTTTCCTTCCAGACGAAGTTCTTTACCCGTTCTCTACTTATATTTTTTACTTTTGATCTATGTTGTTTTATTATTATCGTGTGACGTATTGGTGCCATATTTTACCAAGTGTTTTTCTGCATTTACTGCTTTGAACATCACTATTTTCGGTCAGACTGATCCGGGTGTTTTTAGAATAAAGTATGAATGTAGTAACACACCACTCACAGCAACGGTTTATAAATTGCTTGAATTGTTAAAGGATCGAGGTTTTCGTAAAATGAAAGATATATAAATTCTATATGAAGTATGTGTTACCCATGTCAACAAGATAAGTTCAAGAATTCTGAAATCATCAAACCTTCTGAGAACTATTCAAGTTTAGTTTTTTGTTATGCTTATGGAGGCATTGTAAAAACATTGTCAAATGTATTTCTATTTGTTATTACCACGAATTCTTTTATAAATACGGAATTCGAAGTGTAAAACTGAGATCTTGTCTGCTTCTTTTTTCTCTTAGATGAATTATTTACATACGCAAAGTTTTACAAAACTAACCGATCCTGGAACTGATCAGTTGGTTCTTGAAGTTACATTCTGCACGCGTGATTTCGCTGAAGCAGCTATTCGTCAATTCAGTCAGTTTCATGGACGTGATTTACACATGAGTTTTGTTTATCCGCCTATGGTGCCTGATTCAAAAAGTAGTAGCTTCAGTGAAGATGATGTAAAACACGTAAGTTCTGAGTTAGTGACATTGGAGACAGTGTTGGGAGTTCCTTCCAGGAATATAGGTCTTCAACAGCATATCTCTATTTTATCTTGTCCTGTACAATCCTCTTTAGCTGACTGCTCCACGATTGTCCATAAGCTCTCACCACCTCCTCACATGATCTTTTCCATGTCACCCTAGGAGACACGTCAAAACTCCTTGTTTCCCATTGGGGCTCCACTCAATCGGTAGCTTGGCACACTCGATGTCATCTGTGACAGTCTCCTCAGAGTAGTGTGCCCATTACATCTGCATTTTCGAAATATTTGTTGGGCAATAGGTTCTTGATTGGTTCGTTTGTTGTTGCCAATTTTTTTGGGCTACGGATATCCATGCTGAAAATTCCACACTTGAACTGAAAATACGGTGTGGAATCAAGCTGTAAATCAAAGTAAATAAAATAAATAAATAAATTACAGACCTTCTAATCTTCAGTATGTGGAGCCAGCGAAGGTGGTGGTAACTAGCTGTTGATGAAAGTCTGTAGTGGCCTGTTGGAAATGCTTTTGGTGACGCGCGCGCCAATTTTCTGACCCGTATAGAGCATTGTGTTAAGCATGCGAGTTTAGCTTTTTTGGTGTGGTTGTGTTCTCTGAGCTGGGTAGTTAATTTACGAAGCTTTCATCATCCTACTAGGTGACATCTTCAGCGCACACTTCAATTTGAAGTGGGCTTTCAGATTTCTCTACGAGTGTATTAATCATCTCTCCCGGTGACCTTGGACGTGATTGGTTGTTTTTGTGTATTTTCACACTTAAACTACTTGTATTGGAACTGATTGTTTCTTTGACTTGAACTTTGACCCTTTGTGTGTGAGGTTTCTTTCTTATCGGTTGATAAATTTTGTCTATCTCGATGTGTCTATTGATTGATGATTCACTGGAATACCAGACAGCTTTCTAAAAATTCTCTAGCATTCTTGTTGTTTCCTCTGTCTAATATTTGAACATTGTCCCAATCAAATTGATGTCCGTGATTGTCTGTATGTATGTTTGTCTGATATGAGGGAGTGGATATCATGTCTTTTGACGGCTAGCTTATGTTTGCGGATACGAAGACGAAGGGGACGTCCACTTTGGCCAATATAGTGTTTTCCGCAGTCGTTGCAATTTATTTTGTAGATGATGTTGGTTTTATCTTCTTTCGCTGTTGAGTCTTTTGGTTGACATAGATTCGACTGAGTGAAATGATTTTGTTGGTTTGTGTGCGACGTCAATTCCTAAAGGTTTGAAGAGTCTTGCAGTGATTTCTGATATATCATTTATATATGGCAGGGTGATTTTCTTTGTGTTTTACTTAGGGGCCTATGTTTTGATAGGTTGACTTAGGGGTAAATGTGGATATCCATTCTTTGGAAGACGTTCAGTTTTCCTTAAGATAGGAGTGCTGCAATGAGTCCCATCTGGCCCTCTTGAATAGTGTTTGTATGCAATTCCTTTTGTGTGCTATTGGATTGTTGCTGTTGTAATTCAGAGAACACAACCACGGCAAAATCATCCACCTGAGCTACAAGTCTTCTCTATCATATCTAGATTTTAGCTGTTTATGTTGAGTTTTTACATCCGATTCCCACACTGATTGCAGACTGATGAAGGTCTCCCTTACCTTCCCTATCCTGGCTGTTTTTGCCATTCTGATCCATGCCACCAGTGATTGAAACGACGCTTCTTACATAAGTGAAAGTTGCATAAGTGTTAGATGCAAAGTAAATAATCTGTGGTTAATTTATACAAATTAATGGATTACTTGAAGAAGGGTAAGGATGCAAAGTGTACTAGTTTTCGGTTATTTTGAAGATTATGCTGTTTCCGATGCCCCTTCACTTATTGTGATGTTGAAGATCAAATCGTAGTCGAAGTGACAGACAACCAGTATTCACTTCCCTGTCTTTTTTTTATTCCTTCACGTACCCAGTGGAAGATATGGCTACAGGCCTCTGGCTTGAAGTTACGGTAGCAGTGGTGTTTATTTTTACGGGATGAGGTTGCTAGTCTCAAGCCCAACCTTCCCTCTTTGCCAGTTCTATTACTGGCTTAGCGAGTGCGTTGGCCGGAAATAGAACCCGGGACCATGTGCATGATCGGTGAGCGTCCTAATCACTGTGTCCCTGTCTACTGTTTTATTTCCAGCCCACATGAAAGTCGTTTTCTCTTGTATTTTCTTTTTTATTCAAACAGAGGTATTGTGAGAATAAAATATTAGTTTTTCAGGCGTTGGTTTGCAGGGATTTGATTTGATCGGGTACAGGATTTCATCATGAGGTGACATTGGTTAGAAAACCATTAGAAACCAGCCGACTGTTTCGTCCTAACTTGGTACTCTTCAACAATTACGCACCCACCCTCTGGGGGTCGAACCCAGGACCTCCCGGTTACAAGTCGGTGAGCTCGTAGACCATTAAGCCAGTAGTACTCTCAGCTGATTTTGCCAATGGTTCTCTAACCGATGTATCAGCTCATGATAAATCTAATATGTATTTACTGGTGAGATGTAATCAATTCGGCGTAACTATTTCGACCTAAGTCGTTGTTGCTGTTTTGGTAGTGGTGGTGGTGGTGGTGTTTTTGACGCATTTTTGTTATTGCATGTTCTTTTTTTTCTTACTATTGTCTAGGTTTCTTCAACACAAGCTGAAACATCCGATCAACTTCAAGCTATCACTTCCTCTGAATCCTTAGATTATTCTTCTCATTCCAGTCCTACATCAACTACAGCATTAAATATGATATCTTTATGAGAGAGAGAAAAAAAGCAGTTGTTTCTTGTTTTTTTCTTTTAATTTGTAAAAGTAAGCAAACCTACAAGAATTGAGATCTTCAAAAGGGGGGGAATTTAAATTTCTTTTTATTATTTATTTCCTCAAGAAATGTGGTGTGTTATATATACTACTTAGTGAACAATAATATATACATACGTACACATATATATATTTTTTATTGAAGGTTTTATTCTCTAATCTGTATTGTTCTTGGTTATGTACACACACGCACGCACTTACGCAAAAAAAATGATTGTTACTTTTAAATAGCATCACTTGATTGCAATTCTCTAGTCTTTTTAAAAAAAAAATAATTATTTTTTGGTTTCTAGCTGATGAAAGTATGTTATCCGTTGTTAAGGGTGACTATACATATATGGGTCAGATGTTTAAATGTGTATTGAATGAGAGAAATACATGCTGTATAATCTGCTGTCTAATTTCTATGTACTCTAGGTGCCTTCATCATAGTGTGTGTAGAAGAAAAGACCGATGAGGCTCGAAGGTAGTGTTTATTAGGACAAACGCATTGTAGGTACTTAAATTTGGCATACCTTATCTTCAATGCTTTATTTGCACATCATTTGCCAATTGGATTTGTTGGATTGTGCACAGTATCTGTAAAGTTCTTCTTCTCACAGTTCTCTTCTTCTATTGCTTTTTCCAGTGTCCCAGAACATACCGTTACTTTTCTGAATTCGTTTACTGATATATTACTTATATCGGATTATAAATAGCACTCGTCACACTCGCCCCCTCATTATAAAGTGTTTCCTGTATCCGCCTCGACCGCCGCACAGAAGTCGTATCTCACTGTCCTTCAAGTTTCTCGTCTTGACATTTCGGTATCCATCTTTGGAGCAGACTGACGTCTACTCTTAATCCTTTATCTTCTCTCTATATTGTGTACACTGTACCACGTCTCAGTGTGACCATATATGATCTATCCTACTTTGGGAGAAGCTTTCCTGATCTTGGTCCACCTCTGTTTAGTATACTTTCGTTGCCTACATTTCATCTGGTCGCCTACTTCAAATATCTTCCAAGCTTTGATTTTTTTTCTTGCCAGCTTTCTAGATGTCCGCCTTTAGCTGCTGTTCGTGTATATTCGGAATAGCTTGTTTCCGCTCACTTGTTCACCATCTCCTTCTGTTCCAATGTTGTTGCCGTGGTGCACGATGTCCCGATAGTACCAGCGGTAGGTCAGTTCCCTAGTTGCCTCTCTTCTCAGCGAGCCACTCCTTGAATGCACGGTGATTCCTTTCTGTTAGGCCGTTTATCTGAGAATGGTACAGTGTCGCTCTAATTCCTTTAATACCCAGTGCCTCCAGACTAGTCTTAAACTCTTCACTCTCAAAACAGGGACCTTGGTCTTTCAATATCATTTTTAGTACACCATGATCCGCCATAGTATGTTGAATTACTGCCTCGGTTACGGTCTTGGCACACTGGTCTGGAATCACCACGGCATTTACCCACCAACACGTGGCGTGTTCTGTCATCACCAAAATGTATTGATTTCCGCTGGATGTTTGAGGGAAACGACCCGTTATATCCACTGACCATAAATCACCGACTGATGTTACAGGAATCGTTTGTAACGGTGGTCGAATGCATAATCACTCCAGACTGTTGAGCTACTGATATACTACTTATATCTGATTATAAGTAGCTTTTACTACAACTTGATTTCAGCAATTTGATATATCATTCAACATAATTCATTACTGAAATTATATTATGCTATATTGAGAGAATATCAGTCCCTGCCTCCAGTTATCGTTAATCTACCCCAATTTACTGTTAAAATAAAGTTGGTCTTCGTCAGCATAAAGAGCACTAAGAAGCAGTAACGTGACTCTAAATTTAATGAATTAGAATTCTTTAAGTGTATGTGTTCGATTGCTCTAACTTCTGTTTAGTGCAAGAGAAGAATTTTATTGATGTGTCTCAGCATAAGTGAAATTTGCAAATGTACCCAGTTCAAGGCGGGGGTTGGAATTTTCACCACAGTTACCTATGGAAACCAATTTATTCAGATACGCACAATATACATATATGTGATCTGCTTAATACCATAATTGATAATCAAGAAAGCAACCATATTTGCATAAAACTGTATACTACTACTGATTGATTGAGATGAGTAGTTGTATACTAACACTCACATGCACCACTAGTGATGGCTTGCCAGATTAAGATGACCTGAACACTGGGCGGCCGTTTGGAGTCGGGTTCATTGGCGGTGTACCCAGTTTGACTTAGCTCGGGGAGTCTCCGAATCGTTTCATTAAGGGGATCACCAGTTCGTCCAAGTAGCTAGCCAGAAATCGGGTGGTTTGTGCTGAATCAAATCGGGCACTCCGCTGGAGACCTCTATTCCCTTCTTCCACACTCCAGATGAGCAAATCGGTGATCCCCGGTGTTTAGATCACTTCGATCTGGATTACTGGTTGTAGGAGTGTTGGCATACAACTACTCGTCTCAATCAGTCAGTAGTATATAACGCCATGTAATTGTTATGCTTTCTTGGTTACCATTTACACCTTGAGCTGCAGTTTACGAATGTTTGGCATGCAATTCGCTCCCGCTGAATGCAAGATGATGTTAAACGACTGGACTACACCGACTCCTAGATTATAAATAGGAAGTGAAGTGGTAGAGCACGTTGACCGCTTCACCTATTTGGGAAGTACCGTCCGCCCCAACGGGTTGACCGCTGACGAAATCTCAGCATGGATACAGAGGGCTAGTTTCGCATATGCCAGTTTACGCCGTCTCTGGCGTAGTCGTGATATCCGGCTATTGATCAAACGGCGGGTGTACTGCTCATCAGTCCACTCCGTCCTCCTTTATGACTGTGAGTGAGACCTGGCCATTAAGAGTGGAAGACATGAAAAGATTAGCTATCTTTGATGATAGTTGTCTGCGTTCTATCTCCCGTGTGAAGTGGTATCACAAGGTGGGCAATATTGAGGTTAGGCGTCGAGTGGAAATCAATCGACGAGCCTGTGAAGTTACGTAAATTGAGTGAGATGGTTAGGACATGTGTTATGCACGCATGCCTAGTCATCGCCTTCCTTGATGGGTAGTGTTAGCTGAAATAGGACCGCTCAGGTCGGAAAAAAGTCAATGGTGGTCAAACCAAAACAGGGCTTCATCAATCAATGAAGTCCACAACAGTTAGTTTAAGCCAGTCACGTAGGGAGGTGTAGACTGGCTTCCTGGTTGGGTTCATCACGACGGTAAAAACCCAGTGGTTGGAAAAAATTAGTGATATGGCTCAAAATCGTTCTCAATCAATGGCTGGCGCAGATGCATCCACTCCTTGTGACTTATGATTTCCAATGAAGCTATATTGTTCTTCGTTATTACTACTCCTTTGTCTCACATCTCTGTTTACTGTCTTTATTATACATTTCTTCTACTTTCTTCTCTTGCTTTGTGTGCTACATGGAGTGTGGCGACTTGAAGTGCTGCACATCGGTGCAAAGTTCTATGTCGAAAACAGACAAGTGCGAAAGGAGAAATGACCTAGAGCACACCAACCACATGATTAAGGAGATTTTTGAGTACAAAATACATGTATTCGTGGAAATAGTTAATTAAAATAAAAGGAATGAAATTGTTACATAGGATACCTTGCTCTGACATGTGACAAAAATACGTCTCCGTTTAGGATTGAAGCATCAACAGAGTAATTGAACCACATTCTGTGTACATAAATATCTCGGTCCTCTAACCCAAACAATGACCCTAATCTGTCCCTAACGTGAAAATATCCCTAAACTAACTCGAAGTAACTCTAATATTGCCCCCATTTTTACGAGCACGCGGTGAATTTCAACATTAGTTTGTTGCTTCATTTCATTTGTTGTGTGAGGGCTGAGATACTACCCTTAGCCTTTGACTTGGAATCTAATCCGCAAGGCAGCGTCAGGAGCTGCGTTCCCATGGTTGCCGCTGACCCATATGGGGTCATACGCCATTTGATCCGATTGAATTCTGGGGCCCATGTACCCCATGGTAATGTTGTTGTTTTATTATAATTATTATGTGGCGCATCTTTCTTGGTACCATATTGTACCAAGTTTTTTTCTGCGTTTAAATAATAATAAAATAAAAATATCGCCCTCATTAGGTTAACCTATCCGTAGCCTAAAACTTAATGTTTCCCAAACCTAATCTGAAAGTCGCCAGGTATCCCATTTGATAAAATCACACTTCATTAAGCATATTTTATTCATGATTACAATATTATTCACCAGGTTTCACTAACTTGCTAAATGAGCGCCTCAAGATTATTGGTGCGGTAGCACTCCGCTGGTACTTACTGGTGCTTAAAGTTTTATTTGGCCGTGAAGATGAATAAACATGTTGTTAGGGTGGTTATAAGCCAGTAATAATTACGCAATTAGAGTAAAATTCATGAACTTCACCCAGCATCTACAGTACAAAGCCTGTCTAAACTTTTCCGAGATATTGGTTAATAAAGAGTTATATGAAGGTTTACCTGAAAACCCGGAAAAATATGTTATTAATCTATCAAATGTGAAGATAAAACAAACTATGATTGAGATATTCACTTAGATTCACATTCCACGTCTAAAGAAAACTTATAAGTAAAGCTGGTACAGAGGTCCAATTCGAGAATGTACTCAGCTGATTTACATCTCAATAGGTCGGTCGGTCGGTCGGTTTTCGACATAGAAATTTGCACATATGTGCGGCAGTTCAAGTCGCTACACACCATGTAGCACACAAAGCAAGAGAAGAAAGTAGGAGAAATGCATAATAAAGACAGTAAACAGAGGTGTGAGACAAAGGAATACTAATAAAGAAGAACAATATAGTTTCATTGGAAATCATAAGTCACAAGGAGTGGATGCATCTGTGCCAGCCACTAAGAACGATTTTGAGCCATATCACCAATTGTTTCCAACCACTGGTTTTTACCGTCGTGAGGACCCCAACCAGTCAGGAAGTCTACACCTTCCTACGCGGCTTAAGCTAACTGTTGTGGATTTCATTGACTGATGAAGCTATGTTTTGGTCTGACAGCCGCTAGCTCTTTTCCAGCCTGACCCTATATCAGCTAACATTGCCCATTGTCGAGGAAGGCGATGACTAGGCATGCGTGCATAACACATGTCCTAACCATCTCACTCAGTTTACGTAACTTCACAGCCTCATCGATTGATTTCCCCTCCTTACCTAGCACTCGACGCCTAACCTCAATATTGCCCACCTTATGATACCACTTCACACGGGAGATAGAACGCAGACAACTATCATCAAAGATAGCTAATCTTTTCATGTCTTCCACTCTTAATGGGCAGGTCTCACAGCCATAAAGGAGGACGGAGCGGACTGATGAGCAGTATACCCGCCCTTCGGTCGATAGTCGGATATCGCGTCTACGCCAGAGACGGCGTAAACTGGCAAATGCGAAACTAGCCCTCTGTATTCGTGCTGAGATTTCGTCGGAGATCAACTTGTTGGCGTTGGCTGATGGCACTTCCCAAATAGGTGAAGCGGTCAACGTGCTCTACCACTTCACTTCCTATTTCTAATCTAGGTGTCGGTGAGGTCCAATCCTGCAGCATCATCTTACATTTTACAGGGGCGAATCGCATGCCAAACATACGAAGATTGTTGCTCAAGGTGTTCAGTAGACTCTGCATTTTGTCAGCGTCCTCGCCTAGAAGGACTACATCGTCCGTACATTCTAAGTCGACGAGATTATTCCTTGGTAGCAAATCAATCTCCTCAATAATAATAATACAAGATGTGGGTTCAAACAGAAATCAGTCGACATTTTCAATCAGTAGTTTTCTTCACATATCGCGCATTTTAGAACCGTGTCTTATAAGTATCAAACAGCAATGAAAACATCTGATAATCCATGACGATATCATCCTATTACAACTGGATAAAGGTACATATGTCGTAATGATGACCAATAGTGAATATACCAAGGAAACTGAGTCCATTCTCAACCACACTTCAAAATTTTATATTGAAAGTGACAAGGTAGATATGACAGATGCCAAAGAAATGAAGATTACAAAAGCACTTACCTTTGGAAAAAGATAATCTATAATCTTCTCATGTAAAACTAATGGAAGCATAAGGCGTCTCATCTTCCACATGACCTGTCAAAGATGCATAAACAGAAGTGTCCAATGAGGTGTATGAAAATAAATGGTGAATTGGACCTTCCACAAAGTTACTCCTTGGTTAGCCGAAAAGTTCGATGACAACCGGCTAAATGTAACCTGAAGTACTCGTTCCAATTGGCTGAAAAGGCAAGCCAACTAAATGTGTGCAGCACATTTATTCGAACCCCAGTGTGTGCATACCGATGAAGAGTCCCAAATCAGGACAAAACGGCTGTCCAGTACTCCTAGATGGTTTTCCAATAGTCTCCTAACCGATACCAGCTCATGATGAAGCAATAGCCTACTACAGATTGGAGACAACACTTTGTATCCAATGTTGTGACTCATGCTTCACATCTGCTTGGGTTATTCTACAATTTACATGGAAACATCACTTTCACAATAAAACACGAAGTGGGTGTAAAGTTCAACTTTCTAGGTATTGGCTTCGGAAGGATAAAAATGGTACACTGAAAAGATCTATCTGTTGCAAGGACGCGTGGAGTGGTCTCCACCTAAATTTAAACAGCTTCTGTCCAGTCAGCGTCAAAAAGCACTGGAACAACTTGAAAACAGTGTGGAGTCAAACCTGCATGGAAGTTCTAGGCAGAAAGAAGAGACAGGACAAACAGTGGCTCACTACGGACACTTAGAGACTAATAGAAGAGAGAGGGATGGTGAAACAAAAGATTCTCCAGTGCACCGATGAGCAACAGAAACAGGATTTGAATGCAAACTACGAGACACTGAACAAAAGAGTAAAGAAGAGTGCCAGAGAAGACAAAAGAAAGTATTATGAAACCATTGCAAGTGAATCAGAACAAGCTGCAGGCAAAGGAGACCTCGCAACACTCTACCAAACAAATAGGTACCTATCGGGGAAAAGTTTGACACAAATCAAGCCGGTGAAGGATGACAATGGAAAGTCACTCACCAAAGAAGTGGAGCAAAGGAAACACTGGGCTGAACACTTCAAAAGACTCCTAAATCGACCACCACCTGCAACGCGCCCAGCAATACCAACAACGGAGACAGAGCTACCAGTGAACACCAACCCCGCGACGAAATCAGAAGTCCTGAAGGCAATCAATATGCTAAATGCTGGAAAAGCAGCAGGACCAGATGGAATCCCAGCAGAAGCGTTGAAAATTGACCCAGAGACAACAGCGGACTTGATGACGCCACTACTGGAGAAGGTGTGGAAAGAAGGCAAAGTACCTGAAGATTGGAAGAAAAGCTACTTATTCAAACTACCAGAGAAAGGAGACTTAAGTCAATGCAAGAACTGGCGCGGAATTATACTCCTGTCCATCCCAAGCAAAATACTAAGCCACATCATCCTGGAGAGAATCAAACATGCCCTGGATGAAAAAGGTCTACCGGAACAGGCTGGATTCATGAGAAACTAGTCATGCATTGATCAGATCGCCACATTACGGATCATCATTGAACAAAGCCTGGAATGGCAGTCACCTCTCTATCTCAACTTCATCGACTTTGAAAAGGCCTTTGACAGCGTCGATCGAGAGGTGATTTGGAAACCACTTCGCTACTACGGAGTGCCACCGACAATTATACATCTCATCCAACAGCTGTACGATAATGCTGCATGACAAGTAATCCACAACGGAAAACTTATGGAATCCATCGAAATGAGCACAGGAGTAAGACAAGCTGGCTGCCTACTATCGCCAATGATTTTCCTGAGTGCATTAGACTGGACAATGCGACAAACAGTGGGCAATAAGGAAACAGGCATAAAATGGACTCACACAAAAAACTTGGAGGATCTGGACTTCGCCGATGATATATGTCTGATTTCCCACAAACGAGAAGATATGCAAGCGAAAAGCAACAAGTTAGCAGAAGAAGCATCAAGGATAGGACTTCAGGTGAACATAGATAAAACAGAGGTGATTAGGATTCCTGGTCAACACCACCAACAGCAACAACAACAATCAGCATAAATGGGAGGAACCTGAAGAAAACAACCTCTTTTACCTACCTACCTGGAAAGCATCGTCTCAACTACAGGCGGATGGAACTGACGAGGATATCAAAGCAAGAATCGGAATCACTAGACAAGCCCTTGAGTGGAACCCGAAAGGGAAGCGGCGAGTTGGTCGTCCAAGGGTGACTTGGAGGAGGTCATGTGAAGAGGAGATGAAAACGTGTGGGCAGACTCGGAGCTAGGTGAAAACTCTAGCAGAGAACCGAACGCAGTGGAAACGCACGGCTGAAGCCTTATGTTCCTGTAGGAATTAAAGGATACAATAATAAATAATAATAATAATAATCTGTCCAGTCAGCCGTAGACTAACGCTAGAGAAGATGCTGTTCAATAAAGAATATTTTCAGCAGATAAATTAGAGAGTTAATTTATGTTGCTTCAAAAGTACCTGAAAGTAAATAGTTACCCACAAAGTTTCATCAACAAATACAGCAAAAAAAGAATGTTAAAGCCATATATAATGTATAATGACAGTCAGCAAAACTTGATTTTCATTCACCTTAAATTTAAAAATGACGACGTTTTGAGAATGATAAGTAAACGTTCAAGTACAGCAATGACCAGGATGGATTCTGAAGTAAAACATGTCTCTCTCTACTCCTAACAACATGCACGCCTCACATTTTAACAACAGAAGCAAAGACATATTTTCAATTGATCAAACAGCTGCTTATATCTATACAGCTTATATTCTCTAAGCAATCACTGAGCGTGTGATTTTGGTTTACATTAAACGACATGAAATAGAATGTTCAAATGCATATATAGTATTCTGTAAATAATGCAGTATTGAACCATGGGAATACGTGAGAATAATATTCCGTTGAAACACACTGTCTGTATCACACCACCTCAACATGTTACCCCCTGTTGTGTACGTCGATTCATGTGTAACTGGAGGAGCTGTTAGATTGCGAGACCAGAAAGAAGAGCCTATTTCAAATTCTTTGACCCCGTACCAGAGAGTTTTCGAGTAAATGGACCGAATAGTTTGAACTAGTAAATTACCAAACACCTGATAGACAACGGGATATCGATTAGACGCATTGGAGGCATTTAACACAATAGACAGACAAGAAACCCTGCATCTTCTTCGGTTGACTGAGACTACGGCAATAAAACGCCTTAAACCTGATCTACACACTCATAAGGAGTCCGTCCATCCTGGTTACTCTGCCTAGTTATTTTGTCTCTTGATTTCGTCGCCTTGTTTGCCCACTCTTCAACCCTACTTTTCGCTTAACTTTCATACTATAACCTTTTTTCTCCTTTGAATACTACTCATTGTATTGCATCGTAACCTGTCTTTCTCCCTCTTCGACGTCCTACACATCAGATTTTGATTTTCCAATCTTATAAGTTCGAATCACTGCATATTATTGTCTTGATTATGTTATTGTCACTGGCTATTAGCCACCCCGTCAAAAAATTCGTACATCTTCACAGGAAATTTCGCTCTTATAAAATAAATGTACATATACATACTGTGTGTCGATGGCACAGCGGTAAAATGCTCGCCAACCACGCATGTGGTCCAGGGTTCGATCCCTGGCCGACACACTTCCTTACCTCGCTAAGTCAGTAATGAGACTGGTAAAGAGAGAAGATTGGTCATGAAGCTGGTTAGCAACCCCACTCCGTAGAAATAAACACCACTGATGCTGGAACTTCAAGCCCTATGTTCCACTGTGAACGTAAAGGAATAAAAAAATAAAAAAATAAAATAAAATACTCATAATTAAAGGCGAACTTATCATCCAACTTTCTTTCAAAAGTTCCCACTGCAAGACTGATTCACGGGGATTAACCCAATGTATATTTTAATATTTTATCTTTTCAATATTTTATTTCTTGTACATTGAAGTTTCTGTAGCAGTTTCATTGACTTTCCACCAAAACGTCTGATGGCAGTTTTACAGAATAGACACCAACGTCAAATGACCTTGAATCGACCAATCAGATCGCTCAGCACTAAAAATAGATACTTTGCATAATCTTTCTTAGCAAGTTTCATTCTAACCTTAACAATAATCCTAGCCGAACCTTAACCCTGAATCAGGATTAAAACTGCAATGAAGATTATGAAAAGGATCAATTTGTAATTTGAAACATTTGATTCCCGATGCGAATTTAAAATAAACAACAAAGGTTTATAAAGCAGGATTTAGTGAATTCATCAGATTTCAACAGAATTCTTCACTTGGATACTCTACATACAGGGATGTATCTCTCTCTCTCCCTCTGTATATATATATATATATATATATATATATATATATATACAGTCCCTTCGAATCTAAGAAGGGACATCAGTTCCTTCAAGGTTGCAGATACGCCTTGCTGATGAGTGCCAACTAGCACGAAACCTAGGTCAAGCAAGGCTTCCTATGGCCGATTGTCTCCAACCATCTAATACCAACAATTCCCAGTGCACCGTGATGGCGAAGCCACATTGCAAAGTTGACTGGTAGAATTCAATCTGCACCAAAGATAGGACTAGATATATTACCCTAGTTACTGACTTGTGTCCAATCAGAAATCAATAATAATAATGTTGAAACGAGTTAAAATACTAGCAATGATAAAAGAAGATGAAGAATTTGCCAAGGTGGTGGCTGGAAACAGATGAAGTCAAACGTGTAGGTGAACACTATCCAGTCTGGTTAATGAAAGGCGAACGTAGAACTGCGAAGTCGTCTATTTGTGATCACCTGTTAGAGTCTGGTCATTCAGCCCCACGTGATTCATTCTTCAGGGTTATCTACATGTCAAAATCGAATCGATCCAAAAGTGTACATTTTCTTCACTTATGCATAGCCGAAGCTTTAGTTATACATGAACAGAAACCTACATTATGTGTTCAAAAACGTCTTGTCAAACCCCTTTGTTTACCTTGGTCATAGTAATGTTCTTTCTAGTTTTTACTTTATTTTATTTTACCACTTGAATTCTTTCCACTTCGCTTCACAACTTCATTCTTATCGTAATCTTACTCCTAATTTTTTAAAATGTTTAGACAACGCTTGACATTTTCTTTTTAAGAAAAATTTTTGATATCAATTCACTTATGAAACAATCTTTAATAATTTTGTAATTCACCCACTTCAACTGTACCCGTTGAAACGTTTTAATTATCGTTATTCTTATCACTTATATATGTATATTGACTGAGCAATTATTTAGTGCCACTTAATAGCCTTTTCCTGTAATATGAATACGACTGACTGTACAGCTTGAAAATGAAGTCGTTGAAATGAAATTTCTTCGCTGAACAAAAAAACTGTGTTTTTACTTATGAAGTCAAAGTGTTCAAAAGTTCAATAACAACAACAACTACGGATATGATATTGACATACTGTCAAGTCATTCACTACTTTCAGCGAGCAACAAACAAACACAAAGATGTTAGTGATTACAGAAGCATGTGCAATTGAAGCCTGTAAACCGGGTGGTCTCAGTGTGTACAAAAGGAAATGCTAATCGCTCTGAATGAATCTACCATGGTAATATTTTTTTATTTATTAACTGTTATTAATATTATTTACATTTTACTCTACCTCTTATTATTACTATATGTGATTCACTTAAAACTATCTCTTATCATCACCATTATCTTAACTCGTTTCAACATTATTATTATTATTATTACTGATTATTACTATTATGGTTGTTAATATTACTATTATTAACATCACTATTATTATCAATATTATTTAGTTGGAAGTTATTGATATCTTATCACGATTATATGATCCAATGTAGTTCTAATGATATATATATATATATGTACATCCCTGTATGTAGAGTATCCAAGTGAAGGGCTCTATTGAAATTTGATGAATTCACTGAATCCTGCTTTATAAACCTTTGTCGTTTGTTTTCAATTCGAATCAGGGATCAAATGTTTCAGATTACAAATGGATGCTTTTCATGATCTTTTTTTATTGTGGTTGTGTTCTCTGAGCTGGGTAGTTAATTTGCGAAGCTTTCATCGCCCTACTAGGTGACATCTTCAGCGCATACTTCAGTTCGATGAAGTGAGCTTTTAGATTTCGCCACGAGTTTATTAATCATCTCTTCCGGTGATCTTGGATGTGATTGGTTGTTTTTGTATGTTTTCACACCTTCTAGGCTACTTGTATTGGAACTGATTGTTTCTTTGACTTGAACTTTGACCCTTTGGGTGTGAGATTTCCTTCTTATCGGTTGATAAATTTTGTCTATCTCGATGTGTCTATTTATTCACTGGAATGCCAAGCTTCTAAAAATTCTCTAGCATTCTTGTTGTTTCCTCTGTCTAATATTTGAACGTTGTCCCAGTCGAATTGATGCCGGTGGTTGTCTGTATGCAGCGATATGAGCGAGGGAGTGGATGTCATGTCTTTTGACGGCTAACTTATGTTCGTGGATACGAAGACGAAGGGGACGTCCACTTTGGCCAATTTAGTGTTTTTTGCAGTTGTTACAATTGATTTGTAGATGATGTTGGTTTTATCTCCTTTCGCTGTTGGGTCTTTTGGTTGACATAGAACTGAGTGAAGTGATTTTGTTGGTTTGTGTGTGTGAGACGTCAATTCCTAAAGGTTTGAAGAGTCTTGCAGTGATTTCTGATATATCCTTTATATGTGGCAGGGTGATTTTCTTTGTGTTTTACTTAGGGGCCTATGTTTTGATAGGTTGGCTTGAGGATATATGTCTTTTGATCAAATTTCGTGGATATCCATTTTTGGAAGACGTCCATGAGATATCTTTCTTCAATTTTGCTTAAGGTGGGAGTGCTGCAATGATTCCTGGCTGACTGGCCCTCTTGAATAGTGTTTGTATGCAATTCCTTTTGTGTGTTATTGGATTGTTGCTGTTGTGATTCAGTATTTGATCATGATCTTCATTGCAAGTTTCATCCTGATTCGGCGTTAAGGTTAGGGTAGATTTAAATTAGGATTATGGTTAAGGTTAGAATGAAACTTGCTAAGAAAGATTATGCAAAGTATCCATTTGTAATGCTGAGCAATCTGATTGGTTGGTTCAAGGTCATTTGGCGTTGGTGTCTATTCTGTAAAATTGCCATTAACCGTTTTTGATGCTTATCAGTGAGTACGATCCTGTGGGTCCTTATGCATCTCTCTTGAGTTGTGGTTATACGTGTGATATTTTCTTAGTCAATATTTCTCAATCATTATATTATTATTATTGTTCCCTTGGGTTCCTAGTGGAACATAGGGCTTCAACTGCACGTCTCCACTTGCTTCTGTCTTCTGCCGTACTTTTTACCTGCATCCATGTTAGTCCATTCTGTTCCAACTCCTCTTCACACGATCTCCTCCATGCCACCCTTGGATGTCCTACTCGCTGCTTCCCTTTCGGGTTCCATTCGAGGGCCTGATGCGCGATGTCACTCAGTGGTCTCCTCAGCTCAGCGAGTGTCCAATCCATCTCCACTTTCTCCTGCATATTTGTTGGGCGATTGGTTCTTGTTTTGTTCCTTCCCATAGTTTCTTGTTGGTGATTCTTTCCGGCCATCTGATCTTCAGTATAGAGCCAGCGAATACAGTTGTTGATGAAGGTCTTCAACCTGTTGGAAATATTCTTTGTGACACACTAGCCAAGTTTCTGATCCGTATAGAAGTACTGACTTGATGTTTGTATTGAAAATCCAAATTTTGTCGTTGATGCTGAGTTGAGTGACGAAGATTCCCAGATTGGTTTCAGGTTGATGAATGTGCTTCTCGCCTTCCCGATTCTCGATTTGACATCCTCTCCCATTCCTCCTGTAGTTGAAACAATGCTACTTAGATAAGTGAGTGAAGTAACCTATTTCAAATCCTTCTAGTTGATGGTGATCGGCGCTGGATGTAGCTATTGTTGTTGTTGGTTGGTTGGTTATTTTCATAACCTCCGTCTTGTCTATGTCCACCTGGAGTCCTGTATTTTCTGCTTCTTCGACCAGTTTGTCGGTTTTCGCTTGTAAGTCTTCGATTTCTGAATCAAGTAGTCTAATATTCTGTGTTTCTTGGAGAAGGTGAATTTAATCTGTATCACTTTTAGGAATGTCAAGTAGTAATGCGGTTTCTCAGTTAGTTAAATTCACTCAGAAACTGATGGAATTGCATTCGGACGAAGACATCCAAAATTCATTGACGAGTGATTTATGAATTATCACCAGATAGATTTGTATAATCAGTTGTACGAATTGTTTCTACATACAACAACAAGGGAAAGTAAGTCCACTGATTCACTAATAACCATGCAGGTATTGCTTGTTCCAGTTTGTGATACTGGATAACTTTGGATGTGGGCGTCCAGTTCTATTTGCTTAGATTAAAAAAGGAGTTTAAACGTGATGCAATTCGGATACTGGACAGTTTCTGTGGAATAATGGAAGATACCTACCTAACGAAGAATTTCATTTTGGACTGTGCTCAGTCCATATATATATATATATATATCATGGAAAATTCCCATTGTAACATATAGAAAATCAAAACAAATGATTCAGCGAAGAGACTCTTCTCAACGAATTTATCATCAAGCTGTACAATCGTATATATATGGTTTTTAAGAAGTTATATCCATTGAGGGAATTGAAACATAAGTGTGAATGAATAAAATAATAATAATATGAATTGCAAATAAAACTAAAATGTTTGTGATTATAATCGTAGTTAAATGGCAAGTAGCAAAGCAAATTAATGTCATATATAAAATAATTCATAGGATGGATAGAACTTGAAAAAGGTGTGCAATTATAAGATTAGTAGACAAATCGAATAAAATAGAGACGTTACGTAATATTGTGTGAAATTTGATAGCATAGAATTTAACGTTGTAAAAAAGAAGAATTGATTTAGAATGAAATAATACCGGGGACAGTTCAAAGTGAGAAGAGTAATAGTAACAACTGACGTAATAAGGAAGGGAATACAAATTGAATAGACAAAAATGAAAAAAAAATGGTAGAGCCAAAATATGATTAGGGATTACCATACTTTAGCATAGAGGGATTAGCACCATGAAAGTTGGAGGGGTTGAACGAAGTTTTTCTGTACACAGATATATATATATATATATATATAACATATTCGCGCTGCATTGAAATAAAACCTTCGTTCTAATATCCTTGTGTTATTTTTGATATCCTTGAGGCGGGAGTATGGCATGCTAGACCGGTACTCACCAGGATATGAACCTGTTACTTTACGTGAATGTATTTCCGTACGAACAGTATCGAATAATATAAGTGATAACTTATAAGGGCTTTAGTCAAGTTACGCGATTACGTCTCCTAGCCATAAGTGAATCTGTAGGGATCTATGTATGACAAAAAACCCAACCTATTCATTCACCATTTAAGAATAGGACTTAAGCACTATGGTACAGTCTGATTTCATATAAGATTAAGTGTATTCAAAAGTAGTGCACTACTGTTATTTCACTTAAAGCGTGATCTCAATCCATATGATTACGAGTTTTAATGTTCAATTCAACATGATGTTTACATGAGACGAATAAGTGAGTGGAAGGAGCTGTAGCAATCGCAGCACTTTTTCACTTACTCACACTGAACTATGCCACCAATTGCTTTCTCAGGTCTCATTGATAAGTCAAGTCTCAATCTCGTCATGACAACAAAGTTATTTTCACTCAAGTAGAGGAAGAAAAGTGTAGCAAGCACGCATGTGAGGTATATTTTATGAGTAATGATAACAAGCAAATATCTGTACAGAATTGTTTGTTGTAATAATTTCGGCGGTGTAGAATTCCTGTGATCAGATTGACTTACGTTAACGGACTTCTGCAAATAAATGAATGAAAACTATATTGTTGAATCCGTTGCAATTGGAAGAAAGTAATATAAAAGTTGAACACTTCTTTATATTGCCTCACTTTTCTGACAACAGTTCATTCTTTGTTTCTTATTTTGTATTCCTGACAGAATTCTTCAGTGGCTTTCAATATCACCACAGACATTGTCCCTCTTGTCAAGTATAGCACCAAGCAAATGACGAATTCGTGTTCTGACGTCGTTCTGAAATTTACGTGAATAGATAATTGGGAACAATAAAATCTAGGGAAAAAAGTTGAACTAGTTACTGTTCACACATACATTTCTAGAGATTTCAGACAGAACATATTAAGAGCCTTATTGGGACATGTGATACTGCGTATCAGCATTTCCTGAATAGATCAAGAATAGGAATAATGAAAACTTCATGCTGAAACATGGATACTGCAATGTACTTACACCGAATATCTTTGGCACATAACTTAGTGGTTGTATGGCTACAATTAGTACATCTAAAAATAGCTGACGTCATAGAATCTAAAGGTTTGGTGAAGAAATTACTGAGACCCTTCACAAATCTTAAACTTCATCATGTTATCCTCGTTGATCCCAGTTATGATACCTTGGGTGTTACCAACTATTACTACATTATTGGATGCGTAAGTCTTGACAAAATTACTCATATTTATTCTATCCCTGACACTAGGTATCTCTGTATATTGTGCATTGAAGTTTATTGAAGCGGATGGCCGAGCTATACCTTCGCCATACACTTCGACAAATCGCTGCACGACTTGCCCACCTATGAGCTTACCGCTTTGCTCCTTACTTTTAATGTTGCTTATGTAGGGGATTCAAATGGGAACGCTAAGATACGCACAAATTCCACATGAACCAATACATCCGTGGATAAGTGCTTCAAGAAATGGATGTTGTAAGTTACGTGTTTCGAACCATAAAGATATGTATATTCCTCTATGAAATTAGTCAAATCTACTACGACTGTGTTGTACATCCTTGCACACCCCAGGGCGACTTAATAATTATATAATTTCTATATGTATATATAGTGATGCATTCCCTTCAAATGTTTGTGTTCAGTTTCCCCTAAAACGTTCGAAATTGCCCCAAAGTTCTTTATTTGGGTGGTTTTTTATTTTTAGGTCGTATAATGACTACAGGCAAAGGTTAATATTATGGCAGTTATTCTATGAGATTCAGGCTTTTAGTGGAGAACAAACACATAGACATAAGTGAGATATCTGTTCTGAGGAGTTAATAAGATGTGTGTAAGCGTGTGTGTGTTGTGGCGTTGTTCTGTACTCCGAAAGATGGTTCACACATCTAAAGGACAGTAATTATAAGAACTGGAGTAACACTTCTTTCTTGTTCATTTTCATCAATGGTCCCTCCATGGATAACAGCATGCAGTAGCTGCAGATGCTTAAGCATTTCAATATGAACTCCACAAAGTCTCTCTAGATAAGCTGTCTAATAATAAATCATTAAAAAAATATAAGTCGTAAGTGCAACTTCCATATCCTTCACAGCCACAGATAATTCCTGAAGGTGCTCAGAATACCTTGGTGGTTTGAAAAATAAATGATTATTAGGACTGATATAACTTACGCAACAGGTGTACTAGCAATGGTAGGATACACCTGAAAGCTACTTTTTCGACAGAAATGTAGTATTAATTGTAAGCAGTGTCACATTTCAGAATCACAGTCCATCGTATTCATCTGGTTCCATGGCACACTGATATCAAGATAAGGTGATGCCACTTGGTGCGGTAAGCAGTTACGGTCTTCAAACATTCCATATGACAATGTAAATTCCACTCGTATCACATCTTCGGCTGAAGAATTTCAACTATAAACTTATTGCTCATAATCATATCATATCAAGGTGATATGATATAATTATGAGCAATAAATTGTTCTCGAAACGTGGTCATCAGTAAATATTACTGTATAACAACACTGTGAGACTTTATCAAAATAAATTTTGCCCATAATGGAATTACACTCTACCACAGTGCACAAGTTCTATTCTTATTTCAGTTAATCAAAATGTCTTAAAATCACCACAAATTCAACAGGTGGTCTCATTCATAATATCGATTTCTTGGATGTTCGACTTTATTTATTCCGGATGAAAACCAAAAAGCTTACACACACCGTATTAACTCCTCAGAACAGATATATCACTTATGTCTATGTGAATAAGGCATTCAGAAGACAAATTTCGCGAGTATATCATTTCATAGTTTCTTTACAACCACTTTACAACTAACATGTTTAACAAAAATAAAATAAAGTAAAAGGCCTGACAATTACTCAGTTACATGAAAACAAAAGTACATACTAATGACCAATCATATTTAGATAGGTCATGTTGTCCATGGTAGGTGAAGATTGAAGTCTATTGTTTTTTGTACACACAGTTTACGCTGTATGTGATTAGTTCAAAGTGCTTCCATCACCTTCAATAACCAACCTTGAATTACAGTTATGTGATGAAATAATTGTGAAACAGTCATCAATATTGATTTTGTGACCTGACATTAATAAGTGTTTTGCATTGGATGATGCTGGATTTCTATTCAGATTGATCGCGTTGGGATTTTCTATATGTTTTAATAATCATTTTGCAACATGGTCTTTTTCGACGACCACATTGGAGCATTCTATTGGTTCTGCCTATATAATTGTGACTGGAACTGCAGGTAAACTTGTAGATACAGGTTGAAGTAGAGTCCACAGAATTTCGTCCTTTAATCGTAGGTACAGGGATCGAAAATGTTCGGCAAATGAGAAAAAGAGATGCGGTGTAGAATGTGTGTTTGATGGCTGACTGAAGTCTTTGAGCTGTCAACTGCATAATCTGGTCACCCTTGAATGGTAGGTTAATAAAGATAGCTTTCTTTGGTACAGAAGCTGTCTTTTCGAGATGTGGTCTTTCTTTACTGTGACAAGTGATGAAGTTCTCCGGATAACCATTAGCTAATAAAACTGAATGTATATTTCGAAACTCATCCATCAATGTGTCACTCGTGCATATTTTTCGGGCCCTTGAGAACAAACTTTTCACTAGGGAACGTTTATACTGGATAGGAACAAAACTTGTAAAATGAAGATATTGTCCACTCCATGTCTGTTTGCGAAAAATAGATCGTTGAATCGTTCCATCATCTCGCCTAGTCATAGTAATATCCACTGTTTCACAATAATTTCATCACATAACTCTAATTCAAGGTTATTGAAGGTGATGCAAGCACTTTGGATTAATCACATACAGCCTAAACTGTGTGTACAAAAAACAATAGACTTCAATCTTCACCTACCATGGACAACATGACCTATCTAAATATGATTGGTCATCAGTATGTACTTTTGTTTTTTATTTAACTGAGTAATTGTCATGAACTTTATTTTATTACTGTTAACCATGTTAGTTGTAAAGCGGTTGTAAAGAAACTACGAAATGAGGATATCATCTCGCGAAATTTGTCTTCTTAATGCCTTATTCAAATTTATCAAAGGGAATAATTGTTTTAATTATGTCTATGTGTTTGTTCTCCACTAAAAACCTGAATCTCATATTAACCTTTGCCTGTAGTCAATATACGACCTGAAAATCAAAAACCACCCAAATAAAGAACTTTGGGGCAATTTCGGACGTTTTAGGGGAAACTGAATACAAACATTTGAAGGGAATGCATCACTATATATACATATAGAAATTATATAATTATTAAGTCGCCCTGGGGTGTGCAAGGACGTACAACACAGTCGTAGTAGATTTGACTAATTTCATAGAGGAATATACATATCTTTATGGTTCGAAACACGTAACTTACAACATCCATTTCTTGAAGCACTTATCCACGGATGTATTGGTTCATGTGGAATTTGTGCGTATCTTAGCGTTCCCATTTGAATCCCCTACATAAGCAACATTAAAAGTAAGGAGCAAAGCGGTAAGCTACTAGGTAGGCAAGTCGTGCAGCGATTTGTCGAAGTGTATGGCGAAGGTATAGCTCGGCCATCCGCTTCAATAAACTTCAATGCACAATATACAGAGATACCTAGTGTCAGGGATAGAATAAACATGAGTAATTTTGTCAAGACTTATGCATCCAATAATGTAGTAATAGTTGGTAACACCCAAGGTATCATAACTGGGATCAACGAGGATAACATGATGAAGTTTAAGACTTATAAGGGTTTCAGTAATTTCTTCACCAAACCTTTAGATCCTATGACATCAGCTATTTTTAGATGTACTAATTGTAGCCATACAACCACTAAGGTATGTGCTAAAGATATTCCGTGTAAGTACATTGCAGTATCCATGTTTCAGCATGAGGTTATCATTATTCCTATTCTTCAAAAATATTCAGGAAATGCTGATACACAGTATCACATGTCCCAATAACGCTCTTAATATGTTCTGCCTGAAATCTCCAGAAATGTATGTATGAACAGTAACTAATTCAACTTTTTCCCTAGATTTTATTGTTCCCAGTTATCTATTCACGTAAATTTCAGAAGGACGCCACAACATGAATTCGTCCTTTGCTTGGTGTTATACTTGACAAGAGGAACAATGTATGTGATGATAGTGAAAATCACAGGGGGAGACTGCAGACAACTCTCCTGCACTCTTCAACGCCTACGAATATTCTGCCACCGAATTTCTGCAAGTGCGCCCAAAGAAAATCCTGGTGATATATCAGCATATCTTCATTATTTCTTAAATATCAGGGTTTATTGGCGCTGCATAGGTAGTGATTTGGATTTTGTCATCATGATCAACATATGAATGAATATCCAGATATGTACTACAGATTGTTCGCCGTGTAAATTTAGTTAATTCCATTTCGTGTGGGGTTTGATTACTCTACAATTTTGATACATTCCGTAAACTATCTATGTGACCATAGGAAGTATACGTATGCTTTAAATGTTTTATTTTGTGGACTTCTACGACCATTGAGTGAGTATCTACTCGACATTGAGAAGGTTAAAGAATTTGGGTTGTACCAACAGGGATTGTGGATTGATATTATCCCTCTACATTATGGACCTATAGTTGCATTTTAAATCATTTTCAGTTATTCGATGGTAATATTCAGCTCCTGTATGCTTCATTCGTCATTTCGCATGGATCAGTTTTCAGTTATTCTGGTTTCTGACGGCATGTGATTTCGGAGATTCACTCACTGCCGATTACTGCTAGTTTATTAAATGCTTCTTTGCATAGTTAACTGGACACTAACTGCTGTGATGAGACGCTTGCATATGGTATCCCTGGAAACATTGTTGCCAGTGAACTAACTAACGTCTGCTGGCCATTTTGATACTTTTGTGTATGGCCTGCGGTATCTACCACATGGAACGCGGGCTTCAGATTTTAAGCGCATTCTCACCGAATTCAAACAATGTTGATGCCAAGGATTATATTATGTAATTTACTCTGCCTATGCAAAATGGGCCTACCTACATTATTCCATTAGTTTTTGTGATATATATATTAATTGTGTAAGTGAATAATTGCCAGTATGCTTACTCGATGTATATTGTTTATCATATTGATGATGCCTTTAAACTGACATCTCTTATGTAGGAAAACTGAGGTTGGATTTTATTGTTATTATTATAAAAGTGAACTGTTAAGTGTTTTTTTGTTGGCAAGATTATCTTTTTCTTTTTATGAGCTATTTGTAATATAATCTTCGCCTAGTTATCTAGCTTGGTAGTTTTTGAGCTTGTCCCGGTTCCCGGCTAGCTACCCTACGCCACAAAACCAATCATACAGCTTCAGCAACTCTGACGCACAAAAATATATTAAAAGCGCAAAAAACTCAAATAATAATCTTATTCTTCGCTTGAACTGGAGATGCGTAATGACGTGGGCTGCTTAAAGTCTTTGGGAAGGCAGCCAGCCAGCCGACGTGTCTTCTCTCGATGAAATCACTAATAAGAATGTGAACGTGAAATGTCCGTACAATGTAGGAGACTGGGAAGGCTGCTCAGATAGCCAACGATATGCGAATACATAACATAGAAATGCTGGGTATCTGCAAAAGCGAATGGGATGGATGTGCATTATCAAAATTGTCAACTGGGGAGTCAGTAATCTACTCCGGTAACCCAGATGACAACCACGAACACATCGATTGAGTGGCCATTATAATGTCATCAGTGGCAGCCAAAGGCCTAATGAAGTGGGAACCCATTTCATCCAGGATCATGATAGCAAGATTCAACTCAAAATGAAGGAAGTTCACAGTTATCCAGTGCTACGCACATTGTTTTTGGAATAAAGCAAATTATTATTATTATTGTTACAAACAAGGTTGAACAAGAGAAGAAGGAAGATTTTTACAGACAACTACAAACAGTAATGGACAATGTCCCTATTTATGAAATCAGAATCCCCATGGGCTATATAAACGCCGAACTGAGACCTGATAATACAGGAAGAGAACTCATTATAGGTCGAGAGGCTCTCGGATAAATAAATGAGAACGGGGAATTCTTCGCAGACTTCTGCGCTTTCGATAATTTGGTGATTTGAAGGAGCGTGTACAAACACAGAGATATAACACTAGGCAACATTTATTTCGCCTGACGGACACACCACAAACCAGATGAACTTCATCTCGATGCTGCTCAAGGAAGTGGAGACGCATTCAAGCTGCTAGATACAAGTCGAAAAGGGGAGCAGATGTGGGCTCAGACCACTGTCTAGTTCAGGGAACCTTCAAGGTGGAGTTGAAATTCCTAAAAACAACTGGAGACAGGTCACGACTCATGTTCAGCATTCAGAAACTGAAGGACAAGACGACAATGCATGCCCTCACTACAGATATCAGAGCAAAGTCGTAGACACTACGTGGCATCACTGAGGGAGCCTGCGTGGATAACACTGGAACTCTCTCAAGGTGATGCACAAGGACACATGTACAACCGTTTTAGGAAGAAAGAAGAGACAAGACAAGGAACGAATCTCAATGGACACTTACCTGGAAGCTAATAGAGGGGAGGACAGGAGGATGGTGAAAGAGAAAATGACTAAATGCAAAGACGGACAACGGAAGAAAAAGCTGAGTTCAATGTGCACTGCACTGAATAAAGAAGTGAAGAAGAGTGCTAGGAAAGACAGAAGACAATTCTACGACACACTGACAACTGAAGCAGAAAGGTAGGCTACAGGTAAAAGAGACCCTGAGGCATTATATCAGGTAACCAGGCTGCTCGCTATCCGGGAAGAGATCAACCTAAATGATGAAACCAATAAATGATGCTCTGGGGATCCTGACTGCCAACGAGGAGGAACAAATAAAACAATGAACTTATCACTTGAAAAGACTCTTGAGTCGACCATCTCCATCTGCAACTCGCCTAGAAATACCGCCAACGGCACACACAGATCTGTCTCCCAGTGGACACCAGTCCCGCAACGAAAGCAGAAATTCTGAATGCGATCAAGCTACAGAAGTCTGAGAAGGCAGCAGGATCATATGGAATTCCCCACCTCGAAGCACTGAAAACGAACCAAGAGACTGAGGCATATGTTCTCGCGTCATTATTACAAAAGATTTGTAGGAAGGAAAGGTACCTGCCAACTGGAAGAAAAAATAACTTTTCAAGCTGCCAAAGAAGAGCGACCTGGGCCTGTTCAAGAACTGGCTTTGAATCATACTCTTGTCCACATCATGTAAAGTACTAAATGGCGTCATCCTGTAGAGAATGAAGGATGCACTGGATGCAGAACTCCGCTCCACTGACGAGAAGAAGCTGGATTCAGTGAAGGCAAATCATGTGTTCATCAAATTGCAACTGTCTTCACAGAACAAAGCATAGAATAGCAGTCAAACGTGTGCCTTAACTCCATCGACTTCTAACAGGCCTTCGACAGCCGGTGTTGACAGAGAAGTAATTCGTGAACTACTTCAACACTATAGCGTGCAGTACCCAAGTTTTCACCAACCTCATACAACATCCGACTATGTGATAATGCCACGTCTCAGGTGATCCACAATGGAGAACTTAGCAAGGCGTTCGAAGTGCATACAGGAGAGAGACAATGTTGTATACTATCACAGATGGTATTCTTAATTGTGGTGGACTGGATTCTGCGTCAAACTGTGTTTGGCAGCGGGGAAACAGGAATACGCTGGACCACCTATGAGAGGACTCTAGAAGATCTGGACTATGTGGATGATTAATGTCTAATGTCACACAAAATGGAAGACCTGCAGGCTAAAAGCAACATATTGACAAAAGAGGATAGCAGCGAAGACAGGGCCGCAGGTGAATGTAGAGAAGACGAGGGTAATGAAGACAACTAACAGTGACGACTACAACAAACACCGATGACTATCAACGGTAGAAATTTGAAAGGGATGACTTCCTTCACTTATCCCACCGGGAACCATTGTTTCAATTGCAAGCAGAAGGATGAAGATGTCAATGCAGCCGGAATCGGAAAGGCAAGACACGCCTTCATCAATATGAAACCAGTTTGGAAATCTTAGCCACTGACTCAGCATAAAGAACAAGAAGATTCGGATTTTCAAAACCAATGCCAAGTCGGTCCTTCTACATGGATCAGAAACTTGGCGTGTAACGAAAAGGATTTCCAACAGGTTACCGCAGACCTTTAACAACAGCTGCCACCTTCGCCAGCTCCATAATGAAGGTCAAATAGCCAGCTGGCCAGAAAGAATAGGCAACAAGGAACTCCTCAGTGGAACAAGCCAGCCAAGAGCCGATTGCCCTACTAATATTTAGGAAAAAATGGAGATGGACTGGTCGGGCATGTATTGAGGAGGCCATCGAATGACATCGTGCGCAATACAGACTACCACTCAAGTGGAATCCTAATAGGAAGCGACAAGTTGGTCATCGGTGCGAGGGTGACATGGAAGAGATCATATGAGGAAGAGATGAGAGAATATGGACAATCGTGGACTCGGCTGAAGAGGAAGGCAGAAAACAGAACAAAGTGGAGATGCATCGTTGAAGCACTATGTTCCACTTGGAACCCAAAGGAATAATAATAAATTGTGATCCATGGTACCACTATCTCAATTAACTTATCATCTACCAACATTATTATCAATATTTTGCATTTCTGGTAAATTTATGATTTTGCTGTCTCTATAAATATCAAATTTTAACTTAAGTCAACAATCCTGTATTATTATTTTTATAATCGGTGTCCCGCTTAAGTCGGTGAGGTACCGAAATTGCCTTCCATAAAAATGCTTAATTTATTCTGGGTTCATCATTGTTTTATTCACCCACTTATATCACATGACCTATATATAAACTTGCGCGCTGATTTAACTTGCTTCCAATTAAATGCCGTGCAATTCTTCAACAAAATGAAGAAATACTTCAGACAAATACTTGGCACGTATTTTGGAACTAAGCACACCAAAAATGTTTGCATAAGATTTTCGCATATTGTCTCAAATAAAGCTTAATTCGGTAAAATTGCTTGCGGTATTGTCCAAAATGCTGAAAATTCCACACTGTATCATTTGCACTGCTTTGGAATCAAGCAAATTATTTTTACTTTTATCGTTTTATTCGTGAGCGTTCTTTCCCGTGTGGCAACTTCAGGAGTATCGATATAATAAAATCGAAAACTATGGTGGTCATCTGTGATCGCCCCAGACAATTATAATTCTATTTAGCTTTCGTTTCCTGCTGAAATTCTCATGATATACTTTTGTTCACTACTTGAATGTTTGCTCTGTGAAACTGCAAATAACACTAGAGAACTTTCTTCATTTTCATCTTTGTGGTGTGCTTGTTGAGAATCTATTAAATCAGTGAAATCAGCTCCCTTTCTCACAGTTAATCTTCCCAGTTCGATGTAAATGTGGAATGTTGCGGTCAGTTGTCGCTTGAAGGGAAGGTTACTAGCGAAATGCGTCCTCGTACAGACGTCTTAATATCCTTGACGATGAGGGGGGTGGTGCTTTTGTGGAATGCGATGTGTACCGACGTAAGTTCTCATATTCACAACCCTTACAGTTTTTGATTTGCGTATACCAAAGACAAGTCAGAACACCAGATCAATCGTCCAAGATGCTAAGTACATTTTGACATAAAAGTTGTAGTCTGATAAATAGTCTGATGTTGAATACTTAACCAGCTAGGGATCATGCACGAACGAATGTAACGCGATGGCATGCAAAATGGCATGGATATCTGGCCGTGAACTTTAAGCTTAGCAAGTCGACCTAAACAGTGAAGTTTTGCACCCAATGTTCAGTGATGAATGCCACTGGCTAATAATTTTTGGGAGTTACATACGGTTTCATATTCTTCGCCATCAACTGAGCGTCTTAGCTCCACCTCAGATCTAGGAGGGAGAACTAATCATGACGGACATTATTACAGACCAGCAATCAATATGCTTCACCTCTTTACTGAGTGACTGTCATGTGGTTATTGGCTGTCTTAATGTAAACTCTAATCACTCGAGGTTGAACTTGTATGACTGTTGTACTTTATCCTCTTATTTGTGTCTAAATGTAACTCGTTGATCTTTTTTCCACACATCAATACACTTCGATGTGTTCTTATCTTTCTCTGGTTGACTATCGCTTTTGTATTGTTACTTTCTTGAACAGTTATTTCTATATTTCAGAACAGATAAAGTTTATGTCATATCATCTGCGCTTCAACTATAATAAAGCCTACACTCTGTGTTGTCAGTTATAATAGCGGGAACTAAGATCTGTAGTTCCACGAAGTTTCGAAAAGCATATTATCAGATGAAAAGGACGATCGGAAAGCATTGGTGAGTCTAATGCGACTCGAACTAATGGGTATAAATTTAATTTTATGATAGAGCTAGAAACAGCCAAAGCGTTCATTATCCAAATTAAAAAGGAAATTGGCTTCGAAGGATTATGGCAAACAGGTCGCGAATTATATGACTACAAAATAATAATAATATGTGTTTATTCCTATCTATGTGGGACACACTGGTTGTACAGGCATGGATAAGTATTATTTAAATTACGTAAATTTGGTTTATGGTGAAATTACATGGTTGCTGTCTTTTTTGTCTTTAGTTTGTGGGAACAGTCTGCTGACTAATCATTCAGTGGAGCACATTAAGAAATATTTAAATATTGTCTTCACATTAACAAAAAGCCCAAGTATGTATTGGACGGACTACAAGTACTCGGTAAAAAATAAAGCTTGAATTTATTTCCCCGTACAACTTTGGTGTGTACGGCATCGAATCTTATCCTTGATTTATATCCAAATTGCGTATTAATTTAAAATAAGCGATGTATTTGTATAATTCTGTCAGCACTTTCATTGCAAGTAACACCAGAAGTAAATTGCACTCAGTGCAGAGTAATACTGGTCATTGTCAAGCAGATTTGTTTTACTGCGCCCACGTCAGCCAAAACCGCCATTTGTCGCTGCATGGTTCTGTGTGAGTAAGTTGATTGACAAGTAGAGAGCTCTTTTGAATCATTTAGTTATGGACACTGCGTGTATAGGATGTTATACAGCGTCCCGATATGGTGAAATGGGAGCTCTTAAGGATGTCAAAACCTTGAATGATGAAAAAGTATATATAGGTAGGTCCTGTTCAGCGACAGTCTAACTGTAGATCCGTGCATCTTCCACGACAAAGCAAATAGAAGAGAAGAGGAGAGTAGCAAAGTACCAGAGAGGAAAGAAATAGTATGTGGACACGGATAGGACCTCACCCTTTGTATATATATGCTAATATTCGTTGTACGTTGCCGTCTAGTAAACATGTATATTTATTTTATACTTAGTCTTTTTATGCATGTATGCGACTAGAATTAAATAGTTTGTTAATGCAATCAGTAGAGTGAAACAGTCTGTACAGAGAGCGTTTGAAACTTATAAGCGAGGCGCTAATTCGGACTTCTAGAGGCAGGCTGTCCCGCATTGTAGAATACATGACCATGAAGAAGTTTTCTCGGAGTGTTAACTTAAAGGCCTTTATTGTCACTGTGCATGTTTGGTTGCGCGGATCATAAGAGCCTTCCTGTGGGATTTGTATGTCCTTATTGCCTGAGAATGATATTTTGTGTAGGACCTTGAAGAAAAATATAAGGTTTATAATAAGTCGTCTTGTTCAGAGAGGGTCAAGGTTTAGAATCATGCACCGCTAGATGTAGTCTTTCTCACAATCGCAGCCAAGTAGTTTGAACGTGAATTATCGTCGGATACCTTCCACTCTCAGCTTGTCATAAACGGAAGTGCTCTTAATAATAAATGGAGAGTATTCTAGTAGTGGCCTTACACATGTTTTGTATAGAATGAGCTTGGCTTCATTGTTGTGGAAGTTCCTGAGTGTACATCCTAAGGGCATCCTCGACTTTCGAGTCTGTGATGCCACCTGCTCAGAAAATATTAGGTTACTAGAATACCTCAGGCCTAAGTCAATGACACTTCGGAGTGTGAGTAGGCCAGCAGATTGAAGCGTTAATTTTATGTCGATTGAGGGTGCGCCAAAACGGATCCAACCAAATTTGTCCAGATTGAAATGTAGATTCCATGAGGAAGACCAGGCAGTCAATTTATCTAATTCCTTCTGCACAACATTCTGGGAGTATTCTAGGTCATCACATTGGAATGTATAGGCTACTTTCAGGTCATCTGCGAAGATGAATGGTTTCCCATGTGAGAAACAAGCACGTGTCGTTGATATAAGTGTAGATAGGAAGAGCCCAGTGACGCTAATTTGAACTACTCCAGAGGTGATCGGACGAGGTTTGGAAGTCTCAGACCCAAATCTAACTATTCGGGACTTGCTGTTAAGGAATGGTTTAAGCCACTATAATAGTGGGTCACGTATTCCTAAAGAGTTCAGCCTATGTAATAGCAGTAAATGTTCGACACGATCAAATGTCTTAGAAATGTCAAAGTTGATGACAAGTACTAGTTGTCGTCTTTCACAACTGCTGGTCACAAAATTACAGAACTCTAGGTTGAGTGTTAAACATGGTATGGATTTTTAGAATCCACGTCTGTCCGGGCTTACGATATCGCAGCCAAACATGTGTTTGAACATGTTATCTTTAACTAGTCTCTCCATAATTCTAGATGCTCTAGTTGTGATATTGATCAGCCTGTCATTTTTGACTTCTGTTTTCGAGCCGCATTTGTGTTTGAGTGTAATAAATATCGTTTTCCATATATCCGGGTAAGTTTCGATTTCTAAGGCCACTGTGAAGATTTTAAGCAGTAATAAGGGGATGTCAGAGCCACCACATTTATAGAAATACAATGGTATACCGTCAGTACCAAAACATTTAGAGCTTTTGAGAGTTCTAATGGTTTGATTAGTGTTGGCATAAGTGAACTAAACGGAATTAATTTGTTTTGGTGAGGGTAAAGATGGAACTTGCGCCATATTAGTAGGGTGCACACCGATTAATGGGACTGTAAACTTAAGGTGGTTAGCTGCAAATGGGGAGAGAAATGCTGTGATTTTTGCGATTCATTCTCTTCTCTACGATTTCTGTGGGAGCATACAACCCAGCAGGGCTGAATGGTGCGGTGCAAATCTCGAGCTTGTGAGATGGAGCTGAGGATGTTAAGTATTAAACTTAGTGTGCCAAAGTCGTGGTGTCTGAGGGAACTTGTCCAGAGTCTCTTCAGTTTCGTACGATCCTTTGGTTTCATAAATGACTTTCTATTTGGGGAAACTGTTAGTGTTTGGAGTAGAATGGCGGCAACTAAGCATGTGTTTGAGTTCTGGTATAAGATGCTCAGAGCTCTCAAGAGGTCATCAGTAGTGAAGTATTCACTCCATTATTAGCATTGATTCTACGGAAGCCCAGTTTGCCTTACTAGAGTTCCTATATACCATTCGTTGTAAAGTGAGTGTAATAGCTGCATTGCTACTTAGTGGAAGTGGCAGTGCACACAACTCCGTTTTTGGTCACTACCTGAAAACTTGTTTGTTTCCAGCCGAAGATGTCCAGTGTACCTAAGATCTTGTCATATTTAGTTGGACCTGTTAATAAGTCCCAGTTGATTTCGGGTAGGTTGAAGTCTCCGCACATGATCCAATGCTAGTATGGAAGGGTGGACACTTGCTCCACTACATTAACTAGTTGAGCCTCGTAATTACTAAAAGTGTCAGGTGCTCCTCTAGATACACTCTATTAATAGTGTAGCACTTTTGAGGAGTACGTTGACCCAGAGGTTGTCGTGCATGTCGCTGAGTTCTCTATTTTCTGGCTGTTATACAGCAAGTGTGTTCAGGAAGTATATTATGCAACCTCCCCCCTTACCACTGTTCATGTCACACCAAAAGTGTGTATTTATCCCCTCGTATGGAATAATATAGTGACACCAGGATTCAGCACTAATGTTTACCGGGAGTTTATATACCAGTGTGTGTGCCCTGAGCACCGGTGGTTTGTTTAGGACAGATCTGGCATTAATAAGGATTAGGTAAAGTTGAGAGTTGAAGTAGTGTTTGAAGTATTTAAGCCCGTTAATCAGGCTCAAGTGTAGATCGGCATCCACTGGTTCCGTGTGGCACAACAACCCTGAGTTGCAACTAGTTTTGGTACCGTGTTACCTATGTCTATCGAGTTACTATCCACATCTTTTAGTGAAAAAGGAGTTTTATTATTGGATTCACTACAGGATAAGGTAGTTCTAGGCTTGGGTAAGTTGGAGACTCGGGTATAAGTTTTTATTTCGCCTATGTTTTACAGGCACCGGACGTCATTAATAATTGCGTGTGCACTAGTCTGTGTCTGTTTTCTTTCCGATAGGGAGCCGACATTAGTAGTACGGGTTCATAAGAGTTGGCGTCCCCACCAGTTGTTTGGTCAGCGCTGGCAAGGATGTGGCGGATAAAAAATCACTGGTACCTTGCGGTGCCCATGACTTATTAATCCCTCTGATGTTTGGAGACATTCTAAGTGTCCTTACATCGATTTCATTTTACGCGTTGCTGCACTGTGTTTTGATTCCCCACAGACTTGTGCCATATATTCTGTCAAAGTTTGTTTATGTGTCATACTTTGAAGGCCCAGAGTGGTTGGGAGCCGAGCTCTGAATATGACCGCTTGTACCACTTCGCGTGATGGTATTGCTACGCCAGTTCTTAGTGTGGACTTTTGAATGACTTGGCACACCTACAAGTCAGGAGCACACTGTCTCTGGTAGACCTAGTTTTACTTTGTGACTATATATGGTGAGTCATCCGGTGTTGTGGTAGTAGGAAGAACAAGTCTAAATTCAAATATTTTCTAGACGTGAACATATTTACTTACTTTGGCGACAATTTAATCTTTTCATCAAAGACCCTCAGGCATGTCCACCTTTACTTAGTAATTCAAAACTAAAAATAAACGCCATGTTTCTAAGTTACTCAAAAGGCAGTATTATTAGTGAACTAGCATTTGGACACACTCACTGTAACATAATTGAATAATAATAATAATCACTTAACCTATCAACAGGCAGTTTACTCTCAGTCTTGATTCAAAGGGAACTTAATTTGCTCACTAAATTAGTAGTTTCAGCAGACTGCTCTACCGTTTTCTTTCAAATTCCTTGCCCGATTGTGTTTAACATGAAAATATGGGTATACTGGTCAGTTGATTTTGTCTATCCATGCATTCGGTTATCATGTCCCGCCTTTGTTCCTATCAATCAAAACATCCTTAAAGCATTCAACAATTCCCTACTGCTTCTAAATACGTAACTTTAATTGCTCGCATGTAAACGATGTTAACAACTTTATCATTTGTTTGATGTTTCAATTTTCAAAGTACCAATGTTCCCTTAAGCAAGCACCTGTTTCAACTTTAACAGATAGTTCTGACCTTTGACTGCTGCACTAGTATTCCTCGTTATACACCATCCTCCCCACATGTAGATACTGATCATAATTACTGCTAACAAATTTATTACGACAACAAGAATGTACTGCATATTAAAGACAATCCAAGGCAAACGTCTCTTCTAAATGCACTACTCGATACAACACATGACCCTAATATCCAAAACTCTGCAGCTCACAACATTCGATAAAGTAAACATTCACTGATAACAAGCAGAATATCCATTTGAGGAATAGGGTGTACTTTAACTGGTAATTTAACGATACTGCAAGCCCCTTTCTTCAGCAACGAACCCCATGAGGTCTCCGAAATTATCGAGTAGCTAAAAAAAGAAAACAAGAGTTCGTAGGATGTATACATGAATGTCACTATTAATATAATAATTAATGAGTTCACATGGTACTTATTACTAGAAGCTTAGTTTAGAGTGCGATTACGCCAGTCAACAATTTTGGCAGAAAAGGTATATATCAACTGCTTCTAAACCTTACATTCACTGCTTTAAAACATGTTGGACACTACGTCTACATGGCTTCGAGATAATCCTGTGAATTGTCGTTGTACAAACGCACATAATTTACCTTCAAGATAATAACAAGTAGCGGGAAGCTTATGAAAGCGAACACAATAATCGGACAAAACGAAGAGCACCTCAGATGTCCTGGCCTACCTGATCCCGACGATGTTCATGTTATTCACATCCAGAAAAGCACTAGAATATGCCGTTATGTATTTAACTTAGTTAAAAATTTGGCAGAAAACAGAGAATGTTGCAAGTGCTCGTGGAACATAATGCAATTTCTGCTAGTGTATGAAAACCAATTTTTGCTTGTACCTATGGATTCCATTGACTTTCGGGAGGCAAAACACATAAAAGTGCAGAAGCACAAATTCGATATCATTATTAGGCTCCTGCACCAGAAGTGCTGCACAGCATCTGATCGGAAAACTCACAACCGAATACAGGTTACTATCAAGTTGCAAAGAAATTTTTCAAAAGCCAGTCACTGAAACATACACGAAGCATACACAGTATTCCACATAATCATTGAATGAACCGTGTATTTAAGCGTCCCACCGCGCAAACAATAAATCCATGCTTACGAACAAAATCAAACAACAACTTTCATATAAGTTCACCCAACAAGAGCCAAGTATGCCCCAAAATCATGTAAACTTCATTTGCCTAGGCAGGAAAACGCGAACCAGCCCAGGCTCGAATCAACTAAGCCTCTCAAATGCCGATAGGGTAAAGCAGGAGGCACCACTACAAACAATGCATTTGCCATATAATTCGAAGTTTCCAGAGAGGTCAGTTTTCGAATAAGCATCATATAAATAGAGGCAGTATATCAATGAGTTTTCTCTGCTCACCGACTCCCCTATGGTCCTATACGCAGATGACTTAAAAATTTGGAGAGAGCTGAAGGGCAACAGTGACACGTCCACGTTGCAAGAGGACATCAACAAATTGTCAGAGTGGTCCACAGAATGGATGCTCCCGATAAATGTGGCAAAATGTGCGCATTGGACAAGCAAGCACGAGTTCCTACGAACTAGAGGGAATAACATTTCCATCAGTTCAGACTCACGACTTAAAAACTAAAGCACACTGTCGCGCGGTGGCTGCATGTAGTTTCAGGTCCTTATGGGCAATTAGCAGAGCCTTTACTAGAACCACCAGAGATATGTTCACCTCCTTATATACATTTCTGGTGAGGTCAAGACTGGAAAACTGTATTCAAGGAGCCAGTCCTTGTCTTAAAGAGGAATCACACATTCTAGACAGGGTTCAAAGGAAGGCAACACGTATGGTTCACGGCATGACTAACTTATCATATGAGGAAAGACTAGACAGTCTAAATCTCTTCTCCCTGTCATACCGTAGGCAGAGAGGAGATTTAATCACAGTGTTTAAAATTTTAAATACTGACTACGGACCTGATCTTTTCTCTCTTTTCCTTCCCACCAGGTCGGAAAACCTTAGCGGACGTAGCAGGAGAGTTGAAAAGCCAAGAAGAAATTATATTGCTGTTGAGTACTGGTTCTCACACCGAGTCATAAACTCATGGAACCGACTCCCAGAAGAAGTGGTGTCTTCAACCTCAACTGATTCGTTCAAGAAGAGTTTGGACAACCACAGAAGTTTACTAGAAAAGGATTAACATTGGCTTCAAACCTTCTATCCTCAACCAATAAATCTGAATGTGAAAATCTGTGTGCATAGTGATTGGACACAGAATGCAAATGCGCTTTCTTTGTCTGTTTGCGGTTCCTTCGTGATGAACATTTTTCCTTGTTTATTTTGGGTTTTCGTGGTTCTCTGTGAACATATTATCTGCCGGAAGCACACATTAAACCTTAAGGTTTTTGTTTTATCAGTGTTTACTCAAAGTTTAGAACGATGGCAGAAAAGCAGTGTTGTGCAGTCACTTTGGATTTGCGAAGGGTTCATTCCTGTCGGTTTCTATTCAGAAACTTGAGGGTGACCTGCAGCATGTAAGTCCCATTGTGTGAATTTTTACCCTGAGTAACCTTAATTCGGTAATGTGCAAATTATCTTTCAATACTGAATCGCTTGATCACTCAGTAAGGCAATATCTCTGTGTTTTAAGGTAAGACTAGCAAGAAACAGATGACAATAGAATTCAGAAAAGCGATCACCGTCCACCGCATCCTCATAATATGTATTTTAACTGACTTGACTCACTTACTTGAGGTATAAATCCGTCTTATACTGCTGCAAACTTTATCAAGTTAATTTACATTTTCTGTAACAGCCTCCTAAACCAGTTCACTTACTATACGGCTTTTTTGATTCAGCTGGTAGTAGCAGAAAAGCTGACTCTTAACCCTTGGATGTTTGGCCATACCTTAGAAGAGCGTGTGAACTATGCAGTAGTCCTCTCCATTCTTCACCTCTGCCAAGTGAATATGAGAGAAATCACAGGACTTTTTTCATCAGAATTGTCTTGTTTCGTATTAGAAAAGTTAACTAAGTGGCTGAATTTTTAATGGAGAGCTTAGCATCCTACCACGTGTCTCTAATCGGCAGTCATAGACTTCATAAAGCAGCATGGTAAGTAGGTAATGTTGAGCTTAGGGATAGTGCTGTGCAAGGTAGGTAGGTTTGAGAAGTTTCACCAATTAAGGTAGCGGGAACATAAGTTATGCTCTCTGTGACACTGCCTTCCTTGACAAGTGTTGGTTAAAGTCGAATTATTTTGAAAGATAATTAAGCGTAGTCAGACTAAAAACGACCTGAATAATATAAAGTCAATGACCGTTTTTCTGTAGTACTTTAGTGGCCCACCATAATCTTTGGGTAGTCATATGCTTTTATGTATAGTAATTCAATTAGATCGTGAATTGTAAGAATACTAGTACAGGATGAAGCTTAGATTTTAACTGCGACTAACAGGTCCCTTCTCTTCTAGAATTTCTACTTCATTATTTAAAGACAGTTTAATCACAAATGGTTTTTGATTTGAGGAATCGTTGGGCAATGAAAGAAAAGTAGACACTTGTTTTACTTCATTTTTAAAATATGAGATTTTGAGGCGTCATTAAAGAGTTGCTTCTTCTGCTAGTGTTTAAGTAAGTTGCAACTTTGAGTCAGTCTCTAACTCACTTGAATGGTGTGATCAATGGGGTTTGCCCAATCGTAAATTTTGTTTAGCTTTTCAGCTTATAGCCTAAATTACTTTTGACCACCAAAAAACACTTTATTAATCATTAACACTTATTGTTGTGTTCTTATTTATGACAATTTCCTCATTTACACCTTGCCAGAAGTATTCTTGTGGAATGACTTTAGATACTTAATGATGTCTAATTAATTTTCCAGATAACTTTCACTTTGGACAAGGCTGGTGATTCAGGAGTGGCATCCCTTATTGTAAGTTAGACTATTATCATATACTTATTCATATTCTATAGGAGTCCAAATCAAATACGTGTTTTTGGGATAAATCTTTCAAATTTCTCTATCTCTCGTTCGATACATCCTCCAAGTTTGTAGTTTACAATTACAATATCTTAATCTGTGTACTTCATTAGATCACTTGTGGTACACAGTAATGATAGTCATTACAAGGGTGTGATTTTTGAAGCGACTGCTTTGGAAATGGAAGAGGATGGTGAAACTGTCATCAGGCCCACAGGTTTACTTGACAACATCCAGTATGCTTTAAGGTGTTTACGTCTGGTTAGTGATGACAGCCTCACAGTGGCAAAAGCGATAAATGCAGTAAGTTTCATATTGAAGTAATTATGTGTTTTGCAACTTTTCTCCTCTTCTATTTTGCTACTGTATAAACATTTGGCTTGCACAACTGATAATAGAGGTCGATTGTTCATTGTTTGCTCAAAAGTGTATTTAATTTCATTTTTATAGTGTGTTCTTTTCGAAATATCCTTGTTCAGTTGGAGTTTTTATTATGTAAGGGAAATTTGATTGTCCTTCACTAGTCAGAAATGTATAGTTTGCATCAGTAGGCATTGCTGACTAATCAACGCTGTGACTTAAAAACGTTAAAAATTGTCCTAGACTTCGTGAACTGATTCACATTGTCTAAACAATGCTACATCTAACCTCAATGTCTTTCTGTCTCCGGTTTCTCTGCAACCAAACAGTAGCATTTTTTCTTGTTCCTTTACATTCCCAGTGGAACATAGGGCTTGAAGCTAGAGGCTTAAATTTTCGGTAGCAGTGGTGATTATTTTTACAGCCTCATGCCCAACCTTCCCTCTTTACCAGTCTTATTGCTGGCTTAAAGAGGTAGAGGAGTGCGTTGGTGATCGGGGATCGAACCTCGGACCACATGCACGGCCGGTGAGCATTCCACTGCTGTGCTACCGAAGCAGTAGTATGAATACACTCAACACCTTTGATACTGTCTAATCCCTTACCTTCAAAAATGTTCTCTGTACTATAAAATAGGGCAGAATGAACTGCTTAGTACTACTGAGGTTTTATAGAAAGCAGATTGTCTTACTAAATGAAAGTGAAAAAGTCTTAAGTTTTCAAAACATGAACAGATTTCTTATTTTCGTGGTAAGCTTGCGTCACCAACCATTCCATCATAAAGATGATGATGCTAAATAAGTGTAGTAGAGTAGTCTGCAAAACACACCACCACTTCATCTTTATCGTTGAGCTACAGGCACTAGTGCAAAGCACATCGTAACAAATTAAAAAGACTGCGTCCTGTCATTTTCTTTAGCTAACATGACTAAATCCTCTGTATATTTTGATTAGGTAAACATTGTATCTCAGTATTCATTTCTTGTCTGATACTGCCTTGTTTATTTCTTAGGCTATGAGCGACACGGTTTACAGGATGAAATCCGAACTTACAACTTTGTACGAAAGTCTTTTTCCTTTTTCAGTGAATCACACTTCGATGTGTGTGTGAAAATAATCAATCAGAAGACTGTGCATGCAAAATACTCTGAAGGGATGACAACCAGTGGTGTCTATAAGGGGGATGCCCACTTTCCCCATTGCTATTTCATTTCACCATAGATGTACTCGTGGAATTGACCCTAATTGTATTCAGAGACTTGGGGATTGACTTGTTGATATAGTCCTCCTAGGTGAAGACGCTGAAAAAAATGCAGAATCTTTTGAACACCTTGAGGAGCAGCAGTCTTTGAATGTTTGGCATGCGATTTGCTCTTGTCAGATGTAAGATGATGCTACAGGACTGGACTACATTGACTCTTAGTTGGTGTAAAGATAGGGAGTGAAGTGGTTTGTGAAGCGTGTTGTCACCACTTTACTTACTTACTTACTTAATTACGTGGTTGGGATCATCGGGATGGTAAGAACTATTGGTTGGAGACAATCAGTGATATGGTTCGAAATCGTTGTTAGTGGCGCAGATGCATTCACTCTCTATGATTTCACAAATCTATTAGGCTGTAATCTTTCTCCATGTTCCTATTCTCTCCCCCTGGTATTTCTATTTATTATCGCTCCTTCGAATGTCTTATTTCCTCTCTTTTATCTCTTCTGTTGCGTGCTACATGGAGTATGGCAACTCGAACTGGTGCATCTTTGTGCAAAGTTCTGTTTTGAAACTAGTTAGTCAGTCAGTCAGTCACTCAGTCATTGCTCTAGTTAGTGGTCTATAGTAGGAGGCACTTGAAATCTGCAACATTACCTAACAGTTAGGTGGACTTCTTGCTGAACTGTGTAAACGTCAACCAGCTTTGACGTTAATACGTGACTCAGCAATTCTTTTACTGATAAAAATTTATGGATTCAAACGTGTTTCATATATTCACGTTTGAACAACAAGGAAGTGTATGATTCAGAGTCCCAATCTGTTGTTGCAAACGATTTATAATCATACATAATTTCAATTAAATGTATTACACTTTCATTTTGAAGAAAAAATTTATCTGTTCCATATGTAACATTTATTTCAGATCATATTATCTGAGCCACGATTTCTGAACAGTGTTAAAAGTATGGTGCCTAGTGATTTATTTGAACAACAGTATCTTGTCTATCGTCTTTTGCGCCAAGTTGCTGATTACAAATTAAATATTGACAGTGAAGAACAATTCTTTCAAGGGCTGCAACCTGGAAATCACATTGAACCTGGTGATATGAAAGAATTGCAAAATATTTTTCGAATTATCTTATCTCAAATAACACCAAGTGGTAAGATGATTAGTCATTGTACTTTTTAGACGCCTTTTTTTACTCTTCCTAGTGAGTACAGTGTTTTTTTTGATTGATATTAGATTGGGGTTGGAGGCAGTAGGCCACAGGAAGTCTTAATTGACACCTAGGTTTCATGCTGGTTGTCACTCACCAGTTAGCAAGGCGTCTTATCTGCAGTCTTGAAGGAACTTATCTCCCTTCTGAGTTTTGAACCTGCATGCCACCCATTACATGCCGTCGGAGACATTACCACTGATTTGTCGGGGCTTGCGATTGACCTCCTGTATCAATAATTCAAAGTCCACCGTGATGGTGAGCCACCTAGAATGGTGGCCACATTGTAAACTTGACGAACGATAGGATTCAGTCTGCACCAAACTAAGGACTAGACGACACATAACACACCAGTTACTAGCCAGTGTCCATTTAAAACAACAGTCGTCTTTATGTCGATTTTTGTCAACTGAAGTCATTCGACACTAGGTTTTGAGCACAAAAACTAGGTGATCCAAGGCTTCCCGCCGATTGTCCTCAACCAACTAATGACAACAATTTAAAAGGTAAAGTTCGTGTATTTCGGCCTTCAATTTTTGGTCAAACGTTCTCGAGTCCGAATCCCACCCCACCTATTTTAGCGTGAAATAGTATTATTTACTGGATGATGAGGTTTCGAACAAAATGCATTGTTCAAAAACATTTCATCAATTATAATCACACGACTTCGAAACTTGAGTTTTATAGTTTTCTTTGTTCTCTCCTATTTGTCGTCGTTGGGGTAGTAGAATTTTCCAGATATCCGGGTGGACAGGTGTTGAATCATTCCTGTTACACGTGTTTGCAGTTGATTCGATAAATAAAGCCTTAGTCAGTTATCAATCTCTCCCTCCACCCAGCTGATACATTAGATTTTAAAACTGTCATCTTATCTCGTCCATCCTATTGTATGATTGTGTGTAACTGCATGTAGTGAGTGGTATAGCTCAACTATTCTCTAGATTTCTTATCTTATTCGGGTCAACCAATCTAGATTTTGCTGCTAGGTTTTTATGCTCGGATAGTCTGACTGACCCCCTTCCAACTACTTTGACCTATGTATTTGACCTGACAATCATTGCAGGCAGGGTATTAGATAAACTCGATTGTTTTGTTTTAAAGGCTCTACAGGATTGATCCTTTAACCGACAAAGCTTGTTTCTAGTTGAGTTTGTGGGTTTGAATGCCATTTTTATTCCTGCCTTGTTAAGAATTCTGCTTAAGGTTTCCTAGGTTTCTTCTTTGTATGGAATTACTACTGATGATTTTGATTCCCTATTGTTGGTGCTGTCATTATCTTGCGCATCTAACATTCCATACAAAGAAGAAACCTAGGAAACCTTAAGCAGAATTCTTAACAAGGCAGGAATAAAAATGGCATTCAAACCCACAAACTCAACTAGAAACAAGCTTTGTCGGTTAAAGGATCAATCCTGTAGAGCCTTTAAAACAAAACAATCGAGTTTATCTAATACCCTGCCTGCAATGATTGTCAGGTCAAATACATAGGTCAAAGTAGTTGGAAGGGGGTCAGTCAGACTATCCGAGCATAAAAACCTAGCAGCAAAATCTAGATTGGTTGACCCGAATAAGATAAGAAATCTAGAGAATAGTTGAGCTATACCACTCACTACATGCAGTTACACACAATCATACAATAGGATGGACGAGATAAGATGACAGTTTTAAAATCTAATGTATCAGCTGGGTGGAGGGAGAGATTGATAACTGACTAAGGCTTTATTTATCGAATCAACTGCAAACACGTGTAACAGGAATGATTCAACACCTGTCCACCCGGATATCTGGAAAATTCTACTACCCCAACGACGACAAATAGGAGAGAACAAAGAAAACTATAAAACTCAAGTTTCGAAGTCGTGTGATTATAATTGATGAAATGTTTTTGAACAATGCATTTTGTTCGAAACCTCATCATCCAGTAAATAATACGGTTTCACATCGTGTGTGATATATCTAATAAACAAACTAATATGGAATTAGGCATTGTGTGTGACAAATCCTGGAACAAGAAAAATCTCTTCTTCGTAGCTGATTGCTAACAGCATGTGTTCCGTGCTTGAAATCTCTTGTAAAGTGTACTATATCCCTTTGGGGCATGCCTCATGATTCACCTCTTTCTGTTAACCGTGATGTCGAGTAAAATAGTAAAATTCTCTAGTAACGTACACTAGTCTACAGTCTAAAACGAGTATGTGATAGACTATATCTCCTCAGAGTGAATAAAGAACTAGCAAGTATTTTCTGCAATAGTTGGATATAAGATTTAATAGTGTGAAATATTCCCATATCATGAATTAAAAGTCAATCTGAACGAAGAATATCCTTTCAATAATTTCTCTTCAGGTTCTTACAATTATAAAATATAATATTTGTTGTCGTTACAATAAAGGCCAGTTATGCGGCAGATATATTTTTAACGTGGAATAACAGATTAGTTATTGGGTGTCAAAATAAATAGTCGTATTTGTGTGACAAAAGTGCTAGGCTGAAATCGATTACAAAATATTTCGGTGAAATGGGAGACAATGGTGGTGATTAATCATAATAGATTTGTAGACTGTGGGGTAGGAAAATTGACAAGTCAGTTCAAGGTTGTAAAGAGTGTCAGGTGAGTGGCTTGTACAAAAGTGGTCTGCGTTAAACAGGAGACGGTAAGACTGCAATGAGAGGTTCATAATGAAATAACGAATATGTGAAATGAAACAGGTGAAGGCATATACTGAGAAAATAGATAATATTAGTAATAATATGTCCGGATAGTATAAGTGAAAAATTCTATATTATTGAGAGAATGTTTGCATGAAAGGCATAAATTATGACGAATAATAATAATAGTACTAAAAAGCAAAGGAAAAATACAAAAAAAGCCAAGAGGGTTAAGGGGAAGGAACACTCTTGGTGATAAGAAGAATCATCAATCCAAGTTTGGCCACGTTAGGAACAGCGTCTGGATGTGTTCTTTTTGGATACAAAGTTCTTGTTTAGTCGATCTTATTGCTACAGCTTCAGCTACGTGTAGTAGACGCAAGCGAACTGTACGTGATAACGACTTCGGAATTCGGTATATAACCCTGAAAGCTGTGTTGAGATCGATGCAATGTCCAATATCGACCAAGTGTGACAGGATCGAGCTTTTTATGTACTTAATTTCCCCCCCCTCATGAACCAAGCTGGTAAATGTTCTCGAACCCGTAGACGAACCTGCCAAATTGTGCGCACTATATAACTTGAACAACAGTAACAGTTGAAATGGTATATGCTTAAAGAAGAGCTAAGCTTAGGTAAGAAAAATAAACGAAAATCTCATATTTAACACTGTACTATCATTACTACTATTTACACGAGTGAATAAATAGTCTGTAATAGAGTTAATTTGTAGGTATTTAATTTGTTTCAAGTTTGACCACAGGCTGATATATCAGTTAGAGAGGACCGTTTGAGGACCAGTTCGGAAGAAGTACTGAACACAGCTGTTTTTTGTCCTATTTTGCATGGGACTCATCGGCATCATCCACCCACTAGCATTCGAATCCATCGGTGAGATCCACTTGGTCGGCAGTTGGGACAAATACTCGCCTCTGATGACATTGGCTGATGTCAGTCGTGCTAAAATCAATCACGAAATGGTAGAAGTTGGAATTCGTGTACTGGTCATTGCATCAGGTCCCGGGGGCTGTGAATGAATATTGTACGAGTGTTTGACTTGTAACCGGAAGGTTTGAGGCGATGAGCCTCAAACCGACTTTTATGCAGCTAATTGACATGAAATCTTTTTGCACGGGATATTTAAACACTTATTTATCTGTGTGTGTGTGTGTTTATTTTAAGGTTCATTACAACGGATCCCGTATGAAATGAAAGATAATGTGCTAAGTACAAATGTAAGTGACATGTTTTAATTTTTGGTCTCTTATCTTGTGTCTTGTGTCGTTGTTAAATTAATTAATCTATTGAATCGTTATAAACACAAAGATTCCAGTGAAGAAAACTGCCTTTGTAATGAATTAATTTGCGTAATTGTACAGGTATGCATCAGCGGTTGAATAGCCTAGTCGCGCCGAGGTCCACGTTCGATTCTTGGCCAGTGGACTCCAAAATCTCGCCTGGTTTCTTAACTGATAGATAGTTGGCCTGGAAAGGAGGGAAGGAAAGAAGGTTGGGCGTGATGTGCTAGCAACCTCACTACTATTTATTTTATTTCATTTTTTTATTTTTGATTACAGCTTGATGCCACACCGTATTTTTCAGTACAAGTATGGAATTTTCAGCATGGATATCGGTAGCCCAAATTTCGCAGACCGACCATAGATATCGGGTGTGCGTCGGCAGGGGATCGAACCCCGGACCATGTGCATGGTCGGCGAGAGTCCTAACCACTGTGCCACCGACGCACTATAGCGACCAAAATCAACTTGTTGTGGTCTGAACTCAGGCAACCGATCTTTGCGTCCTACCGTACATAGCTGACTGAAACATCCTTGAGACATGCTCATAAAACGCTCCAAAGACAGCCAAAAATAAACGGTTATTCGTCGTAAAATCCACATGGTTCTATTCAACAAGTATAATAAAATCAAAAACTCAAGATCATTTAGACAGTACTATAAGGCAGCTATGCAGACTAGATAAGTTATGAGTATTAATATTGCAGTTAGATCGTTCAGTAGGGATTTTCCAAGCAATTATTCTTTTACCAAAGACTTCAAAGCTTGAAGACCCTAAGTTCCATTCAGACTGATTGACTGACTGGTTTCATTGTAGAACTTTGCACAGATGTGCAGCAGTTCAACTTGCCACACTCCCTCCATTTAACACGCAAAGCAAGAGAAGACAGTAAAAGGAGATAATAAACAGAAATGTGAGGCAAAAAGAATAGTACTATGGAAGGACAATATAGTTTTATTGGATTTTATAAGCCACAGGGAGTGGATGCATCTGCGCCAGTCATTGAGAACGATTTTGAACCAGCCATATCGCTAATTGTCTCCAGCCTTCATTGGTTTTTACCATCCCGAGGACCCCAACCAGTCAGGAAGTCTACACCTCCCTACGTGACTGACTTAAACAAACTGTTGTGGACTTCATTGACTGATGAAACCATGTTTTGGTTTGACCATCACTGGCTGTCTTCCAACCTCATCCTATATCAGTCAGCTAACACTGCCTGTCGAGGAAGGCGATGGCTAGGCATGCGTGCGTTACACATGTCCTAGCCATCTCAATCGATGTAACTTCACAGCCTCGTCTATTGATTTCCCCTGCTTACCTAGCCTAGCATTCGACGCCTAACTTCAGTATTGCTCACCTTATTATACCACTTCAGACGGGAGATAGTACGCAGACACTTATAATCAAAGACAGCCAGCTGGCGTCTTCATGTCTTCCACTTTCAGTGGCCGTGTCTCACTCACCGTCACATGAAGGAGTACGTAGCGGATTGCTGAGCAGTACACACGCCCTTTGGTCGATAGCTAGCCGGATGTGACGTCTACTAAGCCAGAGATGGCGTAAGTTGGCGTATGCGTAACGAGCCTCTTGTATCCGTACTGAGATTTCGTCAGTAATCAACCTGCTGGCGTTGGCTGATGCAGTTTCCCAAATAAGTGAAGTGGTCAACACGCAAGTGTGTGTGTGTGTTTATTGGTCATACATGTTAAAATATCCTATACCTTCATACTTTTCATTAGTACTTCGACAATTTGTATTTTAGCCAGTAGTTTTCAGATTTCTGATCTATTCGAGATAATTCATCATTCAGTCTGGGGAATAAAGAAATCCCCCTCCTCTCTGCTGGTAACTGATTTCTTACTTACCCCTAACCTCACATGTTTTAACTAATAAATGTACTTTAATCTTTTAGTGGAGTCAACGCCATATTGCTTACTTATTTAATGCTGCTATTTTAGATTACCTTGACCTCCACTGGTTTATATTTTTCTTTCTAGTCGGTTTGTAATTCATATATTGATCATGTTGACCGATATTAAACTAGACTTCAACATTTCCACATGTCAAAAATTGTAACATACGTAACATACGAACGATAAACACATATGTTTTCTATCTTTCTTCCCCATACGATAAATACGATTGTAGAGCTATCGAAGTGAAGTTAGCAGATATCGTTTTCTTCACTGCAGTATTTTTCGCATATAGTTTTCGTTCACAAATGTGTGGGTTAAAAAAAGTATCTTTATATTAATCCTTTTTCGACACACTTTTTACTGTAGTCAGTGGATAGGCGAGCGATTGACTTCCTGTAGGACTGTAGTAGATACGCTGCTTGAAAACCAGGCAGTAGGTAACTAGTTTTCATGCGTTTGGTCCGTTGTTTTTGATGTGGCCACCATACTAGGTGACTCGCCATTACGGTGCACTGTGAATTGTTGGTATTATATGGTTGGAGGCAATCGGCAGGAAGCCTTGGACCTAGGTTTCGTGCTAGTTGTCACTCACCAGTCAGTAAGGCGTATCTGCAACCTTGAAGGAACTCATGTCCCTTCTGAGATTCAAACCCGCGTCACCCAGTGCTGCAGTCAGAGAAGGTGGTACCACTAAGTAGCTATTTGGGTTCGCCACTGACCTCCTGTGGGACTGTGTTGGATACTTTAATTATAAGACACTAGCTATTAATTAGTATCATTGCAAACTTGACTGATAGAATTTTGTCTGCACCAAAATAAGGACTGCACGCATGATTCCAGTTACCAGTTAGTGTCCATTCAAATCAGTGGAGTCATATTATAGTGGCAGTAGAGACTTGGTAACGGACCTTTATTAAAGAAAAACACATCATATTTATACATCCTTAGCCACATTAAAATTCGGCTAGGTCAGAGGATAGTAAATTGTTCTGATTGGTTGGTGATTGGCTCAAGGTTAAACAAGTTGTCCAATGAGGTTATTTCATGTTTACAACGTAAACTACATCCAAATTTGAGGAGTACACACTTCTACTTATGCAGTCAGCAGCCATTGACTTAAAATTTTGGTTTCAATTTTTGCCCGTTACCTATCAATCTGCATCACTCCATAGTATATTCATGTTTATAAATCAAAGAGTATAAAACGCTAATATATGCCAAGATATGGTTTATTGCTTATAAAAGTCTTTATAGAGCTTTCCTACCTTTCTTATAAGAACGGTAAAAGTCTCTGAAGGCTTTGCTGCTGTACACTAGTGTTGTCAGTACAAATGGCGTTAAAGTTGGTGTGTGTGAATGGAGGTAGAATAGCATAAATACAGTGCAAATTATAACACCATCAATTCATAAAATTTATTGACTACTAAGTAATCTAAGTCACTTTATGAGGTTTTATTAGCCCATAGCAAAAATCAAGAGATTCCAAGAACTTGGGAGATGGGAATTGAACATGGATAACGACTTCTCACCATATTTCCATGTTACATTTTTATTTTATTAATCTGTATATTTTATTACTCTTGATTATGAAGAAAATAAACCTTGAAGTGTTTGTTTGCAGAGGTTTGATTCGATTGGTAACAGTTTTGATCACAAGGTGATATCATTTACACAAAGAAGGAGTACTGGCCAGCCGTTTTGTCCCATTTTGGGACCCTTCACAGCACGCACCCACCAGGTTTCGAACCCGGGACCTTCTTGTTACAAGGCGAGCTCTTAGACGACTCAGCTACTGGGACCAAATCCAATAGCCTATGGATTCCCCAATTCCGCGAATTTACGATGTATACATATGCAGAGAGAGAGTGTGTGTGCGTGTTATCGGCGAGTAACTGTCGTCTTACCTGATTTGGTCTACCCCGCTGTTCACGACTTCTCTCATTAGAACTCCAAGTAACTTCCTGTAAATAGAGCCAGTCGCTAGTGAGCATTAGAGTAACTTTCATGTGTTGGTTTTGTGGAATTTGTTTGGTTATAGGTTACAGCTTCCAACTATAAATTGTAATTGCCTTATTGGCCGTTCGGTGAGAAAATTTAGCGTATGAGGTTGGATTGGTTACATCCGCTTACAAAACACCCTATTCAAAATGCATTCATAGTAATTATAGTTCATAGAATTCGAAATTTGAAGTTTAACAATCTGAGTAAATCTCTTTTTACAGAGAATCTGTTAGTGAATTGTGAAAATTACTCGTTTTTTAATTCAATTATAATCTCCTCCTTTTGACTGATTGGACTGAAATGTTCGACCTCTGTGAATATGTCTGCCCCTACCTAGTACGGATACCTCGACGGTATCCGAGGATTAATTTGAAGTAATTTTGTGGATGGTGACTGACTAGCGGTAGAATCCAAGATGCTCATCTCATCCTATTTGGGACACGCCAGTTGGTTGCACCTGAGTTCCCCAGAGAGAGAGAGTGAGTGAGTGATGGTGTTCTCACTGAAACTCGAGTCCACTACCAATTGTTCCAAACATTAAAGCGTTATCCACGAGACCACTCAGGTCACGATAGACGTGAGAGTTTTGGCGCTTGAATTGATGGGTAATGGCACTGGGTTGAAATACCAGTGAGGGAACACCATCACTCACTCACTCACTCACTCACTCACTCACTCACTCACTCACTCACTCACTCACTCACTCACTCACTCACTCACTCACTGGAGAACGGAGGCGCATCTAGCTGACGAGTCCCAAATAGGACGAAACGCACTTGCTAGGTTCCACTGCTAATCAGTCACTCACTATTCACTAAATTACCTGAAATGTAAAAAATGTTTGTAGTTATATTGTTCAATGTCTGATTATTGGAATTTGAATATTTTTTTGAAATATATATTCAAAATAACTTTGAATGAGTTTTCTTTTATGCATATGTATATGTATATATACATCAATCCAGTTTACTGTACGTTTCCCGAATGTATCCGAAGAAGGCTTATACAGTCTTTATTTTCATAATTGTGCTGAATTAAATGTAGAATCTGGTAAACGACATCTAGTCAATTTAACAGTAAGTTTTTGTGTGTTTAGAAATAACAGTTTCTTGTAATTGTCTTTTTTTGTTGTTGTCTTTTCCTGCATAACTTCTTTATTTATGTAATTACTACTAGGTCTCAATCAATATATTCTTTATTAATTAATACAAATCACTCATCACACTTTTACTGTTAAACAATAGCGGCTTCTAGAAGTAATAATAATAATAGTAATAGTTATAGTGAAACGGTAGAAGACAAAGACCTGATAAAGGAATGTTTATTTAGTCAAATTATGCGCCGGTGGTTCAGCAGTAGAATGCTCGCCAACCATGTATGTGGTCCTGGGTTCGGTCCCCAGCCGGCACACACCTTTCTACCTCCCTTAGCCGGTTGTAAGCCCGTCAAAGATAAGGGAGGTTGGGCGTGTGAGTCTAGCAACCCCATCCCGTAAAAACATCACTGCTACTGAAACTTAAAAACTGGAGCCTGAAGCCCTATGTTCCACTCGGAACGCAAAAGGAATTAAATAATTGCATAATATATGTAGCTAAATTATGTATACCTTATCTGCAAGGCACCCTTCGCACAGATCGTCCGTGTTGTGTTACTTCTGGCCTTCATAACGTGTTGTGCTCCTTTCACGTCTCCCATGTATCTCCACAACGCTATACCTCCCTGCTATTTGATGCTTTTATGTCGATGAACGTCTCTGTATTTTATTATTGTTTCCTTTAATTCCTAAAGGAACATAGGGCTTCAGCCGTGCGTCTCCATTGCGTTCGGTTCTCTGCTAGAGTCTTCACCGGGCTCCAAGTCTGCCCACACGCTTTCATCTCCTCTTCACATGACCTCCTCCAAGTCACCCTTGCACTGACGACCAACTCGCCGCTTCCCTTTTGGGTCCCACTCGAGGGCTTGTGTAGTGATTTCACTTGATGGTTTGTTTTCCCAGAGTATGGCTAATCCACCTCCATTTCTTCCTGCCTATTTGTTGCACAATCGGTTCCTGGTTGGTTCGCTCCCAGAGACCCCTCCCTGTTGCTGATGTTTTCTGGCCATCTGATCTTGAGCGAAGTATTGAGCGAAGACAACTGTTAATGAAGGTGTGTAGTTTGTTTGAGATGCTCTTTATGATGCGCCAAGTATCTGATCCGTATAGTGAGTAGCACTGACTTCACATTGGAGTTGAAAATCCGGATCTTATTTTCCATGCTGAATGCTGTTGACCTCCACACAGACTTGAGAGTAATGAAAGCTTGCCTTGCTTTTCCGATCCTAGCTGCTTTGATATCCTCATCAGTTCCGTCCGCCTGTAGTTGAAACGATGCTTCCCAGGTAGGTATGTAAAGGAGGTTGTTTCTTTCAGGTTCCTGCCACTTATGCTGGCTGATTGTTGTCTGCTGTTGTTGTTGCTGTTGGTGGTGTTGCCCAGGAATCTTCATCACCTTCGTCTCTGTATATACTACTGATAAATCTTATCAGTAGCACTCTCCGCAATAGTAATAATAGTTCCATACTGAAAAATGCGTTTACACACATAATACAGAATTTTCAGCGATTGTTTCATAGCTACGTGACTTACTCCTTGTGTAGAATCTTCAAATAATACACTAGTTGATGATATATCATCTCAAGCAACATTGTTCCACTTGAAGTATGTGCTTCAACGCTACTCCACGTATGTTCTTCCTCGATTTCTTCCAGAGAATTCCTAGTTAGGAAGTTGTTTGAAATTGTGCGCGAGTATAAATTGAGACTCTTTGGGGATGGAGGGGGTAATTAGATGATTAAAACAATATGAAACCATGGAGTAAATACAACGATGCATTTTGATGGATAGGAAATTTAGTTAGTAGCCCAGTGATTTAAGTAGACCGCCATATTGGACATTGAATTGTTAATTAGTGACTCAGTGACTTGGGGACCTGACAGTTTTTCGCTCGTTTTAATCTTTGTGAAAAGTTCTGCCTAATTGAAAACAAAACATTTCTTCAGTAATATACTTCACTAACAAATTGATGACATCGGTTAGTGTATTACTTTTCACTGAAATTATATGGCATAGTTTTATTTTCAAGAGTGAATTAGTTTCTAGAGGTTGATTTGTTTCAAGTTTGACGATGCATGGATTGATATCAGTTAGGGAACCATTGGAAATTAGTTAGGAGTACTGAACAGCTGTTTAGTCGTAGTTTGTAACTTTTCTGCAGTACACACACCCACCGGGATTCGAACCCACGACCTTCCGGTTACAAGGTGAGCTCACAGACCATTCATCCACTGGGATCCGACTCAATGATCAGCCCATGAGTTCGAAATTTTGCGAATTCGTGATTTTAGTGCGATCATCGACCAGTATTATCGGCGAGTATTTGTCCTTGCTCTCGATCGGGTGGATGGATCCCATTGGTCATGGCTTCTCATGACTAGAGCTCCAGTCACATCTGCGTTCTGTAGCCGATCACTCACTAGTGAGCATCATATTAGTTTTCGAGAGTTAACTTATATAGATTTGATTTGTTGATATCAGTTAGAGAACCATTGAAAACCAGCACTGAAGTACTGGACACAGGTCGTTTCGTCCTAGTTTGAGACTCTTCGGTAGTACACGTCCACCGGGTTTTGATTATGTTTGTGTGATTATTTGTGTACTAGGAATAGATGTATGTTACAGTTAACAATGACTCTTTATTTAGTAGTTGTTGCATTTGATTCTGAAGAAATTCAGCACTATAGCTAAGGAATCATAAAAATTTAAAAAAATCGGTAGGATTTGTATAAATAAGCCTCTTGCATACAATATCGTCTCAACTACACGCACACAGCAGATGATGAGAATGTCAAAACCAGGACTGGAAGGGTAGGATAGACTTTCATTAATCTGAAATCGGTATGAAAATCCACTGCATTCAGAATAAAGACGACAATTTGGACTTTCAACACCAATGTTAAGTCAATTCTTCTATGTGGTTCACAGACACTTGACGAATGTACGCGTCAACAAAAGCGGTTGAACAGTCCATAGGAAACCCTTTGCCTTCTCTAGCTTCATACTGGAGATCAAATGACCAGAAAGGATAAACAAGGAACTCGGGGAACGACACAACTAAAAATCCAACGAATATGCTGAAGATAACGAAGAATGATCGAACACACGCTGAGGTGACCATTGCATGACATTGTGCGCCAGTCAGCCCCTCGAGAAGATCGCGAATGGCAGGCAATCGTATGCGGAGGAGATAAAAGCTTAGGGATAATCGTGGAGTGGAGAATAGGATGATGTGAAATGGAGATGTGTTGCTTGTTAAAGCTCTATGTTCCACTCGAAAACTAAGGGATGTAGTGATAATAATAATATATAGAAAATCAAAACAAATGATTCAACGAAGAGACTCTTTTCAACGAATTTATCATCAAGCTGTACAATCGTATATATATATATATATATATATATATATATATATATATATATGGTTTTTAAGAAGTTATATCCGGTGAGGGAATTGAAACATAGGTGTGAATGCATGAAATAATAATAATATGAAGTGCAATTAAAACTAAAATGTTTGTGATTATAATCATAGTTAAATGTCAAGTAGCAAAGCAAATTAATGTCATATATAGAATAATTCATAGGATGGATAGAACATGAAAAAAGGTGTGCAATTATAAGATTAGTAGACAAATCGAATAAAATAAAAACATTACGTAATATTGTGTGAAATTTAATAGCATAGAATTTAATGTTGGATAAAGGAATTGATTTAGAATGACAAGTGGAACAAATGAAGTAATACCGGGGACAATTAAAAGTGAGAGTAGTAATAGTAACAATTAACCTAATAAGGAAGAGTATACAAATTGAATAGACAAAAATGAAGAAAATGAAAAATTGGTAGAGCTAAAATATGATTGGGGATTACCATACTTTAGCATAGAGGGATTAAGACCATGAAAGTTGGAGGGGTTGAACGAACTTTTTCTGTACACAGAGATCTGGCTTTTCTGTTTCGATAGCCAAAGCTTCAGCAATACAGATGAGTCGGGTACGTAGGGATTTGGGTAAATTACTCTTTGCCTTGTAGATGACTTTGAAGGCGGAGACTATAGAGATAGGGTGATCATTATCGACCAGATGTTCAATGATCGCGCTTCTTATTGCTCCACTTCCACCTCTTAGTAACAACCATGCAGGATAGTGTTCTTGCACCCTCTTGGACAAAACTCGTGTCGAACGACCGATATACCTAGCTCCACACGAGCAGGTGAATTGATAAACACACATAGAGTTGGTCAACAGCAGGATCTTGTCCTTCAGGTTATTGAACAATAATGGTTGACTAGTAAAGGCTATTCTCAGGGATGCAGCAGGGAATGTTCTTTTCAGGGACTGTGATATCCTTCGTTTCATGATATCGGAAGCTAAGTCCCCTTTGAATTCCAAGCTCATGTAAAGTATCTTCTTGGGTACGGTTGATAAGTCACTTTTTTAGGATTTGAATGTATATTCTTATCTATAAAAGGTGGTGGAAATCCATTTTCTATTAGGATTTTCCTCAAGATGTATAACTCATCTCCCACAGTATCAGGGCTACATATGCGCCGAATACGAGTGGCAAGCGACCGGATCAGGTTTCGTTTTCGACCAATGGGTACCCAGCTGTAGAAATTTGTCAGTTGAGCATTCCATGACAGCTTACGATAAATCGATCTTTTCAGGGTTCCATCGGTCCTTCTTGATAAGTTCACATCGAGGAAATGCATGCTAGACTCGTTCTCTATTTCGAGTGTGAATTTTATCGCCGGATGGCAACCATTAAATACATCTAATATATTATTTAAGTTACAGTCACTATTACAAATAATAAAGGTGTCATCTACATACCTTTTATACATTTGAAAACTTTGGATTATAGGCTTCAGCTGATCATTTTCTAGACTGAACATTTAACTACGATTATAATCACAAACATTTTAGTTTTAATTGCACTTCATATTATTATTATTATTGTTATATGCATTCACACCTATGTTTCAATTCCCTCACCGGATATAACTTCTTGAAAACCATATATATATACGATTGTACAGCTTGATGATAAATTCGTTGAAAAGATTCTCTTCGTTGAATCATTTGTTTTGATTTTCTATAATAATAATAATTGGAAAAAGCAGTTTTAAATCCAGTTTTTACGAATTAATAAGTTAGACTAATGAAGCACTTGTGAGGTATTTTGGCCAAATAGTCAAAACTGTTACAACTCAGTGGAGTCGAACCAACGTTTACACATCCGTGACACGACACTGTAAAGAAGTGGTTGACGAAGAAATAAAACGTGTTTTGTTTTTATCATTTCATGTAAGCTAACTGTCCTTTTTCCGCCTCTCCCTCCATCCCTCGCTCTCTTTTTTCTTAGTTAAAAATGGTTGAGAAGAATGTGGATAGTTATCTATCTGCTGGTCAACATCCTTTGCCTATGCTGTATGCCATCTCTTGTTTGGCTTACTTAGCCTTGAGTATATTTTGGTTTGTTTATCTTCGTGTGTCCAAGTAAGATTTTGTATGGTCTTATATTGTTTTTTATTTTATTGTTTCCGTCTTCTCTCTCGGAATTAACTAATTTAATTCCATTTCTATACTATGGATTGTTTTCATTGTGTGTGTGTGTGTGAGAAGGTATTTATTATACTAAATGCAATTATAAATTGATTAAAATGTCTTAGTTGTGGGCAGTATATATATATATATATATATATATATGAAGTACACTCGAAATGTTTACTGCTCTAACTTGTTGTTGTTGAGTAGTTGTTGTTCTTTGTCCAATAGTGAAAAGAAAATGCAAAACTTTTATGTCAGATTTCAAGTGTCGTTTTACACAATAACAACATTGTTCACTTGAGTTCTCCACTGTGTCCTATTCTCTTTCGTTCTGCTCAACTGGCTCCACGATTTTCCATAGGTTCTCACCCCCTCCCTCCCTCACACACAATCTTCTCCATACCACTCTCGGAAACACGTCAGACTCGTTGTTTCCGATAACGTGGTGCGCGTTGTCATCCGACGATCTCTTATGTTTGGCATGCGATTCGCCCCTGTGAAATGTAAGATGCTGCTACAGGACTACTGGACTACGTCTACCCCTAGCTTAGTGATAGGGAGTGAAGTGATAGAACATGTTGACCACTTCACCTATTTGGGAAGTTGTATCAGCACCAACGGATTGATTGGCAACGAAATCTCAGCACGGACCCAAAAATCTTGAGCTGCTTTCGCTAACTTACACCATCTCTGGCGTAGGCGTGACATCCGGCTATCAACCAAGGGACGTGTGTACTGCTCAGCAGTTCGCTCCGTCCTTCTCTATGGCTCTGAAACATGGCCAATACGAGTTGAAGACAAGAAAAGGTTGTCTGTTTTTGACCACAGATGTTTACGATCTCTTTCTCACGTTAGGTGGCATAATAAAGTAAGTAATGTTGACGTTAGGCGTAGAGTGTTGGGCAAAGAGGGAAAATCAATCGAAGTTACATAGATTGAGATGGCTAGGTCACATGCTGCGCATGTCTAACCATCGCCTCCCCCTCGCCGACGGGCATTACTAGCTGATATAGGTGCAGGTTGGGAAAGAGTTAGTGGTAACCAAACAAAAACATGGCATCAGTCAATCCATGAAATCGTTGACAGTTAAACTGAGTCAGGCAGGGAGATGCAGACTTCCGGGTTGGGACTCGCCCTCGGGACTCTAAGAATCAATGGCTTGAAAGACAATAGGTGACGTGGCTGAAAATCGTTGTCAATGGCTTACGCAGATGTATTCAGTCTCTATAATGTTTCATATTCCTTTCTACCATTACTCATTCTGTTTCACTCTTATACTTGTCAAAACTCTATTGATTCTCTTCACTCATTTTCTTGTCTACGTTTGTGTGCTATTTGGAACGTGGCAACTCGAACTGGTGCACTTCGGTGCCAAGTTCTATGTTGAACCCAGACAGACAGACAGAACAATCTCCTACGTGTTTGTCCGATCCATCTCCATTTTGTTCGGAATATTTGTTGAACATTAAGTCCTTGATTGGTTTGTTTGTTGCCAGCCAGAGTTTCTTGTTGCTAATTCTTTCTGACCAGCTGGCCGTTTAATCTTCAATACTAAGCAAAGGCCGATGTTGATGAAAGTTTGTATTGGACTGTTGGAAACGCTTTTGGTGACACGTTCACCGGGTTTCTGACCCGCATAGAAGTGACTGACTGACTGACTTAAAATTGATGTTGAAAATCTGAATCTTGTTCCCTTTGCTTGAGTTGGGTGCAGTAGATTTCCAAACTGATTTCAGAGTGATGAAGTTGTGCCTTGCCTTTCCTATTTTGACTGGTTTTTTGTTATTGTCATCGGCGCTGTCGCCTGTAGGTGAAACAATAGTGCCTGGTGAGATAAGTGAAGGACTTCACCCCTTTCAAATTTCTCCCGCTGATAGTGATTGGTGATGTGTTGTTGTTGTTGTTGCTGTTAGTTGGTTGGTTGTCTTCATCACTTCTGTCTTCTCTATGTTTACTGGAAGTCCTGTCTTCGTTGCCAGCTTCTTCAGCCAGTTTGTTGGTTTTCGCCTGTAAGTCTTAGAGTTTGTGTGTAATATTAAACATGAGTCATCCACGCGCGAAATCCAGATCTTCTAGTGTCTTCTTATCGATGGGCCAACATATTCCCACGACCTGGCGCATAATCCAGTCCACCGCAATTAGGAATATCATAATGGCGATAATAGGCAGCCTTGTCGTACTCCTGTATCCACTTCAAATGCCTCACTGAGTTTTCCTTTGTGGATTACGTGATACATGGTACTGTCATGGAACTGTTGAATGAGGTTGATGAAGATTTGAAGCATTTCACTGTATAGTGTTGAAGTAGTTTCCAAATTACTTCTCGGTCAACTCTGTTGAAGACCTTTCCAAAGTTGATGAAATTGAACATGATAATTAACATATAGAAATTAGAATCCTGGTGGTTGATTACTGAATAAGTCAGGAGATTCTGATTGGACAGTAGTAACTAGTGTGATGTGTCTAGTCCTTTCTTTTGTGCAGACTGAATTCTATCAGTCAGGTTTGTAATGTGGCCACCATCACGGTGCACATTGATTTGGTGATATTAGACGGTTGGAGGCAATCGGCAGGAAGTCTTGGACCTAGGTTTCATACTAGTTGGCACTCGTCAGCAAGGTGTATCTGCAACCTTGAAGGAACTCATGTCCCTTTTGAGATTCGAACCCACGTCACCCAGTGCCGTCTGCAGTCAGAGACGTTACCACTGAGCTATTCAGGCTCGCGATTGACCTCCTGTAGGACTGTAGTGGATATTTTGATTGGACACTAGTAACTAGTGTGATGTGTCTAGTCCTTTCTTTGGTGCAGACTGAATTCTATCAGTCAGTCAGGTTTGCAATGTGGTCACCATGCTAGGTAGCTCGCCATCACGGTGTACATTGTTTGTGATGATATTAGATGGTTGGAGGCAATCTGTAGGAAGCCTTGGACTTAAGTTTCGTGCTAGTTGGCACTCGTCAGCAAGGCGTATCTGCAAGTTGGGAGATAAATGTTTTAGCATATACTGAAAAGGGTACTTAGTCTCAGTGATGGGTTTTACATCTAATGATTCTCGTTTATTGTGTTTATATTCAACAAGTAAATATGAAAATACTGTAGCTTAAAAGCTGTAAACGTGTTTTATAGGGCGAACAACGAAAGGTATGTGTTTAGACCCCGAAAAGTTGTTCTATGTAACTTCCCCGTTGTGAAATAGCGAATGCATATTTCCAAGTAATTCAAATGAATTGAATAACTGACTCTTGGAGAAATTCAGTAACTGACTAGTGAAGGGGTTTCATGGATTAATTTCACAATCTGTCTACTTTGATCTAACTAACTCGAAAGTTTAGGCAGGTCTCAAACTTTGGAAATGATGATAGATTACAAACTGTTTAAAATTAATGGTTTGTAATTATCAATTTAATTCTTCACTGTGGTGTTCTTGTAAATCTTTTGAATTGGAAGGAAACTATTTTGACTGACGTTATCATGTAGCTGCGTTGGGTGGTGGTGGTTCAGCGGTTGAATGCTCGCCAACCATGCCACACGTGGTTCAGGGTTCGATCCCTGGCCAGCGCACTTTTCAACTTCACTTAACCTCTAGTAAATCCAGTAAAGAGGGAACGTTTGGGCGTGAGGATAGTAACACCAACCCCGCTGGTACTGAAAATTCCATAGCCTCAGGTTGAAGCTATATGTTCCACTGGGAGCGCAAAGGGAGGGATAAAAGAAAAGAGACGATAACACTTGAAATCTTCTACCATAGAATTTTTTACCTTGATGAACTTGAGCAATGCAAAAACAACAAATTTACTGCTCAATTTGTCTTCCTGTAACAACAGAAGACAAGGGCCAGGCAACAGATCGTTTATTAAGGAAAATCAACACATATTTATAGATTTTAATGTACATTATTGTAGATTATTGTTAGTAGAAAATGCAGTCTTTTGATTGGTTGTTTCTCACAGAAAGTTAATCTTTCATCTCTTTGTGGCTGTTTCTTGAATGTCAGATCATCTATATGCTAACTGTACCCGCCTACGCAAAGCCTTTGTTCTCATTTTCTCACCACCAATATTGGGGACACAAACATTGACGTCAATTGCTGTCTACCAACTTTGGCTAGCAGCCAGCTCTCACCACAGTCCTACTTTTGTGTTCAGCTTGCAAGTTTACTGCAGTTTCACCCCACATCTCTAGTGAATTCAACAAAGTCAATGAAAAGTAGTCACTGGAAACTATCTTGCAAACATCTAACAAGAGAAATAAAATTTCAGTTTTACAAAAACAAAAATAACAGCATTAAGTGGTGTAAAGTTGATCAGTTCAATGGTCGCCAGCCATGCTGTGAAGGTTTTGGTTCGATTCCCAGTCGACGCATAGCACCTACATCTCGCATAGCACATAGTGAACTGCGGAAGGTTGCAAGTGAAGCTAACAAACTCAACCATGTTAAAACGACACCCAACCATTACTACTAGCCCTATGTTCCATCTAGGTAAAGTTTTATGCGGTTAACACAGTGGCGTTTTAAACGATAGGTGAGGCGTTCTAGTCTCAACGAAAGCACTATCACTGACTAAGAATGCAGGTGTACATCCAGTTGACCAGTCTCAAATTGGGACGGAATTTGGGTACTGCATTCCATTGTTAGTCGTCATCAGTCAGATAAGAGCGAAGGTAGAGAGAGAGAGAGAGAGTGTGTTATTTCCAATCTACTATCTTTATCTGATGTAATTAATTTTCACAATTGAAGGGAATTCTTTGGTTACAGGATTTCATCATGAGCTGACATCGGTTAGAGAACCATTGGAAGACCAGCAGGGAGTACTGGACAGATGTTTTGTCCTAGTGCTTTGGGCCCCTTAATCAGTACGCACCCACCGCTTGGGTTCGAACCCAGGACCTCGCCTTGTATCCAGAAAGTCCTGGGTTCGAACCACGATGAGTGCGTACTGCTGAAGAGTCTCAAACTAGGCTGAGGAAACGGCTGTCCAGTAATCCCAGGTCTTCCAATGGTTCTCTAACCAATGTCAGCTCATGATGAAAATCCTGTAACCAATCAACCGAATTCCTACAAACTAATACTTAAAGGGAATTCTATTTGCTACGTAAAAAAAGTAATTTGAAAATTCCCATTTACATATTTAGGAAAAACAGCAAATACACTGAAGAAATATATTCCTCTTCAATTAGTTCCTCATCGTCAGGTTTGCATCAAAATTATACCAATCCTGTGGTTGTTTAAGTCTATAAGAATTAACAGTTTTACGTATAAGAGGTTGAGAACAACGATGAAATACCATAAATAACTTTCAACCAATTCATCGCATGTTCTACGAGTACGGCGTTCACTTTATAGCAGAGGCCATCGGAATTCATCTGTACAAGCCAAATTTGCGTTTTCAAAAGGAACTTATGCAGCCTCTTTCTTTGCCTTGGACAACTGTATAATATGTGTTGAGTTTTACAAACGATTTCCCCTTCCCCTTGTAACTTTCCTTCGACTTTGTTATTCGGTTATGATTAAAACTGTAGTTAATTCAACTAGCTTGTTTGTATCTTATTTAATTCTACTAAGTCATTCTATTCTTCTTAGTCATCATTATTTTACTCATTTCTCGATTATCCGTTGAACCGCAGGCCGGTGGAACTGATGAAGATGTCAAAGCCAACGACAATCGGAAAGGCAAGATACACCTTCATCAGCCTGAAACCAGTTTGGAAATCTTCTGCACTCAGTCAACATAAAGAACAAGAAGATTCGCATTTTCTGGACAAATGTGAAGTCAGTGAGTTCTTCTATACGGGTCAGAAACCTGACTGGCGTGTCACAAAAAGGATTTCCAACAGGCTGAAGACTTTTACCAACAGCTGCCACCTACGATGGCTGCCTCCATACTGAAGATCAGATGGCCAGTCAGCCAGAAAGAATTAGTAACTAGAATCTCTGTAGCGGAACAAACCAACTGGAGAGAGCCGATTGCTCAACAAATATGTAGGAGAAAATAGAGATGGATCGAACAGGAGGAGGCCGTTGAATGACATTGCGTGCAATGCAGGTCATCTCTCGAGTGGAATCCCAATGGTAAGCGACGAGTGGGTCATCAATGCAATGGTGACATGGAGGAGAGATCGTGCTAGGAGGAAATGAGAGATTATGCAGAATCGTGGACCCAGGTAAAGAGGACAGGAGAAAATAGAAAAAAAGTGGTGATGTGCTGTTTGTTGAAGCCCTATCTTCTACTCGGAATCCAAGAGAATAATAATAATAAATAATAAACCCCTACGAATTAAGTGATCTTGAATTCTTTAATTATTTGCGCCCTCCCTGCTCCAAAACTTAGATATCTTGTTGCTAACATCTACTATTTAATTGTTTGTATGACGTTAAAACTCTCATTTTCACCCCTCACCCCTATACCTTGAACTGATAATTTTTATTGACTAATATAATCAAATGATTGATGATAACGAGGAACCAATTGAAAAAAAAGAAGGAGTATATTTCATTGCTCAATCTGTGGTTTGTTTGTTTTTTATTTGTTTAAAAAAGAAAGCATTTTGTGTGTGTATACAACATGCAGGTGTTTGTGTTAATTCGTAAAATATTTACTTTATTTTTTTATATCTTAGGAATTCAGTTTTTCGAATTCATTATCTTATGTTGGCTGTTGTGCTAATTAAATCTCTGTCACTCGGCTTTCATAGTGTAAGTCAATATTTATTATTATTATTATTCAAAATGTACTTTTGTTTAACTTAACAGTTTACTAATTATAATTAGTTTTATGCATATATACATGCATATATATATATATATATATATATATATATACGTATACTCACTTGTGCGTCGGTGGCACACTGGTAGAATTCTCGCCGACCACACAGGTGGTCCGGGGTTCGATCCCCGGCCACCGACGCACTCCTTTACCTCGCTAAGCTAGTAATAAGATTTCAATATTGAAAAAAATCTCCATTTAGACATGTAGAAAACAGAAACATTGAGCGAAGAAATATTTCCTTTGTTTAATTAGATCCTCATCTCTGGCTCTACTCTAATATACATGTATAGCATTTTTATTACAATACACAACAGTGACACTGATATGTTTGTTAACAATAATTAAACAGTGTCAACATGTCAATGGGGTGATAATTAACGAAGAAAATTAATACATAAAATTAAAAGGTAGAAATGGTTAGAATGAATTAATTTTACAAGGATAACACTTAATTAAAGATGAAGTGGTCAGAAAAAGTAATAAAATAATTTGGACAATTATAATTTTTATAATTTTAAAGGTTTAGGGGGAGGGAGGCGAAATAGTCCGATTTATACATTCATATAACGATGGCCAAGGTAAGGAAAGTGGCTGTACAAATTTCTTCTGAGCACACAGGTTTGGCTTCTTCAGGTGGATACCTATTGCTTCAGCTGTCTGTAGAAGATGAACTCGTAGAGCAAAATTAAGATTAGTCGGAATGCGATAAATAATTTTAAATGCAGTACTAACGTCAACCTTATGCTCACTATCTATCTACAAGGTGTGCTACAACAGAGCTATGAATAGATCTTGCTTCTCTCGTGCTTAACCATGTTGGATGATGTTCGGAAATACGATGATGAACCTGCCTAATTGTAATAAGATTGGTAAAGAGGGAAGGTTCGGCATGAGGCTGGCTAGCAACCCCATCCTGTAAAAATAAAACACCACTGTTACCGAAACTTCAAAGCCCAAGCAGCTTGAAGCCCTATGTTCCACTGGGAACGTAAAGGAATAAAAAATATTTTAAAAAAAACACTCACTTGTCAACTTGTAGATCACATGTTCAAAATGCTTCCTATTCACATTAAAATTTCGATATCTTAATGGGATGTTTATTTATTGCGTAAATCTATACACTTGCAAAGTTGCATTATTTGATCATTTTTGTATTATCAGAAAATCAAAAATCTTACAAATTTCGTTTAAAAAAGCCGATTAAAAGCTGAATTATTATTATTATTATTATTATTATGGAATATATAAACGCAGTGTTTATGCGCATATGACCAAAAGCGACTTGTTGTGCTGTGAACTCGGCAAACCGATCTTTGCATCCTACTGTGTTTGTATAGCTGATCGAAACTTCTTTCTTGAGACACACACACAGTCACAAAACGCTCTAAAGACACAACTAAAACAAACGGTTATTCGTCGTGAAATCCACATGGTTCTGTTCAACGACAATAATCACATGAAAGACTCAAAATTACCTGAAGAGTGCTGTTAAGCAGCAGCCCCTATACAGCCAAGAGAACTTTAAATTACAAAACAAGCACTGTAGGTAGAACAAAGTTAATTAACCAAAATTCAACTGTAAAAAAGTGCCTGAGAATCGAGTAGAATATTCCCCATGAGGTGATATGACCGTTAATTACACTTGGTAGCTTGCGCTAACGAACTGCCTACCTAGTCGCTTCACTTACTTGGGAAGTACCACCAGCCCCAAGGGGTTGATCTCCGACGAAATCTCAGCACGAATACAGAGGGCTAGGTTCGCATATGCCAGTTTACGCCGTCTCTGGAGTAGACGTGATATCCGACTATCGACCAAAGGGCTTGTATACTGCTCATCAGTCCGCTTCGTCCTCCTCCATGTGACTGTGAGTGAGACCTGGCCATTGAGAGTGGAAGACATGAAAAGATTAGTTGTCTTCGATCATAGGTGTCTGCGTTCTATCTCCTGTGTGAAGTGGTATAATAAGGTGAGCAATATTGAGATTAGGCGTCGAGTGCTAGGCTAGGCAAGGAGGAAAATCAATCGACGAGGCTGTGAAATTACATCGACTGAGATGGTTAGGACATGTGCTACGTATGCCTAGTCATCGCCTTCCTCGACGGGCAATGTTAGCTGACATAGGGTCAGACCGGAAAAGAGCTAGCGGTGGTCAAACGAAAACATGGCACCAGTCAATGAAATCTACAATAGTTAGTTTAAGCCAGTCACGTAGGCAGGTGTAGACTTCCTGACTGGTTGGGGTCCTCGGGACGGTAAAAACCAATGGTTGGAGACAATTCGTGATATGGCTGGTTGAAAATCGTTCTCAATAGCTGGCTGGTGCAGATGCATCCACTCCTTGTGACTTATGATTTCCAATGAAACTATATTGTTCTTCCTTCTTCGTTATTACTATTCCTTTGTCTCACACCTCTGTTTACTGTCTCTAATATGCATTTCTTCTACTTTCTTCTCTTGCTTTGTGTGCTACATGGAGTGTGGCGACTTGAACTTCTGCACATCGGTGCAAAGTTCTATGTCGAATACAGACATACAGACAGGAATGTCTGAATCAGTGTCCATATTGTAATTAGATCGTTCAGGAGGAATTTTTCGAATAAACATTCCATTACAGTGGTGCTAACTTATCATTTCATCAAAGTATTAATTTTATCATAATCTTTTATGATATATACACTATATGAAATTTCGCGATTTATATGATGGTTAGTATATTGAGAGGCATCTACTTAGTCTTTTCGTATGCAGCTATAAAACCTAGTATTTTTGTGGAGGTTTACAATTCAAACAAAATCAGAAGAATTCAGTAATAAAGTACTTTTCAAGCATTTCTTGTGTGTGTGTGTATGTGTATGCGGCAGAATTAGCTAATACTTCGGCGTTGATCATCATATAAACAAAGGTAATCTGTTGATAAGCTCATGGATTTATACTGACTGGCATATTTTATCTGTCTGTCTGCCTGTTTTCAACAAAACAGTTTCATTGGAAATTATAAGTCACAAGGATCGAATACATCTGCACCAGCCATTGAGAACTATTTTTAGCCATATCACCAATTGTCTCCAGCCTTCATTGGTTTTTCGCCGTCCCGAGAACCCCAACCAGTCAGTAAGGCTATACCTCTCTACGTCACTGGCCGGCTTAATCTAATTGTTGTGGACTTCATTGACTGATGAAACCATGTTTTGGTTTGACCATCACTGACGTTTTTGCCAACCTGAGCGATCCTGTGTCAGCTAACATTGCCTGTCGAGGAAGGCGATGGCTAGGCATGCGCACGTTACACATGTCCTAACCATCTCAATCGATGTAATTTCACAGCCTCGTCTATTGATTTCCCCTCCTTACCTAGCACTCGACGGCTAACCTCAATATTGCTTACGCTACTATACCACTTCACACAGGAGATAGAACGCAGACACCTATGATCGAAGACAACTAATCTTTTCATGTCTTCCACTCTCAATGGCCAGGTCTCACTCACAGTCACATGGAGGAGGACGAAGCGGATCGCTGAGCAGTAAACACTGCCTTTGGTCGACAGCCAGCCGGATGTGACGTCTACTAAGCCAGAGACGGCGTAAGTTGGCGTATGCGTAACGAGCCTCTTGTGTCCGTACTGAGATTTCGTCAGCAATCAACCTGCTGGCGTTGGCTGATGCAACTTCTCATATAAGTGAAGCAGTCAACGTGCTCTACCAATTCACTCCGTATCTTTAAGCTAGGAGTCAGTGTAGTTCAGTCCTGTTAGCTCAAGTAGTTAACTTAGAAATCGGTTGTGGTATGAACTGATTCTACTCCCTTAGCTAAGTCAAACTGGCGTACATCACTCATGAAGTCGGCCCCGAAATGACCGTCCGGTGTTTTTAATCACCTCGATCTGGCTGGCGGCCACCAAGCACAACTGGTTGTTGATATGTGAGTGATATACAACTACTTATATCAGTCAATAAGTAGTAGTATATAGTTTTATGCAAATAACAGTGATTGACAGACAAATCATCATTATAATAATAATGTATGTGAATGCTAATATTAGACGAAAAGTCTATTTTGCCATAGAATAAATACATCCATATTTTGTTTTAAAGTTGATTTGTGTTGACTTTTTTCCCCCTCATATTTCAGATAAACTACTATGTGATTGGAAAGCATGGAGCTCATGAAGAAAGTTGGGCAATTATGTATTACATTACTCATATGTATGTGTGTTGGGTTTATGTGTTAATTCATTTAATTGTTTTTTAAAAGTTCATCTCTAAATTTCAGTATTTGTATTATTCTAAAGGTATATCAGTATAAATACCGTCCTACCTTATAACCTCCTCGTACATAGGTAATATATCCCATAATTGCCAATTGCTTTTCATGGCAGCGTAGAGGTGATAAGCGGCAAGTGTAATATGATTGTAAAGTCAGGAAAAATAGAGTATGATCACATGATGACTTCTGTTAGCGAACTATTAAAAGTCAGGGAGTGCTGGATAGCTGTTTCCTCAGCCTAGTTTGGGACTCCTCATCAGTACGCACCCACAGCCAGGGTTCGAAGCCAGGACCTTCTAGTTACAAGGCGAGCTAGCTTGTAGACCATTAAGCCACTGGGACCCGATCCAATGGCCACTCCATGATTTCTAACTTCTGCCAATTCACGACATAGCGCGACCACTAGTCGTGACCAGTAGGGTGCAGCAGGTTGAGTGTGAAGACAAGTACTCGACGAAGACATTGGCTAGCGATGGTGAATTGGCAGAAGTTAAAACTCATGGACTGGCCACTGAATCGGGTCCCAGTGGCTTAATGGTCTACGAGCTTGCCTTGTAACCCCAAGGTCCTGGGTTCGAACCCCAGTGGGGTGGGTGCGTGCTGTGAAGAGTCCCAAACCAGGACGAAACAACTGTTCAGTACTCCTAGGTCTTCCAATGGTTCTGTAACCAATGTCAGCTACTGAAGAAATGATTGTCTTAGTTTTATTGTTGCTTTGAATAGAGCTAATAAATTGATAATGAAAGAGTAATAGTGTAACAGCCGAAGGCAAGACACGGAAGCCAAAGATATATTTTCAAGTGATCAAACAGCTATTTATATCTATACAGTTTATATTCTTTAACCAATCACTGAGCTTGTGATTTTGGTTCACATTAAATGACATGAAATAGAATGTCGTATTCTGTTGCTAATTTAGTATTGAACTGTGCGAATAGTATTCAGACGTTAACACCAACAAATACAACGATTCTTATTGTGAGAATAATATTCCGTTAGAACCCATTGTCTATATCACACCACCATAGTAGGACCAGTCTGGTCTTCGACAGTCCAGTTTTCAGCCTTTTTCCTTCACAATTTTAAGCCTACGTAGTTGGCAATGTTGGTCACTTCAAAGAAATGACAATAATAATAGTTATAGTAGCTTTATTCGGAAAAAAAACGCCACATGCCAAGTAATCCAAAACGGGAAACTTACGGAATCATTCGAAGTAAAGACCGGAGTAACAAGGCTGCCTACTATCGCCAATGATTTTCCTGATTGCGGTATATTTGATAATGAGACACAGCGGGCAGCGAGGAAACAAGCATAAAATGGACCTTCACAAAAAACTTGGAGGATCTGGACTTCACCGATAATGTGTGTCTCATTTCTCACAAACTGGGAGATATGCAAGTGAAAAGCAACAAGTTGGCAGAAGAAGCATCAAAGATAGGACTTTATGTAAACATAGATAAAACAGAGGTGATGAAGATTCCTGGTTAACACCAATAACAACAACAGACAACAATCAGCATAAATGCGAGAAATCTGAAAGAGGCAACCTTCTTTACCTACCTGCCTACCTGGGAAGCATCGTTTCAACTACAGGCGGAACTAACGAGGATATCAAAGCAAGGATCGGGAAAGCAAGACAAGCTTTCATTACTCTCAAGTCTGTGTGGAGGTCAACAGCACTCAGCATGAAAAATAAGATCTGAATTTTCAACACCAATGTGAAGTCTGTGCTACTATACGGATCAGAGACTTGGTGCGTCATAAAGAGCACCTCGGACAAACTACAGACCTTCATCAACAGCTGCCTTCACTCAATACTACTCAAGATCAGATGGCCAGAAAAGATCAGCAATAGGAAGGGATCTCTGGAGGCGAACCAACCCAGCAGGAACCAATTGTGGAACAAATAAGCAGGAACAAATGGAGATGGATTGGCCATACTCTTAGAAAACAAACCATCAAGTGACATCACAAGACAGGCCATCAATCGAGTGGAACCCGAAAGGGAAGCGGTGAGTTGGTCATCCATGACAGGGTGACATGGTGGAGGAGGTCATGTGGAGAGGAGATGAAAGCATGTGGGCAGACCTGGAGTCACGTGAAAAAGTTGGCAGAGAACCGAATACAATGGAGACGTGTGGCTGAAGCCCTGTGTTCCTGTAGGAATTAAAGGAAGTAATAATAATCTTTGGAACAGTGTTGTGTAATGTGTAGAATTTTCAGGGGACATTATCACATAGTAATTTCTCGTCGTCCAGGATCTTCAATTAAAACGGTAACTGTGACTGTAAGTATCGTGACACACTGCTGTCTGACCTGAAGCAAAAACCAACCCTTTATGATATTTATTCTTTGCCTTCCTCTATCGCAAAATGCACAACATTTGGTTGAAAGCCAATTAAAAAAGATGCAGGAGTACATTTTGTTAACCCCAAGAACATAGTAATAACTGAGTAACTGAAGACTGCAGGTAATTAGTTTTATTTCTCACACAGTGGCAGTTTATACACCCATGGGCAAAGTTAAACTTTAAGCACCACCAACTACCAATCACCAAATGACGCCGAACGCACCAATCACGTGAAGGAGGCATTATTTGTATGGAATACATATATTTATGAAATAATGCATAAAAAACTGTAGAAAAGTGTTACAGAGGATACCTTTCTCTCACATTTGATAAATATAGCTCTCAGTTTTAGGTTAGAGTATCAACAGAGTATAATTCCATTGTGGGTAAAATTTATTTTGATAAAGTTTCATACTGTTTTACAGTAATATTTACTGAGCAAAACATTGTGCTCGAAATGTCGTCATCATTAAATATTACTGTATAACACTGTGAGACTTTATCAAAATAAATGTTACTTACAAGGGAATTATACTCTACCACAATGCACAAGTGCTATTCTTATATCAACAGAGTTAATTAACCACATTCTATGCAAGTAATTATTTAGGTGTTCTAGCCCTAACACTAACCCTGATCTTTCTTGAACCAAACCCTAACGTTAAAACATCCCTAAACTAACTGTAATCTAACTCGAAACAACCCTAATGTCGCCTTTATTAGGTTAACCTAACCTTAACTTGTCCTTGGTTTAAACTGTAGCTTAATATTTCCCAAACGCAAGCTGAAACTTGCCAGATATCCCATTTAACAACATAACACTTCGATGAGCATATTTTATTGATGATGACAACATTATTTGACAGGTTTCACTAACTGGCTCAGTGAACGCTTCAAGGTCATTGGCGCGTAGTGCTTAAAGTTTAACTTGGCCCACCCATGATTTCACTTTTTCTCAAGTTTAGTAGAAAACTTGCTAATCAGCAAGTTGTGGACATTTTAAATACTCGCGAGAGTCGAAAACACTACTAGATGTTATATTTTTAGTGGATTAAAACAAACGGAACAGAAGAAATTATATGCGCAATGAGAGTAATTTTTGGTAGCCCAGGTGTTAAACACACACACACTGCCTTGTTGTCAATACATCCTTGTTTAATCGACTTTACAATTGTATTTCCCCATGATAACTGTTTCAGTCTCATTATCTATGAATCATAAAAGTGTTAGTTGAATTCGTCTAAATTTCGAACACTAATTAAAAAAGAAAACAACTAACATTCAAATCAGTGTGCTTCATTATTGAATTGAGTAGGTGTGTGTTGATATGTGTTCCTTATCAATGAAAATAGCTACTGTATCTTTTCAAACTAAACGATACAATTTTCGTTTTAATTAGACAAAGATATTGATTTTAAGAGTTTTAGATTTGCAAAATGACCTTTGTGAAAATTCATTTTTCACCTGCAGCTATCTTAATAATTTTGTCAAGTATTGGTTTATGGGGATTTGATTGATTGGTTACAGGATTTCACCATGAGCTGACATCGGTCAGAGAACCTTTGGAAAACCTTCAGGGAGTACTGGACGGCTTTTTCGTCCTAGTTTGGGACTCTTCATCAGTACGCACCCATCGCCAGGGGTCGAACCCAGGGCCTTCAGGTTACAAGGCGAGCTAGCTCGTATACCATTAAGCCACTGGCCAGCCCATGAATTACAGCTTCTGCCAATTCACTTGAAAATCAATGAGATGCTCACTAGCGACTGGTTCTAGTGGGACGTCGTCACCAGTAGGGTGCAACAAGTCGGGTGTGAGAACAAATACTCGCCGAAGACATTGGGGGTCGTGAATTGGCAGAAGTTAGAATTCATGTACTGGTCATTGGATCGGGTCCCAATGACTGAATTGTCTACGAGCTAGCTCGCCTTGTAACCAGCAGGTCATGGGTTTGAACCCTGGCGGTGAATGCATACTGATGAAGAGTCCCAAACTAGGCTGACGAAACATCTAGCTGTCCAGTACTCCCTGAAGGTTTCCCAATGGTTCTCCAACTGATATTGTCAGCTTACGATGAAATCCTGTAACCAATTAATAATGTTGTATCAGGAAGGTGTTTTTTCCTCTCGAAAAAGTGCCAGCACAATTGATCAGACAGAAAAAAAAGAATCTGTCTTCATCTAAATAAGTCATTTGTACTTTCAATTTTTTCTTCGGATCCTACTATGGCTTTCTTTCAACATGGTGTTATGATTCTTTTTCACTGCTCACCTAATCTAGTGATATTTGAATTTGACACATTTTTCACTGTGATGGTTGTAATATGTCAGGTTATGCAATTTTATGTCTTCACTGTAACACTCATCAATGAACATGGAATATTTGTTTCCAGTAACTTCACACTAGCAATCAAACGACTCTGAGTCACTTTTCTCTGTCCTTTTACTACGATTGTGAGATGTGGCTATTGAAAGTGAGTGATATAAAAAGGCGGTTAGCTGTCTTTGATGACAAATGTTTGCATTTTATATATCTCCCTTTCTTAAGTAGTACAATATGTTGAGGAGCAGTGTTGAAGTTAGGCTTGCGTTGAATGTTAGGTAACAGAGGGAACATCAATCTATGACGTTATGAAGGTGAGTTGATTGAAATGGCTAGAACATGTGTTAAGCACGCGTGTCTAGCCATCGCCTTCCTTGATAGGAAATATTGTGTTTTAGTGGATTTTTCAACGATTATATGCATTTTTTGCTTCTGAATTCTGATTAGCCGTTCAAGGTCACTGCAGTTTTGGCTATTATAGTTTAACTTTGCCATAATTTGTTTTGATCGGCGTTTTTATTTTATTTTTTTTTTCTATTTCAGTATTCGAGGTGCACTCCTGTTTATCACAATCTTGTTGATTGGTGCTGGTTGGGCTTTCATTAAACACATGTTAACACCACGTGAACGTAATGTATTCCTTATTGTTATACCTCTTCAAGTGAGTGACGACCAATCGTTCATTGACCTTAAATTGTTTCTGTATGTGTTCATGAGTTTTGTATGTGATTATATTCTTCTAGTGAAATTACTTTGATGTAATACGACGCTCGGCTGGGCTGGGTTGTGTGGTAAGACCAAAAGACTGACTGGTTATGATCTGAACGCTGTAAACCGATCTTTGCATCTTACTGTATGCATTTTTTTATTCCTTTACATTCCCAGTGGGACATAGGGCTTCAAGCTAGAGCTTTGAAGTTTCGGTAGCATTGGGGTTACTAGCTTCATGTTATGCTCAACCTTCCCTCTTTACCAGTCTTATTGTTGGTTTAGCGAGGTAAAGGAGTGCGTCGGTGACCGGGAATCGCATCCCGAACCATGTGGGGCGTGGTTGACGAGCCTTCTACCGCTGTGCCCCTGACGCACTACTGTATGTATAGCTGGCAAAAACTCCCTTGAGACACGCGTAGTCATAAAACGCCCGTAAGACATCAAAAGCACGGTTATTCGCCGTAAAATCCACGTGGTTCTATTCAACAATAATGCTGTTAGGCAGCTATATGCAGGCTAGATAAGTTTCTAGTACAAAACAAGTACTGTAGAATAAGATTAGTTAAGCGAAATTCAATTGTAAGAAGTTCCTGAGAATCAAGTAAAATATTTTTGATTGGACACTAGTCAGTAACTAGTGTAATGTGTCTAGTCCTATCTTCGGTACAGATTGAATTCTATCAGTCAAACTTGCAATGTAGCCACCATGCTAGGTGGTTCGCCATCACGGTGCACTGTGAATTGTTGGTATTAGATGGTTGGAGGCAATCGGCCACAGGAAGCCTTGCTTCACCTAGGTTTCGTGCTAGTTGGCACTCTTCATTAAGCCGTATCTTCAACCTCGAAGGAATTCATGTCCCTTTCGAGATTCGAACCTGCGTCACCCAGTGCTGCAGTCAGAGACGTTACAAAAAATATCCACTACAATCCTACAGGAGATCAATCGCGAGCCTTAATAGCTCAGTGGTAACGTCTCTGACTGCAGATGGCACTGGGTGACGTGGGTTCGAATCTCAAAAGTGACATGAATTCCTTCGAGGTTGCAGATGTAGAGTGCCAACTAGCATGAAACCTAGGTCAAGCAAGGCTTCCTGTGGCCGATTGCCTCCAACCATCTAATATCAAGTAGAATATTCCCAACAAGGTGTGGAATCAAAACTCTGTCCACAAGAATCACACACCAAAGATTCCTACAGACAGTCCAAGATCAGGATGACCTTGATTCACTCAAAAAAATTCACATCGTAAAACAATACATTATCAATGTTATCAGTGCAACCAGACGGTAGTATAAAAAGAAATTTGCATAGAAAAAGTACTTGAACGGGACAATATGAACACTTTCATAGCTTCGTTCCCATCAGTTACAAAAGAAATTTAGTGAAGACCCTTAGCCACAGAGTTAGAGCTATATGCTCTGAAGAAGTAATTAAAGATGAATTAAGCATGGTATATGATACTTTAATCGAAAATGGTTATCCTGACAGATTTATCAAGAAACATATGACAAAGAAAGCCGAAAAGGACTACCCACTATCTGTTAAGAAGAAGCCACTTTATATACGACTACAATTCAAGGGCGATATACCAAATGAGTTAACTACAAAGAAGTTAAGAAAATCAGTTCAAAGAACTTTTAATGCTGGCGAACTACACGTATTATTCTCTACACGACCGATGGTGATTTCTCGACTGAAAGATGATGTACCTAGACTAGCCACTTCAAATTGTATCTACTATTCAACTGCGCTTGTGGAGGGAGTTATGTCGGTCGCTGCTCTAGGAACTTGTTTTTTCTTGATCGCACGAGAACATCTCCCAGTATGGCTAAGTAAATGTGTAGTTAAAACTATTAACAGCTCGATTTTAGACCATCTGGTGCACACCGGCCGGCCACAAAGCGAGCGTGGAAGAATCCTTCTCTATAATATACCGGGTGCCTAACAAATTACCAAAATCATCGAAGCACCGCATACTTCAAACAGCAAAGGCTATTGCAATTCGCCTCAAACAACCAGTGCTCTGTGTTCAAAAGAAACAAGTCCAGCCCCTACTACTTCCCTGGCCCTCAGCAGAGACTATAAACTCATGAATTTGTACCATTACCTTTCCTAGTTCTTCTGACATTCAGTTTATTTTATGTTGATGCTGTTCAGCTGTAATATATCAATTTTATTGATTTGATGTTATTTAAACAACATTAATGTCGTTCATAAGACTAATTCATTCATTCATTCATTATAATGTATATATAATTGTAGAACCTGATGATGAATTTATCGAAAAGAGTACTCTTTGTTCCGTGTCTACTCTTTTGAAAATTTTAATGGGTATTTTTAATCAGTTACAAAGAGAAGCATCAAAATTGAAAATTATTTAGGCACAAAGACAGATAATAAGAATCAAGTTAACAGATGATATATGCAAAGGTTATGGCAATGATATGTATATATAACCTCGGAGAAAAGAGGGAAATGTTTGCACAGTCAAAACATCGAATTAAGTATCCATATTGTAATTCGATTGTTCAGGAGGAAAATTTCCAAACCATTATTCCGTTACATTATGTATGGTCAATAATGCTACTGCGTAGTTCAGTGTTGTGAAATAACTAACAATATCGCCGCGCATAGTTCTTCGCAGCGCTTGTCATCAAGTGTCTACAGCTTTGTATATATATATCATAAAACAACTAGCAGAACAAATGTTCTAGGTACCCCTTAAATGTTTTGTAGAAAAGAATACATGAGGACGAATATACGTCTTGGATCTTTTCAGTTTCATACTTCAAGAACATAATGTTAATAACTGGAATTAATGTTTATTCAAACCGCAAACTTAGTACAGTATTTGTACGAAGAGATGCGCCACGTGGGTTCACCCACTAAAACCTCGTAGGACCGAGGGTGGGTAGACTCCAGTCTTCCCCCAGAGATGCTCTTATGCGGCCACGCTTCATAGCCTTTGCCAGGTAAGCCTATCCACTGGCTCTGCGGCGCGGAGGCTGTTCCTCAAAAAATTGGAAGGGCGAGTACGAATGTCTGGCACTAATAATCAGCCTGGTGGACACGAATGTCTACCTGCAGCCTGATGGGAAACCCTAATTCCAAACCTATGGTGTATGGACCTGTATTGTTCACCGGAAACCATTGGAACATAGCTCCTAACGCTGCCTTGTGGATCAGACTTAGGGTCAAAGGTTGAGATGGGGTGGTCCTTAAAACAACCATCTGCTTCAGTTTGGGCGCCCGGGTAGTATCCTCGCCCTCGTACAGACAGTGAGACAACGATTCATGAGAGACTATAATTGCGCGCTTACTATTACGAACTACCATCAAATGCCTAGGGATCATTATTTCGACCATAGGAAATGACAATATATTCATTATTTTTACAAACGTTCCACTCATAGTTAGGTGTTATTGCATTGAACAAGTCATTCATACTGAACTCAGCTTAGGTTAGAATTAAGATTGTATCGCCCTTATTAATGTGCTTGAAAAAGTTAGCGAATTTCAGTTTATATTATAAAGAATTTTCGGTTGTATACAGATGTGAAACTTAACATCATCACGGACTAGACACTGTTTAACTCATTTTCGAATTTGAGATGTGAAGAACCTTGAGTTTCTTTCAGGTTGCTTGTCACCAGTCGATTACCTGAGGATGGATGGTACTCAAGCGTTGGACCTATCACATACCGTTGCTGCAAACTTGACCTAAGCGCAGCCTGAGGGCGAAAACTGACTTGGTCCAGATGTAAGCCTGCGTGAAGCAACCACAGGTGCAGGTAGATATCGGTGGTGAGAACCTTGAATGCCGAAGTAATAAAGGAGTTCTTTGATGGTAGATAGCAGTTGGCTGTGGGCCACCAGCATCATCTGGTGACCGACGTGTTAAACATTAAATAATACTATTACTATTTCAATGTATCCATTAAATGACCGAAGTAATTCATTTGTCGATTCAATATTTGCTTTTGAAATAACTAAGTTTTTAATGCTTCAGTGCATATGTATATAGATGCCTGTATATATTTCTGTTTTGATCATAATTCCTTACACTCAGATATTAGCCAACATTGCTACTGTAATTATTGAAGAGTCTGAAGCAGGTGCAGCTCGTTATGCCACATGGAAGGAGATTTTCATCTTTGTTGATTTAGCTTGTTGTGGTGCAATTTTATTCCCCGTCGTCTGGTCAATTCGACATTTGAAGACAGCGTCACAAACTGATGGCAAGGCAGCTATCAATCTTCGCAATTTACGACTATTTCGTCACTTTTATATTCTGGTAATTGGTGGTGAAATGTATAATTTTTATCATTAATTTTTTTTCTTAAAAAAACATCATGACCCTTTAGAGTCGTATAAAGTCAGTGCGGGACAAATAGCGCTCGTCTGTTACAATCATCTTTACTGTATAGTCGTCTCACAGTGTGAGTAGAGTATTATTTGAGCAAACCAGATATTAGTAACGATATATGGTGTGTGTTACTTGACTTGTAGTTATTTAACTTTTACCAGTTATGCTCTGTGCCTCGTTATCGTATCTTCTCTAATTAGTTAATAATATTTAATTGGTGGGTAGTGACTAGCAGTGGAATCCAGGATGCGCATTCCGTCCTATTTGGGGCTCGTCATCTGGATGTACCTGCGTTTCCCACTAAGTGATGATGTTCCCACCGAGGCTCAAACCTGAGACCGAGCACTTCGGTCCAATCCATCGACAGGAAAATCTAAAAAATTCAATTAAAATAATGATAATAATAGCTTTATTCCAAAAAGTACTTTTGATACAAATATAGAATTTTTAGCATGTAATACAATCAGTATTGCATCTAACCTTCTCATTACAGGGGTAATAATTAAAATAAGGGCGTCGGTGGCACAGTGGTTAGGACTCTCGCCGCACATGGTCCGGGGTTCGATCCCTTGCCGACGAACACCCGATATCAGTGGTCGGCCTGCAAAATTTGGGCTACCGACATCACATGCTGAAAATTCCATACTTGTACCAAAAATACTGTGTGGAATCAAGCTATAATTAAAAAATCAATATTTTTCAGTAAGAAATGAATATAAAATTAAATCAAGTGAAAATATTAGCTACAATGTAATAATGAGAACAAAAAGCACAATGCCGTTTACTTAGAGTTCCTCAGTAAGTTAGTCAGTAATTTCCTGTCTTACTCATATAAAATATGTGCTAAATAATGTATTATAGTGGTTTTGTACTCAGTCGCCTGAGCACACAGTCTTTTATAGTTGCTTCTAGTTTACCTGATGGATGAGATGCAAGAGGACAGTTGTGCATAGAGAAGATGTTCGGAGTCTAACAGGATAATATTTGCTAATTTCTTGCAGGAACCCATATATGTTTATCCACTGTAGTATTAACGAGTTGGTTTAGCAACACTCCACTAGCCCTACTGATGGCTTTTAGTGTCCTACGCAGTATAACAAGGTGTTTCTTAATTAGCCCCGGGAAGATCAAGGAGAAATAGTTAAGAAGTATAGGCAGAATACAAGAATTAACAAACGCTAACAGAAGAGACAGAATGATACCAGATCGTCTTAACTTTCTTGCATAGAATGTCAAACGAAATATCTTTCTGGAAACTAACATGTTGTGGGAACACCAGGAAAGGTGATCAAATGAAATACACAGTGTTATTCTTGATTACGTAACCTACCTATTTGTATTTTTAGCCGATTAAGTTTGTGTACAGAGGTTTGCCTTTCTTCATTTTAAAGAATATGTGCAGTTAATACACCTTGTTGATATTTTGATAAAAATATGAACTGAAAAAGAGCTTTTTTTACTGTTGACAAGTACAGCTTTATTCAAAATGGTATGAAGGATTGTCAGCCTATCTACTAGGCAAGACAGTGTATAAGTTGGAATTATGCTTCATATGATGTGGTTATTATTGTTCCTTTGAGGTTCTTATTGAAGCACAGGGCTGGCTTCAACAGCACATCTCTACTTTATTCTGTTGTCTGCAGTCGTCTTAAGCTGGCCCCACAATCGCCCATAAACTGTCATCTCTTCCATCTCACTCTCGGGCGCCTAACTCTTCTTTTCCTATTCGAGTTTCACTCGAGCGATGACTTGGCGGTCTGCTGAACGCATATCTGGTCTATCTTCATTATCTTCGGAATATTTGTTGGCTGATAGGCTCTTGACAGGCTCGTTCCCAGAGTTACTTGTTGCTACTTGTTTCTTGATGGCCGACCAGCTGATCTTCAGTATGGAGGCAGCTGGTGGTAAAAGCCTGCAGTAGCCTGTTGGAAATGACTTTGGTGACGCGTTCACCGAGTTTCTGACCCATATAGAAGCGCTGACTGACTGACTTGACGTTGGTGTTGAATATCGGAATCTTGTTCTTTATGTTAAGTGGAGCATATTTACAAACTGATTTCAGAGTGGTGAGGGTCTGTCTTACGTTTCCAACCCTGGTTTCGACATTGTCATCCGTGGTGTCGCCCGTAGTTGAAACAATGCTGCCTGGTAAGATAAGTGAAGCAGGTGACGTCTTTCACATTTCTTCCGTTGATAGTGATCGGTGATGGTTATTACTGTTGTTGGTTGGCTATCATTGTGACCTCCGTCTTCTCTGTGTTCTCTTGAAGTCATTTTTTCTACTGCTTCTTCTGCCAGATTGTTGGTTTTTGCCTGTTAGTCTCCAAGTTTGTGAACTCGAGATCTTATTGGCCCAACTTATTCATGTCTTTTTGCTTCACACATACAGTGTTTCGTATGATTCAGCCCACCACAATGAGGAATGTCATTGGTGGTAGTAGGCAGGTATCAGTGTCTTTCTCTTGTCTCTACTGGAAAGACCTCTCTGAGTTTTCCGTTGTGAATCACTTGGTATTTGGTGTGATACTTCTTTGTATTTCGAGTCCATAACTACGTGTGTATTGAATGAAGTTGGTTATTTCAAACCTCCGAATAATCATTTAACAATTCGGAAGATATAAATTGTTAGAACGGTAGTTTCGAATTTCTATTGTGGTAAAACTGAGTAATTGGTTCTATGTTAAAAGAAGTTTTAATTTGATATAACACACAGTGATACAGTATTTGTAACGATAGAATACAAGGACCAGCCAAACAGTTCGTTTATTGCGAAAATCAACCGATATTTATAGATTTTTATGTACAATATTATTAGCGTTAGTGTTAGCAGAGAAGCAACATCTTCTGATTGGTTGTTTTCCTACTGAAGGTCATTCTGTCATCTCTTTGCTGCCGTTTGTTAGACAGTCTGGTGATATATCTACGAATATCGTATACGCCCACGCTAAGTCTTCTGTGATTGGTTGTTGAGTTCCTCAAGGTTAGGCCTTTGTTCTTGTTTTTTCTCATGACCGATTTTGGCTTGCACACAGTTCTCAGCACATATTGATTACTGAATATCAAATAAACTGATTTAACATAGAATTTTACTTTATCGCAGTACTCAAATTCGAAATTTATGTTGAGCAATGGTTTTTTTTGGATATATTGACACAGAATTTCGATAAGTTTTATTATAAGCTCATATTTGACTCTTATTCATTTACCACATTAGGTGTTTAAAAGTAGTAATGTAACATGTGGTGCAGGTTGATAAGAAACAGTCAAAATTGTAATCAACATTTCCATTCCTCAATTCTGAAACTAGTTTACGTTGTGGACATGAAATAACCTCATTGGACATCTTGTTTAACCTTGGGCGGGTTGCCAACCAATCAGAAGAATCTATTATTCTCCTCGCTGACCTAGCTGAACTTTAATGTGGCTGCGGAATGTATAAATATGTTGTGATGATATACTTTAAAGACCTCCGTTACCAAGTCTTTTATCTTCTCTCGTTACAATAAATATAATACATAAATTAATATGGAATTACATATTACCACACTGCCCATGGTTTACACATAAATATATATTAGCTTATGACTGCTATCTGTTTCCTTGTAAATCAACCTTTAAGTCAAAGTCTCGGAGAGGAACAGCCTTCTGCTTCAATCTTCGCGTTTGGTGGTAGCATTATTATTGGTATTATTATTATTGTTTCCCTTAGTTTCTAGAAGAACATAGGGCTTCAGCCACACGTCTCCATTGCGTTCGGCTCTCTGTCAACATTTTCACATGACTCCACGTCTGCCCACATGTTTTCATCTGCTCTTCACATCACCTCCTCCGCCATGTCACCCTCGCACTAATGACCAACTCGTCGCCTCCCGTGGGTTTCACTCGAGCGATGGCCTGTCTTGTGATATCACTTGATGGTTTGTTTTCTCAGAGTATGACCAATCCACCTCCATTTCTTCCCGCTTATTTGTTGCACAATCGGTTCCTGGTTGGTTCGCTCATTGCCAGAGATCCCTCACTATTGCTGATCTTTTCTAGTCATCTGACCTTGAGTAGAATTCAGCGAAGACAGCTGTTGATGAAAGTCTGTAGTTTGTTCGAAGTGCCCTTCGTGACGCACCAAGTCTCTGATCCGGATAGTAGCAATGACTACACATTGGAATTGACAATCCGGATCTCATTTTTCATGCTAAGTGCTGTTGATCTCCACACAGACACTTGAGAGTAGTGGAAGCCTGTCTTGTTTTCGCGATCCTATCTTTGATATCCTTGTCAGTTCCGTCCGCCTGAAGTTGAAACGATGCTTCCCAGATAGGTAGGTAGGTATGTAAAGGAGGTTGTTTCTTTCATATTCCTCCCATTATGCTGATTGTATTCTGTTGTTGTTGCTGTTGCTGTTGGCCAGGAATCTTCATCACCTACACCTGTTTCCTCTATGTTCACCTGAAGGAAGTCTTATCTTCTCTGGGTGCTTCTTCTGCCAACTTGTAGCTTTTCACTTGCATATCTTCCAGTTTGTGTGAAACCAGACATATACCATCTGTTTCCTCGTTGCCCGCTGTTTGTCGCATTATCCAGTCTACCGCAATCAGGAAAATCATTGGAGATAGTAGGCAGCCCTGTCTTGTTCGTCGTTGCACTGAACAATGTTTTGTCTCACCATCGTCCTCTCCGTAGTGAGCCACTGTTTGTCATGTCTCTTCTTCCTGCCTAGAACTTTCATGCAGTTTGACTCCACACTGCTTTCAGGCTGTTCCAGTCTTTTTCAACGCTGGTCTTTTCGCTAGTGTTGATATATGTCTCCTCCTTTTTCCCTATGATTGCAGTGAAGATATCCTTTGTGGCGAGATCCTTCAGTTTTTGATTATTGAACCTGGCTTATGGTCTATCTGTAGCTCCTGTTTCTTTGAAGGCTTTTAATTTGACTTGTAGTGTTCCTTGTACGAGATAGTGGTGTGAGCCAACGTCTACTCCTCTTCTTACTTTTGTGTCCAGTAAGCTGCGTCTCCACTTCCCTGAGCAGCATTGAGATGAAGTCAATTTGGTTTTTGGTTCGCCCGTCTACGTACTTTTTTTTTTACTAAAGAAAATCACAACGCCATCTTTATACATTTTTAGCCGCATTTCTGATTGGCGGATGATAAACTGTTCTGGTAGGCTGTTGATAATCTGAAGGTTAAACCATGGATAGTAGACTGTTCTGATTGGTTGTGGATTTTCTGAAGGTTAAACCTTGAGATTATTTCCCGACCGCAACTTAGGCAAGATACAGATTTGAGAAATAAACGCTCCTACTTCTGTAGCCACTGACTATTTAAAATGTTGTTTCTCTTAAATTTTTGGCTACTTTCTATCAATCTGCACCTAAATATATATATATTATATATATGCTACTGATACTTCTTATCAGTAGTAGCACACCCCTGACATGAAAATGGAATGACTTTGTGTGTGTGTGTGTGTGTGTACATATTGATTAATATTATCTTATATTTACACGTATCATAATGAAATTGTTTTTTAGCTATATTCACTCGCATTGTTATTTTACGCCACTCTCTCTTTTGATTTCTTTTTATCTTTCACAGGTGATATGCTACGTGTATTTCACGCGTGTTATTGTATACCTGATGACAATTACAGTCGTTTATTCATATTCATGGCTTGTTGAATTATTCAAAGAGACTGTCACCTTCATATTCTTTATTTCAGTCGGTTATGAATTTCGTCCAGTTAATGATAACCCGTATTTATTGATCTCTGGTGATGAGGATGACGAAGACGAAGACACTGTGATGGAACGTATGCATATGGAAGATGTGTAAGTGTTGCATCGTTGTATCATTTTTTTAATTCTGATGTCTCTTAATCACCTGCTGTTTCGCCATTCAGTGTGATGTGTGTGGGGTCAACAACCACCTGCGATTCCATGAGGTTGACATCAGCTGTATGATGACTAGTGCTACTGTGCTGAGAGACAACAATTTACGTCAATGTTCACGTCCTGAATCGGGGTCATTAAAACAACAATAACAAAGCTTAACCTTGAGAAAATCACTAGCCAATCACAGTAGAGTTAACGTGTGGAAATATGATTCGCAGATATATGGCTTTCTGAGAAACAGCCACAAAGAGATAACAGAATAACCTTCAGCAGGAAACACAACCAATCAAAAGAGGTTGCTTCTCCGTTCACATTAATGCACATAAAATCTCTTAATACCTCTTGATTTTCTCAATAAACGATCTGTTTGGCTGACCCTTGTCTTCTGTCGTTACACTACTACTCGGCTGCGCAAAATTTGGTATGTAGAGTGATATTGGAATCCGGTGACGAATGAGCGACAGCTCCACGCTTTTTATCACTCAATTTGTTTTCGATCTTTATAACTGATTAGGTAGTAGTCCTAGGGAAAGAACGCTCCACTACACCTTAGACAGTTAATTTTTACGAGGTGCTTTTCGCATGGTCATTTTCGTGTGAATATTCTTTGAAAATACCATGCGAAGAATTCTGAAATCCTAGTGTTATGTGTCTTTTTACTTACCCCTCATTTTGTGGGGGTGCACATAGTGATAGATGGTGGGCCAAAAAGGTATAAAAAAAGGTAAATCATAGAACTCGAATGTACTGGGATAGGTGGTAGTCAGCAGCAATAATCTGAGGGGAACTCTGAGACGGAAAGCTGTAATGCTGGTGGAACTAACACGCTGAAGTAAATACTTTTACTGGTATGCATCAGGCTATGGAGGGTAAAGTGATACAGAAGCCTGAACTTTCAATTATACTAGAAGGTCTAAAGATAATGATTCCAAACTTCAAGGGTAATCTCGGTAGTTTACACAAATTGCGTGCTTAAAGTTTCCTCCATTGGAAGCTAGACAGGAAACGGCCGCCTCAAAGCGTAAATTCCTTGATGGCAGAGAACTGCTACTTTCACTTCTGAGTGAGCCAGAACTTAAAACAGCTCTGATTTTAGGTTTACCGACCTAAGACCTACGTAAACTATGCGGAATTCTAGGTATTTCTTCACACAATTCGAGATCTCCCTAAGATAAACAACCGGCTACTACCGTTAAAATCATAACAGCAGCCGAGTGCTATAAAACAATTTCCCTGAGTAGGACTTTGGAAGGCCAACGTCTGGTGATTTTCCACAAAGGCATATTCAACAAAAACGTTGAGAGTATCAATTTCATATGACAAAATGAGCCCCCCACCCCCTTCTAAAATAACCACTGCTGACGAAACCAATGATGATAAATTGGAACTGAAATCTAGCAAAACTCTGAAGGCGAAAGAAATTAGTTGTGCATCTGATGAGGAAGTCGGAGAGGACGATAGTGACAAAGACCAATGATCGTGTGTCCGATCCACCTCAATTTACTTCAGAATATTTGATGAGCACTAGATGATTGATTGGTTCGTTCTCGAAGCTTGCTGTCGCTAATTCTTTCTGGACTTGAGTACATTTGTGATGCGTAGAGGGATTTCTTTCTTGTGTGTCTTTGGAAGGCCATACATATATGGCAAGCTGGACCCTCGGGGTTTCAATTCATTGTACGTGTTGTTGTCAATCAAGTTCTTCTGAGAGATCTTCTATAGAAGAACTTGATCGACAACAACACGTACAATGAATTGAAACCCCGAGGGTCCAGCTTGCCAAATATGTATGGCCTTCCAAAGACACACAAGAAAGAAGTCTCTCTCTCTGGACTGCCATCAAATATTCAGTACGGAGCCGGCGAAGGCGACAGCTGTTGATCGAAGTCCCCAGCAGTTTGTTGGAAATTCTTTTCGTGACGCATCAGGTATCTGACGCATATCTCAGAACTGACTGACTTAACATTGATGTTGGAAATATGAGTCTTGTTCTTTATACTGAGTGGAGGAGATTTCCAAACCGAGTTAAGAGTGATGAAGGTGCGTCTTGTCTTTCCGATTCCGGCTAGTTTTGACATCCTCATCCGTACCGTGTGTCTATAGTTGAAGCGATGAGGGAAGCGACCTTCTTCAAAATTCTTCCGTTGACAGTGATCATTGTGTTTTGTTGTTGTTGGTTGGTTGATTGGTTGGTAATCTTCATCACTTTTGTCCTCACTGTATTCGTTCCTCTTCTATCGACTTGTTGGTTTCCGCCTGTAAGTCTTCGAGTTTGTGTGAGATGAGACTGAGGCGTGAATCATCCGCCTAGTCCAGACCTCATCTAGATTCTTCTTATTAGTATAATGTATTCGTGTCTTCTCTCTCACCCCATCGACAGTGTTCCACACAATCGAGTCCACCATAATCGCAAATATCATCTTCTATTCCGACCGATAACTGCTACCTTGCCGTGGTGGTCGGGCTTGAATGCCGCAGTGACCCAAAAAGCTAAACTGGCTGGAACTCATGTCCCTGCAGGTCCTACCATGTCAGAAAGGTTGTTTGGATAGCGGTTAGACTGAAAGCAGTTACCATGGGGTACATGGGCTCCAGAATTCAATCGGATCAAATGGCGTATGAACCCATATGGGTCACCGACAACCATGGGAACGCAGCTCCTGACGCTGCTCCGCTGCCTTGCGGACTAGACTCCAAGTCAAAGGCTCGGGGGTGGTCCCTTAGGAGAACCACCTGCTTCGGTCTGGGCGCCCGGGCAGTATCTCAGCCCTCACACAATATTGTGTGGCGCATCTTTCTTGGTGCCATATTGTACCAAGTTTTTCTGCGTTTAAATAAATAAATAAATCTTCACTTCAAAGTCTTCTCTGAGTTTGCCGTTGTAAATCATTTGACATGTCGCCTTGTCGTCATTATAAACTAACTGTTGAATAAGCTTGATCAAGGCTTGGGACATTGTACTCCATAGTGTTGAAGTAGTTTCCGTCAATTAGCTCCTACCACCATTGTTGGCCGCATACTTTTTTTGTTGTAAGTTGCATTTACAGTGTCGATTACATAACATATAGCGTGAGGAGGCCGTTGGGTGACATCGCGCGTCAGGCCCTCGAGTGGAACCCGAAAGGGAAGTGGCGAGTGGGACGTCCAAGGATGACATGGAGGAGATCGTGTGAAAGGGAGTTGAAACAACATGGACTAACATGGATGCAAGTGAAAAGTACAGCAGAAGACAGAAGGAAGTGGAGGCGTGCGGTTGAAGCCCTATGTTCCACTAGGAACCCAAGGGAACAATAATATAATAATATAGCGTGTAGGTGTGTGTGTGGTCTGCCTACATTTCTCAGAAATCTTATTTTTTTTCCTGTTTGTTTTTTAAAAATCTTTTTCAATTTCCTTTTCTTCTCTAGATGGTCACAATCTGGTTTCACAGATGGTGTCACACGAGTACAGCGATCAAAAAATTCCAATCGTAAAACAGTTATTCCTATGAAAACTTATCCTAAAAGTGAAGATAATAATAAATTACTTCAACAGGAATTAGAAAATGCATAACCTGAAACTTGTGTGATTGCGTGTGTGCGTGCGTGCGTCTGTGTTACTCCCTTTTTCATTTCACGCTATTATCTATCTTGAGGCGGAAAGTGGGAAGTTGTATTGTGCTCACTCCCACCCTCCTCCTCCTCCCTCTTTCTTGAGTTTCACCATACAAAACACACCTTGATGGATACTGATATTCTTATAGTGACGATGATGATTACTATTATCCTTGCTACTTTACTACTACCTTACAGTAATACTATTTCATCAATATTAGTACAACTACTAATGATATAAATATAGTGTATATGTATAAAGAACTAATCTGTATTCATAGCTATACTATTTCTCCCTCTCCCTCTTTCGCTCTGTACACAAGAAGTAAAATCTGTACAGTCTCCAGACTCTCATAAATATCGGAGGATCTAATGTGCCTGTTGATTCCTTATAAGGTTAAGATAAGATGAACAAGCTGTGATAAATAAGTTCGTTTTCTTCCATTAGAAATAGTCACCCGACTTTTCTGTCTCTCTCCTCCTCTCCCTCTCTGAGGTTTTGTTTTGATTTGTTGTTAATTTGCCTGTGTGTGTGCGTGTTTGATGAATTACAAAAACCTACAGTTTCCAATCTCCTTGCTTATTGTTTTTCTGTTTCCTTTATTTTTTTTTACAGTTTTCTTCGCAAGAGGTAGTTTGTAGGCATTTGGGTGTGGTAGTTTCAGGGCTGATATCAGTTAGAAAGCCACAGTGAAAACCATTTTGGGGAGAGTGTAGTAATGGACACAGCTGTTTCATTCTAGTGCTTAGGACTCATCGGTTGGTCGAACTCAGGACCTCTCGGTTACATGGAAAGTTCGTAGGCCATTGAGCTACTGGGACCTGACCCCTCTTATTGTTTTATTAGGTTTCGTAGTATTTCTAGGTAGAATAAAGACATTCAGTTGGTGGAATGCTTGCCTATGGAGGTCTGGTTTCAACTCCCCTCTTATTGATTCACTCCTAGGCTTCACCTGGCCAGTAGTAGTTAGTAAGCGCGGGTAAGAAAGAAGGTTGGAAGTGAGACTGACTAGCTACTCCACCCCCTAAGGACAATACCATTTCTACTAGAAGCTTCTCAATTTGAAGCGTTACGTTCAATTTGAAGTGTGAAGCACTTGAAAAATCACTAATTGTGAAGATGAAAATAGCATAGTTCCAATCACTGATGTTATTACTATAGTGACATTTGATGAATTGCTTTTTAAAAGCGCTTGATTGATGTGAATGCAGTTGTTGATCGCTAATTAGAGTCGTGCTAGGGACTGATTAGTATCAGTATAGAACTTTGCACAACTATGCTACATTTTGAGTTGCCAAACTTCATGTAGCACAAGAAAGAGAGAAAAAAGATACTTGAGAGAACCACTGAAAACAGAAATGTGAGGGGGAATAAAAAGTAATGCGGAGAAAACACGACTGACTGACTGGTTTCAACGTTGAACTTTGCACAGATGTGCAGCAGTTCAACTTGCCACACTCCCTCCATGTAGCACACAAAGCAAGAGAAGCGAGATTCAAAAGAGAGATAACCAACAGAAATATGAAGCAAAAAGGATAGTAATTTGGAAGAACAATAGAGTTTTATTGGATATTATAAGTCACAGGGAGTGGATGCATCTGCGCCAGTCATTGAGAACGATTTCCAAATATATCACTGATTGTCTCCGATCATTGATTATTATCATCCCGAAAAGCTCAAGCGGTCTACACCTCCCTGTGTGGCTGGGTCAAATTAACTGTCATGGATTCAGTACTAGGTAAGGAGGGGAAATCAACAGACGAGACTGTAAGGTCACATCAATTAGGACATGTGTTACGTATGCCTAGTCATCGATCGCCTTCCTCGATAAACACTGTTAGCTGACGTAGGGTCAGGTTGCAAATGAGCCACTGGTGGTCAAACCAAAATATGGCTTCATCAGTCACTGAAATCCACAACAGTTAGTTTAAGCCATCCACGGAGGCAGGTGTAGACTTCCCGGCGGATTGGGGTCCTTGGGATGGCAAAAACCAATGAAGACTAGAGACTCAAAATCGTTCTCAATGACTGGCTCAGATGCATTCACTCTTTATGATTTATAATATCCAATAAAGTTCTATTGTTTTGATTGAACACTAGTGACTAGTGTGATGTGTTTAGTCCTTCCTTTGGTGCAGACTGCATTCTATCAGTGGGGTTTGCAATGTGGCAACCATTCTAGGTGGCTCGCCATCACGGTGCACATTGATTTGATGATATTAGATGATTGGAGGCAATCGACAGGAAGCATTGCTTGACCTGGGTTTCGTGCTAGTTGGCACTCGTCAGCAAGGCGTATTTCCAATCAAACTATTCACTACAGTCCTGTAGGAGGTCAAGTGCGAGCCCGAATAGCTCAGTGGTAACATCTCTGACTGCAGCACTGGGTGACGCGGGTTCAAATCTCAGAAGGGACATGAGTTGCTTCAAGGTTGCAGATACTCCTTGCTGACTTGTGAGTGCCAACTAGCACGAATCCTAGGTCAAGCAAGGCTTCCTGCTGATTGCCTCTAGCCATCTAATATCATCAAAGTTCTATCGTTCTTCCATATTACCATTCTTTTTGGCTCATATCTCTCTTTATTATCTCTATTTGATATCTCCCTTTACTTTCTTCTCTTGCTTTGTGTGCTCCCGACCGATAGCTGCCACCCTGACGTGGTGGTAGGGCTTGCACATCGTGATTACCCAAAAAGCTACACTGGCTGGAACCACTGTTCCTGCAGGTCCTACCATGCCAGGAAGGTGACCAGCATGCCAGCTATGCTGTCTCTCCACTCCGGAGAGAGGGGGTTAGAAAAGGTCGACCCCAAAAATTGCACATCCCGACTTACCCTACGGTGGTCCGTAACCGGCGGTAAGTTTACTAATACGGAACCAATCCCAGAAACCAGTGCATACAGACCGTGTGTGACCGGCCAGCAGCAAGCAGTTGTCCCCTGGGCTCTGTGGTCATACAACACTAACCTTCTCTCTGTTTCAGGTACCCGAAGCATCAATCAACCTCCATGGTGTGGGCAGCCGGGAAGTAACAACCGCCCACACACTTCCAATAGCTTTGTGTGCTACATGGAGGGAGTGTGGCAAATTGAACTGCTGCATATCTGTGCAAGGTTCTATGTTGAAACCAGTCAGTCAGTCTATGCTTTATCCACATTTATTCTCATATGTGGGCTTATGCGGTATTCCGTTAGAGAAATATGATTATTTTATTGCATTAGATGCTATATGAGTCTTTAGTGTGTCGTCAGAATTCCACACATTAGTGTAGAATTGCTCCTTGCTTCCGAATCTTCTTCCCAGTAATAAGCGTGGCTATATCATTCTAAGTTTGTAGTCAAACTGTGAATATTAAAACTAGTTAAGAACGCCTGTAGGAATGCGGAAATTTCTTTTCAATTATGCACATAGTTTTCACAATTAGAAAGCCTTCGTTCTAGATTACAGATTATAATTTTTCAGTGTATGAAAAATGTTCATTTCATGGAATTAAGCCCACTTTAGAAATCTCTTTTCATGACTTCATTTTAAAACTGTAAAGAATAGAACTTGTGGACAACTGGGAAAATATTGCTCTTAATACATTTAATCCTTCTCCAGAGTAATAGTGGAGATATGTGGATAACTGACACTATCACAGTGTTAAAAACAGAACACATCTCCAGCTTCTTGACACATATAAACTCACTAGTAGAGGGAATAAAATTCACATTTGAATCAGAAAATGAACAAGGAGAATTAGCTACGCTGTTAGATTGCAAAATAAAACGAATAGAAGACGGTAGGCTGCACACTAGCGTTGATAAAAAACTAACGCATTCTGCTAATAGATATTTAGACTTTAATTCATCTCACCCGTTGTCTGTAAAGGTAGGCTTAGTTAGGTATCTAACAAACCAAGCAATAGCACTAAGCAGTACAACAAAAAACCTAAATGATGAAATAAAACAGATGAAAGAGGCGCTGGTGTTAAAGAACTATCCTACAAAATTCATCAGGAAGATCAGTGAAGGCCAAAAGCGAAATATAAATAATTATGAAACTAGTAATGATAACATAAATAAGAGGGAATATAAGGCATCTACTGTTATACAATATAAGGAGGGGACATCTGAGGCCCTCCGTAGGATTCTGAATGAAGCAGGAATTAGGGTGGCATTCAAACCTACAAGTTCATTCAGATAGGACAAGCTAAAGAATAAAGGACCCTGTCAGTTGACCCAATTAAACAAAATAACATAATTTACAAAATATCTTGCAATGACTGTGAGTTAAATCAACTACATAGGTCAAACTAGTAGATCAGGCAGGAGTAGTGAGATTATCAGAAAATAAGAATTTAGCTGTTAGAATGACTGATCCCGCGAAGATAAGTAATTTGGAAGAAAGCTCAGCAATTGCACTGCATGTATTAACACTCAAAAACACAATAGGGTGGCAGGAAGTCCAAATTCTAAAAAGTAATTTAGGTAGGTAGAGATATAGAGAGGTTGATTACTGAATCCTTGTTCATCAAGTCTACACCCAACACATGCAATAGCAATGACTCATCACTTATACCGCAAATATGGAAAATACTACTACTAATCAAATCAAGTGTTGGAAAATAATGGAATTATATAAACGAAGTTAGGAAGTTGTATGAGTACCTTGATATGATTATGAGCAACAAACTGCTCGAAACGTGGTCATCAGTAAATATTACTGTATAACACTGTGACACTATCAAAATAAATTTTACCCACAGTGGAGATATTCAAAGGGCTTACGTATGCAATGTAGATTGATAACAGAAGTCAGAGGTTATTGCCAGTTAGTAACAAAATAAATCAACGTGTATGAGTAATAACTATGGTTGCATATTTAAAAGTTAGTTCCCTTTGTGAATTTAGATAAAGCAATGAGAAGATGTAATTTGTCTGAATCTTGTTATGCTGTATTTGAGCAACACATTTCGAACAATCTGATCACACAGCCACGAACTTGTCATAGGAATATACATATGAAATTAATAAAGAGTTAATAGGTGAGAAAATAGACTTAAGTTAAAAGGGCATGTTGAAGGTGAAAATAACAATGAAGATCACTAAATCAAATAACAGAGATAATAGTACATCTACTCTGGCTGGTATCAAAACAAATTTCACCAAAGAAGGTAGGTTTAGTGTGATGACGAATTGATTTTGAACGCACAAACGTGGACTTCACATCGAAGTATGCGCTGAAGATGTTGCTCAGTAGAGCAATGAAAGCTTCGCAACCAAACCATCCAGCTCAGAGAACACAACCACACCAAAATCATCCACCTGAGCTACAAATCTTCTCTATTATATCTAAATCATACGATTGGTCTAAACTTTCTAATTGCTAGCTAGGGCTTCCACAAACTTTAGGATACACCCCAAACACGTTTTATAGATAGGTTTAAAGGACGTGTAAACATCAATTTTATGTCCTGTCTGCTGTGTAATATGTTTCGCAATAGAGGAGCTAGGTCTCCTGTTCTCACTATTAATGGGTTCTGAGGATTCTATTTGCTTCTGGAAGCATTTAGGAAAATGCTCTGAAGCAAGCCCTTACTTGAAGAGATCGATGAGTCCTCCCTATGTATGTGTCCACAAGTACATTCGAATTGGTAAATACAGTGGAGTGTGACATCATTTTTTCGCATATTCTAAGGACTTAGACGGATATATTGGTTTCATATTCTCTATTATGATATTAGCTGCATAAAAAGTCTTTTTAACCACAACAGCGTTCCGTATAAATATGGCCTGTGCTTGGAATAATAAAACGTCCGTCGCCACGGTTAAATCTGAATTTTGCGTCTATCACATACGGGTGTGGTGAGAGCTGTCTGCTAGCCAAATTTGGTAGACAACAATTTACGTCAATGTTTACGTCCCAAATCTTGGTCATGAGAAAAAAAACAAAAACAAACATTAACTCAACAACCAATCACAGCAGGCTTTGCGTGGGCGGATGCGACTCGCAGATATATTGTCTGACCTTCAAAGAAATAACTACAAAGAGATGATAGAATAACGTTCATCGAGAAAACAACCAATCAGAAGACGCTGTTTCTTTGTTAACAATAACGAATAATAATGTACATGAAAATACATAAATATCTCTTGATTTCCTCAATAAACGATCTGTTGCCTGGCCCTTGTCTTCTGTCGTTACATGGGGAATACTTTCATGTGATGGTTAGTTGGTTATAGTGTCGTGTCTAGAGGCGCATTCTAATCAAGTTTGATGACAACTACAAAAACAGTATATTTTGGTTATAATAGTATTATACCATTTGCCACTGAGGATAGAACACAGACACCTATGATCAAAGACAGTTAGCCTCTGCAAATCCTCTACTTCCAATGTCTGTGTTTCATAGTCGTAAAAAGGGCGAATATATGGCATATCGATTTTTTGAATTTGCAGCACCTGCCTTATCTGGTGGGTACTTTTTTTATTCCTTTACGTTCCCGACGGTACATAGGGCATCAAGCTAGATGCTTGAAGTTTCTGTAGCAGTGGTGTTTATTTTTACAGGATGGATTTGCTAGCCAGCCTCATGCCCGACCTTCCCTCTATACCAGTCGCATTACCGGTTTAATGAGCTAAGGGAGTGCGTTGGCCGACGATCGAACCACGAACCACCTGCGTGGTTAGCTGGCATTCAATCAGTGTGCCACCAACGCACGGTGTTAGGGAGTTACAATAAATAGGCCAAAATATGCCAACAGGATTTCATGAAAATTCAACAGTGTACGTTTAATTTTTGAAATTACTGCTTTCTTTATTCCATTACAACATTGCACTGATATTAGTACCAGGCAACATTTTCTGATAAAAGTGCAGCAAATACAGCACAGTTCAAGAATATAATGCCACTGATAGGTAATATGTACGCCAGAAAAAATTCTTTTAGTGCGAAATTTCATTTAAGAAATGTACAAAAAATAAGAAGTCGTTGTTTAACCACTATAACAATAGACTACCACATCACAATTAACGGGGATATACAATAAAGCCAGCGTCTGTGGCACAGCGGTAGAATGCTCCCCGGCCACCGACGCACTCCTTTAACAGGGAGAATTGTCTCACAGCAGTACACACGGCCTTTAATAATGATTATTATTATTATTATCTATTGAAGTGATTTCAATCTTTTCTGAGCATTCAGAAGACAAAGAGGGTCTAAACAGTAATTCCATGTTAGTTTGTTTTTTAGATGTATCACACAGTGAAACAGTATTATTTACTGGATGATACAGTTTCGAACAAAATTTATTGTTCATAATCATATCACATGATTTCGAAACTTGATTTTTATAGTTTTCTTTATTCTTTCCCGCTTGTCGTAGGGGTAGTAGAATTTTCCAGATATCTGGGACAGGTGTTGAATTATTCCTATCACACGTGTTTCCAGTTGATTCGATAAACAAAGCTTCTGTTATCAATCTCTACCTCCACCATGTTGTTACATTAGATTTTAAAACTGTCATCTTACCCCGTCTATCCTGTTGTGTGGTTGTGTGTGCGTAATTGTATGTATTGAGTGCTATAGCTGATCTATTCTCTAGATTTCTTATCTTATTCGGGTCAACCAATCTAGATTTTGTTAGGTTTTTATGCTCCGCTAGTCTTCCCGACTCTGTTCTACTACTTTATTTTTTATTATTTTTTTTATTTTTGATTACAGCTTGATGCCACACCGTATTTTCAGTACAAGTATGGAATTTTCAGCATGGATATCGGTAGCCCAAATTTCGCAGGCCGACCATAGATATCGGGTGTGCGTCGGTAGGGGATCGAACCCCGGACCATGTGCATGGTCGGCGAGAGTCCTAACCACTGTGCCATCGACGACCTATGTATTTGACCAGACAGTCATTGCAGAAGGGTATTAGATAAACTAAATTGTTTTGTTTTAAAGGCTCCACAGGATTGATCCTTCAACCGACAAAGCTCGTTTCTAATTGAGTTTGTGAGTTTGAACGCCAGCCACTTTTATTCCTGCCTTGTTAAGAATTCTCGATAAGGTTCCCGAGGTTCCTTCCTTGTATGGAATTACTACTGATGATTTAGATTCCTTATAGTTGGTGTTGTCTTGTGCACATTTGACATGCATGTCGTCATTAATATTATTATTATTACTATCACTACTATCATTATTTATTTTATTTTTACATTTCCCTACATATTTCCTGACTAATTTATCAGGGTAATCATTAAGTTTCAAAGCTTCTCTTATATGTTTCACTTCCTGTCTTAGATTTTCCTTGGCACTACTTAGTTTTTGTGCTCTGTCACTTAAACATTTCACCAATCCTATTTTTACTGACACAGGATAGGATGATCGGGATTATACTACCCCTACGACGACAAATAGGAGAGGACAAAGAAAACTGTAAAACTCAAGTTTAGAATTTGTGTGATTATAATTTATGAAATGATTATGAACAATAAATTTTGTTTGAAACACTATCATCCAGTAAATAATACTGTTTCCCTGACTGTGTTATACATCTAATACACAAACTAATATGGAATTACTTACTACCACAGTGCCCAAGTTTTACACATATATTAAGGTCTAGACAGCTTATACTACTGGTTACTCCCTAGTGTCCAATCAAAGTACCCCATATGACTCCTACACGAGGTCATTCGCAAGACCGAATAGCTGCTCAGTGGTAACATCTGTGACTGCAGTACTAAGTGACACAAGTTCGAATCCCAGAAGCGTCATGATTTCTTTCAATATTAAAGACACATCTTGCTGACAGATTGATGAGTGCCAAAAAGCACAAAACCTATAGGTGTAAACAAGGCTTCTTGTCGATCGTCCTCAAACCATCTGATAACAACAACAATTTAGAGGTTGACGGTATCGACGTTCGCGAGTTGTACGGATTATACTAACGCAAGATCTTATACCAACAACTTCTATAGTGTTCGCACTTCGAGTACCAAAGATAAAGCAAAAGACCAGATTTTGTCATCCAAAGTACGTAGTATATTTCGAGACCAAATTTATTTTTATTGATTTTGATTTACAGCTTGATTCCTCACCGTATTTTCAGTACAAGTGTGGAATTTTCAGCATGGATATCGGTAGCCCAAATTCAGGCCGACCATAGATATCGGGTGTGCGCCGGCAGGGGATCGAACCCTGGACCATGGTATGGTCGGCGAGAGTCCTAACCACTGTGCCACCGACGCGGGTAGAAGTGAATGCTTAGCTAGCTAGTAATCGTGCACGCACGTGACACGACGGAGTACCAAATGGCGGGGATGATTGACCGGAAGCCTTCAGCTAAACAAGTCGACTTAAACAGTGATGGTCAGCATCCAATGTTGAGTGATGATTGCTGTGGTCAATAGTTTTGGGGAATTATTTACCGCTACAACAACAACGACAGGAACAACTCAAATTACGCTTCGAAGGCAACAAAATAATTAGAAAGTCGTTTTAAATTAAATATATATTCCATTTATTGTTATTATCATCAATATTATTAATATCATTATAACTTTATTTACCAAGAAGGTTAACAGTGGATTTCTTATAAACAATACAGGATAGAACAAGTACACACACACACACACATGAAGTACTAGATATTAGACACTCAGTCAAATGAAGAGAAGTCACAATAATAATAATAATAATAATAATAATAATAGTAAAAACACAATAATTGTATATTTCTTATGTTATCTAATCAAAATTTCTCATCTTTTGCAATTTTTTCTTATTATTACACAACTAAAAACAAAAAATTGTTTTAAATATAATTTGATAAATAAATAATTAAATAAGTCATATAAAGCATTTTGTAAATAAGTAAATTTTATTTTACCGAATCCAAATAAACTCCTAGAAATAAACAAACAAACAAACAAAGAAAAACACAGAGGAAAAGAGAGTGAAAAGATTTTCAAAAAGCAGCCTAATAGAAATATATGCATATTTGTGTGTGTATGTGTGCAATAGGCACATTTAAACATCCCTGTCTTATGATCAATATCATCAATTGATTGATTGACTGACTGACTAGTTATTCCCATTTTCATTGGTTCAATTTGAAACATTGGACATTGAACAAAATACTAGCGGGAGGAGAGCGCGAATTTTGAATATTCATAGTATTAATGATAAAATCATAACCTGTATTTTTGATATTGGCAGAAATATGTATGCAATTGTAGGAAGAAATACTGAGAATATAAATTAAATTAGAAAAATTGCTATATTTTTAATATTAGAGTGTATGTATTTTAATGATTTTGTAGAGAGGAAATAAAAACCATTCGTAACACACACAGATTAGAAGAAAGGAAAGATTACATATATGGATATATATATATATATATTCTAAATTAAAATCATAAAAATCTTGAATTTAATAAAACGTTTTAGCTAAACAAAGCAAAAAGAAAAAAAAAGAAATTGAACCTTTCAAAGCGTTACTTTTTCGTGTACGACGTAGCAATTATTATTTTGTTTAATTGAATTGTTTGTTTAGAACCCTAGATGATACTGCTTAACTTATCTGTCGCATCAATGAGCATACACAGAGAGCAGTGTGAAGAAGGTTTTACCCAGAAGAGTAAATTTGTCGAGATACCAGAGTAGGTATCGATTAGTATAATTAGATTTGATATTGTTGGTTAACAATAATAATAATAGCAATAGTAATAGTAATAATAATAGTGATAATAATAGTGATGATTTTGTTGCATCGCAAACGAAGGGTACATTTTCGTAATCATAATAATAATAATTATTATAGTAATAATGAAAGGAACAATTTTCTTTAAAGCATTATATTTATTAATGTAGATAAAATAATGTTGACAATGGTTGCGTTCGCATACACACGACACATTTACTCACAGAATCTTGACTACTGCGTACTTTGATCACGGTACCCATGACCATGCCAAACATATGCTCATCCATTGAACTAGGCATAACACGTAACCAGAAATTTTTATGCTCTTCAAAGAAACCGCATAACCCCTTAGCAGTACATTCAATAAACATATGTGAACGAAATTGTGGGATACAACTTCCAGGAGAGGCTAATTGTTGTCCTCCACCCTGGGCTCCATAACCAGTATTCTGAAATGTGATCACGAGAGGAGAAGAAAAAATAAAACAAATGTCTCAAATATCGTATTAGAAAAAAGCACAAGAATAATAGTGTGGTGAGAGAACTGGCCGCTAGCCAAAAATTGGTAGACAGTGTAATTTACGTCAATATTTACGTCCTCAATATTGGTCATGAGAAAAGAAAAAGAACAAAGACTGGCAACTCTAAACAATAGGAACCCAAACCGAAACGACCTACGAACGCACAAACGACCTTGAGAAACCAATCAGGTGACTGTTGTTTCTAGAATTAATTATGGATGCTCTACACCTCTACTGCGATTCCTAATCGCAGTGCTGGTGTATTATTGCCTATTATCCAGCGCTTAGTGCTGCCCGGGAACACTATTCACACAGCCGAATGGAGTAGTTATGGTCAATTGTCGAATCTCGGGTATGTTCATCATGTAGTCAATCACACAGACGGTATTCGCAATCCTTTGGATGGAACTCATACTAATTGCATCGAAAGTTTCTGTAGTCACTTGAAAAGAAGGATTAGATTCGTGAACGGATCAAGAAATTCAATGATATACAGTTATCTGGATGAGTTTATGTACAGAAGTTGGTTTAACATGAGTATAAAAACTCCTATGAGAAACTGGGAACTTTTTTTGCAACATATACAAGAACTTTATCCTTTGTAACTATTTTTTAACATTGCTTTACTTTATATAAACGATTTTTTACAATTATGCGCCGTTTTTTTGGGCCTACTGATTGGTCGAAGTTGTCCTTAACAAGGTCGTTTGTGCGTTCATAGGTCGTTTCGGTTTGGGTTCTTATTGTTTAGAGTTGCCCAAAGACTGACTCAACAACCAATCACAGCAGACTTTGCATAGGCGGATGAAAATTTGCAGATAGATAATCTGAACTTCAGGAAACGGCCACAAAGGGATGAAAGATTAACGTTCAGTGAGAAACCACCACTCAGAAGACTGTCTTTGTTTGCTTACAATAATCCACATGAAAATCTATAAATATCTGTTGATTTCCCAAATAAACGATTTTTCTGCCTGACCTTGTCTTTTGCCGCCACAATAGTACCTGATATTACTAATAGTCTATCAGTTTGAAAAGTACGTTGAAGTAGTTTCAGTGGGTGGTGGTTTGCAGTGAAATCCGGAATGCGCATTTCGCCCTGTCTGAGACTCCTCAACTGGACGTATTTGCGTTCCCCAATGAGTGAGTGATGGTGATTTTTGTGAGACTTGAAACTAGTACCCATCGTTTTTAAACGCCAAAGCGTTATTCACGAGATCATTTGGGCAGCGGGAGCTACCTCTTGTGCAACGGGTGTCCATTATTATTATTATTATCTTGATTTTCGCATTGATTGAGTAGGCCGAAATGTTCGGCTTCTGTGTGGACTCTTCGACAATGTCTGAAATAAGGGGTATCCGGTTTGAGTCACTGTGGAAACACCATCAGTCTCTGGGGCTCCTAGTGTGGCTGGCATGTTAACAGAAGCCTAAAATTTCGGTTCAGTTGATCAGTGGGAAAATGGGAGTTGAATTAAAAACATACGAAATACGTTGTTTAAAATATTTAGTGGGATAAATAAGTCTTCGGCCTCTAACTGATTGGACGTGGGTTCGAGCTCCCCCATAGTTACCTCAGATTGGGCAACTGGGTCACACAATCAGTTTGACTCCTAGTCCTGTCCTTGGAAAAGCCCTTTGAGCTAACTGAACAAGATGTTAAGATTGCTGAGTACTGCTGTATTTCCGAAGCTGTTCTTCATGACTGCGCTTCCTTAGCCTGTGTTATTTATCATTGTTATTCCCTTGGGTTCCGAGTTTCCACCTAGAATATAGGGCTTCAGCAGAATATCTCCATTTACCTCAGTCTCTGTAGTTTTTTTAGCCGGCCCCACGGTTCCTCATAAGTTATAATCTTCTCATACGATAACCTCTATGTCACCTTCGAAGCCACTGCCAAATCATTGTTTCCCATTCCCCTTCCACTCAAGTGATAGCCTGGTACTCGATGTCACCCAACAGTCTCCTCATCGTGTGTCTAATCCATCTCCACTTTCTTCAGGATATTTCTTGAGTAATAGGTTCTTGATCCATACATTCCCAGATTCGACTATGTGACCTTCCGTAGGGAACCAGTGAAGCCAAATGTTGATGAAAGTCCGTAGTGGCTTGTTGTTAATGTGTTTCGTAACATGCTTAGCGTTTTTACGCCAAATGTTATTCATTTTCTTCACATGGAAAACAAAACAAAATTGTTGTCATCCTGTTGCATACTAATTTGTCTTGATGAATTAAAAAACACTTATTCTAAATCATTGGAGTGCATACTTATCGCCAGTGGAAGTTTACTGGATGTTCCTGGGCTGATTAATTGAATCTGAGCTTCTGTAGCTCGGGAAATGATCTACTAATAAAGCTAAATAACTGTGGTCTTGGTGTCCATATACTATTTGAGCCCACGGATAATAAAGTAATACCTTATTGTCAGAGTTTAAAACGTTCACACAATCTTGTAAATAGTTTTGTTGACAATATCATATATTCTTCATTTCTAATTATTAAGTCGATTTTTGTAATATTCCTGACCAGTGCAATCATAATCGGTTTATCTTACCAGCTCAAAGTGGAATAATGAGGTTACTTTTCTTCAGATTTTCTGAAATCTTGATCTATTTATCCTCTATAGAGTGATATAGGAGTAAGGAAGGGGTTTGTAATTCTATGTCTAATAGATGTATCATACAACGAGGCAGTATTTTTTATTGAATGGCATTTCGAATATACCATAGTTCATAATCATGTCAAGAATAGCTCTTCAACTTTGAAATGTGATTTTTTATGGTTTTAGTTCTCTTTCATTTGTTTCAAGGGTAGTGGAATTATCTGTATATCTAGAGAAAGATGCTTTACCTAGTTTCCTGCGTTCCTTCACATAACCGTAACTGTAATCTGAGTAATAGTGTCTGAACAAACAATCCTTACACAATGGCCAAGAAGCCTGGTAGCTACGGTGTGTATACGGTGGGAGTAGTAACTCCAGTTGTCAACAATCGAAAGCTGTTGCAGCTGCAATTAAAAGAAGTCTGGTTTCAATGAAATCCGTCTTTGAAGCAGATGTTAAGACCATTATTAATCTTCATAAATACTTGAAATGCTGGTCACAGTATTTTGAAAAACCATCAACGCATTTGTGGCTACGGTGTACTCTCCTATATAAGACACAATACTCCTTTGTCGGTTAACACTAATCTACTTAAGTATAGGTTCGCGAGGAGCTGCCCTAAGCCCCTCGGTCCAGGTAACTTACCTCTGACTTTTTTCAAGGATGGTGGTGAGAATAATCGGGGAGATTACTAGATTGAGAAGACTGAGAGTATCCTATTAGTGTGGAAATTGGCAGTCATCGTGCCTATCTTCAATCACCGAGGTATTATTCTGCCAACATTTGCAACGAACCTACTGACTACTATCGCCTTCCGCTAACTAGAAATTGCATGGAAGACTAATTTGCGAAGAGCTTTCTGTCTGGCTGTGGATACATTGATCACGTGTTTATCCTCTGCCAGTTGCTGGATCACGTATTCCAATCAACAGCATACAGGCTGTCGCATTTCGTGGTGTTTATCTGTAAGTATAATACCGCCAGACTCACACAGGCATACTTCACTCTTGGTTTAAAACAAAGTATGCAAAGCTCCGATACTTTCTGTCCTACTTTGTTCCAAGGTAGATGAACCTATCGGAGATGAGAGTTTCCAAGAGGTTTGTACTCATGATGGTAAGCAACAAATGTGATCATCAAGTTTAAAGTGTGTAGACTATAATGTACCAGTTAGGTGTTCAGTAACGTTATAGTGCTGCGCACCATGGTGTAATATCGTGTAGTACTATATTTTAGAAGAATCCTATTAACAAAAAGTTACGAAATTGTCTTTCATGGCCTTTTGTTTTCACCAACCAATCAGTCCCATTGCGTCAGTGGTCCAGCGGCAGGATATTCGCCAGTCATGCACGTACTGGGGGGTTCAAATCCCGGCTGACGTACTCTTAAATACTGCTTGGCTAGTAGTAAGCCCGGTAAAAGAAGAAGATTAGGCGTGGATCCAGCAACCCTACTGCTTCTGCGACTTCAGAGTTCGGAATACGAAGGAATAAAATAAATCCATCCCACTGGAGAACTCATGCTCACCATATGTTTGAAACCTGAGCCACTCATTGCTGAACTCAAAGACGTCGTCCATAACTTACTATATATTTCATCACTGTTATCTCTTTAGGATTTGTGATGTCGCTTAGAATCTAGACCCGTGACAGTAACACTGTATTTAACACGAGATTTTTTAAATTATTTCTTACAATACATTTAAGTGCACATGCCATGCAGGATTTGGTTTGTACACCAACAAAATAACTCAGCTGAATAACCTACCATTAGAAAACTACTTCCAGGCCATAGAGTTGACCAACCATCAGGACATCTTGGGATTTCCAAAGTTTGCGAATGGAAAGCATAAAGCTGAATGAAGAAAAAAAAAGGAAAGTTAGCCAAGAGAAAACAATAAATTAAAAGTTAACCAGAAGATTAACTTAAATGACATTTTATAAACCAAGATATCTTTACCATTCGCATGTTGTTTTAATACTACACTAAGCAATTAACTGAATATCTATACTTCTTAAGTACTGAGTAGTATCCAAGTGTTGGTTTGCAGGGATTTGTTTGGTTGGTTACAGGATTTCATCATAAGCTGACATTGGTAAGATAACCATTGAAAAACAAGCTGACAGTACTATACAGCTGTTCCGTCTCACTAGTTTGGGGCTCTTCAGCAGTACGCATCCACCCTACTGGGGTTCGAATCCAGGACCTTCTGGTTACAAGGCTAGCCAGATCCTAGACCATTCATAAGCCACTGGGACCCAATCCAATGGTCAGTCCATGAATTCCAACTTCTGCCAGTTCACGACATAGCAGGACCACTAACCAAAGTCATCGGCAAGTATTTGTCCTCACGCCCGACCTGCTGTAACCCACTGGTCACGACTTCCCACTAGAACCCCAGGTAACTACCTACCTGAATAGGACCAGTCACTAGTGAGCATCAAAGTGATATTCAAGTGTTGCTTTATAGGGATTTGACTAGCATCTTACATCCTAATCTTCATTTGTGGTCATTAGTAGTTAGAGTAGCCAAAAGAAATAATAATATAATTTGACGATATTATGATACATCGTTTATCGAGCTATAACGCAATGAAACTGACTCACTTTACTAGGTGCTTCACAGACAACACAACGACTTATATGTCTTTGAGTTTCATTCGCTGGTACTGGATTCCACATCATTGGTTCTTCTTCTGTACTCAGCCAATAACTTCGATCATTACGTTGAGCATAATAACAGTTTTCTTGTTTTTCACAAAACATAAACGGTATTGGATTGAACAGTTGTAAACATGAGCCGGGACTGGCTAAATCATTCACGTGAGCTCTTTCTGAACCAGTCATACTTAAAAATGAATAACCTTCCCATAATTTACGCGTTGATGATGGACATGATGGTATACGTGTTGTTTGACTGTGACTGAAAGATAATTTAAGTGGAAAATTGATGAAATGATGAATCAGAAATACATATGTTAGCATCATCTTTATAAATTTATATAATCCATTATAATAAAGGTATTTTGTATTTCCCAGTAAATGAAAAGCAAAAAGATATTGATATTCAAGTGTTGGTTTGTAGGGATTTGATTGGTGACAGGATTTCATCATGAGCTGACATCAGTTAGAGAACCATTGGAAAACCCTCAGGGAGTACTGGACAGCTGTTTCGTCCTGGTTTGGGACTCTTCAGAAGTACGCACCCACCGCCGGGGTTGGAACCCAGGTCCTTCTGGTTATATTGATGTTTTTACTGACGTTTCGCTATTTAATGCTGTTAATAGCTTTATTAGAATAGCATTATTAAACCAGAATTTACAAAATCTCAGTTTATATATAACAATTTAATCATAGGTCTTCAGCATAGGGTCATTTTTGCTTTCTAAAGTTGGCCAATAGATTCGAAGATAACATCTTTTCAAGCATACTCACGCCTAGAATATGATTAAGATACGTTGACGGTACTTTTGTAGTGTTAAAACGAGATCTACACAATTCATTCCTGGAGAAACTGAACAATCAATCTCTCAGGATCCAGTTTACTTCGGAAGCAGAATCAGACATCAGTGAACTACCATTTCTAGACTGCCTGTCTAGTTAAGGGGAGGGAAAGCGGACATTTTAGTACATCTATATTCAGGAAGAAAGCACACTCCAACAATAAATATTTAGAATTCTCATCATCCTTCTCCATCCGCGCAAAGGTATCAGTTGTTTCAAGTCTTCTTAGACGAGCACACTCTCTGCTGTTAACGGATGAGGAAGAAAAAGAAGAAATAGAAATATCAAACATTACTGAGACCCTCAAACCAAATAACTACCCGAAGAACTTCATCAACGAAATCAACACTGACATTAAACATGGTCGAAAACGCATTCCGAAAATATGGACCTCAACATCTATCACTCCATATAGTGCAGAGACGTCAGACGATATCAGAAGTGTACTCAATCAACTCGACATTAGAGTTTTCTTCAAAACATCAGACACACTGCAAAGCAACCTCGTCTATATAAAAGACCAAATCCCTAAGGATTCTCTATCTAATTGTGTCTATAAAATAAAATGCTTGGAATGTGATACGATATACATCGGACAAACATCGTGAGAAATCAAAGTCAGAAGAAATGAACACTGTAGAGCATCTATGTTCGACCACCGAGAAATCCAGTTGAACTAGAAAAGCTTGAAAAATCATCAGCCATAGGTTGTTTACACGCTATAGAATCAGGCGACAAAATTGATTTTGACAATATTGAAATCATCATCCAGAAAAATTTCAGAAATCACAAAGAACGTCTAATATCAGAAGCACTTCACATATTGAATGGAATCCAAATTGTCTGAATAGGAATGATGGACTAAAACAGAATTTGACCTTGTTACAACATCCCCCTCTCCCATAAAATGACAAAATCAACACGAATGTGATAAACAATTTCATTATGTAAACACATGCTGCTTTTATAATTTTACACACTTATCAAATCCAACAATCTACACTTGGTTTTGTTATCTTTACCAATTGGCCAATTCGACAACGCAAAATTGACTCCATGCTGAGGAACGATGATTAAGTTGTTATATATAAGCTGAGATTTTGTAAATTCTGGTTTAATATAACTACTTTGATAAAGCTATTAGCAGCATTAAATAGCGAAACGTCAGTAAAAACAGTAATATCGTTTTGTTTTTCATTCATTGGGAAATACAAAAATTTCTTATTATAATGAATATCATATATCCAATGCCCAAATTTTTTCACTTTTAAAAGTGAACTTGGTTTGGATATATATAATTTATATAACCCAATAGAACAGAAACCTGTGCATGTATATGTTATGATTCTACATCTAACTGTAATTTAGGTGCTTCCACTGTGGCTGTACTAATATTAGCCTTGATTAATGAATATAAAAGCGATGAAGTTGCTTTCCTGATATCCGTCTCCTGAATCTACTAATTTGAAACAGGTCACTCCCTTCAATTATCTAGATAGCATCATTAGAAGTACAGGCGACAGCACAGATGAGGATGTCAAAACAAAAAACGGTAAGGCAAAATGGACTTTTATCACTTTGAAATCACCGTTGAAATCTTTTCTACTCAAGCATAAAAAACAGAAGATTCGGATTTTCAACACTAGTGTTATTCAATTCTTCTATATGCTTCAAGGACTTGGCGCGAGTATCACCAAAAGCACTTCCAACGGGCCAATGTAGACTTTCATCAACAGCTGCCACCTTCGCTGGCTCCATGTTGAAAATCAAATGGCCATCCAGGAAGAATTAGCAACAGGAAACTCTAGGAACGAGTCATTCATGAACCTATTACTCAACAAATACGCTGACGAAAATGGAGATGGATGGCACCTTTGGGTGACATCGCGCGTCAGACAGACATTCCAGTAGAAGGTTAATGGGAAACAGTGTGTGATATGGAGGAGATCGTATGAGTAGGAGGTGTGAGACTATGCGCAATCGTGGGGCCAAATGAAGAAGACTTCAGACAACGTTGTGAAATTGAGGTGTTCTACTGAAACTCTATGTTCCATTTGGAACCCAGGGGAATGGTAATAATAGTAGTGAATCTACCAAATATTCGAGTATATGCAATATGATTGACATCAGTGATCTATGTGCCAAAAGCCTACGTCTCAAGGGAACAAACTCTTATAGCAGCGCTATCACTAACATTTCTCGACACGGGTCATGAAGTAGAAATCGAGAAATCCTTTAAAAATTATCAATAGACAAGAGTCATCTCTCAATTGCCGAAGCATCTCTATAATGTTAGAAGACATATATATTTATTCTCTCATTGATTACGTAATCTTTGTCTTTAACCTCACCCCCTTTTATTTTCTGTAATTTTGCTTGTCTCTTGTTTCTACGATTTGAGTTGAACTCAGTACATTGTTACCTAATTTATTAGTCACTCTGTATTTGACTCATATTTCGTCTTTATTACGTAACTCCTTTACCATTGTATGCATACATCTATTTTGTTTAAACTTGAACTGCATGTGTAAAAACTATATAAGCGCAATTTTCTGAGCACTGTTCACTTACTGTGGAACTTTTTGTCAACTGGCAACATGTAAAAATTTGCAAGTATGTTAAAACTTTTCTGTACGCAAACCTCATTATGTATTTAGGCTGTAAGCAGCTGATGAGAAGCCTACGAAATAAATGATGGTACCATATTATTCTGCACAAACCACTTTTGTTCTTGCTTTATTCAAATTCATCAAGGGGAATAAATGCATGAAGTGATCTATGTGTTACCATCTTTGGTATATTTGGAGCAATAACAAATCATTGATTTTATCCTGAACTGATTTAATTACCTGACACTATGGTAGATTAGGAAAATATATGTATATATTTTTCCCTTGGGTTCCAAGTGGAACATAGCGCTTCAACAACACAAATCCACTTTGTCCTATTTGGTGCTGTCTTCTTCAGCTGAGTCCAAGACTGTTCATAATATCTCATCTCCTCCACTCCAAACGACCTCCTGTATGTCACCCTCACTCGATGTTCCCCATTCACCTTCTACTCGACCGATGGTCTGCGTTTAGCGCGATATCATTCGACGGCCTCCTTCCTCATCGTATGCTCGATCCGTCCATCTCCATTTTCTCCTACATATTTGTTGAGTGATCGGCTCTCGCCTGTTGGTTTGTTCCCAGCCAGCCAGAGTTTCTTGTTATTAGTTCTTTCTGGACAGGTAGCCATTTGATCTTCAGTATATTGTGAAGGCAACTGTTGATAAAAGTCTGCAGCAGGCTGTTGGAAATGCTTTTCTTGACACACCAACCAAGTCTCTGACGCGTATAGAAGAAGTGACTGACCAACTTCACATTTGTGTTGAAAATCCGAATCTTCTTGTTCTTTATGCTGGCTAAGTGCAGTGCAGAATATTTCCAAACTGGTTTCAGGTTGATGAAGGCGTACGTATCTCGCCTTTCCGATTCTGGCTGGCTTTGACATCTTCATCCATTCCGCTAGCTGTAGTTGAAACGATGCTTCCTAGCCGGATAAGTGAAGGGAGGAAGTAACCTCTTTCAAATCTCTCCTGTTGATGGTGATTGGTGCTGGTTATTGTTGCTATTGGTGGTGGTTGGTTATCTGCATCACCTCCGTCTTCTCTGTGTTCACCTGGAGTCCTGTCTTCTCTGCTACTTCAGCTAGTTATATATTATATATATACTGATTTGTAAATATTATTATTTTTTATTTTATTTGTTTCCTTTAATTCCTACAGGAACATAGGGCTTCAGCCATGCGTCTCCATTGCTTTCGGTTCTCTGCCAGTGCTTTCACCTGACTCCAAGTCTTTTCACACGTTTTCATCTCCTCTTCATATGACCTCCTCCAAGTCACCCTCACCCTGACGACCAACTCGCCGGTTCCCTATCGGGTTCCACTCGAGCAATGGCTTGTCTAGTGATGTCACTTGATGGTTTCCTAAGAGTATGGCCAATCCATCTCCATTTCTTCCTGCCTATTTGTTTCACAATCGGCTCCTTCTCGGTTGGTTCACTCATTGCCAGAGATCTCTGTTGCTGATCTTTTCTGGCCGGCCATCTGATCTTGAGTATTGAGCGAAGACAACTGTTAATGAAGGTCTGTAGTTTGTTTGAGATGCTCTTCATGACGCGCAGTGCAAGTCTCTGATCCGTATAGTGGCACTGACTTCACATTGGAGTTGAAAACCCGGATCTTATTTTTCATGGTGAGGAGTGCTGTTGACCTCCACACAGACCGGAGAGTAGTGAAAGCTTGTCTTGCTTTTCCGATTCTTCCTTTGATATCCTCGTCAGTTCTGTCCGCCTGTAGTTGAAACGATGCTTCCAGGTTGGTAGGTAAGGGAGGTTGTTTCTTTCAGGTTCCTTCCATTTATGCTGATTCTTGTCTGTTGTTGTTGTTGCTGTTGGTGGTGTTGGCCAGGAATCTTCATCACCTCTGTCTTCTCTATGTTCACCTGAAGAAAGTCCTATCTTTGATGCTTCTTCTGCCAACTTGTTGCTTTTCGCTTGCATATCTTCCAGTTTGTGGGAAATCAGACATATATCATCGGCGAAGTCCAGATCCTGCAAGTTTTTCGTGTGAGTCCATTTTATGCCTGTTTCCTCATTGCCTGCTGTTCGTCGCATTATCCAATCTACTGCAGTCAGGAAAATCATTGGCAATAGTATGCAGCCTTGTCTTACTCCTGTCCTCACTTCGAAGGATTCCGTAAGTTTCACTTTGTGGATTACTTTGCATGCAGCATTGTCGTACAGCTGTTGGATGAGATGTATAATTGTCGTTGGCACCCCGTAGTAGCGAAATAGTTTCCAAATCACCTCTCGATCGACGCTGTCAAAGTCATTTTCAAAGTCGATGAAGTTGAGATAGAGAGGTGATTGCCATTCCAGGCTTTGTTCAATGATGATCCGTAATGTGGCGATCTGATCAATGCATGACTTGTTCCTCCTGAATCCAGCTTGTTCCGGTCGAAGCTTTTCATCCAGGGCATGTTTGATGCTCTCCAGGATGATGCGGCTTGTAAATATTATTACTTTCACATATTTAATGTGATCGTGAGACAATGAGTTATATAGGCTTGTTTATTTGGTTTCTTATCTAGTAGACCGATGCACGTTATGACCTAATCCATTATTCTAGTTATTTTAGTTGTTTCCATTCAGATGACAATGTATTTGTTAATGATGTCTATCTTAGATGGCGTGATTAATCTAGAAAGTGATTAAATTTTGAGTTTATATACCATTCGTACTGTCAACCTGACGAGTTGTCTGAACTTTGTTTACAACATTACTACTACAATTCTTTGTGTTCTCGTATGATACTGAATACAGTTCGTAGTTAGTATTTAGTGAGAAAATTACTTCTTAACTCAATTACAAAGCAGCACTATGCATATATAAATATGTATATATTTCAAGTCTGACCACGGACGGATATCAGTTACAGGACCATTGAAAACCAATCAAAGTATCCAATACAGTCCTACAGGAGGTCAGTTGCGAGCTCGAATAGCTCGGTGGTAACGTCTCTGACTGCAACACTGAGTGATTTAGGTTCGAATCTCAGAAGAGACATGAAGACGAATGCCAACTAGCACGAAACCTAGGTCAAGCAAGGCTTCCTGTAGCCGATTGCCTCCAACCATCTAATATCATCAAGTGAATATGTTAATTAAGGAATGTAAACTTACACTGTGAATAAGTGTCCAGTGTTACCACGTGTATCGCCAATGGCTCCTGGTGCTCCTTGTTCTCCAATCGGACCAACTTCACCTTTTGGTCCCTCTGGACCCATAAATCCTTTTTCACCAGGTGGACCTGGATAACCTTTAGGACCTCTAGGCGATGGTTCTCCAGCATCACCAGGTTCACCTCTTGGACCAGGAGAACCAGGAGCTCCATCAACTCCTGGTATACCCTTGGGACCCATTAAACCATCATCTCCACGAATTCCTTTTTCTCCTTTCATTCCAACAATAGCAAATGCACTTTCACCTTTCTGGCCTGGTAATCCTGGACGACCCATTTCACCTTTAATTCCTTTGTTGCCTTTTTCACCTGGAATTCCTGGTGGTCCTCTATCGCCTTTCTCACCAACACTACCAGGTCTTCCTGGTTGACCTGCAATGCCTTTTGTCCCTTGTTCACCTTTCAAACCTGGTAATCCCTGTTTCAAAGAGGAAATTGCATACAATTAAGCATTTTTGTTATACGGTGTTCTAATTATTTTCTTAGTTTTCTAATAATTATTAAGAATCTAATTAAATGCTTATGGTATAACCAGTTCGCTCAAGTAGCTAGCCAAAAATCGGGTGTGGTTTGAACTGTGTCTGCTCTCTGAGGTGCTGAGTCAAACCTGGTGTACACCGCGCTGATGACCTCGGCCCCAAATAAGCGAAACGGCCGTCCGATGTTTAGATCATCTCATTTTGACTGGCTAGTGAGCACTGCTGGTCGATATGAGTGGTGGTATTCAACCGCTCATTTCAGTCAATTAGCAGTATATAATTCCAATCGCCAAAATCATCTTCGGAGGCTGTACAGTTGTATTTATATTTACCAAAAATGTATAGTAGTCTATTATTGAGTAATAGGGGGGGGGTAACATAACTGATATAACTACTTATAAGTGGCTTCAAAAGTAAAAATAAAAGTTATAAATCACGTAATACTCAACGGCACAAAGGAAGAAAGCCTTAGAAATTTGATAAGGTTAAAATTGCTATTGAGTGAGAAGAAAGGCAGTTGAGTGTCCATTTAACAGGTGTAAAAAGGGTGAAAAAATTAAAAAAGGAACATATAAGAGTGATAATAGTGAATTAATTAATTATTGAAGTAAAAGTAAAGTAACCGTTAAAAATAAAAAATTTTCAGAGAACGACTAGTGAAGAAGTTAAGACTATGGTAGAATAAGAGACTGGACAAACTTTTTCTTTTTACATACTTCACGGTTGTACTGACGAATTGCCAACGCCTCCGCCATACACAAATGCCGAAATCTGACACCCTTTGTACCACTTGGTATTACCTTGTAGATAATCTTGAAAGATGACTCTGGCGGGGCTGCAAGGTGAGGCCAAACGGTACAAAGGGCATCAGGTTTCAGCATTGGTGATACTATTAAATTCCTAGATGTTTCTCTGATGAAAAAGACTTATAGCATAATGGAAAGACCTATATTTAGAAAATCTTCATGGACGGGACAGTAGATACATCTTAAAAGTTTTGTTCCGATCCAATATAAAAGAAACTTAGGACACTACTTAACAGAGCACAAAAAATGTGTTCTGACAGTGCAATTAAACATGAAATAAAGGCTCTGAAGGATATTTTATCTGAGAATGAATATCCTGTGAAGTTCATTGATAAATACTCTAAAGAAATGAGCCCCAGTAAAACTATTCAAACAGTTCCAAAGAAATCAATACTCCGTTCAAAGGAGGTGACGTACAAGAAGTAATCAAACAAAGACTCGACAAAGTTATCAAGAGAACTTATTATGCTGCAAAACTTGTCTTCCTTAACACCACGAAGTGGGTGCTTCAACAGTCTGGGAAAGACCAGTCGCCAATCCTCAACATTTCAGACTGCGTATATTAATTTGAGTGTGTTTGTAGAAGCGAATATATAGGTCGTACAGAAAGGCGATTGTCTACTCGCATGATGGAGCACTTGCCAAGGTGGGTGAAAACAGCTGAAGTCAAAGTGCCTAAAAATTCGATAACAAAGCATCTTGTGGACTACGGGCATGATACTGACGGTGTCAAGTCATTCGCTGTTGTCAGCAGACAAACAAACAAGAAGATGCTTGCAACTGCGGAGGAGGCTTGTGCAATTACAGTTTTTAAACTAGGTCTCTGTACAAAAGAAAATGGTGGTCACTCTGAATCTACCATGGAAATACGTTTTATTTAATAACTGTTATTATTACTATTTATATTTTTAATTCTACCTCTTATTACTATTATTTCTGATTCACTTAAAAGTATCTTTTATTATTACCACTACCTTGACTCGTTTTATCATTACCCAGACGATGCCGAAGAAACTGCTATTTATGAGGGTTGAATTTAAAGGTGATACCGCAGCTGAGATTCTGAAGAACCGCTGCTTATCCAGATCACTGAGAAAAGCCTTCTTTTTTCGGTTGAGCTACAGATCAATTTCTACTGCCGACTAATGATCAATGGATGTATGAAGGATAAACTGCCGCTTTAGGCCACCTCAATGTGTGCTTATAAATTCATCTGCTCGTGTGGAGCTAGTTATATTGGCCGCACAATGCGCACACTTTCCAAACGCATCTCTGAACATTATCCGACATGGTTAGCAAAAGGACAATGCAAGACAATTACTAGCTCAATTCTCGAGCACTTGGTGAACTCAAGCCATGTAGCCCCACCAGAGTCTTCTTTCAAGATTATCTACAAGGTGAGGACAAATGGTACAAAGGGCGTCAGGTTTCGGCATTTGTGTATGGTGGAGGCGCTGGCGATTCGTCAATACAACCACGAACTCTGTATACAGAAAAAGTTTGTCCAGTCTCTTATTCTACCATGGTCTTAACCTCTTCACTAGTCGTTCCTTGTAAAAAAATTTTTTATTTTCAAATTTACTTTTAGTTTGCTTTTACTTTAATAATTAATTCACTATTCACTCTTTGGTCCTTTGTACATTTTCACACCCTCTTCACACTTGTTAAATTGACACTCAACTACCTTTATTCCCACTCAATAGCAATTTTAACCTTATCAAATTTCTAACTTTGTTCCATTGAGTACCACGTAATTTACAACTTTTATTTTCTACTTCTAAAGCCACTTCTGAGTAATTATATCAATTATGTCACCCCTTCCCCTAGTAGTACTAATAGACTACTATAAATTTTGGTAAATTTAAATACGACTGTACAGCCTCTGAAGATGATTTCGTCGATAAAGAAAATTTTTTTCGCTGAATTTGTCTTTTATTTATTTTCTTCATGACTCAGTGGGTATTTTCGGTGAAGTGATTACTGTTATTGTTGTTACTTTATTATTAGTTCGAAATTCTTGATATATTTAAGTTCTTTCACTCAGTGATAACTAATTGTTTATTTAAATGTTGTTATTGGACTGTAATGCATTTTATCTTAGTTTTATATCCATCCCTGTATGTAGAGTATCCAGCTGAAGAGTGCTTCTATCGAAATCGGGCGAATTCATTAAATCCTACTTTACTATCTTTTGTCGCTTGTTTTAAATTCGTATTGGGAAATAAATGTAAATTGAATATTCCCATAATTTATTCAGAACAAAATATTTAGAGTGAACAATTGTGGTTTCAATAAATTCTTCTTCAGGCTCTACAATTATAAGTCCATTAGTTTAAGCATACAATATCCAGTAAAGGCAAATTAGAATCATATCAGAAAGTGTATTGTGGAACAAGTATAAGATGGGATGGAACAATAGTCAGGTAGTTTTTTTTTAATATGCATGGTCAATGAGAACATGGGCAAAATGAGATGAAGTAATTTAATTTAATGATGTGTGTGTATATATATGAATATAGTCAACAGAAAATACAAGTTTCTAGAGTGTGTGTAATCAGGGTGTGTGAGACAATATGAAAATAAACCAACGAATGGGGCGGTCTAGACATAAGTGCAAGGTTGAAAATAACGACAACAAGAACGATTGTAAAATAATAACGATGATATGGTGTAAAATTACAAGTACTATTGGTGAATGATTGTCAAATAATAATAATGAATATAATGAAGTGGAATGAACAGGATTTTGTAAATACGATAGCAAGTTAGAAAAGCACTACTTAAACCTAAGGTAATAAAATCATAAGAAAGGTCATGGAATCATAAAAGTCGGAAATGAACGTTTGTCAAAGAAACAGAGGAATAGAAGAAGAAGTATATTCAACCTCTATGTTTACCTTGGCCTACAATAAAGCCAACAAATCCTCCATTAACACTATAAATTCCTTTCACAATTTTATTTTCTTTTGTTTCCTTCTTTTCCTGTGTTTCATTGACAAACGTTCATTTTCGACTTTTATGATTCCATGACCTTTCTTATGATTTTATTACCTTAGGTTTAAGTAGTGCTTTTCTAACTTGCTATCGTATTTACAAAATCCTGTTCATTCCACTTCATTATATTCATTATTATTATTTGACAATCATTCACCAATAGTACTTGTAATTTTACACCATATCATCGTTATTATTTTACAATCGTTCTTGTTGTCGTTATTTTCAACCTTGCACTTATGTCTAGACCGCCCCATTCGTTGGTTTATTTTCATATTGTCTCACACACCCTGATTACACACACTCTAGAAACTTGTATTTTCTGTTGACTATATTCATATATATACACACACATCATTAAATTAAATTACTTCATCTCATTTTGCCCATGTTCTCATTGACCATGCATATTAAAAAAAAACTACCTGACTATTGTTCCATCCCATCTTATACTTGTTCCACAATACACTTTCTGATATGATTCTAATTTGCCTTTACTGGATATTGTATGCTTAAACTAATGGACTTATAATTGTAGAGCCTGAAGAAGAATTTATTGAAACCACAATTGTTCGCTCTAAATATTAGGAAATAAATGTCTCCAATTAGTATTTATTTGGTGAAAATGAAGCTTGGTAACTGGAATCCTATTCCAATGGTGTTTGTCTTCTGAAAATATAAAACTAATGTAGTTTTCATATCAGAGAATTGGAAAATATTCCAATATGCCGACTAGTTTTTTTATCAAGACCTTCGTCATAAGTCTAGATTACTCTTCACACTATGGAGGACATTTCCTAGAACATAGGTTATTCGTATCTCATTGGTTTTATGAATAAACAGGATTGTACAGCTCTTGAAAATGATTCATCGAGAAAAAATTCTCTTCTCTATTACCTCCTTTTTTGTTTATGACTCCTACATACCAAATGAATGAATAGTTGACACTGACTGAACTTACTTTTCTACCAACGGATCCGTCAAATCCCTTTGGTCCACGTTCACCTTTGATACCCGGTGGTCCATCGGCACCTCTAGGACCAGGTTCTCCAGGTTCCCTTGGTGATACACCTTTAACGCCTTTAGGTCCTCTCATTCCAGGAACTCCTGGTCGACCTGTTGGTCCAGGACTTCCTTTTTCACCAGGTGCTCCAACCAAGTCAGGGCCTGGTTCTCCTACATCACCTGGGGCTCCTCTCAGTCCAGTTTCGCCTGGATCACCTTTTCTACCCACTGGCCCAGGTAAACCCATTGGACCACGTTCACCTTTCTGTCCAGTCGCCGATCTTGATACTTCACCACGATCTCCAGTAGGACCACGCTCGCCAGGAGGACCTAATTTGAATAAATGTATAAAAATTCACTTCTTTTTATCCTGTGATATCAAAAAACCATTCATCAGTTTATTAAAGAAATTCACTTATCGAGAAATAAAAATATAATTAAATCTATTCACAGATTTTTAGTCAAAAACTGAATTGGATAGAACACAAGACCTACAGGATAAGTAAAAAGGAGCTATTGATACGTACAAGCCTATTATTAATCGCAAGCTTACCTACTGATCCAGGGAATCCTTTTGGACCAATGAATCCTTTAATACCTTTTGGACCTGGTTGTCCTTCAACTCCTCTTGGTCCTTCCGGTCCAGGTACTCCTTTTTCACCCTTTGCTCCCATAGGGCCAGGTTGACCTGGTAAACCATCTTTACCTGGTTGACCTTGAGGTCCTCCATCACCTTTTGGACCCTGTCTACCTTTAGGTCCAGGTGGACCAGGTACACCAGGTTGACCTTTTTCACCTTTTGCACCAACATCAGCCACTCGAAGTGTTGTTCCTGGTAAACCTTTTTCACCTTTATCACCCTGAAATAAAAAAAAACAAAAGTACAGGTTATTAGCATAATTGTTTTATTGTTGAATGTACTCATTTAGAGCACAATTTAAGCAACACTGAGTCAACTGGTGAATATAATAATTCCAAAGTAAGCTTTGTTCATAAAAATGAACGGTCAAAGACACCTTCACTGCAGTCATCAGTACGAAGTCGAAATATTACGTGGCATCACTGAGGAAACCTGTGTGGAAGAAGTCTGGAACTCTCTAAAGGTGATGTTCAAGGAAACGTGTACAGACATTTTAGGAAGGAAGAAGAGTCAAGACAAGAAATGACTCTCTACAGCTAATAGGGGAAAAAGGATGGTGAAACAGAAGATAAGCCAATGCAAAGATGGTCAACAGAAGGAGAAGCTAAGTTCACTGTACACTGCACTGAATAAAGCAGTGCAAAAGAGTGCTAAGAAAGACAAAAGACAATTCTACGACACACTGGCTGGCAAATGAAACAGAACAGGCCGCAGGTAAAAGAGACCTTATAACACTATATCGGATAACCAGGTCTCTATAAAAAATGTTCAAGGGAACCTAATTACCGAAGAGAAGAAACAAATCAAACAGTGGGCTGATCAATTTAAAGGACTCTTGAATCGACCACCACCTGCAACTCACCCAGAGGTACCACCAAAACAACTGCCTGCCAGTGGACGGCAATCCTCCAACGAAAGCAGAAATCCTGAATGCGATCAAGCTGCTGAGGTTTGGGAGGCAGCAGGATCAGACGGAATTTCCCCCTCCTCCCCGAAGCACTGAAAACAGACTCAGAGACTGCGGCAGATGTTCTCACGCCATTACTGCAGAAAGTTGTGAAAGAAAGAAAGGTGCCTACCTATTGGGAGGAAGGCTGGCTACCTTGTCAAGCTACCAAAGGAGGACGACTTGCGCCTCACGCTGCAAGAACTGGCGGGGAATAATGCTATGGTTCACCACGCCAAGTAAAATACTAAGTCGAGTCATCCTGAAGAGAATAAAGATCGCTGGATACAGAACTCCGCCCCACCCCCTCAGAACAAGCTGGATTCAGGAAAGGCAAATCATGTGCTGGTCAAATTGCAGCTCTACACATCGTCATCACAGAAAAAAGTATAGAATGGCAGTCAAACCTCTACCTTAACTTCATCCACTTTGAAAAGGTCTTCTACAGCGTAGACCGAGAAGTAATTTAGAAACTACTTCAACACTACGGAGTGCAGTGCCCAAATCTTTATCAACTTCATTCAACATCTGGCTATATGACAGTGCAACGTGTCAGGTGATCCTCAACGAGAAACTCAGAGAAGTCTGATTTTAAAGTAAATACAGGAGTAAGACAAGGCTGTCTGTCTGTTATCACCGATGATATTCCTAACTGTATTGGACAGGATTATGTGGCAGACTGTGGAGAGTGAGAAGTCAGAAATACGTCAAGCAATCAAAGTAAAATCAACTATTGAGAACAATAAAACTCTGTGTAAATCAGATTGGAATAAGTTTTTTTTACCACGAAGGAATTTTTCGACTCCTGATTATGGTCAAGTTAAAGTATAGCGATCCAGGAGTGCGAACCCCCCAGTGACCTTGAACGCACACTATTCATTGGATGACGAGACCTACTATTATTATTGTAGCACCACTATGAAGGTAGTGCACGAACTGTGGCGCAAATTTCATCCCGATCTCATTTTTAAGTCCTGTTTAGTTAACTGGTTAGGGTTAGGATTGGTATTGAGGGAAGGGTGTTTTATTTTTATTATCTCTATTTTTCTAGTAAGTGGTTCTACGGTGGTCATAATTGCTATCTGTACTTTTCCAGTAAACAAACGGCATTTTTATGTAAAATACACTGGTTATTCTGATTGGTCGCCTCAAGGTCAGCGGTGCGTTCGCATATCTTTACATCGGTATTCTTTAACTTTGCTGTAATTATTTTATACAAAAATTCAAAACAAAGTTGTTATTTAACTGATAAATATAGAAAAATTTACATTTCACTCGTGATATTTTGATTCTTAAGATGACATCAAATTTTATAGTCTCCTGAATGTATCTTTGGTTGTAAAACATTAGCTGAATATACATTAGCCTTCAAGTAGGTAACATAAATTTAGCGTTCGTAAGTCTACAGCGTCGGTGCGTCGGTGGCACAGCGGTAGAATGCTTGCCAACCGCGACTCATGTGGTTCGGAGTTCGATCGCGTGCCACCCACGCACTCATTTACCTCTCTTAGCCAGTCATAGGACTGCTGAAGAGGGGAAGGTTGGACATGAGACTAGCAACCCCATCCCGTAAAAGTAAACACCACTGCTACCGAAACTTCAAAGCTCTAGCTTGAAGCCCTATGTTCCACTGCAGTGAGCTTTTCAAGAGTGTTATCTAATCAAAATCATACAGTTCCAAAGCAAGGGTTCAATCTTCACTTCTTCGGTAAAACACATTTACTTCCATACTGGTTTGTTGATTAGATATATCACACAGTGAAACAGTATTATTTACTGGATGACGTTTCGAACACAGTCTATTATTGTTTATACTCACATCAATTGTAATCACACAACTTCGAAACTTTCGTTTTATAGTCTTTATCCTTTCTTAGTTGTCGTAGGGGTAGTAGAATTTCCCAGATGTCCTGCTAGAAAGGTGTTGAGCCATTCCTATTACACGTATCCCCTCTCAGTTGATTGGATAAATAAAGCCTCAGTTAGTTATCAGTCTCTCCCTCCACCCTGTTATTATATTAGATTTTAAAACTGTCATCTTATCCCATCCATTCTATGGTATGGTTGTGTGTAACTGCATGTAGTGAGTGCTACAGCTGAACTATTCTCTAGATTTCTTATCTTATTCGGGTCAACTAATCTAGATTTTGCTGGGTTTTTATGCTCGGCTAGTCTAACTGACCCTGTTCTACTACTCTAACCTATGTATCTTACCTGACAATCATTGCAGTCGGGTATTAGATAAACTAAATTGTTTTGTTTTACAGGCTCCACAGGATCCTTTAACTAACAAAGCTTGTTTCTAAGTTGGTTTTTGGGGGAGTTGAACGACACTTTTATTCCTGCATTGTTAAGAATTCTACATAAGGATCCCGGGGATTCCTTCTTTGTATGGAAGTACTACTGATGATTTAAATTCCCTATTGTTGGTGTTGTCATTATTTTGTGCACGTCATCCAGTAAATAATACTGTTTCACTGTGTGTGATATATCTAATAAGCAAATTAATATGGAATCACATACCACACAACAATGCCCAAGTTTTACACACATATATTAAAGCAGATTTACCTCTGCATTGTTTTGCTAAAGAGAAAAATAAATCTTACCAATGGTCCAGGCAGCCCTGGTAGACCTCTTGGTCCAGAATCACCCGGTTCACCAATTGCACCAGTTCGACCAGGACGTCCAGCTGGTCCAGGAGTTCCACGATTTCCTTTCTCACCAATAGGACCTACAGGTCCAGGATCACCTGTTTCACCCATTGGACCCATTTGACCAGGTCTTCCTTTAGGTCCTGGAGGTGGTTGTGCACCCTTTAATCCTTTCTCTCCTTTTTCACCTTTTTCTGCTCTACCAGCTAGACCTGGAAGACCTTTTCTGCCTGGTGTTCCATCGTCGCCAGGCTCACCGGGTACACCCTTGACACCTGTGATAATGAAATAAAAACTTAATTGATTAATTCTAAATTTAAAGTCATACTATCTTGTTGAAGCAACACATTACGTTATTCGCGAAAAATACCCATTAAGACATTGAAATAAGAACAAATTAGTTCAGCGAAGAGTCTCTTTTCGGCGAATTCATTCACTTAGCTGTACAGTCGCAAATATATACAATTAATTTTGTGTGTGTGTGTGTACATTAGGTTTGTCAAAATCAAAATAACAGTTAGTGTGGGTTGTTGATTATATCATCAAAATAATTGGGAAATTAAAATGTGTGATTAATAATCAAAGTTGTAACTAAGTGGGGTGAAGATTGGTAAGATGTGAGTAGGGTTACGTAATATAGACATGTTTAGAAAGATTAGATGCTAGTGAAGGAGTATGGAGACAATTATGAAAATAAACCAGATAGTAGGTGAAAAGATTGAATGGGTTAGTTACTAAAACTTATTACACGAAAATTGCAAAAAAAATTTGATAACAAAATGTTGATGACAGATAAACTTGAAATTAAACCCCATGGTAGTAGGAGGGGGTGGAGAAGTTTCTTCTGTGTACATAAATCAGGCTTTTCTATCCAAATCGCTAAGGCTTCGGCAATACAAAGTATACGGAAGCTTGTCGATTTTGGAATGCTTCTTTTGACTTTATAGATGACTTTGAACGACTTCTCTTTGCAAATCGAATGACCAGTGTTGAGTATATGCTCAATAATGGCGCTCCTTATTGCTCCGTTGTTACCTTTCCGTAGCCAGGCGGGATAGTGTTCTTGAACTCTTTTAGATAAGACTCGCATCGAACGACCTATATACCTCGCTCCGCAAGAGCAGGTGAATTGGTAGATACACATGGAAGTGGTAAAATGCGATAGTTTATCTTTAGAGTAGTTGAAGAACAATGGCCGCGAGAAAAATGTCAGTCATAGTGTGGCAGCGAAGAATGTATTGGTTTGTAGGGATTTGACTGATTGATTACAGGATTTCATCATGAGCTGACATTGGTTAGAGAACCATTGGAAAACCTGGGAGTACTGGACAGCTGTTTCGTCCTAGTTTGGGACTGTTCATCAGTACGCATCCACCTGGGTTCGATCCCATGATTTATTACTTATTATTACATTCTATTCCTCCGCATTCCCAGTGGAACACAGAGCTTCAAGCTTGAACTTTCAAGTTTCACTAGTAGTAGTGTGTTTTTTCTCTGGGCGGAGTTGCTAACTTCATGCCCCAACCTTCCCTTTCTACCGGGCTTATTGACAGCTAAGCGAGGTGTAGTCAGGCGTAGGCCGGAGATCGAAACTTGAATCACCTGGTTGATTTATACGAACTGCAAAACCAAGTATACACCACTGATAGGAATAAGCTTAAAATAGTAATCATCGTATAATTCATCATGTGATTCGCTGTGTGATTGGATGACTGTAAAATTTCACCATCTTTTTCTCACCTTGGTCTTGGTTAAATTTTCAACCAATCAGAATATTTATTTTCCGGTGACCTAGCCAAATCGCCTACCAATCAGAACAGTATATTTTCACTATCCTAGGCCGATTCTAATGTAGTTAAAAATATATCAGTGTAACTTGCTTTTTCCTAATAAGTATTTTAACCCAGCAGTTACAGGCCACAGTCTTTGGTTTTTTTAATATTTATGTGGCTCAGAGAAGTAGAAGGTGCCACTTATGAATAGGTGCATTCAGCTTATCAGTTGAGTTGTGCATTGTGTCAGTATTATTATACCCACGCATACATCTACTCGGTCATATCAACTGTTGATACGATAGGTACATAACAAATTGGTGACGGGTTCATTTCAATTGGTGACATAGATCAAAACACTACCCTTTATTATGCAGTCTATTAACTTACTGTTCTAGTCTTTCAAGCACTACCAGCTCATTTGAACAAGTGGCACAATGATACTTACTTATTGAAAAGCATATTTTTACTTCTGCGCGGATATTACAAAGGTGGATTAAGTAGGATATCGAAGTGGGATAGTCTTATTGTGAAAGATAAAAGGTACCTTGGACATTTAACTAGTTAAACCAAAATGTATTACTTAGATATTCAAAATGAGCTGTATCTAATATATTTATAATTAAACAAAAGGTCGAACTTACTCTAATACAACGGTATAAATATCTTACCTTTAATTCCTGGCAAACCTTTCTGCCCTTTAAGTCCGACTCCTACAGCTCCTGGTTCCCCTGGAAGTCCTTTGGGACCCATTAGTCCAGGTAATCCTTTAGGTCCTGCTGCCCCAGGAACACCTCTTGGTCCCTCGTCACCAGTTTCTCCTCGTGGTCCATCTGGGCCCTCATCTCCAGGTTCTCCTGGTAAACCTTTAGGGCCAAATTGACCAGGCAAGCCAGCATCACCTTTGTCACCTGGAGGTCCAGGAATTCCACTAGGTCCCATTGGGCCTACTCTCCCCGGCAAGCCTACACTTCCTGGGAATCCTTTCGGTCCTTCAGGTCCACGTGGTCCTGGCTGACCAGGAGCACCTTTCAGTGCAGCTGTAGGGAATCTGTCTTCTCCAGGTTCTCCTTTCGCTCCATCAATGCCTTGTCGACCACGTTCACCTTTAATACCTTTAGGTCCCTTCACTCCTTGATAAATTTCACCCGGTTCTCCAATGTCACCTTTCGGTCCTTGATCTCCTCTTTCTCCTTTCGGTCCATTTAGTCCAGGAAGTCCATCAATGCCTCTAACTCCCTTCTCCCCTTTAATCCCTGGCATTCCTTTTCTACCAACTGGACCAGGGAAACCTCGTGCACCTTCTTCGCCTTTCTCTCCAACTGCTGAAGTACCAGGCAAACCAGGAGGGCCACGTTCACCCATATCACCAGGACTTCCAGGAACACCTTTAGGACCTAGAAGACCTTTTGCACCTTTAACTCCAGGTCCACCAGCTGGTCCTGGAATGCCTCTAGGCCCTTTTGGTCCAATAAAACCTTTGTCACCTTGTTGACCTGGAGCTCCTTGTGGACCAGGAAAACCTGGTTTCCCTTGCTTTCCAGGTATTCCAGGAATACCTTTCTCGCCTTCTCTACCTATAAGAACAAAAGAGAAAAAAAGTACAAGTGTATGAAAAAGAAACAAAGTAGGCGTAATGAAATACGAAGCCGGTTTCATTTTTAGAACAAGGTTAGTTCACACACGGTGATTCATACGAAAAAGCACAAATGTCTATTAAACAAAGGCATAAATTTGTTAAAATTTCTGATATAGCCAGAAGCTGGTAAAAAAAGCACAATGTTTTTGTCTGATGAGCAATTTCGCTCCAGTTTTCGTTTGATAAATTTATTTTTTTGTCCTTTAACAAACTGAAAAATGAAAGTGTTAGTTTTAAACAACAAGCAGGATGTATACAGTCAAACTAAATGACTTAAAGATAAAAGAGAGATGCCAGTGACTCACACATGAATCACTCAATTCTAAACCAATAACTAAAAAGTTCGGTAATATGCAATTAGAAAAGGCTATCAGTATAAGCTGTAGTGTCTTCTTCAACTAAGTGACATTTGATTGGTTGGAGGACTTCATCATGAGCTGACATCAATTAGAGAACCATCGGAATACTGCGCAGCTGTTCCGTCCTAGTCGTTTGGGTCTCTTCATCAGTACGCACCCGTCGGCAGGGTTCGAACCCAGGACCTTCTGGTTACAAGGCGAGCTAGCTCGTAGACCATTCATCAGTCACTGGGACCCGATTCAATGGCCAGTCTATTAATTCTAACTTCTGCCAATTCATGACATAGCACGACTACTTCATAATGTCTTCTTCGATGAGTTACTGCCTTACCTTCAACTTGCTGTACCCTACTGGTCACTGCTTCCCACTAGAACCCCAGATAACTGCTTGAATAGGGCTAGTCGCTAGTGAGCATCAGATCGATTTTCATGTATTGATTTTTGTAGGGAATTTTGTTTGATTGGTTATAGGATTTCATCATAAGGGTGTATTTGTGTATTCACTGTTCTTTTCTTGGTAAATCTAAAGAATGGCCACCACAGAGTACAAACTCACCAGTGAAGTAGAACGCAGGTTGTTTTTTGGATTACAGAATCTGCCGTTATTACAGAACCAGTATGAACTCTGTAAATGGATTGGGGTGCAAATTTTATCCTGATTCGTTTTTAAGTACTGATTGGACAGTGGGTTGATAGCATGTTATGGTTAGGATTAGGTTATAGTGTGGTGAGAGCGGTCTACTAGCCAAGTGGTGGACAGTAATTGAGGTCAATGTTTATATATCAAATATTAGTCATGTTGTGGTGAGAGATGGTTGCTGGCCAAATTGGTTGACAGTAATTGAGGTCAAAGGTCAAGGTGGACAGGCGGTTACAGTTAACATATAGATGAACTGACACAGCCACAAGAGATGCAAGGTTAACTTTGTGTGAGAAACAACCAATCAACAGACTGTATTTTCTACTAACATTGACCCACAATAATGTACATAAAAATCTATAAATACGTGTTGATTTTTCGTAATAAACGATCTGTTGCCTGGCCCTTGTCTTCTGTTGTTACATTTGGTGTCGCTGCCTACCGACAAATGGAAAGCCTATGCCCTGCAGTTTTTGATGAAGACATATGGATCTTCGGGCAGGACTTTGAGGCTTATTCGCAGTTGAGTGGCGTTCAAGATCTGTCAGCGATAAGGCTGCTACTTGGAACGCTGCTGGGAGGTCGGGAGAAAGCAGCATATGGAAGTGTGAGGCGAAATACCTACGAATGTGCGACAGGGTCAGGCAAACAGTTTCCAAAGTGGGAAGGACCATATATGGTCACGTTGAGATGGGGTTACGCAGACACAATCGCAATGGTAAACACCGTTAAACAAGTGGACATCCGCAAGCGCCGAGATTCCAGACAGCAAGACAACAGAGCAAAGCCCCAAGAACCGAGAAGACCGAGCCGACTTCAGTCCAAACTATTTGACGGGGGGACGAGTGTGGTGAGAGCGGTCTACTAGCCAAGTGGTGGACAGTAATTGAGGTCAATGTTTATATATCAAATATTAGTCATGTTGTGGTGAGAGATGGTTGCTGGCCAAATTGGTTGACAGTAATTGAGGTCAAAGGTCAAGGTGGACAGGCGGTTACAGTTAACATATAGATGAACTGACACAGCCACAAGAGATGCAAGGTTAACTTTGTGTGAGAAACAACCAATCAACAGACTGTATTTTCTACTAACATTGACCCACAATAATGTACATAAAAATCTATAAATACGTGTTGATTTTTCGTAATAAACGATCTGTTGCCTGGCCCTTGTCTTCTGTTGTTACATTTGGTGTCGCTGCCTACCGACAAATGGAAAGCCTATGCCCTGCAGTTTTTGATGAAGACATATGGATCTTCGGGCAGGACTTTGAGGCTTATTCGCAGTTGAGTGGCGTTCAAGATCTGTCAGCGATAAGGCTGCTACTTGGAACGCTGCTGGGAGGTCGGGAGAAAGCAGCATATGGAAGTGTGAGGCGAAATACCTACGAATGTGCGACAGGGTCAGGCAAACAGTTTCCAAAGTGGGAAGGACCATATATGGTCACGTTGAGATGGGGTTACGCAGACACAATCGCAATGGTAAACACCGTTAAACAAGTGGACATCCGCAAGCGCCGAGATTCCAGACAGCAAGACAACAGAGCAAAGCCCCAAGAACCGAGAAGACCGAGCCGACTTCAGTCCAAACTATTTGACGGGGGGACGAGTGTGGTGAGAGCGGTCTACTAGCCAAGTGGTGGACAGTAATTGAGGTCAATGTTTATATATCAAATATTAGTCATGTTGTGGTGAGAGATGGTTGCTGGCCAAATTGGTTGACAGTAATTGAGGTCAAAGGTCAAGGTGGACAGGCGGTTACAGTTAACATATAGATGAACTGACACAGCCACAAGAGATGCAAGGTTAACTTTGTGTGAGAAACAACCAATCAACAGACTGTATTTTCTACTAACATTGACCCACAATAATGTACATAAAAATCTATAAATACGTGTTGATTTTTCGTAATAAACGATCTGTTGCCTGGCCCTTGTCTTCTGTTGTTACAATAGTAAGGATAAGGTTTGAAATTTTTTATTATTATTATTTGTATTTTTCTTATAAATGAATAAATGGGAGGAGAGTGCTTCGTTGTTAATACAGCCGAAACCGTTTTGATAGCCGCGAAACTTGAAAACTGATACCCTTCATTGTAATTGTGAAGTATTTTTCAGTTACGTGAGGGTAACATATTGTCATTAAATTGTGTTTTCACTACAATTAAGTTAATTTTCCTCGCAAATAAAGGACTTTTTAAGGAAAGGCCTGATTGTGTGGGTGGCAACGTGAGATAACTGTTCCTGAGTTGTGTCCTTGGGTCTCAAGATGTACTTCTGAACATCTTTCAATTGGCTTTCAACTAGATATCGTGGATTTCTTGAAGGAAGGAGACAAAGCAGATATATCATAAATGGAATGATTGTACTTCAGGTCAGGGACTATTGTGTCACAGGATATACTGTCAATTAATTCTTTACTTGAAGATATTGTACGAGGGGAAAATATCATGCACTGAACTCCTCTGAAAATTCTGTACATTTTATAAATACTGTCTAGAATAAAGATGTTGTTATTAAGTACACCGGAGGTTATGTAATCCAACAGATGGTATGCGTTCACACTCCCGGTCGCTATTCTTTATGTTTGCCATTTTCTTTAAGTATCACTATTTTTGACTTTTTTATTCCCAGTGGAACATAGGGCTTCAAGATAAAGGCTTGACGTTTCACTAGCAGCTGTATTTATTTTTATAGGATGAGGCTGCTAGCCTCATGCCCAACCTTCCTTCTTTACCAGTCTTATTAAGGGCTGTTTGAAGATTACTCAGTAATAGACACTGTTAAAGAAGATTACCTAAGCATTTTGAGACTAATGTCCATTGAATTAATTCGACTTGAAAGTAAGGGTCCTAAGTGTTTGACACTAGACGGTTGTTCATCATTTTCAAGTAGTCCTAGATTTATAAAAGTAAGGACATTCAGCAAAGTGTTACTCTTTTCAAAGATATCATTCTTAAGCTGTACAGTAATATATATTTTTTTATTCCTTCACGTTCCCACTGGGACATAGGGATTCAAGCTAGAGGCTTGAAGTTTCTGTAGCAGTGTATATTTTTACAGGATAGGGTTGCTAGCCTCATGCCCAACCTTTCCTCTTTACCAGCTTTTATTTCTGGTTTAGCGAGGTAAAGGAGTGCGTCAGCCGGGGATCGAACCCCGGACCATGTGCATGGTCGGCGAGCGTCCTAACCGCTATGCCACCGATGCATGTATAAATAGTAATTGTCTTAGCAACAAAAGGAACATTTCCAGAGACATATCATTAGAATTGTTAATTTCTAATAAGAAATTACGTGATGTACAAAGCTTTAGTAGGGTAGAAACCAGAATAAAATTAAATAATTAAACCTAGTGACGTAATATAAATGGAGGGAATGAGTAGAATTCAACTAAAATCGATCGAGAGTCAAGCTAACAGCAGTGGTAATAAGGTATGAAAGTTTAATAGGGGGTGAGGTAAGAAAATAGGGCAATTAAAAAACAGCAAACAAAAATTTCGTATTTTATGTTATGACAGATCAGATCCATTGTAGATTTATTGACCGAACAAACTTCTGCCGTATGCAGAGTTCAAGATTTAACATGTGAATTGTCGCCATTGCTTCTGCGGTTTGAGGAAGTTTGATTCTTACTCTTCTGGTGAGGTTCCCACATGCTCTGTAGATAGCTCTGAGGTTCCTTTTTGGGTTAGTTTTGCATCCAGATTCGATCAGGTGTACCAGTAGGCAGCTGCCGGGGGGATCTTATTTCTCCATCATAAAACCATGAGGGTAAGTGTTAGATTTTGATTTTCCTAATGGCAATGACTAATCAATAAGATCTAACTGCGAAGATGAGAGTATTTCCAGGGGGAGATAATGTCTATCCTTATTTTCTGCGACAATATTCACTTTGGAATAAAAGTTGACGATCTCTATTTGGAAAAGTTTAAAATTCAATGAGGTTTGAAAAGACTAACTAGAAATCTGTACAATAATAGGGAGTACTTCGAGGTTGGAGAAACTAAAAACTCATGAATGCACCAACGATTAGGAAATTTGATAAGTTATTTACACTTACAACCTGAATGCATCTTATACAAGTGATCTGTGTTCAAATTACTACTACTGTGGTGTGTGCTACTAACAAGATTTATCAGTAGTATATGAAGAAACGTTCATCAGCAAAGAAATATCATATAGCAGAGAGATAGATTTGACGCCAAAGAGGGGGAAGTGATTCAGTATTGCAGAAAAACATGGGAGACACGAAAATAAGATAAAGGAACACGATAAGAAGGGCGGAAGTGGCACAACTTGGAAGATCTGGGTAAATGACGATTTTAATATATGGTATACATAATTTCCATATATATTTAGCTCCTCTACATGACCTTCAGTTCAATGGAGATTCATTTGTGGAAACACTGAAAAATCGACTGTCCCGTTCACTTAAGAAAACCTTTTTCGCAGCTGAACTACGATTAACCTTCTCCACGAAACCTATGATTCGTATGAACGTGAAGGATAAGTTACCATTGCTGGCCTCATCAGTGTGTATCTACCAATTCACCTGCTCGTGTGGAACCAGGTATGTCAGCCGTACCCAGCATTCGCTTTCCAAAAGTATCACCAAGCACTTACCAGCATGACTTTACAAAGGAGAAAAACGATGCCCCCTCACAGCTCTATCTTAGAACATCTGATAGATTCCGGACACCAAGCTACACCCCAAACAAACTTCAAAGTCGTCTACAGAATACGAAGTAGTCTTCCTAAAAGTGTGCAAATCAGACTTCTTCAAACTGCAGAAGCAATGGCAATTCACTTGCTAAGTCCTGAACTCTGCATACAGAAGAAGTTCGTTCAATCACTACACTTGCAATGGACGTAATCTATTTTAATACCCGACAGGCAAATTCTATTTCTTTCTTTCTGTCTCTTCATTAGTATCATTTTGTCTTTTCAGTTGTAATATTTTACATTTTCAACTTTTCTGTTCTCTACCCCAACCCGATTTAATTTCTACACCTCATTACCACTATTACTGACTTGACCAACGCTCAATTTCTAGTCCTGTATGTTACGTCATCCAATTTATTTGCTCAATTTTAGTCCTAATTTAAATGGCATTATTCTCTACCCCACTTCTACTTAGTCTCTACCTGTAATTACCTCTGTTGCTATCCTGACCTAAGTTGAAACATTTTAGTCAATTATATTATGTCATCTAACTTACTAACTCAATCTTACTTTAGTTGCTGTCTAATTAAGCTTGTTTCTATATTGGATCATTCTTGTATTACCTGATCAATTATCTAAACTTGACAAACCTCATGTACACACTTAATAATAATTGTATATAAATGTGATTGAACAGCTATGTGAATGAATTTGCCGAAAAGAGTCTCTTCGCTGAACGTCTTCTCTTTTTCCCTATATGTGAATAACAAATTACACGTAAATACTCTGATACCAGATCTTTTGTCTTTTCCCGTTACACCACTACATCTAACAGACAAAATTCAAACAGCGTTACAACGTGTTTTAGTTTCTACTTGCAAAAAATTAGTGTGTAGTTAATGTGTGAACTGCACCTCTTATGGCTTATTTAGTTAACAAGCACTAAAGCAGCTGTTGTACCTATCAAAAGTATCTCTTCCTTATAAACAATGAACTGGGCTTTTATCAATTTTCGTACTCACATCCCTATAGAAATCTCAAGCAGGATGAAGAGACTGGACAAGAAATCGGCTATTACGGACACATGGAAACTGGGAGGAGGAGAGAGGGCTGGTGAGGAGGAAGATGAAGGAGTGTAGGGATGAACGAGGAAAATAGAGCCTGGGTATACTCTACAATGTATTGGACAAAGAAGTAAAGAAGAGTGCTAGGAAAGACAAAAGACTCTTTTACGACCCAACAGCGCTGAAACAGAACAGGCTGTAGGTAAAAGAGACCAGGTCCCTATCCTAGAAGAGATTAATGCAAATGGAACCCTCAAAAAGACAACAATGAAGGAAATTATATTATCGAGCAAACGCTGGGCTAATCACTTCTCTCCATACTGAATATCAGATGGCTGGGAACAGTTAGCAACAAGAATTTATAACAGTGAACCAGCTGTTAGCCTGTTGTCCAAGAAATATGCAGGAGCATATGGATATACGCTGAAGGGACCTTCAAGTGACATTACATGAAATCGAAACGCCGAGTATATATACATATATATCACGATAATTTTTATACTTATTGTACGAATAGAAATTTACCTTTTTCCCCTGGAAATCCTGATAATCCTTTGTCACCTGGAAATCCTTTCGGACCCATTTCACCCTTGATATATTCAAATATTTGATCGACAATATTGTCCATACCTAAATGGGAAATTTTGAAAAATATGTACACATGTAAAATAAATCTGTTCAATTAGCCATTTAAAAACAAGTAATCTTTTAATTTAAAAATAAAGTGCTTTTGGAGTCATTTCATTTGGGATAGCTCACTTCAAAAGAATAAATTCCATCACACATCACCTAAATATGTATCCATAAATATTGGTTAATGTATGCTAGGATTCCTATTAAGCTGAGTTGTTTTTGACGATGTCTACATAAACTAAAGGACTAACAGGTTGCCTGTGACTTCTGCCTGAATCTCATTCAAGCAGTTTACAAGTCTCCTTTTATTCTCTTATGATTTTACTACATTTTTCTCTCGAATTTTGAATTCTTCAGGAAAGTAGAGAAAATGTACACTTGTCTTATTTTAACAGTATTAAAAATAAATTTCGTGACAAACAAGACACTTGTTTTACTCCGGTCTGTGATTGCTCAGTATTAACCTCCTGTTATACCACAAGTTAGACAGACTAGGACTATAAGCATGCGAAATGATTACATAACCAGCTGGCTTTTCTGAATCACTGGAGAATGACTGACAGTTTCTGTCAGTCGCTGACTGATATAGCGCCATCTCATGAAAGTTTGGACATAAAACAAGATGACTAATAATAATAATTATTGTTATTATGTTGCGTGTTTTCTCATCTTATAACATTTACTTACCCCTGTCTCCTTTCTCTCCTTTTTCACCTTTGATACCATCTCGACCAGGAACACCTGGAGCTCCCTTCTGTGCATCGAATACAATTCCATCACGACCTGGTTCACCACGTCTTCCAGGTTTTCCAACAGTTCCACTGAAGCCTGGTAACCCCGGTAAACCTGTATCACCCTTTTTTAAGTAAATACAAAGATTACAATGGTGAAAGTGCCCTTGTGAAGATAAGATGGGTGATTTCAATTAATTATATATATACATATAATCTTTCTAAGGATTGACAATAGGAAGGAGTGTAGTACTGAGTGAAATAAAAGTCAGAAGTTTAAATGAAGATCAAAATGTCATTTGGAGGAATCCCTTAGTAGCTATGCCTAAAAGATATGTTATGAAGCCGTAGAGACGAAGATGATAAGACTACGGTGTCTTCAGCTGGCTTCACGACTGTACTTGAGCTTTAATATCCTCCTTAGACGATCTCCTCGATGTCACCGTCTGACTCATGCCCAAATCGTCATTTCCTACTCGGGTTCCACCCTGGGGCGCGCGATGTCATTCACCGGTGTCCTCAGTATGTGTCCGATCAATCCGTCTCCATTTTCTTCGCAATATTTGCTTAGCAATAGGTTCTTGATTCGTTCATTTGTCACCAGAGTTTCTTGTTGCTGATCCTTTAAAGCCAGCCATCTGATTTTCAATATAGAGCCAGCTAATACAGGTGTTGACAAAAGTCCACAGTGGCCTGTTGGAAACGCATTTCATGACGCGTCAAGTTTCTGAATCATATAGAAGCATTCATTGACCGACTTAACATTGTTGTTGAAAATCCGAATCTCGTTGTTTATACTGGGTGCATAAGATTCCCAAATTGATTTCAGAGTGATGAAGGTACTCCCTGCCTTTCCGATTCTCGTTTTGACATCCTCATTCATCCGTGTCGCCTGTATTTGAGATGATGCCACTCAAATAAGTGATGGGAGTGACCTCTTTCAAATTTTGTCGGTTCAAACTGATTGGTTGGTTATCTGCATCACCTCCGTCTTCTTTATGCTCACTTGAAGTGCTGTCTTCGCTCTCTGCATTTTCTACCAAGTTGTTCGTTTTCGCTTGTAATTGTCCCGATTTATGTGACATTAGACATAAGTTGTCCACGAAGTCCAGACCTTCTAGAGTCTTCTTATCGGTCCAACGTATTCCTGTCTTCTGTGTCTCTCTCTCTCCATGTACGCTGTGCCACATAATCTAGTCTGTCTCAGTCAGAAATATCATCGGTGATGGCAGACAGACAGTCTTCTCGTACTCCTATCTTCACTTCAAAGGCTTTGCATCTTTGATTAGAGATGGCTTATTTTTAGTTCAAAAGTAGCGATGCAGTATCCCTGTTTGGTTGTCTGTGAGAATATATAATGACTGACGTACACTCAAGGGGAGTAACACACTATCTAGACAACACTTACTGATGAAACCTTTCATATATATAAAAGTCGTAAACATAAAAATAAATATAGAATAAACGTGAAATGATAAAATTAGTTAAGTATTCTAGATTTCCGTTTAAAGGTTTTCACTCTTTCATTGGGAAATTGGCATACAGAACTAATAGTTTACTAACACTCATACCATTAATGAACACTCATGACAATTAACACAAGGATTATGAAGGCGTCATCCGTGTTGCAGGGTTTCATTCATGTTCCGCAGACAGGTTTCCCGAAAAATGTCAATCTGCCTTTGTAATAATGATCTTTTTAAATTTGAACCCTTGCTTAAAGGGAAACATTTCACCTCGTGAATAATACGAAACTGCTTTCTGTCAATTCAGTGATGCACATATAGGAAACCCTCCTTATCTTTCTAAATTATGTTCGATAATTTCTAGTACTTCTGCACTCAGTATAAGGAAAAGGATTCGCATTTTCAACACCAGTGTGAAGTCGGTTCTTCTGTACGAGTCAGAAGCTTGCACTGCGTGTCACAAAAAGGATTTCCAACAGGTTGCAGACTTTCATCAACATCTGGCACCTTCGCTGGTTCCATACTGAAGATCAAATAGCTACCGTTCCAGAAAGAATTAATAACAAGAAACTCTGGCTGAGAATAAACCAACAGGCGAGAGCCGATCGCTGAACAAATATGCTGGAGAAAATGGAGATGGATCGGGCATACATCGAGGAGACAACCGAATGATATCGCGCGTCAGGCCCTCGAGTGGAATCCAAATAGGAAGCAACTAGTGGGTAGTCCTAGTGTGACATAAAGGAGATCGTGTGAGAAGGAGATGAGAGATTGTGCGCAATCGTGGTCCAAGCTGAAGAGGACGGCAGAAAACAGAACAAAGTGGAGATGTGTTGTTGAAGCCTTATGTTCCACTTGGAACGCAAGGGAATAATAAATAAATAAACTTCTTGTATATATATATATATTTCTCTAAAAGTAAGCGTAGGTTTCAAATATGGAGACTGACATGTTGGAACACGTTCAAGGAGAATGAGTTCAAGAGGCTGAGGGACTGCTCACTTGGGAAAAAGCGTACAATCTTCATCTACTTGTGATGGAAGTAAATCCCATTTACGTATTGAATTTCAGAACTATTTGATGATAGATCGCCAAGGACTTCATGAGTTACATTTGTATATTGAGTTCTTAGAAGGCATTTTTCTCACACCTGAGTTTGAATCAAAAGAATGTTTTACCATTCTACAAAGAAGACATAATCGACATAGTAACGCGAACTACCAACATCTTATTTGTGTAACAGCATACCTGTTCGGAAAATCCCCTCGGGATGATCTAACCACATTATTGCCACTTATTTGGATGTTTCAACTAAATTTGTAATTATTATCAATTATTCTACCACACTTGTAAAAAATTATACTTGTAAAATCTCAGCGAGATTGAAATGAGTAATTTCAACGTTTCCTGCGTTCGGCAATCTGGTCCGAACTTCTTCAGGGAAATTAATCGAAATTAACTTAACAGAGGTTGGTATATAAAAGGAACATCACTTGTTTTTGAAAACTTTGTCCAATCATAGGTCATAGAACAGGCATCAACAAGTATAATAAACAAAATTTTATGAGCTGTGATCAAAATTTGACCTCGGATTTACAAATATTGGTCTACCTTTTTTAAACACTTTAAACACAATGTGTTTGTGTGTGTGGGTAAACAGTTGTAAAACATTTCTTAACGTCTCCATAAGAAGATATGGACAGTCGAGAATTTTGACCAAGTACTAATAATTAGTGATACATATCCATTATTATTTATTAATGAGGATTTCCTATGCATCAGCTGACATCACGCCTTCATGTCTGTTCAAACTGTTAGTATATGGAATTTTGTGACTAGAGTTTAGTAGAAGCACCCTGTCGGACTTATTGCTTTGTCTTCTTTCTGAATATTGAGCTGCTTTATTCGACCTACTGGAGTTGTCAGGTGACTCGACAGCTACGGATTTAGGATATTCATTCTGTTGCAGACAACGGAGAGTGAAAACACGATGATTGTGACAATTACACAGTTTCTTTGTTAATTTAATTCGATTGCAAAATAATTCAAACGAACTATCGTCAGGATTTGACAGAATAGTTCTAAAATATTTGGGCGCCGAGTGAGAATGCATATCTTAAATCCGTAGCTGTCGAGTCACCTGACAACTCCAGTAGGTCGAATAAAGCAGCTCAATATTCAGAAAGAAGACAAAGCAATAAGTCCGACAGGGTGCTTCTACTAAACTCTAGTCACAAAATTCCATATACTAACAGTTTGAACAGACATGAAGGCGTGATGTCAGCTGATGCATAGGAAATCCTCATTAATAAATAATAATGGATATGTATCACTAATTATTAGTACTTGGTCAAAATTCTCGACTGTCCATATCTTCTTATGGAGACGTTAAGAAATGTTTTACAACTGTTTACCCACACACACAAACACATTGTGTTTAAAGTGTTTAAAAAAGGTAGACCAATATTTGTAAATCCGAGGTCAAATTTTGATCACAGCTCATAAAATTTTGTTTATTATACTTGTTGATGCCTGTTCTATGACCTATGATTGGACAAAGTTTTCAAAAACAAGTGATGTTCCTTTTATATACCAACCTCTGTTAAGTTAATTTCGATTAATTTCCCTGAAGAAGTTCGGGCTAGATTGCTGAACGAAACGTTGGAATTACTCATTTTAATATCACTGAGATTTAACAAATATAACTTTTTACAAATATCTACTTGTCACTCGGTGCCCAAATATTTTAGAACTATTCTGTCAAATCTTGACGACAGTTCATTTGAATTATACCACACTGTTTATCATCCTTCTGACATTTGCATTTCATGTGTTGATTTGATCCTTGGTACTTTTCTTTGTTCGTATTTAATCTCTAATTTGAATGCTTCTCTGTGTAGTTGTGTGGTGACGTCAGTAATGTGTTGTTTTACGACTGCGATTTTATTTGAGTGAGTCATAGTCATTCTAACTTCGGTCTGTCTGTTTGTCTATCAGAATTATTTGGTGCTTGACTCTTGCTGACACAATTCTTGATCCCACCTTATCGAGAATATTCCACTTGATTCTCAGATACTTCTTGCAGATGAATTTCGGTTAACTAATTTTGTTCTATACTACTTGTTTTGTACCTAGAACGTTCTCTTGACTGCCTAACGACACTATTGAGGTAGATTTGAGTTTTTGATGTTGTGTATTATTGTGGAACAGAAGTGCATAGATCTAACGGCGAATAACCGTCTTTTTGCTGTCTTCTAAGCATTTTTTTAACTGTGCATGTCTCAAGGAAGTCTTGGACAGACATACAGTACAATGCAGAGATCGGTTCCCTGTGTTCAGACCACGGAGAGTCAGTTTTGGCCTCTATAATTTGCTAGTTAAACTTCAAAATGAAGACTATTATCACTAGTACAGATTAAATTAACTTGATAACCTTTTCATGAATTAAAAGTCAATCTGAACGAAGAACATTCTTTTCAAAAATTTCTCCTCTTCAGGTTCTTAAAATTATAAAATATAATATTTGTTGTCGATACAATAAAGGCCAGTTATGCGGCGGATACATTTTTAACGTAGAATAACAGATTAGTTATGGGGTGTCAAAATAAATAGTCGTATTTGTGTGACAAACGTCGTGCTAGCCTGAATCGATTACAAAATATTTCAGTGAAATGGGAGACAATGGTGGTGATTAATCATAATAGATTTGTGGAGTGTGGGGTAGGAAAATTGACAAGTCAGTTCAAGGTTATAAAAGGTGTCAGGTGAGTGGCTAGTACAAAGTGGTCTGTGTTAAACAGGAGATAGTAAGACTGCAATGAGAGGTTCATAATGGAATAACGAATTTGTGAAATGAAGCGGGTGGAGGCACACATTGAGAAAAGAGATAATATCACTAATAATAAGTCCGGATAGTATAAATGGAGAATTCGATAGTATTGAGAGAATGTTTGCATGAAGGGCATAAATTATGACGAATAATATCAATAATAATAATAATGATTGTAATAATAATATTTGTAATAATAAGCAAAGGAAAAAAAAACCAAAAAAAACCAAGAGGGTTAACGGGAAGAAGCACTCTTGGTGAGAAGAAGAATCATCAATCCAAGTTTGGCCACGGTGTGAACAGCGTCTGGACGTGTTCTTTTTGGATACAAAGTTCCGGTTTAGTCGATCTTATTGTAACAGCTTCAGCTATGTGTAGGGGACGTAAGCAAACCATATATGATAACGACTTCAGAATTCGGTATATAACAATGAAAGCTGTGTTGACATCGATGCGATTTTTAATATCGACCAAGTGTGACAGGATTGAGCTTTTTATGCACTTAATTCCCCCGCCCCCCTGCAGAACCAAGCTGGTAAATGTCCTCGAACCTGTAGACGAACCTGCCTAACCATGCGCATTAAATAACTTGAACCACAGGACAGTTGAAATGGTATATGCATGAAGAAGAGCTAAGCTTAGGTAAGACATCTTTGAGTTGCTGGGTGAACATTGGACGGTTACTGAAAGATAGACACAGACGTGCAGAGTAGAAAGGTTTCTTGATCGCCCTGGTTACACGTTGCGATAGAATCTCCGCAGGAGTATCTTCCTTGAATTGGAGACGTAAAAAAGAGGCTTTTTCTCCACCGTTGTCAGTTCATGTTTACGACTATTGTAACCTATGCTGGCTTTTATGAACTTCTCTGGATATCCGTTCTCGCTTAGAATGTGTCGGATGACCTGGAGTTCTTTCTCTACACTATCAAATCTAATCATGAATTATTAATCAGACGCAAATGACAAAACCAGTGTAAAATAGATCCTATTCACAGAAATCCAAATATGCTGACACTTTTAAAAGTAAATGCTTACCTTTGGACCTTCTGGACCAGGTAGACCTTTAGGACCAGGAAAACCTTTTGGACCTTGTTCACCAACTACTCCAGCACGACCTGGACGACCAACATCACCACGTGGTGCTTCTGGTACTGTGACATTTACTATTTCAACAGGACCTGGTTCACCTTTAGGCCCAGGAGCACCATCATTCCCACGTTCACCTTTTTCACCCTAAAAAAGAAAAATAGGAAGTAATAGTAATGAGATAAGGCGAGTTATTTTTCTTAAGATTTTAATTTTACATTCATTCATTATTTAATCGATAAAAAAGTTTTGTGAATATCTTCTGTTCAAGGGGAACAATGTTACTTTTTGTCTTCGTGACTATATGATATAGCAAAATGAAATTTCAAAATTGGTAGTTTCGTGATCGAATTTACAGATGAATTACACTAGAACATTGTAAAGAAAAACGTAGAATAAATGAGCTCATCTTTTCGAATGCTTTCGTGCATGTAAGTCTTCCACAATACATAAGAATAAAATTTAGGTACCGTGGTAAAGTATAATTCTATAGTATGTGCATTTACTCTTTTATCTGCTCCTGTGGAGCTGATTATTTATATTGGACGTTGTAAGCGTACTCTCTGAAAATGTGTAGCTGAACACTTTCCGGTTTGGTTAATGAAAGACGAACGTAGAACTGCGAAGTCGTCTATTTGTGATCACCTCTGTTAGAGTTTGGTCATTCAGCCCTACGTGATTCATCCTTCAAGGTTATCTACATGGTAAAATCGAATCGCTCCAAAAGTTTACGGTTTCTTCACTTATGCATAGCCCCGAAGCTTTAGCTATACATGAACAGAAACCTCAATTATGTGTTCAAAAACGTTTTGTCAAACCCCTTTGTTCACCTCGGTCATAGTGATGTTCTTTCTAGTTTTTACTTTATTTTGTTTTACCACTTGAATTCATTCCATTTCACTTCACATCTTTATTCTTATCGTAATCTTACACCTAATTTTCAAAATTTTTAGACAACGCTTGGCATTTTCTTTAAAATTAGTTAGCAGCTTGCAATTTACAAAGTTCGAGGCAGGTGAAATCTTCACCACAGTTTCCTTTGGAAGCCAAATTATTCTTATCACTACAGTATGTGGTCTGCTTGGTTACGCATAAATGGTAATGAAGAAAGCAAAACATTCTGTGTAAAACTATATACTACTAATTTATTGAGATATGTAGTTGTATGCTACTCATATATGCATATGTCCGGTGTTTAGATCACCTCAGTTTGGCTAGCAAGCACTACTGGTTGATAGGGGTGTTATACTACTATTCATCTCAATCAGTCAGTAGTATATATAGTTTTATGCAAATTTGCTTACTTTTTTCATTACCATGGTTTCCAAAAGAAACTGTGGTGAAAATTTCACCCGGACTGTTTATATCGCAAACTGTTGACTCAAACTGTTGCATATTGTTAGTCTCAGTGTTAGCCCCGAACAAGTGTAGCGAAACAGCCTTCAGTGCTGATATGAAGGGTTACTTGCTGAACTCATTTACTGTTGGTTAACTCTAAATTGTGCCCAAGTTAAATGAATCACGACAGTCTTTTTCATTGCACTGGAAAACCTGGGAGTACTGGACATCTGTTTCGTCCTAGTTTTGGACTCTTCAACAGTACTCATCCACCGCCAGAGTTTGAACCCAGGACCTCCTGGTTACAAGGCGAGCTCGTAGACCATTCATCAGTCACTGGGACCCAATTTATTGGCCAGCCCATGAATTCTAACCTGCCAATTCAGGACATAGCGCGACCATTTCGCTGTGTCTTCTTCGATGAGTTACTGCCTCATCTTGAACCTGCTCTACCCTACTGGTCACGGCTTCCCACTAGAACCCCAGGTTAACTGCCTGAATACGGCTAATCGCTAGTGAGCATCACATTAATTTTCAAGAATTGGATTTGTAGGGATTTTGTTTGATTGCAAGGTAGATTTCTTCAAAATGTAGTCCTAAATACTGAAGGTGTTCAGGAGTTTGTTCAGGACGCCAACTCAATTTCAAATTGACTAAAGATTTGTGCCATTGATTATTTAAAAAAGGCATGCTTGCTATTTTGGACTGCACAGCACTACAAAACATTTAGAAAGAATAATGCTTGGAAAGTCTTTCTACAGCAGAAGTATCTGTTTACCCTAATGTTCTCAAAGCAAAGAAACCTATGGGTTTTATTATTTTCTATTTTACTGAACACTGTTCAGTATGATATTAATTTCCATAAAAAGAAAAACAAGACTGAATTCCTCATTTATTAAGAATGAATGAGATACCTTTTGACCAGGGATACCAACTAGACCATCACGTCCTTGTGCTCCTGGTAAACCCTTCTGTCCGGGTGAACCATCCAGACCTGGTTCTCCAGGCACTCCTGGTTGACCACGGAAACCTTTAGGTCCTGGTGAACCAGGTCTTCCATCTGGACATACAGTACAGTCGCCTTTTTCTCCAGGCGGACCAGGATCACCATCACGGCCACGTATACCTGGTAAACCAGGTTGACCTTTGATTCCTTTAGGTCCAGGTGGACCATCAATACTTGGACCGATTTCTCCACGATCACCAACTGGACCTGGCCTACCGGCAGCTCCACGATCACCTGAAAAAGACAATAAGTTATAACTTCATCTGCAAACTTCTGTTCAGCACTCTTAGAGTACAATTATTATTTTTGATTTTCTCTAAGATATAAGTGAAAATGACTAACCTGGTGGTCCAATAGGTCCGGGAAATCCACGTGCACCTTTATCACCTTTTTTGCCGTACACTTCACGTCCAGGATATCCTTTCTCTCCTTTCGGTCCTGGGACGCCAGGTCTCCCTGTCTTTCCACGTTTTCCATCAAGTCCAGGAAGACCTAATATGGTTAACAAATGCAATAAAAATAAGGTAATAATATGTGATTTTGCAATTACTCTTAGCACAATTTTCCCCTAAAAGTGATAGTTAGCAAGTGAACTGAATATGTTTTCGTGTTCGATGTAGCAAGCTTGACAGAAAACTTTAGAAATGGAACAAGTTCTTTCACTGTCATATGGTTCTTACTCCGTTTCAAAGGAACGAAGATACCCATTGATTCATGAAAAATATAAGACATTTTAGTGGGGAAAATTTTCCTCAACGGTGAATTCATCTTCAGAGGTTGTAAAATCAATCAATTACCTCAAAGCCCCATAGTGTACTTTGTCCTGAAAATTGAAATGTAGATATCTTAATTCATCGTTCAAAATCTCATCCCACACCGAATCGTTTACAGAAAATTCTACTTTTCCTGAAAACATAGTAACTAAGAAGTGTTTATTACGAGATTGACTACCGTTTCTAAAAATGTTTCGGTGATTTCTCTAAGACAAACTAGCAAGAACTACAAGCCAATATTAGTGTTTCAGCATAGTTCTCAAGGAATAAATAAGTGACAAAAACACAGATAAGTCAATTTCTAGTGATTTAAAATACTTACCCTTCTCTCCTTTCCTTCCAACTTCACCGACGATAACTTGGGCGTAACCAGGGCCTGGATCACCTTTAGGTCCAGGATCTCCTCGGGGTCCACGTCCACCAGGAAGACCTCTTGGTCCATATGGGCCTGTGAAATATAATAAAGAATTCAAAAGAAGAATTTATATGAACTTTCTATACACACTCTAGGATAATAATTCTACTTTTCTAAGCCTTTCGATAATTATCAAGCGTTGGATTGGAAGGATTTGATTGGTTACAAGTTCGATCAAATTCCCACAAAACAGCACTTGATAATTAATTTGGAGCTCACTATTGACTGGCTGTATACAGGAGATTACCTGGAGTTTTAGTGAGCAGTGTGACCAGTGAGGTTCACCAAGTCAGCTAAGAGATCAGTTACTCGCCCATAATATTGGCTGGAGGTTACGAGACATATGTTCCAACTGGCAGAAATTAGAGTTCATGGGCTAGCCATTGGATTGGGTGTCCCTGTGTTTGAATGGTCTACGAGGTCACCTTTGTAAACAGAAGGCCATGAGTTCGAACCCCAGCGGGTGAGGAGAGTCCCAAACTAAGCTGACGAAACAGCTGTCCAGTACTCTCTGGCTTTCCAATGGTTCTCTAACTTTCACAAATTACCTTTTTAAAAGGGCTTGATATCTACTTCTTTCTACGGATTTATGATTCTACTGCTAATGTCTTTCACTAACTTCACAATGGAACTTTTTAACTATATTCTATCTGTCAACTTAATAACATAAGAATGTTGACGAATGAGCAAGAGTTTAACTCTTCCTGCAGATTTCTCAAACAATAAGGAGTTCTTTTCGGGTTCCATGCACTAGCCAGAACCTTCTAAGACATCCATTTTATTACTTTTATTTCGGAAGTCCAAGATCCCTACTTTCTTTTTTTTCCCAAACCTGATGAAAAATCTAAACTAGGTCTTTAAATTGTCCAAATTTTCAGTCAGTATGCATCACATTTAGTTACTTCACTACAGAAAATCTCGTAAAAATTGGGGAATTCTTTGTATGAAGAAATTAATTGTCCAAGCGACCTCCCTAGTTGTCTAGGAGCCTAGCGAAATGAGCATCAAGAATTATAACTACTACCAGTACATGTGGAAAGAAACATTGATAACTTTGACTGAGGTGTAGTGAAAATAATTCCAACAGTTGAATTCAAACATTCATAAAGTATTTCATTCAGTTTCAGATGATGAGTCACAAATAGGACGAAATGCGCATCCTGGATTCCACTGCTAGTCACCATCCACCACTTAATTCCTAAAGTATTCTTAGAGATATTGTACTTCAACGGAGTGAAAATCAGTGGGCGTGAGGGCATAAACACACTACTACATGGATTACTGAAGTATAATCAACCAAATGAAAAGATCAATCACACGGATCAATGATTGACAGTAAACCTATGTAAATATATCCTCTGATTGTGCAACAAATAGGCAGGAAGAAATGGAGATGGATTGGCCATACTCTGAGGAAACCATCAAGTGACATCACTAGACAAGCCATTGCTCGAGTGGAACCCGAAAGGGAAACAGCAAGTTGGTCGTCAGTGCAAGGGTGACTTGGAGGAGGTCATGTGAAGGGGAGATGAAATCATGTGGACAGAATGGAGCCAGGTGAAGACTCTAGCAGAGAACCGAACGCAATGGAGACGCACGACTGAAGCCCTATGTTCCTCTAGGAATTAAAGGAAAAAATAATAATATAATAATATTACATAAGAGTGTCGAATCGACTTTTTATTGAGACATATAAATAGTGGGAAGTGTTGATTGTTTTAAACTACATTAGATAAATTATTTGAATGCAGTTGTACTCCGCTTGGTTGATATTCACATTTCAGTTTCTGCTGTGCAAAACTGTTCAAATTTGTGAGATAGGTACATATTTTATATACATATTTTACAGTTGGGTGCCTATCTCCACGAAAAACAACTTAAGTCATTCGTTCTGCTTTAGAATAAGAAACATTTGTAGCTCTGACTGCTCACAGAAAAGAGTTACCCGAACAGATTTATTGACAAAAACACGAAAGATAAGTAATCCACTGACTTAGTTACAAAGGAGGTCATCTTCGTGAATTTGGAATTGAAAGGTGATCAGGCTTCAGATGTGCTCAAAAATCGTCTCCTTGTTACCGGAAGGTCTTGGGTTTGAACCCCAGTGGACACGTACAGATGATGTGTCCCAAACTAGGATGAAACTCTTGATTTTTAACGATGATTATAATCATAAACATTTTAAGTAATCACGCCTTTGTTTAAATATCCCCACGTGATATAATTTCTTAAAAAGCACATATTTGTATATACGATTGTACAGCTTGATAATAAATTCGTTGGAAAGAGTCTCTTCGCTGAAGATACTGTGTTCTTAATGTTACACTGGGAATTATTAAATTATATCTTTTATATGCATTTATATACATAATTCTTATATTAACAAAAGTTATGAGGAATTATAAAACATCAGCAAAACCGTACCTGGATCACCTCGTTCACCTTTCACACCTGGTTCACCAATATCTCCATCAGGTCCAGGCATTGCATCGACATCAATCGTTTCACCTTTTACACCCTAAAATAATTTCATAATAAGATGTACATGCTGTACTTTTGTCAGTGAAATATTCTATGGAAGATTAAGTGGGTATATTTTATGTATGCATAAGCTTAAGACTTATCATTTTTTTTGCATCATCTATAGGGTGTCTAATAAAATACCGAAGACCTCTAGATACTGAACACTCTAAACTGCAGAGCCCACTGCTATTCGCTCAAAACAACCGGAGCTCTTTGTGTAGAAGAAACAGATCCAGCCAGCCTCTGTTGCTATGGTGGCCTGCAGTTGAACCTATGAATTCATAATTTCTGTATTACTTCTGTTAATTTGTCTGATATTCAATCAATGTAGTGTTAGATTAATCCATATTATCTCTCTTTCTTGGTGATGCTTTTGACATATAATCTAATTATTATGGTCATAAAATTTAAAACGTGATAAAGAACTTATCGAATAGAATATTCTTTCTTCATTAATTAATCATTCTCTTAAATTTCTGTAAACGCAAAGTTATCAGGTACACTTTATAAAATCAGTTGCAAAGACATTCGACTAACCTTTTCACCTTTAGGTCCTTGAGTACCAGGATATCCTTTGTCTCCTTTTGGTCCAGGATAACCAGGTTGACCAGGTGGTCCAGGCAGACCATCTTGTCCAAGTCGTCCAGGTGGTCCAGGTATACCGGGTGCTCCAGGTTTGCCGAACTTTCCCTAATTAAATATATAGAAAACGATTCTTATTAATTACCTAGTACCAAATGAGTTTTTCTGGGACTGTCAAGCTAAATCGCCTATGAAACTACTCCTAAAAATAAGGTATCCTAAAATATTAGAATTATAAGATAGCGACCCAAGTCGCATCAGATCTATCAATCAACAAAGAACAGGTCACATGTTAAAAAGGTCAAATACCTGTTCAACTAAGCAATCGATAACAACACAAATAAACGCAAGGGTATGAAAGTTTCTGAAGGCAAAAAATCACAGTCCATGTTCACTAAAGTTGCCTCTAAAGACGGTATCTACAAGGACAATGGAAACTTAACATTAAAAAAATACTCAGCTCAAGGGGCAGAACTACACCAATTCTACAATGTTCAGTGGTCGTCAGGAATTTATATCGCCTCTGTCTAACTAGGGAACATTACTGGCTAACATCAGTGTTTTCCAAACGCTAACATCAATCAGCAGCATATACAACATTATCATCTCACTAGATTTCTTGACATCAATTATGGTTTCTACCAGGTCATATATTATAATTCAAAATAATTTGAAAATCCAAAGGAAACAGTGCCGAATTTTCACTTAAAACTGTAAAATTCTCAATGATGGGTATATTTTATTTTAGACTCCTAACTAACTAACTAACTAACTAACTAACTAACTAACTAACTAACTAACTAACTAACTAACTAACTAACTAACTAACTAACTAACTAACTAACTAACTAACTAACTAACTAACTAACTAACTAACTAACTAACTAACTAACTAACTAACTAACTAACTAACTAACTAACTAACTAACTAACTAACTAACTAACTAACTAACTAACTAACTAACTAACTAACTAACTAACTAACTAACTAACTAACTAACTAACTAACTAACTAACTAACTAACTAACTAACTAACTAACTAACTAACTAACTAACTAACTAACTAACTAACTAACTAACTAACTAACAAAAACTAACTAACTAACTAACTAACTAACAAAAGGACTAACTAACTAACTAACTAATTAATTAATTAATTAATCAATTAACGAACGAACGAAATAACTAACTTTATTTCACTGCTTAGCTGTGACCTGATTTCTTCTCCCCTAAAATATTACTTAAATAAACAGAATGGTTAAATAATGAAAGGCTCATTCATATACTTACCATTGAACCCTCGTCTCCAATAGGACCTGGAGGTCCGCGTACTCCATTTATTCCAGGACTACCCTGTAAGAAAAATTTTGATAGTTTTTTTCTTCAGATAACAATGTTCCATGTATATAAATATATACGTGCTTACATAAAAACTGGGAAGAAAAAGAAATTTAGATTTCCCGTCAATAAACTCCCATCAAACGGGCGGCTTGTTTAAATCACTGGGCTACCTACATTTTTTATCCATCAAAATGCATAATTATATTTACTCCGTGGTTTCATATTGTTTTAATCATCTAATTAGCCCCCGATGAGTCTCACTCTATACTCATGCACAATTACAAACAATTTTCTACCTACATGATGGGTAGGAATTATCCGGAGAAGATGGAGGGACAACACTGTGGCGTGGTATCGAAACATGCCGCGGATGGGATTGTATCGCTTCAAATGGTACATATTATCGGTCATCATATTATTTGAAGACCCTATACATGAAGTAAATACCTGGTTATAAAACACTCGATGAAAATTCTGTATTGTGTCCAAATGCACTTTTCAGAATGAAGGCATTATTGGAAACAAAACACGTAGTTCAGTGAACAGTCTCTTTTCGGAGAATTGATCATAATGAATATGTCATCTACATATCTTTTATACAGTCTTAAATTGTCAATGCTCGGCTTTAGTGAACCTTTCTCGAGGCTTGCCACGAAGCAGTCTGATAGTAGTGTACCCAACGGAGATCCCATTGCAATACCATCTTTTTATCTATAGATGGAGTCGTTGAAAGTGAACTGTACGTTCAGAGTGCATCTCAGTAGTAATCCCTTCAAATATGCTGTTGGTACTCCAATATTGAGATCGTTTCCGTGAGTGGGATATTGGTGAAAAGTGATTCAATGTCGAAGGATAGCATAATTTTGTTAGATACATTCAGGTCTTGTATGAAGGCATTAGTGCCGCTTTTGTTGTTAAATAAGTAGTATAGATGAAAATGTGAAAATAATGCAATCCCATATACTAAACTTACTCTTGGGCCTGGAGGACCTTCATCTCCGGGTTCACCTCTTGGACCAGTAAGACCTTTAACACCTTTTATCCCTATTCTTTATGAAGAAACACAACAAAAATAAATAAATAAACAAAACACGCCAAAAAGTATTTACTGTTACTTAGTTACGAAAATTTTAAAAAAATGAGAATAATTCCACACAAATATTAAGTTATATTTTTTATGAATGATGCATATACCAACCTCTGGCCTTTGATCAATGGTGATTCGTCATAAGATGTGCCTTTTTCACCTTTGAAACCTTTTTCACCAGGTTCTGCCTACAATTGTAAAATACACTTTTATGATTAATTGAAATATTTGGTAAACAAAATAATAATCTTATGTAAAAAAAATATGCTACTGATTATTTTGTAAGTAGTATAATTCGTAAAGTTTATTTTTTGAACATTATTCATCGTAAATTGTTAGTTGAATTTCAATTGATCTGTTAGAAAGCAACAGTTTTGTTTACAACCTTCCTAGTGTTTTAGCAAAATAGTTACTTTGTGGGTCAAGGTAATCTTTGAACAAACCTAACTGACATGAAGAGAAGGAGAAAGAGGTAGGAAATATGAAAGTATGTGTTTTTATCAACTTTTCTTCTTCTTGATGTTCGTTTGTGGCTGTTTGTGAGTGTGTGTGCATATGTCAAATCTTTTTCATTTAGACTAAGACATAAATGGTTATAAAATGCTATTTTACATTTTTTTAAAACGAATTCTCTCTGTACACTTACATATGGTAAGGAAATCGGTGTAGGTGTATCGCCTTTTTCGCCTTTGATGCCCACATCACCACGGTCTCCTTTCATTCCCTGTTGGGTTGGGGGGGGGAGGGGAAGAAAGATAAAAAAGATAGAAAGATTTGTTAAAGGGTCATATTATTCTTGGAATCACATATATATATATATATCAATCGATTTTTATGTCCTATTCTATACTTGTAGATTTGTGCTATAGAAAACCAAAATTTGTGGGGCAACAAAAACAGATATGTGCTAAAGATAAGAGTTGAAGTATTCTATGCAATAAGCGTAAGTCAAAACGGTGTATATATGAGCTAATTAACACAAAATACACCTCTAAATGTGACTTCTTACTTTATTTGTCTTCTGACACACCTGATATACCATAATATAAACATCCCGATGTTATTATAGGATAGGTTTACTTTGGATGGGCGGGCTGCACTAATTGTAGCGTTGTAGTCCATTGCTGCTGTGGTGGTTTAATGGCAATTTATGTTGCTTATATGTTATTCAAATGAAATTCTGCATTAAAAAATCGCCTTTAACGTACATAATATCGGCCATATGATGTATCTAGACTGCGTTACATTTGCTACAGTTATAACAGGAAATGTTGCTTGATACTGATATCTGTGCAATGTAATGGGTTATACGAGGCAGTAGGTTCAAAAGTTAAAGGTATATTTCTGAATTTTCAAGGAAATTACACTACTATATTTGAAATATTTATTGAAACGTGCTAATACCCACTGTATAAATCAGGTGGTGCCACCTCAAAAAGGGGAATATACTACAAACTTGTCCACTTTGGATAGTGGAACAGATATTTATAGATTTTCATGTACATTATTATAAATTATTGTGAGCAAACAAACACAGTCTTCTTATTGGTGGTTTCTCGCTGAACGTTAATCTTTCATCTCTTTGTGGCCGTTTCTTGAAGTTCAGATTATCTATCTGCAAATTGTATCCACCTACGCAAAGTCTGCTGTGATTGTTTGTTGAGTACTACCACTAGCTTTGTTCCTGTTCTACACTGGAGGATCTTCACTGGAAATTCCTTTCAAAAATGTATCAGTACTTTGTAACTTTTATTAAAGTCTTACAAATTAGCCAGTTGTATTTATTGCTGTTGTTTAAATTGAACAAAAGCGGTAAATTTAAAGAATAACGGTACAGGCGATGCGAATACACCGCTGACCTTGAGGCGACCAATCAGAATGACCGGTATTCCTTTTAATTAAAAATGTCCAATCCTAATCCCAATCCTAATCCCAATCCTAACCCTGATTCTAACCATAAGGAGCTATCAACCCTTTTTCCAAGCAGTACTTAAGAGAGAGACAGGGATGAAATTTGCACCCTTATTCACGCACAGTGTTCATAGCAAAGCTATAATAATGGTAACTTCCGTTATCCAACGAACAGTGTGCGTTCAAGATCACTGATCCATTCGCACTCCTAGATCGCTATCCTTAAACTTGCTCAAAGAAAATTATCCAGTTAATACAACGTCATGAAACACGCAAGTAGTTTACCTGTTAATTTCAATACTCATCTCTCAACTTACTTGATAGCCTTTTGGTCCAGCTATACCAGGTTGACCTTTTTCACCATCTCGACCACGAAGACCTTTTGGACCACGTTCGCCTTTTTCACCTTTTGGTCCCATTTCTCCCATACCGTCAGCACCATCAACGATTGCTGGTTCACCTTTATCACCCTAAAGAAATTATAGGATAATTAATAACAGCCGAACTTGAAATTCAATATGAATATTGAAACGATTATGCTCTAACTTTTACAGAGTGCAAATAAACCAACAAAGCTGTTTTTTAATGTTTTTGCGAGTTGAAGTTATTGTAGAAGTTTGATAGGCTTTGTGGGGTAGGATCGCTTGCACTACGCCCAAACCTCCCTCTTTATGGGGGTTTGGGACTGACTAGCAAACGAGCAAGCTGGTAAACTCGAAGACTTTCAGGCGAAAATCAACAAACTGGCTCAACAAGCTGGCGGTGAAGACAGGTCTCCAGGTGAATATAGAGAAGACGGAGGTGATGAAGATAACCAACCAACGAACCGCAACAACAACAATCAGCACCAATCACCATCAACGTGAGAGATTTGACAGAGATCAGTTCCTTCACTTATCTGGTTAGGAAGCATCGTTTCAACCTCAGGCACACGGCACGGATGGAGATGTCGAAGCCAGGCCAGAATAGGAAAGGCAAGATACTCCTTTATCAACCTGAAACCAGTTTGGAAATCTTCTGCACTGCACTCAGCATAAACAACAAGATTCGGATTTTCAACACCAATGTGAAGTTAGTCTGTCAGTTCTTCTATACGGGTCAGAAATTCGGCCAGCGTATCACAAGAAGCATTTACAACAAGTTACAGACATTTATCAATAGCTGCCACCTTCACTGGCTAGCTGCATACTGAAGATCGAATGGCCAGCTGGACATCCATAAAGAATTAGCAATAAGAAACTCTGGCTTGTAACAAACCAACAGTCGAGAGCCGATTGCCCAACAAATATGTAGGAGAAAACAGAGATGGATCGGGCAGGGCATACGTTGAGGAGGCCGTCGCTGCAGTGGAATTCCAATGGGAGGCGACGAGTGGGTCGTCAGTGCAAGGGTGACATGGAGGATATTATGTGAGTTGGAGGAGGAGATGAGAGATTATGGCCAATCGTGTGGTTAGTCGGCTGAAAAGGACAGCAGAAAATAGAAGAAAGTGGAGTTGTGTTATTGAAGCCGTATGTTCCACTCGGAACCCAAGGGAATTATAATAATATAACACAGCATTATGGGGAGAAAGAAGGTGAGAGCTAGCTGAAACAACCTGGTAATATTCTTTTAAAATCATCAAACAGAGGTCAGCATTCAACACAACTAGTTACTGAAGAGAATATTTATTTAGATGTTAGATGATACCTACCAGGAATGAAAGTTCCAAGCATAAATTTATAATCAAAACCACTTGTTGTTATTCTGCCTTGTTGTAAAGGGGAAAACAGGAGACCATTAACTACTAAGTGGTTTATCATTTTGGTCAAGTAGGGCCATGTATATTAGTTCTTTTTTTGAATAAACAATATTGTTTTACAGAAATACACTCACCTTTGGACCTTTCAAACCTCGTTCACCGACGAGACCATCAAATCCATAACTACCAGGTGTACCTTTAAGACCTTTAGGTCCCTAGTGAAATAGAAGAAGAAAAGTTGTGAAAATTTAACGTCAAAATTTATGTATGTTTAAATATTCATCATTTATGAGACTCTTAGACGAATTAAGATGCTCATTTTTTGGTTCATGTGGCAGAATTTTGGCCCAACAGACAAGGTCTCCACTTACTTATATCGAACATAAATTTTGACCGGATCTTCCAGAAACTTGAGTCCCAATTTCCATGGCTTTTAGACTTGTTATCAAGTTTGAATGGGCGGCTTTTGTTCACTTCTTCATAACCATACTGATATAGTCAGTGAATGCTTGGCGCTCGTCAAATGACAACTCAGAGGATCGTTGTGCTGTATTTCTCTGCAGTTCTCAGGCACGTAAAAGAATGGAATCACTGTGGTTCTTAGTGTATCGTTCAATAGATTTTGAGTAAGGACAAAATATGATTGCGACGAACAGCTTTCTAATACCACTTCGATTGTTCATGATTATTTATACAGTGTCTGAGAAAACCAGTCTTCTCATTCACTTCAGCAAACTTGAGTACCTTAACAGTCGAAGGGTCCTTGCTAATTTTTCATGAAATAAGCGCGAAACCTATGACTTGCTTTGTTGTTAACAACATAATTTTAGACTCTTTTGTTTCTCCCTTATTTTGCATTCAATAGTGAACTCCTTCTTAAACATACTTAGCTACCTAAATTATTAACATTGGCTTCCTTTTTTTGTACTTTACTTTATTCCTTCTTTTGTGTATCTACTGCTTCCGACTATATTAGCACTATGAGTATTACAAAATTGTTCTGTCATTAACCATCATGTAATTATTAGTTTTGTGGTTGCTTTTATTCGGTAGTATTAACTGACAATCTTGGTTGTGAAAGCCACTATCACTATCTTAAAATTTTGTATTATGCAGGATTACTCACACTACCACTACAAACACCGCATTAGACCTGACAATAAAAACCCTGAATTGTTATTTTATGATTGTTTAGTGTTGTTTCAACTTAAATTAACTGATCATCTTGGCGATAAACATTCTTAAATATCACTTCACAACTTCTTGTATGACTACAGCTTTACTGTCACCATGCATTATCATATCATAGCTTCCACTACCCAATACTGAGTTATTATTATATGATGTTTATTTTCCTTTCTACTTCTTGGGACTTTTTCGCATTTTTTAATTTTGTGTTTATTTCTTGGTATTGTTGTTTTCATATTTATTTTTTGAAATACTCCTTTCAAACGTTGGATAAAATTAGATGCAAATATTAAAATAGAGTGGTTCTATGACTTATAAATGATTTTTCTAAACAATTCAAATATTTGAGAAATACTCTCTAGCCATATTTACTATCCAGATGAGTACTGCTTCAAGCGAAATTTATCTCTCCTTAGGAGAGATGATAACCTGAGCTGAAACGAAAACCTGGACAGATGATGAAGTTCAATCAGGTCGCTTCTACTTATCGCATATGGTGACTTACTAATCCCTCAGAAAGTCTTCCACGGATGACTCTAAATCGTAGCCTGCCTAGTACAGAAATCAGTAACAATGAGTTTTTTTACTCCTTTACGTTCCCAGTGGATTACAGTGTTTCAAGCTAGAGCTTTGAAGTTTCTGTAGCAGTGGTGTTTATTTTTATGGGATAGAGTTGTGAGCCTCATGCCCAACCTCCCCTCTTTACCAGTCTTATTACTGGCTTAGCGAGGTAAAGGAGTGCGTTGGCGGCCGGGGGTCGAACCCAGGACCACCGGTGTGGTTGGTGAGGATTCCACCTGTGTGCCACCGATGAACAGTAGCAGTGAGTAGGAATTTCGATATGCAAGAGGTAACAAGTTAACAGTCAATCACAGCAGCCTATCTTCATTCAGCTCCATCACTGGAATAGTCAACAGAAGATTGAACACCTCGCTAGCCAGTGCTTCTATCCTGCAGCTAAATTGGTTTCCGTTTATCGGAAAACATGCTCTTTGGTAGAATCAAAAGTTGACAGATACCCCTTCTCACATTAACTCTAACTGTGTATACAAATTTACATTGATCTGCGGTAGCAGTTACATTGGGAGAAGAGAAAGAACAGCACACCTTTGATCTTCTGAACATGTACCAAAAAGTCTACGTCTCAAGGAAGCAGATATTACATGAATACGGATCATGAAGTGGATATCACGAAATCCCTAAAAAATTATCAATAGACAAATTAGTTCGATTCCTCCCAAATTTGCTGGAGCAATGACTATCAAACCCCTGAAAGGTGATTTATTTGTCTAGAAAGAAGCAGGTATCAGTCCTGGTAACTGGTTTTTTTGTACTCTGTCTTTCGCCCGATTACGTAATCTTCGTGTTTAGCCTCTTCTCCCTTTTGCATAGTGTAACTATGATTGACTCTTATTTCTGTGATATGAGCCCAACTCACTACATCGTTTCTCCATTTTATTAGTTATTTATCATCTTACTCACCTCTTGTCCCTATTACGTAACTTTTTTACCAGTCATTTATCTTTGTTTAAACTTGGACTTTCTAGTCATTAGCTACGTAGGTGCGAATTCTGAGCATTGTTTATTGAGAAGTTTGCAGTCTCCCATCATTGAACGACATCATGTACAATTTACAAGTATGTTAAAACATTTCTATACATGAACTTAACAATAATAATTTCTTTAGGCTGTACTCAGCTGAGCTGATGAGAAGTCAACGAAATAAATGATGGTGGTAGCATCTTATTCTGTACAAACCACTGTTGTTCCTGTTCTAATCAGAAAATAATAATAATAAGTAAGTGGATAAAAGCATCTTCTGATCCATTGCAATTGATTGTAACTGCTATCCATTTTCCCACAAAACGCTAATGGACTACTAGAATATTTTGACGTGGGACTTTCTACCTCATTACTATTTAAGACGGGGATTTTCGCATCCTCCAAAATTTCGAAGTTATCTAATCGAATGAGGATGTCAAAACCTGGATCAAAAAAAGGCAAGTTGGACCTTCTTCATTCTGAAATCAGTTTGGATATCTGCTGTTCTGAGCATAAAGAACAAAATTCGGATTCCCAACACCAATGTTAAGTCAGTCAGTCAGTCAGTCAGAAACTTGGCTTGCGCGTCAAGAAAAGCATTTCCAACAGGTTGTAGCTGCTATCCACTTCACTGGCTCCATACTGAAGGTCAGATGGCCAACTAGAAAGGTTTACTAACAAGCAGTTCTAGGAACGAACCAATTACGAACCTATTACTCAACAAATACACCACAGGAAATGGAAATAGATTGGAGAAAGGATCATAAGATCGGTGAGTGATATCGCGCGTCAGGCCACCGCTTGAGTGGAACGCCAATAGGGAATGACGAGTTTGGCATCCAAGGGTGACATAGAGGAGATGAGAGTCTATAGGCAGTCATGGGGCCAATTGTAGAGAACTGCAGAGAACAGGATGCGATGAAGATGTTCTGTTGAAGCCGTTATTTCCCGCTTCGAACCCAAGGGAATAATAATAACATTCATTCACGGTATAATAATTAACTCTTTGAAAAAGAAAAACTGAGGAAATTGTCTGTTTGTTTACCTTTGCTCCACAACATCCTTCTTCACCTGGAAAACCTTTTGGTCCTTTGACACCAAGTGCACCCTATTCAATTAAAGTGAAAAAGAGGACGGAGAGAGAGAAGACGATCACTTCAAATAACTAAGAAATAATGTTGTTATAACTATGGTTACCTAGATAAAAAGTTAAAAATTTAACAATGCTTTCTTCAAGAATAGCCCCTGACTATTTCCAAAAGGGCCACTATAACATCTTCGCTAAACATCCTCTAAAGGCAAATATAGATTTCGTTTGAAAAGTAATGAGTAGGATTCATCTTTCTCAAGAGCATTTTAAAAGAGTATCATAACTAACCAGTGTTGCAGAAATTAATGTAGACAAAGATTTCCCATTATTGAGTTTAACAATATATTAGCGGGAAATCAGGAAATTTGATCATATCCTCATTTTAGCCAATTCAAAAAAGAGTAAACCATTTTGTCATGGAATTTGACAGGACAACTTAGAATTCACTTTTGCACCTTTCTGAAATACATCAACCTGATTTAAACTTGGACTACCGAAATACACCAACAGTACAATGTGTATAATTTCTCCTTTCCACTGTGTTTTAATGGATTAAAATATGACTTCTCATGGTAATATTTACTCTGGCAAGCATTTAAAATGTCTACAACCTGCTGATTCGCTTGTTTCTACTAAGGTTGGGAAAAAGCAGAATCATAGTTGGATGGCAAAGTATCCCAATGCATGCGACAACTGTCCCCGGGTTATATCCATGAGTCTCGAAATGTACCCATGAACGTTTTTTAAATTGGCTTTCAACAAAATGTTGCGGATTTCTCGAAGTAGACAAACAAAGAAGAAATAGCAGAATGGATTGGTTTGAGCTTCATGTCACACAGCATCGGGCTACGCAATCTACTGTCAATCAATGTTTTATCTGAAGATCCTGAACGAACAGAAAATATCATGTAATAAACTTCGCTGAAATTAATTCTATTATCTTATACTACTTTTTAATACAGAGTAGTGTAGTTTTGTTTATGAAAATTATTGCGAAATTATTGATATACAGTTTTGCTACATTTATACTTCACAATAACTGAATCTCAGCTTGATTTGTTTTTGTATGTTTTGCTTATTTTAAATTCTATTTTTTTTACACTCCTTCAAAGTATTCAACATCTTAAAAAGCCTACATACTCGGTTTACACGATTGACTTTCATTACCATAGTGGAATATTTCGAATGTTCCAATGAATGAGGAACAAAAACGACGTTTCTGTATTTAGTGCTAATGAGGCTGTTGAAATAAACAAACGAAGGAGTTTTTCTTCAATCAAACTGAGACTAATAAACAACATTTTTTCGACAGTTAACCTTATGTAACATTACTACTATATAAATATACACTCAAATGTTTACTTATTTTGTTGACTTCTTAAATCTTAGTAATTTTTAAACAGTGCTACATTGACAGTAACTAGCGAAAGTAGTTTAGAAAAACAAAATTCTATACAAATACTTATTCAAAATTGAAGTTTATTTATTTAATGCTTTACTTACCTTCATTCCATCTACACCTGGAACACCCATAACACCTTTATCACCCTATAAATAAATAAATAAATAAAAAATATACATGAAGTAGAATAAATGCAACTGTACTTCCCTTTTAAAGTATTAGACATTGAACAATTCCCTGTGTGGATGTTACCTAGTCGGGTCAAAACTACATCATCAGTACAGTAGTATATATTATGTATGATTCAAGGCGTATATTATGCACTGGCACCAGACAGTGTCATCAGCGGTGAGTATATGTCCACATTCTCCACCGGATAGAGCCTGCTGGTTACAACTTCTCGCTAGAATTCCAGGCAATCTCGTCTTGTAGCCAGTGACTGGCATGCAGATGGTTGGAGACAATCGGCAGGATGCCTTCGACCTCCGCGATTTCGTGCTGTTGAGCACTCACCAGTCAAGCAAGGCGTATTTACATATCCCTCCTGGGATTCGAACTCGCATCACACAGCACTGCAGTCTGGGACGTAACCTTTGAGCTGTTTGGGATATTTTGGTAAATTATTTTCTTAAGAAATATTATTGGTCAGGAGAAATAAATTATTTTTGCTAAAAATTATCTTGTGTAGCAAAACTGATTCTGTCTCGTCAATGAATTTTAGTAGTCAACATTCGACTTAGAAATTTATCGTGGGCTTGTAGAAAAAACTTTTAATTTCATCAGCCAACGAAAAGGATGAAATAATTCCATGTAGGCGAATATGCTGAAATCAGCGGGGTTTTTTGTTGCTGTTTTTTTTTGAATGATTAGGGAAACAGAATGATTGCTTAAATATTTACTGCTGACCATGTAAGTCATCATTAAGTTAGTCACACGGTGAAACACGCCATTATGACTTTCTAGGCTCTATTACTACTATAAATAGTAAAGTGTATTACTCGCTTATGCCTATAATTACTAGTGAAATTTGCTATCATGTGCACACAGCATGATAGACTGGTTGTTGATTGGTGTATCAACATAGAACTGTGATCATTGATAGTGAAGGTGACAAAAAGCTACCGTAATAATATTTGACATCCTCATGAACACTAGTTAACTGGATTAAACTGGATTTCAGAGAAAAACTTCAACGACCGGGTGACATAAATCAAATTATCACTGATTGGTTAAGCTGAACTCACCATTATTCCTTTGGGACCAGGATCCCCTGGTATACCAGGTATACCACGTTCACCTTCTGGACCAGGTAGTCCAGGCTGACCACGTGATCCAACTGGACCGGGTCTACCAACATGTCCTCGAGCGCCAAGGTCACCCTATAGAAAAAAAAACAACATCAGATCAGATCATAATATTACTATTCTCCTTTCCAATGCTGCATATAACCAAAATTGATTTTCTTTTTTAAAATAGTAAATATCGATAGATTAAGGTGTAGAGAAATGCTAATTGTTTCACTGATTGCCTAATTTACATTTTTGCCCCAGTTAGGCACCTTTATGCGGAGGTAAATCTGTGCGTGTGTGATATGTCAAAATTTGTGTGACTTAAGAAAAAAATTCAGATTTGGAGAGCTAAACACCGAAATACTAACAACATAGCTGTAGTTCACGCTTTATGCCAATAAATTTCACCCAGCAGTCTAGACGACAGAACAGTGAAGACTGAACAGAAGGTCATACGACTCGGTGGGTAAATTAGACAATTTTTTTGCTGTGTGTGTGTGTGTGGCTTGTTCTTTGTATTCAGAAGATGGGAAAGCAAATGTAAGCAAACATGGAAACATCCATCCATCTACACATCCATACACACATGCATATACACAGGATATGATAAACAGATGACATAATTTGTATTACACAGATTGTCTGACTAAATATCACGCACAATATTATTCTATTCTAGCTATTCTAGCTACTAGCTATCACAAACAACCTGTCGCATAAAGTCTTTCTGTCTTTTATATTACCATTACTATTATTACTATTATTATTATTTCTTCCCTGTCAGATCTCACCTTTTAGTGGTAATGGCAACAGTGACATTTGGTGCTTGACAAATTCATTCTTCCTAAAAAGGGAGGGTGGGAATATATTCCCTAGCTATAATTTATCCCAGAAGAAGCATAATGTTAGGAATATTAACTTTAGAGTAAAAAATATAAAAGATGCATGGACAAGCATGGACAAATGACCTTTAATCTACACTGTGTAATAGCTTGTGTAATTCAATAATCCTAAGTCAGTTTAATCGGAGTAGTGTTATTCTCAAGATACACATCACCTTGAAGTGAAAATCCACCAAGGGCTTATCCTGAAATCATGAATGACAAGATGAAGCAAATTTATTGTAACCAACAGGGCTCAATAGCTAGATGAAGGTTAAAAAAGGAATACCATCCCTATTAATAGAAATGTGGATGTTAGATGCATCATTTTATGTCTTATTAGAGTATATTGTCTGGAGTAGTTTATGATAAAGCAGTCGATAGGCTGGAAAGTATTATAGCCGACAACTGCTCAAACTAACTACATCCTTATACTTGTTGTCAAACTGAGAAAGACCAAAAATTCAACCATACTTAGTTACACTACTTAAAATAAATTTTTAAGTATTGGTTTTTTGGAGGGATTTTATTTAATTGGTTGCAGGATTACATCATGAGCTGATATCGACTGGACGTGAGGCAGTAACTTATCGAAGAAGATATTTCGAAGTGGTCACGCTATGTCATGAATTGGCAGAAGTTAGAATTCCTGGACTGGCCATCGAATTGGGTCCCAGTGACTGATGAATGGTCTACGAGTTAGCTTGCTTTGTAACCAAAAGTTCCTGGGTTCAAACCCCGGAAGTTGAGTACTGCTGAAGAGTCCCACGCTAGGACAAAACAGCTGGCTGTATGGTGCTCCATGAAGGTTCTCCAATGGTTCTCTAACCGATGCCAGCTCATGATGAAATCCTGAAACTTACAAGAAGTCCTCACTAACAAAGATGGCGTATATCCTCAAAACGGTGGCCTGCTTAAACCGCTGAGCTATCTAAATTTTCCATTCATCAAAATACATCGTGTTTACCCCGTTGCATTATGTTTTAATGATCTAATTACCACAATGAGTCCCAATTCAGATAAGTTTCTACCTACCAGCAGCAATTTTTTGAAGCAGGAACCTTCGGGTGGAACAATACTGCTTCCAATGATGTATTATCAACTATTATACTGTTTTAAGATTCGAAGGACTCTGAAAAATCTGTATCAAGGATAAAGCTATTGCTATTATTACTACTATTGTAAAGGAATGAGTTACAAGGTTATGTAAAGTTTAGAAATATGAACATCAGTTCTATTCATTTATTATAAAGCAACGGCTACCACATATATTCATTTTCGGTGTGCCAGTCAACTACTGAAAGGTCCCTTTCGTTTTACAACGATAACAAAGAGGAAAAAAAGGTAAAAATTTGGGGACAAGTAGTCCGCAAAACAAAACAAGAAAAAAAGACTCAGCTAAGTAAAGTAACCTGTATACTTTTCTGGAATTTTTGTAAATCTCTCTCTCTGGAAATGAAATCTATCTATTAATACATCAGGGGGGGGGACTTCAAATCCCAACGCTAACATTTCCTTTTTGTTCATTCATACCGATTTAGATAGAATGAGACACTATGGGAATAAATTAACGTCATCAATCAACCTTATTGTGAACATCATCTGATAGAGTGAACAGTCTTCAGAATAAGTAAAATAGTTTCATAGGTTAAAAAAGTGTCTCAGTTATTAGACAAGAAAAAGAAAGAAGAAGGATTTTCATAATTTCTCTTCATAATTGCTTAACAATATACTACAAACTTGCCTACTTGAATTCCTCATTCCTTCATACAACAGTCAAAAACACAAGTTAAGCAGAAGAAGGAGAATAAAGAGGGAGAGAGAGAAACAGTAGATTGAATACTGGCTAATTAACTGACACTATGGTAAAAAACAAAATGGAAGCAGACTGGCGGAAATTTAAAAATAAAATGTTTTAAAAAAAATGTTAAAATTACCTTTGGTCCTGGAATTCCCATACATGTACATTCTGTGCAATTCGGTGATGGTATGCATGTCTGTTGTTGGGAGATAGAGAGAGAGAGATAGATAGAGTGACAGAGAGGAAAAAATCCAGTGAACAGCAAATATTTGGTATATACAACTAATAATAATAATAATAATTATTAGTTCAATAATATCAAGAAATACTGCGCAGAAAATAATAAATCAATGCTTCGAGTTTGATCTCGGATTGATAGGCGTAGGAGACAGCTGTTTAGTCCTAGTGTTTGGGATTTATCTCATCAGTACACACCCACCGGGGTAAATAAACAATATAATTAGTGGCTGAATGGTATACGAGCCAGCTTGTCTTGAAACCGGAAGGTCCTTGGTTCGAATCCCATGTGGTGGGTGTGTACTGCCGATGATTCCCAAGCACTAGGATGAAACAGCTGTCCAGTACTTCAGTGCCGGTTTTCAATGGTTCCCTAACTGATATCAATCCGTTGTAAAAGTTGTAAAAACAAAACTAATCCTTACAAACCAACTATAGAAGACTGGTAAACTGACAATTTGATCCAATTTGATCCGTCCAGACACAGAATGATAAAAATCGCCTTAGTTATCAACAAGTTTAAATAAAAATATTTCTCCATGGCTTTAATCAATCGAATTCACACTGAAGATGTTGTCTCGTAAGACAATGAAAGTTATCCAGGCCAGAGAAGGCAATCACACCCACAATTATAATATAGTCATCATGTAATAATTTCAACTGGGAACAAAAAATATATTGACTACAGTTCATTCGAGCTTAGAGAGTCTAAGCCTTCTGTGAATAAATAGGCTTCTTTAATACCATAAAAAAGGGAAAAAAATCGTAACGGAACTACCAGTGACTTACTGCTGCACCATTCGTTGGTGTTATACAAATATTACATAATAATATGAAAACATTTACGAGAATAAATCCATAAGTGTAATACTGATGCATAAATTTGTAATCTTCATGAGGTTTCATTGTCATCTGTCTGTCATGCAATTAATTAATTAATTATAACACACAGACTAAGAAAGAGATCAGGAGTTTTGAAGGCTTTCGATAGATGATTTTTTCACAGATTGTAAAAACCAGGGATTATGGGGAAAAAACAAACAAAAGAGTTTTTGTTTGTCTGCTGGCTGGCTGGCCTGTATCCTGGCTGACTTGTTTTTTGTTTGTTCCTTCAGCCAGTGTCTCTCCTCTGTCAAGGTGTCTTTTCTTCTGTAAAAAGCTTGTGTATAATATATATGCGTGGATCGATTAAAATAGTTCTGGTGATGAAGATTTAAGCATCAATGATATAATAAATATAGCACAGGATAAGCATTTCTACTACTAGTTGTTCATAATTATTCTGGATATAGCAGTAGTAGTAAGTATTCTAACTGTTACCGGCATTACTAACACTGAGGCACACACACACATACACACACTCGGTCAGTTAGTTAGTTAGTTAGTTGGTTAGTGTTCAACAAGATGTGCTTCTATCATTTGCATTTAGAATGAATAGACATGCGTATAACTGACATACGATAAGGTTTTCATATCGACTGTATTCTCCCATCTATCTATCTATCTCTCTACCTATATATTTAGATGTACATTTTGGTTGTATGTGTAGTAAAAAGTCCAATAATATCCCATCATTACACATGTCAGTTAGCACAATGTGCACCACATCTATAATCCCACTTTCTACACCTACTGTGGTGTGCGTGTCTGTGTATTTTGTGCAAACAAGTAGTGAGCATTTTTCATCTAAAGCTATGCATGGATTAATCTACAAATACTGGATGGAATTCTATTGAAATATACACACTCTATATACATGGAAGGGGAACAATAGTTTATTGAAAAAAGATGTTTTAATTGAGTTCTCCAGTTGGTCCACTTCGTTAAAAGATGATATCGATGTAACCATGGCAAATTGTTCAATTTTTAACTGGTTCTTCTTCGTCTTCTTGCCTAATGATTATCTGGTGCACATATTATTGATTAACTGTGATTTGGCCTGTCGTAAATCTAAACCTGCCGGCCGGTCAGCCAGCCGGCCGGTTGGCCTACCAATCAAATGTTTTATGGGATCCAACTGTTGATACCGGTACCGATACACATACATTGGTTGGTTAGACAAGCACACACACACAAATGAACTGAACAAGCAACACTGTGATTAACAAACAAACGAACACAAATGCAGATAGATGTTATGCTGTAATCTGGAAGGTCAAATTTAATGCAGAAATGTTGTTTTCTTATTGGAGAAGAATATTTTTTCAAGATGTTTGTTTTTGTTGTTGTTGTTGTTGTCAATAGTGAAAAAAAGAGCCGTGAATTTTTCCAATCAAATCACTGATCAACAAAATATTTGGATTATTTGAAGTTCATTCATTCAGGTAAGTAGCATAAAGTATCTAGGAGGATATCAATATTCACTAGTAGGAAGGGAAATGTATTCACAGTTGACAAAGTCAACAGTAGAAGATAAAACAGGCATCATTCGCTTCTGATTAATATAAAAGTCGAAGAATATTACTGTTGAAGATTTCAGGAAACAAAATGACTATATCTCCAGGTCTGATCACTAGTTAACAACCAACCACTGGGAAACCTGTGAGTAATCAACAGCAGTTTCGTATTAGTTTGGGTCTCCTCAGTAGTGCCCACCCACTACAGGGGTTCGAACGTAGGACTTTCAAGTTACTAGGGGGGTCGTAGACTATCCAGCCACTGGGACTCCGTCCAATGGTCATCCCATGAATCCTAACATCTCCACCAACTTCTCACCTGACTTGGCATACCCCACTGGTTACAACTTCTCACTATAACTCCAGGTAACTTCCTACTGTATGAAGCCAGTCACTAGTGAGCATCAGGTTAATTACGAAGTGATGGTTTGATAACAAGTTGACATCTGTTAGGGAACCACTGGAAAACCTGGTAGTTTTCCAGCTGTCCAGTACTCAAACTCGTAAGCAATAGAATTTTTTGCAACCTATCTCCTGATCGTATTCCCATCGGAAAGATGAAAAGTGTAGTTTGTGGAGTGTTAATGACAAAGCTCCATGAACAACTAACTACTTCAACTTCAACTGTAAAAGTTTATCAGAGGAGCAAGTAGATGTTTAATTCCCTAAACTGAATCATCCTAACTGGAGTTAAAAAAAGAATAAGCAAATAAAATTAGGTCATTTCAGGAGGAATAGATGGGAGGAAGTATAATAATCTGTTGAAATATTCAAGATTCTATGAAGTCCCAGAAAACCACTTTTACCACCTAAGTCATCAATGGCATGGTTCATTGTCTTACTTAGTGTGTGCTGCAGGCGTTGAGTAATATCATACTGAGCTATTAAACTGAAAATACCAATTTATATCAGGCACTTTAATGAATATCACAGAGAATCATCCAAGAAAAACATAATGATACGTGCTAAGCGGTCTGTTTTAAACATGGGCTACCAAAAATACTCCATTATTATAGTGCATATAATTCCTTTTGTTCAGTTTGTTCTGACCTAATAAAACACGACCTCTAATGGTGTTTTCTACTCTCGTGAGTATTTCAAGTGTCTACAACCTGTTGATGTGCAAGTTTCTACAGAATCTGAGAAAAAGTAAAATCATAGGTGATTGCCAATGTATCCCAATACATGGCATAACTAGCCCTGAGATTTTTAATACAAACTGTCACTGTCTGAGGAATAAAACTAATTACCTGTAGTTTTCAATTATTCAATTATTAATAATATTGTTATTATTATGTCCTTGGGTTAAGAAATGTCCTTCACCTTTTTATAAAAATGATGAATAAATGAATTTCTCCGAGAAGGGAGGCAAAGAAGAAGTATCCTAATGGACTGCTTTCGCTTCAGGTCCGACAGCACTGTGTCAGGCGATTTACTGTCATTTACTTTTTACTACTTGAAGGTCCTGGACAAAGAGAAACCACTGTGCAGTAAACTGCTCTGAAAATTCTGTACATAATATGCAAAACCAAAACGGTCTTTATTATTATTATTGTTCCCTTGGCTTCCTAGTAGAACATAGGGCTTCAACTACACATCTCCACTTGCTTCTGTCTTCTGCTGTACTTTTCACCTGCATCCATGTCAGTCCATACTCTTTCAACTCTTCTTCACACGATCTCCTCCATGTCACCCTTGGACGTCCCACTCGCCGCTTCCCTTTCGGGTTCCACTCGAGCTATGGCCTGACGCGCGATGTCACCCAGCGGCCTCCTCACCGAGTGTCCAATCCATCTCCACTTTCTCCTGCATATTTGTTGGCTAATTGGTTGGTTCTTGTTTTGTTTGTTCCCATAGTTCCTTGTTAGTGATTCTTTCCGGCCATCTGATCCTGAGTACAGAACGAAGACAGCTGTTGATAAAGGTCTGCAGCCTGTTGGAAATATTCTTTGTGACCCGCCAAGTTTCTGATCCGTATAGAAGAAATGACTTGACGTTTGTATTGAATATCCGGATTTTGTTGTTGATACTGAGTGACGAAGATTTCCAGATGCTATACTATATTCCTTCTGGAGAAAAATATTGTCAAAATACTTAGTCTTCATGATAATTGTTACGTGTTCATGCGGTGAAGTATATCATCCACAGGTTAGTAATAACAATTTCCCACATAGGAAGGCTTGTTTGTTCACGTATAATAAACATAAGGACATGAAATTAAAAATCATCAATTGTTATTTTCTAAGGGTCTAATTTGTTTCAAGGTTGACCGTGAATTGATATCAGTTAGAGGACCATAGAAAAAAAGAGGGGAGTTCTGGACAGCTGTTCTGTCCCAACAAACGAAATCTTCAAAATTAATCTGACCCTGGTTAGTGACTGCCTACACGATGAAGTTGAATGCATTTCTAGTGAGAAGTGCTGATTAGTAGGGTCCACCAGACATGACATCAGTTGGAGGTCCCACTAAATTCACGAATTGGTAGAGGTTGGAGTTGATCGGCTGACCGTCGGAAGGGTTCTAGTCCCTGGATAGTACATGAGCTTGACTGGTAACCAGAAGGTGCTGGGTTAGAACCTTCGTGTGTGTACTGATGACGAGTCCTAAACTGGGACAAAACAGATGTCAAATATTCTATGGTTTTCAATGGTTCTCTAACCAATATCAATTCACTGTCAAACTTGAAAATAAAACTCCCATGAAGCGACATATTATACACAGATTACTTTTTCAGTTGCATGTAAGTGCATAAACAACACATTCAAAGGGTTACGTTCATTGTTGAAAAACAAATAACCAATACCAACATTACTATTAAACAAAACCATACAAGTGAAATGAAAGTTAAGGGAGGAGTGTAAAATTACTGGTGGATAACGCTTTGGCGTTTTAAACGATGGGTACTGGGTTCCAGCCCCAGTGGGGACAGTACCACTCCCTCACTGAAGAATGCAGGTATATCCAGTTGGAGAGTCCCACATAAGACTACGAAAGCGCATCCTGAATTTTACTGCTGGTCAGTCCCCAACCACCAAATTACTTCAAAAAGATATCAAGTTGTGAAACACAGAAATCTACTGGGGAAAATAAAGTTTCAGATAAGAATATTAATGAAATATTAAACTCACCTCTTTTGTACTCATAACCATTATCGTGCTGAAACCTATGGAATCAAAATATCATTATCAAATGTCTTGGACAACTTACGTGAATACATCGAAAATTATAATACAGACTGCCTTAATAACCAAATAGATGTGTAAGGATGTAATATCTTGACATTCACATTTCCATTCTGAAGAACCCTTCGAAAATGTACTATTTCGTGTCTGTTGAGAGCAAATATGTAATATATTTGAATTGCCTTGTTTCACGGAACATAGGTTGTTGGCAGATTTGAAATCACACATTGCATTTTCATAACCGACTTCAAATTTTGGTTTTACCGCGCCTATATTTATTCAGTTGTTGTCAGCATATCACCATAGTGAAGAATTAAGTTTCAGTAATCAGTAGTTTGCCAGGCTCACAATGGTGAAATGCCCATTAACCACGCGGGAGGTTCGGGTCCACTTTCCTGACGATGCATACCTAGGCCTCGCCTCGTTTACTGGATGGTAGTAAGTCTGGAAAACAGAGAAGATTGAACGCGTGGCTAGAGACCCTACAGCACAAAAACATAACAACATAGCTAGTGAAACTTCTCAAAAGCCTGAAAATTTATGTTACTCCCTGAACTCAGGGAAAAAAGCAGGCTTTAGAGAAGAAACATTAGTGTTTGTGAATAACCCCGATTGCGATAATACTAAGTACAATACTAGACGTTCATTAAATTTGCGTCGGTTGTTCAGCGGTAGATGGCTCGCCAACCATTCACGTGGACTGTGGTTCGAATCCTGGTTCGCACACACTTTTATAGCCACGCCTAGTTTAATATCTGGTCCTAATTACGGGGAAATAGGGAAGTTTGGGGGGATTGGGTGGTGCGGGGCTAGCGACACTACTCCTGAAAATCAATGTAATTGCTACAAAAACCTCAAATTAGTATTAAAATATGAAAATTCAGTAACCAGTCGTATGCATTATTTCAATGATTATATGAATAGCCTATACGGGACGAAATGATGATTAATTGTATCGTGACATGAAAGAATGAAAAAAACGTTGGCTGGACTATCTGAAATTTGAGTGAATGGAATTATGACTGTATTATAAAGACACGAACTTGCTTTTAATACTTGAAAACAAGTAACAACTAGTTAATTCTTTAAGGGATTACTCAGTTTCTAATTTTCTACGATTATTTCTTACAGTGAACAATGTAAAGATGAATGCCACTCACTCACATAGTGTTCAAGCGAATTTATTATATGTATATTAAGACAAAAATATCGTACCTGATGCATGGAAAGACATCAAAATTGTCCCTGTCCCTAAACCTGGAAACGGTAAGAACGTAAAGTTCAGACCCATTGACATCACTTCCCCGTTTCTAAAGTTTATGGAAAAACTTATACTTCTCAAACTTCAACCCTCCCTTATAAACTTCGAAGACCCCAAACAATTTGCCTATAGACTGGGTAGGAGTACTTTAGACGCTGCAGCTGTCTTACACAATGACATCGTCTCATCATTAGATAAAGGTGCCAAATACGTCCGCTGCACGTTTCTCGACTTCACTTCTGCTTTCGACTCTGTACCTAGATGTCTCCTGCTAAATAAGCTCTCTTTGACAAAAACCGAGTCCTGGGTCACTAACTGGCTGCATTCCTACTTCTCTAACAGAATGCAGTACACCGTATACAAAGGTAAATCATCCTCTGCTGTACTCACTGAAGCTGGTGTCCCCCAAGGTGCTGTACTCTCCCCACTTCTCTTTTCTTTCTTTCTACATGACTTACCATCTTCAAATAACATCAATTTTTTCAAATATGCTGACAACCTGACTGTATCTTTGTCGGTCAAATGTCAAAGTGACTGCTCTAAACGAAATGGCTTTCTGTCAGAAATCAGCCAGTGGTCCAAGGAAAACGGTCTTACCTTAAACGCCTCCAAATGCTAAACAGTCAATTTCACCTTTAGGCATAAATCTGACCTAAACAAACTGGTTGGCTCTCACGAGGTGTGCAGCATAGATGGCACTGAAATAGAAACCAAGTCGGAAATTAAATATCTTGGCGTCATTCTATCTGCTAATCTTTCCTGGTCGTCTCATATCTTGACGATTTCTAAGAAAATATTCCGTTTCACATTCTACATCAAGAAGTTAAGACATTCTGGTATAACCCAACCCTTACTCCTACAATTCGTTAACTCTCGCACTCTGCCTATTATTCTCTATTGTTCCCCCTTAGTTTTTCCCGGGCTACTGAAGAAAGACGATAACATATTACGCAGGATGTTAAAGGTTGTCAGCAGGGTAAGCAACGTGCCACTTAGCCAGCTTGATAATATTCTGGTCGACAGGCACATGGACTCATGTGAAAAATGGGCCAAGTCCATTCTGTCTAACTCACACCACCCTCTTCACTCACAACTCTCCCCTTGCATCTCATCAGGCAAAACCAGAAGCCTATATAGAAAACGATATGCTCGCACTAGCAAGTACAAAAACTCAACCATACCCTACTTAGCTCGTGTTCTGTGCGATAAAGAAAGCATTAGGCGTGACACCTATAATTCATTAAATAGTCAGTAGTACAACTGGATCTCGTCTTTCCAACTCACATCATCAATAGTTACAACATTTTATTTCTTCCTTTTCCTTTTCTCTCTCTTCTTATTTTTCCGTTATGTGCTGCTTTGCTTCTTTCTCACGCTTACGCTAGTTAATATGTCAGCTTCCACTTTTCTAACACCCTCAAACACTGTTCAGCTTTACCTTTGCTGCCGACATGCCAATGTGTTGTTGCAATAATGAACTGTGATTTCCTTAATCTATGTAGAATTCTATTTATTGATAATGTACTAACTGGATGCAATACTGTAGTAAAAATGCTGAGAATTCCATTCTGTATCACATGTACTGTTTTGGAATAAAGCAAACTATTATTATTATTAATTAACTATGAAGTAATCCGTGAAGTAGTCTAATGCAAATGCTGTACTATAAGTACGCGCTACATAGATCTTGAAGTTTTCATTAGTAGATAAATTGAGATTCGCCTTCATGCCTAGTTGAATGGAACTTCATCCTATCGAATGTTTAGTCGTAATCTTGTCATCTTTTTTTAAATATTAATCAAACAAGAATGCCTTATCAGTTTCATTAGTCCTTTCACGCTACTTCAGGAAGTATGAAGTGTAAGTTTATTATTATTATTATTTCCCTTGAGTTCCGAGTGGGACTTACGACTTTAACAATACATTTCCGCTTTCTCCTGTTCTCTACAGTCCTCTTTATCTGGCCTCATCTCTACCTTACACAGTCTCCTGCATCTCCTGAAACCTCCAATCCACTCACTGGTCTCCTAGGCATGTGTCCGATCCATTTCCATCTCCTACGGAATATTTGTTGGGTGATAGGTTCTTGACTGACTCACTGCCAGAGTTTCTTGTTGCTAATTCCTTCCAGCCGGCTATCTGAGTTCACTGTGGAGCCAGCTAAGACAGCAATTGATTAAAGTCTTCAGTGGCCTGTTGGAAATGCTTTTCATTGACATACAAGCCAAGTTCCTGATCTGACATAAGTGTAGAAAATCCGAATTTCGTTGTTTATGTTGTGGAGTGCAGCAGATTTCCACAATGATTTCAGAGTGATAAAGGCGTCTCTTTCCTTTCTAATTCAGGTCTTGACAGAGCTATTGGTGGTGTCGTCTGTAATTGCAATGATGCTCCCTGGTCAGATAAGTGGAGGAAGTGACCTCTTCCAAATGCCTCCCTTTGATAATGATTGGTACTTTTATTTGTTATTGGATGGTTATCTTCATTACCTCCATCTTCTCTATGTTCACTTGAAGTCCTGCCTTCACTGGCTACTCCCTCTGCCAGTTTGTTGGTTTTCGCCTGCATGTCTTCGAGTTTGTGTGACATTAAACATTAATCGTGAGTGATATTCATGTCTCCTGTCTTCTCGCTCCCCATGCTCTCGCCTCACAATCCAGTTCACCAATATCAGGAATATCATCAGTGTTAGTAGACAGCCTTGTTTTACTCCTGTAGTATACGTTTAGCAGCAAACAACCTATTTGACTGTCTCTGTGGAGTCTGTCTCCGTCTGTCTGGATTCAAAATAGAACTTGGCACCGAAGTGCAGCAGTTCGAGTTGCCACGTTCCAAAGAGCACACAAAGGTAGACAAGAAGATGAGTGAAGAGAATCAATAGAGTTTTGACAAGTATAAGAGTGAAACAGAATGAGTAATGGTAGAAAGGAATATGAAAGATTACAGAGACTGAATACATCTGCGTAAGCCATTGACAACGATTTTGAGCCATGTCACCTATTGTCTCCAGCCATTGATTCTTAGAGTCCCGAGGGCCCCAACCCGGAAGTCTGCATCTCCCTACCTGACTCAGTTTAACTGTCAGGGATTTCATGGATTGATGCCATGTTTTTGTTTGGCCACCACTTACTCTTTTCCAACCTGCACCTATATCAGCTAGTAATGCCCGTCGCGGTGGGGGAGGCGATGGTTAGGCATGCGCAGCACGTCACCTAGCCATCTCAGTCTATGTAACTTTATAGCCTCTTCGATTGATTTTCCCTCTTTGCCCAACACTCTACGCCTAACGTCAACATTACTTACCTTATTATACCACCTAACGTGAGAAAGAGATCGTAGACATCTATGATCAAAAACAGACAACCTTTTCATGTCTTCAACTCGTATTGGCCATGTTTCAGAGCCATAGAGAAGGACGGAACGAACTGCTGAGCAGTACACACGTCCCTTGGTTGATAGCCGGATGTCACGCCTACGCCAGAGACAGTGTAAGTTAGCGAAAGCAGCTCGAGCTTTTTGGATCCGTGCTGAGATTTCGTCGCCAATCAGTCCGTTGGTGCTGATACAACTTCCCAAACAGGTGAAGTGGTCAACATGTTCTATCACTTCACTCCCTATCACTAAGCTAGGAGTTGACGTAGTCCAGTCTTGTAGCAGCATCTTACATTTTACAGGGGCGAATCGCATGCCAAACATACGAAGATTGCTGCTCAAGGTGTTCAGAAGACTCTGCATTTTGTCAGCATCCTCCCCTAACAGGACTATGTCGTCTGCATATTCTAAGTCCATAAGACTATTCCCTGGTAACAAGTCGATTCCTGAGTCGTTAAGTTCAGTTAAGGATACTTCCATTAGCATGTCTATGATGAAGTTAAACAGAAATGGGGAAAGTGGACATCCTTGACGGATACCACTCGTTGTTAACAATTCAGATGACAATTCCCCATAAGCCCTTACAAGGCTACGTGAGTTTGAGTAGAGTGCCTTGATTAGTGCACTGTACTTTCTTGGCACTCCCTTCACAGTCAAACATTGCCATAGTACCTTTCGATCCATGGAGTCGAAGGCCGCCTTCAAGTGGAGTAGAAACAGAAGGCGATAAATGATATTTTTGACTACATAAAATTATTTGTAGAATTTATCATTGACAGTAACACAGTCCAAAGTGAAAATTCAACACAATCCCCTTTAGAAAAAGTGAAAATATTCAAGTCATAGTATGTGACCTAATTGATACGACTACACCAAGAATTATAACGGTTATTTCTGGTACTATTCCCTCTCCATAAGATGTCATTTCCTTCTCAGATGATCTCCCCCGTGTCCCTCTCAGACGTCCAAATTGTCGTTTTCTATTCAGATTCTATTAGAGCGATAGTATGACTCACAATGTTACTGATACATCAAGAATGAAAGGAAAATGTAAAGGTGGCATGTACTACTGATTAATTTAAATACCTGAAAGTCACTATTGACAACGAGTAGTCGTTTCTGTCCAAATAAAGTCCAGCGTTTAAATCACCTTAATCTGATTAGCAAATACTAGTGACTGGTGTGGACGGCTCCCAACTACTCATATTAATCAGTAGTATATACTAAAATTACTTCAAAACATCACAAATCACGTAAAATACAAGATGGAAATTTGCATTAGACTGTAGACTACTGATTGATTCAGATGAGTAGTTGGGAACCACTCACATCAACCAGCAGTGTTTGTTAATCATCAAGATCGAAGTGATCTGAACACAGGAAAACCATTTCACTCATTAGGCACCAATCTCACCAGTGGTGTGTCCGCTTCGACTCAACTCAGAAAGACTGGCTACATGCTAATCAATTTGTAAATTATTAAAAAGACAGTTGCAGAGAAGAAAATTTTCTTTTCGACGAAATCATCAACTAGGCTGTACATTCGTGTATTTATAATAAATGGGTGGTAAAGTTCCAGAATAATTTCCGATTAAGGGTCTAATTACCAAAATTACAATTAGGAATTAGAATGCCATAATAAACAGGGAGAAGGACGGATAAAACCCAAACAAATTATTGAGAAGATTGATTTAATTTGCGATTGGGGGCTAGAAATGTAGAAATAACAAAATGACAAAATAGACAGGAAGTTTGGATATGAAAATATGGTAGTGTAAATAGGGATTAAGAAAAACGTAAAATAACATGAATAAATAGGAAGTTTGGATAAGAAAGGCAATGGGATAGTCACTGTTAAGAGAATTACCTGTTCATGATGGCCATAGCAGGGACAAGGGTTGGATGTATTTCTTTTCGATATATAGAGTGGGTTTGAGTTTTTGGATAACTAGTGCCTCGGCTATGCTCATATGTCTTGATTTTACTCCCTTTGATAGGTTTGATCGAATCTTGTATATTATTTTGAAGGCTTTTTCGAATGTCGCTGAATGTCCTGAATTGACTTAGTGTTCTGTCAGTGAACTGAATATACGTTTTCGATTTCCTTTTACTAGCCAGGCTAGATAGTGTTCATGAGCGCGTTTTTCAAGTTGCCGCCTGGTACGGCCGATGTACTCAGCTCAGCCAGAGAGCAAGTAAACTGGTATATGCACGTTGAAGTGGCCCAATGCGACAGCTGGTCTTTCGCATTCTGACTGAACAGTTTTTTGCAGGAAAACATAAGTCGTAGGCTCGCGGCTAAGCATGTTCTCCTCAGAGATTTGGAGAGGCTTTTACGAAGGATTTCTGCTTCAATGTCACCTTTGGATTCTAGATTAAGCAAAAGTATTTTCTTTGGAATGGATTGGACCTGTTCGGAACTCTTCTTTGATTTGAGATTCTTATCTATGAACCTGGGCGGAAAACTGTTTTTTTCATATTATTCCTAATTATTATTCATCATATTTTCCATCTTTTTCAATACACTTCAATCCTCAAGAGTTAGTTTATGGGGATTCGATCTGCTTCAAGTTTGGTCACCACCAGCTGGCACTAACTAGAGAACCATGGAAAACTTGGGAGTAGTGAAGAGCTATTTTGTCCTAGTCTGGAACTCATCTACATTACGCAACCATCGGTAAGGGTTCGAACACAGGGCCTTCCGATTACAAGGAAAGGTTGTAAACCACTCAGCCTTGTGGGACCTGATCCAGTGTCCAGCCCGTGAATTTTAACTGCTAACAATTTGAGATTTTAGCACGACCACCAGTCAAAGTTGCAATTCATGCACCATTGGATTGAGTTCCAATACTTGTAACTGGAAGGTCGTCGGTACGAACGCTGTTGGGTACGTAATGTGAAGAATCCCAAACTGGGATGAAACAGTATTCCTGTAATCCATTGTTTTTCAACTGTCCTCTGATTGATGTCAGCTTGTGATCAAACTAGAATCAATTAAGTTCACTAAATTCTAATAGAGAGCTTAAAAATACCCTTTTATTGTTCTATCATTATTTGATCCGAAGAGTACACCATTTCATTTTGTATCTAGGTTATGCCTTCCTGTATTACATCATTTATCAAAGTGGATTATTTTAATATTTTATATTTACTCTCTGTCTCCATTTAAGGTGATCATTTATTGGAAAAATATTTTGCTTCACTAGTTCCCTTAATATTCATTATTTTTGTCCCCATGTAATCTGATGTGCAAAAGTGGAAGAAACTATTTTTTGTGTTGATTTTACCATTGAACTAAACCAGCTTACTTATATTTCATATTTGTAGCTTAAATTAACAAACTATCCACAGATTTTGAAGGTTGTGCGAATGCTGAAGATGTCCAGAAGATGAAATTTAACTGATACAATTTAATCATAAAATTGTCTACTGTGAGAGGTATTCAATACTGAAACTCAACAACATACAAGTGAGAATACTTCAGTGACTATAGATCTCAATCATTAAAGCAGTATTAGTTAAATATGAAAGCTATATTTATTATTATTCCCATAGGTTCCGAGTGGATCATGAACCTTCAGCATAAAATCTACATTTTGTCTCGTTCACTACAGTCCTCTTCTGCTGGCATCACGATTCCCCATAGTCTCTTACATCCTCCTTGCACGATATCTCTATTTCACTCTCTGAACCACTCCTAATTATTCGTCTCCTATTCTCCTTCCACTCGAACCATTGTCTGGCACATGATGTCACCCAACGGTCTCCTCAGTGAGTATCCTATCCACCTCCATTTCCCTTCGTCATTTAGTTGGGTAGTAGATACTTTACTGGTTCGTTGACAAAGTTTCTTGTGGCTAATTATTTCTGGACCCAGAGAAGGCGGCTATTGATAAAAGTCTAAAGGGACCTGTTGGAAATGCTTCCGGTGACGCGTTCTGCAAGTTTCTGACCATTATAGAAGAACTGACCAGCTTAACATTGGTGTTGAAAATACGAATCATGTTCTCTGTGCTATGCCTTATTACCTTTACGATTCTGTTTTTGACATTATTACTAGCTTCACAATTCTTTTTCTTTTGGCCTTTTTCAATCTTCCTAATGAATTTTAAAGGATAGTTATTTAACACCAACGCCTCTTCTTCTATCTGTTTTATTTCATCATTTAGGTCTTTTTTTGTGCTACTTAGTGCCATTGCTCGGTTTGTTAAACACTTAACTAAGCCTGCCTTAACAGTTAACGGATGAGATGAATTAAAGTCCAAATATCTATAAGAATGCGTTGGTTTTCTATAAACACTAGTGTGTAGTTTACCTTCTTCTATTCGTTTTATCTTACAATCTAACATAGCTAATTCTCCTTGCTCATTTTCCGATTTTAATGTGAATTTCATTCCCTCAACTAGTGAGTTTATGTGTGTCAAGAAGCTAGAGATATGTTCTGTTTTTAACACTGTGAAAGTGTCAGTTATCCACATATCTCCACCATATTTTTGGAGTAGGATTAAACGTATTAAGAGTCATATTTTCCCAGCTATCCATAAATATATCTGCTAGGATAGGGGATATTGGTGATTCCATTGCTACACCTTCAGTTTGTCTATATATTTTGCCTTGGAATTCAAAGATAGTAGATGTGAGGCACAACTGAATTCCTAAAATAATTTCTTCAATGGGTAGTTTCGTCCTATAAGTGAGTTCAGGGTCTGCAGTTAATTCTTTTTTAACTGCTTCTAAGGCCATATTTATTGGTATATTAGTATAAAGACTGGTTATATCAAAACTAACCATTGTTTCATTATTCTCTAGTTGAATGTCATTTAGTTTATTTTCCACCTCAAATGAATTAACTAGTCTAGAGTTTGAGCGATTTCTAATGGAGCATAATATTAGAGCTAAGTGTTTTGATAATTCATAAGTAGGGGTATTCCTAAAATCTACTATTGGTCTTATGGGCTACCCTGGTTTATGTATTTTAATGCTACCATACATTCTAACAGCATTATTAGTTTTAGGCATTAAATGAAACCATTTTGACTCGCCCAGCGCATTAATTCCGCTGTGGATTTTTTAACCTTATTCATTATTGTATCTACAGGCTTCTTAACTTACTCATATGGACCCATCTTAATATGTTCAGTGACTTTCTTGATATAGTCAGATTTAACCAAAACTACTGTCAAGTTTTCTTTGTCAGCTTTTGTAATGACAATGTTTTTATCTTGTTTTAGACTAATTAAAGCTAGTCTTTCCGATGTTGTTAAGTTTGATTTTGTTTTCTTTTGATTTTTCAGGGTTAATGTACATTGTGCTCGAACCTCTTCTGCTGTCGTCTTATCTATTGAGGATGTCATTCCTGGTTTTGACATCCTCATTAGTTCTATCACATGTAGTTGAAACGATTTTGCCTAGTTAAGTGAAGGAAGTGTGACGTATTTCAAATTTCTTCCATTAGTACTGATTAATGCTTGTTGTTATTGTTGGTGGTTGGTTGTCTTCATCACCTCCGTCTTCTTTATCCTCCCTTGAAGTCCTGTCTTCGCTTGTAAGTCTTTGAATTTATGTGACATTAGACATAAATCATTCACGTGAGAAACCCTAATCTTCCAGAATCTTCTTGTCAGTTCAACTTATTCCTGTCTTATCAGTCCGCACAACCTGTTGCATAATCCAGCCGACCATCCACACTTAGGAATATCATCGGTGATAGTAGTCAGCCTTGTCTTACTCCACATTCTGTCTTCACTTCAAAGGCTTCGCAAATATAATAACTTGAAAAATACTTGTTCCTGGAAGAGGAAATGTTACATTAATTACACTGCCTTATACCAATATACAAGATGTTTGGGGTTAAAGATATTTCACTGTAATTATGAATGACTGCTAAAATTGTGGACAGCAGTCTAAAGGTGTTCGATTAGGTGTTTTACTAATCTTCTAGGATACAAACATCAAACTAGTTTGTATATGCGACAACTAAAAGTCAAAAGGTTAAATTACTCATACTCAAGCTTCATAGTATTGTTGTTAGATGTTTAGAATGAGCTCGCTGATACTCAAACTGACTGTTGGGTTGTCAAATGGTTGCATTCTTATTTCTCAGGAAGAAGGCAGTACACTGCTTGTCAGGGAAAGTTGTCCACTTCGTTACTTACTGAAGCTGGTGTCCCTCAGGGCGCTGTTCTTTCGCCTTTTCTGTTTTCTTTCTTCTTGCATGACTTGCCTCACTCTGATGAGGAAATGAACTTTGTTAAGTATGAGGACTATCTAACTATTTCAATGTCTGTTAACTCCCAGTGAGACTGTACTAACATGAACAGCTTTCTATCAGGAGTCGGCAAATGGTCTTCGTCTAATGACCTTAAACTAAATCCTTCCAAATGTCAGACTGTTAATTTCAGTTTCCAATGTTGGTTCCTATGACCGTTGCAAAATTGATGATAGTGAAACCAAGTCTGAAGTTAAGTATCTTGTATTAATTCTTTCCTCTGACCTATCCTAGTCTTCCCATGTCTTAGCGATTTCTAACAGAATATTTCGTCTGACTTTTTACATTAAGAAGTGAGAGCACTCAGGCATAGCCCAACCACTCCTCTTATAGTTTATCAACTCGTGTATTTTACCTATTCTTCTTCACTGTTCACCCTTATTTATTCTTTCCTGGATTGATTAAAAAAGACTATGTCATACTTCGTAGAACTCCGAAGACTGTCAGTAGGGCGAGTGGTGTCTTATCCCGTTGGGCCATATCGTTGACATTGTCACTGATAGGCACTTGATGTCATGCTAGAGGTATTTTGTCAGACTGTGAGCATCCACCGCAGCACCCGCAGCTCCAACCTTGTGTCTCCTCAGGTAAAACAAGAAGTCTTTCCAGAAGACTTTATGCAAGTACGTCTAAGTATAAAAATTCCACGATGCCAACCGTATTCGGCAAGTACTTTATGTGATGAAAGTAGTGTCAGGGACGAACTAACTCACTAACCTTCTTTGCACTAGTAAACAAACCATTTCCTCCACCCTTACAACTTTTATTGTTATTGTATTTCTTATATTTACAATCCTCTCAATTTTTTTGTTTTTATTTGTTTATTTTTTTCATAAGTGTGGACATCATTTAAGCTATATTATAACTGTTAATTTTGTATTTCCCCTTAGCATGCTATATCAACAGAAGATTAGATTCAATACTCTATAAGATGCTAAAATTTCCAAACTGCATCGACAATACTGTTTGAAACAAACTCACTGTTATTATTATTATTATATTTATTATTCTCATTTTGTACTTCGAATATTTTTGACTTTATACCGTAAATGTGGACAAATTCCTCTGGTTAATTTTGTTTTAATTTTATTTATATTTTGAGTAAATCAGATGCAATATTGTGACAAATGCTGAGAATCCCATTCTGTATTATAAGTACTGTTTTTGGAACAAAGTAGATTATTATTATTAAAAAGGCTGTAAGTCATTTACTTCTTCTACTTGTCAGCATTCCTCAGCAAAACCTACGCTACATTCTCTTTGAAATCTAAAACTGTGTCGCCTAGAAATGTGGTCACTTTAAGGTACTCAACTGATAACTTAATAACTCCTTGTATGTTTAGTTAATTTAGAATCACACATTTAAGCGAACAATAAATATTGGGCTTTCAATTAGATCTCATCAGGCTTAACCCTAACATATATATAAGTTTACAAATAAAAATTCACATATAAACCAATCATGGTGTTTTGTCTATAGAATAATAATAATATGGTGAATATAAATTGTGCAATTTAAAATAATAATAGTAATAGTGGTTTTATCAGTAATAAGGATGAAAAAGTGAGGTGTCTGTGATAACACGAATAATGAAAAACAGCATGATTAAACAAACAAATGTTCAGGTGGAAGTAGTCGATAAAGGCTAGTAAAACAGAAACAAATGAACCGATCAAGTAATGCTAGATTGTAAGGGAAGTAAATGGAACACGTTTTTAATGAAGATGTGATAAGATTAAGGGATGATAAGAAAGGGGTTGAAAATATAAACAAGGGGTGGTGTAGAAGTCATTAGTTGGTTATGTCTTAATAGGCCGACAAGGGAGGGATAGTGGCTGTACGAACTTCTTCTGAATGCATAGTTTAGGTTTGATAGTTCGAATGCCTATCGCCTCAGCTGTGTGCAGCAGACGAATACAAAGTCTATTGGAAAGATTCGGTGCGAAACGATGAATTACTTTGAAAGCTCTCGTTTTCTCCACTACATGGCCACTATCAATTATAAATGTGACAAAATTGAGCTACGGAGTTAAGCCTGATGAGATCTAACTGAAAGCAATATTGTTCGATTAAATGTGTTGTTCTAAATTTTACAATAGGAATATTTAATATTTTTAGTTAGTGTAAATGAATTATTCACTGGGTGATAGATAACTTATCAAGCTGTACAATCAATCAGTAGTACTATTCCAAGCGGACGTACAGCATATACTGCACGAAATTATGTTTTAAGATATTTTAAATCAACCACGAATGTAGATATCAAAAGCAGAATTGATAGTGTAGAAAACTCCCATATTATGAATTAAAAGTCAATCTGAACGAAGAATATTCTTTTCAATAATTTCTCTTCAGGTTCTTACAATTATAAAATATAATATTTGTTGTCGTTACAATAATGGCCAGTTATATGGCAGAAACATTTTTTTACTTAGAATAACAAATTAGTTACGCGGTGTCAAAATAAATAGTCGTATTTGTGTGACAAACGTGCTAGGCTGAATTCGATTACAAAATATTGTTGAGCGGGAGACAATGGTGGTGATTAATCATAGTAGATTTGTTGAGTGTGGGGTAGGAAAATTGACAAGTCAGTTCAAGGTTATAAAAGGTGTCAGGTGAGTGGCTAGTACAAAGTGGTCTGTGTTAAACAGGAGATAGTAAGACTGCAATGGGAGGTTCATAATGAGATAACGAATATGTGAAATGAAGCAGGTGGAGGCACACATTGAGAAAAGAGATAATATCACTAATAATAAGTCCGGATAGTATAAATGGAAAATTCGATAGTATTGAGAGAATGTTTGCATGAAGAGCATAAATTATGACGAATAATATTAATAATTGTAATAATAGTATTTGTAATAATAAGGAAAGAAAGAAAGAACCAAGAGGGTTAAGGGGAAGGAGCACTCTTGGTGAGAAGAAGAATCATCAATCCAAGTTTGGCCACGGTGTGAACAGCGTCTGGACGTGTTCATTTTGGATACAAAGTTCTGGTTTAGTCGATCTTATTGCAACAGCTTCAGCTATGTGTAGAAGACGTAAGCGAACTGTACGTGATAACGACTTCGGAATTCGGTATATAACCCTGAAAGCTGTGCTGACATCGATATGATGTCCAGTATCGACCAAGTGTGACAGGATCGAGCTTTTTATGCACCTAATTTCCCCCTTGCTGAACCAAGCTGGTAAATGTTCTCGGACCCGTAGACAAACGTGCCTAATCGTGCGCCCTATATAACTTAAACCACAGGAACAGTTGAAATGGTATATACATGAAGAAGAGCTAAGCTTAGGTAAGACATCTTTGAGTTGCTGGGTGAACATTGGGCGGCTACTGAAGGATAGACACATACGTGCAGAGTAGAAACCAGAATTGCAGCAACAAAACAGACAGACAGACAGGCATCACACTGAAATCAGTTTGAAGATCTTCTAAAGTCAGCATAAAGAATAAAATTCGATTCGGATTTCCACCATGAATGTTAAGCCAGTCACTTCGTCGATATGGGTCAAAAACTTAGCCAACGCGTCACAGAAAGCTTTTTCCAACAGGCCACTATAGACTTCGATCAAAAGTCGCCAACTTTGCTGGCTCCATACTGAAGATCAGACAGCCAGAAAGGATGAGTAATAAGAAACTCTAGGAATAAATCAATTAAGAACCTACCGTCCACCAAATATTCCTCAGGAAATAGAGATGTATGGGACACACAATGAGGAGACTTCATGCATTTATTCTCCTTAATGAATTTGAATAAAGTAAGAACAACAAGGGTTTGCGCAGAATAGGACGATGGTACCATCATTGTTTATTTCGTTGTCTTCTCATCAGCTCAGCTGCTAACAGCCTAAATAAATTATTATTAAGTTCAGGTACAGAAAAGTTTTAACATGCCTGCAAATTTTACATGATGTCAGTTGACAGAAGGTTCAGTCCGTAATTAGTGAACAGTGCTCAGAAAATTACGCTAATATACAGTTTTTACACAGGCAGTTCAAGTTTAAACAAAATAAATGTATGCTTACAATGGTAAAGGAGTTAAGCAATAAAGACGAGAGATGAGTAAGATGATGAGTGTCTAATAAATTAGGTACTGAGTTCAACTGAAATCATAGAAACAAGAGACAAGCAAAGTTAAATTGTATCAGAGGGGGTGACGTTAAAGGCGAGGATTAAGTAATCAAATGAAATAGAGAATAAAGACATCCAGTTACCAGGTTGGAAAGGAAAGACTAATAACTGATTCTTTCTGAACACATAAATCTGGTTTCAGGCGTTTGACAGAAATTGCTTCGGAAAACTTGAGGAGAATCGAGCTCCTTTGTCTATTGATAGTTTTGAAGGATTTAGCGATTTCCACCTCATGACCCATGTCAAGAAGATAGCTGGTAATAGCGCTATTACAAGAGTTTGTTCCCTGGAGGCATAAGGCTTTTGGTACATGTTCAGAAAATCGGAGGCGTGCCCTTCTCTTTGTTCACCTAATGTAACTGCACCCGCAGATACACGTAAATTTGTATACACAGTTGGAGTTAACATGAGAAGGGTATCTGTCGACTCGACTTTTGACTGCACCAAAGAGCATTTTGTTCGATGGACGGAAACCAACTTAGATGCAGGATAGGCTCTGGCTAGTGACGCACTCAGTCTTCTGTTAACCATTGCTGCAATGTTTTCACCTCTAAAATTTAGCTGAATGAAGACAGGTTTTTTCAGCTGGGATTTGTTTGATGTTCGAGCCTTTACATCTTCCATATTTGTTAATGAATCTTTGAGGATAACCGTTGTTTTTCAATACCTTTTCGAGAATCATAAATTCTTCCTCTTATTTCTCTGTAGAGCATATTCTCCCCGCTCTATAGTACAGATTCTTGACTAGTGCTTATTTAAAGCTACTTGGACAAATTGTATTAAAATGTAGGTATTGTCCATTTCATGTCGGCTGAGTGATATCGCATGACAGGTAATAGCTCAAGTGGATGGTGAGTGGGAAACGATTAGTTGAAAGTGATTCAAACAGTGATATGGAATAGATGGAGACTTATGGGTAATCATGGTGCCAGATGAAGAGTACTGCACAGAACAGAATGAAACGGAGGTGTTCTGTTGAAGCTTCTCTTTATTCCACTTGGAACTCAAGCGAATAACAGTAATAACATATATCTTGTGATTACATATTTTATCCCTTATATTCTAAAATCACAGTTCGACTTACAGTGATAATACTTTATATAAATTTTAATTTTTGTGTAGATAATAATAATAATTATTTATTCAATTCCAATCCGTTCCAAAGAAAATACTTCTGCTTAATCTAGAATTCAAAGGTGACATTGAAGCAGAAATCCTTCGTAAATGCCTCTCCAAATCGCTGAGGAAAACATACTTCGCCGCGAGCCTACCACTCACGTTTTCCTGCAAGAAACTGTTCAGCCAGAACGCGAAAGACAAGTTGTCGCATTGGACCACTTCAGCGTTCATATACCAGTTTACTTGCTCTTGTGGAGCTGAGTACATCGGACGTACCAGGCGCCAACCTGGAAAACGCACTTGTGAACACTATCCAGCCTGGCCAGTAAAACGATACCAAAAAAGTGTATTTAGTTCAGTGACGGGACACCTAGTCAATTCAGGACATTCAGCGCCATTCGAGAAATCCATCAAAGTAATATACAAGATTCAATCAAACCTATCAAAGGGAGTGAAATCAAGACATCTGGGCATAGCTGAGGCGTTAGCTATCCAAAAGCTCAAACCCACACTTTGTATCCAAAAAAATACGTCCAACCCCTGTCCCTACCATGGCCATCATAAACAGATAATTCTTCTAGTAATGACAATCCCACTGCCTTTCTTATCCAAACTTCCTGTTTATTTTGTCATTTTACTGTTTCTACATATTTAATCCCTGATTATATAAATAATTATTCATCACATTAGTTTTTTATCCAAACATCCTGTCTATTTTTTGTCATTTCTACATTTCTAACCCCCAAGTGCACAATGTCAATCTTCTTAGTTATTATGCTACTCTGTTTGGGTTTTATCCGTCCCCCTGTTTATTATGGCACTTTAATTCCTAATTGTAATTTTATTAATTTGACCATTGACCGGGAATTATTCTGGAACTTTCACATCCATTTGATATAAGTACACGAATGTACAGCCTAGTTGATGACTTCGTCGAAAGGAAAATTTTCTTCTCTGCAACTGTCTTTTTATTTCCTATGATCAAATGTGTGTATTCCGGTATTTATATTTCCTATAAGCTGGTGTTTACAAGAAATGCATGCTATTTCTACAGGCACGATCAGTTATGTTATAAATTACAATCCTGAAGCATCATAAATTAATACTTTTTTAAAGGCTTAAATTGTTCGATTATTGTACAAGCAATCAGAACAGGTTCTTATAAATGTTAAATTGCACACCCTTAACTAAGGTCACCATCAAAGTTGAGCGACAACCCAAACTTCGTCCCGTTTCCTGCTGACAGTTATGGTCAATCAGTGAACAGCGTATATTTGGGTAAGTGCTATACCGCCACTTGATTAAAAGCTATTTCAGGAAGAGGAGAACGTCCTGGGCAGCTGCAAAATGGCATAAAATACAATTATGGATAATACATCATTGGAAGTACATTTACAAGATATATATCCAAGAAGGAGGTGGAGACTCCTTGAAATGATAGTATACATTTGCAATGTTCTATGCTAACCATATTGGTCTAAGTATGGAAACTATGAGGTTTTCGATGAAAATATTGCTATGCTCAAACATTGGTGTTGCTGTTGTGTTTTTTAATCAATGCAACCAGAATTTAAGTGAGCAACAAATATGAACAAAGAGTAAGTTTTTGCTTTGATAAAAGCCTAGGTAATTAAGATAAAATAGAGTATAATAGTGTGCAAATAAAAAGATTATCGTGAGGTCGATAAGTGATATTTCAGCAAGAGGTGAATTCAAAGATCTGAAAGATTAGAACCCGTAGGACAAGCTGACCTGTAAGATGTCTCACGAATTTCTGTAGGGTCCATGGGATAGCATCATGACAGGAAGCTGAACAGGCTTGCAGATGGTAGGAGCAAAAGCTTTTTTTTATGAAGAAAATAAAAGACAGATTCAGCGAAGAAAATTTTCTTTATCGACGAAATCATCTTCAGAGGCTGTACAGTCGTATTTATACTTACCAAAAAATATATAGTGGTCTATTATTGAGTAATAGGAGGTGACATAATGGATGTAATTACTGAGAATAGGCTTTAGAAATGAAAATTAAATGTTGTAAATTACGTGGTACTTAACGGCACAAAATCAGAAATTTGATAAGGTTAAAATTGCTATTGAGTGAGTGAGAAGAAAGGTAGTTGAGTGTCAATTTAACAAGTGTGAAGAGGGTGTGAAAATATACAAAAGGAGCATATGAGAGTGATAATAGTGAATTAATTATTAAAGCAAAAGCTAACTAAAAGTGAAATTAGAATGAAAAGAAAAATCCAAAATATATTTTATTTACAAGGAACGATTAGTGAAGTGGTTAAGACCAAGGTAGAATAAGAGACTGAACAAACTTTTTCTGTATACAGAGTTCAGGGTTGTATTGATGAATTGCCAGAGCCTCCGCCATACACAAAAGCCGAAACCTGACGCCCTTTGTACCATTTGGCTTCACTTTGTAGATGATCTTAAAAGACGATTCTGGTGGAGCTACGTAGCCTGACTTCACCAAATGCTCGAGAATTGAGCTAGTAATTGTCTTACACTGTCCCTTTGCTAACCATGCCGGATAATGTTCAGAGATGCGTTTAAAAAGCGTGCGCTTTGTGCGGCCAATATAACTAGCTCCACACGAGCAAGTGAATTTATAAACACACATTTAGATCTGTACAACCCTTATTATTATTATTGTTAAGGATCCAGACTAATGCTTAATTCTCGAGCTGTAATAATAATAATAATATTAACGATGATCATTTAGATGACAATAAGAACCAAAATATCGAGACAATTTAAAAGTGCCCATTAAACTTAATTTTAATTACCCTTTTAAAGTATCATTTACAGGGGAAAAAATTAATTATGACAAATATGTGCTTAAATAGTTAGTGACATAGAATTTACATTAAAATTCTTTACTTATGGCTGTTTTCCACAATAATGTTAATAATATTAATAATAATAATAGTAATATTAATGGTAATAATAGCCGTTTTAATCGAGATAAAAGACAAACCATGAATAGAAAATTCTTATTTACCTCCATCAGAAAGAAAATGTCACAGATTCATAATAAAGGAAGGCAATGTGCACGTGTCCTACATCAGCATATATATATATATATATATCTATGAATACCTGCACATATATTCATGGGCACAAGGCATTCACTGAATGAATACATATATATATGTATTTAGAAGCTCGTATATACACATATATACGTATATATAAATGTACAAATGATGGATGTTAGTATCCACCATGTGTGTTGCGTTTACTACCTTCCTACATTCAATAATCTATTAGATCACTAGAGTGCCAGGGGGAAAGAAAGATCAAGATGTGTACACCTTGTCTTAATTGTCTTTTATCCAGGTTTCAATGGAATTGATAAAAATACACAGAAATTGGGGGGGGGGGGAATAAACTTGGTTAATTTTTGTCCATTAGCTAGATGAGATGTGTTCATATAGATTCGTATGCGCATATATATATGTGCTTAAAAGAAGGGAAATATAAGACGTGTAGATTTTCATTTGTGGTAATCATTTTCGAGGAAATAAGAAGTCTAGAAAAGCGATAAATATACACATATGGAGTAACACCTGTGTAGCGTAACCATTCATCATTCAATATTCAATGTTACAATATATATATTTACAATCTTATTCTTGACCAGCTTTTTTCCTAATTCTTCTTCTTCTTCTTCGATTGATAACATCACACTTGTTATTTTAATAATATCTCAGATGTTACATATTTTTCAAAAAGGACGGTTATTAATAACCTATTTTTAGGTATTGAATAGTGAACAAAGTAAAGTGAATGCAGTCAAGTGTTACACTTTCCTTTGAAAATAACTAACGGCATGATCGATAAGTACAGAGATAACATTTTCTTGTTGCTATTTTTGAATATGAAAGAACAGTTGATAATTAAAGTAGTAATCTATCATCTTTGCATTGGGGATTAATGAAGACATTTGGGTGCACTGATGAAATGTTTCCACATCGTACACACGGAAGGGATTTGATAAGTCACAGGTTTCATAGCAAGTTGATATCAGTTAGAGAACCATTGGAAAACCACCAGGAAGTATTGGACAGATGTTTCGTCATAGTTTCGGGACTCTTCATCAGTATGCACCAGTTGGCCAGGGCTGGAACCCAGGACCCTCGGATTGCAAGGCTAGCCACTGGAGCCAACTCAGTGGCCCATCAATTCCAGCTTCTACCATTTCGTGGTATATGTAGCGCGATCACTAGTCACTGTCATAGATGAGTAACTGATCTCTAACCTGACTTAATGGACCCCACTGGTTACGACTGTATTTAGTGTTAGGTTTTATTTAAGGTGATTTTTCATTTGGAAAATAATTTGTACTTGTTCCATGGTTCTCTAACTGGTGTCGACTTGTGATCAAACCTGTAACCAATTAAGACCCTGCAAAACAGCACTTCATATTAGTTTGTTTGCTAGATGTATCACACAGTGAAACAGTATTACTTAGTGGATGACATTTCAAAGAAAATTTATTGTTCATAATCATATCAATTATAATCACATGACTTCGAACCTTGAGTTTCATATTTTTTCTTTTTCTCTCCTATTTGTCATCGTAAGTGTAGTAGAATTTTCCAGATGTCCGGCTGGACAGGTGTTGAATCATTCCTATTACACGTGTTTGCAGTTAACTTGATAAGCAAAACCTCAGTCGGCTATCCGTCTCTCCCTCCACCAAGCTGTTACAGTAGATTTTAAAACTGTTATACTATCCCATCCGTCCTATTGTATGGTATGTGTAATTGCATATCGTGAGTGTCATAGGTGAATTGCTCTCCAGATTTCTTATCCTATTCGGGTCAACCAATATCGATTTTGCTAGGTTTTTATGCTCCACTAGTCTGACTGCCCCTGTTCTACTAGCTTGACCTATGTATTTGACCTGACAATCATTGCAGCAGGGTATTAGATAAACTAAATTGTTTCGTTTTAAAGGCTCCACAGGATTGATCCTTCAACCGACAAAGCTTGTTTCTAATTGAGTTTGTGGTTGGTTTGAATGCCAGCCACTTTTATTCCTGTCTTGTTAAGAATTCTGCTTAAGGTGGTTTCCTAGGTTCCTTCCTTGTATGGCATTACTACTGATGATTTAGATCCCTTATCGTTGGTGTTGTATTGCGCACATTTGACTTGCATGTCTTCATTAATATTATCACTAATATCATTATTTATTTCATTTTTACATTTCCCTACATGCTTTCTGACTAATTTATCCAGGTAATTATTAAGTTTCAAAGCTTCTCTTATACGTATCACTTCCTGTCTTAGATTTTCCTTGGTACTACTTAGTTTTTGTGCTCTGTCACTAAAACATTTCACCAATCCTATTTTCACTGACATAGGATGGAATGATCGATCATTGGAATTACTTACTACCACAGCACTTCATAGTTAATCTGATGCTCACTAGGGACTGGCTTCATACAGGAAGTTATCTGGAGTTGTAGTGGGAAGTCGTAACTAACGGGATCCACTAAATCAGGTGAGAGATCAGTTACTCACATATGACACTGGCTGACAGCTAAGCTGTACACATCGCATACTGTCAGAGGTTAGAATTCATGGGCTAGCCATTGGATGGGATCCTACGAGCTCGTGCTGTAACCGGAAGCTCCTGTGTTCGAACCCCTATAGTGGGTGGGTACTAATGAAGGTCGCAAACCATGATGAAACAACTATCCAGTACTCCCTGATGGTTTTACAGTGGTCGTCTAATTTGTGTCAACTCGTGGTCAAACTTGTAAATGTTGACAACAAAGGCAAGATGGCTAGATATCACCTGGATACAGGTATTTGATCAGCTGGTTAAAAATGATGGTGACTCTGGTATCGCACAGGTTAGAATCTTGAGGATACTGAAGTTTTCCAATCTACCGTCAATCAGCATTCATTGAATTATTCGTAGCCAGTTAACGCAAGACTATATCAGACAGTCTCACTAACAGTAGCTAAGAAAGTTAGAGAAGAATATTCGATTACAAATGTGATTCTGCTGAAATCACTAGTAGTCATTAGTCACTTGAAAGCCTCAGGATGGTCGGGGGTGGGTGCCTTGCGCTGCGGGTTGGCCACCCCTCCGCACACCTCTTCAAATGCTCCCATATGACCGGGTGTCTTACATAGCCACTCCTGAGGAAGTCCTACTCACTACCTTCACGTGGCGGAGGTGTTTCTCACCAAAGTGAGAGGGCGAAAGCGGATGCCCGGCGCTCTTCACCGGGTTGACTGTCCATTGGATGACAGTCTAGGGGAGATGGTTAAACCTCCAACGATTGGCGTATGAAGCTCACTGGAGCTCACCGGCAGACGTATGGACAAAGGGCTTGTTGGATGTCCTGGATGTCTGGCCCCATTCAAAAAGGCGTATGAACCGAACTCCGGTCACCGGCTGCCAATGGATAATGGACTCCTTACTCCACTCCTACTGCCTTGTAGGTCACACTTGGTTGTGTAAAGGCTAGAGCTGCACTCTCAAACAAAAGGCCGAGCGATTCTGCGGACATCACTCGTACCAAGCTCCCATGAAACTTCATGAACTCTCAAATTCCAGTACTGGTCCAACAACGTCGCCTTCGGTGGTTTGGCCATGTTCTGCGCTGACCAGATGACGATCTGGTCAAATCAGTTCTAAGTCCCTCGCCATTACCATCTTGGCGATGTCGCAGGGGTGGACAGCTGAAAACATGGCTCGGTACAGTCAAGGCTGATATAGAGTGCCTGGGGCTACAAACCGTCTACGGACTCCCTCTGTGGAACAAGAATTGGATAACCCTGTCGCAAAACCTTGCATCAGATCGCCGCGCCTGGGCAGCGATGATTCGAGATGTTCATGAAGCCGGCTCATCCTCCCGTAGGAGGTAGCCGAAGTAAAGTAAAGTAAGTAAGTAAGACTAAAATATCCGTTGAATATATTTCTTAAATGTAAAATCAAAGCCAGGGCTTACTGGAAAGCAACTTCGTCCTAGCTATGAGACTCTTCAGCAGTACACACACCCGGTAGTTCGAACTTAGGGCGTTCCGATTACAAGACAAGCTTGTAGATCATCTACCTACTGGGAAACGTGGTTAGACTTGAAATAAATCAAATCCTTACAAATGTACTTTTGAAAAAAGTCGGGATTTCACATACATCACTGTTGAGGCTTGCTTCTAATTCCTGATAATACATTAACACAGTGAAAGACTAACCTTCCTTCTGACTAATTCTTTTCACGATGGATATTCAAGGTAGTCAAACAAACGAAATATTTTTACTTTGAACACTTTTCTTTAAGATGATGTACTGTTCGTTTTGCGTCACATCCCATCCAGTCCTCTAAGTTCATTTAAGAACTGCATTTAAGATGCAACCATCAAAACCAACGTGATTTTTTTATTTTTTATTTTTGTTTACAGCTTAATGCCACACCGTATTTTTAGTACAAGTATGGAATTTTCAGCTTTTGATATCGGTAGCCTAAATTTTGCAGGCCGACCATAGATATCAGGTGTGCGTCGGCAGGGGATCGAACCTCGGACCATGTGCATGGTCGGCGAGAGTCCTAACCACTGTGCCACCGACGTAGGAGAACGATATTTACATTCTTCTTTATACCTGACCATATGAAGATCCCTGGCTAACAGCAACAGCAACAACAGACAACAGTCAGCCGGCATAAATGGGAGAAACCTGAAAGAAGCAACCTTCTTTACCTACCCAGCTACCTGGAAAGCATCGTTTCAAATACATGCTGACGGAACTGATGAGGATATCAAAGCAGCGAGGATCGGGAAGGCAAAGCAAGCTTTCACTACTCTCAAGTCTGTGTGGAGGTCAACAGCACTCCTCAGCATGAAAAATAAGATACGGATTTTCAACTCCAATGTGAAGTCAGTGCTACCTACTATACGGATCAGAGACCTGGCGCGTCATAAAGAGCACCTTAAACAAACTACAGACCTTCATCAAAAGCTGTCTTCGTTCATTACTTCACTCAAGATCAGATGGCCAGCCAGAAAAGATCAGCAATAGTGAGGGATCTCTGGGAGCGAACCAACCAAGAACCGATTGTAAAACAAATATGCAGGAAGAAATGGAGGTGGATTGGATTGGCCATACTTTGAGGAAACCATCAAGTGACATCACTGGACAAGCCCTCGAGTGGAACCCGAAAGGGAAGTGGCGAGTTGGTCGTCAGTGACAGGGTGACATGGAGGAGGCCATATGAAGAGGAGATGAAAGCATGTGGACAGACTTGGAGCCAGGTGAAAACGTTGGCAGGGAACCAAACGCAATGGAGACGCGTGGCTGAAACCCTATGTTCCTCTAGGAACTAAAGGAAACAATAATAATATACCTGATCATAACTCCCTTGAGTTAATCACAGTCACAAAATGCCCCAACGACAGAAAAAATACGGTTATTTGCAATAAGAACTGCGATGCTAAACAATGTTGTTGAGCAGATTTTCAGATCCAATAGTTTCTTGAGTACAAAACAAGTATTCAGAATCAAGGAGGATAATCACAACGAGGTGGAATCAAAACTCTGTCAACAAGAATCACAAACCAAACAATTCTCGCACACAGTTCAAGGTCAGAAACACCTTGACTCACTCAAACAAAATCACATAATAAAACAACACATTATCACTATCATCATACAACCACAAAGCGGAACATTCAAGTTAGAGATTAAACAGACACACAGAAAAATAATAAGGAACAAGTCAACATATGATATACAAATGTAAGATATGGTCTGGGAGAAGAGAGTATAATAATTACAAGGTCAGCTGAAACATTCAGATAAGTACTAATATTGTGATTGGATCGTTTAGGAGTGATTTTACAAACAATTATTCCGTTACAAAGCCTACTTTCCATATGGAAGATGTTACCAGCTTTTCATATACAGTTAAAATCACTGAAGTGCATTTTGATCCTAAGGAAAATATGATTTTTGACATTCCCAGGTGCTTTTACCACAAACCGATATCAAACAAAAAATTATTAACAACCAAAACCCGAGACTGATGATTCGTAGCATTTTGAGATTATTCAGTGATGTATCACAGTGACTCATTCAGAAGTCGAAACCCAGACTTTAGGTACTGAGAAATCAAAGTGAACATCCTGTGCTAATGGTCTGGAATTCCAGCAATCATCCTCGTCATATGCTACCAATGTAAGATGTATCGTGACTACCGTTCATTATCACCGGAAACTAAGTATCCACACGGTGAACGTTATTTACTTCGACAGAAATAAATTCCAATAAGAACCACAAAAAATCCATCATGATTCGCAGACTTAATATCATCTGATAATCAGATAATTACACCAGAGTTAGGTGAAAGCTTTTGCACTGTCTATCCAACATACTCTTCGTAGCGAATGAGAGGAATAACATAACTAGCGTCTTTATTATTACTCAGAAAAAGCAGCGAAGAGAGGAATCCAGGTGAACAAAGAGAAGACGGAGGTGATGAAGCATCAATCACCATCAACTGAAGAAATTTGAAAGAGGTCACTTCTCTCACTTATCGAAGAAACATCGTCTCAACTACATGCAGCTGGAACGGGTGAGGATGTCATAACCAGCCAGAATCGGAAAGGCGAGATACGTACGCCTTCATCAACCTGAAACCAGTTTGGAAATTTTCTGCTCTCAGCCAGCATAAAGAACATTATTCGGGATTTCAAGACCAGTATCAAGTTACTGAGTTCTTCTATATGTTTCAGTAACTTGGCGCATCACGAAAAGCATTTCAATCAACTGCCCACTCCACTGGCTCCATAATGAAGATCAAATGACCAGCCAGGAAGAATTAGCAACAAGAAACTCTGGCAACAGACTAACCGAGAACTGACTGCTCAACAAATATGTAGGAGAAAGTGGAAGTGGATTGTGTGTAGGCTGAGGAGACCGTTGAATGGCGTCTCGTGCCAGGCCCTCCAGTAAGATCCGAATGGGAAACGACGATTGGGTTATCCGAGGTTGACATGGAGGAGATCGTGTGATGAGGCGGAGATGAGAGATTATGGGCAATCGTGGGCCCAAGTAGAGAGGAGAGAAGTGAATACAATAAAGTGGAGATGTGTTGTGGAATTGTATGTTCCACTCAGAACCCAAGGGAACAATAATAATTATTATTATTACTACTACTATAAATCAAACTCGCAATTTGAAAATTAGTTACTAACTTGCAATGTACAAAATTTTTTTTGGGGGGGAGGTGTCCTTTGGAAATCGATTTATGCAGATCAACACAGTGTGTGATCTGCTTGACAGCATAAATGGTAATAAAAAAAACAAGCAGATCTTTATAAAACTACGTACTGCTGGCTGATTGAGTTGATGGCAGCTTGCTTATTTCGCTGGGCTACCAGAATTTCCATTCATCTAAATGCTGCCTAAACTCTTCGGCATTTCTTATTGTTTTATTCATGCGGTTATATCAGATCATTACCAAATGAACTCGCACACGTATTTAATTAGCTTTCAACAGACCGCTGTGCGATTCTTCTAGGGAATGGAGAAAATCTGTACAGAATCAGTTCTCTTTTCATATACGACAACATGTGGAGTAAGGAAACAATATGATTGTACAGTTATCTGTTAGATGTTCAAATTAGAGACAGTGTACATGACTTTTGTTTAAAACGAATCATATTGGAATATACATAACTTCTGAGTACAATCTAAAATACAGTGTACTGTTGGTCGCTTCGTCTTCCCACTGGTCTCTACTGTCTTCTACTTGCTTCATTCATAACCGTGTTGTATACTTTGGATTTTTTGCAGGAACCTCTCATTGTCATCGTTAGACTATTCTGCAACCGGTACACAGCTCCTACCAGTAGACGCGACTCCAGCAGTGAACGCTTCTGTGGATTATATTCATAATTTGTAGCCGTGGACTTTAACTGTATATTCAAGTAACTGTTTAATTAATATAACTCATTAGTGTATTCTTTATAATATACCGTTACACTATCATCTCATTAACTTGGGTTTTTATCCACATACTTGTTATGTTATTAAGCTCGCTAGACAGTCCCCTACAAACACTTCGTCACATGATATGCTTCAGATTATTACTTTACATGGAAATCTTGTACGAAGGGGGGAATAAAGTGAGAATGAACATATTTTCATGATGATACGAGCTCTTTTTTATTTTGTCGTGGATTCTCTTCAACTGCCTACATCCCAAACAAATCAGTTATATGATACAAAATATTTCGAACATACTCTGTACAAAGACTTCAAGTTTTAGATATAAAAAATGAGCAACATAATTCCAAAGATGATGTCAGTGGACAATTATTTCGTGTTAAAAGAGTAACTATTTATGTATTAATCAGAACTCCATCCCTTTGTCTAATTACTAAATAAATATTCAAGTGTTGGTTTGTAGGAATTTGATTGATCGGTAACAGGATTGCATCATGAGCTGACATTGGTTAAGGAACTATTGGTAAACCTGCAGGCAGTACTGGACAGCCAGCTGTTTCGTCCTAATTTGGGACCCTTCATCAAAACTCACCCACCGGGTCGACTGGCCCTATTCAGATAGGTAGTTACCTGGGTTCTAGTGGGACGTCGTGACCAGTAGGGTGCAGGAGGTCGGATGTGAAGACAAATACTCGCCGAAGACATTGGCTAGTGCCAGTCGCGCTATGTCATGAATTGGTAGAAGTTAGAATTCATGCACTGGCCATTGGATGGAGTCCCAGTGGCTTGATGTAACCAGAAGGTCGTGGGTTTTAGCGTTTGTGGTGGGTGCGCACCGCTGAAGAGTTCCAAGCACTAGGACAAAACAGCTGGCTGTCCAGTATTCCCTGCAGGTTTTCCAATGGTTCTCTAACCTATGTCAGCCCATTATGCAATCCTGTGCTAAATAAATAGTTACTCTTTTAACACGAAATAACTGTCTACTTATATCATCTTTGAAATTATTTTGTTCATACTTTCTATCTATAAATTTAAGTCATTGTAAAGAAAAAAGGATGTTCATACACCATTTTGTATCATATAATTGATTTATTCAGGATGTAAGCAGTTGAAGAGAATCGACGAAGTAAAACGTACTCGTATCATCCTGCAAATATGTTCCTTCTTACTTTATTTAAACTAATTAAGAGAACCGGCTTTATGAAGGGGAAATATTTTGGAACTGAGTCCGCTGAAAAAAATCTGTACTATGTGTGTACACACTGGCTCAAATAAAGCTTCGTTTTTATCATCATATTTTTCCTTCACGCCCTGTTAATTTTTCAACTCTTATTACCACTGTTCTTAACTTAACTCTTCTTCAATTTTGGTTAAATTCTACTAAATCTGAGCCAGTTATATTACGTCACTCAGTTTACTTATTTAACTGTGAATGTGATTCATGGTGCCGCTAGTTCGCCCAAGTAGCTGGTCAGAGATCTGGTTTGTTTTGAGCTGATTCGACTGTCTTAGTTGAGTCGAACCGGATACCGCCGCTGATAAACTTGGCTCCAAACGGCCGTTTGGTGTATAGATCACCTTGATGTGCCTGGCTAGCAAACACTATTGGTTGATATGAGTGGTCGTATACAACTAGTCATCTTAATCAGTCATTCAGTAGTATATAGTTTTATGAGAAACATTTACGTCTAGAACTCGAAATGTATAAATTGTATCACAAATTACAAATGGTCTGCGAGCTCTCCTTGTAATCAGAAGGTCATGGGTTCGAACCCTGGTGATGGGTGCGTACTGATGAAGGGTCCCAAGCACTTGGAAGAAACAGCTGACTGTCCAGTACTCTCTGCAGGTTTTCCAATGGTTCTCTAACCGATGTCAGCTCATGATGAAGTCCTGTAACCAAAAAGTCTTCCTCTTTGCCTACCATCTGTATCTTTCTCGAATACCCCCCCGACACACACACTCCCTCTTTGTGCTTACCAAATACATCCATACATGTGTACAGATGTAGAAATCGTCTTAATTATTATTTTTCAAAACTCCTTTTTACCTCTAGTAATCCAGGTGTTAAAATACTAGGCAGGAGAAAAAATTACCCGACATCTGGTAATTATTGGATATCATTAAAATATAACCTTAGTGATTTACATTCATCTAAACCGGTATAGATTAGGTTTAACACATTGTTTCTATGTATATTATTAGAAATAACTACATTTCAGTAAAATTAAATCAATTTTCAACCTTGATCATTTCATCTCAACAAACGCCTCCTCCTGCTCCTCCTTCAGGGTAATCTACAAAGTGAAAACCAAACTGACAAAGGCAGTTACGCTTTCGTCTCCTCGTGTACTCGCCAACTACGCTTCACGTGTTTCGGAGTTCGATCCCTGGCCACCGACACATTCCTTTACCTCGCTAAGTCGGTAATACGACTGGTAAAGACGGAAGGATGGGCATGAGGCTGGTAACTGCATCCCACAAAAATAAATACCACTGCTAGCGAAACTATATTCCACAGGGAACGTAAAGGAATAAAAAAATCTCCTTTGCATTACTGTGGCTTTAGCCATTCGGTTAGAGAAATTGGAGCTGTGCATAGAAAAGGAAATTATTCAACCACTTCTGCTATCATGGTAATAACTCTGTTGGTTTCTGCTGACTTGATTATCGTTAGTTACTTAGTTTGTTTTCCTTACTCCTTATAACTTTTTTATTTCTTTAGAACTCACTCTTACATGATTTACTATTTTCATTCGTTTCTGTGTCCATCTTGATTATAACTCATTCATTCATTAAATTATTCGTCTTATTACTTAACTCCAACACACTCATTCAACCTCCTTTACCTACCTGGGAAGCATCGTTTCAACTACAGGCAACGGGACTGACGAGGATACCAAAGCAAGGATCGGGAAAGCAAGACAAGCTTTCATTACTCTCAAGTCTGTGTGGAGGTCAACAACACTCAGCATCAAAAATAAGATCCGGATTTTCAACTCCAATGTGAAGTCAGTGCTACTATACAGATGGATCAGAGACTTGCACTGCGCGTCATAAAGAGCATCTCAAACAAACTACAGACCTTCAATAACAGTTGTCTTCGCTCAATACTCAAGATCAGATGGCCGGTCGGTAAAGATCAGCAACAGGGATCTCTGGGAGCGAACCAACCAGGAACCGATTGTGCAGCAGATATGCAGGAAGAAATGGAGGTGTACTGGCCATACTCTGAGAAAACAAACCATCAACTGACATCACACGTCAGGCTCTCTCGCGAGTGGAACTCGAAAGGGAAGCGGCGAGCTGGTCGTCCAAGGGTGACTTGAAAGAGGTGATGTGAAGAGGAGATGAAAGCATGTGGGCAGACGTAGATCCAGGTGAAAACGTTGGCAGATAGCCGAACGCAATGGAGACACACAGCTGAAGCCCTATATTCCTCTAGGAATTAAAGGAAACAATGATAATAATAATATTCATTGGCTAACATTAACTACTGCAGTTGTGATTAACCCATCACTTTTGTTACTAGCCCCTATCATGAAAAATTGCACATAAATACGATCGATTGTACAGCTTAAAGAGGAAAATGCATTCACCGAAAAGAGTCACTTCGCTTAACAATATGCTTTGTTTTCAATGATGTCTGGATGGAGATTATTCATGAATGTCTTCTCGTGTTCACAGAAGAAAACTAAGTGATGAAAAGAATACTAGGAATGGAGACATCCTGGATAGGGAGCAGTCAATTGAGTGTGCCATTGGATGAAACTATGGCCTTTTTTCGTTTCTTTTTGTTTGTTTGCTAGAAGGCACCCTTCCCCGCTTCCAAATGATTAATCAGTCCTCCTAAAACTCGACGTAAATTTTCTTGGAATTAATTAGTAGGCGTATCATTTTGTGGAAGAAATGTGATGCGTACCTGAATCATATTGTATAGCTATTATGTATTATATTCAAAATATTAGTGACCAAGCATAACATGTTTGAATGAATCAACGCTAAATTTACCAAATGACAAGATTTAATGATTGACATATTCAGCATAACCAACTGCCATGTCTAACAAAGTGAATTTTAGCTGATTAAAGTCGTACCCTGGATTTTCCTTAAAATACAGTATTACAGTCCCATTCTCTTGATAACACTCAGTAATGTGAATAAACGCGTATTGTTCAAAATGCAAATAAGTACACCGGACGTTAATTTTGATATAACAAATACCATAGCGACGAAAACCCACAACTTTTAGTGCGAATGCAGGAAACTCATCTATGTGTTCTATTGCACAGCTGACTGAAACTTCCTTCAGTTTTTCACAGTCAAAATATGCTCATACGACATCAAAAAGACAGTTACACTGAGATAAAATCTCGTGTTCTATTCAACAACAATAATAACATTGAAAACTCAAAATTACCTGAATAATGCCGTTAAGCAGCTATGCAGGTCAGGTAGGTTTATAGTACAAAACGAGTATTGTACAACAAAATTAGTTAACCAAAATTCATTTGTAAGAAGTACCTGAAAATCAAAAAAGAACATTCCCAACAAGGTGGGATCAAAAACTCTATGTACAAGAAATAAGTCTATTGGTAATATTCAGACGTCAGAACAGTGATATACAGCCTAAGAGAAAAAAGGAAGACAATTCAAAAATTAGATGGAGGATTTCATCATGAAGTGACATCAGTTAGAGAACCATTGGAAAAACCTGCAAGGAGTACTGGACAGCCAGCTGTTTCATCCTGGTGCTTGGGACTCTTCTGTAGTACCCACCGATCCACCACAGTTCGAACCCAGGACCTTCTGGTTTCAAAGAGAGCTAGCTCGTAGACCCTTAAGCCACTGAGACCCGATCCAATGGTCAGTCCTTAAATTCTAACAGCTGCCAATTCATGACATATCTTAACCACTTCGCAATGTCTTCTTCGATAAGTTACTATCTCACCTTCAACCTGCTGCATCCTACTGGATCGGGTCCCAGTGGCTTAATGGTCTAAGACCTAGCTCGCCTTGTAAGCAGAAATACGTGGGTTCAAACCCTTGTGGTTGGTGCGTAATGATGAAGAACCCCAAACTAGGACGAAACAGCTGTCCGGTGCTACATGCAGATTTTCCAATGGTTCTCTAATTGATGTCAGCTCATGTTGAAGTCCTCCGACCAATCAAACAAAATTTCCTACTAAACCAATACTTGAAAATTCAAAAGTTAGTTGAATCATCCAAATAAGTATCAATGTTGTAATTAGTTCGTTTAGGAAGGAATTCAGAAAATAATTATTCCTTTACAAACACTTGATTGTTACAAAAGATGTTATAATCATCACAACTTTCAGCTAAAAAAACTCATGATTAAGGATCCACCTAACATGACCTAGACTACAATGCACTTTAGCACCTCTACTTTATTCCGATACAATAGTTTTTAGAATGAATCATAATACAAACAAGCTTGCTTCTTGTTTTGAAATCTTAGGTAGCGAACACTCCTGACTTCGTGAGAGATTGATTTCAGTCCTCCATTTATAAGTCAGGCACGTTAATATATTATCACTTAGTCGGAATACAGTAGTTTATGAATTCTCACAGAGCAAATAATACCCAATTGACCAGTGATTTTCGAAAGTTCCCTGATTCAATTTCCCTACCAAGCCAGGTAAGAGGACAGTTACTCACCTATGAAACTGGCTGGTGGTTGCACTATATATCGCGAATTGGCAAAAGTTGAAATATTTGAGTCATTAAGTCGGCTCCCAGTGGCTGGGTGGCGTACAAGCTTCACTTGTGGTCGGGAGGTACGTGGTTCGAACCGTGGTCGGTGGGTGCGTACTGATGAGTACTGCAGAAAACAGGACAAAATAGATGTCCAATACTATGTGATTTTCTGATGGTTCTCTCTCTGATATCAGATCGTGATCAAACATGTATTCAATCAAATCCCTACAAACTAACACTTGATAACTATTTCGAAGTGACTATTTTTATGAGATGTAGAAACTTTCTGGGTGTTCATTAAGAGATTTTTCATCTGTTAATAAAGTCTATAAACTAGTAGTTTAGTAACAGTTTGTTACGCCCAATTACATCACTGTATTATTTGCTCACGCAAGGATCGACAAAATTATTATTATTACTCTCTTCGTTTCCAAGTGGAACATAGGGCTTCAACAACTTATCTCGATCTTGTTCTATCTTCTGCTGTCCTGCTCGCCTGGCTAGCCACACGATTAACCATAATCTCTCATCTCCTCCACCCCAAACGATCTCCTCCGTATCACTCTTGCACTCACAACCCACTCGTCGTTTCCCATTGAGATTCCAGTCGAGTGATGGCCTGCCTGCCCAATCAATCCATCTCCGTTAACTACTGCACATTTGTTGAGCACTTGGCTCTTCGTTGATTTGTTCACCGCTAGACTTTCTTGTTACTAATTTTTTCTGGCCGGCCACCTGATCTTCAGTATGAAGCCAGCGATCGAAGGTGGCAGCTGTTGATGAAAGTCTGCAACCTGGCGGGAATCCTTTTGTTACACGCTGGTGAAGTTTCTGACCCGTATAGAAGAAGTGACTGACTGGCTTCACATTTGTGTTGAATGAAAATCCGAATCCTCTTGTTGTTTCTGCTGGCTGAGTGAAGTGCAGAAGATTTCCGGACTAATTTCAGGATGATGAAGCCGTATATCGCCTTTCTGATTCTGGCTGGCTTTGACGTCTTCACCCGTTAAACGTGCCTGTGATTGAAACCGTGCTTCCTGGCCAGATAACTGAAGGAATTAACCTCTGTCAAGTCTCTCCCTCTGATGGTTGTTGTTGCTGTTTCTGTTGGTTGGTTATCTTCATCACCTTCGTCTTCTGTGCCGTCGTGTCTTCGCTGCCATCCAGCCTCTTCTGTCAGTTTGTTGGTTTTTGCCTACAAGTCTTCGAGTTTAAGAGACATTAAAGAGAAATCGTTTGCGAAATCTAGATCTTCTAGAGTCTTCTTATTAGTGGTCCAAAGTACTCCTGTCTTCTCATTCCCTGTGCACACAGTCTAACACCTAATCCAGTCCACCACGAATCCACAAAATCATTGGGAAAGATATTAAACCCAATCCCCAAATGAGCTATGTAACTTCAATTTAGAAGATACTTTTTGAACTTATTCACTGTCATCTTAACGGGAATACCAAAGGCAAGAAAGCGTACTGTTTTTAATGTAAACCTTTGGTTTATTAATATGAGACTAATGAATACTGTTGACATTCTTTGTGATTACATATCTTCTATTAGTCTTTTATTCACTGTTTTCCTCCCATATATTTGAAAAGTCCTTAATTGTCAATGTTATTATTTCATCCCAGTTTTTGGAGGTGAGCACGCACGACACATAGATAATGTTGCTATGGAGAGATAAGCAGGATCATTATTGGTTGATGTACTGATAGTGATTCGATAGCTGTCATACTCCTTTATAAGAGATATGCTGACGATAACACCACAGCATGTGACAAGCATGAAGATGCGATATAGCTACTGTACAGAGTTACCTCTGTAAAAATTCATATCGACCTTACATATAAAAAAGAAAGTTACAATCACCTCTTCTGAGGCGAGGACATGGTTCAGTAAGTCAGTCATAGTGCATAAATTTTCACAGCTTTTGCTCACCACAGCATAAAAGAGGCTCTCCAGAATGCCAATTTGGTAAGATGCAGTGTGTATCTGTATAATTCATATAATAGATAAATGCATTTGTGGTGAGAGGAATTTGTGGTAAGGAATGGGAACGTCACGCAATCCTCTCCAATTCTAACTCTGCAATCTGAAACTCCCGCGATTCTTAACACGTGACCGCCTACTGTCTGCACTGTCAACGAACACGGTCTTATACTCTCACATAGACTCCTATCTACGAGTGAGACTGCAGCTCCTGTGTCAATTAAACACACCAACTCGCGATCATTTACCCGTAACTTCGAATATATTGCCCCCTTCTCCATCGCCCTTATTACCTCAAGTCTCGGAACACAGGAAGAAGACACAGTATATCTTTTAAAAATTCTTCTTTGTCGTCTGTCCGAGCGGCGGTCTCTCCAGTGCCCCAGTTTTCCACATGCGAAACACCGGTCTCTCCGCACACTCAGTCTCAGTGCGGCCACTTCACGTTGCAACTCTTCGATTTGTTTCCCACACTGCTCGGATTTTGGTGGCTCTAACGCTGCAACCGTCTTACTTAACAGTTGTCTGGTCACCTTCGTAAGCTCCCCGATGTCCAGTGGCTGTACGGCGTTAACCAGATGTAGCTGTTGGGATATATGTTCTGGAACACTCTCCATAAACTGGGACGCCAACATTTGTACCTCAGAATCTTCGTCCAGTGTTGGTAGAGCGCGACGAAATAGGCTTGTCAAGGTCAGCGCCAATACGAAAGGATCACCGTCAGCTCTCAGCTTCATGGTGCGAAGCTGCCGCATTGCCCGCTCTCTGTCCATCGGGCTTTCAAACTCCTGCTTCAAGCGTTCAACCACTGACTTCCAAGTTGCTTGCCCCTCTGTTTACCTCACACTATCATATGCTGCCTTCGCCCGGCCTCTCAGTAGCGTTCCAAGTACAACCGTCTTCGCTGATGGCTCTTGCACGCCATTCAACTCTGCAATAGCTTCGAAGTCCCTCAAGAAGATCCATATGTCTCCTTCTTCAAAAGCTGCAGGCCATGGGACTTTCATTTCGCGAAGGGCAGCGACACCAAATGTAACAGAAGACAAGGGCCAGGCAACAGATCGTTTATTAAGGAAATCAAAGCATAATTATATATTTTCATGTACATTATTATAGTTTAGTTAAGCAAACAAACACAGTCTTCCGATTGGTTGTTTCTCACTAAAGTTAATCTTTCATCTCTGTGTGACTGTATCTTGAATGTCAAATCCTCTATATGTTAACTGCATCCGCCTACGCAAAGTCTGCTGTGGTCGGTTTTGAATCAATCTTTGTTCACATTTTCTCACGACAAATCTTGGGAACGTAAACATTGACGTAAATTACTGTCTACCAATTTGGCTAGTAGACAGCTCTGACCACACATTGAAAATTTACTAATGAACTTGTCGAAAGTAGTTATCTTTTGATATTTTCAATGCGCACAATTTACATTGTCCCAGACGAGGATATATGCACTAAGCTACTCAGGAAGACGGAGTCGAACAGTATGATTTTAAGACAGACTAAATATCATCGTCCTTAAAACTTATTATATAGCGCTGTTTGTAATTATCTAAAGCGCTAAAAAGAAACATGCTCTACCACGAACCTCATTATAATACGAGTGGTTACATCAAATCCCATGTCGGATACCAACTTACATGTATGTCTGAACAGGTGTACACAGGGAGCAGTAATCATGTTTTCACCTGAGGTTGTTTGAATATGTAACTAAACAAAATTCCAGGACCTCAATAAATGCAACTGAAAAACTATCAGTTCATACGCAAAAGCAAACGTGGGCGCATTTTCAAATACGATGAATCAACAGGCATTCGTAATATTAGGCCCCGCTTGGGAAGAATAAGTTATTGTTACAGTTAACCCACCCAGATAATCCTTATCCAATTATACTGGAACGGTATGAGATAAGACAATTGACAAAGCACCTTTTTAAAAATGGAAAACGCTTCACACTGATTCAATAGTAACGTAGTTAAAAGTCACCATCAAGGAGAGAGATTTAACAGAGGTTACTTCCTTCACCTATCTGGGAAGCATCGTTTCGACTACATGCAGCTGGAATGGAAGACGTCAAAGTCAGAGTCGGAAAGGCAAGATACGCATGCCTTCATCAACCCGAAATCAGTTTGGAAATCCTGTGCACTCAGCATAAGGAACAAGATTCGCATTTTCAATACGACCGTGAAGTCGGTTCTTCTATACGGGTCAGAAACCTGCACTGCATGTCACGGAAAGGATTTCCAACAGCTTGCAGACTTTCATCAACAGCTGTCTTCACTGGTTCCATACTGAAGATCAAACGGCCAGAAAGAATAAGCAACAAGAAATTATGGGAACAAACCAACAGGCGAGAGCCAACTGCTCAACAAATATGCAGGAGATAGTGGAGATGGATTGATCCAGCATACGTTGAGGAGGCCGCCGAATGAACTCGCACGCCAGATCCTCTAGTGGAATCCCAATGGGAAGCGACGAGTGGGTCGTCAGTGTGAGGGTAACATGGAGGATATCGTGTGACGAAGAGATGAGAGAGTTTGGTCAGTCGTGAAACCAACTGAAGAGGACAGCAGAAAACAGAACAAAGTGGAGATGTGTTGTTGAAGTCTTATGTTCCACTCGGAACGCAAGGTCGGTGGACAATGAACTGTTTCGATTGGTTGCCTATTGCTCCAAAGTTAACCGATGGGATGAGAAGTTATCCAGTAAGATTATTTCATGACCACAACGTAAACTAAATCCCCCTTTGAGGAATAAACACTTCAGAAGAAAATCGTTAGAGCGAATTGTTGTTTTCCATAAATTTCTCTTCAGGCTCTACAATTGTAAATCCATTAATTTTCAGCATACAATAGATAAGCAGTAAAGGCAAATTAGAATCATATCAGAAATGTGTATTGTGGAACAAGTATAAGATGGAATGGAACAATAGTCAGTTAGTTCTCATCTTCGTTTAGAATATGCATGGTCAATGAGAACATGAGATGAAATGAGGTGAAATAACTCAATACATATATAGTCTAAAGTTTAAAACAATTAGTTCCCTTTATGAATTCAGACAAAGCAATAAGAGGACGTAATTTGTTTGAATCGTGTAACGCTGTATTTGTGCAACTCATTTCGAACAATCTGATCACACACACGGACTTGTCATAGGAATATACGTATGAAATTAATAAAGAGTTAAGAGGTGAGAAAACAGACTTAGGTCAAGTTAAAAGGACACATTCTAAGTCAAAAATAACAATGAAGATCACTAAACCAAATAGCAGTGATAATAGTTCATCTACTCTGGCTGGTATCAAAACAAAATTTACTAAGGAAGGTGGTTTAATGTGATGACGAATGGTTGCTTTGATCGCATACAGGTGGTTTAAACTTTCTAATTGCCAGCTAGGGCTTCCAAAAATTTAGGATACACCCCAAACACGTTTTATAGATAAGTCTAAAAGACGTGTAAGCATCAATTTTATGTCCTGTCTCTATGATATGTTTCACAATAGAGGGGCAAGGCCTCCAGTTCTCACCATTAACAGGTTCTGAAGATTTCATTTGTTTCTGGAGCCATTTAGGAATGTACGTGTGGACACACACACATAGGGAGGACTCATCGGTCTCTGCAAGTAAGTGCTTCAGAGCATATTCCTAAATGGCTCCAGAAACAAATGTTATCTTTAGAACTCATTAATGGTGAGAACAGGAGACCTAGCTCCTCTATTGAGAAACATATTACGCAGGAGACAGGACATAAAACTGACGTTAACAGATCTCCTAAACCTATCTATAAAACGTGTTTGGGGCATAGCCTAAAGTTTGTCGAAGGCTTAGCAATTAGGAAGTTTAAACCACCTGTATGCGATCAAAGCAACCATTCGTCATCACATTAAACCACCTTCCTTAGTAAATTTTGTTTTGATACCAGCCAGAGTAGATGTACTATTATCACTGCTATTTGGTTTAGTGATCTTCATTGTTATTTTTGACTTAGAATGTGTCCTTTTAACTTGACCTAAGTCTGTTTTCTCACCTCTTAACTCTTTATTAATTTCATACGTATATTCCTATGACAAGTCCGTGTGTGTGATCAGATTGTTCGAAATGAGTTGCACAAATACAGCGTTACACGATTCAAACAAATTACGTCTTCTTATTGCTTTATCTAAATACATATATAGTCAGCAGAAGTACAGCCTTCTAGGGTGAGTGTAATCAGTGGTGTGCTAGACATTATGAATACTACATAAATAAACAAACGAATGGGGTGAACTACCCATAAGTTCAAGGTTGAAAATGACGACACTTATAGTGAATGTAGAATAATAATAACGATTATGTGGTGTAAACTTAAAAGTACTATTGGTGAATGATTGTCAAATACTAATTATAATGAATTTAGTGAAGTGAAATGAACAGGATTTTTTAAACACGATAACAAGTTAGAAAAGCACTACTTAAACCTAAGGTAACAGTAATCATAAGAAGGGTCATGAAATCATAAAAAGTCGAAAATGAACGTTTGTCAATGAAACAAAGGAAAAGAAAAAGAAGAAAAAAAAAGAAAATTGTGATAGGAACTTAAAGTGCTAATGTTTATGGAGGATTTGTTGGCCTTATTGTATCCCAAGATAAACACAGAGGTTAGACACACGTTTTCTGTATACAAAGACCCAGTCTTCCGGTATTCACTGCTACCACTCCCGCTACTGATAGAAGACCTAGTCAAGCTCCTCTGGATAGATTACCAGAAACGCAGTAGAAAATCGAGAACACCTGCTCTGGCTTTATCAAGTGTCCAGTATCTACTAAGTGGGCTAAGCTCTATGTACTATTTACACATATGGTTACCCCTTTACTCAACCATATGGATACATGTTCACAAGCGCGCATGCATAAAGCCCTCCGAGTACGGAGACAGTGGGCATCCCTGACGGACACCACTGGCTTTCATCATAGTTGTCAGATGACAACTCCGTAGGTTCTCACCTGGCTGGCTGACTACATGAGTTCAAATAGAGTGCCTTAATCAGTGCGATGTATTTACTCGGCACTCTTTTCACAGCCAAACATCGCCATAGTAGCTCTATTTGAATCCAATGTTGGTTTGGTGATGGAGGTCAGCAGGTTACGCAATGTCTCTCTTTGTGACTAAAGTTAGTGCTGACAGATGATTATTCGAGTAGAACTGTAGAAGATCACCGTCGTCAGTTTGTAGGCAGAGAACTCCATACGTACCGCCTAAATACTTCTCAGTCTGGCCCAACTTCCCTACTTGGGTATTGAAGTCGCCTGCTAAACCAACTACATCTGAACGTTTTGCTTTTTGCAGCAATTTATACAGTTTTTGGTAGAAGTCATCCTTTAGTTCATCCGAACTGCAGTCTTTTGGGGTGTAAGCGGGGACTACGAAAAGACAACGACAGGTAACGCAGTCCTTCCTTCTACTAATGGACCACACACATACGACTATCTACTAGGATCCAGTCAAGAAGGGATTTTTCTGTCCTAACACTCAATGCTATCCGTACACCTGCAATTCCTCACCAACTAGCTGAGGAATCTCCTGACACCCTTAAAGTGAATTTTGCAGATTCACCTTGTTGGCCGGGTGAGGTTAAGTGAGCGACCACACTCGGGCCTTGCATGCGTGTCTCCTAAACATAACATACATCCATGGCTCGAGATGGCAGAGTTCTTGCCAGTGATGCCTGTTGTCCAATTCGGTAGAGAGTCCTAACGTTAAATGCTCTAATAGGAATTTGGCAGTGTGGCTTTAAGAGGCTATTGGGGATGTTTTTCTGGGTCTCGTTGTTATTTGTGGTCACGGAATGAAATGAAGATGACTGAATAGCCTGCAGTATAGCACCAACAGTAGGAGGAAAGCAAGATGATGAGGGTGATGTGGATGAAGGAGGATGATGATCATCAGGGCTTCGTGTGCTTTTGGAAGTGTGTGATGGTCTTTGCTTTCTGGCTACCCACACCGTGGAAGTTGATTTTTTCTTGGGGTAACAGAAACAGAAAGAGAAATAGTGTTATGTGACCGCAGAGCACAGGGGACAATTGCTTGATGCCAGTTAAATACGGCCTATTTGAACTGGCGTTTTGGTTTGGTTCCGTATTAGTAAATTACTGCCGGCCACGGAAAACAGAAGGGCAAGTCGGTATGTATAATTTTTGGAGCCAACCTGTTCTAACCCCATCTACTCAGAGTGGAGAGACAGCATAGCTGGCATGCTAGTCATCTGAGGGAAACACCTTACCGCTATTACATCTCTACTCCCCAGCAGTGCGACTTCGCCTACAGACCCCCAGAGTAGTGTAAAAACTCTTACATTATGCCGGTAGCTGCTTTTAGTCTAATCGCTATCATTGCGATATACAAACCCAACCACCACGTCAAGGTAGCAGTTGTCGGTCGTGCCTCATGAAAACCACTCTCGTGTTGTCCAGATAGTCACATAAAATGTGGAAAATCAACTCAATAATTCGACAGTAGGAAAAAAACAAATTGCAACAACTCTTGGGAGAGGGAGACAGGTGGGTAGACTGAAGTGTCAGAAATACACTGAGCTCAAATTGTCAACTATAATAAATAGCTTAATTTTCATTGGCTGTTTTTTATTGTTTTAGAATGAAATTCATTACTCAAATGTCGTCGTTCTACTCTTCAGTTTCATTGGTTACCTGTTTCTCTGTTCTTTGCGTTATTCTTAAATGATTACTTTAATTTATTCTGCTTAAATGTGACTGGTTATTGTACAGGTTTGAATTTGAGAATAAAACTGAATCATTGGGTTATCTGAATTTCCATCCAACATAATACATTGAATCTCCTCCATTTCTTATTGTTTTAATCATCCAATTATTTAACTGGCTCAATGATTTATCCGCTCACAATTTTAATTGGCTTTCAACCTAATGCTGTTTACACATAGGAGACGAAGGGAAAATGTCCTAAGAGATTAGTTCACACTACAGATTGAATGACTTTGCATCACGTTATGTGCTAGAAGGTGTAACTTCATTGGCGGTCCGTTTAAAACTTCGGCTATCGAAAGTCTCCATCACCAAGTTGTACATAATTTCTCCTGTTCATTTTGTTTTAATCGATTGAAATATGACTTCTAATGATATTATTTATTCACATGAGTACTCAAATTGTTTGCAGTCTGCTGATTCTCCAGTTTCCACTAAACTTGACAAAAAGTATAGTCGCGGGTGGCAATGTATTATAATACATGAAATGCGTCGGTTAGGACTCTCACTGACCATGCACATGGTCAAGTTCCTATCTCCTGCCAACGCACACCTGATATCAATTGATCGGCTTGCAAAATTTGGGCTACCGATATCACATGCTGAGAATTCCATATTTGTAACAAAAATACGGTTTGGAATTAAGCTGTAACCAAAATAAAACAAAAATAATTAATTGTTTCTGAGTTATATCTGTGGGTCTCAAAATGTGCTCCTGAACTCTTTATAGTTGGCTTTCAACCGAATGTTGTGAATTTCTCAAAAGAGGAAGGCAAAGAAGAGATATAATAACGGATTGGTATGCGCTTCAGGTGAGAGAGAACTGTGTCAGGCGATCTACTGTCAATTATTATTCGATCTGAAGATCCTGAACAAAGAAAAATTACCACGCAATAAACTCCGTGGTCAAGCTACTGAAGTCCAGGAAGGCAACAGGACCAGATGGCATTCCTCCGAAGCACTGAAGACGGCCTCAGAGATCACGGCATATGTTCTCACTCCATTACTGCAAAAAGTCTGGAAAGGAGGAAAGGTAATTATCGATTGGAAGAAGGGCTGACTACCTCGTCAAACTGACAAAGAAGGGCGACTTAGGCCTATTCAAGAACTGGCGTGGAATAATGCTCTTGTCCACGCCAAGTATGACACTAAGTCGAATCATCCTGGAGAGAATAAAGGATGCATTGGATACAGAACTCCGCACGGGACAAGCTAGATTCAGGAAAGGCAAATAATGAGCTGATCAAATTGAGACTCAACCCATCGTCATCACAGAATAAAGCATAGAATGGCAGTCAAAACTCTCACTACCTCAACTTCATCGACTTCCACAGCGTTGACTGAGAAGTAATTTGGAAACTACTTCGACACTACGGAGTACATTGCCCAAATCTTTATCAACCCCATTCAACAGCCGGCTATATGACAATGCCACCTGTCAGGTCATCCACAACGGAAAAATCTGTGAGGCGTTCGAAGTGCATACAGGAGTAAGACAGGGCTGTCTATTATCACCGATGATATTCTTAACTGTGGTGGACTGGATTATGCGTCAGTGTGTACACAGGAAGCTAGGAGACAGGAATACGTTGGACCACCGATAAGAAGACTCTAGAAGTTCTGGACATCACGCATGGATGACATATGTCTAATGTCACACAAATACGAAGACTTACAGGCGAAAACTAACAAACTGGCTAAACAGGCTGGCAGTGAAGACAGGACTGCGGGTGACCATAGAGAAGATGGAGATGATGAAGATAGCCAGCGAACAGCAACAACAACCTGGACCAATCACCATCAACGGGAGAGATTTAACAGAGGTTACTTCCTTCAATCATCTGGCCAGGAAGCACGGTTTCAACCACAAGCAGCCGGAATGGATGAAGATGTCAAAGCCAGCCAAAATCGGAAAGGCGAGATGCGCCTTCATCAACATGAAACCAGTTTGGACATCTTCTGAACTGCACTCAGCTAGCATAAACAACAAGATTCGTATTTTTAACACCAATGTGAAGTCAGTTCTTCTGCACGGGTCAGAAACATGGACGGCGTGTAACGAAAATGATTTCCAACAAGTTACAGACTTTAATCAACAGCTGCCTTCGCTCCATACTCAAGATCAAATCGCCAGAAAGAATTAGCCACAAGAAACTCTGGCTGGCCGGGAACAAACCAACAGGCGAGAGCCGATCGCTCAACAAGTATGTAGAAAGAAATGAAGATGGATTGAGCATATGTTGAAAAGACCGTCGAATGATATCGCGCTCCGGGCACTCGAGTGAAATCCCAATGAGGAGCAACGAGTAGGTTGTTAGTGAGAGGGTGACATAGACGATATCGTTTAGAGGAGGGGGGAGGTGGGAGATTATTGACAGTCATGTGGCTGGCCATCCGAGGAGGACAACAGAAAATAGAAGAAAGTGGAGATGTGTTGTTGAAGCCGTATGTTCCACTCGGAAGCCAAGGGAATAATAATAATAAAACTTCGCTAAAAATTCAGTAAATTACATTAAGCCAATATTATTATTACTATTATTATTGGACGAAAACTAAATGTTATGTGACAAATAATGTTGAGAATTCTGTATACTGTGTTAGCATTTTATGCTTAATAAGGTAATTATTATTATATCTAACTCTTTGATAGGGGGACATAATAATAACTGGAAATCTTACCAGCGATTTCCTAAATAACTAGCTGTACAAAGGGCTGTAAAAGACTCTCGTTTCAATTAACTATTAGCCGGTTGCACTGATTGTCATCTTATGACTGAATGGTATTTAACACCACATGTACTGCAATAACAAATTCTGTCAGCTAGATAATAACGAATTACAAGTTTCCAGTATGCTTCACACTTCTGGATCTACTCTGAAAACTTCAATACAATCTGTTGATGTTGATATTCTACAGAAGATCTATCTCCAATTTCCTTCGTCATATTTGTTACGCAGTAGGTTCTTGATCAGTTGGTTCTCAGAGTTACTTCTTGCTAATTCTTTCTGGCTGGCGCACGATCTGATCTTCCTTATTGAGCACAGGTATTTGGCGAAGTTAAACTTTAAGCACTAGTAAGTGCCAATTCACAAATGACCTCGGACGCACCAACCACATGATAAAGGCGACATTTGTGAATAAAATGCACACATATTCATGAAGATAATGAATTAAAAGGCGTGAAACTGTTACACAGGATACCTTTCTCTGAAGTGTGACACAAAATACCTATCAGTACTGGATTGGAGTATCAACAGAGTAATGTAACTACATACTGTCCATGTAATTATCTAGTCTTCTAACCCTAACCTAACCCTAACGTGGAAATATCCCTAAACCAACCCTTATGCTGCTCTCCCCAGCTGGCATTTTCTTCAGGCGCATTATTAGGTTACACTAACCCTAACCTGTCCTTAGCCTGAACCTAAACTTCATCTTTCCCAAACCTAACGTTACACTTACTAGATATCCCATTTAGTAACAAAACACTTCATTAAGCATATTTCCCCCATGCTTACAATATTATTCGGCAGGTTTCACCAACTTGTTCCCTTAGCGTTCCAAGGTCATTGGTGTGGTCGTACTCCATTGGTACTTACTGATGCTTGAAGTTTAACTTAACCACGTAGTTGTTGATAAAAGTCTGCAACAGACTGTTGGAAATGCGCTTCTTGAGATGCCAAATTTTTGACCCATATAAAAGGCCTAAAGTGACATCAGTGTTGAAAATCCTAATTTATTTCTTCTTTTTGTTTATTGCAGTAGATTCCCAGGTACATTTTAGGGTGGTGAAGGTCTGTCACGCTTTTTTGGATCTTTTGTTTATGACTCATTATGGAAATATTCTGTTCATCTAATAAAAAAAATGCTTTTTGGCCTATTAATTGACTGAAAGATTTGACTGATTAAAAATGCCCATTAAAATTTTCAAAAGAATAGACACGGAACAAAGAGTACTTGATAGAAGTGACGATATTAAAAAGATGAAGGATGTATTGAAAGACACACAGAAGTTTCAAAAACTTGAGGAGAAGAAAGATTTCAATAACAAAACAGAGAATGAATTAACCAGACGTTTGAAGAAACTAAGGGAGGAGCAGATAATCTCTGAAAGTTTATATGAAGAAATCAGACCAACGGGCACGTATACGCCTACCTAAAGTGTATAAACCAGGGGTACCGTTAAGACCAATACTTGATATGCAAAATTCGCCCTACCATGCTCTAGCTAGATGGTTAGTAAATATTCTCAAACCATTGCATGAGAAGATAGTGAAATATAGCGTCAAAGATGTATTTGAATTCGTAGACAAAATAAAAGATATTAATATCAAGGACAAAACCATGATATCTCTGGACATAACATCGTTATTCACAAATGTACCTCTAATAGAAACAGTTAGTTATATATGTGAACAAGTAGACAAGCAGTCGATAAACATTGGAATCCATATTGAAATCCTAAAAGAATTGACATTAAGATGTACCATGAATGTAAACTTCAAGTTTGACGGCACGCTTTACAGGCAAGTGGATGGGGTGGCAATGGGCTCCCCATTGGGTCCCATTCTGTCTGATTTCTTTCTAAGTAAGCTAGAAAATGGGCCTCTGAACAACCTTATCAGTAAGCTCTCATTTTATTGCCGATATATGGATGACACCTTCATTCTTTGTGATAATGGTTCTGATAGGAGTACAATAATTACTGAATTTAATGAAGTACATTCGGCTATGAAATTCACATGCGAAGAGGAATCCCAAAACAGAATTGCCTTCCTGGATGTCCTACTTAAAAGAAAACCAGGCGGTAGCATAAAAAGAAATTTGCATAGAAAAAGTACTTGGACGGGACAATGTACACATTTTCATAGCTTCGTTCCCATCAATTACAAAAGAAATTTAGTGAAGACCCTTAGCCACAGAGTTAGAGCTATATGCTCTGAAGAAATAATTAAAGATGAATTAAGCATTGTATATGATACTTTGATCGAAAATAGCTATCCCGAAAAATTTATCAAGAAACATATGACAAAGAATGTGGAAAAGGACTACCCACTATCTGTAAACAAGAAGCCACTTTATATACGACTGCAATTCATGGGCGATATACCAAGCGAGTTAATTACGAAGAAATTAAGAAAATCAGTTCAAAGAACTTTTAATGCTGGCGAAATACACGTATTATTCTCAACACAACCGATGGTGCTACCTCAACTGAAAGATGAAGTACCAAGACTAGCCACTTCAAATTGTATTTATCAATTCAACTGCGCTTGTGCAGCGAGTTATGTTGGCCGTTGCTCTAGGAACTTGATTTTTCGTGCTCGAGAACATATCCCACTATGGCTAAGTAAAGCTGTAGTTAAAACTATTAACAGCTCGATATTAGACCATCTGGTGCCAACCGGACACAAAGCCAGCGTAGAAAAATCCTTTTCTATAATATACCGGGTGCCTAACAAACTACCAAAATCGTCGAAGCACCGCATACTCCAAACAGCAGAGGCTATTGCAATTCGCCTCAAACAACCAGTGCTCTGTGTCCAAAAGAAACAAGTCCAGCCCTTACTACTGCCCTGGCCCTCAGTAGAGACTATAAACTCATGAATTTGTACTATTACCTTTCCTAATTCTTCTGACATTCAGCTTATTTTATTTTGATGCTGTTCAGCTGTAATCTATCAATATTATTGATTTGATGTTATTTAAACATTAATGTCGTTCATAAGACTAATTCATTCATTCATTATAATGTATATATAATTGTAGAACCTGATGATGAAGTTATCGAAAAGAGTACTCTTTGTTCCGTGTCTATTCTTTTGAAAAATTTAAATAAAACTCAAAATCCATTAGCTGAGCACAGGGACAAAGGGCTTCGAGCCTCATTTTTGAAGTTTGAGTAGCGTTGGGATCGATTCGACGGCATGAAGTTGCTGGCATCACGTTCAACCTTCTCCCTTTACCAGTCTTCCTACCGGCTAAGCCAGGTGTAGGAGTACATTGGCTGGGATTCGAACTCCGGACCACGTGCCTGGCTGACGAGCAATTTATCTCTGAACCATTGACGTACTACTAGTATATCTTAGCTTTGTCTAATTTCAGTTTCAATTACTTTGGCCATTATTATTACAGTCCTCTTCTATACACAAGAGAAAAACAAAAACAGAAACAAAAACGCAAAATTCAATAAGCCATAAATTTTTCACCTCATTAGCGGATTACAGTGAAGAGCGGAGAGGGCGGGGCGGCAGGAACTAAGAAGAAGAAACACGAGATTTTAAGAAAATCAGGTATCTATCTATCTGATGAAAGAAATAATTAAAAAAAAGAAAGAGACAAAGTCCGAAAATCCGTCACTACTGCTACTACTACAATCTGTTATTTCAGTATAACAAAATCAGAATGAAGGATTCATTAAAATCATGAACATCTGTTTGTTCATTGTAGACATAATAAAATGAGCATTTGTTAAGCAATAAATAACACTAATAATAGTAGTAATAATGGCGCGATTACCGAAATGAAATAAATGTTAACAATATGTTTTGATGAAAGAAAAAACACCAGATTTTATCATCATGAAATTGATTCAGTTACCACTGGATGAGAGATAAAGAGAATCTGGAGTTTAACAGAGTGAAAAAACACTATACCTAGTTAGCAAATGCTTTGTCAACTTATCTGAAGACAGGCTTTCACTACTTTCAAGTCTGTGTGGAGGTCAACAGCACTCAGCATGAAAAATAAGATCTGGATTTTCAACTCCAATGTGAAGTCAGTGCTACTCACTATGCGGATCACAGACTTGCACTGCGCGTCATAAAGAGAACCTCAAACAAACTAAAGACCTTCATCAACAGTTGTCTTCTCTCAACACTCGATATCAGATGGCCAGAAAAAATCAGCAATAGTGAGGGATCTCTGGGAGCCAACCAACCAACCAGGAACCGATTGTGAAACAAATAAGCAGGAAGAAATGGAGATGGATTGGCCATACTCTGAAGAAACCATCAAGTGACATCACACGCCAGGCCATCGTTTGAGTGAAACCCGAAAAAGAAGCGGTGAGTTGGTCGTCCAATGGTGACTTGGAGGAGGTTATGTGAAGAGGAGATGAAAACGTGTGGGCAGACTTGGAGACAGGTGAAGACTCTAGCAGAGAACCTAACGCAATGGAGACGCACGGCTGAAGCCCTATGTTCTTCTAGGAATTAAAGGAAACAATAATAATATAATAATGTCAACCTATCCGTTAAATACAGCTACTGGAAGGTCCTGGATTCGTACCCTAGTGGGTGCGTACTGCCGACGATTCCCAGACTAGGATGAAACAGCTGTCCGGTACTCCAGTGCCGGTTTTCAATGGTTCTCTAGCTGATATCAATCCGTGATCAACTCGTATATACAGCTACCCCCGAAAGCTACATACATAAACACATAAGACCCCGTCTTAGTTCGGTAGAAGATAATATACCAAGGCGACATTCTGGTTGATACTCTGAAGGTGATTTCAAACTCTTTGAAGAGAAGATTGTTTGCTTTCATATTGAAATTGGTATTCTATTGCCGCTCAGGGTCTTCCAATAACTTTAAAGGTAAACTATTGCATTTGACGACTTCTATGTGTATCTACCAATTCACTTGCTTCTGTAAAGTGAGATATATATTGGTCGTTCAAAGTGTGTGTATTTCATCTAAGAGAGTCAAGAAATATTATCCCACTTAGCTGCAGTATGGTCACAATGGATCAGTAAGGCCTACTATAACTGAGCATATATTCAACACTAGTCACTCAATATGTAAGAAAAATGGTATGCTTCCCTGTACGTTGCATTGCTGACGTCTTAGCAATTCAGCTGTAAGACTCTGATTTGTGTACACAGAAGGAACTTCTTCATCCCCTCCTTCTACATAGAGTAAAATACCAGGCTCAGTGGTTATCAATACTATTTTTTGCATTTTTCTCATGATATACATTGATATTATTTTCTTAATAAACTTTTTATTCCCTCTTTTCACCTACAACATAATCTATTTTGAGACTTGTCTGCACACTCTTTCATTATTGACCATTTTTTCCCGAACACTTTCATATTACGTAACACTATCATTGATATAAGAATAAAACTTGTGCACTATTGTAGAGTATAATTCCATTATGGGTGAAATTTATTTTGATACAGTCTCACAGTGTTGTTATATAGTAATATTTATTGATGACCACGTTTTCAGCACAATTTATTACCCTGCCCATAATCATATCAAGACACTACTCACACAGCTTTCTAAGTTTGTTTATATAATTCGATTATTTCTCATCTCTTGACTTGATTGGTAGTAGTATTTTCCATATTTCCGGTATGAGTGATGAGTCATTCCTATTGCACGTGTTGGGTGTAGATTATTCGATGAACAAGGATTCAGTAATCAATATCTGTCTCCACCTACCTATATTACTCTTTAGAATTTTGACTCTGTCCCACCCACCCTACTGTGTGGTTGTGTGTTAATGCATGCACTGCTATTGCTGAGCTTTTTTCTAAATTACTTATCTTTTCTGGGTCAACCATTCTTATCTTAGCTAAATTCTTATGTTCTGATAATCTCACTACTCCTACCTGATCTACTGGTTTGACCTATGTAGTCGACTTAACTCACAGTCATTGCAGGATATTATGTAAATTGTATTATTTTGTGTAATTGGGTCAACCTACAGGGTCCTTTAGCCCACAGAGCTTGTCCTACCTGAGTGAGCTTGTAGGTTTTAATGCCGCTCTAATTCCTGGTTTTTTAAGAATCCTACGTAGGGAGGGCTTCAGATGTCCTCTCTTTATATGGTAAAACTACTTCAGATGCCTTCTCTCGTATTCATATTATCATTATTAGTTTTGCCATTATTTCTACTTTGCTTTTGACCTTTTCTGATCTTCCTAATGAACTTTATAGGACGGTTATTTGACACCGACTCTTCTTCTGTCTGTTTCATTTCATTGTTTAGGTTTTTTTCTTGTACTACTCAGTGCTATCGCTCGGTTTGTTAGACATTTAACTAAGCCTGTCACTAATATCATTTCTGAATGTACTTCACCTTATACTGATTTTATTCAAGTGCCTAATGATCAATTTTTACTCATGTATATAAATGAAGAAAGAAAGTTGTGTGAGTAATGCCTTGATATGATTATGAGCAGCAATAAACTGTGCTCGAAAAGCGGTCATCAGTAAATATTACTGTATAACAACACTGTGTGATTTTATCAAAATAAAATTTTATCCATAATGGAATTTATAAGGTTCTCATTTTTTGCAAGTCCTCTGCAAAATACATTCTCAACTTCCTCACAGTAGTAGAAGCGTCTCTTAGCATTATCTCACGAAAGCTTTCAATTAGATTTGTGCTGCTTTCACCCACATTGATTACCTGCGATGAACCTTCAAAAAGGGCTTCGTTAATTGGTATCCAATATTACCACCACTTATCACAGTTAATTCGCAAGAAACACAGAATATTAGACTAAGTAATTAAGAAATGTCGACGAAGACACTTTACGTATAACTACAACTCAAGAGACGAATAGGCACTCACGGAATCGTGGTTACTGATGTTCACCGAAACGACTAACGAGTTTCAACAGAGTCTGCAACGAAAAAAGCCTTGTAGCTGTGTAGAAAACGGTAAAAAGAAGCCGTTAGAATATTTAAATATTACATTTATATTCTCCACAGCTCTTTGTACACCAAGTATAACACAACCACACAGACGCATACACGATAGTACCTACCCACGGGAAATCAAAGCTCCAATTGACCTCCACCGTTCTAACCAATGAAATACGAGCAAAAACAGAAGCGAGGTAAATTTAAGATGGGATAGCGTTTATCCTCACCTTATTTCCACTAAAATACACACTGTTGAGCCCATGAAATTCACATCAACTTCCAATATTCTTCAAATATTTTTCTTAGTTTCATTTTCTGTTCAGTAACTTGTTATGTCTAGGAAATTAGGTCAACTGTTGCAATGTCTAACTTCTATTTTTACATTTTTAGCCGCAGATTTCAGGAATTTACAATAAGAAAATACCTTGTTGCGATGTTCATTTAGTTTCTTTTGTCAACATCAAGAATGATTATTAATTTCACCGAAATATCCCTGCTAATGGTATTAGGCATGTATGTTTTTAAGTTATCCAAATACATTAGAATAAATATATCCAAATTCTAGTTCATCTATAATCCCATGATTTAGCGGCATGCCTCATAAATTCAACTGTAATCTTGTGTAATTGACTAATATTTGTTAACATACTGGAAATCTGTTTAACTGCTTCTTAATTCAAAGTAGATTGAAACATCTTGGTAATTTCGTGTACTCCGCAGCAGTTCACTCTGTCCTCCACTATGGATGTGAGACATAGCCAGTGAAAGTGGAAGACATGAAAAGACAAACTATCCTTGATCATAGGTGTCTGAGTTCTCTTTCCCGTACGAAGTGGTATAATAGGGTGAGTAATATCGAGGTTATTCATCGAGTGTTTGATAAGAAGGGTAAGTCATCGACGAGGTTGTGAAGCTATTTATATTGAGATGGTTAGGAAATGTGTTACGTGTGCCTAGCCATCACCTTCTTCCATGAGAAATGTTAGCTGATAATAGCATGAGACTGGAAAACGGTAAGAGGTGATCTGACCAAAAAACACGGCATGAATCCATGGAGTCTTTGACAATTACTTTGAACTGAATAAGGACATGTAGACTGTCGTCTGGGTGGCGTCCTCGAGATCCCAAAAACCGGTGGCTAGAGACAGACAATTGGTGATGTGGCTCGACATCGTTTTCAATGTCACAGATGCATTCACTCTTTGTGCTTTCTCGTTTGTCTTCCTTCGTGTGCCAACTCGAACTGTTGCATTTCTGCGCAAAGTCCTGTTTTGAAACCAGTCAGTCAGTTTCGTTGCTACTACAATCTTTGGATAGACCTTTCAATTTCAGTTTAAGTGTCATCTGAAGTGAACCTTCATGTAGATAAATGTTTAACTTCTATAAATTCTCTTTTAAGTATATTATATGATTTTTTATGCATTTAAGTGGCTGTTTGTGTATAAAATAATGATTAACGATGTTTTCATTTTTTAACCACACCATCTCTCACCTCCTCAGTATATGTTGCAACGCGAGAGTCAATCCCGTGTCCACTAATCAAGATGTATATTCGTCATAAAAAGTTTTCGTAAAATTTAAAATAAAAGCGGAAGTATGTCTTAAAGGTGACAGCCAGTCTCACTAAAGGGGGAGGGGAAATACTCGATTCGAGTGACAGTAGTTTGTCACAAACAAACGTTCCAGAGAGATATGTTTGAATCTGAACTGTATTCATTCCTTTCCTTTAACGGTTGGTAATAATTTTACTGTTGTAGGATTTCAAGGTGGATTTTTTTACAAACTAACCTACCGAAACATATGGATTGTTGGATAACAGTATATAACACCCAAGCAGTGACCGAACTTACAAACCACAGTCTACGGCTATCTACTATTGAACCAGTGAGTTGGAATCTGGTGACTTATGAATTCCAACTCCTGCTAATCTACGATGATAAAGTATAACCACAATCCGTCTTCACTAGTAAATGACTGTATTTGGTAGATTCTTTTATGACAAGAATTCTCATCAGAACTTCAGGAAATATCGCGTACTGTGAAGAGTCCCAGACTAGGACGAAACAGCTGTCCAATACTCCTCGGTTTTCCAATAGTCCTCTAACTGATGTCAGTTCATGATGAAATCCTGAAATAATAACTGATGCTCACTGCACCAAATATGGCTCTTGTGACTTAAGAGGTTTAGCGCATAATGCCTTATCGTTCGAAACAATGGGTACTGCGTTCGAGTTTCAGTGGGAACATCATCTTTCATTCACTGGGGAATGCAGGAGCATCCAGTCAACGAGTCGCAAATAGGACGATGAAACGAGCTTCCTGAATCCCACTTCTAGTCAGCCACCATCCACAAAAATCACATCAAGATTATGCCTTTGACCCATTTATGTTTATTGAGATCAAGCAGGAGACTTCATGCTGACTGACTACTATCTGATTCTCACAAATTCTTTTAGCTATTCAATGAGACAGCTAATCGATATTGAAATGATAGCCCGTGTGGTTACTACTGGAATGTACGCAAGTTAAAAATAAACTCTTACATCTTCATTTTATCAGTTATCTACAGTGACAAGTTTAAAATAACATAAATGTATAAAGTATTTATTAGATGTATCACACAGTCAATGAAACAGTATTATTTACTGGATGACGAGGTTTCGAACAAAATTTATTGTTCATAATCATTCCATCAATTATAATCACACGACTTCGAAACTTGAGTTTTATAGTTTCCTTTATTCTTTCCTGCTTGTTGTAGGGGTAGTATAATTTTCCAGATATCCGGGTGGACAGGTGTTGGATCATTCCTATTACACGTGTTTGTAGTTGATTCGATAAACAAAGCTTCCGTTATCAATCTCTCCCTCCACCCAGCTGTGATATTAGATTTTAAAACTGTCATCTTATCCCATCCATCCTATTGTATGGTTGTGTGTAATTGCATCTAGTGCTAAAGCTGAAGTATTCTTCAGATTTCCGATCTTATTTGGGTCAACCAATCTAGATTTTGATAGGTTTTTATGCTCGACTAGTCTGACTGCACCTTTTCTGCTACTTTGACCTATGTATTTGACCTGACAATCATTGCAGTCTCCACAGGATCCTTTAACCGACAAAGCTTGTTTTTAATTGAGTTTGTGGGTTTGAATGCCACTTTTATTCCTGCCTTGTTAAGAATTCTGTGTATGGTTTCCGAGGTTCCTTCCTTGTATGGAATTACTACAGATGATTTGGATTCCTTATTGTTGGTGTTGCCTTGCGCATATTTGACATGCATGTCGTCATTATTATTATTATTATTACTACCTCTATCACCACTATCATTATTTATTTTATTTTTACATTTCCTTACATATTTCTTGATTAATTTATCCGGGTAATTATTAAGTTTCAAAGCTTCTTTTATGTGTATTAGTTCCTGTTTTAGATATTCTTTGGTACTACTCAGTTTTTGTGCTCTATTACATAGACATTTCACCAATCCTATTTTTACTGACATAGGATGGGATGATTGGAAGTCCAAATATCCGTTTGAATGTGTGGGTTTCCTGTAAACACACTAGTGTTTAACTCCGCATCTTCTTTCCTTTTCACGCTGCAATCTAACATTGAAAGTTCCCCTTCCTGACTTTCCAATTCAAAAGTGAATTGAATTACGTTCATCTTCGAGTTGATGTGTTCGAAAAGCCTATCTATATCCTGTGTTCTAAGTACAGTGAATGTGTCATCTACATATCTCCATGATACTTTTGGGGTGGGGGTGAACGTTTCAGTCGCTATGTTTTCCCACCTATCCATGAATATATCTGCTACCACTAGGGATATTGGTGATCCCATGGCAACTCCCTCAGTTTTTTTGTATATTTTCCTTTGGAATTTAAATACTGTGGAAGTCAGGCATAGCTGCACTCCCAGCATTATGTCCACAAGTGGCACTTTCGTCCTAAGTTCGAGTTCTTGGTCAGAAATGAGTTCGTTTCTGACTGCCTCTATACCCATATTTATTGGTTTTGAACAATACATTTTGTTCAAAACGTCATCCAGTAAATAACAATACTGTTTCAATGTGTGATACATCTAATAAACAAACTAATATGGAATTACTTACTACCACAGTGCCCAAGTTTCACACATATACATAAAGTATTTACACAGCAAGTTGAATATCCTTTCATTTACATGGCTAATTTAACTATTTATTGATAAAAACGATATTCGGATACGCCTTACATTTCGTCGGGAATTATGTCTATTTCTATTATTGCAATCACTGCCAATGGAATAAATTTGAAAGAGGTCACTTCTTCCACTTTTCCAGGCATCATCTTTTCAAATACGGAAAGACGGCACAGATGAGTTTGTCAAAGACAATCAGGATCAGAAAGGTGAGGGAGACCTCCATCAGTTTGGAAATCTACTGAACTCAGTGTAACAAAAAATTACTCGGATTTTCAACACTCATATGAAGTCAGTTCTTCTGCATGGCTCACAGACTTGGTGGATCACAAAAGGTGTTTCCAAAAGACCACTGTAGACGTTTATCAACAGCTTCTGACTTCACTGGATCTATACTGAAGAATAACCAATACGAATCTCTGAGAAAGAGCCAATCAGGAACCTGATGTTCAACAGATATTCTGAAGGAAATGGAGATGGATTGAAGATATGCTGAGGCGAGACCGTTGAGTGGCTTCATACGGGAGTAGTGAACATCAGCAGTTAACATCAACCCCCCGACGAGAACAGAAGTCCTGAAGGCAATCAAGATGCTAAAAGCTAAAAAAGCAGCAGGACCATATGATATCTCCGCAGAAGCATTGAAAACGGACCCAGAGACAACAGCGGATTTGATGACGCCACTACTGGAGAAGGTGTGGAAAGAAGGCAAAGTACCCGAAGATTGGAAGAAAAGATACTTATTGAAACTATCAAAGAAAGGAGACCTAAGTCAATGCACGAACTGATGCGGAATCATGCTCCTGTCCATCCCAAGCAAAATACTACGCCGCATCATCCTGGAGAGAAGCGAACAAGCCAACCTGGATGAAAAACTTCGACCGGAACAGGCTGGATTAAGTAGAAAGAAGTCATGTATCGATCAAATTGCCACATTACGGATCATCATTGAACAAAGTTTGGAATGGCAGTCACCTCTCTATCTCAACTTCATCGACTTTGAAAACGCCTTTGACAACGTCGATCGAGAGGTGATTTGGCAACTACTTCGCCACTACGGGGTGCCACCGACAATTATATATCTCATCCAACAGTTGTACGACAATGCTGTATGCCAAGTAATCCACAACGGGAAACTTACGGAACCCTTCGAAGTGAAGACGGGAGTAAGACAAGCTGGCTGCCTACTATCGCCAATGATTTTCCTGATTGCAGTAGATTTGATAATGCGACAGACAGCGGGCAATGAGGAAACAGGCATAAAATAGACCAACACAAAAAGCTTGGAGGATCTGGACTGCGCCGATGATGTATGTCTGATTTCTCACAAACTGGAAGATATTCAAGTGAAAAGCAACAAGTTGGGAGAAGAAGCATCAAAGACAGGACTTCAGGTGAACAAAGAGAAAACAGAGGTGATGAAGATTCCTGGGCAACACCACCAACAGCAACAACAACAACAACAACTGACAACAATCAGCATAAATAGGAGGAACCTAAAAGAAACAACCTCCTTTACCTAACTACCTTGGAAGCATCGTTTCAACTACAGACGGATGGGACTGAGCAGGATATCAAAGCAAGAATCGGAAAAGCAAGACAAACTTTCACTACTCTCAAGTCGCTGTGGAGGTCAACAGCACTCAGCGTGAAAAATAAGATCCGGATTTTCAACTTCAATGTGAAGTCAGTGCTGCTTACTATTCGGATCAGAGACTTGCATTGTGCGTCATAAAGAGCACCTCAAACAAACTACAGACCTTCATCGACAACTGTCTTCGCTCAATACTCAAGATCAGATGGCCAGCTAGAAAAGATTAGCAACAGGAAGGTATTTCTGGGAGAGAACCAACCCAGCAGAAACCGATTGTGAAACAAATAAGCAAGAAGAAATGGAGATGGATTGACCATACTCTGAGGAAACCATCAAGTGACATCTCTAGACAAGCTATTACTCTAGTGGAACCCAAAAGTGAAGCGGCGAGTTGGTCGTCAGTGGAAGGGTGACTTGGAGGAGGTGATGTGAAGAGGAGATGAAAACGTGTGGGGAGACTTGGAGACAGGTGAAGACTCTAGCAGAGAACCGAACGCAATGGAAACGCACGGCTGAAGCCCTATGTTCCTCTAGGAATTAAAGGAAACAATAATAATAATATAAATTTGAAGTACTCAAGTCATTCAACAGGGAATTCTCACTTGATTCTGATATCTTGTAATAAAGAAATCTTTGTAAAAATATCGGCTAATAACAAACCTATGCCTTCTATACATAAACAGACGGATATTGTAATCGTAAACTGATATCAATCCGTGATCAAAACAAATCTAACCCTTACAAACCAAACTCTTGAAAATTAATCTGATGGTCGCTAGTGACTTGCTACAGGACGGAGTTTCCTGGATTTCTAGTGAGAAGTCATGACCAGGGAGGTCCACCCAGATGTCACGTGTGAGGATGGACGTCCCACAGACGAAACTGGTTGGTGGTCACGCTAAATCACGAATTGGTAGAAGTTAGAATTCATGGACTGGCTATTGAATCGGGTCCCAGTGGCTGAACGGGATACGAGCTTGCCTTGTAACCAGAAGGTCATGGTTTCGAACTCTGGCGGTGAGTGCATACTGCCGATGATTCCCAAACTAGCATGAAACAGTTGTTTAGTACTCCCTGGATTTCAATGGTTCTCTAACTGATATCAATCCGTGATCAACTCGTAAACACAAATCTAATCCTTACAAACCAACTACTGAAAAAATAAAGTAATTGTAATCATCAAATCCACTCAAGACTTTGATTACATTATTTGTTATTATTTACGCCTTTATATCATCAAATTCCAACAAAGTTCATGAATTCATGCTGATCATAAAAGAACACTGAAATATGCAATAAAAACAAATAAATGAACAAACAAACATTATTAGTACATTTCAGAAATCAACTTGTATATCCAAATCTAAATTACCACGCATTATGCCTTTACTTAATTCATTTTATTTCATTGCAAACAAATATTAGATGGTTGAAGGCAGTCGGCAGGAATCCCTGTCTAGACCTAGGTTTCGCGCTATTTGGCACTCGGCAGTCTGCAAGGCGTATCTTCAACCTTCAAGGAGCTCACGTCTTTTCTGAGATTCGAACCCGTGTCATCAAGTGAGTGCTGTAGTCAAAGACGTTACCACTGAGCTATCTGGCCTCGTTGACTGCAACACTGAGTGGCGCGGGTTTGAATCTCAGAAGAGACATGAGTTCCTTCAAGGTTGCAGATACGCCTTGTTGACTGGTGAGTGCCAGCTAGCCCGAAACCTAGGTTTAGACAGGGCTGCTTACCGACTGCCTCCAACCAGGACTGGACTCATCACACTAGCTACTAGTGTCCAATCAAAGTACAGCAAACAAATGTTAAGTTAAAAAATAACTCTGTTAAATGAGTGGATTATTTAGTTACTCTAGTCAACTTACTAACAAAGGAAACCAAAGTATTTCTCTTTACCTGTTATCGGTGGTCCAACTAACATAGTCCACATTAATCATATGAATAAATGAGGAAATCAACTGATTTAATTTTGTTGGACGCTGACTACTAGTGGAATTCATGATCTACATTTCATCCTATTTGGGAATCGTCATCTGAATGTATTTTCATTCTCCAGTGAAAATTGAACCCAATACCCATTGTTTCAAAAGCCAAAGAGTCCAACAGAGGCCGAACGTTTCGGTCAAATCGATCAACGGGAAGATCCAAACTGAATTCAAAACAAATAACTGTCGCTAATTGCACAAGAGATGGATCTTGCGGTTCAAGTGGTCCAGTGAATAAGGCCTTGGCGTTTGAAATAATAGGTACTGCGTTCGAATCTCAGTGGGGACACCACCACTAACTCACTGTGGGGTACGGGTACATCCATCTGACGACTCCCAAGAAGGACGATGAAATAGACATCCTGAATTACACTTCTAATCAGTCCGAATCCACCAAAATAACTTCAAGTTAATCCTCAGACATCGTCAAGGCATCCTCACTGCGTAAGAACCAGCATGTGAACAGAAGAGGAACATTTTTGTCCAATTAATCGACGGGAAAATCAAAAGTGATTGTTGCTAAATTGTCCTCTGGTTATCAGCTAAACGTCAGGTAGTGTCATCATTAAAGTTTTGAACAGATAATCTGCAGACAACTGTTTCAAATTATTATCAGACTCTAGGCTTTTAGTAAACATCAGTTACTACCATATATGAGTTTCTGTTATAATACTAGTAAGTATCGCAGTCAGTCTGATTAAATATTCAATTTTATAATTTAGTAAGGTGTTGGGAATACACTAATCCGTCCTTTTTAAAGACAATTAGGCAAAGAAACAGAAAGTTGCTTGTGCAGTCAAAGTCTATAAACCTGATCTGTGTGTATTGGAAGAAATGGTGATCTCTTTGAATCAACTATGGAAATATATATTTCACTTGATTAACTGTTATTATTATTTCGCGTTCTCTTATTATTTTTTACTTAATTAGAACTTGAATAAGGCATTTAGAAGACAAATTTCGCCAGTTGTTATCGTTTGGTAGTTTCTTTACAATCGCTGTACAACTAGCATGGCTCGCAATAATAAAATAAAGTAAAAGCATGACAATTAATCAGTTACATAAAACAAAAGTACATACTAATGACTAATCATATTTAAGTAAGTCAAATGGTCCATGGTAGACGAAGGTTGAAGTCTATTGTTTTTTGTACATCTAGTTTAGGATGTATGTGATTAATCCCCAGAGTGCTTCCATCACCATTAACAACCTTGGATTAGAGTTAGGTGAAACAGGTTGGGTTATTTCATCATGGAATGACATCGGCTAGAGAACCATTGAAAAACCTGCAGGGAGTACTGGACAGCCAATTGCTTCGTCCTATTGCTTGGGACTCTTCATCAGTACGCACCCACCTCCAGGGTTTGAACCCAGGACCTCCTGGTTACAAGGCTAGCTCGTAGACCACTAAGCCGATCCGAATTCTAACTTCTGCCAGTTCACGGCATAGCGTGACTGCAACTGCAGGTGAACTTGTAAGTACAGTTTGAAGTAGAGCCTTCTAAATGCCTCATTCAAATTTATCAAAGGGACTAAGTGTTTTAATTAAAACTCACCTCTTTCAGTACCATTAGCTTAACTCATTGCAATATGATAATAATTATTATTATTACTATTATTCATTTTACAATTCTTGACACTATCAAATTCTCTCTTTGACCACTAATTGTTTGTTATAAGAACGTAAATGAACCATGTGAGGGAACTGTTGGTGCGTGATTCTTGTGAACAGGGTTTTTGATCCCACCTTTTCTGGAAAATTCTACTTTATTCTCAGCTACTTCTTAAGGTGTATTTTCAGTTCAATAATTTTGTTCTACGGTACTTGTTTTGTATTTGAGAATTTATTTGATCTATGTGGCTGTCTAACTGCACTATTGAGGTAATTTTGAGTTAATGTAAGTGTAGAACTTGGGCACTTTGGTTAGATGTAATTCCGTGTTAGAAAAGTTTATTTTAAACATTACACAGCGGTAATGCAGCATTTACAACTGAATGACGTTTCGAGCAGAAATTATTGCTGCTCATAATCATATCAGTTTTAGTCACACGGCTTCACAATTTGTCTTACACATATTTTTCTTTCTGTTCTGTCTCTCCAACTTCTTTATGTAGTAGTCAATAACTACCTATCCGAATGCATTCAAAAAACATACGAATAACCATGAAAAAAGCTAAGATTAGAAATAAATATGGCGAAAATAATACAGAGTTCAAAGCCTTTGTAGTACTGCCGAAAGAAGAAGAAACGTCAGAGACCTCACGTAGGATTCTCAATGAACGAAATATTCCCGTATTAAGTCATAAGAATAAGGCGTAAACAGTGAAGAAAATTTCCTTTTCGACGATTCATTATCATGAGCTGTAGAGTCGTAATTATATTCAACAGAGAAATCTTTAGACCAATCACATACTGGTAAAGTTTGTCCTCGAAAAACGTATTGCACAATGTAGGTTGTAAGTTAGATGGGGTGACTAACTGGAATGGACAGGAACTAGTAGAAAGGCGATAAAGTGTTTTTACACAAAATTTGTATGAAAACGCAATGTTATTAATAAACAGTAATAGTGTGGTAATAAAGTATGGATGATGGGAATAATAATGATGCTGAAATAATAGTAGTAATAACAATAGTAATAGTGAACTTACATAATAAAAAAAGAAAGAAAGAAAATTATAGTAAGAACTTTACTCTGGCCACGACGGTAGGACGAGAGAATGTATGTAGCGCTTTTGAATGCATAGGTCCGGTTTCAAATCCCGAATAGCTAATGCTTCAGCTATGTACAGATGGCGTATGCGAAGTCCCTTTGTACGATATTGAGGGACTCTGTGTAGCACTGTGAAGCATTCATGTGGGGGTGCTCGATGTCCGGAGATGACAAGGTGTTCGAGGATAGAGCTGCTGCTATTCTTCTTTTCTCCTCTGGCTAACCAAGCTCAATGAGGCTGGAATTATTCAGGGTGGCATTTTAACCAACCAACCAAATCTCTCAGGGATAAACTTTGTCCACTTAAGGATTCAATAGATCGAATTAAGAAAAATAATATAAATTACCAAATACCATGTAATGACTGTGAGTGAGGACAATTACATAGGTCAGTCAAACTAGTAGATCGGGTTCAGGCAACTAGATTATTGGTACATAAAAATTTGGCTGAATTTGGAATTCATGGACTGGCCATTGGATCGACTGCCAGTGGCTTTGTGGTCCAAGAGCTAGCTCGCCTTCTTACTAGAAGGTCCTCGGTTCGAACCCCAGTGGGTGCCTACTGATGAAGAGTCCCAAGCACTAGCATGAGACAGCTGTCCAGTACTCCCTGTAGGTTTTCTAATGGTTCTCTAACCTATGTCAGCTCATGATGAAATCCTATAACCATAAAAATTTAGTTAGACCTAGAATAATTGACCCTGCTTAGTTAAATAACTTAGAAGAAAAAAGCTCAGCCATTGCACAGCATTCACTTGCATGTAATCGCAAAATAGGATGCTTGAGACAGTATGAGAGTATTGAAAAGTAATAATAGTTAGCTGGAGGGAGAGGTTAATGACTGAAGCTTTGTATTATCGATTCAGCACCTCACTTTTGCGATCGGAATGACGCCACGCCTATGATACCGGATATATGGAAAGTGGCAATAAACAACAAAGGGAAGTTAAATAGACAGAAAGAGAGAAAAAGACGAACTGTGAAACCGTTTGACTAAACTGATATGATTATGAGCAGCAATAGTTTACTCTCCAAACTTTGTCATCCATTTGTTAGTACTGCATCGCTGTTTGATTATTAGAATAAACTCATCTACTATGGAAGTAATCTTGACTTTTTGGTGTTATTATTAAACTGTACCGTAGATTTGATCTCAGATAACTGCTTTTTGGTGTCGTTGGAGCATTTTGTCACTGTGCGTAACTCAAAGAAGTTCAAACCAGATATGAAGCAGAAAGCATTGATTGGTTTTCTATGTTCAGACCATAACACGTGCGTTCCAGTATTACTTTGAAGTACTCCTTTTCAGAAAAACTGAAAGATTCTTGAGACTGCATACCGTTATAGTAGCGATTTATGCTTGAGAATTCATCAGAGCATAAAATACTTATCCTTCGTTGCAACACTTCAGTCTTATTACTTTCGCCAACCATCCACGTGGTCTGGGATTCGATCCCCAGCCCATCTAACTCCTAAACCTAACTAAGCCAGTAAAGAAGGAAGGCTTGGCATGAGGCTAGCAATACCCACGCATTAAGAATAGAATCACTGCTATGGAAACTTTAAAACTCCAGCTTAAAGCCCTATCTTCCACTCGAAATGTAGAGGCAAACAAAATAAATAAAGCAACACTGTACGTTTGACTCTTTTGGATGACTTAAAAATCTCAGCGATCTAACGTTTCAGCCAATGTGAGGAGGCTTTATATCATTACATGACACATCAAGACAGAGGCTTTTACCTAAGCATTAAAATAACACGAATCTAATCTATTGATTATTAACTAACGTTCATTGACATTTACTAGGATAACACAGTGAAATTCAAAAATAACCATATTTAATGATTTATTTATAAGTTTCTTAATTTAGGGTTTTTTTAAGTAAGCTAGAAATTAGTCATCAGGAAAACCGCTGATAAATGTGCTAACGGACATAGAATTCAAATATATATATAGAAGTGTCTATTTTTCTTTTCTTTCAGCTGACTCGTGTAATATTACACCAAAAGTAAAAACGCTTATTAGCGAAAAGTAGTATTGCGTCATCCATGTAACCACAGAGTTTGATTAATATATAAAACCAGACAACAGTGTGTAAGGCTCTTTCTTCTGAAAGATACATGAATATTCACAACAACATACAAAGTATCTTAAAATAGCCAGTATTAGGTATGTTTACAATTCTACAGATATATATATATATATATATACATATATATGCATAAACCAGGAAGCTGTGTTCAAAAGAAAAGATTGAGGAAGAGCTATCCATTGTGGGTGCCAGGAAGGACAAAAGACAATTCTACGACAACCTGGCTACTGAAGCTGAGAAGGCAGCAGGCAAAAGGGACATGAGGACACTATATCAGATAATCAAGTCTCTATCTGGGAAGAGATCAACACAAGTGAAACCTATAAAAGACAGCCAAGGGAACCCAATTACCAAAGAAGAAAGACAGATTAAACAATGGGCGGAACACTTCAAAGGACTCTTGAACCGACCACCACCTACAACCCGTCCAGAAATACCAACAACAGCACGTACACAACTGCAAGTTGACACCAATCCTCCAACGAAAGCTGAAATCTTGAATGCAATCAAGCTTCTGAAAGCTGGAAAAGCAGCTGGACCAGATAAAATACCCCCTGAAGCACTGAAAGCGGACCCGGAGACGACAGCAGGTATGCTGACTCCATTATTGCAAAAAGTCTGGAAGGAGGGAAAGGTGCCTACTGACTGGAGGAAAGGTTACCTCGTGAAACTACCAAAGAAGGGCGACCTAGGACTCTGCAAGAACTGGTGAGGAATCATGCTCCTGTCGACGCCAAGTAAAATCCTGAGTCGCATCATCCTGGAGAGAATCAAGGACGCGCTGGATACAGAACTCCGACCAGAACAAGCTGGATTCAGGAAATGCAAATCATGTTCTGACCAAATTGCAACTCTACGCATTATCATCGAACAAAGCATGGAATGGCAATCAAATCTCTACCTCAACTTTATAGACTTTGAGAAGGCCTTCGACAGCGTCGACCGCTAAGTAATTTGGAAACTACTCGAGTACTACGGCGTACCCCAAATATTCATCAACCTTATTCAAAAGCTGTATGACAACAGCACATGTCAAGTGATCCACAACGGAAAACTCAGCGAGGCGTTTGGAGTAAACACAGGAGTCAGACAAGGGTGCTTATTATCACAATGATATTCCTAATTGTGGTGGACTAGATTATGGGCCAGAGAGTGGGAAACGAGCAGACAGGGATATCCTGGACCAACGTGAAGAACCTAGAAGACCTGGATTTCGTGCGTAGATGATTTACGTTTGATGTCACATAAAATTGAAGACATACAAGTGGAAACCGACAAACTGGTCGAAGAAGCAGGCAGTGAAGACAGGACTCCAGGTGAACATAGACAAGACGGAGGTTATGAAAATAACCAACCAACAACAACTACAACAACAGCAACATCCAGCGCCAATCACCATCAACGGGAGGTATTTGAAAGAGGTTACTTCATTCACTTATCTACGGAGCATTGTCTCAACTACAGGAGGAACGGAAGAGGATGTCAAATCGAGAATCGGGAAGGCGAGAAACACATTCATCAACCTGAAACCAATCTGGAAACCTTCATCAATCAACTCACCATCAACAACAAAATTCGGGTTTTCAATACAAACGACGTCAAGTCAGTCAGTTCTTCTATACGGATCAGAAACTTGGCCAGTGTGTCACCAAGAATATTTCCAACAGCCTGTTGAAACCTTTATCAACAGCTGTCTTCGCTCTATGCTGAAGATCAGATGGCCGTAAAGAATCACCAACGAGAAGCTATGGGAAGAAACAAAACAAGAACCAATCGCCCAACAAATATGCAGGAGAAAGTGGAGATGGATTGGACACTCGCTGAGCTGAGGAGGCCGCTGGGTGACATCGCGCGTCAGGCCATCGAGTGGAACCCGAAAGGGAAGCAGTGAGTGGGACGTCCAAGGGTGACATGGAGGAGATAGTGTGACGAGGAGTTGAAACAGTATGGACTAACATGGATGGAGGTGAAAAGTACAGCAGAAGACAGAAGCGAGTGGAGACGTGCAGCTGAAGCCCTGTGTTCCACTAGGAACCCAAGGGAACAATAGTAATAATAATATATCCATTGTGGAGAAATGCCTACGCGACAACGGTTACCCACAAAAATTCATCGACAAGTATGGGAGACGTCATGTTGAAAAAGTAAAAAGCAGCACAGTAGAGAAAAGGCCTATCTTTCTGCGGCTTGCATTCAAAGGTGATGATACGACTAGTAGAATAAGATGCAGACTGAACGCTGCCCTGAAAAAAAAACATATCCAGCCGCCAAGTTTGTATGTATTTATCAAACAACAAGTAGTTGTTTGAGACAATCAAAAGTGGGCAAATACCCAACTCATGTTACTTCCAACTGTGTCTACCAATTTACATGTTGTACGTGCCAAAGCACATACATTGGAAGAACAGAGAGAAGGGTTATTGTCCGCATTTCTGAACACATACCAAAGAACCTGAGACTGAAAGGTCCGCAAGCATTAAACAGTGCGATTGCGCGTCATCTGTTGGACACTGGTCATATTGTAGACAACCTGAAGTCGTTCAAAATAATCAACAAGCAAAAGAAACCTAGCTTGCTACGCTTTGCTGAAGCAATTGCTATCAAACGATTCAAACCAAATCTATGTACGCAGAAAGAGACAGTGGTGAATCTTGCACTGCCCTGGTGATAACAAAATATACAACTTTTATGAGTCACTCTTTTTCTTGTTTAGAAAACTCTACTCTCTCATCTAAACATGATTCACTCTACCATGTTCCCTTCTTTTTTCTATTGGCTATTAGATAAGACATTGTCTTTAGTTACTTAATCTACTTTTTTTGTTATACTCTTTCTAGCTAAACCTTGTTTCTATACACACACATATATACGCAACTCTGTTTTTCTTTCCGAGCCTAATTGTCTAATCATTCTATAAATAGTCAGTTTTTGTAACTCTTAATTAGTTAAATCCTTCCGGACTAATGTTACTTTTACTTCGTACCAATTACTCTTTGTGATCGTGGAAAAGTATGTTGAAATCTTTAATGTAATTCATATTTTTTTATCGTTCAGGTTGTAACAAATTGAGAAGAATCCTCGAAATAATAAAAGATGAGCTCATATTATCCTGGTACAATTGTTGTTCTTGCTTTGTTCAAATATATAAGCATATATATATATATATATGAACAGGGGGTACTGGACAGCTATTTCGTTCTAGTTTGGGACTCTTCATCAGCACGCACCTACCACAAGAGTTCAAACCCACGACCTTCTTATTACAAGGCAAGCTAGCTCGTAGACCATTCATCAGCCACTGTGACTTCATCCAATGGTGCTAGTGGGAAGTCCTGACCAGCGGGATGCAGCAGGTCAGGTGTAAGGACAAATACTCACCACCGATGACATTGGCTAGTGGTCGCGCTTTATATCGTGAAATGGCAGAAGTTGGAACTCATGGAACATCGGGTTGGGTCCCAGTGGCTTAGTGATCTACGGTTTTGCCTTCTGACCAGAGGGTCGTAGGTTCGAGCCCCGGTGAGTGCGTGCTGACGAGGAGTCCCAACCTAGGACGAAACAGTCGGTCGTCTAGTACTCCCTGGTAGTTTCCAATGGTTCTCTAACCGATGTCAGCTCATGATTAAATCCTGTAACCAATCAATGAAGTCTCTACAAACTAACATATATATATAAACTTGAGAAACGTAAAGGAAGCCGCGTCTTTCGCTTAACTAGGCACTGTCGTTTCAACTACAGACCTTACGGATGAGGATGTCAAAGCTAAGATTAGAAAAGCAAGAAAGGAGTTTATCATTGTGAAATCAGTGTGGAAATATACTTCACTAATATCAAGTCATTGCTATTATATGGTTAAGAGACTTGATGTGTCACGAATAACATATCCAACAGGTTGCTGCCAACTTCCATCAAACGGATCTATTCACTCTATACTAAAGATCAGAAAGTTGGTTGGAAAAGATCAGCAGCAATGAACTCTGGCAGCAAGCGAATCAGGCAAGAATCAACCTATGGGTGATCTAACAACCATGTAGAAGGACATGGAGATTGGGTGGGCATCTGTTGGAGAAACTGTTGAGTAATATTTTGAGCCAGGCAAACCCTACAATAGAACCCTATGTATATATATATATGTGTATCGGTATAAATATTCTATGACGGAAACAGCTGCTGTTTTAAAGTAGGAAATAAGCAGACAATAAAACATGGGTTTCATACATTTATTCCACTTAATGAATTTGAATAAAGCAAGAACAATGATAGTTTCCGCAGAATAAAATGGTACCATCATTATTTATTTCGTTGGCTTCTCATCAGCTGCTTACAGGCCAGTCATTATATATCTACAGAAACAAGTTTAACACACTTGCACAGAGTTCATTTTTAAACAAAAATCAATCAATATATGCATACAATAATAATACTAACATATATATGTATAATACTAAACACTATTCCGAAAAATAATGGTCGTACACAATGGAAACTTTCGACATTACGTAATCAGATGAAAGAGAGGTGAAAATATCCAGTTACCAGGTTGTCAAAGAAAGACTGATAACTGCTTCTTTCTGAACGCATAAGTCGGGTTTCAGGTGCTTGGTGGAGATGGCTTCAGCAAATTTGAGGAGAATTGAACTCTTTTGCCTATTGATAATTTTGAACGATCTTGCGATGCTCACCTCATAACCCATGTCAAGGAGATGCCTGGCGATGTGACTGCCTAAAGCATTTGTTCCCTGAAGACATAAGGTTTTTGGTACATGTTCACAAAATTGGAGGTGTGCCCTTCTTTCCGTTCTTCCAAATGTAACTGCTCCCCTAGATACATGTAAATTTGTATAAACAGTTGGAGTTAACATGAGAAGGATATCTATCTATTTTTAATAGCACCAAAGAGCAAGTTGTTCGATAGACGGGAACGAGTTTAGCTGCAGGATAGGCTCTGGCTAGTGATGTACTCAGTCTTCTGTTGACCATTGCTGCAATGTTTTCACCTTTATAATCAAGTTGAATGTAGATGGGCTTTTTCTCCACTGTGATTTGTTTGACATTTGAGACTTCAGATCTTCCGTACTTGTTAATGAACCTTTGAGGGTAACTGTTGCTTCTCAACATCTTTTCGAGAAACATAAATTCTTTCTCTAATTTTTCTATAGAGCATAGTCTCCTAGCTCTATAGTATAGAGTCTTGACCAGTCCACGTTTAAAGCTATTTGGACAAAAACTATTAAAATGTAGGTATTGTCCTTTCCATGTAGGCTTTCGGTAAACTGACCTCTAAAGACTACCATCTTCTAGGTGTTGCGTGACAATGTCGAGGGAGTGAAACTTTTCATCACTTTCATGTTCCATAGTAAACTCAGTGTTGGTATGTGCGTCACTGAATAATCTGAGTAAGTGGGAAGGAAGCATGACTTTCATTGTTGCACACTACAAATGTGTCATCTGTGACATATGGACAATAAGAAGTTGTTTCGTCCATTGCATGCGTCAACTTTGTTCTTTCAAGTTTGGACATGAATGATATATCTGCTAAAACAGGACTTAGTGGACCGCCCATAGCTGTGACCATGGGTCCGAGGGTGACATGAATAGAGTCATGTGAGGAGCAGATGAATGATTACAAGAAGTGGTGGGAGCGGTTGAAGACGACTGCGGAAAACAAGGTGAAATGTAGACATTCTGTTGAAGTTGTATATTGCATTTGTAAGTCAGGGTAATGTTAACAAAATAATAGCGATAGTAAAATAAACTATTTTATGTAGGCAGTTTGTTATTGTTAATGGGATTTTTTAAACTTGTTACTACTAAAGTATAATGATAAGAACTTAAGCTGAACATATGATGTGAGTGAGATAAGTGACTTTTCATGTAGTCGAAATTGTTACAATGACAGTCAACACAATAATAAGTAAGGCAACGTATTCAAATACAAAAACTACTACTAATTCGATGTTTGTAAACCGAAATTATTATGTTGAAAATTATATCTAGTAAATAAACCTTATTACGAATGTTCAAAAAACATGAAATGTTTGGCGCAATTTCGAGCATCCATTACATGCTTCTTATCAAAATAAAAGAGTGTACATCGGGTTATTGAAAAACAGTCTCAGTTATTACAGTATTCGACTACAGTATCCATAGCTGATCGAAAATTGAAGCATTCCACTCCCAGAAGGCTCTGAGACTAAAGTTCCTTTGGGTTATTCTTTCATCTATCAAGGTTGCAGACATGCCTTTCTTACGAGTGCCAGCTAGCACGAAACCTAGGTCCAAGGCATCCTGCCGATTGCCTCCAACCATCTAATGTCTTTCACCTATCATGTTATTATTGATGAACTTGAATTCTATTGTCGGTACATGGGTGATACATTTTTGATTATGAAAAATGAGTAGGAAGCAAAGAACATCCTGGATAAATTTACCAGGGTTCATCCTGCAATAAATTTTACTCTTGAGAAAGAAAAAGACTCTAGTATTTGATTTCTAGACGTCCTTATGACCATAAAAGAGGATGGTACGCTAAGAAGAAGTGTATATAGAAAACCTACATCAACTGACTGTCACTATACTCATTTTTTCAGCTTCGTGACCTTGAAATACAAACGCAATCTGATAAAATGTCTGCTTCACAGAGCAAGAACAATCTGCTCAGATAAATGTCTTGATGAGGAATTTAATAACATTAAACGGTTGCTGAGTGAAAACGGTTATCCAGAAAAGTTTATTGATAAGAATATGAATCTAAAATCAAAGCAGCCCAAGGTACCAACAGTTCCTAAAAAAGCCTTATTCTTACAAATGCAGTTCCTCAGGGTAAACATCAGCGAGATACTAACACAACGTCTTAGAAATCCGGTAAAAGGAGCATTCCCTGCTGCCGAATTAAGCTGTGTCTTCAAAACCACTCCTCTGTTCCGTTCGGGAGTAAAAGATAAACTGTTAATTTCGCCTCTTCCATGTGTATCTACCAATTTAACTGCTCCTTTGGAGCCAGTTACATAGGCCGTACAATTAGGCGTGTTTCTCGTCGGATTTCTGAACATCACCTTGAAAAGTGGTTAAGTAAAGGACAAACAAAATCTATTCGTAGCGCTATTCTATCTCATCTTGTGGATAAAGAACACAAGATTGATGTTAACCAGGCTTTCAGATTCATTTACCGCATACCAACGAATCTTAACTTCGCGTTAAGAGTTCGTTTACTAAATACTGCTGAAGCTGTTGGGATCCATATTAACAAGCCTAATTTCTGCATCCAAAAGAAGTTAGTTCAGACATTATCCTTACCTTGGCCATCTAGGTTTGAATGATCCTGAATTTTCGTGGAATTTTCCTAATTTTAGTTGATATTCTATTTGCTATTATATCTTTATTATTATTATAATTTAAGCATCTTTAATGAACTGTAATTACACTGTGATCTTACTTTACAAATCGATATTATTGAAAAAAACACTAATATTGTTATTGACTACTAATGTAGAATATTCTATGTATATAAGCATACATATATAATTGTAGAGCGAGAAGAGGAAATTATCAAAAAGGATATTCTTTGCTCAATTATTTTGTGTTTTATAGATGTCTGAATGAGTATTTTCACTGCACTCAGCGTCTGTCCTTTCGAAGAAACTGACGTGTTAATATTGAGCCGTTCATACAGCTTGTCAATAAATTCAATTCCCCTTTAAACTGAACGGTCCAATCCACAATGATTTGTATTGTTTTTTTGAGTTCCAGTTCTATATTAGGTTACCTCAACCAAACACGCCACAAAGCTAGCTAGCATTGAAGAGTCCTTCCCTATCACATCTACCGGATGTTGAATAAATTACCAAAAAGTCTCTAGATAATGAACACTTCAAAGAGAAGAGGCCATTATAATTCTTTTAAGTCAACCGGAGCTGTGCATGCAAAAAAGACAGGTCCAGCCAAACACTACTGCTACTCTGGTGTGCTGTCGAACGTATTCATAAATTCTGTGTATTACTTCCTTCATATTTATCTGATATTCAGTCAGTTCAGTGTTATTATATTAATGCAAATTATCTCTCCCTCTTACTGATGCTTTCGAAATGCAATCACCTGTTGACCCTGTTGTTTCGATGTAATTTAAAAAGTCAATATTTTTGATAACAAGGGTTAGAGCTATATGCTCAGAAGAAGTAACTGAAGATGAACTGAGCATTGCATATGATATCTTGATTGAAAATAGCTATCCAGACAAATTTATCAAGAAACACATGACAAAGAAAGCGGAAAAGGACTACTCACTATCCGTAAACAAAAAGCCTTTATACATACGACTGCAATTCAAGAACAATATACCTAGAGAAATAATGACGAAGAAATTAAGAAAATCAGTTCAAAGAACTTTTAATGCTAGAGAACTACACGTCTTATTCTCTACACGACCGATGGTGATTCCTTGATTGAAAGATGAAGTACCTAGACTAGCCACTTCCAGTTGTATCCACCAATTGATTTGCGCTTGTGGTGGTGCGAGTTGTATTGGCCGCTGCTCTAAGAACTTGATTTTCCGTGCTCGAGAACATCTCCCACTATGGCTAAGTAAAGGTGTAGTAAAAACCATCAACAGTTCAGTATTAGACCACCTGTTCCAAACCGGCCACAAAGGAAGCATTAAAGAATCCTTCTCCACAATCATCTATCGGGTACCAAATAAATTGCCAAAAACATTTAGGTGCCGCATAATCTAAACATTAGATGCTATCGCGATTCGGGTGAAAACAACTAGTGCTTTATGTGCGAAAGAAGCCATTCGAACCAGCCACTGTTACTACCCTGGCCTTCTTAAGTGGAGACTATAAATTCATGAATTTGTATTATTATCTTTCCTAATTTTTCTGATATTCATTCAGTGTATTGTTATATTGATGCTATTGAACTGTAATCCATAGATATTATTATTGATTCGATGTTATTTAAGCAACATTAAAGTTGTTAATAACATTAATTCATTCACTTTTATGCATATATAACTGCTGAACCTGATGATAAAGTTATCGAAAAGAATATTCTTTGTTCAGTATTCATTTCTTTGGTTAGAGGATTTCATCATTAGTTGACGTTGGTTAGAGAACCACTGGAAAACCTGTAGGGGTGCTGGACAGCCACCTGTTTCAACAGTACGCACCCACCGAAGTTCGAACCCAGGACCTTACGGTTACAAACCGAGCTTGTAGACCATTAAGCCACTGGGACCCGACCCAATATTTGAAAATCAATGAGATTCTCACTAGCGACTGGTTCTATTCAAGTAGGTAGTTACCTGGGGTTCTAGTGGGACGTCGTTACTAGTAGGGTGCAGCAGGTCGGGTGTGAGGAAAAATACTGGCCAGCGATGACAGTGGCTAGCGGTCGGGCTAGGTAGTGAATTGGCAGAAGCTGGAATTCATGGACTTGCCATCGGATCGGGTCCCAAGGGCCTAATGGTCTTCGAGCTCGCCTTGTACCCAGAAAGTCCTGGGTTCGAACCCAGGTGGGTGCGTGCCGATGAAGAGTCCTAAAATAGGATGAAACAGCTGAGTAGCACTCCTAGTATAATAGTACTAGTTATTTAATTGACATGAACCTGTGAACTGAAAGAAGATACCCCGAAGGGAATCAATAAACTACTCAGAATGGTCATTCTACATTTCCAGATTATCTCAACTTCTCGGTATTTAGCAGCTTATCTTTTCATAGAATACTCAAGAATTAGTTTGTGTAGATATAATTTGTTTCTAGTTTTATCACGAATTGGTGTCAACTAGAGGACCAGTGAAAACCGGGATTCGAACCCTAGACCTACCGGTTACAAGGCGAGCTCGTAGACCATTCATCCACTGGATTCCGACCCAATTCTTGCTCCTACCAATTTGTGATTTTAGCGTAATCACCAACCAGTGTTATCGGCGAGTATTCTCTGTTACTCCTCACCAGGTTGACCGCATCGGCCACGACTTCTCACTCAGAACCCCAGGTGACTTCACCCTGCAGTCCGTCACTAGCGAGCATCAGATCAATTTTCAAGATTTATTTAGTTTGTAGGGATTTGGTCTGTTTCAAGTGTGATCACGGATTGATTATACAGTTAGAGAACCAATGGAAAACCAACTGCGAGTACTGGACACAGCTGTTTCGTTCTAGTTCGAGACTTAAGTACATCTGATATCTTTTCTGAAGTATCTCTTTCTCGCTCGCTCTCTTAGAAGCGCTGAAATTTACAAATTGGATAACAGTAATCTCGTTTCATAATTTATTTCGTTGTTCATTGCCTTATAGACAATAACAGAGAATATTAATTCAGCTTCAGTCAAACACACAAATCACCATTGGTAACTAGTGTGACGCGTCTAGTCCTTTCTTTGGTGCAGACAGAATTCTATCAGTCAGGTTTTCAATGTGGCCACCATTCTAGGTAGCTCGTCATCACAGTGTACACTGGTTTGATGATATTAGATAGTTGGAGGCAATCGGCCACAGGAAGCCTTGTTTGACCTACGTTTCGTGCTAGTTGACACTTGCCAGTCAGAAAGGCTTACCTGCAACCTCCTTGAAGGAATTCTTGCCCCTTCTGAGATTCGAAAGCGCATCACCCAGTGCTGCAGTCAGAGACGTTACCACTGAGCTATTCGGGCTCGCGATTGACCTCCTGTAGGACTGTAGTGAGTATTTTCTTGGGCACTAGTAACTAGTGACTGAATTCTATCACTCAGGTTTGCAATGTTGTCACCATTCTGGGTAGCTGCACCAAGGAAAGGACTAGACACATCACACTAGTTATTAGTGTCCAATCAAACTACCCATTACAGTCCTAAAAGAGGTCAGTCACGAGCCCAAACAGCTCAGTGGTAACGTCTGTGACTGCACCACTTCACTGGGTGACGCGGGTTCGAATCTCAGAAGGGACATGAGTTCCTTCAAGGTTGCAAGTGCACCTTATGGATGATTGCCGACCAGCAGGAAACCTAGGTCAAGCAAGGCTTCCTGTGGCCGATTGCCTCCAACTATCTAATAACATAAATCACCCTTTGTTTACAATAACAACAACAGCAATATTTTTGTTCCATGTAGACATTGAAAGGGTAAAAAAATGAATTAAATAAGCATGCCATTACTCTCAGTTGTATATATACACTACACAGATTTTTCATATTTTAGTGTGAAATTCCATCCCATTCCATTCCATTACATAACAACATTGCTATCAGTTAAAATAATAATTGAAATATTTTTCCTCTTTTTGCTGATGAATACCTTTGATTAATAAAATAAATGATTACCTTTGTATTCAGATAAACAAATACCTGTACAATTTTATTTACTTGCATTGAACATTGTACAAATTTTGCGGGGAAAACAATTTGTTTCGCCCACATTTTGAAGGAATACATTTATTTATTTTATCCTTAATATGTTCAAGGAAAGAATGCATTAGGATGCCAAGATTATTAGTGCAAAATATATTTTTAAACATTTATAGTTATTAGGCCAGGATTATGCAATTAATTTTGTTTTTTCTTAAAAATATATTAAGGCTAATCTACTAAATCAGGTTGGCAGTTTGAAAATTACACTTGGCGATTTGCCATGTACACAGTTCCAGAGGTGAAATTTTCAGCACCGTTTTCCTTCAGGAACCAATTTATTCAGATCACATTGTGTAATCTACTTGATACAATAAGCGGTAATCGAGAAAGCAAATACATTTGCATGAAACTACGTGCTACTGTTTGCCTGAGATAAGTAGTTTTGTATGTCACTCACTCATATCAACCAGTAGTTCTTGCTAGCCAGCCGGATCGAGGTGGTCTAATCACCGAACGGCTGTTCCACTCATTTGGGGCCAAGTTCATCAGCTGTGTATCCAGTTCGACTCAGCTAAATTACTTTGAACCACCCGAACTTTGTAAAATTGCCAATTTTTAATTTGAATTATAGCGTCACCAGTTCGTCCAAGTGTGTAGACAGAAATCAGGTGTTGGAAACATTTATTTCCCGATACGAATTTAAAACAAGCAATAAAGGTTAATAAAGCAGGATTTAATGAATTCATCAAATTTCGGTAGAGCTCGTCAGCTGAATACTCTACATACACGGATATATATACTTTTGAAATTACATTGGGAGATATAGGACTGATAAGTAAATAAACTACATTGAATTAGTCATGCAGAAAGACAGGTGCGAATGTTTTTCCAGGTCATGTTCAATTAGGTAAAGGGAGAGAGAATATGGGAGATCAAAATTAAGATAAATTGCATTACGCTTCAATTACATCACTTAGATAAACAATTAGACATGAGAGAATTTAACAAGAAATGCAGCCAGAGGGATGTCAATAGTAATACTTATAACAACGATAATAATAATAGTGTTGAAGTGAGTTAAGATAATGCTACTGATAAAGGATAGTTTTAAATGAATGAACAATAATAAAAATGAGAATGATAATAATAAAAATAATAATAAGATGTAGAATTATAAGTAAAACGTATTACCATGGTAGATTCAGAGTGACGACCATCTCATTTTGTACACAGAGACCTGGTTTGTAAACTCGAATTGCACAAGCCTCTGCAATTGCAAGCATCTTCTTGTTTCTTTGTCTGATGACAATGGTGAATGACTTGACCGCGTCGATATCATGTCCGTAGTCCACAAGGTGTTTTGTTATTGAGGATTTTGGCACTTTGCACTCAGCTGTTTTCAACCATTTTCGTAAATGCTCTATTATGCCATGAGTAGACAATCGCCTTTCCGTACGACCTATGTATTTGCTTCCACAAACACACTCAAACTGATATACGCAGTTTGAAGTGTCGAGGATTAGCGACTGGTCTTTCCCAGATTGTTGAAGCACTCGCTTAGTGGTGTTAAGGAAAACAAGTTTTGCAGCATAATAAGTTCTCTTGATGGTTTTGTCGAGTCTTCGTTTGACTACTTCCTGTACATCATCTCCTTTGAACGGCAAGCTGATATACACAGGTTTCTTCGGAACTGTTTGGATTGTTTTGCAGCGGGTGTTTTCTTTAGAGTATTTATTAATGAACTTCTCAGGAACTGATTCAGCTCTCTCAGTTGAGTCAAACCGGATACACCATTGATCAGCCCAGTTCCAAACGAGGGAAAAAGCCACCCAGTGTTTAGATCATCTCTAAATCGCTGGCTAGTAACCACTGTCAGTTCGTTGTAGACTATGCCATATATATTCCTTATTTTTTTTTAATTTCTTTGTGTTCCCTGTGGAACACGGACTTTCAAGCTGTAAAGTTTGAGATTTCAGCCACAGTACATTTTTTTAAAAAGAGTTATTTATTAGGCTGACACACAGCCTTCTCTCTTTTCTACACTTCCTATAGGTCAGTGAACTATGTGAAGTTTAGAAGTGAGTCTGTCGGAAGTCGAGGCTCGTTAACAGCCAACTCTTGAATCCCCTAGACGTGTTTTTTACTAGATTAGTATATTGGATATGACACGCACTGATATATTATTAATGACCAGAAAACTTTCTGAGCACATTTTATCGTTCATAATCATATTAAGGGACTCAGCATTCACTCCCTTTGATAGGCTTGATCGAATCTTGAATATTACTTTGAAGGATTTTTCGAAAGGCGCTGAATGTCCTGGGTTGACCAGATGTTCTGTCACTGAACTGTATACACGTTTTTGGTCTCCTTTTACTAGCCAGGCTGAGTAGTGTTCGCGAGCGCGTTTTTTAAGTCGGCGCATGGTACGGCAGGTGTACTCAGCTCTACAAGAGCAAGTAAACTGAGGTGGCCCAATGCAACAGCTTGTCTTTCGCGTTCTGGTTGAACAGTTTCTTGCAGGAAAACGTCAGTCGTAGGCTTGCGGCAAAGTATGTTTTCCTCAGCGATTAAGAGAGGCGTTTACGAAGGATTTCTGCTTCAATATCACCTTTGAATTCTAGATTAAGCAGAAGTATTTTCTGTGGGAAGGATTGGACTTGTTCAGAAGTCTTCTTAGGTTTGAGATTCTTGTCTTTGAACCTGGGCGGGAAACCGTTTTCCATCAGGGTTTTCCGGAGATTACGCAGTTCTTCTTCAACCACTTCCTCGCTGCATATCTTCCGAATCCTCGAGGAAAGAGCGTATATCAGGTTCCCCTTTCTGCTTAGCTGTACGAAGCTTTGAAAGTTGATGAATTGTCCAGTTCGGATTCGGTTTCCAGTGTAAAGTCGATGTTTGGGTGGGCGTTGTTGAAGATTTGAAGTAAGTTTTCAAGGTCCAACTTCTCATCACAAATGATGAAAGTATCATCAATGTATCTCTTGTAGAGATGAAGGTCGTCGATAGTTGATACATACATATTTAATCCCTGATTGCATAAACAATTATTCATCACAATAGTTTTTTATCCAAACATCCTGTATATTTGTTATTTTTACATTTCTAACCCCCAATTGCACAATGTCAATCGTCTTAGTTATTATGCTACTTTGTTTGAGTTTTACCCATCCCCCTGTTTATTATGGCATTCTAATTCCTAATTGTAATTTTTATTAATTTAACCCCTAACCAGAAATTATTCTGGAACTTTCCCATCCATTTGATAGAAATACACGAATGTACAGCCTAGACGATGACTTCGTCGAAAAGAAAATTTTCTTCGCTGCAACTGTCTTTTTATTCCCTGTGATCAAATGTGTACATTCCGTGATTTGAAAAACTGTTTTGAAAAATCTCTCTTGAACGATCTAATTACAATATTCATACTTATTTCGATGTTCTAACTAATTTTATAATTATCACCCTATTTTTCTCCTAGACTATGTATGATTGTTCTGACGTTTCCATAACATCTGACTTTGTTCCTGCTTAATCTCTAACTTTAATGCTTCTCTTTGTGATTGTGTAATGATATTGATAATGTGTTCTTTTACGACTGCAGTATGTCTGAGTGAGTGAGAATTGTTGGTGCTTGATTCTTGCTGACAGATCCCACCTTTTCTTGGGGATATTCTTACTGATTCTAAGTACTTGTTTTATACTTAGAAAACTATCTTGTTTGTAAAACTAACTAAAGGCAGCTGTTGAGAACCACACAGACATTTAGCCAAGAATGATCGTCCTTTCGTTGTCTTCAGAGCATTTTGTGACTGTGCATGTCTCAAGAAGGTTTTGTCGGCTATGCGGTAGGATGTAGAGATTAGTATCCTGCGTTCAGACCACAAAGAGTTGGTTTTGGTTATAACACTTACTGGGTGTTTCTCAACGATCAGTTATTCATCTACTAACCTCTTAATTCATTCGGTAGTAATGTAGATTTCTTAAATTCATTTTATTGTATGCATGTGTATGTATGGTTATTTTCTGGATTACTTGACGTGATCTATTATTCCTAAACCTCTCCGATTTTAATAATAATAATAATAGTGATTTACTTTATTCCAAAAACAGTACTTGTGATACAGAATGGATTTTCAGCATTAATCACAATATTGCATCTAATTTCCTCAAATTATAAATAAAATTAATCACACAGAAAAACTTTTCCACATTTACAATAGGGATAACGTCAAAAAAACATGCAGCATATAAAATGGAAATAATAATAATGATAGCAGCTAAGATAATGATAATAATACAGGTGGAAATTGCCAGGGGCTTGTTTCACACAGTATTGTCAATGTGGTATGCAAATCCTTGCATGATTAAAAATATTGAATATAATGTTCTCTTTACATGATATGGTGAGGGAAAAAACAAAGATTACAGCAGTCATAGAGATAAGTTGGTGTTTGCAGTTATGAAAATAAAAACAAAGAATCAACAGGACCATAAATATAATAGAAATAATAAAAGTAAAACTTGAAGGTATATAAGGATGGATGGAGGAGATTGTTTATTTACTAGATGAAAAAAGGTTAGTCAATTCTTGTCTGACGCTATTTTCATCACATAGAATAAGTGCCAAGTATGGTATCATAGAATTTTTATACTTAGACGTGCTAGCATACAGTTTTCTGAAGTTACTTCTTGTTCTACCTGAGGAAATGCAAGGTGAAAGCTGAGGGTGAACAATAAAGAAGAATAGGTAGGATGCAAGAGTTTATGAACTGTAAGAGGAGGGGTTGAGTTATACCCGAGTGCCTTAACTTCTTATTGCAAAATGTCAGGCGGAATATTTTACTGGAGATCGCTGAGACATGGGAAGACCAGGAGAGATCAGAAGAGAGAATAAGTCCAAGATACTTAATTTCTCATTAAAATCCTATATCACTGTCATCAATCTTACAACTGTCATGAGAGTCGACGGCTTCTTTTAGCTGTCGTTTACATCTAAAGCTAAAATTAACAGTTTGACATTTAGAAGAATTCAGTTTAAGACCGTTAGACTCAGACCATTTACTGACTCCCAACAGAAAGCTATTTATTTTGGTACAATCTAGCTGGGAGTTAACAGCCATTGAAACAGTTAAATCATCAGCGTACTTCACAAAGTTTATTTCATCAGACTGAGGCAAGTCATGTAAGAAGAAAGAAAAAAGAAAAGGAGAAAGGACAGCGCCTTGACGGACACCAGCTTCAGTAGGCAACGAAGTGGAAGAGTTCCCTTTTTATACACGGTGTACTGCTTTCTTTCTGAGAGATAGGAATGTAACCAGTTAACAGCCCAACATTCTGTTTGACTTGCAGCAAGTTTATTTAATAAGATGTCCCTAGGGACCGAGTCAAAAGCAGATGTACAAGTATGACCTATATATTTAACTTCACGGTCATCACATGGCAATGAATGCATTAAATTAATTTGTCGAATTGGGTTAATGGGATTTTTAAATCAACGCAGAAATTGTATATATATATATATATATATAAGTAGGTGTCCATGTCATCCAGATAGCAGGCTTATTAAGAATCCTTTCAGGGGTTTCAAACGTCTCTTCATTACACAGCAGTACTGCGGATGTTTTGAAATTCTTTATTAACAATCTTATGATTTGAAAATTCATATTTACACATTTGGAAGTGAACAACAAATTGAGCGAAGAAATATTCTCCTTCTTTTCATTTGGTTCCTCATCATCATCGGCTCTACAGTATAATTATATCAATCATATGACTATGTTAGTCGATAAGAACTATCAGTTCGAGGTATGGGTTGGGGGAAGGTGAAAATTAGAGATTAAAAGTCATGAAAACAATTTACTAGTATATGTTAGCAACGAGATATTTAATGTTTTGAAGGAGGGAAGGGTGACAATTTTTATGGAATTCAAGACCAGTTGATTTGTAGGGGTTAGCACTAAGTTACTGCACACTCAGTTAAATTTGTAAAATAATGATGATTAAGAAGAGTAGAATGATTCAGTAAGATACAAACAGATTAACTGACTTACCTATAATTGTAACCGTAGTGAAATAACAAAGTTAAAAGATAGTTACAACAGGAGGAGAAAATCGTTTGTAAGACTTGATACATATTATGTAATAGTTGGCCACGGTAAAGAAGAGGGCTGCACAAATTTATTTTGAACACACCAGTTTAGCTTTTTCAGATGAATTCCAACTGTCTCTGCTGTATGTAAAAGTCGTACTCATAGAGCGTGCGAAACGTTGAGTGAAATATAACAAATAACTTCAACAGCTTTATTAGAGTGGACTTGATGTCCCGTATTGACGAGGTGAGCTGGTATTGAGCTGTGTTTAGCTTTATTTGGACCTTTGCCAAGCCAAGATGGTAGGTGTTCAGAAATTTGACGATGAACTTGCCTGATCGTACGGTCAATGTAATTAGCTCCACAGTAGCAGTTAAACTAGTAATTACACATGGAAGAGGTGGAACAGGGCAGTTTGTCTTTATTTCTTAAAGTGAGTGTTGGTTGGATAGTGAACAGTGAGATTTTATTACTTCTTAGAGTTTTAACCCTCTCCCACCCTACTGTGTAGTTGTGTGTTAATGCATGCAGTGCGATTGCTGAGTTATTTTCTAAATTACTTATCTTCGTGGGGTCAATCATTCTAACCTCAGCAACATTCTTATGTTCTGATAATCTCACTACTCCTGATCTAATGATTTGACCTATGTAGTTGACTTAACTCACAGTCATTGCAGGGTATTTTGTAAATTATATTATTTTGTTTAATTGGGTCAACCGACAGGGTCCTTTAGCCTACAGAGCTTGTCCCTGAGTGAGTTTGTAGGTTTAAATGCCGCTCTAATTCCTGATTTATTAAGAATCCTACGTAGGGAGGGTCTCAGATGTCTCCTCCTTATATGGTAAAACTGTAGATGCCTTATATTCTTTCTTATTTATGTTATCATTATTAGTTTCACCATTATTTCTACTTTGCTTCTGACCTTTTTTGATATTCCTAAAGAATTTTATAGGATATTTAGTTACTGAACACCAACACCTCTTCTATCTGTTTTATTTCATCGTTTAGGTCTTTTCCTGTACTACTTGGTGCTGTTGTTCAGTTTGTTAAACACTTAACTAAGCCTGCCTTAACAGTTAACGGATGAGATGAATTAAAGTCTAAATATCTATTAGCAGAATGCGTTGGCTTTTTATAAACGCTAGTGTGCAGTTTACCTTCTTCTGTTCGCTTTGTTTTACAATCTAACATCGTGACTAATTCGCCTTGTTCATTTTCGGATTCAAATGTGAATTTTATTCCATTTACTATTTCTGTCTATATTATCGGTAATTGTAAACTCTTGAATGAATTTTAGTGAATATTTTTGGAGGCTTTTTGTCTCCTATGTTATTACGATATTTGGCTTAGTTTGTTAACTATTTCATCCTTCATTTCCTGGTTTACAGCTGATTCTTACAGTCTTCCTAGCGATTTAGTTCACGTTGTCATTACCACGGGTTCCAGTGATTCTCTAGCCGATATCACCTCCTAATGAAAATCCTGTAACCAATCAAATCCCTGCAAACCAACACTTAAATATGATTTAGAAACCAGATAAACCCAAAAAATATGAATATTGTACAGTCATCCCCTCTTTTCATGATTCAATTTATCTTTCTTAGAGTTCAGCTGATTAGTTTCCTAAAGGCTCTTTAGTTAATTTATATCTAATTAGGAAGGTGGCGCATTGGTAGAATGCTCGCCGACCATGCCTCACGTGGTCCAAGGTTCGAGCCCCGGCCGCCGACGCAATCCTTTACCTCTCTAAGCCAGCAATAAAGCTGGTATAGAGGAAAGGTTGGGCATGAGGCTAGCAACCCCATCGCGTAAAAATAAACACTGCTACAGAAACTGCAAGTCTTTAGCTTGAAGCCCTGTGTTCCACTGGGAACGTATACATATATATATATATATATATATAGCAAGTCATCATAGCAACAAAGGGAATATTTGCCTAGATGTGTCACATTGAAATTGTAAGTTTTGAATAAAAATTATCTGATATGCAAAGCGTTAATCGTCTGAAAACTGAATTAAAACAGGATTAAATAAGTGGATTGAGTGGCGTAACGTAATCGACAGAAGTGAGTAGAACTCAATTAAAACTGAAAGAGAGTTAGGTTAAGATCAGTGTCATAAAATGTAGAAATGAAGCAGCATTTATTAAACCTGTTGGAACCAATCAGAAGGCGAATTTCCTGTCACTTACTCTGAGACTCATTTGGCTCTGAGTTCGACCCCTGATAAGAGTAGATGGATGAACGCTGATGATGAGTCCCAAAGTGGGACGAAATAGTTGTCTAATGCTACTAGCTAATTTTTATTGACCTCTGTAACTGACTGATGATGGTTCGTGACGGAAATCTATCAAGTGAAATTAATGTTAGACTGTTATATAAATCCCATTTTTAATAATAATAATTTTACTTTATTCCAGAAACAGTAACAGTGGTACAGTGTGGAATTTTCAGCACATATCTACAATATTGCATCTAATTTTATCAAACATTTAAAAGGAGTATTTCAAAAAATAAATATAAAATTATGTTATTAACAACAAAGCAAGTCATAGGTTTCGCGCTTAACATTGACTCTGTCACTTAGAACGTGGGCCAAATATGGTATCGTTGAGTTCCTGTACTTGGTTGTACGAGCATATATTATTTTGTACTGATTTCTGGTTCTACCTGATGAGATACAAGGAGAGAGTTGGGAATAGAAGGGGGTGTAGGGGGTCGGAGAGTATGGTTTTAGACCATTTTTCACATGTATTCAGATGCCTTTCCACTAATGTGGTGACGAGCTGACTGAGTTTTACACCACTAGTCCTACTAACTACCTTCAACATCCTTCTCAGGATGGTATAGTCCTTTTCCAGTAGACCAGGAAAGACTAATGGGGAGCAGTAAAGTAGAATAGGTAAGATACAAGAGTTGAAAACTTGTGAAAGTAGAGGTTGGGTGATTCCAGATTGTCTAAGTTTCTTAATGTAGTAGGTAAGACAGAACACTTTCTTAGAAATCATTAGGATATGAGATGTCCAAGTAAGGTCGGAAGATAGAACTAGACCGAGGTATTTAGCATTCGACTTAGTTTCAATTTTAGTCCCCTCTATGCAACAGGCTTCATGAGTACTTACTAGTGTTTGTAGATCTCGTTTATGCCCAAAGGAGAAGTCAACAGTCTGGCATTTTGAGGGATTCAGCATGAGGCCATTTAGTTTAGACCACTGACTGATGTCTGACAGGAAGCTATTTAATTTGAAACAGTCTGACTGAGACTTAACGGGAAGCGAAACAGTCAGGTCATCTGCATATTTGACGAAGTTGATTTCGTCTGAAAGAGGTAAATCATGTAAGAAGAAGGAAAAGAGAAACGGAGAGAGAACAGCACCCTGCGGGACTCCATCTTCAATAAACAAAGTAGAGGAAGATACACCATTATATACCGCGTACTGCATCCTATTAGAGAAGTAAGAGTGCAGCCAGCTGATAGCCCAGGACTCAGTTTTACTATACATCGGTACAGAGTCGAAAGCAAATGTATAATCAAGGAACGTACAACGGACATACTTGGCCCCTTTGTCTAAGGAGGATACAATGTTGTCATGAAACACAGCAGCAGCGTCTAAAGTACTTCTACTACCTTGTTTGTAAGCAAACTGCTTTGGATCATTTGAGAAGCTTAGGGAGGGAACAAGTTTTAGTAACAATAATTTCTCCATTAGTTTCAAAAAAGGAGAGGTAATCGCGATAGGTCTAAACTTAACACTATTTCCAGAACCTGACTTGGGTACAGGGATGATTTTAGCATCTTTCCACAGAGAAGGTACAACATTATTAGGAAAAGAAGTATTTCTAAGCTAATAACAGTAATAACAAGTTAAAATTACTACTAATAATAATAACAAATGTAGCAGATTATCTGCTTAGATTATTTCTGCCAAATTTACACCCCGATTCAAAATAAGGCCAATGTATGAGTCATTTTGTGTTTTTTGTTTATTATTTATAACAAGTCAAAGTCTTATCATTAAAAGTGGCAAGCACAAAGTGAACAAGAGAGGAAGGATTTGAGGGATGCAGAGGGTTAGACTATAAGAAGGGGAAAAACAAACAAAACAAGCAAACAAACAAAGTAAAGGTCAAGATTATCATCATCATTTCACTAATGCTGAAATCAGTCAAGTTGTTTGTTTACCTTATAGAATATCAAATAACACGATATATATAATTTCTTTTTAAAGATATGAATATAATAAATAAATAAACAGTTCATGCAATCTATAAACAGTATGTTATTGGCATTCTTAGCCAAACCTCCTCTGTTTATACATATGCCAATATAAAGGGGAATAAAAAAAACAGAAGATAATCATTATAATTTGTATATGAACTTGTGCCTGTTTACCTTTGGATAGTAGCCAATTGGCCAATATCAATACAATAATCATTTGGAATATTAGCTTTTCAAGAGTTAATTTATAGGGGAAGCAAAGGAGTACTTGACAAGGAGTACTCCTGTTTCAATCGAGTTTGAGACTTTCCGGTTACAAGCCGGAACCAGATCCAAAGGCTTATGAATTCCAACTTCTAACAGATCAAATCCCTACTGACTAACACACTTGGAAATTAATCTGATCCTCACAAGTGGCTGGCTACAGGATGAAGTCGCCTGGAGTTCTAGTGAGAGGCAGTGATCGGTGGGGTCCACCTGGACGAGAGTGAGGAAAAATACTCTCTAATGATGCCGGATGATGGTTTCGTTAAAATCACGAATTTTGGTAGAGGTACGAATTCATGGACTGGCCATTTAGATGGGTCTAAGAGCCGGAAGGTCTTGGGTTCGAACCCTGGTGGGTCGGTACTGATGAAGAGTCCTAAGCACTGAGAAGAAGCAGCTGTCCAGTACTTCCTAGTTTTCCAATGGCTATCTAACTGACGTCAATCCGTGATCATAAAAATCGGTGGAATGTCTACAAAATAAATCACATATAAAAAATTTGTCGTTCATGCCATTAAGGGGTTTAAATAATCAATACATTTTTACGCTTTACAAATACCTAGAAGTGTGCTTTTGACTGGAGACTAGTTAGCAATTAGTGTAATGTGTCTAGTCCTTTGTTTAGTGCAGAGTGAATTCTAACATCCAAGTTTGCAATGTCTCCACCATTCTAGGCGGTACTCCATCATAGTGCACTTTGAACTATTGATTTTAGGTGGATGGAGGAGGTTATCAGGAAACACTGCCTGACCTAGATTTCGTGCTAGTTGGCACTCAACAGTCAGTAAGGCGTATCTGCAACCTTGAAGGAACTCATGTCTCCTGTGATCGAATTCAGTCTGCACCAAACAGAAGACTAAACGCAAAACATTAGTTTCTGCCTAGTGTTCAGTCGAAGTATCCAAAACAGTCAGTCCTACAGGAGGTCAATCGCGAGTCCGAATATCTCAGTGGTAGTGTCTCTGACTACAGCACTGGGTGACACGGGTTAGAGTATAAGAACGGACATGATTTCCTTCAAGGTTGCAGATACGTCTTTCTGACTCTTGAGTGCCAACTAGCACGAAATCTAGGTCAGGCAGAACTTCCTGCAGACTGCCTCCAACCATCTAATATCAACTTAGAAGTGTGGTTGATTTAGTTGTGTGTTTTTTAATTCCCTTACGTTCCCGGTGGAACATAGGGCTTCAAGCCAGGGACTTGAAGTTTCAGTAGCAGTGGTGTTTGTTTTTACACCATGAGGTTGCTAGCCTCATGCCCAAACTTCCCTCTTTACCAGTCTTATTACTGGCTTCGAGAGGTGAAGGAGTGCATTGGCCGGGGATCGAACCGTCAACCACATGTGAATCTACGTGCAACGCTCTTAATTATTGCTAGATAGCAATATTTTACACCACATGAGAGAGAAAATTTCAGCTTATTATGCTGAATGGTTATTTTAATCTATGATACGGATTATACCTAAAGTTTTATTTATAAAATCACTTTGTAGATTTACCATCGTCTATAACAGAAAACTTCAGAACCAATTTTGATGGAGTTTTGTCTTTAGCACAGTTACGTCTTAAATTTTAAAATGACTGAAACTGTGCCGCGTATTTTATGTTGAAATTTAATTGGGGGATGGTGACTAGCAGTGGAATCCAAGATACGCATTTCGTCCTATTTGGGACTCAAGGTCAGCTGGATGTACCTGCATTCCCCAGTGAGTTATGATTTTCCCACCGAGGCTCGAACGCAGTGCTCATAGTTTCAAACGCCAAAGCGTTATCCACCAGACCACTTGGGCCACGAGAATTTGTTCGGTTGCATGGCGGATTTCATCATGAGCTGACATCAGTTAGAGAACCACTGGAAAACCTTGGAGTACTGGACAGCTGTTTCTTCCTAGTTTGTTACTCTTCAGCAGTACGAACCCACTATGGTTTGAAACCAGGACCTTCTGGTTACAAGGTGAGCTCGTAGACCATCGAGCCACTGGGACCCAAACCAATGGCTAGCGCGTGAATTCTGTTGTTGTTGTTTGTTGTTCCCTTCTGTTTCTAGTGGAACATAAGGCTTCAACTACACACCTCCACTTGCTTCTGTCTTCTGATGTACTTTTCACCTCAATCCATGTTAGTCCATACTGTTTCAACTCTTCTTCACACGATCTCCTCCATGTCACCCTTGGACGTTCCACTCGCCGCTTCCCTTTCGGGTTCAACTCGACGGCCTGACGCGCGATGTCACCCAGTGGCCTCCTCACCTCAGCGAGTGTCCAATGCATCTCCACTTTCTCCTGCATATTTGTTGGGTGATTGCTTCTTGTTTTGTTTGTTCCCATAGTTAGTTTCTTGTTGGTGATTCTTTCCGACCATCTGATCTTCAGTATAGAGCCAGCGAAGACAGTTGTTGATAAAGGTCTGCAACAGGCTGTTGGAAATATTCTTTGTGACACACTGGCCAACTTTCTGATCCGTATAGAAGAACTGACTTGACTTCGTTTGTATCGAAAATCCAAATTTTGTTGTTGATGGTGAGTTGAGTGACGAAGATTTCCAGATTGGTTTCAGGTTGATGAATGTGTTTCTCGCCTTCCCGATTCTCGATTTGACATCCTCGTCGTCTGTTGCTCCTGTAGTTGAGACAATGCTCCCTAGATAGCGTGAATTCTTACTTCTGCCAATTTACGACATAGCGCGACCATTTCGCAATGTCTCCTTCGATGAGTTACTGCCTCATCTTCAACCTACTGTGCCTTACTGGTCACGGCTTCCCACTAGAACCCCAAGTTAACTGCCTGAATAGGGCCAGTCAATAGTGAGCATCAGATTAATTTTCAAGTATTGGTTTTGTAGGGCTTTTTTTTTGATTGCATCGAGGATTTTAGATCTTATTTTGCTTTGTTTATTCTGATAAGCTTACAATAATTTGCTATTATTTACTGCATAAAACACTTCGAGCACAACTCACCTCTAATGATCACATAAGTGATGTTCACGGAATGAAAACTTAATTGTTTTTACTGCACCGACGGTATTTAAGAATATATTCAAGCAGGTAATCATAATGTTAGTGCATTTAGGCTTAAATTGTGCCTGCTATGAGTGAATACAGGTGAGCCACATTGACAAACGACTTTGACTTGGTAATTTTTTATTACATTTCTTTCTTATGTTTTTCACATTTTCAAGTGTTTCTTGACATATACACTTCTGGTAATAGCAACGTTCAGGTCAAACAAGTTTAATAACGAACTACAGATACACAGCGCAAAGATGGCATCAAAGAGATACATCAAATAACATACATCAAACTGGGAAAAAAATATACTAGAAATGTATTCACAAAGTACGAGTAAACTTAAAGGAAATAGTTTAGGTATATTTTAGAATTACTAAAATATATTCAGAGATTTGCAATTAATAGTGTTCTCTAAGCTGGTTGGTTTAGTTGCGGAGCTTTCGTCATCCCCTGCTGGACATCTTCAGCGCAATATTTAGCATAAAGTGAAATGATTTAAATTTCTTCATGAGTGATATAATTGCGTCTCCCGGTAACCATCTTTGCACATGTATTGACCATTTTCTATTGACTTGGATTTTAAACTTTCTGGTCACCTGATTTACTTTTTATTAGTTGGTATATTTCGTCTATATGTTAACGTGTTTGTCAATTGCATTTTCGTTTGAGTACCAGGCTTCTAGGAATTCCCTGGCACTTTTTGTGTTTCCTCTGTCTAAGATTTTGACATTGTCCCGATCAAATTGATGTCCATAATTGTCTATATGCATTGATACTAAAGAATACATATCATGTCTTTTCACAACTGATTTGTGTTCTTGGATTCTAATTCGAAGGGGACGCCCACTTTGGCCGATGTAATGCTTGTTGCAGTTCATACAATTTATTTTGTAAATGGTATTAATTTTATCCCATTTTTCTGTTGGATCTTTGGGTTCGCATAGCATCGAATTAAGCAATATCTATATCAAACGGTTTCAGTATTCTAGTTGTTATTTCCGAGATGCTTTTTATATATGTTAGGATGAATTTTCTTGTGTTCTTTGATGATGGTTTCTTGTTGGTGTTTTGATTCGACATTAAACACTTTTTGATGAAATTTTGTGGATAACCATTCTTTTTGAAAGGCGTTTGTAGGTTTTTTTCTTCCATTCTTTTCAACTCTGGAGTGCTACAGTGTGTTTAAATTCTTTTAAACAATGTCTGCACACAGTTTCGTTTGTGAGTAATTGGATTATTGCTAGTATAGTTGAGTTTTTGATCTGTGTGTGCGTTGATTTTCTATATACTTGTGTTTCTAAATTTCCTGTATTGCTTCTCCTTATTAAGTCGTCTAAAAATGGGATTTTGTTATCTTATTCTTCTCATGTGAACTTGATGTCTTCAGATATGTTTTTTATGAATTTATGGGTGTATTCAAAACCGGGAGACGCAATTCTGTCACTCATGAAGAAATTTAAATCAATTCACTTTTCACTAAAAATTGCGCTGAAGATGTTGTCCAGAAGGACGACGAAAGCTCCGCAACTAAACTAACCAGCTCAGAGAACACTATCAATTACAAATCACCCACCTGAGCTACACATCTTTCCTATTATATTCAGAGATAAAATGCTGAAACTAATCACTTAGCTAGATAAGATCAGTAACTAATGATAATAATACATGAGAACTTGGGATGTTAAAGTGAAATTTGTTTTAGTCTCCAGTGAAAACTAACTGTAATGCAACACATAGTGTTAAGACATAATTATACCGTTATCTTAATGGTTTAACAGCATAAGAGGGCATCATTCAATCATCCCATTAGGTTTAAGAAAACCCAACTTAACAACATTTAAAAGCTAGAAATGGTTAGAATAAATTAATTTTAGAAGGATGAAGCGGTCAGAAAAATAATAAAATAATTTAGACAATTATAATTTTATAATTTAAAAGTTTAAGGGGAGGGGGGCGAAGTAGTCCGGTTTACACATTCATGTAACGATGGCCAAGGTTAGGAAAGTGGCTGAACAAATTTCTTCTGAACACACAGGTTTGGCTTCTTCAGGTGGATTCCTATTGATTCAGCTGTCTGTAGAAGACGAACTCGTAGAGCAAAATTAACATTAGTAGGAAGGCGATAGATAATTTTAAATGCTGTATTAACATCAACCTTATGCTCATTATCTACAAGGTGTGCTAAAATAGAGCTACGAATAGATCTTGTTTGTCCCTTGCTTAACCATGTTGGATGATGTTTGGAAATACGATGATGAACCTGCCTAATTGTACGCCCAATGTGGCTGGCTCCGCAGCTGCAGCTCAATCTTTCTGTTTTCTAAATGTCTAAATGGGGATTTTTTCTATATTAACAACATTTACCAAAGTGAGATGGAATATCTTACCCATTGTATTAGGTAACTAAAATCAACTAAGTATTTGCGTTTCGGGAGTCAGAGGAATCCAAAACGACAAACACTTGGGATGTGACCTCATCAATCCTACTTCGCCTACCTGGGAGTTTGGATAAAGATGGTTCCAATGAAGGATGTATTTTAACCGCGTTTTAGCTATTCACACTTATCAATATAGTATACAGAAAACTGATTCATTTATTTCACTCTACAAGTTAGACAGAAAGATGAAGACATCAACACCATCGGTCTGATTGATTAGCCCAGTTCAAGTATTTTGATCCGAATGTGATCAAGAATCATCAAATCATTTCGTCCAATAAGCTAATATATAATATTTTCTTTTTTAACCTTACACAATTTATTTCTAAGTCTTTTGGTAGGTCTAAATGTCATCTTAATCGCAGTCTTATTGGGGAAAAAAAACAATATTTGTCTAACATTCTTCGATTTACAGAATTCAGCTGAAACCCCCTGAGAATTGTTTTCATGTCACACAGAAACATAATAAAGTCATCTTCTATAGGTGTATATGAATATATACATACATATATAAAGACTATATGGTATTTTTTAAGATATTTCCAGGGCGAATATGTTTAGTCTAGCAAAGCTAATGGAATCAGAGTATACGTAAGGGCTTACTTATAGTTGCTATAGTGACGTATTCATTTGACGTATTCAACAAATCTATTAGTGTTTGTTTTTTTAAATATTCCCATAAGTATCTGTCAAGATCAAACTGATTGTCCGCATTTCTGAACATAAAGAAAAAGAGAAAAGAACAAGAAGTTCAGCGCAAAGATGACTATCTTTTCGGCGATTTTATTCTCAAAACCAAATGTACAATCGCATAGATACAATTACTATTATTTAATTCCACATAGTAACGAAGGTGATTAAAAGTGATAATAATTTTCAACTTTAAAGGTGTGAGTATAGATTACAAGGTACATAGGTCGTTCTATGCGGGTCCTATCCAAATGTGTTAGAGAACATTACTCAGCATGACTGCAAAGAGGAGTCACTGAAGCAATTAGAAGCGCCATAATTGGACACCTCATCAGCACCTGTCACAGCAACCCAGTTGACTCATCATTCAGAGTCATTTACAAAGTAAGCAAAAATCTACCAAAGGCAGCGTGTTTCCAACTTCTTTTTACTGCAGAAGCCCTCGCCATCTGCATCGAAAAGCCGGAGCTGTGTGTTCAAAAGGAACTGGTTCAACCTCTACATTTACCATGGATCTAGTTTGGTTTGATTCCTTAGGTCTCAGTTTTTCATCCTCTTTACCTTCTTATTTCTTTTCCCTTTTCATTTGTAAAATATTATTTTAATTTGTCTCCATTCTCATCCTGTGCACACCTTTATTTGTTAAAAAAATCTCTGATCCTGTTTTCAACCCATTCCTATTATTAAATTATAACTATTATTTCAACTTGTTTCCATGACGTTCCCATTTACACCTGCATTCATTTAAAAAATCTATTTTACACACAACACAACCATTTTCTATTCCTGTGTAGTCCTGTCTCTAAGTCTCTTGTAATCTTTACTCACACCTTCATACTTTCATGTCAAGTTGAAAATTATTATCACCTCTAATCACCTTCGTTACTATGTGGAATTAAATAATGTAATTGCCAAGTATTGTTTTTGTAGGGCTTTTGTTTGATTGGTTGGAAGATTACATCATGGGCTGATATCAGTTAGAGAGCCATTGAATAGGAGTACTAGACAGCCAGATGTTTCGTCCCAGTTTAGGACTCTTCATCAGTACGCACTAACCCACCATAGTTTGAATCCAGAACCTTCTGGTTACAAGGCCAGAGACCTCGTAGACCATTCATCAGCCACTGGGACCCAATCCAATGGCCAGCCCATGAATTCTAACTTCTGCCAATTCATGACATAGCACGACTACTTCGTAATTTCTTCTTCGATGAGTTACTACCTCGCCTTCAACCTGCTGTACCCTACTGATCACGGCTTCCCACTAGAACCCAGGTAACTACCTACCTGAATAGGGCCAACCGCTAGGGAGCATCAGATAGATTTTCAAGTATTGGTTTTGTAGGGATTTTTGTTTGATTGGTTGGAGGATTTCATCATGAGCTGACATCAGTTAGAGAACCAATAATTCACATAATGGTACACTCATTGACCAGGTATTGGTTTTCAGGAGAAGCGAACACACCTATCCCTGACTCTTGCGAGACGATACCGGCATGCAGTATCATTCTGGGTTCGAAACCTTGCGGTGGGTGCGTACTGATGAAAAGTCCCAAAGTAGGACGAAAAAGCTGTCCAGTACTCCTTGCAGGTTTTCCAATGGTTCTTTAATTGATTTCAGCTCAAGATGAAATCCTTCAACCAACAGTAATTGTATCTATGTAAGCTTATTCATATCAATGCAATGTACAGCTGCTTTTGAGAATGAAATCACCGAAAAGATATCTGTTTGCTGAACTTCTTGTTCTTTCCTCTCTAATATACCAAAGAATCTGCGGCTAAAGGGATCACAGGCATTGATCAGTGCGACTGCATGCCATCTATCGGACTCTGGCCATATTGTGGACAGTATGAAGGCGTTTCAAATAATCAACAGGCAAAATAAACCTAGCTTACTACATCTTGCTGAAGCAATCTCCATCAAGCGATTAAAACCAAATGTATGTACACAGAAAGAGACGGTGGTGAATCTTGCACTGCGTTGATGATAACAAAATATACAAATTTTACTACGACATCTTCTGTCCTGTTTAGAAAACTTTATTTTCGTCTAAAAATGACTCACTCTAACCCAATCATTTTTTGGCTATTTTATAAAAATATATTTTCTGTAGTTCGTTATACTATTTCTAGTCAAACTTTGTTTCTACCCACAAAAATCTGTTGAACTCTGTCCTTTTATTTCCAAGCCTACTCGTCTAATTTTCCGATAAATAGTAGTTTTCACGCTTAATTATTTAAAAACTTAAATCATTACCGATTTATGTTACTCTTAGTTCCTATCATCAGTCACTTTGGAAAAAGTATGTTTGAATCTTTAATGTAATTTACATTTTTGTGTTGTTCAGGTTGTAGCCAGTTGAGAAGAATCCCTGAAATAATAAATAGAAGAGCTTATACTATCGTGGTACATTTGTCGTTTTTGCTTTGTTCAAGAATTTAAATGGGAAGCATTGTATGATGTTTTCGATTGTTTACACTATTTGCACATTAGAGTCGGTGGCACAGCGGTAGAATGCTCACCAACCACGCCTCACGTGGTTCGGGATTCGAGCCCCGACCAAAGACGCACTCCTTTACCTAACTAAGCCAGTAATAAGACTGGTGAGGAGGGAAGGTTGGGAATGAGGCTAGCAATCGCCTCCCGTAAAAAATAAACACCACTGCTACTGAAACTTCAAGCCTTTAGCTTGAAGCCCTATGTTCCATTGGGAACGTAGAGGAATAAAGAAAAATTAGCGCACTACTTCTATATGTAAATGTCTCAATGTTTACTGTGGTTGTGTACTTTTGATCATACACTTGCAGGGGACCAAACACCTAAATACTGGTTACTTGACATCGAATGCTACAGCTGTATGACGAATCTGAATCCTACTAGTTGCTGACTATCTCAGCTTCAGAATTTAGCTTGAATTGGCATGTTAGCTATCCTCAAATAAACTAAGTGAGGAGAATCATCTGAGCAACTCACTTTAACTTCAACAATTAATTTATATTCAAATAAGATACTAAGAAGGTGAATTTCTCAAGATGATATCGTTTTGTGGCTTTACGTCGATCGCATTTACAACTAGTAAAGTTCATAATAGTAAAATAAAACATGTGACAATTAATTAGTTATGCAATAAATACAAGCAGACTTTAGGTTAATTAAAGCTAATTTTCTTTAACGATAAAAGCAGACTGGAATGCATCTTAATGATAATTTCGTCTTTGTTGTAAAATAGCTAAACTTCTTCACCGGCCGCTAGTTTAGCTAAAAAGTCAGTACATAAACTAATCTGAATATTTCTCAATGTCTGAGTGTAATTCTTACTGATTATTAGCACACTAGAAAGAGGCTTATAAGCGATATTTCCCTTCTGGTAACATTTACTTTTGTTACTCTAAAGGCGGTATGTGTTTGCGACTTCTTTGCACTGCAAGGAGCTCTCGCTGAATGCATCGAAAAACTGGAGCTATATGTTCAAGATAAACTAGTCAAACCTCTACATTTCCTATGGATCTAGTCCTGTTTAAATTCTTAGTTTTCGTTTGATTATTGCTTCTATCCCCTTCATTTTTTCATATTAAGTCAAAATGTTCACTGGACTGTAATGACTTTCCACTGGGCTCGAAACTTAATCAGTAAATAAGTAATACTGTATCAATGTGTGTTTTATTGACTAAAACTATGCGCTATTATGAAATTATACTCCATCCTGGTATCCCCATTCTATTCATACATTTGGTTAAATAATCTATCAAATCTGCATCATTTGCATAATCGAAGGGGAGGCATCAATTATTATTATTTTTATTCCCTTGGATTCCGAGTAGACCATAGGACATTAACAGCTCAACTCCATATCAGTCTGTTCTCTGTAGTCTTTTATAGCTGACTCCATGATCGCCCATCGGCTGTCATCCTTCTCACACGATCCCCTCCATATCACCCTCAGACGTCAAACTAGCAGTTTCCCATCCCGATTCCACTCGAGGGCTTACTTGGATTTCAATGTCACTTAATGGCTTCCCTGGCAGATGTCCGATCCATCAGTGTTTCCTTCAACACTTTTGTTGGGCACTAGATTCTTGGTTGATTCGTCCTCTGAGTTCTTTGTTGCTTCTCCCTAAACAAAAGCTGTAGCAAGATGCAGTAGATCAGATCATCAAGGAGAACTGAAACAGCTATCACCTTCGTTGAATTTCAGTAAAGCATTTGGAAGATAGAAATCCTCTAGTGATATCATGTCATAGTTTGTCTACAGTCCCTTTAAAACTAGAATGCTTCATAATAATAAAATAAAATATGTGACAATTACTCAGTTATATACAACAGCAGTACATACTAATAACCAATCATATTTTGGCAGGTCAAGTATTAGTCCATGGTAGGCAGAGATTGAAGTCCATTGTTTTCGGTACATACACCGTTGAGGATTTATATGATTAATCCCACAGACTGCTTCCATCACCTTTAATAGCTTTAAAATAGAACAATGTAAGGTGATTGAGAGGTATTCATCAGTGCTCATTCTGTGACTAGACATTAATAAATGCTTTGAATTGGATGATGATGGATATGTATGTAGAATAAGTAAATTTAAGTTTCAAATGTGATTTAATAACCATTTAGGAACATATTCTTTCCAACGACGACACTGAAATATTCAGCTGATTTCACCTACATATGTGTCGCCGGAACGTCATCTGAACTTGTAGATGTAGTGTTAAGTGGAGTCCACAGAATTTCATCTTTTAATCGTACACACAGGAAATGAAAATATTTGAGATGTAAGGAAAAGGGATAAGGCGTAGAATGTACGCTTAATAGCTGACGGAAGCTAAAGTGCCGTCATTTGCATGATTTGATCACCCTTGGATGGTAGTTTAATAAAGATAGCTTCCTTTTGGTGTAGAAACTATCTTTTCAAGGAGTAGTCTGTCTTTACTGTGATATGCGATGAAGTTTTCTGGATATCCATTAGCGGATAAAAATGACGTGTCACTCATGCAAATTTTACGGACCCTTGAAAACAGGCAGTTCACCAAGGAACGTTTATACTGGATATGAAAAAAGCTGATGAAACGTTGAGAAGAAATACAAGCAGACATTCTCTCCTCACTGTGATATGCTATGAAGTTTTCCGGATACCCATTAGCCAATAAAACTGAATATATGCGCCGTAGCTCAAAGCTTTAAAAGTTATCTATCATACACCGACTAATCTTTATTTTGCCTTACTAGTTTGTCTTTTATATATAACCGAAGGCGTTGGAATCCACCTGAAGAAGCCTAACTTATGTGTTCAGAAGAAGCTCGTTTACCCGCTTTCCCCACGTTAGTCATCACTGTTTCAAATACCTTTAATTGTCAATATAATAATATGAGCAACTTAAAAATCCTAGTCGAGTCTTATAAAAGAAAACACGTTCAGCGAAGGGTTAATCTTTTCAGCGACATCATTCTCAAGCTGTACAATCGATATATTTATATATATGCGAGTAGAAATTGCAATAAAATTTAATAGGTACACTGAATGACGAGACTGAATAGAATTCAATTAAAATGAACAAACTTCTTCCGTATACAGAGTTCTGGATTTAACATGTGAATTGCTATTGCTTTTTCAGTGAGATTCCCATGTATTCTACAGATGGCTTTGAAGTCGATTCGTGGGTTACCTTGGTATTTAGATTCGATCAGGTGTACCAGGATAGAGGGATGCGGAGCGGGACATGTGTTCAATGATACGTCTGGAGAGTAAAAGCTCAGTACGACCAAAATACCTAACCCCACACTGTTTCTTAATGAAAATTTTCTCCTTTTTTAAAAAAAGTGAACAAATGATTAGTCATTTCAGTGAAATTCTGATAAACAGCAAAAATGACAACTGTTCAAACAGCTGCATAATATTTGATGATTGATATTATGGGTAGATTTGAAAGCTGGTTTCCAAATTCATAAGTTTATACATGGTCGTTTTTTGTTGTTGTTGTTTTGTTTTGTTTACACTTATGAAAAGCAAATAAAATTTGTTTTTCTTCTTTTCCAGTTTGACCTTTCTGACAGAAATGTACTCTTCAGCTTAATCGTATCACTTCATTCTCTTGAAAAAAACAACACTACGTGAATGTAGAATATCTGCCGTATTCACGCCAACTGCTATTCCTAAATTAAAGTCCTACTACTACTAATCTATTTTGGTCAGCTAAGGTTGTTTGAGAAAGTTGACGGTTGTATCATTTCGGTGGAATCCAAGCTGCGCCTTTCGTCCTTTTTGGTTCTCGTCATATGGATGTACCTGCACTCCCCAGTGACCGAGTAATAGTGTTCTCACTGGGACTCAAACCCAGTGCCTACCGTTTCAAATGCCAAAGCGTTATCCGCTAGACCACGATAACTTTTTGGCATTAGAAACAATGGGTTCTGGGTTTGAGTCCCAGTGTGAATACCATCACTCACTCAGTCAATCACTCACAGAGGAATGCAGGTAAATCCGGTTGATAAGTCCAAAAGAGGACGACGAAATGCACATCTTGGATTCCACTGCTTTTCAGTCACCATCTGTCAGAATTACTTCAAGTCAATCTTCAGATATCGTCAAGGCGTCCATACTACTAGGAAGGAGCTGGCTGACATGTCAAAAGAAGCCGAATATTTCAGGACCAATCAATTAATGGGAAAATAGAAATTGAATTAAAGACTTTTTACTCAGTTGTAATATTTGTTAATATAATATAATAATTACGCTCTTAATGAGAATTGACTAAATTTCACTTATTTTCAAGAATTAGTCCTAACCCCAGTGGGTGTGTACTGCCGATGAGTTCCAAACTAAGACGTGGTAAACAGCTGTCCAGTACTCCTTGCTGTTCAATTGTTCTCTAACTGATATCAGTCCGCAGTCCAACCTGAAAAAAATACAATCCATGCAAACTAATTCTTGAAAAGTAATCTGATACCTTTTTGATTACAGCTTGATTCCACACCGAATTTTTGGTGAAGGTATGGAATTTTCAGCATGTGAGTCGGTAGCCCAAATTTTGCTGGCCGACCATAGATATCAGTTGTGCGTCAGCAAGGGATCGAACCCCGGAACATGTGCATGGTCTGCGAGAGTCCTAACTCGCTGACTGGCTGCAGGACAAAGTTTCCTGGAGTTCTAGTAGGAAGTCATGACCAGTGAGGTGAGGATGGAGTTCCTGCCGATGACACTGGTTGTTGATAGCGCTAAAATCATGAATTGGTAGAAGTTAGAATTCACGGGCCACTAAGTTGGATCCCAGTGGCTGAGTGGTAAACGGACATGTCTTGAAACCGGAACGTTTTGGGTTCGAACCCCAATGGGTGCGTTCTGACGATGACCCCATAGACTAGGGTGGAACAGCTGTCTGATGCTCCATGATTTTCAATGGTTCTCTAACTGATATCAATCCATGATCTAACCAGAAATTTCACTTAGCATAAGCATACGCTTTGTATTGTCAAAAATTACATTCCATTTGTTTTTGCGATAGCCAAAATAACGATTTAAAACTAGAGATTTTAACTGAAAAACTAGATTTCACTGGAATACAAGTTGATTCTTGTAGCTTGAATATAAAATGCAATTTAAGTGAGACGCCTAGAAATAACCTTGGAATAAATAACATTGAAGGATGATCAGTGATCAAACTAAGACCAATAGATTGTGAACTTTTGAAGTCAATTTGACTTACCCATTAGGTTTATGGAACTTTAACTAGTTTTAGAGTATTTTTTCTCCAAAATAAGACTTCAAGATTACATCGACATGATGCCTGTAGCAGAATAATTTATCCGAAAGTCCATTTGTGAACAAACGCTTCGCAATATTCATACCTATTTGAATATGTTAGCCAACTTTGTAACTGCTACCCTTCCACTCCCCACCCCGTTGAGCTGCATACTGCTGTTCTAACGTTTATGTATATCTCCATCTGACTTACACTTTCGTTGTGGTTAATCCCTATTCTTTTGGTGCTTCCTTTGGCCCTTGTGTGGTGGTGTTGATAATATTTTGTTTACATGTTCGATTTCTTTTGAGTGAGGCCAAGGTCAAACTGCTGAGTAACTGTTTGACCTGTTCTGTTTGATTCCACCTCGTGGGGGATATTCTTATAGATTCCTAGGTTAGTTGTACAGAAGAACGTACCAATTGGCCCCCTCTGTTCAGACCAAACCACTTGGGTTTTGGTCATCACAATGCCATTCCATGTTGCCTGGTGAAAGCTACTTCAAAAGGATTTAATTTGGTTAAACGCAAACGTAGAATTTGCCAGTTGTATGCGATATTTTCAGTACATCAATTAGAATTAAATAATAACATCCAACGATATTTCTAAGTGTGGTGGACTGGATTATGCGTCCGACTGTAGGGAGAGAGAAGACAGAAATATCCTGAACTGATAGGAAGGCTATATAATGTCACACAAACTCAGAGACCTACAGGCGCAAACCAACTTGCTGGCAAAAGAGGCAGAGAAAACGGTGGTGATGAAGATAACTAGCCAGCAAGAACAAGCCTCAATCATTATCAACGGAATAAATTTGAAAGAGATCACTTCTCTGATTTATCTGACCAGGTAGCATCGTTTCAACTACAGGTGACAGAACAGATGAGGATGTCAAAATCAGGATCGGAAAGGCAAGATAAACCTTCATCACTCTAAAATCAGGTTGGAAATCTACTGTACTCATGCGTAAAGTACAAAATTCGGATTACCATGATTCAGAAACTTTGCACGTCATGAGCAGCATTTCTTACAGTTCACTAAAGAATTTTATCAGCACCTGCCTTCACTTCATAGTGAAGATCAGAAAGTCAGCTGGGAAGGATAAGCAACAAGAAACTTTTGGAACGAACGAACTAATCAAGAACCAAGTGCTCAACAAATATGTGAAAGAAAGTTGACACTGATTGAACAAGCTCTAAGGAGACTGCTGAATGAAATCGTTCGCCAGGCCATCACCCTAGTGGAACCAGAATGGAAAATGAAGAGTTGGGTATCTGAGGAGAACATGGAGAAGATCGTGCAACAGAGGAGATGAAAGACTATGGAGAATCGTTGAGTCAGAGGACGGCAGAAAATAGGACAATGTGGAGGTGTGTCATCGAGGCTGTGTGTTCCACTTAGAATCCAAGGGAACAAAATAATAATAATAATAGCATCAGATGTACTTAATAAATGGCATTATGTAACATTGTGAATACAATGATTGAAAAGAGAAATCTCTAAACTAATGAACTACTTATTTTACTTTTACATAATCTAATTATCATCCATAGTAGTAGTAGCAGCAGAAGCAGTAATATTGGTAAATGTCATTCTCTTCTTAATTTAGTTTTCTCTAAAGCAAAGAAAACATGCTGATTCCTTTGCATAGATGAAGTTCAACGATAACACAGATGAATACCAAATATAATCAATTTTATCAAATTCTATCAAGAGTGATGTTAAGAGAAGGTGAAGAAAGAAAGAAGAAGAAGAAGGACGGTAGGAAAAATTAAGAAATTGGACAACCTTTTGGAATGAACTGCTTTATATGTAGTTTTTTTATTCCTTTACGTTCCTAGTGGAATATAGGGCTTCAAGCTAGAAGCTTGAAGTTTCAGTAGTAGTGGTGTATGATTTTTACTGGATGGGGTTGCTAGCCTCATGCCCACCCAACCTTCCCTCCTGACCAGTTCTATTACTACCTTAGCGAGGTAAAGAAGTACGTCGGTGGTCGGGTATCGAACCCCGGACCACGTAAGGCTCGGTTGGCGAGCATTCTACCGCTGTGCCACCGACACTTCATATAGTAATGGAATAATATTTAAAGTTAGAAAAAGGATTGAATGATGGAAGTCTTTAAACCAGTGAACTCCGGATCAATGAACCTACAATCAATCCCGCAGAACTGTCTGCAAAAATATTGGCTGACTAAGTCTTACTTTAACATAAATTAATCAAGAGTCTTCACCAACACACCAAAAAAGATAATTATTATATAGTGATACTTTTGATGAACTTTAACAAACCCTTCTTCAAGCTAACTGCTGGGTGGTGACTAGCAGTGGAATCCAGGGTGCGTATTTCGTCCTATTGGGGACCCGTGTTCAGCTGGATGTACCTGCATTCCGCAGTGAGTGATGATTCTCCCACTGAGGCTCGAACCCAATGCCCATAGTCTCTAACGCCGAAGCGTTATCCACTAGACCGCTTGGTCCACGAGAACCAGCCATCTCTTGTTCAATGGGTCATATTAATTATTTAATTCAATTTTAGATTTCCCCGTCGATTGATTGGACCGAAGGGCTTGTTATCGGGTTGACTTGCAGGCTTCTTGTGCAGATGCCTCGACGATGTCTGGGCAAGTAATTAGAAGTTATTCGGTGGATGGTGACTAGCAGTGGAATCCTTCTCCAAGTTGTTGAAAGTCATTTCACTGTGTCACAATTTTGAGAATTGGTGATAACTTAGCTACTAAATATGTCAGCGACTTTATTGTGTACTAATAATTCTTTACGTCTTTTGAACTAGTTACTGACATATAGAAATGTATGGCTTTCAGGTTAAAGATGAAATTGATGAAAAGAATCTTAAATGTCTCATTTCATCTCACGTAGACAGTAGAGCAAATAAAAATTCTTAGTCACGCTGATGTCTGCATACTTTATTCACAATTATCAGAATTTTTTGCTATGCTAGCTTATACAAAATATAATTTCACATCGTACAGCACGTTTTTCAGTTATCAGAATGTATACGATTTTAGTAAACAGGAGTTCAGAAAAACATTCCTTGCAATATATATATTTTTATATAAGACATCAACCAACATGTTAGATAATTTCAGAAGGCACATTTATTTTTATAAAGTGTGTTTTAGGCAGAGTGCAATAGATTGTAACTGCATACAAATATCGTTAGGCACTTCCAAATCCTGAACATATTCCTGTGATACTCAAATATACAAGTGTAACGGAATGCTTGTTTAGAAAATACCTCCTGAACGATTCAAACACAATATTTATATTTATTTTGATGTTTCAACCAACTTTACAACTATTATCCACCTTCCTCCTGGACTGTATATCATCGTTCCAAGGTTTTCATATCATCTGTTGATTTGATCTCTATTATGTGTCTTTCTTCTTGTTTAATTGCCAGTTTCAGTGCCTCACTTTGTGGTTGTGCAGTACACTGATAAATTGTTGTTTTATTTGAGTGAATCAAGGTGATTCTGACTTCGCGCCGTGTTCTGGAATTATTTGATGTTTGATTCTTACTGACAGAGTTATGATCTCACAGTGTTGGGAACATTCTACTTGATTCTAAGCTACTTCTATGGTTGTGTTCTGGTAACCTAATTTTGTTCTTTTGTACTTGTCTTGTACATAGAAAGCTAGTTTGTATGTTTAGCTGCCTAAGAGCAGTGTCATTGAGATAATTTTGAGTTTTTGATGTTATTATTGTCGTTGAATAGAACCGCATAGATCTAACCACGGAAATCGTCCTTTTGCTGTCTTTGGAGTGTTCTGTGACTGTGTTTGTGTGTTTCTAGAAAGTCTTCCGCAGTCATATAATAGGACGCAAAGACTGGTTTCCTGAGTTCAGACCACATCACACTGATTTTGTTAGTTACAGAAAGGGAATATCACATGAGTGGTATCCGACTATCGACCAAAGGGCGTGTGTACTGCTCAGCAGTCCGCTCCGTACTCCTTTATGGTTGTGAGACCTGACCATTGAGATTGGAAGACACGAAAAGACTAGCTGTCTTTGATCATAAGTGTCTGCGTTCTATCTCCCGCGTGAAGTGGTATAATAAGGTGAGCAATGTTGAGGTTAGGCCTCAGTCGAGTGCCAGGTAAGGAGGGGAAATCAGTCGACGAGAATGTGAAATTACATTGACTGAGATGGCTAGGACATGTGTTACGTATGCCTAGTCATCGCCTTCCTCAACGGGCAATGTTAGCTGATATAAGGTCAGGCTGGAAAAGAGCAAGCAGCGGTCAAACCAAAACATGACTTCATCAGTCAATGAAATCTACAACAGTTATTCTAGGCCACGTAGGAAGGTGCAGAATTCCTGACTGGTTGGGGACCTCGGGACGGTAAAAACCAATTGTTAGAAACAATTGGTGACATGGCTCAAAATCGTTCTCAATGGCTGGCGGAGATGCATCCGCTTCTTGTGACTTATGATTTCCAATGTAACTGTTTTGTTCTTCGTTATTACTATACCTTTGTCTCACACCTCTGTTTACTGTCTATATTATGCATTTCCCCTACTTTCTTCTCTCGCTTTGTGTGCTACATGCAGGAAGTGTGGAGACTTGAACTGCCGCACACATGTGCAAAGTTCTATGTCGAAAACAGACAATATCACATGAGGAAAGAAAAAGGCATTTACAGTCATATATTGAGTGGTGAACAGTCTTTCTAAATGTTGTACGAGATCACATTTACTGGTCACTGAGGAAGCTATACGGGCTCGATAAGAACAAACCTAACCTATGTGTGCTAAATAAGTACATTCATCCTCTGGATAGTTGGAGTCAATCGGCCACAGGAAGCCTTGGACCTAGGTTTCGTGCCAGTTGGCACTCGTCAGCAAGGCGTATCTGCAACCTTTAAGGAACTCATTTCCCTTCTGAGATTCGAACCCGCGCCACCCAGTGCAATGCTGCAGTCTGATGACGTTACCACTGAGCTCTTTGGGCTGGAGAATGACCTCCTGTAAGACTGCAGTGGGTATTTTCGTTGGACACTAATTACTGGTGTAACGTATCTAGTCCTTTTCTTGGTGCGGCTTCACAGAATGGTGGCCACAATGCAAACCTGACTGATAGAATTCAGTCTGCACTAAGGAAAGGACTAGACACGTCACACTATTAACTAGTGTCCAATGAAAATACCCACTACAGTCCTACAGGAGGCAATCGCGAGCCCGAATAGCTCAGTGGTAACGTCTCTGACTGCAGTTCTCACTGGGTGATGTGGGTTCGAATCTCAGAAGGGACATGAGTTCCTTCAAGGTTGCAGTTACGTCTTGCAGAGTGTTGAGTGCCAACTAGCACGAAACCTAGGTCCAAGGCTTCCTTCAGATTGCCTCCAACTATCTAATATCATCAAATCAATGTGCAACGTGATGGCGAGCTACCTAGAATGGTGGTGACCACATTGCAAACCTGACTGATAGAATTCAGTTTGCACCAAGGAAAGGACTAGACACGTCACACTAATCACCAGTGTCCAATCAAGCATTCGTCCTCTGTGTTTACTTTGTTCTAACATAAGGTCAACATGGACGTAATCATTTCGTCCTAACAACTTCTCCTCCGTTCTTCCTACTCTTTTTCAACAATTCACTTTTGGTCGTCACAACCGGCACGTGCATACGCTCAACGTCTTCAACTCATCATTATCTATATGAGAACAATAGTTTGGTCAGTAAGGCAGAAACTAAACAAATACTATTTATGCATCCATATTTACCATGTAACATAAAAAAACCTAGGTGACTGCGACATATTCAAACCGCTACAATACTAAACTCCGAAATGAACTTTAAATAATAATCCTGATCCACAATTTATGGGGGTTATACTCCACTTCAAGTAACAGAGGTGTCACTTACGGTCACAAATGAAGAAAAACATAGAAAATAAAAAGACAGTTGCAGTGAAGAAAATTTTCTTTTCGATGAAATCATCAACTAGGTAGCTGTACATTCGTGTATTTAAAGGTGGGAAAGTACCAGAATAATTTCTGGTCAAGGGTCAGATTCATAGAATTACAATTAGGAATTAAAATGCCATAATAAACAGGGGGACAAATAAAGCTTAAACAAAGTAGCATTGTAATTACTGAGAAGATTGACATATTGTGCAATTAGGGGTTAGAAATGCAGAAATAAAAAACATAGACAGGATTTTTGGATAAAACATCTAGTGGGATCACAACTAATGTGACGAATAATTGTTAATGCAATCAGGGATTAAATATGTAGAAATAATAAAATAACAAAATAGACTAGTAAAATGGATGGGAGTAAAATTAAGACATCTGGGCATGGCCAAGGCACTAGCCATCCAAAAGCTCAAACCCAAACTATGTATCTAAAAGAAATACGTTCAACCCTTGTCCCTGACATGGCCATCATAAACAGGTAATTCTTCTAATAGTGACTATCCCATTGACTTTCTTATCCAAACTTCCTGTTTATTCATGTTATTTTTAAGCTTTTCTTAATCCCTATTTACACTACCATATTTTCATATCCCAAGTTCCTGTTTATTTTGTCATTTTATTATTTCTACATATTTAATCCCTGATTGCAAAAACAATTATTCGTCACATTAGTTATGATCCCACTAGATTTTTTATCCAAACATCCTATCTATTGTGTTATTTCTACATTTCTAACCTCCGATTGCACAATATGTCAATCTTCTCAGTAATTATAATGCTGCTTTGTTTAAGCTTTATTCGTCCCCCTGTTTATTATGGCATTTTAATTCCTAATTGTAATTCTATTAATCTGACCCTTGACCAGAAATTATTCTGGAACTTTCCCATCCATTTGATATAAATACACGAATGTACAGCCTAGTTGATGACTTCGTCGAAAAGAAAATTTTCTTCGCTGTGACTTTTTTTTTAATTATTCCCTATGATCAAATGTGTATATTCCATGATTTGAAAAACATAGAACTAAAGTTTGGTCAAACCAGCTTCCAAAGTAGGATCTAACAGCCCATGAACTCTTCTGGCTTATTTATTTATCTATTCTCAAAACAGTACCACAGCAATCTAATCATTTTTTTAATGTAAGTATAAGTCTTCAAAGACGTTATTGGTTCAGTAGTGCAACATTCGCCAACCACGCACGTGGTTTGTGGTTCGATTTCCAGCCGACTTACTACTAATAATAACAATAATAGTAATTTTTGCTTTATTCCAAAAGTAGTACTAATTATACAGCAAGGAATTTTCAGTATTCATTACAATATTGCATCTAATTTACTAAAAAACGACAAAAAAAATAAAAAATAAACATTACATAACAATTATAACAAAACTTTGTTATAGCAGCTATGTAGCAAATTACTGTATGCAATACGGAGAAAAATAAGCATAAAGTATAAAACTATAGTAAGAATAGTAATAACAACTAAAGTAAAAATAGCAAAGTTATAGTTAAACGATAGAAAGGGTGACACCATAAAATTACAGAAAGATGAACGATGAAAGGGTCGATTCACTTTGTTATTTGCATAGTAACTTATATGTTTCACGTTCAACAGAGTCTTCATCACATAAAATACGGGCTAAATACGGTATTGTAGAATTTTTGTACTTAGTGGTACGAGCATATAACTTCTTATATTGACTTCTCGTCCTACCTGATGAGATACAAGGAGATAGTTGTGAATAAATGGGGTGCAGAGGGTCTGACAGTACGGCCTCTGCCCATTTTGTACAGGAATTTATGTGTCTTTCGACTATAGTATTGGCAGTATCACGCAGTGGCAAACCACGAGCCTTACCCTTTGTAATATGATATAGTCTTTTTTGAGAAGCCCAGGAAAGAATAATGGAGAGCAATAGAGTACAATAGGTAAAATACAGGAGTTTAAAAATTGCAGAACTAAAGGTTGGTTGATACCTGATTGTCTTAACTTTTTAATGTAGAAGGTAAGACGAAATATTTTTCTTAGAGATTGATAAGATGTCGGATGACCATGAAAGGTCAGAGGAAAGAACTAATCACACTTAGTCGAGAAGTTTGGGTATGACGCTAACAAACACACACACACACCCTGTAAAAATAAAAGCACTTTTGCCAAGACTTCAGAACTCTAGCTTGAAACCCTATGTTCCAATTGGGACCTAATGAAATAAAGTAAAGCCTTCAAATCCAACCTTACATATAGACACGCATATACCCACAAGAATATCTTGCTGATTAATGCATAACCATAGGAATGAACACCTAGAATTATACCTTGAAATATAATACAATTTATACTAGGTAAATAAGGTAAAACATTACTGCCTAAATGGAATTTTAAGAGAGGGATAGATGAAACAGCGTAAACAAAAATTGGCTTTACAGTGAAGAAAATGTACTTTACACAAATGTAATAAATATCCCTTTGATTTTATCCTTTTAGGTTAGGTATATTAATATATATATATATGTATATAGAAATTTTCAAATGTAAAAAGGTCAGGCAGTCAGTCAGTCAACATGTAAGTCATTTTTAGAATTAGTGCTGCTGTATTTGTTTTAAATAAGGCAAAGAAAACATAATTTGATTTGAAAAGTACATTCAAGATTCAATCTATCTAATGTAATAATAATAATAATTATTATTATTAATTATTATTCATTAATTTACATTAAGTTAAATAACCAACAAACCGGGTGAATTCAGTAATTCAACTTGCTATTCTTAATAGTAATATAGCGAGCGGCAACAGAAATATTACTCCTATTAGCACTACTATTGGTAATAATAATAGTAGTACATTTGATGCAAATGTTTGTAATTGTTTGACGTGAACTTAAGTTAGAAAGTGTTCACTAACAGTACAGTATTAATTATATATACATATGTATATATTTGCTAATATTGTAAGTAAAGTAATTAAACATGATTTTACCGACAAGGAAAATGTTAAATGAGAGCAAAATAACACTTAACATTTAAATATATATATGTATATAATAATAATTATTATTGTTTCCTTTAATTCCTAGAGGAACATAGGGCTTCAGCCATGCGTCTCCATTGCGTTCGGTTCCCTGCTAGAGGTTTCACCTGGCTCCAAGTCTGCCCACACGTTTTCATCTCCTCTTCACATGACCTCCTCCAAGTCACTCTTGCACTGACGACCAACTCGCCGCTTCCCTTTCGGGATCCACTCGAGCGATGGCTTGTCTAGTGATGTCACTTGATGGTTTCCCCAGAGTATGCCCAAGCCAATCTATCTCCATTACTTCCTGCCTATTTGTTTCACAATCGGTTCCTGGTTGGTTCGCTCCCAGAGATCTCTGTCGCTGATCTTTTCTGGCCGGCCATCTGATCTTGAGTATTGAGCGAAGACAACTGTTAATGTAGGTGTGTAGTTTGTTTGAGATGCTCTTTATCACGCGCCAAGTCTCTGATCCGTGTAGTAGCACTGACTTCACATTGGAGTTGAAAATCCGGATCTTATTTTCATTTTCATGCTGAGTGCTGTTGACCTCCATACAGACATTTAAGAGTAGTGAAAGCTTGTCTTGCTTTTCCGATTCTTGCTTTGATATCCTCATCAGTTCCGCCTGAAGTTGGAACGATGCTTCCCAGGTAGGTAGGTATGTAAAGGAAGTTGTTTCTTTCAGGTTCCTCCCATTTATGCAGATCGTTTTCTGTTGTTGTTGTTGTCGCTGTTGGTGGTGTTACCCAGGAATCTTGATTACCTCTGTTTTCTCTATGTTCACCTGAAGTCCTATCTTCTCTGGATGCTTCTTCTGCCAACTTGTTGCTTTTCACTTGCATATCTTCCAGTTTGTGGGAAATCAGACATATCATCGGCGAAGTCCAGATCCTCCAAGTTCTCTTTTTGTGTGAGTCCATTTTATGCCTGTTTCCTCATTGCCCGACGTTTGTCACATTATCCAGTCTACTGCAATCAGGAAAATTATTGGTGATAGTAGGCAGCCAGCTTGTCTTACTCCTGTTCTCACTTCGAAGGGTTCCGTAAGTTTCCCGTTGTGGATTACTTGGCATATATATAGAATATGATTGTTTAAACATTTGTACAAACAGAGGGGGATAAAGTGTAGGAGAACTGAGAGGTTTCTACATTTGAATTAAACAGCTGGAGGGAAAATAGAGGGAATAGATAGGTAGGTCAGCTATGACTGATAATATAGAGCAGCTCTTTCATTATTTCTTCAGTCTTCATTGCTGAGAATCACACACATGTCAGCCTGAACTGTGAAAGGGTTTGCTGGAGGAACTGTGTTCCATTGGTTCATGTACTAAGTTACAGCCGTTAACTATTTGGTGGTGGCAGTGGTGGTGGGGGGTGTGAATCTGAATTTTATGTTACAGAGAAATGTACTCATTACATTGGCTGAGCATAGAGAACATAAATGTGTCAGTATCATCCATTTGAGCTATGCATCTTCGCCATCAAAACTGTTCCATCTTAGTTAAAAATTTGGTTATAGGATTTCATCATGAAGTGACATCGGCTGGAGAACCATTGGAAATCACCAAGGAGTGTATTGGACAGCCGACTGTCTCGCCCTAGTCTGGGACTCTCCATCAGGAATCCGAACACAGTGATACTCATTGACTAGGCGAGCTAGCAAACCATTCAGTCACTGGGAACCGATTCAATGATCACCCTATGAATTCCAGCTTCTCTCAATTCATCATTTAGCACAGCCAATAGCCAATGTTACTGCTGGAGAGTATATGTCCAGACACCCGACCTGCTGTACCCTTGTAACTAGAAGGTCCTGGGTTCGAACCCTTGCGGTGGGTGAGTACTGATGAAGAGTCCCAAACTAGGACGAAATAGTTGTCCAGTATTACCAAGTTTCCCAATGGTCCTCTAACTAATGTCAGCTCATGCCGAAATCCTGTAACCAATCAATCAAATCCCTATAAACGAATACTTGAATATTAATTTAAAATTGTAGTGCAGTGAGTTCACTACTTACATGAATCTAACCAAGGATTGGTTTGGAAAGGATTTCAAGCAGTTGCAAAGGAGACAGTCACGGTTGCAATGAGGGTTAGTGACCAGTGACAGCAAGTTTTGTTTTAGGTGAAGTTATACTCTGACCAGTAATAAGTAAGAAATTTCTGTCAATGGGCTAATGAATCCATATTTCAGTATAAGCAGACTTTTATAATTTAGAGACGTTAATACAGCTTTTGGAAGTAAAGAGACCTTAGTATAAACGAGTGGACTCTATCGCTGGAGATGCTGAAAATAAGACGAAGGAAAAAACAAAAATAGAAGGGTGATAGAGAAGATGGAGGTTTCTATAAAAATTTCATAGCATTCTTCCCATTAATATTCTTGAACAAAGCAATAACGACAAATATACCCGGATAATATGAGCTTATGTTTTAATTATTATTTCGAGGATTCTTCTCAACTGGCTACAACCTGAAGAATAAATATATATATATATAAATTACATTAAAGAGTTGAACATACCTCTTTTCCCGATGAAAAGGAGTAATTTATAGGAACTACGAGTGACATAAGCCACAAACGATGTAAGCAGTTCAGTTATTAAGAGTTAGTTAAAAGGATCGACTGTTTATAGGATAATTAGACCAGTACTATTGAGAATATAGATCAAAATATTTTGTTAAAATCAAAGTTTGACTAGAAAGAGCATAACAATACAACAGAATACATAACTAAAGAAAATGTTTTTACAGAATAGGAAAACATGAGTGAGGTGATAACTCACCCTCTGAGTTCGTCTCCTTGTTTGTTTAATTGTTCGGAAATGCGATGAATATTTATCGTTATTTAACATTAGACGTACTCATTCTTTTAAATGTAGTTCGACAAATGATATTTAAACTGATGTGAAAAGTCATCAGTCCAGTTATAACCTGACTGACTGGTTGTGATTTTGAACACAGGAATCTGATCTCTGCGTGCTACTGTATAGCCGGCTCAATCTTTCTTGGGAAACGCACAGATACAAGACGCTAAAAACACAGAGAAAAGACGATTGTTCGTGGTCAGAAATATATGGTTCTATACAATAATAATAATAACAACATCAAAAACTCAAAATCATCTCAACAACAAGGCCGTTAGTCAGCTATACAGACAAGGTTTTTTCTTAAGTACAAAACGAGTACTATACAACAAACCTATTTAACCAGAATCGACCGTATGAAATACCTGAGAATCAAGCAGAATATTCACAACATGGTGGGATGAAAACTCAGTCAGTAGGAATCACACAGCAAACAATCCCCCTGGATAGTCCAAGGTGAGAATCACCTTGATTCACTCAAATAAAACAACACATTATCAATGTACTGCACAACCACAAAGAGAAGCATTCAAATTGGAGATTAAACAGGAATGTACAAACGTTGGAACAATGATATGCAGCCTAGGAGGAAGGTGGATAATAGTTATAAAGTTGGTTGAAACATCGAAATAAATATCAATATTGTGATTAGATCGTTCAGGAGGTATTTTCTAAACAATCATTCCGTTACACTTGTATATTTGAGTGTTGCAGGAAAATGTTGAGGTTTTGGACTTGCCCAACAATATTTCCATGCAGTTACAAGCTATTTTCTGTGGCATAGCTTTAGAATGCTCGCCGATCACATCTGACGTGGTCCGAGGTTCGATTCTTGGCCGACGCACTCATTTACCTCGCTAAGCCAGTAAGAAGCCTGGTAAAGTGCCTAGCAACCACATCCCGTAAAAATAAACACCACTGTTACTGAAACCTATGATATTAAAATTTCAGGATAAAGAGTTCAATAGAAACGAGGATAATGGTTGCAAAGTTAGTTACAGAATTTCATCATGAGTTGAAATCAGTTGGATAACCATTGGAAAACATGTTAGTACTGGACAGCTGTTTCGTCCTAGTTTGGGACTCTTCGTCAGCACGCGATTGGCCCTATTCCGGTAGGCAGTTTCCTGGTTCTAGTGAGAGGTTATGACCAGTGGGCATAGATGGTCAGGTTTGAGGACAAATACTCTCCAGCAATGACATCGGCTAATGGTCACACTATATCGTGAACTGGGAGAAGTTGTAATTTGTGGGATGGTAATTGGATAGGGCCCCATTGGCTGAATGGTCTACAAGCTCGCCTTGTAAACGGGTGCGTGCTGAAAGAAGGAGTCCCAAAATATGGCATCCAGTACTTCCTGGTGATTTCCAATGGTTCTTTAACCGATGTTAGTACATGATGAAATCCTGTAGCCAATCAAATCAAACCTCTGAAATACAAAGTTAGCTGAAACATCCAAATGACTGTCAACATAGTGATTATATGGTTGATTAGGGGGGGATTTTCTAGGTAATTATTCCTTTACAGTCCAATGTTTAGGTTACTGTCATTTTCCTTTAGGGCGGTATTACGACAAATTTTCGTTCGGGGTAGATTTTATCTTATCCTAATTTACTCTGCAAATATGGTGGAGATTGAAATCATCTGTTCAGTTAATCTCTTTATTTATGATTAATATCAGACAACAACTTTGTGGTTATTTTACAGATGTTTGTTCTGTTTTCTGGTCATTTCACGTGTACCTAATTCGTATCGCTTCTATCTATCAATAGTATGTATTGGTTACAATATACCGGTGCTGTTGAAAAATAAATGAATTACCTTTTACCACAGTTTGTCGGTAAAACGCAGAGAGTAAGTTTTCCTGCTAATGAATGTTATTCACCAGCTGTACCTTCTAGTCATTTCAAGTTTACAAATTTAAAACAGATGTGGAAGGTGAATCTGAATTTTGTATCTCACGAAAACTGAAGCTAGACTAGTTTGAGTACAGTCATTTTATTCAAGTCTGTTTCGAAGTCCTGTCTTCTTGATGACGTAATAGCACAGTTATTCACTGAGTAATTGTTTATTTCAAATCTAGCTTTACAAAAATTTCTATTTATAGAAGAGACTGTGACTGGCATGTTAATGTGATAGGTGTTTACCTTTTATACTTTCAGTTGATGGATAGGGACGCCGAGGTGCTGACAGACATGGTAGTCACAAATATTGCTTGTCTAATCCGACAAGGTATTCAACAAATACCGGTATCTTTTCAAAAAGAAACATGTGACCAAGCTGAACTTTAAGCACCCGCAATCGCCGGCGGAGTGCTACCACACAAGTGACCTTAAAGTTCTCAGTGAATAAGTTACTCAGACCTGTTGAATAATATTGTAATCATGAATAAAGTATGCTCTATGAAGTGTGATTTTATCAAATGGGATACCTGGCTATTTTGAGGTTAGATTTGGGAAAGATTAAGTTAAGATTTAGGCTAAGGATAGGCTATGGTTAAGGGCAATATTAGAGTTGCTTCGTTTTATTTTAGGGATATTTTTACGTAAGGGTTAGGTTAAGGAAAGATTGGGGTTTCGGGTGCTCTTTATGAGCACCTCAAACAAACTACAGACCTTCATTAACAGCTGTCTTTTCTCAATACTCAAGATCAGATGGCCGGCCAGAAAAGATCAGCAACAGTGAGGGATCTCTGAGAGCGAACCAACCAGGAACCGATTGTGAAACAAATAGGCAGGAAGAAATGGAGATGGATTGGCTGGCCATACTGTGAGGAAACAAACCATCAAGTGACATCACTAGACAAGCCATTACTCGAGTGGAACCCGAAAGGGAAGCGGCAAGTTGGTCGTCAGTGCAAGGGTGACTTGGAGGAGGTCATGTGAAGAAGAGATGAGAGCATGTGGGCAGACTTGGAGCCAGGTGAAAACTCTAGCAGAGAACCGAACGCAATGGAGACGTGTGGCTGAAGCCCTATGTTCCACTAGGAATTAAAGGAAATAATAGGGTTAGAAGACTTAGATAATTGCATGCATAGAAGGCGGTTGAATCACTCTGTTGATAATTCAGTCCAAAACTGGGAGATATTTTTGTCACACGTTGGGGAAAGGTATCCTGTGTAACATTTTCATGCCTTTCAATTCATTATTTTCATGAATATATCTATTTTGTACTCATAATTCTTCTTTATCGTGTAATTGATGCGTCCAAGATCATTTGTCCGTTGGTACTTACTGGTGCTTAAAGTTTAACTTTGCCACGTATATTTTTATTTCATTCCTTTACGTTCCGAGTAGAACCAAAGTCATTAACTTAGAGGTTTTACGGTTCTAGTAGAAGTGGCTTTATTTCCAAAAGGTGAGGTCATTAGCCTCAGGCTCTTTACCGGCCTTACTACCAGAATAGCAAGGTTTAGGAGTTCTTTGGCTAAGGATCGAATTCCAGAACAAGTGCATGGTTGTATATATATCGGGAATAAAGACACAGAGAATGAACACAAAGACCAGTAACGTAGGTGTGAGATAATCCCTAGGTTTTACGTCTATTTCCAAATTGGATGTCTATTACCATATCACCTCCCTATCAAAAAGAATGTAGAAATTACTCTGGTATCCTCTTTCCTTTGGATCGATTTGAAAGCGTACTATCTGTGATCTTTTGCTATCGGAGTAACGATTGGGTAATATCTTATCTTTGACTTCCAGATTCTTTTGGTTTGGTTCGAGATTTTCTGGTGGTAGTTGGAAAGATTTAAGTAGTAGATCCAAAGATGGCTTGAGTTCAAGGGACGTGGTGTACCGACGCCGTATCTGACTTTTTTATGTCTCACTCATACTTTATGCCCCAGTTCTACCTTACAAATCACAGCATCACGTTTAATTTTGATCTGGCCTTCTGTCCTTTGAAACTTGCCGGGTCACAAAGAATATTTCCAACAGCCTGTTGCACACCTTTATCAACAACTAACTGTCTTCGCTCTATACTAAAGATCAGATGGCCGGAAAGAATCACCAACAAGAAACCATGGAACAAACCAAAAAAGAACTAATAGCCCAACAAATATGCAGGAGAAAGTGGAGATGGATCGGACACACTCTGAGGAGGCCGCTGGGTGACATCGCGCGTCAGACCCTCGAGTGGAACCCGAAAGGGAAGCGGCGAGTGGGACGTCGAAGAGTGACATGGAGGAGATCGTGTGAAGAAGAGTTGAAACAGTATGGACTAACATGGATGCAAGTGAAAAGTACAGCAGAAGACAGATGCAAGTGGAGGCGTGCAGTTGAAGCGCTATGTTCCACTAGGAACCCAAGGGAAAAATAAATCTGTCCTTCGCTTATCTGCTGTTCATAAGGTAATCTGAAGAAACACTCCGTTGTTTGGAGTGAAATAAGGGTTCACTTAAGTTTGCAGTGCATAGTTCAGTGGACAGACATTCACATGCCAGTAAACCGAGTATTTACGCTTCTTGAATTTACTAATAACGAAGTATCATGGTCATAATCTTTATATGAAATAACATCTAAAATATGCACTAATGTGTGTTTTATTTTCTCCATGAAAGTGAATTGCAAACACTATGAGGGACAAAAATATTTCTATCAAAAGCTTAAGTACTTTAGTCAACTTGATAAGGTTTAATGAAGTAATGCAATGTAATGTTAAGATGTTTGTCTAGGAATTTATAACTGTTTGTTATTTATTGCACAAGAATTCCTCTTCATACCGGTTCTCCAAAGAAAATGTTAATTGACAGTAGATCATATCCCACAATGCTGTCTCACACGAAGGGAAAACCAATCCATTAGGATACTTCTTCTTTGCCTCGTTTCTTCGAGAAATGCACGACATTCAGTTGAAAGCTAGTGATAAAATGTTCAGGAGTACATAACTCAGGAATAGTTATCTCATGTATTGCGATACGCTATCACCCAGAGTTATGCCTTGTCCCAAATTTGGTAGAAACTGGCAAGTCAGCAGGTTGTGGACGTTTTAAATCCTCGAGAGAGTGAGTAGTACCATTAGAGGTCATATTTTAATCGACTAAAACCAAGTGAACAGAAGAAACTGTTTGCAGTGTAGCCCAAATTTTCAGCAGGCTGTCAATCAAATTTTAAGTGCAGCCCAATGATGTTCAAAAGAGACGACAGTGAAACAGTAAGTTGTGTTTTAAAATTATATTAACTTGTATGACTTATGCATCAATGTGTTTAGTTGATAGGAGATCCCGAACCTAACTGTATACCTTGTTCGAAGGTAATTCAGATAGATTAGTCTTTTAGTTCACTGTAAAACAATGAAATTTGCACTATATCTCGTAACTGTTGTTTAAAAACATACTTTAAAAATTCCTTTTTGTTATTCAAGAGACATCATCTGAAGTAAAAGTCCATGGGAATGAGAACAAACAGTTCAGTGAAGAGTCTCTTTTAGGCGAATTCATTCACTCAGGTGTATAATCGCAGTTTAATGTAATAATTTTTTTACGCATGTGTACATTAGATCTGTCAAACAAGAATAAAAACTAATGTCACTTATTGTTCAAGTCATCAAAACATTTCAAAAAATGTGATTGATAGTCAAAAGTGTACCTAGACGGTTGAAGATTAGTGAATTTAGAATGAGGTCACATAATATGACAACTTTCAGAATATAATAACAATAATTATACCAATATATATCGACTGAAGAAGCAGTCAGTGAAGATAGGACTACGAGTGAACATAGTGAAGACGGGAGTGATGAGGATAACCAACCATCACCAACAGCAACAAAAAACAGCACCAATCACCATCAACAGGAGAGATTTGAAAGAGGCCACCATTCACTTATTTGTCCAGGAAACACGGTTTCATCCACAGACAGCCGGAAAAGACGAAGATTTCAAAGTTAGCCAGAATCGAAAACGTGAGATTCGTCTTCATCAACATGAAACTAGTTTGGGAATCTTCTGCACCGCGCACAGAATGAAGAACAAGATCTGTATTTTCAACACCAATGTGAAGTCATTCACTTCTTCTATACGGGTCAGAAACATGGCTGGCATGTAACGAAAAGGATTTTCACCAGGTCGCAGACTTTTATCAACAGCTGCCACCTTCGCTGGTTGGCTCCATACTGAAGATCAAGTGGCCAGATGGCCAGAAAGAATTGGTAACAAGAAACTCTGGTTGGCAACAGACCAACCAAAAGTTGATTGCTCAGCAAATATGCAGGAGAAAATGGAGATGGACTGATTGGACATGCGTTGAGGGGACCGTCGAATGACATCGTGCGCAATGCACGCCATTGCTCGGGTGGAATTCCAACGGGAAGTGGCGGGTCGTCAATGCGAGGTTGACATGGAGGAGATGGTTTGGGGAGGAGGAGGAGGAGATGAGAGATTATGGTCAATCGTAGACCCAGCTTAATAGGACATCAGAGAATCGAAAAAAGTGAAACCCTATGTTCCACTCTTAATCCAAAGGAATAACAAATAAATAAAATTAATATCCTGAAAAATGCATATACATGCAATGCAGAAGTTTCATCGAGTTTTATTGTGAGGTAATCACTCCTTGTGAAGAATCTTCAAATAACACAATAATCGATATCATCTGAAGAAATACTGTTCCATGGAAACTATGCACCAATGCTACTCCATAATGTTCTTAATCCACTTTCTTCAAAAGCCCTTAGCGTTAGGTAGGAACTTATTTGAATTTGTACGCGCGAGTACAGATCGCGACTCATTATGGTAATTAGAAAATTAAAACCATTCGGAGTGGAGTAAATACAATGATGCATTTTAATGAATAGGAAATATTGCGTAGCTCAGAGATTTAAGCAGGCAACCGAAAAAAAATGGACATCGATGGAAGAGAATGTAGACAAGTGTTATAGATGGAAGCCAAAAGACTCAACAAAGAAAGAAGATAAAACCAACATCATCTACAAAATAAATTGTAACAACTGTGCGAAAAAACACTACATTGGGTAGAGTGGACGTCCCCATCGTTTTCGTATCCATGATCATAAACTAGTCGTCAAAAGACATGACATCCACTCCCTCGCTCTTATTACTGCATACAGACAACCACGGACATCAATTCGACCGAGACAACCAGCATTCAAACATTAGACAGAGGAAACACCAAGAATGCTTGAGAATTTTCAGTAGCCTGGACTGGTACTTCAGTGAATCGTCAATCAATAGACACATCAAGATAGACAAAATTTACCAATCGATAAGAAGGAAATCTCACACACAAAGGGTTAAAGTTCAGGTCAAGGAAACAATCAGTTCCAATATAAGTAACCTAGAGGGTAATTCCATTATGGGTAAATTTTATTTTATTTTGATAGAGTCTCACAGTGTTATACAGTAATATTTACTGATGACGTTTCGAGCACAATTTATTGCTCATAATCATATCAAGGTGATATGAGCAAAAAATTGTGCTCGAAACGTCATCAGTAAATATTACTGTATAACACTGTGAGACTCTATCAAAATAAAAATAAAATAAAATAAAATTTACCCATAATGGAATTACACTCTACCACAGTGCCCAAGTTTTATTCTTATATCAATGATAACCTAGAGGGTGTGAAAACACAAAAAACAACCAATGACGGCGTTCAAGGTGACCAGAAGAGATGACTAATAAACCCGTGGAGAAATATTAAAGCTCACTTCAACAAATTGAAGTATGCGCTGAAGACTTTGTCTAGTAGGGCAATGAAAGCTTCACAAATAAACTATCCAGCTCAGAGAATAGAACTACATCAAAATCATCCACCTGAGCTACAAATCTTCTCCATCATATCTTAATTAATTAATACTAGTTTGTGCAATTTTTATGTGATATTCATTGCCATCATTTTCTTAACTAACCTTCTATTTATTCTCTTTATATAACATATAATTGATCCATAATACTTGTTTCATTAACATCCCGCTTTCTTTTAACACTTTCAAACCTCATTCAGCAGCTATATGACAGTGCCATATGTCAAGTAATCCACAAGGGGAATCTCAGCGAAGCTTTTGAAGCAAACACTGGAGTAAGACAAGGTTGTCTACTATCACCAGTGATATTCCTAACTCTGGTGAACTGGATTATGTGAAACACCGTGAGTTGGAGGGAGAAGACAGGAATGCGTTTAATGGATACAAATACTACAGAAGATCTGGATTTCGCGGTGGACGATTTATGTCTAATGTCACACAAACTCCATGATCTACGGGCGAAAACCAACAAGTTGTCAGAAAAGGCTGATAGTGAAGACATGACATCAAGTTAACATAGAGAAGACAGAGGTGATGAAGATACCAGACCACCACCAGTAGCAATAACAACAAGCATCAGTCACTGTCGACAGAAAAAATTTGAAAGGGGTCAGTTCCCTCACATATCTGACCAGGCACCATCGTTTCAATGACGATATCAAAGCCAGACAGAATCGGAAAGGCCGCGTATGCATTCAGCACTCTGAAATCAGTTTATTACTCTTTTTCACTCAGCACTCAGAACAAAACTTGGATTTTCAACACTGATGTAAAGTCAGTCAGTTCTTCTACATGGGTCAGAAACATAGCTCACGCGCCAAGAAAAGCATTTGAAACTGGCCACTTTTATCGACAAGTACCTTCGTTGGCTCCACACCGAAAGTCAGATGGCTCATCAGAAAGAATTGGCAGCAAAAAGCTCTGGGAAAAAACCAACCAAAAACCTATTTCTCAACAGTTAAGTAGAAGAAAATGGAGATGGATTAGGCATACTCTGAGGAGGCCGTCGATTGACATCGCATGCCAGGCCATCGCTCGAGTGGTAGGTGAATGGGAAATGACGTTTGGGGTGTCCAAGGCTGATATGAAGGAGATCGCGCAAGGAGGAGATCAGAGACTATAGGCAAACGTGGGACCAGCTTAAGAGGACTGCAGAAAATAGGACAAAATGGAGACGTGCTGTTGAAGCCCTACGTTCCACTCGAAACCCAAGGGAACAGTAATAATGATAATAATAATAGTGCTTGCTAATAAAATGTAATATGGAAATATGTTAACAAAAGTACTGGGGCATATATATGCATGTAAACTTCTAAAAATCAACAATTAAAAATAACACTCTCTGGTAATAAGAACAAATTTATGCAGTTGATTTATATTTTGTAGGGCAAAATATAACATGAATAATAATAAAAGTGAAAATGAAAAGTAGGTGGAAAGGTGAACAGCTGTTAAATAACTGTTATAATAATTATCAAAATAAACCTCTTACTGTTTAACCTTTAGTGTTAGCAATAAAAATTCCAATGAACTTGCTGTAATGAATAAAGCCGGATTGTGTTGTGGTATGAACACCGGCTAGATTTCTAGCCGGTTCCAAGCCTGGGAAAAAAGGGAGGGTTGGGTGTGTGGCTAGTGACCCTAGCGCGGAAAATCAATCAAAGTGCTATCGAAACTTCAATGCACAAGAGAGAAAAAATATTAAAAATACAAATTTATTTTTCTCTGGAATCGGAGAGATGAAATGATGCGGGCCAGTGAAAGCCTTCAGGAATCCAGTCAGCTAGCCAATGTGTCTTCTCTCGATGAAAGCAAGAATAAGAATGGGTACGTGGAATGTTCGTACAATGTACGAGACTGGGAAGGCTGCCCAGGCAGCCGAAGAAATGAGAAGATATGGTATAGAAGTGCAATGAATCTGCGAGAGCAGATGGAATAGATGTGGAGTGTCAAAATTGCCAACTGGTGGGTCAGCAATCTACTGCGGTCACTTAGACGACAATCAGGAGCACACTGAGAGAGCGGTTATCATGATGTCACCAACAGTTGCCAATTCTCTTGTGCAGTGGGAATCAATGTCCATCAGGATCATGACAGCAAAATTCAACTCAAAAGAGAAGGGGACAAGCTCTGTAGGCCAAAAACCTAGTGGACCCAATTAAACAAAATAATATAATTTACAAAATACCTTGCACTGACTGTGAGGTCAACTCTATAGTTCGAACTAGTAGATCGGGGTAATCAGATTGTCGGAACATAAGAATTTAGCTAACGTAAGAATGGCTGACCCCGAGAAGATAAGTAATTTAGAAAAAAGCTCAGCAGTTGCACTACATGCATTAACACACAACCACACATTAGGGTGAGATAGAGTCAAAATTCGAAAGAGTAATATAGGTAACTGGAGAGAGAGAGAGAGATTGGTCACTGAATCCTGCCTGCTTCATTGAGTCTACACTCAAAGCATACAATAGAAGTGATTCAACGCAAATACAAAAAATATGAAAGATATTATTACCAACAGTCAAATCAGAGGAGGATAATAAATAATCTTAAAATCCTATTTCAATTCAAACACATCACAATATTCTAACAAGTTATTATTATGACTAAAAAAACACTCATCTTATTTCCCATCTGATTGTAGTTGATCAATAACACTCCTATTATTATTATTTCTGAATGTACATTATCCCAATTTGATTTTTATTCAAATATCTAGTCAATTCCACACATGTATATAAATGAAGGAAAAAGTTGTATGAGCAGCTTGATATGGTTATGAGCAGTAATAATTTGTGCTCGAAACGCCATCAGTTAATAAAACTGTGTAACACTGTGTGACGTATCAAAATGAAATCTTATCTATGATGGAGTTATACTCTACCACAGTGCCTATGTTTTATACTGGTATCAAAAGAAAGGAAAGTTACAATTATCCAATGCTACGCGCCTGTAAACAACTCAGAGCAAGAGAAGAAGGAAGATTTCTATAGACAGCTGCAAGCAGTAACGGGCAACATTCCAAATAGCGACATTAAAATCCTTATGGGAAATATAAATGCCATACTGGGAGCAGATAACATGGGAATTCCTCTTGAGTGGAGAGGCACTCGGCGACGTGAATGATAAGGTAGAACTCTTCGCAGACTTATGGGCTTTTAGTGATTTGGTGATTGGAGGTAGCGTGTACAAGCACAAGATTATACACAAGGCAACATGGATTTCACCTGACATACACCGAAAATCAGATAGACTTCACTTCAGTGTTCCTCAAGTAAGTGGAGCCGCAGCCTACTGGACAGGAAGATGAGAAGGGGAGCAGATGTGGACTCATAACATTTTCTAGTGCAAGGAAACTTCAGGGTCAAGCTGAAAGCTTTTAAAGCAACTGGTGACACACCATAATTCAAGTTCAACACTCAGAAACTGAAAGATGAAACTACAAAAGATCCGGTAGTTTCTCGAATACAAAAGAAGTACTATACAGGAAAACCAAAGTCAGCCATATGAAATACCTGAGAATCAAGTAGAACATTCCCACCAAGGTGGAATAAAAACTCTGTTAGCAAGAATCATACAGCAAACAGTTCTCACAGAGGGTCCGAAGTCAGAATCACCTCGGTTCACTTAAACGAAATCGCAGTCGGATAACAGCACACTGTCAATGCCATCACACAAAGACATTGAGAAGTATTAAAATTATAGAATAAACAGGGAGAAAGACGAAAGACGAGCTCCCATTGTAACCTGAAAGTCCTGGGTCCCAACCCCAGTAGGTGCGTACAGGTGGAGAGTCCCAAATTACGACGAAACAGCTGCCTATTACTCCCATGTTTTAAATGTCAATGGTACAATGGTAGAATGCTCGCCAGTCACGCCGCGTGTGGTTCGAGGTTCGGTTCCTGACTGACAAGGCACTTTTAAACCTCTCCAAGCCAGTAATAAGACCAGTAAAGAGGGAAGGTTGGGAATGAGGCTATCAACTCCGTTCCGTAAAAGTAAACACCACTGCTACAGAAACTTCAAGCTTCTAGCTTGAATCCCTATGTTCCACTGGGGACATAAAAGAATTTTTTAAAAAAAGATGAGAAGCGATCTAAGAACAAACTGTAAATGGAGCTGAAGAATAGGATTCTGACGCTGTGATATATTTATATATATATGATGAGGCGCAAAGTGAATTATGTACTAGAAATGTCCTAGGCCCAATTTATTTATTGTTCATAATAATAACAGATTAATCATAGAATTTTCAGACTTAATCAGCATACGAGTTGATCACGGATTGATATCAGTTAGAGAACCATTGAAAACCAGGGAGTACTGGGCAGCTGCTGTTTCATCCTAGTTTGGGAATCATCGGCAGTACGCATCCACTGGGACTCGAACCCAGGACCTCCCGGTTACAAGGTAAGCTCGTATACCACTCAGCCACTGGGACCCAATCCAATGGTTCGTGGCTCACTGGTATACGAGCTTGCCTTGTAACCGGGAGGTCCTGGGTTCGAATCCCAGTGGGTGCGTTCTGCCGATGATTCCCAAGCTAGGATGAAACAGCAGCTGTCCAGTACTCCCTGGTTTTCAATGGTTCTCTAACTGATATCAATCCGTGATCAACACGTAAAAACACAAGTAACCTTAACAAACCAAACTATAGAAAATTAGTCAGCATAGCCATTTGGCTTTTTATTGTTTTTCTTTTTTGACATAATTTTGTAATTATTACTACTTAACTGTGTCCTTTGTTTAGCCTTTTTACATCTTATTTTATAAAAAAATATAAGAAGAATGGTGTGTAAGCTTTCAGAATTTAAACTAATGGTCCTAGTAACATTGTACAGTCAGTGCCTTTATCAAACATTCCAAAAGGAATCCAAAATAATAAAGAAACACGAAAACAACTCTCAGGTTTAATAGAATGATACGATTATTTCAAGGTTCATTACCATCTAACTCCAGTTAGACAGTAGTTGAAATCTATACAGTACTGAACAGTCGCTTCGTCCTTGTTTGCGACTCTTCGTCAGTATGCAACTGTGACAGCACCCGGGTTCGAACTCAGGACCTGGATGCTACAAGGTGAGCATACCTATCCATCGATTCTTACTTCTGCCTATTGGCGACAAGTAGCGTAACTGTCAGCCAGTGTCATCGGCAAATATCGTCCTCATACCTAACTTAGTTGACTCCGATATTCACAAGCTTCCACTGGAACGTTAGGCAACTTCATCCTGTGGTCAGTCAAGTTCCTGCAGATAGACAGTTGACACGTCACTATATATATATGGTCGCGAACAGATATTATAGGTTATGTATACTAGTCGGAAGCCGATCTCTTTTTTTATACTCATGTCCAGAGAATTAGTGTAAATTCTGTAAATAAGTAAGAATAGAAAAGCTTGTCAGCACTACAGCAGCAATTACCACTACTATGTTATCACTACTGGTAACAGTGCTGCTCATTATTATTATTCCACTGAGCTCCAAGTGGGACGTTGGGATTTCGAAGAAGATCTTAATTCCACCCTCCCTCTGCACTCCTGTACAGGTATGGAATTTTCAGCATGTGATATCGGTGGCCCAAATTTTGCAGGCCGACCATAGATATCAGGTGCGCATCGGCAGGGGATCGAACCCCGGACCATGTGCATGGTCGACGACAGTCGTAACCACTGTGCAGCAACCTGTTGGAAATGCTTATCTTTCTACTACTGGTAATTTATATTTCTAGTTGAATTCCTACCTGATTGCGTCATGCAATGATCAGAATCATTTAAATGTTACGCCCATTTAAACTTTCACGTCTCTACATTACGTTACTACATTGTTAGATAAAAGAATTTCGGTGTTACACAAAAGATCAGCGCAATTTTTTTTTCTGAATGGTGTTCAGCCTTTACCTTTTTTTCCTTTGCTATTTTGACACAAATTACGGATAGGTAGTAAAAAATGTCAACCGGGATTCTTTTTTTGTCCATTAATTGTGTCAACTTCAAGATGGGCCGACTGTTGTTGATGCATATAAAATCAGGTTGAAACATGCGACTTTTATTTTATAGACTGAAAATTGTTTTAAATGGGAGAATGGTTCGCAGTACTGACAAATGCTTGTTTCAGGTTTTTTTAGTCAGAAAAGACGATCTAAAGATGAATAAAAATCTGTTGCAACTTCGTGTATACGAATCCCACATCGCAGCTCTGAGAGCATAAACATTCAACACACAAATTGTGCGTCGGTGGCACAGTGGTTAGGACTCTCGCCGACCATGCACATGGTCCAAGGTTCGATCCTCTGCCGACGCACACCCGATATCTATGGTTGGCCTGCAAAATTCGGGCCACCGATATCCATGCTGAAAATTCCATACTTGCACTGAAAATACGGTGTGGCATCAAGCTGTAATCCAAAATTTTAAAAAAATGATATATTCCACATGAAAGAAGAGATTCTATTTGTAGCCACCTGACTGCATAATTCCTCGAGTTATCAGTTTCTGGGTCGTTCTTTTGAAAAATCCTGTTTTGAAATGTACAATAAATATATATGTAGTTCCTCTTCAGAAGATAAAACAGAGGCTAGTGTAATGTTGCTTATAAGGTATTGCGGTCTGGTTTATTCATAGGGAATTATTTTACCAAAACAGTCGGACAGTCCTACTTATGGTTACATGAACACGAGGCTGTCTAATATCACCGGTGATCCTGCTAATTATGGTGGACTGGAATATGTGTCAGCCTATAGGAAGCAAGAAGGCAGGAATACGCTGAACCGATAAGTAGACTCTAGAAGATCTGGATTTCGCGCGTGGATGATTTATGTTTCATATCAGATAAATTTGATGACTCACAGCCGGAAACCAACAAGCTAATAACTATCAACCGGCGATACTGAAAAGAAGTAACTTCGTTCACTCATCTGACCAGGAACTATCATTTCAACTACAGGCAACAGCACGGATGACAATGTCAAAACTTAAATCATAAAATCAGTTTGGAAATCTTCTGCACTCAGCACAGAGAACAAACTTCGGATTTTCAACACACCTCTGATTTTCTGAACGTATACCGAAAAGCCTACATCTCAAGGGGACAAATGCTGACAATAATTCCATTACCAGGCATTTCCTTGATACAGGTCATGAGATTAAAATTTCAAAATCCTTCAAAATTATCAATAGACAAAAAAGCTCAGTTCTCCGCAAGTCTGCCGAAACAGTCTCTATCAAACGCCTGAAACTCGATTAATGTGTTGAGAGAGAAGCGGTTATCAGTCTTTCTTTGCACACTTGGTAACTGGTTGTCTTTATTCTCTCTTTCACTTGATTACGTAATCCTTGACTTTAACCTTACCTCCTTTTTGATACAGTGTAATTTTACTTGCCTCTTGTTCCTATCATTTGAGTTGAACTCAGTACATTGTTAGCTAATTTATTAGTCACTCAGCATCTTGCGCATCTCTCGTTTTTATTACTTAACTCCTTTACCACTGTATGCATACATTTACTTTGTCTAAACTTGAACTCCTTGTGTAAAATGTATATAAGCATAATTTCATGAGCACTGTTCTCTAATTCCGGAACCTCCTGTCAAATGATATCATGTAGGATTTGCAAGTATGTTAAAACTTTTCTGTACATAAACTTGACAATTTATTTAGGCTGTAAGCAGCTAATGAGAAGCCGACAAAATAAATGATGGTACAATATTATTCTGCGAAAACTGTTATTCTTGCCCTGTTCAAATTCATAAGGGGGAATAAATGCATAAAATTCTAAGTTAGTTAGTTCTTCTATATGGGTCAGAAACCTTCATAATGTGTCACAGATATCATTTTCAACTGCAAACTTTTACCAACAGCTGTCTTCGTCGGCCCCATACTGAAGATCAGATAGCTGGCTAGAAAGAATCAACAACAAGGAACTCTGGGAACAAACCAATCAAGAAACTAGTGCTCAACAAATAAATGGGAGAAAATAGTGATGGGTCAAAGACACACTGGAGAGACCATCAAACAACATAACAGGCCACACCTTTGATCGAGATCCGGCAATTCTAAAGAATAGCAGCCCAAACCGAAACTACCTAGCAAATGGATGAATGACCTTGAGCAACCAATCAGGTGGTTCCGTATTTTCCAGACGTATTTATGGGTGCTTTACACCTTTAGCATTGCGAATTCGCTCCAGATCTTGTTTGTGATAACTGTTTGGATAACGGACTAATAGGAAGGTCGAAAAATTGCCAATGTGGACGTGTCATTCATATGCAAAGATACAATAGGTGCATCGTTGGGTTTGTTCGTTGGTGAAATGAGTGCCAAATCAGAAAATCAGTTCGAGAACATTTGGCGTTCGTTTTTAATTTACAAATTCCTTAGGTACTTTTGATAAAAAGAAAATATAATCGAGGGGGATTGAGTGCGAATCAGTAATAGGTATTGGGGATATATGACACCAGCCTCCAGAAAGGATATATTGAGGCGATCCCTAGTGGCAGTGCAAGTGTATAACTGCCTATTATCCAGCCCTTAGTGCTGCCTGGGACGACTATTCAAACAGATGAATGGAGTAGTTACAGTCAGTTATCAAATCTGGGCTATATTTAACAAGTGGTCAACCACACAAATGGTTCTCTCAATCCTTTTGATGGGACTCACACTAATTCCATCGAAATTTTCTGGAGTCACCTGAAATAACGTATCAGATCTGTGAATGGATCAAGAAATGCAATGATATACAGTTATCTGGATGAATTTATGTACAGGACTTGGTTTAACATGAGTATCAAGACTCCTATGAGAAATTGGGAGGTGTTTTTGCAACATTTACGAGAACATTGTCCTTTGTAACTATATTTTAACATTGCATTACTTTTATATAAACGATTTATTACAATTATGCGCCGTTATTTTGAGCCTTCTGATTGGTCGAAGTTGTCCTTGTCATGGTCGTTTGTCCGTTCGCTAGGTAGTTTCGGTTTGGGCTGCTATTCTTTAGAGTTGCCCCAATGGGGAACGGTGAGTTTGGGGTCCAAGACGAATATGGAGGAGACTGTGCGAGGAAAAGATAAGAGCTTGCAGACAATCGTGGGGTAAACTAAACAGGAAGCCAGAGAAGAGGATGAAATGGGGATGTTCTATTGAAGCCATATATTCCACTCGTAACCCAAGAAAATAATAATAACAGTGATGTGTTATCAATACACATAGAAAAATTAGGCATATGTAGAACACCGTCTTATACAGAACACAATCACCAGATAAAAATGGCAAATATAGTCAGTCTTTGTCCCAATTATAACAAGATAATCCCATTATTCAAGCCATATGTTATTATAGATTTCTTCTACATCATTTCTTTCTTATTACAATAATGAAATATTCTATGTCTGGAATACCGAGTGAATCATTCTTGTTGCACATGTTTTTATGTTGATTTCCTTCATTATATAAATTTAATAATACTCTTTTCTATGACTAATATTCTATTTTTTCATCTTATGGTTTGACTGTACGTCGATACACGTGTTCAGGGTTATCTCAAGTATTTTCCCGTATTCTTTGTCTTATTTTGTGTAGTTGAAAATGTTATTAGTTTAGATGAAGTTTTAAGAAAGTAACAAATATGAAAAGTTGATGAATAACTTTGCAACTAGCTGAAATTTGAATCGCTAATGTCATGAATAACTTCAGTTTAGTTACCTTTGACCTCATACTTATTCCACCTGATATATATGTGATAGGTTTAATGATTCCTTTCCAATTAGCCCAGAGAGATTCACTCCTTTCTTCTACCCATGTTGGTGTCTAGGCTAGTTAGCAAGTTTCCTCTTTAAAAGCAATACTTAATAAGGGGATATAGCTTAGGAAGAAGCTTTATCATTAAATTAACAGACTCACTCATTTAGAAGTGGCAAAGCAGTGTGATTGATTAGACACAATACACCGATTAGACAGTCAGTACAAGTCACTGATGCTGGCTGGATCGGTTAGGTCGAATAAAGTTTATCACATCATATATGAAAGACAGTGTATACAACAGTACACAATTACAGAACATTATTTAAAGTTACAGTTATGTTAGCTTAATTACGTAAAGAGTAATCGTTATTTTTTTTTTGAATCGGTACTGATCATGTCTTACGAATGTAATTCACCGCCTATTCATCGCATAGATACGAAATAAGACTACAGCAAAAAGGTTACTAGTTGTTAGATTTCCGTCACAAACCAACATCAGTTCGTGAGATCATTGAAAACCAGGGAGCACTGGGCAGCTGTTTCGTCCTATCTTGGGCCTCTTCATCGGTATTCACCCGAGACCAGGGATCGAACCCAGGACCTCCGTGTTACAAGATCGAGCTCGTTGAACATTCAGCCCATTAGGATGGAATCCAGTGACTCCTGAATCCCAACCTTGTCAAATTTTCATACAACGCTAGTCATTACTATTCACCATGTCTAGGTTGAAGTGAGTGCTCGTCGAAGGCATTGGTGAGTGCAATACTGCATCATGAGCTGACAAAGTTAGAATTCAGGGTCACTGAATTCTGGCTGATTTCTTTCTAAGTAAACTAGAAAATAGACCTTTGCACAACCTTATCAGAAAGTTCTCATTTTATTGCCAGTATATGGATGACACCTTCATTCTTTGTGATAATGATTCGGGTAGGAATACAATAATAACTCAATTCAATGAAGTACACTCGGTTATGAAATTCACATGCGAAGAGGAATCCCAAGACAGAATTGCCTTCCTGGATGTCCTAGTTACAATAAAAACAGATGATAGCATAAAAAGAAATTTGCATAAGAAAAGTACTTGGACAGGACAATATACACATTTACACAGCTTCGTTCCTATCAAGTACAAAAGAAATTCAGTGAAGACCCTCAGCCATAGAGATAGAGCTTTATGCTCAGAAGAAGTAATTGAAGATGAATTAAGCATTGTATATGATACTTTAATCGAAAATGGTTATCCTGACAAATTTATCAAGAAACACATGACAAAGAAAGCGGAAAAGGACTACTCACTATCTGTAAACAAGAAGCCTCTTTATATACGACTACAATTCAAGGGCGATATACCAAGCGAGATAATTACAAAGAAATTAAGAAAATCAGTTCAAAGAACTTTTAATGCTGGCAAACTACACGTCTTATTCTCTATATGACCGATGGTGCTACCTCGACTGAAAGATGAAGTACCTAGACTAGCTAGCCACTTCCAATTGTATCTGCCAATTTAGTTGCGCTTGTAGTTGAGCGAGTTGTACTGACCGTTGCACTAATAACTTGATTTTTGGTGCTCACTCGAGAATATCTCCCAGTATGGCTGAATAAAGGTGTAGTGAAAACCATTAACAGTTCGATATTGGACCATCTGGTCCAAACCGACCACAAAGTCTGCGTTGAAGAATCCTTCTCTATCATCTACCGGCTGTCAAATAAATTGCCAAAATCATCGAAGCTCCGCATGCTCCAAACAGCAGAGGCTATTGCAATTCGCTTCAAACAACCAGTGCTCTGTGTTCAAAAGAAGCAAGTTCAGCCCCTACTACTGCCCTGGGTGGCCTTCAGTAGAGACTATGAATTCATGAATTTGTAATATTATCTTTCCTAATTCTTCTGACATTCAGCTTATTTTATGTTGATGCTATTCAGCTGTAATCTATCAATATTATTGATTCGATGTTATTTAAACAGCAACATTGTTGTTGTTCATAACATTAATTCATTCATTCACTATAATGTATATATAACTGTAGAGCCTGATGGTGAAGGGGTCATCGAAAAGAGTATTCTTTGTTCAGTATCCATTCTTTTGTAAATTTTAATGGGCATTTTAATTCAGCTAAATGGTATTTCTTAAAACGCTCAAAATTTAAAACACATCTGCAGCTGTTCTTATTCGATGGTTGGAGATGCGAGGCCTTGCATGCAAGTTTCATGCTTGTTGCCACTCACCCCTTAGCAAGGCGTATCTATGACCTTGAAGGAACTCCCATCCCTTCTGAGATTTGAACCTTTGTCACTCGGTAGTGCAATCATAGACACTACGATTAGGTTGTTCGTGTCCATGCTGGACCTCCTGTAGGACTGAACTGGATTCTTTGAGTAGTAGGTAACTAGTGCCATTTAATAAAAACAGTTCAGAGTGAACCGTAATGGAAAGCCACCTGGCATGGTGACCACTGTCAATTGAGCAGTAGGCATCCATTGAGGTTCTAGCCCAGGGCCTCCTGGTTACAAGACAAGCTCATGTACAATTCAACCAATGGGTATAAACCCAATGACGAGTCCATGAATTTCAACTTCTTCCAATTCGCAACATATGTACAGCTCGACTACCAGCCAGTAGCATAGGGCAGTAAACTGTTCTGTTGCCTGAACTGTTGAACCTCGTTGGTCATGACTAATCATTAGAACCCCAGTTAACTTTCTGTATGACAGATGGTCACTGGTGAACATCAGATTCATTTTCAAGTGCTGGTTTGCTGGAGTTCGATTGTAACCAGAAGTTCTTGATTCCGAACCCCGATGGGTGCCTACTGATGAAGAGAAGCCTTCTTTTATTCCAGTCCATATCAGAATAATCTTGTAAAAGACTGTTTTCAGATTTCGTTTCCCTGCAATTGTTATCATAATTATTAAGTTTTGACCAATCCATTAAATCTAATGAGTAAGTATACTGTCTATTCTGTTGTTCTTTATTTTTAAAATAGAACAATTTACAGAAAATGTAAATAGTCCCTAATCAAGAAAACTATCAGCCATAAATTATTAAACTAATTAATTATCCTGTCTCTCAATTACCCTGGTGAAAACGAATAAATTGAGAAGTGTTCACATGCAATAATGCCATCTGTTGTTATTAAGTCAGCTTCTTCCCCCACTGTCGACTGACTTATAAACAAGAATTCGAAACCACCACCCCCAACACCTGTTTACAATGTCATCACTACCAGTGAGTGTTGTCCTACAAGGCGAAACTTATTAGTGCAGTAGCCTGATTCATCGAAAGATGATTTTGATATTAGAAAATTCTGTTTAGGCTTATTTTGACTTAGTGTATGCATATTTCAGGCAATATAAGGTCATATATCAAAGAGTGATTTACAAATGCCTATACAACATACATTAGATTCCCTGTAGTAATTAGAATAAGTGAAGATAAACTTTTTATCTAATGATAAAACTGTCGGTTACATTTAATGCATAATCAGTGCATACACATTGAAGTAATTTGATGGATGGTGATTAGCAGTGGATACGCGTTTCATCGTCCTAATTGGGACTCGTCAACTGGATGTCCCTGCATTCTCCAGTGAGTGACTGATGATGTCAGCTTCTGAGATTCGAATTCAGTACCCATTTGTTCAGTCGGCAAAGCGTTATCTACTAGACTATTTGGGCTATGAGAGCCACATCTTGTGCAGCGTGTATCAGTTATTGCTTCATTTAATTTCGACCTGTCCGTTGACTGATTGGAGCAAATTGTTCCGTCTAAATTGGACATGTCATCTCCCTGTGCGGATACTTCGACGATGTCTGAGGATTTAACTTGAGGTAATTTATTAGATGGTGGGTATCACTGGGATCTAGGATGTGCATTTCAAACAATTTGGGACCATCCACCAGATTACTTCAAGTTGAATAACCAGAAATCGTCGAAGCATCCACACAGAGAGCCGACATGACCAAGCACTTGGGTCCAATCAATCAACGGGAATTAATTTGACCCCTAACCAGAAATTATTCTGGAACTTTCTCATCCATTTGATATAAATACACGAATGTACAGCCTAGATGATGACTTCCTAGAAAGAAAATTTTCTTCGCTGAAACTGTCCTTTTATTCCCTATGATTAAATGTGTATATTCCGTGATTTAAACAATATATATTGAGCAAACAGTATACACTTTTCTTTTTCATTCCTTTAGATTCTTAGGGGAAAATAGGGCCTCAAGTTGGAGTGGTGAAGCTTCAGTAGCAGTGTCGTTTCTACTTGTTGGGGTTGCTAGCTTTCCGCCCAATCTTCCCTCTCTTCTGGGCTGGTTATCGACTAGCAAACTAAGCGACGTTTAGGAGCGCGTCGGCTGGGAGTCGAACCTGGAGCATTTTCGGTGTGGTTATCGAATACTCTACCACCGAACCACTTACACACATGTGAACAGTAATATAATATTACATTCTACATATCTGTCTGATGGTTAAATCTTCGAAACTGGGTGAAGGACCAAGGTAAATGGGGTTAAAAATACAACAGTACAGTGCATCCGTTAGTTGGATGCAGGTTTATGCACAAGGCAATCTACTGAACATTTATCTATTCTGTCTAGAATCCCAGACCTAGGTAAATGAGGTAAATTTCCAGTAGGTAATTTACTAAATGAAGGCTATGTACCTTAATTGCTAAGTTATGGTTCTCCTGAAATTAAAGTAAGGCATATTGTGAGTAGTCAATAATTCTGAATATTAAAGAATTTCGAGAATATGAGAAAGTTAACAAAATGTTTGAAACTTCTCTACGTAATAAGAACTTCGTGGAGTTTTTAAGGATATTTCGTGGTGAGCAAATTACATTTACAATGAGTTCCGAAGCATTAAGCTCCTTTTTGTTAACTCATTGTAATGGATAAAAATATTGGCATTACAATCAATTATTCAAGCCTAATAATAAATAATGCTCACAGGTTGAGTGGATTTTAAGAGAAATAGGTTAGGATCCTTCTATCCTCGGCACAAAACCCGGAAAGTCCTTGGTTAGAACCGAAGTGGATGAGCACTACCGATGAGTCCTAAACTTGGACGAAATGGCTGTCCTGTACTCCTTGTTTTTCCACTGGCTTTCTAAATGATTTCGACCCATGATCAAATGTGAAACAAATCAAATCCCTGTAAATTCCTGTAACTCTTGGAAATTAATCTGATGATCGCTAGTGACTGCTTACAGGATAAAGTTGACTGGAGTTCTTTCTAGTGAGAGATTTTGACTAGTGGAGTCCACTCAGTTGAGAGTGAGGATAAATACCTGTCGACAACACTGGCTGAAATCACGAATCAGTTGAAGTTAGAATTCATGGATCAATGAATTTGATCTCAGGGACTGAATTTCTAGTTTAATTAGATTATTTTGTTAGTGGTGTACGCCTTCCATTCATTCTGCAGTTCATTAACTGGACGTATTTGTATCCCAAATTGTGATGGTTCTACTTCCTCCAGATTGTTTTTTCGTACTAACTATCTAGTATCAAGTATTATACCAGAATGTCATTTTACAGTTTTTTGGCCACGCTAAACACTTGATCAACAGATAGAATTCTGTCAGATCGTAGGACTTTTGAGTCATGTTAATTATCACCCTATGATTAATGTAGAAGTATTCTGGAATACATAAACTAACAAATATTATAATAGTGATACTAAATGGTGAATTTTCAAGGGTTAGCTTGTAGGGATTTGATTGTCTCAAGTTTTATCACGAGCTGAAATCAGTTAGACAACCATTGAGAAACCACCTGAGATTATTGGACAGATATTTCATCCTAGTTTTGGATTCTTCAGTAATACGCACCTGCTAGGGTTTGAATACAGGACTCTCTGTTCACAAGTTAAGCTCGTAGACCATTCAGCCACTGAAACCGGATCCAGTGACACATGAATTCCAACTTCCCCTGATTAATAACGAACTGAGCGAATAGTAACCCTAAAGTAAGCTCAAAATTCTGAATGAACTACAAACTAATATATATATATATACATCCGGTGACAGTCAGTACCTCTTGGTGATGACGAAACACACTACACGATGGGTAGACGCTGTCGCGATCTCTGGTCAACTCGCGAGAAACGTTGCTGCTGCGGCTGTTCGACACAATATTGCAGACCATTGTGTACCAAAGACGATATTACCAGATCAGGGTCCCTCTTTTGAACTGGAAGAATTCACTGCCCGTTTGCAACAGCTGAGGATCAAGAAGATCTGAACAACACCATATCGTCGACACTCGAATGGTCTGGCAAGGAGAAACAACCGTGCACTGAAGGAGTGGCTGGCCTCGAAGGGAGGTAACTGGGAGACACAACTTCTATGGATTATACTAGCACACCATATTTCCACCCAAGAAACAACAAAGAAGTCACCCTTTCAATTGATGTACAGGAGGAGACCACGGCTACCAATGCACAGCACAACCTGGCCCCTCTACCAGGAGCGGGATATGACGAGGCTGCAAAAGAGACGGAAAGAATCCGTCAGGAATGTAAATTGTAAACAGAAGAAACATGCCATGAAATCAGAACAGGGAGAGAAGATGCAATGCAGAACCTTTGAGGTCGGTGATCAGGTAAAGTGTAGAGAAAGGAAGAACGCAGTTAGATGTGGGCTAGGCTCATGACACTCCTCCTGAAGTGGGAAGGGTCAAACACTGTCCCTGAGAGACGTGGTCCCGTTTAAACCATCAGAAGAGGAAATAAGCAGAAACGGGTTAACATCAGCCAACTCCTGATAGGGATTCAGTGGGATAAGGAAGTCCGGACCAAGGGACAACAGGAACAGGTAGAACCAAGAAGGTCAGAGGGGTTCCATTCGAAACTATTTGACGGGGCGACGAGTGTGCGTGTGCTACTGACAAGACTTATCAGTAATATGTACATAAAGAGATATTCATCGGCAAAAAAACATCAAATAGCGGTGAGATAGATCTGATGTCAGGCAAAGTAAATGAAACAGCGTTGCGGCGATACATGGGAGACGTGGAATGAACATAAAGAAACACAATATGAAGAAACGGCATAAATAGTACAACATAGAAAATCTGTGCAAGCATTTCGTCTTCTACCGTTACACACATATATATTAAACTACTGAAGTTTTTCAACTAAGAATTTTCGGTTTGCATTCAGCCTGTAATAAAACTGCAACCTTTTTCTTTGTAAAAGTTTTGTTTAATCGTGTATAGTTTGATGGTGACGTCTTAAAAAGCCTATACATTTGAAACAGCTCTTCTATATTTAACTATATTTTAAGGTGACTTACTAATGTAATTTGGGCTATTAGTAAAATGTATTTAAAAACCGGAGACAATTAGAGTATGGGGTCAATGATTAAAATTTTAACTGTAGTAGTCATTCCCAAAGTCCCACCGCTTACTCTACATCCAACAGTCTGGCTTATACTCTGTCGTGTGGCTTTCCTTACTCATTACTGGCGACAGTAATGAATCAACTGACAGTTTCAATAGTCTACTGAATAATAATATTGATTCAAATATTCAGGAGATCTTAGAATCCGAAATGAATAACAAACTGGGTCCCTTGGATATTCTGATGACTAGGAGAAGCGACAGAAAATTTAAGCGATAGGTATTTTGCAGTCAAACATGTAGTGGAAAATATCTTCATTTCATCAGCTTTGTTCCTCCTATCCAGTATAAACGTTCGCTGGTGAAATGCCTGTTTTCAAGGGTCCGTAAAATTTGCATGAGTGATACGTCAGTGGATGAGCCACATTCATTTTTATCGGCTAATGGATATCCAGAAAACTTCATCGCATATCACAGTAAAGACAGACTACTCTTTGAAAAGACAGTTTCTACACCAAAGGAAGCTATCTCTGTTAAACTACCATCCAAGGGTGATCATATCATGCAATTGACGGCACTTTAGCTTCCGTCAGCTATTAAGCGTACATTCTACACCTTATCCCTTTTCCTTACATCTCGAACAATTTCAATTCCTGTTTGTACGATTAAAGGATGAAATTCTGTGGACTCTACTTAACACTGCATCTACAAGTTCAGCTGACGTTCCGGCAACACATATATAGGTGAAATCAATTGAATGTTTCAGTGTCGTCTTTGGAAATAATATGTTCCTAAATGGTTATTTAATCACACAGGAAACTCAAATGTATTTATTTTACATAGATATCCATCATCATCCATTTCAAAGCATTTATTAATGTCCAGTCACAGAATCAGCATTGCTGACTACTTCTCAATCACTTTACATAACTATATTTCAAAGCAATTAAAGGTGATGGAAGCAAGCTGGGGGATTAATCATATGCATCCTAAACGCTGTATGTACAGAAAACATTTGGTTTCAACCTTCACCTACCATGGAATAATACCTGAACTGCGAAAATATGATTCGTTATTAGTATGTACTTCTGTTATATATAACTGAGTAATTGTCATGTATTATATTTTATTATTGTGAAGCATTCTAGTTTTAAAGGGACTGTAGACAAACTATGACATAATATCACTAGGGGATATCTGTCTTCCAAATGCTTTATTTAAATTCAACGAAGGTAATAGCTGTTTCACTTCTCCTTACTGATCTGATCTATTGCATCTCGCTAACGCTTTTGGTTAGGGAGAAGTAATAAGGAACTCAGGGGACGAACTAATCAAGAATCTGGTGGCCAACAAAAGTGTTGAAGGAGACGTTTGTGGATCGGATATCTGCCAGGGAAGCCCTTAAGTAACATCAATATCCAGGTAAACTCTCGAGTGGAACCCGAATGGGAAACAATGTGTTTGACGTCCGAGGGTGATATGGAGGAGATCGTCTGAAAAGGATGATAGCCTATGGGTGAACGTGGAGTCAGCTATAAAAGAGTACAGAGAACAGGGCGAAATGGAGTTGAGATGTTAACATCCCATGGTTTACTCGGAACCCAAGGGAATAAAAATAATAATAATTTACTTTATTCCAAAAACAGTACTTATAATACAGATTGGAATTCTCAGTATTTGTCACAATATTGCATCTGATTTACTTAAAATACAAATAAAATCAAAACAGAATTAACCAGAGGAATTTGTCCACGTTTACGATATAAAGTCGAAAATATTCGAAGCATGAATTGAGAGCATTAAATATAATAATAATAATAATAACAGTGAGTTTGTTTCAAACAGTATTGGCGATTCAGTTTGGAAATTTTAGCATGTTATAGATTATTGAATCTAATGTTCTGTTGATATAGTATAGTGAGGAGAAATACAAAATTAACAGTTATAACACAGCTGAAATGATGTTTACACTAATGAAAAAAAATAAACAAAAACAAAAATTGAGGGAATTTTAAATATAAGAAGTACGATAACAATAAAGTTTGATGTTGTAAGGGTGGAGGAAATGGATTATTTAGTAGTGTAAATAAGGTTAGTTAGTTCATGCCTAAAACTATTTTCATCACATAAAGTACTTGCCAAATACGGTTGGCATCATGGAATTCTTATACTTAGACGTATGTGCATAAAGTCTTCTGAAAAGAATTCTTGTTTTACCTGAGGAGACACAAGGTTGGAGCTGCGGGTAGAGTGGGTGCTCACAGTCTGACAAAATTCCTTTAGCGAATTTGTTGCATGACATCAAGTGCCTATCAGTGACAATTTCAACGATATTGCCCAATGGGATACCACTCGCCCTACTGACAGCCAGTCTTCAGAGTTCTACGAAGTATGACATAGTCTTTTTTAAGCAATCCAGGAAAGAATAAGCAATGGTGAACAGTAAAGAAGAATAGGTAAAATTCACGAGTTGACAGACTGTAAGAGGAGGGTTTGGTTGAGTTATGCCTGAGTGCTTTAACTTCTTAATGTAAAATATCAAACGAAATATTCTTTCAGAAATCGCTAAGACATGGGAAGACCAGGATAGTTCAGAAGAAAGAATTAATCCAAGATACTTAACTTCAGACTTGGTTTCTATATCAGTATCATCAATTTTGCAAGGGTCATAGGAACCAGAAGCTTCATTTAGCTTTCTTTTACATCGGAAACTGAAATTAACAGTTTGACATTTGGAAGGATTTAGTTTAAGGCCGTTAGACTAAGACCATTTGCTAATTCCTGATAGAAAGCTGTTCATCTTAGTACAGTCTAGCTGGGAGTTAAAAGACACTGAAATAGTTAGATCATCGGCATACTTAACAAAGTTCATTTCCTCATCAGAGTGAGGCAAGTCATACATTTGCTGCATATTTGATAGATTATTTAACCAAATGTATAAATAGAATAAGTGTACTGGGGTGGAGTATAATTTCATAATAGGGCATAGTTTTAGTCAATAAAACACACATTGACACAGTATTACTTATTTATTGATTAAGTTTCGAGCCCAGTGGAAAGTCATTACAGTTCAGTGGACATTTCGACTGAAGATGAAAAAATGAAGGGGATAGAAGCAATAATCAAACGAAAACTAAGGGGTTAAACAGAACTAGATCCATAGGAAATGTAGAGGTTGGACTAGTTTCTCTTGAATATATAGCTCCAGTTTTTGATGCATTTAGCGAGAGCTGCTTGTAGTACAAAGAAGTCGGAAACACATACCGCCTTCAGAGTAACAAAAGTAAAGAAATGTCACCAGAAAGGAAATATCGCCTTTAAGCTTCTTTCTAGTGTGCTAATAATCAGTATGAATTACACACAGACACTGAGAAATATTCAGATTAGTTTATGTATTGACTTTTTACCTAAACTAGCGGCCGGCGAAGAAGTTTAGGTATTTTACAACAAAAAAGACGAAATTATCATTATGATGCATTCCAGTCTGTTTTGATCATTAATAAAAAAAGAAGCTTTAATTAACCTAAAGTCTGTTTGTATTTCTTTCCAACGTGTAGGCTGTGTAACAGCAACAAAATACGCCTGGGATACAGAATACTTCCTTAGGCCATTTAAACACGGAATTATTCGTGAACTAGTATGTGGACACATTTATTCTAATGTATTCGAATACCATAGCAGTATGGCTTATGCTGTCAAAGCAGAAAAAGTATAGTCACTTTAATGCAGGAGCTGCCTACCTCAAACTAACTAACATTAGCAACAATTCCCATGGAAATACAAACTTAGATAGATAATAAAAGCAATAATAAATTCAAACAGTTAGTAAAATAGAAAAGAATGTTTACAACCCTTCAGCCTAATGATCGTGGTCTGAGTCGTGTTGAGGGAGGAATACCTTGTGACCATCTTCCAGGAAAATAGGTATTCATAAAACGGTGGTCTGATAAAACTACTGAGCTACCAGAAACTCCATCCATTAAAATGCTGCTTAAACTCTTCTGCATTGCTTATTGTTTCAATTATGCAAACTGTATCAGATGATCACTACATGGACGCATTCGCATATTTAATTAGCTTTCAACATAACACTGTGTAATTCTTGAAGGAAATAAAGGAAACATCCACTGATTTGGTTCTCTCTTCATAGGCAACATCACTACGTCACATGAAACACTTCAGATTATTGCTTTACATGTAAATCCTGGATGAAGAGGAAATATTTTGGAACTAAATACGCTGAAAATATCTATACTATGTGTTCATGTATTGTTTGAAATAAATCTTTGTTATCATTGTCATATTACTACACTATTATTATTATTATCAAAAGATACCTTCAATCTGAGATATTAGGTAGTTGGAGATAATCGGTCACAGGATGCCTTGGACCTAGGTGTCGTGCTAGCTGACACTCGTCATCAAGGGATATGAGTTCCTTCAAGGTTGCAGATACGCCTTGCTGAGGTTTTGCAAACCTGACTGATAGAATTCAGTCTGCACCAAAGAATGGACTAGACACGTCACACTAGTTACTACTGTCCAATCAAAATACCTTCAATCTACTTCGAAGACTGAGAACGATCCAATGAAAAAGCACAAGGATAATCGTCTTACCACTTATGAAGAATGTTTCTAAAATCACTGTCAGACTATTGAATATTTTTAGAATATATATGCGTCGCAATGGTAATGGAAGACAAAGTCAGCATTCATGAATAATCCCCATCCAGGCATAAATGAAAACAAAACACGTAGTTCAGCGAAGAGTCTCTTTTCGGCGAATTCGTTTTCTTAGCACGATAGTAGAAGTGGTTGAGTAATTTTCTTTTGCATGCACAGCTCCGGTTTTTCTATGTGAATGGCCAGAGGCGTTTGTTGAGACGGAATTATCAATGTTAACTAGGTGTCCATCTATCGCACTCCTTATATCATCACTATCACCTTTTCGCAACCATGCTGGATAGTGTTCTTGAGTGCTCTTGGACAGGACGTGCGCCGAATGACCGATATACCTGGCTTCACAGTAGTAGATGAACTGATATGTGCACATACTTGTGGTCAGATGCAGGATCTTTTCCGTAAGGCTTCTACAGATCAGCAGGCCACTAAACCACTTCTACTATCATGCTAAGAAAATGAATTTGCCGAAAACGCAGTCTTCGCTGAACTACGTTTTGTGTTTTCCTTATAATCAGTATTATCTAGAAGATTAAATGCAGTGACCATGAAAAAACATTATATTGATTAAAGCTGACATCCTCTTCGTCTTCTCATCCTGAAACTTAAAGTACGTGTAAAAACACATAGTAACTATTCCTTCACATCATTGCACGTAGACCTTCTATGGAAACCAATTCAAGTGGAAAATGTACTGATCTTATGCAAAGAACAGACGAACAATCCACAAAAGATCCACATAAGTCTGGTACTTGAATGAATTTTCAATCTAGAGACTTCCTGATACACATCAGATTCACTATCAGGCCATGAAAATAAAGTAACATGAACAAAAAGTCAAATAACAAGTGAACAACCTGAAGGTTCCTGGGTTCGATCTCCAGTTGGGTCATTGGTGTGCATAGCTAGAGAGTCCCGAAACTAGGAAGAAACAGTTGTCCAGTACTCCCTGGTTTTCCAATGGTTCTCTAACTGATATCAGTCCGTGATCAACTCGTAAAAATATGCCAATACGATTGAAGAGGGGGGTAAAAAAATCTCTCGAAACAGTTAATCATATTTACTGTAGTCAACAAAGAGTTGTTTATTACACTGATGACGAATTTCAAAAGTCGAAAATGAAAGTTTCACATTTTAACCATTAAACTCAGAGAACACAAATGCATCCAAACCCAACATCGCAAATTCTTTATCTAAAAATGGTTCATAATTAAATGCTTTTGGTTTTTAAATATATATTTGTAAATTTGAGTAATCAGCGTCTCATTTAATGGTAAATTGTTAACAGTGTCTTGTAATTTTGAGGGAACCGTAATTTCCTGGGAAGTCTGATGCTAAAATTTAGCAAAAATGCTCAGCGATCATCATTCTATAACTGACTGTCTAATTGATATTAATGAAAATTCGCTTACACAGGTAATTCCTCTACAAGTGACGAGTTTGATCAAATGCCAATATCGGTTATAAAGCCACTGGAAAACCGGTGACTACTAGTCAGCTGTTTCCGCCTTGTTTGGGACTTTTCACAGCACTCACCCACCGGGGTTCAGACGCAGGACCTTCTGGTTACAAGGCGAGCTAACTCGCAGACCAATCAACCAGTGCAACGCGACCCAGTGGTCCGTGAATCACAACTTCTGCCAATTTGTGATGTATGCAACGTGGCCTCAAACCAATGTTATAGGAGAGTAACTGTTTTCTTACTTGACTTGGTGAACTCCGCTGGTTACGACTTGTCACTAGAACTTCACGTGACTTCCTATATAGAGCTAGTCTACAATTGGGAATTGTAAATAAAAACGTTTATTGGAAGGAAAATTGAATAATTTTCCAATTAATCCTTCCCTGAAATATAAATCAGTTTTGATAAAATTGTGGTCACTTTTCCTCTATAATGTAGCTTCAGGAAGAACTTATTAATACTTGTTAAAACAAGTGTAGCAAGCTGATAGGATCCAAATAGGACAAAATATACATCCTCGATTTCATTAAAGACCGAAGTCCGATAAATGAAAGTGAAACTGTAGATACTTACGGAGAACAACTTATCACTGACCACTTTGAGACTAGGTGTTTCAATGTTGTTAATATGTCGATGAAGAGTGGCTGAATTTTTTGAATACACTCTAACTCATGCACAGGTCAAGGCTGATATTTTACTATAAGTAACATCAGTATACAATAACAGAACCTGAAAACTCTAAGCAAGAGTTGTAACACAAACAAGACAAGATTTGCAGATCCTTTAGTGCTGAAGTGTGAGAAAAATAGGGATATTTACGTAAGATTCGTAAAACACCATGAATTATGGTGGCATTTGACTGTTCAGACTCCCTGACAATGAAGTTATGTTGGTTTAAATATCCTACAGTACCAGTGGAGCAGAACAAGTTAGTTTGTAAAACGAAATTGTGTCTATGCAAATAAGTACTCAAAATGTACTACTATGACATCTATAGAACCACAGATTGGGAGCATTTCGGTGACTGTGTGTGTCTCAAGGACGTTTTGTCAGCTATAGAGTAGGACGCAGAGATCGGTTTCTTGCTCTCTGACCACAACGAGTCGGTTTTGGTCGTAATCGTTCCCAAAATACCGTGATAATATGATTGGAAGACGCTTAACGAAGATATCTGTGATACACCTGCAGGAAGTCGGGAAGTCCGTTATTCTGCATTTTCATGTCATGATTCTTGCTCCCGTTTAGTGAGTGATGATGTTAAATTCAGCCCTTTTGGCAGTTTTGATAAAGTTTGGACAACACAATGCAATTAGAATTTCGTGAGCTACAGGCTAAACAGCTGAGCCTGTTAAACCTGCTCAATGACGACGAAGGATTCTATGAACCTGCAACTCAAACTGCGCTCTCTTTGATGTCTACCTCCCATTTATGAATAAAAGCCTATAAGCAGGTGAGGAACGTTTCCCTACCCAGTTCACGTTCAATTAAAGAACTGCGGGACGAAGCCTCGAAAGTGTTTAAAATGACATCGGAAAGGTTATCTTTATTTTCGGTAGAAAGGTTATTAAGGATGAAGACAATAAAAAACAGCTCAAGATTGAGGGTAGTTTTACTATTCATCTGGAGATAACAGAACAACAATAGCCCCCACAGATGAAACAAACTGATACATCCTCAGTAGCTATAAATGTGTTATAAACTCGGAGGGGAAGGTGGAGTCCTGGCGGAACTCAAAGCGCTGGATTAAATATTCTTGACGGGGTATGCATCAGGCTATGCAGACTGAAGTGATACAGAAGCCTAAACTGCGAAATTAAAGCCATAACCTTAGTCATAGAATTCTATCAAAATAACTGAGAATATGTCGAAATTTCAGTATTACGGGAAAAGTGAAAAGAAATTCTGCAAAATAAATCTTCTCCTGATCCACTCTGAGCCTTCATTAGGGACTACTTTCATTTCGGAAGATATCAAAGTTAAATTAACCACTTACTATATTATATATATATATGACAGGAGAAGCAGCGAAAACACGAATTCAAGTAAACATAAAGAATACGGAGGCGACGAAGATAGACAGCCAACAACAACAACAACCAGCGCCAATCACAATCAATGGAATAAACTTGGAAGAGGTCACTTCCTTCATTTGCCTAACCGCGCGCCATCGTTTCAATTACAGGCCATAGTACAGATGAGGATGTGAAAACCAGAATTGTAAAGGCAACGCATACCTTCATCACTCTCAAATCGGTTTGCAAATCTTTTTTATTCAGCATTAAGAACGCATTCCAGATTTTCAACACAAGTGTTAAACAAGTGAGCTCTTTGATATTAATCAGAAACTTGGTGAACGAGTCACGAAAAGCATTTTTCAACGGGTCGCTGCAGACTTTTATCAACGTCTGCCTTCGTTCCACAAAGAAGATCACATAGCGTGCCATTTAGAAAGAATTGGTGACAAGAAACTAGCAATCGACGAATCGGTCACCAATTCCAGGTATAAGTATGAAAGTTGGGCACTGTGGTAGAGTTTAACTCCATTATGGATAAGATTTTATTTTGAGAAAATCACACACAGTGTGGTTATACAGCAATATTTACTGATGACCACGCTTCCGGCACAATTTATTACTGCTCATAATCATATCAAGTCACTCACTAACACAACTATCTCGCTTCATCTATATACATGAGTAAAAATTGATGATTAGACATTTGATTAAAATCAATATGGGATAATGTGCATTCAGAAATAATAATATGAGTGTTATCAATCAAATACAATCAGATGGGAAATAAGACGAGTGTTTTTATAGTCAAAATATGTAACTTATCAGAATGTTATAATGTACGTGAATTGAAATAGAATTTTAACATTATTTATTATCCTCCTCTGATTTGACTGACTGGTGGTAATAATATCTTCCATATTTCTTGTATTTGCGTTGAGTCATTTCTGTTGCATGTGTTGGGTGTAGACTCACTCGATGAACCAGGCAGAATTCAGTAATCAATCTCTCTCTATCTCCACCTACCAATAATACTCTTTAGAATTTTGATTCTGTCCCACGCACCCTATTGTGTGGTAGTGTGTTGATGCATGCAATGCAATTACTGAGTTCTTATCTTCGTGGGATCAATCATTCTAACCTTAGTTAAATTCTTATGTTCTGATAATCTCACTACTCCTGCCTGATCTACTAGTTTGACCTATGTAGTTATGTGAGTACCCTGATATGATTATAAGCAGTAATAAATTTTGCTCAAAACATCATCAGTAAATATTACTGTACAACACTGTGTGATTTATCAAAATAAAATCCCTACAAAACCAGTGCTTCAAAATTGATCTGATACTCACTAGCCACTGATCCTATTCAGGCAGTTACCTTGGGTCCTGTTGGGTTGCCGTGACCAGAAGGGTACAGCAAGTTGAAGGTGTGGTAGTAACTCATAGAAGAATACATTGCCAAGTGGTCACGCTATATCTAAAGTAGGCAGAAGTGAGAATTCATGCACTGGCCATTGGATCGAGTCCCGGTGGTTGAAAGGTCTACGAGCTAGCTTGCCTTGTTACCAGAAGGTCCTGAGTTCTAGCTTTGGCGGTGGGTTCGTACTCCCTGCAGGTTTTTCAATGCTTCTCTAACTGATGTCAACTCATTATGAAATCCTCCAACCAATCAAATTCTTATCTATAATGCAGTCACAGCTAATTCATTGTTCAACAAATATGAAGAAGAAAATACAGATGGATCAGGCATACACTGAGGAGATCTTTAGGTGAATTAGCACTCCATACAGACCATGGCTCGAGTGGAGGTTGAATGCGAACAAACGACAAGTTTGATGTTTGCCCGAGGGTGACATGGAGCAAATGACAGCTTATGAACAATATTGGAGCAGCCGACTAAAGAGGACTGAAGGAAACTGAGAGAAATGGAGGTGTGTTGTGTGAAGCCGCTATGTTCCACTCGGAACCAAACGGGACAATATTCAATAGTAATAATAGTATCTAACCTCAGCATCTTCCAGATATACACCTGGTTCTTACCATCATACACAGAATCTCTTGACACCTGGACACTAAGCAGTATTAAAAGTAAATATTTTTGTAAATCGAAGTATTTCTAACAGAGTGCCTTAATTGTTTTCGCATTTTTAAAGAAGCGCTAACTTCGAAATTTCTGTTACAGGATTTCATCGTGAGCTGGCATCAGTTAGAGTACCATTGGAAAACCTGCAGGGAGTACTGGACAGCCAGCGGTTCCGTCAGCCTTGTTCGGGACTCTTCATCAGTACCCACCAATGCACCGCCAGAGTTCGAACCCAGGACCTTCTGGTTACAAGGCGAGCTAGCTCGTAGGCCATTCATCAGCCAATGGGATCCAATCCAATGGCCAGTGCACGAATTCCAACTTCTGCCAATTTTGGCCCAACATTGTATTTCTCACTGTTATCATTCCTCAATAAGAACAACACCCTTGCCAATTAATTCTAACATAATCGAAATTAACCAATGAAAAGTGGGAATATTATTTAAAAATTACAAAGTATCTTTATACATATTTTTTTATATCATAATTACACATAGATGATTTGAATACACCAGAGTGCCAGTTATTTACAAAATCTTCATATTAATTTATTCATCAAGTATACACAAATATACAATGAACTTAAGAAAACAAGGCTTCAAAGGTGAAATACCTATTTCTGTATTCACCCTCATTCTCTCTCACTCTCGCCCTCCCCCCCACACACACACCGAAATGCACACACTCACATACGCTAGTTAATACGTAATTGTAGGCAGCATTTGGCAAGAAGATGCTTGCTTGCTTCAACAATATGCGCGTATATACACAGAGATATAGGTATTTACATTTTGCCTACACACACACTCATGTCTACTAAACATTGTATTAATTTTCACCTTGTTTTCCATATCTTTCTCTCTCTTTCTTACTTTCTTTCATCAGTTTTCTTACCACTCCTTAAATGCTTGTCCCCTCCCCCCCCCCAATATGTCTTGTAAATACACACCCTACACATCACTTGTTTCATTCACACACTACATTTTCTTTCTGATTTTCAAGTTAATATCGATAATTGTTACTACTATTACTACTACTGCTACTATTATTAGTCTTCCTTATATTTTGGATTGTTCTTACAACACACCGATGATGATTATTATTGATTGATCTGTGTCTTCATGCATGGAAAGAATTACTCCTTGACCAGTTGGTGCTGTTCGCCTCGTCCTACTCCTCCTTCTTATTCTCCGCCTTCTTATTCCTCTTCAATCTAACCATCTTCAAGGATACAGTAAGGTAAACTATAAAGATATCTGTTTATATTTATATATTACTAACAACGCTATAATTGTCATTATTTTGAAATGTTGCCAAGTTTTATTTATTGTATTTTACCTCATTTAAAGCACTGATATTTTGTACAAAGACAACATTTATACCATCCAAAAAAGACATCTCTTTTCATTCTTCTGCATTCTTCTTCAATTTGTGTACACAATGCGATGAATAACCTCCAGGTTGAATGTATGAAAAATGCACAAATGGACAGATTTTGTCAAAAAAAACATTTAAAAAACAAGATTTATACATACAGTGAATAAAGAATGCGAAATATTATTTATTACAAAGCAGCATTTTAGAAAAATGAATATGTGTAATTGACATTTACTAAAAATATGTCTCTAATGTGTCAAATTCTCCATCTTAATACTAATAATAATAACATTAATACCGAAGGAGGCAGAAGAATACCCTTTTATGTTCACCATAGTTATGTACCATGGTATGCATTCATTTCAATGAAGTATATATATATATATATATATATATATATATATAGATATGCTTTAATTTTCGTCCAACATTGAGGACAAAATAACGAAGAAGTGCCTGCATGTTTCACTCACTGTCACAATTATCTTTTTGAATATCCGCCAATTTTTTATCCTCTCTCACTCTCTCTCGCTTTGCTAAAAGAGAAGAAATTCTACATTTTCTATTACTGTGACATATGTTAATTAACAAACAAGTACAAGATGATTTTGAAGCCGAAAAGGAATAGTGTTGGGAGGAGGAGGGTGGCATGGGTTGGCGAAAAAGGAGGCGAATGAAGCCATGCAAGATTTGGTAATCCATTTTATCTCTATAAATCTCTCTCTCTCTATTCAAACCTCCGGAATTGTTCTATAATCCTCTATCGCACTCGCATACATTATTATTCAACTCAAAAAAATATTTTCCCAGATAAATTCATTATATTGATTAGTATGAAAGTTGTGCTGTGGAACAGTGTGTACAAGCGAAATTCTCCTCCCTGTGTCATCTGTTCATCAAAATAAACAACAATAACAACAACAGCAACAACAACAGCAAAATAAGCAAACAAACAGAGCGAATTTTCTACTTGTGTGGTAGGTAAGTTTATTTAAATATGTGAAAAACAGTATCTTGTTTTTTTATTATTATTATTGCTATTATTGTTTTTACAGAGTATTTGAATTCCCCAGAGAATGTTAACCTTGTACAAGTTGAGAAACAGGCAACAGAAACATGAATTTTTCACTCATATCCTATGTAAATTTATTTAATCGAAGGAGATGAATTCATCCGTCTTTCACAGGTGTTAATCCCTCCCTCATCCCTCTATCTCTATATATATCTCTGTCTATTCTCGAATCATACTTACTTCAAAGAAACACTTATTCTTAGAAAATGTTTTTCTCATTAAAGATGATACCCTTTTCTCCAACAGCTTTGAAAATTAGTTAGGGTGGATAAAAAACTGAATTCTAAAGATGTCTGTTGCAAAGAAGGCGAACACGTCGTTGAGTATTACTCAATTTTTGAAATTCACTGCCCTGTGAATCAACTGTCTACGTTTTATTAAAGTTAGATATATTTGACTATTTTACATATATCTGGTTCCCCTGATAAATTTTGATAGAGAAAGAAAGACCAGATTTGCAGTATAAAATGATATGCTCTGAGTGGCTTAAGACTGTAAGAGTTTTACTTGTAACCTGAAGGTCCTGGGTTCGTAAATGAGTCCTGGGTTCGTAAATGAGTCCCGGGCACTAGGAGAGAAGGGCTGTCTAGTGCCCCCTGTTGGTTTTCATTGGCTCTCTACCTGACATCAATCCGTGGCCAAACTTAAAAGAATTAATTTCATATTATTATTATTGTTTCCTTTAATTCCTAGAGGAACATAGAGCTTCAGCCAAAAGTCTCCATTGCGTTCGGTTCTCTGCTACAGTCTTCACCTGGCTCCACGTCTGCCCACACGTTTTCATCTCCTCTTCACATGACCTCCTCCAAGTCACCCTTGCACTGACGACCAGCCCTTTCGGGTTCGCTCCCAGAGATCTCTCCTGCTGATCTTTTCTGGCCGGCCATCTGATCTTGAGTGTTGAGCGAAGACAACTGTTAATGAAGGTCTGTAGTTTGTTTGAGATGCTCTTCATGACGCGCAGTGCAAGTCTCTGATCGGTATAGTAGCAGTTACTACACAATGGAGTTGAAAATCCGGATCTTATTTTCACTTTCATTCTGAGTGTTGTTGACCTCCACACAGACTTGAGAGTAATGAAAGCTTGTCTAGCTTTTCCGATTCTTGCTTTGATATCCTCGTCAGTTCCGTCTGCCTGTAGTTGAGCCGATGCTTTCCAGGTAGGTAAAAGAGGTTGTTTCATATGGAAAATCAAAACAAATGATTCAGCGAAGAGACTCTTTTCAACGAATTTATCATCAAGCTGTACAATCGTATATATATGGGTTTTAAGAAGTTATATCCGGTGAGGGAATTGAAACATAGGTGTGAATACATAAAATAACAATAATAATATGAAATGCAATTAAAACTAAAATGTTTGTGATTATAATCGTAGTTAAATGTCAAGTGGCAAAGCAAATTAATGTCACATATAGAATAATTCATAGGATGAATAGAACTTGAAAAAAGGTATGCAATTATAAGATTAAAATAAAAACGTTACGTAATATTGTGTGAAATTTAATAGCATAGAATTTAATAAGATTATAGGTTTCCAGGCCGTAGGTGTTACGATCTTCCTGGAATAATTTGAGCGCCGAGTCAGATTGATTCATTATAAATTATTTAAATTAATCCTAGCGTGTTAAGAAAATCAAAACAAGATTTTTCTGAACGTTTCGCTGTGTAAGCCACAGCTTCTTCAGCAGATAAATCTGCTGTGTGGAGGTCAACAACACTCAGCATCAAAAATAAGATCCGGATTTTCAACTCCAACGTGAAGTCAGTGCTACTATACGGATCAGAGACCTGCACTGCGCGTCATAAAGAGCATCTCGAAAAAAGTACAGACCTTCTTTAACAGTTGTCTTCGCTCAATACTCAAGATCAGATGGCCGTCCAGAAAAGACCAGCAATAGGGATCTCTGGGAGCGAACCAAACAGGAACCAATTGTGCAACAAATAAGCAGGAAGAAATGGAGATGGATTGGCCATACTCTTAGGAAACCATCAAGTGACATCTCTAGACAGGCTGTTGAGTGGAACCCGAATGGGAAGTGGCCAGTTGGTTGTCAGTGCAAGGGTGACTTGGAGGAGGTCATGTGAAGAGGAGATGAAAACGTGTGGGCAGACGTGGAGCCAGGTGAAGACTGTAGCAGAGAACCGAACGCAATGGAGACTTTTGGCTGAAGCTCTATGTTCCTCTAGGAATTAAAGGAAACAATAATAATAATATGAAATTAATTCTTTTAAGTTTGGCCACGGATTGATGTCAGGTAGAGAGCCAATGAAAACCAACAGGGGGCACTAGACAGCCCTTCTCTCCTAGTGCCCGGGACTCATTTACGAACCCAGGACCTTCAGGTTACAAGTAAAACTCTTACAGTCTTAAGCCGCTCAGACCGTATTTAATTTAATGTTGTAAAAAAGGAATTTATTTAGAATGACAAGTGGAACAAGTGAAATAATATCGGGGACAGTTAAAAGTGAGAGTAGTAATAGTAACAATTGACGTAATAAGGAAGAGTATACAAATTGAATAGACAAAAATGGAAAGACGAAAATATTGGTAGAGCTCAAATATGATTGGGGATTACCATACTTTAGCATATAGAATTAATTTCATCTAAATATGTGCTGAAGTAGAACTAAACTACAATGTTTTGGCGCATAGCAGACAAGTAACGTTTCCAGTAGTGAAACAGATTTCACCAGCCGTACTAGTACTAGTACTTTAAGGTGTTTATCCATAATATACTTTCAAGATGTGAATAATTTCAGTCAGGAAATCCCCGAGAAAAGTTTATGAACTAAAAGGCTTGCCGGTTTGCTGCATTTTTATTTTCCTAATTTTGAGTTAATATTCCATCAGTGGTTTCAATGGCAGAATGCTTGTCAACCAAGCCTTATATGGTCCGAGATTCGATTCCTAGCAGACGTGATCCCAAACTTCGAAAAGCCAGTAGAAAACCCAGTAAAGAGGGCAAATTGGGTTTGAGGCTGTCATCCCTGCCTCTTAAGAAACGTTAAAACTTAGGGCTTGACACAACGATTCCCATTTTGAAAGTAGAAATGAAATCTTGCCTCCGCTGACATGTTTGTTCCTAGTAAAGACGCTTTATTGATGTCTGAGGATTAACTTGAAGCGGCTGGATGGGTAGTGACCAGTGGTGGAGTCCAGAATGTGCACTTCAATCCACTTGCGAGTAGTCAGCTGGGTGTACCTGCATTCCCCAGTTACTGATCTTGTTCCTATTGAGGCTTGACAACAGTACCCATTGTCCCAAACGCCAAAGCGTTGTCCACTGAACCACCTGGGCCACAAGAGCCAACTCTTGACTTTTCATCCATCAAATCACTTCAAGTCAAATCCTCAGACATCGTCGAAACGTCTGTATTAGCAGTCGACATGTTAACAGACTTCAAACATTTCGGTCCAATACATTTGGTTTCCTTGATAAATTTCGATAGAGAAAGAAAGACCAGATTCGCTGTGTAAAATGATACCATTCTATTCGATTTCACAGGTTCTGATCAGCTATTGTTGACCACCTGAAATTACAATGGTTATAAATAATGACATTTCATAATTCAGTGATTGGAAGCCGATAGAGAAAACATTATAAGATGAACGCATCCGAAATATAAGCGTTACAATTTTTAGTTCAAGGTGGGAGTGAGAGAAGACAGAAAACAGAAAAATCTAATAAACAGTGTTAGCTTGTATGTCAACATGGCAACTCAAGAAGGTTAAAGTTCATCAAATTGAAAACTTGCTCAGTGAGCTGAACTCACTAAAGTGTATGACTAATCAGTATAATCGAAGTAATACGGTTTGTTATCAAGGGAGTGAGAGATTGACTACACTGTCCTTCTGTGTGCATAAGTTTGATCTGAAACGCTTGATTGCAATTGTTTCAGCAAATCGTAGTAGATTCTCTGTCCTTTTTATGTTTTATATTTTGAAAGATTTGGAAATCTCGGAGAAATAACCCGTATCCACAGGGTGGGTGTCTGGTAATTGCACTTTGTAAATATCCGCTTCCTTTTAAGCATAAGTTTCTTGGGGTATGCAGAGAACATCGGTTAGAAACCCTTCTTTCTGTCCTTCCAGCGTACTTCCTGCCTCACGTTCACGTAAATTTATAAACGCCTATTTTACTGGATTGAATCCCCTCAGTTTCCTATATCTTATTAGTATAAATTGATTTCTACAGGGAAGTAAAACAAAATAATAAGAGCCTTATTCTGAAAGATGTGTTTAGATACAATGCAGAATTTTCCGTGAGTCACTATCCAAGGTATGTACGGCTTGTACAGAATCTTCACATGATATAATAATCGATAATATGTCATCTGAAGAAATATTGTTCTATCCGAAGCTTGCTCCTATGTTTATCCACATTGTTCTTCCTCCGCTTTGAAATTGTGCGCCAGTATTGATTGTGACTCACTGTAGTAATTAGAAGATTAAAATTCAATTTTTATTCATATCTTAAACGACGGGGTGTAATATATTACTTCTAGATGTATTAGTGTTATTATTGTCCCCTTGAGTTTCTAGGGATACACAAGACTTCAATAGCACATATCCGCTTTATCCTGTTTTCTATGGTCTCTTTTAGCTGACCCCAAAACTGAGCATAGTTTCTCATCTTCTCCTTACATGATCTTCTCCATGACACCCTCTGACACATGTCAAACTTGTTATTTCCCACTCACCTTCTACTTGGGCGATGGCCTGTACTGGGCGCTACGTCACCTGACGGTCCCCTCAGGGTGTGACCGATTCATCTCTACTTTCTCTTACATATATTAGTTGAGCAAAAGGTACTTGGTTGGTTTGTCCCTAGAGTTTCTTGTTGCTAATTTTTTCTGGCCATTTGATCTTCAATATAGAGCGTAGACAGTTGTTGATAAAAGTTTGCAACTTGTTCGAAATGCTTTTCGTGGCACATGAGTCAAGTTTCTGGCCCATAGAGAAGAGGTGACTCACTTAGGATAGGTTTGAAAATCCGAATTTTATCCCTTATGCTGAATATCTGTATTAATGCACACGGAATAAAGGATATGCGTTCACCTATAATACCTAGCAGAATACACCGTTCGAGATTTAACTTAATTTCTCTGTTTTAATGTCTTACCTGACCTCGGTCGACTAATCTGACCTCATAAACGTAGCGCTTTTAATAGCTGGCGACTAGTACGCAGTGCAAAAACAGACAACTGTAATGTAGGAGGTATATATTCAAATAATTATGACTGATATATTGAAGAAGTAATGTCAGTGAGCTTCTGTATGTTCGTTCATATTCAATTTCTTGCGAGTTGTTCTTCCTCAACCATTGGGAAGCACAATATGTTACTCCTGGGATATAGGTCACCTCTATTCAGTATACACGTCAAATATCATTAAGCGTATGACATAATTTCTACTACAAGCAGTATCCTAGTTTGTATGGCAGTTCAGAACTGATGTTCAAATCTTTTTCAAGTATTTTTCTCTTTTTTGTGTAATATTTGCGTATTAATGTACAAGTTTGTTGAATCAAAGTTAGTAAATTCTCTCGTCTTTTCCCATTTATAACATTTCATCACTACTGTGAGCTAAACATACAGGTCAAATTAGCAAGATTAGGGCAACTAAGCTAATTAAATAAAGAAATTTAGTTAATTTCTAACAGTTACCTCGTTAAGATTTGATTTACTTCGAGAACCAGTAAAAACCTCTTGGAGGTACTGCATACAGCTATTTCATCCTAGATTGGAACTCTTCATCAGTAGGTACTCACCAGGATTCGAGACTGGAACCTTCAAGTGGAAGTTGAATGGTTCACTAGTCTGCCTTCTCACCGGAAGGCATGGTCCTGTATCTGAACCCTAATGAGAATGTGATGTTGAAGAATCCCAGACTAGGACGAAACACATGTTCAGTACTCCCTAGTTTCCTAGAGGTTCTCTAAAGGGAGGCTGTCAGGTTGTGATCAAACTTAAAAACAAATTTGGTTAAATTTAGAATGACTCATGAATTCTAACTTCTACCAATTCGTGATTTTAGCGCGACCCCAACTATTGTCGTTGGTGGAAATCCATCCACACGTGACTTCTAATTGGACCTCACTGGTCACGACTTCTCACGAATTGGTAGAAGTTAGAATTCATGAGCCATTGATTCGGGTCCCAGTGGCTGAATGGTATACGAGCTTGCCTTGTAACCGGAAGGTCCTGGGTTCGAATCCCAGTGGGTGCGTACTGCCGATGATTCCCAAACTAGGATGAAACAGCAGCTGTCCAGTACTCCCTGGTTTTCAATGGTTCTCTAACTGATATCAGTCCGTGATCAACTCGTAAAACTACTAACTCTTGAGAATTGTATTTCAACTGTGATGAACTGTTCGAAACCAAAAGTAATTTTTTAGTAATATTTGCATTAAATTAAAAGTAGCGCTTACAAAATGCATACAATAGTACTTTAAAACTAAGCTTAAGGTATTCTCATCCCTCTTGAGTTATGATAGGTTAGCATTAAAGCGTATGCCTTCATTACCATGGAACACAGGTTGTGTGTTTTGAAAATCTCAGACGAAGTACAGATTTGCCTTGTTAATGGTCTGTCATGACTAAAGTGTTCAGTATATTGTTTTGACTTCACTTGGATGCACTACTTTCATCCACAAATCAGGCAATCTGTACTTGACTTTAGATGGAATTTTATCAATCACAAAAATTCTCTGGAAGCTTCCAGTTACGAGGTAGCCATCCGTTTTCATTAGTATTTATGTGAATGGCGGGACTGTCGTTTAATTCTTCCCTTGATTTTAGTTCGACTGAGCTTTTAGCTGGATTAATTGTTAAGCATTCTTATCTGGTGAAAACACATGAAAAATACGTTATTGACTTTAAATTGCAGATCTTTGGTAAATATAGGACCAGGAGATACCTCAGAATCATAATTTGCCGAGTGAAATTCATTAATATCCTACAAGATTTTCAAGAGAAAACTGGCGAGAAGTATTCAAAATCGTTTGTCTATGAAACAGATCTACAGGGAGCTTCCAGAAAACCTAGATAAAGATGTCTACAACGTTTCAAATACTCAACTGAAACGGCTCCAAAAAGAAGCTCTTTCTGTTGGTATTCGGTCTTATATTCCAAAAATATCTTCAGCTGGATTGATAGAGAATCTTGGTTTGATAATTTACTTCATGAGTTTGGCAATGTCCAATTCAATGATGAAGATAACAAAAGGATGTTTAAAGTGCAAATGTTAACCAAAATCATGTATCTTTACTTCCTCAGTCTAAACTTCTATCTTAGTAGCATTAATCAGCCTTAAAAGAGTTAGGGCACAACAAAAATATTGTTATTCTTCGACCAGGCAAGGGTTCAAAAGCAGTCATAGTGAATACAGAAAACTATACATTTAAGATGTTTCAGCTAACGGACGACACGTCACGATTTAAAAAGGATGACTGCAACAAAAATATGACAGAAACTCTCTAGAGAAGAATCACAAAAGAGTTTACAGAACTGACGGACAAGGAAACATTGAATGAACTTAGACCCAAAGGATCCCTCTAAACTTTTGTGTATGAAACACTAAATTTACCTAAAGAAAACATACCAATGAGACCTATCCTGTCTATGATCAATTCAACTTATCATGAACTTTCTTGTTGGTTCGCACAAAAACTAGAAAAGGTACGGGAACAGTTATCAACACATATCCTAATAAGAGTCATTCTGTTTTGTGAAAATAGTAGAACAAATCAATACATGTAACAAACTGATGACATCTAGCGACATTCACTACCTACGTAGAATTCTCAATAAAGCATGAATTAGGGTGGCATTCAAACCTACAAACTCAATCAGAGCCAAGATCTGTAGGCTAAAGGACCCTGCCGGTTGACCCAATTAGACAAAATAATATAATTTACAAAATATCTTGCAATCACTGTGAGTTAACTTAGCTACATAGGTCAAACTAGTAGATCAGGCAGGAGTAGTGAGATTATCAGAACATAAGAATTTAGCTAAGGTTAGAATGATTGATCCCACGAAGATAAGTAATTAAGAGAATAACTCAGCGATTTCACTGCACGCATTAACACACATCCTCACAATAGGGCCGGTGGGTCAGAGTCAAAATTCTAAAGAGTAATATAGGTAGGTGGAGATGGAGAGAGATCAATTACTGAATCCTGCGTGGTTTATCGAGTGAATCTACGCCCAACACATGCAACAGAAATGACTGAACGCAAATACAAGAAATATGGAATATATTATTATCACCAGCCAAATCACAGGAGGATAATAAATAATCTCAGAATTCTATTTCATTTCACTTACATCATAACGTTCTAACAAGTTACCTATTATGACCATAAAAACACTCGTCTTATTTCCCATCTGATTATATTTGATCAATATCGCTCATATTATTATTTCTGAATGTACTTTATCTTATATTGATTTTATTCAAGTGTCTAATCATCAATTTTACTGATGTATATAAATGAAGGGAAAAGTTGTGTGAGTGACTTGATGTGATTGTGAGCAGGAATAACTTGTGCTCGAAACGTGGTCATCAGTAAATATTACTGAATAGGAACACTGTGTGACTTTATCAAAATAAAATCTTATCCATAATGGAGTTATACTCTACCACAGTGTCCAAGTTCTATACTTATATCGACGTTTGCCCTCCCCATTGTTTAAAAATATTCCCCTTCAACAAACGGATTCCAAAGGAAACTATGGTGAAATTCCTCCCCCTCACCAAGTCGGACTGTCTACATTACAAGTTGTTAACTAATTAGCTGATTGTGAAAACTAAGTGATGATTAATCTCAACCAGTGTATAAGTTTAAGTTTAATCCCTTAGACAAGATACTGAAAGGCACCTTACGATATTATCCTTAGCGTACATAATGTTCACGAATGTAGTGGAAGAAAGCTTTATTGAATTATCCTGTCTTAGAGGAAATAAATATAACCTGGGAGTACGGGGCAGCTGCTTCGTCCTAGTTTGGGACTCGTCGGCAGTACGCACCCGCCGGGATACGAACCCAAGACCTTCTGGTAACAAGGCGAGCTCATAGACCATTAAGTCACTGGGACTCGTTATAGTGAATTGGCAGAAGTTAGAATTCATGGGCCATTGGATCGGGTCCCAGTGACTTAGTGGTCTATGAGCTCGCCTTGTAACCAGAAGGTCCTCGGTTTGAAGCCTGACGCCGGGTGCGTACTGATGAAGAGTCCCAAGTACTAGGACGAAACAACTGGCTGTCCAGTACTCCTAGCTGGTTTTCCAATGGTTTTCTAACCAATGTCAGCTCATAATGAAATCCTGTAACCAATCGACTAAATCCCTACAAACCAATACTTGAAATAAATATAGCCTGAAAAAGAGGAGACGTTCAGCGATGAGACTCTTTTCAACGGCGAATTCATTCACGTAGCTGTACAATCGCATTTATATACAATTATTTGTGTGTGCGTTTGTGTGTGTACATGAGGTTTGTCAATTTCAGGTAATTAATCAGGTAATACAAGACTGATCTAATATAGAAACAAAGTAAATCAGACAGCAACTAAAGTAAGATTGAGTTAGTAAGTTAGATGACGTAATATAATTGACTAAAATGTTTCAATTTAGGCCAGGATAGCAGCAGAGACAGTTGCAGGTAGAGACTAAGTAGAGGTGAGGCAGAGAATAATGCCATTTAAATTAGGACTAAAGTTGAGCAAACAAACTGGATGACGTAACATAAATGACTAGAAATTGAGCGTTGGTCAAGTCAGTAATAGTGGTAATGAAGTGGGGAAATTAAATCGGGTCGGGGTAGAGAACAGGAAAGTTGAAAATGAAAAAAATATTACGGTTGAAAAGACAAAATAATACTAATGGAGAGACAGAATCAAATGACTAACACAGTGAGTGATAACAAGTATCTACTAATGATATTAACTGATACCTTTATTTTTAGCGAAGAATTGAAGAAGGTTAGATTCATTGCATAGAGGACCTCAGGAAAAAGTGATTGATGGATAGAAAGGTCACTTTGAAACTTCAGTGTGTTAGATGTTACTCTGTAGGGTATGTCTTGCTGTTTCTACGGATTCTGAACTCTTATGAAAGGCCTACAGAGTACTTACTTGTTCCCCACTGCTGAATATAATCATTCTAGTGAGTATTTCTCACATAGAAACATTGAAACATTTCAAAAAATTTTAAAAATCCAACTTCGTATTCTTTATTTCAAAGAACAGTGTGAATCGGTAAGTCATTGAAGCGTTGAAAAGTATACTTCTGTCAGTATTTCAAACACCTAAGTTGAAATTAAAGTATATTCATATTAATTTGTTTATTAGACGTATCACACAGTGAAACAGTATTATTTACTGGATGACACAGTTTCGAACAAAATTTATTGTTCATAATCATTTCATCAATTATAATCACACGACTTCAAAACTTGAGTTTTATAGTTTTATTTGTCCTCTCCTATTTGTCGTCGCCGGGGTAGTAGAATTTTCCAGATATCCGGGTGGACAGTTGTTGAATCATTCCTATTACACGTGTTTGCAGTTTATTTGATAAATAAAGCTTCCGTTATCAATCTCTCCATCCACCCAGCTGTTACATTAGATTTTAAAACTGTCATCCTATCCCATCCTATTGTATGGTTGTGTATAACTGCATGTAATGAGTGCTATAGCTGAACTATTCTCCAGATTTCTTACTTTATTTGGGTCAACTAATCTGGATTTTACTAGGTTTTTATGCTCGGCTAGTCTGACTGCACCTGTTCTACTACTTAGACCCATCGGAGGGAGGGTATTAGATAAACTAAATTGTTTTGTTTTAAAGGCTCCACAGGATCCTTTAACCGACAAAGCTTGTTTCTAATTGAGTTTGTGGGTGGTTCGAATGCCAGCCACGTTTATTCCTGCCTTGTTAGGAATTCTGCGTAAAGTTTCAGAGGTTCCTTCTTTGTATGGAATTACTACTGATGATTTAGATTCCTCATTGTTGGTGTGGTCTTGCGCATATTTGACATGCATGTCGTCATTAATATTATTATTATCACTATCACTACTATCATTATACATTTTATTTTTACGTTTCTTTACATATTTCCTGACTAATTTATCCGGGTAATTATTAAGTTTCAAGGCTTCTTTTATGTGTACCACTTCCTGTCTTAGATTTTCCTTGGTATTACTTAGTTTTTGTGCTCTGTCCCTTAAACATTTCACTCATCCTATTTTTACTGACATAGGATGGGATGATCGGAAGTTCAAATATCTGTTTGATTGTGTGGGTTTCCTGTAAACACACACTGGTGTTTAACTTCCTATCTTCTTTCCTTTTTACGTTGCAATCTAACATTGGAAGCTCCTCTTCCTGACTTCTCAATTCACCTTTGAGTTAATGTGTTCAAAAAGTCTATCTATATCCTGTTTTCTAAGTACAGTGAATGTGTCATCTGCATACCTCCATCATACTTTTGGAGTAGGGATGAACGTTTCAATCGCCATGTTTTCCACCTATCCATGAATATATCTGCTACAACCGGGGATATTGGTGATCCTATGGCAACTGCCTCAGTTTGTTTGTATATTTTTCCCCTGGAATTTAAATACTGTGGAAGTCAGACATTGCTGCACTCCCAGCATTATGTCCTCTGGTGGCACTTTTGTCCTAAGTTCGAGTTCATGGTCAGAAATGAGTTCATTTTTGACTGCCTCTATAGCCGAACTAATATGGAATTACTTACTACCACAGTGCCCGTTTTACACATACATTAATAAATTATATTCACTCTCATAGAATAATGGTTTCACTTTATTTCTTCACAACATCGCTTTATTGTGTGGATAACCAATGTATCATATTCGCAGTTTGTAAATTACTTAGCAATATCCAGTGAACACAGTTCGAGAGGTGCAATTTCGGTACAGTACCCTTTGAAAACTGAATTTTTCAGAACAGCACAATATGTGATCAGCTTGATACCATAAATGGTAATGAATATATTAAGCATATCTGATTAAACTATATACTACTGAGTGGCTGAGATGAGTAGTTGAATACCAATACTGATTTCAACCAGTAGTGTTTGCTAGCCAGGTACATCTAAGCCCCAAGCTCATCAGCGCCTCACAGCTTGACTAATAGCTCAGAGGTGGTTACTAAGCCTCAGCCTTCGAGTTTCTAATTTTTCTATAAAATAGATATCCTACAGCAAAAGAAGAACGCTAAATTGTTTATCTATTGTGTTACTTCTTAATTCTCACGTTGGTTTCAAGATGCTGCATAATTGACTGTGATTCGTTCAGAAAACTTAACAGTCAAATTGGTCTTCTAGTTTGATCACGGATTGATATCGATCAGAGAACCATTGGAAAACCTGAGAATGCAGAACAGATGTTTCGTCCCAGTTCGGAAGTCTTCATCAGCACGTGCCCATTAAGGTTCCGAACTCAGGACCTTCCGGTTACAAGGCGAGCTTATACACCATCCGATTTAGTGACTAGTCCAGGAACCTCAACTTCTACCAATTCGTGATGTGAAACAAATCTAACCCGCATAAATATTTTTTTGATTACAGCTTGATTCCACACCGTATTATTGGTACAGGTATGGAATTTTCAGCGTGTGATATCGGTAGCCCAAATTTTGCAGACCGACCATAGATATCGGGTGTGCGTCGGCATGGTATCGAACCCCGGACCATGTGCATGGTCGGCGAGAGTCCTAGCCACTGTCCCACCGACACAAATTGATTTCCACTTAGTGACCAGCTTGTCAAAATAGCCTGTTACAAGAGGATAATCTCCCCACGCTTAAAAACTGAGTGAAGATTGAATATAGCCAATAATCTTTTCCTTACCATAAACTGTTCTTAAAAGTTATTTGTATAGTAGTCAGTATTTTCTGCTTGATATTCATCCTACACAATAAATGTTAGCATGAAATGCATTCATTTATTGATCGCCCAGTTACTTCTAAAACTGCCTGGTAATATCACATGATAGTATCACATATAATTTCAGCATCTTTTCTGGATAATCAATAAACATTTTGGCCCTAACCAGCGGGGTGACTCGGAATGTATTTTTTTCTTTTTGTTTTTTTCTTTTCGCTTCTTATTCTGTAGATTAGTAATTTCATAGTAGGATAAAAATTCTTAATAAAAGAAGGAAAAATTAGTTTTTGGAATTATCAGTAATATTATTCATATTTATTTTATTTCTTGTTTTTTCTCTTAAAAAGAAGAGGCCTGAATGGTATTTTTCCAAAGTGATTACACCAGACTTGTCCATATAAACAGGCATCAGTTGAACAGAAACAGAGTAGATATGATGGAGAAGATTTGTAGCTCAGGTGGATGATTTTGATGTGATTGTGTTCTCTGAGCTGGATAGTAAATTTGCAAAGCTTTCATCGTCCGACTAGGTGACATCTTCCTTCAGCGCATACTTCAGTTCGATGAAGTGAGCTTTTAGATTTCTCCACGAGTTTATTTATCATCTCTCCTGGCGGGTAACCTTGAACATGATTGGTTGTTTTTGTTTGTTTTCACACTTTCTAGGTTACTTGTATTGTCACTCATTGTTTCTTTAACTCGAACTTTGACCCTTTGTGTGTGAGGTTTCTTTCCTATCGGTTGATAAATTTTGGTCTATCTCGAAGTGTCTATTGACTGATGATTCACTGGAATGCCAAGCTTCTAAAACTGAATGAAGAAAGATATCTCATGGACGTCTTCCAAAAGAATGGATATCCTTGGAGCTTCATCAAAAGACATATACGCTGAAGCCAACCTATCAAACCAAAAGCCCCCAAGGAAAGCACAAAGAAAATCGTCTTACCATATATATATATATATATATATATATATATATATATATATATATATGGGATATATCAGAAATCACTGCAAGACTCTTCAGACCTTTAGGAATTGACGTCGCACACAAACCAACAAAATCACTTCACTCAATTCTATGTCAACCAAAAGACTCAACAACGAAAGAAGATAAAACCAACATCATCTACAAAATAAATTGTAACAACTGCGAAAAACACTACATCGGGCAAAGTGGACGTCCTCTTCATGTCTTCGTATCCACGAACATAAGCTAGCCGTCAAAATACATGATATCCACTCCCTCATATCACTTCATACACGCAACTACGGACATCAGTTCGACTCGGACAACGTCCAAATATTAGACAGAGGAAACAACAAAAAGGCTAGAGAACTTTTAGAAGCTTGGCATTCCAGTGAATCATCAGTCAATAGACACTTCGAGATAGACCAAAATTTATCAACCGATAAGAAAGCAACTTAACTCACAAAGGGTCAAAGTTCAAGTCAAAGAAACAATGAGTTACAATACAAGTAACCTAGAGGGTGTGAAAACACACAAAAGCAACCAATCACGTTCAAGGTGACCAGGAGAGGTGACTAATAAACTCGTGGAGAAATCTAAAAGCTCACTTCATCGAATTGAAGTATGCGCTGAAGATGTCGCCTAGTAGGGCGATGGAAGCTTCGCAAATGATCTATTCAGCTCAGAGAACACAACCACATCAAAAACAGCGTAGTCTTGTTTCCCATTTATAGTAGTGCAATTTCCAGGAGTTAGTCTGTAGGGATTTGATTTGTTGGACTTAAATCAGTTGGAGAACCAATGGAAAACCATTTGGACACAGCTGTTTCGTCCTAGTTTGGTAATCATCGGCAGTACGCACCCATTGGCCGGGTTTCAAGCCGAGAACCCTCCGGTTACGGGTCAAACTCGTAGACCACTCAGCCACTTGAAACTGATTCATTGATCCGGGAATCCTAACTTCTGATAATTCATGATTTCATCGCGACCACCAGCCAATTTCATCGTTGGCGAATATTTGTGCTTACTGCCAACCGGATGGACCCCACTAGTCACGATTTCTCACTAGAACTCCAGTCAGTTTCGTCTTGTAACCAATGAGCACCAAAATAATTAGTATAATTTTCTTCATCTATTCTTTCAACAGTAATCAGTTGAAATAAAACTATGAATCACAAAATAATTGAGCAAAGAATATCCTTTTCGATAAATTCCTCTTCTGACTCTACAATTATATATATATGTTTATATACACAGAAGATTTTAAATTAGTAGTCAATAAAAATATGAGCGTTTTTTAAGTAATATCGATTTGTTAAATAAGATTAATGGAATTACCACAGTTCATTAAAGATACTTAAATTATGATAATAATAACAATAAAGATATAGTAGGAAATAGAATATCAACTAAAATTAGGAAAATTCCACAAAATTCAGGATCATTCAAACCTAGATGGCCAAGGTGAGGATAATGTCTGAACTAGCTTCTTTTGGACGCACAAATTAGGCTTCACAATACAGATCCCAACAGCCAGCCTCAGTAATATTTAGTAAACGAACTCTCAAGCCAAAGTTAAGATTTGTTGGTATGTGATAAATGACTTTGAAAGCCTGGTTAACATCAATCTTGTGTTCTGTATCCACAATAAGAGATAGAATAGTGCTACGAATAGATTTTGTTTGTCCTTTGCTTAACCACTATGCAGGGTGATGTTCGTAAATCCGACGAGAAACACGCCTAATTGTACGGCCTATGTAACCGGCCCCACAAGAGCAGTTAAATTCATAGATACACATGGAAGAGGCGAAATTAGGCAGTTTATCTTTTACTCCTGAACGCAAAAGAGGAGTGAATTTAAAGATACAACGTAATTCGGCAGCAGGGAATACTCTTTTTACCGCATTTCTAAGGTGCTGTGTTAGTATCTCACTAGTGTTGTCCCCAAGGAACTGCATTTGTATGAATAAGGCCTTTTTTGGAACTGTTGGTAACTTGGGCTGCTTTGGTTTCAGATTCATATTCTTATCAATAAACTTTTCAGGATAACCATTCTCACTTAGCAACCGTTTAATATTGTTAAGTTCCTCGTCAAGACATTCATCCGAGCAAATCTCTCTTGCTCTGTGGACCAAGCACTTTATCACATTGCGTTTGTATTTCTAGGGCACGAAGCTGAAAACATGAGTATACTGACACGTTGATGTAGGTCTTCTATAAACACTTCTTTTTATTGTGCCATCCTCTTTTCTGGTCATAAGGACGTCTAAAACTGAAATACTAGAATCTTTTTTCTTTCTCAATAGTAAAATATATTGCAGGATGAACTTCGTTAAATTTATCCAGGATGTTCTTTGCTTCCTCCTCATTTTTCATAATCAAAAATGTATCATCCATGTAATGACAAGAGAATTCATTAAAACAGCCTAATATAGAATACTGGGAGTCATTGAGCGTTGAACGGTATCTTCATCCTAGCCGACTGATCTTTAGGAAATCATAATTTTGACCATACACTAAGTCAAGCCGAGAACCCTGTGATTTTATGACTTGTATCTTACCATTCATTCAGCGAGTCTCAATTTAAAAAACCGGCGGTTTTCAAAAGTAATGATTTACGCAGTAATTTATTAATACTTGTGAACAACTTTTTCACCCCACAATAACCATGACCTCTTACCAGAAATTCAGGAGACTCACTTTGGAGTTCAGAGAAACCTTTGAAGTAAAGACAGGAGTAAAACAAGACTGCTTACTGCCACCTACGATGAAACTGGATTATGTGACACAGTATGCGTGGGAAGCCAGAAGCCAGGAATACGCCAGGCCGATAAGAAGTCACTAGAAGGTTCGGATTTCGTGGACGATTTATGTTGAATGTCATATAAATAACCAACCAACAGCGATAGCAACCAGCAGCAATCACCATCAACGGAAGAAATTTGAAAGAGGTCACTCCCTTCATTTACCTGACCAGACAGCATCTTTACAACTACAGGATGTCAAAACTAGAACTGGAAAGGCAATTAGGACCTTCATCACTCTGAAATCAGTTTGGAAGTCTGCTACAGTCAACACACACACACACAACAAATTTTCGATTTTCAGCACCAATGTTAAGTCAGTCAGTTCTCCTATATGGGTCAGAGACATAGCGTATCACCAAAAGCTGCCTTCACTGGCTCCAAACTAGAGATCAGACAGCGAGTCAGAAATGATTATCAACAAGAAACTCTGAGAAAGAACCTACTGCTCGACAAATATTCCGAAGATAATGGAGGTGGATTGGACACAGGCTGAGGAGACCATGTAGTGACATCGTGCTCAATGCAGGCCATCGATCCAGTGTAACCTGGATGGGAAACGACGAGTTGGACGTGGGTCGGAGGGTAACATGGAGGAGGAGGAGATGTCAGCCTATTGACAATAGTGGAGCCGGCTAAAGAAGGTAACGGAGAACAGAATAAAATCTACGTATTCAGCTGTAGACCTACCAACCCCAAAAAAAGCATTCCCGCTACTGAAACTTGGGAAAAAAGCTTGAAGCTTTGTGTTTCAATAGGAATGCGATGGAGGAGAAAAAATTTTAGGATAACTATACACCTTTACATCTTCTTACGACTTTGTGGCATTCAAAGAAGGACAGTGTATGTATCACTAAGGATAACCTATTCGACGACTTATGTAGGGTGAATTATTATGATTTATAGTGAATTGGTCAAATACCCTTGGTGAAAATGAATTATGTCATTGAATTTGCATTGTGAACAGCATTCTCTCTAGATGACACAGTGTGGTTGTCCTATTCATTTTGGATGACAATAAATCACGTCGAAATTCTGTACATCCATTACCACTTTCTGTGTGGTCTTTAAAAGCAATATCCTAATTATTAGATATTTGCTTTAAATTAGTGTTTAAAACGTTGAAAAAAACAATGAAATAACTTCTATTCATTTGATCCAGCTGGTTTCTAAATGATTCATTAATGAACCGACCTCACACTGACTAAATGAAATAGTTCTATTCACGCTGTTTATAATGTTACAGTTGGATTTAAATCCTTATTCCCTAGAGTTTGTGTGTAGAGATTTGATTTGTTGGATTGTTGTCAGTTAGAGAACCGTTGGGAAACCAGTTGGGAATATTGGACACAACTGTTTCGTCCTAATTCGGGACTCATTACTGATAGCAATCACTCACAGGAGTTCAAACCCAACATCTCCTGGCCAAGAAGATAGCTCAAAGATTATTTAGTCACAGGGAGCTGATTTAATGACCGGCTCATGAATTCTAACTTTTACTGATTGGTGATTTTAGCGTGAACCCCAGTGAGTACGTACTGCTGATGATGACTACGAAACAGAGAAGCTGTCCAGTACTCCTACTTATTTTTATTATGTTATTTCTTTGTGTTCCCCAGTGGAACATAGGGCTATAGGCTAGAGCTCTGAAGTTCGGGTAGCAGTGGTATTTATTTTTTTACGGGATGGGGTTGCTAGCCAGCCTCATGCCCAGCGTTTCCTTTTCATCAGTGTTATTTCGGCCTAGCGAGGTAAAGGAGTAGCTTGTCACTCGGGAATCAAATCCCGAGCCACAAAGTGCATGGTTGGTGTACATTCTACCACTGAGCCACCAACGTATAGTTGGTTTCCAGTCCGTGGTCAAACTTCAGTTAAATCCACTTTGAGTAACACAATGAAATGAAAAGAGGATTGGCGAATAAAACAAGTTTGATATTAAACATATATAAGAAGTGTGAAATCTCAGAGAAATTGAAATGAGTAATTCCAACGTTTCCTGCGTTCGGCAAACTGGTCCCAGCTTCTTCGGGAAATTTAATAGAAATTATTTTAACAGAGCTTTATATATAAAAAGGACATATGAGTCATGAAACAGGCATCAAAATATTATGAACAGAATTTCATGAATTGTAATCAAAATTCCACCATTTTATACTTACAAATATCAGTCTACTTTTTGTTAAACACTGTCAACAGTGTGTACTTTTGCGTTAGATTATTAGTGATAACCTTCGACTAAAGCTTATGGTCGTGGATAATCGTTTTTATTGAGTGTAGTGCAGAAATGGAACACAAGATCGATTTTCATAGGACTAAAGTTCTACTGAAAGTTTTTGGCTCATATTAAGAAAGATTGACTGCAGAAGCCCTACATATTTGGGTGAATCTTAAGAGTTGGAACAGACGTGAAGGTGTGATGTTGACTGATACATGGCAAATCCTGATTAATAAACAAAAAATGGATATATATCACTAATCAAGCATACTTAGTCACAATTCCCGATTGTTTATATATTTTTACGGAGAGGTTAGCAAATGGCTCAAAAATTATTGCCCGATGCACACACAAACGTCACTGTGCAACCCTTTTACATACCCATTTTTGATATTCAGTTATCTACGACTATGAACTTTTAGTCGAACGTAACCACTAAAATTCTGATGAAAAGTACACTCTGTTTAAAGTGTGTTTAACAAAAGTAGACTAATATTTGTAAGTCTGAGATCAAATTTTGATCACATCTCATACAATTCTGCTTGTTTATTATATTTTGATGCCTGTTTCATGACTCATATGACTGAACAAAGTTTTTAAAAACAGGAGATGTCCTTTTTATATACATAAACCTCTGTTATCGTTAATTTCGATTAATTTCCCTGAAGAAGTTCAGACCAGTTTGCTGAACGCAGGAAACGTTGGAATTACTCATTTCACTTTCTCTGAGATTTCACAAATATAATTTTTTACAAATGTCTGCTTCTCTATCAGCGCCCAATTATTTTGGAACTATTCGATCAAATTTTGATCACAGTTCATATAAAGTTTGTAAATAGTTTTGAATTATATGTATGCCATTTTTGATGGGTACTAACGTTAACTTGTGTAGAGATTTCAAATAAATTGTTTTCAACTTTGTATTATAGTACTCACTTAGAATATTACAAGGATAACAGTCTGCAGTGCTTGCATTATTTAGTGTTGTGTGCGTCGGGGACACAGTGGTTAGGACTCTTGACGACCATGCACATGGTGAAGGGTTCGATCCCCAGCCAACACACATTTGATATCAATGGTTGACCTACAAAATTTGGACTACCGATATCGCATGCGGAAAATTCCATACTTGTACCAAAAATACGGTGTGGAATCGAGCTGCGATCGAATATAATAATAATAACTATGTCAACATGTTTCCATAAGATACTCGGTTAAATAAACACTTGACAGCCAACCTGAATGTCCATTATCACGCTGACTGTACACCTTGATTTCAAGTGAAGTTTCAGTTTCCGTTTTGTACATTCGATTGTTTGATTTTACTAAAAATCAGTTCCAGATCACTACTCAGCATCATTAAATGATCATTAGTGGTTTTCAACTTTCAACTTTACATCACTTGTAGACATCATACAGTCCTTCTATTTAATTCCATGCGTCGGTGACACGGTAGTTAGGACTCTCGTCGACCATGCAAATGGTCCAGGGTTCGACCCCCCGCCGACGCACACCTGATATCAATGGTCGGCCCGCAAAATTTGGGCTACCGATATCACATGCTGAAAATTTCATACTTGTACCAAAAATACGGTGTGGAATCAAGCTGTAATCAAAATTAAAAGAATAAATAAATAAAATTATTGACCTGATCTCCAAGAGTGACATGGAGGAGATCGTGTGAAGAAGAGGTGAGAGAGTTTCGGCAATCGTGGACCCTGCTGAAGAGGACAGTAGAAAATAGGACAAAGTGGATATGTGTTGCTGAACCCATATGTTCCACTCGGAACCCAAGGGAACAATAATAATATGAACATTCTGAGCGAACCTTGTCCACAAACAGACTCGAATACACATTAGAGAAATGAAATCTCACAGCCTCAGAATGCTTAACTTTTACACTAACACCACGAACTATGAAGAGGACATTAGCATTCCTTTCTTTCCATGCCTTTGCATTCCATGGGGAACATACGACTCCTACTTTGAGCCTTTATGCTTCAGTAGCGATAATGTTTCTTTACGGAATGGTCCAATCTCCTTTCTATTTCCGACTGATTGCTGGCTAAGGGAGGTTTAGGAGTGTGTCGACTGGCAGTCGAACGCAGAACACATGAATGTTTGACGAGTATCCTACAATTGGACTATTCATACACTATTTATGCACTGTAGGAGAATATAATCAGATATTACGTGTGTGTTATATTTAGTATAACACATATTGATAAGGCACTGATAACGCTTAAAAGCTGATATCACTGACTAATTGGGACTGGCAGTTGTATACCACTCACATCAACCAGCAGCTCTTGTTAGCCAGTCATTTCTAGGTGAACTAACCACCCGATCACCGCTTTGCCCGTTTGGGAAAGAGCTCATCAGCGTGGTACCCAGTTGGACTCAGCCCAGGGAGCCACCCAATTGCTGACTTATGAATACTCTGTGCGTTATACAAATAAATTTATCGATAATGTACGTGGGAGCCACGAAGACAACTAATGAAACCAATTTCTTTCATACTACTTAAAATAAGTGAATTCAGTAACAGAGGAATATTAATGATAAGATGTTTTTATACGTAACTATGTATTTATCGCATGTAGATAATGGGGTATTCTTTTTACAAGGGATCTGAACAACATTGATTTTGTAGATTTGGTTGCGAACTAACATCATTTAGAGTAGATCACTGAAACCTAGAGATCACTGAATAGCTGTTTCATTCTATGTTAGGATTTTTCAATAGTGTGCACCCATAACCCTACCAGGGACAGAATTAGGTTTTTACGAGTTGATCACGGACTGATATCAGTTAGAGAACCATTGAAAACCAGGGAGTACTGGACAGCTGCTGTTTCATCCCAGTTTGGGAATCATCGGTGGTACGCACCCACTGGGATTCGAACCCAGGACCTTCCGGTTACAAGGCAAGCTCGTATACCATTCAGCCACTGGGACCCGATTCAACGGCTCATGAATTCTAAATCAGGAATTGGTAGAACTTAGAATTCATGAGTCGTTGAATCGGGTCCCAGTGGCTGAATGGTATACGAGCTTGCCTTGTAACCGGAAGGTCCTGGGTTCGAATCCCAGTGGGTGCGTACCACCGATGATTCCCAAACTGGGATGAAACAGCAGCTGTCCAGTACTCCCTGGTTTTCAATGGTTCTCTAACTGATATCAGTCCGTGATCAACTCGTAAAAACATAACAAACCCTTACAAACCAAACTTTCCAGAATTAGGTACCAAGCTTGTTAACCATTCAGCCACTTGAGCAGGATTTTTTAATGACCTGTGAATTTTAACTCTCAAATTTGACCACTGATTGATATCAGTTAAGGAGCCATTGAAAGCCATCTGGAACTCATCAAGGCTCGAACCTAGGACCTTCGGGCTAAAAGACGAACTCGTATACCATTCAGACACTGGTTTCGACTTATTGGTAATGAATTCTAACATCGCTACCACTTGGTGATTTCCAGTACTCCCAGCTAGTTTTTAATAGTTCTCTAACTGCTATGCGTTGGTGGCACAACGGTTAGGACACTCGCTGACCGTGCATATGGTCCGGGGTTCGATCGCTGCCGATGCACACCTGGTCGGCCTGCGAAATTTGGACTACCGATATCACATGCTGAAAATTCCATACTTGTACCAATAATACAGTGTGGAATCAAGCTACAATAAAAAAATTCAAATATCTAGTTTAATGAGATAGGATTATAAATTTAATTTGTGGATGGTGACTAGCAGTGGAATCCAGGATGCGCATTTCGTCCTATTTTGGACTCGTCAACTGGATGTACCTGCACTCCCCAGTGAGTGATGATGTTCTCACCAAGGAGGCTCGAACTCAGTGCTTATGGTATCCAACGCCAAAGCGTTATCCACTAGACCAATTGGCCCACGAGAGCCACCTCTTGTGCAACAGGTCATAATAATTTAATTGAATTTTAGGGTTTCCCGTCGATTGATTGGACCGAAGTGCTCGGTCTCAGGTTGACATGTCGGCTTCTTGTGCAGATACTTCGACGATGTCTGGGCATTTCATTAGAATTTAATTTGTGGATGGTGACTAGCCCAGACATCGTCGAAGCATCTGCACAAGAAGCCGACATGTCAACCTGAGACCGAGCACTTCGGTCCAATCAATCGACGGGGAAAATCTAAAAAAATTCAATTAAATAAGGATTTGTGTAGGCTAGGTATGTATTTTCCATTTTCAGTATAAGGCATGTAAATTAAAGATTTTGTAAGCATACAAGGTCAGACATAATGACTGGTAGATATCTATTATCACATTATTATTATTATTGATATGAAATATTGTTGTTTTTGTGCGCACTCACTCACTCATCCAGGATAGGCAATATAAGGGGCAGATGAGGCAGATGAGGAGAGGAGAAGAAATTTCTTTTGATTGGTAGGCAGAGTTTTTATGTGTAAGTAATGACTTTTATGGATAGTTGAACACCTAACTACCTACCTACCTACCAACAACCAACCAACCAACCAACCTTACCAACGTAGACAGGCATAACCAATTTAATGCCCTGTCTCTTATTTTGTATCCCTGTATTGTACAATAGGGTGTAAAATAAATCCAGTCTTGACGAGGATGATGATGATGCACATAAAGCTTCTGTGTACATGTTTATTTTTTGCTGTAATTTTTGACATTTTTGAAGAAAGAGAATTCTGTTTCGTTTTTTTGCCCTTAGATGAGTAGTTGTCTTAGCTTCTGCTTCCTGAAGACAGGAAAACAATCCAACTTACACGTTAATCTTCACTGATGTGTGTGTATGTGTGCTTGCGTGCGTGCGTTCGTGCGTGTATTTGTAGGTCAAATGGGCACAAATGTATTAAAACATACACAAGTATCGACACACATCTGCGTGTGTGCACACACACCGTAACGCACACTCACACACACATGAACACACATGAATACAGATTATAAGTAGGTACAACGCATATGTGTATAAACACACGATACGGCTTTTTACGATTAGACAAACTGACCATCAGGTCATCATGATCAGCATCATCGGGTAATATATGTGTATGAAGTGGAATCGATTATTTATTATCTTTGTGTGAATATGTTGTGTATGGTGACATAGAATTGGAGAAACGGTGACACTTTCAAAAAAACGGTGATCTTTCCCCAATCAGTCAGTCAATTTACTACTTATTACCATATCGTTATTCTGTATTATTCTCAAAATCAGCGCGCTGAATTTATACATTTCACATCATCTGGGATTTTACACAAACATAATTAGTATCCTTCATTTTTTTTAAACTTCAAATAAACAAACAAACAGCGTATTCTACAATTTTCTTGCTGTTGTGATCCATATACAAACTGGATATTGTTTGAATCTGGATATCCAGTTGTATTTATATATCCTTCTAATTCTATGGAGGGAAAATGTTGAATTCCGGTGAATTACTACTATCACCATCGTTATTATTATTCAGAGGGCAAGTTCCTATACATTCTGTTTTTTAAATTTTATAAATATTGTCTTTTTATACCAATTTTATACCCCAATATATTTATTACATAATGTATTTGTGTAGATGTAATTATCCAACAGAAATAACGATTATGAGAGGTACTCAACAGATATATACATACTTTTTTTCCATGATTGTTTTAGACTCTTTCATAGGTTATACTTTTTTAAGTAGACAATATCTAGTATCTTTCAGGGAATTTGTGTAACTGCGGTACAGTATAAGTTATTGAACTGGATGAATAAAACTCATATTCTATCCATAGATACCTTATTATTACTATTATTATTATTTCCTTTAATTCCTAGAGGAACATAGGGCTTCAGCGGCGCGACTGCATTGCGTTCGGTTCTCTGCTAGAGTTTTCACCTGGCTCCAAGTTTGCCCACAACACGCTTTCATCTCCTGTCTTCACATGACCTCCTCCTCCTCCAAGTCACCCTTGCACTGACGACCAACTCGCCTCTTCCCTTACCTTAAAGTATCTTAAAGTTTTAATTATTAAACTTCCCTTGGTTGGTCACAGAATTATTAGTTTTTTTTTAATATTTTTTTTATTTGTTTATATTTTGAGTGGAACACGGGTTGGTTTAAAGCTTGAGTTTGGAAATTTTAGTATCACTGGTATTTTTTTTAATGGCACATGCTTGGTTAGTCTTATTCACGCACAGTCTTGCGTCTTTACAAGATTCGTTACTGACTAGGCGAGGGGATCAAATCCCATACCACCTGTGGTGTGGTCGATACGGTATTCTACCGTTGAACCCCTGGCGCATGCTTTTAACATATGTGACAATATTATTCTAAAAGAGTAATCTTGAGATCCTTGTACAGAAATAACTAAGATTTATTTTTACTGTAATTAGAATGTATGGATCAGCCTATTTTAGTTCCAAAATACTGTTTTTTCTTACTTCATACAGGATTTACTTGTAAAGTAATAATCTAAAGTATATATATTGATTTCGTGAAAGAATTGCACAGCGTCGACTAGGAAGCAGAATAGATGAACGCGCAATTTCATGTATAGGTCATTTTATTTAACTAGACAATTAAAACAGTGATAAATTTAGATGAAATTAAGCATTTTAGTAGAAAGCAATTTTGGTAGCTCAGTGATTCAACCAGACCACCATGTGTCCATGTTCGAATTGTACAGTACACCTTAAGCATAACTTACGCAGTTATAAATTACATCATTCGATATACTGAGTGAATAATATAAAGAAGGCTTCAGGAGAATAAAAGATATCATGCTTGATTGTATACCATTCTTTGCATACACTCCGACCCTCAGGGGAGAGAACAGTCCCTCATAGTCTTTAGATTACCGTAACTTATGTAGTCAATTCTATTCAAATGCTAATATAAATCGGTGGAAGTGTAATGGGAGGAGATAACAGACTTGGTAACGGAATTCTGATCACCCCAAAACATCATATTCATGCATTCTTAGCCATATTAAAATTTGGCTAGGTGAGAGGACATTAAATTGTTCTGATTGGTTGGCAATCGCCCCAAGGTTAAAAAAGATTGCCCAATGGGGTTATTTCCTGACCACAGAGTAAACTAAATCCGGATTTCAGCAGCCACCGACTTAAAGTATTGACTTAAATTTTGGCCACTTCCTATCAATCTGAATCACATTACAATAGTATATCATCGTTTCTTCTTTATGAATGTTCTTTTTATTCCTTCACGTTCCCAGTGGAACATAGGGCTTCAAGCTAGACGCTTGAAGTTTCTGTAGCAGTGTTTATTTTACAGGATGGGGTTGCTAGCCTCATGCCCAACCTTTCCTCTTCACCAGCATTATTTCTGGCTTAGTGAGGTACAGGAGTGCGCCGGTGGCCGGGGATCGAACCCCAGACCATGTGTATGGTCGGCGAGCGTACTAACCGCTATGCCACCGACGCACTTATGAGTGTTTACGTATGTATATTTGATACTGATCACCTTCGCCATTTTCTTGCATAATTTTCAATTTTATCCTGTTTTTATTTTCTCCCTTTTTTTAGAAAATCTTTACAAATGCCTATTTATTTAACCGGATTCTACCTATTACTGATAATTCAGTTGGTGAAATCAGTGAGTTTATATCATTTTGCTACTAAACAGTTTGCTTAATTACTCTGTTTGATATGATAAAACATTCAATCAATAAATTGAATATTTTTCAATTAAATCTGTTCACAAAAATAGACCTGATTACTCATCAGATGACAAACTGACCAGTTAAGGACATTTGTAAAAAATTATATTTGTAAAATCTCAGCGAAATTGAAATAAGTAATTCCAATGTTTCCTGCGTTCAGATAACTGGTCCGAACTTCTTCAGGGAAATTAATCGATGGTGGTATAGTGGTTAGGACGCTCACCGACCATGCACATGGTCCGGGGTTCGATCGCCGGCCGACGCACTCCTTACCTCTCTGAGCCAGAAATAATGCTGGTAAAGAGGAAAGATTGCAAAATAAACACTGCTACAGAAACTTCAAGCCACTAGCTTGAAACCCTATGTTCCACTGAGGAACGTGAAGGAAAAGAAACGATAACAGAGGTTTATGTATATAAAAAGGACATCTCTTGTTTAAAAAAACTTTTTTCGGCGAATTCATTCACTTAGCTGTACAGTCGCAAATATATACAATTGATTTTGTGTGTGTGTGTACATTAGGTTTGTCAAAATCAAAATCAAAATAACAGTTAGTGTAGGTTGTTGGTTACATCATCAAAATAATTGTGAAATTAAAATGTGTGATTAATAATCAAAGTTGTAACTAAGTGGGGTGAAGATTGGTAAGATGTGACATCTTACCATCTTACATATTTGTGACTGTACAGCTAAGTGAATGAATTCACCGAAAAGAAACTCTTCGCTGAACTAATTTGTTCTTATTTCACTGTCTTAATGGGTATTTTTCGCGAATAAAAAAACTTTGTCCAATCAAATGAGTCATGAAACAGGCATCAAAATATTATCAACAAACAAAATTGAATGAGCTGTGATCAAAATTTGACCTCATACTTACACAGGGAGGGGTAATTGTGCTATGCATGTTAGGGTGAGAGAGCATATCCCAAAATGGCTAGAAAGACAAATGAATTGTGGAAAATCAACGGACTCAGGTGGCAGACTACCAACTTCGTCTATTACCAAACATCTAATCGAGATGAACCATAAGATTGATGTTAACACAGCCTTTAAGGTTATCGATAAAAATGGTCAAGGGCGCTTATTGAAATACGCTGAGGCTATAGCTATTCATAAACTTAACCCCCCCCCACACTCTGTGTGTTCAAAAACAGTTTATTATTACTCTTAACCTACCTTGGTAATCCTTATTTGATTGGATTACCAAACGTTGTGTTAATTATTCTTAAATCCTTTTCTTTTTCTCACTTTGTTTAATTTAATTGCCCTTAATTTTCTTTCATATATATCGACTTGACAAGTAAATGTGTGGGGGATCAGATTGTTCAAAATATACAGCGCAAATACACCACACTTTTCAGATAACCTCCATCTTCTAATAACACTATCCAAATTTAAAAATATTAGTCTACTTTTGTTAAAGACTTTAAACAGAGTGTACTTTTTCATCAGAATTTTAGTGATTACGTTCGACTAAAAGTTCATGGTCGTAGATAATTGAATATGAAAAATGCATATGTGTATATGCGGTATACAATGGTGTGTTAAGAGACTATAGGTATCATCAAATCCCCATAAACTGAACATTTGAATGCTTTCCCTTAATTTTTATTAATTATGCGTCGGTGGCACAACGGTTAGGACACTCGTCGACTATGCACATGGTCTGGGGTTCGATCTTCAGCTGACACACACCTGATATCGATTAGTCGGCCTGGAAATCACATTGCTGAAAATTCCACACTTGTACCAATAATACAATGTGGAATCAAGCTATAAACAAAAATAAATAAATAAAAATATCTAGTTTAATGAGATAAAATGTATAAATAATCTTTTTTCGTGCATACTACTTAAGTATCAAAATGGGGACAAGGAAAGGCAGCCTGTGTTGAAACCTAGGCTACCAAAACACCTTTGCCATATATATATTGCATACAATTCCTCTTGTTCACTTTGTTTTAATTCATCAAAAAATTACCTCTAACGGTGTTTTCCATTCTCGCAAGTATTTCAAATATCTATCACTTGCGGATTCAAAAGTTTCTATTAAACTTGATAAAAAGCTAAATCATGAATGTACAAACTACCACAGCCTGAGAAAAAGAAATTTCAGTCAGATGTTGCACACTTCTGGAAGGTACGAGGCAAAGAAAAAAACATCATGAAGAAGTGGCTTTTACTTGAGGTTAGACAGCAATGTGTCACACGATTTACTGTCAGTTAGTGTATTACTTGAAGATCCTGAACAAAGAGAAACTATTACGCAATAATTTCCACTGGAAATTATGTACATTACATAAAAACTAGAGATTAACTGGTGGATGGTGACTAGGAGTGGAATCCAGGATGCGCATTTCGTCATATTTGGTACTCGTGGTCAGCTGGATGTACCCGCATTCCGCAGGTGGGAACATCATCACTCACTGAGGAATGCAGGTACATCCAGCTGACCAAGAGTCCCAAATAAGACGAAATGCGCATCCTGGATTCCACTGCTAGTCACCATACACCAATCAACCTCTAATTACATGCCCATACATCGTCGAAGCATCTGTACAAGAAGCCGACATGTCAACCTGAGACCGAGCACTTCGGTTCAATCAATCGATGGGAAAATCTTAAATTAAATTAAATAATTACATAAACACTGTTTAGAATAAAGCTATTATTGATATAATACGTGTATATACAGTACGTGATATTCAGGTAAAACAGTAATCTCAAGTACATTATTTCTTAAAATATATTCTTCCACCTGAAACATCCTCTAAACCCTGGCAGTTTTATTCCTTCGAATGCATGCTGAATGAATAAGTACAGATTATTCTTCACGGATGTAACTAAATGGTTGTAATAAGAGGCAGACTGAGTGAATTTTGAAGCATTACACTCTATGGAAAATTAGGTAACGTAATGATTTAAACAGGCCGCCAACTGAGGTTATAGTTTAACAACAACAAAAATTCCCTGATACTGTTTCATTGAATGAATAAACGTCAAATGAAATATCCTCATAAATTTTGTACCCAGTCTGAAATATATTCATTCTCGTCTTTGAATATTCAGAGATGATTAAATAAATATGACGTAATAATTTTCAGCCTTTCACCATAAATTTTGCTACTACAATAAGCTACCGCGAAAGATGTCTTTCTATGTCGTATGATCAAAGGACAAAGACAGACTTAGGTCAACAATATTCAGGATATATAATGCAGAAGAAGATGGTTTATGGTTTGATTTGATATAGATGTTCTTTTAAAAAGATTTCTAGTGTTGTCTAAATGTGTGCGTCGGTGGCACAGCGGTTAGGACTATCGCTGACCATGCGCTTGGTCTGGGGATCGATCCTCAGCCGACGCACACCTGAAATCAATTGGTCGGCCTGCAAAATGTGGGCTACCGATATCACATCGCTGAAAATTCCATACTTGTACCAATAATATGGTGTGGAATCAAGCTATAATCAAAAGTAAAGTAAAATAAAAATAAATAATTGTTTTATTATAGGCACAACTCACAAATAATTAATTTATACAGAGAGTTGAATATAGAAATATTTATCAATGTAATTATTATTCTTGTTCCCCTGGGTTCCTAGTGGAACATAGGGCTTCAACTGCACGTCTCCACTTGCTTCTGTCTTCTGCTGTACTTTTCACATAAATCCATGTTAGTCCATACTGTTTCAACTCCTCTTCACACAATCTCCTCCATGTAACCCTTGGACGTCCCACTCGCCGCTTCCCTTTCGGGTTCCACTCGCGATGTCACCCAGAGGTCTCCTCAGCTCAGCGAATGTCCAATCCATGTCCACTTTCTCCTGCATATTTGTTGGGCGATTGGTTCTTGTTTCGTTTGTTCCCATAGTTTCTTGCTGTTGATGATTCTTTCCGGCCATCTGATCTACAGTATAGAGCGAAAACAGTTAGTTGTTGATAAAGGTCTGTAACAGGCTGTTGGAAATATTCTTTGTGGCACACTGGCCAAGTTTCAATGAATCAATGAATGAATGGATGAATGATCTTCATAGATTTAAAAACAATCTAGGGTAGAAGTAAATAAAACGCAAGAAAATCTTGAAGAATAATAATAGTTGGATTAAAGTTTTAATGAACTACTGAATCTAAAAGACTGAAGAAAAAATATTCTATTCGATAAAATCTTCATCAGGTTTTAAATTTTATGACCACAATAATTACAGAATTATTGTTACTAACATCATGAGTGCTGTTCCAAATTACACTGATTACAATAGTATCAACAGATTACATTCCGAAAGCATTAGTAAGTGAGACTTAACACGCATTAATATAACACCAAACAGACCACCACATATCAGATAAATTAAGGGAAGTAACACACAGAATTTATGAATTTATAGTTCAAGGGAAGGCCAGGGTACCAATATTGGCTGGCCAGATCTGTTTCTTTTGCACACAGAGGGCTCTGGTTGATTCCAGCGAATGGCAGTGGCCTCTTCGGTTTGAAGAGTTCATCATCTAGACGTCTGTGGTAATTTATTTGATACCTGGTAGATGATAGGGAAGGACTCTTCAATGCTAACTAGCTAGCTAGCTTTGTGGTCTGTTTGAATGAGGTGATCTAACATTGGAACTGTTAATAGTATTAACAACTCCTTTATTTAAGTAAACTAGTTGGTCCCAATAACAACAAACAAAATAAATGGCTCCAGAGGAACAATTGAATTGACGGATCCAATTAGAGGTGACCACATGGTCTAGATACTTCGTCTTTCAATTTCAGAATCATAACCAGTTATATGGCTCATCATTAATAATAACTATTCCAACAGAAATTGGCCCAAAAATTCATTTGAAACTACCTAGAACCATTTTGTAATAGGCCTCTTTATCTTTATGTAAATTAGACACTTTATATAAGAATAGTATACACAAATAGTAGTAAATTTCCGTAGGATTATATTTACATCTCTGTGTATTGGGGTTTCAGTTAAAAGCCAATAAACAGTTTTATTAAAAGTGGATGTTATCAAAACTTTGTTTATAAACACTCAAATAATTTTGTTTCAAATTTTATTGTTATTTTTATTCCATTATGTTCCCAGGTGAACATAGGGCTTCAAGCTAGAGGCTTGAAGTTTCTGTAGCAGTGGTGTTGATTTTTTTACGGAATGGGGTTGCTAGCTTCCTGCCCAACTATCCCTCTTTACCAGTCTTGTTACTGGCCTAGCGAGGTAAGGGTTTGCGTCGGTGGCCGGGGACCCAGACCCCGGACCACGTGAGGCGTGGTTGGCGAGCATTCTACCGCTATGCCACCGACGCACTTTTCAAACTTTAAGCCTGTGTTAATAGTCGCTTGTTGCACGAATATAGATAGGCTTTTATTACATAAGAACTAAGGGAAGCAAAAGGTGCATGTATTCACAAATCCCAATCTACACAGATTGTAGAGGTGAAGTTTCACCAGTTTTCTTTGGAAACCAATTTATTCAGATCACCACAATATGTGATCAGCTTGATACCATAAATGCTAATCAAGAAAGCAACCACATTTGCGCAGAACTATATACTACTGATCTATTGAAATGAGTAGTTGTATACCAACATTCATATCAACCAGTAATGATTGTTAGCCAGATCGAATTGATCTAAATACCGGATGGATGTTTCTCTCGTTTGAGACCGAGGTCATCAGAGGTGTATACGGTTCGACTCAGCAGAAATAGGCAAATCAGTCCAAATGACACTTGATTTCTTGGGTAAAGTAGTGTTACCATAAATAGAATTAACAATTTGCAATGTGCACAGACCAAGGGGTGTATTCATAATGTCTAATAGTATGATTTCCTTATTGGATTTCAATTTTTCAATCGCCCTTGATAATATAAATAGTCAAGGTTAACTTTCAGATTAATATTGATCTTCCCTAACGAATGTTCTTACCTTTTAATCATCATTTCTGATTGTGCACAGATTTATGTGTAACTTTAACAATATTCATTTATAAATTGTGCAGTGCTGTGCTGTGCTGCGCTGCGCTACCCTGTACTATACTTCACTGAACATCACTTCTGATCGTAACTGGAGTTAGTTAACAATATTCTGACATTTTGATTTTATTTTTACTTCTTTTCATTATGGTAGTTCCTTCTTCTTGTAAATTGTGTATCTAGGGCCACCACACGCACACACACACACAAACATGTAGCATTTTAGTAATGTTAAGCAATATACTTCTAGTACACGAATGTATGTATAAATGTCATAAATGTAGACAGTGAATTGTAATTTTCTAAAATGAAATCCATGTTTCTATAATCTATTGTGGTTATTACAACATCGAGATAAATTAAGCATTAGAAATATTCGTAAATATATATTAATACATGACAGTTTTGTTTTAATGAAGTAATAATTGAATTCTGGCGCCGATTTTAAGCTGGTGTCAAGCAACAGCATGTGACCTTGACATTTTTGTTTTGTTTTAGTTCACTTTTCATTGTACACAATTTTAAGGGCACTTCTCCCTTTTTTTATTTGTAATGAAAGTTGTCATTACTTGATGTAAATTGAGAAGAGAAGAATAAGAATAAGAGGAAGGAGGAAAGGAAGTGAAATCAACGTCCAAAATTAAGAATTAAAGTAGAAATAGGGAAGAATCGAACTGTTTCGAAATGAAATATTTTGATAGTTTGACATCTATGTTTGAAATTTGTGTCAAATTCAAATATTTTGGTTAATAATTAGTTCAGAAGAAAAGATGAAATAATGAAATTGTTTTTTCAGTTTTAGCTAAAAGTTTCTGTAATAATCATGAAGCCATACGGTCCCTGTACTGTTCTATGGTGCCACTTACATTTTCCAAGCTTGGTGCAAGTTGACCATGTTATCAGTAGATTTCATTAAATACAAGTTGAAAAATATTCCGAAACAAAATATTAAAATAATTTTCTCAAGTAGGAATTATCCTGGAAAGAAGTTTGTAGGCGTAGTTAGTGTGTGTAGGTCAAAGGTTTGAGGAGGATAAATCCTTATTATACCTCCCCAGTATTTTTGAATCAAACAACTCGCCAACATCAATAAAACAAAAACTTTGTTCGGAAATAAAAAGACTCATTTTTCACCTGACAATATAAAGCTTATAAAAATGAGCACGAACTGTGCAGGGTATGATTCACCTATACAACAATAGATGGTCACGATATTATAACTGAGTTATTTTTGTACAGATTCTGAAACTTATTGTATTCAAAAAGATTTACCCTTAATTCTACGCCTCATCTGTAGAGAAAGCACGGAGTCGTTGATATCTCTTGAGTCATTGTCTCAGTTTTACAAGCAATATTGCAAATAAAACGAACACAACACCGTATTTATGATATATAAATGCTTTGGTCTCAAGTGCAAACTTCCCTATAACATTTTCTCTTGTTTATATAATCAATTCTATGCTAGCTGCTTCAGTTTACTATATGAAGTACACTATTGTTGCTGGCTGTAAAACAGCGGGAAAAATAACTAAATTAACTAACTAACTAACTAACTAACTAACTAACTAACTAACTAACTAACTAACTAACTAACTAACTAACTAACTAACTAACTAACTAACTAACTAACTAACTAACTAACTAACTAACTAACTAACTAACTAACTAACTAACTAACTAACTAACTAACTGACTAACTAACTAACTAACTAACTAACTAACTAACTGACTAACTAACTAACTAACTAACTAACTAACTAACTGACTAACTAACTAACTAACTAACTAACAACACTTTACAACCAAAATGACACAAACAAATAATTAAAAATCATAATAATAGCCGTAAAATGAGAAAATTTATGCCTTATGATAGATGAAAATTCAGGTAGACCGGTTATTTGGGCCTGGCCGCAATTTATACTTACACATATATGTAGTTATGCCCACGTATATAATATCTATGCCACTTTTTAAATCCTTTCTCCTTTTATTTTCTTACAGCAATCTGACTTAGATCGATGCGCTATTACTTGTTCACCAGAAAAATGTCAATGTGTTGGACCTCCAGGAATGTTGGTAAGTTTATTTTCTTTCGTCACCTTTCTTTTTTCTTTCTTTGGGAATAATTCACCTTTTTCAAGGGGAAAAATTTTAAATGGTGAAGCATTATTAATTTATTTTGGCAAAGTAAATTCATAGTGCAACGACTAAAACCGATGTGGTATGGTGGGAGCTCAGGAAAGCAATCTACGCATCCTACTGTATATTATTATTATTATTTATTATTGTTCTCTTGGGTTCCGAGTGGAACAAAGGGCTTCAACAACACATCTCCACTTTTTCTATTTTCTGCCATCCTCTTCAGTTGGGTCTGCGGTTGCCCATAGCCTCTGATCTTCTCCTCACCAAACGATGTCCTCCATGTCAACCTCGCAATGACGACCCATTCGTCACATCCCATTGGAATTCCACTCGAGCAATGGCCTGCATTGAGCGAGATGTCATTCGGCGGCCTCCTCAGTATCCATCCATCTCCACTTTCTCCTACATGATTGTTGAGCAATCGGCTCTCGCCTGTTGGCTTGCTCTCAGCCAGAGTTTCTCGTTGATAAGTTATCTACCGTCAGGATATTCGCTCTTCAGTATGGAGCCAGCGAAGGTGGCAGCTGTTGATAAAAGTCTACAACTTGTTGGAAATACTTTTCGTGAATCGCTGATCAGGTTTATGACCTGTATAGAAGGACCGACTTGACATTGGTGTTGAAAATCCGAATCTTGTTCCTTATGCTGAGTGCAAAAGATTTGCAAAGTGGTTTCAGGTTGGTGAAGACGTATCTTGGCTTTCCGATTCTGGCCTGCTTTGACATCTTCATCCTTTCCAGCTGCCTGTGGTTGAAATCATGCTTCCTAGATAAGTGAATAGAGGAAGTAATCTCTGTTAGATCTCTCCCGTTGATGGTGATTGGTGCAGGTTGTCTCCAACCAGTTTGTTAGTTTTCGATTGCAAGTCGTTGAGTTTGTGTTACATGAAACATAAACCATCCACGCATGAAATCCAGATCTTCTAGAGTCTTCTTATCGGTCGTCCAGCGTATTCTTGTCTTCTCACTCCTAACGCACAGTCTCATGCATAATTCAGTCCACCACCACAATTCAGAATATCAACGGTGATAATAGGCAGGCAGTCCTGTCTTAATCCTGTATTCACTTCGAACACCTCACTGAGTTATCCGTTGTGGATCATCTGACACGTGGCACTGTCATACAGGCAGCTGTCGAATGACGTTGATAAGTGTTTAAACACTGCACACCGTAGTGTTGAAGTAGTTTCCAAATTACTTCTCTTTCAACGCCGTCTGTCGAAGGTCTTTTCAAAATCGATTAAGTTCAGGTAGTGAGAGGTTTGACTGACATTCTATGCTTTTTTTCTGCTTAGAGTTGCAATTGGATGAGCACATGATTTGCCTTTCCTGAATCCAGCCAGCTTGTTCCGATGGGTGGAGGAGTTCTGTATCCAGTGCATCCTTTATTCTCTCCTTGAGAAACTCACAGTAATAAAACGCTCCGAAGACGGATAAAGGACAGTTACTCACTGTATAATCTATGCAGTTCCATTCAACAATAATAACATATCAGAAAGTAAAATTTCCTCAGGTGGGATCAAAATTCTGTCAGCAAGAATCACCAACCAAACAGTTCTCTCACACGGTCGAACGTCAGAAAGACCTTGATTCACTCAAACGAAATCTCAGTCGTAAAACAAAACATTATCAACACTATCACACAACGACAAAGAGAAGCACCAAAATTAGAGATTATACAGGAAGAAAGACACAAATAATAAGGATTAAGTCAACATATGACAAGCGATTGTCAGAACAATGATATACAGTCTAGGAGAAAAGAAGAAATTAATTCCTAAGTTACTTTCAAGTATTGGTTTTGAGGGGATTTTGTTTTTGACTGGTTGGACGATTTCATCATGAGCTGACATCAGTTAGAGAACCATTGGAGTACTGGACATCTGCCTCGTCCTAGTTTGGGACTCTTCAGCAGTACGAGCTCGCCTTGTAACCAGAAGGCCCTGGGTTCGAACCCCACTGTGGTGGGTGCATACTATTGAGGAGTCCCAAACTACGGCGAAACAGCTATCCACTACTCCCAGCTGGTTTTCCAATGGTTCCCCAACTGATGTCAGCTCATGATGAAATCCTCCAACCAATTCCAAAGTTAGTTGAAATATCCAAATAAGTATAAGTATAGTAATTAGATCATTTAGGAAGGACTCTCCAAATAATTATTCAGTTACACATAGTGACACGTCCATACTGACAACTAATTAGCCTTTATAACAAAGAAGAATAAATTATAATCGAAGTGAAATTAAAACAAACTAAGCTATGCGGTAGTATGCCACACTTAGGGAACTACAGGATAAGTAGCCTGGGGTCTGTTAACTTTTTATATTCGCGGAATGCTATCTGCCATTAAGTTAATTTATTTCCTGCAGGTGAACTGTATATAAATCTATGTCTTTTTATAGCTTTGCATCTGTTGTTAGCCCATTATGTAAGGTGAAACATGCTCCAGGTGGTTTTCTAGTCATGATGAGCAAATGCTGAGTAAACTAAACAATAGCCTCGAATGTGAGAAAAAGAAACAGCTATAAATTTTATCATAAAGTTGTACAGTTTTTCTTAAATAAACAGTTACAGATTCTCGGTATTTCAGAGGCTTATTAGTATGTTATTCACAAGAAATTTAACTTTAAAAAATTGAGGCAAAAAGACTGACTTTTTAAGGTTCAGTAGAATGCACTACTATATTTAGTAATGGATGAAAACCAAAACGATTCTCAGAAGAAGCAGCAAATACAGGACCTCAAGTGAACACACAGAAGATGGAGGTGATAAAGATACCTAGTCACCACTAACAACAAGCACTAATCATTATAAATGGGAGAGAGTTGAAAGACGTCACTTCCTTCAGTTACCAACTACTGGCAGACAGCATGGATGAGGATGAAAAAGCCAGAATTGGGAAGGCAGTTTGGAAATCTACTGTACTCAGTACAGAGGACAAAATTTGGATTTTCAACACCAATGTTAAGTCAGTGAGTTCTTATATATGTTTCGGAAGCTTGGCGAAAGCGTCACACTAAGCATTGCCGTAAGGCAACTCGTGACTTTCATCAGCAGCTGCCTTTACTGCCTCCATACTGAATATCTGATGGCCGGCTGAAGAAACCTGGGAATGAACCAACCAAGAACCTACCGTTGAATAAATATTCCGAAGAAAGTGGAGATGAACCAGACATACATTGAGGAGACTGTCGGCCGACGCCTCACAAGAGGCCCTTGAGTGAAAGATGAATGCGAAACGACGAGTTGGGAGTACATCCAAGTATGACTTCTCTAGGAGGTCGTGTAAGAAGGAGATGAGAGACTATGACGAATCGTGAAGCCGGCTAAAGAGGGGATTGTAGAGGACAGGGTGGGATGGAGATGTTCCGTTGAAGCCTTATGTTCAACTAGGAACCCAAGGGAATAACAATAATAATAATAATTGCCTGCTTCATGTTGAACTGCTGAATACAAGACCCCAGTGAACAGGTGGCACAGTGGTTAGGACACTCGCCGACCATGCACATGGTCCGGAGTTCGATCTTCTGCCGACGCACACCTGATATCAATGGTCTACCGTTATCACATGCTGAAAATGCCATACTCCTACTAATCAAGCTGTAATCAAAAATATAAAAACAATCTTACCACTATTAGATGTTATCGATTCAGACATGCGGAGTAGAATAGTAATGACTAACTTATTTCAAGTACTGTGTAGATATGTTGTGCATGTCTTGACGTTCATGTGAATTCAGCTAGTGAAAATTGGCTAGTATATACGTATTGTTTCCAACTGCTTTAGGAATGTCAGATTGGCAGAGGCTATGTAAACTACGACAAACCATTTTGTTATAATTTTCATTTTTATTATAACCTGACTAACCACTCACAGATAATATTTTCCTTCGCAAAAAACAATCTTCTAAACAGGGACAACCTGGTCCTATGGGTGTACGTGGTTCTGAAGGACCGCCGGGTGATCAAGGTCTAGTAGGACTTATTGGTACTCAAGGTGAAAAAGGTGAAAATGGAATTCCTGGTCTGCCAGGTCCACAAGGTGAAAAGGTTTGTCAATATCTGTTAACTTTATCAAATAATTTTATTATGCTTTATATATACGTTATACTAACTATTTATATTGTAAAGCATAGATGAACTGAAGTCATCTCGTATTATTTCTGATTAGCAGTTTGTCTAAAGTCACGTGTATTATTATTATTATTAATATTTTATTCCTTTAAGTCTTCAGTGGAACATAAGGCTTCAAGCTTTATGCCTTGATGTTTCAGTAGTGACACTGTTCTTCTACAGAGTGGAGTTGCTAACCGCATACCTAACCATCCCTCTTTACTGATCTTACTACCGGTTAAGTAGAGTTTAAGAGTGCCTCATCAGGCCGGAAATTGAACCACAAACCACGTGAGGCGTGATTGGCGAGTATTCTGCCAGTGAACCACTGACGCGATGTAGTATTCTGTAGTAATATTAATAATAACTAAAATAAAAGACCACATTTCATCAATATAAGTGATTTAAGTTAAAAATGTCATCTAATGAAGCTGACTTAGTAACACTTACAAACCACTGGCATTTCACTTTCCACGCCCAAAGGTTTTATAGACGTCTACAATTCAGGAGTGTCAAGGGCCAAGTTAAACTTTAAGCACCACTAACTAACTACCAATGGAGTGCTACCGCACCAGTGACCTTGAAACGCTCCCTGAGCAAGTTAGTGAAACCTGGCCAATAAATAATGTTGTCATCACCAATAAAATATGCTCATGAGATGGAATTTCTAGCAAGTCTCAGCTTAGGTTTGGGAAAGATTAAGTTAAGGCTTAGGCCAGTGACAAGTTAGGGTTAGGTTAACCTATTAAAGGCTACATTAGCGTTAGTTCAAGTTAGATTAGGGTTAGTTCAGGCATATGTTCACGTTAGGGCTAGGTTTAGGAAAGGTTAGGGTTTTTGTTAGGGTTAGAAGACTTAAATAATTACATACATAGAATGTGGTTAAATTACTCTGCTGATATAATTCCATTGTGAGTAAAATTCATTTTGATAAAGCGCCACAATGTTTGTTATACAGTAATATTTACTGATGACCACGTTTCGAGCACAATTTATTGCTCAGTAAATATTACTGTATTACACTATGAGACTTTATCAAAATAAAGTTTACCCACAATGGAATTTATACTCTGTTGATACTCCAACCTAAAACTGAGAGCTACTTTTAACACATGTGAGAGGAAGGTATCCTCTGTAACACTTTTCTGCAGTTTTTATGCGTTTTTTTCTTTCATAAATATATATGTATTCCATACAGAAAAATGCCTCCTTCATGTGGTTGGTGCGTTCGAGGTCATTCGTTGACTGGTAGTTAGTGGTGCTTAAAGTTTAACTTTGCTGTTGAATAAAGCGGTTACTTGATATTTTCGCACGACTAATACCATTTTATGATGAAATAGAGCTTAACAATTCACTGCTACTCAGCTCAAAATCAGGATAATTCGTGAAATATGTTACATGCATTCACTAACTAAACTGACTAACTTTAATGTACTCATATTTTACTGCTCTCTTTTTTTCCTTTTCTAAATTTCGATCAGGGTTTACCTGGTGAACCGGGGTATGCTGGTGAAAATGGGGATATAGTAAGTGTCAAGTTAATTCGGTATAACAAATTGTTTTTTCAATAAAAAAGGGTCATCCTGGTACACGAGGAATTAAAGGTGAAAAAGGCGATAATGGATGTGATGGTGAAGCGGTAAGGATATTTAATTTCGTACACAACATTTTGGTTAATCTGATGCTTCTTTTGTTGAAAATCTTTAAATGTTCCCATTATTATTATTATTATCAGTATGAGAACAAGACATATAAGCGAATAATATTGTTGTATTCAATTAGATCTTCTTCAGGCCTTACTGCGATTTGTCGATCAAATAATAATAATAAGCTTTAAATGTTCTGAACGTTCGTAATAACGATGATTATAGTGATAACAAAATAATGGTAATAAGGTTTATCCACCTGGTGATAAGAATAACAAAGGTAGTAATATGTGTATATGTAGATAATTCAATAAATAAATTAGGTCAAATCCTGAAAGTTACGTAATACTAAAGGTGAAGTGGACAGATAATCAGAGTTTAAATAAATAACAAAAGTACGAAGGAAATAGAAAATAAGAAAGGGTGGGAGGGTTTCGGCTAGACTTTACCTAGACCAAGGGAGGAACAAAGGTAGAACAAACTTCTTTTGCTGTATGCAAAGCCTAGGGTTAATCTCTCGAACTCCCATAGCTTCGGCTATGTGTAAAAGGCGTGTTGGGATTCCGTCTGAAAGGCCTGATGGAATGAATGAAGGTACCACTTCTGTCCACTTAGTGACCACTATCAATCAAATGAGACAAAATAGAACTCCTTATAGATTTTATTTGACCTTTACCGAACCATGAAGGAAGATGCTCATTAATGCGTTGGTTCAGCTGTCTAGTTGTTCGCCCTATATAGCCAGCTTTCTCGGAAGGAGCAGTTAAATTTTTAGATACACATAGAAGTGGTACTACTAGGTAGCTTGTCTTTCGCTTCAGCAATCGTAATTGGTCGGTTGGGAACGACAAAGAAAGGGTGGCGGCAGTATACATCCGTTTTATTGCTCTCGATAATCTCAGATGTAAGACTTCACTAGCCACGTCCCAATAAATTGCAATTTTACGAACAGCTGTTTTGTTTTCAATTTTTGTCAGTTTCTCTTTACTTTACCTAGTGTTCATATGTCTCCTTACAAATCTACTAGAATAATCCATTTGGACCAGCGTATTTGGGTTGGATCCTGATTCGTTTTCTAGATAGTCATCTGTGCAGATCCATCTTGCTCTATTCTTGAGGCATCTAACCAAAATGATTTAGTATCGGATTGATACAAAACTGAAGAAATGTGTATATTATCCTACAGACATAGGTTTTCTACAGATATCTCTCAATTGGACATCAAAGAAGTGTAGTCTACCATCATGTTCTTCTTCACAAGTGAAGATGAGCGATGCTTGTGCATCATTAAACTTTATTAATATTTCATTCTTGTTAGCTTTCCCACCAAGAATAATAAACGTATGTGCAATTTACTGTATATTTTTTGAAGTAGTTGTCTTCTACAGAGCACCTCTATAAAATGCCTAATAAATGTTTACTTTTCAGGGAGAATATGGTGAACCGGGTGACAATGGAGAACCAGGTGTAGTAGGATTACCAGGGGAACCAGGAATTAAAGGTCCCAAAGGATACACTGGAGGATCCAGACAAGGACTAATGGGTGAAAAGGTGAGTTATGAAAGTGAAATTCAGTTAATAAACTTGTTTTATGGGTACGTGTAAAGTAAACGAGAATATTTGAATGGTTTTATACATCTAGTGTAAGTATCAATGGCAAAGTTAAAGAATAACAATCCACACAGAATACGAACTCACAAGTGAACTTATGGTGACCAATCAGAAAAACCAGTGTATCTTACATAAAAACGGAGTTTATTTGCTTGGAAAATACAAATGATAATTATGAATACCTTTAAGATATTTACCAGAATAGTACAGATAACCCTAATCCTAACGTATTATTATTCCCTTGGGTTTCAAGTGAAACAGTGGGCTTCAACGATACATATCCACTTTGGTCTATTCTCTTCTGTTCTCTTCATCTGGCTAGCTACACGACTGCCCGTAATCTCTTGTATCTTCCTGACACGATCTCCTCCATATCACTCGAGGACGACGCACTTGTCTCTTCCCATTTATCTTCCATTCAAACGATGGCCTGCATTCCGCTTGATGTCATTTGACGGCCTCCTCAACGTATGCTCAATCAATCCATCTCCATTTTCTCCTACACATTTGTTGAGCGATCGACTCTCGCCTGTTAGTTTGTTCCCGGCCAAAGATTTCTGTTGCTATTTCCTTCTGACCGGCCATTTTATCATCACTATAGAGCCAGCAAAGGAAGCTTCTGACTCGTATAGAAGAAGCGACTGACTGACTTCCTATTTGTGTCGTAAATCCGAATCTTGTTGTTTATGCTGGCTAAGACAGTGCAGAAGAACTCCAAACTGGTTTCAGGTTGATAAAGGCATATCTCACCTTTCTGATTCTGGCTTTGATATCTTCTGCCTTTATTTGAAATCGTGCTTCCTAGACAAGTTAAAGAAGTAACCTCTGTCTCTCTCCCGTTGATAGTGGTTGGCCATTAGGATTTTGATGTCGCCATTCGGGATGTTGTCCATTACTGTTTTTTAGTTGTCTATAAAAAATCTTCGCTTACATGCTATCAACCAATTATCTGCACAGTACTTAAAAACCAGATGGGGATGAAATTTTTACCTCACCTAGTGCATAGAATTCATAGTGGCGCTATAGTAATGATAGGTCCCATTATCCAACGAATGGCACGCGTTCAGGGTCACTGACACGTTCAAACTCCCTCTTTAACTTGACCTTATCAATTATCAATAATTCGAAGACCAAACAATAAAAGCTAAGCGACAAGTGCTTTACTGGAAAGATTTTGACATACTATTAGCTTAGATGAGCCTTAAAGGATAACAATTTTTAATTAAACGTACAACCAATTAATCAGAAATACTCCTTTAAATATAAAGAAAGCGGCAAAATACTGATTAAGAAAGCAGAACATAGTTACCGGACAAAATATTGATGGTTGCTTAACAACGAAAGGGTTTAAATGTCTGAAAAAAATAAGAATTTTCGAAGCAAATGTTGGATTTTTTTTATTAACTTGATAGTGAAGGTGAGGTTGGCATTTGTTTAAAAAACTTTAAGGCTGAAGTATTCCATTAATGGGTTCAGTGACGTCATTACTACCCCCGCTTTTCACCCACATCCACCCGCCTCAACTAGACATGATAGCCAAATCCTTCCTTCTTTATATTTAAACATCCGTTGTATGATAAACAGAAATTTGGGAAAACTTGAATAATTAAAATATTCAGCTGTTGTTAAGTATTCCACTTTTAGTATGTTAAGACTGAACTGTTTTCACTGCTGTACCAGACTTCATTACTATTATTATTATTGTTTTACACCTGTTGGTCATAATTTCCTAGACGTAATTCATACTTTCATTTCACGATTGTTTCATTTTTAGTTTCTCCCCTCTTTAAAGAAACTTCTTTCTCCTCTAGTTGAATAAATAAGTAAAACTGATGGGTCACTTGTACTTGGGTTTAATTATGCAATTGATCAGCTATATCCACGCTTCATCCTGTTCTCTAGGGTGCTATTCAGCTGGTTCCGTGGTTGCCCAAAGGCTCTCATCTTCTCCTTGCACGACCTCCACTTGTCATCCTCGGGAACACACCCAACTTGTCGTTTCTCATTAGGTTTCAATCTCTACGCCCTAGCTGGCGTGCGGTGTTACTCAGCTGTCTTCTCAGCGTGTGTCTTATTCATGTATATTTCCTTCAAAATATTCTCTGGTTAAAAGATTCTCGATTGGTTCGTTCCTAGAGCTTGTTGCTGTTAGTTCTTTCTAGCCAGCCAAGGCAACGGCCGATGAAAGTTTGCAGCTAGCTGTTGGACAAGTTTTTCCTTACTCGTTCGTCAAATTTTTGACACGTATAGAAATACTCACTACCTTAACATCAGAGTAATAAACATCTGTATTGTCTTTCTCATTCTGACTTGGCATCTTTATCTGTGTTGCGCAACTGGAGTTGAGACGATGCCCTCTAGATTGGTGAAGGAAATAACCACTTCCAAATTTCTCCTGCTGGTAATGACTGGTGTTTATTGTTCTGCTTGACTGGTTATCTTCATCCCCTCCGTCTTCTCTAGGCTCATCTGGAGTCATGTCTTCGCTACCAGCTTCTTCTGCCAGTTTTTTGGTCTTCGCCTGCCTGTAAGTCTTCTGGTTTATTTGACGTCAGACATAAATCAAAACAAGATTTTGAGCGAACAATTGTTTTCGATAACTTCTTCTTCAGGCTCTACAGTTATAAATCCATGAATAATAGAGTACATACAGCCAATAAAGGCAAATAAAAATAATATCAGAAACTGTATTGGGGTGCATGTGTAAGTTGAGGTGATAGTCCATTAGTTAACATAGTCAATCAAATGTGTATAGGGTGTATAGTCAGAAAATGTGATGAAGTGTGAATGAACAATTGGGTGATATAATGTTGTTTTATAGTCATCAGAATACAAGTGTCATTGGGGTGAGAGAAATGCGATAGACACAAAATGCACACAAACACACATTAACAATGGGGACACTGAATGTGAGGGCTGACCGATAATGTCTAATGATAAAATAAAGAGGCTGAATAGTAAATTGTAATAAGATGTTACAGAGTTGGTAGGCTTAGTGTAAAATCACAAAGGTTGACAAAATTAAGGGTAACAATGAGGTGAAATAAACTGGGTGAAGAAATGGATAATAAAGACGTGATATCACAGAATGATAATAATGGTAAAAGTAATACGGAAAATTATGATCCTGGTGACCTTATAGTGGGCCAGGGTAGACAGAGGGAGTGGATAAGTTTTTTCTGTACACATAAGTCTGGTCTTTCTCTATTAATCTCTAAAGCCTCAGCTATGGCTAGGAGGCGTAATCGTGTGCCTTTGGGGAGGTTGTTTGGTACTCGATACACAACTGTAAGTGACTCTTCTACTTTGATGCTGTGTTCGCTATCCACTAGATGAGCCAGGATTGCACTATTTAATGATTTGGTCACTCTTTTCCCGAGCCAGACCGGGATATGTTCACGGGTGCGTAAAGATAAATTCCTTTGGGTACGACCTATATAACTAGCTCCACAGGAGCAGTTGAATTTATATACACACATTGATGTCGTCATTTTGGGTAATCTATCTTTAATGCACGGTGTCAATATCGGTTTGGTTGAGAAAGTGATATGTAGTTTTGCGGCACTGAAAGTTCTTTCAACAGCTCTCGTTAATCTACGGTTTAATATGTCGCTGGATATATCGCCTTTGAATTGTAAATTTAAGTAAAGTTTTTTCTTACTTACTGTGTCTCGTTTAGTTTTGTGTGTAGTTTCATTGATATACTTCTTTACGAAGTTGGTAGGATAGTCGTTCTGTAGCAAGGCGTTTGTGAGATTTTTTATTTCATCTTCAATGCAGTCGTCGGTACATATGCGCCTAATTCTATGACTAAGACAACGAATTAGGTTGCGCTTATATTGTATAGGTATGAAGCTATGGAAGTGGGTATATTGTCCATTCCAGGTAGCTTTCCTATAGATGTTGCGCTTTAAGGTACCGTCTGCTCTCTTTGTAAGAAGAACGTCCAGAAACGGAATACTACCTTGGAGTTCCTCTTCACAAGTGAATTTAATAGCTGGGTGTACCTTATTGAAGGCTTTGAGCAGGTGTTGTCTATCTTGATTATTGTTACAAATGATAAAGGTATCGTCAACATATCGGCAATAATAATCAAGTTTGTTTAGTATCTCTTTTAAAGGACCATTTTCCAATTTGGATAGGAATATGTCAGCTAATAAGGAGCCAAGGGGAGAACCCATAGCAACCCCATCTATTTGGCGGTAATACTCCATATTAAATACAAATTGAACGTTCATAGTACATTTTAGTAGTAATTCTTTCAATTTTCTTGGTGTGATTCCGATTTCTATTTTCTTTTCTACGAGTTGCTCGCATATGTAGTCGACAGTTTCTACAAGGGGGACGTTGGTAAATAGTGATGTTACGTCCAGCGATAACATAGTTTTGTCTGTTAAGTTCATATCTTTAATGTTTTCAACGAAGTCAAAGACATCTTTTACACTATATTTAACCAATTGGCGATGTAGCGGTTCTAACAGATGAACTAACCATTTGGCAGTTAAATGGACATAAATCATCCTCACGCCGAATCCAGATCTTTTAGAGTCTTCGTATCCGTTCAACGTATTGTTGTCTTCTCGCCCCCTATAGGCTAAAGCAAGCATTATTCATTACCACAAACAGCAGCTTTTTCTCCCCACTTATTTATTTAGAACTTGGGCACTGTGGTAGAATGTAATTCTGTATAAGATACGTTTATTTTAAATATTACACAGCGATGCAGTATTAACAACTAGATGACAAGATTTCGAGCATAAATTATTGATACTCATAATCATATCAATTTAGTCACACGGTTTCACAATTTGTCTTATGCATATTTTCTTTCCTTCTGTCTCTCCAACTTCCCTTTGTTGTTTATTGCCACTTTCCATATCTCCGGTATCATAAGCGTTGCGTCATTCCGACTGCACGTGTGTGGTGTGAATCGACAACACAAAGGTTCAGTGATTAACCTCTCTCGCTCTCTCTCTACACCTAATTATGTTACTTCTTAGTACTCTCATCCTATTCCACCCTATTGTTTGTTACTACATGCAAGTGAATGCAGTGCAGTGCAATGCAATGGCTGAGCTATTTTCTAGGTTATTTAATTTGGCTGGGTCAACAATCATTCTAGGTCTAGCTAAATTTTTATGCTCTACTAATCTAATTAACCCTGACCTACTAGTTCTATCTATGTAACTGACCTCATTTACGGTCATTACGAAACGAGAAGACAGGGATATTCTGGACCGACGTGAAGAATCTAGAAGACCTGGATTTCGCGCGTCGATGATTTATGTTTGATGTCACACAAAATCGAAGACTTACAAGCGAAAACCGACAAACTGGTCGAAGAGGGTGGTAGCAAAGACAGGACTCCAGGTGAACATAAACAAGACGGAGGTTATGAAAATAACCAACCAACCAACAACAACAACAGCAGCAACAACATCCGGCGCCAATCATCATCAACGGGAGGGATATGAAAGAGGTTACTTCTTTCACTTATCTAGGGAGCATTGTCTCAACTACAGAAGGAACTGACGAGGATGTCTAATCGAGAATCGGGAAGGAGAGAAACACACTCATCAACCTGAAACCAATCTGGAAATCTTCGTCACTCAACTCAGCATCAACAACTAAATTCGGATTTTCAATACAAACGTCAAGTCACTTCTTCTATACGGATCAGAAACTTGGCGGGTCACAAAGAATGTTTCCAACAGCCTGTTGCAGATATTTATCAACAACTGTCTTCGCTGGCTATATACTGAAGATCAGATGGCCGGAAACAATCACCAACAAGAAACAATGGGAACAAACAAAACAAGAAGGGATCACCCAACAAATATCCAGGAGAAAGTGGAGATGGATTGGACACTCGCTGAGCTGAGGAGGCCGCTGGTTGACATCGCGTGTCAGGCCATAGCTCGAGTGGAACCCGCTGAAAGGGAAGCGGCGAGTGAGACGTCAATGCTTGGGTGACATGGAGGAGATCGTGTGAAGAGGAGTTGAGACAGTATGGACTAACATGGATTCAGGTGAAAAGTACAGCAGAAGACAGAAGCAAGTGGAGGCGTGCAGTTGAAGCCCTATGTTCTACTAGGAACCCAAGGGAACAATAATAATACAGTCATTACAACACGGTATTTGGTGAATTATATTATTACTTTCCCTAATTGGATCCATTAGGTCCTTAAGCCGAAAAGTTTATCTCTGAGAGACGGGGGTAAAAATGAAAGCAAAAATGAACACAAAACACTAAACTTTTATGACGGTTATTCCACTTTAAACTATTGCCTTACACTGTTTATCACCAGACATTTCGTAAAAAGTTATTACCTTTATTTTATTTCTTCAAAAGAACTACACAAAAAATTTCATATATGACAGGATGATTCATTAAGCAAAAGATGACGTTATAGTATTTATGGCTTTGCTAGCTAGCTACCTAGCTAGTTAGTTAGTTAGTTAGCTAATTTTGAAAATGTAGCGCATTATAGCTAAAAATTAAAACAAAAACTACGAAGCAAACACAACTATTGTAACATTTAACTGAAGAAAAAGCTGTAAAATTAAAAGCAGTTGAAAGAAAGTATGCTACAAAGTCTATAGTGAATGTATGAAGTTAAAATTGTTGTGTATTGCGTCAACTTCACTTAGCGCTATAATTCATTCGCATTAGGTATCTTGTGGAAATATGAAATTAGTAATGCAAACCAGGATGAAAACCAACAAATGTTGACAGAAAAGGCTGGCAGCAAACAAACAACTTCAAGTGAACACAGATAAAGCAGAGGGGATGAAGATAACCAACACAACCAACAACGAGAGGCACCAATAACTACCCATGGGAGATCTAATCAAGAACCATCGTTTCGACTACAAGCAACAACACGGATGAGAATGTCAAAAGCAGAATCGGATAGGCAAGGCAGAACTTCATCACCCTAGAAATTAGTCTGAGAATCTGCTTTCCTACGGATAAACAAAGAAATTCGGATCTACAACACCAATGTTAATTCAGTCAGTTCTTCTATGTGGGTTGGAAGCTTGGTAAACGCGTCACTACAATCGTTTCGAACAGGCCACTGCAGCAGACTTTAATCAATGGCTGCCACCTTTTCCAGCTTTGTGTGGAATATCAGATGGCCGGCTGGAAAGAAACCCTGAGAATTAGCCAATCAACAGCCTATTGATTAACAAATATTCCTAAGGGAATGGAGATGGATCGGACACACGCTGAGGAGACATTCGAGTGACGTCGCACTCATTGCAGGTCATCGTTTGAGTGGGTGGGGGCGAATAGGAAACGGCAAGTTCAGTGTGGATTCGATGGAGATATAGATGAGATTGTGTGAAGGGGAGATGAGAGCTTAAGGGACCCCGGGAAAAGAGTAGGTGATGGTGACTGTGGACAATAGAATAAAATCGTGATGCTGTGTTGAAGCTCTATGTTCTATTCGGAATCCAAGGGAATAATAATAATGCGAAACCGAACTATCCATATAAACCAAATATATTAAATGAACATTTACAGTTATACGCCTCATTCTGATCAGAAATGATACCTCATAACCTTGTAATTTTGTCAGTATTTAGGTCAAATTTGTTAGTAGTATATCTTAAGGCATAGTTACATAAGGACAATAAAGAGTGAGATCGTTTTCATATCACCGACCCTCACACATTAAGTATTTATCACATGATAGGCTAACACAGCAAACGGCCTTGCCGTTGTCAGTGCTACTTAAAGTTAGTGTCGTTTCACCTTCAAAAAGCTGAATTAAACAAAAAGCTTATACATATTCCTGACGCCCTTAGAGTAAAATAGAGTTTTAAGCTAGAGCTTTGAAGTATCAGTAGCAAGGGTTGTATTTTTATGCGGTGGGGTTGCCAGCTTCACACCCGACCTCCCTTCTTTGTCGCAGTTACTACCAGCTGAGAAGTGTCTTGTCAGTTGGGAATCGAACTCTGGACTACATCCATAGTTGATCAACGTCCTACCGCTGAACCACTGACCCACCTATCAAACATTACTCAGCGTAATAACTGTTTCCCCTGTAACATAATGATGTGTTATGTGGCCTAAATAATTTGACTGTAAGAAGAGATCATTTTGTTACTTCATTAATGGGGTATGGCTGTGCAATCGGTAGCTCATTTATCTTGGCGATCTGGACCATCATGAATAATAAATCGGTCGCTTACATTTTAAACCTATAATTTGGAGCGTCGTTCCTAAAGTTTTCAGTATGTAGGTCCAATAGAAGGTCTTCTATGAATTAAAAGCTCTAATCTTCGAGAAAACCAGGACTAACTTTGAAACCTAAGACAGCTTTTGAATTCCAGAGTTGTACTTTTATTCATCAATACTGTAGAAGAAAACTTTGAAAATCTACAAGTGTAGAATAAGTGTTTCATCTTAGTCTTCTACTACTATTCAACAGCTCACACCTTGGTCAGAATTCAGGATCCTTTCTGTCCTACTACACTTAACAAACTAGATACGATAGAGAAGATTTGTAGCTCAGGTGGATGATTTTTATGGGGTTGTGTTCTCTGAGCTAGCTGGATAGTTCATTTGCGGAGCTTTCATCGCCCTACTAGGCGACATCTTCAGCGCATACTTCAATTCAATGAAGTGGGCTTTTAGATTTCTCCACGAGTTTATTAGTCATCTCTCCTGGTGACCTAGAACGTGATTGGTTGTTTTTGTGTGTTTTCACACCTTCTAGGTTACATGTATTGGAACCGATTGTTTCTTTGACTTGAACTTTGACCCTTTGTGTGTTAAGTTTCTTTCTTATCGGTTGATACATTTTGTCTATCTCGATGTGTCTATTGATTGATGATTCACTGGAATGCCAAGCTTTTAAAAATTCTCTAGCATTCTTGTCGTTTTCTCTGTCTAATATGTGGACGTTGTCCGAGTCGAACTGATGTCCGTGGTTGTCTGTATGTAGTGATATGATGGAGTGGATATCATGTATTTTGACGGCTACCTTATGTTCGTGGATACGAAGACGAAGGGGACGTCCACTTTGGCCAACGTAGTGTTTTTCGCAGTTGTCACAATTTATTTTGCAGATAATATTGGTTTTATCTTCTTTCGCTGTTGAGTCTTTTGGTTGACATACAACTGAGTGAAGTGACTTTGTTGGTTTGTGTACGACGTCAATTCCTAAAGGTTTGCAGAGTCTTGTAGTGATTTCTGAGATATCCTTTATATATAGTAAGGCGATTTTCTTTGTGCTTTCCTTGAGGGCTTTTGGTTTGATAGTTTGGCTCGGGGGTATATGACTTTTGATGAAATTCCTTGGATATCCATTCTTTTGGAAGACGTCCATGAGATACCTTTCTTCAATTTTCCTTAGAGTGGGAGGGCTGTAATGAGTCCTTGCCTCCACCAATCACGTCCAAGGTCACCAGGAGAGATGATTAATAAACTCGTGGAGAAATCTAAAAGCTCACTTCAACAAACTGAAGTATTCGTTGAAGATGTCGCCTAGTAGGGCGATGAAAGCTTCGCAAATAAACTATCCAGCTCAGAGAACACAAGCACATCAAAAATCTTAATAAACTATTCGGCTTAGAATTAAAAACACAAAATCCGAGTTGTTCAGCTTCTTTCAACCTACCATATACCAACACCGTCACATGATTAAATAGCACTTTCATTCCTCATACGGTCGTAGGTGTTCAGTCTCGGAGATTTTCAGGTCAAGTAGTTATATAGTGGCTACTTATAGTTTCTCCAAGATTTTCGACTTTGTCAACTGCTTTTCAGATTCAGGAAGAAATTCTATACCTCTCTGATAAGACCGTGTTAATTTCACATAAAACTATTTCCAAATATTAATCCTGGTGCGTCGGTAGCACAGCAGTTAGGTCTCTCGCCGACCATGCACATGGTCCAGGGTTCGATTCCCTACTAACGCACACCCGATATCAATGGTTGGCCTGCAAAATGTGGACTACCGATATCACATGCTGAGAATTCCATACTCGTACGAAAAATGCAGTGTGGAATCAAGCCATAATCAATATTAAAAAATCCTGTTTTAATTTAATTTCGTGTTTCACTTTGGTTGATTTTTTTGAACCGAAATGTCCGATATCTACTGATATGTTGGTCCCGACATAGGCTCGGTTTCACTGTCAGAGACAACACTATCACTCTTTGGGAATACGGCTGACAAGCCGCAAATACGACTAAATGCGTATCCTGGATCCTTTTGTTAGTCAGATGACAAAATAGTCTTCATGGTATACGAGCTCGCCTTGTACCTGGAAGGTCTAGGATTCGAACTCAAGTGGGTACGTGCTGCTGCTGCTGCTGAGTCTGGAACCAGGACGAAACAGCTGTCCAATACTCCCTGCTGGTTTTCACTGATTCTCTAACTGAAATCAATATGTGGTCAAACTTTAACGAAGGTTACAGTGTTTATCCTTCGCCCTGAATATCTAAAGAGTGTTTTCTGTATCAGTGTGTTCCCAATAGTTGCTGAATTTAAGACTTGTTTATGACATTTTTCTAGGTGTCAGCTGATAACTAGCAAGTTTTTCATGTTACACCTTCCATACTAGTATCATTCACTTCATAAAGTCAAAAAAATGGGTTACTTTGTGGAATATGAGATTTCATGCGATACAATTACTATAGGCGTTTCGATGATACTAGATAGTTGGAGGCAGTCAGCCACAGGAAGCCTTCGACCTAATATTTCGTGCAAGTCGGCACTCACGAGTCAGCAAGGCGTATCTGCACCCTTGTAGAAACTTATGTCCCTTCTGAGATTCGAACCTGCGTCACCCTGTGTGAGCTGCAGTCAGAGACGTTACTTTTGATTGGACACTAGTCAGTAACCAGTATAACGTGTCTAGTCCTTTGTTTGATACAGACTGAATGCTGTCAGTCAAGTTGGCAATGTCGCCACTAGGCTAGTTGGCTCGCCATTACAGTGCACATTGATTTGGTAATATTTTAAATGGTTGGAGGCAATCGGCAGGAAGCCTTGCTTGACCTAGGTTTTGTGCTAGTTACTATAAGCGTCCATTGTCTATTACATGAATGGTTTTACTAGTGATTGTTCAGAACGTTATTAATGTCCTAATTTAACAGTGAATAAATGTTTTAAAGTAAGCCTGATATTGGTAAATTCTACTGTAGCATTTTATTAATGAGGTATATATACATACATATTATCCATTTAAAAGACTAATTAATCAATAAAGAATATTCATTTTCGATAAACTCTTCATCAAGTTCTAAATTTTATGACCATAATAATTATAGAAATATTGTTATTAACAACATTTATTATTATTGTTATTGGTCCCTTGGGTTCCTAGTGGAACATAGGGCTTCAACTGCCCATCCTCACTTGCTTCTGTCTTCTGCTGTATTTTTTATCTGCGTCCATGTTTAACCATACTGTTTCAACTCCTCTTCACACGATCTCCTCCATGTCACCCTTGTACGTCCCAATCGCCGCTTCCCTTCCAGGTTCCACTCGAGCACTGGCCTGACGCGCGATGTCACCCAGGGGTCTCCTCAGCTCAGCGAGTGTCCAATTCATCTCCACTCTCTCCTGCATATTTGTTGGCCGATCGCTTCTTGTTTTGTTTGTTCCCATAGTTTCTTGTTGTTGATTCTTTCCGGCCATCTGATCTTCAGTATAGAGCTAGCGAAGACAGTTAGTTGTTGATAAAGGTGTGCAACAGGCTGTTGGAAATATTCTCTGTGACACACTGGCCAAGTTTCTGATCCGTATAGAAGAAGTGACTAACTTGACGTCATTTGTATTGAAAATCCGAATTTTGTTGTTGATGCTGAGTTGAGTGACGAAGATTTCCAGATTGGTTTCAGGTTGATGAATGTGTTTCTCTCCTTCCCGATTGTCGATTTGACATCCTCGTCTGTTACTCCTGTAGTTGAGACAATGCTCCCTAGATATATTAACAACATTAGTGCTGCTTTAAATTGCAATGAATCAATCAACATTATCGATTGATTACATTTCAAAAACACCAGTAAGTGAGAGATAATACGCATTAATATAACATCGACTAAACTGACTGAATATCAGATAAATTAAGGGAAATAAGAGAGAATTTAAGAGTTTGACAGCAGTTCGGAGTAGCAGTATTGGCAAGCTAAACCTGTTTCTTTTGCGCACAAAGCTCTGGTTGATTTAAGCGAATTACAGTGGCCTCTGTTGCTTGGAGTGTTCGATATCTAAAGGCTTTCGGTAATTTATTTCTTACCCGATAAATGATACGGAAGGATTCTTCAATGCTAGATGGCTTTGTGGCTTGTTTGGATGAGGCATTCTAATATAGAACTGTTGATGGTTTCAACAACGCCATCACATGGCCACACTGACAGGTATTCCTGAACACGAAAAATCAAGTTCCTAGATCAACGACCAATATAACTATCACCAAAGGAGCAGTTGAATTAATGGAAACAATTGAAGGTAGCTAGTCGGTCTAGGTACTTCGTCTTTCAGTTTCGGAATCACACAACCAGTTGTGTGTGGAAAATATAAGCTGCAGCTTATCGACATTAAACCTTCTTTATTGGTCAATATTTCACTTCGTATATCACCTCTAAATAGTACTCGTATATATATAGAGGCTTCTTGTTAACATATAGAGAAGAATTCCATTCTACTGTCTCGGCCACTTGTTGAATGATGAACTTTTCAAGGTAGCTGTTTCCAGTCAAAACGTTGTATACAGCCTTCATGGTCTTTTTCAAAGGCATCCTCTGAACAAACAGCGAACGCACTACACCTGAAGATCTCTTAAATATTTTAATGGGCATCTCCGATCTAATAAAAAAATTAATTATTCGCATTTTAAAATGTAATGTACAATACTCAGGAATTAATTCATGCATAGGTAAAGCGCCTCAGGACTTCCAAATATATCAGAAGAGGAGAATAATTGGCCACATTGCAAGCTTGACTGATAGAATTCAGTCTGCAGCGAAGATAGGACTAGACGCATTACACTAGTCACTGACTAGTGTGCAATCAAAAATATCCAATACAGTAGTCCTACAGGAGGTCAATCGTGAGCCTGAATAGCTCAGTGGTAACGTCTCTGACTGCAGCACTGGGTGACGCGGGTTCGAATCTCAGAAGGGACATCAGTTCCTTCAAGGTTGCAGATACGCCCTGCTGATGAGTGCCAACTAGCACGAAACCTAGGTCCAAGGCTTCCTGCCGATTGCCTCCAACCATCTAATACCAACAATTCACAGCGCACCGCAACGCCGAGCCACCTAGCATGGTCGCCACATTGCAAGCTTAACTGATAGAATTCAGTCTGCAGCGAAGATAGGACTAGACGCATTACACTAATTACTGACTAGTGTGCAATCAAAGAGAATAATTAATGCCTATTTCTTGATTAGTTAAGTAATTAAGGTTTCTGAATCATTCTACAAACTGGTTTTAACCCTTCCAGTTGTTTTTGAGTATATGTGTTGTCTCTGGTTTCATAAATCACTATTGAATGAATTTTTGTTTTACTTTTGCATTACAGGGAGAACCTGGTGATGTCGGCCTACCTGGAGAAGATGTAGGTTAATCAAACAGCCTTTTTTGTGTGTGGATATTTCGCTTATTGTTTATGTTGACACAAAACACCAGAGAGAATGTCATTTATTTGAAGTTGATTTATCATCCTGTTAGAAGTTGTCATAGGTTGTAACCGAAATCAGAGGGTATTTTAAGTATTTATAGAAAACTACAACGATGGAGTATAAGTTGGACAGGAGTATAAACAAACTCCTTTGAACTTGTTTATTCAGCCGATGTGCTCAAGAGAGACAAATTCCATACATTCATTCCCCTTAAAGAATTTGAATAAAGCAAGAACAACAGTTTTTGCAGAATAATATGGTACCATCATTTCTTATTTCGTTGGCTTCTAATCAGCTGCTTACAGGCCAAAGAGCTATGAGATTATGCTCTATAGAGAAATTAGAGGAAGAATTTATGTTTCTCGAAAAGATGTTGAAAAGCAGTGGTTACCCTCAAAGGTTCATTAACAAGTACGGAAGATCTGAAGGCTCAAATGTCAAACAAATCACAGTGGAGAAAAAGCCCATCTACATTCAACTTGATTATAAAGGTGAAAACATTGCAGCGATGGTCAACAGAAGACTGAGTACGTCACTAGCCACAGCCTATCCTGTAGCTAAGCTCGTTCCCGTCTATCGAACAACTTGCTCTTTGGTGCTATTAAAAATAGATAGATATCCTTCTCATGTTAACTCCAACTGTATATACAAATTAACACGTATCTGCGGTAGCAGTCACATTGGAAGAACAGAAAAAATGGCACACCTCCGATTTTCTGAACATGTACCACAACGCTTATGTCTAAAGGGAACAAATGCTTTAAACATTGCCATCGCCAGGCATCTCCTTGACACGCGTCATGATATGGACGTCGCAAGATCGTTCAAAATTATCAATAGACAAAGGAGTTCAATTCTCCACAAGTTTGCTGAAGTCATCTCCATCAAGAGCCTGAAACCTGATTTGTGTGTTCAGAAAGAAACAGTTATCAGTCTTTCTTTGCCATCCTGGTAACTGGGTATTTTCACCTCTCTTGCATCTGGTTACGCGATGTCGAAAGTTTCAATTATGTTTGATGATTATTGTTAGGAATAGCTTTTAATATTATATATATATGTATATTAGTATTATTATTGTATGCATATATGGATTGATTGATTTTTGTTTAAAAATGAACTCTGTGCAAGTATGTTAAAACTGTTTCTGTAGATATACTTAATAATGACTTTGGGCTGTAAGCAGCTAAGCTGATGAGAAGCCAACGAAATAAACAATGATGGTATCATTTTATTCTGCAAAAATTGTTGTTCTTGCTTTATTCAGAGACAAATTCATCAACTTAAGGATGACTACAATCCATTAGGCTTTAATTTGAGGTTGACCTTCATATCTTGATGTAGTTGTGTTCTCTGAGCTGGTTGGTTTATTTGCAAAGCTTTCATTGCCCTACTAGGCAACATCTTCAACGCATAGTTCAATTTGATGAGGCGAGCTTTTAGAAGTCAAACTTCAGGTCAAGGAAACAATCAGCACGAATACCAATACAAGTAGCCTAGAGGGTGTGAAAACACACAAAAACAACCAATCACGACGTTCAAGGTCACCATCAGGAGAGATGACTAATAAACTCGTGGAGAAATCTGAAAGCTCACTTCAACGAATTGAAGTATGCGCTGAAGATGCTACCTAGTAGGGCAATGAAAGCTTCGCAAATAAACCATCCAGCTAGCTCAGAGAACATAGCCACATCAAAGTCATCCACCTTAGCTACAAATCTTCTTTATCATATCTTCTGATTGCTTACGGTTGAATTTGTACTTAAAGGCGGTTAATGCTAAGCTAAATCTATTTACCAAGTAGGCCTCAGTTTGATTTACAATTTATCTAAATATTTTGTTACTTTTTCACAGGGTATACCAGGATCTCCAGGAGAAGATGGTGTACCTGGTCCACGTGGACCTCCAGGAGAACAAGTGAGTATTTACCGAAACATTTTCTTTAAATAATACAATTTTCAAGATTTTTAACTTTACTTAGATAGATGAACATATACATCGGATCATAGGAATTAATAAAAAGACGGTTAGAGGGAAGAAAATTTTCTTTTCGACGATGTCATCAACTAGACTGTACATTCGTGTATTCATAGTAAATGAGTGACAAAGTTCCAGAAATATTTCAGGTCAAAGGTCAGACTAATATGTATAGGTATTATCAGTCAACAAGGTTATATCCACAAATTCAGTGTTCGAAGGTAAACTAATAACAATATATTTCACAACTCCCCGGCCAGGAACACTAGAGAAATGACAGTCTTGCGTAACTAAGCAAACGTAGCGTAATAATCGAAAAGCGCGTCAAGGTCATTTTCCAAGACATAATAAGGTCATGATTACTGAAAAACTTGACTGTTTGTACAAATTACGGATTAAGGACGTAGTGATAACAGAATAGGTAGGAGGTTCGGGTATGTGTAAAAATAAAAACAGCAACCAGATCTAGTAATGGCCGAGTGGTTAAGGAGGTGGACTTAAGATCCTCTGGGGTGAATCCATGCCTTCTGTAGGTCGGTGGCACTCGCCGACCATGCACATGGTCTGGGGTTCGATCCCCTGCCGACGCACACCTGATCTGAATGGTCGGCCTGCGAAATTTGGGCTACCGGTATCACATGCAGAGAATTCCACACTTATACCGAAGATACGGTGTGGAATCACAAGCTATAATCAAAAATCAAAAATAATGCACATAGGAATTAAAAACGTTAAAATAGTAGAAATAAACGGGAGGGTTGGATAGGGAAGGTAATAGGGTAATCATCGTTGGTGAAACTGACTTCTCATGATGGCTATGGTAGGAACAACGATTGAACATATTTCTTTTGAACACGTGGCGTGTACTTGATTTTTTGGATCGTCACTGCCTCAGTTACTGCTAGATACCTTGATTGGATCCCGCTTTGACTTTGGAGGACTTTCAAAATGAAACTGAATGTCCTGAATTTACCAGCTGTTGTGTTGTCGAACTGTATACACCCTTGCGTTCTCCCTTTGTTAAACATGCTGTGCAGTGTTGCCGAGTGCTTTTTACTAGCGGACTCATAGTACGACCAATATACTTGGCTCCACACGAGTAAGTAAACTGGCATGTTTAAGTGGCCCAATGAGACAGCTTGTCTTTCACGTGCTGTTTGAATAGGTTCTCGCAGGAAAATGTTACTCGTAGGCTGGTGGCAAAGTATGTTTTACTGAGAGACTTCGAAAGTCGTCTACGGAGAAGTTCTGCCTAGGTATCACTTTTAAATTCAAGGTTAAGTATCAGCATGCTTTTGGGGGCGACTTGGACGTTTTCAGGCGTTTTCTTTGGTTTTAGATTCTTGTATATGAATCTTGTTGAGAAACCATTTTATATCAAGGTCTCTCAGAGATTACACAATTCCTCATCAGTTCACTCCACAGTACAAATCTTCCGGATCCTCGAGAAAAGAGAGTATAAAAGGGTTCTCTTTCTGCTTAGAGGTACACAACTTTGAAAGTTCAATTCCATGTGAGCTTCTTTTAGATGGATCTTCTCAGTGAGTTGTCAGCATTCCTCCTTAGATGAACATATCTAAGTACATATATTCGGCGATATAAACATGAATATACGGACTATTACTTAAAAAATTCAGTTTTGGTTTGCTGACTGACTGATTCAACCGAGATTTTCTACCTCTAATGATATATCAGAGCTTGGTACAGATGCCTCAACGATATCCGAGGATTAACTTGAAGTATTCCGGTGTACGGTAGTTAACAGTGGATGAAATGCTCACCATGGATTCCTCTGCTGGTAGTCACTATCCACGAAACTATTTCAAATTAATCCATAGATGTCGTCGAAGCGTCCATATTCGGAGGCGACATATTAGTAGAGGCCAAACATCTGGATCCAGTCAATCAACGGGAAAATCAAAATTGAATAAAAAACAAATAACAAATGTTGCCCATTGCACAAGAGGTGGTGGTTCTCTTGGCCCAATCGGTCTAGCGGATATCTCTATTAGAGATGTATTAGTGATGTATATTATTATTATTATTGTTTCCTTTAATTCCTAGAGGAATATAGGGCTTCAGCCGTGCGTCTCCATTGCGTTCGGTTCTCTGCTAGAGCCTTCACCGGGCTCCATGTCTGCCCACACGTTTTCATCTCCTCTTCACATGAGCTACTCCAAGTCACCCTTGCACTGACGACCAACTCGCCGCTTCCCTTTCGGGTTCCACTCAAGCAATGGCTGGTCTAGTGATGTCACTTGATGGTTTCCTGAGAGTATGGCCAATCCACCTCCATTTCTCCTGCAGATTTTTTTCACAATTGCTTCCTTTCTGGTTGGTTCGCTCATTGCCAGAGATCTCTCACTACTGCTGACCTTTTCTGGCCATCTGATCTTGAGTAGTATTGAGCGAAGACAGCTGTTTGATGAAGGTCTGTAGTTTGTTTACGGTGCTCTTCATGACGCGCCAAGTCTCTGATTCATCCGTATAGTAGCACTGACTTCACACTGGAGTTGAAAGTCCAGATCTTATTTTTCACACTGAGGAGTGCTGTTGATCTCCACACAGACTTGAGAGTAATGAAAGCTTGCCTTGCTTTCTCGATCCTGACTGCGATATCCTCACCATTTCCATCCGCCCGTAGTTGAAACGATGGTTCCCTGGCAGGTAGGTAGGTAGGTGAAGGAGGTTGCTTCTTTCACATTTCTCCCTTTTATGCTGGCTGATTGTTGTCTGTTGTTGTTGTTGTTGCTGTTGCTGTTAGCCAGCAATCAGGAAAATCATTGGAGAAACTACTTTGAATTAGAGCCTTTTTATGAAAGATTGACTTGTATATAAAAATATTCCAAAACCAAGATACAGTGAGCTGTGTGTATATACCTCAGTAAATCAGAGTTTATGAAATTGTTGTAATTATAATCAAAATAGGTGTGTATACTACTGACTGGCTGAAGTGATTAGTCGTATGACACTGAGATCAATCAGTAGTGCTTGCTAGTCATTCAGGTCAAAGTGATCTGAAAGCTAGAGGGCCGTTCCGCTCATTGGGGGGAAGCTCGTCAGCGGTGTACTCAGTATAACTAATTCCGTCATTTCGAATAAAGATCAGACTTCACATCAGGCGGCAGCAACACTACTTTTAAGCTTACAGCCTGGAATTTTAGTATTTTCATACCACAGTTTACAATTTGGACTTAAAACAACAACAGATATTTATGGTTCAAAAGGTTTCTAAGCTATGTCACAGAAACAGAAACAGCGGCGACACAGTATACTTCAACTCTGCTCTACTTTGATAGAGGAAGAAAGACCAATATGACATCATCCTATTTCACAGGTTCTCATCAGCTGCTGTACACTACCTGAAATTACAATGGTCATACACAATGACAATAACACACTTCAATGTTTGAATGGTAGTAAAGAAAATATTATCAAATTAACGCACCCGAAATGCAATCACTACAAATTAAGTTACCATCATTATAAATGCTTTCAAAATAGAAAGGGAAGGTGGAGTGTCGAAGAGAAGGCAGAAAACAGAAAAATCCAATAAACAGTGTTAGCTTATAGATTCACATAGCAATTCAAGAAGGTCATAGTTCATAATACTGAAAACTTGTTCTCTCAGCTGAAATCACTTCTATGGATGACTGGCCAAAGTTGTCAAAATGCAGTCACCAAGACAATGAGAGAATGACTACACTCTCTTTATGTATACATAAATTTGGTCTGAAACGTTTGAGTGCAGCTGCATCAGCATATCGTAGAAGATTTTCTGTCCTTTGTATGTTCAGTATTTCGAAGGATTTGGAAGTTTTCGAGTCCACAAGGTGTCTGGCAATTACACTTTGCAAATATCTGCTTCCTTTTAGGCAGGTGTACTCAGAAAATCGGATAAAAACCCTTCTTTCTGTCTTTCCAATGCACTTGTTCCCGCAGGTGCACTTAAATTTATAAACACATTTGGTGCTGTATAATGTTACAAGATTAGCTGCAGGGAAGCATCATTTTTATCGCTCCTTTCATTCTTTTGTCAATCCGTAGAGATACTTATTCTCCTTTAGAATAGAAGACAAAAACACACTTTCTTCATTTCAACAGTTGAATGCTTCTCGTCTTTCTCGTCTTTTCCTTTACTTTACTCTTGAATAAATCCCTTTGGACACCTATTTTGCCTTAGGCATTTCTCAACAAAGTCTAATTCTTCTTCCACCTTGTTGGGAAGTCATAAATTTCTGGCTCTGTCGTTCAGTGTCCTCCCTATGCTATTTACTTAAAAATCCTTCAGTAATAAAAGGTTTTCCAAATGATACCGACTGCATCACACATCTTGATTGATTGTATGTTTATCCGGATAAAAAAATGATCCAATTCTTTCTGTGTGTCATCATTTTATATAACCCTTTTCGTCGATGGATGACTTTTGGTTCAGTGTTTTTTCTTCCTATTACAGTCCTACCTTTCGTGATCGAGTGATTGGGAGGAAGCTTCTACTACTTTTAACATAAAAGTATATATGCAGTATAACTCGATTGCATCAAACCGTATTATTCGAATTTCACTTCTCGCTATCACTATTATAGGTATCACTGCTGTTTATCTCTTATATTATATTCATCTACATTTTGGAATATTATGTCTAGATTTTTGTTAAGAAGGGAATGATATAAACAAAAACTGATTCACTATTTTCGAATCATTCAGTTATATTCATTGTATCTCCTTTTTTGATTAGTAACAGAAATAATAGAAACATGTAGGACCAACTGACATTAGTTAAATTGTTATTATATATAAACATATAAATTTGAATTAAAGATAAAAACCTGGATACTTGTTAAACACCCCTTAATAGTTTAATGGACTGGACTAGGTATGACGTCTGCGAAAAATGCGATGGTTGTGGCTTGACGTCAGTATCGCTGGTATATTTAATCTGCCTAAAACAATATAAAGCTCATTTAAAGACTGTTTAAATCACTGGGGCTACCGAAATTTCCATCCATCAAAATGCGGCTTAAACTCTTCTGCATTTTTTATTGTTTTAATCATGTAATTAGATTAAATGATCAATACATGAACTCGCGCGCATATTCAATTAGTTTCTAACATAAAGTCTGTATTATTCTTGAAGGAAATGAAGAAAAAATCTGTTGATTTGGTTCTCTCTTCGAATTCAATATAGTTACGTCATATGAAATACTTCAGATTATTAGTTTACATGTGAATCATGAATGAAGAGGAAATATATTTAGGAACCAAATACACTGAGAATTTCCTCGGTTTAAAATAAAGCTTTGTTATAAATTTAAGAGTTGATCACGGATTGATATCAGTTAGAGAACCATTGAAAACCAATAGGGAGTACCGAACAGCTGTTTCATCCAGGTTTAGGAATCACTGGCAGTAAGCACTCACCACAGGATTTCGGCACCAGGACCTTCCGGTTACAAAGCAATCTCGTATACCATTCAGTCACTGGGAGCTGATTCATTGGCCAGTCAATGAATTCTAACTTCTACCAATTCGTGATTTAGCGCGACTGGCACCAACCAATGTCATCGGTGGGAACTCCATCCTCACACTTGATTGGGTGGACCTCACTGGTCACGGCTTCTCATCAAAACTCCAAGCGAGTATCAGATGGTGAATGTCCCACCGATGACATTGGTTGGTGGTCACGCTGAAAATCACGAATTGGTAGAAGTTAGAATTCACTGACTGGCCGTTGGATCGGGTCTCAGTGGCTGAATGGTGTACGAGGTCGCCTTTTAATCGGAATTTCCTGGGTTCGAACCCCAGTGGATGCGTATTGACGATGATTCCCGAACTAGGATGATACAACTATTCAAGAGTCCCTAGTGGTTTTCAATGCTTCTCTAACTGATATCAATCCGTGATCAACTCGTTAAAACAAATCTAATCCTTACAAACCAACTATAGAAAATTTATTATTATTATTAAAAACAAAGAGTATTATTTTCGATAAATTCGTCATTAGGTTCTACATTTTTATGACACTAATAATTAGGACGATAGTGCTATGAACAACATTAAAGCTGTTTTGATTTACACAGAATCAATAATATGGACAGAATACATTCCAGAGGTATCAGTAAAAGAGAGAGCAATAATATGCATTAGTGTAACACTAAACTGGCTGAATATCAGATAAACTGAGGAAAGTAAGACAGAATTCGTGAATTCGTAGAAAAGTTCGACAGCAGGTCTGGGTATCAACAGTGGCTGACTGGACCCGTTTCTTTTACCCACAGGGCTCCAGTTATTTTGAGCGAATACCAATGGCCTCTTCTGTTCTGAGCATTCAGTATCCAGCGGCCTTTGATAATTTATTCAGTAGCCAATAGATTATAGAGAGAGACTCTTGAGTGATAGCTAGCCTTGTGGCCTGTTTGGACGAGGTAGTCCAATATAGAATTGTTGATGGATTTAGCAACACCTTTATTTAGTCACACTTGTAACTGTGTTCCGGAGCACAAAAACTTAAGCTCCTAGATCAGCGGCCAATACAGCTGATTCCACAAGAGCAGTTGAATTGATAGATACGATTAGAGATGTCTAGGGGGTCTAGGTACTTCGTCTTTTAGTTCCGGAATTAATAATAATAATATCAATGGATTACAGTTCGACAGCATCAAAATAACAATGCACTGAATATCAGAAAAATTAGGAAAGATAATAATACAAATTCATGAATTTATAGTCTCCACTGAAGGCAGACCAGGGCAGAATTAGTGGCTGGCTGGCTGGACTTACTTCTTTTGCACACAAAGCACCAGTTGTTTCAGTCGAATCGCGATAGCCTCTGCTGTTCGGAGCATGGGGTACCTGAATCGATTTTCTCTTGGTTCATTACACATGAATTGTAGTTGTATTCCTTAATTATTACCGTCATATAGAAATGCAGAACCTGATGACGAATTTATCACAAAAAGAATATTCTTTGTTCACTAATCAATTTTAAAAATTTATAATTTATTTAGCTGCATATCTTTCATTTGTTTAAATTCACGATTTACAAATCGAGTATTTCCAAGTATTAGTTTTGTAGGGATTTTGTTTGATTGGTTGGAGGATTTCATCATGAATTGACATCATTTAGAGAACCACTGGAAAACCTAAGAGTACTCGACCGCTGTTTCGTCCCAGTTTGAGACTCCTTAGCAGTACGCACCCACAGCCAGTGTTCAAACCCAAACCTTCTGGTTACAAGGTGAGCTCGTAGACCATTAGGCCAATGGGATTCGATCCAATGGCCAGCCCATGAATTCTAACTTCTGCCATTTCATGACAGCGTCACCAATACTTGAAAATTAATCTGATGCTCACTAGCAACTAGCCCGATACAGGCAGTTAACCTGGGGTTCTAGTGAGAAATCGTGACCAATAGGATACAGCAGGTTGAAGATGAGGCAGTAACTCATCGAAGAAGACACTCCGAAGTGGTCGCGCTATGTCATGAATCGGCAGAAGTTCGAATTCATGGAATGGCCATTGGATCGGGACCCACTGGCTGATGAATGGTCTACGAGCTCTCTAGCCTTGTAACCAGAAGATTCTGGGTTTGAACCCTGGTGGTGGGTGAGTACTGATGAGGAGTCCCAAGCACTAGGACGAAATAGCTGGCTTTCCAGTACTCCCTGCAGGTTTTCCAGTGGTTCTATAACTGATGTCAGCCCATGCTTGGTTGGAGAGCATCCTACCGATGTGCCATCGACGTAAAATTAAACTTAGCCTATCATATTATGCATACTACACTTTCACTAAATGCCTAAATACATGAAATACCTCAGAGTTGAAATATACAGCAATAAATTGTTCGACTTCTTAAGAATTCTCCACAGTTAGTTTATAGGAATTCGGTGTGTTTCTAGTTTGATCACTAGCTGACATTATTTAGAGAACCTTAGGAAGCCAGGAACTACTGAACAGCCATTTCATCCTAGTTGGGGACTCGTCAGTATTAGACACTCACCAAGGCTACAGCCCAAGAGCTTCCTGTTACAGAGCGAGCTCGTAGACCATTCAGACACTGGGACCCGACCGAATAGCAAGCGCATGAATTCCAACTTCTACCAATTCGTGGCTTTAGAGCGACCACCAGCCAATGTTATCAATAAGTATCTGTCTTGATGCCTGTCTGGGTAGGCCCCACTAGTCACAACTTCTCACTAGAACTACAGTCACTAACCAGCATCAGATAAATTTTTTTACGCATTATTTTATAGGGATTTGATTTTTTTTCCAAGTTTATGCACTGATTATTATTTTTTCTTTCATTTTTAGGGTGCTCGAGGTTTAATGGGTGATGTTGGCCCTAAAGGTGAAAGTGGAGTGTATAATTACACAAATATAATTCCTGGAGATCGAGGTGAACCAGGTCCACCTGGAGAAGATGGTTATCCATGTGAAGGTATGGATCGTGCTTTCACTCCAGAGGAAATAATCAGTTTTACAAGAGGACAAACAGGAGAAATAGTAAGTCAGTAAAAATATTATGTTCATTGAAAGAAAACAAAACAAAAAGCAATAAGTATTCCCTAATTGATGGTGAATTTCATCAAAACCTTATTAGTTCTAAAGTCTTATATCTACACAAATTCTGCCTAAAATTTTAATGAAATGTGAGTCAATTCTAGTTGCTTCACTTCACAATAGTACACGTAAAAGTAAAGGGAAGAGATGAAGTGAAACTATAATGACCGGAAAATGTACAAGGGAGAGACTCTGGAAGATCGTAAGGAAATGCATATTTGCACCATTGAGAACGATTTTAAGTCATTCCGCCAAGTCTTCAGACATTGATCTCTAACATCAGGCAGTTTACATCTCACACAGCTCAAAGTTACAATCGAAGACGTCAGGAACTGATGCTAGAGTTTTGGTTTGATCATCCCTTCAATTCTCTCTAGCCCAGTACTTTTTCAGTTAACGTTGCACATTGATGGCTGGGCATACATAACACATACCTTGGCCATTTCATCAAGTGATGAGGCTTCACAACTTCACCTAACACTGTACGTCTATCTTCATTTTTGCTGAACATGGTGTGTTTAACTTTACACACACGGAACCAAACTCTTCACATCTTCCAATTTTAATGACTACCTCTTACCGTTGGAAAGTGGGATAAAGTAAATAGGTTGTACAGTACACACGTCATCCATCTGATGGATAGATGGACACCACATTAGCGGATTCATTCACAAGCGGAGATTTCGTCAGCTATCATTCTATTAGAGCTGCCCCAACCCATCAAATGAGTGAAGTAGTCAACAACACATTCTACCCTCCCCCCAACGAAGAGTCGGTGCAAACCAGTCCTGCAGCATCACCTTACACGCGAAAAAAGAAAATGTTATGCCAGATATGCTTAGATTTTCATTTATCACGTCTAGAAGACAAGGATAGTGTCATCCGCGTACTCTTGGTAAGCAAAACTGTCTCCTAGCAACAAACCAACAAATCAAAAATTCAGGTCAACTACGATCATAGTCACCATTAATTCTACAATCGAACTTAAACCCTGATGAATATTATGAGCTCAAGTAGAGTTCCTCGACTAGTAAAGTACTCTTTCTTGGGACTCCATTCTCAGCCAAAATACATTACCTGTCGACTGATAGAATTAGGTACTATCTTTAGGTCAAGAAATATGACAATTGTTAAACTCCGATAAGTATGTCTCCTATTCAGGACCTTTCAAAGCCTGGAGTCCTGATTAATACACCCTCATCTCATGAACCCTGACTGGTAATTTCTGGGGTTATTAGAGAACTAAGGAACATAGAATCTCACTATGTGTATTAACTTTTAAGAAATCATAAGATTTATATGTGCACCCAATATTATCATTTGGATATCACTATCATTTAATGAAGTTACTGGACGGCAGTAAATTTATTTATGAGGCATCACTGTGACTCATATTAGTCGAGATGTATGCTACCAATGGCTAACTTATGATTAACTAGTGGTGTTACAGGAAGCCTTCCACTGGATCCATCCATCCTCGTATTTCTGAAGTAAGAGTATAGGTTACCATTCGAAAGGCCGTGAAGAAACAGACTACGATTATGGAATCTTTCTGTCAGCCATGATACCGATTATCAGATCTCTTATGTACTGTAAAAGAATATAGTGTGATATATTTATCATTATGATTGATGTTTAATTTCTTTAATTTAATTTTCTAGGGTGAAGCTGGTCCGAAAGGTGATACTGGAGAACCAGGTGATACAGGTGATATGGTAAGTCCGACTGTATAAAAAATGCTGTTTTTCACAGTTGTTGCAGAAGAAGAATATATGTAAGGAAACGTCGACAGTGAAAGTTATTCAGTCAGAAAGCTTTTTAACTTCCTGATATCCTTTTGTTCTATTCAAGAATTCCTTTTTTATAAGTTTGAGCAAAGAAAAAAAAAGGTTGGTTCTCATCAGCTGCATGCAACCCGTAATCTTTAATAAATAAAAGTCAGTATAAAATTTAACATACTTTTGTTCATCAACAGGCATATTGTAAGAGTGTCATGGTAAGTTCAAACATCAGGGTGACAAGGTAGCTGAAGTAATACAATATAATTATGCATATATACATCTTGTTAGAGAGAAGTTTCCAGAAAATTAATTGAAAAGTTTGTTTTTAGGTTGGTAACAGAAAAATTAGTAACAGTTACGTAGTTAGATAAGAGAAGATCAAAACTTTATGTGTAATAGGCCAAATGAAAAGATGATAATGTAATATGATGAGTAGAACTCATGATATCAAGAAAAATTATCTTTTATGGAAGTCAAACAAAAGAAAGGAGGCGGAGGGGGCATTGAAAAGATAGGTTAATGGAGTCAGAAGACCAAGAGTTATTAAGGGATGAAGCACCAGGATAATTGGAGTCCAATAACAGATTCCTTTTGGACACATAGGTCAGGTTCCAGCAAACAGAAGAAGAATTGAGCTATTTTATCTGTTAATTATTTTGAATTATGCCATCACGTCTACTTGGCATCCAGTGTCCATCAGATGTTTGGTAATTGAACTTCTTGGTCCCTTTAAAAGGATACTCCTTGGTACATGTTCTAAGATCCTGACGTAGACCCTTCTTTCTGTTCTTCCTATGGAACCGCTCCCGTAGATAAATGTGAATTGTCATGCAGCTGATGAAAACCAACGAAATGAAGTGAATCCATGTTATTCTGCACCGATGTTGGTTTCGCCTCTGCTCAAATCCTTTTGTTTCATTCCCGCATAAAGTGAATAATATCCTTCAGTTAACAATTTGTGGGCACTCATCATACACTAAGAGTTTAAACCTATCATACGTATATGTATATATCATGTACATAATTGTCGGATTACTCTATAGCATTAGAAGTGATCCTGCATCTATCAAATTTCAACGCATACCTTGAAATATTTGGTGTCAGAATGTAGACAAAAATTCTGGCACTATAAGAAATGCGCTGACGGATGTGTAAGACTGTCTTTATTCTCCGATCGGGAGTTTTGATACAGATGAAGTATTATTATTATGATTCCCTTGGGTTCCGAGTGGAACATAGGGCTTCAACAGCACATCTCCATTTCACTCCATTCTTTATAGTTCTCTTTAGCTCGCCCCATCATCTCTTATAAGCCGTCATCTCCTCCCCCCACTGTTTTCTTTATGTCATCCTCGGAAATACGTCAAACTCGTCTTTTCCCACTCACCTTCTACTTGACAGGACGATGTCACCCAAAGATCTCGTCAGCGCTTGTCTGTTCCATTTCCATTTCATTTCGGCATATTTCTTCAGCTATGGGTTCTTGGTTGGTTTATTCCCATAGTTTCTTGTTATTAATTATTTCTGGCCTGCCACGTGATCTTTAATATGCCGCCAGCGTAGGCACTTATTGAGAAAAGTCTGCAGAAGAACCGACTGACTTAACATTGGTGTTGAAAATCCAAATTTCGTTGTTAATGTTGAGAGCTGAAGATTTCCAGGCTGATCTCAGAGTGATGAAGGTATGTCTTGCTGTCTCGATCCTGGCTTCCACATCTTCAGCCTTGCTGTTGTCTTTAGTTGAAATGATCGTGCCTAGATAGGGGTAAAGGAAGTCATGTCGAATTTCTCCTGCTGATAGTGATTGGTACTTGTTGTTGGTGGTGCGACTAAGTACCTTCAACACTTCCGTTTTCTCTATGTTCACTTGAAGTCTTGTCTTTGCTGCTTCTTCTGACAAATTGCTGGATTTCACCTGTAGATCTTCCAGTTTGTGTAATAATTGGCATGAATGAAGTATAGTTAAAACTAAGCAGAAATGAAGAGTAGTATGAAGTGTAAAGGTTGAGAATGAAATTCAACGCTCACTGACTTGTGAAAACACGCCATGTAATTAACGTTTTACGCCTAATATACAGTCAAAGTTAGTTTACAGATGTTTGCTGCAGAGTCGAAGTTCATTCCAATAGAGACAAACGTTGTAACGCAAGAAAGAATTATTAGCTGTTGGATAAAACGACCAATTTCTTCTGTTCGACAAATGATTACAAGTCTTTCAACACAGGGCTTCATGAATTCTTCCTGTATTGCTTATAATGAATATTGAGGGCAAAATAACAACTAAAATAGTCAATAATTTCCTCTGGAGATTTTTTCTATTCCCTTACGCTCCCGGTGGAACACAGGGCTTCAAGCTAGCGGCCTGAAGTTTCTGTGGCAGTGGTGTTTATTTTTACGGGATGGGTTTGCTAGCCGGCCTCATGCCCAACCCTCCCTCTTTGCCAGTTCTATTACTAGCCTAGTGAGTTAAAGGAGTGCGTCGGTGGCCGGGGATCGAACCCCGGACCACATGAGGCGTGGTTGGCGAGCGTCCTAACCGCTGTGCCACCGACGCACTGAAGTAGTTCCTCTGAAGTGCATCAAAGGAATTTCACAGATGTAATGTATACTGTCGACTGATATATGAATCAGTATATTAATGAGTGTTGTCGACACTTTTATAGATTCTTTTATCACATTTTTATCTATGTATCAGCGTAGCCAATAACGGGATTTCCTTTTTCTACCCCATAACTGTGAATGGTGATGAGGGTTCTTTACGTCATCGGTCACTGTCGTAATTAGTAATATCATTATATTATTATTGTTCCCTTGGGTTCCTAGTGGAACATACGGCTTCAACTGCACGCCTCCATTTGCTTCTGTTTTGTGCTGTACTTTTCACTTGCATCCATGTTAATCCATACTGTTTCAGTTCCTGTTCACACGATCTCCTCCATGCCACCCTGGGACGTCCCACTCGCCGCTTCCCTTTCGGGCTCCACTCGAGCTATGGCCTGACACACGATGTCACCCAGCGGCCTACTCAGCTCAGCGAGTGTCCAATCCATCTCCAATTTCTCCTGCATATTTGTTGGGCGATTGGTTCTTGTTTTGTTTGTTCCCAAAGTTTCTTGTTGGTTCTTGTTCTTTCCGGCCATCTAATCTTCAGTATAGAGCAAAGACAGTTAGTTGTTGATGAAGGTCTGCAACAGTCTGTTGGAAATATTCTTTGTGACACACTGGCCAAGTTTCTGATCCGTATAGAAGAACTGACTTGACGTTTGTATTGAAAATCCGAATTTTGTTGTTGATGGTGAGTTGAGTGACGAAGATTTTCAGTTTGGTTTCAGGTTGATAAATGTGTTTCTCGCCTTCCCGATTCTCGATTTGACATTCTCGTTGTCCGTTCCTCCTGTAGTTGAGACAATGCTCCCTAGATAAGTGAATGAAGTAACCTCTTTCAAATCTCTCCCGTTGATGGTGACTGTCGCTGGATGTTGCTGCTGTTATTATTGTTGTTGCTGTTGGTTGGTTATTTTCATAACCTTCGTGTTGTCTATGTTCACCTGGAGTCCTGTGTTTGCTGCTTCTTCAACCAGTTTGTCGGTTTTCGCTTGTAAGTCTTCGATTTTGTGTGACATCAAACATAAGACATTAGTAATATATATCTATATATATATATATATATATATATATATATATATTGTGTAAAGTTAATTTCTTCAATGAATTTAATGACATTCATTTTAAAACAATCTACTTACAGGGTTTAGAAGGTGAGACTGGAGAACTTGGTGAAAAAGGAGAACCTGGTGAGCCTGGAATAGATGTGAGTCTGTCTAAACACACATTTTTTCATAACCCTAAGCAAAAAAAGTATACTAGTTTATCCGAATAATATTCAATGAGCTATGTTCACTCTACTTTGTTATAGTATTCTAAAGGTTTTGACTAATCGTCCGATTAATGCTAGATAACTTTTCATATGAAGGTAGATATGCAACTTGAAATAATCAGGCCTTACTGTTTTTGACTTCTCTCATTATCTGTTCACTCTAAGATGGTATTAATATTCATCCTTGAGGGTTTTACGATAAAACTGTAGAATGAAGACATATAAAAAATCATATAAAATTCATTGAAGATGTTCATTAAAAATGCAAAAGACAGACTAATTAATGAACAAAGAATATTCATTTTCGATATACTCTTCATCAAGTTCTAAACTTTATGACCATAATAATTATAGAAATATTGTTATTAACAATATTAGTGCTGCTTTAAATTACAATAAATCAATCAACATTATCGATTGATTACATTTCAAAAACACCAGTAAGTGAGAGATAATATGCCTTAATATAACACCAACTAAACTGACTGAATATCAGATAAATTAAGGGAAATAAGAGTGAATTTATGAGTTTGACAGCAGTACAGAGTAGCAATAGTGGCTGGTTGGATCTGTTTCTTTAACACACACACAGCGCTGGTTGTTTTGAGTGAATTATAATGGCCTCTGCTGTTCTGAGGGTTCAATGTTTAGAGGCCTCTGGTAATTTATTCGGTATCCGATAGATTATAGAGAAAGACTGTTCAATACTAGCTAGCTAGCTTTAGCTTTGTGGTCTGTTTGAACGATGTGATCTAATTGATACTGAACTGTTGATCGTTTAAACAACGGCTTTATTTAACCATACTGATAGGTGTTCCCAATGACGATAAATTAAACCCCCAGAGGACTGGCCAATTTAACTGGTTCTACAGGAGCAGTTGCACTGATGGATACAATCAGAGGTAGCTAGGTAGCTTCGGAATCCCAACCTGTTGTATATAAAAAATATAAGCTGCAGATTACCGGAATTAAATGTTCTTTAGGATCGATTTTCTCGTTATTATTTCACTTTGTATATCTCCCTGGGATTGTAGTCGTATAACAGGTACAGAAGAATTCTTTTCTACTCTCTTGGCCATGTGTTTCAACAAGGAAACTGTTTTTTGCGCAAACGTGTTGTGTACAACCTTAAGTTCGTCTTGAAAGACATCTATTGAACAAATAGCTCTGACTCAGTCTTTTAAAACCAAAAATAGCAATTATTAAACAACTGATTTGTTCTAGTTTGAGAGTGTTCTGCAGTACGCAGTTATGACTCTACCAGGAATCCGACCGAGAAGATTCATTTTATGAAGCTTGCTTGTCGGCTATTTAATCACTAGAACACAAGAGTTAGTGAACGTGTACTGCTTCAATCGGTGTACATAAAAGCCGTAAAAATAAAACTCTGAATTATTGGCTTGAAGCCCAAACCGCTTAATTAGATCATTCAGCTCATAGGACACATAACAATACTAGAGGTAAACCTTATTGGACGAAACTAACTATTTCTCTTTGTTTTCCATCACTCTCCCCTTTTGAAAATAAAGCTGTGTGAAGGCTTCCTGTTCAACAACATCGTAAAACTGGATAACACCAGCTTGACGATATGGATATTAGCGCTTGAGTTATTTGGAACCAGTAAATGAACACAGGCGGTATCAACTTCGCTATGAAACTGAATGACTGACTGATGTCCGATTTACTATTAGCGAAAAAGGTGGCCGGCCACTTAGATGAAATATGGGACCTGAAGTTTGTAACACTCTGATACAAGACGCATAATTCCATAGCTTATAATAAAGAGAATTCGATTAGAAATTGACTTTGGATAATGAAATTTTTTTCGAATAACTGAAGTTATATTTCATATATTATTTGATATCTGTCTATCTATCTGTCTTTTACGAGAAGTAAAATAAATTTGTTGAATGTTTCAGAAATTCTCTTTTTGATTCTAAGGGTGATCCAGGAGAAGATGGTGATATGGGACCAATTGGACAACCAGTAAGTACATTCGCTGATGTGTTGTTGTTTTTTTAACTTGTAAAATTCACCTGGGTTTATAAAACTTATAAGCAGATACGTGTAATTACTGTCCAGCGGTAGAATGCCTCAGGTGGCCTGAGATTCGACTTCCTAAGTGTCGCTAAGCCGGTAGTAGGGCCGATGAAGAGGAAAGGTGGACTGTTAGGCCAGCAACCCCATTCCGCAAAAGTGAAACCCACTGCTACCGAAAATTTAAAGCAAAATATTTAAGGGCCGGAATACAAAGGAATGAAGGAGAAATTACGACCCGTTGGTTTGGTTATGGAACTTTCAGGAACTGAGAAACTTATCCAAACCCTCCTTTATCAGTTACATTTCTAAGATGAAATTCAATATAATTTACCTTAAAGCAACAGGTGATTGTGCAGTTTGTACTTCGATGTACCTAGGTGCTTGACCTAGTTTCCTTTCAGTCAAACCATCTTTCTTTCAGTTAAGAGAAGGCTAATGTATACATATATATACCTATATGTATTACATATATATAATCTGATTTAGTATTACTATATTCCTTTACGTCTCAAGTGAGACATAAGGTTTCAAGCTAGAGCTTTGAAGATTCGTTAGCAGTGGTTTTATTTTCATGGGATGGTATTGCTAGCTTCATGCCCGACATTCGCTTTATTAAAGCCTTAATACTTACTGGCTTGGCAAGGTTTAAGAATGCGCCGTCGGTTGGGGATCGAACCCTCGACCAAGTGAGCGGTTGGCAAGCGTTCTACCGCTGAACCACAGACGCTCACATAGATATGATTATATATATACAGGGTGACGTTCGGAAATTCGACGAGAAACACGCCTAGTTGTACGGCCTATGCAACTGGCTTTAGAAATGCGTTAAAAAGAGCATTCCCTACTGCTGCTGAATTAAGCTGTGTCTTCAAAACCACTCCTCTTTTGCGTTCGGGAGCAAAAGATAAACTGCCTAATTTCGCCTCTTCCTTGTGTATCTACCAATTTAACTGCTCATGTGGAGCCAGTTAGTTGCATAGGCCGTACAATTAGGTATGTTTATATGTATATGTGTTCACATAATATCCCAAAATAACCGTCATAAGCTATAATGATGTTATTTTTTCAATAATATTGATTTATAAAACACAAAATAATTGAGCAAAGAATATCCTTTTCGATAAATTCCTCCTCTTCTGGCTCTACAATTATATGCATATATGTTTATATACACTGAATATTCTACATTAGTAGTCAATAACAATATTAGTGCTTTTTTAAATAATATCGATTTGTAAAGTAAGATCACAATGGAATTACCAATTTACATAGGCCGTACAATTAGGCGTGTTTCTCGTCGAATTTGCGAACACCACCCTGCATGGTTGGTTAAGCAAAGGACAAACAAAATCTATTCGCAGCGCTATTCTATCTCATCTTGTGGATACAGAACACAGGATTGATGTTAACCAGGCTTTCAAAGTTATTTACCGCATACCAACGAATCTCAATTTTGCCTTAAGAGTTCAACTACTAAATATTGCTGAGGCTGGCTGTTGGAATCCATATTAACAAGCCTAATTTATGCATCCAAAAGAAGTTAGTTCAGACATTATCCTTACCTTGGCTATCTAGGTTTGAATGATCCTGAATTTTTGTGGAAATTCCCTTAATTTTAGTTGATATTCTATTTCCTACTATATCTTTATTATTATTATTATCATTATTTAAGCATCTTTAATGAACTGTAATTGCATTGATCATACTTTACAAATGGATATTATTTAAAAATCACACCATTATGGTTATCGACGACTATTGTAGAATATTCCATGTATATAAACATGCATCTATAATTGTAAAGCCAGAAGAGGAATTTATCGAAAAGAATATTCTTTGCTCAATTATTTTGTGTTTTATAGATTTCTGAATGAATATTTTCACTATATAAATATCTGTTGATTTCCTCAATAAACGATCTGTTGCCTGACTCTTGTCTTCTGTCGTTACAGCTATATTCAAAGGTCACCTTTACATTTGATAACAGCCGGAAAGCGTACTGCAAAAATTTGAATTACTATCATCTGTTTGCATTTCTATCTAACTTAATTCTATCCTCTTACTTTCGAATTTCAAAGATATTTATGTCATGTTTGAGTAAACTTAGTTTCAATCATCCTGTTCCCCAATAATCTGCACTCATATACTCCTTATAATTTTGTCAGAGTTTATGGGATTTGTTCTGGAAACAAAGTTTCATGAGTTAAGCGACATGTTGCTTTGCTATTCGAATCCATTAGAATAAATGAATCGAAATTTGAGTTCACTGATAATCCTATATCCCCTGGGTGATTTAGCAACGTCTGATCGTACAACACATGTAGCTAAATCACTCAAATTAAATAAGATTATGAGTGGACTCGAATTTAGACTCATTTTTTCCAATATATTTGAGCATCGAAGCGACATATCGTTAAGCTTCAGTTGAAAATTTAATCTAAAACAGCGTCGTGAGCAGTGAGGTCAATCCAGCCGACAGTGAGGACAAATACTCGCTCTTGACATTGGTTAGTGGTCTCTCTGAAATGAAGAATTGATAGAAGTGCCCCAGTGGCTGAAGAATCTACGAGGTTCCCTTGTGATTCTAATGTTTTGGGTTCAAACCCGTGTGGATGGGCATTGCCACTGAGTGCGTAACTAGGATGAAACAGCTATTCAGTACTTCCTGAAGGTTTTCAATGGTTCTCTAACTGATATCAATCCAAGATCATACTTGGAACAGATAAAATCCCTACTTGAAAGTTTTAAATTAAGTTTCAAATCAAGGCTTTCAACTGTGAATAAAATCCAAGAATTAGGAAAAAGAGAAAAATAATATGGAAGGTTAAGATAAACAAATATATTGAACAACAAGAATAATAATGAACCTTATTACTGATGAGTAATATATGATAAACTGACATTTACACTCGCACAAACAATGCGAAATGTTTATTTTAGATGTCGAAGAAACACAAGGAAGAATAAAGATAAAAAATAAACAAACTAATAAACAAATTGTGAAATGTTTATTTATTTTTTTTTTTTTGATAAAATCAGAGCTTAATTGAAGGTTGATATTTATAATGTTCTGCAGTCAGATTCATATTCTTTTTTGCTGCATTTAAACAAATCCTTTTCTATTTCTTATGACTTTTTCTTATAGGGTAACTTGGGTGCTGATGGTCCACCTGGCCCTGAAGGTGCAGTCGGTGAAAAAGGCGATAGAGGTATACACGGACGTGATGGTTTACAAGGTGATCCAGGGCAGGCTGGAATTCCTGGGGTATGTTGTAAATCCTAACCAGCAGTTTTGTTTTAATCATGAAGTGTAACCAAATTTTTCGTCAATTCTTAAAATGAGCTGATTATGGTGTTTGAGTAATGCAAACAGAAGGTTGGCCAGTTGGTGGGAACAATTCAATTCATCAACTCATGCACAAAGTGGCTGACTTTGGAATTTATCGGAAGTTTCTCAAGCTAAAGAGAAATAATCACGTGTACGATAATTGCAAAATCCTTGTCGCTGTATCACTAAGAAGAAAGAACACTAGAATTTTATTGAAACTTGTATTATATAGGGGCGTTTAAACCTACAGCTTGACTTAGAAAAGAGCATTTTTGATATTTCGAAATATTGTATAAGTTTCAAAATGGGTATAACCCGGTCGATTCTGGTGGCGTAAATAAATGCGAATGCATGTTTTGACGTAATGTCAGCTCATGACGAAATCCTGTAACTAATCAATCAAATCCCTACAAACCAACACTTGAATATCAATGAGATGCTCACTGGCGACTGGCCCTATTCAGGTAAGCAGTTACCTGGGGTTCTAGTGGGAAGTCGTGACCAGTAGGGTGCAGCAGGTCGGGTGTGAGGACAAGTACTCGCAGAAGACATTAACTAGCGGCTGCGCTATGTGGCGAATTGGCAGAAGTAAGAATTCATAGTCCATTGGATTGGGTCCCAGTGGCTTAATGGTCTACGAGCTCGCCTTGTAACTAGAAGGTCCTGGGTTATAGCCTTGGTGGTGGGTGCTTACCGACGAAGAGTCCCAAACTAGGTGGACGAAACAGCTGGCTGTCCAGTACTCCTTTTTGGTTTTCCAATGGTTCTCTAACTGATGTCAGCTAATGATGAAATCCTGTAATCAATCACCTTGATTCACTCAGACAAAATCGCAGTCGTAAAACAACACATTATCAATATCATCACACAACAACAAAGAGAAGCTTTCAAATTAGAGATTCAACAGGGACAAAGACAAATAATAGAGATTATGTCAAACGCGATGTGCAAACGTTAGGACAGTGACATATAGACTAGGAGTAAAGTTACTTGAAATGTACAGATACATGTTAATGCTTTAAGTGGTGGATGGTGACTAGCAAGGGGAATCCAGGATGCGCATCTCGTCCTGTTTGGGACTCGTCAACTGGATGTACCTGCATTCCCCAGTAAGTGATGATGTTCCCACCGAGGCTCGAGCCCAGTGCCCATAGTTTCAAAGCCAAAGCGTTATCCACTAGACCACTTGGGCCACGAGAGCCACCTCTTGTGCAGCGGATTACATTAATTATTTAATTCAATTTCAGATTCTCCTGTCGATTGATTGGACAGAAGTGCTTGGTCTCAGGTTGACATGTCGGCTTCTTCTTGTGCAGGACGAAATGCGCATTCCGGATTCCACTACTAGTCACCATCCACCAATTAAATACTAATTAAATGCCCAGACATCATCGAAGCATCTGCACAAGAAGCCGACATGTCAACCTGAGACCGAGCACTTCGGTCTAATCAATCGACAGGAAAATCTAAAATTCAATTAAATGTATCAATACTGTAATCAGATCTTTCAGGAGGGAGTTTTCAAACAATTATTAAAGCATAAAGGTACTAACTGATTTATTTTTCTATGTAATTCATTTTACAGGCTTATTAAAACTGTCACTTAATTTAATTTCTCTTCCCTTTTTAGAAAGCCACATGTCCAATCGAGTTTACTCCAAAAGGTGAAAAAGGTCTTCCAGGTTATCCTGGTGAAAAAGGCGATCCTGGTGATCCTGGACTACCAGGGGAACAGGGTGAAAAAGGTGTTCCTGGCGATGAAGGTATTAAAGGAGTAAGAGGAAGTCAAGGAAAAATTTGTGAGGCTGGTCCACAAGGTCCTATGGGTCAAAAGGGTTGGTATGGTAAGTTAAAATTTCTAACTTAGTCCTCTAAGTATTTTAAGCTGTTGACCAGTAACTGACATCAGTAAGAGAACCATTCGAAAGCCAGAGAATACTGGACAGCTATTTAGAGCCCCGGTGGAAGGGTACTGATGCAAAGTCCCAAACAGGGACGAAACATCTGTCTGGTACTCTTTGGTGGTCTTCCAATGATTCTTTAACCGATGTCAGCCAGCTAGTAATCTATCCGGTGACTGATCAGATCCCTTCAAACCACCATTTGATAATTTTAAGATATAATCATAAAACTTGATAACAAGCGGCATATTATTAACTTCCTTGTAGTGTCTTCACTGAACTATCTTTATTAAACATGTGAGAAAATGCTTAAATGCATTTATTCTTTATTAAAGGGAAAGGTGGAGTACAAGGCATACCAGGTATCGATGGAGATCCAGGAAAACCAGGAGAAAGAGGTTTGCCTGGAGATGATGGTTTCGGTCAGTTAGGCGAAGCAGGAGAAGTTGGAGTGGATGGTTTACGTGGACCGAAAGGTAGGCGAAAATGTATTTTTAAGGTTAGATTATTTGAAAGCTGTTTTTCACCTACAATCGAAATTCACATAAAAAGACATGGCATCGTTGTGTGTAGATTCATTCCTCTTCATTAAATCTGTTCTCTCTGTGAAGTGAAAATAGATAGCGTTGTATCTGGGTAAGTAAACTCCAAACTAATAACTAAATGCTAATGCTCTTACCTGGACTTCCCCGATGATGACATATGTCTGGTTTCCCACACACTTGAAGATATACAAGTGAAAAGCAATAAGTTGGCAGAAGAAGCATCAAAGATAGGACTCCAAGTAAACATAGAGAAAACAGAAGTGATGAAGATTCCTGGCCAACAGCAACAACAACAGACAACAATCAGCCAGCATAAATGGGAGGAACCTGAAATAAACAACCTCCTTTACCTACCTACCTGGGAAGCATCGTTTCAACTACAGGTGGAACTGACGAGGATATCAAAGCAAGAATCGGGAAAGCAAGGCAAGCTTTAATTACTCTCAAGTCTGTGTGGAGGTCAACAGTATTCCTCAGCATGAAAAATAAGATCCGGATTTTCAACTCAAATGTGAAGTCAGTCAGTGCTACTTTATGGATCAAAGACTTGGCGCGTCATGAAGAACACTTCAAACAAACTACAGACTTTCATCAACAGCTGTCTTCGCTCAATACGTCTCTCAAGATCAGATGGCCAGAAAAGATCAGCAACAGAGATCTCTGGGAGCAAACCAACCAGGAACCAACTGTGCAACAAATATGGAGGAAGAAATGGAGATGGATTGGCCATACTCTGAGAAAACAAACCATCAAGTGACATCAAACGCCAGGCCATCGCTCTCAAGTGGAACCCGAATGGGAAGCGGCGAGTTGGTCGTTCAAGGGTGACTTGGAGGAGGTGATGTGAAGAGGAGATGAAAGCATGTGGGTAGATGTGGAGTCAGGTGAAAATGGTGCCGGAGAACGGAACTTGATTGAGGCATGTGTCTGAAGCCCTATGTTCCTCTAGGAATTAAAGGAAATAATAATAATGCTCCTACCTTATACTGAGATGATCTTTCCAGCAAATTTTATGAAGTCGTTGATGTATGTTAATGAAAAGTTCAAAATATTGACGAAACAGCAGTTCAGTGTTCTTTGACTCTGAACAGTTTTAAAATTGTTTGGTAACGGAACGCCACATTGTGTGATCTACTTCATACCATGAATGCTAATCAGGATATCAAGCAAATTTACATGAAACTATATATACTACTGATACATTGAGATGAGTATTTGTACACTACCACACACATCAACCAGTAGTGCTTACTAGCCAGTAATATCGTAGTGATCTAAACATCAGACTGCTGGTGAATATCTCCGGGTTTTTTTTGAGTCGAACTTAGGACTTCAGGTTTTTAAATTACAGTAGCGATGGGTTCCTTTTTACGGTGTGGAGGGATTCGCCAGTCCCAAGTCCAACCTCTCCTCTGGTTCGTGGTATTTTCGATCAGTAAACTAGGCGGTTTTGAAGTGTACCGATAGGGAATCGAACCCTAAACCATTGAAACATTAGGTCAATGCATGAATTTTGAAAAAAATATTTGATATCGATTTATGGAGTAAGATCAGCGGAATTACAATTCACTAAAGATGCATAAATTATAATAAGCATAAAAATATAATCGTAAATAGAATATCAAATAAAATTAGGGAAATGTCCACAGCAAACTGAGGATCATTAAAACCTTGATGGCTAAGGTTAAGGACAGTGTCTGAACCAACCAACTTCTTTTGGATACATAAGTTAGCTTTCTTAATGTAGATCCCACCAGCCAGCCTCAGCAATTCGCAATAGACGAACTCTTAAGGTGAAGTTAAGATTAGTTGGCTGGTATACCATAGATGACTTGGAAAGCCGCCTTGTTAACATCAATCTTATGCTCTGTATCCGCAAGATGAGATAGAATAGCACCACGAATAGATTTTGTTTGTCCCTTACTTAACCACTATAGAGGTTGATTTTCGGATATCCGACGATAAACACGCCTAATTGTACGGCCTATGCAACTAACTGGCTGCACATGAACAGTCAAATTGGTAGATACACAGAGAAGAGACAAAATTAGGCAGTTTATTTTTAACTTCCAATCGCACTTTGAATGTCGCGTTTTCGTTAGCAGTAATGATTTCATTGAAATACTACTAACATTTCAGTGAAACTTGTTTTTCCTTGATGTTTTGCACATTCAACTGTTTTCATAACCGAAAAGAACAAGAAGTTCAGCAAAGATTTCTGCCTTTTCGGCGATTTCATTCTGAAAAGCTGTACGATCGCATTTATATAGATTAGTTTACATGGATACAATTCTTATTTATTAAATTCCACATAATAACGAAGGTGATAATAATTTTCAACTGGATATGAAAGTTTGAAGGTACGAATATAGATTACAAGTGGCTTAGAGACAAGATTGCATAGGATTAGAAAACAGTTACAACGTATGGAAAATTAATATTTGATAACTGGAGAAATAATTTCAAAGGCGAATAAAAGGTAATAATTATTTTCAACTTGATATGAACTACAAGAGCCTTAGAGACACAGGGATAGAACGAATTACAGGTGTGAACAAAATGAGCATGGAAACAAATTGAGATCAAAATTTTTTAACTTGAAATGTAAGTTAGGCGGTGTGTGTGAATGTACATTACAAGAGGCATAGAAACAAAAAATTACACAGGATTAGAATATATTTGTAAAATGGTTATTCTAAGTGGATTACAAGTGTGATCAGGAGGAGCATGGAAACAAACTTAAAATAACTGATTTTATGACTGAAAAATAGGATGAATTGAATGAAGGTAAAGAGAGAAAATTACACACACACAGATAACAAAACAAAAAAAACTGAAGGATAAGGGAACATACCGAACTAGGTCCATGGTAGTTGCAAAGGCTGGACTAGTTTCTTTTGAACACATAGCTCCAGCTTTTCGATACATATGGCGAAAGCTTCCGCAGTACAAAGAAGTCGGAAACACACTGCCTTTGGTAGATTTTTGTTTACTTTGTAAATAACTCTAAATGATGAGTCAGTTGAGATTCTGTGACAGGTATTGACGAGGTGTTCAGTTATTGCGCTTCTGATTGAACCAGTTCCTTCTCTTTGCAGCATTCCTGGATGATGTTCTCTAACACGTTTTGATAAGACCCGCATAGAACGACCTGTATACCTAGATCCGCAAGAGCAGGTGAACTGATATATGCACAATGAAGTGGTCATATGCAGAAGTCTGTCCTTCCCGTTGCTCCAAAGTAGTGGGCGGCTAGAGAATATCACTCCTAGAGTTGATGCCGGAAATTCTTCTTCAGGGAACTGGAGACTCTCCTTTTAAGGAGAAGAGTGATATTCTCTAGCCTCCCACTACATCGGAGCAACGGGAAGGACAGACTTCCGCATATGACCACTTCAATGTGCAATGCGATCGTACAGCTTTTGAGAATGAAATCGCCGAAAAGACAGATATCTTTTCTGAACTTCTTGTTCTTTTCAATTATGAAAACAGTTGAATGTGCAAAACATCAAGGAAAAACAAGTTTTACTGAAATATAGTAGTAATATTTCAATGAAATCATTACTGCTAACAAAAAGAGAACATTCAAAACGTGTTTGGAAGTTAGCAATAAACTGCCTAATTTCGTCTCTTCTCTGTGTATCTACCAATTTGACTGCTCATGTGGAGCCAGTTAGTTGCATAGGCCGTTCTTGCTCTTTTCAACCTAATGTTCCGAAGGGTATTTTCCACGATTTGAAAACTTTTTTTTCATAATTGTAAATATCTCACTGCTTCACTAGTCATGATGCCTTGACAGTCAGAGAAATACTTCTGTGTAACTAAATCTTTTCTGGACTAACAGAGTAGAGAAGTAAATTAGACCAATGTTAATTATGACATTGTTGATATTTTTGGTATTTTTAGTATATTTATGCGTTGAAGTTTCTGCAGCAATTTGGTTAAGTTTTGCGGGTGGAGTTGCTAGCACCACGCCCCAACCCTCCCTCTTTATCCGGGCTTGGGACCGGCTAGAAAACTAGCGAGCTAATAATCTAGCAGCAACATCCAGCGCCAATCACCATCAACGAGGGGATTTGGAAGAGATTACTTCATTCACTTATCCAGGGAGCACTGTCTCAACTACAGGAGGAACGGATGAGGATGTCAAATCGAGCGAGAATCGGGAAGGCGAGAAACACATTCATCTACATGAAACCAATCTGGAAATCTTCGTCAATCAACTCACCATCAACAACAAAATTCGGATTTTCAATACAAACGACGTCAAGTCAGTCACTTCTTCTATACGGATCAGAAAGTTGGCCAGTGTGTCACAAAGAATATTTCCAACAGCCTGTTGCACACCTTTATCAACAACTGTCTTCGCTGGCTCTATACTCAAGATCAGATGGCCGGAAAGAACAAGAACCAATAAGAAACTATGGGAACAAACAAAACAAGAACCAGTCGTCCAACAAATATGCAGGAGAAAGTGGAGATGGATTGGACACTCACTAAGCTGAGGAGGCCGCTGGGTGACATCGCTCGTCAGGCCATAGCTCGAGTGGAACCCGAAAGGGAAGCGGCGAGTAGAGCGTCCCAGGGTGACATAGAGGAGAGTGTGTGAAGAGGAAGTGAAACAGTATGGACTAACATGGATGCAGGTGAAAAGTACAGCAGAAGACAGAAGCAAGTGGAGACGTGCAGTTGAAGACCTCTGTTCCACTAGGAACTTAAGGGAAAAATAATAATAAAATAATAATTATTATTATGACACGTACAACAGGATTATTCCTGTCTACATATATATAACACTTTTATAGTTTCAAACTGCTACTCAAAATATTAATAAAACAGTTCTATAGTTTAATACGTAATAGAGTGAATATACTACTGACGGCTTACTTTCCTCTGTATACATGCATACATACATGTATTCTGATATGTATTCTACAGGTGAAGAAAGACTGCACATATATCAGTATTCACGTGATGATTAGGAACATCTGGCGGAAAATGTGAATTCAACAGACTACACATTTTCACAATCACTGTACTGTTGCTGTTTTTCTAAAGAAAAGATTGATGAGATAAGAATTGAATATGTGCATCGTGGTGGCAGGGTATAATTCCATTGCGGGCAGAATTTATTTCGATAAAGTATTACAGTGTTATACACTAAGTAATATTTACTGATGACCACGTCTCCAGCACGATTTACTGATGCTCATAATCATATGAGGACACTACTGATACAACTTTCAAACTTCGTTGATATGATTCCATAATTTTTCATCTCTTCATTTGATTGGTAGTAATATTTTCCATATTTCCGGTATGAGTGATGAGTCATTCCTATTGCATGTGCTGGGTGTAGATTCTATGATCGAAGATTCAGTAGTCAACCTCTGTCTCCAGTATCAGTATCTACAGTTTTACCATATAAAGAAGGAATTATTAACAAAGAGGGGATTAGGGTGGCATTCGAATCTACAAACTCACTCAGGTAGGACAAGCTCTGGAGGCTAAAGGACCTCGTTGACCCAATTAAACAAAATAATATAATTTACAAAATACCTTGCAATGACTGTGAGGTCAAATGCATACGTAAAACTAGCAGATCGCGGATAATCAGATTGTCGGAACATAAGAATTTAGCTGACGTTAGAATGACTGACCCCGAGAAGATGGGTAATTTAGAAAAAATTTCAGTTGTTGCACTGTATGCAACACAAACACACAATCGGGTGGGACAGAGTCCAAATTCTAAAAGGTGATATATTGGTAGATGAAGAAAGAGAGAGTGATTGCTGAATCTTTGTTCATAGAATCTACACCCAACAAATGCAGTTGAAATGGCTTAACACCAATACTAGAAATATATATATGGAAGATATTATTACCAATCGAATCGAGAGATGAGAAATAATGGAATAACACAAAGGAAGTTAGAAAGTTGTATGAGGAGTGTCTTGATATGATTATGAGCAGCAGTAAATTGTTCTGGAAACGTGGTCAACAGTAAATATGACCGTATAACAACACTGTGAGACTTTATGAAAATAAAATTTTATTTCACAATAGAAGGATTGATGAGGTTGAATTAAATTCTCTGAAAAGTGTACTGAATGAAAGTCTAGCAAAATAGCTTCATTCATTGTTTCCAGTGAATGGGAAACTAATCATATCTTTCAAACTGATGATGAAGAATAATAATAACAACAGTTGTTCGACGGAAGAACTCTAAAGGACGTCTCCTGTATTTCATCCGCCTGAATTGATCAGAATCAGAAGAGCATAACAGATCTGCATTAATCTGAAATCGCTGCTGAGATAATATACGGCAATTAACACAATAGATAATGATTCTAATTTTCAACAGTAATATCAAGTCAGTGCTTCAATATGGTTCAGAGACTTGACACACGCACCTCTAGGAGACTGTAAACTTCAGCCAACACGCGTCTTTTCAGGATGCTAAAAATCAGATGGCCAGAAATGGTATACAACGAAGAATTCCATCATGATGACGAACCAGAAGAATGCCTATTATCCAACAAATATTCAGAAAGAAATAAAGATGGATTGCATATAGGCTGAGAAGACGGTTGAATGAAATCATACGTGAAGCAGACTCTGGAATGGAAGGCAACAGGGAGATAACAAGTTGGGCTTGAGTCCAAAGGTGATGTAGAGGAGATTATGTAAAGAAGAAGTTAAAATTTGTCGGCACTTGTGGAACTAGCTGAAACTAATATCACATAATGACCGACTGAATGGTTTCAACATAGATTGTTGCAAAGAATTGCGTCAGTTCAAGTTCCCACACTCCATGTACCACATAAAGTATGACAGAAGAGAATAAAGAACAAGATATTAGAAATAACAGTAATCGGCAGAAATGTACGGGTAAAAGAATGGTAATATGGAAAAATAAAAAGGATTTGTTGGATATCGAAGGTCACAGAGACTGAATGCATCTCGGCTACCGACAACGATTTTGAGCCATATTACAAATTGTCTCCAGTCATTGGTTCTTACAATCATGAGGACTCCAAACAGGAAGGCAGTCTACACCTCCCCACGTGTCTGTCGAAGACTTCATGAACTGGTCCCCTGTTTTGGTTTGACCATCACTAGCTCTTCTACAAACTAATCCTACGTCAGCTAACGTTTGTCATTGAGGAAGACAATGGCTAGGCATGCGTAACATATGTCCTAACCATCTCACTTAATCGATATAGCTTCACAACTTCAATAACTGACATTTCCTTCTCAAAGTAAAGTCGACGCGTAACGTCAGTATTACTCACTCAGTTATGTATCACCTAATTGGGGAGATAGAACTTGGATAGCTATGAACAAAGACAGCTAGTCTTTCCATTATATCAGATAATCGATTGAAGTAGAGATGCGCTGTTGAAGCCATGTATTCCACTCAGAGTACAGGGAGTGAAAAATAATGTAATAAAATAATAACACATTCATTCATTTCAAAAAATAGTTTTCATGAATAGTTCACAGCTTTATGCCTTCAGTAACAAATCGTTGAGCTGTCCCCGTGTAACTTTTCTTATTATCGATATACTGAAATGCATTTCCTGTCTTCTTATCAAGCATGTGTGTAATATACTCTTATTTTTATTATAAAGGTGAGTCTGGAGATGAAGGTGAACCTGGAGAAAAAGGATACGGAGGAGATAGTTTAGTTGGTCCAGTTGGTCCACGTGGTGAACCTGGTGATAATGGAGCTGATGGGTTACCTGGAAATGAAGGTCAACCTGGTCCTCCAGGTCCTAAAGGTGAGTTATTACTAAAGTTGTGTAAATTATTAAAACGGAGAGAGAGAGAGAGTAAATGGTTCTGATAGGAGTACAATAATTATTGAAGTCAATGAAGTACATTCGGCTACGAAATTCACACGCGAAGAGGAATCCCAAGACACAATTTTCTTCCTGGATGTCCTACTTACAAGAAAACCAGACGGTAGCATAAAAAGAAATTTGCATAGAAAAACTACTTGGACAGGACAATATACACACACATTTTCACAACTTCGTTCCTATCAAAATTTACAAAAGAAATTTAGTGAAGACCCTCAGCCACAGAGTTAGAGCTATATGCTCAGAAGAAGTAATTGAAGATGAACTGAGCGTTGCATATGATACTTTGATCGAAAATAGCTAGCCCGAAGGATTTATCAAGAAACACATGACAAGGGAAAGCGGAAAAGGACTACTCACTATCTGTAAACAAGAAGCCGCTTTATATACGACCACAATTCAAGGGCGATATACCAAGTGAGACAATTACGAGGAAATTAAGAAAATCAGTTCAAAGAACTTTTGATGCTGGCGAACTACACGTATTATTGTCTACACGACCGATGGTGCTAATTCGACTGAAAGATGAAGTACCTAGATAACCTAGCCACTTAAAATTGTATCTACCGATTCAGCTGCGCTTGTGGTGGAGGGAGTTATATTGGTCATTGCTCTAGGAACTTGATTTTTCGTGCTCAACTGAGAACATCTCCCATTATGGCTAAGTAAAGGTGTAGTGAAAACCATTAACAATTCGATATTGGATCATCTGTTGCAAACCGGCCACAAAGCTAGCGTTGAAGAATCCTTCTCTCTCATTTACCGGGTGCGTAATAAATTGCCAAAATCATCGAAGCACCACATGCTCCAAACAGCAAAAGCTATTGCAATTCGCCTCAAACAAACAGTGTTGTGTGTTCAAAAAAGAAAGTCCAGCCCCTACTACTGCCCTGGCCTTCAGTAGATACATTCAGCTTATTTTATGTTGATGCCATTGAGCTGTAATCTATTAATATTATTATGATTCGATGTTATTTAAACAGCATTAATGTTATTCATAACACTAATTCATTCATTCACTATAATGATATATATATATAACTGTAGAGCCTGATGATGAAGGGGTTATCGAAAAGAGTACTCTTTGTTCTGTATCCATTCTTTTGAAAACAATTTTTAGTGGGCATTTTTAATCAGTTATTCAAAGTCGTTCATCTGTTAAATATTCAATAGAATCTTTCTTATATGAATTGGTGTTTCTTAAAGAGTACCATTTAACTTTTGGTTTCTTAAATCATAAATACTTTTGTCAAAATTATACAATTTCCATAAATATTAAGGTAAACATTTTAGAAATACAGAAACAGCTGCTTCTCTTGTATGGGAAATATTCTACAATTTGTAAAGAAACACAAAAGTTACAAGCTTTTCTAATTAGCAATAATTAGTCAGTTTATTTCACAATAGGGAATAATATCTCTGAACTACTAAAATCAGTTACAAGAAAGGCGTAGATCAACAGAAAGAAGAAAATTTATGCGTTCATAAAAAACTATAATTCGTCTATTACACATTTTGTTCTATATAATATCAACACGTAGCCTTTTACATAAGCTTTATGCTTCTTGGAAGATATCAGTAAGGCGTGTATCGACAACAACCGACGTAGTGTCGTAGTCTGAACGCGAGAAACAGACCTTTGTGTTCAACTTTATTATTATTCACTTGGGTTCGGAGTGGAACATAGGGATTCAACAAAATACTGCCCTCTTCAGTTGGCTAGCCACACGATCTCCCCCGTGTCACCCTCGCACAGACCACCCACTCGTCACTTTCCATTGGGATTCCACTCAAGCGATGGCCTGCATTATGCGCAGTGTCATTCGACGGTTTCCTCAATGTATGCCCGACCAATTCATCTCCATTTACTCCCACATATTTGTTGAGCGATCGGCTCTCGCCTGTTGGTTTGTTCCCAGCCAGCCAGAGTTTCTTGTTGCAAATTCCTTTTAGCTGGCCGGCTGGCCATTTGATCTTCAGTATGGAGCTAGCCAGCGAAGGTGGCAGCTATTGATAAAAGTCTGTAACTTGGTAGAAATGCTCTTCGTGAGACACTGGCCAAGCTTCTGACCCATGTACAGAAGACTGACTGACTTCACATTTGTGTTGAAAAGAATCCGAATCTTGTTGTTTATGCTGGCTGGCTGAGTGCAGTGCAGAAGATTTCCAAACTGGTTTCAGGTTGATGAAGGCGTATCTTGCCTTTCCGATTCTGGCCAGCTTTAACATCTTTGTCCGTTCTGGCTGCCTGTGGTTAAAACCCTGCTTCCTGGCCAGATAACTGAAGCAAGTAACTTCTGTCAAATTTCTCCCGTTGATGGTGATTGGTGCTGGTTGTTGTCGCTGTTACTGGTGGTTGGTTATCTTCATGACCTCCGTCTTCTCTATGTTCATCTGGAGTCCTGCCTTCTCTGCCTGCTTCTTCAGCGACTATGTTGGTTTTCGACTGCAAGTGTTCGAGTTCAACTGCATAGCTGACCAGAAGTTCCTTGAGTTAATTACAGTCACAAAATGCCACAACGAGAGTAAAAAGACAGTTATGTATAATAAAATTTGCAGTACTATTCATCAATCATAATATTTCAAAACGCAAAATTACCTCAAGAATCCCGTTAGGCAGTTATGCAGGTCAGATAAGTTTCTAGTACAAGACAGGTAGTGTAGAACAAAATTAGTTAAAGAAAATTTAGCAAAATTAAACTATTATAGTCAAACCACGGTGACATTGGACAACTAATCGGAATTCAGACACTGAAAAACTGGCAAAATCGTTCAAAAAATGTATTAAAAACGTTACAAATATATTATTAAACTGGATAATGGTTTTTAATATGTTGTCAAAACGTCTCCCATTTTCTCCAAGGATGATCAGCAGAGAAACCATACCACACCCGATACATGTATTTATCGATGTGCCTAAAAACCATGGTATTTTGTGATCCATTGATATTCCTGATTCTTTTCTTCAACCTCCCCCAGAATCCTTCGATAAAGTTGGTATGCTTGCGCATGTTTGAATCCACAAGGTCGGAGGAATGGTTGACACGATAGTGAATATAACCCAAAGATGACAGTTGATTATATCCCCTCCATTCATCAGTATGTATGGTTGTTCCTGGCAATACCAAGCTCTGAATGATTGGAATTAATGCTGCGGCACTTCAGTTTCGTATTGTTTCAACGAAACCTTTGCGAAGTGAAGTGTCGTAGACTTCAAGCATCCACACTTGATTTGCCCTTCTCCTTCCCCTGTTATACTTCTTCCTAATGAGCACAGTTTCATCGATGTGAGCGACTTCTCCTACTCCTCCTCCATGACCCTATGTCTCTACAGTGCTGATACTGTTGCACTATAGAGACTAGACTATTTTCCGTATCAGCTGCCGCTGACCTTACAGGTCTTTGTGAAATCCATCAGTACATAAGACGCAGGATATTCGTCAAATACAGCTTAGACTTCAAGAAAAAAGCACGAAAGAAATAAGTAGAATACTCCACTTACCCTCACGAATAGATTTTCTCTTATGACATGAACTACATCTGTAGCAGTATTTATCTCCAACAAGGTTGTATTGCTTTAGCATCATAGTATCTCCACAAACACAACTCTTAGTCACTCCAATTAATCCATGATCTTTACGGAATTCACTAACCAAATCTATAAACGCAGGCATAATTTCTGGTTGAAATGACCTTTGGAAGAGTCCAACGAATCTGACTGGTCCTTCAGGGTCAACCTTGAAAGACTTTGGGTGTGGCTATGATACTTTAACTTCGCCCAAAATTCAACTGTAACAAATACCTGAGAATCGAGTTGAATATTCCCAACAAGGTGTGGGATCAAAACTTTGTCAGCAGGAATCACTCTCCAAACACTTCCCACAGACAGCCGAAGGTCAAAATCACAGCTGTAAAACAATAAATTATCAATATTATGATGAAACGACAGAAACAAACATTGAAATTAGAGATTAGTCAAAGAAAAAGACAAATAATAAGGATCAGGTCAACATATAATAATCAAATGTCAGAAGAGCGATATACGGTCTAGCAGGAAAGGCGAAAATAATTACAAAGTTATTTAAAATATCTAAATAAGTATCATTAGTGTGACTAGGTCACTCAAGAGGGATTTTTCAAGCAATTAGTCCCTCACACGGTGTATTTGAACCTCTAAATGAATTCGCATTGTTAGTGTATGAATACAATTCGGGCACCAAGGTAGAATATAACTCTGCATTCGATAAGTTCATTTGATATGACACACAGTGATCCAGTATTGTATCAACAAGAAGGTACTTAGAGCAAAATTTATTAGTTGGAGAATTTCATCATGAGCTGACATTAGTTAGAGAACCATTGGAAAACCCGGGAGTAATGGACAGCCAGATGTTTCGTCCCAGTTCGGGACTCTTCATCAGTACGCGCCCACCAAACTAGGACGAAACAGCTGTCCAGTACTGCCAAGACTTCCAATGGTTCTCTAACTGATGTTAGCTCATGATGAAATCCTCCAACCAATCAAACAAAATCCCTACAAAACCGATACTTCAAAATTTATTACTCGTATCAATACACTCAAGAGACTTCCAAAACTGCTTCATATAACTTCATACTCTGACGTTCTGCATTACAATTATGTATGTATCAGGGATACGTAATGCTTCATTTTGATTACACCTGCTTGATGATGGTTAGATGAACAACGACTCAGTGATTAATCTTCTCTCTCTCCACCTGATGACTGGAAGGTTTATTATTATTATTATTATTATTGTTCCCTTGGGTTCCTAGTGAAACATAGGGCTTCAACTACACGTCTCCACTTGCTTCTATCTTCTGCCGTGCTTTTCACCTGCATCCATGTTAGTCCATACTGTTTCAACTCCTCTTCACACGATCTCCTCCATGTCACCCTAGCATTGACGTCCCACTCGCCGCTTCCCTTTCGGGTTCCACTCGAGCTATGGCCTGACGCGCGGTGTCACCCAGCGGCCTCCTCAGTTCAGCGAGTGTCCAATCCATCTCCACTTTCTCCTGCATATTTGTTGAGCGATTGGTTCCTGTTTTGTTTCTTCCCATAGTTTCTTGTTGGTGATTCTTTCAGGCCATCTGATCTTCAGTATGGAACCAGCGAAGACAGTTGTTGATGAAGGTCTGCAACAGGCTGTTGGAAATATTCTTTGTGACACACTGGCCAAGTTTCTGATCCGTATAGAAGAACTGACTTGACGTCGTTTGTATTGAGAATCCGAATTTTGTTGTTGATGGTGAGTTGAGTGACGAAGATTTCCAGATTGGTTTCAGGTTGATGAATGTGTTTCTCGCCTTCATGATTCTCGATTTGACATCCTCGTCCATTCCTCCTCCTGTGGTTGAGACAATGCTCCCTAGATAAGTGAATGAAGTAACCTCTTTCAAATCTCTCCCGTTGATGGTGATTGGCGCTGGATGTTGCTGCTGTTGTTGTTGTTGGTTGGTTATTTTCATAATCTCCGTCTTGTCTATGTCCAACTGCAGTCCTGTCTTTGCTGCTTCTTCGACCAGTTTGTTGGTTTTCGCTTGTAAGTCTTTGATTTTGTGTGACAACTGGAAGGTTTACTCAGTTGATAAAGTCAGTTCACAATTTCGTACATAGATACCCATGTGTCAGCTGGTTTTATTTGCACGAAGTTAATCATTTTCTAAAAATTCAGTTGATATAAAGTTCTAACATTTAAAATAGATACTTGAGAGAACATCGAGGCAATTCGGTGGGCTACGCTCATAGTAGACGTCTGAGCTAAGCATCAAATTAGGTAATTATAGGTGGTGGTCTAACTTTGGAAAGAAGGAAAGCACAGTCGTCTGTATCTTTAAAAAGGCTTAAAAACATGGCACAAATAGATGGAACAAAGCATTCAAAGGGTTAATCACCTAAAATACATCAGTTGTCCAGTACTTCCTGACTTTCAATGGTCCTCCCACTTCATGGTCAAATTAATCTTGCACAAAAGGATAACATCAATATTCTCCTAGCATCTGTAAATTCCGGGTATTTATCACTGTGTACCTATTGATTTTGGCCTATTAGATCATTTTTAAGTATTGCTAAAACGAGATCTACACAGTTCATTCCTGGAGAAAATAAACTGTCTATCTCCCAGAATCCAGTTTACTTCGGAAGCAGGCAGAATCAGACGTCGGTGAACTACCATTTCTAGAATGGTTAGTTGAGAAAAGGGAAAACGGACATTTTAGTATATCCACATTCAGGAAGAAAACCCACTCCAATAAATATTTAGACTTCAAATCATCACACCCCATCAGCGCAAAGGTATCAGTTGTTTCAAGTCTTCTTAGACGAGCACACTCTATGATAGCGGATGAGAAAGAAAAAGATGAAGAAATATCAAATATTACTGAAACTCTCAAGCAAAACAACTACCCAAGGAACTTCATCAACAAAATCAACACTGACATTAAGTATGGTCGAAAACGCATTCCGAAAACATGGACCTCAACAGTCGTCATTCCATATAGAGCAGAGACGTCAGACGATATCAGAAGAGTACTCAATAAGCTCGACATTAGAGTTTTCTTCAAAACATCAGACACACTGCGAAACAACCTTTTCCATATCAAAGACAAAATCCCTAGAGATTCTCTATCTAATTGTGTCTATAAATTTGACCTGGTTACAACACCCCTCTCCCCCATGAAGTGACAAAATCAACACGAATGTGATAAGCAATATCATTAAATAAACACACGCTGCTTTTATAATTTTACACACTTATCAAATCCAACAGTCTACACTTGGTTTTGTTATCTTTATCAATTGACCAATTTGACAACGAAAATTGACCCCAGACTGACGAACGGTGATCAAGTTAGTAAACTTTGTTTTGATACCATAACAGATGTACTATTACCTTTGTTATTTAGTTTAGTGGTCTCCAATGTTATTATGACTTTCAATATGTCCTTTTAACTTGACCTAAGTCTATTTTCTCACTTCTTAACTCTTTGTTATATATATGCTGAGATTTTGTAAATTCTGGTTTAATAATACTTCGATAAAGCTATTAGAGGCATTAAATAGCGAAACGTCAGTAAAAACAATATCGTTTTGTTTTTCATTCATTGGGAAATACACAAAAACCTTTATTATAATGAATATCATTTACCCAATGCCCAAATTTTTTCAAACTGTTCAAAGTGAACTTGGTTTGGACATATATAACTTATATAACATATATATCTTAAAATGTCATAATGGAAATAAATAATAAAGCGCCGTATTTTTGAGTAGCTAGTGATTCCAAACTTTATGATAATGTCCTCTATTTCTCATCTTCTGATTATATCCACGTTTGTTTGTTTGTTCCTTTTTTGTTTCAGGAGAACCCTTGTCTGTCTGTCCACTATGTAGAGATGGAGACACTGGTTCACGTGGAGACATAGGCGATCCAGGTGAAGATGGAGAAAAAGGCGCAAATGGAATACCAGGAGATAGAGGTGATCCTGGAAGATTAGGCGAAGATGGACCAATTGGTCTACAGGGCACTAAAGGTGAAAAAGTAAGTTGGCTTTGTGATAATAAGAGCTGAAAAAAGAACATGAAGTCACCAAACCTTATTGGGATTATTTCATAAAATTATTTCTGAATAAACGAGGTTTTCTTAACACTAAATATACCATCTCAATTGGTTTTCATTGATACAAGAATAGAACTTTTGGACTGCTAGTGCTTCAGCTATCCCAAGGTGCATTGATCCCACTCCCTTTGAGAGGTTTGATCAGATTTTGCATATGACTTTGAAGAACTTTTCTGAATTTCCTCAGTTCACCAGATGTTCTATCACCGAACTATATATATACACCTACGTTCTTCTTTTGATAACCGAGTTGTATAATGTTCTCGACCACGTTTTACGAGCAGATGCATGTTACGATTTTGAAAGCCGTTTATGGAGAATTTCTGCCTCAGTATCACTTTTAAATTCCATATTAAGCAGCAGCATGTTTTTGGTGGTGAATTGGACCTGTTTAGAAGCTTTCTTTAGTTTTAGATTCTTGTCTATAAATCTGGGTTTTTAAACCATTTTCCATTGAGATTCCTCGGTAATTTTGCACTTCTTCGTCAATAGATTCCTTGACACATATTTTCCGAATCCTTGAGGTAAGAGAATATATATGAGGTTTCTCTTTCTGCTTAGAGGGACAGGACTTTAAAAATTGATAAACTGTCTATTCCATGTGGGCTTTTCTTATGGGGATATCCTCAGCGAGTTATCCACATTTCTTCGCAATTGAACACTGAAGAAATGGAACATTGCGTCAGATTCAACTTCTAGAGTGAAGCCAATGTTTGAGTGGACATTATCGAATAATAACACGAATTAAAATGTCGACAAACTAATGCAGAAGAAAATAGTTCTTCATAAGGTTTAAACTACAGGTATATTTAAGAATGTCAGACATTTCATTGACGAAATTATCAGAGTAGAAAAACTATCGGTCTATTTCAATACATAAAAACTTGAGCTTTTACCACACTTCTTCGAGCTCTAAACAAATGCTCATCTCCTGACTGTGTATGAGAATAAACATACTTCATCAGTATTAAATACAAAGCATGAATAAAATGCTTGTAAGTCGACTATCTTTCTTCTCATAAGAGTTTTGTAATCACAAATAGTCAACGAAAAAGGAAATTATTTGAAGTGGCTTGCGGAAAAATAAATTTAAAGTCACATCTACAAATCGAGTGTTTATCAAACTTTTTAATTCACTGCATTTCAGGGTCGTAGAGGTGAAGATGGTTATGATGGGGATCCAGGAGATGTAGGAGAGTCAGCTATTGTATCTCGAGTTGTAGAAGATGTTATCCCTGGAGATGAAGGTGATGAAGGTCGTGAAGGTAGTGTTGGTGATATCGGAGATCGAGGTGATGAAGGCGAACCTGGTCCTGATGGAGATGAAGGTCCTAAAGGACAGATGGTATGTTAAATACTTCCATTTTACAATATTATAATTTATAATATTACACAGTCACCCGGTTTATTGAATAACTTATCTTTCTAAGATTTTTACCGGATCTGTTTCTCATGCGTGCCTACACCTCACCTTGAAGATTTTCAGGAGTTTCAAGAGAGTGTGTATTTTTAAAACATTCATAAGTTAGCGTTCGTTCTATTATACCTTTCCTGTCTACAACTGGCTGCTTTTAAGAAAAAGTCACGGTTAATCGAAAGCTGTTTCTTCCTAACCAAGACTCTTCACAAGTTCATACTCACAGTAGTTCGAACCCAGAACCTTCCCGCTGCATGGCGAGCTCGTAGACCATTCAGCTTTTGGGGTCTGATCCAGTAATCCATGAATTCCAGCTTCTACCAATTCGTGATATACATATATGGCTCAACTACCAGCCAGTGTCAGAGAAGAATAACTGTTCTGTTAACTGACTTAATGAACCCCACTGGTTATGACTACTCACTAGAAGTCCAGGTGGACGCTAGTGAGCATCACATTAATTGTCAGTTGTTGGTTTTCAGGGATTTTACTTGCTACAGGTTTTATCTTGAGCCTAAAGTTGTTCTCCAAATAACTATCTTGCATAAAACTGTTTACCTGTATATCTACATTTTGAGCCGGGAATGTATTTGTCCACCTGGAGTATGAGATCTTTTATGAAAACGTCTATTCCCTGTCTAAGAAGGATGTCTCCGTCAAATTAACCTACGATAAGGAAATAAATAGTAGGATTTTAAGACAGAGACTAAACTGGGTTATGCTGTGAAACTTACTCTGCAGCCCGGCTTATAATTATGGAAAAAAGTCAAAAATAGGCTCCACTATAAGCCTCAACATTGAACAAGTGATTATGTTACATCCCATACTATATACCAATTTACATGTGTGTGTGTTTGCGTGCTTGGTCACACATACATAGAGAAGAGTCACCGTGCTTTGCATATGAGTGAACATATACGCGAATGGTTCAAAAAACAAATGAACTGTGAAGCTTCGATGAACGCAGGTAGCAGACTACCAAATTCGTCTACAACTAAACACTTAATTGATATGAGTGACAATCAAAACAGCTTTGAAGATTATTTGTAGAAACAGTCAAGGTCAACAGCCATTCGTAAACTTAACAAAATCAATTTATTATTACCCTTAACCTACTTTGGAGAGATTATAAATTCATGAATTCAGGGGCTTTTCTTGGCTAATTCATTTTCTTCAGCTGTGCAACTGCATTTATGTAGAATTTCTTCATGAAAGAGGGTAGTAACAGAAGTGATGAGTCGTCACAATCGTAGCTGTTAGTAATAGTCAAGGCATAAGAGGAGTTGCATAAGTGAATTAGAGTTACGTAATGGGATGAATAATTTATTGAATGAGTTATAATCAGGATGCACAAAGTAACGAAGGCAAATATGAAATTATGTATGAGTTCTAAAGAAATACAAAAGTTAAAAGGAGTTAGAAAAACAAACAAACAAAAAATCAAGTTAGCAGAAATCAACAACGCTGTTACTATGATAGTAGGAGTGGTTGAATAATTTTCCTTTATATTCATGGCTCTGATTTCCCTAACTGAATGCCTAAAGCTTCAGCAATTCAGGGGAGAGGAAAGCGTACTACCTTTGGCAGATTATTCTTCACTTTGTAGAATACTTTGAAGGAGACGTTATGCTGAGATGGAATGACCACTTTTGACCACTGATTATCGCACGTCTTATCGAGCCACTACGACCATTCTGCAACCATACGGGATAGTGTCCGCGTAAAATCAAAAATAATCCTTACAAACCAACTATAGAAAATTAATCTGATGCTCGCTAGTGACTTGCTACAGGATGGAGTTTCCTGGAGATCTAGTGAGAAGTCGTGACCAGGGAGGTCCATCCAGTCAAATGTGAAGTTGGATGTCCCACCGATGACATTGGTTGGTCCAGTCGCGCTAAATCACGAATTGGTAGAAGTTACAATTTTTACTCAGGTGGATGATTTTGGTGTGGTTGTGTTCTCTGAGCTGGATGGTTTGGTTGCGAAGCTTTCATTGCTCTACTGAGCAACATCTTCAGCGCATACATCAATTTCTTGAAGTGAGCTTTTAGAATTCTCTATAGTTATTATTCTCTTTAGTACGGTTTTTTATTACTTTCAGTACAAGTGTGGAATTTTCAGCATGGATATCGGTAGCCCAAATTCAGGCCGACCATAGATATCGGGTGTGCGCCGGCAGGGGATCGAACCCCGGACCATGTCATGGTCGCGAGAGTCCTAACCACTGTGCCACTGGCCACTGAATCTGGTCCCAGTGACTGAATGGTATACCAGCTTGCCTTGTAACCGGAAGGTCCTGGGTTCGAACCCTGGTTAGTGGGGTGCGTACTGCCGATGATTCCCAAACTAGGATGAAACAGCTGTCCAGTACTCCCTGTGCTGGTTTTCAATGCTTCTCTAACTGATATCAATCCGTGATCAACTCGTAAACATATGCATTGGACAATCAATATACCTGGCTTCACAAGAACAAGTGAACTGATATATACACACAGAGGTGCTCAGATGCAAAATCTACTCTCTTTTATGACAAATTGTTGATAAATGTGATTGTACAGCTAAAGATTATAAATATCTGGTACACGGGTGTTACGAGTTTCCTGGAATAATTTGAGCACCAGGTCAGATTGAATCATTATAAACTTACAATAAGCCTACAGTGTGTTTAGAAAATCAAAACAAGACTTCCCTCGGCGTTTCGTCTTTGTTTCTTCATCAGGATTACTCGGAATTTATTAGCCACTCTTGGTAATTTTTATCTGATGTAGCGTTAACTATTCTTAAATCCGTTACCACTTTGTATATTTCGACTGGTCTTTCATTTTTCATTTACAATGGTTTGACAAGTGAATGTTTGCCAAATTGTTGAAAGTGTATTGCGGAAATACATCACATTTATCAAATAATCTCCATCTTCTAAATAACACTATGCAAATTTATTAAAGGGACCAAATGTTTTCAATTTTAGGATATCATTTTGACTGGTTAGAGGATTTCATCATGAGCTGACACGAGTTACAGAACCATTGGAAAACCTGGGAGTACTGCACAGCTAGACGTTTCGTCCTAGTTCGGGACTCTTCGGAAGTATGCGCCCACTGGCGTTCGAACGCAGGACCTTCCGCTTATTAGGTGAACTCGTAGACCTTTAAGCTACTGGGACCTGATCCAGTGGTTCATGAACTCCGAATTCTGCCATTTCACGATATAGCGCGATCGCTAGCCGATGTCACCGGCGAGTATTTGTCCTCACACCCCACCTGCTGTACCCATGGTCATGACTTCTCACTAGAGCTCGCCTTGTAACCAGAAGGTTCAAACCCCAGTGGATGCGTACCGATGAAGAATCCCAAAATAGGACGAAACAGCTGTGTAATACTCTCATATTTTCCAGTGTTTCTCCAACCGACGTCAGCTCATGATGAAATCCGTTAACTAACCGAATCCCTGCAGACCAACACTTGAATATCATTTCGATCCGTCAGAAGAAGTGATTATCCTTTTTAAACTTCAAATTTTTCAGGGTATAGATGGTGAACAAGGACCAATTGGTGATGTTGGCGATGATGGAGACGATGGTGAAGCTGGTGACAACGGTGAAGATGTCAAGGGTTTAGTTGGTCAACTGGGTGAAAGAGGAGATGAAGGATTAACAGGAGAAAAAGGTGAAAAAGGCATAGCTGGAACAATGACAAATTGTACAATTGACTGGAGACAAATAGTAGCTAAAAATGAATCTGGTAAGTTAGATATTTTTGTCTTTGGTGAGAATATATATATCCTGAAAATGATGGATTTCTTGGTTTAACAAAATCTGCTATCAAAATCTTTTTACGTTTTATTACAAGTAGGCGATACTTTTTTCATAAGTAAAAACACTTTTTTACTTATGAATAAATGGGTATTTTTCGTGATACTTTTTTCCCCTGGAATTTCAATACTGTGGAAGTCAGGCATAGCTGCACTGCCAGCATTATTTCCCCAAGCGGCACATAAATTTAATAATAACAATAATTTCCTTTATTCCAAAACAGTATATGTGATACAGAATGGAATTCTCAGCATTTTTACTACAGTACTGCATCCAGTTAGTACATCATCAATAAATAGAATGCTACATAGATTAAGGAAATCTCAGTTCATTATTACAACAACACATTGGCGTGTCGGTAGCAAAGGTAAAGCTGAACAGTGTTTGAAGGTGTTAGAAAAGTAGGAGCTGTCATATATACTGGCGTAAGCGAGAGAAAGAAACAAATCAGCACATAACGGAAAAAAAGAGATAGAGAGAAAAGGAAAAGAAAGAGAGAAAATGTTGTACCTATAAATGATATGAGTCGGAAAGACGAGGTCCAGTTGTACTACTGACTATTTAATGAATTATAGGTGTCACGCCTAATGCTTTCTTTATCTCACACAACACGAGCTAAGTAGGGTATGGTTGAGTTTTTGTACTTGCTAGTGCGAGAATATAGTTCTCTATATTGGCTTCTGGTTTTGCCTGATGAGATGCAAGCGAAGAGTTGTGAGTGAAGAGGGTGGTGTGAGTTAGACAGAATGGATTTAGTCCATTTTTCACATGAGTCCATGTGCCTGTCGACCAGAATATTAACAACAAGCTGGTTAAGTGACACATTGCTTACCCTGCTGACAACGTTTAACATCCTACGTAAAAACTAAAGGGGAACAATAGAGAATAATAGGCAGGATGCGAGAATTAACGAATTGTAGGAGTAAGGGTTGGGTTATACCAGAATATTTTAACTTCTTGATGTCGAAGGTAAGACGGAATATTTTCTTTGAAATAGCCAAGATATGAGACGACCAGGAAAGATCAGCAGATAGAATGACGCCTAGGTATTTAATTTACGACTTGGTTTCTGTTTCAGTGCCGTCTATGTTGCATACCTCGTGAGAGACAACCAGTTTGTTTAGGTCGGATTTATGCCTAAAGGTAAAATTGACTGTTTGGTATTTGAAGGGGTTTAGGGTGTTCGAAACTTTGTCATCCAGTAAATAATACCGTTTCATGTGTGATATATCTAATTAAGAAACTAATATGGAATTACTTACTCCCACAGTGCCGAATTTCCCATCTACACTATTCGGATTTACGATAAGTGATATTATCTCTCTTTTCTGAATATATTCACCTCTACACCTGTTTCATTTCACATATTGATTATTTCATGATGAACTATTCACTGAAGCTTTACTATCTCCTCTTTATTGCGTGCTGTTTTGTACTAGCCAATCACCTGACACCCTTTATAACCTTGAAGTGACCTATCGATTTTCCTTCCCCACAACACTGTATGAATCTCTTATGATAAGTCATCATCACTGTCTTACATTTCACTCTATTTTGTAGAATATCAGTTTAGCAAGTAGCCTTTCTTCTTCTGCATAAGTGACAAGTTAAGATCACCCTAATTACTTAGTATGATGCAAATAATAAGTAGTAAACTACGACATCAAATAAATGAGTCCAGAAGTGAGAATTATTAATCGATTATATGCAGTCTTCATCTGAATGTGAGAGAATCTAACCATATGATCGGTTAATGCAATACACTGTACTCATTCATAGGTATCTTAACAAAAGTACAAGAAGTTTTTGCAGATGGCCATAATGACAACGAAGGTAGTAATATGCCTGTATGTAAACAATTCAATGAATAAATTAGGTCAAACCTTAAAAGTTACGTAATAGATAGATAATAAGTGTAAATAAAAGTCATAAAAGTATGAAAGAAATGGAAAATAACACAGGGTATGAGGTTTTTAATTAGAATTCACCTAGGCTATAGGAGACACAAAGGTAGAACAAACTTATACACAGAGAATAGGTTTGTTCTCTGGAATCCTCATATCTTACGCTATGTGTAAAAGAAGGAGCGGGGTTCGGATTCTGTTCAAAAGGTTCTATGGAATGCGATAAATAACCATGAAGGCACTGCTTATGTTCACTTGGTGACCGCTATCAATCAGATGAGACAAAATAAAACCTCTCTACTCAGGTTATTTGATCTTTACCCAACCTTGGAGGAAAATACACGCTTAGTAATGTTTTTGTTAAATTGTCTTGTTCCTCACCCTATATAGCTTCCTCTGTAGGAGCAGCTAGACTTATAAATGCACATAGAAGTAGCACAGCTAGATAGCTTATCTTTCTCTTAGCCAGTCATAACTGGCCAGCTGGAAAATGACAAATAAAAGATATCAGCAGTATAATATGTTTTTCATTTTTCTCATAGTTGACAAAATTGGTTTGATTTCGCACCAGACTTCCAAAATTGAGTTTATTCTTTTTAAAACAAAAGTCAATAAATCTTTTTTAAGTGAACACTTGAGATATTTGATACTTCATTTTTAATTTACCCCATATAGATTTAATCGGTGATCGAGGAGAGAAAGGAGATGATGGAGATGTTGGTGAAAAAGGTTCTACAGGTGTAGATGGTCCAAAAGGTGAAGTTGGTCAAACAGCACCACCATCTGAACGAGGTGAAACTGGTCCTCCAGGTCCTGATGGTGAAAAAGGAGAACAAGGACCACCTGGTAAGACTAACGTCCATATTTCATTTAATGCCCTATTGTGGGATTAAAAGTTTAATCTATGGTTCATAAAAAATATATATATGATTGATTTGAATCTGTTTCAGGCATTGAAGGCCCTCAAGGGTTACAAGGCGATCCTGGACTAACAGTAGATGGTGAAGAAGGAGAAGTGGGTGAACAAGGTCCTGATGGTCCTAAAGGTTATAAAGGTAAGTCTATTTTTTCAACTTTATCTAAACTCTACTCACTGACTAATTAATTTTATCAACTTTTTTTACGAGTTGATCATGGATTGATATCAGTTAGAGAACCATTGAAAACTGGCCACAGGGAGTACTGGACAGCTGTTTCATCCTAGTTTGGTAGAATTGATGGACCGGACATTGAATCGGGACCCAGTGGCTGAATGGTATACGAGCCAGCTTGCCATGTAAACGGAAACTCCTGAGTTCGAACCTTGGTGAGTGGGGTACGTATTGCCGATGATTCCCAAACTAGGATGAAACAGTTGTCTAGTACTCCCTGTGGCTGGTTTTCAATGCTTCTCTAACTGATATCAATCTGTGATCAACTCGCAAAAACATAACCAACCCTTACAAACCAAACTATAGAAAATTTAACAACTTTACAAAAACTTCAAGGTAAAAATCTTGTTTTTTTTACACACCTTCATCTTTCACCTTCCTTATGGTGATGATTTGTTAATTTATGAGTGCAGCTGTTCCAAATACTGTTTTATTAGAATAAAGGGAAATATTAATAAAGAAATTCTATGTTAATCAACTGCAATTATAAATGTGCTTTTTTTATATATAACCACCCCAGTTGGTAGAAATGATTAAATCATGGGAATTTCATTCTTAAATAAATTTTAGGCGAAGATGGTGATATTGGTGAACCTGGTGAAACACCAGAACTAACTAAAGGTGAAGCTGGTCCCGATGGAGAGCCTGGAACTGAAGGTGAAGAAGGAGAACCAGGTATTCCTGGTGAGAAAGGAGAACCTGGAGCAGAAGGTAAGTACTAAAACATTCGGGATGTTTTTCTAACGTGACTTCCCCTATTTTTAATATTTTTCATATATTTACAAACTAATCTTACGTGTTTTCAATTCAAGCTGGTAGACAAGGTGAACCTGGAAGTCCTGGGGAGAAAGGAGATCTAGGACCGAAGGGTCTCCCTGGTCCTAAAGGAGAACCTAGCACAGATATGGAGCCTGGAGATCCAGGTGTTCAAGGAGAACCTGGTTTAGTTGGACCTGATGGAGAAAAGGGTGCAGTCGGAGAGGTGGCAGAATGTAATGAAGCTGGTTTATCTGGTGATCCTGGTCCTGAAGGACCTATAGGAGAAGTGGGTCCAGTCGGTGAAGATGGGCCAGAAGGAGAAGATGGGGATGCTGGACCGGAGGGTGAAACAGGCCTTATCGGTGAGTCATGAGTTTTCTACTAAAAGATACTCCTTTGTCTCTATAAATATTCCTTTAAGATCAAATAATTGATTTCGTTAATTCAGTAATATACACTTTATCAAAACACATATCAAGAATTCTGAAACCGCTAAATGTTCATTATCAATAGGAGACATTATAAACTGCTAAAAACTGTGTTTAGAATCTACTTATTTCACCTTCAAAGAGAAACGATGCTGTCTGACAAATGAAGTTGCAATGGGATCACCAGCATCTCCAATTGTAGAAAATATGTACATGAAAAGTCTAGAAAGAAAAGCACTGACAAGTTTTAGTTGTCATCCTAGAATATGGTACAAGATATGTAGATGACACATTTATCATTATTAAGAAAGCTGAAAAAGAAAACTTTCTAACACAGATTAACTTAATCTCAAAATACATAAAGTTTACTAATGAAATAGAATCGAACGAGGGAACTCTAAACTTTCTGGATTGTCTTGTAAAAGGACAAAATAACAAGAAACTAAAGTTTACGATATGCGAGAAACCACCGCATTCAAACAAGTATTTGAATTTCCAGTCAGATCATCCAATAAGAATGAAAGTTTCAGTAGCTTTAAATCTTGTTAACAGAGCTAGAAACATTATAACCGATAATGATGATATGTAGAACAAGATCTCCAATATAAAACAAATTTTGATTGGAAATGGTTATCCGAAAAAGCTGCTAAATAATATTATCAATAAAAAGGACCAGAAAGGAAAATTTGGAATTGAGAAATCTTGGCTATCGACGATAGCCATTCCATATCGAAAGGATACAGCTGAACAACTTCAAAGACTACTTGCTTCTTATAATATTAAAGTCTATTTCAAGCCCGTTGATTCTTTGCGAGGAAGCTTGGGTGAATGTTGAAGATACAGTCCCCGAAATGATACAAAGTAACTGTGTCTATAGGATAAAGAGCTCAGAACATGAGGAAACCAGTAGACAGGGGAAGGTCAGATTGAATAAACACAGGCTGTGTGCGAAACGTCCACCTAGAAATGAAGGGGAATTAAAGAATCCCAGTAATGAAAGATTAGCTATAGCAATGCATGCTATAGACAGCGGACACAAGATTGATTTCGAAATTCATGTCGAATTTCCTAGGAAGAGACTTTCATTCACATAAAGAAAGGATGACTTCTGAATTCTGGCATATTTTAACTACATAGAATGCAATAATTAGGAGAGAAGGCATAGATTTATCGCCTATATGACAGATTCTAATGAAGCAAAACATATGAGAGGAAAAAATTCAATCCTATATCATGACCACATAACAAACAACGTGGCGACACACTCATTCGGACAAATATGCACAGATGACAATTTGACATTAGTCATTACAAATATGTGTGTGATGACTGCTTACATTTTTCTGTCGATACAAATGTCTACTGACAAGTGACCATCTAGGGTACTGACATTAATTTATGTAATTTTTTGACTATATATATTTCGATGGTCAATAAAATCCGAATAATTCTGATGAAGAAGCTGGCTGTGACTTACACAGTGAAACGTTCAGAAAACAGATCTTGTTTTTGACTTTTTTTCTTAAACACCCTGGGATTATTTTAAATAATTTATAGTGATTCAATTCGAATCAGTGTTCAAATTATTCCAGGAAATTCGCGACATTTATGGTCTGGATACTTATAACCCTAAAAATGGTCTTATGGTCAATTTCACTCATTCAGTATCAGATAAATTTTTTCAGAATTCTGTTTTACGAAAATTCTATGTTCTAATAAGTTGTATTCAGGGATCGGCATTCCTGGGATGCAGCGATTGCATATTTAAGTGTTGGTTTGTAGGGATTTGATTGATTGGTTTCAGGATTTCATCATGAAGTGACATCAGTTAGAGGATCATTTAGAAACCTGCAGGGAGTACTGGACAGCTGTTTCGTCCTAGTTCGGAACTCTTCAGCAACACGCACCCAATGAGGTTCAAACGCAGGACCTTCTGGTTACAAGGCGAGCTCGTAGACCATTAAGCCACTACGATCCAATCCATTGCTTATTTCCCATAATCTTGGTAGGATATCAACTTTGACTATTATTTCAGCAAAATGAAATTTAGTTCCCTGAGTTAAATAAGTTTCCATGTTTTCTCAGTTTTTGGCAAATAAGATTCATAGAAATTTAGAAATGTCATGGTATGCATTCTTATCAGAAGAATACAGACAGCGGGCAGCGAGGAAACAGGCATAAAATGGACCCACACAAAAAACTTGGAGGATCTGCACTTCGCTGATGATATATGTCTGATTTCCCACAAACTGGAAGATATGCAATTGAAAGCAACAAGTTGGCAGAAGAAGCATCAAAGATAGGACTTTCTTCAGGTGAACATAGAGAAAACAGAAGTGGGTGATGGAGATTCATGGCCCACAGCAACAGCAACAATAACAGACAACAGTCAGCATTAATGGGAGGAATCTGAAGGAAGCAACCTCATTTACCTACCTACCTACCTGGGAACCATCGTTTCAACTTCAGGCGGAACTGACGAGGATATGAAAGCAAGGATCGGGAAAGCAAGATAAGCTTTCATCACTCTCAAGTCTGTGTGGAGATCAACAGCACTCAGCATCAAAAATGAGATCCGGATTTTCGAATCCAATGTGGAGTCAGTGCTACCTACTGTACGGATCAGAGACTTGCACTGCGCGTCATAAAGAGCACCTCAAACAAACTACAGACCTTCATCAACATCTGTCTTCGCTCAATACTCAAGATCAGATGGCCAGAAAAGATCAGCAACAGTGGTGTATCTCTGGGAGCGAACCAACCAGGAACCGATTGAGCAACAAATAAGCAGAAAGAAATGGAGGTGGACTGGCCATACTCTGAGGAAACCATCAAGTGACATCACTAGACAAGCGATTGCTCGAGTGGAACCTGAAAGGGAAGTGGTGAGTTGTTCGTCAGTGCGAGGGTAAAATGGAGGAGGTGATGTGAGGAAGAGATGAAAGCATGTGGGCAGACTTGGATCCAGGTGAAAACTGTAGCAGAAAACCGAACGCAGTACAGACGTGCAGCTGAAGCCCCATGTTCCTCTAGGAATTGAAGGAAATAATAATAATAAATGCATTCTTATCCGGAGTTAATCTTTGACTAACATTATTTTTTTTTCCCAGGTGAACGTGGTGAACCTGGAGATGATGGAATTGAAGGCATAATTGGTTTAACTGGAAAGAAAGGTGAAACAGGAGGGGTTGGCGATGTAGGTGAAAAAGGTTCTCCTGGTCCAGAAGGTGAAGTTGGAGATGTCGGTCCACAAGGTGAGGTAGACAACATTTGTTTTATGTTTTAGTAGTACATTTTTTATTGAAATAATTACGAATAATTTTCTGTGCTTAAGTCACCAGCATTCATCAAATAATTAACTTCTAAGTGAAGTGGTGATGCTACCTCTGGGAACTACATTTCTGAATTGCTTTTTCCTCCAACCTGTTGGCACCTTAGTCACATAATAACTTGGGGGGAAAAATAAGTACGGTACAGTTCGTTTTCTAGATTTCAGTCAAGCATTCAAAATCTACTGTGTTCCAAATTGAATAGGCTTTATTATTATTACCATTCTTCTCTGCAGTACTTTTCATCCAGCCCCGCAATACCCCGTAAGTTCTCATCCCCACCTCACACGACTTCCGCAATTTCACTCTTGGACCCATTCCCAACTCGTCATTTCCTATTCACGTTCTACTCGAACGATGGCCTACGGTAGGATGTCACTCAGAGGTCTCCTTAGAGTGTGTTCGATCCATCTCCATTTATGAAAACAAAACACGTAGATCAGCGAAGAGTCTCTTTTCGGTGGCGAATTCATTTTCTTAGCTGTACAAATATATATGTGTTATTTTGTATGTATGTGTACATTAATTTTGTCAAACAAAAATACATTTGGTTTTAGTTATTTTAACTAAAGAGGTGAAGATTGGTAATTGGAGTTACGTAACACAAAATCAGTCAAGAAAATTAAGTGTTAGTGAAATTAGGGTAGTAACAAAGGTGGTGAGTTGTCACAAGCAGTTGTTAAAAAGAAGTTGTGTAGTAATATGAATAGTTCGATGAGTGAGTTTTACTCAGGATGCACATAGGAACGAAGTAGAGAATACGAAGTTACTCAAGAGTTCTGAATGAATACAAGAATTATAAGCAATTGAAGAACAGGCAAAGAAACAAAATTAAGTCATCAAAATAAAAAAAATCAAATCAAAAAGTTGTTACCAAGACAGTAGAAGTGGTTGAGTAATCCTCTTTTGTATGCACAGCTCCGGTTTTTCCATGTGAATGACCAGAGCTTCAGCGATACAAAGAAGACAAAACCGTATTGCCTTTGATAAGTTATTCTTAACTCTGTAGATTACTTTGAAGCAGGAGGCGTTTGTTGAGATGGGATGATCAGTGTTAACCGGGTGGGTGTTCAATTATCGCACTCCTTATTGCACCACTATCGCCTTTTCGCAACCATGCTGGATAGTGCTCTCCATTTACTTCAGGAGATTTGTTGAGCAATAATAGGTCCTTCATTGGTCCATTCCCAGAGTTTCTTGGCCCTAATTCTTCCCGGTTGGCTATCTGATATTCATTACGGAGCCAGGGATGTCAACTGTTGGTAGAAGTCTCCAGCCCGTTAGGAAGGATTTTCGTGACATTGATCTATGCAGAAGAAGTGACTCAACTCTGGTGTTGAAAATCCAAATTTCGTTGTTTATGTGCAGTACATTAGATCGGTGGCACAGCGGTTAGGACGCACGCCGACTATGCACATGATCCAGGGTTCGATCCTGTCTGTTATCTGTCATTCAGTTTTTGTCTAGAGTACTAGAGGTAAATGCAGTAGGACAGCTAGTCACTGACGAATAATAAATCAATAGTTTCAAAACAGTTTCAGTATCGTAATGCTTCAAATCATGTGCTGATCAAATTGCAGCCCTATGCATCGTCATCGTAGAACAAAGTTAAGAACGGGAGTGAAACCTCTTCCTGAAGTTCATCGACTTAGAAAAGGCCTTGGACAGACAGTGTTGAACGAAAAGTAACTTAGAAACCACTTCAACACTAGCGCATGCAGTGCCTAAGTTTTATTAACCTCATTCAACATATGGTTATATGGCAATGCCACGTCTCAAGGTGATCCACAACGGGAAACTCAGCAAAGTTTGGCTTTGAAGTGAATACGGGAGTAAGACAAAGCTGTCTGCCTATTAACACTGATGATATTCCTAATTGTGGTAGTGGGCTGAATTATGCATCAGACTGTGCGTTGGAAGTGAGAAGACAGAAATACGTTGGACCACCGATAAGAAGACTCTAGAAGATCTGGATTTAACGCGTGGATGATTTAAGTTTAATGTCACACAAACTCGAAGAATTGCAGGTGAAAACCAAAAAACTGGCAGAAGAAGGAGGTAGAGAAGACAGCACTACAGGTGAACATAGAGAAGACGAAGGTGCTGAAGATAACAAATCACCGCCAGCAGCGACAGGAACAACAAGCAGCACAAATCACCATCAAAGGGAGAGATTTGACAGAGGTTATTTCCTTTAATTACCTAGCCAGGGAGCACGATTTCAACTGCAGACAGCCGGAACGGATGAAGATGTCAAAGCTAAGGCAGAATCGGAAAGGTGAGATACGCCTTCATCAAACTGACACCAGTTTGGAAATCTTCTCCACTGCACTCGGCCAGCATAAAGAACAAAGTTAGGATTATCAACGCAAACGTGAAGTCAATCAGTCACTTCTTCCATGCTGGTCGTAAATTTGGCCAGCGTGTCACGAAAAGGATTTCCAACAGGTTGCAGATTTCTATCAACAGCTATCTTTGCTAGCTCCACACTAAAGACCAAATGGCTGGCCAGAAAGAATTATCAACAAGAAACTCTGGCTGGGAACAAACCAAACAAGAGCCGACTGCTCCGCAAATATGTAGGGGAAAGTGGAGATGGATTGATCTAGCCTGTCCAGTGACACAGTGCACAATACAGGCCATCACTCGAGTGGAAGGTGAATGGGATGGGACGAGTGGGTCGTCGACGAGAGGATGACATGGAGGAGATCGTGTGGCAGGGGGGAGATGAGAGATTATGGTCAATCGTGGACCCAGCTGAAGAAAACGACACTGAATAGAACAAAGTGTAGATCTGCTGCTGAAGCCCTATGTTCTACTTGGAACCCAAGGGAATAATAATAATAATGCTTCTCACCAGCTTAGTATGTATGAAACCAACAATGAACCTATATGTAACAACCAAAACTGGCTCGTGATCTGAACGCAAGAAACCGATCTTTGCTTTGTACTGTATAGCTGACAATACCTCAGTGTGACACGCACAGTCACAAAACGCCCCAAACACAACAAGAAGATGGTTATTCTTCGACAGATCTATGACTCTATTCAGCCATAATCACGTCAAAAAATCAAATTTACCTCAACACTGCCGTTAGGCAACTATATAAACAAGGCAAATTTTTGAGTACAAAACAAGTACTGTAGAACAAAATTAGTTAACCAAAATTTAGTCGTAATAAGTACCTTAGTACCAAGTAGAATATGCTCAACAAGGCAGGATCCAAACCTCCATCAGAAAGAATCACACGCTGAATAGTGCTCCCTGACGGTTCAAGGTCAGAATCACCTTAATTCACCGAGAAAAAAGTCACAGTCGTAAGATAACACATTATGAGTGTATCGCACAACCACAAAGAGAAGCATTAAACTTATTGTACCAAGATAATTCTGTCTGAAATTATTTCCATGATAATATTTATCTGATATTACTCATGTATATCCTGTAGGTCCACAAGGTATAGATGGTCCTCCAGGAGAGGTTGGTGATATTGGACCACCTGGTCAATCAATAGAAGGAGAACAAGGTGACATTGGTCCTGATGGGTTTGAAGGAGAACAGGGTGTTAAAGGAGATACCGGTCCAGATGGTGAAGATGGTGAGCCAGGCAGTGTAGCTGAAGATCTTCCTGGAATAAAAGGAGAGTCTGGTCCCTCTGGAGAGGATGGAGAACCAGGTGAAGTTGGAGTGGATGGTGCTGATGGAGAACCTGGCGAGAAAGGTGATGAAGGTATCATAGGAGAACCTGGGCCGAAGGTAAGTATTTCTCGAATCTTTTAGTTTAGCAGTATGAAACATTTAGCAGAAATTAGTGAAAGTTTTCAGACTTATATCCTCGTATATATCCTGTTTCTCATCTTTAGTTTATTCAGTATTGAAAGGATGAAAAATAAAATAGTGAAGTGGATTAATCACTTGGTATGACTTGTACCTCATCACAAAATTTGTGACAACTGCTAATACTGTGACTCGGGTCCCCTGTTGAAATGCAGTAGACAACTTGAGTGAAGAATGAATATGATTGTTCCCCTCAAGTACCCTCTGTTACCTCGAGCCCATGGAAAATTCAAAAGAAAAGACTGATTCGTGTTGATGAGGAATGACACTTTTATTTCATACATTTGGTTCCCTTGATAAATTTTGATAAAAAAAGGAAGACGAAATTTGCAGTATAAAAAGATATCATTCTATTTCACAGGTTCTCATCAGCTAACTGCAAACTACCTGAAATTACAATGGTTATATAGATGATAATAACATACTTTAATGTTTGAGTGGTAGTAGAGAAGAGATACTATAAAATTGACGCATCCAAAATGAAAGCATTACAATTTTTAGTTTAAGTTTTCATCATCAATTTATACGCTTTCAAAGTTGAAAAGAGGGGAGGGGAGGGGTAAGACAGAAAACAGAAAAAATTAATTAATTAACAGAACAGTGTTAGCTTGTAGGTTCACATACCAACTCAAAAAACAAAAGAGGTTACAGTTTATAAGATTGAGATTCGCTCAGTGAGTTGAGATCACTGAATTAGATGACTAATTAATGTAATCAAAATCAAAATTCAGTTACCAAAGGAGTGAGAGGTTAATCACACTCTCTTTCTGTATGCATAAGTCTGGTTTAAATCGTTTGATTGCGATCGCTTCGGCAAATCGTAGTAAATTTGCTGTCCTTTGTCAGTTAAATATTTTGAAGGACTTAGAAATCTCCACGAGATGTCCGGTATCAACAAGATGTCTGGTAATTGCACTCTGAGAATATTTGCTTCCTTTCAGGCACAGGTTTCTAGGAATATGTTCAGAAAACCGGATAGAAGCCCTTCTTTCCGTTCTTCCAATGTACTTGCTCTCGCAAGTGCATGTAAATTCATAAACGCAGTTGGAGGTGACATCAGCAGGGTATTTATCCAGTTTTAAGTGGCTTATAGAAGAAGTGGTGCTGTATAATGTTATGAGTTTTGCTGCCGGGAAACTTCTTTTCATTTTACCTTTCAGTCGTTTGTCAATCTTTTGTGACACTGCATCTCCTTTGAACGGGCAACAAATAAACACTTTTTTCTTTTCTACAATTGGGTGTTTTTCTTTTTTATCTTTTTCTCTCCTATACTTCTGTATAAATCCCCCCTCTTTTCAACTTTGAAAGTGTATAAATTGATGATAAAAACTTAAACTAAAAATTGTAATCCTTTCGTTTTGGATGCATCAGTTTTGTAGTATCTCTTCTCTACCACCACTCAAACACTGTAATTTCAGGTAGGGTTGTGCAGCTGATGAGAACTTGTGAAATAGAATGATATCATTTGACACTTTTATTATTCACAAACTAAATGATATATACACTGTCAACAACTAATTTGATTGGTTGTATAAGGTAGGGCATCAAAAATTGTCCAATCAGACTTCGGTTCGATCCAGTGGCTTAAACTGTCGGTTCCCGTTCAAGTCATTATCAGGCTGTGAAATATAGTTACTTTAAGATTCAGTAAATTAGGTGTACATATAGTAATGTGAATTATGTATGTACGCAGTGTGAAATAAACAGACCCACCAACCAAGCACAAGCAATATCTCTGACTGTGTGCATTCTCATTTTTCTCCAGACAGTACCATTCTACTAGTATTTAATTGGTGGATGGTGACTAGGAGTGGAATCCAGGATGCGCATTTCGTCTTATTTGGGACTCGTCATCTGGATGTACCTGCATTTCTCAGTCACCATCCACCAATTAAATACTAATTAAATGCCCAGACATCGTCGAAGCATCTGCTCAAGAAGCCAACATGTCAACCTGAGACCGAGCACTTCAGTCCAATCAATCGACGGGAAAATCCAAAATTCAATTAGTACCATTTTACATTTGCAACTAATATTTTTTGATCAGCACAAGCCAACTTTTTAAATTGAACTCTGAGTTTACATGCTCAGAATCAACGAGAGTTGATAAAATCGTTTTAATCGCTTTAAAATAAGTAGCAAGGTTTATCTAGAATGGGCAAATTTACTAATAAATGAGATGTTTTGTCTTCCTCTTCTTTTAAAAAGGGTTCACAAGGCCCACGTGGAAAAATTGGAGCAGTTGGTCAAGAAGGTCCCCAGGGAGTTAAAGGAAGAATAGGTGGTGAAGGTGAAATTGGTCCAGATGGTGAAAAAGGCGATAAAGGAGAAATAGGTGAAGCTGGTCCACCAAGCAGTGCAATTGTTGGACAAAAGGGTCGAGAGGGATTAGAAGGACCACAAGGAATAGATGGTGATATTGGTGAAACAGGGGAGAAAGGCGAGACAGGTATGTAAAAGTAAAATAATTAAATAAACTCCATTTTCATTTATTCGCGAGTAAATAAATGCTTTATTTGCAAGTGACACAGAAAATGATGGCTATGCGGTTCACATAAATTCGAAAACTTACAGGCGAAAAGCAACAAGTTGGCAGAAGAGGCTGGTAACAAAAACAAGACTTCAAATGAACATAAAGTAGACGGAGGTGATGAAGAAAACCGACGAAAAACAACAACAACAAGCACCAGTCAATATCCTTCACTTATCTAGGCAAAATCACTTCAACTACAGGTGACAGGACGGATGATGACATCAAAGCCAGAATCGCAAAGGCAAGGCACAGAACAGATGACATAATTTGTATTTTCAACACCAATGTTAAGTCAGTCAGTTCTTCTGTATTGTTCAGAAACTTGCCAAACTCGTCACGGAAAGCATTTCCAATAGGCTACTACAGACTTTTATCAACAGCTGCCACCTTCTCTGGCTCCCCACCGAATATCAGGTAGCCCGTTAGAAAGAATTCACAGGAAGAAATTCTGGGAATGAACAAGCCAATCAATAACCTATTGTCCAAGAAATATTCCGACGGAAATGGAGATGCATCGGACACACGCTGATGAGGTCGCCGAATGACATCGCCAGTCAGTACAGTAAGTGGGATCCGAATAAGGGACAACGAGTTCGGCGTGTGTCCGAGGGTGAAATGGAGGAATCAGTGTAGGGGAATATGAGAGCCTATGGGCGATTATTGAGCCAACTGTGGAAGAGTTTAGATAACACGGCAAAGTGGAGATGAACTGCTGAGTTCTTGTGTTCCAAAATCATCCACAAAAATTTCTAACAAATGCGAAAAACACTACATTGACCAAAGTGGACGTCCCCTTCGTCTTCGTATCCATGGTCACAAACTAGCCCTCAAAAGACATGATATCCACTCCCTCGCACACATCGCTGCATACATACAACCACGGACATCGATTCGACTGCGACAACCAGCGTTCAAATATTAGACAGAGGAAACAACAAGAATGCTAGAGAATTTCTAGAAGCCCGCCTGGTATTCCGGTGAATCGTCAATCAGTGGACACATCGAGATAGACAAAATTTACCAACCGATAAGAAGGAAACCTCACATACAAACGGTCAAAGTTCAAGTCAAGCAAACAATCAGTCCCAGTACAAATAGCCTAGAGGGTGTGAGAACACACGAGGACAACCAGTCACGTTCAAGGCCACCCACCGGGAGAGATGACCAATAAACTCGTGGAGAAATCTGAAAGCTCACTTCAATAAATTGAAGTATGCGCTGAAGATGTCGCCTAGTAGGAGCAATGAAAGCTTCGCAAATAAACTATCCAGCTAGCTCAGAGAACACAACCACATCAAAATATTCCCACTGTAAAGGTAAATGGAAACTCACTCGATATTTACTGTCACAAATTTGAACTGTGTTGTTACATCGAATAGCACTTCACCAACGAAGACTTCAGAAATCTGTTAGAATTGCAAACCCTCACGTTTAAACTATTTCATATAGCTTAATTAAGTAGCATGAAGATCTGTTGATATTGATTGTATTTCTCTTAAGTATTACTATTTAACCATGTAATATGTATCATGAGTGGTTCAGCGATAGAGCGTTCGCTAACCAGGCATGCGATCCGGGGTTCGATCACCACTAAACATCGCTAAGCCGGTAGGATGGTCGATAAAGAGAGGATGTTTGCCTTTGATGCTCGTGATCCTACCTCGTAAAACATAAACACCAATGCTACCAAAACTTCATAGCTCTAGCTTGAAGGTCTATGTTCCACTGGGAACGTAAAGGAATAGAAAAAGTGCCTCATTGGCTTTGAGAACTGTGATTATTATTTTTTTGAAAATACCTTAATTAATATCTACGCATGCATTTCAGTAATTTATACGCCTTCAAAATTATCTAGGTATAGTAGGAGAAGAGGGTGATCAAGGGGAAGAAGGACCCATTGGTGAAGTGGGAGATATCGGGGAAACTGGTGGAGAAGGTGAAATGGGACCTCAAGGAAATGAAGGTAAGCGACTTCAATCAAGTTTTCCAGTGGTCTGCATATAAGAGGTCATATATTTTAGTGGTAGCATAACTCTAATTATTACAAAGATGAATAGGTTATATATATATCTTTGCTGTGTTGTCAAATATTTACGTTACTTTCATTGGACACCAGTAACTATGTGATGTGTCTAGTCCTTTCTTTGGTGCAGACTGAATTCTTGCAGTCAGGTTTGCAATGTGGCCACCATTCTAGGTAGCTCACCATCACAGTGCACTTTGCCTCCAACCATCTAAAATCTACAATTCAAAGTGCACTGTGATGGCGAGCTACCTAGAATGGTGGCCACATTGCACAACTTGACTGAGAGAATTTAGTCTGCACTAAACAAAGGACTAGACACATCTTACTAGTTACTAGTGTCCAAAGAAAGTATCCGACACAGTCAGCTCTACAGGAGGCCAATCTTGAGGTCGAATAACTCAGTGGTAATGTCTCTGACTGCAGCAATGCACTGGGTGATGCGGGCTTTCATCTTAGAAGGGACATGAGTTCCTTCAAGGTTGCAGATACGCCTTGCTGACTTGTGAGTGCCAACTAGCCCGGAACCTAGGTCGAGCGAGGCTTCCTGTGGCCGATTGCCTCCAACCATCTAACATCAACTTACGTTACTACTAGTTAGATTTTAGCTTTAATTATATTGAACAATTAAATATTAGAATTAGAATATTTTTATGATTTTCCATACACTTATTCTTCTTTGATGAATTTGAATAAAGCAAAAACAACAGTGGTTTATGCAGAATGAGATGGTACCATCATTTATTTCGGCGGCTTCTCATCATAAGCTGCATACGGCCTAATGAAATTAGCTGTTACCTTGACGTGATGGTCGTCGGGCTTGCATACTGCAATGATTCAACAAGCTACACTGGCTGGAACTAGTTTTCCTGCAGGTCCTACCATGCCAAGAAGATTGTTAGGATAGCGATTAGACTAAAAGCAGTTACCGACATAGTGTAAGATTTTTTTACACTATGCTGGAGGTTTGTGGACGAAGCTGTGCTGCTGGGGAAGAAGGATGTAATAGCACTCTAGAGATAGGGGACTAGAAAATGTCTACCCCAAAAATTGTACATCCCGACTTACTCTACGGGGGTCCGTAGCCGGCTGTAAGTTACTAATACGGAACCAAACCTAAAAGCTAGTTCAGACAGGCCGTGTATGACCGGCCTCAAGTAGTTGTCCCCTGGGCTCTGCCATCACGTAACACTAATTCCCTTTCTATTTCAGGTACCTCAAGAATAAACCAGTCACTTATTATGTCCATGTCGAAAGCGATTTTAACTTACTTCCAAATGTTACACAACGTCAGTTAATGACAGAAGACTCCAAACTTCATAAACAGGGCTCATAAATCACACTAAAATAGACTATGCCCAGAAAGTTCAAGTTTAAACAAAAGAGTTGCGTAATAAAGTCAATAGGTGAACAAGATGATGAGTAACTGATAAGTTGAGTAACAGGGTGATTGGTGAGTTCAGCTCAAATCAAGGAGACAAGAGACAAGCAGAATTACACTATATCAAAGGAGAGAGGGAGAGAGAGGTTAAACCCGAATATTACGTAAACAAGTGAAGGAGAGAACACAGACACCCAGTTACCAGGTAGGCAAGGAAAGACTGATAACCGCTTCTTTCTAAACACGTAAATCAGGTTCCAGGCGTTTGATAACGATTGTTTCAGCAGACATGGGGAGAGCTGAACCATGATATCTACTGGTAATTTTAAAAGGATTTTGTAATTTCCACCTCATAATTCGTATTGATGAGATTTCTGGTAATAGCACTATTGTGAAGTTTTTTTCCCTTGAGGCGTAGGCTTTTTGGTACATGTTCAGAAAATCGAAGATGTGCTCTTCTTTCTGTTTTCCAAATGTAACTGCTCCCACAAATACATGTAAATTTGCATAAACAGTTGGAGTTAACAATGAGAAGGGCATATGTTTACTTTCGATTGTATCAGAAAGCATGTTGTTCGATAAACGGGAACCAACTTAACTACGGGATTCTGTTTCTGTATTATCATAATTAGGGTACATTTATTTTTAGTTATACAAGCTGAAATCCTAACTTAAATCTATGTGGAAAAATTTATTTGTTTGTATGGGTTTTCTTCTCTCACTGTAATTTTATTTTATTCCACATTTACGATACTTCAGGTCCATTAGGAGAAGAAGGTTCTGAAGGAGATATTGGAGAGAGAGGAGAATATGGACCATCCGGAGAAAAAGGTGATCGAGGTATTCAAGGTGATTCAGGTGAACCAGCTAAAGATTGTCCTGATGGTCAAAAGGGAGTAGAGGGACCAATAGGTCCACCGGGTTTACCAGGACCTCAAGGGCCTACAGGAGACCCAGGTTAGTGTGAGATAGCATTAATAACTTTGAAGTAAATGGCAATTCAGCTTCTTTGGTAAATTAAGTAACGGATTTTCATGCATTTCTATCAATGTTTTTAAAAATTCCAAAATACTGTGAAGCACGGGTTTTAGGCAAGAAAAACTACTTCTCTCACTAGTATATATATATATGTTCATGAAAATATACTTAAGGTGCTTCCTTATAAAGCAGAACCCCTGATGACTGCAAACTGGATGTCGAGAACTCTTTCTGCCTCAATGAATTCAAGCCTTCAGTACTAGTACGACATTCACAACCGAAGCTGTACATTAATATACGTGTAAAACTTGGGCACTGTGGTATTAAGTAATTCCATGTTAGTTTGTTTATTAGATGTATCACACAGTGAAACAGTATTATTTACTGGATGACGTTTCGAACGAAATTCATTGTTCATAATCATATCAATTATAATCACACAACTTTGACACGAGTTTTATAGTTTTCTTTGTTCTCTCCTATTTGTCGTTTGGGTAGTAGAATTTTCCAGATATCGGGGACAGGTGATGAATCATTCCTATTACATGTATTTGTAGTTGATTCGATAAACAAAGCTTCTGTTATCAATCTCTCCCTATACCCTGTGACATTAGATTTTAAAACTATCATCCTATCCCATCCTATTGTGTGGTTGTGTGTAACTGCATGTAGTGCTATAGCTGAACTATTCTCTAGATTTCTTATCTTATTCGGGTCAACCAATCGAGATTTTGCTAGGTTTTTATGTTCAGCTAGTCTGACTGCCCCTGTTCTACTAGTTTGACCTATGTATTTGACCTGACAATCATTACAGGGTATGAGATAAACTAAATTGTTTTGTCTTAAAGGCTCTACAGGATCCTTTAACCGAAAAAGCTCTTTTCTAATTGAGTTCGTGGGTGGTTTGAATGCCATGTCTATTCCTGCCTTGTTAAGAATTCTGCGTAAGGCTTCCGAGGTTCCCTCCTTGTATGGAATTACTACTGATGATTTAGATTCCTTATTATTGGTGTCGTCATTAAGCTGTACATATTTACCATTACGTTAACATAGTTAATGAGGAAATAATTTTGTCTATTCGTGAAATTCTCTTCCGGGAGAAAAAATGAATTGTGTTCACTCAGATTGGGAAAATGATGGTTATAGAAAAAGGAACAAGTTAGCTAACATTATATGAAGGAAGGAAAAGCAAAATTTTCTGTATTGATTTGATGAATATGCCAGCGTATTTATCATTAGATATATAAAGATGTTTTCAGCAGTTATGGTTTTAGTAAATTGTTAGGCTGACTGACTGACTAACTGGTTTCAACATAGAACTTTGCACGGATGTACGGCAGTTCAATTTGGCACAGTCCATGGAGCACACAAAGCAACAGAGAAGAGTAAAGAGAGATTCAAAAGAGAGATCGTAAATCGAAGTGTAAGTGACGGAAAAATAATAATACGGAAGAACAATAGAGTTTTTTTGGATATTATGAATCACAAACAGTGAATGCATCTGCGCCACTGAGCCATATCACCAATTGTCTCCAGCCACTGGTCTTTACCATCCCGAGGACTCCAACCGGACAGACGGTCTACACCCCACTAAGCGACTGGTTGACTGAAACTAACTGTTGTGGATTTCATTGACTGATGAAGCCATGTTTTGGTTTGGCCACCACTAGCTCTTTTCTAACCTCATCATTCCTATGTCACCTAACATTTTTCGTCAAAGAAGTCGGTAGGTAGGCATGCGTAACGCATGTCTTAACCATCATAATCAGTGTAACTTCACAGCCTCGTTGATTGATTTCCCCTCCTTATCTAGCACTCAACCGACAGCTGACCTCAATATTGCTCAGCCTGTTATACTACTTAAAATGAGAAATAGAACGCAGACACCCATGGTCAAAGACAGATACCCTTTTCGTATCATCCACTTTCATTGACCATATCTCACAGTCAAACAGCCATGAAGGAGGACAGAGCAAACTGCTGAGCAGTATACACTCCATTTGGTCAACAGCCAGCCGGATATCACGTCTACGCCTGACATGACGAAAACTGGCATGTACCAAATAAGCCTTCTGTATCCGTGCTGAGATTTCGTCAGATGTAGTCCAGTCCTGTAGCATCATCTAACATTTGACGGGAGCAAACTGTATGCGAAAAATTCGATGATTGCTGCTCAGCTCAAGGTGTTCAGAAGACTCTGCATTTTGTCAGCGTCTTCACCTAGAAACAGGACTATATCATCTGCATATCCTAAGTCAACAAGTTAATCTCTGAGTCTCTGAAGTCAGTTAGAGCTAAGTCAGTTAGTACATCTATTATGTAATTAAACAGAAATGGAGGGTAGTGGAGGGCGTCCATGGCAAATACCACTGGTTGTGAATGTTAGAGGATCATTTACTGTAGTATCACAGTACTAATTCACATTATATTTGATGGAGACACCTACTGATGAAGATGTGTCTTACACGACCGGGGATGGAGGGTGTTTAGGAAAGCCGCCTCACTTTAAGGTTTTAAATGAGTTTGGACTACATTGGACAGTTGTACAAAGTTCTAATTAAACTCTGTATCTTAACTCCTCCAGAAAATTCACATGAGCGAATGAATCATTATACTGAAGTTATTTTGAATTAGACAGAACAGGAAAAATATTTAGAAATGATGGGGGAGAATTTGTATTATTACTGCGATTACGTTCTGTGATCTGGGTGGTTTACTTAAATGTCTATACCGCCTATCTAAACAACGTCTTCACCGCAGACTGCACTGTATATAATATGGAGTATGAAAGATTGTAACTAAGATGTTTCACATAATGTGAAGTGACCAAGTTAAAGTATCACGACCCGGGGATGAGAAGGTACCCGTGACCTTGAATGCGTACTAGTCGTTGGCTAATGAGACTTACCTTATTAATACAGCTCCACTATGAAGGCTATTCACGAATTAAGGTGCAAACTTCACCAGGATCTCGTTTTTAAGTACTGTTTAGATAACAGGCTGATACCACATAGCCGTAAACGTTCTTATGGTGCTTCTATGTACATCCAGAGATGTTGAGAAGCAGGTGGTGGACACGCATTTAGGTGTACACAGTATAGGAAACGAATTAGTTCTCATAGTAGTAAGTTACATCCTCAGTTCATTCTTTTGTAGGAACCTTCTTCTCTAAATCGAAACTGCCACTGACAAATATACTTATCTGCAATTACTGGATATTAAAGACTGAGGTGAGATCAACGGCCGTACAGGCGAAAAGTTCGTTAGTATCTACTATGCGGTGGTACCACCAGTGCAAAGATATCGTGCCCTGGAAGATGAGTACTGTCAATTAGCTGTTGGGAGGAGTTGGTGTTATTGTTCACATAGACGAAACAGTTCTGATAAAGAAGAAATATAACCGTGGTCGCCATTGGGCGAAATTATGAGGGTAATTTGAAATCGTAGTGCAGACACTCTTCTACTTATTGTACAAAGGTTAGTCATTTCTGGCACTACTATTCTTCACACAGACGAATGCGCGGGAGACAGTCACCCATCAGATTTGGGTTTCATCCATCATCGAGTAAACCATTCTGATGATTTCCCCCACTCCCTTACTGGAACCCATGCTAATTCCATCAAGAGCTTCTTGGGAAGACTGGAAAACAGGACAGGAGCAAACAATGGGCCACAAAAAGAACTCACCTTCAATTATCTTAATGAATACATGTAGAGAAACTGGTTCAACCTAGAAATTGATACTCCTCATTATAATCGGGAGATATTTTTAAGTCACATTAGGGAAAAATATCCTGTTTACTGTATTTTCATGTATTTCTGTTGTAAGTAAAGGTCATTCTTATGTAAAAACCACTCGGTTTCCTGATTGGTTTGCTCAAGGTCACTCGTACATTCTCATTCCATTGATCGTTATAATAGTTTAACTTTGCCTTAGATTTGTTGGCATTAGCGACTGTCACATCTATTTCTTTTAAAAGCACAAGCAACTTTGAGGTTTATAGAATTCGGATCCTGTGGAAATCTTGTAGGTAAATGGTAGAGAATGAATAGTTCCCTCTAAATGAGCTAGGAAAAAGATGTTAGATCTACGGATTACACCTTTGTTTAAGCATGATTGAAAGCATTCTTGATGAAAGAAGACCGACTTTCTGTGACTCCTTCCACCCAGTGTTTCACAAAAGCTACCGAACAGATAGAAATAACATAGATATTCATAAGTTAGACAATACATTGTCTAACTCTTACATTTTCCTTGGATGCACTAGTATTCCTTCTAATCATATATACATATATACCATATATATATATATATTATGCAAACCGAAAGATCCAACAGAAAAAGGAGATAAAGTTAATACCATTTACAAAATAAATTGTATGAACTGTAACAAGCATTACATCGGCCAAAGTGGGTGTCCTCTTCGAATTAGAATCCAAGAACACAAATCAGCCGTGAAAAGACACGATATGTATTCTTTAGTATGAATGCATACAGACAATTATGGTTATCAATTTGATAGGGATAATGTCAAAATCTTAGACAGAGGAAACAACAAAAATGCAGTCAGGGAATTCCTAGAAGCCTCGTACTCAGACGAAAATGCAATGAAGAAACACGTTAATATAGACCAAATATACCAACTAATAAAAAGTAAATCAGGTGACCAGAAAGTTTTAAATCCAAGTCAATAGAAAATTTGTAAAGATGGTTACCGGGAGACGCAATTATATAACTCATGAAGGAATTTAAATCATTTCACTTTATCCTAAATATTGCGCTGAAGATGTTGTCCAGTAGGGGGAAGACGAAAGCTCCGCAACTAAACCAACCAGCTCAGAGAACACTATTAATTGCAAATCATCCACCTGAGCTACAAATCTTCTCTATTATTTCAGATATATCGGTTTTTCAAAATATATATATATACTTTCAAAAGTTATCTAGTTTTTCCAGTAATGTCGAGAATTTTTTAACGCAATGTTATTTCTTTAAATTTAAAAAGGATTACCTGGACTACGTGGAAAAGATGGTCCACCAGGAGTTGGAGTAATTGGAGCTCCTGGAGAACCTGGTGATACTGGACACGTTGGCTTACCAGGAGAAGCAGGTATGGAATTATGTTCTTGTTATAATGCTACAGGAATAGGTCTCATAGCTAAATTGATAAACAGCTAGGTTAGTAGTCTAGAGATCGATGGCTCGAATAATGCAGTGATTCGTACTCTTTCTGTCTTTCCAGCAGTCACCACTTGTATAGTCTTGCTTTATTTATTTATGTAAAATGTCAGTAGTAAACAGTTGGATTAAAACCATTTAGATATAATCTCAGGATGCAGTAAATAACAAGTTCTTATGATCCCAACCACGTGTATTTTTTTCTTTCCAAAACTTACTTGCTTACTGTCAGGCTTCCCCGGAAATAATCTCAGTTTACAAAACTAAGCCAGTTAAATAAGCCTTTGAATGAAAGCTTTGCAAATCAGTTATTGATGCTACCCTGAAGGCTATTCATCACTGTGAACCGGTGATTAATCAGTTTAATTTTTGCTACTGATATACAAGTACAAACAGTGGAGCACTCAGGATCATGGTAGCTAAATTCGTCAAAAATTCGACAGCAGTATAATGGTATTAGACAGTGGTAAGTGCAGCAGATTGTAGTAGAATGCTTGTTATCCACGGCAGAAGTCCAGGTTTGATCCCCAGCTGGAACAACATTTAAATCTCGACTAGTTTACTTGGCCGTCGTAAGCCCGGAAAAGATGGAAGTCTACTCAAACCTCCAAAGCTTGAAGCTTTATGTTCTATGTGGAACCTAAAGAATGAAAACAAAACGTAGTCGTGTAATGACATTGTGAGATGAAAACTGAACAGCGAAATTCACTCACGGTCAGCATATTCACAAATGTGTTTACAGGATATTGAAAAACTGAAGAGACTACTTAATACATGAGAGTAAATTCTTCTAAGTAATTTGGTGGGTGATGGCTGACAAGCAGTGGAATCCAGGAACGCGCATTTCGTCCTATTTGGAGCTCGTCGGCTGGAGGCGCCTGTATTCCAAGTGAGTGGAGGTGAGTCTCGAACCCAGTACCCATCGTTTCCAGAGATAGGGCGTTACTCACTAGACTACTTGGGCAACGGGCATCCTTTATTATTCGTTTTTAATTCAATTTGAGTTTGCCGTTGGTTGATTGGACTAAAATGTTCAGCCTCTGTTAACATATCAGAGATTCACTTCAAGTTAATCCTCCAGACGTCGTCGGAGCGTCCGTACACATCAACAGAGGCCCAATCAATCGACAGGAAAATCAAAACTGAACCAAAACTGATAGCGAATTCTTTTGCTTACTAATAAAGCTCTGAGTAATTTTCTGTAGGTGGAATATAAGGCAGTTGAAATAAAAATATATATATCAAGTATGATCGGATTTGTCTTTTAGTGAAAAGTAATAACCGTTGCTATTGAAAGCAAAAAGTTTTTAAAACCTTCAGTGTTACAACACTGAACACTTATTTCTAGATTCTCTGAGTATGTTCAACTGGTTTTCAGTAATCAGGATTGTGAGCAAATTCAAGCACACAGAAGTACTAGTCAGTGGAATCTTGAATACCGATCTATCCCGAAGAAATTTGTCAGCTTTTTTGCCAAATGTTTCCGTATTTACTGGATATTTATTATGGGCAGTACTGAGTTTATCGTGCACAAACTGAGCATCTGAATAAATCTAAGCATCGAATTCACTTATGCATAAAGATAGATAGGTTGATTTTCAAACAGTTTTATGCTTAATCACTGCAATACTGAATGAGAAGTGTTCATTAGTGATGATAGGGAAGATAATTTCTTGCTTACTTTTACTGTAATCATCATTTTAGGTGAACCTGGTGATCAAGGCCCTGAAGGACCTTCTGGTTTAGCTGCACTTACTGGAGAACAAGGAGCTAAAGGAGAAAGAGGATTGCCAGGAGATATTGGAGAACCAGGAGTTGATGGTGTTCAAGGCCCCCCTGGTTATGATGGAGAGAAAGGAGTACAAGGACTACAGGGCAGAGAAGGAGTGGATGGAATAGATGGTATTGTTGGAGAAAAAGGTTTTACTGGGGATCAAGGAGCATTCGGTGAACGTGGACAAGTTGGTGAACAGGGTGAGACAGGTGAAACTGGTATTGAAGGTCCGAAAGGAGTCCCAGGAAAGGCTACCACAGGAGATCTTGGTGAAATGGGTGACCCTGGTGAAGCTGGGGATCTTGGAGACCAGGGTGATCCAGGACTTGATGGAGAAGTAGGCGAAGAAGGAGATGTCGGTGATAAGGGAGAGAAAGGTCAGCCTGGGTTGTTAGAAGGTGAAAGGGGCGAAACAGGAAGTGAGGGAGAACGAGGAGAGATTGGACAAGTAGGACCTCCAGGTGTAGTTGGTGAAGTTGGACCTAAAGGGAAAGATGGTGAAAAGGGACAACCAGGTCAAACAAATTACTCTTCTATACTATTTGCTCGTCATTACCAGACACCATTCGTTGATGAGCTTGCCTGTCCAACAGGTACAAACAAATTGTTCACTGGTTATAGCTACGTTATGGGAGGTGGTGTAGATGATCTAGTCAGCATGGATTTGGGTAAGCTAATTTGATTTAAATAAGTAACAGTTCATTGTGTTTTCTCTGTTAGCACTTTCCTAGGCTACTTTTTTCGTCAGAGAATGAAGTAAGATCCTCACTATATAAACAAAAGAGGACATGAGTTATGTGACTAGAATGCATCTGTCACAAGGTCAACTGTCAGACAGGGATGACCCATTAATTACATCATCTCGGAGAAATTTCGTTACTAAACAGTACTATGGGAAAACACAGTACAACATTATGATAAATTATTATAATGTTATTACTATTGTTATTCCCTTGGGTTCCGAGTGGAACAGCACATTTCGACTTTGTCATATTGTCTGCTGCCATCTTAAGCTGGTCCCACTATTACCCATAGGCTCTCAACTGCTTCTCACTTGTTGTTTCTCATTCGGGTTCTACTCGAGTGGTGGCCTAGTGCACGATGTAATCCAATAGTTTCCTCTCTGTGTGTACCAATCCATCTTCTTAATTTTGGAATATATTTGTTGAACAATGGCTTCATAACTGATGTGTTCCCAGAGTTTCTTGTTGCTAATTCTTTCTGGCTGGCTGGCTTGCCATTTGATCTTCAGTAGGGAGCCAGTGAATTGGGCAGCTATTGATAAAAGTCTGCGGTATCCTGTTCGAAATGCTTTTGATGACGTGTGAGCCACGTTTCTGACTCATATAACAGAAGTGACCGAAAATGTGAATTTATGTTCGGTACTGATGTTAGATTGATGAAGGTGTGCCTTGTCTTTCCGATTCTGGTTCTTTACCATTGACGTCTGTCCGTAGTTGAAACGAAGTTCAGTAGACAGGTGAAGGAAGTGGCCTCTTTCAAATTTTTCTCGTTGATGGTAAAAACCATGTATTTCCCAGCTACTTTCTACTCATTTTATTAATGATTTGATGCAATAAGGAACGAATGGGTTAGTTATTTACTGGTATCCCCTGCAATCTTCCCTCCTGTTTAATGTTTTTCCTCCTAACTCCTACACACAAAAATCGTTTTGTTTTGCCTTTATCTTTATTATTATTATTAGATGATTATCTCATTTAATTCCTAGAGGAACATAGGGCTTCAGCCGCACGTCTGCATTGTGTTCGATTCTCCGCCAACGTTTTCACCTAGCTCCACGTCTGCCCACATGCTTTCATCTCCTCTTCACACGACCTCCTTCATGTCACCCTTGCACTGACGAACAACCCGCCGCTTCCTATTTGGATTCCACTCGAGCGATGGCCTGGTGTGTGATTTCATCCACCTGATGGTTTTTTCTCAGAGTATGGCCAATACACCTCCATTTCTTCCTGCTTATTTCTGGCACAGTTGGTTCCTGCTGGCTTGGTTCGGTCATTGCCAGAGATCCCTCCCTATTGCAGGTCTTTTCTGGCAATCTGATCTTGAGTGGTTTTGAGCGAAGACAGCTGTTGATGAAGGTCTGTAGTTTGTTCGAAGTACCTTTCGTAACACGTCAAGTCTCTGATCCATCCGTAAAGTAACACTGACTTCACATTTGAGTTGGAAATCCGGATCTTATTTTTCATGTTGTGTACTGTCGATCTCCACACATACTTGAGAGTAATGAAAGCTTGCCTTGCTTTCCCGATCCTCACTTTGATATCCTCACCAGTTCCGCCGCCTGTATGTGAAGCGATGGTTCCCAGGTAGGTGGGTAAGTAGAAGAGGTTGCTTCTTTCAGATTTCTCCCATTTATGCTGGCTGATTGTTGTCTGTTGTTGTTGCTGTTTCTGTTGGCCAGGAATCTTCATCACCTCTTTTTCCTCTATGTTCACCTGAAGTCTCTCCTATCTTTGATACTTCTTCTGCCAATTTGTTGCTTTTCACTTGTATACCTTCCAGTTTGTGGGAAATCAGACATATATCATCGACGAAATCCAGATCCTCCAAGTTTTTTGTATGGATCCATTTTATCCCTGTCTCCTCGTTGCCCGCTGTCTGTCGCATTATCCAGTCTGCCACAATCAGGAAAATCATTGGAGATAGTAGGCAGCCAGCTTGTCTTACTCCCGTCTTCACTTCGAAGGATTCCGTGAGTTCCCCGTTGTGGATTACTTGGCACGCAGCATTGTCGTTCAACTGTTGGGTGAGGTGTAAAATTAATTGTTAACGACACCCCATAGTAGTGAAGTAGTTTTCAAATCACCTCTCAATCGACACTGTCTGCTGAAGGCCTTTTTAAAGTCTATGAAGTTGACTAAGGCAGATAGCTGACTGCCATTCCAAGCTCTGTTCAATGATGATCCGTAGTGTTGCGATTTGATCGATGCATGATTTGTTTCTTTATGTTTGGATAACGTACATTTAACGTCAGTAAAAAGTTTGACTATTGTGGAATAGATCAAATAAAGTATACTTATATTCCAATAGTTTACACACAATCATAAGTTTTGTTATTGGCGATATTTCGAGCCAAATTACTTACTGCCCGTGTTCACACCACTCTGTTGGAATTGTTTTGTTCACACATTTATGATTTGTACTCATATATAAATAGTTCAATTTTTGTTCATTCATTTTTTTGTATTCAGAATTATATTCCAAGTTGTTGACAGTTGTACTGAGTCACCCTTGTTACATGTATCCGGTGTGACCTTAATGAATATAGATTCTGTTATAAGTCTCTCTTTCCATTTGTTCATATTAGTTTTTAGAATACACACATTGTTCCAATCGATATTGTGGTTTTTGTCCCATGCATGTGCAGCTATCGATGAATTTTTTTCTAAATTCTTGTAAGCTTGTGTTCCTGTTGGTTGACCTTTAGTTAGCAGGCGTTTATGTTCATTCACTCTTATTTTGAGTGATCTGGACGTTTGCCCCACATATTTAGTCGGACAGTCAGCACAAAATATTTTGTAAATCAAATTGTTTTTATCCATCATTTTTATGGGATCTTTCAGTTGATTTATTTTATTTTTGATTAGATTCGTCGGTTTAAACGTTGTGCGAATACCGATATTTTTGAGGTTTCTTCGAATTGCCTCTGATGTACCATTTTTATATGGTATTGTGACTGTTTTTTGCATTCTTCCATCTTGTCATTCTCCGGTTTTACCCTCTTTTTTCTCTTTTTTATATTATTTTTTTTATTTTTTTTATTTTGATTACAGCTTGATGCCACACTGTATTTTCAGTACAAGTATGAAATTTTAAGCATGGATATCGGTAGCCCAAATTTTGCAGGCCGACCATAGATATCAGGTGTGCGTCGGCAGAGGATCGAACCCCGGACCATGTGCATGGTCGGCGAGAGTCCTAACCATTGTGCCACCGACACACTAAAGTTAACCGCTGAGCACAGGCCAGTTCCTCCATACCGAATGGGAGTGGTGACGCTTTCGCGCACCCTCCTCAGTCCGGCTGGACGATCGAAGAAGGAGGCGGCCGAGTCCGCACTTACTGACGCCATAAGCAGCCAACCAGATGGACAGGCACACACCCGCTTCACGCTCGGGACTAGGCCGCACTGATCATCATCGCGGTTGGTTAGCCAGGGTCAAGTTTGTCTGACGTCCTGGTGATACGTACTATAGGACTGATCCCTAGAAGTACGATCTTGTATAAATTCTTTTGAGTAGTTGTTGTAGAATAGCATTTTGAATAGGACATTTATTTCTTTACGCTGGTCCTGTGGTGTTTTTGTCAGTCTGCGTGTTCTATCTGCAAGACCTTGTATTAATCCTCGTTTTACCGTGAGTGGATGAGCTGATTGATAATCAAGGAATCTTCCAGAGTGTGTGGTTTTTCTATGCAAGCGTCGTTTTTATGCTGCCGTCTGTTATTCTGAATACAAAAACATGAATGAACAAAATATGCACTATATATATGAGTACAAATCATAAATGTGTGAACAAAACAATTCCAACAGTGGTGTGAACACGGGCAGTAATTTTGCTCGAAATATTACCAATAACAAAGCTTATGATTGTGTGTTAACTATTGAAATATAATTATACTTTATTAAAGTATATTTTTAAGTATTGGATTTGTAGGGATTTTGTTTGATTGGATGGAGGATTTCATCATGAGCTGACATCAGTTAGAGAACCACTGGAAAACCTGCACGGAGTACTGGGCAGCTGAATCATCCTAGTTTGAGACTCTTCAGCAGTACGCACCCACCAGAAGGGTTCGAACCCACGACCTTCTGGTTTCAAGACGAGCTCGTATACCATTGAGCCACTGCCACCCGATCCAATGGCCCATGAATTCTAACTTCTGCCAATTCACGACATAGCGCGTCTATTTCGCAATGTCTTCTTCGATGAGTTACTGCCACATCTTCAACCTGCTGTACTCTACTGGTCACGGCTTCCCACTAGAACTCCAGGTTAACTGCCTGAATAGGGCCAGTGGCTAGTGAGCATCAAAATAATTTTCAAGTATTGGTGGCGCTATGTCATGAAATGGCAGAATCTGGGCTGGCCATTGGATCGGGTCGCAGTCGCTCAATGGTCTACGAGCTCGCCTTGTAACCAAAAGGTCGTGGGTTCGAACCCTGGCTTTGGGTGTCTCAAACTAGGATGAAACAGCTGTCTAGTACTCCGTGCAGGTTTTCCAGTGGTTCTCTAACTGATGTCAGCTCATGATGAAATCCTCCATGCAATTAAAGTATATTTATTTGTAAAATTTAAAAAAAAAAGAACTAAAATTATTTATTTTGTAATTTAAAAAAATTATTTCATTTTAAGAGAGGGTTATATTTTGTTTCCACTAAATATACACTACAAAATTGCAGTGTAGTGTAGTGTGGTGTAGTGTGTAACTAACTATCTCACATCTTTGACCAAGGGGAAATATGTTTCAAATTAGATCACATGTTTATTTGTCCAACAGAGTTGATCCAGGTTTCACAAAATGGTATGTGAATATTTATATATATGAACTAGTTTATCTCCTACTGTGTCGAATAACTAGGTCTAAATACTTGAAATGTAACAGAAATAATCTAATCCAATCTAATCTATAGGGCATTTTCATAGATTATAGTGTAACATAGGCTTACTTATTTATAAACCTAATCCTTCCTTCCTTCCTTCCTTACCACATATTTAGGTACACCAAGTTCATGTTTATCCAAATTCAGTTCACTTCCTATGACCCAATGTGAAAGAGATACCACATGTCAATCGAGTATGCGACATGAAAGATCCTATTGGTTGGCTACATTAGTACCACGTTCAGAACAACCAATTCCAGTAGATCAGACAGCTGATCAAATCGCTAGATGTGTAGTCTGTGAAGCTCCTGCGCATGTATTTGCTTTTCACAGTCAAGGTGAAACTTTACAACCATGTCCAAGCACCTGGACTGAATTATGGACTGGAGTTAGTTTAATACTTGTAAGTCTATTTATTTAATGTATCAAAGTTTAATTAGTTCCATATTACCCTGTTTATCATATGTATCACACAGTCAGTGAAACAGTATTATTTACTGAATGAAGAGGTTTTGAACAAAATTTATTATTTTTCATAATCATTTCATCAATTATAATCACACAACTTCGAAACTTGAGTTTTATAGTTTTCTTTGTTTTCTCCTATTTGTCGTCGTAGAGGTAGTAGAATTTTCCAGATATCTGGGACAGGTGTTGAATTATTCCTATTACACGTATTTGCAGTTGGTTCGATAAACAAAGCTTCTGTTATCAATCTCTCCATCCACCCAGCTGTTACATTAAATTATAAAACTGTCATCTTATCCTATCCATCCTATTGTATGGTTGTGTGTAAGTGCATGTAGTGAGTGATATAGCTGAAATATTCTCCAGATTTCTTATTTTATTCGGCTGAACCAATCTAGATTTTGCTAAGTTTTTATGTTCGGCTAGTCTGACTGACTGCCCTTGTTCTACTACTTTGACCTATGTATTTGATCTAACAATCATTGCAGGCAGGGTGTTAGATAAACTAAATTGTTTTGTTTTAAAGATTCCACAGGATTGATCCTTTAACCGACAAAGCTTGTTTCTAATTGAGTTTGTGGGTGGTTTGAATGCCAGTCACTTTTATTACTGCATTGTTAAGAATTCTCCACCATAAGGTTTCTGAGGTTCCTTCTTTGTATAGAATTACAACTGATGATTTAGACTGCTTATTGTTGGTGCTGTCATTATCTTACGCATGTTTGACATGCATGTCGTCATTAATATTATTATTATTATCCCTATCACTACTATCATTATTTATTTTATTTCTATTTTTACATTTCCCTACATGCTTTCTGATTAATTTATCAGGGTAATTATTAAGTTTCAAGGCTTCTCTTATATGTATCACTTGCTGTCTTAAATTTTCCTTCGTACTACTTAGTTTTTGTGCTCTGTTCAGATAAACTCTCCCCCAGGTGGTGTCTTTTGTGTGGATATACCTTACTATTTTACCGTCTATATCACGTCCAATACGAAGGTCAAGAAAATGAGACTTGTAAAATTTATATTAACATATGTACTAATCAGCACGTTTAATATTTCAGATGAATCATTAAAATAATTACAGAAGACAAAAGTTTCGTCTACATTCCTGGCACAGAAGTTTGTCTAACTGACTGCGGACTTCATTTACGTTTGTTTGACTATTATTCACACATCTGTCAACTGCAGTTTCACAAAACATTCTTGTAGTTCACACGCTAAGAAATAACTAATATAGTTCAAAAAAATTTTATAACATAACCTTTGGTCAGCAGTGTTCGTTAATACATTTATTTCCTGATACCGTTATCTGACAAACTGAAATGCTTCTAGTGTAACGACAGAAGACAAGGGCCACGCAACAGACTGTTTATTGAGAAAATCAAGAAATATTTATAGATTTTCATATGGATTATTGTCAAAGGAGAGGCGATGTCTTCTGATTGGTTGTTTTCTTGCTCAAGGTTATTCTGTCCTCTTTGTGGCCGCTTCTCAGAAAGTTAAGCCATATGTCTGCGAATCGTATTTGCACACGTTAATTCTGCTGTGGTTGGTTGGTGAGTTCCTCAAGGTTGGGCTTTTTTATTGCTTTTCTTATGACCCTGATTCGGGACGTGAACATTGACGTAAACTATTGTCTACAATTTTGGCTTGCACATCTCGTCTTGATATAAGCAAAGAACTTGAACATTGTGGTAGAGTAAAATTTCATTATAGATACAATTTATTTTCATAAAGTTTCACAGTGTTATACGGTTGTAATCGCTAATGGCGTTTCGAGTACAATTTATTGCTGCTCATAATGATATCACGTTACTCACACAACTTTCTAAATTTTTTAAAAATAAAATTCCATTATTTCTCATCTCGTTATTTGATTTTCCATATCTGTGGTATTAGTACTGAGTCATTTTTATTACATGTGTTGGGTGGGTAGGATTCTTAATAAAACAGGAATTAAGGTGGCATTTAGACCTACAAACTTACTCAGGAACAAGCTATGTAGGTTAAAAGGACACTATTGACCCAATCAGACAAAGTAACTTGCAGTGACTGTGAGTTAGGTCAAATACATAGGTCAATCTAGTAGATCAGGAGTAGTCACAGTGTCAGAACATAAGAATTTAGCTAGGTGTAGAACTATTGACCCTGGGAAAATTAGTAATTTAGAAAAACAAGCTAGCAATTGCAGTGCATGTAATAACACACAACCACACCACGGGTTGGGACAGAGTTACAACTCTAAAAAGTAGTGTAGATGGAATGAGACGGAGAGAAAGAAAGTTTGATTCTTGAATCTTTGTTCATCGAATCTACGCCTGAAATATCCGACAGAAATTACTCAACACCAATACCACAGATATGGAAAGTATTACTACCAATCAAATCAAGAGATGAAAAATAGTGGAAACAGATAAACGAAGCAAGAAAGCTGTGTGAGTACTGTCTTGATATGATTATGAGCAGCAATAAATTGTGCTCGAAATGTGGTCATCAGTAAATATTACTGCATAACAACACTGTGAGACTTTATCAAAATAAAAAGTTTCATCCATAATGAAGCACAGCTGGTCTGTTTAAATTTCACCAGAAAATCGAACTTATTCGGTGGACTGTTTTCATTTTAATCCACAGAAATTCATAATGAAAGTGCCTTCAAAATTAATAATATTATTCCTAATATTTTCTCTCTCTCTCTCCCTCCCTCCCTCTCTACATTCACATCCCATCTAGCATACCTCTGGAGCTCATGGTGGTGGTCAACAGTTATCCTCACCGGGTAGTTGTATGGAGCATTTCCGTTACTCACCAGTTATTGAATGCAACAATAATGTAGGCATGTGCCACTATTGGTCAGATGCTAAAGTATACTATCTAAGAGCTTTAAATCCAAATATTACACAATTTGAAAAACCAGTAGGTTTTGTTATGAAAGCCGCTGAAGGACCTGTGTTGAATAATGTTAGTAAGTGTAGAGTTTGCATGAAAATTCCTGCTTAGCTGATAAAAGAACGAAAATACGTGTGTATTTGCAAATATATAAGCCAAAGACATATATTTATATATATTTAAAATACATATAAAACCTTTTATGAGCTGAATGATGAAGAGATCAATACAAACTCCTCAGTGTGCTCATTTCAACGCCTTTATATATGCACACATTCTGTTTCCTTGTCAATTCTTTGTTTTAATCTTTACGAATTTGTTTCCCGCCAAATTTCTGTTTGTTCGTTTGTTTTTAAACAAACGAATTTCCTTTTTATAATTTATTGTTTAACTAGGCAGATTTATCCTTGAATTTCTGCAAATTTAATGTTGTTTTTAATTGCCAAAAGACACTTTCTTAATCTTTATTATTATTATTCTGTTTGCTTTTATTTTGCTTAATAATTTTGAAAATGTTTCAAAGCGCCATATTCAATCTAGCCAGAATAAGCACCATTTATGCTGGGAAAAAGGTAATACTACTACTACTACTAATACTGATAATAAAAATAATAGTAAAAATATAAGAGCTAAGAAATCTTTCGATCTTTTCTGAAGAATTTCTACATATTCTACCTACAGATTCTTTATATTATGAAAGATGTGTAACGAATCAGTGTTTTCTTTTTCAAAAAATACAATAAAAAATGTTTCTATGCAAGTTAATGACTTTTTCCTGGTAAATATTTGATGAATGTAATGAATGTATGTGAGTTGTAGTCATATATGCTTGATTTTCTTTTTTACAAATCTAACTTTATAACATAAATTTATTAGAAATACAATTTTTACTAGTTTCTGATTCTTGAAAATAATTTTTTATCAAAATAATATCTTCTAAGTTAGTTGGCGGATGGTGACTAGTAGTGGAATCCAGGATGCGCATTTCGCCCTATTTGGGACTCTTCTTCTGGATGTACCTACGGAATGCAGGATTCTACTGCTTGTCACCATCCACCAATTACATGCCCAGACATCGTCGAAGCATCTGCACAAGAAGCCGACATATCAACCTGAGACTAAGCACTTCGGTCCAATCAATCGACGGTAAAATCTAAAAGTGAATTAAATAAAAGGTATCTTCAGCTGAAGTTATCAAAACTTCAGTGAAATAGCATTTTCTTCCATCCTACTGACTACTCTGTTGGTGACTGCCTCATAAATGGCAGCCAGTCATGCCAAACCAGGCATTTATTTCAATGGAAATCGTCAGCATGGTTCTTGGTATTGTTTTATACTAACTTAAGTAGTTAAAATGAACTTATGTCAAATGGTGGTACTTCCAAGTCATATCGTGGTGTTCTAAACACCGTATAGCTGTTTCAATTAATGGGATTAAACACATCAACTGTATTTCCAGATTTATTCATCCTGAAAAGTCGGATCAGTTCAATCCACTGACCTAGTGACACATACAATGTAAATAGAAGTTTTCATTGAAGATGGTTTCAGTTGAAAATTTACCAGTTTGGTTCGGAAACTTAAAGCTTTCAGATCAAATATTGTGACCAGCTTATCATCCTGCCTACTATCACCGATGATAATCCTAATTCTGGTGAACTGGACTATGCGAAACACCATACATGGAGCAGTGAGAAGACAGCAGTACGTTGGACCGACAAGAAGAGTCCAAACGATCTCCACTTCTCAGAGGATTTATGTCTCGCGTCAAAAAGAACTTGAAGACTTATAGGCGAAGATCAGCAACTCAGAAGAAGAAGAAGAAGCAGCTAGGACAGGACTTCAAGGGAACATAGAGAAGATGGCAGTGATGAAGATAACCAACCAAATACCACAACAAGCACCAAACACTGTCAACGGAATAAATTTGAAAGAAGTCACCTCCTTCACTTATCTAGACAGCTTCTTTCTAACTACAGGCGAGCAGTTGGAGATTTCAAGACTGGAATCGGAAAGACAACAGTTTACACCTACAACAATGTGAAATCAATTTGGAAATCTATTCCACTCACCATAAACAAAAAGATGTAGACCCTCAACACCAATGTTAAGACAATCAGTTCTACTATATTGGTCAGAAACATGATCAGTGTGTCAAGAAAATCATTTCCAAAAGGCCAATGAAGACGCTTATTAACTGCTACCCACTGGAGATTGATTGGACACACGCTGAGGAGACCATCAAGTGACGCCATACTCAATGTAAGCCATAGATCAAGTAGAAGGTGGATGAGATGCACGACGAGTTGTGAGTGAGTCAGAGGATGACATAGTGGAGATCGTGTGACGAGGATATGAAAGCTCGCGGAGAATCGTGGAGACAGCTAAAGAGGATTGCAGAGAACAGGGCAAAGTGGAGATGTTCCTCTGAAGCCGTATATTCCCGTGGGAACCCGTGGAAATAATAATGTAATATCTAAGCAAAACCCCAAAACTATATATCACTGATTGATGTGTATAGTTGTAAAAGGACCACAGCAACCGGCAATAGTTGCCATTCAGGTCAGTTTGGTCTGATACAAACAAATGAATGAGCAAATTTCATGTTACCCTAAAACTGAAGATGAAATATGAACGCATTTAAACTACTGCCTGTCACTAAGACCTGTTAGATTCAAAAATTAGCCACTTATTACAACTGATTTGTTTCATGACAGCCCATAGCTATGAAAACGTCATACTAACTTCATCTTGTCAACTTTACCCGTAATTGTTTGGTATTCTTCAAAATCTGAGCTATACTCAATGGTGTTTATGCTATACAGATAATCTTTATTGCTTAAATTAGGTAAGCAATGTAAAATGCTTCCTGCCATTACTGCTTCGGTACCAATGCTTACGTATTTCAGCGTCTAGAAAAGGTTCAGGTATTCCCTATGAGTAGGTCTTCATGAAACATAACTGTCTCGAAGTATTCTCACACTGTATTATTATTATAACCATATTATCTTTATTTTCCTTTTATTCTTAGAATATCAAATATTTAATAATTACCAATGTATATACTATTGCTGCCTGGAAGAAAGCAGGCAGACAATAATGGCAATCAATATTTTCGAATTCAAAAACTGGGTACATTTTTGTAAGTCTATGTATTCACATCATTATCGACATTTTTTTATTGACAACAGGATTTCAGCACTACTTATCCTCTTTATTATATTCACTGGTATTCCTCAGGCAGAATCGGTATGTCTTCCTTTTTAGTGAAAAAATAGTGATTGCTTTTCTTCTTTCAGCAATTCCGTAGAGATATCGATTGTTCAGTTAGATGTGATTATAATTTCTGTAGATGTTTTGGACCCCAAGGACCGATGGTAAGTAAAATTAACAATTTATATTGGTTTGACTTGATTTATTATTAACATGTATTTTTAAAAAATATGTGTATACTCTTTGTATTTTTTTTGTTTCTAGGGTGATCCAGGTCCTCGGGGACCACCTGGGTCTATTGGTCCTAAAGGTTATCCTGGTGAACAAGGACCACCAGGACCTAGAGGTATGAAAGGTGAACCTGGACGTGATGGAGCTGATGGTCCTGTTGGAGATAGGGTAAGTATTCACAGCACAATATATCTGTGGTATACTGGTTTATTTAAGTTTGAGCGCGATGAACAAGTCAACAAAATATTTAAACTTTAAGTTGTTTGAATTTAGGTAGAGCATTAGTAAATTGTGGAAAATACCCATCAGGACATTAGAGAGAAAACAAACAAGAAGTTCAGCAGCACAGATATCTTCTCTGCGATTTCATCCGCAAAAGCTGTAGTTACGCAATATGTAAAGTAGCTTATACCGAAGATAGGTGTGAACGGGATGAGCATGGAGAAAAACTGAAATAATGACTGTTTTATAACTGAAAATGAAAAAACACAGGTGTATGGAATGAAAAAGAATATCAATGAGATGCTCACTATCGACTTGCCCTATTCAGGTAGGTAATTAGTTACCTGGGATTCTAGTGAGAAGTCGTGACCAGTAGGGTGGAGCAGGTCGTGTGTGAGGGCAAATATTCGCCGAAGACTTTGGCTAGCGGTCGCGCTATGTCGTGAATTGGCAGAAGTTAGAATTCATAGGCTGGACATTGGATTGGGTCGCAGTGGCCTAATGGTCTACGAGCTCGCCTTGTAGCCAGAAGGTCCTGGGTTCGAATCCCAGTGAGTGCATACTGATAAAGAGTGCCAAGCCAGGACGAAACAGCTGTCCAGTACTCCCAGGTTTTCCAATGGTTCTCTAACTAATGGCAGCTCATGATGAAAACTCTGTAACCGTTCAAATCCCTACAAACCAACACTTGAAAGCTAATGAGTCAAACAGAACTAGATCCATGGTAAATGTAAAGGCTGCGGACTAGTTTCTTTTGAACACACAGCTCCGGTTATTTGATGCATATATGTTGAGGGCTGCTGCAGTAAACAGAAGTTACATATACCCAGTTCCTCAGGAACAGATGAATTGATATATGCACACTGCAGTGGTCATATGAGGGAGTCTGTCATTCATATTGCTTAGAAGCAGTGGATGGCTGGAGAATATCATTCTTAGTGTTGTTACAGATAAGGTCTTCTTTAGGGAACTAGAGATTTTCTGCTTTAGGAGTCCAGATTTATATACAATATTTTCGTTGGTGGTGAGGCGCATTCTTCTCTTTTTGGCTTCGGTTTCATATTGATATAAGAATAAGACTTGTGCACTATGGTGTAGAGTGTAATTCCATTATGGGTAAATTTTGTTTTGATGAAGTCTCACAGTGTTATACAGTAATGTTTACTGATGACCACGTTTCGAGCACAATTTATTGCTCATTATCATATAAAGGTAATCACACGACTTCCTAAATTCATTTATATAGTTCCATTGTTTTTCACTTGATTTTCACTTGATTTGATTGGTAGCAATATTTTTCATATTTCGGGTATGAGTAATGAATTATTCCTATTGCATGTGTTGGGTGTAGACTCGATGAACAAGGATTCCTTAATCAATCTCTCTCTCCACCTACCTAGATTACTTCTTCGAATTTCAACCCTCTCCCACCAGCCCTATTGTGTGGTTGTGTGCTTATGCATGCGTTGCAATTGCTGAGGTAAGAATGGTTGACCCTGAGAAGATAAGTAATTTAGAAAAAAGCCCAGCAGTTGCACTGCATGCATTAACGTACAACCACACAATAGGGCTGGTGGGAGAGGGTTGAAATTCGAAGAAGTAATCTAGGTAGGTGGAGAGAGAGATTGATTAAGGAATCCTTGTTCATCGAGTCTACACCCAACACATGCAATAGGAATAATTCATTACTCATACCCGAAATATGAAAAATATTGCTACCAATCAAATCAAGTGAAAATCAAGTGAAAAACAATGGAACTATATAAATGAATTTAGGAAGTCGTGTGATTACCTTGATATGATTATGAGCAGCAATGAATTGTGCTCGAAACGTCATCAGTAAATATTACTGTATAACACTGTGTGACTTTATCAAAACAAAATTTACCCATAATGGAATCGGTTTCATATTCTTCTGCACGAAACATGCTGGGTATCCATTCTGGATGCTTTTAAATATTACGCAACTATCTTTTTAATCCTATATAATTTTGTTTCTAGCCCTCTTGTAATGTAAATTTACATCACCGAATTTTCATATCAAATTCAAGTTTTGGAATTAAATAATAGCTGTAATGTGGTAAATGTTTTGAACGTCATCAATAACGATGATTATAGTGATGAAAAAATAATGGTAATAAGGTTTATGCACGTGGCGATAAGAATAACGAAGGTAGTAATATGTATACGTGTATGTAGACAATTCAATATTTAAATGAGGTCAAATAGTAAAAGTTGCGTAATACGAAAGGTGAAGTGGACAGATAATCAGAGTTTAAATAAATATCATAAAAGTACGAAGGAAATGGAAAATGAGAAAGGCTGGGAGGCAATTCACCTAGGTAAGCAAGGGGGAGACAAAGGTAGAACAAACTTCTTTTGCTGTATGCAAAGACTAGGATTGTTCTCTCGAATTAATTCCCATAGCTTTGCCTATGTGTAAAAGGCGGGAGGGGTCGAATTTCGTTCGGAAGGCTCGATGGAATGCGATAGATAACTTTGAAGGTTCTATTTCTGTCCAGTTGGTGACTGCTATCAATCAAATGAGCCAAAATAGAACTTCTTGTAGATTTTAATTGAACTTGAAGGAAGATGCTCATTAATGCATTTGTTGAGCTTTCTGGTTGTTCGCCCTATATAGCCAGCCCTTTCCACAGGGGCAACTAAGTTTCTACATACACATAGAAGTGGCAGAGCTAGGTAGCTTGTCTTTCACTTGAGCAATCATAATTGGTCGGCTGGAAAATGACAAACAAAGGGTGGCGGCAGTATAAGTCCATTCTAGCCACGTCCTCATTAAATTAAATAGGGAAATGGTTAGGAAAAACTTCTAGTTAAAAAAAAACAATTTCACACAAACATACATGATGATAAACAACAAGAAGAAAAGTTGTCAAATGAGCTTACGTAACTTTTAAGATTTGACCCCATTTATATATTGAATTATTTAATTGAATTTCAGATTTTTCCGTCGATTGATTGGACCGAAGTGCTCAGTTTCAGGTTGACATATCGGCTTATTGTGCAGATGCTTTGACGATGTCTGAGCGTGTAATTAGAAGTTAATTGGTGTATAGTGACTAGCAGTGGAATCCAGGATGGGCGTTTCGTCCTGTTTGGGACTCGTCATCTGGTACATCCGACTGACTTATGTATTTAAATGAGATTGTACAGCCGCTTTTAAGAATGAAATTGCCGAAAAGGTATCTTTGCTCTGAACTTCTTGTTCTTTTCTGTCTACAAGAGTATAAGTGAAATGTAATAATGTCCAATTGTGAGACTTATGGTGACGTAATCAAACAGATTATGCCTTAATTTCACATAGAATGTAATAAATTCTAGCAGTTATTACAGCTGTATCGTTCATAGTCATTAGAATAGTAACTTAGGCTCATTCATGCCATACGGTCAGATTTATCTATCTATCTATCAGTTCTATCTTACTTGAATTTCCTCTAAACACACTAATTACATCAATGCACTCAATTATTCTGTCCTAATTTGAAGAACAAGCAGGCGCGTAACCTTATCTTCAAACTTCCTCTGCAATTACTCATCATTCTTACAGCATCTTAATTTCTTTCATGTACTGTCGCGGGTCGATATCAGTTAGAGAACCGCTGGAAACTAGGAAGTACAGGACAGACTTTTAGTCCTACCGCTTGGAACTTACTCATCGTCAGCACGCACCCAATTGGTTTCGAACCCACGACCTTATGGTTACTGGTGACTGACTGCAAGACGAAATTGCATGGAGTCCTAGTGAGAAGTGGTGACCAGTGTGATCCACTATCCGGTTTGGATAGTGGTCGTGCTAAAATCACGAATTGGTGAAAGCTGGAATTCATGCTGTGGCTATTGGGTCGGATCCCAATGACCATGGCTTCTAACCCCGGTAGGTGGGTGCGTACTGATGATGAGCCCCAAGCACTTGGACGAAACAACTGTCCAATACTCCGTGGTTACATACAATGGTTCTCTAATGTTTCTCAATCCGCGATCAAACTTGAAGCAAATCAAATCCCTACAGCTTGTGATTTGAGAGTGTGTCAGCCGGAGATCGAACCCCGGACCACATCTGTGTTTGGCAAGCATTCTACCTCTGTGCCACCAACCCTCGTCTTAGTTTTAGATTCTTCATCAATACTTACTCACTGGGTTTTGGACCCAGGATCTTCTGGTTACAAAGCAAGCTCGTAGAGCGTTCAACCATCAAGATCCTTTCGTCCATGAGTTCTAACTTCCATTAATCCACGATTTCAGCGCAACTGGCACAAGCCAATGTTATCGGCGAGTATTGGTCCTCATGCCCGAGTTGGTGGATCCCATTGACGAAGAGTCCCAAACCAGGACGAAATAACGGTCCGGCACTCCATGGTAGTCTTCCAGTGGTTCTCTAACTGGTATCAGCTTGTAATCAAACTTGGAATAAAACGAGTCCCTACAAACTAGCTCTTTAAGATGACTCTGACTTCTTCATAATCATTGCTGAAATAAATTTCTTCGCCTTGAATAACTTCATAATATTACTTGATTAAAATTAATTAATTCATGATCAATTCCCATTCCAACATTAATAGACAGAAGACCAGTAGTAGTTCAGCGAAGAGTCTCTTTTCGGTGGCGAATTCATTTTCATAGCTGTACAATCGCAGATATATATGTTTGTTATGTATGTGCGTGTACATTGAATTTGCCAAACGAAAATACAGTTAGTAAGTTCAGATGAACTGGATGTTGATATAAAAGGGTAGTAACAAAAGTGATGAGTTGTCACAAACGATTGTTAAAGAAGAGTTACGTAATAACATGAATAGTTTGATCAAAGAGTTGTACTCAGGGTGTACATGGAAACAAAATAACCTACGGAATTACGCAAGAGTTTTAAGTAGTTAGAAAAATAAGCATACAAACAAAAGTCAGGTCAAATCAACAGAGTTGTTACCATCATAGTAGGAGTGGTTGAATAATTTCCTTTTGTATGTATAGTCCTGGTTCTTCCAACTGAATGGCTACGGCTTCTGCGATGCAAAGAAGACGGAAACGTATTGTCTTTCGCAAGTTATTCTTCACTTTGTAGATTACTTTGAAGGAGGAGGCATTTGTTGAGATGGAATGACCAGTGTTGATGAGATGTTCGATTATTGCACTCCTTATACTGCCACTAATTCCTTTCTGCAGCCATGCTGGATAGTGTTCTTTGACCCTTTTTCACAGGATGCGCGTCGAACGACCGATGTACCTGGCTCCACAGCAACAGGTGAACCGATATATACACACACATAGAAGTGGGCAGGTGTGAGATCTTTTCCTTACATTCTTTTGGTATAGAATTCACATATATTTGCTGACAGAAAGATTAATTCAAGAATTCAATTAATTTTATTCGAAATTCAATTTGTGTTCACCAAGAATAGACTTTAAATTATTTATAGCTTTTGTTAATTTATGCGAATGTGCACAACATTGACAAGTGAATGTTGTTTTAATAATATTTATAGAGGTGGAATTCCTAACTACATTTATAACCATTTTGAACACCAGATTAATAAAGCAAATGCTGAATGTGTTGCATATACGCATGAAACTAAATACTAGTAATTGGTTGAGATGAGTAGCTGAATATCACTCATATCAACCAGTAGTGCTTGCTAGCCAGAGTGAAACTATCTAAACACCTGTAAGCCATTCTGCTCGTTTTTGGGTCAAGTTCATCAGCAGTGTAACCGGTTTGGTTCCGCCCAGAGAGCCGAATCAGTTCAGACTACGAAGCTATTTCCGACTAGCTACTTGGGCGAACTAGTAATATGTTAAATCTAATTCGCAATTTGCAAGCACTACTGGTTGATATGAGTGATTGGTATACAACTACTCATCTCAATCAATCAGTAGTATATATTTTTTCATGTAAATTTGTTTGCTTACTTGGTTACCATTTATAGTATGCAGTAGATAACAGTATACGATCTGAAAAGCAAAAGTAGTTAACTTTAAATTTAGATATGATGGAGAAGATTTGTAGCTCAGGTGGATGATTTTGATGTGGTTGTGTTCTCTGAGCTAGCTGCATAGTTAATTTGTGAAGCTTTCATCACTCTACTAAGTGAAATCTTCAGCGCATACTTCAATTTCAATTGAAGTGAGCTTTTAGATTTCTCTACGAGTTTATTAATCATCTCTCCCGGTGGGGGACCTTGGACGTGATTGGTTGTTTTCGTGTTTTCTCACACCCTCTAGGGGGCTACTTGTATTGGACTGATTGTTTCCTTGACTTGAACTTTAACCCTTTGTGTGTGAGATTTCCTTCTTATCGATTGGTAAATTTTATCTATCTCGATGTGTCTATTGACTGACGATTCACTGGAATACCAGGCGGGCTTCTAAAAATTCCCAGGCGTTCTCAGTGTTTCCTCTGGCTAATATTTGAACGCTGGTTGTGTCGGTCAAAATGATGTCCGTGGTTGTCTGTATGCAGCGTATGTGCGATGGAATGGATGTCATGTCTTCTGACGGCTAACTTATATTCGTGGATACGAAGACGAATGGGACGTCCACTTTGGCCAATGTAGTGTTCTTCGCAGTTGTAGATGACGTTGGTTTTATCTTCTTTCGTTGTTGAGTCTTTTGGTTGACACAGAACTGAGTGAAGTGATTCTGTAGGTTTGTGTGCGACGTCAATTCCTAAAGGTTTGAAAAGTGTTGCAGTGATTCCCGAGATGTCCTTTATATATGGTAGGGCGATTTTCTTCGTACTTTCCTTGGAGGCTTTTGGTTTGATAGGTTGGCTTGGGGATATATGTCTCTTGATAAAGTTCCATGGATATCCATTCTTTACTTTACATTTATTTGTTACTTCATAAATCTGAATATTTAGAAAGATGATTATGCAAGAAAAAGATCTTGTCGTGAATGCTTCTTCCTTTTGTACAGAAATTTAGAAATTCTACTTCGATAATCTGCTGTCAGTATATGTACTTATGTAACTTTTCTTAATTTACTGTCTTTCATTTATAGGGTCCTCCAGGAGACTTTGGACCACCAGGAATGCACGGAGAACATGTAAGTATCCGACTGCAAAACAAATATGTTTGCTTATTTAATATATGTATTCCATTTGTTCACAGTATACTTAAATCACTTTCTTCTTTACTTTAGGGTGAAAGTGGTGAGACTGGTGAGAAAGGAGCTAAAGGTATAGCTGGCTGTCCTGGAGGAAAAGTAAGTTTCCACACACACACGCACATACACTCACATTTATTAGGAAATTATTTTCAGCACATCTTTCCCTGTGTTAAATAACTTTAGATACAGTACTCACTGAAATCAGTGTGCTTTCGAATTGATTAAATGTGAACACTGCAACTGAAATTACTATTGTTTTATTTCTCTGTGTGTCTGTGTTTAGGGAGATCCAGGAGAGAAAGGTGAACCAGGAAGACAAGGTATGGATGGTGAGAGAGGACCACCTGGACTTGATGGGGAGAGAGGTGATCCTGGTGAATCCGGGCTAGGAACTCGAGGGCCACCTGTAAGTTTTCCTTCTTCAAGAATGTTTTCTTACACAGTAAATCTCTATTTTTTTGTTACTGTAATTGCATGCTTTAAAAGAATTATGGATTATCTACAATGAAAATATAAGCGGTACACATATGCATACACATAGTTAACGATTTTATAACCAATAACCTTAATAATCTTTGAAATTCCATTGAATGACTTCAAGAAGCCCATTCAGTATTCCATTCTCTATGCTCTAGAATTCCGAAAGTCTATTTATCGACATCATACCCCGAATATTCATCAACCTTATTCAACAGCTGTACGACAACGGCACATGTCAAGTCATCCACAACGGAAAACTCAGCCAGGCGTTTGGAGTAAACACAGGAGTCAGACAAGGGCGCTTATCATCGCCAATGATGTTCCTAATTGTGGTGGATTGGATTATGCGTCAGACAGTGGGAAACGAGAAGACAGGGATATCCTGGACCGACATGAAGAACCTAGAAGACCTGGATTTCGCGCGTGGATAATTTATGTTTGATGTCACACAAAATCGAAGACTTACAAGAGAAAACCGACAAACTGGTCGAAGAAGCAGGTATTGAAGACAGGACTCCAGGTGAACATAGACAAGATGGAGGTTATGAAAATAACCAACCAACAACAACAACAGCAACATCCAGCGCCAATCGCCATCAACGCGAGGGATTTGAAAGAGGTTACTTCATTCACTTATCTAGGGAGCATTGTCTCAACTACAGGAGGAACAAACGAGGATGTCAAATCGAGAATCGGGAAGGCGAGAAACACATTCATCCACCTGAAACCAATCTGGAAATCTTCGTCACTCAACTCAGCTTCATCAACAACAAAATTCCGATTTTCAATACAAACGACGTCAAGTCGGTCAGTTCTTCTATACGGATCAGAAACTTGGCCAGTGTGTCACAAAGAATATTTCCAACAACCTGTTGCAGACCTTTATCAACAACTAACTGTCTTCGCTCTATACTGAAGATCAGATGGCCGGAAAGAATCACCAACAAGAAACTATGGGAACAAACAAAACAAGAACCAATCGCCGAACAAATATGCAGGAGAAAGTGGAGATGGATTGGACACTCGCTGAATTGTGGAGGCCGCTGGGTGACATCGCGCATCAGGCCATAGCTCGAGTGGGACGTCCAAGGGTGACATGGAGGAGATCGTGTGAAGAGGAGCTGAAACAGTATGGACTAACATGGATGCATGTAGAAAGTATAGCAGAAGACAGAAGCAAGTGGAGACGTGTAGTTGAAGCCCTATGTTCCACTAGGAACCCAAGGGAACAATAATAATAACAGTAATTTTATCGACACAGTAGATGTCGAAATAGAAAACCTTCACACAACTATCTTAAGTAATGAATATCCTAGAAGGTTTATTGAAAGAAACATCAAAAAAGCAAATGTCAATTGTCCAGATCTCAAAGATCCTGGACTTATAGCTGGTTTCAGATGACTAAGCCTAATACGCAGAGTACTATGCACTATAACCGATGTGGAATAACAGAAAACGGTTTGGCAATACAATTTTTTATTCTTCAACCGATAACGAAACAGATTTACAATTGTTACTCAGTATCGAAGTCTGTAAATAAACATTAATATAATGTACAACAATACTTCTGACCGTATTTCTCCAGTCTTCTGCCAACGAGTATACGATTAAGCAGTGATAGCCTTCTTGTCTCCCACGAGATGGAAACCAGTTCGAATAAACAAACGATTTACTTTTGACCGGCATTAACAGAAACCGTGCTCAGTCAAATCACTGTGCTAAAGAAGACACTGTTTATGAGGTTGGCATTCAGAAGTGACACTACTTCTGAAGTGATTAAAAGTCGTTTATCTAAATGTATTAAATGCTGTTTTTATGCAGCTGACTTGCATTTAGTATTCATCAGTCGAAATATGATTCGACAACTCGTCAAGGATAAACTACCGCTTATGTCCACCTCTATGTTTATACACCCTTTCACATGCTCGTGTGGAGCTGATTACATTAGACGTTGTAAGAGTGTTCTCCGTAAACGCGTAGCTGAACACTTCCACCCGGTTTGGTTAATGAAAGGTGAGCGAATGACGACAAAGTTTTCAATTTGTGAACACCTTGTGGAAAAGTAAGGTCATTCCACCCCTCACACGTGATTTATCCTTTAAAGTTATCTACAGGACCAAATCCAACCACTTCAAAAGCTTACGTTTTCTTCACTTATGCCCAACCAAAGCTCTAGTCATACATAGACAGAAACCTAAATTATGTGTTCAAGAACGTTTCGTTAAACCGCTTTCTTTATCTTGGTCATAGTAATGTTCTTTTCATTTTACTCTATTTTACCACTTGAATTCATTCCACTTCACTTCACCTTCATCGCTTTTATTGTTATCACCATTGCACTCTTAGTTTTTTTAGACAACACTTGACCTACTATTTTGAAATCTTCATACCAGTTCACTTATTTAATAATCTTTAAAAGTTTTGTAATTCATCCACTTCAACTCTACCTCCTTAATAAATCATTTTAATTATCTTTAATTTTATATGTATACTAACTGATCAACTTCTGATGTCACTTAATGCCTTTTCCCACAATATAAATACGACTGTACATATAGACAATTATGGACATCAATTTGATTGGGATAATGTCGAAATCTTAGACAGAGGAAACACGAAAAGTGCAGTCAAGGAATTCCTAGAAGCCTGGTACTTAAACGAAAATGCAGTTAACAAACACGTTAACATATAGACCACAAATATACCAACTAATAAAAAGTAAATCAGGTGACCAGAAAGTTTAAAATCCAAGTCAATAGAAAATGGTCAATACATATGTAAAGATGGTTACCGGGAGACGCAATTATATCACTCATGAAGAAATTTAAATCATTTCACTTTTATATTGCGCTGAAGATGTTGTCCAGCAGGGGGACGAGGAAAGCTCCGCAAACAAACCAACCAGCTCAGAGAACACTATTAATTGCAAATCATCCACCTGAGCTACAAATCTTCTCTATTATTTCATACGACTGTACAGTTTGAAAATGAAGTCATTGAAAAGAAATACATTTCTTCGCTGGACGAAACTTACCAATTAATGAGTATATATCAGATGGTTGGAGGTAATCGGCAGGAAGCCCTAGCTCGACCTAGGTTTCGTGCTAGTTGGCACTCACAATTCAGAAAGGCGTATCTGCAACCTCGAAGGAAGTCATGTCCCTACTGATATTCGAACCCGCGTGACGCAGTCAGGGATGTTACCTTGAGCTGTTCGGGCTCGCGATTGACCTCCTGTAGGACTGTATTGGATACTTTGATTTGACACTAGTAACTAGTGTAATGTGTCTAGTCCTTTCTTTTGTGCAGACTGAATTCTTGCAGTCAGGTTTGTAATGTGGCCACCATTCTAGGTAGCTCGCCATCACGGTGAACATTGATTTGATGATATTAGATGGTTGGAGGCAATCGGCCACAGGAAGCCGATAATAGCAAATATGCTAGGATAAGGTATTATTTGATGCGTAAAACTCCACAAAATGCTATCATAACTGTTTTTATCTCTGATATCTTTTTTTCTCTAGGGTCCTAAAGGAGATACTGGTGACATCGGACCAAAAGTGAGTCATCTATGCATTACTCTTCTAGTTTTATGAATACATGTTTTTGATGAACATTTCTTTGACCAATAAAAATGCTGGAATATACTTTGAGATAAATTATGCTAATTACTGAATCTCATGCTCACTAGCAGTCAGCCCGTTCGATTTTAATTTGTAGCCTGCATGACATGTGCTCTGTAGCCTTAACATACAGAGACCGATTGATTCTCCTTATGTACCCTGGACTACATGTAAATATGAAGCCGTATTGGGACGTGACACCATCGTTAAAATGCTATCAGTTCCTAGCTGAACATAGATTTCGTTTTTCTCCTATTGTCAGTACAAATGAATACCTGGTACAATGGTTTCCTATTTTCTAAATTTTTTTACTGTCAATTTTTTAGGGTGATGATGGAATTCAAGGAGAACGTGGAGACACTGGTCTGCCTGGACTTGAAGGCGACAGAGTAAGAATTATTTCAATAAATACATTTTACAAAGCCGAATTGGAAAAAATATATAATACATCAGTGATATTTCATTTTGTTTATTTTATTATTTCATCTAGCGTACACCTATTGAACATTTAACAAAATGACGTAAAACAAATAGCAGTACCGCCATTTTCAAAACATTTACTAATGAATTAAATACGCGGTATTTACAAGCGCTAGATTTACGGATGAAACATAAGCAAAACGTTTCAAATTTAGACTTTAAGTAATGCAGAAAAATGATCTTGCTTAGAAAGTGAAAAAAATGTTGAGATAAAATACAGGAGCAATAGCTGAATTAACTCTTTTTCTCCTCTGTGTAATAAAGGTACTACTTGATTACAGTCTATGAATTTTGACATTATATTACCTGACATTTAGTCGTTAGAGAACCTACAAAAAACGACTTGGTTGATTGCTGGTGAAATCTCAGAATGGATACAGAAGGCTAGTTTCGCATATGCCAGTTTACGCCGTCTCTGGCGTAGATGTGATATCCGGCCTGCTATCGACCAAAGGACGTGTATACTGCTCAGCAGTTCGCTCCATCCTCATTTATGGCTGTGAAACATGGCCATTAAGAGTGGAAGACATGAAAAGGCTGGCTAGCTGTTTTTGATCATAGGTGTCTGCGTTCTATCTCCCGTGTTAGGTGGCATAATAGGATGAGCAATATTGAGTTTAGGTGTCGGTCGAGTGCTACGCAAGGAGGGAGTCATTCGATGAGGTTACGAAGCTACATCGACTGAGGTGGTTAAGACATGTGTCATGCATGCCTAGCTATCGCTTTCCTCGACCGACAGTCAATGTTAGCTGATATAGGATGAGGTTGAAAAATGGCTAGTAGTGGTCAGACCTGTCTACCTGTAACTAAAACGATTTTGCCTAGATAAATGAAGGAATTGACCTCTCTCAAGTCGGTTCTGTTGATGGTGCTTGCTGTTGTTGTTGTTGGAGGCTGCTTATCTTCTTCACCATTACAATATTCAAGTATGCGTGTAAAACATTTTGCTCATGGACAAACATTTATGGGTATTCTGTACATTTATAATAACCTATAGTTAGTGTATTTGAATAGCTGAACTTTTCTGGATGGAAAAGATGATGGACGTCTAACACTGAATACTCTTAGTTCCAGAAAAAATCAGGTCAACTTCCACGAAGCTACAATTCTCCATTAGTTGTTATAATTTCTAAATCACATGAATCACCAAAATAAATAAAAATCCACTTTTGTGTTTAATATTCTTTCCATTATTTAAGGGTGAAGACGGCGATCAAGGTATAATGGGTGAACCAGGTGAACCAGGAGAAACTATTATTGATGCATATACCCCAGTTAAAGGTGCTCGAGGTGCACCTGGAGATCCTGGTGATCCAGGAAGAAATTGTTCAGTCTCTTCACTGGAACAAGGTCGTCAAGCACTTATTGGACCAGCTGGTGATCGGGTAAATTTTTGTGAAATATAAACGTAATTTGATCAGGTGCTTAGCATTTAGAACTATGTCCATTTGTTCCGAAGACTGTGTAAAGAAATAACTCTAGGTCAGATATCCAGATAAGTTCACTAAAGCCAACACAGGTTACAATAGTCGTAAAAATGAACTGGCAACAGTGGAGAAAAAGCCTCTGTTTTTACATCTACAATTTAAGGGAGACACTCCTGCAAAGATTCTATCGCAGATAACTCTCTACTCTGAACATCTGTTCCTATCCTTCATTAGCCGTCCAATGTTCACCCAGCAACTCAAAGACATCTTACCTAACCTTAGCTCTTCTTCATGCATATACCATTTCAACTGTTCCTGTGGTTCCAATTTTATAGGACGCACGATTAGGCAGGTTCATCTACAGGTCGAGAACATTCACCAGCTTGGTTCAGCAAGGGGGAAAATTAAGTGCATAAAAAGCTCGATCCTATCACACTTGGTCGATAATGAACATTACATCGACGCCAACACAGCTTTCAGGGTTATATACTGAATTCTGAAGTCGTTGTCGCGTACAGTTCGCTTACGTCTCCTACACATAGCTGAAGTTATTGCAATAAGATTGACTAAACCTGAACTTTGTCTCCAAAAAGAACACGTCCAGACGCTGTTCCTACCGTGGTCAAACTTGGATTGATGATTCTTCCTCTCACCACGAATGCCTCTTAACCTTGACCCTCTTGGCTTTTTTCATTTGATTATTATTACAAATATTATTATTACAATTATTATTATTATTCGTCATAATTTATGCCCTTCATGTAAACATTCTCTCAATACTATCGAATTTTTCGTTTATACTATCCGGACTTATTATTAGTGATATTATCTCTTTTCTCAACATGTTTCATTTCACATATTCGTTATCTCATTATGAACCTCTCATTGCAGTCTTACTATCTCCTGTTTAATACAGACCACTTTGTACTAGCCACTCACTCACCTGACACCTTTTATAACCTTGAACTGACTTGTCAATTTTCCTACCCCACATTATGACCAATCAACACCACTGTCTCCCATTTCGCCGAAATATTTTGTAATCGATTTCAACCTAGCACGACGTTTGTCACACAAATACGACTATTTATTTTGACACCCCATAACTAATCTGTTATTCTACTTAAAAAAATGTATCCGCCGCATAACTGGCCATTATTGTAACGACAACAAATATTATATCTTACAATTGTAAGAACCTGAAGAGAAATTATTGAAAAGAATATTCTTCGTTCAGATTGACTTTTAATTCATGATATAGGTATATTTCACACAATTAAATCTTATAACTAATAATAAATATTGATAACTTCATTCCGAATAATGTTTATATAAATGTAAAGAATTTCCAGCGGAAATTATTGCTAATAATAGTTTCTATTTGTCCAGCATTTTCAAGTAAAATAGTCACTGACTGTAAATCGCCTGAAAATATTCCTGTCTGACCTGAAGCGAATCACCAATCTCTTATGATATTTCTTCTTCGCCTCCCTTCTTCTACAAGTGTACAATATTTGGTTGAAAGCCAATTAAAAGCGATGTAGGAGTACATTTTGTTGACCCAAAGACATAGTAATAATAGCTGAATAACTGAAAACTGCAGGTGATCCTTTTCATTTCTTAGACAGTGGCAGTTTGTACTTAAAATATCAGGAACAGTTATTTCATGTACTGGAATAAGTTATCACCAGCTGTTCTGCTTTTTCTTAAGTATAAACTTCCAAATCAGCAGACTGTAGACATTTTAAATATTTGCGGGAGTAGAAAACACCATTAGAGGTCATACTGTAATCGATTAAAACAAAGTGGACAAAGGAAATTATATGCAATGCGATAATGGAGTATTTTGGTAGCCCGTGTTTTAAACAGACCGCTTATAACTGCTACATTCTATTCTATAGAAAAACTTATTTTTCTCTTTTTTAGGGTGATACAGGTCCTAAAGGATATCCAGGACCGAAAGGAGCAAAAGGAATGAGAGTAAGTCAAAAGTGATCTTAATTTTTTCTTGTCATGTCTCTGCTTGGATCGTATACCGAAGATTTCTACAAGTTAGCTTGAATTTTAAAAACCCCAATTCACACAGTACTACACTGAACAGTTTCGTTCTGTTTACCCTAGTTAGATAGATGCGCTAAAAATACAGTCTTTATGAATCAGTGGCCAATTTAAACAATGGCGACCAAAAAGTACGAGCGCACCGGTGACCTTGAACGCATGTTATTCATTGGATTACAGAGTTTGACATTATTGGATCGCAAGTTTTAACGCTGTGCACCAGTCGGGGTGTAAATTTTATCCTGATCTTGTTTTTAAGCACTGTTGAGCAATGATTAGACAGCACGTTAGGGTTAGGATTAGAGTTAGGGTGTTTTATTATTATTACCTGTAATTTCGTTTTAAGCAAATAATTAGGTTGAGAGGTGATTGCCATATATACAGATGATACCGTTTTGATAAGGAAGAAATTCGAAAACTGATACCCCTCATTGTAATTAGGAAGTGTTTTTGAGTTACCTCAGTGATAATATCGTCTTAAATATTTTATTATTATTATTATTATTGTGAGTATGTTTCATGAAAAATGAACGGTTTCTTTAAGTAAAACACACTGCATGTCCTCATTGGTCACCTAAAGGTCACTGATGCCTTCGCGCTCATTGGTCGATATTTTTTTAAGCTTGTCGAATCAGTTTAGGTTTTTTATAATCCTTTTTATAATCCTTTATGTTTTTTATAATCCTTTATGTAGAGTATCATTTATGAATTTGACTCACATATAATTCAGGCACGAGTGTATAATAAACTTAACAGCCGAACTCACTGTCAACTTTTAGCAAAATATGAATGTGTCTTGTTGAGCTGTTATCGTCTAGTCATCGAAAGTGAAATATCACAGCACGAAGAGCAAATAGCTTTTTTTTTTAATTGTATTTGCCCTGCTATATTGTGAAAAAATATTAACAAGTCCTCTTTTTTTATCCAAACAGGGTATAGATGGAACTATCGGTCAGCCTGGTGCGAAAGGACAGCCAGGTCCAGATGGTCCCCCGGTAAGTGTAATGAAGGAAAATCAAGCGCCTTCTCTTGACTGCTTTTGTTTTTGTTTGAGAGTAAGGATCCAAATAGTAGGTGAGAGGGAATAGCAGTTAATGCTGACTTCTTTTCACATCACTTGCTTTCCAAAAAGAACATAGGGAGGGCTTCAAGCTGTGTAGTTTCAGTAATAGTGGCGTGCTGTGTTTATCGGATGGGTTACTAGCCTCAAGCCTAACCTTCCCACTTTTCGTGGCTTTAAAGGAGCTTCAGAAAACTCTTGTACAGCATCTATGTGGAGATGAACTACGTATTCATGACTGTTTGAATTTCTTCTTAATCCCTTTTTCTAACATTTCACATATTTGAGTGCTAGAGAAAAAAGCATATCCACCAGTAAACGAAAACAATTTTCAGATGTTTCTATGTAAAATAACAAAAACATTAAACTCACTTAGTAAAATCTTCTTCCAACATCCAGCCTTACAAAAAAATTATACAACTAGAATGTATGTGATTATTCAAGGATGAAATAGGGAAACACTTGTTCATAAGGTTAGCTTATACCACTGAGTTCACTTTTTTCTGAGATGTGATCAAGATTTGAACGAATATTTCCTTAATAATTGGACTGAGAGGGGGAAATTCGTGTTTTAAACTTATACTACTTATTATTTATAAGTAGTGCAATGAAATGTTAATTTTTCAAAACGTTGTATTTATTCACAGGGTCCGAAAGGTATCAAAGGAAGCGCTGGTCAACCAGGTGCTAAAGTAAGTCAAACTAATGAAATTGCTAGTTTTATTTCATTAAAGATTATTAATTTAATAAATAAGAAATTAGTGGAGCTGGGAGTAACTGTCACATTTTAAAGTTGAAAGGAATCACACTCTATGCCAACGCAGCCACTTTTCATGTGCATTCTTCCCACTTTTTATCTACAAATCAATTTCTGAAGTAAATGATCCTCGCTAAGGTTTAGTAAGTTTAAACCAGGGCTATTTCAAGATGATCTAGACATCTTGGATAGTTCGTGTCAGATATGTGGCAGTGAATAAATATCCTTGTTTTCACATTTACAATTCAGGTGGGACGTTTGTAGTACAATTTTTACAACTGTTTCTAAATAACTCATATTAGATGGTTGGAGTCAATCAATCAGCAAGATGCCCTCGACCTAGGTTTTGTGCTTGTAGGCACTCATCAGTCAACAAGGTATATCTGCAATCTTGAAGAAACCCATGTCCATTCTGAGATTCGAACCCGTGTCCTCCAGTACTACAGTCAGAGGCATTACCACCGAAGTATTCGGGCTCGGGGTTATCCTCCTGTAGGACTGTTTTGGATACTTTGATTGGACACTAGTAACTAGTGCGTTGTGCCTAGTCCTTTGTTTGGTGAAGATCTAGTATGTACTTGTAGACTGCGCAGACGAAACGTCTACGTTTGATGTAATATAGAAACTTATAAAATTATTAATTCACGTATGTTTTGCTGTAATATTGCGTAAGGTTAACTATTCGTTATATAATTTCAATGCTAAGCAGTCTGAACACTTCAATTTGCATTTGCACATTTGACTGCTCGTGTGAAAAGAGTCACATATAGTTACAAGGATTTGGAAAGCCCATTGACGCTTTCTTGAATACTATCCAAAGTGATCTTACTCAACATATGAGATAAGTTGAGTAAGTATGTGGGTGCAGGTGACATTACTTTCGATGGTTCATTTTAAACACATTTGCCATACACTTAGTTTTTATGAACATGATTATTATCACTGTAGAATCTGAAGAGACTTTAACAAAAAGAATATTCTTTATCCAAAAAGGGACTTACTATTGAAGCCAATTAGTGGATGGTGACTATCAGTGTAATCCAGGGTGCACACTTCACCCCACTTAGGACTCGTTTCTGCATTACCCAGCGAGTGATGGTGCTTCCATCAAGGCTGTAACCCACTCCAGCAGTTTCAAACGCCAGAGTATTATCCACTGGACCATTTGGGCCACTAGAGTCATCTCTTGTGCAGTCATTAAACTTACAGTGAACCTGACCTATTTCAACATCGAATGAGTAATTTTTGTTTCATCTTTTTCTTGCTTGTTTGGTTCTTAATTGGATTATTTTCTTCCCTCGCCCCTTATGAGACCGAGCACTTCGGTCCAATCAATCGACGGGAAAATCTAAATTGAATTAAATAATTAATAAGGCCCGTTGCACAAGAGGTGACATCAAACTGACGAGTCCAAAATAGGACGAAATGTCGTTAGGCAGCTATGCAGATCGAATTAGTTTTCAAGTACAAAACACGTTAACCAAAATTCAACTGCAAAAAGTACCTGAGAATAATAATAATAGTTTGCTTTATTCCAAAACAGTACTTGTGATACAGAATGGAATTCTCAGCATTTTTACTACAGTATTGCATCCAGTTAGTGCATTAACAATAAATAGAATTCTACATAGATTAAGGAAATCACAGTTCATTATTACATCAACACACTGGCACGTCGGTAGCAAAGGAAAAGCTGAAACAGTGTTTGAAGGTGTTAGAAAAGTAGGAGCTGTCATATTTACTGGCGTAAGCGGAAGAAAGAAACAAAGCAGCACATAACGGAAAAAACGAGAGAGAGAGAAAAGGAAAAGAAAGAAAGAAAATGTTGTACCTATAAATGATATGAGTTGGAAAGACGAGATCCAATTGTTCTACTGACTATTTAATAAATAAGTTATAAGTTTCACGCCTAATGCTTTCTTTATCGCACAGAACACGAGCCAAGTAGGGTATGGTTGAGTTTTTGTACTTGCTGGTGCGAGCATATAGTTTTCTATATAGGCTTCTGGTTTTGCCTGATGAGACAAAGGGAAGCATTAAAATTAGAGAATAGGCAGGAACGTAGGCAAAAGCTACAAGGACTAAGTCGAAAATATGATCTGCAAACATTAGGAAAAAAGAGGAAAACAACTACAAAGTTCCAAACAGCCGGTTCCCTTTATCAGCTTGAATAGATAAAGAACAAATATATTTGCAGGATATTACAAGGTAGTTTTTCCAACTGCTTACATCCTAAACAGTATCAAAATATGACTTACAACCTTTCCAAAAACCCATTTTTTCCAAGTGACGCGGAGTTACAGAAAAAAGTATGTTCAGAGATTCTGTGACTCATATTTTCATACTGTTTGTAGGCAGTTGAAAAATGTAGGCGAAATAAAACGAGCTTGTATTATCCTGCAAATATGAAGGAAGAAAATCGATACTAATTTTAAAAAAATAGAGGATTACAATTATCTTTTCTGTAAGGTAAAGATATGATAAATGTTTTGAATGTCAATATGATTAGCAGTTTTTTTCTTCTTAATTTCTTATTTTCTTTCAGGGTGGTCAAGGACGTGATGGTTTAATTGGTGATCGTGGTGTACCCGGACCTAAAGGTTTACCTGGAGATCCTGGAGCGGATGGATTACGTGGACTTATCGGTGACCCCGGTGAACCTGGTGTATGTGAAAAAACTTCTGTTTTTTGAAATTTCGATGAGTAAAATAGAGTTTTATTGTTTTGTTAACAGGTGTAGAATATGAGGCCCCAGAACACAGGACATAGATTTTTCGAACACATTAACTCAAAGGTGGAGGCAATTCAATTCACTTATGAATTGGAAAGTCACGAAGGGGAGCTTTTAATGTTAGATTGCAGAGTAAAAAGGAAAGAAGATGTGAAGTTAAAGACTAGTGTTTACAGGAAACCTACAGATTCAAACTGATATTTGAACTACCAATCATCCCATTCTATGTCAGTATTAATAGGATTGGTGAAATGTTTAAGTGACAGAGCACAAAAACTAAGTAGTACCAAAGAAAATCTAAAACAGGAACTGATACACATAAAAGAAGCCTTGAAACTTAATAATTACCCTGATTGATTAGTCAGAAAACATGTAGGGAAATGTAAAAATAAAATAAATAATGATAGTAGTGATAGTGATAATAATAATATTAATGACGACATGCATGTCAGACATGCACAGGATAATGACAACACCAACAATAAGGAATCTAAATCATCAGTAATAATTCCATACAAGTGAGGAACCTCTGAAACCTTATGCAGGAATAAAAGTCGTTGTCATTCAAACCAGCCACAAACTCAATTAGAAACAAGTTTTGTCCTTTAAAGGATCAGTCCTGTGGAGCCAACTAAACAAAACAATTTAGTTTATCTAACGCCCTGCTGCAATGATTGTCAGATCAAACTAGTAGAATAGGTCAGACTAGCCGAACATAAAAACCTAACAAAATCTAGATTGGTTGACCCGAATAAGTTAAGAAATCTAGAGAATATTTCAGCTATAGCACTCACTACATGCAATTACGCACACACAACCATACAATAGGATGGATGGGATAAGATGACAGTTTTAAAATCTAATGTCACATGGCGGAGGGAGAGATTGATAGCTGACTGAGGCTTTGCTTATCAAGTCAACTGCAAACATGTGTAATAGGAATGACTTAACACCTGTCCAGCCGGACATCTGGAAAATTATACGATGACAAATAGGAGAGAAGAAAGAAAACTATAAAACTCAAACTTCGAAGTCGTGGGATTATAATTGATGAAATGATTATGAGCAGCAATAAATTTTATTCGAAACGTCATCCAGTTAATAATACTGTTTCACTGTGTGATACATCTAATAAACAAACTAATATGGAATTACTTACTACCACAGTGCCCAAGTTTTGCACATATATTAATAGGCCTTTATTACGACTTCTATTAATAATAATAATATTTATCTGCTTTATTCCAAAAACAGTACTTATAATACAGCATGAAATTTTCAGCATTTGTCACAATACTGCATCTAATCTACTCAAAATATAAATAAAAAACTGACCAAAAGAACGCTTCCACACTAACAGTAGTGTAGTGAGTGCTACTTATAATCAGATATAAGTAGTATATCAGCAAACGAATTTAGAAAAGTAACAATATTTGTTTTGGACACTAGAAAAAGGTAATCAACGAAGAGAAATTGCTTGAAGAATGTTACCAACACTGTGCAGAATCCAAGAAGCTATCGAATGTGTTGACATTCGACAAATTTGCATATGGTGTGCAAATAAAGCATTGAAGATAAAATAAAGTATAATCTAATCAAAAATAAAATAAATCGATTGAAAGATCCCACAAAAATGATGTATAAAAACAAAGTGATTTATAAAATATCTTGTGCTGACTGTCCGACTAAATATGTAGGGCAAATGTCCAGATCACTTAAAATAAGAGTGGATGAGCATAAACGCCTGCCTAACTAAAGGTCAACCAACAGGAACACAAGCTTACAAGAATCTTGAAAAAAATTCATCAATAGCTGCACATGCATGGAAAAAAACCACAATATCGATTGGGACAATGTGTGTATTCTAAAAACTAATTTTAAAAAATGGAAAGAGAGACTTATAATAGAACAAGACATATAAGCGAACAATATTGTTTTCAATTAGATCTTCTTCAGGCTTTACTCTAATTTACATAGATTTATATATAAAATTTTAACCAATGACGGTGATTTTGGGAATCAAATAATAATCTTAATAGTCTTAATAATAATCATAATAATAATAATAATAATGTGGTAAATGTTTTGAACATAGTTAATAACGATGATTATAATGATAACAAAATATTGATAATAAGGCTTATGCAGATAATAAGAATAACAAAGATAGTATATGTATATAAGTGTATAAATAAATTGGGTCAAATCTTAAAAGGTGAAGTGGAACGATAATCAGAGTTTAAATAAATATTATAAAAGTACAAAGGAGGTGGAAAATAAGAAAGGGTGGGAGGGTTTTGAATACAGTTCACCTAGGCCAAGGGAGAGACAAAGGTAGAACAAACTTCTTTTGTATGCAAAGACTAGGATTGTTCTCTCGAATTCCCATAGCTTCGGCTAGGTGTAAAAGACGAAGCTATGGGAATTCGAGAGAACAATCCTAGTCTTTGCATACAAAAGAAGTTTGTTCTACCTTTGTCTCTCCCTTGGCCTAGGTGAACTGTATTCAAAACCCTCCCACCCTTTCTTATTTTCCACCTCCTTTGTACTTTTATAATATTTATTTAAACTCTGATTATCGTTCCACTTCACCTTTTAAGATTTGACCCAATTTATTTATACACTTATATACATATACTATCTTTGTTATTCTTATCATCTGCATAAGCCTTATTATCAATATTTTGTTATCATTATAATCATCGTTATTAACTATGTTCAAAACATTTACCACATTATTATTATTATTATTATGATTATTATTAAGACTATTAAGATTATTATTTGATTCCCAAAATCACCGTCATTGGTTAAAATTTTATATATAAATCTATGTAAATTAGAGTAAAGCCTGAAGAAGATCTAATTGAAAACAATATTGTTCGCTTATATGTCTTGTTCTAATATTTTAAATGGGAATATTTGAAGACTCATAATAGAATCTATATTCATTAAGGTCACACCGGATACATGTAACAAGGGTGACTCAGTACAAATGTCAACAACTTGGAATATAATTCTAAATACAAAAAAATGAATGAACAAAAAATGAACTATGTATATGAGTACAAATCATAAATGTATGAATTAAAAAACAAAACAATTCCAACAGTTGGTATGATGATGAGGGGCAGCAGTTTTGCTCGAAATATTACCAAAGCACAAAAACTTATCATTGTGTGTAAATCATTGAAATATAATTATAGTTTATTTAGTCTAATCCACAATGCTAAAACTTCTTACTGACATTGAAGATAAGGTGGCAAATTTAAAATTCATTTGTTCTAATAAACATTCCTTCGAGCGTTATTGGTATTTTCCTTTTGTTTAACTGTAGGAATAATGTCAAAAATATGCTAAGTATAAAGTGAATACTAAGACTGCCAATTAAGACTGCTCTCTTTTAAAATATGTTTCATTACGGAAATATTTAAATATTCTAGAATGATCACTGCCTTTGTGAATTTTCAAGAAAAGGTTGACTTCTTTCACAGATGACAGAAGTGGTGTCAAATGCACTCATGAATTAGGAATACTTGGGGTCCTCTTAGTTTCAGAGGAAGAGTGTGAATGCACATCTTATCTCACCTTTTCAGACTTAATTAGCTTCATTTATAGAATAAGAAGTTTCTAAAACATTTCCAACAGGTATTCTTTGGTTGATACATATATCAAAACTTCATTCGTAATAGTTTTTTCGCTACTTTTGTGCATTAATTTCAACTCTATGCATTTATTCCCCTTGATGAATTTGAATAAAGCAAGAACAGTGGTGGTTTGTGCAGAATAATATGGTACCATCATTCACTTGATTTCGTTGGCTTCTTATCAGCTCAGCTGCTTACAGCCTAAGTAGATTATGAGGTTTATGAACAGAAAAGTTTTAACATACTTGTAAAATTTTACATGGTGTCAGTTGACAGAAGGTTTAGTCCGTAATTAGTGAACAGTGCTCAGAAAATTGCGCTCATATAGATTTCACAAAGGCAGTTCAAGTTTAAGCAAAATAAGTGTAAGCATACAATGGTAAGGGTGTTAAGTAATAAAGACGAGAGATGCATAAGATGCTGAGTGACTAACAAATTAGGTAACAGTGTACTGAGTTCAACTCAAATGATAGAAACAAGAGACAAGGAAAAGTACACTACATCGAAGGCGGGCGATGTTAAAGCCAAAGGTTACATAATCAAATGAAAGAGAGAATAAAGACGTCCAGTTACCAGGTGGGCGAGCGTCTCAAGTTTGCCGAAGCAATTTCTGTCAAAGGATTGAAACTCGATTTATGGGTTCAGAAAGAAGCAGTTATCAGTCTTTCCTTGCACACCTGGTAACTAGATATCTTTACTCTCTATTTCATTTGATTACACTATCTTCAGCTTTAACCGCACCCCTTTGACATACTGTAATTTTACTTGTTTTTTGTTTATATGACTTGAGTCGAACTCAGAACATTGTTACCTAATTTATTAGTCACTCAGCATCTTATGCATCTCTCGTCTTTATTACGTAACTCCTCTACCATTGTATGCTTACATTTATTTTGTTTAAACTTGAACTGCCTCTGTAAAAATTATATAAGTGTAATTTTCTGAGCACTGTTCATTAATTACGGACGTAACCTTCTGTCGACTGACATCATGTAAAATTTGCAAGTATGTTAAATCTTTTCTGTACATAAACCTCATAGTTTATTTAGTCTGTAAGCAGGTGAGCTGATGAGAAACCAACGAAATAAACAAAATAAATGATGGTACCATATTATTCTGCATAAACGACCACTGTTCTTACCTAATTTATATTTCAACTTTATCAATCATTCTTCACTATTGTCAACATAAAAATATTCTAGGGAACAGCAGAGTGTACTGGAGTTTTACCTGGACGACCTGGACAACGTGGTATACCTGGAGAGCCTGGAGATAAAGGGATAGCTGGAATTCCTGGGTCAGTAGGCGATCGAGGATTGAAAGGTTTACTTGGACCACAAGGACCAGTTGGTGATCCTGGACCTGATTGTCCTATTGGACCACCTGGTTTACCAGGACCTAAAGGATCACCGGGTAATTACAAAAAAGTTTTTTTCTAACTTTCTCCTCATATCTCCTGTTTTTCGAGTACAACGTTAATTATGTATAATATAAAACAGACAATTTTGTAAATATAATTTACGGATGGTGACTAGTAGTGGAATCCAGGATGCGCATTTCGTCATATTTGGGACTCGTCATCTGGATGTACCTGCATTTCCCAGTGAGCGATGATGTTCCCACCGAGGCTCGAACCCAGTGACCTATTAATAGTTGACGATGTACACTGTTACTATTGCATAATGAATGCGTATAAAATGTGGACTAACATTCTTTCTGTCAAAGATACTATATAAAACTTGTTATGAATACTTTTAGACCTTGTTAAATCTGTCATTACAAACTGACTTTCCCAGATGCCTTTGTCGTAGTGAATAAGTGTGTTTAAAAGGGCTCCTTACAATAACACCATTCCACTGCTAATAGTGATAGTAGTTATATGACAGAATGAATAGAACCTTGGATAATTATCATAGTGATTTGCTTTATTCCAAAACAGTACTTATGATGTAGTAGGGAATTCTCAACATTTGGTACAATATTATTATTATTACTGCCCCCGATTCCGATTGGAACATAGGGCTTCAACAACACATCTCCACTTAGTTCTATTTTCTGCTGTCCCCTTCACCTGGGTCCACGATTGACCATAATCTCTCATCTCCTCTTCCGACTCACACGACCTCTTCCATGTCACTCTCACACCGAAGACCCACTGGATGGCCTGCATTGTGCGTGATGTCATTCGATGGCCTCCTCAACATATGCCCGATCTATCCATCTCCATCTTTTTTCGCCTACATATCTGTTGAGCAATCAGCTCCTGATTGGTTGGTTTGTTTCTAGCTGGCCAGAGTTTCTTGTTGCTAATTCTTCTTTCTGGCCGGCCAGCCGGCCATTTGATCTTCAGTAGGGAGCCAGCGAAGTGGGAAGCTGTTGAGGAAAGTCTGTAAGAAGCTGTTTGAAATCCTTTCCGTAACGTGTCAGCGAAGTTTCTGACTCGTATAGAAGAACTGGCTGACTGATTCCACATGTGTGTTGAGAATCCAAATCTCCTTGTTGTTTATGCTGGCTGAGTGCAGTGCGGAAGATTTCCAGACTGGTTTCAGGTTGATGAAGGAGTATCTTACCTTTCCTATTCTGGCTACCTGAGGTTGAAACGATACTTCCGGACCAGAGAAATGAAGGCGGTGACCTGTGCTAAATCTCTCCCGTTGCTGGTGATTTGTGTTGGTTGTTGTTTCTATTGGTGCGTGGTTAACTTCATCACCTCCATCTTCTCTATGTTCACTCGAAGTCCTCTTTTCACTGCCTGCTTCTTCAGCCAGTTTGTTAGTTTTCACCTTAGAGTCTTCCAGTTTGTGCGACATGAGACATAAATCATCCATGGGGGAAATCCAGATCTTCTAGAGTCTTCTAATCAGTGGTCAAACGTATTCATCGCTACCCATAGTCTGATGCATAATCCAGTCCACCACCACACTTAGGAATATCATCGGTATTCATTTCGAATGCCTCGTTGAATTTTCCGTCATATAAAGACTTGGACACTGCATACCTTGGTGTTGAGACAGTTTCCGAATTACCTCTTGGTTGATGATGTCTGTTGAAGGCCTTTTCGGAGTCGATGAAGCTCAGCTAGAGCTTTAACAGCCATTCTATGCTCTGCTCTGTGACGACAATGCGTAGAGTTGCAATTCAGTGATCAGTACATGATTTACCTTTCTTGAATCTAGCTTGTTCCGGTGGGTGGCGGAGTTATGTATCCAGTGCATTTTTATTCTCTCCAGGAGGATACGACTTATTATTTTACTTGGTGTGGACAAGAGCATTATTCCACGCCAGATCTTGCAGAGGCGCAAATGATAGTAGTGATAGCATTTATGTGACAGAATGACTAAAGTCAGGACAATAATAATAGTGATTTGCACTGTATTTCAAAACAGTGCTTATCACACAGCTTTGATTTCTCAACATTTTGTGCAATATTGCATCTAATTTACTCAGAAAACAAGCTACATGGTATAGGCTAACGAAACCGATAATAGCAGCTTTTTGGCATTAATAGCAACAACAAAGTCGAAAATGTACAAAAAGTATAAGGTAATAATAATAATAATGATGATAGAAACAGTGTCAACATAAATTACAAAGAAATAAAGAACCATTTATTTTACTAATTACATAATAAGTTATAAGTTTCACGCTCAATACTTTCTCCATCACATAAAACACGAGCAGGCGAAAAACGGTATCACTGAGTTTTTGTACTCAGCTGTACAAGCATATTATTATCTCTCGTAACGACTTCTAGTCCCACCAGATGAGATGCAGTGGGCGAGAGTTCCTAAATAAGGAGGGTGTTGACAGTCAGACAGCATGGATTTAGACCATTTCTCACATGAGCTCAAGTCTCTGTCGACAACAATGGTAACAGGAAGACTTAGTGACACACCACATACTCTACTGACAACCTTTAATATCCTTCGAAATGTGTCATAGTCCTTTTTGAGTAGCCCAGGAAAGGCTGAGTTGGGGGGGGGAGCAATAAGGAACAATAGGTAAGATGTAAGAGTCAATAGAGTGTAAAATTAGAGGTCGAGTGATGAATACCTGATTGTCTGGACTTATTAATGTAGTAAGTTAGACGGATATGGGACGATGAAGAAAGGTTACAGAAAATAATTAATCCAGGGTATTTCAGGCTTGAAGGTGAAGTCAACTGCCTGACGTTTGGTTGGATTTAAAGCAAGACCATTCAACTCAGACCACTGGTTGATGCCCGAGAAAAAACTATATACAGGATTTCATCATTAGCTGACATCGGTTAGAGATTTATTGGAAAACCAGCAGGGAGTACTGGATAGTCAGCTGTTTCGTCCTAGTTTGGGACTCTTCACAGTACGCACTTACCGCCAGGGTCCGAACCCATAACCTTCTGGTTACAAGACGAGCTAGCTCGTACGCCATTAAGCCACTGGGACCCGATAGAGATGCAAAGTTGATCTCGTTAGAAAGAGGAAAATAGCATAGGAGAATAGCACCTTGCAGGACGCCGGCTTATTTATGTGATAATCAAAATCATACAAGTCTAAATGAAAGCTATGTATTTGTTGCTGTATTTTTCTTTTTTTTGATGACTTTTATAGGTGATGATGGTAGACCTGGCTTACCTGGACTTCCGGGAACTCCTGGAGATGATGGATTACCAGGAGATAAAGGAGACCCAGGTATTGGTCACAGAGGTGCACCAGGCGATCCTGGAGACAGAGGTTATGATGGTCCTCAAGGTAAGCTATGAATTAAAGAATTTTTCAGACGATATATACACGTATGTATGATTAATTGGTGGGTAGATGAATTATGAAATACTTCTAGCAATGTGCTGAAGTACTCGTGAATATCCATCTTCTATGGGTTTAAAGATCAAACAATGCTGGCTTGGTAACCAAGTTAAGTAGAATTAATGAAGCACACTTAATGTGCAAGTAACTTCGAGGGTTGACAGGTCAGAAATGCATTGATAAAATGACAAGGGCACAATAAGACGGGAAAAAATGAGATGATTCTCTCCCTGGTGACCTCATAGTAGGCCAGAGTAAACAAAGAGAATGAACGTGTTTTTTTTTTGGACACATAAATCAGATTTCTTCTTATTAATCTCCATAGCTTCAGATATGACCAGGAGACGTAATCGTGTTTGGTACTAGATACACAACCGTAAATGGCTCATCTATTTTGATTCTGTGTTCACTGTCCACTAAATAAGACAAAGTAGCATTATTTATTGATTTGGTCACTCATTTTCCAGAGCAAATTGGTACCTGTTCACATGTTCACAAGTGTGTAAAGATAAATTCCTCTGAGGTCGACCTATACTACTGTGGCGAGAGCTGTCTGCTAGCCAAAATTTTAGACAACAATTTACGTCAATGTTACGTCCCGAATCGGGGTCATGAGAAAAAACAACAATAACAAAGCTTAACCTTGAGGAGCTCACCGACCAATCACAGCAGACTTAACGTGTGCAAATACGATTCGCAGATATATGGCTTAACTTTCTAAGAAATGGCCACAAAGAGATAACAGAATAACCTTCAGCAAGAAAACAACTGGCCAAAAGAAGTGACTCAGTAAATGATCTGTTGCCTGGCCCTTATCTTTCGTCGTTACACTACTAGCTCTGCCTTTATACAACAGAATAATAGTAATAACAATAATGATAAACTTTTATTATATCTGACATTCTAACTCTCTGCTAAATTTTTCTTATAGGCCCTAAAGGTCCGAAAGGTTTGAAAGGTGAACGTGGTTTGCCAGGTACAAAAGGAGCTGGTCGACCTGGTCCACCTGGTGAAAAAGGTGAACGTGGCTTAGATGGTCTTGCTGGAAAACACGGAAAAGAAGGACCTCCTGGACCACAAGGTTAGTTTGACTATCTTCATTATCTATAACTTCGGCTGCCTCCTTTATTGTGAAAATCAAACGGTCAGAATTTGATACGGGTCATTTATCGTCAAGTGTGCATCAGTACTTAGAAAACTGCATATGCATAAAGTGAATGTTTACAATTCTTCAGGGTTGATAAACGGGTCATCATCACTTCACTACTTCCACTTACAGCTCATGTAGATTGCGTTCGCAGATTGATATAAATCCTTGGAATTGTGTTATTTGAGTAGAAATCATTAGAAAATACTCTTCTAGTCAGACTACTTGTGACTCTCTCCAGTTCTTATATCAGCAAGATTTCAACTCCTGTTCTAGCAAAAAGTAATCTACAACCTGAGGAACTGAATATAACAAACGAGGAAGTTATGCTGTATGATGTTTGATATTATTTCTCTGCAAGACTAAGTTTTCACGTGAAGAACTTCCGACACTAATATAGATGATTATCTGTAAGGCTCCCACAGACAATAAGTAATAGTTAGAATACGATGCCAGCTTGATTTTTGATACAATTACTTCACTTTTTCAGATAATAGACTATATGCAAGAAAATTTGACAGGTGTCGACAAGTGTAGTGTGCGAGTGAAATGAATCACTAATAAGATTTCCCACACTTATTCCCTTTTTGATGAATTTGAATAAAGCAAGAACAAGAGTGGTTTGTTCAGAATAAGATAATAACATCATTTATTTTGACGGCTTCTCATCACAAGCTGCATACGGCTTAAAGAAATTAGCTGTTGTCTTGACGTGGTGGTCGCCGGACTTACATACTGGAATGACTCGACAGGCTACACTGGCTAGAACTAGTTTTCCTGCAGGTCCTACCATGCCAGGAAGATTGTTAGGATAGCGATTAGACTAAAAGCAGTTACCGACATAGTGTAAGATTCTTTTGTTTTTACACTATTCTGGGGATCTGTGGGCAAAGTCGTACTGCTGGGAACAGGGATATAGCAGCACCCTGGAAAGAGGGGATTAGAAAAGGTCGTCCCCAAAGTTTGTACATCCTGACTTACCCTTTGTTGGTCCGTAGCCGGCTGTTAGTTACTAATACGGAACCAGACCTAAAAGCTAGTTCAGACAGGCCGTGTATGACCGGCCTCAAGCAGTTGTCCCCTGGGCTCTACCGTCACGCAACACTAATTCCCTTTCTATTTCAGGTACCTCAAGAATAAACCAGTCAGTTATTATTTCCATGTTGAAAGCAACTTTAACTTACTTCCAAATGTTAAATAATGTCAATCGATGACGGGAAACTTTAAACTTAATAAATAGTGCTCAGACATTATACCTACCTAGACTAGGCCCAGAAAGTTCACGTTTTAACAAAAATAAGTGTTTGGATACAATGGCATCAACAACAAAATTCGGATTTTCAATACAAACGACGTCAAGTCAGTCAGTTCTTCTATACGGATCAGAAACTTGACCAGTGTGTCACAAAGAATATTTCCAACAGCCTGTTGCAGACCTTTATCAACAACTAACTGTCTTCGCTCTATACTGAAGATCAGATGACCGGAAAGAATCACCAACAAGAAACTATGGGAACAAACAAAACAAGAACCAATCGCCCAATAGATATGCAGGAGAAAGTGGAGATGGATTGGACACTCGCTGAGCTGAGGAGTCCGTTGGGTGACATCGCGCGTCAGGCCATAGCTCGAGTGGAACTCGAAAGGGAAGCGGCGAGTGGGACGTCAATTCTAGGGTGACATGGACGAGATCGTGTGAAGAGGAATTGAAACAGATGGAATAACATGGATGCAGGTGAAAAGTAGAGCAGAAGACAGAAGCGAGTGGAGACGTGCATTTGAAGCCCTATGTTCCACTAGGAACCCAAGGGAATAATAATACAATGGCAAAAGAGTTACGTAATAAAGTCAATAGGTGAACGAGATGATGAGTAACTAATAAATTGAGCAACAGTGTGATTGGTGGTTTCAACTCAAATCACAGAAACAAGAGACAACAGAGTTACACTCTATTAACGAGGAGAGAGGTTAAGGGCAAAGATTACGTTATCAGATGAGAGGGAGTAAAGACACCCAGTTACCAGGTGGGCAAGGAAATATTGATAACTGCTTCTTTCTGAATACATAAATCAGTTTTCAAGAGTTCGGTAGTGACTGCTTCAGCAAACCTGAGGAGAACTGAACTTTTTTACCTATTGATAATTCTGAAGGATTCTGTGATTCTAGACGTCAAAAGACATGACATCCACTCCCTCGCTTATATCACTACATACAGACAACCACGAGCATCAATTTGACTGAGACAACCAGCGTTCAAATATTAGACAGAGGAAACACCAAGAATGCTAGAGGATTTTTAGAAGCTTGGCATTCCAGTGAATCATCAATCAATAGACACATCGAGATTGACAAAATCTACCAACCGATAAGAAAGAAACCTCACACACAAAGGGTCAACGTTCAAGTCAAAGAAACAATCAGTTCCAATAAAAGTAGCCACCATAGGGTGTGAAAACAACCAATGACGTCCAAGGTCGTCCACCAGGAGAGATGATTAATAAACTCGTGGAGAAATCTAAAAGCTCACTTCAATTCAAATTTAAGTATGGGCGCTGAAGATGTCACCTAGTAGGGTGATGAAAGCTTCGCAAATTAACTATCCAACTAGCTCAGAGAACACAGCCACATCAAAATCATCCACCTGAGCTACAGATCTTCTCCATCAATTCTGTGATGTCTGCCTTATGACCCATATTGATGAAATGTCTAGTTATAGAACTACTGTGAGCGTTTTTCCCTTGAGACGTAGGCTTTTTGACACATGTTTCCGTTCTCTCAATGTTACTACTACGACAAATACACGTAAATGTCTATATGAAAAGGGTATCTGTAGACTTTAGACTGCACCGAAAGGGCATGTTGTCCGATAAATGGTAATCAACGCAGCTGATGACGAGAAACCAAAGAAATAAGTGATAGTACCGTCTTTTTCCGGACAAACTACTGTTCTCTCTTTATTGAAAGTAATAAGACTGTTATCAGCCACATAAATAATCTCTCCGTGATGTCTAAATAAAACAAGTTGATTTACTGCGATTACTGTATTCCAACATTTCTAGGTGCACCTGGTGAACGATGCAGTCTATGTAAACCTGGTATACCTGGAGCAAAAGGTGAAAAAGGTGATCCTGGTCCAGCCGGTCTTCCAGGTCCTAGAGGTCGTGATGGTGCTAAAGGTGAACGAGGAAGTCGTGGTGCTCCTGGGAACCAGGGTCGTATGGGTTCACAAGGTTATGAAGTAAGTTGGTTTTATTGAATTAACTGTCTGTCTGTCTGTTTTCGGCATAGAACTTTGCACCGATATGCGGGATTTCGAGTTGCCACACTCCATGTAGCACACAAAGCAAGAGAAGAAAGTAGGAGAAACGCATATTGGAGACAGTAAACAGAGGTGTGGGACAAAGTAATAGTAATACCGAAGAACAATATAGTTTCATTGGAAATTATAAGTCACAAGGAATGGATGCATCTGCGCCAGTCATTGAGAAAGATTTTGAGCCATACCACCAATTGTTTCCAACCATTGGATTTTATCGTCCCGAGGACCCCAACCCCCATGTTTTCGTTTGACCGCCGCTAGCTCTTTTCCAGCCTGACCCTAAATCAGCTGACATTGCCCGTCGAGGAAGGCGATGACTAGGCATACTTAACACATGCCCTAACCACTTCAGTCGATGTAATTTCACAGCCTCGTCGATTGATTTCCCCTCCTTACCTAGCCTAGCACTCGACGCCTAACCTCAATATTGCTCACCTTATTATACCACTTCACACGGGAGATAGAACGCAGGCACCTATGATCAAAGACAGCTAATCTTTTCATGTCTTCCACTCTCAGTAGCCAGGTCTCACAACCATAAAGGAGGACGGAGTGAACTGCTGAGCAGTTCACACGCCCTTTGGTCGACAACCAGCCGGATATCACGTCTACACCAGAGACGGCGTAAACTGGCATATGCGAAACTAGCCCTCTGTATCCGTTCTGAGATTTCGTCAGAGATCAACCCGTTGGGTTTGATGGTACTTCTCAAATAAGGGAAGTGCTCAACGTGCTGTACCACTTCACTCCCTATTTCAGTCAGTTTAGTCCAGTCCTGTAACATCATCTTACATTTGGCGGTAGCAAATTGCATGCCAGACATTCGTAGATTGCAGCTCAAAGTGTTCAGAAGACTCTGCATTTTGTCAGCGTCCTCGCCTAGAAAGACTATATCGTCTGCATATTCTAAGTCAACGAGATTATTCCCTGGCGGTAACAAGTCTCTGAAGTGAGTTAGGGTTAAGTCCACTAGTACATCTGTAATGAAATTGAATAGAAATGGGGATTAACTACAGAATATGAATGTCGTATTTTCTAGATATAAGTGTGAATGCTCAGCTTTTTGTCTTCATAATAGATTTTAAAATACTTTATACAATTATGTGTTATTACCCACAAAGTAATTTATAATCTACCTCAACATTATGGAGTGCAGTGTCGCAGATAATTATCGATCCCATTCCAGAGACATATTACAGTGCCACACGTCAAATAATTCACAGTGGAAGGCTCATAGAAGCTTTTGATGTGAATACTGGCGTAAGATGAGGCTTCCTACTATCACCGACGAGATTCCTAATTGTGGTGGACCGGATTATGCTGAACACCCTCCGGGAGAGCGACAAGACAGAAATATCTTGGACCGATAAGACTACTCTCGAATATCTGAACTTCACGGATAATTTATGTCGAATACTATGCAAATTCGAGGACTTACAGGGGGAAACCAACAAGTTGTCAGAAGAAGCAGCCAGTGACGACAAGACCTAAAGTAAACATGAAGAAGATGGAGGTGATGGCGATTACCACCTACCAAATACAACAAGTGGCAACCACTATCAACGGGAGGAATTTGAAAGAGGTCCAGTCCTTCACTTCTCTCACCACGCAGTATCATTTCAACTACAGGCAGACTGCATGGGATGACGGTGTCAAAACCAGAATCAGAAAGACAAGACACCACCCTTGGTCACTCTGAAATCACTTTCGAAATCTTCTAGACTCAGAATAAAGAACGGAATTCGGATTCAAGTATTGGCTTGCAGGGATTTGATTGATTGGTTTCAGGATTTCTTCACGAGCTGACATCGGTTCGAGGACTATTGGAAAACCTGGGAATACTGGAAAGCCAGCTGTTTCATCCTAGTTCTGGACTCTTCACAGCACACTCACCGGGGTTCGAACACAGAACCTTCTGGTTACAAGGCAAACTAGCTCGTAGACCATTGAGATATTTTCAACAACAGCGTTGAGTCGTTCAATTCTTCTATATGGCTTAGAAACTTGACTGATTTGTTACGAAAAGCATTTCCAAAAGTTTGCTACAGAATTTTATCAACAGCTGTCTTCGTTGGCTCCATACCGATATCAGACGGCAGATCAAAAAGAATTAGCGACAAGGAACTCTGGAGGCAAGCCACTGGGACAAGACAAGACACCTACTGCTCAACAAATATTCCGAAAAAAATGGAGATGGATCGGACACATAGTGATAAGAGTGATGGGTGATATCATGAGTGGAGTCCAAATAGGAAACAAGCTGTTGGGCATGTGTCTAAGTGTGACATTGAAGAATCTGTGTGAAGAGGAGATGAAAGTTTATGGGAAGTCGTGGGATCAGCTGAGGAGGACTGCAGAGAACTGGACAAAATAGAGATGTTATGTTGAAGCCCTATGTTCTACTCAGAAGAACCCAGGGGAATAATAATAAATGAATGAGTTATTACATAAAATAACGAAGGATAAATATTAAAAGAGTATGAAAGAATGAATGGTCGATTTGCAAGTTTCATCAATCACACTACTCCTCGAGATAATGCTAGCTGACTCTTTTTTTTCTTAAACATACCATTAAAATGCGTGCCTTCTCATGAACATATTGTCATCTTTGACATAGATTTTTCAAAATTTATCTCCTCTCATAAGAAATATATGAATATGAACCTGATAATGAACCTGATTTTATAATGATCTCTATATGAAGGTTAATCTATTGCTGCCAAATATATTTTTAAACTAAATCCCTGTAATTCTGACTCAATGAGGTTCTGTGGAAATAAGGTTTATTGATATAAGAATAGGACTTGTGCACTTGGGTGGTCGAGAATAATTTCATTGTGGGTAAAATTTATTTTGATAAAGTCTCACAATGTTTGTTATACAGTAATATTTACTGATGCCACCACGTTTCGAGCACAACTTATTGTTGCTCGGTTTGTTAGAAACTTAACTGTTAAGGCAGGTTTAGTTAAGTTAAGTGTCTAACAAACCCAGCAGTAGCACTAATTAGTACAAAAAAAGACCTAAATGATGAAATAAAACAGATAGAAGAAGCGTTGGTATCAAATAACTATCCTATTAAATTCATTAAGAAGGTCAGTAAAGGCCAAAAGAGAAATAAAAATAAATTGTGAAACTAGTAATGATAACATAAATAAGAGTGAATATAAAGCATCTACTGTTATACCATATAAGGAGGGGACATCTGAGACCTTATGCAGGATTATTAATAAATCAGTAATTAGAGCGACATTCAAACCTACAAACTGACTCAGACAGGACAAGCTCTGTAGGTTAAAGGACCCTGTCGGTTGACCCAATTAGACAAAATAATATGATTTACAAAATACCTTGCAATGACTGTCAGTTAAGTCAATTACATAGGTCAAACTAGTAGGTCAGGGGGTAGTCAGATTGTCGGAACATAAGAATTTAGCTAAGGTAAGAATGGTTGACCCTGAGAAGATAAGTAATTTAGAAAAAAGCTCGGCGATTGCAATGCATGCATTAACACACAACCACACAATAGGGTGGGAGAGGGTTAAAATTCTAAAAAGTAATCTAGGTAGGTGGAAAGAGAGGTTGATTACTGAATCTTTGTTCATCGAATCTACACCCAACACATGCAATAGGAATGAATCATCACTCATACCCGAAATATGGAAAATACTACTACCAGTCAAATCAAGCGATGAAAAATCATGGAATCATATAAGCGAAGTTAGAAAGTTGTGTGAGCAATGTCTTGATATGACTATGAGCAATAATTTTTGCTCAAAAAATCATCAGTAAATATTACTGTATAACAACACTGTGAGACTTTATCAAAAGGAAACAAGGATTATCTAGGTACACTATATTACCATCATATTTATTTTGGTGAGGATATGAAGTCGTCTAGAAAGGTGACGAGAAACAAACCGTTGCTGGGTAATTATTTCCCCCTAGTTTTTCACTCAATTAGCAGCACCTCCTAACAATCCTACAGTGGATCTAACTACATAGAATCAGGTTTTGCGATGACTACTTTATCATACATGCAGTCTTCAGGACCTTACCAGTCTATGATGCCTAACTTCTGTGAATTCACTCTATGGCACAATCGTCACTCATTGTTATTGATAAGTACTATCCTTCTTGACTTTGTGTACCTCATGGGACATGGTTTTCAACTAAAAACCTACTCATTAGCGATGGAATGGCATTCAACATTTATGTTAGGTGAGTATGCTTAACTGGTGTCAAAGTAGACTTCTCCACACATTGACATCAAAAAGAAGCAACTGTTGAATTAGTAAGACAACAGCTCAAAGACCACCTTGTTTCTAACAATATACCTGAATGTCAGTATCCCAAGGATGTATGGTTTTGTTCAGTAAATTTATAGTCCTCTAAAAGAGTCTTTAGCAAATTTGTTACTATAACTACAGAAGACAAGGACCAGGAAGTAGATCGTTTATTGATAAAATCAACAGATATTTATAGATTTTTATGTGCATTATTGTCAGTGGAGAAGCAACCTCTTCAGATTGGTTGTCTTCTTGCTGAAGGTTATTTTGTACTGCTTGTAACCGTTTCTCAGAAAGTTATGCCACATATCTGCCAATCGTGTTTGCACACGTTAAGTCTGATGTGATTGGTTGTTAAGTTCCTCAAGGTTAAGCTTTGTTACTGTTTTTTCTCATGACCCCGATTCGGGACGTAAGCACTGACGTCAATTGTTGTCTACAATTTTGGCTTGCAGCCAGTTCTCATTACACTATTAAATATTATTACACTATTTATATATATAACATGTAAATATTTGAATTATTTCTCTTAGGGTGATCAAGGTGAACATGGTCTTCCTGGACTAAAAGGAGCGAAAGGTGAACCAGGCGAAACAAGAACAGAATACACTGGAATTCTTAAAGGTCCTAAAGGTTATCCTGGAGTGGATGGACCTAAAGGTGACAAAGGAATCAAAGGTCTTCCAGGTTCTCCTGGAGAGAAAGGCGATCGTGGATTAGAAGGACGACAGGTTAGTATAATTAATTAATAATAATTAAAATGTGATTGCATTCATGCTTATTCATTGGATAAATAGTTCTGACATGATAAAATGATTTTATTCAACTACCAGTGTGGGTCGTCAGCGCGAGAGTGACATGGATGAGATCGTGTGGCGAGTAGGAGATGAGACATTTTGGGCAATCGTCGACCGAGATGACGAGGACGGCACCAAATAAAACAAAGTGTAGATGTGTTGTTCCACTGGGACCCCAAGGGAGTAATAGTATTAACCAGAATAGTGAATACAAACGTATTTAAGTGTTGGTTTGTAGGGATTTGATTGGTTACAGGATTTTCATCATTAGCTGACATTAGTTAGAGAACCACTGAAAAACCTGGGAGTACTGGACAGCTGTTTCGACCTAGTTTGAGACTCTTCAGCAGTACGCACCCACCGGGATTCGAACCCGAACTAAATAAAAGTCGTTCTTGGTAGCTATCGACCTCCCATTGTCTTTAACTCTATGTAACAGATAGATTGTCATTGTTATTGTGAATATTAAAATCATTTTACTTTTCAGGGGGATCCTGGTTTACGAGGTTTACCTGGACAAAAAGGTCCTAAGGGTATACTGGGCGAAAAAGGCTACAAAGGTGCATCAGCAGAAGTCAGATTTGGCGTTAAAGGTGAAAAAGGTCAACCAGGACGTCCTGGACTCAAAGGTGATCTAGGTGATGCTGGTGAACCTGGAAACTGTACTGTAAATGTTATTCAAAGTCGTAACTTAACTGGTAAGTTTATAAAAAAAAATGAACAAAGGATATCTTTTTCGACAGTTTCCTCTTCCGGCTCTACACTTATATGTGTATATTTATTTACACTGAAAATTCTAGAATAGTCGTCATTAACAAAATTGGCGTTTTTTGAATAATATCGATTTGGTATGTAATGGGAGAAACCTGAAAGAAACAACCTCCTTTACCCACCTACCTGGGAAGCATCGTTTCAACTACAGGCGGAACTGACGAAGATATCAAAGCAAGAATCGGAAAAGCAAGACAAGCTTTCACTACTCTCAAGTTTGTGTGGAGGTCAACAGCACTCAACATGAAAGTGAAAATAAGATCCGGATTTTCAACTCCAATGTGAAGTCAGTGCTACTTGCTATATGAATCAGAGACTTGGCGCGTCATGAAAGCCATTTCAAACAAACTACAGACCTTCATTAACAGTTGTCTTCGCTCAATACTTCTCTCAGGATCAGTTGGCCAGAAGAGATCAGCAACAGAGATCTCTGGGAGCAAACCAACAGGGAACCGATTATGCAACAAATAGGTAGGAAGAAATGGAGATGGATTGGATTAGCCATACTCTGAGGAAACCATCAAATGACATCACTAGACAAGCCATAGCTCGAGTGGAACCCGAAGGGGAAGTGGCGAGTTGGTTGTCAGTGCAAGGGTGACTTGGAGGAGGTCATGTGAAGAGGAGATGCAGGCGTGTGGGCAGACTTGGAGGCAGGTGAAGACTCTAGCAGAGAATCGGACTCAATGGAGACGCACGACTGAAGCCCTATGTTCCTCTAGGAATTAAAGGAAGCAATAATAATAATAATCGATTCGGTAAAACCAATGAAATTACAGTTCAAGAAACAGTAATAATAGCAAATAGAATATCAGGTAAAACTAAGGAAGTTTCCACAACAAACTGAGGATCATTTAAACCTTCATAGCCAAGGTAAGGATAGTGTGTGAACCAACCAACTTCTTTTGGATACATAAGTTAGGTTTCTTAATATAGATCCCTACAGCCTCAGAAATATGCAATAGACGAACTCACAGGGTAAAAATAAAGATTAGCAGGTATGCGGTAGATGATTTTGAAAACCCTGTTAACATAAATCTTGTGTTCTGTATCCACGAGATGAGATAGAATAGAGTCGTGAATGGATTTCGTTTGTCCCTTAATTAACCACGCAGCATATGTAACTGCCTCCACAGGAGCAGTCAAATTGGTAGATACACACAGAAGGGGCGAAATTAGGTAGTTTATCTTTCACTCCCGAACACAAAATAGGGGTGGTTCTGAAGATACAGCATAATTCAGCATCACTATTTTTACCGCATTCCTTATGCCTTGTGTTAATATCTCAATGATGTTATCCCCGAGGAACTGAATTTGTAAGAATAAGGCCTTTTTCGGAACTGTTGGTACTTTGGCCTGCCTTGACTTTTGATTTACACTCTTATCGATGAATTTTTCTGGGTAACCGTTCTCACTCAACAACTGCTTAGAATTATTAAGCTCTTCACTAGGACATTCATCCGACCAGACTGCTCTTGCTCTGTGAAGCAAGCACTTTATCAGATTGCGTTTGTATTTCAACGGCATGAAGCTGAAAAAAATGAGTATACTGACCAGTTGATGTAGGTTTTCTATATACACTTTTTCTTATTTTGTACTGTCCTCTTTTCTAGTCACAAGGACGTCTAGGAATGAAATACTAGAGTCTCCTTCTTTCTCTATGGTAAAATGTGTTGCAGGATGAATATCTTTAAATGTCTCCAGGATGTTCTTTGCTTCATTCTCATTTTTCATAATTAAAAATGTATCATCCATGTACTGACCGTAGAATTCTAGTTCATCAGATACATTATTCAAAGGCCTTTTCTCTAGTTTTCCAAAGAAAATGTCAGAATGCAAAATATGTCTGAGGAATATTAGGTACATTATTAGAAAGTTTTAGAAACAATAGAAAAATTTATAAAATAAGTAGAATAGCTTCACGACAATATTTACTCTTTAGCCTAAAGTCTTTTATCTTAACCGACTACGTTAAGCTAAGTAGTGGCTTGTCTAGTATTACGGCAAATTTCCAGATAGACCTCAAGCAGAGGCGATGCATTGGGTGTATTCCCTAACTGTGGGCTCCCCTGTTGAGTCACTATCTCAACCAAGCATACAACATCCTTAGAAACATATAAGCCATGAAAACGGACACCTTATGTCAGACATCCTTTCAACGCTCTCACCCTTCACTGTCCGGCCTCAGCTTCCCCTGAGTCGCTTCTCAGATGGTACATACTAAACCACTTCAGTGGATCATGACAATGCCCACAGGAAATTCTCAACGTATGCACAAGGCGTATACAACCACTATCCTAGTGGCTGGGACATTCTTACAATAGGCCTGTGAGGGCGATGTAAATATCAACCATTACTCCCCTGACCAACGTAGGCATAAGTAGAACCACTCATTCTGAAGAGAAGTACCGTACAGGCAAGTGCATTAGGAAAACCCGATGAACCTCAATCATCTCATCCCAGTCCAGGTAACTCAGTCCACACCCCGAAAAATTGGTAGGTCAAAATACTTTCCTATGTTAGGACAACGGTCATATAGACCCTCTCGGAATGAAGTACATAAGTGATGAGCAGACTACGGGTGGATACTCCCACAGCTGCTCTGTTATCAATACATCGTGAGTGGTACCCTGACGCTTAAGTGTTTGAACAACTTGCGGTCGCTCCACCAACCTGCGCTATATGACATCTGGACAGTCTTGAAGACCGCGACCAACCACAGATCACAGATGCATTCACTCTGCAGTTGGGTCAAACAACCTCAAAATTATCTAATCTGTGTTTTAGTTCATAAGAATTAGTTAGTTTAGATTTCGAGTGGATTTTTGGGGGATTTAATACCATGGCTAAATATTTAGATAATTCATAATTGGACTTCCGATCATCCCATCCTATGTCAGTAAAAATAGGATTGGTGAAATGCTTAAGTGAAAGAGTACAAAAACTAAGTAGTACCAAGGAAAATCTAAAACAGGAGCTGATACATATAAAAGAAGCCTTGAAACTTAATAACTACTCGGATAAATTTTTTTTTATTCCTTCACGTTCCCAGTGGAACATAGGGCTTCAAGTTTCTGTAGCAGTGTTTTTTATTTTACAGGATGTGGTTGCTAGCCTCATGCCCAACCTTTTCTCTTTACCAGCTTTTATTTCTGGTTTAAAGAGGTAAAGGAGTGCGTCGGTAGGGGATCGAACCCGGACCATATGCATGGTAGGCGAGCGTCCTAACCGCTATGCCACCGACGTACACTCGCATAGGTTAGTCAGGGAATATGTAAGGAAGTGAAAAATGAAATAAATAATGATAGTAGTGATAGTGATAATAATAATATTATTATTATTAATGACGACACGCATGCCAAATATGCGTAAGATAATGGCAACACCAACAATAAGGAATCTAAATCATCAGTAGTAATTCCATAGAAGGAAAGAACCTCGGAAACCATAGGGAGAATTCTTAGCAATGAAGGAATAAAAGTGACTGGCATTCAAACCAACCACAAACTCAATTAGAATCAAGCTTTGTCGGTTAAAGGATCGATCCTGTGGAGCCTTTAAAACAGAACAGTTTAGTTTATCTAATACCCTGCCTGAGATGATTGTCAGGTAAAATACATTGGTCAAAGTAGTAGGACAGGGGTTAGTCAGTCAGACTAGTGGAGCACAAAAACCTAGCAAAATCTAGATCAGTTGACCAGAATAAGATAAGAAATCTAGAGAATAGTTCAGTCGTAGATAGCACTACATGCAATTACGCACATACAACCATACAATAGGATTGATGGGACAAGGTGACAGTTTTAAAATCTAATGCAACAGGGTGGAGGGAGGGATTGATAACAGAAGCTTTGTTTATCGAATCAACTGCAAATACGTGTAATGGGAATGATTCAACACCTGTCCACCCGGATATCTGGAATATTCTACTACCCCTACGACGACAAATAGGAGAGGACAAAGGAAACTATAAAACTCGAGTTTCGAAGTTGTGTGATTATAATTGATGAAATGACTATGAACAATAATAAATTGTGTTGGAAACCTTGTCATCCAGTAAATAATACTGTTCCACTGTGTGATACATCTAATAAACAAACTAATATTGAATTACTTACTACCACAGGTCCCAAGTTTTACACATATATTCCTTTGCAATTAGTTCCTCATCATCGGCTGGCTCCACACTAATATGTAGTTTTTTGATTGGACGCTAGTAACTAGTGTCGTGCGCCTAGACCTTTCTTTGGTGCAGACTGGATTCTATCAGTCAGTCAAGTTTGCAATGTGGCCACCATTCTAGGTAGCCCGCCATCACGGTGCACATTCATTTGATGGTATTAGATGCTTGGAGGTAATTGGCGGTATCAAAAGTTTTTAACAATCAAGCGGTTATTGTAGTTAATCACTTTCACGTATAGGTGGGAGGGAATTAAGAGGTTAAAAGTTATCAAAACAATTAACTAATAGATTTTAGTAACAATATATCTAAGTTTCGAAGGAAAGATGGAAATTAATTAATTAATTACGGAATTCAAGATAATCTGATTCTTAGGCGTTGGCACCAAGTTGTTGCATAATCAAGAAATTTATAAAATAGCAATGATGACTAAGAAGAATAGGATGACTCAAAAGAATTACGCAAAATACAAACAAGTTAATAGAATTAGCTAGAATTGTAAAAATTAACAAAGTCAAAAGATAGTTACAAAGGGAAGAATAAAATCGTTTTTACATACTTGATGCATATTATATAGTTGGCCAGGGTGAAGAAAGAGGCTGCATAAGTTCCTTTTGAACGCTCAGATTTGGCTTGTTCGGATGAATTCCGATTGCCTCTGCTGTATGTAAAAGTAGTACTCATAGACCATGCGAGAGGTTGGGTGATATATGATAAATAACTTAAAAAGCTTTGTTATACTCGATGTGATGTCCATTGTCGACGAGATCAGTTAGTTTTGAGCCGCGCATAGATTTGCTCGGACCTTTGCCAAACCAAGATGGGAGGTATCCAGAAATTCGACGATGAACTTGCATGATCGTACGCCCAATGTAACTAGATCCTCCACACAAGCAGTTAAACTGGTAAATACACATGGAAGAGGCAAAACAGGGCCGTTTCTATTGGTTGGCTAGTGAATACACAGCATAGCTTACCTGCATTGAAATTCCTTTTGATGGGCCTTTTTAAACGTTGTGATAAGATCACCCTATTGACATCACCCCTGAATTGTAATCGTAGGAAGACTGATTTTCGGGAACTGTAGCCCCTTTCGACTTTTTACTTTTTGAGTTCATGCGTTTGTTCAAGAATTTAGTTGGATATCCGTTTCTACTTAGTAAGTGGCGAATATTACCGACTTCTTCGTTCAGTGTCTCATTTGAACAGATAACTCTAGCCTGGTGACTATTGATTGTTATACAACTCTAATCTGCGTTAATTTTTAATATTAATTATCTTTATTCATACTTTTGTACTTTCAGTGGAAAAAGGTGATCGTGGTCCTAAAGGTGAACCTGGACCTAGAGGCGACAAAGGAAAACCAGGAGATGAAGGTCCACCTGGAAAACCTGGAGATAGTGGAATTAGAGGTGAAAAGGGAGTCCCAGGAGTACCTGGAATTCCTGGAGTGAAAGGAATAGTGGGTTTACCAGGTAAGACAATCTTTTTAATCTCAAGACAATATATATATATATTCATATCCTATGGGCAAAGTTCAACAATAGCGTCCCAGGAGTGCGAACGCACGAGTGACCTTCAGCTGACCAGTCATAAAAATGAGGAATGTTTGCTCAAAAAATGATGTATATTGGCAAGAAAATGCTTGAAAACGCATTAAACAGGTTATCTTTCTCTGACATGGCTTAAAAATACGTCCTAGTTATATCGAGGAGTATCAGTTGCTAAGTTAGACTAGTTTCTGTACATGTATTCACCGAGATGACTACAGATAAACTGTTTTTGTGAATCGTTTATCTCTCTCGTCCTGCTTGCAGTCTTCCAAAAAGCCCTCGGTTGAATTATTATGGTTACCAGCAAGAGGGTAGACCACTACTTACCAGGAAAACGTGGATAATAAAACAAATTAAAATAAATGACATCAACTTTGAATCTATCCCTAATCGTAACCATAAGCTTAATCCTGACCCTAACACTAAACCTAACATTAATCCTAACCCTGATCATAACCCTTATTCAAACCGTAATTCTAACCCTAATGCTAATTATAACGCTAATCCTAACCCTAACGAGCTATTAACACATTGTCCAAACAGTACTTAAAAACGTGATTTGGGTGAATAGCGTTAATATTTCAGCTGTGATAGTGATAGATGCCATTGGCCAACGACTAGCATGCGTTCAAGGTCATTGGAGCGTTCACACTCCTGGGACGCTATTGTTGAACTTCGCCATCCTATGAATTCCATCAGAATGGAACTGCACACAGAAGTGATTATATAAAAGTGTGGGATAAGATTATTCTGTGTAATTCCCTGATATGTGTTCAGCTTATTTATTCACCTCATTCAAGAACTCTCTTTTATAAATTTGAGCAAAGAAAGAACAAACGTTGGTGCAGAATAACATGAATCTACTTTATTTTGTCGGCTCTCATCAGCTGCACGCAACCTATAGTCTTTGATAAACAAAAGTCAGCGTAAAATCAAACATACTTTTGTATATCAACAAGCATATCGTAAGATTGTCATGGTAAGTTCAGACATCAGGGTGACAAGGTAGCTGAAGTAATACAGTAAAAGTATATATATATATATATATACATCTTGTTAGACAGACGTTTCCAGAAAATTAATTGAAAAGTTTGTTGTTACGTTGGTAACAAGAAAAACTCATCGAAGAAGACATTGCGAAGTGATCACGCTATGTCATGAATCAGCAGAAGTTAGAATTCATGAACTGGCTATTGGATCTTGTCCAAGTTGCTTAACGGTGTACGAGCTAGCTCCCCTGTAAACAGAACGTCCTGGGTTCGAACCCTGGCGGTGTGTACGCGCTGCTGAAGAGTCCTGAACTAAGATGAAACAGCTGTTTAGTACTCCCTACAGGTTTTCCAATGGTTCTCTAACCAATGTCAGCTCATGATGAAACCTTCCAACCAATCAAACACAATCCCTACAAAACCAATACTTGAAAAGTTTATTGTTAGGCAGGTAACAAAAAAAATAGTAACAGTTACGTAATCAGACAAGAGGAGATTAAAATTTGGTGTGTAAGAGGTCAAATGAAAAGATGATAATGTAATATCATAATGTCAAGAAAAATTATCCCCTATAAAAGTCAAACAGAAGAAAGAGGGGATGTCTGAAAAGATAAGTCAATGAAATTAGAACACAGAGAGTTATTAGGGGATGAGTCACCAAGGTAATTGGAGTCCAGTTAAAGATTCTTTTAGGACACACAGGTCAGACTCCAGCCATTTTACTGCGACAGCCCCAACAAACCGAAGAAGACTTGAGCCATTTTGTCCGTCAATTACTTTGAATGATGCCATCGCGTTTACTTAGTATCCAGTGTCTGTCAGGAGTTTGGTAAGTGAAGAGTCTAAGCCGCTTGGGCCCTTTAACCGAGAGCTGCTTGGTACATGTTCGAAGATTCTGAAGTATGCCCTTCTTTCTGTTCTTCCAGTGTAACTGCTCCTGCAGATACTTATGAATTGGTATATTCAGTTGGAGTTAGCATATGAGGGGAACTTGTCGATCTTTGACTGCATCAACGAGGAAGATGTTTGGAGCAGAGAGATTAGTTTTCCTGCAGGATACATCCTGAACGCGGTTGCGCTTAATCTTTTACTTATGACTCCCATTGAATCATCGTCTCTGAAGTAGAGTTTGATGGAAACTGGCTTCTTGCTGACAGTAGCCGCATCAGATTTTTTGCGTTCATTCTCGTCATATTTGTTAATGAAGCTTTGTGGATAACCACTTTTTTTCAAGCATTTCCCAAGAAGCATTAGTTTACTGTCTAATTTGTCCGGTGAACGTATTCTTTTCGCTCTCTAGAAAGATGTTTTCACCAGCGTTCGTTTGTAACTGACTGGGCAGAAGCTGTCGAAATTTAGATGGAGACCGCTCCAAGTGTCTATACCATATATTGATCTCTCGAGTATCCCATCCATTTTTCTCTCCAACCTTGTATACAGAAAGTGGAAATTACCAGCATCTTCATGCCCCATCGTGAAAGTGATACTCTTATGCACATTGTTGAATAAGCCCAATAGAGATGAAGCGTGACTCAAAGCACTGCATACAATGAATAGGTCATCTACGTATCTATTTGCTGTTGTTTCATCAATTGCACACTTAAGTTTTGTCTGTTCCAGTTAATACAGGACCTGATGGACTCACTCACCATAGCCACTCCATCAACCTGGAATTGTACATCCTTGGTGCATAACTTAAGTAGCTGCTTAAACTCCAGTTTTGGTAGAAAACGCAAATCAGCATGTTGACAGATAATGTCTAACGTCTCATGCAGTTGGACCAGAATGAATGAATATTAAAGTCACATCAAAGGAGACCAGGAGTTTGTCACCTACGTTAAGTTGACTGACTCCCTTCTTCATCGAATTAGAACGAATATTTGAGAGTATGTTTAGCCAGTCCTTGTCTAACAGTTATTACGACATCCAAATGCATACCTGTTTAGTGCAGGGAACAGAATGGCAACTTTTTTATTTTTTATTTTTATTCTCACATCTTGCTAGTTACTAGAAAGATGTTTAGCTTAACGTTCTACGTTAGGAAGTTAAGGCAGTCTGGTATAAAGCAGTCTTTGCTTTCTCAGTTTGTCAATTCTTGTATTCTACCTATCCCTCATTACTGCTCCCCATTAATCTTTCCTGGACTACTTAAGAAAGACTTTGCTTCTCTGCGTAGGGCACTAAAAGCTGTTAGTAGGGCAAGTGGGATTTCGTTAAACCAACTGGTTAACATCATTGTGGATGGACATATAATGTCATGTAAGAAACTAGCGAATTCTATATTGTCAGACCCCGAACACCCTCTCTATACGCAGCTCTCTCCTTGCATTTCATCTGGTAGAACTAGAAGCGACTATAGGAGGCTATATGCCAGGATTACCAAGTACAAAAACTCCACAATACCTTATCTGGCACAGCTGTTATGTGATGAGAAATCCGTTAGGTATGACACGATCAACTTACTGCGGCACTCTAACAAATAGTTCCCATTAGCTTTTGTTCTCCTTTCTTTGTTCCTATTATATTGTTGCTCACATATTCTATTACACACTAATTTTATATTTCATATCCTGTGGTGCATTATTTAAATATGTGAATGCAATGCTGTTCTTTTTTATTTCTTTTATTTTTCTTTTTTCTTTTTGTTGTTGTTGCTTTTTATTTTTAAAATCTTATAAAATTTATGAGGTAATTAGATGCAATATTGTAATGCACGCTGAAAATTCCATACCTGTACCACAAATACTGTTTGGAATAAAGCTATTATTATTATTTTGGTTCCTTTGCGTTCCGATGGCTTCAAGTTGGAGCTTCGAATTTTCAGTAACAGTTGTATTTAATTTTAACGGCATTGGGTTGCTAAACTTACATCCAACCTTCACCCCCCTACCCAGCCTGCTATCCACTAAGCGACGTTAAGGAGTGAGTCGGTCGAGAATCGAAAGCCAGATTTTTCAATTGAACTATTGTCTACAATACTCTGAAAATACTCAGTACAATGAAATCTTTGGAAATTAGACTAACTACGAGTGATTCTTGAAAATTATTATTTTTATTTTTTCAGGTGACCCTGGTGAGCAGGGTAGCCCAGGTGCCCCTGGATTATCTGGATTACCTGGACCGAAAGGAGATTATGGTGATACTGGGCCTACAGGAGATCGTGGCTATCCAGGTAAGGCTTGAAAGTGTGTGTGTGTGTGTGGTATGATGCTTTAGCTTTAGATGCTTTAGAAATAGAATGTTGTGTTAAAACGAGGTTGTCAAACCTTGTAATACCGAATTAGTCTGTGTATTCTACCATATCTCACTACCTTAGTTCAATTACTTTGACACTTAATTAGTGACATTTTGTAATTATATTTTCCGCCATAAAGGGGATAGTGAAATATTACGTCTCACTTCAAAAGAAACATCTACCTAGTTGGAAGAGGGTTAAGAATTGGATAATGCAGCGCATATGGTACTTGTCTCGTTAATTAGACGGTTGCAATGAAGAAGATTTTCTTTTCGGTGAAGTTATCAGCTGCGCTGTGCATTCGTATATTTACAGTACATGAGTTGGAAGCTTCCAGAACTATGTTTGGTCAAGGGTCAAATTAATAAAATTACAAAGTAAAGTAAACAGGAAGATTGGATAAGAAATATAGTAAGATCATAATTACAAACAAAACAAGAACCAATCGCTCAACAAATATGCAGGAGAAAGTGGAGATGGATTGGACACTCGCTGAGCTGAGGAGGCCACTGGGCGACATCGCACGTCAGGCCATAGCTCGAGTGGAACCCGAAAGGGAAGCGGCGAGTGGGATGTCCAAGGGAGGAGACATGGAGGAGATCGTGTGAAGAGGAGTTGAAACAGTATGGACTAACATGGATGCAAGTGAAAAGTACAGCAGAAGACAGAAGCAAGTGGAGACGTGCAGTTGAAGCCCTATATTCCACTAGGAATCCAAGGGAACAATAATAATTATTATTACTGAAATACTTAACTGTTTGTGAAATTAGGGATTAAAAAGGTGTTCGCGCTAAAATCACGAATTGGTAGAAGTTAGAAATCGGTCCCAGTGGCTCATCGGTATACGAACTTTCTTTCTAGCCGAAAGGTCCTGGCTTCGGAACCCATCCGGTGGGTGAGTGCTGCCGATGAGTCCCAAACTACGATGAAACAGCTGTCCAGTGCTCCAATGCCGGTTTTCAATGGTTCTCTAAATGATATCAATCCGTGATCTAACATGAAACAAATGCAATCCCTACAAACTAGAGAGAAGAAGGTTCAACGTACTTCGTTTGAAGATATAACGTTGGCTTGTGGATTGCTAGTGTATCAGCTATGCCCAGATACCTTGATCTCACTCCATTTCACAGGTCTGATCGGATCTTGTATATGACTTTGAAGGGCTTTTCAAATGGAGCTGAATATCCTGAGTTCACCAGATGTTCTGTTACCGAACTATGTGTATACACCTGCGTTCTACCTTCGCTATCCAGTCTGGATAGTATTCCAGACTGCGTTTTATAATTGGACGCATACTGTGATCAATGTACTCGATTCCAAAAGAGCTAGTGAACTGGCATATGCCTGCTGAAGTGACCTAATGTGACAGCTTGTCTTTCATATGCTAGTTGAGTAGTTTCTTGCAAGACTTGTGGTGAAGTATTAATTTTACTGAGAGATTTCGAACACAGTTCACGGAAAATTCCTGCCTCAGGATCACTTTTAAATTTGACATCAAGCAACAACGTCCTTTTGGGGGGGGGGCGACTTGAATCTGTTTATAAATTTTCTTTGGTTTTAAGTTCTTGTCCATAAATCCATAGAGATTCCGCGGAGATGTCACAGTTCTCTGTCAATAGATTACTTGGTAAACATTTTCCAGACCCTCAAGGAGAAAGAATATGTAAGGTTACCCTTTCTCCTAAGAGGAACACAACTTTGAAAACTGATAAACTGTCCATTCCATATGGGCTTTTCGTATTTTTTTTATTCTTTTCTGCTGATCTCAAAGCATCACTTTCATTCTTCTTTTAGGTCCAAAAGGTGAGAAGGGATTACCTGGCCTACCGGGAACAGGAATTCCAGGGGAACGTGGTGCCCCAGGTCAACCAGGTACACCCGGCCCGAAAGGTGCCCCAGGAGATGCTGGTATTACTGGAGACCCAGGAGATCCAGGTATAATCTATGTAATATTTGTTTTTGCTCAATTTATTTGATGTTTCATTATAATCACGTACATCTTAAGTAACATACTGCATAATTATTTGATTTTCTTGGTTTTATCATTCTTACTAGAAAACGTTCATGTCATTTCCCATAAGTTAACATAATTTTTGAATACAATTTTCTGTATAGGATCTGATGGAACACCTGGTTTGCCCGGAGAACGTGGAGATATTGGTTTACCAGGACTTCAAGGTGATCCTGGTCCAAGCGGTGGAACTGGTATAAAAGGAATTACCGGAGATCCAGGAGATACGGGAGAACCAGGTTTGTCTTGCTTAAGAAGTTTTTTTTCCCATTATAAAGCACAGCACATTTGACACAAACAATTTAATAATTACTTCTCTTATCCGTGAAAGAAATTAATTGAGACAGCCACCTGAAAATTCTACATTATTATTATTAGTGTTATGTTGGGTTCCGAGTGGAATATAGAGCTTCAGCAGAACATTTACATTTTGTCCTATTCTCTGTTGTCTTCTCCAGTCGACCAACAATTCCCCATAAGCTGTCATCTCCTCCTCAGATGGTCTCCTCCATGTCACTGTTGGACATACATCCAACTCGTTGTTTCCCATTCCCCATCTCCTAGAGCGATGGCGTGCATTAAGCGCGATGTCACCTTAGTGTCTCCTCAGTGTGTGTCCCATCCATCTTCATTATTTCCGGAATATTTCCTGAACGGTAACTTCTTGATTGATTCGTTAACAAGGTTTCGAGCCGCTAATCCTTTCTAGCATGCCGTCTGTTCTTCAGTATGGAGCCAGTGAAGGCAGCTGGTGATAAAAGTCTGCATCAAGCTGATCGTGAGGCATGAGTCAAGATCCTGACCCAAATAGAGGCATTCAGTGACTTAACACTGGTGTTGACAATCCGAATTTTGTTCTTTATGTTGGGTGGAGAAGATCTTAACACTGATTTTAGGGTGATGAAGGTGATGATGTCTTGCCTTCCCCATTCTGCTTTTGACATCCTCATTCGCGACATCACTTGTAATTGAAACGATGCTGACTAGATAAGTGAAGGAACTGATGTCTTTCAAATTTATTTCCATTGGTAGTGACTGGTGCTTGTTATTGGTTGGTTGGTTGTTTATCTTCGTCATCTCCACCTTCTCTATTTTCACTTGGAGTTCTGTATTTGCTGCTTCTTCTGCATTATTTTATTTATTTATTTATTTGTTCCTTTATATTTCCAGTGGAATATAGAGCATCAAGCTAGAACTTTGAAGTTTCGGTAGCAGAGATGTTAATTTTTATGGGGTGAAGTTGCTAGCCTCACAATCAAACTTCTCTCTTTGCCTGCCCTACTATTGGCTTAGAGAGGTTTGAGAGTGCATCGGCCGGGAACTGAATCCTGGACCATGTGCGTGGCTGGCGAGCATTCTACCGCTGAATCACCGACGCACGCTTCTTCTGCATGAGGAATCTAAATATTGCTGTAAATAGTAAATGCGATTTCAGTCCACATTCAGAAATAACTAACTGTTAGATGGCATAATAGGGTGAGTAATACTGAGGTTAGACGTCAACTGTTAAGAAAGGAAGTGGTCATTCAATGAGGTTGTGAGGCTTCATAGACTGAAACGATTAGGATATGTGTTATGCATGCCTAGCCAACGCCTTCCCCGACGGGCAGTCTTAGCTGATATAGAGTTGATGAGGTGGGAAAAGAACTGGTGGTGGTCAAACCAAAACATGGCTTCCCCAGTCAATGAAATCCACAACAGTTAGTTTAAGCCAGCGACGTAGCGAGGTGTAGACTACGCGGTTGGGGTTCCTAGGGATGGTAAGAACCAATAAAAGCTGGAGAAAATTGGTGCATTCACTCTTTGTGATGATTTGTCATATCCAATAAAATTCTATTTTTCTTCCATATTATTATCCTTTTTTCCCTCACTTACACTTCTGTTTATTATCTCTCTTTTGAATCTCTCTTTACTCTATCGCTTTGTGGTCTACATGGAGAGCGGCGACTGGAACTGCCGCACTTCTGTGCAAAGTTCTATGTTGAAACCAGTCAATAATTAAATGTATTGGCTACAGTCTGGTGACTTGTTCGGATAGATGTTTCAGTGAGTAATGTCACTCAAGAAACAATCTATGTAGGGGACTTAATAGCGAGCTCGGTAACGGAACTGTTATTTGAATAAAAATCCAAGTCAATGAGATGACAGTGTAACAGTATATTACAAAAAATACAGTTAACGAGTTATATAAATTTAATGATTACTCGATGATACAGTTAAAGTCCTCTGCTATAAATTAATAATATAATCCACAGAAGAATTCACTGCTGGAGTCGTGTCTAGTAGTAGAAGCTGTGCACCAGTTGTAGAAGAGTCTTCGGATGGGGATGAAAGGTTTCTGCAAAATCCAGAGGATACTACATGGTTAGTAGTGAAGCAAGTAGACAGTATGGACTAGTGACGAGACGAAGCGTCGAACAGTACACTGCACTTTAGATTGTACTTCGAAGTGATGTATATTTTACAATGAGTCGTTTTAAACAAAAGTTATGTAGAATGTTTCTATTTTTAATATCTAGCAAAAAGCTGTACAATCATATTGTTCCAGACTATATATATATTCATGTGAGGCTTCATTTATGACCAAAATTAACAGTTTTATTGTCCATTTGTAATTCACGAATTGTAAAGGTTAATAATTAAGAGTCATATGAGACAAGAAAAGATTAGCAACAGGGATCTCTATGGAACGAACCAACCCAGAAGGAACCGATTGTGCAACAAATATGCAGGAAGAAATGGAGGTGGATTGGTCATACTCTGAGGAAAAAAACCATGAAGTGAGTGACATCACACTCCAGGCCATCGCTCTTGAGTGGAAACCGAAGGGGAAGCGGCGAGTTAGTTGGTCGTCAGTGTGAGGGTGAAATGGAGAAGGAGGTGGTGTGAAGAGGAGATGAAAGCGTATGGGCAGACCTAGAGCCAGGTGGAGACTTTGGCAGAGAACCAAACGCAGTGGAGACGTACGGATGAAGCCCTTTGTTCCTCTAGGAATTAAAGGGAACAATAATACATACAATACTAATAATAATTTGAGACCTCAAACTTCGCACGGTTTACTTTTTACTAAAAAGAAATAATCATACGCTTGTGTTCAGATATCGAAATAAACGGACACTTTTGAATTTAGCCAGTAACACTGAAGTAGCTCTTCTTCCACCTGTTAATCATAGTTTCTTTTATTTTTATTTTTTTAATTTGTCTAATTTCAGGTCAACCTGGACTTCCTGGAATGCCTGGTGACAAAGGCAAGTGTATTGGAGCAGCTGAAAAAGGAGAACCTGGTGCTCCAGGTCCAGAAGGTTTTGAAGGTCCTAAGGGAGATCCTGGACCAAGAGGAGCGAAAGGAGAACAGGGACCTTCAGGTCCAGCTGGACGAACAGGTAAGACCGTCTTTAAAAGAATTACTCAGTGTTGATCATTCTGCTCTGGATTATTAAAGATTCTCATTTCATGTCATTAAGGACAGACACATGAGTCATCAAGGAGAAGATGGCTTAAAACGCTTTTTTCAGTCACTCAGTTTGAATTTCTTCCAGAAGAAATTAGGGACGATAACCGAACGATTATTAAAACCACACGTAGCGTGACGCGTAAAATCCAAAAACACAGGACTTATCCAAAATACGGTACTTACTATATTAATCGTAAAATAGGAAATATAATATACAAACCTCAACTGTGAGGTGTCTGTGGCTGAATGCCGTCAAAAAGCACAGTCAATGTGCAAGTAAAAACAGCAGAACTGTGTCAAAGGCGATCCACGTGATATTCAAGCAGCGCGCGAATGTTAGACACAGAATAAAGGAATACGGATAAACAACGGTCAATAGTAAAGGGCACACGAATAAAGCATATACAGCAAATAATGTTCGACTGTAGGAAAATAAATATCATACATCAAATATATATGAGTGAAACATCGAGTGAGATAAACTTCATTAGCAATGGTTAAGAATTAACAAATACAACTCACACTACTTACTAGTGATAAGTAGTATAAATTTTTAACACAAAAGAAGGAATGACAAGAGGGACATTGGAAAGAAATTAACACTCAGATTATTCCTTATGCTTAGCTTTGTTGTAATTCACAAATTTAATCCAATAAATTTTTTTTTACTTTCTTAGGTGAAAAAGGCATGAAGGGAGAAAGTGGTTTGCCTGGTCCAGATGGACCGCCAGGTGAGATCGGTCTACCTGGTCGTCCTGGTGCACCAGGTCTTAAAGGTTTTGAAGGTACACCTGGACCGAAAGGATTTGAAGGACCTGAAGGTAGGGAAATTTTTCTTATCTCTGATAATTTTTGAATAAACTGTTAACTTTTTTAGTTTAAAGACTTTGGTATGACAATATAGTCAATAGTGAATGCTGCTTATCGCCCACATAAGTCTTTTAGTCTCCAATTATTAGCGTTTCAGTTCTTGATGTGGTTGTGTTCTCTGAGCTGGATAGTTAATTTGCGAAGCTTTCATTGTGCCCTACTAGGTGACATCTTCAGCGCGTATTTCAGTTTGAAGTGAGCTTTTAGATTTCTCCACGAGTTTATTAATCATCTCTCCCGAATGGTGACCTTGGACGTGATTGGTTGTTTTTGTGTGTTTTCACACCCTCCAGGTGGCTACTTGTATTGGAACTGATTGTTTATCTGACTTGAACTTTGACCCTTTGTGTGTGAGGTTTCTTTCTTATCGATTGATAGATTTTGTCACTCTCGATGTGTCTATTGATTGATGATTCACTGGAATACCAAGCGGACTTCTAAAAATTCTCTAGCATTCTTGGTGTTTCCTCTGTCTAATATTTGAACGCTGGTTGTCCCAATCGAATTGATGTTCGTGGTTGTCTGTATGCATTGATATGAGTGGGGGAGTGGATGTCATGTCTTTTGACGGCTAGCTTATGTTCATGGATACGGAGACGAAGGGGATGTCCACTTTGGCCAATGTAGTGTTTTTCGCACTTGTTACAATTTATTTTGTAGACGATGTTGGTTTTATCTTCTTTCGCTGTTGAGTCTTTTGGTTTACATAGAATTGAGTGAAGTGACTTTGTTGGTTTGTGTGTGACGTCAATTCCTCATCAAGGTTTGACGAGTCTTGCAGTGATTTCTGATAAATCTTTTAATGTATGGCAGGGCGACTTTCTTTGTGCTTTCCTTGGGGGCTTTTGGTTTGAGTTTGGTTTCAGTTCTATACATCAGATAACACATAATGAAATACGGTACTGCTATAATAATTAGGTACATTAATAATTCCTACTTCTAAGGATTTATTCTTAACATCAACTTGTGTTTAACAAAGTAAGAGCAGTTACAATTACCTGTATCAGTAGAGTACCTAATGATCTTTAGAATAACTGAATTTCACTTTAATTGCCCACTTATTCAATCTAACTAAAAATGGGGAACACTGCAACGTGTATATCAGGCATCTTAGAACGTCAGGTAGTCTGTCTAGTTGCTCTGCAAAAGTAATTGCTTATTAAAGTACGGTCTTCAGACAATAAACGCCATAGATGGTCCTAAATTTTTAAACATAAAACTTGCATATTTTCCTAATATGACCGTTAATACACTTGGTCAGCTGCTGTAACGAACCTCCTACCTAGTCGATTTGCGAGCCTATTCTTCTAATCCCTATTAGCAAAAACAACAACACCACGGATCCCGCTACGCAAGAAGACAAGAAGACAGACTGTCAATGTAAAGGGCTTCTAATGTCTCGAATCAACAGTAAAATGGGTTGACAGCAGTTGTGTACATATTTTTGCTTTAAATGGTGTATACACATTTGATCATAGGGAATAAAAAGACGGTTGCAGCGAAGAAAATTTCCTTCTTTTCGACGAAGTCATCATCTAGGCTGTACATTCGTGTATTTATATCAAATGGATGGGAAAGTTCCAGAATAATTTCCAGTTAAGGGTCAGATTAATAAAAATTACAATTAGGAATTAGAATGCCATAATAAACAGCAGGGGGACAGATAAAACTCAAACAAAGTAGCATTATAATAACTAAGAAGATTGACGTTGTGCAATTGGGGGTTAGAAATGCAGAAATAACAAAAATAGACAGGATGTTTGGATGAGAAACTAATGTGATGAATAATTGTTTATGCAATCAGGGATTAAATATGTAGAAATAGTAAAATGACAAAATAAACAGGAAGAGTGGATATGAAAATATGGTAGTGTAGACAGGGATTAAGAAAAACTTAAATAACATGAATAAACAGGAAGTTTAGATAAGAAAGGCGATGGGATGGTCATTACTAAAATGTTTACCTGTTTATGATGGCCATGGTAGAGACAAGGGTTGGACGTATTTGTTTTGGATACAAAGAGTGGGCTTGAGCTTTTGGATAGCTAGTGCCACGGCTGTACCCAGATGTCTTAATTTCACTCTCTTTGATAGGTTTGATTGAATCTTGTATATTATTTTGAAGGATTTTTCGAACGGCGCTGAATGTCCTGAATTGACCAGATGTTCTGTCACTGAACTATATACACGTTTTTGGTCTCCTTCTACTAGCCAGGCTGGATAGTGTTCACGAGTGCGTTTTCCAAGTTGGCGCATGGTACGGCCGATGTACTCAGCTCAGCACAAGGAAGTAGACTGGTATATACACGTTGAAGTGGCCCAATGCGACAGCTTGTCTTTCGCGTTCTGGTTGAACAGTTTCATCACTTTAGTTTTTTATCCAAACATCCTGTCTATTGTTGTTATTTCTACATTTCTAACCCCCAATTGCACAATGTCAATCTTCTTAGTTATTATAATGCTACTTTGTTTGAGTTTTATCTGTCCCCCTGCTGTTTATTATGGCATTCTAATTCCTAATTGTAATTTTTATTAATCTGACCCTTAACTGGAAATTATTCTGGAACTTTCCCATCCATTTGATATAAATACACGAATGTACAGCCTAGATGATGACTTCGTCGAAAAGAAGGAAATTTTCTTCGCTGCAACTGGCTTTAAATGGTTCTGAGAGACATTAATTACATTGATAAGTTAAAACAACCAACAACCAATAGGGTTTCAAGGCCATAAGTGGGGAGGGAAAACAAACAACACTGCACTGTAAAGGTAAATGTAATATTTTAGAAAAATTAGGTCTATATAACATTTCCTCTCAGTAATTTACATCTGGAGTTCATGTACTCTTACACACGTCTTTGATCTGCTTATTGTAATGCAGTGACGGTGACTAGCAGATAAAGAAACTAGTGTACAGTAAGTAACGACTAAAACCGACTTGCTGTGTTCTGAATGCAGGAAACCCATCTCTGCATCCTACTGTATAGCTGGCAAAACTTCATTGAGACATCCATAGTCACAAAACGCTCCACAGACAGCAGAAAGTGATTATTCTTCGACAAATCTATGTGGTACTTACTCTCCAGCAATAATAATATCAAAAACTCGAAAAAAGTTACCTCAACAATCCTGTTAGGCAGCTATACAGTTCAGATAAGTTCCTAGTACAAAAAACAAGTACCTGTAGAACAAAATTTGTTAATCAAAATTCAACCGTAAGTATCTGGGAATCAAGTAGAATATTCCGAAAAAGGTGACATCAAGAACTTACAAGCCTCACAAGAATCACACATGGATAATTTCCGCAAACAGTTCAAGGTCAGAACAACCCTGATTCACTCAAATAAATTCGTAGTCGTAATACAACACCCTTTTCAGTGTCACCACACAACCACAAAATTAAAGAAAATAAAAAATTAGAGAATAAACAGGAAGAAAGACAAATAACAGGGATCAAGTCAACAGATGACACGCGAATGTCAGAACAATAACTTATAGTCTAGGAGAATGCCAGACAGTAATTACAGAGTTAGTTGAAACACCCAATTAAGTATCAATATTGTGATTAGACGGTTCAGGAGGGATTTTCGGAACAATTATTCCGTTACAATTATTCCAGTCCAAGGTGTCATACTTGAAAAATTATACTAGATGGGGAGGCAAGAACTGTTGCGCACCACCACAGCAGGAAGTATGAGTTTGAAAGAGAGAATAATTTAGCAAAGACTTGGGAGAAAGACTTTATACCACTTCAACAAGAGTTTTGAAGCTAAGGACTCAAACGCTGTCGACGGCGATCATAATTTGTTTTTACTGTTTTTAATGTGTCAATTTCGAATTGACACTTATGCCCATGTTATGCGAGATATTATAAACATTAAATTAACGGGAAAATGTTAACTTTTATCCTCACAAATCTAGGTATTCCTGGAGATGAAGGTCCGCCTGGTCCAAAGGGTGAACCTGGTTTACCCGGTACAGATTCATTTGGTACTAAAGGTGAACCAGGAGAAAGAGGTCCTCCAGGTGACACGGGAGAAAAAGGTTCTACTGGAAAGCCGGGTTTACGCGGACCACCAGGTGATGAAGGAACAAATGGTCAGGCAATCGTTGGAGATGCTGGTGATCCTGGAGATGTTGGAGAGAAAGGCTTACCAGGAATGCCTGGAGATCCAGGACCATTTGGACCTAAAGGTACTCCAGGAGCACCAGGTCCGATGGGACCAAAGGTAAGTAAATAATTCTTTTGGTTCACCAATGTCTTGATCTTCAATATGATTAATACTCTATGTATAATTTTCATTTAAAGGGTTTAATTGGAGATGCAGGTGTTCCAGGCCTTCAGGGTCGCCCAGGAAAGCCTGGTCCAGAAGGTCCACCTGGCTTACCAGGTCCAAAAGGTTTCCCCGGAGAAAAAGGTCAAAGAGGCATAAAAGGCGAAAGAGGTGAACCAGGAGAGGTTATACTCGGACGTGAAGGAGAGATAGGTGATATAGGAGAAAGGGGTATCCCTGGAATTCCAGGGCCAAAAGGAGACAGAGGATTCCCTGGTAAGCTCTAATGAGTATTTATAAGTAGTATTTATGTAATTTGCGTATTCATGTCCAAGATAACTTCTTACTACTGATACACTGTGCATTATTTTTGAATTCTGCTTAAAAGGTGATGTTGGACCGAAAGGCTTACGTGGTCTACCAGGTCGAGTAGGCGAAAAAGGTCAACTGGGAATGCCTGGAGATAAAGGTGAACCAGGTAGAATTGGAGTTGATGGATATCCTGGCAGAAAAGGAGATAAAGGAGAATCTGGAGACATTGGACCTATTGGAGATTCTGGACCTAGAGGACAACCTGGACCAAAAGGTTTCCCAGGTGCTCCTGGGCAGTGTATAGCAGCTGAAGAAAGTGCCATTGGTGATCCTGGACCTCAAGGTCCTAGAGGACCACCTGGAGAAAAGGGTTTAACAGGTAATTATGAGACAAAAAACCTTTTATTTTCAAGAATAACTTGTTATTATGCTGTTATTCATAAACTGTGGTAGAAGCTTGCCAGTTATAGTAGACTAGCAAGTCCCCAATTTCTGTAAATATTAAAAGTATTTAAATAGGCGTGTAGTGTGAGATAGAGTTTTTCGGTGACAGATCCTTCACTGACATATCATTCTTCTGGTTTACCCGCTGAATTAAGAAATAATCTTTTTTACGTTAGACCAAATCATTCTGTGTCGTTTTGAAAAGAGGCTCTTTGAAAATACACTTGAATATTTCCTTGAATTTTTTGCTACATGACAATGCCATGTCTTAGGTGATCCACAAAGGAAAACTCACACAGCGAGACTTTCGAAGTGAACACAGGAGTGAGACAAGACTGCCTATCTATTATCACCGATGAATTATGCATCAGACTGTGGGGAGCGAGGAGAAAGGAATACGCTGCATCACCGATAAGAAGACTCTAGAAGATTTGGATTTCACCAGTGGATAATTTATGTTTAATGTCACACAAATTCGAAGACTTGCAGGTGAAAGCTAAAAAACTGGTAGAAGAGGCAGGCAGAGAAGACAGGATTGCAAGTGAACATAGAAAAGACCGAGGTAATAAAAATAACCAACCAACAGCAACAACAACATCAACCAGTACCAATCACCATCAACGGGAGAGATTCGACAGAGGTCATTTCCTTCACTTATCTGGTCAGGAAGTCAAAGCAGGACAGAATCGGAAAGGCAAGATACGCCTTTATCAACTTGAAACCAGTTTGGAAATTTTCTGCACTCCGTGGCATAAACAGCAAGATTTGGATTTTCAACAAAAATGCAAAGTCAGTCAGAAACTTGACTAGCGTGTCACGAAAAGGATTTCCAACAGCTTCTTGCAGGCTTTTATCAACAGCTGCCATCGCTCAAGTGGAACTCAAAATGGAAGCAACGAGTGGGTTATCAGTGCGAGAGTGACGTGTAGGAGATCGTGAGAAGGAGATCAAAGCTAACAGAGAATCGTGGATTTGGTTACAGGATTTCATCATGAGCTGACATTGGTTAGAGAACCATTGGAAAACCTGCAGGGAGTACTGGACAGCTGTTTCGTCCTAGTTTGTGACTCTTCATCAGTACGCATCCACCGGGGTTCGAACCCAGGACCTTCTGGTTACAATCAGCCAAATCCCTACAAACCAATACTTGAATATCAATGAGATGCTCACTGGTGACTGGCTCTATCCAGGTAGGTAGTTAGTTACCTGGGGTTCTAGTGGGAAGTCGTGACTAGTAGGGTGCAGCACGTCGGGTGTGAGGACAAATACTCGCAAGCAGTGACACTGGATAGCGGTTGCGCCATGTCATGAAATCCTGTAACCAATTAGAAAGTTAGTTGAAACATCGAAATAAGTATAAATACTGTTAGATTAGATTGTTCAGAAGGGTTTTTTTTCTTCGAAAAATTATTCAGTAAGAATATAACTTTTAATATGTTTGTTTTTCTTATTAACATCACAAAAGGCTTACCGGGTAAAGTTGGTAAACCTGGTGAACCTGGTCCACCTGGAAGAGGTATTCCTGGTCCTAAAGGTCAAAGAGGTGATCCTGGTTTCCGTGGCCTTAGTGGTGAGTGAATTATTTACATTTTATATATTACCTTTTAAATCATTATTACACATAAAATCAGCTACAAAAGTCTTCTGATATAGATTTATTAATTGTGTATACTTGTAAATGGTGTTATTACTTTCACATTCCGTTGAGGTAACATCATTTTAAATATTTCTAGAAGTGAATTTGTGTTTAAACAAAGTGTCTTAATAGACATTGGTTATATACAGCCCATTATTCTGTACAAGAGTCTGCACATTCTGTTGTTCTTGGTCTCTTAACATAAACGAGAGTTAGAAGTGAAATTTCTGTTATTGGACGAGCATATATGCGATATGAATTCAGTTATTCTTGTATTTTATTTCTTCCTACTACTCAATATTAGCAAGTAGTATAAATATTATAACGTCAACATAAGCCGAACATCTCAGTCCAATCAATAATCAGCGGAAAAATCAAAATTGAATTAAGAATAAATAATAACCATGTCTACTTACCTACTCATTAACTTCCTTTGTATGTCGGTGACACAGCGGTTAGGACTCTCGCTGACCAAGCACATGGTCGTGGGTTCGATCCCCTGTCGACGCACACCTGATATTAACGGTCGGTCCGCAAAATCTGGACTACCGATATCACATACTGGAAATTTCATACTTGTACCAAGATACACACATCTTCATCAACCTGAAACCAGTTTGGAAATCTTTTGCACTGCACTCAGACAGCATGAGGATCAAGATTCGGGTTTTCTCCATAAATGCGTCATAAATGTGAAGTCAGTCAGTCAGTTCTTCTATACCAGTCAGAAACTTGCACTGTGCGTCACGAAAAAGATTTCCAACAAGTTGCAGAATTTCATCAACAACTGTCACCTTCTCTGGATTTATAGTGATGATCAAATGGCCGGTCAGAAGGAAACAGCAACAAAAATCTCTGACTGCGAACAAACCAACAGGCGAGAGAGCCGATTGCTCAACAAATATATAGGAGAAAATGGAGATGGATCAGGTCGGGCATACGTTGAGGAGGGAGTCGAATGACACCATGCTTAAAGCAGACCATCACTCGAGTGGAATCCTAATGGGAAGCGACGAGTGGGTCATCACACTGAGGGTGACACGGAGGAGATCGTTTGGGGAGGAGGAGATGAGAGACTATGGGGAATCGGAGACCCTGCTGAAGAGGACACTGGAAAATAGAACAAAGGAGATATGTGTTGCTGAAGCCCTATGTTCCACTTGGAAACCAAGGGAATAATTATAATAATATAATATACATTCCTTACTTCCAACCATTTTCGTATGTGGTTATTTATTTTTTGTTTTGCTCTATCAGTGTTTATAATCCCTTTCTCTTTTTTATTTGCCCAATTCAGGTCCGAAAGGAGAAAGAGGAGAATCCGGAGATCCAGGTGATATGGCTCTTCCTGGAGCTAAAGGTCCAAGAGGTTATCCTGGTATTAAAGGCGAGAAAGGTGAATTAGGTATGCCAGGAGATACAGGTCCAAGAGGTCCTATCGGCGACCCAGGTCCTTCAGGAGAGATCGGTTTACCAGGTGATGATGGCAGACCTGGTCTTCAAGGTCCACGAGGCGATAAAGGAGATACTGGTTTCCCTGGAACAATTGGAATGAAAGGTGACACTGGAGATGTTGGTGATCCAGGACCAATGGGTCCACCTGGTCCACCTGGAGAAGATGCTACTGGTCTTCCTGGTCTTAAAGGAGACAAAGGTGAACCAGGCACACCTGGACGCAAAGGTATGATGGGTGAACCGGCAGCACGTGGACCGAAAGGTATTAAGGGGGAGATGGGATTACCAGGTCCTACTGGTAGGGAACCTGGAGAGCCAGGACCAAAAGGAGAACCAGGACCGAAAGGGTCCCCTGGTGATATTGGTCCCAGGGGGATACCTGGAGATATTGGTCCACCTGGACCAGAAGGATTTAGTGGGCCACCTGGACAAGCACTACAAAGTACCTATCTTTTCACAAGACACTTTCAAAATCCTGACACTGAACCTGTATGTCCTCCTGGTTCACAGAAAATATCCGAGGGGTACAGCTTTGTTATGGCCAATGGAAATGGAGAGTTGGTTACAATGGATCTTGGTAAGTGTTTTCGTCAATATGAAATGACCTATTCCGTTTTAAAATAACTTTACCTACAGACAAAAATCATAGCTAATAGCATTATGCCGTTGATCTCGAAGATTACTATAACTTGGTCTCTAGTTTAATAATAACAATAATAATAATCTGCTTTATTCCAAAACAGTACTAATGATACAGTGTGGAACTTTCAGCATTTGATACAATACTGCATCTAGTTTTATCGAATAACATTAAAAACAATTACATAGATAATATTACAGGATTGTTTGCCAATGGCAGTTCTTATTTGGTATTAGAAATGACAGTGAAGTAGTACGTATATACAAAAAAGTTGGCTGATTTCTTTCTTAGTAAGCTAGAAAATGGACCTTTGAACAACCTTATCAGTAAGCTCTCATTTTATTGCCGATATATGGATGACACCTTCATTCTTTGTGATAGTGGTTCTGATAGGAGTACAATAATTATTGAATTCAATGAAGTACATTCGGCTATGAAATTCACATGCGAAGAGGAATCCCAAGACAGAATCGCCTTCCTGGATGTCCTACTTACAAGAAAATCAGATGGTAGCATAAAAAGAAATTTGCATAGAGAAAGCACCTGGACAGGACAATATACACATTTTCACAGCTTCGTTCCTATCAAGTACAAAAGAAATTTAGTCACTACCCTCAGCCACAGAGTTAGCGCTGTATGCTCAGAAGAAGTAATTGAAGATGAATTAAGCACTGTATATGATACTTTGATCGAAAATGGTTATCCTGACAAATCTATCAAGAAACACATGACAAAGAAAGCGGAAAAGGACTACTCACTGTCTGTAAACAAGAAGCCACTTTATATATACAACTGCAATTCATTGGCGATATCCCAAGTGAGATAATTACGAAGAAATTAAGAAAATCAGTTCAAAGAACTTTTAATGCTGGCAAACTACACGTATTATTCTCTACACGACCGATGGTTCTACCTCGACTGAAAGATGAAGTACCTAGACTAGCCACTTCAAATTGTATTTATCAATTCAACTGCGCTTGTGGTGGAGCGAGTTATATTGGCCGTTGCTCTAGGAACTTGATTTTTCGTGCTCACTGGAGAACATATCCCACTATGGCTAAGTAAAGGTGTAATTAAAACTATTAACAGCTCGATTTTAGACCATCTGGTGCAAACCAGCCACAAAGCCAGCGTAGAAGAATCCTTCTCCATAATATACCAGGTGCCTAAAAAGTTACCAAAATCGTCGAAGCACCGTATGCTCCAAACAGCAGAGGCTATTGCAATTCGCCTCAAACAACCAGTGCTCTGTGTTCAAAAGAAACAAGTCCAGCGCCTAGTACGGCCCTGGCCCTCAGTAGAGACTATAAACTCATGAATTTGTAATATTATCTTTCCTAATTCTCCTGACATTCAGTTTATTTTATGTTGATGCTACTGATCTGTAATCTATCAATATTATTGATTCGATGTTATTTAAACAACATTAATGTTGTTCATAACACTAATTCATTCATTCACTATAATGTATATATAACTGTAGAGCCTGATGATGAATTTATCGAAAACAGTACTCTTTGTTCCGTGTCCATTCTTTTGCAAATAATAGGGTTATTAGCTAAGATTGTCGGTCAACTGAGATAGTGTCACCATAGATTACAAATGGAAGATAATAAAAGAGCCGATTGTTTTCCTAACAACATAGTAATTCATAAGTTTCACGCTTAACACTGTCTCTGTCACACAGAACACGAACGAAATATGGTATCGTTGAGTTCTTATACTTGGTAGTACGAGCATGTAAACTTTTGTACTGACTTCTAGTTCCACCAGATGAGATACAAGGGGAGAGTTGAGAATACAGAGGGAGTTGAGGTCCAGACAATATGGATTTAGACCGTTTCTCGCATGAGTTCAGATGTCTATCAACTAGTGTAGTAACAAATTGACTAAGTTGCACATTACTTGATCTCCTGACAACCTTTAATACCCTTCTCAAAGTGACATAGTTCTTCTTCAGTAGCCCAGGAAAGACTAAGGATGGAGAGTAGTAAAGTACAATAGATAAGATGCAAGAGTTAACAAATTGTAAAAGCAGAGTTTGAGTGATTCCAGATTGTTTTAGCTTCCTAACGTTGAAGCTCAGACTGGACATTTTCTTGGAGATCAATAAAATATGGGATAAACAAGTAAGGTCAGAAGACAGAACTATACCAAGGTATTTTGTGTTGAACTCAGTTTCTATTACAGTCCTCTGTATGCTACAAGTCGCTGTAGATCACGTTTATGTCTAAAGGAGAAGTCAATAGTTTGGTATTTTGATGGATTTAACGTAAGACCATTTAGATTAGACTACTCACTGATGTCTGACAAAAAGTCATTAGGTAGGCAACAGTCTGATTGGGACTTGACAGGAAGTGAGACGGCCAGAAACGGCTTTTTAATCGTCAGTCACACCAAATTTTATCTTTATAAATTCTATCGTGTTGAGACTGAGTGCAGGTAGATTTACTACAAATGTACAGCATCGACTTAATTTTGTATAAATGTTTCAATTCAGACAGGCGTAAATTGATGTGACGTTTGTTTATTGCTAAAAGTTAATATGGGATTGAGTTTCTGTTTTGGTTAAATATTAAAAATCATACTTTTACGGCAGAAGACAAGGGAATTAGTAACGCACTTTTATTTTACAGAAAAACGCATTATATTTATACGCTTATAACCAAATTAAAAGTCAGCTAGGTCAGAGGACAACGAACTATTCTGATTATTCTTTCCTTTAGTTCCTAGAGGAATATAGGGCTTCAGACGCAGGTCTTCATTGAGTTCGGTTCTCTGCCAACGTTTTCACCTGACTCCACGTCTACCCATATGCTTTCATCTCCTCTTCACATGACCTACTCCAAGTCACCCTTGCACTGATGACCGAATCACCGCTTCCCGTTCGGGTTCTACTCGACAGCAATGTCGTGGCGTGTGATGTCACTCACTTCATATTTTGTTTCCTCAGAGTATGGCCAATCCAACTCCATTTCTTCCTGCTTATTTGTTTCACAATCGGTTCCTACTGAATTGGCTCACTCCCAGAGATCCATGTTTCTTATCTTTTCTGGCCATCTGATCTTGAGCGAAATATTGAGCGAAGACACCTGTTGATGAAGGTCTGTAGTTTGTTTGAGGAGCTCCTCATGACGCACCAAGTCTCTGATCCGTATAGTGAGTAGCACTGACCTCACATTGGAGTTTAAAATCTGGATCTTATTTTTCATGCTGAGTGCTGTTGAACTCCACACAGACTTGAGAGTAGTGAAAGCTTGTATTGCTTTCCCGATCTTTGTTTTGATATCCTCGTCAGTTCCGTCCGGCTGTAGTTGAAACGATGCTTCCCAGGCAGGTAAATGAGGTTGTTTCTTTCAGGTTCCTCCCATTTATGCTGATTGTTGTTTGTTGTTGTTGCTGTTGGTGTTGCCCAGGAATCTTCATCACCTCTGTTTTCTCTATTTTCACCTGAAGTCCTATCTTTGATGCTTCTTCTGCCAACTTGTTGCTTTTCGCTTGCATATCTTCCAGTTTGTGGGAAATCAGACATATATCATTGGTGATTTTCCCAAGGTTAAACAATGAAATGAAAAGTTTTCCAATGAGATTATTTTATTTCCACGATGTAAACTAGATCCAGATTTGAGTAATAAACACCTTCACCTCTGCAGTCAACAGCCACTGCCTTAAAATGTCAATTTCAATTCTGGCAGCTTCCTATCCATCCGCACTCACACACTACTGATAAATCTTTTCAGTAGTACGCACTACCTTACGATCTAATTCTTTCTTTTGCTTCTATCTCCATCATTTTATCAGGTTCGCATAGCTCATGCTTGAATATGTTCAGTATAATGCCATTTTTCCAATGTCTACGTGATGGATCTTGTCAACTTGGTGTTCGTGCAGATCGTTCCTATTGGCTGGCTACTACAGAACCACTTCCAATGATGCCATTGGATGTTAGTGAAGTTCGTCGAAGGGTAGCACGTTGTGTCGTCTGTGAAGCACCAACTCAACCGTATGCTTTTCATGCACAAGCAAATCAACTGCAAGAAGTCAACTGTCCTGATGGATGGGCAAGACTTTGGGATGGATATAGCTTTGTTATGGTAAATGGTTTTCTTTAAAAAAATATACTGCTTTAATTATATTTCAGTATTAACTATTCTGAAGTAAATGTAATAGACTTTAAATAACTAAACTTACCTTTCATACTCCTAGGTGAGGAAAATTAAAGCTAAATAAAAGTGTGATGAAACCTGATATCCTCGTCAATTCCATCCTCCTGTAGTTGAAACGATGCTTCCAAGGTAGGTAGGTGAAGGAGGTTGTTTCTTTCAGATTCCTGCCATTTATGCTGATTGTTGTCTGTTGTTGTTGCTGTTGCTGTTGGTCAGGAATCTTCATCACCTACATCTGTTTCTCTATGTTCACCTGAAGGAAGTCTTATCTTCACTGAATGCTTCTTCCGCCAACAAGTTGCTTTTCACTTGCATATATTCCAGTTTGTGGGAAATCAGACATATATCATCGGCGAAGCCCAGTTCCTCCACGTTTTTCGTGAGAGTTCATTTTATGCCTGTTTCCTCGCTGCCCACTATTTATTGCATTATCCAATCTACCGCAATCAGGAAAATCATTGGCGATAGTAGGTAACCCTGTCTTACTCCTGTCTTCACCTCGAAGGATTCCGTAAGTTTCCCGTTGTGGATTACTTGGCATGCAACATTGTCGTACAACTGTTGGATGAGATGTATAATTGTCCGCGGCACCCCTTGGTAGTAGCAAAGTATTTGCCAAATCACCTCTCGATCGACGCTGCCCTATCGAAGGCCTTTTCAAAGTCTATGAGTAGTAGTAGAGAGGTGACTGCCATTCCAAGCTCTGTTCAGTGATGATCCGTAGTGTGACGATTTGATCAATATATGACTTGTTTCTCCTGAATCCAGCCTGTTCCAGAGTTTGTTTGATTCTCCCCAGGATGATGCGGCTTAGTAGTTTGCTTGGGATGGACAGGAGTATAATTCCGTGCCAGTTCTTGCATTGACTTAAGTATCCTTTCTTCCAATCCAATCTTCCAAGTAGTATATATATGTATATAACTGCATAACTTGTTCTTATTATTATTCTTCTCGATTATAGCACAGTGTTGGAAGTACCGGGGGCGGTCAACAACTTTCATCTCCAGGCAGTTGTCTTGAATACTTCAGCTATTCACCATTATTAGAATGTAACAACGGGATGAGTTTATGCAATTATTGGTCAGATGCAAAAGCCTATTATCTACGACATGTCAGTAATAATACAGAATTTCAAAAACCTGTTGGCCAGTATATTACAGATCATTTACCGGATGAAACAAAAGTCCTACGCGAGATAAGTCGATGTCGTGTCTGTGTGAAATCACGATTCCAATCATATTTTGTTTAAATTCATACTATAAAAAGTTGTCAAGATGAAACAGCTGATGAAGAGATACACAACGGCCAAAACCACAAGTACAATGATAAACAATAACGACAATATCATTTTACTATTATTATTATATATAATGTCAAAAATACTTACAAACTGATGTAATTCATATTGTTGCTTAGTGAACTTTTAAAATTCAAATGCCTAAATTCAATTTGGATGCACATTTCACTGTTTTTTGAAGGCAATGTCCCTCTTCTACTTGATCTCCTTCAATAAGTGATACGTTTTTATTTTGAGTCCAGGTGGATCGATTATAATTCTGTTATATTATATTATTATTTGACCGAAATAAACACAATAGATTTCAAGGCCGTTTTGTCCTTATCGTCTTTATATTATGAATGAATTAATTAATTATATCTTTAATCTGGACTACTCAGTGACTTAGATGGAAACTTCTACTATTATTATTATTATTACTATTTTATTATTACTATTATTATTATTATTATTGCTATTCAGTACTTGTTTCGGCTGAATTTACAATTTATTTAATTAATGCTTAATAGGTATTCAAGTTTATTCCTCATGAATTTAGGGATTTTTCTTTAAAGATTTAACATTGAACATTATTAGAATGGGATAATTTCTAATGTTTGTTTGTTTGTGTTTTCAACTCCTTAATTCCTGTTTTTGTTTTTTGCCAGCCACTTCTTTGAGCTGTAATCACAAAAATTATATATATATATATTTAGTGCTAATTGTTTGATTCATGGAATTATTGATTATATTACTTGGAAAGTGTTGTTCATCCCTTCTGTTTGATTATTGAAAGCCACGATGTGAAGTAGAGTAGTAAAGTTACAGTATGTTGATGTAAGAGTGTGAACGAATAATAAATATTATATTATTATATTATTATTGTTCCGTTGGGTTCCTAGTGGAACATAGGGCTTAAAATGCACGTCTCCACTTGCTTCTGTCTTCTGCTGTACTTTCCACTTGCATCCATGTTAGTCCATACTGTTTCAACTCCTCCTCTTCACACGATCTCCTCCATGACACCCTTGCATTGATGTCCCACTCGCCGCTTCCCTTTCGGGTTCCACTCGAGCTATGGCCTGACGCGCGATGTCACCCAGCGGCCTCCTCAGCTCAGTGAGTGTCCAATCCATCTCCACTTTCTCCTGGCCGATTGATTCTTGTTTTGTTTGTTCCCATAGTTTCTTGTTGGTGATTCTTTCCGGCCATCTGATCTTCAGTATAGAGCCAGCGAAGACAGTTGTTGATAAAGGTGTGCAACAGGTTGTTGGAAATATTCTTTGTGACACACTGGCCAAGTTTCTGATCCATCCGTATAGAAGAAGTGACTGACTTGACGTCGTTTGTATTGAAAATCTGAATTTTGTTGTTGATGGTGAGTTGAGTGACGAAGATTTCCAGATTGGTTTCAGGTTGATGAATGTGTTTCTCGCCTTCCCGATTCTCGATTTGACATCCTCGTCTGTTCCTCCTATAGTTGAGACAATGCTCCCTAGATAAGTGAATGAAGTAACCTCTTTCAAATCCCTCCCGTTGATGGTGATTGGCGCTGGATGTTGCCGTTGTTGTTGTTGGTTGGTTATTTTCATAATCTCCGTCTTGTCTATGTTCACCTGGAGTCCTGTTTTCACTGCCTGCTTCTTCGACCAGTTTGTCGGTTTTCGCCTGTAAGTCTTCGACTTTGTGTGACAACAAACATAAATCATCCGCGAAATCCAGGTCTTCTAGGTTCTTCACGTCGGTCCAGGATATCCCCGTCTTCTCGTTTCCCACTGTCTGATGCATAATCCAGTCCACCACAATTTGGAATATCATTGGTGGTAATAAGCACCCTTGTCTGACTCCTGTGTTTACTCCAAACGCCTCGCTGAGTTTTCCGTTGTGGATCACCTGTCACGTGGTGTTGTCGAACAGCTGTTGAATAAGGTTGATGAATATTTTGGGTACGCCGTAGTACTCGAGTAGTTTCCAAATCACTTCGCGGTCAACGCTGTCGAAGGCCTTCTCAAAGTCTATAAAGTTGAGGTAGAGGTTTGATTGCCATTCCATGCTTTGTTTGATGATGATGCGTAGAGTTACAATTTCGTCAGAGCATGATTTGCCTTTCCTGAACCCAGCTTGTTCTGGTCGGAGTTCTGTATTCAGTGCGTCCTTTATTCTATCCAGGATGATTAGTCATTCATTTCACAGTATGAAAGGTGTGTATGTGTGCGTGTGTGTGAAGGATGTTTTCGAAATAATTGTGTCAACTTATGGGTAGCCCTATTTAAGGTAGTTTGTTAAGGTGGCTCGATAAGTTTTTTGCAGTTATCACCGAAAACAGAATAACCAAGAAAAGAATTCACTGTTGATAGTATTTTGGGGGTGAATAGGGAGTGAAGTGGTTGACGGAGCTTGTTGACCACTACTTCACTTGTTTGGGAAGGTGCACCAGCCAGTGTCAACGGGTTGATCTCTGACGAAATCTCAGCACGGATATAGAAGGCTCGTTTCGCATATTCCAGTTTACGCTGTTTCTGGTGTAGATGTGATATCCGGCTGGCTGTCGACCGAAGGGCGTGTGTACTACTCAGCAGTCCGCTCCGTCCTCCTTTATGGCTGTGAAACATGGCCACTGAGAGTGGAAGACATGAAAAGCCTGGCTAGCTGTCCTTGATCATAAGTACCTGCGTTCTATCTCCCATGTGAAGTGGTAAAACAGGGTGAACAATATTGAGTTTAGGTGTCGGTCGAGTGCTAGGTAAGGAGGGGAAATCAATAGACGAGGCTGTGAAGTTACATCGACTGAGATAGTTAGGGCATGTGTTACGCATGCCTAACCATAGGCTTCCTCGATGGGCAATGTTAGCTGATATAGGATGAGGTTGAAAAATGGCTATTAGTGGTCAGGCCAAAACATGGCTTCATCAGTCAATGAAATCCACAGCAGTTAGTTTCAGCCAAGTAAGGAGGATGGTAAGAAACAATGAAGACTGGTGAAAATTGGTGATATGGCTGAAAATCGTTCTCAATAGCTTGTGCAGATGCCTCTACTCCTTGTGACTTATAATACCCAATAAAACTATATTCTTCTTCGATATTAGTATTATTTTTGAATCATACCTCTGTTTACTATCTCTATTTTGCACTCCTTTTTACTCTCCTCTCTTGCTTTGTGTACTACATGGAGTGTGGCGACTTGAACTGCTGCACATCGGTGCAAAGTTCTATGTTGAAACCAGTCAGTCAGAAATGTCGTTCATCCCTTCTGTTTGAAACTGAAAGCTACGATATGAAGTAGAGCAAAGTTAAAGTATAGCGGTCTAAGAGTGTGACAGCGCTTATGATTATTCTTCTGGGGTTTCTAGTGGAATATAGTACTTGAATAGTACATCTCTAATCTCTCCTTCTCTTCATCTCCTCCTCACCCACACCCACACACGCACACACACAAGATCTCCTCCGTTTCACCCTAGGTCACATGCCCAACTAGTTGTTTCCAATTCACCTTCCACTGCAGCGATGACCTGTTTCGTGTGTGTGTGTGTGTGGTGTGATTGAACGGTCTCCTAAGAGTATGTCCGATCCATCCTCATTTCCGTCGGAATATTTGTTCAGCAATAGGTTCATGATTAGTTACAGGATATCATCGTGAGCTGACATCGGTTAGAGAACCATTGGAAAACTTGGGAGTACTGGACAGCCAGCTGTTTTGTCCTAGTGCTTGGGGCTCTTCAGCCGTACGCAACCATTGCCAGTGTTCGAACCCGGTATCTTCTGGTTACAAGACAAGCGAGCTCATAGACCATTAAGTCACTGGGACCCAACCCAATGGCCAGTCCATGAATTCTAACTTCTGTCAATTCACGACATAGCGCGACCACTAGCCAATGTCTTCGGCGAGTATTTGTCCTCACACCCAGCCTGCCGCAACCTACTGGTTACGACTTCTCACTAGTACCCCAGGTAACTACCTACCTGAATAGGGCAAGTCGCCAGTGAGCATCTCATCGATATTCAAGTATTGGTTTGTAGGGATTTGATTGATTGGTTACAGGATAGACAGCTTTGACGACGAACGGATTTGGAAGCTACTTCAGCTCTATGCAGTGACCAAACCTTTGTCAACCTGATTAGACAGGAATATTACGGTGCCACGTGTCAAATAATCCACTATGGAAGGCTCATAGAAACCTTTGAAATGAATAATGGAGTAGGACAAGGCTTCCTACTATCCCCGATGTGATTCCTAATTGTGGTGGACCGGATTATGCTGAACACCATACGTGCGAGTGACAAGACAGGAATATATGGAACCGATAAGAATACTCTAGAATACCTGGACTATGCGGATGATTTATGTCTGATATCATGTAAATTCGAGGACTTACGGTGCAAACCAACAAGTCGTCAGAAGAAACAGCCAATGAAGGAAGAACTTAAAATAAACGTAAAGAAGATGGACGTGATGAAGATAACCACCAACCAACTACAACAAGCGTCAACCATTACCAACGGGAGAGATTTGAAAGAGGTCCACTCCTTCACTTATCTCACCACGCAATATCGTTTCAACTACAGACAGACTGCATGGGATGACGACATCGAAACCAGATTCAAAAAGGCAAGATAAACCTTCGTTAGCCAAACATCAGTGTGGAAATCTTCTACACTCGGCATAAAGGAGGAAATTCGGATTTCCAATGGTGATGTTAAATCAGTCAGTTCTTTTTATGGGTGACAAACTTGGCTGATGTGTCACGAAAAGCATTCCGAACGGACCACTTTAGACTTGTATTAACACCCACCTTCGCTCCACACTAAAGATCGAATGGACGGACAGAAAGAATCGGTAACACGAAACTCTGGGAAAAAACTAATCAAGTACCTATTACTGAAAAAATATCCTGAAGAAAATGGAGGTGAATCGGAAACACTCTGAGGAGGCCATCGAATGACATCGCACTCAGTGTAGGCCATCATTCGATTGGGAAACGGTGGGTTAGGTGTTTGTCTGAGGGTGACATTAAGTAGATCGTGTGAGGAGGATAAAACAGCCTGTAGGGAATTGTGGGGCAAGCTGAACAGGACTGCAGCGAATAGGCTGGAATGAAGACGTTTTGCTGAAGCCCTATATTTTACTCAGAACGCAAGGAAGTAACAATAATAAGTCATAAAATGTACTGAGTACTAAGCTAGCTAAGAATATATGATTCGTGTAAAAGACAACTAAAGTTTAAACAGTAATAAGCTTTATTATAGAACTGTAGTAGCAAGATGTTTAGTTGAAAACTGTAATTTTAAAGTATTTGAATACTAATATTATACAATTGAACAAGTTAACAGATGATTTTCTACAGCATGATTCAAAAGAAACAGCATTCTGGACAACGTTTTCCTCATTCCTCATCTGATACCATGTATTCATTCCTGATTGCTAAATCTACCAAAAAAGGAACAAAAGAATACCTTTGTTAACGAAAAAGTCTTTTTTAAAGTCAAAACCTGGTGTTTGTTAGCAGAAACCAAAATAAAACATGTACTTTGTTTGGAAACGTCATGTTTGTTATGAAATTTTATTTTACAAGAACATTTAGTTTAACAAACCTAATGTAGGAGATAAACATTGTTTTGGCCATATATTAATTGTTTAAAACTCTTCTGATTACTCTTGAGTAATACAACTTCTATGCATCTGCCATCTCATTGAGCTGATTGATTCAATCATCAATTTAAAATTTTTAACTTACACATATTTGTTCTGCTAATTTCGAAAGTATTTTCTCAAACATTTGTCCACTGTACTTATAAATGATAAAGCTTATCTAATTTTAATTATCTGGTCAAACATGAACTAGTTTTGAGGTTTATATTTATGGGATAACTGAGTTAATACCCTGAATTCCATTACTAAATAACGAATTTACTAAGTCGACTTGAATATTTGCTCTAAAATACTCACTCACTTTAGTATAACACATAAACATCTTAGTCTTTTAAGTGTCTGTTAAGTAGTACTTGCCTACAGGTTGTGTAAGCTTTGTGGGGATTTAAAAACCAACAAATTCCTAACCGTTGTGGTAAAGCCGCTTTTAATTAATTATGGACAGATGGCAAAATATGCTTATAACTTTCATATAGTGATAAAACCTCGAAGTTACTAGGTAATTGTTCATCAATTTATTCTGCCATATACCGCTGCCTCAGTTGATAGTCTGCGTTCCCATCTATCAACAATGTCACTGTCAACAATGGTGCCAAGATCATTGTTTATAGTACGAAAATACTATTACACTAGCCTTACATCAAACTCTCACTAATCTCCACCAAGTTAGGTAAGATAACGGTTAATCATTTAAGTCAATGACTGGCATTTGCTCTATATATGCCGTGAAGTGGCAGAATTTGGAGTTCTTAGGCCGGCTGTTGAGTCAGGCTCCAGTCAGTCAGTCGGTCGGTTTTCAACATAGAACTTTGCACATATGTGCGGCAGTTCAAGTCACCACACTCCATGTAGCACACAAAGCAAGAGAAGAAAGTAGGAGAAATCCATAGTATAGACAGTAAACAGAGGTTTGAGACAAAGGAATAGTAATAACGAAGAACAAGAACAATATAGTTTCATTGGAAATCACAAGTCACAAGGAGTGGATACATCTGCGCCACTGAAAACGATTTTGAGCCATGTCACCAATTGTTTCCAACCATTGGTTTTTACCGTCCCGAAGACCCCAACCAGGAAGTCTACACTCTCCTACGTGGCCGGCTTAAACTAACTGTTGCGGATTTCATTGGCTGATGAAGCCATGCTGGTTTTGGTCTGACCACCACTAGCTCTTTTCCAACCTCATCGATCCTATATCAGCTAACATTGCCCGTCAAATAAGGTGATGGCTAGGCATGCATGTGTAACACATGTCATAACCATCTCACTCAATCGATGTAACTTCACGGCCTCGTCGATTGATTCCCCCCTCCTTACCTAGCACTCGACCGACACCTAAACTCAATATTGTTCACCTTATTATACCACTTCACACGGGAGATAGAAAACAGACACCTATGATCGAAGACTGCTGGCCAGGCTTTTCATGTCTTCTGCTCTCAATGGCCAGGTGTCACAGCTAGCCATAAAGGAGGACGGAGCGGACTGTTGAGCAGTATACACGCCCTTTGGTCGATAGTCGGATATCGCGTCTACGCCAGAGGCGGCGTAAACTGGCTCCAGTGGCTGAATGGTCTACTAGCTCACCTTGTAACCGGAAGATTCTAGGTTCCAACTTCAGTGGATGCCTAGTACCAGAGATTCCCACACTAGGATGAAACAGCTGTCCAGTACTCCCAAGTTTTCTGATGGTTCTGTAGCTGATATCAACTTGTGACCAAACTTGTAAGCAATCAAATCCCTTAAGACCAACACTTCATAATTGTCAAATTCTCTAACCTTATTGGAAGATATATTGGATTCACAAGGCTAGCTAGTGTATCTATTCTCTATAATAATGTGAAATTATATGATGCTGTAAATAAGTATCTCAGTTGCTTCACGAATTAAGATTGCTGCTCGTAAGGTATAGATCACCAGATATAAAATTCATCAACTATTTCGTTCTAGTTTGTCACAGCGATAAATAAAGGGCTAACCTAAACAACAAAAAATCTGCAACCCTAAGAAGCTTAAATAACTGAGAGAAACTTGTTCATTCATTTCAACTGTTCAATAATACAGTTAATTACCTCTTGATTTTAGCCGTTTGTACCAATAAAATTACTTCATTTCACTGGAAGACTTCCAAAAATGAGTACATATGTATTAATGATTGATTACAGAGTGAGATATACATAAAAGAAGTGTTATCTTGATAGTTTCCTAGGCAAGCGTAAATGATTTGGCATTTAAGCCATTATTAAGAGACTTGCACTCCAAATTAACGGAACTACTACAATAAAAACTACTCGATTTACTCCTGAGTCCATAAAGTTACATGAAAGCAAATTAACTTACCTTTGTCGTGACAGTAGGTTTCTTGAGACAGCCAGCTTTCCTCAGCATATTCACACAATGAATGAAGTCCAACATTCATGGTAAAACCGTTACGATTCCGTAAATTACTAGAAGAGTCACCTTTTGGAGTATGTAAAGCCAAAGAAGAAGGCCCTTACCTTCAAGAAGACTGTGAAATGCAGAATCATTCGAATTTGGTGTTAGATCAGGAGTGAAGATGGCTTGATTTGAAACTATTTCTTTAGGGTCTTTCTTTTTTGTATAAAACAATAGACATTTATTACACAGCCTATAAGAAAACAAGGCCTAATTCTTTATTAATCCTGTTTCATACCTTGGTGTGGACTTTGGACCTGCGAGAATGCTTGAATTTGATGGTTTTGAACATCGCCTAATTGTTTCACCATGATGTGGCAGCCGGATCCGTTCCCATACTGGGTGAGATGGAATAATACTCATCAGCTTTGAAATATTAACCAAATGAAAAGAAATACCTCCTTACAGCATCTATAGCTGACTACGGCTCGGTAGTTCATTCTTGCCCATAGTGCTTCTCTTTGTTTCATGAAATTAGATAATTTCTGCTTCCAAAATGACCCCAAAGCCCAAGGTAGAATCCCATATTTTTGGTCTTCGTCATCCTCTTCAATGTCATGAACAAGATACCTACAATGATATGAACGTAAACACAGTGTCTACATACAGGCAGCAGAAAAAGTTCATCCTGTTATATTCTTCGATTGCCAGATCACATCTTTTGAAGTAAGCGAAAACACAGGCAATAGAAAACTGCCTCAAAGGTTAGGCATAAAAAAACTTACGTTATCTGCTACTTTGAAACATACATCAGAAGCAAGGAACTTTTTGATAGTACTGTCCTCTGATGGTGTTAATTCTCAGTAACGACATTTAACATACCGAGAAGGTTAAAGAATGCCAGCATTTCTGTCTCTTGAACTAAATATGCTTTCAGGACATTCTCATTAAGTGCTAGAGTAGGGGGCCTAATACTTTTGCTGCATTGAATAAAACGACTATTATCAGCTTCTTCAGAGCTTGATGCACATCTGAAATTTTTCCGCTTTTTGTCAGAAATTAATTCGTTGCTTTTCCTTTTACCACAGGCTCTACGCCGTCGACTAATACTTTCAAACCATGTAAGAGACATATGAGAACCGATCCGCGGAAACTTAATTTATCATTCAGAACGAGGCCTTAATGGATTCCACAATCAACTTTTGATGAAGTTAAACAAAATTGGTTCAATATCTTAGAGTTAAGTAGCAAATGTTACTTATAGACAGCTACCAAGAATAACCTATTTTCTTTCCTAGACATTTGGTGAGATTTTACGAAATGTAAAACTGCAGCAACCCAACACACAATATTAATGAGTATTCACCAAAACTCGTCCTTTTACTACCTCTCATTCTCCCTTATCTTACTCCTCTGAATACTCTACATGTTCACTCACATATTATTATTTTATGGGTATAGATATTTTAATTTCGAATTTTATTATCTATATGATTGTACGTTTTCCCTTTCTTAAGTCTACATAGCCTGCATTAATTATATCTATTATTGTCTCCCTCCTCGACCGCACTGGAGGGCTAACGAGTAAAAGGACCACCACCATTCTTAGCGTCAACACGGTCTCATCACCGCACATCCAAGACCAAATTTAACCACTTCCAGCACCACTCTCCTTGGAAACAATCAAAGCTACAATAGTCGAGTTGTACGGCTAGCTGCTTAGAAGTTTACCGAAGACCAGTAATCTTTACCTCACAACCAAGAGGAGAACGCAAAGAAATAGATTTATCTCACAGCAGCCCGTAAAAACGACATTAGATATTGGAAGTCAGTCACATAATATTAAATGGAACAGTAAATTACATAATGTGCCTGAAAACTTGCATTTACAAGTTTATAACTATTTGAGATCCCTAAGTGAGCTACTCACTACATGGATCCTCGTAATTTATTTACACAAGTATTGAATATTTAATAATTACTACCGCAACATCGGTTATGTTGCGTAAATGACGTTACTCCGTCGATGCTCGCAGCACGGATTCAGTTATGACTATGGTACGCTTCAAAGAATCAGGTCAAGAGCTACTAGAGTGAGACTATACCTAGACATTCAGTGCAGGCTGATAACATTGCTAACTACAAGCATGCAAGTATTACTGTCACAATAGTGAATTCATACGTGGTGAACGTTCACAGTTGCCATTGCAGTGCTGCTCACAATTAAAACGTGACCGTACCAACAACAGTACGGAAAGACCGAAAAAACCTGAAGGGTAAGGACACGAAATTAAACCGCAACCAATATGATCACTAAACATTCGAAATCATCCAAATAAATGAGTGGGAGGTGGACAGACGGAGAAAAAACTATCTTAAGAGTTTGCAGAAGTGTTGAGCGCACCTGATGAGACCTTCCGAGGCGTGATACTACTAGTGAGACTCACTGTTATCTACGTCACTAGATATGTTTTACAAAATCTCAAAAAACTGAAGCACGACTAACATGACACATCAGTCAATGAAACGGCCGAAACCGTTAAGCTGTTGATCAGGGGTTCCAAATAATATAGCTTCCCCTCGATCCCCATTATATTTTAATATCGTAGACCCAAGTGGCATAATCCCAAACAAGCTTTGTTGTCAGTCCCAGAAACTTAAAAAATCCCGCATTACCTGGGTACTACTATAATACTGGACAAGGAAGTTATATCCAAGAGCGAGACCCATATATAAGTAGACGCAATCAAACAGGCGTGTGGTGCAAAAATGATTGTCCCTTAGGCTTTTCTATGGTCGTTTCACAACACAGTGCGTAGTGGGTATTTTGTATCCGGGGTTGGTATTATATACACCCGATTTAGCTAAAAATGCTTATTTTCAAGTCATAGTGGTGTTAGTATTTTCTCTTACTTATGAATTTTATTGGCTGTTAACTGCTTTAGCTTATCAAAGGTTGTTTGAATCAAGCTCACTAAAGCTCATATGCATAGAATTGCTATCAAGCCTTTCAGCCGTTGATCTGAGACAGTAAAACCTCTCTTCTCAACCGCCTGTCTTCTTTGTTACATTGTATAGTGCCACGGTGGTTGACTTCGCATAAAGTGATCAGAACAGTGACCTCGCCAATCCACTAGTTACAAAGGTCGTTTGAGAAAGAGACTTGTAGACTGCAAGGCTGCATTGGAGGTTATAGCAGATTTGGCAGTGAGTACAGCATGGAGATGGGTCTTTCACGCTTAAAGAAATTGATGGGGCAGTGGCTAAAAATGACAGGGTTGCTTGCTGGTTTACGGATATCACTCTCCACTGAATTATCTCCAGCTAATGACAATATTGTAAGCGTCGTATATAAATTTATTTACGATCAACCAGATACTGTCGGCAGTTTGGTAACCATGGATCGTTGTTCAACATAAATTACCACTGTATGAAACTGGTGCTACAAGTAGATGATGATCCCCACACTCAGCTAAGTATTCATAACCACAGTTCAAGTTAAATTAGCTGACAGAAGATCACTTAAAGTCGTTATCTCTGTTTGTGGTTTACAGTCTTCCAGGTTTCATATTAGTTTGTTTATTAGAATGGAATTACTTGCTACCACAGGGCCCAAGTTTTACCCACATATTAGTCTTCCAGGTTTGCCAACATATGAACACGCTTGCTGAACATATTAGAACGAGATCTGCAAATGACGTTGAAATATACTGGAGAAGAACATCAGTGATTAACCGACCACCACAGAGATACCAACTCGGTCCATTCTGGTAGTGACAGGGTATCGGAAGTGACTGTGTTGCATCCGGCGCCGCCAACGTTAAGCTCGCCACCTCGTTTGTGGGAGAGTTCGCCTTCGGCAGGTCGATACTACGGAGATTTGCACCATGTAAGCTCATGCCTATACAAACGTAGTCAGTGTCGACGATGCTATAACATTAGGCATAAGGGTGGTTACCGTCAGCAGACTTACCCAACCAAGTCCAGAACCCGACTCCGCCAACGTCCTGTGTCAAAAGTCATGAGTATCAGAGCCGCCCACCATGTCAGCACTCCTGCCTCAGTAACTACATTGAGGTGACAATGAACTGACAGCCCTCAGCCCTGCAAATTGACATGGCAATCGGTATAATCATATCATCGAAGAGATAAGGGTTGGGGTTGACCCACCATGGCGAGGACAGATAAGGTAGCAGCTAAAACATGCACTGGAATACTTCTTCCTACCGGGCAGCTAAGGTGGTTTGTCGGTTTCCGTGAGATCCAGTCTTTTCAGAACAAGTTACGTTAACACTTCAAACCTGGATTCGTTCGAGTTAGACTGGTGGTGTGAAGGGCCGCGGCTGCTTAAATTCGTTTGAACTGTCTACGTGTATATACTGTCATCGCCAGCAAATTTATTATGACGGCCGACACTACCTGGTGGTTTACGAGTCTCTCGAGCTAAAAAACTCGTAACCGGCAGATTTGTAAGCCCACTGTTCCAACCACTATTCGCAACGTCAGTCACCACGAAACGATCCCATTGATGATGACTACAACACACTTATGCTACCCTGCAATCCAATTCCTCTCATCAAAAGAGGACCAACAACAAATGGTGGGACAAGCGAGGGCGGAAATTCCATCATTCGAAACACGAAATATATTTCAGAATCAATCCTCTTGAAAACCTAGGCATATCTGGTGACTGGATAACCTGCACCAGCCATCAGACATTAGATGACATGGTAAAATCAGTGAGCGATTGGATGCATACATTCACCCTCTCTAGCTTACAAGAGTGATGAATTTCAACACCTAGTGTCATCAGAGCTATAAATTATTGGTGTGACGGGATTATCTACACTTTACTGGGATATCATGCTGCAGTTGTAAATAATCCCTCAATATTATTAGTCTACAGAATTCTTCACTCAACATTCGATGCTGACATTAGCCATTTAAATCGACCTATTAAACTAAAGGTTAGCTACCATTCACTCAAGTTGTTCGGCACGCCATGGTTCACTCACATTCTCAAGCTAGCTAGGCAATCATCATGGCACTATGATTCTGAACACCAAATATATCTCGCATTCTTGACGACCACTTCGTTGTTTTAATTTAGACGAAGTTAAACTGCAAGCACCAGTAAGTACCATTAGAGAACGACCACACCAACGACCTTGAAACACGAGTTAGTGAAACCTGGTAATTAATGTTGTAATCATGAATAAAATATGCCTAATGAAGCGTTATGTTACTGAACGGGATATCTGGTAAGTTTCAGGTTAGGTTCGGGACAAATGAAGTCAAGGTTCAGGCGAAGGACAGGTTAGGGTTAGGCTGACCTGATGAAGGCGATATTAGGGTTGGTTAGATTAGGGTTAGTTTAAGGATATTTTCACGTTAGGCTTCGGTTAAGGAAAGATTAAGATCATTGTTAGGAATGAAAGACGTATATAATTACTTACATGTGGTTAAATTACTCTGCTGAGACTACAATCCAAAAATGAGAGGCATTTTTGTCACACGTCAGAGAAACATAACCTGGTTAACAGTTTCTTGCCTTACAATTCATAATTTTCATATATATATGTATTTTGTAGGTAAAATCGCCCTTTTCATGTGGTTGGTGAGTTAACGTCAGTAGTCCGTTGGTACCCAGTCCAATACTATGATTCAAACAAATTCACAAAATATCATGCCGGATCGGTAGGGGCCCGGAGTAACAACGACCGCGCTTCCTGCTGCTGTGTCACAGGGCAGAAGTGATAAATATGCTACTGAGACACACCAAACAAGAAAGAACAAACAAAAGCAGGCCGCGTGTGACCGGCCTCAAGCAGTTGTCCCCTGGGTTCTGCGGTCACGCAACACTAAACTTCTCTCTCCCTTTCTCAGGCGTGAGGCTAGCAACCCCACCCTGTAAACAAAGCTGCTACAGAAACTTCAGCACGATGAATCTCCGTGCGCTAAAAGAAGAAGTCTGTGTGGGGACATGGAATGTCCACACCATGTACGAGATTGGCGAAGCTGCCCAGATCGCAAACGAAATGAAAAGATACGAAATTCAAGTACTGGGGATATGTGGAAGCAGATGGAACGGGAATGGACTCACCAAATTGTCAACCGGTGAGTCAGTGATCTACTTTGGTCACCCGGAAGATAACCACATGCACACCGAGGGCGTAGCTATCATGATGTCACCAACGGCAACGAAGGCCCTGATGCAATGGGAGGCGATCTCGCCTAGGATAATGGCCGCCAGATTCAACTCCAAAGGAAGGAAAGTGTCAGTTATACAATGCTATGCATCCACAAACAACGCAGAACTCGAAAAGAAAGAAGAATTCTACAAACAACTACAGGCAACAATGGACAATACTCCAGTCGGCAACATTAAAATACCAATGGGAGACATGAACGCCAAACTGGGATCAGACAACACACGAAGGGAACTCATCATGGGTAGAGAGGCTCTCGGAGAAATGAATGAAAACGGAAAACTCTTCGCCGACTTCCGCTCCTTCAATGAACTAGTGATTGGTGGCAGCGTATACAAACACAAGGATATCCACAAGGCAACATCGGTGTCGCCAGATGGGCGAACCGAAAACCAAATTGACTTCATCTCAATCTTAAGGAAGTGGAGGCGCAGCCTGCTGGACACAAAAGTAAGAAGAGGAGCGGACATTGGCTCAGACCACCATCTCGTACAAGGGACAATCCAAATCAAATTAAAAGCTTTCAGAGAATCAGGAGCTGCAGATAGACCACAAGCCAAGTTCAACACTCAAAAACTGAAGGACCAAGACACAAAGGACATCTTCACTGCAAGCATAAAAGACAAAGCCAAGACACAAATCGACACTGGCGAAGAGGTCAGCGTCAAAAAGCACTGGAACAACTTGAAGACAGTGTGGAGTCAAACCTGCATGGAAGTTCTAAGCAGAAAGAAGAGACAGGACAAACAATGGCTCACTACGGACACTTGGAAACTAATAGAAGAGAGAGGAATGGTGAAACAAAAGATTCTCCAGTGCACCGATGAGCAACAAAAACAGGATTTGAACGCAAGCTACAAAACACTGAACAAAAGAGTAAAGAAGAGTGCCAGAGAAGACAAAAGAAAGTACTATGAAACCATGGCAAGTGAGGCAGAACAAGCTGCAGGCAAAGGAGACCTCGCAACACTCTACCAAACTACTAGGTACCTCTCAGTCAAAAATTTTTCACAAATTAAGCCAGTGAAGGATGACAATGGAAAGTCACTCAACAAAGAAGTGGAGCAGAGGAAACAGAGGGCTGGACACTTCAAAAGACTCCTAAATCGACCACCACCTACAACGCGCCCAGCAATACCAACAACGTAAACAGAGCTACCAGAGAAAACACCAAACCCCGACGAAACCAGAAGTCCTGAAGGCAATCAAGATGCTAAAAGCTGGAAAAGCAGCAGGACCAGATGAAATCCCAACGGAAGCACTGAAAATGGACCCAGAGACAACAGCGGACTTGATGACGCCACTACTGGAGAAAGTGTGGAAAGAAGGCAAAGTACCCGAGGATTGGAAGAAAGGATACTTATTCAAACTACCAAAGAAAGGAGACCTAAGTCAATGCAAGAACTGGCGCGGAATTATGCTCCTGTCCATCCCAAGCAGAATACTAAGCCGCATCATCCTGGAGAGAATCAAACATGCCCTGGATGAAAAACTTCGACCGGAACAGGCTGGATTCAGGAGAAACAACTCATGTATTGAATAAATCGCCACACTAAGACAAGCTGGCTGGCTGCCTACTATCGCCAATGATTTTCCTGATTGCAGTAGACTGGATAATGCGACAAATAGCGGGCTATGAGGAAACAGGCATAAAATGGACTCACACAAAAATCTCGGAGGATCTGGACTTCGCCGATGATATATGTCTGATTTCCCACAAATTGGAAGATATGCAAGTGAAAAGCAACAAGTTGGCAGAAGAACCATCCAGGGAAGATAGGACTTCAGGTGAACATAGAGAAAACAGAGGTAATCAAGATTCCTCGACAAGAACAACAACAACAGACGACAATCAGCATAAATGAGAGAAACCTGAAAGAAACAACCTCTTTTACCTACCTGGGGACATCGTTTCTACTACAGGCGGAACTGACGAGGATATCAAAGCTAGGATAGGGAAAGCAAGGCAAGCTTTCATTTCTCTCAATTCTGTGCGGAGGTCAACAGCACTCAGCATCAAAAGTAAGATCCGGATTTTCAACTCCAATGTGAAGTCAGTGCTGCTTACTATACGGATCAGAGACTTGCACTGCGCGTCATAAAGAGCATCCCAAACAAACTACAGACCTTCATTAACAGTTGTCTTCGCTCAATACTCAAGATCAGATGGCCAGCCAGAAAAGATCAGCAACAGGGATCTCTGGGAGCGAACCAACCAGGAACCGATTGTGCAAGAAATAAGCAGGAAAAAATGGAGATGGATTGGCCATACTCTTAGGAAACCCTCAAGTGACATCACTAGACAAGCCATTGCTCGAGTGGAACTCGAAAGGGAAGCGGCAAGTTGGTCGTCTAAGGGTGACTTGGAGGAGGCGATGTGATGAGGAGATGAAAACGTGTGGGCAGACTTGGAGCCAGGTGAACACTCTAGTAGAGAACCGAACGCAATGGAGACGCACGGCTGAAGCCCTATGTTCCTGTAGGAATTAAAGGATATAATAATAATAATAATAATAATAATAATAATATAATTACAAATGAAGCATAAAGTCTCATTTAATGGAACATTGGTAAAAAATTAAGCATATATCAAGTGATAACATAGTTTTCCCAGTAACATGAGTATCATTAACACAATTTACAAATTCAAAAGTGTCATACAAAGAATAGGTACGTACATACTTGCCTTCTTAATGGTTCCAAGAGTTCTGCTCTCCATTTTGGAACATAATGATACGGTGAACCTGCCATGTCTAAAATGGGACGCATTGGTAATTCAGATTTATGTATTTTCGGTAGGCCATAGAGTCGAGGAATGATTGATCCAGAAGGTCTTAACCTTTTGTATGGCTCAGTTGTCAGTGATGAATCCTTCTTCATCTATTTAGTTATTTATTCATATATCTGATCATTGGGGACTCATAATCCTATACACCAATATTATTATAGCACTCTAGTATTTCCATTCACTGTCAAACTTTAACACACACTCACATACACACAAGAAAACTGGTTGTTATTGTCTATTGTAATTCATTTATTTTTTTCTTTCGCGTTCCCAGTAGAACATAGGGATTCAAGCTAGAGCCAGCTTGAAGTTTCTGTAGCAGTGTTTATTTTTACAGGATGGGGTTGCTAGCCTCATGCCCAACTTTTCCTCTTTACCAGCTTTATTTCTGGCTTAGCGAGGTAAAGGTGTGCGTCGGCCGGGGATCGAACCCCGAACCACCTGCGTGGTCGGCGAGCGTCCTAACTGCTATGCCACCAACGCACAATTCATTTATATATGATTTAATAATGTGAAATATTCCCATGTCATGAATTATAAGTCAGTCTGAACGAAGAATATTCTAATCAATAATTTCTCCACTTCAGGTTCTTACAATTATAAAATATAATATATTTGTTGGCGGCGGATACATTTTTAACGTAGAATAACAGATTAGTTATGGGGTGTCAAAATAAATAGTCATATTTTTGTGACAAACGTCGTCCTAGGCTGAAATCCATTGCAAAATATTTCGGTGAAATGGGATACAATGGTGGTGATCAGTGAGTCATAACAGATTCGTAGACTGTGGGGTAGGATAATTGACAAGTCAGTTCATATAAAAGACCAAATCCCTAAAGATTCTCTATCTAATTGTGTCTATAAAATAAATTGCTTGAAATAAGATGCAATATACATCGGACAAACATCTCGAGAGAGAAATCAAAATCAGAAGAAATGAACACCTCAGAGCATCTGTTCGACCACCGAGAAATCCGGTTGAACTGGAAAAGCTTGAAAAATCATCAGTCATAGGTCGTCTACACGCTACGCTATAGAATCAGGCCAAAAAACTGATTTTGACAATATTGAAATCATCATCCAGAAAACTTCAGAAATCACAAAGAACGTCTGATATCATCGGAAGCACTTCATATCAAGTGGAATCCAAATTGCCTGAATACGAATGATGGAGTAAAACAGAATCTGACCTGGTTACAACACCTCCCTCCCCCATGAAGTGACAAAATCAACACGAATGTGATAAGCAAGTTCACTATGTAAACAAACACACACTACTTTTATAATTTGACACACTGATCAAATCCAACAGTCTACACATGGTTTTGTTATCTTTACCAATTGACCAACTTGACAACGAAAAATGACCCCAGACTAACGAACGATGATCAAGTTAGTAAACTTTGTTTTGATATCATAACAGACGTACTTTTACCTTTGTTATTTGGTGTAGTGACCTTCATTGTTATTTTGACTTTCAATATGTCCCTCTAAATTGACCTATGTCTATTTTGTCACCCCCTAACTGTTTGTTATATATATGCTGAGATTTTGTAAATTCCGGTTTAATAATACTTTGATAAAGCTATTAGCATTAAATAGCGAAACGTCAGTATAAACAGTAATATCGTTTTGTTTTTCATTCATTGGGAAATACAAAAACCTTTATTACAATGAATTATTATAAGTCAGTTCAAGGTTATAAAAGGTGTCAGGTGAGTGGCTAGTACAAAGTGGTCTGTATTAAACAGGAGATAGTAATTCGTATGAACTGTGATCAAGATTTGCAAAATAATTGAGCGCTGATTGAGAAGTAGACATTCATAAAATTATATTTGTAAAATTTCAGTGAAATTGAAATGATTAATGCCAACTTTTCGTTCGGCAATCTGGTCCGAACTTCTTTAGGAGATAGTAAGACTGCAATGACAGGTTCGTAATAAAATAACGAATGTGTGAAATGAAATAGGTGGAGGCACACATTGAGAAAAGAGAAAATATCACTAATAATAAGTCTGGATAGTATAAAAAGAAGCACTCTTGGTGATAAGAAGAATCATCAATCCAAGTTTGGCCACTGTAGGAACAGTGTTTAGACGTGTTATTTTTTGATACAAAGTTCCGGTTTAGTCGATCTTATTGCAACGGCTTCAGCTATGTGTAGGAGACGTAAGCGGACTGTACGTGATAACGACTTCGGAGTTCGGTACATAACCCTGAAGGCTGTGTTGGCGTCGATGCGATGTCCAGTATCGACCAAGTGTGACAGGATCGAGCTTTAATGAAATTCTCTGGCCATTATTGTAACGACAGTAAATATTATACTTTATAATTGTAAGAACCTGAAGAGGAGAAATTATTGAAAAGAATATTCTTCGTTCAGATTGACTTTTATTTCATATATATATATATATATATATATATATACATATATATATATGATTGTACAGCTACGAAAATGAAATCGTCGAAAAGAGAATTTTCTTCGCTGAATTCTTTATTTTCATGTCTCACTGGGGATTATTAATTTGAATAAAGAAAACATCATAAAATTGAATTTTCGAAGTTGTGTAGTCATAAGTGATGAAATGATTATGAACAATAATCAAATGTGTGAGAAAACTTTATCATCCAGTGAATAATACTGTTTCACTGTATGTGATGTATCTAATAAACAAACTATTCTTTTTTTGTTTTTAACTTCTTTTATTTATTTCCGGTTGAAAATTGCGCTTTCCGTTACCATGGCATTCATTCTGGCTACAGCATTACATCAACCTAATCGATGGAAGAAGTCAGCTGACATCTGAAGTTAATTTATAATTGATAAGAGTTATTGGTTAACTGTCGACAACATTAGCGACCAGAGTGTAGAAATTAATTTTCACATTTTACTCATTATAGGTCAACAGCACTCAGCATCAAAAATAAGATCCGGATTTTCAACTCCAATGTAAAGTCAGTCAGTGCTACTATACGGATCAGAGACTTGCACTGCGCGTCATAAAGAGCATCTCAAACAAACTACAGACCTTCATCAACAGCTGTCTCCGCTCAATACTACTCAAGATCAGATGGCCGGCCAGAAAAGATCAGCGACAGAGATCTCTGGCAATGAGCGAACCAACACAGCAGGAACCGATTGTGAAACAAATAGGCAGGAAGAAATCGAGATGGATTGGCTGGCCATACTGTGAGAAAACAAACCATCAAGTGACATCACTAGACAAGCCCTCGAGTGGAACCCGCGTGGGAAGCGGTGAGTTGGTCGTCAGTGCAAGGGTGACTTGGAGGAGATCATGTGAAGAGGAGATGAAAGCATGTGGGCAGACTTGCAGCCAGGTGAAAACGTTGGCAGAGAACCGAACGCAATGGAGACGCACGGCTGAAGCCCTATGTTCCTCTAGGAATTAAAGGAAACAATAATAATAATGTAATATAGAATATTCTCACATGAAATTATTTACTCTTAGGTGGAATAATCGATTATATGTAACGGACAGATTTAATCACAATTCTCATGCCTTGAAATTCATATGAAACATACCTCATATTTGTTTTCTGTCTACATATATATACTGCCATACACCTGCTGTTGTACGCTTTCTTCTACTTCCTAAATTACTGTCCTATGTTCTACCTTTCACAAGTTATAGTCATTTAGGTATAATAATTTATGTCATTCATTTTCTGACCTAAATGATTTTGTTAAATAGTAGGAATTAACAGCCTTTTTTACCCTAGTTATATTCACATACAAAAATGCTTGAGTTGAAGATTTCTTTTTAAAAATCCTTGGTCGATAAAGTATTGTCTTCTGATTTATCCAATGACTAACTCATAGATGACGTCGGTTGCATGTGGTCCGGGGTTCAACCCCCGCCACCGATGCACTCCTTTACCTCGCTAAGCCAGTAATAAGGCTACTAATGAGGAAAGGTTAGGCATGAAACTGGATAGCAACCCCATCCCGTAAAAAAATAAACACCACTGCTACAGAAACTCCAAACTTCTAGTTTGAAGTCCTATGTTCCACCACTGGGAACACGAAGGAATAAAAAAGAACACGTGTAGATATAGTGAAGTTGAGTTCATCCTATAAATGATATATTGGATGATGTGATGTATACGCAGCAATCAATAGTCAAGATAAAGAGATCACAGGCGTAAATTGTGCTGACAGGTTATTCAAATGTATATACTAGTGTGGTGAGAGCTGGCTGCTAGCCAAATCGGTAGACAGTAATTTACGCCAATGTTTACGTCCTCACTATTGGTCGTGAGAAAAATATGAACAAAGACTGATTCAACAACCAATCACAGAAGACTTTGCGTAGGCGGATACAGTTAGCAAATAAATGATCTGACATTCAAGAAACAGTCACAAAGAGATGAAAGATTAACTTTCAGTGAGAAACAACCACCAATCAGAAGACTGTGTTTTTCTGCTAACGATAATCTATAATAATGTACATGAAATACTGTAAATATGTGTTGATTTCCTTAATAAACGATCTGTTTCCTGGCCCTTGTCTTCTGTTGTTACACATAAGAATCTAAACATGTTTTTGAATAGCTTAAGAAAAATACCGGGTAGTTGCAGTCTTATTCGCCTAAGTAGATAACATCAGTAGGATTCAAACCCGCAACCTTCTGGTCAGATGACAAGCCCGTAAACTACTCAGCCACTGGGAACTGACTCAGTGGCCTGCCCATAAACTCTAACTACCTACAAACTAAATCTTGGGAATTAGTCTGATGCTCAGTAGTGAGTGACTGGCTATAGGACGAAGTTTCCCGGAATTCTAGTGAGAAGTTGTGACCAATGTGGTCCACCCCCAGTCTGGAGTAAGAACAGACACTCTCCTCTAATGACATTGGCCTGTGGTCACGCTAAAATCATGAATTAGTAGAAGTTAAAATTCATCTACCCAGTGGCTGACTGGTCTGCCAGCTTGATTTGTAACTGGAATTTAGTGAATTCAAACCCTCTTGGATGTGGGCTACCGAAGAGTCCTGAGCTTGTACGAAACACCTGTACAGTACTTCTTGGCTTCCGATGATTCTTTAACTGGTATCAATCCATGGTCAAACTTGAAAGAAATCGAATCTCTAAAAGCTAACTCTTGGAAGCCTTATCGATAACACTGACCTTATAATCCATTTGAACTTTATATTGACTTTTTTTAATTCATTCATAAGTCTGATCAATTTATTATTCGTGATTATAAACAAAGTTGGAGGATTGTGTGAGTATATCTTGATATGATTATGAGCAGTAATAAGTAGTACTCGAAACTTCATCATTAGAATAATAATAATCATAATATTAACAATAATAATAATGTTTAACACTATGAGACTTTATCAAATAAATTTACTCTGTCTGGAATTATACTGTACCACAATGCCCCAGTAGCTTTTCTTATACCGCTCGCTAGTGTGTATATCTGAGTCATTCTCTGATCCCTAATTCACTTTGCTGAAGTGTGAAAGAAACTACTAATCTAAATTTACTAAGTAGTATTCCTAATACCTTTTATTTTCTCCTAGACTTTGCCTGACTGACTGACCGACTGCTTTCAACATAAAACTTTGCACAGATGTGCAGCAGTTTGAGTCGCCACACTTCACTCAGCACACAAAGTCAGAGAAGAAGAAGAAGAAGAAGAAGAAGAAAGTAAAAAGAAATGCAAAATAGAGACAGTAAACAGAGATATGAGGCAAAAAGAATAGTAATATCGAGGGACAATATAGTTTTATTGGGTATTATAAGTCGCAAGGAGTGGATGCATTTGCGCCAGCCATTGAGAACGATTTTGAGCCATACCACCAATTGTTTCAGGCCATTGGTGTTTACCGTCCCGAGAACCCCAACCAACCAGGAAGTCTACATCTTCCTATGTGGCTTAAACTAACTTTTGTGGATTTCATTGACTGATGAAACCGTGTTTTGGCCTGACCACTACAAGCCATTTTTCAACCTCATCCTATATCAGTCAACATTAACTGTCGGTCGAGGAATGCTATGGTTAGGCATGCATACGTAACACATGTCCTAACCATCTCAGTCGATGTAATTTCACAACCTCGTCGATTGATTTCCCCTCCTACTTACCTAGCACTCGACCGTAGCCTAATCTCAATATTGCTCACCTTATTATACCACTTCACACGGGAGACAGAACGCAGACACCTATGATCGAAGACAGCTAATCTTTTCATGTCTTCCACTCTCAACGCCAAGGTCTCACAGCTAGTCATAAAAGAGGACGGAGCGGACTGCTGAGTGGTACACATGTCTTTTGGTCGACAACCAGGCGGATATCATGCCTACCAAGCCAGAGGCGGCGTAAACTGGCATATGAGAAACTAGCTCTCTGTGTTCGTGCTGAGATTTCGACAGAGATCAACCCGTCGGCGTTGGCTGATGGTACTTCCCAAGTAAGTGAAGCAGTCAACGTGCTCTACCACTTCACTTCCTATTTCTAATCTAGGAGTCGGTGTAGTCCAATCCTGTAACATCATCTTACATTTGACAGCACGAGCGAATCGCATGCCAAACATCCTCAGATTGCAGCTCAAGGTGTTCAGAAGACTCTGCATTTTGTCAGCGTCCTCGCCTAAAAGGACTATATTATCTGCATATTCTAAGTCAACGAGAATATTCCCTGGTAACAAGTCAATCGCTGAGTCACTAAAGTCGGCAGTTAGGGTTAAGTCCATTAGCACATCTATGATGAAATTGAATAGAAATGTGGATAGTGGGCATCCCTGTCGGACACCACTAGTTGTCACCAGTTCGGATGACAACTCGCCGTAAGCTCTTACCTGGCTGACTGCATGATTTCGAGTAGAATGCCTTGATCAGTGCCTTTTCTTTTTAATGAGAACAGTGTTTGATGATAACGTAATGAGGAAATACATGCTAACACAGACACATATAAAGATGCATCTGTTGCTATTTTTGAGAAAATTATTCACTGAATATTAATTCCAACCACCCCCCACCCCACCTTATGATTTCTATTGCAATCGACAGATAGGTATAAATTGTAAGGAATGAAGACATTCTGTTATGTAATCTGTTTATTCTAACCACCGACAAAAACACCCATTTCAATGAATAAAACTCGCTTCATTGCCCTGATGATGATGTAACGGTAGAAGACAAAAGACTTAGTAAAAGATTGTTTATTTGAACTTTGGTATCTCTATTTAGCAAGAAATATGTACACCCAATCTTCAAATCATTATTTGCACGGACAAATCTTCCATCCGTTGTGCTACTTCTGCCGTTGCTTCATATGGTGTGTGTTTCTTTCAAGTCTCTCATGTTACTCCTCAACACTGAATCTGACGTCAAATCTATCTCCCTACTACTTGATATTTTCATGCTCATTAATATCTCTTTGTATACTACTGATAAATCTTATCAGTAGTACACGTCACAATGATGGTATTATATATCAAGTATTGAACTTTAACTGAGTACAAGTGTAGACATGATGAATCCGGTTTCACTTTCGAAGTTGTTAAAAGCGCGCATGTCACTGGTTACTAAGTCCACCGGTTTTCAATTAATTTGCTTTATTCCAGAAACAGTACTAGTGGTACAGTGTGGAATTTTCAGCACGACGTTGTTTAAATAACATCAAATCAATAATATAAATAATAACATCAATGGATTACAGTTTGATAGCACCAACAGAACAATACAGTGAATACTTCGATTGGACACTAGTAACTATTTTTATTTATTTGTTTTGTGCGTCGGTGGCACAGTGGTTAGGACTATCGCCGATCATGCACATGGTCCGAGGTTCGAGCCCCTGCCGGCGCACACCCGATATCTATGGTCGGCCGGCAAAATTTGGGCTACCGATATCCATGCTGAAAATGCCATACTTGTACTGAAGATACGGTGTGACATCAAGCTGTAACCAAAATAAAAAAAATAAAATAAATCAAAAAATAATGGTGAATGTCATCAGCAAGTTTTTTCTCCAACTTTTTTGATAAAACTCTGTTCACTAAAATTCCTTTCTGAATCATAAATTATTGATTTCATAAAAGTTATCATTCTGAAACCGGTGATGTTGATGTAGGCACCAGATGTGATGTGAATAATAATAATAATCTACTTTATTCCGAAAAACAGTACTTATGCGGTGAGAGCTGTCTACTAGCCAAATTGGTAGACAGTAATTTACGTCAATATTTACGTTCCCAAGATTTGTCGTGAGAAACAACCAATCGGAAGACTGTGTTTGTTTGCTTACATATCCATAGTAATGTTCATGAAAACATATATAAATATGCGTTGATTTCCTTAATAAATGATCTGTTGCCTGACTCTTGCCTTCTGTCGTTACACTTATAATACAGAATGGAATTCTCGGCATTTGTCTCAATATTGTATCTGATTTACTTAAAATATAAATAAAATTAAAAATTAAAACAAAATTAACCAGAGGAATTTGTTCACGTTTACGATATAAAGTCAAAAATATTCGAAGCACGAATTGAGAATATTAAATATAATAATAACAATAACAGTGAGTTTGTTTCAAACAGCATTGTCGATTCAGTTTGGAAATGCTAAGCATGTTATAGATTATTGGATCGAATGTTCTGTTGATATAGTATAGTGAGGGGAAATACAAACTTAACAGTTATAACACAGCTCAAATTATGTTCACACTTACGAAAAAATAAACAAAAACAAAAAATTGAGAGGATTATTAATATAAGAAATACAATAACAAATAAAGTTTGATGTTGTAAGGGTGGAGGAGGAAGTGGTTTATTTAGTAGTGCAAAGAAGGTTAGTTAGTTCATGCCTAACACTATTTTAATCACATAAAATACGTGCCACCAAATACGGTATAGTGGAATTTTTATACTTAGACGTACGTGCATAAAGTCTTCTGAAAAGACTTATTGTTTTACCTGAGGAGACACAAGGTTGGAGCTGCGGGTAGAGTGTCTGACAAAATTCCTTTAGCAAATTTGTTGCATGAAATCAAGTGCCTATCAATGACAGTGTCAACGATATGGCCCAATGGGATAGTATACCACTCGCCCTACTGACAGCCAGTCTTCAGAGTTCTACGAAGTATGACATAGTCTTCTTTTAAGCAATCCAGGAAAGAATAAGCAAGGGTGAACAGTAAAGAAGAATAAGTAAAATACACAAGTTGACAAATTCTAAGAGAAGTGGTTGGGTTATGCCTGAGTGTCTTAACTTCTTAATGAAGTCTGTTTGACGAAGTTCTTCAGAAAACACAAAATAGCTAACATCATGAAATTGTTTTGGTACAATTTTTCCCTTTTTTGGAAAATATATTCGAATATTTATCTATTTTTATTCTGGAGTTTCAACCATCCAGACATAAAAGTCGAAATTGCCTAGTCTCTATTTCATTCATTATCTCAGTCTTCAGTTTGTTGAACAATCACTTCTTTATTTTACTCAAACATAATTTACACATCATGTTAACAATTAATTTTTTGATTGGTTGGAGGATTTCATCATGAGCTGACATCGGTTAGAGAACCATTAGAAAACCTGCTGGGAGTACTGGACAGCCAGTTGTTTCATAATAGTTTGGGAACTTTTGTGAACGATACAATTTAGCCAGATTAAATCTGTGATATGAGAAGAGGAATCCCAAAAATAGAATTGACTTCCTGGATGTCCTCCTTACAAGAAAACCAGATGGTAGTATAAAGAGAAATTTGCATAGGTAAAGCGCATAGACAGGACAATATTAACATTTTCCTAGCTTTGTTCCTCGCCAGTAGAAAAGAAAATTAGTAAGGACCTTCAGCCAGAGGGTTAGAGCTATATGCTCAGAAGAGGTAACTGACGATGAACTAAGGACTGTATGTGATAGCTCGATTGAAAATAGCTATCCCGACAAACTTATCAAGAAACACATGACAAAGAAAGCGGAAAAGGACTACTCACTATCTGTAAACAAGAAGCCTCTTTATATACGACTGCAATTCAAGGGCGATATACCAAGTGAGATAACTACGAGGAAATTAAGGGAATCAGTTCAAAGAACTTTTAATGCTGGTGAACTACACGTATTATTCTCCTCACAATCGATGGTGGTTCCCCAGTTGAAAGATGAAGTAGCTAGACTAGCCACTTCTAATTGTATTTACCAATTCAACTGTGCTGATGGCGGAGCGATTTATATTGGCCGTTTCTCTAGGAACTTGATTTTTCGTGCTCACTCGGCAGCATCTACCAGTGTGACTGAGTAAAGGTGTAGTAAAAACCATCAACAGTTCGATATTAGACCACCTGGTCCAAACCGGTCACAAAGCCAGCCAGCGTTGAAGAATCCTTCTCAGCAATCATCTATCGGGTACCAAATAAACTGCCAAAAACATCGAGGTACCTCATGCTCCATACAGCTGAGGCTATCGCGATTCGCCTTAAACAACTAGTGCTTTGTGTGCAGAAGAAGCAATTCTAACCAGCCACTACTACTGCCCTGGCCGGCCTTCAGTGGAGACTATAAATTCATGAATTTGTATTATCTTTCCTAATTTTTCTGACATTCACTGTATTGATGATATTAGATATTATGGCAACCATTCTAGGTAGCTCGCCATCACGGTGCACATTAATGATGGGGAGCTACCTAGAATGGTGGCCACATTGCAAACCTGACTGATAGAATTCAGTCTGCCCCAAAGAAAGGACTAGACACATCATACTAGTTACTAGTGTCCAATCAAAGTATTCACTGTATTGTTCTGTTGGTGCTATCGAACTGTAATCCATTGATATTATTATTATTATTATTGATTTGATGTTATTTAAACAACATTAATGTTGTTAATGACACTATTTCATTCATTCACTGTTATGTGTATATATAACTGTAGAACCTGATGATGATGAAGTTATCGAAAAGAATATTCTTTGTTCAGTAGCCATTATTCATTTGAACTATTTTGATCATTTAATCCTAATCGTTAATATATTTTTTTATTTAAAAGGATACTTTGGTGAACTTTTTCTATTTCTTACTTCATTATAGTGTGAATTTATTTGATAAAGAGTCAAAGCGTAGCACAGTGTTATTTACTCATGATATGGTAAATTCATCATCAAAATTTGAAAGATCAGATAGTGAGCAACCGGGAGAAATGTGCATGTTTGTAACAAAGATATGTTTATATTTGGGGAGATGTTTGGGACGACATTTGACAGTAATATAGTCTATGAAGTCATTTGAGAATGAGAAGCAAACATTATTTGAAATAGACCATTTGGAGTGAATAAAAGTTGCAACCCCACCACCATTTTTCTTATTACAACAGTGACGGTCTTGTCTAAATAATATGAAGTCCTTTAGTGAGATAAGGTTGTCATCATACAGTTCATGTAACCACGTTTCTTGTAATGTGGTTATGGCAGTATTATGATAAGTGTCAGTGGACATCAGAGATTGTAGGTACATTATCTTGTTTAGCAGAGAGCAGCAGTTTGTGTTCATTATGACAGGGACCGTAGTTAAGTGTATTGGTGTATGTTTGAGAGCTCTCTGCCAACCACTACGTTGCTTCCTCCTTGATTTCTTGAGAATATGAAAGTCATTTGGTCGTAAATGATTAATAAAGTTACGAGAGTAAATGATCCTGTTATAATTCATATTTAGGTGATAAACAAATGTGAGTTTTCTTTCTTTCTTTTCCTTTTTTCTTTTTTTGTTGTTATGGTCTACTGTGGTGAGAGCAAGCTGCTAGCCAATTGGTAGACATTGATCTACGCTGATTGGTAGAAATTAATCTAGGCTGATTCAAGGACCAATCACGGCTGACCTTGACATGGACAAATATGATTCGCAGGCAAGTGGCTCGCATTTCCGAGAAACATCGAAAACGAGAAAGCAGAAGACTGCGTTTGTGTGCAAACAACCAATCAGAAGACCGCCTTCTTTCTGCGGGCAGAAGCCTATTAATGTACGTAAAATACATATAAATACCTGTTGGTTTTCGTAATAAAACTGATCTGTTGCCAGCCTTGTCTTCTGTTGTTACATTTGGTGTCGCTGCCTCCGCAAAAATGAAGATCCCGTGGCCAGCTGCGTTTGAGGAGGGAGACATACGGAGCTTCCTACGTGATTTCGAAGCCATAGCTGAGCTGGTGGGTGTCAAGGAGCAGGCGGCGAAGGCAGTTGTTCTGGGGACGCTGTTGAGAGGCCGAGCGAAGGCGACCGGTGCATACGACCACCGCTTCAGTCGATTCCAGTTACGGCGATAGGTGACTTGTGGTCCGTAGATGTTATGGGTCCATTTCCTCAGACATCTAATGGTAATCAGTACCTCCTGGTGATGACGGAACACGCGACACGATGGGTAGACGCCGTAGCGATCCCAGATCAACGTGCAAAGACCGTGACAGACGCAGTAGTTAAACACATCGTTGCAGACCACGGCGTACCAAAGACGATACTGACAGACCAAGGTTCCTGTTTCGAGAGTGAAGAATTTACTTCCCGTTTGCAACAGCTGGGCATCAAGAGGATCAGAACGACCCCATATCATCCACAGACGAATGGCCTAACGGAGAGAAACAACCGTACACTGAAGGAGTGGCTGGACTCGAAGGGCGGTAACTGGGAAACGGAGCTTCCACTGATTTTACTGACGCATCGGGCTACCACTCAGGAAACAACGAAGAAGTCACCCTTTCAACTGATGTATGGCAGAAAACCACGATTACCGATACACAACGAGACCTGGCCCCTTCACCAAAAGTGGAGTACGACGAAATTAAAAGCAGAGCGGAAAGAGGCCGTCAAGAATGTAATACGGAAGCAGCGGAGTGATGTCGCGAAGTCTCAGATGAAGGGAAAGACGCGGTGCATCACCTTTGCAGTCGGGGACCAAGTGAAGTGTAGAGACAGGAGATATACAGTTGGAGGCGGGCCAGGTTCACGGAAACTCCTGCCAAAGTGGGAAGGACCATACACAATCACAAAAAGACGGGGTCAAGTATATACCGTCCGAAGAGGTGACAAACAGAAACGAGTTAATGCCAGTCAGCTCCAACGATGGGTACAGTGGGACAAGCCGATCAGCAACAATCCTCAACTAGAGAATGTAGCACCAAGAAGGTCGGAACGCCTGCGTACGAAGCTATTTGACGGGGGGACGAGTGTGGTGAGAGCAAGCTGCTAGCCAATTGATAGACATTGATCTACGCTGATTGGTAGAAATTAATCTAGGCTGATTCAAGGACCAATCACGGCTGACCTTGACATGGACAAATATGATTCGCAGACAAGTGGCTCGCATTTTCGAGAAACATCGAAAACGAGAAAGCAGAAGACTGCGTTTGTTTGCAAACAACCAATCAGAAGACCGCCTTCTTTCTGCGGGCAGAAGCCTATTAATGTACGTAAAATACATATAAATACCTGTTGGTTTTCGTAATAAAACTGATCTGTTGCCAGCCTTGTCTTCTGTTGTTACACTACTATGTTTCTCTCTTCCTTACAATCTCTATTTAAAACATTCTTCTTCGTTCTTTCACACTCTGTATATCTCGACCTTTTTGTTACCGCTTACGCCAGTAAATATGCTAGTATCTACTTTACTAACACCTTCAAACATTCTGTTCAATTTTGGCTTTGCTACCGACATGGCAATATGTTGTTGTCAAAACTAACTGAGATTACCTTAATCTATGTGAAATTTTATTTATTGATAATGTACAAACTGGATGCAATACTGTGGTAAAATGTTGAGAATTCCATTCTGTATCACAAGTACTGTTTTGAAATAAAGCATATTATTATTATTATGTTTATAAAGAGCCAATGAACTCATCGTAGCAGTTATCTGTTAAGGCAAGCTAAGTTAAACATTCTAACAAACCAAACAATAACACTAAGTAGTACATCAAGAAATCCAAATAATGAAATGAAACAGACACTGGTGTTCAATAACTAAACTGTCCTTGCAAAATTCATCAAGGAAGATCAATAAAGGTCATAAGAAAAAGGAAAATAACAGTGAAACTGCTAACGATAACATAAATAAAAAAAGAATTTAAGGCATCTACAGTAGTTTTATCATATAAAAAAGTGACATTTGAAACCCTTAGTAAGATTCTTAATAAAGAGGGAGTTAGAAAGGCATTTAGACCACTCAGGTACGGCAACCTCTGCAGGTTGACCCAATTACACAAAATAATACAGTTTACAAAATACTTTGCAATGACTGTGAGTTAAGTCAACTACATAGGTCAAACTAGTAGATAAGGCTGGAGTAGTGAGATTATCAGAACATAAGAACTTAGCTAAGGTTCGAATGATTGACCCCACCCGCGAAGATAAGTAATTTAGAAAAAAGCTCAGCAATTGCACTACATGTATTAACACATAATCACACAATAGGGTGGGTGGGACAGAGTCAAAATTCTAAAAAGTAATAAAGGTAGGTGGAGATAGAGAGAGACTGATTACTGAATCCTTGTTCATCGAGTCTACATCCAACACATGCAATAGGAGTGACTCGATGCAAATACGAGAGATACAGAAGGTATTATTACAAGTCAAATCAGGGGATAATAAATAGTGTTAAAATTTACTTCAATTCACATCAAAACATTCTAACAAGTTATTTATTTATTTTACTGTAAAAACATCCTATTTCACATCTTATTAACTAATAACACTCGTTTTATTTCCCACAGTATTGTGTTTTATCGATAACACTCATCTTATTTCCGAATGTGCTTTATCTTCCTATCTCGTCTATTTCACACATGTCTGTTCAACTTTATACTCACCTCTATTTATTCATGCATATGTCAAATCAATGTGTTACTCATGTATGTAAACAAAGTTGGAAAGATGTGTGAATACCTTGATATGATTATGAGCAGTAATACATTGTGCTCAAAATGCTCAAAAATAATACTGAAACCAATCAAATCCCGGCAAACCAACATTTGAATATCAATTCTATGCTAACTAGTGACTGGCTCTATTCAGGTAGGTAATTACCTGGGGTTCCAGTTGCTGCTGCTGCTGGATTCAACGTAGAACTTGGCACCGAAGTGCAGCACTTCCAAATAGCACACAAAGGTAGACAAGAAAATGAGAGAAGAGAATCAATAGAATTTAGATAAGTATAAGAGTGAAACAGAATGAGTAATGGTAGAAAGGAGTAAGAAGGTTAAAGAGACTGAATACATCTGCGTAAGCCATTGACAACGATTTTCAGCCATGTCACCTATTGTCTGTCTCCAGCCATTGATTCTTAGAGTCCCGAGGGCGGGCCCCAACCCGGAAGTCTGCATCTCCCTACCTGACTCAGTTTAACTGTCAGGCATTTCATGGATTGATGCCATGTTTTTGTTTGGCCACCACTTACTCTTTTCCAACCTGCACCTATATCAGCTAGTAATGCCCGTCGGGGGAGACGATGGTTAGGCATGCGCAGCACGTGGCCTAACCATCTCAATCTATGTAACTTCATAGCCTCTTCGATTGATTTTCCCTCTTCGCCCAACACTCTACGCCTAACGTCAACATTACTTACCTTATTATACCACCTAACGTGAGAAAGAGATCGTAAACATCTGTGGTCAGAAACAGACAATCTCTTCATGTCTTCCGCTCTCAATGGCCACGTCTCACCGCCATAGAGAAGGACGGAGCAAACTGCTGAGCAGTATACACGTCCCTTGGTTGATAGCCGGATGTCACGCCTACGCCAGAGATGGTGTAAGTTAGCGAAAGCAGCCCGAGCTTTCTGGATCCGTGCTGTGATTTCGTCACCAATCAATCCGTTGGTGCTGATACAACTTCCCAAATAGGTGAGTGAAGTGGTCAACATGTTCTATCACTTCACTCCCTATCACTAAGCTTGGAGTTGACGTAGTCCAGTCCTGTAGCAGCATCTTACATTTCACAGGGGCGAATCGCATGCCAAACATACAAAGATTGCTGCTCAAGGTGTTCAGAAGACTCTGCATTTTGTCAGCGTCCTCCCCTAACAGGACTATGTCATCTGCGTATTCTAAGTCTATAAGACTATTCCCTGGTAACAAGTCGATTCCTAAGTCATTAAGTTCAGTTAAGGATACTTCCATTAGCATATCTATGTGTGAGAAAAATGGCTCCTTAATTAGCTCTCAGGATAGACGCCTTGAACGCTGGAAAGAACACTTCGAGGAACAGTTTAACTTGCCTACAGCCACACTGAGCCTCCCCGCCACCCAGCACACACCCGAATGGGACATAGACACTGGCCCGCCGTCTGTAATTGAGGTCACCAAAGCTATCTGTAATTTGAAACGAGGCAAAGCGGCAGGACCCGACGGAATTATTCCGGAGGTGTTTAAATATGGGGGTGACATACTAGTATATAGTTTAACTAAGGTACTAGGTAACGTCTGGGAATCAGAGACGGTTCCATCAGACTGGGGTAAGTCACTTATCATACCAATATTCAAGAAGGGAGACAAGTCCTCATGTGATAATCATAGAGGAATCAGCCTAACGAACATAGTCTCTAAAATCCTAGGCTCAGTAATCATGAACAGACTAAGCCGAACTCGGGAGGAACAAACGAGGGAAAATCAAGCGGGCTTTAGGCCAGGTAGAGGGTGCATAGATCATATCTTCACTCTCCGACAGATCCTAGAACATAGGCACACTTTTAGGCGTCCAACAATTGCCATATTTCTTGACTTGAAGGCGGCCTTCGACTCCGTGGATCGAGAGGTTCTATGGCAATGTTTGACTATGAAGGGAGTGCCAAGAAAGTACATTGGGGTTCCAGTGGGAAGTCATGACCAGTAGGGTATAGCAGGTTGGGTGTAAGGACGAATACTCGCCACGGATGACATTCGCTAGTGGTCGCGCTGCATCGTGAATTGGCAGAACTGGGTCGGGACCCAGTGGCTTACTGGTCCACAAGCTCGCCTTCTAACTGCTGAAGAAATCTCAACTAGGATAAAACAGCTGACTCTCCAGTACTCCTAGGTCTTCTAATCGTCTTCTAACCCATATCGGTTCAAGATGAAATCCTGAGACCAATCAAATCCCTGCAAACCAGCACTTGAATAATACTGTAGTAGCACTATAAGGCTTCATCATCAAATAAATTTAGTCTGTTGGGGAATTATAATCTATTACAGTGAGCACATTTTATTCTTAAATCAGTTGGAGACAGCAGTGAATACCAGGGAGCACTGGACCGCTGTTCTGTTCCAGTTAGAGATTCTTCAGCAGTGCTAACCCATGACCCATCAGGGAGTAAACCCGAGACCTTCAGGTTACGAGACTAAGGTCGTTGACCATTCACAGTCTGTGAATTCTAACTTCGTCAATTTGTGATTTGACACTGCCCTCAACAAATGCCCCTTCAATGAGCATCCACTCCACCTTGACACATGATGGATCCCGCTAGTCACGATTTCTCAGTATAACTTAAGGATTTCCATCCAGTAGTCATCAGTCAGCTAGAGATCGATATTTACACTATATATACACTGCTGAAGAGTCTCAGTAACTACGACGAAACAGCTGTCTAGTTATCTCTGGTTGTCAATGATCCCTCTAACTGATACTGATTTGTGATGACATGTAGACTGAAATGAATTCAAATCCTCACGACGACAAAAAAACAATCTGTTGCTAATGGATGGTTGGAGGCAATCAGCAGGATGCCCTACCTGACCTGGGTTTCGTACTTTTTGACACTCATCAGTCAGCAAGGCATGTCTGCAGCCCTGAAGGAACTCATGTCCCTTCTGAGATTCGGACCCGTTCACCATCCAGTGCTGTAGTTAGAGATATCACCACTGAGGTATTCGACCTCGTAATCGACCTCTTGTAGGACTATATAGAATACTTTGATTGAATATTAGTTAACTAGTATCAAGGTCGAAACATATAGTTTACTTATGATTCTTAGTTGAATCACCATGTTCATCTTTCAGTTCAACATAATCCAGTGGAGTCAGGTAGGCCGTCCTGACTATTACCTCTAAACATCTATTAACAACAAGAATTTTGAGTGCATTGTGATAACAAGCCAATACCTAGAATAATGACCACACTGCAAGCTTGGCTGACGATAAAATTCAGTCTGCGGCAAAGTTAAATTTTAAGCACCACTAACTGCCAATCAGCGAATGACCTTGAACGCACCAATCACGTGAAGGAGGCATTTTGGTGTATGGAATACATATGTTCATGAAATAATGCACAAAATCTGTAGAAAAGTGTTACAGGGGATACCTTTCTCTCACATTTGATAAAAATAGCTCTCAGTTTTAGGTTGGAGTATCAACAGAGTGTAATTCCATTGGGGGTAAAATTTACTTTGATTAAGTCTCATAGTGTTATACAGTAATATTTACTGAGCAATTAATTGTGCTCGAAACGTCATCAGTGAATATTACTGCATAACACAATGAGAGTTTATCAAAATGAATTTTACCCACAATGGAATTATACTCAACCACAGTGCACAAGTTCTATTCTTATATCAACAGAGTAATTTAACCTCATTCTACGCATGTTATTATTTAGGTCCTCTAGCCCTAACAATAACCCTAATCTTTCCTGAACCTAACCCCAACGTGAAAATATCCCTAAACTAACTGTAATCTCAGAAGGGACATCAGTTCCTTCAAGGTTGCACATACGGCTTGCTGATGAGTGCCAACTAGCACGAAACCTAGGTCCAAGGCTTCCTGCCGATTGCCTCCAACCATCTAATACCAACAATTCACAGTGCACCGTAATGGCGCGCCACCTAGCATGGTGGCCACATTGCAAACATGACTGATAGAATTCAGTCTGCACCGAAGATAGGACTAGACGCATTACACTAGTTACTGACTAGTGTGCAATCAAAAATAACTGTAATCTAACTCGAACCACCCCTAATGTCGCCTTTATTAGGTTAACTTAACCCCAACTTGTCCTTGGCTTAAAGCGTAACTTAATCTTTCCCAAACCTAAGGTGAAACTTCGCAGATATCCCATTTAATAGCATAACACTTCGATGAGCATATTTTATTGATGATGACAACATTATTTGCCAGGTTTCACTAACTTCCTCAGTGGGAGTTTCAAGGTCACTGGTGCGGTAGCACTCCTTTAGTGGTTAGTGGTGCTTAAAGTTTAACTTGGTCCAGTCTGCACCAACATAAAGAACCTTTAATCTAAGTATAAAAATACATCGACCCACATACATAAGTGTAACGATTAATATTCAGTCATTCAAAAATGGAATTAATGATTTTTACTGGATATATAAGTAAAGAATAATTATTGTACACACTTAAATAAGATTAGATTTTGGCATGAACTATCATGAATGACTAACTAAGTCAGAAACACAGGTTCTCATGTTATAATAATCCGTCGTAGTAGTTGTGTTCACACACAAACACTTTAACACACATACGCATATGAATACAACTCACAGTGTATGTTAACACTTAACTAAACCAATTTCGTGTTCAATTCACCAACTTTCTTATTAACTTTTATGTGTTATTGTATATATAAATCAGTAGATAGACTGACTTTCTCTATTTATCCTAAATAATTCGTAGTTAATAACGTATTTAGATTGATTTGACCTACAGACTTTATATTTGTAGTACGAATAAAACTAAATACGTACAAATGTGGACAGGAATATATATGTATTGATTAGGAAATAGCAAAATCATGACAAGCACACCACAACATTGGATTCATTGTGGTAGATTAGATAATGAAGTAAAATTGAATCTTTCTCTTACTAAATTAGATCGATAATATGAAGGCCACCAGTCTGAATATAATCGATATGTATTATCATTAACAGCTTTATTTAAACAAATATGACTGTGTCTTCAATATACAGATGAGTGCATCAAAACAAATTATAAAATAACAGTAATAATAATAATAATTACTATTATATCGTTTAAAGTCATATCTAACATGTATTACTTAATGTATCGTTATTTTTTTATTGTTATTTTAAACATTTAAACTTTAAGCTTTTCATTGATTAAAAATGCCCATTAAAATTTTCAAAAGAATAGACACTGAACAAAGAGAACTCTTTTCGATAAATTCATCATCAGGTTCTACAATTATATATACATTATAATGAATGAATGAATTAGTCTTATGAACAACATTAATGTTTAAATAACATCAAATCAATAATATTGATAAATTACAGCTGAACAGCATCAACATCAAATAAACTGAATGTCAGAAGAATTAGGAAAGGTAATGGTACAAATTCATGAGCGTAGACGAATCCTTCTCCATAATATACCGGGTGCCCAACAAACTACCAAAATCCTCGAAGCACCGCTTACTCCAAACAGCAGAGGCTATTGCAATTCGCCTCAAACAACCAGCGCTCTGTGTCCAAAAGAAACAAGTCCAGCCCCTACTACTGCCCTGGCCCTCAGTAGAGACTATAAACTCATGAATTTGTACTATTACCTTTCCTAATTCTTCTGACATTCAGTTTATTTGATGTTGATGCTGTTCAGCTGTAATTTATCAATATTATTGATTTGATGTTATTTAAACATTAATGTCGTTCATAAGACTAATTCATTCATTCATTATAATGTATATATAATTGTAGAACCTGATGATGAATTTATCGAAAAGAGTTCTCTTTGTTCAGTGTCTATTCTTTTAAGCTTTTCACTAAAACCTTACACGATTTTAAACGGTGTAATATTGAGGTCAGTTTAGATTACAGGATTTGTGCGGATTTTGGATTAATTTCAATTGTTACATATTCCTCACGAACCAACTATTAACTAGAGAGACCACTGAAGATCACGTGTTTCGCCTCAGTTAGGGACTCTTCAATAGTGCCCACTCACGACTCTTTCTGAAACCATCAGATTATGAGACCAAGGTAGTTGAACAATCAGTCATATGGGCTACCCAATGATGCTTACTAGATAGATTTCTTAGATCTGCAGTGGGGTACACAATGTTAAGGGCGAACTGGATGCCTATAGAAGCCATTGGTGAAAGCAGTTGATATATCACGAATTGATAGAGTCAGAATCCACAGGTCACTGAAGTGACTGAATGATCAAAGACGTCGGTCTCGTAACCTGAAATTTCAGGGTCCGATCCCTGGTGGGTTCGTGAATGAGCACTGCTGAAGAATCTCCAACTGGAACGAAACAGTTTTCTGCTGCTACCTGATTTTCAATGGTTTTTCTAACTGGTTTTGGTTCGTGAAGACATTTGAAATCTGTTTGATGATGTTTCACAATTAGCTTTTTCCCCATAAATCTGAGATTTAATACTAAAAATGAGGCGAAGTTCAAGAATAGCCTCCCAGGAGTGTGAACGCTCAAATGACCTTGAACGCTTGGTAGTCTTTGGTTGAGGAAACCTACGATTATTCTAGCGCGAAAATGAACCGTGTTCACCTGCTCAGATGAAAATTTCACCCAGATCACGTATTTCAATACTGTCTAGATAATGGATTGATAGGACGTACTCGAATATGTAGTTGTGGTGCTTCAATGAGCCTGCAACCCGTATTCCCAGGTCATTGATGGATATATATTTAGATGTACAGAGTGTAGGAAACGAATAAGTGTTCTGGTACTGGTAAGTGACACTCTCAGTTAATTGTATTCTAGGAAATTTCTTTGAAAAATCGAAACTTTCGTTGACGAATATACTGTTTCTGTGCCATTACTGAATTTTGAAGTCCGGGATGAGATCAACTGCCGCTCAAACAGATAATACATTGACGTCTACTGTGCAATGGTTCCAATTATGTCGAGATTTGGCGTCATGAAAAATGAACAGTATTACGCAAGTTTTGGGAGGAGTCGGCGTTGTGATTCATATCGACGAAACGGTCTTTATTAACAAGAAATATAATAGCGGACGTGCTAGAGCAAATAACGTTTGAGTATTGGGGCTTTACGATACCCAAATTCGAAAAGGATTTATTGAACTCACTCCAGATAGGAGTGCTGACACTCTTATCCCTATTATCCAGAGACTTGTCTTGCCAGGCACTACCATTCACACGGATGAATGGGCAGCATACAACCAATTATCCGATTTAGGATAAATACATCATCGAGTTAACCATTCGGATGACTTCGTTGATCCCAGAACCGGTACTCATACCAATTCAATCGAGGGTTTCTGAAGAAGACTAAAAAATATAATCAGGGCTATCAACGGATCTCAAAACGAAGTTATTTTCAGTCATCTGGATGAATATATGTATATAAATTGGTTTAATTTAAAAACTGAAACCCCTCATTATAATTGGGAGATTTTTTTATATCATATTAGACAAAAAATACCCTGTTTAGTGTTTCTTAATGCTTTTTTATGTAAATATACGTAAATATTTATGCAAAAATCCACCATTTTTATGATTGGTCGGCTCAAGGTCACGCGTGCGTTCGCATCCCTTGGGATGCTGTTGTAGAACTTTGCTCTAAATAAGTTTATTTTCAATATCAAAAACAGAGATACAGTAGTAAAAACTGGATGAAGTTTTGAGCATAAATTATTGCTGCATGCATCACTGTGTGTGTGATATTCGAAATAAACTTATCAAGCATGGAATAACATTCTATCACAGTGCCCAAATTCTACACTTACAATAATAAAACTGAGATTTGTCAGCCATATTAGTGTTACACTTTGTACTGTTTTGGAGATAAATTTATTTTTTCAGGTATCGGTATGCAGAGATTTGATTAGTTTCAGAATTCCATCATGAACTGACATCGGTTAGAGGACCATTGGAAAACCAACAGGGAGTACTGGACAGCCAGGTGTTTCGTCCTAGTGCTTGGGACTCTTCATCAGAACGCACCCACCGGCAAGGTTCAAACCCACAATCTTCTGGTAAGAAGGCGAGCTAGCCACTGGGACCCGATCCAATGGCCAGCTCACGAATTCCAACTTCTGCCAATCCACAATATGGCACGACTACTAGCGAATGTCATCCGTGGCGAGTATTTGTCGTTACATCCGATGTGCTGTAGCCTCACTGGTTACAACTCTCCACTTCTTTGAGTTCCGAGTGTAACACGTCTTACTAGGATTCAATCCTCTGTTATCACCTTCAACTGGCTCCAGGACTGCCCACAAGCTTACATATATCCTCTTCACATCATCTTCCATAGATCATCCTCGGACACCGAAAATAGTCACTACCTATTCGGCTTCTACTCCAAGGACTACTAACTTGGTGTACAATGTCACTTGGTTGTTTCCTCAGAATATATCCAATGTGTCTTTATTTCTTACTAAATATTTGTTGGGCAATGCGTTCCTGATTGGCTGGCTGCTGAAGTTCTTTGTTGCCTATCCCATCTGGCTGGCCATCTGGTCTTCAGTATCAAGCGAAGGCAAATGATGACAACAGTTCGCATTCTGTTGGAAATGCTTTCCATGAGATGGTTGGCAAGTCTCTTAACCGTACAGAAGCATTGACTTGACATTATATATATATATAAAGCTTCCCACAGCAGTGCAGAATTTCGAGTTGCCCCACTCTCTACAGCACATAAAGGTAGACAAGAAAGAGAGAGAGAAGGGGTTTCGAAAGGACTGTAATAAACAGAAATACGCGGCAGAAAGAATAATAACATAGAAAAAATGATGGTTTAGTGGATGTAGAGTGAATGGATACGCCGAGTGAATGCATCTGAGCAGTTAATAAAGATTTTGAGTCATATCTCCAATGGTCTAAGTATAAAACTTGGGCACTGTGGCAGAGTATAACTCCACTATGGATAAGATTTTATTTTGATAAATCACACAGTGTGTTGTACAGTAATATCAACTGATAACCACGTTTCAAGCACAAACTATTGCTCATAATCATATCAAGTTACTCACACAACTTTTTTCCCTCATTTATATACATGTGTGGAATCTATTAGATATTGGAATAAAAAGCTCAGCAATTGCACTTCACGCATTAACAAACAACCACACAATGGGGTGGGATAGGGTTAAAATTCTAAAGAGCAACATAGGTAGGTGGAGAGAGAGGTTGATTACTGAATCCTGCCTGGTTCATTGAGTCTACACTCAACACACATGCAATAGGAACGACTCAATGCAAATATCAGAAATATGGAAGATATTATTGCCACCAGTCAGTCAAATCAGAGGAGGATAATAAATAATCTCAAAATTCTATATCGATTCATGCACATCATAATATTCTAACAACTTATTTTGACTATAAAAACACTCGTCTTATTTCCCATCTAGTTGTAATTGATCAATAACACTCATATTATTATTTCTGAATGTACATTATCCCATATTGATTTTTATTCACATATCTAGTCAATTCCACACATGTAGATAAATGAAGGAAAAAGTTGTGTGAGTAACTTGATATGATTATGAGCAATAGTTTGTGCTCGAAACGTCATCACCAAATATTACTGTACAACACACTGTGTGATTTATCAAAATAAAATCTTATCCATTATGGAGTCTCCAATGGTCTCTAGTCATTGGTTCTTAGTATCCCAATGAATCCAACCAGGCAGCTTACACCTACTGACATGGCTCAAACTAGCTGTCACAGTTTTCATGGAGCGGTAGAATATTTGACAATCACACACGTCATCCGGCATTCGATCCTCAACTGATGCACACCTACAGGCCTCAAAGTCAGTATTTAGCGCGGCATAGAAAGAAAGTTGGGTCCAAGGCTAGTAACCCCACCCTGTAAAAAAAGCCATCACTTCTACTGGAACATTAAAGCTTAAGGTTGAGGCCTTATGTTCCACTCGGAATGCAAAAGGAATAAAATAATAATGTTTTAGTTTGACAACCCCTTTCCAACCTATTCCCATGTGGTGAAACATTACTCGTCGAAACGGACAATGCCTCTGTATGCATTACAATAGATTCACGTTCATAACCTGATCGATTGACTTACCCTTCCTATATATAAAACTCAACGCCTAACCTCAATATTACTCATCATATTACGTCCCGAATCGGGATCATGAGAAAAAACATGAACAAAGCCTAACATTGAGGAACTCAACAACCAATCACAGCAGACTTAGTGTGTGCAGATACGATTCGCAGATATATTGCCTGACTTTATAAGAAACGGCCACAAAGAGATGACAGAATAACCTTGAGAAAGAAAACAACCAATCAGAAAACAGTGCTTCTCTGCTAACATTAACGAATGATAAAATACATAAAAATCTGTAAATATCTCTTGATTTTCTTAATAAACGATCTGTTGCCTGACCCTTGTATTCTGTAGTTACAGTACTATTTAATATGAAAGACAGAATGCAAGTTTATGTGATCAGAAACAACTAACTTCTTAATATCTTCCACTTTCAATGTTTATGTCTCACAGCCATAAAAAAGGGGACAGGTTGAACTGCAACACACTACACATATCCTTCGATCGATAGCCAAATGGATATCACGTCTTTTTTCGGAATTCATGTTTTTATTGACAGTAATGCGAGTATTTCAACTAGCTTTGTAATCAGTTAAAGAAAGCTTTTAGATAATTGAATCCTGGCCAAAACGACTACTGATAACTTGTATCCCACAGTGTACATTTTGACTGTAGAAATTTTTATGACAATTTCTTACAACAGGTATAAATATGTACGCTTTTTTGTAAGAGTTGATTAGACAGCTCATCCATGGCGGTGATTACATTTTGAAGAAATTACTATTAGTTTCGAATATGAAACAATGAATGGAATATAAGACTACCGCCGTCACATATATGTGGACTTCAGGAGAATGTTAAGCAAAACGGAAGAGACATTAGAAAGTTTGACACAGACAATCTTAGTGGTACAGAATGAAGATATTTCACCACCTTCTATTAATCGTATAGATTTATACAAACCCTGACAATACTGGTTTTATTACTTTGTCATTCCGTTAATATGATGTCGTGAACTGTTAGAAGTCAGTGGGAAGTAAACTGCTCTAATTGTTCACGGATATATCTAATTAAGACCTGTGTGTGTGCGTGTTTCTCCTATGAAGCAATCCACACAGATCATATTTACATCGAACAATGAAGCCAAGCGAGCATCTTTTCTTCTACTATAAACCAACTTTCCTTTAGCAGTTAAGATTAGACGACAAGATATTTATGAATCAAATTCCTAATTTGCAAAATACGCAGTTCGAGGAGGTTGATATCTTCACCACAGTTCTCTCAGGAAACTGAAACCATTCACCACCTCACAATGCGTGATCTACGATCAAGAAAGCAAGCATAAATCCATGATGGGAAGTTGGATACTACTCACATCGACCAGTAATCCTTGCTAGCCAACAAAACCTGCCGGTCATTTCGCTCGTTTGCTGCTGAGAATTCATCAGCAGTCAGTGCACCTGGTTTGACTCGGCTCAGAGAGCCGAATCAGTTCAGACCACTCGAATCCTGGCTGGTTTGCCTAAGTAACCAGTCAGACATCAGCTGGTTTGGATTATTCCAGTCAACAAACTCTTCCAGGGCTAACTCCCAGCCAAACGACGCCCTCATGGTTAGCCTCGATGTGGGCAGCTACCAACCTATCTTCATATTTCAAGGTAGCGCCAAAAGAAGTTATTATTTTAAGAATATTGTATCGCAGAAGTGACGTTGCTCGCGTATTATCGCAGAGATACTCCAGTATGATTTACTAACTGGCTAAACACTCGTTACTAAGATGATTATGTCTCTAAAAGCTTCTGTTAAACAAGATCTACACGAACTGGTTCCTTCACAAGATGCATGTAGCACACAGGACATTGAAATAGAAACTAAGTCAAGCATTAAATACCTTGGAACAGTTCTCTATCACTTGATCTCTCTTGGTCATCCCATATCTTGTCAATTTCTAAGAATATGTTCCCAGAAACATATATTAATAGGTTAAGACAGTCAGGTAGGCATCACTCAACCTCTACTTTTACAGTTTGTTGACTCTTACATCTTACCTATTGTTCTCTCCCCCTGGTGTTTTCTGGACTACTCAAAAAGGACTGTATCATTCTGTAAAGGGTACTACAGGCCGCGGTAGGGTAAGTGGCGTGACACTAAGTCAGCTTTTTACTACTGTTAGTTGACAGGCACCTGAACTCATGCGAGAAATGAGTTAAATCCATATTGTCTGACTCTCAACACCCTCTTAATCCACAACTCCCCCCTTACATCTCATCACGTAGGACTTGAAGTGATTATAAAAGATAATACGCGTTCACTTGCACAGCTCTAAGTACAAAAACTCATCGATACCCTATTTGGCTGGCATTCACAATGTGATAGAGAAAGTGTTAGGCGTAAAACTTGCCATGTGATTAGCAAAATATAAATGGCGCTTCGATCTTCTCCTATTAATATTACCATTTTATACTTTTTGTACATTTCAACTAACACTGACTGTCGAGGAAGGCGACAGCTAGACAAACGTACCACACGTTCTAACCATTCCAATCGACGTAGCTTCACAACTCTATCAAGTCAACTTCCCCTCCTTACTTAACACTCGACGCCTAACCTCAATATTACTCACCTTACAAATACCACCACCCAACACGGGAGATATAGCTTAGACACTTATGATCAAAGACAACTAGCCTTTCCTCCAATAACACCATTGAGATACGGCAACACACTCACTTCATAGTTATACTTCTTTAAACATGATAAGTACACTATCCCAGTGCAACAAAAACCATGAATTAGTGTGCTTAAACTTTTCATAAGATATGGCAGAGGTCTAACAAGCAGGTAGGTGAAGTCAAAGTATCACAGCCAATCAGATTTAGGCTACACACGAAAAGGCTGTTCCAAATCAAATCATACCTGCCTATAAGTTTGTTTGAGGAGAATATGATAATAAAGCAATATAATCTTGTGAAAGATAAATATTACTATAGAAGCAGTTTATGCTACAAGAGAAAACCGGCTCATGATAGCAGGCACAGTATTCTACTTATTCACACTAGGTACCTTATCTGTTAAGGTTAGGAGTAGATTAAAGGAATAGTCAATCGATATCGAAGTACCATGATATACAGTCACCTGGATGAATACATTAACCGCGATTGGTATGATTTATCTATGGATTATCCATGGAGTAACTTGGAGACACTCTTACAACAAACACATTAGGGACAATTAGCCAGTGTTGTAATATATCATGTTTGCAGGGTTTTTTAATACACTTTTTAACGATTATGTGACTTTTATTTCACCTACATTCTGATTGGTTGTTTTAAAGGTCATTGTGATTTTGGCTATAGCACCAACCTCGATAGCACGCACATATTATATATTGCAGAAGTAATGTACAACTTTCCATACGTGTCAACATACATCCAGCAACTGCAAAGTGGATACGCTCATCTTCCCAAATAACCGGTTCACAAGGTAGCTCAACACACAAACCCGCACAAAACAAATCAAAACACAAAGCAGCAAGTAATTTAATGTCTAGCTATTTATTGTGAGAATTGGTGAGAGAATGATAAAAGCGTAAGTGCAAATAGGAACCAATCACAACAAATAGTAAATTATAAGTTAGTTAGCTATTCGGCATGATCACAAGATTTTAACTGCAATCAAATATTATAATTTAATCACAAAATTAAAGAGCGATGGAAATATTATCACTTCTAGGCCAGTTTGAAATAAACAACATGAGAAGTTTAATGTCAAAGAAGAGAGGAATAGCAGCCAGCGAATGTATGAGGCGAAAAAAATTGAACGAAAGTGTGAATTCAAAATGCGAAATTAAAACCACTATCAAAGATGAAGTTAAGTTAGTTATCGGACGAAAAAAATTGCACGGATACCATCATCGAAAGAACAAAAAAACAACTAACTGACAAATAGTTGTTTTGTGAAGGCTTGATAATCGTATGCATCCAAAATTGGCTGACCACTTTTAGTGTAATATGGAGGCATAACTCGACTACAATACTCCGCTTGTTCTTTGGATAGATTCTGTGGTGCAAAATAGAGAAGAAAATGTAACTGTGAAATAATACTTAAAAACCACTAAAAATTTTGTAATGATAATATTCAGTGAACAGTTTAACACATTTTAATTACAAATTTGATCACGGATTGACATCGGTTAGAGAAACACTGAAAACCAGCAGGAAGTATTGACTGACTGGTTTCAACATAGAATTTCGCACAGATGTGGGCACCAGTTCGAGTTGCCACTCTCCATGTTGCACACAAAGCAAGAGAAAAGAGTAAAGAGAGATTTCAAAGAGATAATAAACAGAATTGTAAGGGAGAAAGAATAGTGATATGGGAGAACGATAGAGCTTTGTTGGATATGACAACTCACAGAGAGTGGGTGCATCTGTGCCATTCAGAACGAGGATTTTGAGCCATATCACCAATTGTCTCCAGCCTTTATTGGTTCCTACCGTCCCGAAGACTCCAACCAGGAAATCTACACCTCACAACATGGCTTAAACTGTTATGGATTTCATGGAGTAATTCCATGTTTTTCAACCTGATCTTATGTCAGCGATGGTTAGGCACACGTAACACATGTCCTAACCATCTCAATCGATGTAACTTGAAGGGAGTACTGGACAACTGCTTCGTCATAATATGGAACTCATCCACCCACTGGGGTCGAAACCAGGACCTTCCGGGTGCAAGGAAAGCTCGATCAGTTAGTCAGCTACTGGGAGCCAATTCAATGGCCGATGAATTCTAACTTCTACTAATTGGTGATTTTAGCGCGACCACCAGCTGATGTCATCGACGAGTATTTATTCTCACTCCCGACCGGGAGGACCTAACTTCACATCTTAATTAACTTACGCATTGAAATTTTCAATATTGACAACCTTTCCTACTCACAGACATTATTCCCGGAAATAAATGATACTGTACTTCATCTATTAATCTCAATTACGTAACACAATAACACTTAATGAAATAGGGATGTAGAGTAGAAGTAAACCAGCTTGTGATGAAGAATCCTGAAGATTATTAATAAAATTAAACAAAATAAGATCTACACTTACCGCATACAGTTCTTCTTTTGTAATGTATTCTTTGCCTTCCTTTGTTAAAGCGCGGAAGGCTTCTTCAACTTCATCACGGGATTGAACATTCTCAGTTTCTTTGCTAATCATAAATGCCATAAATTCCTGAAGCGTTATATAACCATCACGATTAGGATCAACAACATTTAATATGGCTTCGAATTCAGCATCCACTTGACCTTCTCCGACTTCGTGTAAATCATGACCAAGAGCACGCAGACATGATTTAAATTCACGGTGATCTAAACGGCCAGACTTATCCTTGTCAAAGTGTTTAAACATCATGGAGAATTCACGAAGGGCTTCTTCACTGACACCACTCACATTTCTAGCTTGAATTTGTTGTTCTAAATTATGTTGCATACGCATGGCAAGCTGATCCAACTGATCCCATGCTTGACTCAAACCAACCTGAAATTAATTCAGACAATATAAAAAAAGTTAGTTAGTTGAAACACATATATAAAATACTAAGGAAATATCTGATATCAGAAGATGAAAAAATATGAAAGGATAACACTAACAAAAAATAACGTAAGAACGTACAGTGCTGTGTTCAGTATACCGATTATCCAGAATGAGATGTTCTTCAAGCAAAGTTCCAAGTTTTTCAACCTCTCGCAGATCATTCTTTCGTGCTCTAACCTCAGCCGATTTCTCACGAATACCTTCAAGTTGTTCTTCAAGGCTTCCACTGCCTTCCATCATCGAAGTACGCACTTTCTGTAAAGTAAGTAAATAAGGTTTTTTGCATGTAAGACTAATTATTTCTCATACGACATAAATATAAATGGACATCATTTGCATTTAATAACATAACGAAAATTAGTGTGTGTGTGTGTGTGTGTGTGTGTAGTAAGAAAAGGTTGATATTCTGGAAAATAATCGAAATTCTCACCTGAAGCCATTGATGGAAAGAGTTCGCAGCCACTGCAAACTGTTGTCGTAGTTGATCGTTCTGTTCTTGACGAACAGTTTCACGTCGAAGTTCAGCATCTCTCTCTAGAATGATTTTCTGTAGGTTGCGCCACGTCTCCACAAGTGACTCCATTGTAAACCATGTGTATGGATTCATACCAACCTAGCAGAAACGATATAGAGAGAATAAAAAAAGATCAAAACTGAAATGCAGCATGTATCACAAAGTACCAAGTCAGTGAAACCTTGAGGAAAACTTCATGCGTAATAAAAGAAGTGATTATGGTGTTGAGTGTAGAACTGCAAACCACCCTTCTGCAATATATGTCTTGCATGAAGCAAGGCGGTGACGATGACGCCTGTGAACTGACTTTAAAGGTAAGTTAGAAGAACACAAAAATAAGCAATGAGGTTACTGAACACATGCTGACATTTCTCGGTATAACAACTTTTATTTTTTTTAATATTTTATTATAGCTTGATTCCACACCGTATTTTGGTACAAGTATGAAATTTATAGCATGTGATATCGGTAGCCCAAATTTACCAGGCCGACCATAGATATCAGGTGTGCGTCGGCGGGGGATCGAACCTCGGACCATGTGCATGGTCGGCGAGAGTCCTAACCGCCGTGCCACCGACGCACGTTTAAATTACTCTTGATATTCACTACTTTTCCAGTTTGACCAAGGATTGATATCACAGTTAGAGAACCATTGCGAAAGCAGGTAGTGAGTAGTGCACAGCTATTTCGTTTTAGTTTGGGACTCATCGGCAGCGCGCACCCACTACCTTCCAGTTGTAAGCCAAGCTCGCAGACCATCCACAGCCACTGGGATCCGACTCACCGGCCCATGAATTCTAACTTCTACCAATTCATGACTTTAGCATCGTGATTTCCAGTAACTCCCTGGTTTTTAGTGGTTCTCTAACTGAAACAATTCAAATCCCTACATACCAACACTTGAAAATTTACTACGTTGTAAAATTCTCGTCATGTGCTAATACACTGGAAGTTCAAACAAACCTTAATAAGGTTAACACATGATAAAAAATCACACTGAATAAACAGGAGACAACCAAGTTTAGTTATAGAAGTCCACATGTAGTCAGTTACTAAATGTTAGCACTTAAGAGATTAAAATCCTGGCGTCTTAGATACAAAACACTGCATCCTGTCAGAATCTCAGTGAAAGAATTACAGGAAATTATGGAGTTGAGTTGTGCACGTATCTTTGTCTGTCTGTCTGTATTCGACATAGAACTTTGCATCGATGTGCAGCAGTTCAAGTCGCCACACTCCCTCCGATTAACACACAAAGCAAGAGAAGAAAGTAGAAGAAATGCATAATAGAGACAGTAAACAGAGGTAAGAGACAAAGGAGTAGTAATGACGAAGAACAATATGGTTTCATTGGAAATCATAAGTCACAAGGAGTGGATGCACGTGCACAAACCATTGAGAACGATTTTGAGCCATGTCACCAATTGTTTCCAACCATTGGTTTCTACCGTCCCGAGGACCCCAACCAGTCTGGAAGTCTACACCTGCCTACGTGACTGATTGGCTTAAACTAACTGTTGTGGATTTCTTTGACTGATGAAGCCGTGTTTTGGTTTGACCGCCGCTAGCTCTTTTCTAACCTGATGTATCGTATGTCAGCTAACATTGCCCGTTGTCGAGGAAGGCGATGACTAGGCAATACGTAACACATGTCCTAACCATCTCAGTCGATGTAATTTCACAGCCTCATCGATTGATTTCTCGTCCTTACCTAGCACTCGACCAATGCCTAACCTCAATATTGCTCATCTTATTATGCCACTTCACATGAGATACAGCGCAGGCAACTATGATCAAAGACAGCACGCATCTTTAAGGAACATTTATTATATTCCCAGCTTCATTTTTAAAACAAACCAATATATGACTTCATTATAATAATTAGTACGGTCTACATACTCTAGCAGTAGTAATGCTTGCACAGAAATTATGGTATCTAGTGGTTTAAGATATTTCTCTGGATAGAAAACGACATAATTTTATATCAACCAACAACATTATGAACTTACACCATAACTCTTGATTTCACGATCCAATTGGGCTAGTTGTTGAAAATCAGCTTCAGCAGCTTTTAAAGATGCTTTGAATTGTTCTTGAGCTTCACACAGGGCATGCACTTCATCTAATGAATTACAACGCACAGGATCAGTTAAATCCTCTTCAGCATTTTCAAACCAAGAATTAAAGGTTGATGCGCGTTTAGCAAAAGCTAGATAGAGTTCTTCAACTTTACGATATTGCTCTTGAAGTTGTACAAGATCGGCTTTGCGACGGGCAGATTCACGTCGTAGACGTTCCCAACGATCCATGAGTGAAGTGAAACTGAAAAAAGAGAATGTCGAAATATCATCAAATAGTATAATTCAAATCTCGTGAAAATTACTGTTATTCTTTTTAAATCGAAATAACTAACCGTTGTTTAATTGCTGGACTTTGATTGTGTTCCGCTGCAATAAGACGATTATAGAGGTCAGTGATTGTCTGAATTCCTTCAGTATGAAAAGATTCCAATGCGGTGTCAAAAGTTGCATGTTTTGCCAATAAGATTTGAACACTACTCAAATCTCGGCCGTAGTCATCGCTACGCACTTGTGTTTCTCGGTCAGCGATCCACGACTCAACAACATCTGTTCTCCACATAAACTGTAAAAATGCTGAATTATCAGTGAGATTTGTTTTGCGACGTTGAGCAGCCTGATTGAGCATATTTAATTTTTCCATCAATCCTTCGCATCGTTGTTGGATTGCTAAACGATTATGATTATCAGATTGTACAAGTTCAGATCCAGTTGAACACAATTCTTTGCACTTTTCATTATGCACCTGTAACAGAAAATTAATAATATGAAGGGGAAGTTTCACTTACATTAAGATCTGATTCGAAAGCATCGTGTTTCTTCAAAAGACCTTGAACAGCTGCAAGAGTGTCACCGTAATCTTCACTGCTAAGTAAATGTTGTTTCTCAAGAATCCATGCTTCTTCTTCTTCAACACCGTCAATGAAATCTTGATAGGCTAAAGATTCTTCTAATTTTTGTCGACGAAGTGCACTAAGACCTTGTAACTCTTCCCATGCAGATTGAAGACGCTGGAAAATAAAGTAAAAATAGTTTATAAGGATATGGTATTTCGGTGAAGCATGTACATGTGAACAACCAAATTTTAAGGGGAGTACGATCGCAGCATATCTAAGTTATTTCTCAATTAAGAACATTTTTAATTGTGTCTAGAATGAAGAGCGTGCAGAAACGACCTAGTTGTCATTTCTACGTAAATTGGCTGTTATACACATGAATGCAAGACTACATTTACCTATCTATCAACAGAACAGCACAAGGAACTATGGTTAGTTTGTAAACGTTTTTCACAATATACTCTTCATGTATTAGACTGAGCCACACTGACTGTGTGAGCTGGTGATATCACTTAGCCCCTTATATCCGAGTATATACAACGAGATATTTAGGCGGTTAGAGTGTCAGTCGACAATTAAAGCGGTGTTTAATTCAATCCAAGTTAAACAATTGAATGAATTGGTTGGGGTAGGAACAATTTACAGGCAAATAACAATCATTTTGCACCGAGAATTTATGGTATGGTAAAAGAATAAGCTAGTAAGCAGTAACGAATGCATTCTAGTAAATTCAACAGTCCTATCTAATTCTTCTGCAAACGTGAAAGCGTAAGCTTTATTCATCAATACTTACATGAGAATATGCATAAATCAATAGCCAATATTTTGATCGGACACTAACTAGTGTTATGAGTCTGGTTCTTTGTTTGGTGTAGACTGAATCTTATCAGTCAAGTTTGCAATGTGGCCACCGCTATAGGTGCCTCACCATCCCTGTGAAGTTTACACTAACACATAAAGGACTAGAAACGTGGCACTTGTTAACTAATGTCCAGTCAAAGTATCCAATACAGTCCCACAGAAGGTCAAGTGCGAGTCCCACCAGATGAGTTTGAATCTCAGAAGGGACTATGAATTTCTTCGCGGTTACAGATACGCCTGGCTGACTGGTGAGTGCCAACAAGCAGGACACCTAGGCTGAAGCCTTCCTGACGATTGCCACTAACAATACAATGGTAGCCAATATTATGTACCGAAACTTATTTTGAAGAAAAAAAGTACTAATTTATAGTTACCTGCATTCGTTTTCTAACTTCTTCGGGATCGGCGAGCTGAACACCGACAGTGAGTTCTTCTCCTTGTGCGATAACTTGTTTAATAAATGGATCGTGTGCAGCCACTTCATTTTCAATACGTTCATGCTTTTTGCGTAGATTGCGTACACCGATAAGATCACGTCCATAATCTTCAGAACTAACCAAAATTTTCTTCTCACGGATCCAAGCTTCTTCATCATCAATATTACGATAGAAATCATGCAGGCGTTTCGCTTTACCAAGAGTTACAGCACGATTCTCTGACAGAGCACGAATCTTTAATGTAGAAAAAGGGTTAAATCAATTTGTTAAATTTGTAACCAAAGATAAAAGTGAAAATATAATAAATGTGAAAAATACACTTTCTTCGGAATTATATTCATTAATACAAAAAATACTCACCTTTTCATATCGTTCATTGATCATTTTTTTGCGTTCACGAACCATATCAGCATCCCAAGCACCAGATTTAATGAACTCATCTGCACGGGCATCTAGTTCCTTAATACGATCTTCATGCGCTTGAATATCTGTGATTAGTACCTATGAACAAAAATAGAACAAATAACATAAGGAATTGTCACGTTTAATGGTAGGTATTGGTAAACAAGTATAGAGAATACTAGTTAACATACAAAATTTGAAACAAAGATTTGGATGATTTGTTCCATTACACTTAGTTTCAACTTTTGTCATTCACATCTTTGTAAGGTGATATGATGGGGTGAGTAATATTGAGGTTAGGCTTCGACCGAATGTTAAGTAAGCAGGGGAAGTTAACTGATGAGGTTGTGAAGCTACATCGATTGAAATGGTTAGACATGTGTACCACATTTCCAAGCCATCGCCTTCCTCGACGGTCAATGTTAGCTGACATAGGATCACCTCGGAAAGTGGTCAGTAGTGGTCAAATCAAAACATAGAATCGGTCCATTAAATCTTAGACAGTTAGTTCAAGCCAGCCACGTATGGAGATATAGGCTTCATCATCGTTGGGGTCCTCAGGACCCTAAGAACCAATGGCTGGGGACAATTGGTGATATGGCTCAAAATCCTCGTTCTCAATGGCACTCCTTGCACTCTTCCATATCCCTTAAATCTTCATGTTTCTCCGTGTTACTATTCTTCCTTCCTCATATTATCGTTCTTTCGAATCCCAATTTTTTCTGTCTTTTGACTTCCTTTGTGCGATATGTGGAGTGTAACAACTCGAACTGTGCAAAGTTCTGAGCCGAAACCAGTCAGTCGCTCCCATAACCCCTATCATTAAATCATACTTCGAACTTATCAATCAATGGATTCTTCGTAAACCTGGAGATTATTTTTAACAAACTACAACTGCACAAAAATCTCCGTATCTTCCATGAGGTGATATAGAAACGACAGAGGCTTGAATGCTGTAATTGCAAATAGACAGGAAAGAAACTTCTGTCTGTTTTAGACCCTGACTAACATGTAACCAGTCACAGTTTCATCTAAATGCCGAAATGAAGAAAACGGAAAATGATAAACCACAACAGCCTAGCACAGAAGCACAATGTACTAAAGTGTTTCAAGTATTGGTTTGTAGGGATCTGATTGATTGGCAACAGGATTTCACCATGAAGTGACATTGGTTAGGGAACCATAGGAAAACCCGGGAGTACTGGACAGCCAGTTGTTTTGTCCTAATGCTTGGTCTCTTCATCACTATGCACCCACTGAGGTTCGAACCCACGACCTTCTGGTTACAAGGCGAGCTCGTAGACCATTAACCCACTGGATCCCGATCCAATGGCCAGTTCATGAATTCTAACTTCTGCCAGTTCACGGTATAGCGCGACCGATTGCCAATGTCTTCGGTGAGTATTTGTCCGACCTGCTATACCCTACTGGTCTTATTAAGACGATATGCTGGGCACTTTGGCTGGCGATTCAATCGTTTCAAGTACTGGGGTAGAATAAGGTAGATGTTTCACCTTATAAGCCAAACGTCAACCCAATAAAGGCTACTATAACCTTTCAACGTTAACCACTTTTGTATTAGCTTGGCCAATAAACATAACTGCTAAAATTATGGTTTTTAAATGATAAAAATAAGGGCGCAAAACAGAGGCATAACACAGTTATACACTTTTATGAATATTTCCATATATAAATCATATCACATACCTGATGTTTTGATAAAAGACTATCCACTGATGCCGAATCTCTACCATAATCTGGACTAACCAGTGAAGTTTCCATTTCACCTAACCAGAATTCAATATCTTTTATGCCAGCATTATATGCAGCTTGACGATTAGCTTCTTGTAACTTTTCAGATTTTTCATGAGAACGATTAACAAGATTATCCCATTGGTTAGCCAGTTTGGCGATACGTTCTTCCACAGCACTTTCCTGTCCTTTGCATTGATCTAGTAAAGAGAAATCATAAAATAGGTGAGATATGGAAAAGCAAAAATTGTGAAAGGAAACTATTTTTTACATAAGTAGTATGACTTACTTTTCTGCTTTAAGCGCTGCCCGGCTGCCAAAATCCCTTGTAAGCGTTCTGCGTTTGCTGCCAATTCTGCTTCAAAAGCTTGATGTTTTTGATGTTTAGCCTGAATATTTGTTGTTGGATCTTTGTATGGTTCATCCATTGTAAATTGCATTTTTTCATTTATCCATAATTCCATTTCGTCTGCATCTCGAATGAAAGCTTGAAGTGTTTGAGCATCGCCCAATTTGCTTCGATTGTCAATCATAGCATCCTTTAAATGAGTCCAACGATTTAAAACTTCCTCACGTTTAGCCTTGATTTGATCTGCATCATAATGATCTGCCTCTAGAAGTTTATCAGCATTCGCTATTAAGTTCTGAATCTTGACTTCCTGTAGAGTGATAGCACGATTAAAGTCCTCATGTTTCTTTATCAGTGCATCAACCTTGTTGCCATCAACATCATCACCAGCCAAAGATGCTTCACGAATCGCCATCCAATCTTCAGCTTGTTCACAATCGCGGAAGAATAATTGTTCCTCCAAATTTTGCTCTAGTAGTTTGTGTCGGTTTAACCAAGCGCTAGTGCAGAAATTGAAAATAATGATTAATTGCCAGGACTTAGAAAGATCAATTTTCAGGATATAGTAGGAGAAATCTTGTACTCACTTCAAAATTTCAAATGTTCTTTCAATAGTTCACTACCTCCCAATGACCATCCTGTTGTTACACGACATGGAAACCAACTGCTAATGTGATAAGCATGCCCAATGAAAGCCATGAAAATTCTGTCTCAGCTACTACTGATTGAAATATACGACCACTTCGTTCGCACTAAAAGTCCTCCACAATATATGCCGCTAACACTAGTCATTAAATAAATCAATCTCACGATCGCATTCTACTTAATACATAAACTTAAAAGGATATATATGTTTGAATAAAAAGGAAGTTGAACATAACCAAGTAAACGATAGAGAAGATTGGCGTCAAACCTTAAACCCCTTTAAAGAAAAGTATACGGGCGTACATATATATTACGCACAACGTCACTGATACCGTTATCAGTTAATTCGATGAGTTTACGGAATCCTATCACTAACCTGACAACAAACAAGAGCGTCATAATTTTTCCCACTAGTGTTCATCTATGTTATTAAGTGTAAAACCTAATTAATTGTCTTATAACTTGTTCAAGAGTTTATCCGAAATTACATGCATTAAGTCTCAAAAGATCAATCTATAGGATTTTAACAGAAGACACGTAAAACAAATTTTATAAGAAATTGGTTCAACATATTACACGCTAAGTAAAACAAGCCTTTAAATCTAAGAGGCTTTTATAACCAGTAGACAAACTTACACATTCAAATTTTCTCTTGCCTCTGCAATTTCCTGGAGCTTTTGTTGTACAACATCCGAAGCATAATGCCCATTGTCCAATAATTCCTTACCAAAAGACTCGAAGTTTTGGAATGCCGGAGCTCGAGTATCGATTTCAGTACGATATTCCTATTAAAGTAAGTAGAACAAACAGAAAGACTTACTCGATGAGTATCCAGCAAGGACTCTGCACTTGTAACGTACGTTCCCACTTGCTTTGACGAGACCAAACCATACATCGTAGTAATCCATGACTGAAGATCCCTGGAAAAATTAATAATAAAAATAATAATAGTGAAACTCCCTAACCAATCACATATTTTTCATCCTGAGCTATAATCCACACTATGAGTAACCATAATAAACCCCGTAACATAAATAGGTGAAAAGAAGTTTGAAGAAGAAACCAAACTGGCTACGCTATTGATCACCTGAGCGAAATATGTGGACTAGAAGAAACTACTGCAAAACATGTAGTCAAAATGTACCAGCTCCTGAGTCCACACTACGTAACAAAACATTATGAAGCAAACAGGGAGGGAAGGTGATCAGAAAATAAACAAAATAATAAAGTACTGAGTATATACATTTACAGTCCTGTGAGTCTGAAGTGAGTTAGCTCTGATGGGGTATTTCACAGGAATACTTTAAGTGACTTTCTCTTCACTGCTTTTCTTTTGATTTAAAAAGTTAGTTTTATACAAAGATGCATATCGACTTTTGGAAATAGATGCGCTGCTTGGATTCATTGGACGTCAGAAGCTAGGAAACCATTTAATTATCCCTGTGCTGTTACTAACTATGCTTGCAACACTCAGTTGGTCAAACGAGATTACAACAAATGCAGTTGACAAACAGGAAGATAACTGAACGTCAGATGCTTCGATTAACATCACTCTCAGGGACGTCCTAATGTGAATTTCTCTGCAACTACTTCAGCCTGGGCAAGGGGGTAATATCACCAATCGTCAAACGATAAGTACGGCTCACAGCTTCGCACAGGTAAAACCTGTTCAGGTTAATTTAGACCTAACTAACCCACATCGAAGCTGCTAATCTTAAACATAAGCACATAGGCAATAAACACATGATTTCACAAAACGTAAAAGTTTAAAGTTAGGTTAAATATTAACATTATGGCATTCCGAAAACCTAAGGGAAGTGTGAGGCTATTGTGCGAATGCTAAGCTAGTGTTCCGGTTGAGTTTAATTAAATATAATTAGTTAATCAATGGTAATGGTGCAGCTAGTGATAACTCAAACAGACAGGGGCTTACCTTGCGTCAGCTAAGAACTTTTGGAGATCTAGAGAATCCAAAAGTTTGGCTTTTCTTTTTTCAGCAGTTGCAGCTAAGCCATCCCACAAATGGTTGATTTCTTCTTGATGTTTACATATCCCCTCCGCATCCTGAGGATGAATTTGCACTAGGTCAGCAGCCTTTGAATCTAACTGTTTGACTCTTTCGCCTAATGCTACTAAATCTCTTTCTAATGCATCATGTTTACGTATTAGACGTTGAACAGATGTGAAGTCACTCCCTACATCATCTGTCAGTAGCCTACTTTCTTTTTCTTCGATCCACTCTTTGGCTTCTTCACATTCTCTATGATACCGTTGAACAGCGTCAATATCTTCTAGTTCCTTAGCTTTTTTAGCAGTAACTTCTTCTAACTGTTCATATTTCTTTTGAAGTTGCATGATAATACCTTCGATCTTCTCTACCGCTTCAGTCTGACCACCTCGCTTTAGTTTATCGGCTTTGGCGCATAGTTCGGTAACTTTGGCTTCTCGTTCTTTCTGTTCCATGACAAACTCATCTACTTTTTTCTTCTCTGACTCTACTTCTTCTAATCGCCCAGGGACGATAGTCTCCGTCACAGCAACTAGTTCTTTTTCAACAACCCATTGGTGCAAATCATTTGCTTCTCTAACCAGTTGATAAGCTTCCACTGAGTCTTGGAGTCTCTCTCGGCGATCACGACCCAACTGAAGTAAATAATTATACTGTTCTTCGAGACGTTGCTGTTGTGAAGCTACAGTAAGTGGTTTAGTCATCAAACCAGATTGAGCATCAGATAGCGGAGCTTCAACTTTTTTGACGTACGCAGCAGGAACGAACCCTTGGCGATCATTTACTTCTACTTTCCACCAATCCTTATGATTGCTGGCTAAAAGAGTTAATATTTCTCCTTTGCGCATAGAGACTTCTCTAGGAGATTTCTCCTGATAGTCATAGAGGGCCATAACAACATCTTTGCCGAGCAGATCACTTGCTGGAGCTTCTTGCATGCGACAGTTACTGGCTTGGACACCAAGAGCTTCAATGGTCGAACCGTAGGCTTCAATGTCTGCAAGCAAGGCATTATGTTTCTTTAGGAGCGCTTCCGTGGAATCTTCATCCCGACCAAATTCGGATGAACCAACTAGTGGCTCTTTTTCCCGCATCCAACTCTCTGCTTCACTAGCGTCTGCGAAATACTGTTGGGCCTGTAACGAATCTTCCAACAACCGTCGTCGATGATCTGCCTTTTCACAAAGCTGAGACCATTCTGAAGTAAGGTCAGCTATACGTCTCTCAATGTCGCCAGAAGCATAGTGGTTGGCGCGAATCATGTCTTGACCTTCCTGAACGACCTCTTCAATGCGCGGTGAGTGACCGTTTATTTCCGCATATATAGCTTGATGCTTCTTGATCAAGTTCTGAACACCAATCAAATCGCGACCTGAAACAATATGAGATTCGACACTATTAAACAAATCGAGAAATTAGATGGACAAAGTGAAATCTACAAAAGGTAAGAAATCAGTTAATTCTGAAACATCTAATCATGTAAAATATTGCCCGCAAGCGTCATAGGGAGAACTAATGCTAGTCTGAAAGTTAGCGGTCTTTTATATTACCTGAAGCACTGGAGCATTCTGCTCATAGATTCTCCAGCCGAAATGCCCAAGTAGCTCAACATGGTATTCAATGAAGTTGGGGATGGGGCCAAGTAAGAGAAGTTATTCGGTGATGTTATGAGACCCGAAAGTATCTTATACGTATCAAAAGGTCGTCTTTATCTGCAGACACTACTAGCCGAAGTATAACTAGGCTGTAATAGTTAAAGGTGATCAGATCACGACATAAAGTTAATCCATAAAGTCAACTGCAGAGATGCAGACTGCTGGGTTAGAGCATCAGTGAGTACCATTCTTATGGATTTTTCTAGTCAGGCAGCACACAACTGCCCACTGAAATGCAATCGGGCTGAGTTTTCTGATTTCGAGCTCAACAATACTCCTACACAAGCAAGTCCAAGGGGATTACTCAGAGGATCTATTGATAAACGTATACCGAATCTTGTAGATTCACCATGTTTAGGTTGGGTTAGGGAAATAGCCCCACAGCTCTACGTGAGTGTCCCGTAAACACAACACATCCAAAGCATGAGGTGCAAGAGATTTACATAGTGAGACATACGATCTGACTGGCTGTAAGGTTTGAACTCTAAAAGCATCAACATGAAGTTGACAGTACGGTTTTAAGAAACCATTAAAGGTGTTCCTCTAGCTAAAGTCAATAAGGATTGTCTACGAAATAGTATTAACATAAGGATGAAAGCCAGGAATTTATTGGCAATAAATAGACGAATTGTGTGCTGATGGAAGTGCGTGAGCGGTTGTCCACCCCAAGGTAGAGTAACTTCTTGGAGTCTTTAAACATTCCCGCTATTAAAACTAGAACAAGACATGTAAGCGAAAAATATTGTTTCTTGTATAGTATAGTATATATATATATATATATATATATATATATATATATATAAATTAGAGAAAAGCCTGAAGATCTAATTGAAAACAATATTGTTCGCTTATATATCCTGTTCTAAATTCTTGGAGTGTCTAAAAAAAGCGTAAGTTGCGCTACTGCGGAGTCCAAGACACAACTGCTGGTCGCTCGTCACATACGGCTTGTTTAGGGGAAATTCCTTATGCTTTTCTGAAGTGTGGTACCTCGAAGGGATACGGTTCTGTTTTGACATCTTATGTCAACTACTTACAAATAACTGCTCTGATGATGAATCACTGATTACTATAAACCAAGTGAATTTCAACCGCCTAGTTCTTCAAGCACTAGTCAGAATTATGGACAAAGTAGTCAAGTGATACAACTGACCCAATGTGTACCTTAATTATATCCAGTTTTCTGATATCGTGTAGAAATGGAATACACTGGGTCTAGTGAAAACTGACTTTATTAAGATCACGACTAACGTTCGAAGACAGAGAATTGCCAATGGACCAGTTTTTGTATTAGTTCACTAGTTACTGATAACTTGTGAACACATCTGACAAAATTCCAAACATTCTGTACATTTCACTGATGGTGAAAACTATGATGCCGCCTACACGATATTTAAACCAATTTGGTCATGGCCACTGTGTGTCTTGCCTCGGAATACAAAATTCACATATCGCTGCAAAGAGACTGTAGTACTCGAGGTACAGCCTAACATTGTAAATACTCAAGAAGTGTTTAGTAGTGACATGAAGGTTTAGGTAAGCAGATAAGAGACTTTTCTATAGACTGACAAACAAATTTTTATTGGCAAATGGTGTTGCTGGTAGGGATACTTATGATAAAGTTCAAATAAAAGACTTTGCCGGGTTAATTGTGAGTGAATAATATTTGTATGAGTTTAGTGTCCGAACTCACGATACTCCTATGAAGCAGAGTTGTGGAAGAATCTCTACCAGTACCTGCCAACATCAAAATAATGACTAGGCTTCATAACTACAGACGCACAAACTCACAAAGCAAAGTCATATTATACAATTAAACTCCCACACCACGGATTAATTGATATTAAGTGTGGAAAATACACTATACGTGCATAGCGGGATTCCTTCTAAGTACAATTAAAACTCTTAAAAATTCCTAATATGTGTGTAAAACTTGGGCTCTGTGGTAGTAAGTAATTCCATACATTACATACATCACACAGTGAAACAGTATTAAAAGTTCCCATTTTCCCACAATTACTTTGGGTTGGAGTACAATCCACTAGTGGTGGTAAATAAAATAACTTATGGATTAACATTATTAGTAAATTCTAAAAGCTGTAAAAACCTTGTAAGCCTCCGCAAAAGGCAGGATACTACTTTTGCATACTGCTGTGAAAAGAGGCTTATTGATTTACGGCACTTAAAACCATGCACATGTACATGGGGAACTAGTGCCGAATAGATAATCGACTGGTTTACTTACCCACATTAGTCGAACCTGCGACTGATTCTTTTTCCCGGATCCAGTCTTCTTCATCTTCTACGTCCCTAAAGAATTGGTGCAACTTGTAGGCATCTCTTAACTTCTCACGACGTTGACTCAGAGGGCCTTGCAGGTCATGGTAACGTTGGGCTAACTGTCGTTGTTTTTCTTGGATAATTGGAGCGTCGAAATGACCTTCTGCAGCAAATGTGTCAGCCTGGACTTTGAATGCATCTATGCGTTCACGATGAGCAGCCACATCAGATTCAAGCAAGTTGTGCCGCTTTTGTGCGTTCATCACACCGTTAAGATCACGACCGACATCCTCCGAGGCTATCTGAGCTTCAACATCACTCAACCATAACTCAACATCTTCTACGTTGCGAACAAACTGTTGTTGCCTACTTGCTTGATCTAAATTCTTCTTCTTGTTTCCCATGGCATTTACGAGATGAGACCAAGTTTCGTCCAATTGTTCAATCTTTGCTTTAATTTCCGGTGAGTTGTAGTGGTTCGCATTTAACAAATCCTGACCTGTCTTTTTGATATCTTCAACGCGGGATTGGTTGGCTTGTATTTCTGCCTCGAAATTCTGATGCTTCTGCACCTTTGTTTGCAAATTTGTGGAGTCTTTGTAACTTTCATCAAGTGCATTTTTAAGTTTTTCTGATATCCATGACTGCATTTCATCTGCATCTCTATCGAACATTTGATAACGGTGGGAATCTTCAAGACGCTGACGGCGGTTCTGAGCTTTCTCCTTTAAGGCATTTCGTCTATTTTGAAGACCTTGCTGAATTTCATGAACCTGTGCAGCTGCATAGTGATTTGATTCGATTAATTTTGCAGCGAATTCATCAAGCTGTCGCATTTTTTCTTCTTGTGCTAAAAGTGACTTTTCGAAGTCTTCATGTTTTCTTATAAGTGCTTCCACAGAATCCAGTGAGTCTCCTACATCTTTTATTTCTAAGAGGGCCTCTTGCTTTCCAATCCAAGATTCCGACTGTTCAGCGTCGCGGTAAAAATACTGGAGGCCCATACACTGCTCTAGCTGTTCCCGTCTTTCCTCACACAACTGCATCAGAGAGGCTCTCTCCCTTTCAAGGGCGGAAAGTTTAGCAGCTATGTCTCCACTACAGGGATGGCCAACACTTATTAATGCCTGACCTTCTTGCATGCATGTATCGAAACTGTCAGCTCGGGAATTTATCTCAGCGGTGTATTCCTTATGTCGCTCTACTTGGGCTTCAGCACCAGCTACATCTTTTGCCAGATCATCCGCCGATATTAACGTTTTCATGTCACTCATCCAGATACTCAAGTCTCTCCAGTCAGCCAAAAAGCGATGCATCTTGAATGACTCTTCTAGTTTACCCCTCCTATCTACAGCCTGACTTTTCAGCTTCTCCCATGCAGTAATTAAGGCGTCATATTTGCCTTGTATGGTGTCTTGCGAATCAGGATGCTTTTGTGCAAGCGCCTTAGCATCATCTCCAAGCTGAACAATCTTTTCATCTAGGGCAGTTAGATCCCTTTCTAGTGCTTCGTGCTTCCTTTGTAAGGCTTGGACTGAGGCAAGATCACGACCACAGTCCTCAATGGATAAAGGAATGGACTTTTCATTCACCCACGATATAGCTTTATCCGTGTCTCTGAAGAAGCGCTGTATTTCATAGGCTTCCAGAAGCTTTTCTTGTCGTTTCTTAGCCAGATCCTTCAGACGCTCTAGAGCTTCGCGGACCTCTCTGGATTTTTCTATAACTAGGGCATCCTCAGGAAATTCTTCTTTTAGAAGTTCATCTGCCTTCCGATAAATGTCTTCGGCACGACTTTCTTGATACTCGAGATCCTAGAAAATATGTATTATGTATTTGCTGACATACCTTTGTAAACTCATCAAACTTTTTTTGGAGTGTCTCAACATGTTCCAAGTCTTGACCGAAATCCTCCGACGTTACGTAAGTTTCTTTCTCACGTATCCAGAAAAGTATTTCGTCAACTTGGCGTAGAAACTGAACAAATTTAAGCGTAAGGTTAATAAGACGAGATTTTTCTCTGAACATAGCCATAAGCCTTTCCCATAGGGCATGCAGTTCATCAAGACGGTTCTACAAACATGATGAGGAGGAAATCATATTACTTTGATAATCTCTGTTGCGTAGTGCCCCTGACCAATCATTTCTTCTCCCGCAGAATCCAGAGCTGACAGTGTTTCAGCATGAGCTGTTACTTCGAGCTCAAACGCTTGATGTTTCTGTTTTTTCGCCTACAAACACAAGTATGTAACAATGAGGTGAGGGTACGTTACCTGAAGATTACTGAGTTCTTTAAAGTCCTCATTTGCATATGTTTGCAGTTTTTCATTGATCCAACACTCAAGTTCATCGGCATCCCTCTTAAAATATTGATATCTAACCAAATAATTTAAAAAGACAGAACTGACCTTTTGGCTTCTTCCAACCTGTGGCGACGATATTGTGTCGCTTCTTTGAATGCGGAGTAACGAGAGAGAACTTGCTCTCTACGCTCGCGGATATCTTCCGGAGTTTCTAATATCTTAACTTTAGTTGGTGGCTCGGCCATTCTTGAAAAGCCTGTAGAACCGAAACTACCTTTGATAGTACAAATTACCGAGGTGGTGCATATAAACACAGATTTGACCTTGCCTGTATCCAATACAAAACATACCCTGAAATTTAAATAACTCATAACCAAGGATTATTTCTTAGATTTTCTGCAGTTACTCATGCATTGTTTCCAGTTGAGCAAACTATAGCTAATTTATTGAACCGACAGTCGTTCCACTGTTATAAGTTACTTTCTCCAAATCCCATGGCTTAATCTCTGAGACAGGCATACTACTGCTGGCTGTAACATCCTAGTGTATCTACAGAACAATACATTTATTGACCGAATAATTCTTCATTGGTTTTCAGAGAAACAAAACACAGGTTTGGCAAGATAGGTGACCACACGATAATCGTGAGTGATACTTCTAGTTAAAGTCGACAGGATAACGGGCGCGGTGCCATTCAAGCAGTGAAATTTAACTGGTTTCCATAGTCAAGTGGTTGCTCGGGTACATTTACTTAGCGAGGCAGTGCAGTGCGGCACACTGATGAAACCACCAGTGCCTTACAATTGGTGAGCCGGAGCATCACTTGTTGATATATCTCGTGGTAAGTTTATTCATATTTTCACTTATTTAACGATTGTATTGTTTTTTGCTTTTGCACGCTACATTAACATTATTTCTATATTTGTGGTCGGGTTGTTCGATTAGTGTAGCGTTTCGTTCTGTTCACTCGCAACAACATATCACAAAGATGGCTGCAGATGGAAGCCACTCTGCAACTTCTCACCTTCTGGACACACCACCTATCTTCATGGCCTTCTAATATGGAGGCACAGAGCGCTCTGTCATATATCCATTCACAAGGAACTCACTCTAACTAAGTTATCACTAGCTTCTCTAAACACAGTCTCAGAAGCTAGCACAATTCCACCCGTAATGGGAGAGCGCCTAAAGCCGAAACCCTTACAACTACTCGAGACAATGTCTGAGAGATCACTGTTTTTAAACGTGATCGACTTAGCTGACACCATTATTATTGCAGTTCTCCTGAAGCACTATCGGCTGATAGTATACACTGGCAAGCGTAAGTCTGTGGATATTATCTCGCGACCCTCAGTCTAGGGAATCACCTTCTCTTAGCCCACCGTATTCTAACCCCTACACTTCATTTTCCTGTGCTCCCATCATCTGATCTAGTGAAGTTTTCAAACCCAGTCGTGCAACGACTGATTTCTCGTATAAAATCACAACTACTGACTCACTTGTATTAGCTAAATCATGGGAGCTGTCTCCACAGAAACGACAAAGTACGATTTAGGGAATCTGATAGTAATGGGGATACTCAGACCATTTGACAGCTCATAGTTTTCATTTCTGTGTGTAGTACCTGCGAGTAACGTCATGGACAGGGAGCTTTGCGTTGATCACCGAAATCTCAGTGGTCAAACAGTCCCAGATAGTTGTCCATTCTCGAACATAAACAACCTGATTGGCTCTTTGAAAGGAGAGCTTATTTTCACTAGGATTTATCTGAGAGGTGCCTATCAAAGTATCCCAGTTCATCCTGATTATGTCCTGAAAACCGTGGACATCATTCTTCTCGGCCTTTCTGAGTTTTTTGAGACATCCTTTAGTCTATGCGTCGCTCAAATACTTCGACATTACATTAAGACGTCTTTAGTGAACAAGACTTGGCATGTTTCGACGTTTTTATAACGAGGCTGCACTGACCAATCTTCCAAAAAGTTAAAACGAAATGCTAATCTTGATTCCAGAAGCCTTGGAGGCTTTCAAAAAATTATGATGGCCCTTGAAGATACCTTTATTTTGGTGAACATGGAATTAAGTCTTCCTCTTAATTTTACTTTTGGTACATTTTAAGCAACTTTTGAAGCTATTCTACAATAACTTGTAAATTAGGCTTAGATTCATTTCGCCTTCTTTTTCAGCAAGCTGTCTGCGTTATAGAGCGTTCAGTGACAAACTACTACCAACCAGGCTTCCATCAGATAGCTCCGTTACTTCAATTAAAGTCAGGGTACACTGTCTTTACGAAATAAAAAGCATTGACATACACCTTCCATACCATAAAAGATAGATAGTCCCTTATTGAAATCCGCCATTTCGCCCAAATGCTTCAACCCGTACTGGAAACACACCATGTCTCTCATGTGATTAACCCAAGTGAAGACAAGATTTCTCGAATTTACACAGCAACGCTGACTACTGGCACGGGGAAAGTGGGGGTGTTTCATCCTTCAAACATTAGGGGTGACAGGTAGTACCACGATTGCTTTCAGCATATACGGAGCGCACCACATGCCAAAAACTAGGGTGAGATATTGCATTACACAAAATAAAGAAATCTGAAAAATACAGCTATAATCCGGAAACTATTGTAGTATCTACAAAATATACAGAAGATTTTATAAATCCTACTGAAAGGGATCGAAGTTCGTCTATTAAACTTAATTTCGGCCATTTGATTTCCAGCGATCAATTCATTTGTCTGTGCTGACTAGATCAGATAATGTGGGCATCCTTAGTCCACTTGCACCCCATTCTGAGCACTCATACATAATTACGTGTGTGGAAGACTTCATTTGTCGACCGGTTTTCATCTAAATAAATAAATAAATTTATTCTCATAGTACAGTACATGAGGGACGCCAGTTTACAGGCATCATCAAATTGTTACAGAAATAGAACAATATAATTCAATCACAATTTACAGGCAGTAGCAAGATATGCTTTACATGTTCGCTGGAGATTATACATACACTTGATAAATGTTAATCCCAGTAGTATAAAACAGCCTTTTCACTTATATACAATCATTTCTGTGCAAAGTTGGAAAAATCTGCTAGATTGTCAGTGAGTGCAACACAACAGGAAATACAGGAGTATTGTCTTCGCATTAACAAAAAAACCAGGTCTTTGGTGGATGGATTATAAGTGCCTGGGAAAAAATAAAGCTTGAAGTAAATATTCATACATAACTTTGTTGTGTGCAGAGTCCTCGAATTATAGTTCATTGATGTGTTATTTTGAGATCAGTGATGTGTTTATCTCATTTGATCTGAAATGTCATTGTTGGGAGTAAGTACATAAGCTTCGGACGCATTAATTAACGGATTTCTACTGCTTGTGGGTATTTTCTTAGCGTGAGGAAGGTTTATGAAATTCAGCTGTTCCGACAGGAGTTGAGAATATTAACTGCTCAGCAAAATTATGGATATAAATTCATCACATTATCTAAGGAAAGGTGGGTTGCAGTTGGTGAGGGATATATGGTGCCCAACGAGCGTTCATCTGTCCATGTGATGTTGTGGTGAGTTATACCTTTTTCATGTTGTCGGTTTATGTCCACTTTATTTCACTTATTCTGTTGGGTAGTAGTCTTACAAACGAGATTTCTTGTCTGTTTGAGGATACGTATCTTAACCGTTAATGTTTTATCTAGAATTAAAGATATAGGCAAAAAACAACAGGTGTAGTATTTAAGCTTATACATTAAATGAACCTATAATTTCTGAGGCTCTCAGATAGGAACTAGAACTACTATCGTTCGCAAACTGGCATACACGTATATCTTAGTATTTCTTCGCGTTTACCATTGTGCCCTAACGTTGCGATTACTCGACATCCGCAACGTAATTCAAAAGGCACTTGCGAAGGAATACGATAGTGTATTATTGCAGCAATCAAGATTCAAAAATCGAGCGAGTACAAAAGGTATCAATTGTTAACATGCAAGATTTAGAGTAATAAACAAATCAAAGTACAATTACACAATGAAAGTATAGTACGATGATGAGTAATAAAACGGGTCACTACAACCTACACTAAAGCATTCACAGATACTGTTTATATATTATGAATGAGAGTGGGCCCAGTACACTTCCCTGGATTACACCACTACTTACTGGTTTAGGCCTTGAGATTATCGAGCCAACTTTCGTTGTCTGACTTCGGCCACACAGAAATGATTTTATCCAGCTCAGGAGAGGATCACATATCCCTAGTGAGCATAACCTGCTGACTAGCAGATTATGGGGAACTCTGTCGAAGGCTTTTGTTATATCGAAATATAGTACAATTACTAGTTCTCTGTTGTCCCTACTTCGTGTAACTTCATTGAAAAAGTCTATGTGACAGGTCACACATGATCTCTTTTTGAGAAATCCGTGTTGTGATGGATTGATAAGTCCATGTTCTAGTAAGTTGTCTGACACTTGGTCTTTAACCACTTTCTCCATTATTCGGGATATTACCGGTGTTATATTGATAGGTCGATAGTTGCATACACTGGTTTTGGCCCCTGCTTTGTGCTTAGGTAATATGCATGTGGTTTTCCACACTTCAGGATAAGTTGCAGTTTCCAACGTGAAAGTAAATATTCTAAGTAACAAGACTACCATTTCCGTGCTACCATTTTTGTACATGACAGATGGTATGTCATCTGTTCCAGTACTACCATTAGACTTCAGTCTTAATCGCTGAGTCTATATTTTGTATATTAAAGTCTATTTCGCCTAATTTGTGGTTACTTTTGCAGGTCATTTGGAAATTTTGTGTCGGGCGCACTCTGGCGTCATTGCAAAACCACTCATTGAGGAGTTCACTTATAACCTGGGGATCATTGTATATTATACCCTTATGTTCCAAGCTGCTTACAGTATTGTCTTTACTGCTTTTTAGACGTTTCTGCAATATCCTACAAAGTTCCTGAGTTTTGGAGTTGCCCACAAGCGCTCTATTTTCTTCAAGTTGTGACCTCATTTTGTGTTTCTCTTCAAGCCGTTTAAGAGTTTCATGTATTTGGTTTAACGCATTAAATTCCTTAAATACATGGTATTTCCTTTTCAATTTCTTTAGTTTTAGTCCCGTTTTGCGGTCTATAAATGGAGTTGGTGTCTTTAGAGCAGATTTTAGGGGCGCGATTATGTCTCTTGCTGAGCCAATTGTTTTGTAGAAAATATCAAGTGATACTTCTAAGTTATTGTTGATGAAGTATTCTTCCCAGTCAGAACTTCTCAGCAGATCTGATAGGAATTCCCAATCGGCATTCTTATGGTCCCTATACTGATAGTGCACCGGGGAATTTTTAGGTGTGTGTTTAGTTGTTAGTCGGAGGGGTAGCGTGCAGTACAATATGTTGTGATCACTGTTATCAAGTTTATTTCCTACCTCTATCGAGATGGGCTCTATTTCATGACAAAGGATTAAGTCAAGAGTGTTTTCATTTCTTGTAGGGAGGCGTACGCACTGCTTCCATCCGCCTACGTCTATAGCTTGTAGTAACTCGTCATGGATTCTAGGTCCTGTACAGGTATCCCAGTTTACTCCAGGTAAGTTGAAATCGCCACAGACTACTTTGTAGTCAAAGTCCAGCGTAGCTGCATGCTCTAGTATTTCTCCAATAGTTATATCAGTCATTTCAGAGCTATTAGGGGGTCTGTATATACATCCCATGAGAATTTTATTTTCGTTTGTGTGGATGCTTATCCACTTAGATTCAGGGAGTTTGTCAGTAGTTGGGTTATTGAAAGTATTGGAGTTAGTGGATTTAGAGGCATATATTAAGCAGCTGCCTCCTCTTTTGTCAACTCTATCGTTCCTATAGATGTCGTAGTTGTCTATTACTAGCTTTGAGTCAGGTATATCAGTAGTAAGCCAGGTTTCAGTCACCATTATTAGTGTTGGCCGTTCTATGTATGCCAGGCAGCGAAGCGATGTTATTTTGTTAAGGAGAGATCTAGCATTCAGGAGCATAGTCGTTAGTAAACCAGAGTTATTGGGGGGAGAGGTTAACATGGTTACTTGTTACTATTCCTACGTTATGTTTGGAGGGGCTCTGAGGTGAGACAGAGTCGGTGTGTCTACTATTTCCTGGATGAATTGTGCAGCGAGTGGGGCTATTGTTTGCTGCACCCGAAAATAATCCTGTTGCATGTTTTTACTTTTAGCATCCATAGGTGGGTATCTGCGTTCATTTACTGGTGATATATAGTTTGCTTGACCTAGGTACCCTGTGTTAAGATTACCTTGGTAGTTGTACCTCATGGGTCTTTCATAGTCGTATGCATATTGGCTCACATCACATGTGTGAGTGAAGTTATTGAGAGGGTCAAGTGTCGATCTGTACTCATTATGTTGCTGAGGTTCAACGTAGATAGTGTGAGAGTTTGGACAGGAATATGCATTAATATGGTGCCTATATGAGCCCCGTTTAGTGCTCCTTATATCCTGATGATCCGTTCTATGTTGCATTCCCAAGTTATGTGCGTTGCTAGGCATATTACTCCTAGTTCGGGAAGCGGTGTTTTCATTCACATGGTGGATGACTTTTTTGGGAATATGGTTTTTTACCCATGCATTGTCATTTTTTAGACTGACATGTTGCTTATTAGACTTATTGAGAGGGAGGTATGTCGAAGTCTGGAGTGGGACTCTAGGCTTTGTCGTCTTTCTTGCAGTTTCTACTGCGGGACTCTCGGGCTTGCATGCAGATTGAGTGTGGTCTGCCAGTGGTTTCTGGTCAGACATAGTTTGTCAGTCAATATCAACCTCATGTATGTCAGCAGGTCTTCCTAGTCTTTGAATGCTCTTCTACGAATACAACGAAAATAGGGTGGCCGTCCGGATCGGCAACCCACAGGGGACTTTTGGATGAGCTGGGATGCAAATATATTAAAACCGCGGCGTACTATTTATCTGCTAATGGTAAGGTAGAGTGCTTTTGTAGTCAACTTGAAGCTGGTTTAATGGTTGTTGACAATGTCAAATGGACAGATTGTCTCGTTTTGGTCCTTCTCAGAGGTATCCCCACCATCGAAAATGATACACACTGGCTCTTCGTAGGAATCGTTCGCAGCACCACATTACGGTGAACCTGTTCCCATTGTGGGCAGTGAATCGAGTGTTTCTTATTTTCATAGGCATGCCCAAAACCTTATTATATTATAATTATTCTCTTGGTTTCTGAGTGGGACAGGACTTCAGCAACACATCTCCACTTCGTTCTATTTTCTGCCATCCTCTTCGGCTGGGTCCACGAATGCTCAAACTCTCTTATCTCCTCCCAACACGATCTCCTCCATGTCATCCTAGGACGACCCACTCATCGACCCCCCTTCGGATTCCACTCGAGCAATTGCCTGCATTGCGCTCACTGTCGTTCGGCGGCCTCCTCAACGTATGCCTGATCAGTCCGTCTTCATTTTCTCCAACATATTAGTTGAGCAGTTTGCTCTCGTCTGACGGTTTGTTCCCAGCCAGAGTTTCTTGTGCTAATTCTTTATGGCTTCCTGGCCAGCTGTCTTGCGATTTGATCTTCAGTATGGAGCTAGAAAACGTGATATCTGTTGATAAAAGTATGTAACTTGTTAGAAATCCTTTTCGTGACGCGCTGGTCAAGTTTCTGACCCGTACAGAAGAAGTGACTGACTTATTTGTGTTAAAAATCCGAATTTCGCTTTTTATACCGGCTGGGTACAGAAAATTTCCAAACTTGCCTTTCCAATTCTGGCTAGCTTTAACATCTTCAACCGTTCGGCGCTCCTGTGGTTGAAACGATGCTTCTTGGCCAGATAAGTGATGGATGTAATCCAGATCTACTAGAGTCTTCCAATCGGTCCAACGTATTCCTGTCTTCTCACTCTTGATGCGCAGTCTGACGCATAATCCAGTCCACCACCACAACTAGGAATATCATCGGTGATAAAAGGTAGCCCCATCTTACTACCGTATGCACTTCAAAAGCCTTGCTGATTTTTCGTTTGTGGATCACCCGAAACATAGCACCGTCATATAGCTGCTGAATGAGGTCGACAAAGACTTGGGCACTGCACGCCATAGTGTTGAAGAAGTTTCAGATTACTTATCAGTCAACGCTGCCTGTAGAACACCTTTTCGAAGTCGATGACGTTAAGGTAGAGGTTTGACTGCCGTTCTATGCTATGTCTGATTTATTTATTATTTATTTATTCCTGTTTATGCAGGAACATACCAATTGTACAGGCATGGATAAGTTATTATATAAATTACAGTTTGTTTGTTCTTTCTAACATTAGAGTCAGTCAGAACAGTCTGCAAAATAGTCTGTCTGTGTAACACATAAAGAGATATAGAAATATTGTCTTCGCATTAACAAAAAACCCAGACTTCAGATGAATGTAATACAAATATCTGGGAAAAATAAAGCTTGAAGTCAATTCTCCTATATAACTTTGTTGTGAACAGCATCCTTGAGATAAAGTTTATTGATGTATTATTCTGAGTCAATAATGTATTTATTCCATTTTTTCACCAGTCTAATCGTAGTTTTATAATAGGAAAGAAATTTGATCTTTGATACGAAAATTAGATAAGTTCATGTCAGATTGTTTTACTGCATTAAATGGGGCCGAGGTCGATTCTAGAACTATCCATTTGCGCCATTTGCGTCAGCATGGCAGACTGTACATGTAAGTTGAGTAATACATTGAAAACTGTTTGAAAACCAGTTGTTTCTTTATATCAGATCAAGAATACTCCTTGTACAGAATGTTGGCCAGCGTTTTCAAGTGGTTGCAACGGATCGTTCATGGAATTTGAGTTTGAATTTACTTAAATGGTCATTTCAGTTTAGATGTTGGGTTGTTCGACCTCGACCAGGAGATATATAGAAGTGCAGGCTCAGGATATAATAACAGAAAGAGAAAGTATGTAAACATGAACAGGACGTTAATATTTTATGTATATATAAATGTTTATAAATGTATATCATTGTATAGTAAACACTACCTATAATCTAGTTGTTCTTTCATGTATTTTTGCGAAGTCTTAGAGTTTATTTAGTGTCATAATATTTAGTAATGAGTCTAGGCGTTATAGTGTTCTAATAGCTCATGCGTTTTAGAAATAAGTGGTGCGGTGTGATTGGCATAGTCATTTGGATGAAGCAGTTCATATAGCAAGCGTTTGAAGGTTATGATAGAGTGACAGGTCCTTATTTCTAGGGGTAAACTGTTCCAGATCTTAGAGTACATGACTATGAAGAAGTTTGCACGGAGTGTTGTCTTACAGTTTTTCCTAGATACTGTGCACGTTTGGTTACGAAGATTGTAAGAGCCTTCCGGTGAGAACTGTATCTCCTTACTGTCTGAGAATGATATTTTATGCAATATTTTAAAGAAGAATGTTAGGTTAATGCTCAGTCGTCTCATCCAGAGTGGGTCGATACCTAGAGTTATACACCTTGATGTGTAGTCCTTTTCGCAGTCAAATCCTAGTAGTTTAGACGTGAAGTATCGTTGGACACTTTCTATTTTAAGTTTGTCACTTACGCGAGTGCTGCTGAGAATAAATGGACAATATTCAAGTAGTGGTCTGACACAAGTTTTATATAATAATAGTTTCGCTTCGTAGCTGTGGAAATTCCTGAGTATGCATCCTAAGAGCATCCTCGATTTACGCGTCTGTGTCGCCACTTGCTCAGAAAATGTCAAGTCACTAGAGTACCTGAGTCCTAGGTCAACAACACTTTGGAGTTTAGGCAAGTCGATAGATTCAAGTACCAGTTTAATATTTATTGAGGGTGCACCGAAGCATATCCAACCACATTTTTTAAGGTTGAATTTTAGGTTCCATGTGGAGGACCATGCAGTTACTCGATCTAGTTCTTCCTGAACAGCTTTCTGAAAGTACCCTAAGTCATCACAGTGGAATGTGTAAGCTACTTTAAGATCATCTGCAAAGATGAATGGTTTGCCAAGTGAGAAACAGCTGCATATGTCGTTGACATATAGAGTGAATAGGAGGGGGCCTAAGACGCTACCTTGAACTACTCCAGAAGTGACTGGACTAGGTTTAGAGTTTACAGAACCCAGTCTAACTACTTGGGACCTATTGTTAAGGAATGATTCAATCCATCCTAATAATGGGTTACTTATTCCTAAGGAGTTTAGCTTATTTATTAGAAGCAAATGGTCAACGCGGTCAAAGGCTTTGGATATGTCGAAGTAGATGACTAGTACTAGTTGTTGTTTGTCACGGCTGCTAGTTATGTAGTTAAAGAAGTCAAGGTGACATGTCATGCATGATCTGGATTTTAGGAATCCATGTTGGTTTGGACTTAGAATATTGCAGCTGAGCATATGTTTGAGGATATCATCTTTAACTATTCTTTCAATGATTCTAGATACTATGGGTGTAATATTGATTGGCCTATAGTTGTTGACTTCAGTTTTTGATCCGGATTTGTGTTTAGGTACTATAAATGTCGTTTTCCATTTATCTGGATAGGTTTGGCTTTCTAGGGACATTGTAAAAATCTTAAGTAATAAAACAGAAATGTCAGAACCACCGTGTTTATAAAGATACGATGGTATACCGTCAAAACCGGCACTACTAGAGCTTTTAAGAGTATTAATGGCTTGGTTAATATTAGAATAAGTGAAATGAACTGTAGTGATTTGTTTCAGCGTTGAAGATGAAGGGAGTTCTATTGTAGATTGTAAACCGAGAAGTGGACTTGTAGGCTTAAGGTAGTTAGCTGCAAACGTCTCGTTAAACAGTTCACACATGTCTGCATGGTTGCTGTATAGTTTGCCCTTGTTTATAAGGAGAGAAATTTTATGGCTTTGGCGATTCATTCGTTTCTTTAGGATTTCTGTGAGAGCACCTACTCTGGTGGTGCTGGCTAGTGCCGTGCATTCTTCATTTCTCATACGCAAGTTATGAGCTTGCGAGATGGAGCTAAGAGTACTAAGTATTGACCCTAGTGTACTAAAGTCGTGTCGCCTGAAGTAACTTGTTGACAGTCTTTTCAGTTTCCTACGATCCTTTGGCTTTATGAATGTCTTTCTATGTGGGGAAAACTTTAGTGTTTGAAATGGGATGACAGCATCTAAGCATGTGTTGGAGTTATAGTAAAAGATGTCTAGAGCTTTCGAGAGGCTATCAGTATAGAAGTACTCACTCCATTCTGAGGATCTTAGCATTGATTTTACTAGAGTCCAGTCTGCCTTACTGTAGTTCCTGTAAGTTATTTGTTGTGAAGTAGGGGTATGGGTTGCATTGCTACTTGACGGAAGTGGCAGTGCACACAGCACTGTTTTGTGGTCACTCCCTGAAAACTCAGAACCTACTAGGGTAGAAAGGGGACTTATATTGTGGCAGAAGATTAAGTCTAGTACGTTATTACCTCTTGTAGGGGTTGTGACAGTCTGCTTCCAGCCAAGTATATCCAGTGTGCCTAAGAACTTATCAAGTTTAGTTGGACCTGTGGGTATTTCCCAGTTGATTTCTGGTAAGTTAAAGTCTCCACATAGGATCTTATGATCGTAGTGGAGGGTGAATAATTGTTCTAGAGTATTAATAAGTTGGGTCTCGTAATTACTAAAGGTGCCAGGTGCTCTGTAGGTGCATCCAATTAATACTATTGCGTTATTTAAGTGTAAGTTAACCCATAAAGTCTCAGGCATGTTAAGTGTACTACTTTCTAGCTGTGATACAGTAAGTGTATTCAGAAAGTACATGAGGCAACCCCCTCCCTTACCACCTTCCCTGTCACACCGAAAGTGTGTGTAGTTATCTAAGCTTATCTCTTCATCCAGTATGTTCGAATTACACCAGGATTCAGTGATGACAATTATAGGGGGTTTGTATATTACTGTGAGTGCTCTGAGCATTGGTAGTTTATTTAAAACAGATCTAGCATTTATGAGGATCAGGTAAAGATGAGATTTGAAATAGCATTTGAAGTATTTAAGTTCGTCAATCAGCCCCGAATATGGTTCAGCAGCCAGTAGTGCTGTTTGATATGACGATCCTATGTTAAGAGGAGTTTCAGTATCATGCTCATCTATGTCTATCGAGTTGGTGTGTGCTGTTTTCGGTGAAGAATTAAGCGTTGGAGTAGTGGATTTGCTATAGGCTACGGCATTTTTATTTTTAGTTAAGCTGGAAACATGGGTAGAGATCTTTATTTGACCTAAACTTGTGCATGTATCAGGTGTGCTTAATGGTTGCGGGTGAACTAGACTGTTCCTATATTCATGCAAAGGGGTCGCCAGCACTAGCGGTTTAGGAGTGTTAGCATCCCTACCAGCTGTTTTTTCAACGCTGACAGGGACGCAGGGGATAAAAAATGACTAGGACCTTGTGAAGACCATGGTTTATTATTACACCTATTGTTAGGTACTAGTTGTGCCCTTTTAAGGGTTTCGTGTGTACTGCTTTGTGGGTTAGTTCCCAGCAGACTTGTACCATATATCCGATCAAAATTTATTTGTGTGCCATACTGTGAACGCCCTGAGTTGTTGGTGGTCGAGATCTGACTATTGTCACTTGTACTATTGAGGGTGGCATTGTTTTGGCGTTGGTTATCAGTGTAGGCCATGGTGCTATTTCGCACGTTGTGGGTGCCAACACTATTGACCGTGGGGAATGTGGGCTTACTTATACTGCCATTGTTGTTGCTGGCATGATTTGGGGTCATATTCTTCTTTTTTTACCAATGAACTTATGGCTAGGAGAGGGCAGGGTTGACTTTCGGGGGATTTTGACTTTTTTCCGGGATTATTTAGTGACATGTCTATATCTACAGTGATAGGTGGTATGGTTTTATTGGCTATTTGGTTACAATCTTGTGGCTTTTCGGTTGGTGTCGCTCTCTGAGAAGATAATTCTGTGTGGTTTGAGAGGGGTGGTGCGGTGGATTCTACGGTATCTCTCAAAGGGTTGAGTATAATTGCTCCTCGCAATGTCCTATTGTTTATTCCATAGTTAGACTCAGTGTGATAATTATAAACGCGCCTTTCTGTGACGGTCTTGTCCACCGCAACCCTTACTAGTTTATAATTTCTGGCTTGCGATAGGGTGTGTTGGGAGTGGATAAATTTTCTGGCCTCAGCCGGTGTTTCGAACTGAAAACGAATAGGACAACACTTTTCATGTTGACTCTTCTTCAGCCTGTAGCACTTAGTCTTGGAGTTGGGCATTTTCGCCTCACTAAGTAAGATGCGCTGTACCTTTTTTAGTGCCTCATTGTCCGGAACGTTGTAGACAATAGCATTTAATTTAGCATCTAGTCGTTTTGTTACTTCTGTAGTAACAAAGTTAATGAGGTTATCCATCTTAGATACCGATTCCTTGTCAAGTTTGTTAAGGTCTACTGTTGATAATGATAATAATAATGTATTTCATATAAATTTACAAATTTACATGAAAATGCATGCCATTTTTACAGGCACGATCAAGTATGATATAATATCAAATCGTAGATTGTCTACAAGTTAATCGTATTTCAACTGTTAAATATTCGATACATATAATACACTCATTTTCTGAATTAGGCCGTATAGTTATTGAATTGTACAGTTGTCCTCCAGGTTGAGCGGGAAAATCGACTTCGTTCCGTTTTCATCCCGTGGTTGTAGGCATACGATAACCAACCGATATTGAGGTAAGTACACCTTTTACAAGGGATTGGAATCTGTTTTAGAAAAATTAAAGTGCTGAGGTGAATCATTAAATTGTAATGAAATAGGTAAGTGCAAGTATCATTAATAAATGCATTAATAAAGGAAACACCCTAGGGTAACAACATTCATTTGCAATGTATAATGCTACAGATATATCACAAACTATCATGATATCCACTTTTGGTTTTAATACAATTATCCTCATGCCAGTTGTTTTTATTTTATACCTTTTTGTGCATTTAGTGCACAACCTTACCCCTCAGAGAGTAGGAGTATAATAAGTAATGAAGAGCTATAAGATGTTAAGTTTATTGGAGTAAAATGAGGATCAAGTAAAGACGTTGTCAGAAAATAAATGAGATAAGACATTGTGGAGTGGTATGAAAAGATCTGACGGTAGACAGCAAGTTAATTTATAAGATGCCCCATAAATCTGAGCAGATCCCACATGGTCGCATCTCAACAATAGGCTGGGTGAATGGTATATATTTAAAGGTAGAAGCATGATCTGTCAAGGCGTTCATTGTTATCTTTTTCAAGATAAAGATTTAAGCCCTCATAAAAATCAGAAATATCTCGAGCCTTCAAATTTTTTAATGCTGTTCCTGCAGAATGGGGCGATTCACATTAGTGACCCCCACCATATCTACTGATCAGCTAACTCCACCCTCCCACCTTTTTTGATGTTAGGCTCTGAGACTATGATTATTATGGTTACCGCAAATATATTGCTTGGTACCAGACATGTTCGTACCCCATATTACATCTCCCTAGCTTTCTTAATGAGTGCTTCCAGTAGGTCCCCGCGTACATCTTTATGAACATATTATATATGTATGCATGCGTCCTAATGAACAGATTACTTTATAAGAAGTCAAAAACCTTGAAGAATAACAAGAATAGGTCTTGTGAATAGTGGAGCAAGATTCAGCAGAACAATATAGTTAGGGTTCAATATAGGTAGTATGAACTGAAGGTAAGGTCGGTTGGCCGGACCAAGTGTACTAAATTATCATGACAGTTTTATATATAGTAAACATTTGACATTGCAAAGTAACCTGTCTACATATATTATAAAAAGATATTAGTAGAACCAACAAAATATCAGCATTTGGTTAACAATACTACAGAAAGTTAGTGAGTCTTACAGGTAGCCGTAAAGTAAATGATGTTTCATTTTCAATCTGAAATCACTGCGTAGCCGGTGTACAAAGATAAAAAGCGAACTGGATACTGTGCGTTCTCCAGAAACATTAAGACATGCATTCTGATTGCCATATGATTACTGCATAGCTAGTCTAAGCCTTTATTCTGCTCCTTATATGCTACGTAAATTTCTCTAATTGCCATAGTTGTCTAACTCCTTCTATAGAGTGTACTGAAATACGATCTTGGCAAGACTTCAAGGCAGCTACGGTCGTCATAGCTTTCTGACGTGAGTAGTTACCAATTCCAAGACAGCTGGTATTGAGTGAAGGGTGTGTGTGGAGATAGTATGCAAATACATAGCACAGGTTTCTGGTCGGTTATCTTGAAGTTGAACAGAGTTTGGGGTGCCGCAGCTCATTAATATATCTGACGTTTTGGCCGGTGTGATCTACACTTATATGCGAGGCCGTGAAGTCAGCTTTGATCATTTATTTCAAACAGCAATAGTCATAAAGAACGGAATTTTCGGCTCTTTTTGCATATTACAACAATTGAGATCCATTTATCAAAAAATATAAATACGTGAAATTGAAAACTGAAACCGCCGAAAGTGGATGTCAGCGCAACATAGTGGCTTATAAATAATATAATAAATAATACATGTGGTGATCTTTCCTAATGCTTTGCAGTGCATCTACTTATGCAAGAACTACATTTGTAATATGTCAGCGAAATCGAAATAGATAATTTAAGAAGTTTATAAATTCATTTATGATATTTGTCTCTTCACACAAAACGTCTGCCAAATATGGAATGGTAGAATTTTAATATTTTGCTGTGCAAGCGTGAATTCTTATGAAATTCCCCCTGGTTTTACCCGACGAGTTACAAGGAAAAAAGCCAAATACTTGCAAGAATTAAAGTGCCTATCGACAACAAAGTCAGTTAGTTGAGTGAAAGGCATATACCACTAACTCTATTTACAGCCTTCAATTTTCTATGTAATGTGATATAGTCTTTTGAGAAGTCAAGGTAAGAATAAGGGAGAACAATAAAAAATTCATGAATTAATAAATTGCAAGAGAAGAGGTTGCATTTATACCCGTAAGTCTCAAACTCTTTATGTAGTAATTCAAACGAAAATTTTTCTTAGGAATATACAGGATATGAAACGATCAGCAGAGATTCGAAGAGAAAGGTGATGATGAGAGGTATTCGATTTACTCCTCACCACACTGAGGTCAATACTGCATTAGTAAATGGTGAAACCGCTGTATGATTTATCATACGATCACTACTGTTTGATGGCTTGTGTAACAGTGCGAACTTTTCTCCTCTTATCAGGCAGATATGGTGACATTCCTTTATAAGAATATTTCTCCAGAAAAATTTCATCTGTCAAGCTTCTGCTATTTAACCTCCTCTGAGAGGTATTCTTTCGCTAGCATAGTTTTCACCACTGCCATCAGGCTAGCCAAACATTCCCATAAACTCTTACCTCATACAGAATTGTCACAACTCCATTTATAATGTCTGCACATATCACCACATAATAGCTTAACATAGAAGAATAAAAGCAAAGCGTTGAAAGTATGAGAAACCTTCGCACTTCTGTTACTTGCCAGTTAGCTTACTTACTTGGATGAATCGCTACAGTAAATGCACTTCTGTTTTAGCTTCCACATCCTTAATCCCAGCTTGACACTGATTAGAACCGGTCCTATCTTGTCTCAATCCTACGGAAATCTCACACACGGAAAGTACAGAAGCAAATTAAACTCACTTTTCTGCATTTGATGGATACCGAAAAGCTTTTTTGTGCAAACAATGTCACATGATAGTGACTTTTGGTGGTAGGGACCCAGGGATGTGTTGAGTATAGTCAGTTGGGTCCTCTGAGTTATCCTGCCATCTGATTAGCTGAATTAGTTGACTTATATACATTGACGTTAAAAGACTGAAGCTCAGCACTGAATACCATTAGACGATTCAGTTACATCCTGCAACCTTCATGTTTGTTTATCTACATTGTTTCGATTGTTTACTGAAGGCGGCGCACGTGACCTTGTCATTTTACGAATGCCACACGATGGAGATGGTAAGTTGGTTGGACTATTTAATTGTAGAGAGTCAAATTTTATGGCCGATTTTATGAAGGCCAAGACGTAGCGATACTTTTCTTGTCAATAGTGGGCAGTTGGTAAAGTACCCAAACTACCAAGTAAAGTATTAAGGTGTAGATACTTTGAAATTATTCTGAAGGGGTGTTAGCTTAGGTTGCCTTATTATCTTTAAAACCTGCCATTATCCAATAGGCCGTTTTTTGTGAATTTAAGGTGACAAACGTTTCAAGTGCACTAGGAACATTTGTGAACTGCAATTAAAAGATTTTCAGCGAGTCATGACTCATTGAAAATCATTCAAAACAAGCTTTACTCAGTAATTTAGAGTATTAAGGTGATATTGTTTCCAAAAGATGATGAACGTCTTGGGACAAATGCAACTAAGGGAAATTAACTGGGTTTAGTGAAACAGCCGCATTTCATACGTCCTCGTTTTCCTAACATATCCTAACTCTTTTCGTCGCATATAAAATCATAACGTGTGTGGGTTTTTACCCTTATATCTAAGATTTCCCAATTGACTGCAGGTGGAATGTAGATTTTTGCATCGAACAAACAACAGTCAACCGTAATTTTAGAACTCGTACTAACCTAATGCCAAGAATAAAATTGCGTCTCCATAGTGATATGCTCTTCCGAAACTGAAGCATTATGGTGTACTCTGGCGTTTACCACGTCGATAGTCACTTTTTCCCATATTGTAAGGTCTCTACGATACTTTTGTCATGAATTGATCCTAATTCTGGCATTTTGGTGGTGAATTATACGTTTTATGAATTCGCTTTTCAATTGTATTATTACATTGGAATCTGCTTATTTCCCGGCTAGTAGCTTTTCCTTTAGTCCTATTACTCTTGATTATTTTCCCTTTGTGAGTACAGACAACAATCCACGCAGAACATATACAATTCCCCACTGCTTGGGTGTTCTAAAGTACTTAAATGAATCCTATGGGGCGATGGCCATTGACTAGACGATTGATTCATTTCACAACACTGCTCATTAAGTACGCGACTTTCAGGTGGTATAGCGTTTCGTACCTGCCAAACATCTTTCGGTTTAAATAAGTGGGCATTATCTTGGTCCTTCACATCTTATGTATATCCCATAGACTGGTACAGATAACTAGATTGTCCATGGACAGGTCTGTAATACGTCTATGATTGAAAAGCAGATATCATATAGTTTGACGTTATCACTGATTGAATTGTTTCTTTTGGCTTTACCAAGCTAAACTCACCTCAGAAAACCCCGTGTTGGAATCTTGTCAGAATAACAGCGCTATCATATACGGACAGACCAAATGTGGTGTTCTTTATGTCGTATGGGGGTGGAGATGTGCGAGATACCTTATTCTTGGAGATATGGCTCATTGGCTTATGCACTGTTTTCAGCTAGTAGCTTACTAGTTTGAGTCTCAGTGTACTTATTACAGGTTGGGTAAATGATTAGTATTATTATCCCCTAAAAAATGAGTGTGGCTCTGCCTAGTGCATGAAAAGTCTATCGTGTCTAATTAAACTGTTACTTTAGTTGCTTAGAAGAGTGTTATGGATGTCTAGTTACTACTTATTGTGCTTTGTGAACAGTTTTAGGACCATATTGGAAGAAAGTTAAGGGTGTCCAGATCACACAGCACAGACCGTTTTTACTATCGATCAACCACACGTGTTGGTGGCACAGCACTTAGGACACTCGCCGACCATGCACATGGTCCGTGGTCTGATCCCCTGTCGACGCACACCTGATATCAATGGTCAGCCTGCATAATTCGGAATGCCGATATCACATGCTGAAAATTCCACACTGGCACCAAAAATACGGTGTGGAATCAAGCTATAATAAAAAAAATAAAATAAATTCATGCCTTAACTTTATCTTAGGTCATTACTTTGTCTGATCTATCCTTTCTTTCTTTATTTTGTAACACTCTGCAACATTTGATTATATTTTTTCGCATCCTTTCATTTTCTTTTTTCGTTACTCAATTAGTGTACAGATATGGTGTATTAACTTGGACTCTTGTTGATAATGTGTAGCTGACACTATACTTTCCTTAATCAGATTTGATGGAACGTATTCGGCAAATTGTCAATCAACAAAAGTCACGCTGTTTGGACGGTAAGTATTCAAGAAGTTATTAACTTTATAATTGTACACCAGGATATTCACTTTCAGTAGTTCGCGGTTTTTTTTGTTTACATACAATTAGTTTCCATTTTTCTCCTCCTGACTGGTCTAGTAAACACATACTATCAGTCAGATTGTAAGATAGGATATTTTTGAGACTTCCAATTTCGTTTTTAGTATAAAATGCAGTCTTAAAGACGATAAAAAGTGCTGGCTGACTTTTTTAGCACGTTCGATTATCCGCAGATCCAGTCGACGAAATAGCCATTGTTAGTTTTTTTTATTCTAGGCGAAAGTGATTTAGTATTTCCTGTCAGGAAACTAGAAATCGGTAATCAAAAAGCTTTCTGGCATGCGATGTGAAAGGAATTTTATTGGCAGTAAAAGTGCTATCTTACGAGACCAGTTTATTTAAAATTTTCTAGGAAATTGCAAATTGGGACTATTAGCCGGGAGAATTTCTGTTTACTTGGCGTTTAGTGTGAGGCCTTTATCATACGTAAGAGTAAGACTAGCTAGCCTTCGCTCATGGATTTGAGCGGATTCATGCTACAAGGAATTAAAAGACGACTATCTAAATGCAACTCCTTCAGTATGAAGTGTACCCGACTAGTATTACGTAGAGTAGCACAATAATAATAATATGTTCAGACGTACATTAGTAAATTTTCTATAGAATTGTTATCATTGAGTACTATGCATATCTGCAATCACTTTGTTATGGTTTGTAAACGACAGAAATTTCGTTTTGTTAATATACTTTTCCTTTTTCCACATCTTATTATACTCTTAATAAAGTGGAGTCTTCTCCAAGTAATGGATTAAATGCAAACGGACTTATTATTAATGGTGATCATAATACTGTTGAGTCGTCGAATACATCTGTAATACGGAAAGTTATTGAAGGTACTGCACCGTCTGCCTATCCGGGTAAGTAAAATTAAAATATAATTAACTTTTAAAAATTGTATAAAACTAGGGTGGTCGATTCTAAGTGGAATAAATTATAATATTAAAACTACTACTACTGATCATAATAATAGCCAGCCAGCTTAAAGATAGAGACTGAAGTGGTAGAGCACGTTGACCACTTCACTTATTTGGGAAGTTGCATCAGCCCCAACAGGCTGTTCGCTGACGAAGTCGCAGCCCGGATATAAAAGGCTCGTTTGTCATTTGTCAGCTTACGCCATCTCTGGCGCTGACTTAATATCCGCCTGTCGACCAAAGGACATGTGTACTCCACAGAAGCAGTTCACTCTGTCCTTCTTTATTGGCTGTGACACATAACCATTGGAAGTGGAAAACATGAAAAAGGCTAGCTAGTTGTCTTTCATCATAGGCTCCTGCGTTCTATCTTCCGTGTTAGTTGGTATATTAGCGTGAGTCACATTGAAGTTAGGCGTCGGGTACTGGGTGAGGAAGGAAAGTCAATCGATGAGGTTGTGAAGCTACGTCAGTTGAGTTGAATCGGACATGTGTTATGCATCCATGCCTAGCCATCGCCTTCCTCGACCGACAGTCAATGTCAGCTGACATAAGATGAGGTTGAAAAATAGCTAGTAGTGGTGGTCAGACCGAATTGTGGCCTCATCAGTCAATGTAATCGATAACAATTAGTTTGAGCCAGCCACGTAGGCCGATATAGCCTGCTTCTCTGGTTGGGATCCTTGGGATAGTAAGAACTAATGAAGACTGGAGACAATTGTTGATATGACTAAAATTCCTCGTAATGAATGGCAGTGCAGATGCATTCACTCTTTGTAATTTGTCATATCCAATAAAACTCTATTGTTTTCCATATTCCTGTTCTTTTTCCCTCACACTTCTGTCTTTTGAATTTCTCTTTAATTTTATTCTCTTACTCTGTGTGCTACACAGAGAATGACAATTCGAACTGCTGCTGCACATCGGCGCAAAGTTCTACGTTGAAACCAGTCAGTCAGTGTCATTTTATCTTATGTATTTGCATAAAAAATATGTTTTTATTTATCTGTTTCAATGAGTTTTCTTTTCTTTTTGTCTTTCATATCACAGGCTTTTGCCTTGTCACTGGAGATCAAGAAAATATATTGTCAAATAATAAATCTGACACGAAAGCCCAGCTTTTAAGACACCTACATGATACATGTCCAAAGAATCCATGCGTTAGACATATCTCTGCGAAAATCGATTGTTCAAGACAAGACAATTCGCAAAGAGATCTAGTTCCGAATAATGCGCATTCTCGGCGTCAAGGTCAAGAACTTATACACAAATATCTGGATGTTGTTTCATCTGGTAGGTAGTTTACTTTTTAAAATGAATAATAGTTTAATTGAATTTGAGATTTTCCCGTCGATTGATTGGACCGAAGTGTTTGGGAAAATCTAAAATTCAATTAAATAATTAATATGACCCGTTGCACAAGAGGTGGCTCTCGTGGCTCAAATGGTTTAGTGGATAACGCTTTGGCGTTTGAAACTAAGGGTATTGATTTCGAATCTCAGTAGGAACATCATCACTCACTGAGAAATGCAGGTACATCCAGGTGACGAGTCCCAAATAGGACGAAATGCACATCCTGGATTCCACTGGTAGTCACCATCCACAAATTAAATAATAGTTTAGTTTAAAGAATGGTTATTATTTTGATTAACTGACATTGTGTTAAAGTGAGACAACTAGTCCTAATAATTTGGATGTTTCCAATATACACATGGTCATTGCTTAATTCTAGTTTTTATGCAGTTGCTGATCAGACTGTAGACTTAGCAGGTAAAAACATTCACACCCCTCACAATACTTGTTAGCTGTACCCGACAGGCTAATTTAATAACGTAGAATTTCGTTTGTGAGCGTCGGTGGCACAGCGGTGGGATGCTCACCAACTACGCCTCATGTGGTTCGGGTTTCGATCCCCGGCCAACGCACTCCTGCATTACCTCGTTAAGCCAGTAATAAGACTGGTAAAGAGGAAAGGTTGGGCATGAGGCTGGCTAGCAACCCCATCCCGTTAAAACTAAACATCACTTCTGCCGAAACTTCAAGCCTGCAGTGTGAAGCCTTATGTCCCACTGGGAATGTAAAGGAATAAAAAAAGAATTTCGTATAAAATTATACCAGTTTAAATTGCCCCACTCAGGAGAATTGTCCATAAAAGTAGAGATGAGAAGTGTAATGTAACTATAATTTGTGAAAATGTATACGCGAGAGAATAACTGGATGAATTTCAGTGAAGGCTTACAGAATCTAGGAGAGAACAAGTAATGACCACATCTATGAATTTCACTCAGATCAGAAGAGTTTTGCGTGCTTTCGGAGGTAATATGGGCGGTTGTTACTTCCCGGTTACAAACACCATTGAAGTTGAAAAAGAATATTCGTGTTCCATGACCGCAGAACCTAGGGGACAACTGCTTGACGCCAGTCACACACACACACGGTCTGTCTGAATTGGTTTTTAGAGTTCTTTCTTTATGAAAGGAGGTTACCGCTGGCCTATGCACCACCGTAAGGTAAGTCGGGATGTATAATTTTTTGGGTCAAACTTTTCTACCCGCCGCTTCTTCAGAGTGAACAGGAGGTAAACAACCGGCTGCTGTTGCATTCCTGTTCCTCAACAGTATGAAATTGCCCACAGACCACCTCCAGCATAGTGTAAACATCTTACACTATGCTGGTAAGAGCTTTTAGTCTGATCTTTATCCTAACAATGTTTCTGGCACTTTAGGACCTCTAGGTTATTCTGGTTCCAGCCAGTATAGCTTTTTGGGTCATTGTGATATGCAAGCTCGACCAACACCACGTCAAGGCAGCAGCAGCTATCGGTCGGGATGTATTTCAGTCATCTAATCAAGAGTTTCTAACCGTCTACGTTCAGTGGCTAAAAGACCCACCTAATATAAGCCTATACCTGCCTACATTGGCCGATACCAACAATCAATAAGTTCCTGAATTGGTATCATGTTTTCGTCCCATCATCTCTATATTCCTTTGCCACCTAATCCTACTTCAGTTGAGAAAGGTATTGGTTTGAAGTATGTGGTATGCGTCCTAACAACTTCAGTTGGTACGGATTTGTTAATTCATCTCATTTTGACTTCTCTGCTCTAGCGAACTCTATAATTGCGTCGGTGACAGCGGTAGAATGCTCGCCGACCACGCATATAGTCAGGGGTTCGATTCCTGGCCGACGCACTCCTTTACCTCGCTAAGCCAGTAATAAGACAGGTGAAGAGGAAAAGTTGGGCATGAGGCCAGCAACCCCATCCCGTAAAAATAAACACCAATGCTACCGAAACTTCCAGCCGGTAGCTTGAAGTACTATGTTCCACTGGGAAAAAACAAGTTGAATAATTTTTTCACACTGTCAATTACTGACTCAAGTATTATATTCTCCTTATTTGTTTGAATTAACAACATATAGTCACCAAATTAAAGGCAGTTGCGTAGTTCTATTCCTGTTTTTTTCTTAAACAATTCTAACCCATTCACAGATTCATTGTAGATTTGAACTTATCTTTCCGATCAAAAATAGATAAAAGTAAAGAAGGCGTTCAGTGAAGAGACTCTTTTTGGCGAATTCATTAATTGAGCTGTACAATAGCATTTATATACAATTTTGTTTGTGTGTGTGTACATTAGATCTATAAAGTTTAGGTAATTACGTAATATAAGTATTATTTGGCTTGGAAACAAACGGTAATCAGATAGAAAATAAAATAAAATTGATTAAGTGATTACATAACACAAAATTTTCGTTTTTTGTTGTTGTCAAAATATTCAATTTACTTTCTTTTTCTTCCAATAAACAAATAAATAAATAAATCTAGAGAGCGTTGACAAGCAAGCGGATGTGAAGAAACAATGCGTACAGCCGGTTGACACCAAGCACATCGGATTTGAATGTTTCACTTCTATGAATAACCAATTGGCGGCGTCAAATCCTGATCAAAGCGAACCAATTAATAATCATAATAATGATAAGAACTTGAATGCTAATAAAAATGAACGCTTAGTGAGTAGTACTGCTGCACCCCTTATGGCATCGAAATCTAGGAAGGGTATTTTTCGTCCACAAGTCACAAAGAATGCAATAACTAAATGTACAGGTATGTTTGTATATATTATTATTATTATTACTATTCCCTTAGGTCCCGAGTGGAGCATATAGCTTCAACACCACACCTGCATTTCACCCTTTTCTGTGCAGTCCTCTTTTTAGTTGGCTACACGACTACTCATAGACTCCCGCCTCCACCTCACACGCGTTATCCTTCATGTCACCCTCGGAGGCCCAACTTGTCGTTTCCAATTTTGCTCTTGATTAGTCCCTAACCAGAGAGAGTTCCCCTTCTGCTAATTCTTTCTAGCCGTCTGATCTTCAGTATGGAGCCAGCGGAGGTGGTAGCTGTTGATAAAAGTCTTCAGTAGCCTGTTGTGACGCGTCGTGTCGAAAATCCGAATTTTTGCCTACATGCTGAATGCAGTAGATTTCAAAACTGATTTTAGAGTGATGACTGTCTGCCTGACCTTTCTGATTCTGACTTTGACATCTTCATCCATGACGCCTGTAGTTTGGAAGATGCTGGTTGGTCAGATCAATGAAGGAAGTAACCTCTTGCAAATTTCTTCCTTTTATAGTGATTGATGCTCATTGTTGGTTGGCTTAGTTATCTTCGTTGTCTCTGTCTTGTCTATGTTCATTTGAAGTTTTATGTCTTTACTGCTAGTCTCTTCCATCAACTTGGCAGTTTTTACGTGTAAGTCTTCAAATTTTTGTGACAATAGATATCAGTCATCCGTGAAGTCGAGATCTGGAGTATCAGTCTTATCGGTCCAATACATTCCTGTCTTCTAGCTCCCAAGTACAGTTTGACACCTAATCTGCTCCACCATCAGTAGGAATGTCATAGGTGGTAGTGGAAGGCATTGTCTTACTCCTGTCTTCACGTCAGAGGCTTCGCTGATTTCTCCGTGGTTGATCACTTGACATTTGCTATGGTTGAATGAAGTTGTTAGAGATTTTGGTCACTCCATGGTGTTGGAGTAGTTTTCATCAAATTACTTTGCCTTTTCATATCCAATGAATTTGAGGTCGAGATTTAACTGCCATTCTGCGCTCTGTTCGATCGATGGTGATGCGTAAACTTGCTATTTGATCCTCACATTATTTACTATTCTTGACCCAGCTTGTTCCTGGGGAGGTCGTGCATCCAGAGAAGCTTTTATTCTCCCCGGGATGATGCGACTTAGTATTTTACTTGGTGTAGACAAGGGCATGGCTCCGCGCCAGTTCTTGCAGAGTGAGGCGTAAGCCGCCATTTCTTTTATAGTTTGACAAAACAGCCTTTCTTCAAAGCTTTTATCAATAGCGGCGTCAGCAGCATATCCAATGCGGTCTCTGGATCTGTTTCCAGTGCTTCAGAATGAATTTCGTCTGGAAGCCTATTTTATTAGTTCACTGATCCTAAGCTTGCGAAAAGAGTGAAGGTTTGGTGTGGGGCTGGCGACTCTATCCCAGAAAATCAAACCGATTGCTTATAAACACAACATGAAAAGCCTCCAGGAAATATAAACCTATTACGTGGAGGATTTCATCATGAGTGGACATCAGTTAGAGAACCACTGAAAAACCTGGGAGTCCTGGGCAGCTGTTTCCCCAGCCTAGTTTGGGACTCTTCAGCAGTACGCATCCACCGGGATTCGAACCCAGGACCTCCTGGTTACAAGGAGAGCTCGTAGACCATTGAGCCACTGGGACCCGATCCAATGGTCCTTGAATTCTAACTTCTGCCAATTCATGACATAGCGCGACCATTTCGCAATGTCTTCTTCGATGAGTTATTGCCTCATCTTCAACCTTCTGTACCATGCTGGTCACGGCTTCCCACTAGAACCGCAGGTTAACTGCCTGAATAGGGTCAGTCACTAGTGCGCATTAGATTAATTTTCAAGTACTGGTTTTGTAGGGATTTTTTGTGACCGTGACCTGTAGGGTACAGTAGGTTGAAGATGAGGCAGTAACTCATCGAAGAAGACACTGCGAAATGGTCGTGCTATGTCGTGAATTGGCAGAAGTTGGAATTCAAGGACCGTTGGATCAGGTCCCAGTGGCTTAATGGTCTTCACGCTCGCATTGTAACCAGAAGGTCCTGAGTTCGAACCGTGGTGGGTTGGTGGGTACTGATGAAGAGTCCCAAGCTAGGACGAAATAGCCATCTAATACTCCCAGCTGGTTTTCTAATGGTTCTCTAACTGATGTCAGCTCATGATGAAATCCTCCACGCAATCAAACAAAAATCCCTACAAAACCAATACTTGAAAATAAATCTATTAATTTGTTTATTTTTCCTGACAGTTGGTAGATCCAATTTTAGACCTAATTTTATCAAGTGACATGTTTGTTTCAGAAGTAGGCGTGTTATTTAGTGATTTTGATATAGTGTTTATTGACTGCAATCTCTATATGTTAGCTGTACCGAGATTGCATGCAATATATATATATATATAGTTATTGTTGTCAAACATAAAACACTGGACATTTGTTGCTACTTTTTATAAACGCTTTTAAATAGTTATTTTTACATTAATAGTTTACTGTGTATATTTTAAAACGACTGTGACTTGGCTATATTGGTTTCGGTTTCGGTTTCCGTTCGGCCTATACTTTATTTCTTCTTTTATCACATGTTGTCACATAGATTGTTACTGATATCTATCGTAAGAAATGGTTACTGGGTAACCGATTTATTTATTTATTGGTTAGCTTTTTTTCTAGGTGTTTGTTTCATGAAACTTAATTAAATGGAATTGTGCTTTATGTAGAGCTCTGGTATATTCTGCCATTCATGAAACTAATTCACAGTCAATTTATCAACACCTGACAGCTTTTGTTGTTGTTTTAATACAGATATAAAATTTTTTTTCACCAATGATTAACCTTACACTGGTTTGATGACCAGACGACATCCCAGTTAGTAGAGGACCATTGGAGAAACCAGAAAGTACTGAGCAGCTGTTTTGTCCTGGTGCTCGTGACTTTTTCAACAGTACTCACCCACTGGGGTTCGAACCCAGAGGCTTCTGGTTACAAGGCGAGCTGCGGAGACTAATTCAGCCAATGGAACTCGATCCGATGGCTACTGCATGAAATCAAACTTCTGCCGTTTTGCGAACCAATCAAATCCGTGCAAATTATTACTTGATAATGTAATCTTACAGCGTCGGTGGCACAGCGGTTAGGACGCTCGCCGACCATGTACATGGTCTGGGGTTCGATCCCCGGCCGACGCACTCCTTTACCTCGGTAATCCAGTAATAAGACTGGTAAAGAGGGAAGGTTGGGCGTAAGGCTAGCAACCTCATCCCATAAAAATAAACACCACTGCTACCGAAACTTCAAGCCTCTAGCTTGAAGCCCTATTTTCCACTGGGAACGTGTAGGAATAAAAAAAATTAAATCTTAATGTTTTCTATTACTATACAACATTAGATCAATACAACATCTTTTCATGACTAATTAGGGGTGTTTCGTATGAACTGTGATCAAGATTTGACCAAACAGTTTCAAAATAATTGGGCACTGAGTGAGAAGTAGGCAAATTTAAAGATTATATTTTTGTAAAGTCTCAGCGAAATTGAAATGAGTGATTCCAACGTTTCCTGCTTTCGGCAAACTGGTACGAACCTCTTTAGGGAAATTAATCGAAATTAACATAAAAGAAATATGAAAAGGACATCGCTTGTTTTTGAAACCATTATCTAATCATTATGAGTCATGCAACAGGCATCAACATATAGTATGAACTTTGATCGAAATTTGACCTCAGACTTACAAATATTAGTCTACTTTTGTTAAACATTGTAAATCGTGTGTACTTTTGCATCAGAGTTTTAGTGATTACACGTCTGACTAAAGTTCATGGTCGTAGATAACTGAATAATGAGAAATATATATACGTATATATGGTATACAATGGAGTGTGGGCATGCGTGTATAGGGAAACAATTGTCAGTCTGTCTGTTTTCGACATAGAACTTTGCATATATGTGCGGCAGTTCAAGTCGCCACACTCCCTCCATGTAGCACACAAAGCAAGAGAAGTAGAAGAAATGCATAATAGAGAGAGTAGACAGGGATATGAGACAAAAGGAATAGTAATAACGAAGAAAAATATAGTTTCATTGGAAATCATAAGTCACAAGGATTGGATGCATCTGCATTGCCTTTGAGAACGATTTTGAGCCATGTCACCAATTGTTTCCAACCATTGGTTTTCACCATCCCAAGGACCCCAACCAGTCAGGAAGTCTACACCTTCCTACGTGGCTTAGACTAACTGTTGTAGATTTCATTGACTGGTACCATGTTTTCCTTTGACCGCCACTAGCGCTTTTCCAGTCTGACTCTATATCAGCTAACATTGCTCATCGAGGAAGGCGATGACTAGGCATACGCAACACATTTCCTAACCATCTCAGTCGATGTAATTTCACAGCCTCGTCGATTGATTTCCCTTCCTTACCTAGCACTCAATCAACGCCTAACCTCAATATTGCTCACCTTATTATACCACTTCACACGAGAGACAGAACGCAGGCACCTATGATCAAAAACAGCTAATCTTTTCATGTCTTCCACTTTCAATGGCCAGGTTTCACAGCTAGCCACAAAGGAGGACGGAGCGGACTGATGAGCGGTACACACGTCCTTTGGTCGATAGTAAATTGTAAAACATTTGTTAGCCTCTCCATAAGAAGATATAGACAATCGGGAATTTAGACTAGGTATGACTGATTAGTGATATATATCCATTTTTATTTATTAATCAAGACTTGCCATGCGTCAGCTGACCTCACACCTGTTCAAGCTTTTGGAATTCATATATATATATATATATGTAGGGTCTCTGCAGTCAGTCTTTCTCTATATGAGCCAGCACCTTTCTTTAAAACCATCACCCTATCAAAGTCTCGATTTTTGGTTTCTAGTAGACTAGTTTATCATGATCATCATCTGTTTTCTACTTGATTTGTAGATTCTCAGACAGTTGCTCAAGACTACTGCAGTCATCATGCTGTTGGTTGTTCCACGCCTAGAGCTCACCTCAAAGCGCTAGTTCAACAGCAACGGGAAGCCAGGCGACTAGAACGTCAACGACAAATAGAGGCGCAAAAAGAGGAACAAGCACGAATTCAACGAAACTTACAAGCAACTGCACAAGCAGCAGCAGCGGCAGCCAAATTACCTGTCACGTCAGGTAGAAAAGTAGCTGAACCGACAAAAGCTGGCACAGAATCCACGACGTTGCAACAGATGATGGTGTCTGTACCACCAGTACGTATCTTGTATAATTCATCACCAAGTAGTTGTATTATTGAAATTGAGTTTTTTTTTCTCTCCCAATGTTTAAGCTGTAGTATATTCGATACTGTAGTTTTGTTCTAACATATCGAAAGTTTAGTTACAGGATATTATCATGAGCTGACATTGGTTAGAGAACCATTGGAAAACCCGGGAGTACTGGACGGCTGTTTCGTCCTATTTTGGGACTCTTCATCGGTAGGCACCCACCGGGGTTTATTTATTTACTGAGAAACTGAATGACCAAGAGTGGGATATTGCCTGTGGAAATAGGTCGCCATTAGCTTTCAAATGCAGGTTTCTTTTCTGGAACACTTGATGTCCATTATCTGACAAGAAAAGATGTCTCGAATTGTTCTCATAATTGGGGTGGAGGGGGGGGGAAGGAAAGTATAGGTTTATATCTCATAACTTTTGATTTTCAATTTGTAAGAATAAACAAATTATTTGAGAAGAGTAATTAAGTTTGGTCACGGACTGATATCAGTTAGAGAACCATTAAGAACTACGGAGTACTCGACAAGTGTTTCGTACTAGTACAGGACTCAGTGCCATTAGGCACCTACCGATCGGCGTTTGGACCCAAGACCTTCCACTTACAAGGCCAACGAACTTGTTGACCATTCAATGACTGGGACCCTACTCTTACCATTTTGTGATTTTAATTCGACTGGCACCAGCCGATGTCATAGCCCTCACTCCCAATCGGGGGGGGGGTGTACCTCACTGATGATTATTTTACTACTTCTCACTAGAACTCCAGGAAACTTCGTCCACCTGTAGAGAGTCAGTCACTAGCAAGCATCCGATTAATTCTTAATAGTTAGTTTGTAGGTATTTGATGCGCTTTTCGTTTGTTTGTTTGTTTCTCTGACTGATATACCACTCTGTGGTCAATCTCGAAACAAATCTCCAAACTCTGACTTTGATTCAATACGCCTTACTAAATCATCTGCGTACATTCTTGTCTGTACAGACCTGTTCAGTCGGTTTATATATATATATATATATATATATATATATATATATACAGCTTCCATGACTAGTATCACTGAAATTGTGACAATTAGATAACATTACCATATCGGAGATGCAGTCAGTACACACCTATGCCATGCCTATATTTAGATAAGCGCTAGGAGATTAAGATTCCACGGCGTGTTTTCCACATTATGGCCATTATCACTGCTTTATCGGACATGACCTGTGCGTATATTTAATGGACAGTTTTTTTTACATCTTGGAATATGCACATTTGATCATAGGGAATAATAAAAAGATAGTTGCAGCGAAAAAAATTTTCTTTTCGACGAAATCATCAACTACGCTGTACATTCGTGTATTTATAATAATAAGTGGGTAGGAAAGTTCCAGAATAATTTCTGGTCAAGGGTCAGATTAATAAAATTACAACAATTAGGAATTAAAATGTCATAATAAACAGGGGGACAAAGTAGCATCATAATTACTGAGGAGGTTGACATATTGTGCAATTGGGGGTTAGAAATGTAGAAATAACAAAAATAGACAGGATGTTTGGGTAAAAAATCTAGTGGGATCATAACTAATATGATGAATAATTGTTTATGCAATCAGGGATCAAATATGTAGAAATAATAAAATGACAAAATAAACAGGAAGTTCGGATGTGAAAATATGGTAGTGTGAATAGGGATTAAGAAAAACTTAAAAATAACATGAATAAACAGGAAGTTTGGATAAAAAAGTCAATGGGATAGTCACTATTAGAAGAATTACCTGTTTATGATGGCCATGTCAGGGACAGGGGTTGGACGTATTTCTTTTGGATACATGGCGTGGGTTTGAGCTATGCACAGATGTCTTAATTTCATTCCCTTTGATAGGTTTGATTGAATCTTGTATATTATTTTGAAGGATTTTTCGAATGTGTCGCTGAATGTCCTGAATTGACCGGATGTTCTGTCACTGAACTATATATACGCGTTTGCGTTCTCCTTTTAGTAACCAGTCTGGATAGTGTTCACGAGCGCGTTTTTCAAGTTGGCGCATGGTACGGCCGATGTACTTTGCTCCGCCAGAGAGCAAGTAAACTGGTATATGCACATTGAAGTGGCCCAATGCGACAGATGGTGTCTTTCGCGTTCTGGCTGAACAGTTTTTTTGCAGGAAAACTTTAGTCGTAGGCTCGTGGCGAAGTATGTCTTCCTCAGAGATTTGCAGAGGCGTTAACGAAGGATTTCTGCTTCAATGTCATCTTTGAATTCTAGATTGAGAAGAAGTATCTTCTTCAGGACGGATTACACTTGTTCGGAAGTCTTCTTTGACTTTAGATTCTTGTCTATAAACCTGGGCGGAAAACTGTTTTCCATCAGTGTTCTTCGGAGATTACGCAGTTTTTCGTCAATCACTTCCTCGATGCATATCTTCCGAATCCTCGAGAAAAGAGCGTATATCAGATTCCTCTTTCTGTTTAGGAGCACGTAGCTTTGAAAGTTGATGGATTGTCCATTCTATGTAGGCTTTTTGTATGTGGACCTTTTCAGAGAATTGTTGGAGTTTCTTGTCAGATGGACGTCGAGGAAGTGGAACATTCCATTGCATTCAGCTTCAAAAGTAAATTGGATGTTTTGGTGGGCATTGTTGAAGGTTTGAAGTAAGTTTTCAAGGTCCAGATTTTCATCACAAATGATGAAAGTATCATCAATGTATCTCTTGTAGAAATAGAGGTCGTCGATAGGTGATGATGAGGAGTTGTTTTATAGGCTAGCCATAAAGCAGTCGGCCAGGATAGGTCCTAGGGGAGAACCCACTGGTACCCCATCTACTTGCATGTATATTTCGCTGTTGAAACTAAAGTTAACGTTGAAGGTGCATCGTAGTAACAGTTCTTTCAGGTAATGGATGGGTATACCGACATCGATGCTACTGGATCGAATGTAGTCACGAAGGAAACATACGGTTTCTGTCAGTGGAACGTTGGTGAAGAGAGAGATGACATCCAAGGAGATCATTTTCCTTTCTGCCACGCTGACATTCTTAATTGAATCAACAAAGTCGAATGTGTCACGGAGGTTGTGTCTTGACAACTTCTCTTTCACTGGCCCGAGAATCTCCACCAGTCGTTTCGTGATTGAGTGATATGGGAATCTATCATATCGAATTTTGGACGGAGTGGGACGTCTTGTTTGTGCACTTTAGGTAAGCTGTACATGCTTGGCGTTGTAGAACCAGATGGGCGCAGTTGTTCATATAGTTTGGAACTGATAACGGATTCCTCTTTCATTTTCTTGAATATCTCTGTTAGCTGGAGCAGTTTTTTAATATCGACATAACTTTTAGTTATTTTGTGTTCAATACTCATGAAAAATTATTTATCTGTGTATTTTTTAAAATATTTTTCAGTTAAACTCCTATTCATCAGAAAGAGAACAAAAACTTGAGCAGCTTTTAAGACGTGAATTATTCCCACGTGAGCATCAAAAAGATGAATCGGGTCTTCCTACTCACTTGGATCGAGATCCAATACTACGCCTTAATAATGGTCAGGATTTTATAGCAGCTAGAAAATCAGTTGGTAACTCAATGCCGCGCACTTCACTGGCAAATGCTTTACCTTCGCATCAATACTGCAAGAAACGAAACTCTCTGGTTATTTTACACAAACCAGATAGTGGTGAGTGATTGGAAGAATTTTCGGAATATATATGAGAGAGAATGACTTAATTATTATTATTATTATTGTTCCCTTGGGTTCCTAGTGGAACATAAGGCTTCAACTGCACGTCTCCACTTGCTTCTGTCTTCTGCTGTACTTTTCACCTACATCCATGTTAGTCCATACTGTTTCAACGCCTCTCTTCACACGATCTCCTCCATGTCACCCTTGGACGTCCCACTACTCGCCGCTTCCCTTTCGGGTTCCACTCGAGCTATGGCCTGATGCGCGATGTCACCCAGTGACCTCCTCAGCTCAGCGAGTGTTCCATCCATCTCCAGTTTCTCCTGCATATTTGTTGGCCAATTGGTTCTTGTTTTGTTTGTTCCCATAGTTTCTTGTTGGTTCTTGTTCTTTCCAGTCATCTGATCTTGAGTATAGAGCGAAGACAGTTAGTTGTTGATAAAGGTCTGCAACAGACTGTTGGAAATATTCTTTGTGACACACTGGCCAAGTTTCTGATCCGTATAGAAGAAATGACCGACTTGACGTCGTTTGTATTGAAAATCCGAATTTTGTTGTTGATGCTGAGCGACTTAATTAAGCCTTTTGATATTCTGGTTTACGTCACGTCTCGTTTAGATTTGGATTGTATTCAGCGCTTGAAGCTTGAAGCTACCTTACCTTAATTGAGAAGATTATATAAAATGAAGCAATAGTGCAAAGAATTTGACATAGAAGTATGAAATTTCTCTAGTGTTATGCAAGGAGTGAGTTTGATAATCCGATTGAAGTTGTTTCTGAGTTCTGGCTTCCACAATACCACTGTTCTCGTTGAATTTTATCACTAGTGCTTTCTTGGTCCCCTATACTCTGTGGTAATTGGGGAACTGTCATTTCAGTATGCTGTTAAGCTTTGTGTGGGTCAGTGTCTAATTGATTTTGTTTTCCTTTTGCTGATTGATTGGTTTTTCGATTTAACGGCTGGTAGTATAAGGCATGTTATTCAAGCCATTCAAAGATGGTGGATTTCGGGCGAGCTGAAATTCGCACATGTTTATTCTAATGAAGTTGAGTAGCTGAGCAACAAGGTATTTATTATTATGATTGTTCCCTTGTGGAACATAGGACTTCAATAGAATAGCTCCATTTTATCCTGTTCCCTGTCGTCGCCTTTAGTTAGTTGGCCCCATGTGTCATCTTCGGAGACTCGCCCAAACCACCATTTCGCATTCAGGCTTCACTGAAAGGCCTGGTTTGAGATTATCACCCAACGGTCTGCTTAACGCGTGTCCGATCCATCTCCAGTTTCTTCTGGAGATGAAAATTCTCAGCACGAATACACAGGGCTAGTTTCGCATATACCAGTTTACACCGTCTCTGTCGTAGACGTGATATCCGACTATCGACCAAAGGGCGTGTGTACTGCTCATCAGTTCTCTCCGTCATCCTATATGGTTGCAAGTGAGACATGGCCATTGAGAGTGGAAGACATGAAAAGGCCGGCTAGCTGTCTTCGATCATAGGTGCCTGCTTGCTATCTCACGTGTGAAGTGCTATAATAACGTGAGCAATATTGAGTTTAGACATCACTCGAGTGCTAGGTAAGGAGGGGAAATCAATCTACGAGGTTGTTAATTAACACCGATTGATATGGTTAGGACATGTGTTACGTATTCCTAGTCATCGCCTTCCCCGACAACGGGCAATGTTAGCTGACATAGGGTCAAAGTAGAAAAGAGCTAGTGGCGGTCAAACCAAAACATGGCACCAGTCAATGAAATCCACAACAGTTAGTTTAAGCCAGTCAGTCACGTAGGTAGGTGTAGACTTCCTGGTTGGTTAGGATCCTCGGGATGGTAAAAACTAATGGCTGGCGACAATCGGTGATATGGCTCGAAATCGTTCTCAATGACTGGCGCAGATGCATCCACTCCTTATGACTTATAATACCCAATGAAACTATATTGTTCTTCGTTATTACTATTCCTTTGTCTCACACCTCTGTTTACTGTCTATATTGGGCATTTCTTCTACTTTCTTCTCTTGCTTTGTGTGCTATATGGAGTGTGACGACTTGAACTGCCGCACATATGTGCAAAGTTCTAAGTCAGAAACAGACAGAGACAGACCAGTTTCTTCTGCATATGTTTTGTTGATCAATAGGTTCTTGGTTGGCTCGTTCTCCGAGTTCCTTGTTGCTAATCCTTTCTGGCCAGCCGTCCGATCTCCAGTGTGGAGTCAGCGAAGTGGGCAGCTATTATTGATAAAAGTCTTCACTGGCCTGTTGGGAAGGGCTATTCGTGACACCCTAAGTTTCTTTCTGAGCCATATTGTAGTGCTCACTGACTTAACATCGATGCTGAAAATCAGAATTTTGTTGTTGTTTATGCTGAGTGCAGTGCAGTGCAGTAAAGATTTCCAAACTGATTTCAGAATGATAAGCGTCTGTCTCTCCTCGCCTTTCCGATTCTGATGTGTTAATATGTTGGGGATATACTTTTCAACTGTTACTATTATTTACAGGATTTTCATCATGAGCTGACATCCTTTAGAGAACCATTGGAAAACCAGCTGGGAGTACTGGACAGCTGTTTCGCCAGCCTAGTTTGGGACTCTCCATCAGTACGCACCCACCGGGGTTCGAACCCAGGACCTTCTGGTTACAAGGTGAGCTCGTATACCATTAAGCCACTGGGACTCGATCCAATGGCCAATGAATTCCAACTTCTGCCAATTCACGACATAGCGCGACCCCTAGCCAATGTCTTCGGCGAGTATTTGTCCTCACACCCGACCTGCTGCACCCTACTGGTCATGACTTCTCACTATTATTTTTTATTTTTTTGGTTTTAGCTCCTAGATCACCGAAATATGGCAAACTGAACTCGGACAGTGGACCAAAGACCAACGGATGTAAAACAGACTTTGATTCTTCCTGTTTAGTTGCTGTGGAACGGCAACACCACCACCACAATCATCATCATCACCACCAATACCAGCAGCAACAGCAACAACAACATCAACAACAAGATGATAGAAGGTGGCATGAAATGAATTCTCATTTCGGAACAGTTACATTGTCATCTGCTGTAGATAACTTGTTAGCGTCTGGTGATCATAGTTCACGTGAGTAACATTTTTTTGCTTCAATATTTCTGTATATGCTGCAGCCTAGTAGTAGTAGTTTCATTGCTCATCACTGAAGAAATCATTTTCTTCCTTGATATTCTTTCGATGGTTGTAATCCACCTCTGAGTCTATTTTGAACAGAAAGTCAATACAGAATAGACGACTAAAAGGTATCATATTCATTGAGCCTTATAAAACTGGAGTTTTAGATGTCCAGCTAACTGACTGACTGACTGGTTTCAGCATAGAGAAGTGTACCAGTTCGAATTGTCACACTCCATGTACTACACAACAGGAGACAAAAAGAGATGATACTAACCAGAAATGTGACGAAGAAAGAAAAGTCACATGGAAAAACACCAGTTATCTCCAGCTATCGGTTCTTAGAATGCCGAAGACCCTATGCAAGAAGTCAACGCCTCCCTACGTGGCTGGCTGAAAACTAACTGTTGTGGATTTCATCGGCTGATACCACATTTTGGTTTGTTTACCACTAGCTATTTTCCATCCTGATCGTATGTCATGTAACATTGCCCATCGAGGGAGGTCATGGCTAGGACATGTGTAGCCATCTCAGTTGGTATAGTTTCACAACCTGATCAATTCACTTGCCCTCCTTACCTAACAATCGATGCCTAACCTCACTGTTACTCACAATATGATACCACCACCTATGATCAAAGACATAGAACTTTGCACTGATGTGCAGCAGTTCAAATCGCCACACTCCATGTAGCACACAATGCAAGAGAAGGAATGCATAATATAGACAGTAAACAAAGGTGTCAGACAAAGGAATAGTAATAACGAAGAACAAAACAGTTTTATTGGAAATCATAAGTCACAAGGAGTGGATGGATCTGCGCCAGCCATTGAGAACGATTTTGAGCCATGTCACCAATTGTTTCCAACCATTAGTTTTTACCGTCCCGAGGAACCCAACCAGTCAGGAAGTCTACACCTTCCTACGTGGCTGGCTCAAACTAACTGTTGTGGATTTCATTGACTGGTGCCATGTTTTGGTTTGACCATCATTGGCTCTTTTATAACCTGATCCTATGTCAGCTAACATTGCCCACTGTCGAGGAAGGCGATGACTAGGCATACGTAACACATGTCCTAACCATCTCAGTGGATGTAATTTCACAGTCTCGTTGACTGATTTCCCCTCCTTACCTAGCACTCGACCGAAGCCTAACCTCAATATTGCTCACCTAATTATACCACTTCACAAGGGAGATAAAAGGCAGGCACGTATGATCGAAGACAGATAATCTTTTCATGTCTTCAACTCTCAATGGCCAGGTCTCACAGGTAGCCACAAAGGAGGACGGAGCGGACTGATGAGCAGTACACCCGCCCTTTGGTCGATAGCCGGATATGATTGGCATAAAACTACTCATCTCAAGCAATCAGTAGTGTAGCATGTAGTTTTAGGCATATGTGCTTGTTTTCGTGATTACGATTTATGGCGGGGGGGGGGGGCATCAAGCAGGGGTTGCATATTGTGCTGATCTGAATAATGTGCTTTGTGAACTAAAATGTGGTGAAAAACTTCACCTCTCAAACAGTTTACGTTGCAAATCGCTAACTAATTTTTGGAAATTTTTATGTGAATTTCTGGTTGAAACACGTATTCATCAACTATTAGTGTAGTGCATGTTGTCGAAGCGATCGTCAACATGTTTCACTGAGTTAAGTTAATCAATACAACACGTTTGTCAGTTGGTTCATTTTATGTATTCTACACACTTACTACTTATTGCTTATGCTCAAGCCCTAGTTGTTTTTGATGTATGATTTGGGTTTTTGTCAGCATAAAGTATCGCCCTTTTGAAAATTATTCTGATGCTTGCTAGTGACTGTCTATACGGTGAAGTTGTCTCGAGTTCTTGTACAAAGTCGTGACCATTGGAGTTCACCCGGTTGGGAGTAAGGGCAAATACTCGCCGGCGATGACGTTAGTTGGTTGGTGCCAGTCACGCTAAAATCACGAGTTGGTAGAAGTTAGAATTCATGGGCTGGCGATTGAATTGGGTCCCAGTGGCTGATTGCTCAATGAGCTCACTGGCATTGTAACCGGAAAGTTATGGGTTCGAACCCCCAGTCGGTGGGTGCGTACTACTACTCCGTCCCAAGCTGGTACGAAACACCTATCGCGTTCTCCTTGATGGTTTTCAATGGTTCTCTAACTGATATCAATCCGTGGGCAAACTTTAAACAAATCATATCCCTAAAAACTAACTCTTAAAGTCGAGTAGGTATTTCATTGATATTGTTTAATGAAGCCAATGATTTCCCTGATTGCGGTAGATTAGATAATGCGACAGACAGTTAGCGGGCAGCGAGGAAACAGGCATAAAGTGGACCCCCACGAAAAACTTGGAGGATCTGGACTTCGCCGATAATAAATGTCTGATTTCCCACAAAATGGAAGATATGCAAGTGAAAAGCAACAAGTTGGCAGAATAAGCATCAAAGATAGGAGGGACTTCAGGTGAATATAGAGAAGACAGAGGTGATGAAGATTCCTGGCCAACAACAACAGACAGCAATCAGCATAAATGGAAGGAACCTGAAAGAAACAACCTCTTTTACCTACCTGTCTGGGAAGCATCGTTTCAACTACAGGCGGAACTGACGAGGATATCAAAGCAAGGATCGGGAAAGCAAGACAAGCTTTCATTACTCTCAAGTCTGTGTGGAGGTCAACAGCACTCCTCAGCATGAAAAATAAGATCCGGATTTTCAACTCCAATGTGAAGTCAGTGCTACTCACTATACGGATCAGAGACTTGGCGCGTCATGAGGAGCTCCTCAAACAAACTACAGACCTTCATCAACAGCTGTCTTCGCTCAATACTTCTCTCAAGATCAGATGGCTGACCAGAAGAGATCAGCAACATGGATCTCTGGCAGTGAGCGAACCAACCAGCAACCTATCGTGCAACAAATAAGCAGGAAGAAATGAGATGGATTGGCCATACGCTGAGGAAACCATCAAGTGACATCACACGCCAGGCCATTGCTCTCGAGTGGAGTCCGAGTTGGTCGCCCAAAGGTGACTTGTAGGAGGTCATGTGAAGAGGAGATGAAAGCATGTGGGCAGACCTGGAGCCAGGTGAAAACGTTGGCAGAGAACCGAACTTAATGGAGACGTGCAGCTGAAGCCCTATGTTCCTCTAGGAATTACAGGAAATAATAATAATAGTAAAGCTTATCTTTCCTTTATATTGGGATTATTTGCATAACTAGATTTCCAACATTTCTTTCGTCTGTATTTTTACTCTGCTATTGTTTCTAAAAATAAACTATGTTTTATTATATAGGTCTATGTGGCACTGAAGTGCCTAAAACAGCTGTATCCTGTCAACAAGACATTGAAGTTCAAGTGTCTGCTGCACCTGTTTCATACTCACAGGTGGAGGACAATGGATTATCAAGCCTGACAGGAATACGTGATCGTGTTACTCAACATCACTCTGGAACACGAAAAAGGTTTGCTTATACATATTTATTTTCTATAGTTTGGTTTGTAAGGGTTAGATATGGTTTTACGAGTTGATCACGGATTGATATCAGTTAGAGAACCATTGAAAATCAGGGAGTACTGGACAGCTGCTGTTTCATCCTAGTTTGGGAATCATCGGCAGTACGCACCCACTGGGATTCGAACCCAGGACCTTCCGGTTACAAGGCAAGCTGGCTCGTATACCATTCAGCCACTGGGACCCGATTCAATGGCCAGCTCATGAATTCTAACTGCTACCAATTCGTGAGCTGGCCTTTGAATCGGGTCCCAGTGGCTGAATGGTATACGAGCCAGCTTGCCTTGTAACCGGAAGGTCCTGGGTTCGAATCCCAGTGGGTGCGTACTGCCGATGATTCCCAAACTAGGATGAAACAGCAGCTGTCCAGTACTCCCTGGTTTTCAATGGTTCTCTAACTGATATCAGTCCGTGATCAACTCGTAAAAACATATTTATTTATTTAACAGGGTCATCATTAATAACATTGACTTGACTGAATGGCTTTTATGCAACAAAAAACAAAACAATGTTTGCCTACTGAGAGTTGAGTAGAGTATTCTACAAAACCACCCACAGATTGTCCTTAAAAATATTGATTAATGCATTCATTCATTTTTATGTGTTTACAACTCCACATAATAATAATAATAATTATTCAATATCAATGACAATGTGTGCTATCGTAATTAGGTGTGAATTGTTGTTTTATTTTTTCAAAGGCTAAAGGATTGAGCGAAGAAATATATTCAATAATTAGTTTGTAGGGATTTAATTTGTTTTTCAAGTCTGACTAGGGATTGATATCGGTTGGAGAACCATTGAAAACTGTTTCGTCCCAGTTTGGGACTCTTCGTTAACTCACAAACCAAATCCCTACAAACCAACTCTTGTAGATTAATCTGATGCTCGCTAATGAGCTACTGCCTGCAGTACTGAGTTTCCTGGAGTTCTAATGAGAAGTCGTGACCAGTGGAGGTCATGCTGTTCGGGAGTGAGGACAAATACTAGTCAGCGATGACACTGGCTGGTACCAGTCGCGCTATACTCACGGGTTGATAGAAGTTAGAATTCATGTGCTGGTCATTGAGTCGGGTCCCATTGACTGAATGGTCAACATGCTCGCTGGCCTTGTAACTGGATGGTCTTGGGTTCAAACCCTGGTCGGCGGTGGGTGCGTACCGCCGGTGAGTCCCAAGGGCTAGTACGAAGCCAGTTGTCCAGTACTGCATTGCTAGTTTTCAATGGTTCTCTAACTGATATCAATCCATAGTGAAATTTGGAAAATAAAATAAAGAGTGATTGAGGAATAAATGATTGTTCAAGTTGAATATGTAATAAGCAATTAAAAACGAAGGTGTTTGAAAAGCAAAATAATTTGTACAATGATAACTCGTAATAGACTTAGGGGGAGGACGAGCTTGTCAGGTTTAATGCATTCGTGTAACGATGGCTAAGGTAAGGAAAATGGCTGTACGAATTTCTTCTGAACACACAAGTTTGCCTTCTTCTCCTGAGGATTCTGATGGCTTCAGCTGAATATAGAAGGCGAACAAGTAAGGGTGAAATTGATATTGGTCGGAATGCGTTAGCTTACTTTAAGTGGTTTATTAATGTCAACTTTATGCTCACCGTCTTAAAGAATGGTGCTCAGAAATGCGATAATGAACCTGCCTACTTGTATACTCAGTGTAACTAGCTCCGCACGAGCAGTCAAACAGGTAGATACATATAGAGGAGGAAAAGTTAGGTAGTTTGTCGGTATTTCTCGAACGTAAAATGGGAGTGGAGTAGAGTAGAGAGGTAAGCTGTCTTACCCAAAACTACTCTGGTTGTAAATTTCTTTCAGATAACATTTGGTTTCAAATAATGGTGGTAGGATTAGTAATGTAGACTATCTGAGGTTATTGTTTCGGTAATTTATAGCAAAATACTAGAATAGAAGAAAGCTATACTGCTGTATGTGAACTGGATGATTCAGGTTGATAACTAACGAAGAGAAACTCGAGTGCTTGGTCCGTTGCTTTCAAATTGTTCTTTAGGAGGAACAGATGAGTGAAACACCTTTGTGATGTAATGGACTGTGAAAAGTGCTCACCTCTCATCATGACAGTAGTCCTTATTTTGTTACCACCTTGCGATTTAATCAAAAGAATCCAATCAATATCCTACGTCGATGGCACAGCGGTTAGGACACTCGCCTACCATGCACATGGTCCGGGGTTCGATCCCCGGTCACCGACGCACACCTGATATCCATGGTCGACCTGGTAAATTTTGGCTACCGATATCACATGCTGAAAATTCCATACATGTATCAAAAATACTGTGTAGAGTCAAGCTATAATAAAATAAAAAATATATAACAGCTAAGACAGGACTTCAAACGAACATAGGAAAAACGGAGGCGACGAAGATGGCCAGTCACTCCACCACCAACAAGCACCAATCACTGTCCATGGAAGAAGTTTGAAATAGGTCATCTACTTCACTTATCTGACTAGGAACCATCGTTTCAACAGAAGGCGACACCACGAATGAAAATGTTAAAACCAGATTGGGAAAGGCGAGGCACACCTTCATAACTCAGAAATCGGTTTGGAAATCTGATACACTCGGCATAAAGAACAAGATTTTGATTTTTAACACCCATGTCATCTCGGAGAGTATTTCTGTATGGTAAAGGGACTTGGCATGTCAAAAAAAAGCATTTCCAACTGGTAACTGCAAACTTTTATCAACAGCTAGCTACCTTCACTACATACTGAAGGTCACATGGTGTAGTCCAGAAACGAACCGATCAGGAACTTATTGCTCAACAAATATGGCGAAAAAAAATACAGATGTGCAGGAGACACATGTTGAGGAGATCGTCGGGTGACATTGCTCGCCGGGACCTTGAATGGAACCCGAATGGGAGGCAGCGGGTTGAGCTTGTGCCCAAAGGTTACGTGGAGGAGATCGTGTGTGGGGGAGATGAAAGCTTATGGTTAGTCGTTGGGTCAGCTGAAGAGGACCTCAGACAATAGGACAAAGTGGAGACATTCTCTTGAAGCTGTATGTTCCACTCGGGGAATCCAATGGAGTAATAATTAATAAATAATCCTTAACAAAGCATTTTCTAAAACTCATTTCGTAGATGATTCTTCACGTATGCATCTCAACACACAATTTGTTACTTACCCTACATAGATAGAAGTTCGTCACTACTTTTTGCAAGGTGTTGTTGGCTTTATTATTATTATTATTATTAATAATCTGAGTAATTGAACTCAACTGGCTTTTTAAAAGTTTAGAATTCATTCGATCAGAGCCTGTCTAGTATCTTTATTATATATTTCTTGTTTGTATTGCTTACTTTCGCTTAGGTTATCCGCCCATAAAGAACCCAATGTTTCCTGCTCGAATCGATCACGAACAGCGATCTGTGATCATGCGACGGAAGCTGCTCGTTTAGACATCAAGCTGAGTACACAACGCGTGAAACACATGATTGTCGACTCAGATAATGATGATGACGAATACTCGGGAGATGACGACTTTTGTGACATGAATGCTGATAATAATGGAAATAGTTCATTATCATCATCATCATTATCATCCTATTATGAAGTAATTAAAAAACCATCATTCAACTGTTGGAGACGATTAGAAGCTGTTGGTGCTAGTGAATCTGAATTAGATGAAGACAATGTATGTATTGTTGAAGATATCAAGGTTAGTTGTGTTTTCTCCCTCCCTCCCTTCCTCTTTGTTTAATGTATTGTGCATTCAGCTCTAAGCAGAGAAAATCAAGTTTTATGATATTTTCTCCAGTTAATTTAGTAATTACAAATTCTATTTATGTTTTTTTCCTTAACTGCCTAATTATTTATTCATAAGTGTGTGTCATTTTTATGTACTTGTTCGTTTTGTAGGCTTTGCTAAATAAGTAAGTCCCTCTCTCCCCCCTCCTTCTCTCCACTTTCTCACACACACACAAACACACCGATTGTCGGCTAACAGAATACCTCAGTGGCTTCATATTTTGAGATTTTTAACCAATGCTTTTTTTTCTAAACAAAAAAGAGATTTTTTTGAAGCATAATTTATTCTACTACTTATTTAGCTGTCTGGTTTCATTTCTAATGCTAACACCCCTGTATATCTAGTGTTTTGTTTTTAAAAGGGTTAACAGTAACTCTAATATAATCCCTGAGTACAATTTGCTCTTGAAGTTTTAATTCTATTGCAATAACATTGTATATTTGTATATATACTCTAAATATTTTCACCCCTTTCTAGGATGATTTGATTGCGCAGCCTCGGACATCATTGGAGCCTCCTCGTACAAGTTTTCGATATGCTGCTACCGCTGCTGATCATCTTCATACAGCTGGCGTCAATTCCTTTGTGAAAAATGAATGTGCTAGAAAAGAATTCTGGAATCATATATACGCGGATCCTTTACGCTTCGTGTCTGTACACAAACGTCAACAGAAATTGTTACACATGTAAGTGCTGTTGTAAGTGAGTTCAAGACAAGATAAGAGAAGTGGTTTGGCGTGTGTGTTACTGATAAGATTTATCAGTAGTATGTAGAGCAGAAAGATAGATTTGACAACAAAGAGAGGAGATTAACCAGTATTGCGCAAAACATGGGAGACACGAAAAGAAGACAAAGAAAAATATAATACGAAGGAAGGGCAGAAGTGTAGCACAACACGGAAGTTCTGTGCAATTGACGATTTTCAGATAAGGTTTTTACATAATTTCTCTATGTAGAGATATCAAATTCCAAGTAGACGTTTCGTTGTCAAGTCTCTTGTCTTCTACCGTTGCCGTGGTAACGGACTGTTGTATTAGGGAAAAACACATCCTGTTTATACATTTTTAACCACATTAAATGGTGTCTTGATCAGCGAGCAATAAACTCTTCTGAGACGAAAACTCGTCCAATGAGATAATTTCCTGACCACAACGTAAACTAAATCGAGATTTGACCATTAAGCATTTCTAACTCTAAAGACAGCAACCATTGACTTAAAATGTTGGTCTCAATTTCCACTGCTTCGTATCAGTCTGCATCTATATACATACTACTTATAAATCTTGTCAGCAGCCGCACGCACCATATTGTAACTGGGAATAAAATTATCAACTATGCATAATATTTAGTTTTTATATTTTTACAGTTATTAAAACATAAACATACATGTACGTATGCGTATGTCTCTTTTAGAGAGAACAAAAGTCACCTACAGTCATCATCCTCTGGATTTCAAACAAAGCACTCGAAGAGGAGGACGACAGGAATTAGTTATGCGAAAAGCGGTGCCAAGATAAATTCAGCTCCTGTTCATGATGTGAGCAATGGAAATCACAATGTTGCATCAAATACTTCCACGACTATCAATAGTCAAGTGGTAACTGTAAGTCTATCCTTAGTTGTTTATTTATTTGTTATTTCATTTTATTATATTTCTTTACGTTCCAAATAGAGAGCTAGAGCGCTGATGTTTCTGTAGCTGTAGCAGTATTATTTTTGTATTATTATTACTATTATAGTTCCCTTGGGTTCCCAGTGGAACATAGGGCTTCAACTGCACGTCTCCACTTGCTTCTGTCTTCTGCTGTACTTTTCACCTGCATCCATGTTAGTCCATACTGTTTCAACTCCTCCTCTTCACACGATCTCCTCCATGTCACCCTAGCATTGACGTCACACTACTCGCCGCTTCCCTTTCGGGTTCCACTCGAGCTATGGCCTGACGAGTGATGTCACCCAGCGGCCTCCTCAGCTCAGCAAGTGTCCAATCCATCTCCACTTTCTCCTGCATATTTGTTGGGCGATTGTTTCTTGTTTTGTTTGTTCCCATAGTTTCTTGTTGGTTCTTGTTCTTTCCGGCCATCTGATCTTCAGTATAGAGCGAAGACAGTTAGTTGTTGATGAAGGTGTGCAACAGGCTGTTGGAAATATTCTTTGTGACACACTGGTCAAGTTTCCGATCCGTATAGAAGAACTCACTTGACGTCGTTTGTATTGAAAATCGGAATTTTGTTGTTGATGGTGAGTTGAGTGACAAAGATTTCAAGATTGGTTTCAGGTTGATGAATGTGTTTCTCGCCTTCCCGATTCTCGATTTGACATCCTCGTCCGTTCCTCCTGTAGTTGAGACAATGCTCCCTAGATAAGTAAATGAATGAATTAACCTCTTTGAAATCCCTTCCGTTAATGGTAATTGGCGCTGGATGTTGTTGTTGCCCCTGTTGTTGTTGGTTGGTTGGTTGGTTATTTTCATAACCTCCGTGTTGTCTATGTTCACCTGGAGTCCTGTCTTCACTGCCTGCTTCTTCGACCAGTTTGTCGGTTTTCGCTTGTAAGTCTTCGATTTTGTGTGACATCAAACATTAAATCATCCACGCGCGAAATCCAATTCTTCTAGGTTCTTCATGTCCGTCCAGGATATCCCTGTCTGACGCATAATTCGGTCCACCACAATTAGGAATATCATTGGTGATAATAAGCACCCTTGTCTGACTCCTGTGTTTACTCCAAAATCCTCGCTGAGTTTTTCGTTGTCGATCACTTGACATGTGCCGTTGTCGCGCAACTGCTAAATAAGGTTGATGAATAAGCTGTAGCAGTTACAGTGGTTTTTTTAAAATTTTTTGACGCGCCGGTCACAACGTAGAACTCTTCACATATGTGTACAGCATTCTGAGTTGCCACACTCCCTCCACTTAGCACACAAAGCAAGAGAAGAGAGTAAATAGGGGTTCAAAGGAGAAGGTAATCAATAGAAGTGTGAGTAAGGGAAAAGAATAGTAATATGGAGGAACAGTTGAGTTTTATTGGATATGATAAATCACAACGCGTGAATGCATCTGCGCCAGCCATTGAGAATTAGGATTTTGAGCCATAACACAAATTATCTCCAGCTATCATTGGTTTCTACCATCTCGAGGACTCCAAGTAGGAAGGTTTACACCTCCATACGTGGCTTAAGTTAACTGTGAAAGATTTCATGGATTGCTGAAAAGTTTTGGTTGAACCAGTACTTTTTCATATGTTAGCTAAAATTGACTGTCGAGGATGGTGATGACTGGTCATGTTGTAACACATGTCTTAGTCATCTCCATTGACACGTATCTTCACAACCCCATTGATTAGTTTTCTCACCTTACCTAATACTCGATCGAAGCTTAACCTCATTATCTCTTACCTCATTATACCACTTAACATGGGAGATAGAACGTAGACACCCATGATCAAAGATAGCTAGATAGGCGTTTCATGTCTTCTCCTTCCAATGGTCATGTCTCACGGTTGTAGAGGAGGATTGACCGAAGTGCTGCTCAGCAGTACACACGTCATTGGTTGGCAACCGGATATCACGTCTTTGCCTCACGTCCAATCGTCCCTCTTTACAGGCCTTACTATCAGTTTAGCGAGGTTTAGCAGTGTGTAGATCGAGGATCGAACCTCTGACCAAGTAGGGCATGATTGGCGAGCTTTATACCGGTGAACCACAGCCGCACACAAAGCTAACAGATAACTAGACACATGTTTCACCCCAGTTTGGGACACTTCAGCAGTTCGCCCCTACCGACCGGGAGTTGAACCTATGACCTTCTGGTTACAAGTCAAATTCGTAGACCATTCTCAGCCACTTGGACTAGTAGTAATAGTAGTAGTTTTAACTAGTTGCGTTTAAATCCATTGTGTTGTAACTTGTCTATTAATGATGTGTATTTTCGCTTTATGAAACACTAGGTGGAGTGTACTGAATCATCAAAAGAACACGGTATAAAATCTCATAAAATCTATTCTATTAAAACTAAGGCGCACGAATTTATCACAGAAGAAAAAGATTCAAGTAGTCAATCTGATCCGCATCGACAAAGTTCAGAGAGTTCTTTACCAAAGAATTATCTTTGTAATGGAGTTGTCAACTCATCATCCCAGCCGAGACTACCTCCTGCTGCTTTGAATCTCCAGTTAACTGCTGAAATGAACTACCTTGAAACACTGGCTAGTTCAATGCAACATATCGCTGATATGGAATCACTACGTCATATTACTGCTGCTCAAGCTGAATGTGTCAGTTTAGCTCAGTTGTTAAAGGTTAGTTTTTGTTCCATTAAGTTTTTTTATGGGATGGTTTATAAGCAGAGTTCAATTATGGGTAAAATTTATTTTGATGTAGTCTCACAGTGTTGTTATACAGTAATATTTACTGATGACCACATGCTTCGAGCACAATTTATTGCTGCTCATAATCATATCAAGGTACTCACACAAATACCCAACTTCCTTCATATAATTCTATTATTTTCCATCGCTTGATTTGATTGGTAGTAGTATTTTCCATATTTCCGGTATGACTGATGAGTCATTGCTATTGCATGTGTTGAGTGTAGACTCGATGAACAAGGATTCAGTAATCAACCTCTCTATATCTCTAGCTACCTAGATTACTTCTTAAAATTTTAACCCTCTCCCACCCTATTTTGTGGGTTAGTTCATGCAGTGCAATTGCTGAGCTTTTGTCTAAATTACTTATCTTCGCGAGTGGGGTCAACCATGCTTACCTTAGCTAAATTTTTATGTTCCGACAATCTGACTATCCTCGACCTACTAGTTTGACCTATGTAGTTGACCTAACTAACAGTTATTGCAAGGTATTTTGTAAATTATATTATTTTGTCTAATTGGGTCAACCTACGGGGTCCTTTAGCCTACAGAGCTTGTCCTTTTTGAGTGAGTTCGTAGGTTTGAATGCCACTCTTATTCCTGCTTTATTAAGAATCCTACGTAGAGAGAGTCTCAGATGTCCCCTCCTTATATGGTATAATAGTAGATGCTTAATATTCATGCTTATTTATGTCATCATTACTAGTTTCCCCGTTATTTTATTTTGGTTTTGACCTTTACTGATCTTCCTAATGAATTTTATAGGGTAGTTAGTTATATAACGCCAACCAGCTATTCTTCTATCTGTTTTATTTCATCGTTTAATATGTTTTCTTGTACTACTTAGTGCTATTGCTCAGTTTGTTAGACACTTAACTAAGTCTGCCTTAACAGTTAACGGATGAGATGAATTATAGTCTAAATATCTATTAGCAGAATGCCTTGGCTTTTCATAAACGCTAGTCTGCAGTCTACCGTCTTCTATTCGTTTTATTTTGCAGTCTAATATAGCTAATTCTCCTTGTTCATTTTCCGATTCAAATGTGAAATTTATTCCCTCTACTAGTGAGTTTATGGGTGTCAAGAAGCTAGAGATAGATATGTTGTGTTTTTAACACTGTGAAAGTCATCCACGTATCTCCACCATATTTTCCCAGCTGTCCATAAATATATCTGCTAAGATAGGGGATATTGGTGATCCATCCAATTGCTACACCTTCTGTCCGTCTATATATTTTGCCTTGGAATTTAAAGATAGTATCTACTATCTGCCACCGACGCACTTTATACACTCGTATTATTTTTAATACATTTTATAGTCACCGTCCACTCGGTTGTAAGTCACACATTTAATGCCGTCTTTAGCAAGATGCTATTTAGCTGGTGAAATAATGTACGAAAATGCTGATGATGGCAAAAAACTTGGTAGCAAAATTTTTTATTGAGGAAACTCATACCATATTTCTACATTTCAGCCATATTTATGGCTGGCTAGGTCAGCGGATAATATAAACTGTTCTGATTGGTTGCTGATCTTCTGAGATTAATTCGTAGCCACATTGTAAGCCGGATCCAGATTAAAGAAATAAACGCTTCTACGTTTGTTAACCACTGACTACTTAAAATGTCGTTTCCAGTTCTGGCTACTTTTTATCAGTCTGTGTCTTTATACTACTAATAATTCTTACCAGTAGCACAATGCCACAATGGTATAAAGTGCGAATAATTACTTTCAATATAGGGAAATATTTTTCATTGGCATTATTCACAAAGCTGTACATTTGTAATTACTGTTGCTACAAAAACCGACTCGTTGTGGTCTAAACGCCGAGGGAATTGATCTTTGCATTCCAGTGTGTGTTTATAGCTGTCTGAAACTTCCTTGAGAGACACAGTCACGAAACGCTCTAAACACAGCAAAAGGCTTATTATTATTATTATTGTTCCCTTGGGTTCCTAGTGGAACATAGGGCTTCAGCTGCACGTCTCCACTTGCTTCTGTCTTCTGCTGTACTTTTCACCTGCATCCATGTTAATCCTTGCTGTTTCAACTCTTCTTCACACGACCTCCTCCATGTCACCCTTCGACGTCCCACTCGCCGCTTCCCTTTCAACGTGTTCCACTCGAGCTATGGTCTGACGCGCGATGCCATCCAGTGGCCTCCTCAGCTCAGAGAGTGTCCAATCCATCTTCATCTTCTCCTGAATATTTGTTGGCCGATTGGTTCTTGTTTTGTTTGTTCCCATAGTTTCTTGTTGCTGATTGTTTCCGGCCATCCGATTTTGAGTATAGAGCGAAGACAGTTGTTGATAAAGGTGTGGAACAGGCTGTTGGAAATATTCTTTGTGACACATTGGCCAAGTTTCTGATGCATATAGAACTGAATTGACGTTTGTACAAAATTAGTTGATTAAAATTCAACTGTAAGGAAGACTTTAGAATCAAGTGGAGAACATTCTCTCAAGATGGGATCAACAGCTCAGTTAAGAAGAATCACACATGGACAAATCCCGCACACACAGTTCAAGGTTAGAATAACCTTCATTCACAAAGACATATAGCAAGGATTTAGTCTATAGGTGATATGCAAATGTCAGAATAATGATAGGCAGTCTAGGAGAAAAATCGATAGCAATTACAAAGTTAGTTGAAACATTCAAATAAGTGTCAACATTGTTATTAGATCGTTCATGAGGGACTTGGTGTCTTTGGGAAAATCTGAGTTCAAAACAGTTGTAGTCCAGTGACAGTCAGAGACTGCGTTTTGAACTGGATCTCTCATAGTTCATGTTGACGGTGGCGACGAAATCTCAGCACGGATCCAAAAAGCTCGGGCTGCTTCCGCTAACTTACACCATCTCTGGAGTAGGCATGGCATCCGACTGTCAACCAAGGGACGTGTGTACTGCTCAGCAGTTCGCTCCGTCCTTCTCTATGCCTCTGAAACATGGCCAATACGAGTTGAAGACATGGAAAGGTTGACTGTCTTTCAGCATAGATGTCTACGATCTCTTTCTCACTTTAGGTGGCATAATAAGGTAAGTGATGTTGACGTCAGGCGTAGAGTGTTGAGCAAAGAGGGAAAATCAATCGAAGAGGCTATAAAGTTACATAGATTGAGATGGCTGGGTCACGTGCTGCGCATGCCTAACCATCGCCTCCCCCGGGCATTACTAGCTGATATAGGTGCAGGTTGGAAAAGAGTAAGTGGTGGCCAAACAAAAAGAACATGGCCTCATCAATCCATGAAATCCTTGACAGTTAAACTGAGTCGGGTAAGGAGATGCAGACTTCCGGGTTGGGGTCCTCGGAACTCTAAGAATCAATGGCTGGAGACAACAGGTGGCAACTCGAATTGTTGCACGTCGGTGCCAAGTTCTATGTTGAATCCAGACAGAGACAGGCATGTTGATGGTTAAATGATACCTATATAAATAGTCAAAAATATACATACATTATCTTCGAAGAGTTTCTATGTAGATATTTGTTTGTTTCAAGTTTGACCATGGATTGATATCAGTTAGAGAACCGTCGACAAAACCAGCAATGGATTACTGGACACGTATTTCGTCCTAGTTTAGGACTCATCATTAACGCACACCCACCGGGGTTTAAACTCGGGACCTCCCGGTTACAAGGCCAATGAGCTGGTGGGCAATACAGCTGCTGAGATCCGACTCAGTGGTCAAACCATGAATTCTAACCTCTGCCAATTTGTCATTTCAGCGCGGCTGGCACCAACCAATGGCATCAGCGAGTATTTATGCGCACTTCCGATCTGCTGGTACCTACTTGTCACGACTTCTCACTAGAGTTGTAGGTAATTTCTTCCAGCAGCTGGTCACTAGTGAGTATCGGATTAATTTTGAAGAGTCAGTTTGTAGGGATATTCGTTTATGTGCACAGATGTGTACAGCGCTCTGTTTCTGCATTACATTTTTTATCGATTAATTAATTAATTATTCAATGTGTTTTTGATGAGTTTTATCCACACTATGACTTGTCGTTCTTTTATTTTACATCCTTAATCAAGGCTCGTGAGCTTCAATTATCATCAAAAGCAGCTAATGATCAGGTATCAGAGAAGGAGACACAAGTATCTGGGACATTATTAAACAATCCTGGAGCAAACAATCTCATCTCTTCTGCACATTCACCTCAGTTCCAGGGTGTACTTAAAGCTGCTGAAGAATTTGATAAGGTATGTGTGTTAATGTATTTTTTTTCTTATTAAGCCTTTCGTCAATGTTCATTGAACGGTTTGTTTATTCGAACAAATCTCCATTTTTGGCGGGAGGCAAAAATGGCAGAGCGTGGCCTAATCCAATCGTACACTTTTTGGCAGAAGACTAGAGGAAAACTATCAGACACTTTGTGCTCTAGTAACCCGTGTAGTCCTGATTCCTTGTCAGCGAAGAATAATAAACCATCCTTGAATCGCCAGTCGGTTTTCTTCTGATATTTTCGAGTCGATTATCGCACATAATAATGCATTCTGAGTTGGTTAGTGGCAGCGATTTTATTTCCGGTAGCGCAGCGCCTAGGTCTAGTTTCAGAATCTTTTCTTATCTGGACAATTGATATGTGTTATTCCTAGTTGTGGTGCAAAAGGTGTATGCATTTCTTCATCGTCCCATACCTACCGTTGTCATGAATCCTCGCGGTCAGGAGATATTTATTGGTGTTATCGTGTTAGGGTAATTTAGCTGACATATAGGGTCAGGCTGGAAAAGAGCTAGCGATTCTCTCGTTCTGTCAAATGTAAAATGATGTTACAGGACTGGACTACACTGACTCCTAGTTTAGAAATAGGAAGTGAAGTGGTAGAGCACTTTGACCACTTCACTTATTTGGAAAGTACCATCAGTCCCAACGGGTTGATCGCTGACGGAATCACAGTACGGATACAGAAGACTAGCTTCGCATATGCCAGTTTACGCCGTCTCTGGCTTAGTAGACGTGATATCCGGCTATCGACCAAAAGGCGTGTGTACTGCTCAGCAGTTTGCTCCGTACTGCTTTATGGCTAGCTGTGAGACCTGGCCATTGAGAGTGGAAGACATGAAAAGGCTCGCTATCTGTCTTTGATCATAGGTGCCTGCGTTCTGTCTCCCGTGTAAAGTGGTATAATAAGGTGAGCAATATTGAAGTTAGCCGTTGGTCAAGTGCTAAGTAAGAAGGGAGAGGAAATCAATCGATGACGCTGTGAAATTACATCGACTGAGATGGTTAGGACATGTGTTACGTGTGCCTAGTCATCGCCTTCCTCGACAATGGGCAATGTTAGCTGACATAGGGTCAGGCTGGAAAAGAGCTGGCGGTGATCAAAACAAAACACGGCACTAGTCAATGAAATCTACAACGGTTAGTTTAAGCCATCTACGTAGGAAGGTGTAGACTTCCTGGTTGGGGTCCTCGGGACGGTAAAAACCAATGAAGGCTGGAAACAATTGGTGATGTGGCTCAAAATCGTTGTCAATGGCAGTGCAGATGCATCCACTCCTTGTGACTTATGATTTCCAATGAAACAGTTTTGTTCTTCATTATTACTATTCCTTTGTCTCACACCTCTGTTTACTGTCTCCATTATGCATTTCTTCTACTTTCTTCTCTTGCTTTGTGTGCTACATGGATGGAGTGTGGCGACTTGAAGTGCTGCACATCGGTGAAAAGTTCTATGTGGAAAACAGACACAATTAGGGTAATTTGAAATAACTATTTCAATGATCTTAGAATAAACACTGATTTGAGTCAACACAATTGTAATCTTTTTTTAAAGTAGTAACAGCTTTACTCTGAACAGTGTTTGTATAAGGTGCAGAATTTTTCAACGGAGTTTATTGCATGATATTTTCTCTCCGTTATTCAAGATCTTCAAATAAAAGATTCGGTTGACTGACTGACAATAGATTGATCGTGTGAGACACAGTTCCTTCTATCTGACCTGTAGCACAAACCAATCAATCCATTAAGAGACATCTCTCCCTTGTCACGCTCCTTCAAGAAATGCACGACATTTGGTTGAAAGCTATCTGTAAAAAAAAGTTCAGGAGTACATTCTGTGTGAACCAAGGACCACCACTCAAGAAGAACAGTCATCTCATGTATTTGGGATAACCTGCCATCGAGCTGGATGATGCTTTTTCTCATGTGTTCAGTGGAAACTTGCGAATCAGCAGGTTGTAAATGTCGTTTTAAATATACTCACCAGAGTAAACAGCACCATTAGAGGTCATATTTTAATAGATTTAAACAAATTGAATAAAAGAAACTAATATGCCATATATATATTGATGTGAAGGTTTTCGACAATCCGAATTATCAGCCCCGACCGCCATATTCATAGTAACTACTATATTTCATAGGATTCGAAGTTTAAAGTTTACCTCTATGAGTGTGTAAATCTTCCTTTCCAAAGAATCTGAATCCAGTGAAATGTAAAAATCACTCGTTTTCAATTCGATTTTGACCTTCCCCCCTGTTTGATTGACGGATGCCCCAACCATGTCCAGGGATCACCTTGAAGTAATTTGCTGGGTGGTGACTGAGCATCAGTGGAACCCAGGATACCCCGCATTTCGTCCTATTTTGCGACTCGTCACCTGATTATCCATACCTGCATTTCAGACATTTGCAGAGAGATATAGAGAGTTATCAGCTTTTCAAGAGGAATCAATACATTCATTATACAAGTGTTTAAAAATCTTTGCTTCTTTTTTAAAAAAAAAGCTGAAATTCATATTTTCCTCTTTCTTGCTTTCTTTCTTTTTGCGATTAGATTGAACGTCGTCTCAGTGTGAAAACTTCACATTTGAATTCTTTATCCAGTAGTCGATCGACTGCTACTGAATCACCGTCTATACGAACAAATATTTCAGATCAGACAAGTGTACACAAATCGTCAACTGCGAATAATGCAACACTGTCGGATGCTTCATCTTATGATGACGATGATGATGAAGGTGGTGATATGACAAGTAATTTATAAAATGTTCTATCAATTTACATTTCATCATGAACCAACGTCAGTTAGAGAACTACTGGGAAACTTGGGAGTACTGGACAGGCGTTTCGTCCTAGTACTTGGGACTCTTCATCAGTACGCGCCCACTGACCGATGTTCGAACCTTGGACCTTCCGGTTACCAAGGCGAACTCGTAGACTATTAAGCGCACGATTTCTAATTTCTCCCAATTCATGCTTATAGCGCGACCAACAGCCAATGTAATCAGCGTGGGTGTGCGCTGATGAGGAGTCCCAAACTAGGGCGAAATAGCTGGCTGTCCAGTACTCCCAGGTTTCCCAATGGTTCTCTGACCGATGTCAGCTCATGGTGAGACCATGTAACCAATCAAATCCTTGCAAATCAAAACTTGAATATTATTTAAATTATGTAAGTGATTGGATGTATATTAGCTCGGTCATTCTATGTTCATTGACCAACTGGCTGGAGTCAGTATAGAACTTTGCACTGAAATACACCAGTTCTAGTTGTTACATTCTATGTTATTTTTTTTATTACAGCTTGGTACCACACCTTATTTTCAGTACAAGTATGGAATTTTCAGCATGGATATCGGTAGCCTAAATTTACAGGCCGACTATAGATATCGGGTGTGCGTCGGCAGGGAACAAACCCCGGACCATGTGCACGGTCGGCGAGGGTCCTAACCACTGTGCCACCGACGCACAAACAAAAAAGACAAGAGGGAGTGAATACAGAGATTCAAAAGGACGATAATCGCCAGCAGAAATGTGAGGACGAGAGAATAGTAACGTGGAATAACAATAGGGCTTTACTAGATGTGACAAATCACAAGGAGTGAATGCATCTGCACTGCCATTGATAATGAGGATTTTTAGCCAAATCACCAGTTGTCTCCAGCCATTGATTCTTAGTATCCTGAGGACCCAAACCAGCCAACATAGTCTACACCTCCATACGTGACCTAAACTCTAACTGTTATTGATTTCATTGACCAATGGCATGTTTTGGTCTGATCACGACGAGCTCTTTTCTAACCTGATCCTATATCAGCTAGCATTTCCCGTTGAGGAATGCTGTGACCGATGTCCATTACTTTTCAGCTAATAATATTTTATGAGAAGTAGTCAGTAAATTCTTCAGCTTAATATTTTTAGCACTTTTAATTAACATCTATTCTGCAGAGTAAGCGGACCTAAGGATCCTTAAATAGATCAATAATTGTCGAGGATACCTCTTTCTTGATTTAATTGATTGCTTTTTTCTCTCTCTCTCTTCCTACCTCTATTTAGAATCTGATACAACAACTAAACAAGAATCATCATCTATGGAAAGTAGTCAGAAAAGGAATTCAAATACTGATGATGCGAAATCAACGCTAGCTAGTGTTATAACTGCTTCAGATTCTTCTTGTGATTCATATCATCCTTCCACTGGTACTGGTGTAGTTTCTGTAAATGGGAGGTCAACCACTACGCCACCGTCTTCCAAAGGCATAGCATCTAGTAATGTTGTTAAAAAGCACGAGGTAGGTGGATTTTTAGTTGCTGATTTCCTCTATTTTGCGATGTATATAACCTTACTTCCCTTGGGTTTTGAGTGGAACGTAGGGCTTCGACAGCACATCTTTATTTCGGCGCGTTCTCTTCAGTCCTCTTTATCTGACGTCAGTGTTATCCATAGTCTCTGATCTCATCCTCACACCGGTCTTCTGCATGTTAAACCCGGATACATGCCCAAGTCGTTGTTTTGTTTTTTCTCATTCGGGTTCCACTAGACACCCTAGCTGCGCTCGCGATTTCATCCGACTGTCAACACGCTTTCATCTCCCCCACGCACGATCTACTCCATGTCACCCTTGGGCACAAGCTCAACCCACTGCCTCCCATTTGGGTTCCATTCAAGGTCCCGGTGAGCAATGCCACCTGACGATCTCCTCAGCATGTATCCCGTCCATCTGTATTTTTTTCGCGATATTTGTTGAGCAGTAAGTTTCTGATCGGTTCGTTTCTGGCCTACACCATGTGACCTACAGTATGTAGTGAAGGTAGCTATGAATAAAAGTTTGCAATTGCCAGTTGGAAATGCTTTTCTTGACATGCCAAATCCCTTTAACTACATAGAAGTACTCTCCAAGTTGACATTGGTGTTGAAAATAAGAATCTTGTTCTTTATACTGAGTGCGTCAGATTTCCAGACTGATTTCTGAGTGATGAAGGTCTGCCTCACCTTTCCGAATCTGGTTTTAACACTCTCATTCATGGTGTCACTTTCTGTTGAAACGATGGTTCCTAGTCAGATAAGTGAAGTAGATGACCTCCTTCAAACTTCTTCCATGGACAATGATTGGTGCTTGTTGGCGGTGGAGTGACTAGCCATTTTCATCACCTCCAGCTTCGCTATGTTCGCTGGAAGTCCTGTCTTAGCTGTTTAGGATTCTGACTGGATTGTTTGACCAGATCTCAAGGTGGTAACGGAATAAGCACTACTGTCATGATGAGAGGTAAGCACTTTTCTCAGTCCATTACATCACGGAGGTGTTTCATTCATCTGTTCCGCCAAACCAACAATTTGAAAGCAATGGACCAAGCCCTGGAGTTTTGCTTCGTTAGTTATCAACCTGAATTATCCAGTTTACACACAGCAATGTAGCTTTCTTTTCTAGTGTTCTGCTATAAATTACCGAAACAATGACCTCAGATAGTTTATATTACCAATCCTATTGTTATGATTATTATTTGAACACAAGTGTTATCTGAAATGAAATACTATATGCTTGCTCTTCATACACACATTATTTCAGTCTGGTCATCAAGAAATTGCACAAATGGTGGATTCCAGAAGAGAATGTAATAAAATTGATGATGCTAGTCGGTCTAAAAAGCTAAATAATAATAATAATGATAATGACGAAGGACACAGTACACGGAGGAAATCGAAACGATCTATGCAGCACAATGAAAGATCACGTGGTGGAAAGCCAATCAGTATTCCTACTTTAAATCTATACTCAGCTTCATTGGATGATTCTTGCCAGCGGGAGAGAAGTGAAGAATTCAACCAAGTGAAGTAGTAAGTTAATTTCCTTTTTTTTCTTTTTCTTTCTTGGTACGGTGGTTTTTTTCTCTCCTTTGAAAGCTCCTCCACCTTCAGCGATTAGATTCTACAGTGTTCCATGTTGTTTGTTGTGTACATAAGTCGGACTGTTCAAGCCAATTGTTCCGATTTTCTAGATCTGTGGATTGTAGCTCAATGCCTAAACTTTTCAGGTATTGATTTGCAGAGATTTGATTGGTTACAGGATTTTATCGGTTAGAGAACCATTGGAGAACAAGCTGGGTGTACCCATCATACTTTATTTTAAACTGATATATATATATATATATATATATATATATCCATACAGATACCGCTTAATATCACCTCACCTTTTATTCAATTACCTACTATTCTTGTTGTTCTATCTTCATTGCGTATCAGATGAATACAAATCACTTTTCACTTGTTAGCTTGTAAGAATCAGATTATGCTGTCCTTCGACATTGAGTCACTTTTCACCAATATCCCACTCACGGAAACGGTCTACTTCATATGCAAATATATAGATGACAACCATCTCAATATTGGAATACCAACAACATATTTGAAGGAATTATTACTGAGATGCACTCTGAACGTCCAGTTCACATTCAACGACACCATCTACAGACAAAAAGATGGTATTGCAATAGGATCTTCGTTGGGTCCACTTCTATCAGATTGCTTCGTGGCAAGCCTCAAGAAAGGTCCACTAAAGCCGAGCATTGACAATTTACGACTGTATAAAAGATACGTAGACGACATATTCATTATTTGTGACAACAACAATGACCCCAGTCTACTGCTGAAGACATCACCTTTGGTACTACCCTAATTTCATTAACACCTAATTTTCTTGACTGATTTTGTATTACGTAACTCCAATTACCAATCTTCACCTGTTTAGTTAAAATAACCATAACCAATTGTATTTTTGTTTGACAAACTTAATGTACACATGCATACAAAATAACCCGTACATATATTTGCTATTATACAGATAAGAAAATGAATTCACCGAAAAGAGACTCTTCCCTGAGCTACGTGTTTTGTTTTCATTAATTAGATTAGTTTCGAGTTGCTTGCTAGTGACCAACCTACAGAACGAAGTTTCCCGTAGTTCTAGTGAGGAGTTGTGACCTATGGGCTTCAGTAGGTCTGGTGTGATGAAAAATACTCGTCACTGATGATATTGGCTAGGTGATCGCGCTAAAATTACAAATTGGCAGAAGTTGGAATTCATACACAATGGCCTATGGATCGCGTCCCAGTGGCTTAATGGTCTACGAGCTCGACTTGTAACCGAAAGGTCGTGGGTTCGAATCCTGGTTGGTGGTTGTGTGCTGATGAAGAGTGCCGAACTAGGATGATGCAGTTGTCGCCCTAGATTAGGATCATGGGATTCTGTGGAGATCTGGATTTCGTCATGAACCAATGCCATTTAGAGAGAGATCATTGGAAACTAAGTGGGAGGACTGGATAGCTATTCCGTGTTAGTTTGGGACTTTTCGGCAGTGCACACCAACACCCGAGACTTTCAGGTTAGGAGTCCAAGCTTGTCGGCCTATTCAGACAGTTAGGAAGTGTAAGTAATAATAATTTTACGTTATGTATTCTTATTTGCTGCTTATCAATCGTTAATCGCCTTCTTTTGACACACGTTTAAGTATGTAAATCTAAAAATTGACGTACATCACGATACGATGAAGTCTGTCCATGTGTATCTCTTATACTTGTTTTATGATTCATATGCAATAGTAGCTTATAAGGCTTTCTTGTTTGCTTACTATTGTAGTGTTTTGAATAAACGTGTAGCCGCTTTACAATCTCGACGAAAGAAAGCTGAGGAATTGCTGGCTCTATCGAAAAATTTAGAGCTTGAAGAAGCAGAAGTTGTTCGACTAGAACGTGAAGCATTAAGTGTGAGTTTTATTTTCTTTAAAATTTTTGTTTGTTGGCGAAAATATCCTACAGTTATGTGAATATTTGTGTACTTAACTCTACATGACACATTGTATTGCTGGCAGTATTTGTCTACTGAGAAATGAGTATTCACTGATTCGGGTGGACCAGTGGTTTGGTTTAGTGGTAGGGCACCCGCTAACTAACCAAGTACGTGGTTCAGAGTTCAAATCCCGACCTCGCTAAGGTTGTAGTAGTAAGCCTGGCAAGTTATGAAGTTCAGGGGTGAGGCTAGCAACCTCCCCTGCCCCCCCCCCCGGTAAAATAAAGTCACTGCTACTGAAGCTTGAAGCCCCGTATGTTCCACTGAAAACAGAAAGGAGTATACCGACAGACGGGTTCAAAACCCGTCCCACTTACTGCTGTTTAAGAAACCGGGTGGCATTGACCCGCCACCCATTATTCGGTACACTAAACATGTGGTTGCACTGTATGCTGTTTGGTTCCGTTAAAGGTTAATAATAATAATAATAATCTACTTTATTCCAAAAAGAAGTAGATTATTATACAGAATGGAATTCTCAGCATTTCTCACAATATTGCATCTGATTTACTTAAAATATAAATCAAATTAAAAATTAAAACAAAATTAACCGGAGGAATTTGTCCACATTTATGATATAAAGTCAAAAATATTCGAAGCACAAATTGAGAATATTACATATAATAATAATAACACTGAGTTTGTTTCAAACAGTATTGTCAATTCAATTTGGAAATTTTAGCATGTTAAAGAGTATTGAATCTAATGTTCTGTTGATGCAGTATGGTGAGGGGAAGGACAAATTTAACATTTGTAACACAGCTTAAATTATGTTCACACTTATGAAAAAAATAAACAAAAACAAAAAATTGAGAGGATTATAAATATCAGAAATACAATAACAATGAAGTTTGATGGTGTAAGGGTGTAGGAAGTGGTTTATTTAGTAGTGCAAAGAAAGTTAGTTAGTTCATTTCTGACACTATTTTCATCACATAAAGTACGTGCCAAATACGGTATAGTGGAAGTTTTATACTTAGACGTATGTGCATAAAGTCTTTTGAAATGACTTCTTGTTATACCTGAGGAGACACAAGGTTGGATCTGCTGGTAAAGTGGATGCTCACAGTCTGACGAAAATCCTTTAGCGAATTTGTTGCATTACATCAAATGCCTATCGATGACGATGTCAACGATATGACCCAATGGGATACCACTCGTCCTACTGAAAGTCTTCAGAGTTCTACGAAGTATGACATAGACTTTTTTTAAGCAATCCAGGAAAGAATAAGCAAGGGTGGACAGTAAAGATAAGTATTCGGTTGCAGTGAAAACATTGAATATATATAATTACGTAATGCGACTAATTTAAAAAGTTCGGTTCACACCAAGGAAAAAAAATCAAATGTACTAAGATTCTCACTTAAATGTTGCACACTGTTTTTCCTTTTGAAATAGACACACGGTAATATCGAGCTGGTAAACGGTTAGAAGTGCAAAAAGTGTATGTTCAGGCTTAATGTCTACTGGCTAAAACTGTGCAGCACATGTTAAGAGCTAGAAATTTTAATTTCACTTACTAATTCTTGTCTGTGAAAGAAGAAAAAGACAACATTATTTTGTTACTAAAATGTTTACTAGCTAAAAAAAAACTTGTTCATTTACTTTCAGTTGCTATAGTGACACATTTGAATTAGGTATGCAAAATGATTATTAGCATATATACATATGGTACTATTATATTACTACTTTGGGTTCTAGGTGGAACGCATAGGGCCTTTGAAAGCACATGGCCATTTTGTCCTGTTTTCTGCAGTCCTTTCCATCTGGTTTCTTGATTTCTCATGCACTTTCATCTCCTCCAATGTCACCCTTGGATCTTTGCCGAACTTGTCGCTTCTCATTCGGGTTTCACTCGGCCGATGGCCTGGTGTGTGTGACGTCATCTTATGTTTTCCTCAGAGTGTTATCTGATCCATCTCCATTTTCTTCGGAATGTTTGTTGAACAGTAGGTTCTTGGTTGATTCTTGGTTCGTCCACAGAGTTTCTTGTTGTTAGCCCTCTCTGACTGGCCATCTGATCTTCAGTATAAAGCCAGTGAAGGTGATCTGCTGGAATTACGCTTTGTGACGCGTTGGCCATGTTTCTGAGCCGTATAGAGAGAAGCACTCAATGACTCAACATTTGTATTGACCAGAATCCGTATCTCTTGTTCTTTATGCTGACTGAGTTCAATAGATTTCCAACCTGACTTCAGGGGAATGAAGGTGCGTGTGTTGCCTTTCCAATTCTAGTTTTAACACAGGTTATATAAAGACTGCATGGAGGATTTCATCATGAGCTGTCATCAGTTAGAGAACCACTGGAAAACCTGCAGGGAGTACTGGACAACTGTTTCGTCAGCCTAGTTTGGGACTCTCCATCAGTACGCACCCACCGGGGTTCGAACTCAGAACCTTCTGGTTACAAGGCGGGCTCGTAGACCATTGAGTCATTCCCAAACTAGGACGAAACAGCTGTCCAGTACTCCCGTGTGGTTTTCCAGGGGTTCTCTAACTGATGACAGCTCATGATGAAATCCTCCATGCAATCAAACAAAATTCCTACAAAAGCAATACTTGAAAATTTATATAAAGACAGCATATTTTTCCCCCTAGATAATATTTCTTTTGTTTATCGCAGGAGATGTTGTAGTTTATCGTAAGCGTTCTCTTATTTCTATACTCTGTTTATTTGACAGCTGAAGGTATACACAGCTGCACTAACGGAGAGAAGAATGTTGTACAGTGTCACCTTAGGCGTAAACTTAAGCTCCTTTAGAAGTGTAATTCCAGCGCTACTATTCATTATTTTTTTTTTACGAGTTTGTCACGGATTGATATCAGTTAGAGAACCATTGCAAACCAGCATTGGAGTACTGGGCAGCTGTTTCATCCTAGTTTGGGAATCATCGGCAGTACGCACCCACCACATGGGTTCGAACCCAGGACCTTCCGGTTATAAGGTAAGCTGTATACTATTCAGCCACTGGGACCCGATTCAATGGCCAGCTCATGAATTCTAACTTCTACAAATTCGTGATTTGGCGCGACTGACACCAAACAATGTCATCAGTGGAAAATCCATCCTCACACGTGACATTTGCATGGACCTCACTGGTCATGACTTCTCACTAGAACTCCAGGAAACTGCATCCTGTAGCAGGTCACTAGCGAGCATCAGATTAATTTTCTGTAGCGATCAACTCGTAAAAACGAAACTAACCCTTACAAACCAAACTATAGAATATTATTATTATCAATAAAACTATACATTCCTAACACAGAAATTTAATTTGTTTCCTCACTTTGATGGTGACGATGAATACAGGCCATTCAAAGTAAACGATCAACTCTACGCACCAGTCGATTTACAGAATTCTCCCACTCATCATCGAACAACAGTAGCAAGAAGTCGGGTAAATGTTCAAAATCAGCTCAATGGTCAAAGACAACCGGTGATTCTAAGTATAATAATAATTATAATAGGAGAGGAAGTACAACACATTCTACTGTCAAACAAAGCTCAAACTATACACCTTATACTGATGACGTGAAACTATCATCAAGTCAAGGTTTAAAGGATGAGCAAATATATGAAGCATTTCCTACTGCATCATTGGGGAAAAGTGCGTCTGTATCAGTAGGTGGCAGTCAAATAAAGTGAGTACTTCTGTTGAAATGTAAATTATTTTTCGTCAGATACTGGAAATTGGTATTTCTGGCTGGTGTCTTTATGAATTCAGTGTGGAAATCTAGTCCTTCAGAAGTCGTAGTATTCCCCCCCTCGCACTATTCTTGGTCAGCTTCTTTATTGATTTTTGTACACTATACTACTTCAAAAAATATCGTTTTTAGTGAGAAATGCGTAACAGTTTCTCTGATTGCCAGTTTTCGAGTCAGCCAAGAGATCACCTCTTTTCGTAACTTCATTTCAAAGCTGTACAGTTATTTATCTATGCATGCAATGTAGATGAACAACAAAGGTGAGAGGTTATTATCGGTTAGTAACAGAGTTAACCAAAGTATATGAGTAATGAGGATTGATAAGGCTTTGACTGCATGAAGAAGAAGAAGACGTAGACGAAATCCTTTCAAACGACTTGACCGTACTTTATATATGACTCTCAAAAAAGAAGTCTCCTCAAATGCTACATTACCAGAAGTAATAATATGCTCTAGAATTGAGATGTTGACTGTTCTACATTCTCTTTTTGACAGTCGTGCCGGTAAGTGTTCATAGGCACGTCTAGGCAATGTCCTACTGGCACGGTACGACGTATGTACTTAACTCCTCCATAGGAGCAAGTGAATTGGTAAATGCTCATTAAAGTTGCCAACAACAGTGGGATCTTGTCTTTGAAGCCGTGGTAAAGAAATTCATTGGTAGCGAAAGTGAGGCGTAGGCATGCAGCGGAGAACGTTCTTCGAATCGGTCTCGACAGGCGCTTCCGGAGAATCTCAATAATTGTGTATGTCCCTTGAATTTCAGATTAACAATCAGTTGTGTTTCGTCGATACATTCGGGTTTTGACGAACACTGGTGTCTTTACCTTTAGCTATTTATTGATGAAGGAGGTTGGATATCGATTTTTGACTAGAGTTTTGCTAAAGGATTCCAATTCCTTATTCCATACATCTTCAGTGCATAAACGGTAGGGTTTCTCTTTTTCTGCTCATTGAGACAAAACCGTGATAGTTTGTCAGCTGTCCATTCCATTTTGGCTTGCAGTAGATTGCTCTTTATAGGCTTCCATTCGATCTTCGTGTGAGTTGAACATATAGGAAGGATAATTTATCTTCTGATTCCGTGTCAATTTCGAATTTTGCTGAAATTCTAATTTGAATGTAAAATTTAAGTCCTTTGATTATCTTACTCATGAGTAGTTCGTGAATACGTCCGAAAATAATTTTACGAAACCTTAATTTTAATTTTCAAGGGTAACCTGTGATATCCAATCTAGAGTTATGGTGAAATATTATGGTTACAAGAGACTGACTGACTTGTTTTTAACATTGAACTCTGCACATATGTTAAGCAGTTCGAGTAACCACTCTCCATGTATCACACAAAGTAAGAGTGAGGAGAGATTCAAAGGAGAGGTAATAAGAAAAAAATAGTAATATGAAACAACAGTGCGTCGATGGCACAGTGGTAGAGTGCTCACCGACCACGCATGTGGTCCGGGGTCCGATCCACGGCCGACGCACTCACTTACCTTGATAAGCCAGTAATAAGACTGGTAAAGAGGGAAGGTTTGGCATGAGGCTGTAGCAACCCCATCCCATAAAAATAAACACCACTGTCACTGAAACTTTAGAGCTTTGGCTTGAAGTCCTATGTTCCACTGGGAATAAAAAAAATATGGAAGCACAATAGAGTTTCATTGGCTATTATAAATCACAAAGAGTGAATGCATCTGCGCCATCATCGAGAACGACTTTCAGTCATATCACCGACTGTCTCCAACCTTCATTGGTTTTTAGAATCCCGAGGACCCCGACCTGTCAAGCATTCTACACCCTCCTACTTGGCTTAAACTAACTGTTATGGATTTCATTGACTGATGAAACCATGTTTTGGTTTAAACACTACTAGCTCTTTTCCAACGTGATCCATCCTACGTCAGCTAACACTGTTAGCCGAGGAAGGTGATGACCAGACATACGTAACACATGCCCTAGCCATCTCAATCGATGCAGCTACTTCACAACCTCATCAATTGATTTTCTCTCACGATGATCCCATTTGGAAATACTTATGATTTGGTGAATGTATTTCCTAAGTAACATTTGTTTCTGTCTTCTGTCCGTGAAAAATGCCTTAATAAGGTTTGTTTGTGCTAATTATTTGAATTATTGTGTATTTCTATCAAACTGTTTCTTAATAACTGTGTTGTTTGAAGTTGATGCATTTGTATCTTTGCATAATATCTCTTCTTCTTTTTACCTTTTTTTTCAACAGTGTGAATACTGCTTCTGACAGTTCAAGTGCACGAACAATCTCTAGTGCAACAGATATTAAATACTGCAAATCAGATTCAGATTCCTCTCGATCTGCTGCTGCTGCTTCACATTCTACAAGGTTTAATTCTCATCGTTCAATTGACATGCTGCATCAATCAAAATCGGCTCAACAAAATGAAGTGCCATTAGCCAATCTAAGCATTGATAATGATGATATTGGTCGAGGATCGAAAAGCACAGGGAATAGTATCTCCAAAGTTGATAATGCAGGTATTTGCCTCCTTTTTATTTTTATTGGTGTTTAAATATTAATTTTATACATGTTTCATTGCATTTTGACATCATTGTCTTCTTGAAATAATTTAGTTAGCCATTGAGAACGATTTTGAGCCAAATCACCAATTGTCTCCAACCTTCATTAGTTTTTAACATCCAGAGGACCCCAACCAGCCAAGCAGTTTACACCTTCCTGCATGACTGGCTTAAACTAACTGTTATGGATTTCATTGACTGGTGGTTTGTTTTGGTTTGACCGCCTCTATCTCTTTTTCAGCCTGACCCTATGTCAGCTAACATTGCCCATTGTTGAGGAAGGCGATGACTGGGCATACGTAACACACGTGTCCTAACCATCTCAGTCGATGTAGCTTCACAAACTCGTAGATTGATTTTCCCTTCTTACCTAGCCTAGCACTCGAGTGACGTCTAACCTCAATATTGCTCACCTTATTATACCACTTCACACGTGAGATAGAACGCAGGCATCGACGTTCAAAGACATCTAGCCGGCCTTTTCATGTCTTGCACTTTCAATGGCCAGGTCTCAAAGCTAGCCATAAAGGAGGACGGAGCGGACTGATGAGCAGTACACACGTCCTTTGGTTGATAGCCAGCCGGATATCACGTCTACTAAACCAGAGGCGGCGTAAACTGGCACATGTGAAACTAGCCCTCTGTATCCGTGCTGAAATTTCATCAGAGATCAACCCGTTGGCACTTGCTGATGCAACTTCCCGAATAAGTGAAGCGGTCAATGTGCTCTACCACTTCACTCCCTATTTCTAAACTAGGAGTCAGTGTTACTTTATACTTATCATTTGTAACTTTCTCCTCATCGTTTTCCGGAATGATGGCTAACGAAATCTCACCAGGAACATAAAATTTCGTATGAAAGAAAACATTCTCCGCGTTTACTTGGAGTAACAGTGGGCAGAATGAGTCTATTGGAAACATCATTACCTTACTGGGTGATTTTGAAGTATACTTGTGGTGAGAGCTGGCTGTGAGCAAGCCAAAATTGATGACAGTTTTTTACGTCAGTTTTACCTCCCGAATCCGGATCATGAGATATAACAATAACAAAGCTTAACCTTGAGGAACTCATCAACCAATTACAGCAGACTTAGCGTGTACAAAAACACGATTGGCAGATATATAGCTTAACTTTCTGAGAAACGGTTACAAGCAGTACAGAATAACCTACAGCAAGAAAGCAAGCAATCAGAAGAGATTGCTTCTCCGCTGACAATAATGTACATAAAAATCTATAAATATCTGTTGATTTTCTCAATAAACGGTCTATTGCCTAGCCGTTGTCTTCTGTCGTTACATACTGATTAAATTGAGTAGTGTAATGCCTTTCGTGTTACATTGTGTAGAAAGATTTCCTCTGATTCTTAAAATATTATTATTATTCCCGTGGATTCTGAGTGGAACGTAGAGCTTCAGCAGCAAATCTGCATTCCACCTTGTCCTCTGCACTCTCATTTAGCTTGTCTCCACGATAACCCATTTGCTTTCATCGCCTCTATGTCACCCTCAGACTCTCGACTCATCTTTTTCCACTTGTTGGCCTAGTCGGCCCGTAATGTCTCTCAACAATCTCCTTGGGTGTGTGTGTCTGATCAGTCTGCATTCCCTTCGGTGTATTTGTTAGACAGTGGGTTCTTGTTTTTACGAGTGGGTCGTTTCGTTCTCAGATCTCCTTCTTTTTAGTCCTTCAGTATATGGAGCTGGCGAAGGCGCACAGCTGTTAATAAAAATTTTCCAGTGGCCTGTTGAAATTGCTTTTCTTGACACACTAACTTTCTGAACCATTGACACTAGTGATGAAAATCCGGATCTTGTTGGTATTTTCTGAGTACAGCAGATTGCTGCATTGATTTCACAGAGTAATGAAGGTTTGTCTCTCGCTTTTGCGCGTGGGTCGCTATTCCCAGACTTAACCCTCCCTGTTTTCTTTTTCCCGAACTTACGATAGGCTAGTAAATACGGTTAGTGAGCTGATTTATTCAGTCATTCACGGTAGTGACTGAATATCCATTTAAGTAGTATGTTTACTAGTATGTGAAGAAATGTACTCACCTTTTAGGTATTCTAGGCAATTTTTTAATATTTCCGTAATTTTTTGTTCCCCCTCCCCCCACCGTTTTTCATCTTTCTTTGATTCTTAAAGTTCGCTGTTACGAAGTGTCATAAAATGAATTGATACCCTACAGTGCCAGCCATTACTTTCATTGCTTTGTATGTTTATCTTTGGATAGTTGAAAATATGCCGGCTGTAGAAATCAAATCTGCACCAGGTTGATTCGTTCATTCACTGATTCATGCCTAACCAATCGGTAGAGAGATTATTTGACAGGATTATATTCTGAGCACACAGTATTTATACCCTAAGGGGAATATTAGTGCTGGCATGATATTTCCTCTCCGTCCAAGGTGTTCGGATAAAATATAAAATTGATGGTAGATCCTGTGATGTACAGTACCGTCTGACCTGAAGCGTAAAACAATCCATTATGACATCCTTTCCTTGTCTCCTTAGAGAAATGCACAACGTTTGGTGGAAAGCTAGTGGTAACACGTTCAGGAGTAGATTTTGAGACCCAATGACATAACTTAGGAACAGTTATCTCATGTATTGGAATACCCCTCTCCCCTACGATTACGGTTTTTCTCAAATTTAGCGGAAACTTCTGAATCAGCAGACTGTAAACATTAAATACTCGTGAGAGTAAATAATACCATGTCTTAATCGATTAGGACAAAGTGAACAGAAGAAATTTCACGCAATATATTGATGAGAGGGGGGGGGGGTTGGTAGCCACCGGTAATCTTTGTGTTTCGGCTTTGGTGAACATGTACTTTCAAGTATTTGTTTTCTAGGGAATTTTGTCTGGTTGTTTGGAGGATTTCACCATGAACTGACATCATTTAGAGAACCATTAGAAAACTTGAGAGTACTAGACAGCCGTTTCATCCTACTGTGGGACTCTTCAACAGTATGCACACACCGGGGTTCGAAGCTAAAACTCATGGTCCATTGGGTCGGGTCCCAGTCTACGAGCTCGCTTGGTAACCGGAAAGTCCTGGGCTCGGACTCTGGCGGTGAGTGCTTACTGATGAAGACTCCCAAACTAGGACGACACACCTGTCCAATGGTTCTCTAACTGATGTCAGCTCACGACGAAATCCTCCAACCAATTGAACATGTATTTATTTCACTGTGTTGGCTTTTCTCATAGATAGATATTTCTAAGTTCATTATCAATATTATCAATATTAATTGGAGCTTATCAACCTTTTGTTTACAGTTGAGACTACACCAACATTACGACGTCTGCTGCCTTGTGAAATTGGTTCTCCGTTAGACCGGACAATGACACCCAGTTCCCGGCATTTACGTCAACGTTCTAATTCTCATGATTCTGGTCGTCGAAAGCGTGTTACTGTCCCGAATTCAACTGATTCCCTGGATGATGAAGGTCGTATGTATGTTAGTGGTGTTGGTGGTGGTGGTGCAGATGATGAACCCTTCTCTACGATGTCTGCAAATTCACACTCAGATTTGAGTGAATTGGAATCACGAATTCAAGCGTTGAATTCTAATTTAAAGAAACAAGAAGGTATTCTTTCGCGTATCAATCTAGAATATAAACGTGTGCATAAGGATCGGCTAGCCAGACTGGAATCCACACTGTTAAAACACAAACAAGTAAATTTCAATTCTTATTTATTTATTGATTAATTTGTTATTATTTGATTTTATTGCATTCTGAGTGTGGAACATAGGGCTTCAAGCTTGAGCTTCGCAGTTACGGCGTGGAGTCACTAGCCTCATGCCCAACCTCCCTCCTCTCTTTACCCGGGATTACAGTCAGCGGCAACAGTGAAGAATAGACACCACAGTCAACTGACCTTGAGCGAGCCAATCAGATCTCTCAGCATTACAAATTGGTGTTTTTTTATAATCTTCTCTGCTAGTTTCATCCTACCTCTCCCAGTGTTAAGCTTAGGATAGAATTAAGGTGGGGAACTTTTAAAGAAGATTATGAAAATCATGTATTTGTTATGCTGAGTTATAAGATTGGCTGGTTCAAGGTCATTTGACTTTGGTCCCTATTCTTTACTGTTGCTCTTTACCGGCTAAGCGAGGTTTAAGGAGTGAGTCGACTGGGGATTGAATCCCGGACCACATGGGACGTCGTTAATAATAATAAAGCTTTAAGTGTTGGTTTGTTGAGATTTGATTGGTTTCAGGATTTCATCATGAGCTGACATTAGTTAGAGAACCATTGGAAAACCTGGGAGTACTGGACAGCTGTTTCGTTCTAGTTTGGGACTCTACAGCAGTACGCACCCACCGTGATTCGAACTCTGGACCTCCTGGTTACAAGGCGAGCTTGTAGACCATTAAGCCACTGGAACCCGATCCAATGGTCAGTCCATGAATTCCAACTTCTGCCAATTCACGACATAGCGCGACCGCTAGCCAATGTCTTCGGCGAGTATTTGTCCTCACACCCGACCTGCTGCATCCTACTGGTCATGACTTCTGACTAGAACCCCAGGTAACTACCTACCTACCTGGATAGGGCAAGTCGCTGGTGAGCATCTCATGCTATATCGCTCTATGTCGTGAATTGGCAGAAGTTAGAATTCATGCACTGATCATTGGATTGGGTCCCAATGGCTAAATGGTAAACGAGCTGGCCTTGTAACCAGAAGGTCCTGGGTTCGAATCCTGGTGGTTGCGTACTGCTGAATAGTCTCAAACTAGACTGGGGGGGAACAGCTTTCCAGTACTCACAGGTTTCCCAGTGGTTCTCTAACTGATGTCAGCTCATGATGAAATCCTGAAACAATGTTTTATTTCAGACAATATGTAAACATACACTACCGAAGTTTTCAGCGTATTTGGTTCCAAAATATCTCCTCTTCATACGGGATTTATATATAAAGTTATAATCTAGAGTATATCATCTAAGACGTAGCTTTTTTACGTATGAAGAGAGAACTAAATCAATAGACATTTTCCTCATTTTCTTCAAGAACTGCACAGTGTTTCGTTGAAAGCTAATTAAATATGTGCGTGAGTTCATATAGCTGTAACAAGAGAAGACAAGGGCCAGGCAACATATCGTTTATTAAGGAAATCAACAGATATTTATAGATTTTCATGTACATTATTATAGATTATTGTTAGCAAACAAACACAGTCTTCCGATTGGTTGTTTCTTGATGAAAGTTGATCTTTCATCTCTTTGTGACCGTTTGTTGAAGTTCAGATTATCTATCTGCAAATTGTATCCGCCTACACAAAGTCTGCTTTGATTGTTTGTTGAGTCAGTCTTTGTTCTTATTTTTATCATGACCAACATTGGAAACGTAAACATTGACGTAAATTACTATCTACTAATTTTGGCTGGCAATCAGCTCTCACCACACTCGTCCCCCCGTCAAAGACTTGCGACTGAAGTTGGTTCTTGGGGCTTTGCTCTTTTGTCTTGTTGTCTGGAATCTCGGCGCTCACTGATTTTCACCTGTTTCTCTTTGTTTACCATTGCGATTGTGTCTGCGTAAACCCATCTCAAAGTGAGCATACGTGGTCGTTGGCACTTTGGAAACTGTTTGCCTGACCCTCTGGCACATTTCTCGGTATTTCGCCTCACACTTTCATATGCTACTTCCTCCCGACCCACACCAGTGGTTTAAAAATTCATGTTCATTCATCTCAACGTGTGTTCAGCATTCTCCGACAAGTATCTTTCAGTAATTATTGTTAACAGTAAAAATAAAGCATTATATTCGGTAGAAGGCGAAAGATATATCCTCAGATGAGGAGACACCAGAGTCGGTGGCACAGCGGTAGAATGCGTTGGCCGACCACGCGTCATGTGGTTCGGGGTTCGATCCTCGGCTGACGCATACTGCCTTACCTCTCCCACTACGCCAGTATTAAGACTGGTAAATAGAGGTAAGGTTGCGGGGGAGGGAGCATGAGGCTGGCTAGCAATCTCATCCCGTTAAAAATAAATAAACGCCACTCTGCTACTGAAAAATCACAGCTCTAGCTTGTTTGAAGCCCCTATGTTCCACCACTGGGAACGTAAAGGAATACAAAAAAAAATAATCTCCTTTGCATTACTGTCGTTAGAAGGTTATTATTACTACACACTAGCCTCTAGTGACTGCTGCATACACATGCTTTTGTTTTTATTTCATGTAACCAACTATTTCGATGATTATCGATCGGTCTTCCCACCTAGCTGATGAATACATCTCAACACTTTTTGTTTTCAATATAGCAAAAATATTTATTCAGACCTCTATAAAACACAAAATAATTGAGCAAGGAATATCCTTTTCGATAATTTCCTCTTCTGATGTTCGGAAATTTGACGAGAAACATACCTAATTGTACGGCCTATGCAAGTAACTGGCTCACTCCACAGGAGCAGTTAAATTGATAGATACACATGGAAGAGGCGAAATTAGGCAGTTTGTCTTTTATTCCCGAACGCAGAAGAGGAGTGGTTTTAAAGATACAGCGTAATTCAGCAGCATGGATTGCTCTTTTTACCGCATTTCCAAGGCGCTGGGTTAGTATCTCACTGGTGTTGTCTCCTAGGAACTGCATCTGTAAGAATAAGGCGTTTTTTGGAACTGTTGGTAACTTGGACTGTTTTGGTTTCTCAGATTCATATTCTTATCAATAAACTTTTCAGGATAACCATTCTCAGTTAGCAACGCTTTAATATTGTTAAGTTCCTCGTCAAGACATTCATCCGAGCAAATCTCTCTTGCTCTGTGGACCAAGCACTTTATCTGATTGCGTTTGTATTTCAAGGACACGAAGCTGAGAAAATGTGTGTACTGACCCGTTGATGTAGGTTTTCTATAAACACTTCTTCTTATTGTACCATCCTCTTTTCTGGTCATAAGGACGTCTAAAAATGAAATACTAGAGTCTTTTTCTTTCTCAATAGTAAAATTTAATGCAGGATGAACCTCATTAAATTTATCCAGGATGCTCTTTGCCTCCTTTTCGTTCTTCATAATCAAAAAAGTATTATCCATGTACCGACAATAAAATTCGAGTTCATTAATAACATCCTTCAAAGCCCATTTTCTAGTTTCTCAAGGAAAATGTTGGCTAGAATGGGTCCTAGTGGTGACCCTATTGCCACACCATCGATTTGTCTATACAGTTCCTTATTAAATAAAAAGTGGACATTCATTGTACATTTCAAGAGAAGCTCTTTCATAAAAGATATAGGAATGCCAACATCGATGTTTCGTCTTTTGAGTTCTTCGCATATAAAGTCCACTGTTTCCATAACAAGGTACATTGGTAAATAAGGAAAATGCGTCAAATGTTATCATGAATTTATTATCAACATTTAAATCATCTCTTATCCTTTCAACAAATCCAAAAGTATCCTTTACACTATGTCTCACCAACTTTTTGTTTTCTTCTTTTTCTTCACAGTTATGCACAGAGATAATTGCAAATATCAAAGCTGATTTAGACGTGTGTAAAGCATCAATTTGCAATGAATCTGGTGATTATTCACATTCAAAATCAATCAATAATTTAGCTATTACAACAAATACTACTACTGTTGATAATCTTTCTGGCATTTCACCATCAAAATCCCTAAATAACAATCTAACACTAGGTGATAATTCCAATGAAAATAATATCTCTTGTTCATTACAAATACTTGATAAAATTCCTACATCTAGTCATACTATCCCAGATGATGTTGATGAACGTTTCACGCCTACAGCTACGCCCACGCCTACAAAAGATGAAGAAACTGAACCGGATACATTGATTTCAGTAGCTGAAGAATTGGTTTCACCACAGGATACTGATGATGAATTGAATCAACTTGATTTAGACGATGATGATGATGATGTTGGTGATGGCGACGACTCTTCTCGTAAGACACCTGTTGCCGGTCAGGCGTCTACCTCCAGTTCACCGGATGAAAATAAGACAATCTCACCTCTGCCAAATGCAAATGTTTCCATATCTAATGAGGAGAACAAACAACAACAGCAACAAGAAATCGTCAACTGTGAAGTATTAAAGCCACCAAGTTCTGTTTCACTGTCGATTTCTCCTCATCCTCCTCTTCCGCCGTCGCCGCTGCCTACTACTACTGATACATTTTGTACAGATGTTCAACAGGCCACCTCTCAAGTTAGTGATTCTAAATCTATTTCACACAATACCGATAATGATGATCATAACGAAGAAGTTAAAAGTAATAATGTGTCATTCATCAAGTATCCAACTGAATCTCTTCTAATATTTGATGATGTCAAAGTCGATGATGTTGATGTTGATGGTGCATTTCAAGCTAAACATGCAGCAGCTACTATTGAACAAACAACTACTAGTCAGGATGAATTTGCAAATTTACTGCAAAAACACAACTTGTCTCCCTCTAGTCGAATATGTTCAGAAATTGTTGACAATAATAAAAGGTACGTTTACTATTGTTTAATGATTACTGTTAATAATGATTTTTTTTCTCCTTCTAAAAAATGATTACTTTTCAATCACTCGAAATGGCTAGCGGTCTTTGATCATAGGTGTTTGTGTTCTATCTCCTGTGTTAGGTAGTATATTATTATTGTTTCCTTTAGTTCCTAGAGGAACATAGGGATTCAGCTGCACGTCTCCATTGCGTTCGGTTCTCTGCTAGAGTCTTCAACTGGCTCCAAGTCTGCCCACACGTTTTCATCTCCTCTTCACATGACCTCCTCCAAGTCACCCTCACACTGACGACCAACTCGCCGCTTCCCATTCAGTCGGGTTCCACTCGAGCAATGGCTTGTCTAGTGATGTTACTTGATGGTTTCCTCAGAGTAAGGCCAATCCAATCCATCTCCATTTCTTCCTGCCTATTTGTTTCACAATCGGAGAAATGAATGAAAATGGAGAACGCTTCGCCGACTTCTGCGTCTTCAATGAACTTTGTTTACAGGTTGGGGTTGCTAGCCTCACGCCTGAGAAGGGTATTCTTATATTAAAATATCGTTTATAGAGGAGCGGCCTTGCGGGTTGCTCCCCTGAAAACCAGGAAAGCGAGGAATAAAACAATCAGAACAACACCAGCACAGGGAAATAATTCACAACAACAAGAAGGGTAACAAGCGACAACAACAATAATAATATCACAGTCAAGTACAGTTAACCAAAATGATACCAAAATCATAGACTCACTAACTTGAGCCAACTTGAACATGTAAATCCATCAATATATACAATTATAGATATTAGTTAGTGTTAAGCAAGTACAGAGCGGCAAATAGATAGTTATAGGTATTATCCAACAACAAAGTTTATATCCAAAGATTCAGTGTTTCAAAGGTGAATAATTGCAATAGTTTTTTGCAACTTTTTGGCAAGATATTCCACAAAAATAAGAGTTTTAGGTGACTATTTAAATGTAACGTATTAATCGTAAAGCGCGTCAAGGTCAAGGTCCGTTAACTTTGGTAGTATATTAGGGTGAGCAGTATTGATGTTAGGCATCAATTACTAGGCTAGGTAAGGAGGGGGAACCGATTGACGAGGTTGTAAAGCAGCTGCATCGATTGAGATGGTTAGGATATGTGTTGTGCATGCATGCCTAGCCATCCATCGCCTTCCTCAACCGACGGGCAATGTTAGCTCACATAGGATTAGGCTAGAAAAAGGCTAGTGGTGGTCAAAACAAAACACACAATCAGTCCACAAGATCCACTACAGCTACTTTGAGCCAGTCACGTAGGCAGGTGCAGACTGCTTGGTGTCTTCAGGATGGTAAGAACCAATGAAAGCTGGATAATATTGGTAATATGGTCCAAAATCGTTCTCAATGGCAGTGCAGATGTATTCCCTCTTTGTTATGATTTTTTATATCCAATAGAACTCTATTGTTTCTCGTATTCCTGTTCTTTTTCCCTCACACTTCTGTTTATTATCTCTCTTTTGAACCTCTCTTCACTCTCTTGTCTTGCTTTATGTGCTACATAGAGGGAGAGTGTCGACTCAGACTGCTGAACATCTGTGAAAAGTTCTATGCTGAAACCAGTCAGTCAGTCAGTCGGCTTTTTGGCCATTCGCTTCATCCTGTGGTTTTTGACAGCTAAACAAAAGTGAAATTAAGACCACCACATTAATTTGTTTATTGGCTGTGTTACACAGTAAAACAGTTTTATTAACTAGATAACGAAGTTTAGAACACAATTTATTGTTCATAATCATATCACCTACTGTAGCCACACAACTTCAGAACCTTCGTTTTTGAGTATTCTGTATTCCATTCTATTCGTTGTCCTAGGGATAGTAGGATTTTCCAGATGCCTGGGTGAAAATGTGTTGAATCATTCCTATTGCACGTATTTTCAGTTGATTCGATAAACAAAGCTTCCGTTGTTATCAATCTGTCCCTCCACCCTGTTGTTACATTAGATTTTAAACCTGTCATCTTATCCCATCCATCCTATTGTATGGTTGTGTGTAATTGCATGTAGTGAGTGCTATAGCTGAACTATTTGCGTCAACCAATCTAGATTTTGCTAGGATTTTGTTCTATGCTAGTCTGACTGCCCCTGTTCTACTACTTTGACCTATGTATTTGACATGACAATCATTGTAGGTAGTGTATTAGATAAATTAAATTGTTTTGTTTAACTGTCTCCGCAGGGTTGATCCTTTAACCGACAAGACTTGTTTTTGAGTGAGTTTGGGGTGGGGTGGTAATTGACTGCCTGGTTAAGAATCCTACGTAAAGATTCTGAGGTTCCTTCTTTGTATAGAAGTACTACTGATGATGTGAATTCCCTATTGTTGGTGTTGTCAGTATCCTGCGCATGTTTGTTATGCATGTGTAACGGAAAAATGCTTCAACCCATTTTCATCCGGACATGTGGAAAATTCTACTGTCCTTGGGGCAACAAATAGAAAGGAATACAGAAAACTCTAAAACGAAAGTTTTGAATTTTTGTAGTTACAGTTGACGATGTAATTTATGAACAATGAATTGTGTTCGAAACATTGTCATCGAGTGTGACATATCTAATAAGCAAATTGATATGGAATTACAAACCACACCACTAGGCTAAAGTTTTACACATATATGAAATTAAGACTTGTTTGGTAACCGAGTCTTGTAGTTGAATCGGTAGAGATGTGTACGTACAGCTGGTTATCTGGAAGCCTCCGGTTTAAATTCTACTGCCACTTTAGCCTTTACTCCACTTTGTTGATTATTCTCCATTAGATGATTATCGGTGAAGTGATGGATGCTCATCGAAGGCATTTGTGTGAGAATAGCACCATATCATGAGTTTACAAAGTTGATAAAAGGGGATGTTGATCAGGAGGGTTTCGTGTGCTTTTGGAAGTGTGTGGGTGGCTGTTACTTCCCAGCTACCCACACCCTTGAAGCTGATTTTCTCTTGGGGTACCTAAAACAGAAAGAGGATATTAGTGTTGCATGACCATGGAGTCAAGGCGACAACTGCTTGAGGCCGGTCGTTCACACACACACGGTCTATTTAGATTGGTTTTTCGAGTTCTTTCTGTATAAGAAGCTTACCGATAGACCTACGGACTACTGTAGGGTAGGTCGGGATGTACAATTTTGGCGTCGACCTTTTTCTAGCCTCCTCTCTTCAGATTGGAGAGGTAGTTTTGGTGACATAGTGGTCATCTGAGGGAGACACCTTACTGTTGTCGCATTCCTATTCCTCAGCATAGTGTAGAAAGACCTTCACTATGCCGGAAACTGCTTTTAGTCTAATCGCTATCCTAACAATCCTCCTGCCTTGCTAGGACCAGCCAGTGTACCTTGTTAGGTCATTGCGATATGCAAGCCGGGCGACCCCCATTTCGAAATAGCACTGACTGGTTTCAACGTACAACTTGGTACAGATGTGTAGCAGTTCGAGTCGACACTCTCCTTCTATGTAGCACACAAAGCCAGAGACGAAAGTAAAAAAGGAATGCAAAATAGAGACAGTAAACAGAGATATGAGGCAAGAAGAATAGTAATATCGAGGAACAATATAGTTTTATTGGGTATTATAAGTCACAAAGAGTGGATGCATCTGCGCCAGACATTGAGAACGATTTTGACCCTTAGCACCAATTGTCTCCAACCTTCATTGGAATTTACCACCCCTAGGACCTCAACCAGGAAGTCTACATCTCTTTACGTCATAGGCTAAAGCTAACTGTTGTGGATTTCATTGACTGATGAAGCCATGTTTTGGTTTGACCACCGGTGCCTCTTTTCCAACCTGAACGGTCCTAAGTCAGCTAACATTACCCGTTGTCGAGGAAGGCGATGGCTAGAAATGAGGGATGTCATTGAATTCCAGCCTAAGTAATTGACTGACTGACTGAATGGTCAACGAGAGGTTAGTCTCATAACCTGAATGCCTCGGGTCCGATTCCCAACTACCGGTGGTGGTGGGTCGTGGGTATGCATTGGTGAAGAGAGTTCCAAGGTGGTGGGACAAACCACCCATCCAATGCTCCTTGGTTTTCAAACAACTCTAAGTATGCTCATTATTTATCTGAGTATCTTTCAGAAGCGTTGACCGCTTCACTTACTTGGGAAGTACCATCAGCCAACGCCAACGGGTTGATCTCTGACGAAATGTCAGCACAGATACAGAGGGCTAGGTTCGCATATGCCAGTTTACGCCATCTCTGGCATAGTAGACGTGATATCCGGCTATCAACCAAAAGACGTGTGTACTGCTCAGCAGTCCGCTCCGTCCTCCTTTATGGTTAGCTGTGAGACCTGGCCATCGAGAGTGGAAGACATGAAAAGGCTGGCTAGCTGTCTTTGACCATAGGTGCCTGCGTTCTATCTCCCGTGTGAAGCGGTATAATAATGTCAGCAATATTGAGGTTAGGCATTGGTCGAGTGCTAGGTAAGGAGGGTAAATCAGTCGACGAGGCTGTGAAATTACATCGACTGAAATGGTTAGGACATGTGCTACGTATGCCTAGTCAACGAGCAATATTAGCTGATATAGGGTCAGTCTGGAAAAGTGCTAGTGGCGGTCAAACGAAAACATGGCACCAGTCAATGAAATCCATAATAGTTAGTTTAAGCCAGTCACGTAGGAAGGTGTAGACTTCCAGACTGGTTGGGGTCCTCGAGACGGTAAAAACCAATGGTTGGAAACAAATGGTGACATGGCTCAAAGTTATCGTTCTCAATGGCTAGTGCAGATGCATCCACTCCTTGTGACTTATGATTTCCAATAAAACTATATTGTTCTTCGTTATTACTATTCCTTTGTCTCACACCTCTGTTTACTGTCTCTATTATGCATCTCTTCTACTTTCTTCTCTTGTTTTGTGTGCTACATGGAGGGATTGTGGGCACTTGAACTGCTGCACATCGGTGCAAAGTTCTATGTCGAAAATAGACAGACAGACCGATCTTTCAGAAGCTCATAGTAAACTCAGCCTTAAAACATCTGAGAAATAGTTTATTCTGGATTGTCATAAATCCCGTGCACCTCTTGATCATTTTACATTCGATGTATGATGGGGCGGGGAGGTGTATATAATATATGTATTCGGTCGGTCGGTCGGTTTTCGACATAGAACTTTGCACCGATTTGCGGGAGTTCAAGTCGCCACACTCCATGTAGCACACAAAGCAAGAAAAGAAAGTAGAAGAAATGCATAATAGAGACAATAAACAAAGGAATAGTAATAACGGAGAACAATATAGTTTCATTGGAAATCATAAGTCACAAGGAGTGGATGCATCTGCGCCACTGAGAACGATTTTGAGCCATGTCACCAATTGTTTCCAACCATTGGTTTTTACCATCCCGAGGACCCCAACAAGGAAGTCTACATCTTCCTACGTGGCTTAGACTAACTGTTGTGGATTTCATTGATTGGTGCCATGTTTTGGTTTGACCACCGCTAGCTCTTCTCTAGTCTGACCCTATGTCAGCTAAAATTGCCCATCGGTCGAGGAAGGCGATGACTAGGCATACGTAGCACATGTCCTAACCATCTCAGTCGATGTGATTTCACAGACTCGTCGATTGATTTCCCTTCCTTACCTAGCACTCGACTCCTAACCTCAATATTTCTCACCTTATTATACCACTTCACGCGGGAGATAGAACGCAGACACCTATGATCGAACACAGATAATCTTTTCATGTCTTCTACTCTCAATAGTCAGCTCTCACAGCCAGTCATAAAGGAGGACTGAGCGGACTGCTGAGCAGTACACACGCCCTTTGGTCGACAGCCAGTCGGATATCACGTCTACTAAGCCAGAGATGGCGTAAACTGGCATATGGGAAACTAGCCCTGTGTATTCGTGCTGAGATTTCGTCAGAGATCAGCCCGTTGGGGCTGATGGTACTTCCCAAGTAATTGAAGCGGTCAACGTGTTGTACCACTTCACTTCCTATTTCTAATCTAGGGGTCGGTGAAGTCCAATCCTGCAGCATCATTTTACATTTTACAGGGGCGAATCGCATGCCAAACATACGAAGATTGTTGCTCAAAGTGTTCATTAGACTCTGCATTTTGTCGGCGTCCTCGCCTAGAAGGACTATATCGTTCGCATATTCTATGTTTTCAGTTTATGTATACCTCACTGCTTATTATTCCATTCGTAATCATCATCAATGTATATCATGATAAAAAGAGAAAAATATAGAGAGTTAGTTTTGAGCTTTGAAATGAAATGAAGATAAACACTATTTATGTGTGTGTGTGTGTACAAATTATCATGATTCTTTTATATTTATGTAAACGACCTTCTAGTAGTTGACCCTTTCTATTCTCATCATATATATGATGGCATATCATGTGTGTGTGTGTTTGTCTTTTGTGAGTGTGTGTGTGTGTTTGTCTTTTGTGAGTGTGTGTGTGCGTACGTGCCTACGTGTTCCACTGCACGTTCTTCAATGTTCATTTCGATTTATCTATCTATAGTGGTTGGTTGACACTTCACTCTGTTAGTATAGTAGTAGTGGTAGTAGTGATATTACTATTAGTGTAAATTGTGCCATATATGATTGTGACTATGATGTGATTGAACTTGTGAGTGAGTAGCTGGTTGGTTGTACCACAACATTACGCACACACGTATCAATAATAACAATAAGAACAACAAACTTCTGTGTAGTTTTATTGTCTTGTACTCTCACATGTCATGCTGTTTGTAAGTTGTATTTATGTGTGTGTGTTAGGCGTACATATATGATGTGTATATGCGTGTGTGTTTTGTAATGATCACTGCGCATGTATCACATTCTTTAGTGACACTAATCACACATTGATTTGAGTCGAATTGAACAGTATCTGTGAGACTCTAAGATAAGAAAGGCCCTAGACACACTCACACACACACACACAAACAGATGGATAGATAGACAGACAGACATGTGTGTGGAATGTTTGTTTAAACAGTATTTGATGCAGTTGTTGTGATGATTATGAGCGAGTCAGTGAGTCAGGCAGTCAGTATGCACATATAGTTGTAGTGCTCTCATATCATATCAGATCGGATCATTTTTCGATACTGTGACTATCTCTGGGTGTGCGTGTGTGTGTGTGAGTGGTGCGAATTACACACTTTGGAATTTGATTTGATTTGATTCAATTCCTCAATTATTATAATAATTGGCAAACGAATATTATACGGTAAGCAGCAATGTGTTGTTTCTCCTTTTCGTTTTGTCTTGTTTTGTGTTTTTTTTGTACTGTAAGTAAGCTGGTTGTGTATCATTTAGAGAGTTGTCCTTTCTGTGTGGAATCGAGTACCTCATTATCATTATTAATATTATCACTATCATTATTACTTTATGCTCATACTTGCCCCATCTTGGAGATTTATTTTGATAGATAGAAGATTCCCTTTAGCTTCCTTCTTTGAAATAGAACATTGCTATCACGAAGTAGTATGAATAAGTTCTGTTCAGTTAGTTGTATGAGGGGGGCTGTGTGCTCTGTATTCATTAGTCGGTGGAAAATGTGACCACAGCAACAACCGCAACATGTCTCCATTTTGTCCTGTTCTCTTCAGTCTTATTTAGTTGCCTCCACGACTCCTCTAAATGTCAAACAGTCAATTTCACCTTTAGGTATAAATCTGACCTAAACAAACTGGTGGTTAGCACTCACGAGGTGTGCCACATAGATGGCACTGAAATAGTGACCAAGTCGGAAATGGAATATCTTGGCATCATTCTATCTGCTGATCTTTCCTGGTCGTCTCATATCTTGATGCTTTCTAACGATTCGTTAACTCTTGCATCCTGCCTATTATTGTCTATTGTTCCCCGTTAGTTTTTCCAGGGCTACTGAAGAAGGACTATATCTTATTATGTAGGGTGTTAAAGGTTGTCAGTAGGGTAAGCAATGTGTCATTTGACCAGCTTGTTGTTAATATTCTGGTTGATAGGCACTTGGACTTACGTGAAGAATGGGCTAAATCCATTTTATCTAACTCACACCACCCTCTACATTCACAACCCTACGGTTGTATCTCATCAGGCAAAACCAGAAGCTTATATAGAATATTATATGCTGGCACTAGGAAGTACAAAAATTCAGTTAAACCCTACTTGGCTCGTGTTCTGTGCTGTAAAGAAAGCATTAGGCGTGACACCTATAATTCATTAAGTAGTCAGTAGAACAACTGGATCTCCTCTTTCCAACTCATATCATTTATGGGTACAACATTTTTCTTTCTTTCTTTTCCTTTTGTCTCTCTCTCTTTTTTCCGTTATGTGCTGCTTTGTTTTTTTCTTCCGCTTACGCCAGTAAATATGCTAGTATTTACTTTTCTAACACCTTCAAACATTCTGTTCACTTTACCTTTGCTACCGACATGCCAATATGTTGTTGTCATAATGAACTGAGATTACCCTTAATCTATGTAGAATCCTATTTATTAATAATGTATTAACTGGATGCAATACTGTAGTAAAAATGCTGAGAATTCCATTCTGTATCACAAGTACTGTTTTGGAATAAAGCAGATTATTATTATTACTATTATTATAAGCTGTAATCTCCTCCTCCAAGTCGCCCTTAGACACTCACCAAACACTCATCCTTTTCCATTGGGATTCCACTCGAAGTCCTGATTCGTCTCTATTTTCTCTGTCGAATATTTGTTGAGTAATAGGTGCGTCAGTGGCATAACGGTTAGGACGCTCACCGACCATGCACATGGTCCGGGGTTCGATCCCCGGCCACTGATGCACTCCTTTACCTCGCTAAGCCAGAAATAATGCTGGTGAAGAGGAAAGGTTGGGCATGAGGCTAGCGACCCCATCTTGTAAAATAAACACTGCTACAGAAACTTCAAGCCACTAGCTTGAAGCCCTATATTCCAGTGGGGAACGTGAAGGAAAAAAATAGGTTCTTGGTCGATTTGTTCCCAGGGTTTCCTATTTTAACTTGGTTATACTGAAACTTTGTAATCTGAAGTATGTATATTGCCTTATCTCATCTCAGTTTCTCTTGTTTGACTAGTGGTGTTGTCTCATTGGAAAGCATTACCTTAATATAACTTTTGTGTAAAGATTAGAATGATGATTAATAGTGTATTTATTAAAGTCCCTTTTTAAGAGCAATCTAATGCGCTTTATCAGTGAATTTGTTTATTCATTGAAACTCCTGTGAATGATGATGGGAGTGGTAGTGGTGGTGATAAGAGATTATATTGAAAGCAGTCGTTTATCGTAACTTTTAGTTCTAATGACAATCTAATCTTAATCTAGTACGAGTCCTCTCGGGAAATATAGCTGCCCCCTCCTCTTGGTTTGGAAATTGATGACCATATAATTTAAACTATAAGTGCCAATGGTTGTGAACAGATCCTGCCTATTCAGGTAGATTGTTACCTGGGGTTCTAGTAGGAAATCGTGACCATTAGGGGGTACAACAGATCGGGTGCGAGGACAGATACTCGCTGATGTCGTTGGCCAGTGGTTGCGCTATGTCGTGAATTGGCAGAAGTTGGAATCCATGCACTGTCCATTGGATCGGATCCCATTAGCCTGAATGGTCTGGGAGCGCTCACCTTGTAACCGGGAGGTTCTGGGTTCGAACCCTGATGACGAATCCCAAGCACTAGGACGAAACTTGAAATACTCTTTTATTTGTTTTATTTTGTTGTTGTTAGAATTAATTATTATTATTCTAACGTTTTCATTGCCTTTTTTGCCACAGTAATATTTGATCTTATGTTTTACTTTCTCCTTTCTTCTGTGTTAGTTAGCTGAATCCATTCCCCCACCTGCATTAAATCAGTGGAGGTTAATTTTTTTTCTCTTGTTGTTGCTATCGATATAACTTTTGTTAGATAAATCTAATTATTTATTATTTTTTGTTTTGTTTACCCAACATAATAATTTCAACGTGTTCTCGCTGACTAATTTGTTTGATAGTGTAGTTTTTATCCTTCATACTAGAAGAAAAACAAGGGGGCGGGGGAGAAATATTGCTCACTAGATGATGCTGTTTCCACGTACACATTAGTGTTTCTGATTACCTGTAATTAACGCCTAATTAATTAATTAATTATCTGTTGACAGTTTTAGTGTATCACACCACACACACCGTTTTTATAGGTGGTAGTGTACACATGGTGGTTTGGTTTAGCCCAGGTGTGTTTGTGTTTGCGTGTTGAATAATATCCCCCTAACACCACTTTTCTTGTCAAATAACAAACACTTGCTTACCTTTTATTGTTTTCAAGAGATAAAGTGCTGTTTAAGTTAATAATTCCTCGATCCTCCCCCGTTACCCTCCTCGAATCTATACTGCTCGTTATATTCCCCTCCCCCTCCCCTCGTGCTCACGTGAAATGTTTTCGTGCTTTACTTAACCAACATACGTACCTGCTTAAATTCTTGCACACATTAACATAGGCGACAGCTTATTATTTAACTTGGTTTTTGTAGTGGCTAAAATCTAATCTCTTTGTTAGTCTCCTAATTAACATTGTTATCATCATCATTATCCTCACAAGGATTGTTCCCATAGTGTTATTGATTTTAAACCAACAAACACAAATGGGGAATGTGAATGGTAGTCGTTTCCATCAGATAGGCGATCCTTATTTTACATTGACGATATCGTCACCAACATCATCATCGTCATCATCATCATCACAGTCGCTATCGACATTGACATCCTCCTCCTGCTCCGCCTCCTCCTCCAGTACATCATTACAATCTTTCAATTCGTTAACTGCTAATCTCATCACAAAACCATCATATATGCAAAGGTGAGTAATTTGACTTGACTTGGCTTGGCTTTGGCTCCTCCATTCAAGTGTAGTAGTAGTAGTGTGGTGAGAGCTGTCTACTAGCCAAATTGGTAGACAGTAATTTACATCAATATTTACGTTCTCAAGGTTTGTCGTGAGAAAATGTGAACAAAGATTGATTCAAAACCGACCACAGCAGACTTTGCGTAGGCGGATACAGTGAACATATAGATGATGTGACATTCAAGAAACAGTCACAAATAGATGAATGATTAACTTTAAGTGAGAAACAACCAATGGGAAGACTGTGTTTGTTTGCTTATTATTATTATTATTGTTCCCTTGGGTTCCTAGTGGAACATAGGGCTTCAACTGCACGTCTCCACTTGCTTCTGTCTTCTGCTGTACTTTTCACTTGTATCCATGTTAATCCATACTGTTTCAGTTCCTGTTCACACGATCTCTTCCATGTCACCCTTGGACGTCCCACTCGCCGCTTCCCTTTCGGGTTCCACTCGAGCAATGGCCTGACGCGCGATGTCACCCGGCGGTCTCCTTAGCGAGTATCCAATCCATCTCCACTTTCTCCCGCATATTTGTTGGGCAGTTGGTTATTGTTTTGTTTGTTCCCATAGTTTCTTGTTGGTTCTTGTTCTTTCCGGCCATCTGATCTTCAGTAAAGAGCCAGCGAAGACAGTTACTTGTTGATAAAGGTGTGCAACAGGTTGTTGGAAATATTCTTTGTGACACACTGGCCAAGTTTCTGATCCGTATAGAAGAACTGACTGACTTGACGTCGTTTGTATTGAAAATCCGAATTTTGTTGTTGATGGTGAGTTGAGTGATGAAGATTTCCAGAATGGTTTCAGATTGATGAATGTGTTTCTCGCCTTTCCGATTCTCGATTTGACATCCTCGTCCGTTCGTTCTGCTGTAGTTGAGACAATGCTCCCCAGATAAGTAAGTGAATGAAGTAACCTCTTTCAAATCCCTCCCGTAGATGCTGATTGGCGCTGTATGTTGCTGCTGCTGTTGTTGTTGTTGGTTGGTTGGTTATTTTCATAACCTCCGTCTTGTCTGTGTTCACCTGGAGTCCTGTCTTTGCTGCTTCTTCAACCAGTTTGTCGGTTTTCGCTTGTAAGTCTTCGATATACATGAAGATATATAAATATGCTTTGATTTCCTTAATAAACCATCTGTTGCCTGGCCCTTGTCTTCTGTTGTTACAGTAGTAGTAGTATTAGCTAGTACTCATTATTATATTTCGTATATTCATTGTATGGTATTCAAAATAAGTGAGAGAGTGGTGAAAATGGGAATGAATTAATTAGTAATTCTTCTCTTTTTCTCGTAAACACTCCCAGATTCGAGCGCTACCCCACATAGATCACACAGTGAGTGAGTGGTGGCTTTAACAACACTGTTTTCTGCGTTGACGATTCCCGGTGGGGGGGGGGTAGAATATACTCGTCAACCACGAATATGGCCCGGGGCGTCAGTTACCCCCCCTGCTCTACTCGATTTATACTTTAACGTCGCTTAGCTTGGGTGGTAATCCTGGTAAGATGGAGGGGAAAGTTGGGCATTAAACTTCAAAGCTGAAGCTTGAAGCTCTTGGTAATTTCGTGACTGAAAATCCAACTTTAATTGCTGATTAGTGTATCACTGGTAGTCTCTATTTCAGTGTTTAATTTTCGAAAAAAAAATATTTTTCACTTATTTTTGTGCTATTTTCCTATATATGTATGTATATATTATTTCGGTTAATTTACATTTTTATAACACAGTCAATCTACCCTTGACGTGGTTGCTCACAATGCATCTGAATGTATTGAAATGTCGACCACAACCGTCCCACTCTCTCCATCATCAGTCAATGGAATTATTCATGAAGATGGTGGCAAAATTCCAGCTGTGCTAACAACAACAACTGACAATAATCATGATGACGATTACAATAGAATGGTAGTGTCATTATCATCAGTATCAGTTACACCGCCAGCGTATACGCCCGAGGTGAAAACTACTACTAGCCTGCTTCAAATTGCCGCTGAACATCGACGGCGAGAAGAAGTAGTTGATCGTATTACCAGTGAGCTATTGATGCAATTGGTCTCTGAAGCGATACGTTCTACTCTGAATGTTAGAATGTCGAATGCTGAGGTAAATAACCTTTCACCTTTTTCTTTTCTTTTTTGTATCCTTTTGTAAAGAGTTTTGTTTTCTTCTTTATCGACGAAATCATCCTCAGAGTTGGCTGTACAATCGTATTTATACTTACAAAAATGTATAGTAGTCTATTATTGAGTGATAGGGAGTAGCAGAATTGATACAATTAATCGGAGGTGGCTTTAGAAGTGAAAGTTAAAAGTTGTAAATTACGCGGTACTCAATGGCACAAAGATAGAAATTCGATAAGGTTAAAACTGCTATTGAGTGAGAATATAGGTATTTGAGTGTCAGTTTAACAAGTGTTAAGAGAATGTGAAAATCTACAAAAGGAGCATATGAGAGTGATAATAGTGAATTAACTATTATTAAAGTAAAAGCAAACTAAAAGTAAAATTAAAAATTCAAAAAAGAAAAAAATCAAATTTTTTTTTCAAGGGGACGACTAATGAAAAGATTAAGACCAAGGTAGAATAAGAGACTGGACAAACTTTTCCGGTATACAGGGTTCGGGGTTGTATTGACGACTTCCGTGTAACTCTATCAATTATGTCACTCTCTATTACTCAATAATAGGCCACTATACATTTTTTGACAAGTATAAATACGACTGTACAGCCAACTCTGAAGATGATTTCGTCGATAAAGAAAATTTTCTTCGCTGAATTTGTCTTTTAGTTTTTTTGCTGTTGTTGGTATTATTGGGATTTTTGACTTTTCGACTGTTGTGTAGTATAGCAAAAATGTTGATTCAGATATCTATAAAACACAAAATAATCGAGCAAAGAATATCCTTTTCGATAAATTTCTATTCTGGCTCTACAGTTATATATGCATGTTTATATACATAGAATATTCTTGAGTAGTAGCCAATAACAATATTGGTGTTTTTTTAAATGATATCGATTTGTAAAGTATGGTCACAATGGAATTACAGTTCATTAAAGATGCTTAAATTATAATAACAATAATAATAATAACAATAATAAAGATATAATAGCAAATACAATGTCAACTAAAATTAGGGAAATTTTCACAATAAATTGAGGACCATTCAAACCTGGATGGCCAAGGTAAGGAAAATGACTGAACTAACTTCTTTTGGGTGCATAAATTAGGCTTGTTAATATGGATGCCAACAGCCAGTCTCAGCAATATTTAGTAGTCGAACTGTTAAGGTGAAGCTGAGATTTGTTGGTATGCGGCAAATGACTCTGAAAGCTGCCTGGTTAACATCAATCTTGTGTTCTGTATCCATAAAACTGATGTCAAGTAAACGACAAACAAAATCTATTCGCAGCGCTATTCTATCCCAGTTTGTGGATGCAGAACACAGGATTGATGTCAACGAGGCGGCTTTCAAAGTCATCCACCGCATAGCGACAAATCTTAACTTCGCCTTGAGAGTTCGATTACTAAATATTGCTGAGATTGGCTGTGGGGATCCATACTAATAAGCCTAATTTATGCACCCAAAAGAAGTTAGTTCAGTCATTATCCTTACCTTGGCCATCTAGGTTCGAATGGTCCTCAATTTATTGTCGAAATTTCCCTAATTTTAGTTGATGTTCTATTTGCTATTATATCTTTATTATTATTATAATTTAAGCATCTTTAATGAACTGTAATAGCAGTGATCATACTTTACAAATCGATATTATTTAAAAAGCACACTAATATTGTTATTTACTACTAATCTAGAATATTCCATGCATTTAAACATATATGCATATAATTGTAGAGCGAGAAGAGAAAATTATCGCAAAGGATATACTTTGCTCAATCATTTTATGTTGTTTAGAGTAGTCTGTGGTGTCATTTGTTTCTTTTCAAAATGTGTTTCTCACCATTCCTAGACAGAACGATAATACCTGTGTTGTACATAAGGGTTGTCTTTATAAGGGTTTGTTTGCATCCTGGTTCATCATCTATTGTGAAGAAGTATTACATAACAGATGTGCTTCGTAACCGAGTAGTATGCGGTGTTTTCGCAATCAGCATCACTTAGACATTGTCAAGTTGGAAATAAAATAATAGCGCTAAACACCAACTTGTACATATTTTCTTTTTTGGTCAGTTCAGTTTTTCTATGGAATACAAGTGAAGACTCTAAATAGGCATTGTAGAACTGCGCTTACATTCTGTAAAAGCAGGACTAAGAAGGGAAACAGAAGTATGAAGACATTACATTAGGTCTCCAGTGGCTGGATGCTCTACAAGCTTGCCTGGGTTCAAGTCCGGATGGGTGCGTACTTCTGGTGACTACCAGTTATCTCCTGGCTTTGTTTGCGTCTGTAGGTCAGAGGCAGAAGGCTCGTCAATCATGCCTCATGTGGTCCGTGGGGTTCGATCACCGGCTCATTCACTCCCAAACTCTGCCAATCTGGTGATAGGATCGGTAAAGAGGAAGGTTCGGTTAGGTGTGAGTCTATCTACCCGATCCAGTGAAAAAAATGACACTCTGATGGTGGTACCGAAACTTCAAAATTGGGGTTTGAAGCTTTATGTTCCACTTGGAACGTAAAAGAATAAAATGTATTGCGTAAAGGTCTGTAGCATATAAGAACAGTAATCTTGGAAAAATTTGTGGCGATATTCAGCATTTCGACTTTGAATTATTTCACTAAGAGTCTCCAAACACTGACACTCAACACACTGAGGATCATTAACAATAAACCTACAATTCATCGCCGCCCCCAGTATGCGTCAAATCAGTATTGAATATCTCAATATCCCCCCTAACTCTTTGCGCATGTAATCCAACAGTCATCATGTCAGCGAAAATATCCATTGAGTCATGAAGAAAATAAATAAAAGACAAATTCAGCGAAGAAAATTTTCTTTATCGACGAAATCATCTTCAGAATCGGCTGTACAGTCGTATTTATACTTACCCAAGAAACATATAGTGGTCTATTATTGAATGATGGGGGTGGCAAAATTGATATAATTACTCAGAAGTGGCTTTAGAAGTGAAAATTAAAAGTTGTAAATTACGTGGTACTCAATGGCACAAAGATAGAAATTAGATAAGGTTAAAAATGCTATTAAGTGAGATCATCTACAAGGTCAAGCCAAATGGTACAAAGGGCATCATGTTTCGGCTTTTGTGTATGGCGGAGGCGCTGACAATTTGTCAATACAACCTCGAACTCTGCATACAGAAAAAGTTTTTCCAGTCTCTTATTCTACCTTGGTCTTAATCTTTTCATCAGTCGTTCCCTGTAAAAAGTTTTACCTTTAGTTTGCTTTTACTTTAATAATTAATTCACTATTATCACTCATATGTTCCTTTTGTACATTTTCACACCCTCTTCACATTTGTTAAATTGGCACTCAACTACCTTTATTCTGACTCAATAGCGATGTTAACCCTATCAAATTTCTATCTTTGTGCTGTTGGGTACTACGTAATTTACAACCTTTATGTTTACTTTTAAAGTCACTTCCGAGTAATTATATCAATTATATCACCTTCCCCATATTACTCAATAATAGACCAATATATATTTTTTGGTAAGTATAAATACGGCTGTACAGTCATCATGTTCGAGTTTTTTTTTTGTTAGCCTTTCCAGTATAATTTTTAGTTGATAAAAACATACAGTGGTCAAAGGTGATGCATCTAATTTTAGTTAGACGATATTTGTTCTTTAAGAAACATCACGTCATGTTATTCTCTACATCGAAATGCTGTGTCGCATAATTATGCGCGTAGAATATTGAGGGATACGATTAACTAAAAGCAAATTAAATATCCGTCTTTATTTTTGACTGATACACTGATCGTTTCCAACACAGAACTTTGCATAGAAGCAGCAGTCTCTGGCGTAGACGTGACATCCGGCTATCAACCAAGTGACGTGTGTACTGCTCAGCAGTTCGCTCCGTCCTTCTCTATGGTGGTGAGACGTGGCCATTGAGAGCGGAAGACATGAAAAGGTTGACTGTTTTTGACCACAGATGTTTACGATCTCTTTCTCACGTTAGGTGGTACAATAAAGTAGGTAATGTTGACGTTAGGCTTAGAGTGTTGGGCAAAGAGGGAAAATCAATTGAAGAGGCTATGAAGTTACATAGATTGATATGGCTAGGTCACGTGCTGCGCATGCCTAACCATCGCCTCCCCCGACGGACGGGCATTACTAGCTGATATAGGTGCAGGTTGGGAAAGAGTAAGTGGTGCCATGCCAAACAAAAACATGGCCTCATCAATCCATGAAATCCTTGACAGTTAAACTGAGTCAGGTAAGGAGGGAAATGCAGACCTCCGGGTTGGGGTCCTCGGGACTCTAAGAATCAATGAAGGCTGGAGACACTAGGTGACATGGCTCAAAATCGTTGTCAATGGCTTACGCAGATGTATTCAGTCTCTGTAATCTTTCATATTCCCTTCTACCATTACTCATTCTGTTTCACTCTTATACTTGTCAAAACTCTATTGATTCTCTTCACTCATCTTCTTGTCTACCTTTGTGTGGTATTTGGAAAGTGGCAACTCGAACTGGTGCACTTCGGTGCCAAGTTCTGTGTTGAATCCAGCCAACTAGCCAGCAGCAGTTTGAGTTTCCACTCTCCATGTATCACACAAAGCAAGAGAAGAGAGTAAAGAAAGATTCAAAGCAGAGATAATGAACTGAATTATGAGGCAAAAAGTTAAGTGGTATGGAAGAACAATAGAATTTTATTGGATATGATAAATCATCACAAAGTGTGAATATATCCGGGCTATTGAGAATGAGGGTTTTAAGCCATATTACCAGTTGTCTCCAGCCGTCATTGGTTTTTACCATCCCGATGACCCCAACCAACCAAGAAGTGTCTACACCTCCCTACGTGGTCGGCTTGAGCTAACTGTTCTGGTTTGACCAGCACTAGCTCTTTTCTAACCCTATCCTATGTCAGCTAACATCGTTTCTCGAGGAAGGCGATGGCTAGGCAGGCATGCATAACACATGTCCTAACCATCTCAATCGATGCAGCTGCTTCACAACCTCGTCTATTGATTTCCCCTCTTTACCCAACCCACCTTTGGTCGACACCCATTCGGATATCACGTCTAATAAGCCAGAGATGGTATAAGTTGGTATATGCTAAATGAGCCTTCTGTATCCGTGTTGAGATTTCGTCAGCGATCAACCTGCTGGCGTTGGCTGATGCAACTTCCCTAATAAGTGAAGTGGTCAACGCTACCAGCCACCACTTCACTCCCTATCTTTAAGCCAACTAGAGGTCGATGTAGTCCAGTCTTGTGGGAGCATCATCTTACATTTGACGGGAGCGAATCTCATCCCGAACATTCGAAGATTGCTGCTGCTCAAGGTCTTGAGAAGACTTTACTTTTTGTCAGCGTCTTCACTTAGGAAGGAGGACTATATATTATCTGCATATTGTAAGCCAACGAGATTATTCCCCAGTGGTAACAAGTCAATCTCTTAGTCGCTGAAGTCAGTTAGGGTTAGGCCCATTAGTAGTACATCTATGATGAAATTAAACGGAAATAGGGATAGTGGACCTCCCTGTTGGACACTACTTTTTGTCATCCTTTCAGGTGACAGACAACTCTCCGTAGGCTCTTACCTGGCTGCATGAGTTCAAGTAAAGTGAGTGCCTTGATCAGTGCGACATATTTTCTCAGCATTTCCCATATGGTCAAACACTGCCATAGTACCCCTCGGTCGACAGAATCGAATGTCGCTTTCAGCTCAAGAAATATGACAACTGTTGGACACCACTAAGCCTATGTCTATGCCGTCTTTATATTATTTATCTTGGTAGCCATTGCCATCGGTACAGCTTCCATCATAAAAATAATAATAATAGTAATAATAATAATAATAATAACAATAATAATAATAGTAATAATAATAACAATAATAATAATCGATTATTATATTATAAATTTGAATAGACGAAAACTTCAGATGATTCAGAAAGTGATAAAGAAAACAACATTGTGGAAGACGAATTCCCTCAACAGAAATCTCCAGTATTCAATGATGATGATGACGATGAAGAGTCTTCAGATGACGAAGAATCTGTCCGCCTACTAGACCTTGGTGTAAAGTTATCTGATGAAGATTTTGATGAGAAAATCTCTGAGGCAGCGAAATCTAAAATCCACGTCACACCAGAACCTTCATATAGCGAAGAAAGTGTCCAGGGATTGTTTGCTGATATCCCGGAAAGATCACAAGCATTAATTCAACTTGCTGTTAGACATTTTTGGGATTATCGATCCAATGCGGAGATGGGTTACAAAGAGGCTAGCCTGACAGAGGCTTTAAGTAATCCTCCTACAGAGTTTGGATTTGATTACTGTGATAAAATAGGTAGGCTGTTTTAAATTTTATTATGTGATTTCTTTTTTTAGTTTTAATTTATCCTCATTGTTGGAAATTCTATTTTTATCTGCAATGTCTTTTCATGCAGTAATGTGTGCCGCTGACTGATGTATTATTAATGTTCCCTTGGTTCCCGAGCGGAACAAGGGGCTTCAACAACACGTCTTGATTTTGTCCTCGTCAACTGGCTTGAATATTGCCTATAAGATTTCATTTCTCCACATGATCTCGGACCTATGACCAGACCGCCGTTTCCCATTTAGGTTCCACTCCCAACGATGACGTGGCGCACGATATCACTCGACGATCTCCTCAGCGTGTGTCTAGTCCATTTCCATTTTCTTCAGAATATTTTTTGACCACAGTAGCCTCTCGATTTGTTCTCTTCCCAGTGTTTCTTATTTCTAATTCTTGCTGGCAGATCATCTTATCTTCAGTATGTGGAGCCAGCGAAGACAGGTGCTGATAAAAGTCTTCAGTAGTAACCTGCTGAAAGTGCTTTCCGTGATTCGCCAAGTTTCTGTCCCATATGAAATTGACTTGGTGTTTAAAATCGGGATTTTGTTGTTGATGCTCATTGCAGTATATTTCCAGATTGATGAATGTATGTGTGTGTGTGACTTGTCTTTCCAATTCTGCTTTTAACATCTGCTCATCCGTACTGTCGCCTGTAGTTGAAACGATGGTACCTGGTCAGATAAATGAAGGGAGTATAACGTCTTTGAAATGTCTCCCGTTGTTGTTGTTGGTGTTGTTGGTTAATTATCTTCATCACTTCTGTCTTTCATATGTTTAACTGAAGTCCTGTTTTTGGTGCTTCTGACAGCTTGTTGGTTTTCGCCTGTAAGTCTTCGAATTTGTGACATTATACATAAATTACCCGTGATCCACAACGGAAAACTCAGCGAGGCGTTTGAAGTGCATACAGAAGTAAGACAAGACTGTCCGCCTGTCTATTATCACCGATGATATTCTTAATTGTGATGGTGGACTGGATTATGCATGAGACGCTGGAGAACCGATAAGAAGACTCTGCAAGATCTGGATTTCGCGCGTGGATAATATCTGTCTAATGTCATACAAACTCGAAGACTTGCAAGCGAAAACCAACAAACTGGCTGAAGAAGCAGTCAGCGAAGACAGAACTGCAGGTGAACATAGAGAAGACGGAAGTGATGAAGATAAATAACGAACCGCAACAACAATCAGCACCAATCACCATCAACGGGATAGATTTAACAGAGGTCGCCTCCTTCACTTATCTGGCTAGGAAGCATCGTTTCAACGTCAGGCGGAACGGATAAAGATGTCAAAACCCGCCAGCCACAATCGGAAAGGCAAGATTACGCCTTCATCAACCTGAGACCAGTTTGGAAATCTTCCGCACTCAGCATAAGGAACAAGGTTCGCATTTTCAACACCGATACTGGTCAGAAACTTGGTCAGGGTGTCACGAAAACGATTTTCAACAGGTAGCAGACTTTCATCAACAGCTACCTTCGCTGTCTCCATACTGAAGATCAAATGGCCAGAAAGAATAAGTAACAAGAAACTCTGGCTGGCAAAAAACCAACAGGCGAGAGGAGATCGTTCAAAAAATATGTAGGGGAAAATGGAGATGGATCAGGCATACATTGAGGAGGCCGCCGAATGACATCGGACGCCAGGCCATTGCTCGAGTAAGAATCCGAATGGGAAGTGACGAGTGGGTCATCGATGTGGGTGTGTCATGGAGGAGATCGTTTTGGGAGGAAAAGATGAGAGTTTGCTCAATCGTAGACGCAGCTGAAGAGGACGGCAGAAAACAGAACGAAGTAGAGATGTGTTGTTGAAGCCAGCCCTATGTTCCACTCGGAATGCAAGGGAATAATAAGAATAACAATAATACCCGCGAAATCTATATCTTCTAGAGTCTCCTTATCAGTCCCCACGGACGGTATTCCGCAATTCTAGGAATATCATCGGTGGTAGTAGGCACACAGTTGTTCTGTTGAATTGTTTCAGCATGCTTTCATGTAACACTATATTTAAGGCTTGTACAGAATGAAAATGCTGAGGCCTGATGTCATTCACTTAATGCTTGTTTTGTACTGGTTAGCAGGTTCTGGCTAAACAAGTTTAACAATTGTTGCTTTTTTGACAACTTCATAGATTTTTCTTGGTCATTTTTTTTATTATAGCTTGAAACCACACTGTATTTTTGGTTCAGGTATGGAATTTTCAGCATGTGATATATCGGTAGCCCAAATTTTGCAGGCCGACCAATTGATGACAATGACAACAACAGACAACGATCAGCATAAATGGGAGGAACCTGAAAGAAACATCCTCTTTTACCTACCTGGGAAGCATCGTTTCAACTACAGGCGGACTGAACGGATGAGGATATCAAAGCAAGAATCGGAAAAGCAAGACAAGCTTTCACTACTCTCAAGTCTGTGTGGAGGTCAACAGCACTCACCATCAAAAATAAGATCCGGATTTTCAACTCCAATGTGAAGTCACTGCTACTGACTGTACGGATCAGAGACTTGCACCGCGCGTCATAGAGAGCATCTCAAACAAACTACAGACCTTCATTAACAGTTGTCTTCGCTCAATACTACTCAAGATCAGATGGCCAGAAAAGATCAGCAACAGGGAGGGATCTCTGGGAGCGAACCAGGCAGGAACCGATTGTGAAACAAATAGGCAAGAAGAAATGGAGATGGATTGGCCATACTCTGAGGAAACCATCAAGTGACATCACTAGACAAGCCATTGCTCGAGTGGAACCCGAAAGGGAAGCGGCGAGTTGGTCTTCAGTGCAAGGGTGACTTTGAGGAGGTCATGTGAAGAGGAGATGAAAGCATGTGGGCAGACTTGGAGTCAGGTGGAGACTCTAGTAGAGAACCGAACGCAATGGAGACGTGCAGCTGAAACCCTATGTTCCTCTTGGAATTAAAGGAAACAATAATAATAATAATACAGTACAGGATGAGGCGTGCATTCTTGATTCCACTTTCATATCTGACGGCTATCAGTCGTTTTATCCACGCTTACCATTTTTATCATTCATCGAGTGGTGGTGTATAGGTGCATTTTCTTTAAATATGCCCAGTTTGTTTTGATTATTGTTATTATTATTATTATCATCTTACTAATCTAGTGCATATATCTATCCACATTATTATGAAATTGTTTCCAATTTTTTCTTTCCTTTTTTATCTTCCAGATCTTGAAATATTTAAAACTAAATCTAACATTCGATTTATTAGTTCTACTCTACTATTCGATTTAATCGGTGAACTCTTGCAAAAAATCTATGCTGGTGAAGATAGCGAAGTAAGGCTATTACAAGTGAATGAACACGCACACAATGTTAATCATTTTCAGGCAAAGTCATCTACACATCGTGTTTCAAGTGCACAATTTCGACTTTGGCGTGGACCTTGTCGGTAAGTGTGTAGAATGATTCTCTCTCTGTGTGTGTCTCTTTAATGTAGCTTGATGGTTTAATTTCAGTTTACTTAAATATTTCTCAGTAAGTTAGTAGTTTTATGCCTTAAGCTCTTGTCATCGTATAACATGTCTGTCTGTCTGGCACCGAAGTGCAGCAGTTCGAGTTGCCACCTTCCAAATAGCACACAAACGTAGACAAGAAAATGAGTGAAGAGAATCAATAGAGTTTTGACAAGTATAAGAGTGAAACAGAATGAGTAACGGTAGAGAGGAATATGAAAGATTACAGAGACTGAATACATCTGCATAAGCCATTGACAACGATTTTGAGCCATGTCACCTGTTGTCTCCAGCCATTGATTCGTACGACATGTGCCTATCATGTATAAAATACTGCACACTATTCATAATTGGTCGGTCGTCACACCTACCTGATGAAGAGATGCAGAAAGTTGTGTGTAATAGAGACGATGCTCAAAGTCTGATAATGACAATGATGTTCGTTCATTACTTTCATCAGTCCATGTGTATCTACCTACAAAACAGTATTAACAAGTTGTGTTTTTTTTTGGCGACATCGGCACCATTCGCTTTCCCGACAGCTTTCAGTGCTCTTCACAGTGTAACATAGTCTCTTTTAAGTAGCTCAGAAAAGATTAAGTTCGGGAGGGGGGTGGGGAGCAATATAGAAGAATATTTGGAATACGAAAGTTAATAGTGTCAAGGTAGAGACTGAGTGTGAAAGCAGAAGGTGGTAGAACGTTCGTCGAAATATCTTTCTAGAGGATAATATAGATGTGGTTAGACCAGGAAAGATCAGAGGTAATACGAAATAATAATAACATAATAATAAAATATTTATTCTGGACAGTATTTATGTAATGTACAGAATTTTCAGAGGAGGTTTACTGCATGATATTTTCCCGTCATACAATATCTCCAAGTAAATCCTTCCTGTGACACACAGTGGTCTCTGAGCTGAAGCACAAACCATTCCATTATGTGATATATATACTTTGTGTCTGCTTCAAGTAATCCACAATATCTGATTGGAAGCCACTTGAAAGATGTTGAGAAGTACATCTTGAGACCCAAGGACATAACTAAAGGCGAGTTATCTCATGTATTGGAGCACATGGGCACTAACAATCATTCCTTTCCTTAAGTTTAGTAGGAACTTGCGAATCAGACAGGAAATTGTAAACATTTTTAATACATACAAAAGTAAATAACATCATTAAAGCTAGACCTTATCTTAATCGATTAAAACAAACCGAACGAGAGGAAATCTGTGCAATAGAGAAAGGGAATTTTTTTAGTGGCCCAAGTTTTAATCAGACTGCTAATCCCGAGGGTATTTAACATTCGACTGAGTTTCAACTTCTATGTCTTCATTAATACTAGAATCATGCGACGAAACTAGTTCATGTGTAATTTCACACCTGTGTGTCTGAAAGTAGAATTACCCACCTGACATTTGGAGGGATATTTAGCTTAAGATCATTTGACAAAAACCCACTAATTTCTGGAACAATCTGATGACTGAGAAGTAACCGCTGGCATAGAAACAGTCAGATCATCGACATACTTAACAAAATTGGTTTCATCGGAGTGTGTAGGGCAAGTTGTGTAAGAAAAAAGAAAACAGAAAAGGAGAAATAACAGCTCCTTGAGGAACACCAGCTAGAGTAACACTTCGCATTATATGCAGTGTACTACTTCCTATCAGAAAAGTAAGAATGCAACCATTTATTGATCAAGCACTGTGCTTGTATCGCAGCAGGCTTGTTTAACAAAAGAGGCCTAGGTACACAGTCGAAGGTAGATGTTGTGATCAAGGAAGGCACCCCGAACATATATATATATATATATATATATAATGCTATCTCACTCAGTAGTGTGGATATGGACTGACAGACTCATAGAGTGTGTGGCGACTTGAACTGCCGCACATATGTGCGAAGTTCTATGTCGGAAACTGACAGATAGACAGAGTTTCTCACCGTCAAACTTTCCACAGAAGTGCAGCAATTCAACTTGCCTTTCTTCACGTACACCACACAAAGCAAGACAAGAGAGTAAAGATAGATTCAAAAGAGAGGTAATAAACAGAAGTGTGCGGAAAATATGGAATAGTAATAGGGAAGAACAGTAGGGTTTTATTGGATATGATAAATCATCACAAAGTGTGAATGCATCTGGGCTATTGAGAACACGGATTTTAAACCATATCACCGATAGTCTTTAGCTATTGGTTCTTAGGATCCTGAAGATCCCAATCAACCAGGAAGTCGTCTACACCTCCATACATGGCTGGCTCAAACTGACTAACTGTCAAAGATTTCATTGACTAATGAAGTTATGTTTTGGTTTGACCAGCACTAGCTGTTTTCAAACCTGATCCTGTGTCAGTTAACAATACTCGTGGAGGAAGGCGATGGATAATGTCTAGGGGTGCGTAACATATACCCTAGCCATCTGAATCGATGTAACTTTACAACCTCGTTGATTGACTTTGCCTCCTTATCTAACATTGGACACCTTACCTCAGTATCACTCACTCTATTGCACCATATAACATAGGAGCTAGAACTCAGACACCTATGCTCAAAAACAGTTAGTCTTTTCATGTTAAAGGATTTCATCATGAGCTGACATTGGTTAGAGAACCATTGGAAAACCTGGGAGTACTGGACAGCTGTTTCGTTCTAGCTTGGGACTCTTCATCAGTACGCACCCACCGGGATTCGAACCCCAGGACCTTCTGGTTACAAGGCGACCTCTTAACACTATTAATTGCAAATCATCCACCTGAGCTACAAATCTTCTCTATTATTTCAAAATCATGATATTGTTGTAAAGTGTAATAACTGAAAACGAGATGCATATTTACGTCGCATTCCTTCAGCAGTCGAAAATCCTCTCCACTATTTAGAAGTTTGTCGTTGTTTTCAGTATTTGGTGGAAAAGAGCTAATGACGGTCAAACCAGAAAAACTCTTGACAAGTCCATGAAATCTTTGACAGTTAATCAGTTTGAGCTAGCCACATAGAGAGGTGTACAGACTGCTTGGCGGGTGGCGGGTTGGGGTCTTCGGCATCCTGACAACCAATAGCCGGAAACAACTGGTGGATATGGCACTACATCGTTCTCAATCATGGCTCAGATGCATTCGCTCTTTTTGATCTGCCATGTGCTACTATTCTTTCTTCCTCATATTTCTGCTTATTTTACTGTTCTTTCAAATCCGTTTTGTCTATCCTTTGTCTTCGGTTGTGTTGTATACAAAGTGTGGCAATTAAAACTTCTGCACTGCTGTGCGAACATTGAGACCAGTGAGTCAGTCAGTTCAGTGTCATACTTTTATTTTCATTGGACAATAGTAACTAGTGTGACGTGTCTGGTCATTTCCTTGGTGCAGACTGAATACTATCAGTCAGGTTTGCAATGTGACCACCATTCTAGGTAGCCCGCCAGGGTTGCAGATACGCCTTGCTGACGAGTGACAACTAGCACGAAACCTAGGTCCAAGGCTTCCTGCAGATTGCCTCCAACTATCTAATATCATACTTTTATTTTATAATAAACAAGATGTCCAAATAATTTCTCATTACTTACAACAGTTGAATCCTTTTTTTTTCTTTTGTTTTTTTCCAGGCCAACAAATTACAATCATCTTTTAAACATTGTTACTTCGGAGATTTGTCGAGAGTTGAACTTGAAAACCGATGCTGTTATGTTCAATATACATCAACAACAACAACAACAGGAAGGAGAAGAAATGAATAAATCAAAGCGTATTGGTGGTGGACGACAACTAAACGAAATCACTTCATCATTAGCATCATCGTCATCTCGTTTCTCTCGTCTAGTCCAATGGACATTAGGCAAAAAATCTTGGCTTGATCGTATCCTAGACCTGGAATTACGTTTAGACGAACCTACTTGGCTTTCATATGTACCAGAAGAACGTGAAATTAAAGTAAAGCTAGCTGATGAATTATGGGAAGATGTACTCAATGATGCTGTGTGCTCAGTGATTGCTTTAAATTCATGTAAATCATAGTTAAGTGAACTTTCAGCCAATATTTACTTACATACTTACTTACTTACTGCATCTCTAATCTGTGCCTTTTTCTTGGGATCATTCGACTAGATCATCAGATCATTATTATCATCATCATTTCTCCGTGTCTCTCAAATATCTAACTAACTAACGAACTAATTACCTGTGATATTACATTATACATACATATATATATCTGTACATACTATGTTTGTTCAGAAGGATGAACTGCAGACGGGCGGCCGGGTGGCTGGGATGGTGGTTATGCTAGTGGGTGAACACTTTTCAACGATCTCATTTCGCTAATATGCCTTATGTTGGAATGTTTGTCGCTCTGTGTGTGTGAATACAGTTCAGAGTAAACTCTTACGTTTTTAGCTTTCAATTTTTAGTTTTTTTAAAAGAAGTTTATTCTGCCTTTTCTCGTATTCTACCTCCAAGATGGAAATGTTTGTGTATGTGAAAATGAATACAAAAAAACTCTCAGAGAACGACCGCAGCAGCAACAGTTTATGGTGAAAAAAGCATATTTTGTTTTCTCTTTGCTGTTGCCGTTGTTCTCTTGTGACTCCTGTTTTTATTATGATTATTATTTTGTTTCTTTTGAGTTGTTCTATTTAAGTTTTTATTTTTGTTTCTATCACAATCACTTTTAGGCGCATTCTTTAAACCACAAGGAGAGATAATTTTTATGTACTCCCCCCCCTGGTGTACTACTGCACTATAATGCGCGGTACTTGTGTGTCTCACAGTGTTGTGTCTTGTGTATGTCTACGTGTATCCTTCCAATGGTAACTTACTTGCACATACATTAGTTTGTTAAATATATTTTCTATTTATTTATTTGTTTATTTATTTAGTTTGTTTTTATTTGAAAAGAAAAATTTTTTTTATCATTATTGTTACTTTGTTTTTGGTGCTGTGCATTTGCTTTAGTGTCTTCCCTCTGTAATTTTTTAATATATACACTGGTGCGTTCTTCCATTTTTCAGTTTCTCTTTTTTCAAAATTTCAGCATTGTTGTTGTACATCACATCACAGTGTGTTATCCTTGATTATTATTATTATACGAATATGTATATGACCAACCTCCTTGTCCGTCTCTGTTTGTGTGTGGCTGTGTCGTCTCTTCTTTACTGAGTTGGTGTTTTGATGGTTGTATTGACTGACACCTCTGTATTTGTGTGTATAGAACAGAGAAAAGAAATAAATGCGAATATGTATCATTATTATTATCATTATATTATTGTGCTATATCTATATATATTGTTTATTCCTTAAGATACAAAATACAAAATATATAATTAGTAGTGATAATTTAATATTATTATTGTTGTTCCTTTGGGTTCCTAGTGGAACATAAGGCTTCAACTGCTTCAACGTCTCCACTTGCTTCTGTCTTTTGCTGTACTTTTCACCTGCATCCATGTTAATCCATACTGTTTCAACTCCTCTTCTTCATACGATCTCCTCCATGTCACCCTAGCATTGACGTCCCACTCGGCGCTTCCCTTTCGGCGGGTTCCACTCGAGCTATGGCCTGACGCACGATGTCACCCAGCGGCCTCCTCAGCTCAGTGAGTGTCCAATCCATCTCCACTTTCTCCTGCATATTTGTTCGGCGATTGGTTCTTGTTTTGTTTGTTCCCATAGTTTCTTGTTGTTGGTGATTCTTTCCGGCCATCTGATCTTGAGTACACAGCGAAGACAGTTAGTTGTTGATAAAGGTGTGCAACAGGCTGTTGGAAATATTTTTTGTGACACACTGGTCAAGTTTCTGATCCGTAAGGAAGAAGAAGTGACTTGACGTCGTTTGTATTGAAAATCGAAATTTTGTTGTTGATGGTGAGTTGAGTGACGAAGATTTCCAGATTGGTTTCAGGTTGATGAATGTGTTTCTCGCCTTCCCGATTCTCGATTTGACATCCTCGTTCGTTCCTTCTGTAGTTGAGACAATGCTCCCTAGATAAGTGAATGAAGTTACCTCTTTCAAATCCCTCCTGTTGATGGTGATTGGCGCTGGATGTTGTTGCTGCTGTTGTTGTTGGTTGGTTGGTTATTTTCATAACCTCCGTCTTGTCTATGTTCACCTGGAGTCCTGTCTTTGGTGCCAGTCTCTTCGACCATTTTGTCGGTTTTCGCTTGTAAGTCTTTGATTTTGTGTGACATCAAACATAAATCATCCACGCGCGAAATCTAGGTCTTCTAGGTTCTTCATGTCGGTCCAGGATATCCCTGTCTTCTCGTTTCCCACTGTCTGACGCATAATCCAGTCTACCAGCACAATTAGGAATATAATTGGTGATAATAAGCACCCTTGTCTGACTCCTGTGTTTACTCCAAACGCCTCGCTGAGTTTTCCGTTATAGATCACTTGACATGTGCCGTTGTCGTACACAAATATATATATATATACATCAGTCATCTTTTAGACTTTTTCAATAATTTTCTTTTCGACGATTCATTTTCATGAGCTGCTGTACAGTAATCGTGATTAATATTAAACAAAGAAATCTTTAGACCAATCAGATACTGGTAAATTTTGTCCTTGGAAAATTGTATTACATAATGTAAGGGGTAATCTAGAAGGGATGACTAATTGTATGTAAGTTAGAAAGGAGACAGAAGTTGGTATGACGTAATAAGTGTGAGATAGTGACCAACTGATCAATAAGCTCGTGTAGAACGGACAGGAACTAGTGGAAATGCTATAAAGTGTTTTTGTATAAAATCTGTATGAAAAAGTAATGTTATTACTAAACAGTAATAGAGTGGTAATAAAATTTGTATGATGCATCCAAAAGCGATACATACATTCTCTTGCCCTACCATGGCCCGAGTAAATTTCTTACCACAATTTGGCTTCTTTCCTTTATTATGTAAGTTCACTATTATTATTATTTTATTAATACTTTTATTGTCATTATTATTCCCATCATCCACATTCTATTACTGTTTAGTAATAACATTGCTTCTTCATACTGATTTTATGTAAAAACACTTTATAGCCTTTCCACTAGTTCCTGTTCACGAGCTTATTGATTAGTTGGTCATTATCTCACACTTATTACGTCATGCCAACTTCTGTCTCTTTTCCAACTTACAATTAGTCATCCCTTCTTACACCTTACATCATGTTATACAATTTTTTAAGGACAAAAATTTACCAGTATCTGATTGGTCTACAGATTTCTTTGTTAATTATAATTACGATTGTACGGCAGCTTATGAAAATGAATCGTCGGAAAGAAAATTTTCTTCACTGTTTATACCTTTTGCTTATGACTCAATATGGAACTATTTCGTTCATTAATTTAATGATTCAAGTGTTAGTTTGTAGGGATTTGGTTGATTGATTAGAGGATTTCATCATGAGCTGACATTAGTTAGAGAACCATTGGAGAACCTGCATGGGGTACTGGACAGCCAGCTGTTTCGTCCTAGTTTGGGTCTACGAGCTCACCTTGTAATCAAAGGTCCTGGGTTTGAACCCCGGTGGGTACGTACTCTGAAGAGTCACTCCTAAACTAGGACGAAACAGCTTTCCAATACAAATTGCAGCGTTTCTTTCAGTGATCGACTGCTACTGAAGATATTTAATGGTATAAAAGTTTTGAGTAGGATCGAAAAGATGCTTAAAGTGGAATCGCTGTCGGCATGAAATATTCACCATTGGACTAGAAGGAGATTTGGCAAGCATAATTGTCTCATACATAGACGTAATTTAATAATTCCCATTGTAGCATTAAGAACAGAATATCTTCAGCGAAGAGACTCTTTTCAAGAATGAATTTATTATCAAGCTGTACAATCGTATATGTATGGTTTTTTTCTTAAGAAATTATATCCGATGAGGGAATTAGGTCAAAGGTGTGAATATATGAAATAATAATAATAATAGTAGTATGAAATGCAATTAAAATATTTGTGATTATAATCACAGTTAAATGTCAAGTGGCAAAATAATTAATGTCAGTAGGACGCAGAGATCGGTTTTCTGCATTCGGACGACAACAAGTCGGTAGGTTTCGTTCGTGAAAGTGTTGTTTAAAATACAAAATAATTGTTAAGACGTGTATGTCAGTGAGTGTGAAAATTCATCATGTGTTCTAGAATAAGAACAAACATGCCTTTTTCTTTATCCCACAGAACTGCATAAATTATCAGAAAGAAAAATCAATTCACACCCAGTTTACAATGCACAATCAATGCTTGTCGTAAATTTTAGGTGTTAAAAAGAACAGAAATAAATTGTGAGAAGATATTTCCTCGTAAAAAAATCAATAATTCGCAAAATGGGATTTTAAAATGTGTAAACATACAGTACTACTATTACATTTTGTCAGTAATGTGATGTTTTACCCCCAATTAAAAAATGAGTACTGTTTTATGGGAGGCCTAGTAATCAAAAACAGCGACATATCATACTGGATGCTGAGCCGAAAGGAAATGAATGAGAATAGCTATTTATCATTACCAAATGTGATCAGAATATCATGAGTAAAGTTACTCAGGCAACCGAAGCAACTTTGTTAGCGAAGATGTTCTTTTAACGCATAATTACTTGGATTAGATCCCTAGAGGAATCTTGTGTTAGGGAATAACGGTTGTATGTTACCTTTTGATTTTTTTTCGGTGTTTCTATCAGAATAGTGGGGTATGAGAATCGATATGTAGACCATCAACTGATTCTGTCTTGTTAAAATAATTTAATAATTCCCATCGTAGCATTAAGAACAGAATATCTTCAGCGAAGAGACTCTTTTCAACAACGAATTTATTGTCAAGCTGTACAATCGTATATACACATGTGGTTTTTAAGAAATTATATCCAGTGAGGGAATTAGATCAAAGGTGTGAATACATGAAATAATAATAGTGGTATGAAATGCAGTTAAAATATTTGTGATTATATTCATAGTTTAATGTCAAGTGGCAAAATAATTAATGTCAAATATAGAATAATTCATAGGGTATGTAGATATTGTTGTAAGGGGGTATATAGATATAGGATTGGTAGACGAATATAAAATGTTATATAACATGGTGTGAAATTTGATATGATAGAATTAAATATTGTAAAAATAAAATAAAAATGTAAAAATTAATAATTTTGGGTTTAAAATGACAATTGGGTCAAGTGGAAAAAATGCAGAGTGAGAATAGTAATAATAATAATGATAATAATAATAATATTCGTAGTAATAAGGGAAAGGTACATAGAATAAATAAGTAGACAAAATAAATAAATGCCTATCCCTCTACGGCCAAGGCAGAAGTAGGGATTGTACACACCTTTTTGTACACAAAGAAGTCTGGCTTGAATCCATTAATTACCAAGGCCTTAGCTGTCTTTAGAAGTCTGTAACGAAGGAAACGCGGGAAGATAGCATGGATTCTATATATGATCTTAAAATCATGGTCAGGGTTGACAGAGTGACAGGAGTCGATCAGGTGTTGTAGAAGAGAGCTTTGCACACTCTTCTTTTCACCCTTGTGAAACCATGACGCTAGAATATGTTCTCGTACCTGTGTGGAAAGCGTCCTCTGGCTACGGCCAATATACCTTGCTCTAGAAGAGCAAGTGAACTGGTAGAGGCACATGGAGGCGGCCAGACGGGGGAGCTTATCTTTTACAGAGTTGGAGAACAACTTGCGGCTGGTTGTGGTGAGAGCTGGCTGCTAGCCAAAGTTGGTAGACAGTAATTGACGTCAATATTTATGTCCCCAATACTGGTGGTGAGAAAATGATGAGAACAAAGGCTTTGCGTAGGCGGATGCAGTTAGTATATGCATGATCTGACACAGCCACAAAGAGATGCAAGGTTAACTTTCTGTGAGAAACAACCAATCAAAAGACTGTATTTTCTACTAACAATAATCTACAATAATGTACATTAAAATCTATTAATATGCGTTGATTTTCCTTAATAAACGATATGTTGCCTGACTCTTGCCTTCTGTCATTACAGGTGAACGTCATATGTAATTTTTCCTATATCACATGTTTCTGTATGTGTTGGGCATACACTGACCAAACCATCGTTTCATTCGACATGGGATTAGGTTGGGAAAGAGTTATTGTTATTATTATTATTCCCTTGGATTCCGAGTGGGGAACATGCGGTTTCCATTTTGTCCTGACTTCACGATCGCTCATAGAGGCTTTCACAACTCGGGCAATTGCCCAACTCGCTGTTTTCCCTTCGGGTTCCACCCGAGCGACGCGTTTGTCCGATCTATTTCCATTTTCTTCTGAATGTTTCTTGAGCAGTAGACTGTTGGTTGATACGTTCCAAGAGTTTCTTGTTGCTAATTATTTCTGAGCCTCTGATCGGTTGTTTAAAGTTTTCAGTGGGGTGTTTGCAATGTTTTGCGTGATACGCTCGCCATGTGTCTGACCCATATTGAAGCGCTCACTGACTTGACATTGGTGACGATTATTGGACGCCGGTGTGTCTATGTTCCAGAATCTGTCGGAGGGTGAAGACATGATCAATACACCCTCTTCCTGGTTTAAAGCCTGCCTGGTTCTCTCGTGTTTGTTCCTCCCGAGCACCACTGAGTCTACGCATGATTATTGAGCCTAGAACTTTAGATACTATATTAGTCAAGTTAATCCCCCTTGTGATTATCACAAGAAGACATATCTCCTTAAACATATCTGGAGTCAATCCATCGGGTCTCACAGCTTTGCCACGTCTCAGACTAGTAACAACCTTAGTAACCTCAGTTAGAGACGGCGGATGTGTGTCTATATCTCATTCAGGGAGGTGTTCTATGTTCAGCAATACAAAAAAGACGAAAGTATATTGCCTTGTGATCGGTTGTTCACCACTTTGTTGATTACTTTGAAATAGGAGGCAGTATTTGTTGAGATGGAATGATCAGAGTTGACAAGGTGTTCAATTATCACACTCCATTAAGAGCCACTACTCTTTTCTGCAACCAAGCAGGATAATATTCTTGGGATGTTTGAAAAATACCAATAAATCAAAATATGCCTCACATTATAAGAGAGGTGTGCTTCAGTGGTTGAACATTCGCCAACTGCGTCTGAGTTGGTCCGGCGTTCGATCCCCGGTTGAAATACACCTTTACTTCGCTTAGCCGGTAATTAGGTTAGGCGTGAGGCTAGCAAAAAGCATCACCTTGATATGACTATGAGCAATAAATTGTGCTCGAAACGTCATCAGTAAATATTACTGTATAACACTGTGAGACTTTATCAAAATAAAATCTTATCCATAATGGAATTACACTCTACCACAGTGCCCAAGTTTTATTCTTACATCAATGTTGACGTTAGGTGTAGAGTGTTGCGCAAAGAGGGAAAATCAATCGAAGAGGCTATAAAGTTACATAGATTGAGATGGCTAAGTCACGTGCTGCGCATGCCTAACCATCGCCTCCCCCTCCCGACGGGCATTACTAGCTGATATAGGTGCAGGTTGAAAAAGAGTAAGTGGTGGCCAAACAAAAACACGGCATCAATCCATGAAATCCCTGACAGTTAAACTGAGTCAGGTAGGGAGATGCAGACTTCCGGGTTGGGGCCTGCCCTCAGGACTCTAAGAATCAATGGCTGGAGACAATAGGTGACATGGCTCAAAATCCTTGTCAATGGCTTACGCAGATGTATTCAGTCTCTGTAATCTTTCATATTCCTTTCTACCATTACTCATTCTGTTTCACTCGTATACTTGTCAAAGCTCTATTGATTCTCCTCACTCATCTTGTTGTTCACCTTTGTGTGCTATTTGGAACGTGGCAACTCGAACTGCTGCACTTCGGTGCCAAGTTCTGTGTTAAAATTCAGCAGCAGCAGATATACATCCTGGGAGCAAAAGGGATAGTAATTACAAAGTTATTCCAGTATTGTTTGCAGGGATTCGATTGATTAGTTACATGATTTTATCATGAACTGACATCGGTTGGAGAACCACTGGAAAACCTGGGAGTACTGGCTAGCCAGCCGTTTTGTTGAAGATTGGGGGCTCTTCATTAGTGCGCTGCCACCGTCAGCGTTCGAACCCAGTGGTTCTCCAACAGATATCAGCTCATGATGAAATCCTCCAACCAATCAAACAAAATCCCTACAAAATCAATACTTGAATATCAATGAGATGCTCACTATCGACTAGCCCTATTCAGGTAGGTAGTTGCCTGAAGTTCCAGTGGGAATTCGTGACCAGTAGGGTAGAGCCGGTCGGGTGTGAGGACAAATACTTGCCGAAGACATCGGCTAGTGGTCGTGAGTTGGCAGAAGTTATAATTCATGGACTGGCCATTGGATCGGGTCCCAATGGTTTAATGGTCTACGAGCTCGCTGGCCTTGTAACCAGAAGGTCGTGGGTTCGAACCCCGTCGGTGAGTGCGTACTGATGAAGAGTCCCAAACTAGGTCGAAACAGATGGCTGTCCAGTACTCCCTGCTGGTTTTCCAATGGTTCTCTAACCGATGTCAACTCATGATGAAATCCTGTAACCAATTAGAAAGTTAGTTGAAACATCCAAACAGGTATAAATATTCCGTTACAACCACTGCTACTGAAACTTCAAAGCTCCATCTGGGAACGCAGAGGAATAAAAAAAATTAAAATAATCAATAATCCTGCATAATTGATAAGATGCACTACTATTATTAATTGAGTAGTGATTCGTTGTTTCGAGTTAACTGATAGGAAACAAGAGCACGAAGAATTGAAAGTGGGTCAAAAAAGTACGTACAATTTGGTCATCCTCAAGGAATAAATGAAAAAAGAGAAATCCTGTGGTAGTAAAAGAGGTTAGATAAACTCTTTCTGAACAGTAAGGGTTTCTGGTTTTTCATTATGGACTGCAAAAGCTTTGACCGAAGGAATAAGATCTAAACGAAATCTTTTTGACCGACTTGATCTTACGCTGACTGAAGTCTTTTCTGATGCTACAGTCTGATGCATAATCCAGTCCACCACCACAACTGAGAATATCATCAGTGATAATAGTCAGGCAGCTTGTCTTACTCTTGCATTCACTTCAAAGCCAGGTTTCGCTGAGTTTTCCGTTGTGGATTACCTCGCACATAGCATTATCATATAGCCAGCCATTGAATAAGGTTGATAAAGACTTCGGAACTTCACACCATAGTGTTGAAGTAGTTTCCAAATTACTTCTCGGTCAACGCTGTCTGTTGGAGGTATTTTCGAAGTCGAGGAAGTTGAGGTAGTGATAGGTTTGACCGCCATTCTATGCTTTGTTCTGTAATGGCGATGCGTAGAGTTGCGATTTGGTCAGTGCATGATTTGCCTTTCCTGGATCCAGCTTCTTCTGGTCGGTGGGTGATGGAGTTCTGTATGCAGTGCATCTTTTATTCTCTCAGCAGTACGCACCCGCTGGGATTCGAACCGAGGACCTTCTGGTTACAAGGCGAGCTCGTAGACCATTGAGCCACTGGGACCTGATCCAATGGTCCTTGAATTCTAACTTCTGCCAATTCACGACATAGCGCGACCATTTCGCAATGTCTTCTTAGATGAGTTACTGCCTCATCTTCAACCTGCTGCACCCTACTGGTCACGGACATAGGATCGGGTCCCAGTGGCTCAATGGTCTACGAGCTCGCCTTGTAACAAGAAGGTCCTGGGTTCGAATCCCGGTGGGCACGTACTGATGAAGAGTCCCAAACTAAGACGAAACAGCTGTCCAGTACTCCCAGGTTTTCCTGTGGTTCTCTAACTGATGTCAGCTCATGATGAAATCCTCCATGCAATAAAAAAAAATCCCTACCAAACCAATACTTGAAAATAATAATAATAGTGTTTTGTGCTCTATTCCAAAGCAGCACTTATGCTTGACACAGCTTGGATTTCTCTACATTTTGTGCGATATTGCATCTAATTTACTCAACATGAAAAGCAAATGAAATATATTTCTGCTTATAGGCAGCCATAATTGGTAATACCAACTATTTTGGCATTAGCGGTGACGATAAATTGATAATGATAATAATATTGGTAATAATAATAATAATAATTAAAATTATAAGACAAGTGAGAAATTGTCACCATTAACCACAAATAGGAGAAAGTCAGAGAGCTATACATTTTGCTAATTACATAGTAAGCTATAAGTTTCACGCCTAATACTTCCTCTATCACATAGAACACGGCTTGGGAGACCAAAAAGGGTATCGTTGAGTTTTTGTACTTATAGTGACTTCTAGTCCTGCCTGATGAGATGCAATGGTGGGGAGAGAGCAGTGAGGAGAGACGGTGCTGAAAGTCAGATATTATGGATTTAGACCATTTCTCGCATGAGTTCAGGTGTTTGTCGACTAATAATAATAATCTACTTTATTACAAAAACAGTACTTATAATACAGAATGGAATTCTCAGCATTTGTCACAATATTGCATCGGATTTACTCAAAATATAAAAATATTTAAAAATTGAAACAAAATTAACCGGATGACTTTGTCCACATTTACGACATAAAGTCAAAAATATTCGAAGCACGAATTGAGATTATTAAATATAATAATAATAATAATAATAATAATAATAATAATAATAACAGTGAGTTTGTTTCAAATGGTATTGTCGATTCAGTTTGGAAATGTTTAGCATGTTATAGATTATTGGATCTAATGTTCTGTTGATATAGTAAAGTGAGGGGAAATGCAGAATTAACAGTTATAATACAGCTTAAATTATGTCCACACTTATGAAAAAAATAAACAAAAACAAAAAAATTGAGAGGATTATAAATATAAGAAATACAATAACAATAAAGTTTGATGCTGTAAGGGTGGAGATAATGGTTTATTTAGTAGTGCAAAGAAGGTTAGTCAGTTCATGCCTAATACTATTTTCATCACATAAAGTACGTGCGAAATATGGTATAGTGGAATTTTTATACTTTGACGTACGCGCATAAATTCTTCTGAAAAGACTTCTTGTTTTACATGAGGAGACACAAGGTTGGCATTGCGAGTAAGTAAAGTGGATGCTCACAGTCTGACAAAATTCCTTTAGCGAATTTGTTGCATAACATCAAGTGCCTATCAATGACGATTTCAACTTTATGGCCCAATGGGATACCAGTCGTCCTACTGACAGTCTTCAGAGTTCTACGAAGTATGACATAGTCTTTTTTAAGCAATCCAGGAAAGAGTAAGCGTGAACAGTAAAGAAGAATAGGTAAAATACACGAGTTGACAAACTGTAAGAGGAGGGTTTGATTGAGTTATGCCTGAGTGCCTTAACTTCTTAATGTAAAATGTCCGACGAAATATTCTTTTGGAAATCGCTAAGACATAAGACGACCAGGATAGATCAGAAGAAAGAATTAATCCAAGATACTTAACGTCAGACTTGGTTTCTATATCAGAATAGTAACCAGCTGACTTAATGATACACCACTTCCCCCTACTTGCAACCTTTAATACACTTCGAAATATGACATAATCCTTTTTGAATTGTCCAGGAAATACTAAGCGGGATTAGTGTTACCTACCTGAGTGTCTTCACTTTCTAATGTAAAAGCTTAGACGGAACATTTTCTTAGAAATCAACAAGATATATGGGTTGACCAAGAAAGGTCAAAGGGCAGAACTATTCCAGGGTATTTTATGCGCTTGACTTAGTTTCTATTTCAGCGCCCTCTCTATGCTACAAGCATTATGTAAAAGAACCAGTTCGTCTATACCACGTGCTACTGAAGTGAGCCGCTGAATATTACTTAGAAATTGAAAATCACAGTGCGAATATTGTTTGTTGAAGGATTTTGTGGAATGTGAGGTGCATGCGTGAGTATACAAGTTATAATAAAACAAACTTGCCGGGAGGTCAGTCACGAGTTGTAATCATATCAGTAAATGTTACGTTTGTCTGTTTTAATGCTGCTTTATCAACATTTTAACACAGCTAGATTATCTGTTGTGACGTTTGCCATTACTATGCGTGAAAACACCTTGCGACTGCTTTTTTTCGCACACCTGAGGTGTAAAAGTTCTAGATTATTTCTGTTTTTGTTTAACTGAGACAACGGTGTTTTGCCGCCACTTTTGTATAATAATTAATTTAAATATTCGCATCAAGATAATTTTAGAACATGGTGTCAGTAAATTTTCATCAGGTTTTACATTTGAAACACTAATAATAATATGAAAATGATGGAAAGTTCCACTTCCTCGACATTTCCGTGCAACGCCTAGAAGATGGTAGACTCCAGAAGTCTATTTACCGAAAGCCTACATGGAAAGGACAATACCTACATTTTAATAGTTTTTGTCTAAATAGCTTCAAGCGTGGACTAGTCAAGACTCTATACTTTAGAGCTAGGAGATTATGCTCTACGAAGAAGTTAAAGGAGGAATTTGTGTTTCTCGAAAAGATGTTGAGAAGCAACAGTTACCCTCAAAGGTTCATTAACATGTACGGAAGATGTGAAGGCTCAGATGTCAAGCAAACCACAGAGGGAAACTCGATTTTAAAGGTGAAAATATTACAGTAATTGTCAACAGAATACTGAGGAAATCACTCGACAGAGCCTATCCTGAAGCTAGGCTGGTTTCCGTCTTTCGAACAACTTGCTCTTTGGTGCAATCAAAAATTGATAGATATCCTTATCATGTTAACTCTAACTGTATATACAAATTTACATGTATCTGTGGGAGCAGTTACACTGGAAGAACAGAAAGAAGGGCATATCTACGATTTTCTGAACATGTACCAAAAAGCTTATGTCTAAAGGGAACAAATGCTTTAAACAGTGCCATCACCAGGCATCTCCTTGACACGGGTCATGAGGTGGACATCGCAAGATCGTTCAAAATTATCAATAGGCAAAACAGTTCAATTCTCCTCAAGTTTTCCGAAGCGATCTCTGTCAAGCGCCTGAAACCCGATTTATGCGTTCAGAAAGAAGCAGTTATCTGTCTTTCTTTGAGGCCCTGGTAACTGGTTTTTTTCTCATTCACTCTTTCATTCGGTTATGTAACACTGAATACTCCATTCTGCATGATTTTGTTGTTTGGAATAAAGCGGTTATTATGATTATGATTACTACTGTATGCCTCAAGGCAGCCCAAGGTACCAACAGTTCCAAAAAAGGCCTTATTCTTACAAATGCAGTTCCTTGGGGACAATACCAGAGAGACACTAACACAGCGCCTTAGAAATACAGTAAAAAGAGTATTCCCTGCCACCGAATTACGCTGTGTCTTCAAAACCACCCCTGATTTCGCGTTCAGGATTAAAAGACAAACTGCCTATATACCAATTTAACTGCTCCTGTGGAGCCAGTCAGTTATATAGGTCGTACAATAAGGCGTATCTCTCGTCGAATTTTCGAACATCATACTGTGTAGTTAAGTAAAGGACAAACGAAATCCACTCGTGGCGCTATTCTATCTCATCTTATGGATACATAACACAGCATTGACGTTAACCATACTTTCAGGGTCATTTACCACATGCCAACAAATCTCAATCTTGCCTTAAGAGTTCGTTTACTAAATATTGCTGAGGCTGGCTGTTGGGATCCATATTAACAAGCCTAATTTGTGCATCTAAAAGAAGTTAGTTCAAACATTATCCTTACCGCTTGGCCATCTAGGTTTGAATGATCCTCAATTTTTTTCGAATTTTCCTAATTTTAGTTGATATTCTATTTGTTACTAAATCTTTATTATTATTATTATAATTTAAGCATCTTTAATGAACTGTAATTCCATTGTGATCATACTTTACAAATCGATATTATTTAAAAAACACACTAATATTGTTATTGACTACTAATCTAGAATATTCTATGTATTTAAACATATTTATAATTGTAGAGCCTGGAAGAGGAATTTGTCGAAAAGGATATTCTTTGCTCAATTATTTTTTGTTTTTCATTGATGTCTGAACTGAATATTTTTGCTACATTGATTTTTTTTTTTGTTTAAACTTGAACTCTCTAAGTAAGTATGTTAAAATTGTGTCTGTGTACATTAACTTATTAAATTCTTTAGGCTGTGCGCAGCTGAGTTGATGAGAAGCCAACGAAATAAACAATGATGGTACCAGTTTATTCTGCACAAACCACACTGTTGTTCTTGCTTTATCTACTTAACCATTTAGCTTTAACTTATACCCCCTTCTCTATGGTGTAACTATTTTTCACTTGTCTCTTGTTTTTGTGATGTGAGTTGAACTCACTACATTGTGACTCACTTTATAAGTTATTCATAATCTTATTCACGTCTTGTCTTTATCACGTAACTCTTTTGCCATTGTATGCACGCATTTATTATTCATTTCTTTTCTTATAGAAGTCAGGAGAGCATGAATTATTACAATAAAGGTCAAATTGTGTGCTAGGTCACTGTCACAAATGACGTCACCCCTGTTATCAGTATTATCTCCTTTAATTCCTAGAGAAACATAGGGCTTCAGCCGCGTGTCTCCATTGAGTTCGGTTCTCTGCTAACGTTTTCACCTGGCTCCAAGTCTGCCCACACGCTTTCATCTCCTCTTCACATGACCTCCTCCATGTCACCCTTGGACGACCAAGTCGCCGCTTCCCTTTCGAGTTCCACTCGAGCGATGGCTTGTCTAGTGATGTCACTCACTTGATGGTTTACTTAGAGTATGGCCAGCCAATCCATCTCCATTTCTTCCTGCTTATTTGTTGCACAATCGGTTCCTGGTTGGTTTTCTACCACAGGTTCCTATTGCTGATCTTTTCTGGCCGGCCATCTGATCTTGAGTATTGAGCGAAGGCAACCGTTAATGAAGGTCTGTAATTTGTTTGAGATGCTCTTTATAACGCGCTGACCAAGTCTCTGATCCGTATAGTAGCACTGACTTTACATTGGAGTTGAAAATCTGGATCTCATTTTGCATGCTGAGTGCTGTTGACCTCCACACAGACTTGAGAGTAGTGAAAGCTTGTCTTGCTTTCCCGATCCTCGCTGCATTGATATCCTCGTCAGTTCCGCCTGACTGTAGTTGAAACGATGCTTCCCAGGTAGGTAGGTAAAGGAGGTTGTTTCTTTCAGGTTCCTTCCTGTAGTGAAATAATTTATGTTCTTTTGCCTTCTATGTAAATGTGTATGATAAGTACATGCGTGATTAGAACATCCTAAATGTGTTACGCAATTGCAGTGCAGTGATGGGTCACAAGGTTGATTTCAATAACGCCTTTAAATCCACATTTAAAAGAAGTTTAGGTCACGTACTTAAATTTGTTGAAGTCTTGGCCATAAAAAGGCTTAAACCTGTCTGTCTTATGTGTCCAGGAATTCTTCAATGAACGAAATATTCCCATATTGAGTCATAAGAAAAAGGCATAAACAGCGAAGAAAATTTTCTTTTCGACGATTCATTTTCATAAGCTGCTGTACAATAATCGTAATTATATTAAACAAAGAAATCTTTAGACCAATCAGATACTGGTAAACTTTGTCCTTGAAAAAATGTATTACATAATGTACATACTTGCTCGTGTGGAGCAAAGTATATCGTCCTTACGCAACGTCAAGTCTACAAATGTATTCTGGGACACTGTCCAGCTTGATCAACTAGAAGAGAGAAGAAGAATAACAGCAGCTGTATCCTCGAACACCTTGTCATCTCCAGACATCGAGCACCCGCACATGAATGCTTCACAGTGATACACAGAGTCCCTCAATATCGTACAAAGGAACTTCGGATTCGCCATCTGTACATAGCCAAAGCATTAGCTATTCGAGATCTGAAACCGGACCTCTGCATTCAAAAGCGATACATATATTCTCTCGCCCTACCGTGGCCAGAGTAAAGTTCTTACTACAATTTTGCTTCTTTCTTTTATTATGTAAGTTCACTATTATTATTATTATCATTATTATATTTATAATTATTATTTATTTTTTAAATTATAGCTTGATTCCACACAGTATTTTGGTACAAGTATGAAATTTTCAGCATGTGATATCGGTAGCCCAAATTTAGCAGGCCGATCAGTGATATCAGATGTGCGTCGGTGGGGGATTGAACCTCGGACCATGTGGATTGTCGGCGAGAGTCCTAACCACTGTGCCACCGACGCACATTTATTATTTTATTATCATTATTATTCCCATCATCCATATTTTATTACCACTGCATTACTGTTTATTAATAACATTGCTTTTTCATACAGATTTTATATAAAACACTTTATCGCCTTTCCACTAGTTCCTGTTCACGAGCTTATTGATTAGTTGGTCATTATCTCACACTTATTACGTCATACCAACTCCTGTCTCTTTTCTAACTTACATACAATTAGTCATCCCTTCTTACACCTTACTTTATGTAATACAATTTTCCAAGGACAAAAATTTACCAGTATCTGATTGGTCTAAAGATCTCTTTGTTTAATATAATTATGATTGTACAGCAGTTTATGAAAATGAATCGTCGAAAAGAAAATTTCCCTCGCTGTTTGTGCCTTTTCTTATGTCCAGGAATTATTTGTTACTACTTTAAACCTGCATTGGTAATCTAATTTAGAACCAAGGTTCAATTTACTTACTGATATTTTCACCCTTATCCCATATCCTAACGTTATCTTCTTACCTCTTGTTTATGACTTAACCTATACAAAATTTTGATTTGTAGTGGCTTATGTTCACTCTGATGGGCTCTAGTGACTGGCCGTATCCAGGTAGGCAGTTACCTGGCTTCGAGTGGGAAGTCGCGACCATTGGAGTACATTGATGGGCTGACCATTAGGTCGGATACCAATGGCTTAGGGTTCTACGAGTTCGCCTTGAAGACAGAAGGTCCTGGGTTCGAACCTCATTGGTTGCGTACTGCTGGAGAGTCCCGAACTGGGCCAATGGTCCTCTAACCAATGTTCATGATGAAATCCTGAAACCAATCAAATCCTTGAAAATGAACACTTGAATTTATTTTTCTGGCTTAAACGCGAACTTTCTAGGTATAGACTATGTAAGTGTAAGTTTCTGATTGCTGTTCATTAAGTTTGGAGTCTCCTATCGCTAAGTGACACTCTCCCCTTGTATCTCATGAGGCAGGACCAGAAGCATATATAGGCAACTATATGCTCTCACTAGCAAGTACAAAAACTCAACTATACCCTACTTGGCTCGTGTTCTGTGCGATAAAGAAAGCATTAGGCGTGAAACTTATAACGTATTAAATTGTCAGTAGAACAATCGGATCTCGTCTTTCTAACTCATATCATTTATAGGTACAACGTTTATTTCTTTCTTTTCCTTTTCTCTTTTTTTGTTATGTGCTGCTTTATTTCTCTCTTCCTTACAAACTCTATTTAAAACATTCTTCTTCGTTCTTTCACACTCTGTATATCTCGATCTATTTTGCTACCGCTTACACCAGTAAATATGCTAGTATTTACTTTTCTAAGCACCTTCAAATATTCTGTTCACTTTTGGCTTTGCTACTGATTTGCTAATATGTTGATGTCAAAATTAACTGAGACTACCCATAATCTATGTAGAATTTTATTTATTGTTAATGTCCAAACTGGATGCAATACTGTAGTGAAATGCTGAAAATTCCATTCTGTAATGGATAAGATTTTATTTTGATAAATCACACAGTGTTGTACAGTTATATTATTAGATGATTGGAGGCAATCGGCAGGAAGCCTTGGACCGAGGTTTCGTGCTAGTTGGCTAGTTAGCTGATGAGTGCCAACTAGCACGAAACCTAGGTCCAAGGCTTCCTGTGGCCGATTGCCTCCAACCATCTAATACCAACAATTCACAGTGCACCGTAATGGCGAGCCACCTAGCATGGTGGCCACATTGCAAACATGACCGATAGAATTCAGTCTGCACCGAAGATAGGACTAGACGCATTACACTAGTTACTGACTAGTGTGCAATCAAAAATACAGTTATATTAACTGATGACAACACTGTGTGATTTATCAAAATAAAATCTTATCCATTATGGAGTTATACTCTACCACAGTGCCCAGGTTTTATTCTTATATCAATTCCATTCTGTATCACGAGTACTGTTTTGGAATAAAGCAAATTATTATTGTTATTATTTTCTCAAGCTCTACGCAGCGGAGCTGATGAGTAACTAACGCAATAAATGATGGTTGTACCATATTAATATATGTGTAAAACTTAGGCTCTGTGGTGGTATGTAATTCCAAATTAAGTTGTTTATCAGACATATCACACAGTGAAAGAGTATTATTATTTACTGGAGGACAAAGTTTCGAACACAATCCATTATTGTTCATAATCATCTCATCAATTATAATCACACGACATTGAAACTTGAGTTTTATAGTTTACTTTGTCCTCTCCTATTTGTCGTCGTTGGGGTAGTAGAATTTTCCAGATGTCTGGTTCTGCAGGTGTTGAATCATTCCTATCAGTAGTACTTCTATACAAAGAATGAACCTCGGAAACCTCACGGAGAATTCTCAGGAATGCAGGAATAAAACTGGCCGCCACTGAAACTGCCCACAAAGTGACTCGGAAGCAAGTCTTGTCGGCTAAAGGATCATGTGGGGGCCATCAAACAAAACAATTTAGTTTATCTTATACCCTGCTGCAATGATTGTCAGGTCAAATTAGTAGAACAAGGTCAGTTAAGCTAACGGAGCACGAAAACCCCAACAAAATCTACATTAGTTAACGCGAATATGACAAGAAATCTGGAGAATAGTTCAGCTATTACACACAACCATACAATAGGATGGATGGGATAAGATGACAGTTCTAAAATCTAATATAACAAGGTTGGGGGAGGGAGATTGATCGAATCAACTGCAGACAGGTGTAACAGGAATGATTCAACACCTGTCCAGCCGGACAGCTGGAAAATCTCACTACCCATGCAACGAAGAATGGGAAGGAACGCAAGAAAACTATAAAACTCAAGTTTCGAAGTTGTATGATTATATTTTGGTATGATTATAAAGAATAATAAATTGTCTTCGAAACTTTGTCATCCAGTAAATAATAATACTGTTTCCTTGTGTGATATATCTAATAAAGAAATGGATATGCAATACTGGTACCATCTTATCCCCGGGGAAAACATGGAATTATTGGACAGCCTGTCGAATTACTCTCGAAATTTACATAAATTCGGCGTAGTTCTCGAGTTTGTCACCCTAGTACTAGTGAATATGATGAGACTTTGTCTGCACCAAATTGTTATCATTATTATTATTATTATTACTTGTTATGAATAAAACGAATTTTTGGAAAAGATTAATTAATTATAATAAATAAACAAATAAATAATTTAGTAAATAAATAAATAATCCAAATTTAAATTCAAATGATCACAATTTAATTTGTACCACAATTTGTGTTGATTTTCGTGTGCATTGACTCATTCAAACACAAGCTATCCCAGCAAATAACGTAACACATACGCGTTTATATGTATATATATCTATAAATATTGTTTGTTTAAACTATTCAATGCGTAGGCGTTGTCATAACACATAAAAAAGGCGGATAATTTAAATTCATTGTGGATAAGAAGTAGTAAAAGTAATTAAGGGTGATGAATAGTTAAGATTTTTCTTAAAGATAAATACTGGTCTAAGTTCGGTTGACTGAATACATTTCGATAGATGCATGCGTGCGTAGGTAATCACACACACAAAAAAAGAAAACAGACAAACTCAAAGAGATAGTGAAAATGTGCGTCGGTCAACGGCCTAAACTAAAAATTTATCACGGTTATTTTTATAAATATATATTTTTTATTTGGGTTATCAAAAGGACAAATAGAAAAGTAATAATAAATGTCTGATACATATATATGTGTGTCGATAAATATTTATATTGTTGAGCATAGAAGCGAGTTAATTTTTATTAGTATTGATTTGACAAGGCAAGAACACGGCGTAAGGAAAGACAGTGCAATTTGATGAAATGGTCAGTTCGGATACAAACAAAAAAAGGACAATTGGAAAAGGAATCATTTTTACACAAATATCTATTTATCTATCTCGAGAGTGGTTGGCCTGTTGTTCAGCCTGGTTGTTGGAATGTTGTGAGTGTGCGCTTCAGTTTTATACGCTGATAAATTGTTTGACCATTGTCTTCAAAATAATCTCTTTATTTTCATGGATTGATTGTGTATATAAGTAGTATATTATGTACAAAAAGGAGGTGTTGTGTTATTTGTGTAGTTGATTGTTATCGTCATCATTATTTATCCACTTCACTATCCTCCTCTTGTACATCGGTCGTTTTCTCTTTTATCGCATCATTGTGTTGTTTAACAGATTTCAATGAATTGAACATTCCAGTCGATTTAGAATGCGATGATAACCGATTGGTTAAATTGTCGGTAGCAGCAGCGGCTGCTGCTTGTCTACGCTGACGTTGATCAATCGCTGATAAGACAGTCTCTGATCGATATCGGGAATTTTTTAGGTTGGGATTTGATTGATACATTGCAGTATCATTTTTCAACAGGTTACTTTCAGATTGACCTATTCTCATTCTACAAGAGGAAAAGAAATAAATGTTGTATGATGCTAGGTCAATTGATGATAGGTAAACCAACTTCAAGCTTCATCATGCATTGATATGGATTATTGATATAAGTATACAACTTGGGCACTGTGGTAGATAAAATTTTATTTTGATAAATCACACAGTGTTATACAGTATCATTAACTGATTACCACTTTTCGAGCATAAAGTACTGCCACTCATAATCTTATCAAGTTACTCACACAACTTTTTTCCTTCATTTATATACATGTGTGGAATTTACGAGATATTTGAATAAAAATCAATATGGGATAATGTACATTCAGAAATAATAATATGAGTGTTATTGATCAAATACAATCAGATGGGAAATAAGTAACTTGTTAGAATGTTGTGATGAGCTTGAATTGAAATAGAATTTTAAGATTATTTATTATTCTCTTCTGATTTGACTGACTGGTGGTAATAATATCTTTCATATCTCTGGTATCTGCATTGAGTCATTTCTGTTGCATGTGTTGTGTTGGGTGTAGACTCAATGAACCAGGCAGGATTCAGTAATCAATCTCTCTCCCTCTCCGCCTACAAAGATTACTTCTTAGAATCTTAACCCTCTCCCACCCACCCTATTGTGTAGTTTTGTGTTAATGCATGTAGTGCAATTGCTGAGCTTTTTTCTAAACTACTTATCTTCTCTGCGTCAACCATTCTTACCTTAGCTGAATTCTTATGTTCTGACAATCTGACCACCCCAGACCAAATAGTTTGACCTATGTAGTTGACTTAACTCATAGTTATTGCAAGGTATTTTGTAAATTACATTATTTTGTCTAATTGCGTCCACCAGGTCTTTTAGCCTACATAGATTGTCCTACCTGAGTGAGTTTGTAGGTTTGAATGCCACCCTAATTCCTGTTTTATTAGGAATCCTACGTAGGGTCTTGGATGTCCCCTCCTTATATGGTAAAACTGTAGATGCCTTATATTCTCTCTTATTTATGTTATCATTATTAGTTTCACCAATATTTTTATTTTGCTTTTGACTTTTTTTGATATTCCCAATGAATTTTATAGGATAGTTAGTTATTTAACAGTAACGCCACTTCTATCTGTTTTATTGCATGATTTAGGTCTTTTCTTGTGCTACTTAGTGATATTGCTCGGTTTGTTAGACACTTAACTAAGCCTGTCTTAACAGTTAACGGATGAGATGAATTAAAGTCTAAATATCTACTGGCAGAATGCGTTGGCATTTTATAAACGCTAGTGTGCAGTTTACCTTCTATTCGTTTTATTTTACAATCTAACATCATAGTTAATTCTCCTTGTTCATTTTCTGATTCAAATGTGAATTTTATTCCCTCCACTAGTGAGTTCATGTGTGTGAAGAAGCTAGAGATATGTTCTGTTTTTAACACTGTGAAAGTGTCAGTTATCCACATATCTCCACCATATTTTTGGAGTAGGATTAAATGTATTAAGAGCAATATTTTCCTAGCTGTCCATAAAGATGTCTGCTACTATAGGGGACATTGGTGATCCCATTGCTACACCTTCTGTTTGTCTATATACTTTGCCGCGGAATTTAAAGACAGTAGATGTGAGGCACAACTGAATTCCTAAAATAATAATGTATGAGTGAGTTCGGGATCGGAAGTTAGTTTTTTTAACTCCTTCTAAGGCCATATTGATTGGTATATTAGTATAAAGACTGGTTATATCAAAACTAACCATTGTTTCATCATCCTCTAGTTGAATGTTATTTAGTTTGTTTTTCATCTCATATGAATTAGTCAGTTAGCCTAAAGTTTGAAGGATTTCTAATGGGGCATAATATTAAATTTAAGTGTTTTGATAATTCCCAAGATCTACTATTGGTCGTATGGGGTAACCTGGCTTATTCATTTTAATAGAACCATGTACTCTACTAGCATTATTAGTTTTAGGCCTTGTAACTGGAAGGTCGTGGGTTCGAGCCCTAGTGGGTGCGTACTTTTGAAGCGTCCAAACTAGAAAGAAAATAGCTGTCCAGTACTCCCTGATGGTTTTCAGTATTTCTCTAACTGATGTCAGCTCGTGATAAAAGTTGAAATACATCAAATTCCTACAAATTAACTCTTGAAAATCCTACTGATTGATGTGAATAGTTTCCAAATACTCACATAAGTAAGTAGTATATGCAGTCATGCAGTGATGGTGAGATCATTTAGGCTAAGCATTAATCACCAACCGATACACTAATATTACGTTGGTTAAGATTTGCTTTGTGCTTTTATTAAACCTTATCAAAGAATTTTCATTTTATCCCCAATATAAATATATATATGGATGATGCTTTCATCCTTTATGAAAATGATTTCGCCAGGAACACAATAATATCTCAACTCAGTGAAGTACATTCAGTTATCAAATTCTTCTGTGGCAAAGAATTGCACAAAGTAAAACTGCCTTTTTTAGATGTCCAACAGACAAGGAGACCAGATGGTAGTATAAAAAGGAACTTGCACAAGAAAAGTATGTGGACCGGTCAATATACACATTTTCACAGTTTTATTCCTCTCCGATATAAAATAAATTTGGTAAAGACCCTCAGCTATAGGGTTCGAACCTTTTGTTCAGAAGATGCGATTGAAGACAAACTTAAGGTTGTATATGATACGTTGACTGAAAACAATTACCGTGGAGAGTTCATCACTCAACACATAGCCAAGGAGGTAGAAAAGAGTCTTTCCGCATCTGTTAAAAGAAGCCTCTATAAATACAACTATAATTCAAAGGGGATATACCAAGCGAAATAATATCCAACAAAACACAAAATAATCGAGCAAAGAATATCCTTTTCGATAAATTCCTCCTCTTCTGGCTCTACAATTATATATGCATGTTTATATACATAGAATATTCTAGAATAGTAGTCAATAACAATATTAGTGTGCTTTTTAAATAATATCGATTTGTAAAGTAAGATAACAGAGGAATTACAGTTCATTAAAGATGCTTAAATTATAATTATAATAATAATAAAGATATAGTAGCGAATAGAATATCAACTAAAATTAGGAAAATTCCACAAAATTCAGCATTATTCAAACCTGGATGACCAAGGTAATGATAATGTCTGAACTAACTTCTTTTGGATACACAAATTAGGCTTGTTAATATGGATCCCAACAGCCAGCCTCAGCAATATTTAGTAGTCGAACTCTTAAAGCAAAACTGAGATTCGTAGGTATGCGGTAAATGCCCCTGAAAGCATGGTTAACATCAATCTTGTGTTCTGTCTGTTTCCACAAGATGAGATGGAATAGCGCTACGAATAGATTTTGTTTGTCCTTTGCTTAACCAACCACTATGCAGGGTGATGTTCGGAAATTTGACGATAAACACGCCTAATTGTATGGCCTATGTAACTGGCTCCACAGAAGCAGTTAAATTGAGAAAATCGATTCAAAGAAAGTTTAATGGCTGCAAGCTGCAGTTGAAATTTTCCGCATGACTGATAGTGATACCGAGACTAAAAGACGAAATACCTTACCCAGCTAGCCACTACTAGTCGTATGTATCAATTTAACTACTCCTGTGGTGCCAGTGATATTCACCGTTGCTCTGGAAACACTTGTTTTTTCATGCTCAGGACCAAAGGCTAGTGTGACTAAATAAAGGTGTTATTAAAACTATCAACAATTCTATATTAGTTGGAGGATTTCACCATGAGCTGACATCAGTTACAGAAACATTCGAAAACCAGCAGGGAATGCTGGACAGCTGTTTCGTCAGCCTAGTTTTCGACTCTTCATCAGTATGCACCCACCGCCAGAGTTCGAACCCACGACCGTCTGGTTACAAGGCGAGCTCGTAGACCATTTATCAACCACTGGGACCTGATCCAATAACCAGTGTATGAATTCTAACTTCTGTCAATTCACGACATAGAGCGCCCACTTCGAAATGGCATCTTCGATGTAACCAGACGGTCCTAGGTTCGAGCCCCGATATGGGTGCGTGCTGATGCAGAATCCCAAGAACTAGGACGAAACAGCCGTCCAGTAATCTCAGGTTTTCGAATGGTTCTCCAACTGATGTCAGCTCATCATGAGATCCTCGAACCAATCAAACAAAATCCCTACAAAACTAATACTTCAAACTTGATATTTTATCAAGTGTTGAGTCGTAAAGATTTGACTGGCCACAAGTTTTCTCACGAATTGAAATCAGTTAGGGAACCATTAGAAACCATCAGGGAGTACTGAACATCTGTTTCGTCTTAGTTCAGGATCCTTCGAAAGTACGTGTCCACTGAGATTTGAACCCAGAACCTTACGAATACAAGGCAAGCCCGTAAGCTGTTCAGCCACCGGGATCTGTTCCAGTCGCTAGGTAGTCTACGCGATCACCTTCTAACCGTGAGGTCCTGCGTTCGAATCCCAGTGTGCACGTGCCACTGAAGAGTTCCGAAATAGGACAAAGCATCTAGTATTTAAATATGATCATAACCACAAACAAGTTTGTGCATTTCATACTAATATCACTTTATATATTTACACGTTTGTCTAAATTTCCTGATAGCATTAAATTCTTGAAAACAATACATGTATACGATTGTATAACTTTAAGTGAATTTTAGATTTCCCCGTCGATTGATTGGACCGAAGTGCTCGGTCTCAGGTTTACATGTCGGCTTCTTGTGCAGATGTTTTGACGATGTCTGCGCACGTAATTCGAAGTTAATTGGTGGATGGTGACTAATAACAGTGGAATTCAGTCAGGATGCGCATGTCATCCTATTTGGGACTCGTGATGAACTGGATGTGCCTGCATTCCACAATGAGTGGTCTAGCGAATAATACTTTGGCGTTTGAAACTATGGGTACTGGGTTCGAGCCTCAGTGGTGGGAACATCATCACATCCAGCTGACCGCCAGTCCCAAATAGGACGAAATGCGCATGCTGACTGGATTCCACTGGTAGTCAACATCCACCAATTAACTTTTCATTGTACAGCTTGTTAATAAATTCGTTGAAAACAGTCTCTTCGCTGAATATTGTGTTCTTAGTGTTACAATAGGGACTATTTAATAATCGGGAAAACAAGATGGCAATACATACATACACACATAGATGTACCACTAGTAGACACTATCTGCTATCTATGCGAGTATATTGATTCAAATAGCATGAACATTGGCTTACTAACTGAATATCTTAAACAACTAATATTACTGAGATGCACACTGAATGTACAATTTCGATTTAATGATGTCATCTACAATCAGAGGGATGGAGTCGAAATGGGGTTTCCTTTAGAACTGATCTTAGCGGATGTCTTCATGGCGAGCTTAAAGAATGGCCCACTAAAGGAAATCATCGATAGTTTGTTTATGTATAAAAGATATATAGATGATACCTTCATTGTATGTGATGCCGAACTTCTTGGAATATTTAATGGTTCTCACCCATGTTTGCTTTTCACGGTTGAAGAAGAGTCGAATTCCTCATTTCACTTCCTTGATATTAAGCTAGATAGAAGAGAGAATGGCACGCTGTTAAGGTCGATTTACCGAAAGCCAACATTGACAGGGCAGTACACTAACTTCAATTAACTTGGGTACCTTTAGGGAGAAAGAGAAATCTTATTCATTCCTTATGCTCCAGACAATCGGTCGGGAACTAGATAACATTCGATCAAATCTCCTTAGCAATGGTTATCCTGTAAGGTTTATTGAACGTAACATGAAGAAAGAATCCTTCCCTAGACAGATCACAGTGCCAAAGAAAAAAAAAACTGTTTATGAGTCTGGCATTCAAAGGTGACACCATTTCTGAGTTGATTAAAAATCGTTTATCTAAATGTATTAAGCGCACTTTTCCTGCAGCTGATTTGCAACTAGTTTTTACCAGCCAAAATACATATATATTTTCAAGTATTGGTTTGGTAGGGATTTTGTTTAATTGCATGGAGGATTTCATCATGAGCTGACATCAGTTAGAGAACCACTGGTGCTCACTAGTGACTGGCCCTATTCAGGCAGTTAACCTGGGGTTCTAGAGGGAAGCCGTGACCAGTAGGGTACAGCAGGTTGAAGATGAGGCAGTAACTCATCAAAGAAGACATTGCGAAATGGTCGCGCTATGTCATGAATTGGCAGAAGTTAGAATTCAAGGACCATTGGATCGGGTCCCAGTGGCTCAATTGTCTACGAGCTCGCCTTGTAACCAGAAGGTCCTGGGTTCAAATCCTGTTGGGTGTGTACTAATGAAGAGTCCCAAACTAGGACGAAACAGCTGTCCAGTACTCCCTGCAGGTTTTCCAGTGGTTCTCTAACTGATATCAGCTCATGATGAAATCCTCCATGCAACATATATATATATATATTGACAAATACTCTATGTGACACTAACCTTTGTCTGAACAATTCATCTTTACTGTCATTCAAATCTTGTCTACTTCGTCGTCTCAACATGATAACCTTCCTGTGATAATCCCCGTCATCATCATCATCATCATTATGATCATTATCGTATTCCTCTTCATCCGTTTCATCCTGCCTACTGGGTATATTCAACAAATTCAACCATTCATCAGCCATACGTGTCTTCGATGCACGTCTCAACGAGGCTGTTTCACGTGATGCACTCAAGTCAGCCTTAGCACGTATTAATTCAGCGTCCAGGTCGATACTACGACGTTCTAGGCCAGATATCCGATTCGTGTAGTGAATCACTTGATCTTCCAGTTCATGAATTTTCCATTTCTGATGTTGATTTACACTGCGTAACTCCATCTCGGAGGCTTGAGTTGTTTGTAGTTCAACCTGGGCAAAAAGAGAAATAAAAGTGCATTTAGTTGAGAAGACAGAACTGATCTGTTGTTTTGAAACAGTCATAGTTCCCTTATTGAATTTTCTGAAGCGTGTAATGCTGTATTTGTGTAACACATTTCGAACAATCTGATCACACAGCCACGAACTTGTCATAGGAATATATATGTAATTAATAAGGAGTTTGGAGGTGAGAAGATGAACTTAGGGCAAGTTAAAAGGACATATTGAGGGTCAAAATAACAATGAACATCACTAAACAAAATAACAGAGGTAATAGTACATCTACTCTGGCTGGTATCAAAACAAAGTTTACCAAGGAAGGTAGGTTTAGTGTGAGGATGAATTGTTGCTTTGTCCGCATAAAGGTGGTTTAAACTTCGTAATTGCTAGCTAGGGCTTAGACAAACTTTAAGATAAGCCTTAAACACGTTTTGTAGATAGATTTAAAAGAAGTGTGGTGACAATTTTATATCCTGTCTCTATAATATGTTTCACAATAGAGGAGTTATGTCTCCTATTCTGATCATTAATGGGTTCTGAAGATTCTATTTGCTTCTGAAGCCATTCAAGAATATGCTCTGAAGCCAGCCCTTACTTGCAGAGATCGATGAGTCCTCCCTATGTATGTGTGCCCACATGTACATTCAAATTGGTAAATACAGTGAGATGTGACATCATTTTCGCATGTTCAAAAGGCTTAAGTGAATATATTGGCTTCACAATCTCAATTATTATGATATCAGCTGCATAAAAAGTCTTTTTAACAGCAGCGTTCAATCTCTGTAGAGTTACCTAGGTGCTATGATCCCCATATAGGGTAGCTGGATGTATACGTCTTTCTTAGCCGAGATTTGGTGAGTGGGTCTTGGTGTTCTGCTGACTACTTTATATCTCCTGATGAACTTGTCTGGATAACTGTTATCGACCGGAGTTTGTTTCAACTTTCTTTCTTCCTCATCAGGTGTGTCTTCAGTGCACATTCGTTGGATTCTACTGAAGAGGCATCTCACTCACTAAGGCTCTTTTGTACTGAACAGGGCAGAAACTGTGGTAATAAGATACTGTTCTGTCCAGGTAGGTTTTCCATAAATAGATCCTTTTATTGATCCATCAAGCCGTCGGCTAAGCAATATATCTAGGAAAGATAAACAATTATCTTCCTCTTCTACGGACAGATGTAAGTGATATGCTTGCTATTCTGAACTTCATTCATTCGATTTAAAATTAAAGTGACAGAACAACAAGGCTTATCACTTATGATTACAATATCATCTACATACCTTCTATATAAATCGATTAAATCCTTCGATAAATTCTCAATATACGACATATAGATATCTGCTAAAAGGGGGCCCTAACGGACTTCCCATAGCTGCACCATCAACCTGATGGAAACAATCGCCTTCAAGTGTAAACCTAACATTGCTAGTACATAGAAGTAATAAATCCTTTAAATAAGATATAGGGAACGGGATGGAAATTATAATCATATGATATGATTATGATTGGCAATAGTTTATGCTCGAAAAGTTATCATCAGTAAATAGTACTGTACAACACTGTGTGATTTATCAAAATGAAATCTTATCTATAATGGAGTTATTCTCTACCACAGTGTCCAAGTTTTACACTAATATCAATTATTCCGTTACATCGGCTACCAGAATTCCTCCATACACTTTGAGACACCTTTTTTTAATGCATTCTGTCAGAGTTCTATCTCTTACTTCTCAGGTTCAGGAGTTACAACTGTATGTTTACATAACCCCACTGAAAGCTAAATCTATAGGTTGCCAGCTTCATCAAGAAGACAAAGTCCTCATGCATCGTTTTTACAACAGATTTCATACTCTGAGGGACAAAATTTGTAGAAAGACTCAAGAGGTCTGTAAGCAACAGAAGAACACGTTTAACTAGCTCACATTTGATGGAATTCGATGAAATGTATTGTAGACAGAAGTCTGAGGGCACTGAGGAGTATAGGCTACAACGCTTAACTGGAACACCAGTTCCTTGCTGACACCTTGCTGACAGTAGCATGCTGTATCTTTCTAAACTATACCACACGAAATTTCTCCACTACGGAATTGTTCCCCATGAAACTGGGGTTGTTATGTAACTGATATGTAAAACTATACATCGTATTTTTCAAAATTCATTTTAAAACTTTCCCGTCGATTGATTGAACCGAAGTGGTCGTTCTCAGGTTGACATATCGGCTGCTTGTACAGATGATTCAACGATGATATCTGGTCGTGCAACTTGAAATCACTTGGTGAATGGTGACTAGCAGTGGAATCCAGGATGCGTATTTCGTCATGATGAGTCCAAAATAGGACGAAATGCCCGTTGTCCTGGATACCACTGCTAGTCACCATCCACCAACATATGAAGTTCGTTTATTTGAAAGAAAAGCCTTTTAAACAAAGGAAAAATCCCCAAGATATTAGAAACATAATTGGCTTAAAGCCTCATTAATAATTAATATGACAGTGATAATTAACTCTGCTATGAGGCCTAATGGCAATTTCCAGAGAATTTAACGTTTTTACATAAATCAAAATTTCAGAATCAATAAAACAAATTAAATAAATCAATATAATCTTGTTTTTCACTCACCTGTGTCTGTTCCAGCTCTTCACGTACTCTTTCCAATTCAGCTTTAATATCTGAAATACGTGCTTCATTGTGCATTTCTATTTCACGTAAACGTGCCTGCAATTGGCGTCGTTCAGCTGTATTTTCAGCTGTACTACCAGCAAGTGCTTGTTTACACTCTGTCAACTCTTTTCGAAGCATATCTCTTTCTGAGCGTAATTCATCCATTTCACGGAGTTTAGCAGCAGCCATTTCTCTGTCAGCTGCAGCACGACCAGTAATAGTTGCTGTTTGTCGAATTAGTTCATCTCGTTCTGTTTCTAGCTGGGACATACGATGCATTTGAGCTGTACGTTCTCTGTTCAACATTTTCAGGCGTAATTCAGTCTGATAAAGAAAAATTATTATTGAGCCATTTTAGTGTGTGTATATCAACATTAAACTTACTGTGACAGTGCATATATTACCATCATATCACTAAGTTGAAATTGTGATTTCAAATAATTTTGAGTAGTTTCCTTTTCATACACGATTTACTGATCACTATCCATTAAAAATCTCAATCAGACTTACTAACAGTTCAATTTTAATGTTTCTGAAGAGATGATGGAGAAGATTTGTAGCTCCAGTGGATCATTTTGGTGTAGCTGTGTTCTCTGAGCTGGATAGTTACTTCGCGAAACTTTCATTGCCCCCTACTAGGCGACATCTTCAGCGCCCATACTTCAATTTCTTGAAGTGAGCTTTCAGATTTCTCCACGAGTTTATTAATCATCTCTTCTGGTGACCTTGGACGTGACTGGTTGTTTTTGTGTGTTTTCACACCTTCACTCAGTTCTATGTCAACGAAAGGACTCAACAACGAAAGAAGATAAAGCCAACATCATCTACAAAATAAATTGTAACAGCTGCGAAAAACACTACATTGGCCAAAGTGGACATCCCCTTCGTCTTCGTATCCACAAACATAAGGTAGCCGTCAAAAGACATGATATCCACTCCCTCATATCACTACATACAGACAACCACGGACATCAATTCGACTGGGACAATCAGCGTTCAAATATTAGACAGAGGAAACAACAAGAATGCTAGAGAATTTTGATAAGCCCACCTGGTATTCCAGTGAATCATCAATCAATAGACAAATCGAGATAGACAAAATCTATCAACCGATAAGAAAGAAACCTTACATACAAAGGGTCAAAGTTCAAGTCAAAGAAACAATCAGTTCCAATACAAGTAGCCACCTAGAGGGTGTGAAAACACACAAAACACAACCAATCACGTTCAAGGTCACGAGGAGAGATGATTATAAGCTCGTGGAGAAATCTTAAAGCTCACTTCAATTCGAATTGAAGTATGGGCGCTGAAGATGTTGCCTAGTAGGGCGATGAAAGCTTCGCAAATAAACCATCCAGCCAGCTCAGAGAACACAACCACATCAAAATGTTTCTGAGGAGAAGTCATTGGAATGCTTGAGTCAAAATAGTCGTCTTTTCATATGTCATACATATATGAATTGTGTAGCTATCCATTTTAGATAATAGTTTCCACAATGGATTGTTCTTATGTGAATAGATTCTTATCTGAAGGTAACCAATGAATGGTCTCACCTAAATGATCTTAAATTAAATCCATCTAAGTGTAATATTGTTGGTACTGGTTGCAGATGCGAATAAGACTTGCGTGGAGTGATTCAGTTGCATGGCTCCTGTTATACTGATGGCACTGTGATAGGGAGTAAATCGAATACCTCTTATCTTGGCATCAGTTTCTCTTCGTAACTCTGTTGATCGTCGTCTCATATCCTGTTGATTTCTAAGAAAACTGTTTCGTTTAACTTATTACATGAAGAAGTTGAGATTTTCTGCTGGCATAATTCAACCGCTTCTCTTCTCTTACAATTTTTTAAGTCATGTATTCTGCCTACTCTCCTTTATTGTTCGTCCCACTTATTCCTCCCTGGACTTCTCAAAAAGACCATATCATATAACGTAGAAAATTGAAGGGTGCATGTAGGGTTAGTCGTGTGCCTCTGACTCAACTAACTGACATTATTATTATTATCAATAGGTACTTGAATTCTTGCAAGCAGCTGGCTAAAGTTATCTTGTCTGATACCACCGAACATCCTCTATTTCATTCGCAACTTTTTCCTTGTATCTTTTCGGACAATACCACACAGCTAAACATAAAAGCTCTGCCATACCATATTTAGCAGGAGTTTTATGTGTAGACAGGGTCAGATGTCGGAAAAGGACTGCATTTAAATCCAATGATTTATATTTCCCGATTTTTGTTTTACTTACACAGCTGGGATCTCTTCTTATGTGAGTTTTGAAACTTATACCAAATAGAATGAGAGGTTGAGCAAAGGGGTGACCAAATAGGTCAGTCTTATCCCCTTTGGTACATATGGGACACTGAATACAACTAGGGAAGTCATTCTCGGCTATCTGTAGTGTTCCTGGTAATCCACCTACAGGAGCTCGAGTACGTATTCTGTTATTAGCTGAAGTGGTAGCATTCAGTACCAGAAGACCTGGTCTCTGCACATAGAAGAAGAAGTATGTCTAACCACCTTGTTTATCTTGGTCTACAATAAGATCAACAAATCTTCCATAAACGTGGTTTCATTGTCAAACGTTTATTTCAGACCTTTTATGACTCTATGACTTTTCTTATTATGTCTGTTGCCCCTTAGGGTTACATAATGCCTTTCAGTTTTGTTCATTCCACTTCATTAAATTCTTTATTACCTGATAATTACTCACTACTAGTGCTTTCATGTTTACACTACAGCATCGTTATTATTTCATCATCAGTTTTTTGTTAATTGTCATCCTTGAACTTATGTCTAGTCTGTCCTATTTATTGGTTTATTTCTCTGTAATATTCAAACTGTCTCGAAAACTACTGATTACACTCATCCTTGGGAACCTGTGCTTTTGTTGCCTCGTTTGAGGTTCATCTGTAATACGTACACACTGGCGTTCGAACTGAGGACCTTCCGGTTACAAGTCAAGTTCGTATACTATTCAGCCGTTGAGATCCGATTCAATGACCAGTTCATAAATTCTAACTTCTACCAATATGTAGTTTTAACTCGACCAGCAGCCACCGTCATAGCTAGTGACCACACTGGTCACGATTTCTCACTAAAAATAGCTCCAGCCAAGCTCGTTTCATAGTTTAGCGGGAGTAACTAGGACTCCATTAAGGTAGCCAAATGCCTCGTCATCTAATTGACTCGTCGATACTTCCGCTATGGATGGCTTAGCAAGGAAGCCCACAGGCGGTGCAAGGTGTAAAAGCTGGTGACCATCGAGTGTTCTCCAAAGTGTCTCCCTTTGCCTAGGTGGATGATTTAGGCGTATGTTGGTGGCCGCAGCATGCGTTTGTAGCCATTCACAACATCAGGAGTGGATGGCTTAGCAGGGAGGCCCTGCATACTGTGCGAGGTGAGAAAACCTTAGACCATCGTGTGCTTTTCAGTACTGGCTTTTCTTGCGAAAGTCTCCATTTGGTTACTCTGTTCCGTCCAGTGCTCTGAGTATCAACGTGAAGAAACTCACCTAAGCATGGGTAATGGCGGGACGGGGGTATAGTTACATGTGGCAGGCACCTCCCCGTAGCAACCGCTAGGTGGGGCTTATCGGGTAGGCAACCCGAGCCTCAGCAAAGACCCGTCGCTTGCATGAGACAACATTCACGTCAGGTTACTCAGCCTTGATGAAACATCCGTGCCGTCCTTAGGCCTTTATGGTGGTGTACGGGGCATCGGTGGGTCAAAGGTTTGGGGATTCCTGATGAGAGGATCAGAGCCAACTGGTTAGTGGGTGGCTGTTAGGGCTGGTAACCCTACCACGAGGCGTAGCTTGGTGCAGTTGTTAGCCAAGGCCAGTCTGAAGCAGTACCTTGTGCAGTGGGCTGTGGCTTGGAGGACAGGATCCGCATTCATGAGTCAGGTTAGGTTGGCTCCAGTGCGCATATGTCCCTGGTTAGATGATTCTGTACCCACCCCAGCCGGAGGGGTGGCACCAAGATTGTCCTGAGATTCCAACACTAGAGAATTTAAAATTCATCTCAGGGTGTCGCTCTGGGACTGTATCAGTCGCTAGAGTGGCTCGCGTAAGCACAATCTTACTCCTCTTCCGGATGGGCAACGGCATTCGGCGGTTGGCCTGGTTCGAAAGGGGCTAAACACGTAGCTCCAGTCAAACTCGTCTTGTAGGGCAAGCATCAGATTAGAATCCATTGGCGACTGAGTCAGGTCACATTGGCTCGATATTCTATCAGCCTTCCTTGTGACCAGAAAGTCCTGAGTTCTTATCAAAACTAACCGACTATTACTCCATCTATCTGATATAATTCTAATTTGCACTCATTGGCGTTATTATATGCCTGAAGAAAAATTTATTGAAACCATAATAGTTTGCTCTAATTATCCTTGATCCATGAATGATGAATTATGGAGGGATATTCAAATTACTAGAATAAAAAGTGTATGATGAATTGTTCTACCCGTAGTAATTGGTGGGGAGGCGGTGTGTGGCGAGGATAATCTAGGGCATCTTATGTAATCAGCATGAATTTATCTCACTGCTTTTTTAAGAAATAAATCACTATTTTATCTATTTCTGATCATTTTTATATATTTTGCCAAAATAATTAATTTGATCAACTACATTGAACGTTGAACTCTGTTTCATTCATTAAAACAAATATTTGAAAACGTTCAAATGTTCAATTCATGCTTCAAAAATATGTGTATTATGATTTATTTAAAAAGATTTTAATTATTATTACTAACACTACTACTGTAATAAATATATTACCTAAATAATTTTTAATTTTAAAATTCCTAATTAAATTATTATTCAAATTATGTCAAATGAATTTGATTATACCGAGGATTAATCACTTTTCATTATTTTGTAATGCGTATAATCTTCGTTGTCATGACAACAATGACTGATTGCTGCAGATGCTGATGATGACCTTTTGATTACTTTCTAATTTCAAAGATAATTTCTTCAACTGATTATTGTACATTTCATTATTATTTTTTTTTAAATCTAAGGAATTATGATAAAATGAACTTTTATCATGAAGTGAAGTTAGCTAAGGAATCGTCGGATAGCAAGGTGTGGATCAGTATTAGAAGGCATGTAATGTTTCTGTATGGTATATGAATTTGGATTAAAATTTCAGTTTGTTTATTAACTGTATCACACACAGTGAAACAGTAATATTATTCACTGGATGACGAGGATTCGAACACGATTTATTGTTCATAATCATCTCATCAATTGTAATCACACGACTTCGAAATTTGAGTTTTATAGTTTTCTTTGTCTTCTCTTATTTGTCGTCATAGGGGTAGTAGAACTTTCCAGATGTCTGGCTGGACAGGTGTTGAATCATTCCTATTACACGTATTTGCAGTTGATTCGATGAACAAAACTTCTGTTATCGGTCTCTCCCTCCACCATGTGACATTAGATTTAAAAACTGGTGGTATAGTGCGTTGGTGGTATAGCGATTAGGACCATGCACATGGTCCGGGGTTCGACTCCTGACCGACGCACTCCTTTACCTCGCTAAGCCAGAAATAATTCTGGTAAAGAGGAAAGGTTGGGCATGAGGCTAGCAACCCCATCCTGTAAAATAAACACTGCTACAGAAACTTCAAGCTACTAGCTTGAAGCCCTATATTCCACTGGGAACGTGAAGGACAAAAAAATCCCATCCATTCTGTTGTATGCTTGTGTGTAACTGCATGTAGTGAGTGCTCTAGCTGAACTATTCTCTAAATTTCTGATCTTATTCGGGTCAACCAATCTAGATTTTGCCATTCAAACGCACAAACTCAATTAGAAACCATCTTTGTCTGTTAAAGGATCCTGCCTGTGGAGCCTTGAAAACAAGACAATTTAGTTTATCCAATACCCTGCTGCAATGATTATCAGGTCAAATACATAGGTCAGATTAGTAGAAAATGGACAGTTAGACTAGCTGAACATAAAAACCTATCAGCAAAATAGAGATTGGTTGACCCGAATAAGATAAGAAATCTAGAGAATAGTTCAGCTAGAGCGCTCACTACATGCAATTACACACGACCATACAATAGGATGGATAAGATGATAGTTTTCAAATCTAATGTAACAACAGGGTGGAGGGAGAGATTGATAACAGAAGCTTTGTTTATCGAATCAACTGCAAGTACATGTAACAGGGATGATTCAACACCTGTCCACCCGGATATCTGAAAAATTCTACTACCTCTACGACGACAAATAGGAGAAGACAAAGAAAACTATTAAACCCAAGTTTCGAAGCCGTGTGATTATAATTGATATGGTTATGAACAATAATAAATTGTGTTCGAAACTGTGTCATCCAGTAAATAATGCTGTTTCACTGACTGTGTGATACATCTAATAAGCAAACTAATATGGAATTACTTACTACCACAGTGACCAAGTTTTACACATACATTAAAATTTCAGTATGGAATTTTGGTGCTAAGATTGAGTAGTTCTGTTATGGTTTTTGATGGAGTTGTTGGTTCTCCTTCGACTTGAACCAAATTCTGGAACAACCAGTTTATTCCAGTTGGGAGACCGAAGTTGTCTTGAAGTCAGTGTAGTTCGCTAAACCTCTCTAAACTTCAACACCAGCCTCTGGCCCCATACACCCTGGTCTTATCTCAAACGTCTATTGTCCAGCTACTCAGGCAATAGCAGCTGACGCTCAAAGATAAAACTTCCATCTTCCTACTGGCTTTATGCTGCTTGAGATTTCATTAAATTCTGCCCGTATAAGCAACACCGGTGCCAGGACTGCAATAATCTAGGACACATGCACTCACACACACAACGGCCATCCTCAAAAAGTTACCCCAGATGCCATACCTAGTCAAGCATTCCCCAGCGTTCAAACTCTACGTCTTCAAGATGGCCTTACGCCTGTTCCCCAGATAAACAGACCTTGTTTTTGTCTGACTGTATAGGGCTTCACGATTGATTTTTGAAATTATGATGGCAGAGGTGATGTTTTTTAAGGGATGGGTTGCCAGCCACGTGACCAGCCTTCCATTCTTACCGAGTTGGCTGCCAACCATCCATGCGAAATCTAGGAGTGTATCGGTCGGGAATCGAACTCAGGACCACAATCGTAGTCCAACGCATACAAAGAAACTGTAATGCAGTGAAAATGTACGTTGGAGAGGATAACAGTCACCAATCATTGGTTCTTAGAGCATTCGGGACTCCAGCCAAATAATGTACACCTCTTCATGTGTCTCAAGCCAACAATCAAAGACTTCGTGTTTTGACCTGACCATCCCAAAGTCTCTTCCAGCATAATCAATCCTATACCAGCTGGGACTGCTTGAAAAGGAAGACGATGGTATGGCATACCGTGGGTAACACGTGTCTAATCCATATGGGTTCATGTAGCGTATACTTGAAACAAAGAGAACTGCACAAAACTGTATACTACTGATTTACTGAGATGAGTAGTTGTACACCAACACTCATATCAACCAGTAGTGTTTGCTAGCCAGCCAGATTGAGGTGATCTAAAGACCGTAAAGCCGTTTGGTTCGTGCTGGGTTGAGCTAATCAGCAGTGTGCCCTGTTTGACTAACCTCAGACAGCCGAACCACTCAGTGGCAACCTGAGGGGACTGGTATTACCATAAATCAAATTCACAAAGTCAGCTGAGCTATAAAATCTTAAAATGATAAACAGGAATTGTAGAAAAAGTAATAGAGAATATTTTCAAGTATTGGTTGTGTAGGGATTTTGTTTGATTGGTTGGAGGATTTCATCATGAGTTGGCATCAGTTAGAGAGCCACTGGAAAACCTGGTAGTACTGGACAGCCAGCTGTTTCATCCTAGTTTGGGACTCTTCAACAGTACGAACGCACCGGGGTTCGAATTAAAGGACTATTGGATCGGGTCCCAGTGGCTTAATGGTCTACGAGCTCGCCTTGTAACCAGAAGGTCCTGGGTTTGAACCTCGATGGGTGCGTACCGATGAAGAGTCCCAAACTAGGCTGACGAAACTGCTGGCTGTCCAGTACTCCTAGGTTTTCCAGTGGTTCTCTAACTGATGTCAACTCATGATGAAATCCTCCATGTAGGAGAGAATAAAAGTGTTGAGATCAGTATACGCTCAACTAACTCAACCTTGATTACTTCAATTCAATTTGGAATTTCCCGTCGATTGACTGAACCGAAGGGATGGATCTTAGACCCGTTGAACAAGACGTGGCTCCCGTGGCCTAGGTGGTCTAGTAGATAACGCTTTGGAATTTGAGGCTATAGGCACCGGGTTCGAGACCCGGTGAGAACACCATCACTCATTGGGGGATCCAGGTACATCCAGATGGCGAGTCCTAAATAGGACGAAATGCATATCCTAGTGGGATTCCATCAACCAATTGACTGAAGCAGGGGAAGGGAACACAGAACAAGTCTTCTAGTTTCAATAGATAAACTTTATAGATGAATATTTGGAAGTATAAAAGTCAATAGAAGTTTTCTTTGTTCCTTAAGAGATTTCTAGGCGAAATAATCAATAAATAAGGACACTTCTTATATAGGTAAGTCATATAAGCTTTAGAACTTAACAACCGAATATTTCTGTGCTTTCCAAAATGATACTTTATCAGCGTAACTCAGATAAATTCAGTGGTAGGGATGTCATACATCAATCTACTGATGATAGCGCTGGTTGAAATTCTATAGCCTCAGATCACATGCAATATATGCTTTTTGAAGTTTTTGTGGTGGATTGATATCATTTAGAGAACTGCTGAAAACTTACAGAGTACTGGACAGCTATTTCGTCCCGGTTCGGGACTCATTGGGAGTGGGGTTCACCACATCGGGAGTGTAGGGATAAATACTCGCCGATCACACTGTCTGGTAGTCACGCACGAATTAGCAGAGGTTAGAATTCAGAGGCTAGTCATTGCGTTATGTCCAAGGAGTTGAATGGTCTACTAGCCTAACCGGTAACCAAAAGGTCACGGCATCGAACGCCATTGGGTCCGTACTACTGGTAAGTCCCAAGCAGTGGAATGGTATAGCTGCCCAGTACTCGCTGATGATTTCCGACGGTTCTCTAACAGGTATCCCTACAAACTACTTCTTGTAAATAGTTATGTCTGTCTGGATTAAACATAGAACTCGGCACCGAAGTGCAGCAGTTCCAGTTGCCACGTTCCAAATACCACACAAAGGTAGACAAGAAAATGAGTGAAGAGAATCAATAGAGTTTTGACAAGTACAACAGTGAAACAGAATGAGTAATGGTAGAAAGCAATGTGAAAGATTACAGAGACTGAATACATCTGCGTAAGCCATTGACAACGATTTTGAACCATGTCACCTATTGTCTCCAGCCATTGATTCCTGGAGTCCCGAGGGCGGGCCCCAACCCGGAAGTCTGCATCTCCCTCCCTACCTGACTGAGTTTAACTGTCAAGGATTTCATGGATTGATGAGGCCATGTTTTTGTTTGGCATGGCACCACTTACTCTTTTCCAACCTGCACCTACCCTCAGGGGACTTGTAAATAGTTAGTTATTCATTAGTGCTAAATAGACTGAAATCTGAATTCAAAGCTGATGCAATTTGTTTGTGATAGTTCTGCATGTATGATGGATTTTCAAGAGAAACAAAATAATCTGTCACGTTTCTATATAAAACAATCAATAAATGAGGATACTCTTTGTTACTAAGTCACATAAGCTCGAGAACTTGATAACTGAATGCTTCCATGCTTTCCATCTTGATAATATCAGCGTAATGCAGATAAATTCAGCTGTAGAACATTCAGTCATCAAATTCAAGGGATGCCATACATCTATCTACTGATGATAGCTCTGGTTGAAACTCTATAACCTCAGGTTGCATGTACAAAATACTTATTCTCAAGCTGACATCGGTTAGACAACCACTGGAAAACCTTCAGAGAGTACTGGACTGCTCTTTCTCCTTAGCCTGGGACTCTTTAGCAGGACGCACACACGAACCCAAAACATTCGGGTCACAAAGCCAGCTCGTAGACCATTCAACCACTAGCACTGGTCTACGAGTGGTGTGTGCTTACTGCCGAAGAGTCGCAGGCTAGGACGAGGGAGATGTTCAGTGCTCTATGATTGTGATTTTCCAATGGTTCTCTAACCGATGTCAATTCATGATGAAGTCTTATAACCAATCGATCAAATCCTTGCAAAACAACACTTAAATACGTATCCCTTAGTGTTGAAAGCTTGAGATCCGAATTCAAAGCTGATAAAGGTGTTGTCTGTCTGTCTGTTTTCGACATAGAACTTTGCACATATGTGTGGCAGTTCAAGTCGCCACACTCCATGTAGAACACAAAGCAAAAGAAGGAAGTAGGAGAAATGCATATTAGACACAGTAAACAGAGGTGTGAGTCAAAGGATTAGTAATAACGAAGAACAAAACAGTTTCGTTATTATTGGAAATCATAAGTCACAAGGAGTGGATGTATCTGCGCCAGCCATTGAAAACGATTTTGAGCAATGTCACCAATTGTTTCCTACCATTGGTTTTTACCGTCCCGAGGAACCCAACCAGGAAGTCTACACCTACCTACGTGGCTCAGACTAACTGTTGTAGATTTCGTTGACTGGTGCCATGTTTTCTTTTGACCGCCACTAGCTCTTTCCCAGCCTGACCCTATATCAGCTAACATTGCCCGTTGGTCGAGGAAGGCGATGACTAGGCATACGTAACACATGTCCTAACCATCTCAGTCAATCGATGTAGCTTCACAGACTCGTCTATTGATTTCCCCTCCTCACCTAGCAATCGACCAACGTCTAACCTCAATATTGCTCACTTCATTATACCACTTCACACAGAGATAGCAGGCAGACACCTATGATCAAAGACAGCTAGCCAACCTTTTCATGTCTTCCACTCTCGATGGCCAGGTCTCACAGCTAGCCATAAAGGAGGACGGAGCGGACTGCTGAGCAGTACACCCTCCCTTTTAGTCAACAGCCAGCCGGATATCACGTCTACTTACCCAGAAATGGCGTAAACTGGCATATGCGAAACGAGCCCTCTGTTTCCGTGCTGAGATCTCGTCAGAGATCAGCCCGTTGGGGCTGATGCAACTTCCCAAATAAGTGAAGTGGTCAACACGCTCCACCAACCACTTCCTATTTCTAATCTAGGAGTCGGTGTAGTCCAATCCTGTAGAATCATCTTGCATTTGGCGGGTGTTGATATTTCTGCATATATACATATATTATCAAAATTTTCAATGAAACAGAATTCACATGAAATTGTAATAAATTGCTAAGACTTACATCTTCTAATAATGAAGTAGCATTTTGTAATTTTACATTCTGTATATCCAATTCCATACGCCATTGTTGTTTTTCTTTCTCCAGTAGATTCAATTTTTCATCTTTTTCTGTTAACTAAAAATTAAAAGATAAATTTTTTATTTATCATAAAATAATAAATAGGATATTCTCAAGAAAAGGATCACATCATCTCTGAGAAGAACATTCTTTGCAGCAACGCTAAGAATAGTGTTCTCCAGTTGCCCGCTGATCTGCAGAAGCCTCAAGGACAAGATCCCACTTCTCTGTGCATATATCAGTTCACCTGCTGCTGTGGAGTCAGGGACATCGGTCGTTCGACGAGCACCCTATCCAGCATTCTTGTGAAAAGGCAATAGGGGTGCAATAAGGAGTGCGATAATTGAACACTCACCCGGTTAACACTGATCATTCCATTTCAACAAACGCCTTCTGCTTCAAAGCAATCTACAGAGTCAAGAACAACCTATCAAAGGCAATACGGTTTCGCCTTCTTTGTATCGCTGAAGCTCTGGCCATTCACATAGAAAAACCGGAGCTGTGCATACAGAAGAGGATCACTCAACCACTTCTACTGTCTTGGTAACAACTTTGTTGATTTGATTTTGATGACTTAATTTTGTTTCTTTGCCTGTTCTTTAATTGCTTATAATTCTTGTATTCATTTAGAACTCTCATCTTATTTCGTTTTCTCTACTTTGTTCCTATGCGTATCCTGAGTAAAACTCACTCATCAAACTATTCATATCATTACATAACTTCTTTTTAACAACTGTTTGTGACAACTCATCACCTTTGTTACTACCCTAATTTCATCAATACCCAACTTTCTTGACCGATTTTGTATTACGTAACTCCAATTACCAATCTTCACCTGTTTAGTTTAAATAACAATTGTATTTTTGTTTGACAAACTTATTGTACACATACATACAAAATAACACATATATATTTGCGATTGTACAGCTATGAAAATGAATTTGCCGCCGAAAAGAGACTCTTCACTGTTCTACATGTTTTGTTTTCATTAATGCCTGGATGGGGATTATACGTGAATTAAATAGGATTTCTTGAATAAAGATACAGTGATAATATACTACTTAAATGAACCTTTCACTGAAATGCATAGGAGTAGTTAGAACTCATGATCCTAGTGTATCTTTAATACATGGAAAAAACAAATAGAGAGATGTGTCAGAATTTTTAGATTATTATTATCATCAGTGATATCTAAATGGTCTTTTCAACAAATGTATTATGATTGGTGTCAGTAGATCATATTGGGTGTAACCACGATTCGATACAGGTGATGCATCTATCGCCAGTCATCTTTCAGCCGTCATTTATATTATTAAAGACACCAATAAAATGAGATTATGAAACAGACATAGAACACAAGCCAACACAGTCACTTCAATTATTGCTTTTGTAGGGATTTTTCTGGATTGGTTGGAGGATTTCATCATGAAAATTAATCTGATGCTCACTAGCAGCTAGCACTATTCAGGCAGTTAACCTGCGGTTCTAGTGGGAAGCCGTGACAAGTAGACTACAGCAGTTCCATATTAGTTTGTTTATTAGATGTATCACACACAACAAAACAGTATTAATGTTTACTGGATGACACAGTTTCGAACAAAATTTACTATTCATAACCATTTCATCAGTTATAATCACACGACTTTGAAACTTGAGTAAAAGTAGCATTCAAACCACCCAGCAACTCAATTAGAAACAAGCTTTCTCGGTTGAAAGGTCATTCTTTGGAGCCAACTAAACAAAACGATTTAGTTTATCGAATACCCTGCTGCAATGATTGTCAGGTCAATTACATAGGTCAAACTAGTAGAACGGTGTTAGTCAGTCACACTAGCGGAGAGTAAAAATCTAGTAAAATCTAGATTAGTTGACCAGAATAAGATAAGAAATCTAGAGAGTAGTTCAGCTATAGCACTCACTACATACAATCACACACAACCATGCGATAGGATGGATGGGATAAGATGACAGTTTTGGAATCTAATGTAACAGCTGGGTGGAGGGAGAGATTGACAACAGAAGCTTTGTTTATCGAATCAACTGCAAATATGTGTAATAGGAATGATTCAACACCTGTCCAGTTGGATATCTGCAAAATTCTACTACCCCTATGACGCCAAATAGGAGAGGACAAAGAAAACTATAAAACTCAAGTTTCGAATTCGTGTGATTATGATTGATATGATTATGAAAAATAAATTTTGTTCGAAACCTCGTCTTCCAGTAAATAATACTGTTTCTTCACTGTGTGATACATCTAATAAACAAACTAATATGGAATTACTTACTACAACAGTGCTCAAGTTTTACACATATATTAATAGGCTACATCAGGTTGAAGGTGAGGTAATAACTCATCGAAGAAGACATTGTGAAGTGGACGCGCACTGTCACGAATTGGTGGAAGTTCGAATTCATGCACTGGTCATTGGATCGGATCGGATTCCAGTGGCTTAGCGGTCTACGAGCTCACCTTGTAACCAGAAGGTCGTGGGTTCGAACTCCGGCGGTGAGTACGTACTGATGAAGAGTTAGTCCGAAACTAGGACGAAACACCTGGCTGTCCAGTACTCACTGTAGGTTTCCCATTGGTTCTCTAACTGATGTCAGATCATCATGGAACCCTCCAAACATTCAATTCACTTAATATTTTTCAGGCCGAAGGATCCAATAGATAAAGAAGATAATATCCGTACCATTCACCAAATAAGTTGCAATAAACACTGCATTGGTCAAAGTGGGCATCCCCTTTGACTCAGAATCCAGTAACATAAATTTAATCGGCTGTGAAAAGGCATGATATGTATTTTTTCATATCAATGCATGTAGACAATTATGGACACCAGTTTGATTAAGACAGTTTAGAAATTTTAAACAGAGGAAAGATGAAAAATGCCAGGGAATTTCTCGAAGACTGGCACTCAGATGAGAAATTAGCGATTAACAAACACATCACTTCTAGTCTTCAAATTTACTAACTGGCAAAAAAAAATAAATCATATAAGAAGTCCATAAGAATCACCAACAAAGCTGTAAATTAACCAGTCATGACAGTGGTTGTCAGGAGAAACAATTATATCACTTTCAAGTGTTGGTTTGTAGGGATTTGATTGGTTACAGGATTTCATCATGAGCTGACATCAGTTAGAGAACCATTGAAAAACCTGGGAGTACTGGACAGCTGTTTCGTCCTAGTTTGGGACTCTTCATCGGTACGCACCCACCATCACTCGTGGAAAATTCAGAAACAGATCCACTTGATATTGAAGTATGAGTTGAAGCGGTGTTGTTTAGAATGAGGACAATGAAAGCTTTGCAACTTAATCAACTAGCTCAGAAAACACAACACTACTTCATTTACGAGAGGCATCTCTTGTACAACTGCTGCTAGTTATAACTTGTTTCTAATTCAATTCCTCCTTTTGACGTGTAGCCCAGAGGTGGTCTGGTGGATAACACCTCGGCATTTGAAACAACGGTGCATTGGTGGCATAGGACGTTCGCCGACCATGCACATGGTCTGGAGTTCGACCCCCGGCCGACGCACTCCTTTACCTCGCTAAGCTAGAAATAATGCTAGTGAAGAGGAAAGGTTGGGCATGAGGCTAGCAACCCCATCCTGTAAAATAAACACTACTACAGAAACTTCAAGCCACTAGCTTGAAGCCCTATGTTCCACTGGGGAACGTGAAGGAAAAAATTGAAACAACGGGTACTAGTTCCAGGTCCCAGTGGGAACAGTATCACTAGCTCACTGGTAATGCATGTACAACCAGCTGACGAGTCGTAAATACGACCACAAAAACCCGCATTCTGGATTTCACTGTCTAGTCACCATCCAAAGAAAATTATTATTATTATTGTTCCCGTGGGGTCCGAGTGGAACATAGGGCTGCCTTGAACAACACATCTACACTTTATTCTATTTTCTGCCATCCTCTTCAGCCGGGTACACGAATGCCCAAACTCTCTCATCTCCTCTTGACACGATCTCCTCCATGTCATCCTAGGACGACCCACTCATCGCTTCCCCTTTGGATTCCACTCGAGCAATGGCCTGCATTTCGCACGATGTCATTTGACGGCATCCTCAACGTATACCAGATCAACCTATCTCCATTTTCGCCTACATATCTGTTGGGAAATCGGCTGTCGTCTGTTGGTTTGTTCCCACAGTTTCTTGGTACTAATTCTTTCTGGTCATTTGATCTTCAGTATGGAGTGAAGGCAGCTTATGATAAAAGTCTGCAACCTATGAGAAATCCTTTTTGTGACACGCCAGCCACCCTTCTGAGCCGTATTGAAGGACCGACTTGACAGTGGTATTGAAAATCCGAATCTTGTTCTTTGTACTGGCTGAGTATAGAAGGTTTGCAAACTGGTTTCAGGTTGATGAAGGCGTATCCTACCTTTCCGATTCTGGCTGGCCTGCTTTGGCACCTTCATCCCTTTCGATTGCCTGTTGTTAAAACGATGCTTCCTGGTGAGATAGCTGAAGGAGGTAACCTCTGTTAAATCTCTCCCGTTGATATCCTTCAAAATTACTTCAAGTTAGCCCACAGACGCTGTCGAAGCGCCCATCTCAGGACTGGATATATCAACTGAGGCCAAACATTTCGGCCTTATACTGTCAGCCATGAAACTATTTCGATATTGAATGTCTTACTCATAACCAGATTATTTCACAGACAATTTGAGTTATATCGAACCTCTAGGATTATTATTATTATTATTGTTCCCTTGGGTTCCTAGTGGAACATAGGGCTTCATGAGCATGTCTCCACTTGCTTCTGTCTTCTGCTGTACTTTTCACCTCCAACCATGTTAGTCCATACTGTTTCAATTCCTCTTCACACGATCTCCTCCATGTCACCCTAGCATTGACGTCCCACTCGCCGCTTCCCCTTCGGGTTCCACTCGAGCTATGGCCTGACGTGCGATGTCACCCAGCGGCCTCCTCAGCTCAGCGAGTGTTCAATCCATCTCCACTTTCTCCTGCATATTTGTTGGGCGATTGGTTCTTGTTTTGTTTGTTCCCATAGTTTCTAAGAACCTCTAAGAGCTTAACAATAATTTAAGTTTATTTTTTGGCTTATTTACAAGCCAACTAATACAAACAAAACCTGCCTATTTTTTGTCTCTGTGTCAAATAATTCGACGTAAAATGTTCAACAGTACAAAATAAAACAAGTCACCATTCACACCGTTTTCGATACATTTTGTTATTGAATTTGCTTTATATTCTAACGGACAGAACTACATCTGTGATTTCTGTGTGCCTATTTTCCTCTGTAAATTACGTAAGCTAAACTATATGGCCATTCTTACTGAGTTTAAATGTAAATTAGCCTTATTTTAGAAAATCACTAAGCATTGAATTTCGAACACTTAGTCAAATGTGAAACTTTTCATTGACTTTTCACTGGTTTGTGCGTGTGTGTGTGTGTGGCGACAATATGTGAGACTATTTTGTAGCGTTACACATTAGTTGTTACACATTATGCTGTATTATCGATTTCCGATGACTATTCTTAGAGTAGCCAGGGTGATATAAGACATATTATGTATATGGCTAAAACCTAGTTGGACACAGAGACGCCCACACACCCACGCACACGCACAAACGAACACAAGAGTATTAGTAAACTTTAGAATTTGGACATATTTACTTTTTGTATGGCATTGAAATAGCTTAGCAATATGGTTTGTACCGTCAACCTTTGGGGCCTTTATGCAAATATGTTTCATAAGCTGTCCACTACTCATTATGCAATTGTTATATATCAATAGATATATATGTGTAAATATCGATGACTAATTTACCACTGGTCATTTATTGATTGAATTCTATGTGTTATCGAGTTGTTTTCAGTATTTCCATATTAGTTTGTTTATTAGATGTATCACACAGTCAGTGAAACAGTATTATTTACTGGATGACACAGTTTCGAACAAAATCTTTTATTGTTCATATTCATATTATCAATTATAATCACACGACTTCGAAACTTCAGTTTTATAGTTTTCTTTGTTCTCTCCTATTTGTCGTCGTAGGGGTAGTAGAATTTTCCAGATATCTGTGTGGACAGGTGTTGAATCATTCCTATTACACGTGTTTGCAGTTGATTAGATAAACAAAGCTTCCGTTATCAGTCTCTCCCTCCACCCAGCTGTGACATTAGATTTTAAAACTGTCATCTTATCCCATCCATCCTATTGTATGGTTGTGTGTTATTGCATGTAGTGAGTGATATGGCCGAACTATTCTCTAGATTTCTTATCTTATTCGGGTCAACTAATCTAGATTTTGGTAGGTTTTTATGCTACGTTAATCTGACTGACTATCCTTGTTCTACTATTTTCACCTATGTAATTGACAAGATAATCATTGCAGCAGGGTATCAGATAAACTGAATTGTTTTGTTTAATTGGCTCCACAGCACTGATCCTTTGAGTTTGTGAGTGGTTTGAATGCCAGTCACTTTTATTCCTGCCTTGTTAAGAATTCTCCGGCGTAAGGTTTCCGAGGTTCCTTCTTTGTATGGAATTACTACTGATGATTTAGATTCCTTATTGTTGGTGTTGTCTTGCACATATTTGACATACATGTCGTCATTAATATTATTATTATTATCATTATTATTATTATCACTATCACTAATATCATTATTTATTTTATTTTTACGTTTCCTTACATATTTCCTGACTAATTTATCAGGGTAATTATTAAGCTTCTCTTATATGTCTCACTTCCTGCCTTAGATTTTCCTTGGTGCTACTTAGTTTTTGTGCTCTGTCATTTAAACATTTCACCAATCCTATTTTTACTGACATAGGATGGGATGATCGGAAGTCCAAATGTAGGTTTCCTGTAAACACTAGTGTTTAACTTCCCATCTTTTTTCCTTTTAACGCTACAATCTAACATTGGAAACTCACCTCCTTCCTGACTTTCCAATTCATAAGTGAATTGGATTGCCTCCACCTTTGAGTTTCTGTGTTCAAAAAATCTATCTATATCCTGTGTTCTAATTACGGTAAGAATGTGTCATCTACATACCTCCACCATACTTTTGGAGTGGGGGTGAACGTTTCAATCGCTGTTTTCCCACTTATGTATGAATATATCTGCTGCAACCTGGAATATTTGTGATCCCATGTAATAGGAATGATTCAACACCTGTCTAGCCAGGAATCTGGAAAATTCTACTACCCCAACGACGACAAATAGGAGAGAACAAAGAAAACTATCAAATTCAAGTTTCGAAGTCGTGTGATTATTATTGATGAGATGATTATGAACAATAAATTTTGTTCGAAACCTCGTCAACCAGTAAATAATACTGTTTCACTGACTGTGTGATGCATTTAATAAACAAACTAATATGGAATTACTTACTACCACAGTGCCCAAGTTTTACACATATATTGTTTTCAGTATTCTTGTTTCAACTGAAAAAGTAGTTTCGTTTAGAGGTTTAGTCGATTGGCTCGACTAAGATTTTTGGGAAGTGACAAGTTTATAACATTATCAGTCAGACTGCATGTATCGTTCAATATTCTAGTAAAATATTGAATGAATTTCACTGAAAATAAATCAATATTATTGACTGAAATTCTGTTAACCATTCTAGAGATAGAGAGTTATGCAATTAAGACTATTGAGTATTTGACAGGTAAAGTTCTGTTTGTATACAATTATATGACTTCCGAAGAGATGGGGGCGGTGCAGGGCGGATAGACATGAAGATAGATAGATATTTATCAAAGAATAATTTAAGTTCATAGTGAATAAAGTTCAGACGCTTTAAGCATTCGCTGAACACAAAGTGATTAATTTTTTGAATGGAATGTTCACTGTTGAACATTTATTATTTATTTTATATTTTATTATAACTTGATTCCAAACCATATTTTTGGTACAAGTATGAAATTTTCAGCATATGATGCCGGTATTAGTTTTAGGCATGGTTAGTTTTGATATAACCAGTCTTTATACTAATATACCAGTCAATATGGACTTAGAAGCAGTTAAAAAAGAACTGACTGCGGATCCTGAACTCAATCATAGGACAAAGCTGTCCAATAAAGAAATTATTTTAGGGATTCAGCTATGCCTCACATCTACTATATTTAAATTCCAAGGCAAAATATATAGACAAACAGAAGGTGTAGCAATGGGATCACCAATATCCCCTATCGTAGCAGATATATTTATGGATAGCTGGGAAAATACTGCACCTAATACGTTTAATCCTACTCCAAAAATATGGTGGAGATATGTGGATGACACTTTCACAGTGTTAAAAACAGAACATATCTCTAACTTCTTGACACACATAAACTCACTAGTGGAGGGAATAAAATTCACATTTGAAGCCGAAAATGAGCAAGGAGAATTAGCTATGTTAGATTTTAAAATAAAACGAATAGAAGAAGGCAAACTCCACACTAGTGTTTATAGAAAACCAACGCATTCTAATAGATATTTAGACTTTAATTCATCTCATCCTTTAACTGTTAAGGCTGGCTTAGTTAAGTGTTTAACAAACACAGCAATGGCACTAAGTAGCACGAAAAAAGACCTAAATGATGAAATAAAACAGATAGAAGAGGCGTTGGTGTTAAATACCTATCCTTTAAAATTCGTTATGAAGATTGAAAAACGCCAAAAGAAAAATAAAAAGAATTGTGAAACTAGTAATGATAACATAAATATGAGTGAATATAAAGCATCTACTGTTATACCATATAAAGAGGGGACATATGATATCGGTAGACCAAATTTGACAAGCCGACCATCGATATCAAGTGTGCGTCAGCCTGGAATCGAACCCCGGACCATGTGCATGGTCGGCGAGTGTTCTAACCGCTGTGCCACCGACGCACATAATCGTGGAAAGTCTATTACTGATAGCATGTCGTCGAGAGAAACAGCAGTGGAGACAAAGAATCTTTGTTATCCTATAAGAAAATGCGGCAATGTCTTAGTCTTTAAGGTGAATGTAAAATTCCTATACACATAAAATGATTTGATCTACTTAGAATCTCGAAATTCTGACAGTTTGTTTGCGGTTATTCGGGTAATTTCTAGTCTCCATAAAGGAGCTTTACATTACTACAGCAAGCTATATGAAATATATTGCTGGAATTCATGGCTGATATATATGTGTGCAAAACTTGGACCCTGTGGTGTGCTATGTAATTCAGTATTACATATATCCCACACACACAATGAAAGAGTATTTTTTACTGAATGAAGAAGTTTCGAACACAATTTATTATTCTTCATAATCGTTTCACTAATTGTAACTATACAACTTTGAAGTGCGTCGGTGGCATAGCGGTTAGGACGCTCGCCGACCATTCAACTCAGTCCGGGGTTCGATCCCCGGCCGACGCACTCCTTTACCTCGCTAAGCCACAAATAATACTGGTGAAGAGGAAAGGTTGGGCATGAAGCTAGCAACCCCTTCCTGTAAAATAAACGCTGCTACAGAAACTTCAAGCCTTTAGTTTGAAGCCCGATGTTCCACTGGGAAACGTGAAGGAAAAAAAATACAACTTTGAAACATTCCTTTTAGAGTTTTCTTTATTCCTTTCAATTTTTCATAGGGGCAATGGAATTTTCTAGATATCCGAATGAACAAGTGTTGAGTCATTTCTGTTACACGTGCATAAAAACATGCACAGAATAATGACAACACCGACAATAAGTAATCTAAATCATCAGTAGTATTTCCATACAAAGAAGCATCCTATGAAGGTTAACATAAGATTCTTAACAACGCAGGAATAAGAGTAACATTCAACACCCCACTGGCGCCCTCAGAAACAAGCCTTGTCGGTTAAAGGATCATGTGGAGGCCACTAAACAAAACAATTTAGTTTATCTAACAGTGCTGGAATGACTGCCAGGTCAAATTAGTAGAACGGGATCAGTCAGACTAGGGGAGTACAAAAACCTAGCCAAATCTAAGTCAGTTGACCCAAAAACGATAAGAAATCTGGAGGATAGTTCAGCTATCACAAGCAATATATGCAACTACACACAATTATACAATAGGATGGGATAAGGTGACAGTTTTAAAATCTAATGTCACAGCTGGGTGGAGGGAGAGATTGCTAACGGAAAATTTATTTATCGAATCAACTGCAAACACGTGTAATAGGAATGATTCAACACCAGTCCAGCCGGATATCTGGAAAATTCTGCTACTTCTACGACGACGATGTGATTATAAAGAATAGATTGTGCTTGAAACCTTATCATCCATTAAATAATACTGTTTGGCACCTGAATAATTCAATAAACATATTTTTATTGAGATCACCTTCAGTCATGCTTATCTAATTATTGTCTATAATTCTCTCTCATGGCTTATTAACTGCATCTTAAACTTTTATTTTCAAAATATCATAAAAGCCCGTGGAAAAACCGAAGTCATGCATAATTGCGTAAAATTAAATATACTACTGATTGACTGAGATGAGTAGTTGCATACCAGCACTCTTATCAATCAGTAGTGCTTGCCTTCTTGATTACCAAATTATGGTATTAAACAGATCATATACTATGATTGCAAATGTTTGGAGGCAATCGACAGGAAGCCTTGCCGCCCCACCTAGGTTTCGTGTGTGTTGGCACTCACCAGGCAGCAAGACGTATCGGAAATCTACAAAAGGAACTCATGTCCATGCCTAGACGTATCGAATCCCTGTCAACCAGTTCTTCATTCATAGACGTTACCACTGAGCTATTCACGAGCACAGCTGACGTCATTTAGGACTCTACTGGATACTTTGATTATGCATTAGCTAGTAACTAGGATCATATGTCTGCTCCTTGGTACTATGGAGACTGAATTCTATCAGTCAGGGTTTCAATGTAATCACCATCCTAGGTAGCATTTTGAATTGCGTTGTTAGATGATCGGCTCTTACGACTCATAATTCTAGGGATCTCTGGGAGCAAACCAACCAGGAACAGATTATGCGAAAAATCTGCAGGAAGAAATGGAAGTGGATTGGCCATACTCTGAGGAAACCATCAAGTGACATCACTAGACAAGCCATTGCTCGAGTGGAACCCTAATGGAAAGCGGCAAGTTGGTCGTCAGTGCAAGGTTGACTTGGAGGAGGTCATGTGAAGAGAAGGTGAAAGCATGTGGGCAGACTTGGAGCCAGGTGAAGACTCTAGCAGAGAACCGAACGCAATGGAGACGTGCAGTGGAAGCCCTATGTTCCTCTAGGAATTAAAGGAAACAATAATAATTCTAGGTGATAAGACTTAGTCTTTTGAAAGATATATAGATAGATAGGGTGTGGAAATCACTCTCAGTGAGAACACCATTATTGGCTAGGACGAACGAACATCTATCTATCTATCTGAAATAAGACGAAATCGTGTTCATTACCCTTAGTTGATATCGGTGAAGATAAAATACATTCAACCTAAAAACTACAAAAAGTAAAAGACAGCTGCTTTACCACCACGAGTGTCAAAAAGCAACAAGTCTGCGTCTAAGGCTTCCTGTCAATAGCCTCCAACTACCCGACAACAATTCAGACCAAAACCTTATGAAAAAACAAGATTTTGAACAATGGATGCCCGGTAAACAATCTGCTAACTTTCGAAAATTTGTTAGGATTATACGCTTCTACTGTTTGGTTTTTTTAATTCCTTCACGTTCCCAGTGGACGATAGGGCGCCTTCAAGCTAGAGGCTTGAAGTTCCCGTATCAGTGGTGTGGTTTATTTTTACGGGATGGGGTTGCTAGCCAGCCTGATGCCCAACCTTCCCTCTCTACCAGTCTTATTACTGGCTTAGTGGGTTGAGGTAAAGGAGTGCGTCGGTGGCCGGGTCTCGAACGCCAAACCACATGAGGCGTCGTTAGCGAGCATTCTGCCACTGTGCCACCGACGCACGCTTCTACTGTAGTGGTAGCACTTATTACTGCGAAAATCACTTGAAAATTGAACATTCTTATGTGAATGAATTGCTGTAGTGTAAGGAGGAAAATATATATTTTTTAAATTATTATTTTGTAAGCTGTCACTTACTTGTCTCTGCATAGCTTCTGGATCATGATCAATACGATATTGTTCATATTCCTCACGTAGTTGATCTAAACTTCTCTTGTAAAACATTGCATCAGCTCGTAGTTTCGATTTCATTGATTCCCATTCCTTAGCAACTGAATACAATATAAGGGAAATTGCATTCATAAGTTTAATTGATTAATTATATAGTTATACTTAGGACAAACTAAATGGCTTTTTATCAGAAATCAGCCAATGATCCAAGGAAAATGGTCTAACCTTAAATCCCTCCAAATGCCAAACAGTCGATTTCACCTTTAGGCATAAATCTGATCTAAACAAACTGGTTAGCACTCACGAGGTGTGCAACATAGATGGCACTAAAGTAGAGATTAAGTCGGAAATTAAATACCTAGGCGTCATTCTATCTGCTGATCTCTTCTGGTCGTCTCATATCCTAATGATTTCTAAGAAAATATTCTGTCTTACCTTCTACATCAAGAAGTTAAGACATTCTGGAATAACCCAACACAACCCTTACTCTTACGATTCGTTAACTCTCGCATTCTGCCTATTATTCTCTATTGTTCCCCGTTAGTTTTTCCAGGGCTACTGAAGAAAGACTATATCTTATTACGTAAGGTGTTAAAGGTTGTCAGCAGGGTAAGCAATGTGTCACTTAACCAGCTTGTTGTTAATATTCTGGTTGACAGGCACATGGACTCATGTGAAAAATGGGCCGAATCCATTTTATCTAACTCACACCACCCTCTTCATTCACAACTCTTCCCCTGCATCTCATCAGGTAAAACCAGAAGCCAATATAGAAAACTATATGCTTTCATTAGCAAGTACAAAAACTCAACCATACCCTACTTAGCTCGTGTTCTGTGCGATAAAGAAAGCATTAGGCGTGAAACTTGTAAATTATTTATTAAATAGTCAGTAGAATAATTGGATCTCGTCTTTCCAACTCATATCATTTATAGGTACAAAGTTTTCTTTCTTGCTTCCTTTCTCTTCTTCTCGTTCTTCCACACTCTGTATATCTCGACCTTTTTGTTACCGCTTATGCCAGTAAATATGCTAGCATCTACTTTTCTAACACCTTCAAACACTCTGTTCACTTCTGGCTTTGCCACCGACATGCCAATATGTTGTTGTCATAATGAACTGAGACTACCCATAATCTATGTAGAATTTTATTTATTGTTAATGTACAAACTGGATGCAATACTGTAGTGAAATGCTGAGAATTCCATTCTGTATCACAAGTACTGTTTTGGAATAAAGCAAATTATTATTAAACATCTACAAGTTTAGAAACCACTGTTAGTTTGTTGGAGAGGATCATTAAAGCCACCAGTACTGAATAGTGATAAATACTTTGTGTTAAGTTATATTACGATGCTGTGCAAAATGATTTCTACGAGTTTGATCACGGATTGATATCAGTTAGAGAGAGAACCATTGAAAACCAGCACTGGAGTACTGGACAGCCGTTTCATCCTAGTTTGGGAATCATCGGCTGTGCGCACCCACTGGGGTTCGAACTCAAGACTTTCTGGTTACAAGGCAAGCTAACTCATATACCATTCAGCCACTGGGACCCAATCCAATGGGCAGCTCGTGAATTCTAGCTTCTACCAATTCGTGATTTAGCGCGACTGGCACCAACCAATGTCATCGGTTGGAAATCCATCCACACTCTTGACTGGATGGACCTCACTGTAACCGGAAGGACCAGGATTCAAACCCGTGTGGTGGGTGCGTACTGCTGATGATTCCCAAACTAGGGTAAAACAGATGTCCCTGGGAAAACTCGTGAAAAGAAAATCCAATCCTTACAAATCAACGCTTGAAAATGATTTAAGTTGACATGGTATCTTTAATTTTTTTTATTACAGCTTGATCCCACACCGTATTTTCAGTACAAGTATGGAATTTTCAGCATGTGATATCGGTAGCCCAAATTTTGCAGGCTGACCATAGATATCAGGTGTGCGCCGGCAGGGGATCGTACCCCGGACCATGTGCATGGTTGGCAAGAGTTCTAACCACTGTGCCAACTTTATGAACATCGGTAAGTACTTGATCAGAATTAGCAGTAAAATGTTTTAGAAACTAGTATGTACTACACCGGCTTATTGACAGTGTTATTCTGTATCAGTGTGTCAAAATTTTGAAATGTGCAAAGCGTTATGAGCTAAATACGTGGAAGCAATTTAAGTTCAACAGGAGGAATATGTCATGTCGGAAGGCTGAAATAAGTGACACCAGATCGATTCATTTACAAAGTAGTATGAAAAGTGTATCTCATAAGAAATAATGAAAAATATGTTAAGAGACCTTTTAAAGAGATTATTTTAAAACCATATTTCATACACTTAAACCCATCTTCAAGCTAAGAGACAGCTGTTTTGAATCTTGTCCAAGGGAATTTGGCGGGTACTAGTATTATAACCGCTGAGTGTGATTAAAATTCCAGGTGTCGGTTCGCAGAGATTTGTTTGGTTAAAAGTCTAATCACGAGCTAATATCAGATAGAGAACTACTGAGAAACCTAGCTGTACTTGACAGCTGTGTCATCCTAGTCTGGGGCTCTTCATCAGTACGCACCCACCGACAGGCTTCGAGCCCAGGATCTCCCAGTTACAAAGCAAGCTTGTAGACTAGTCAGACACTGGGACTAGATGCAATGGCCAGCTTAAGAACTCCAGCTTCTACCAAGTCATGACCATCTATCAGCCAATGTCAGGACTGGCTGTTATTAGATGGTTGGAGGCAATCGGAAGGAAGTCTTGGGCCTAGGTTCCGTGCTTGTCTGTACTCGTCAACAAAGCGTGTTAATATATTTGTGAAGGAATTCATATCCTTTCTGAGATTTAACCCGGGGTCACCGAATGCTACCTGGGCTCGTGATTGACCTCCTATGGGACTATACTGGAGAATTTGATTGGACACTAGGTAGTGAGTGAATTCTGAATTGTTATTAGATCGCTGAAGGTAGTCGACAGGAGGCCTAGGATCAACTAGATGTTTTGCCTGTTGGCACTCGTCAGCAAAGTGACTACATTGTAAATCTGACTGGTAGAATTCAGTCTTCATTTAACGAAGGAGTAGATGTGCAAGATTAATTGTTACCTAATGTTCAATCAAAGACTTTTATTGCTTGACTGTTTCTACTCGTTTTTTTCTCGAAGAAGATTCGCCAATCGAAATAAATGTTACTTAATTATATATTTCATTTTAATGTTATGCACTAGAAAAGTGTTTAGTAATATATTACTTTTACTGATTAAAATACCCATTAAAAGTTTTATTTTCAAAGGAACAGTTACTGAACAAAGATTTTCCTTTTCGATGTCTTCACCATCAGTTTCTAAAGTTTTACATACATAATAGTGTATGAATAAATTAATGTTGTTTAAATAACATCATTATTATTGTTTCCTTTAATTCCTAGAGGAACATAGGGCTTCAGCCGTGCGTCTCCATTGCGTTCGGTTCTCTGCTAGAGTCTTCATCTGGCTCCAAGTCTGCCCACATGTTTTCATCTCCTCTTCACATCACCTCCCCCATGTCACCCTCGAACTGACGAACAACTCGCCACTTCCTATTCGGGTTCCACTCGAGCAATGCCTTGTCTAGTGATGTCACTTGATGGTTTCCTCAGAGTATGGCCAGGCCAATCCATCTCCATTTCTTCCTGCATATTTGTTTCACAATCCGTTCCTGGTTGGTTCGCTCCCAGAGATCTCTGTTTCTGATCCTTTCTGGCCATCTGATCTTGAGCGGAGTATTGAGCGAAGGCAACTGTTAATGAAGGTCTGTAGTTTGTTTGAGATGCTCTTTATGACGCGCAGTGCAAGTCTCTGATCCATATAGCAGCACTGACTTCACATTGGAGTTGAAATTCCGGATCTTCTTTTTCATGCTGGGTGCTGTTGACCTCCACACAGACTTGAGAGTAGTCAAAGCTCGCCTTGCTTTCCGAATCCTCGCTTTGATATACTAATCATTTCCGCCGCCTGTAGTTGAAACAATGCTTCCTAGGTAGGTAGGTAAAGGAGGTTGTTTCTTCCAGGTTCCTTCCATTTATGCTGGCAGATTGTTGTCTGTTGCTGTTGTTGCTGTTGGTGGTGTTGCCCAGGAATCTTTATCACCTCTGTCTTCTCTATGTTCACCTGAAGTCCTATCTTGATGCTTCTTCTGCCAACTTGTTGCTTTTCGCTTGCATATCTTCCAGTTTGTGGGAAATCAGACATATATCATCGGCGAAGTCCAGATCCTCCAAGTTCGTATTTTGTGTGAGTCCATTTTATGCCTGTTTCCTCATTGTCCACTGTTTGTCGCATTATCCAATCTACTGCAGTCAGGAAAATGATTGGCGATAGTAGGCAGCCTTGTCTTACTCCCGTCCTCACTTCGAAGGAATCCGTAAATAACATAGAATCAACTAATAATAATAATAATAATAATAATATCAATGGACTACAGTTCAATAGCAAATGCACTTGTGGTGGAGCGAGTTATATTGGTTGTTGCTCTCGGAACTTGATTCTTCGTGCTTGCTACGGAACATCTACCAGTGTGGTTAAATATAGGTGCAGTTAGAAGCGTCAGCAGTTCAATATTACAACACCTGATCCAAACTGGCCACAAAGCTGATATTGAAGAATCAACTATATTATCAACTACCAGGTACCAAATAAATTGCCAAAAACATCCGTGTTCCACAAACTCCAAACAGCTGAGGCTATTGCTATTCGCCTGTAACAACTGGAGCTTTGTACGCAGAAGAAGAAGCAGCTCTAGCCAGCCATTACTACTGCCCTGGCCGGGCTTTAGTGGAGACTATAAATTCATGAATTCTGTGTTGTGATTATTTTTCCTAATGTTTCTGACATTCAGCTTATTTTATGTTGATGCTATTGAGCTGTAATCTATCAATATTATTGATTCCATGTTATTTAAACAACATTAATGTTGTTAATAACACGGATTCATTCATTCACTATAGTGTGCATATATAACTGTAGAGCCTGATGATGAAGTTATCGAAAAGAGTATTCTTTGTTCAGGATTCATTCTGGATACTAGTTCCACTTTACTTACTGGAAATCTAGCAAGACATTCACTTAAATCAACAACAAATCCCTATCAACTCGCTTCTCAGTCATATTAAAACCAGGCAGTTAAGCAAGGTTGTTTTTTTTAAATATGTATTTTACTAACAGTTTATCAGGTCAAAACTGTACTAGGCTGGAGTTGTTCATCGGGGATAACATAAATCAGAAATCCCGACAAAAATGAATTAACAGAAACAACTGGAAAAATGAATCAAGGAAGTTAACAAGAAGTACCCAGATACGCAACTGGTTACAGTAACATGATGTCATAAAGTGTAGTAGTATTTGTTTCATGAAGATAGGTGAAATTAGCCCTGAAAGTACTGACATATGATGATATGCTTCCCTACACTCTTTTTATGATTACAACTAAGGAGAAACTCCCAGTAATATTCAAAAGTTCAGTTTAAGATAACGAAAAGTGGGAAAATACCTAAATTTTTGCAAATACCTTCAATGAACATCTGAAATGTTTATCTTGGAATCTGTTTGAAGTGTAAAAAACAGACACAACTACTCTGAGTATCATTATGTTTATGAATAATGCAGATAATTTATCTTAAATGCGCCTGATTTACTGGAGTCGCTGGGTAGCTGTTTCGCCCTAGTTTGGTACTCTTCAGCAGTGAGTACTCATGATCCAACAGGGTCTTCAGGTTACAAGACGAAGCTCATCGACCATTCAGCCTCTTGGGCAGATTCCAACGACCATCAGTTTGACGATATAGTGCTACCGGCAACCAATAACATCGAAAAGTATTCAGTTTAACAGATTGGTATATATACATATATGACGAATAGGTTTCATAACTGATATTTCTATTAACCTACCTATATCATCTTCTGGTTCAGTGTATTCACGCAGTTCAGCTAATTGTTGTTCCAGTTCTTTATTCTGTTGTTCAAGTTTTGTACATTTTCTGGATTCATCATCCAGGAGTTCTTGAACTTCTTTCAGTGTACGCTGATTCATCATTTCTTTCTTCACTAATTCATCATATTCATCTTGGATATGACGTAATTGTCTGTCCAGTATAGAAATTTTATCATATAAACTAAAGTTTTCAGCTTCTAATTCTTCTCTGTTTTCTGCTTCTTGTTTCACAGTATCCTAAAAAAATACAAAGTATAGGAAAATGTTTAAATCGGATATATATATATGGAATAAAAAGACGGCTGCAGCAAGAAAAATTTTCTTTTCGACGAAGTCATCAACTAAGCTGTACATTCGTGTATTTATATCAAATGGATAGGAAAGTCCCAGAATAATTTCTGGTTAGGGGTTAAATTAGTAAAAATTACAATTAGGAATTAGAATGCCATAATTAACAGGAAGGGGACAGATAAAACTCAAACAAAGTAGCATTATAATAACTAAGAAGATTGACATTGTGCAATACCAGTTTACTTGCTCTTGTGGAGCTGAGTACATCGACTGTATCATGCGCCGACTTGGAAAACGCGCTCGCGAACACTTCCCAGCCTGGCTAGTAAAAGGAGACCAAAAGCATGTATACAGTTCAGTGACAGAACATCTGGTCAATTCAGGACATTCAGCGACACATTCGAAAAATCCTTCAAAGTAATATACAAGATTCAATCAAACCTATCAAAGGGAGCGAAATCAAGACATCTGGGCATAGCCGAGGCACTAGTCATCCAAAAACTCAAACTCACACTTTGTATCCAATACGTCCAACCCTTGTCCCTGCCATAGCCATCATAAACAGGTAAATTTTTTTTTAGTAATAACCATCCCATCGCCTTTCTTATTTAAACTTCCTGTTTATTCACCTTATTTTTAAGTTTTTCTTAATCCCTATCTACACTACCATATTTTCATATCGGAACATCCTGTCTATTTTGTCATTTTATTATTTCTACATATTTAATCGCTGATTGCATAAACAATTATTCATCACATTAGTTTTTGTTACTTTGTTATTTCTACATTTCTAACCTCCAATCGCACAATGTCAATCTTCTTAGTTATTTTGCTACTTTGTTTGAGTTCTATCCGTCCCCCTATTGATTATGGCATTCTAATTCCTAATTGTAATTTTTTGTTAGTTAATTTGACCCTTAACCAGAAATTATCCTGGAACTTTCCTATCCATTTGATATAAATACACGAATGTACAGCCTAGATGATGACTTCATCGAAAAGAAAATTTTCTTCTCTGCAGCTGTCTTTTATATATATATATGTATAGTTTATAATTCAGTTTTGATTTCCCCGTTGACTGATTGGACCGAAGTGTTCGGCCTGTGTTGACAGTGTCAGCTCCTACTTAGTATGGATGCTTCAGCGATGTCTGAGGATACACTTGAAGTAATTTGGTGAATGGTGATTTACAGTGGAATCTAGGATATGCATTTCGTCCTAATTGGGACACATCATCCGGATATACCTGCATTCTCTACTAAGTAATGGTACTGTCAATGAGACTGGGATTTGAAATGATAGGTAGTGAGTTATAGCCTCAATGGGAACACAATCATTCACTGGGGAATGCAGGCACATCCGGATGATGAGTCCCAAAATGGGACGAAATACGCTTCGCGAATTCCACTACTAATCAGTCACCACTCACCAAATTACTTTATACTTGTTTTTTCTATAATTCAGATTTCTGACTGGAGATGGTGGAGGTGCAAGAGGATAAGTCTGAAACAGCATGAAACAGTAACGATATATGGTAGGTGACATGTGGTGTTGTTAAATAGTTCGGCTGACTACGTCATAGATTTTCGAGGTAACTGTTTATGAGATGGAAGCATAACTATTTTATTTATTGATTAGCAGAAGCATGGCTTCTCAACATAATGCGTCACAAAAAGCGTTTCTAACAGACTGGAGACTTTTATCAACAGCTGCCCACTTCACTGGCTGCATGCTAAACATCAGATGACAAGCCAGTCAGGTAGAATTAGCAACAAGAAACTGTGGTGGCGAACAAAGCAATCAGGGAACCTACTACTCAACAAATGTCCCAAAGAAAATGGAGGCGGATTGGATACACCCTGAGGAGACCTGCGAATGATATCTCGCGCCGGGACATCGTTCGAGTAGAATGACGAGTTGGGCGTGTGTTCAAAGGTGACGCAAAGGAGATCATGTGAGGAGGAGATGAAAGCCTATGGACAATAGTTGGGCCATTTGAAGAAGACAACACAAAATGCCAACGTGCCACTGAAGCCCTATGTTCCACTTGTAACCTAAGGAACTAATAATAATAAGGCGAAGGAGGTCGGAGGTGAGTCTTTTATCCGAACAAAAGAATATCTCACTGAATACTCAAATGCACTGAGGTTCTGTTTGGAGGTCTTCAGTCAAATTCCTGTACTTTCCAATCAGTTTTCTCGTGGATTAGAACTACTGTTTCCACTACCATAGTGGCTTTGACATGAAAACAGAAATTCAACCAGGTTTTTATCATTTTTAATCGGTTGTAGTGCATACATACCACACAAATATTTAGTGAGGTGAATATACCGGAGAAAATAGAGACGAAGCTAGCATGAGCTGAGGCAACCATCGAGTGACATAGCATGCCAGGCCATCGCTCGAGTGAAATCCGAGTGAAAAATAATGAGTTGGATATCCGGGAGTGTCATAGAGGAGATTGTGTGAGGAGGAGATGGCGGTTTATGGAAAACCGTATAGCCGCTTGAAGACAACTGCAGAGAACAGGACAAAATAGAGACGTGCTGTGGAAACCCAAAAACAGAGATGATGAAGATTCCTAGGCCAACAGCAACAGCAGACAACAATCAGCCAGCATATATGAGAGAAATCTGAAAGAAGCAACCTCCTTCACCTAACTACCTACCTGGGAACCATCTTTTCAACTACATGCGGACGGAACTGATGAGGATATGTAAGCGAAGATCGGGGAAGCAAGGCAAGCTTTCATTACTCTCAAGTCTGTGTGGAGGTCAACAGCACTCCTCAGCATGCAAAATAAGCTGTGGATTTTCAACTCCATTGTGAAGTCAGTGCTACCTACTATACGGATCACAGACTTGGCGCCTCACGAAGACCAATTCGAACAAACTACACATATTCATCAACAGCTGTCTTCGCTCAATACCACTCAAGATCAGATGGCCAGCTAGAAAAGATCATCAACAAGAGGGATCTCTAGTAATGAGCGAACCAACCTACCAGGAACCGACTGTGCAACAAATATGCAGGAAGAAATGGAGGTGGATTGGCCTGGATATACTCTGAGAAAACAAACCATCAAGTGACATCACATTTCAGACCATCGCTCGAGTGGAACTCGAATGGAAAGTGGCGAGTTAGTTGGTCGTGAGTGTGAGGGTGAATTGGAGGAGCAGAAGGAGATGATGCGAAGAGGAGATGAAAGCATGTGGGCGGACGTGGAGTCAGGTGAAAAGGTTGATGGAGAACCGAACGCAATGGAGACGTGTGGCTGAAGCCCTATGTCCCTCTAGGAACTAAAGGAAACAATAATGACAGTAATGTGGAAGCCCCATTTTTCACTCGAAACCCGAGGGAATAATAATAATATTTATTAAGGAACAAATGTACTCCTTAACAGCCAAATCTTTCAAGTTGTATTATCACTTCTATTTATTTTTCCGTTTTTCCACTACTTTAATAGTTTGAGCTGCGTCATTTCTAACAGACACGTAATTATATAAGTTTTTGTCATGTTTACATTTGTCTACATATCAAGCATACTGTAAGACCATTTTTCAGTGATCTGATCTAAAGTTTATCGATCAAGTGTGCAACACGTTGACTAAACTAAGTAACATAACACTATGGTGAGAAATTAATAAGGCCAAAGTTCAGAATGAAAATACTTTTTCACAAGGCTAATAACCCCAGAATTATTCATTGTGATCTTCAACATGCGTTTATGATATATTGTAACTGTACTGTAAAAATTACTAATTGACAATCAGTTGTAGAACCTTTGGGATGTCCAGTTAATATAACAATTCCATTGTGGATAAAGTTAAATTTGATAAAGTCTCACAATGTGTTATACAGTAATATTTACTGATGACCATGCTTCCAGCACAATTTATTGCTGCTCATAAGCATATCAAAGCAATACTGACACCAACTTTCCAACTTCCCTTATATAATTCTACTATTCCCCATCTCTTGATTTAATTGGTAGTAGTATTTTCCATATTTCCGGTATGAGTGATGAGTCATTCCTATTGCATGTGTTGGGTGTAGACTCGATGAACCAGGATTCAAGAATCCGCCTCTCTCTCCACCTACATATGTGACTTTTCAGAATTTTGACTTTATCTCACCCTATTGTGTGGTTGTGCGTTAATACATGCAGTGCGATTGGTGAGCTTTTTTCTAAATTACTTATCATCGTGAGATCAATCATTCTAACCTTAGTTAAATTCTTATGTTCTGATAGACAATCTCACCACTCCCAACCTACTAGTTTGACCTGTGTAGTTGACTTAACTCGGAGTCATTGCAAGGTATTTTGTGAATTATATTATTTTGTGTAGTTGTGTCAACCTACAGGGTCCTTTAACCTACAGAGCTTGTCTCTGAGTGAGTTCGTAGGTTTTAATGCCACCCTAATTCCTGCTTTATTAAGAATCCTACGTGGGGCTTCAAATGTCCCCTCCTTATATGGTAAAACTACTTTAGACGCCTTACATTTTTTCGTGTTTGTGTTATCATTATTAGTTTCACCATTATTTTTATTTTGCTTTTGACCTTTTTCGATCTTCCTGATGAATTTTAAAGGATAGTTAGTTATTGAACACCAACGCTTCTTCTATCTGTTTTATTTCACCATTTAGGTCTTTTTTGTGCTACTTAGTTGTATTGCTCGGTTTGTTAGACACTTAACTGAGCCTGCCTTTACAGATAACGTACGGATGAGATAAATTCAAGTACAAATATCTATTAGCAGAATGCGTTGGATTTTTAAAAACGCTAGTGTGCAGTTTACCTTCTTCTATTCGTTTTATTTTACAATCTAACATCATGGCTAATTCTCCTTGTTCATTTTCAGATTGAAATCTTCCGCTAATAATGTTATTTTAAAAAAAAATAATTGCAGCACGTAGGCTCTAGTATTTGGGGGTACTCAGATTGTCAGAACGCAAGAATTTAGCTAAGGTTAGAGTAATTGATCCCACGATGATAAGTAATTTAGAAAAAAACTCACCAATCGCACTGCACGCATTAACCTACAAATCACACAATAGGGTGGAACAGAGTCAAAATTCTAAGAAGTAATCTATATAGGTGGAGAGAGATTGATTACTGAATCCCGGTTCATCGAATAATCTACACTCAACATAAGTTAAGGGAATGACTCATCACAAACGCCAGAAATATAGAAAATATTACTACCAATCAAATCAAGCGATGGAAAATAATGGAATTATGTAAAGGAAGTTGGATAGTTGTGTGAGTAGTGTGTTGACATGATTATGAGCAGCAATAAATTGTGCTGGAAATGTGGTCATCAGTAAATATTACTGTATAACAACACTGTGAGAATTAATCAAAATAAATTTTATCCCCAGGGGAATTATACTCCACCACAGTGCACGACTTCTATTCTCATACCAGTCAATATTGTAGATTATTTATTGTACATCCCTTATTGGATCGTCAAACGTACGATGCACCACAAATTACACTCACGCTTGTATTCAAACTTCTGATGTGATAGTGTGGTGAGAGCTGGCTGCTAGCCAAAGTTGGTAGACAGTAATTGACGTCAATGTTTATGTCCCCAATATTGGTGGTGAGAAAATGAGAACAAAGGCTTTGCGTAGGCGGATACAGTTAGCATATGGATGATCTGACACAGCCACAAAGAGATGCAAGGTTAACTTTGTGTGAGAAACAACCAATCAAAAGACTGTATTTTCTACTAACAATAATCTACAATAATGTACATTAAAATCTATAAATATGTGTTGATTTTCCTTAATAAGGGATCTGTTGCCTGACCCTTGTCTTCTGTTGTTAGAATAGTATGTATGCATATAGGGTACGGCAGTCAAACCTCTACCTCAGCTTAGTCGACTTTGAAAGGCATTCAACAATGTCGACCCTGAAGCAATTTGGAAACTACTTCAACACTATGGATTGCAATGCGTCAAATATTTATCAACCTCATTCAACAGCTATATGACAATGCTGCGTGTCAGGTGATCTACATCAGAAAACTCAGTGAACCCCTTGAAATGAAGGCAGGAGTTAGATAAGGCTGTATACTGTCACCGGTCATATTCCTCCCTGTGATGGTCTGGATTATGCGGCAAACCGTGAGTAAGAGTGAGAAGATAAGAATACGTCGGACTGATAAGAATGACGCTAGACGATCAGGACTTCAGCAACGATTCATATCTAATGTCATACAAACTCGAAGATCTACAGGAGACAACCAAATAGTTGGCAGAACAGGCTGACCGCCAAGGAAGGACCAATGACAATAACAACAAACACCAATCACTATCAACGGAAGAAATTTGAAAGAGGTTACTTCCCTCACTTATCTCATCAAGCAACATCCTTTCAACTGCAGGTGACAACACGGATGACGATGTCAAAACCAGCCAGAACTGGAAAGACAACACAGACCTTCATCAATGTCAAATCAGCTGGCAAATCTGCTCCACTCAACATAGGAAACAAAATTCTGATTTTCATCACCAATTTTAAGCCAGTCATTTCTTCTATGTGGGTCAGAAATATGGCGAGTTCATCATGAAAATCATTTCCAATAGTCTGCTTCCTAATGAAAATCGAATCGTTGGCTAGAAAGAATTATAAACAATAAACTCAGGGAACGAACCAGTCAAGAACATATTTCTCAGCAGATATGATGAAGAAAACGCAGATGGATCGGACACACTCTGAGGAGACCGTCAAGTTACATCTCGCGCCAGGTCGTCGTTCCAGTGGAACCTTAATGGATAGCAATAAAATGGATGTGAATCCAAAGATGACTTGGATGAGAACATCTAAAAAGAAGATGAAAGCCAATGGGTAATCGTGGGGTCAGCTGAAGAGCTTCACAGAGAGTAGAAAAAAAATGAAAATGTTCCGCTGAAGCTCTATGTTCCACTCGTAACGCACACAAGGGAATAACAATAATAATAATAGTAAGTGCAAAGTACGGTTACAAGATTGGCAGGAGCCTGTACCTGCACTCAATCTTGCGGGTGAACCGCTTGAAGTTGTTGATAAGTTTGTGTATCTGGGTAGTTGTGTGAGTGCTGGTGGAGGGGTGACGAATGAGATTTCCAACCGTATAATGACAGCTAGAGTGGTATACATCAACTTGAGCCACCTCTGGCGCAATCGCGACGTTAGCCTGGCTGTCAAAGGTCGGGTATGCAATGCTTCGGTGCAGGCTGTCTTGCTCTATGCCTCTGAAACCCGGTCTCTCCGAGCTGAGGATGTGCGGCGACTCTGCGTGTTCGATCATCTCTGTCGCCGCAGGATTGCTTCCATTCGATGGCATCACGGCGTGAATAATTCTGAGGTTCGGTTTCGTGTGTTTGAACACAGTGGAGATCACCATTCATTGAGTGTCGTCATGTGGAAACACCGGCTCCGGTGGTTTGGACATGTGCTGCGAATGTCATCCCAGAGGCTTCCGTACAGGTGTCTCTGTTCGCTAGCCAGCCCTGGGACGGGATGGAAAAGGCGGAGGGGTGGTCAATCCATGACGTGGCCTCGTGGGATGAAGGATATTTGTGCTAGATTAGCATCGGTTGGTGCGTCATAACTCCCTGGTTGGGGTCCGCGAGATAGCTCGAATCGATGGCTCGCTCGAAACGTTATCGGATATGCCCAAGAATCATAATCAATGGCGAACCTGCCGCAATTTCATTCTTTCCTTTTCCCTTCCCGATGATAGTTAACGAATACTGTTTGAACTTGTTAAGTACGATTATTTTCCTACCAGATGAAGTTCTTTATCCGTTCTCTACTTATATTTTTACTTTTGATCTATGTTGTTTTATTATTATTGTGTGGCGCATCTTTTTTGGTGCCATATTGTACCAAGTTTTTTCTGCGTTTAAATAAAAATAATAAATAAATAATAGTGCTTATTTAAATCTTACTTCAGACTCCATTAGTTGTTGGTGTAGAAGCTGAAGTTGTCGTTTCATTTCACTTAACTGTTGTGTTGTATTACTTCTAGGCGTTAAATCGTTGTTCACTTCCTCGCGAGATTGAGTTCTAGATGATCCAAAGAAATGTTGACTTTGTAAATGATTCATATTGGTTTTTCCAAGCATAATCGGAGAATTCAGCAGTTCCAGTGCTCCTTGTGTATTACTGTCAAGTTGAGATGTCATTTCAGGATGAGAGGATAAATATTCCCTGAGTTTAAGTACTAGCTCACGATGTGTAGACAGCTCATTTTGTAGTTCAGTAATTAACTCCTGAAATACAAAAAAAATTAGAAGAGAAGACAAGATTGGATTAATTTAATATATGGCAAAATGAATGACTCAATGATGTTTCAGTCTTCTTAATGTTCAATGCATTACGTTACAGAAGATGGTAATAATAGTAATAATAATAATAATAATCTGCTTTATTCCAAGAACAGTACTTATAATAATACAGAATGGAATTCTCAGCATTTGTCACAATATGACATGTAATTTACTTAAACTACAAATAAAATTTACCACAGAGACGTTTCAACATTTATATGATTATTATTATCATCACTATTCCCTTGGGTTCCTAGTGGAACATAGGGCTTCAACTGCACGCCTCCACTTCCTTCTGTCTTCTGCTGTACTGATCACCTGCATCCATACTGTTTCAACTCCTCTTCACACGATCTCCTCCATGTCACCCTAGCATTGACGTCCCACTCGCCACTTCCTTTACGGGTCCCACTCGAGCTATGGCCTGACGCGCGATGTCACTCAGCTACCTCCTCAGCTCAGCGAGTGTCCAATCCATCTCCACTTTCTCATGCATATTTGTTGGCTAACTGTTTGGTTCTTGTTTTGTTTGTTCCCATAGTTTCTTGTTGGTTCTTGTTCTTTCCGGCCATCTGATCTTGAGTATAGAGCGAAGACAGTTAGTTGTTGATAAAGGTGTGCAACAGGCTGTTGGAAATATTCTTTGTGACACACCGGCCAAGTTTCTGATCCGTATAGAAGAACTGACTTAACGTCGTTTGTATTGCAAATCGGAATTTTGTTGTTGATGGTGAGTTGAGTGAGGAAGATTTCCAGATTGGTTTGAGGTTGATGATGAATGTGTTTCTCGCCTTCCCGATTCTCTATTTGACATCCTCGTCCGTTCGTCGTGTAGTTGAGACAATGTTCCCTAGATAAGTGAATGAAGTAACCTCTTTCAAATCCCTCTCGTTGATGGTGATTGGCGCTGGATGTTGTTGCTGGTTGGTCATTTTCATAACGTCCATCTTGTTTATGTTCACCTGGAGTCCTGTCTTTGCTGCCGGTCTCGTCGACCAGTTTGTCGGTTTTCGCTTGTAAGTCTTCGATTTTGTGTGACATCAAACATAAATCATCCACGCGCGAAATCCAGGTCTTCTAGGTTCTTCACGTCGGTCCAGGATATCCCTGTCTTCTCGACATTTACAGTAAGAATAATGTCGAAATTGAGCATAGTGTAAAATGAGAATAATATTGATAATAATAAGAGTGAGTTTGTTTCAAACAGTATTGTCGACACAGAATGGAAATCTTAGCATGTTATAGATTATTGAATCTAATATTGTTTTGACACAGCAGAACTTAAATGGTGTTTGCAAGTATGAGAAAATGAACAGAAAAATTAGAGGACTATAAATATATGAAGAATAATAACAGTAAAGCTTGATGGAATAAGGATGGAGAAAATGGTTTATTTACTAGTGGAAAGAAGGTCAGTTAATTCGTCCCTAACACTATTTTCATCATATAAAATAGGTGGCGAATGTGGATGGTATCGTGGAATTTCTATACTTAGACGTGCACGCGCATAAAGTCTGTTGAAATGACTTCTTGTTTTGCTGAGGAGACACAAGGTGAAAGCTGCGGGTGCTGCGGTGGATGCTCACAGTCTGACAGAATTCCTACAGCAAATTTGTTGCATGAAATCAAGTGACCAGTCAATAATCCTGTCAACGATATGACCCAATTGGATGGGATGCCACTACTCGCCCTACTGACGGCTAGTCTTCAGAGTTCTACAAAGTATGACATAGTCTTTTTTAAGCAGCCAAGGAAAGAATAGGGTGAAGAATAAAAAAGAATATATAAGATGAAAGAGGTGACAAACTGTAAGAGGAGGAGGGGGTGAGTTATGCCTGACTGCCTTAACTTATCAATGTAAACAGATAGATTTTGAGATTACTAATTTCCAGCAAAGAAATAAAATGAGCTGTAAGAATATTCTCTCAGTGGGATGAATGCCTTACAGAATAATTGTATGACAACCGGTTTATGCCAATTCTGAGGTAAATTTACCGGATGAAATTACATATTAATTTGTTTATTAGACATCACACACATTCAGTGAGACAGTATTATTTACTGGATGACAAATTTTCGAACACAATTTATTATTATTCATAATCGTTTCATCAATTGTAACTATGCAACTTCGAAACATTCCTTTTAGAGTTTTCTTTATTCTTTTCAATTTGTCAGAGGGGCAGTGGAATTTTGCAGATATCCGGACGAACAAGTGTTAAATCACTTCTATTACACGTGCATAACAAACATGCACAAAATGATGACAACACCAACAATAAGGAATCTAAATCATCAGTATTAATTCCATACACGGAAGAAACCTCGGAAACCAACTTACGCAGAATTCTTAACAAGGCAGGGATATAAGTGGCTGGCATTCAAACCACTCACAAACTCAATTAGAAACAAGCTTTGTCGCTTAAGGGATCCTGTGAAGCCAATAAAACAAAACGATTTAGTTTATCTAATATCCTGCCTGCAATGACTGCCAGGTCAAATTAGTAGAACAGGGGCAGTCAGACTAGCGGAGAACAAATCCTAGCAAAAGCTAGATTATTTGACACTAATAAAATAAGAAATCTGGAGGATAGTTCAGCTATACCACTCACTACATGCAATTACACACTACCATACAATAGGATGGATGGGATAAAATAACAGTTTTAAAATCTAATGTCACAGAGGGGTGAAGAGAGAGATTGATAACGGAAGCTTCGTTTATCGAATCAAGTGAAAATACGTGCAATAGGAATGATTTAACACCTGTGCCTGATATCTGGAGAATTCTACTGCCCCTACAATGACGAACAGAAAGGATTAGAGGGTATGAACAATAAATTATGTTTGAAACATTGCCACCCAGTAAATAATGTTGTTTCACTGTATGATTAATCCAATAATGCAAACTGATATGGGATTACATTCCACACTAGTGTCCAAATTTGGCGCATATATTAATTTGTAGAATAAAATGATATTACTCACAAAATAATAGTAGTAAAAATAATTATCGCATATTATTCGCCTCTAGGGTGTTGTCAGTTATTGAATCCGATTCCATTGCTCATTGCATATTCAGCATCTCAGTTCAGATTCTGATGATACATACACTAACGGGAAGTGTAGTGAATGCGCATTTTGTAGATTCTTTTGGTGACTAGAACTTATTCCTAACGCTAATAAATAACACCCTGTCTTCCATAAGAAGGTATACTGAGAGGGACTGAAATACTGTATTGCTGATTACCTGCATGCCCATACATACCTTGGATCATGAAAGCAACTCACCTATGTTACACGTGATTGAATATACTGACAAACGCTCGGTCATTGTGTTTAATCACGGGCAATATTATACTATTTTATGTTAAGACCTCAAGTCTATGGCGTTGTTGAAAAATTAAATTCCAACACGAAATTTGCTATCTTGCCTATCCTTAATGAAATCTAAATATAATACAATCTAAATATTCGCATTGAGAAAATTTAGGAGCACGATTTAAGCAGGCAGATACGCATTTATGCTAGGTTCTCATCAGGCTTTAAAATTACACAATAAAATATCACTCATAGGCGTTTAATCTAAACAAAACACATGTAGTTCATCGATGAGGCTCTTTCTGGGCGAATTCATTCCCCTCTTCATCTGTACAATCGCATTTATTTATTTATAATTTTTGTATGAAAGAGGATAATAACAAAAGTGATGCGTTGCTGATTACCTCCAACCATACAACGTCAACAATTCAAAGTGTACCGTTATGGTGACCTATCTAGAATGATGGCCAAGTGGCAAACCTGACTGACAGAACTCAGTCTGCACCAAAAAGGGGACTAGACACATCAGACTAGTTACTAGGGTCCACTGAAAGCATAGTTATTAATGTTATTCAATGCATAGAAGAGGTTGAAAAGGTGTATTAGAGCTATTACGCTCTTTCATGAGAAAAGTGTATTTTATACACGATTGTACAGGTTAAGAAAATGAATTCATTGAAAAGAACCTCAAGGTTGAACTACACGGTTTGTTTTCGCTAATGTCTCGATGGATATTATTCCTCAAAAGGCATTTAAAACAATGTGGAGTCGTGACCAGTAGGGTGCAGCAGATCGGGTGTGACGACAGCTATTCGCCGAAGACACTGGCTATTAGTCACGCTATGTCTTGAATTGGCAGAAGTTAGAATTCATGGGCCATTGGATCAAGTTCTAGTGGCTGAATGGTCTACGAGCTAGATCGCCTTGTAACCAGAAGTCCCTGGTTTCGAACCATGGTTGGTGAGTGCGTACTGGCGAAGAGTCCCAAACTAGGGTGAAATAGCAGTCCATTACTCCCTGCAGGTTTTCTAATGGTTCTCTAACCAATGACAGTTCATGGTGAAATCCTCTAACCAATGAGGAGACAGTTATATAGGTAGGATGACACAGAAAATCCACCATCAGTTTCGTGAGCATTTCTAAACGTGGTTTACGGAGCACGACATTACTAGAAATTCAGCCTTTACAATTCGATACAACGTGACACCTCAATTCGCTAAGTTTGTAAGCCTTCGATTACTTAGCATAGTTGAGATAATTGTTATAAAAAAGTTCTTCAACCCATTCTTTGTGGTCAGAAAGACTTCGTTTAATTCCATTCCCTCTTATAGCCTTCAAATCCGACTTAGAAAAGTTATCCCAGTGGCGCCGGATACATGTGTTATAGTTGCATATTTACATCGTCGTTCCGAAATTGATCATTATTATTCTCATTTTCAAGTATTGGTTTGTAGGGATTTGATTGATTGGTTACAGGACCCCATCATGAGCTGACACTGGTCAGAGAACCATTGGGAAATCTGAGAGTATTGCACACCCGCTTCATCTCAGTGCTTGGGACTGTTCATCAGTGCGCACCCACTGCCAGGGTTCGAACCCATGACCATTCGGCCACTGGGACCCTATCCAGTGGCCAGTTCATGAATTCCAACTTCTGCCAATTCACGACATAGCGCGACCGCTAGCCAATGTCATCAGTGGCGAGTATTTGTCCCTCATTATATTTGCCTCTATTGAGTCACATTTTTTCAAATGTCTTTGAGTGATATTTTATCATGTAATTCCATATTGCTTGTTAACCCTGTACTACATAATGAGAAAATTGGATGCAGTACAGTACTACGAGGTGCAAATTTCCTATTTGTACCACAAGTACCGTTTGGAATAAAGTCATTAGTGTTATTCATATATGTGTAAAACTTGGGCACTGTAGTAGTAAGTAATTCCATATTAGTTTGTTTATTAGATGTATCACACAGTCAGTGAAACAGTATTATATACTGGATGACGCCGTTTCGAACACAATTTATTATTGCTCATAATCATTTCATAAATTATAATCACAAACTTGGAGCCAGGTGAAGACTCTAGAAGAGAACCGAACGCAATGGAGACGCACGGCTGAAGCCCTATGTTCTTCTAGGAATTAAAGGAAACAATAATAATAATCATAATAATCACGCAACTTCGAAACTTGAGTTTTATAGTTTTCTTTGTTCTCTCCTATTTGTCATACGGGTAGTAGAATTTTCCAGATGTCCGACTGGACAGGTGTTGAATCATTCCTATTACACGTGTTTGCAGTTGATTCGATAAACAAAGCTTCTGTTATCAATCTCTCCCTCCACCCAGCTGTGACATTAGATTTTAAAACTGTCATCTTATCCCATCCATCCTATTGTATGGTTGTGTGTAATTGCATGTAGTGAGTGCTATAGCTGAACTATTCTCCAGATTTCTTATCTTATTTGGGTCAACTAATCTAGATTTTGCTAGGTTTTTATGTTCGGCTAGTCTGACTGCCCCTGTTCTACTACTTTGACCTATGTATTTGACCTGACAATCATTGCAGCAGGGTATTAGATAAACTAAATTGTTTTGTTTTAAAGGCTCCACATGCAGGATCCTTTAACCGACAAAGCTTGTTTCTAATTGAGTTTGTGGTTGGTTTGAATGCCAGCCACTTTTATTCCTACCTTGTTAAGAATTCTGAGTAAGGTTTCCGAGGTTCCTTCCTTGTATGGAATTACTACTGATGATTTAGATTCCTTATTGTTGGTGTTGTCTTGCGCATGTTTGACATGCATGTCGTCATTAATATTATTATTATTATCACTATCACTACTATCATTATTTATTTTATTTTTACATTTCCCTACATACTTTCTGACTAATTTATCAGGGTAATTATTAAGTTTCAAAGCTTCTCTTATATGCCTCACTTCTTGTCTTAGATTTTCCTTGGTGCAACTTAGTTTTTGTGCTCTATTACTTAAACATTTCACCAATCCTATTTTTACTGACATAGGATGGGATGATCGGAAGTCCAAATATCTGTTTGAATGTGTGGGTTTCCTGTAAACACACACTAGTGTTTAACTTCCCATCTTCTTTCCTTTTTACGCTGCAATCTAACATTGGAAGCTCCCCTTCCTGACTTTCCAATTCATAAGTGAATTGAATTGCCTCTACCTTCGAGTCGTGTGTTCACTGTGTGATACATCTAATAAACAAACTAATATGGAATTACTTACTACTCCAGTGCCCAAGTTTTACACATAAATTTTATCATGTATTTGTAAAACCTAATGAGAATTTACGTAAAATACATATCTGCTTGCTTAAATATTGTCCTGAAATTTATATAATCAGCTTGAAAAACCCTACTTGCATAATAGCATTTAGAAAGAGTGGATTTCTTATAGTGAGTAGGTGGCACAGCAGTAGAGTGCTTGTCAACCACGCCTCATATGGTTCGGGGTTCGAGCCCCAGCCACCGACGCATTCCTTTACCTTGCTAAGGCAGTAATAAGACTGGTAAATAGAGGTAAGGTTGGGCATGAGGCTGGCTAGCAACCTCATTCCGTAAAAATAGAAAAAAACACCACAGCTACGGGAACTTCAAAGCCCAAGAGGCTTGAAGTCCCCTATGTTCCACCACTGGGAATGTAAGGGAACAAAAAAACTCCCCTTGTTTAAAAAGTAAGCTGGACTTACTTGTGTTTTTGAATCTTTTGCCTCGTTTTCAACAGCTTCATTGACATCATTAACACTTGCATGTGACATCAGCTTACTCTTTTGTTCTAGCTGTTTACTCAACTGATTCACCATAACTTCAAGATTGCGTACATATGCCTTGGCTTCAGATTCATTAGAGTTTTTCTCTTCCAGTTCAGAGCTCAATCGTTCTACTTTACTGGATTCCAAAGCTAAAACATGCTGTAATTGTTCAACGCGTTCACTGAGAACATGAACCTATACGAAAAAAAACATAATGAGTCATTCATATTATAATAATTAGATTAGATGATTGATTATGAAAAGAGAAGCCTTCAATAAACAACTTTAAAGAAACTGCTGATTTAGGAGAACGTTGATATTAGATGGTTGCAGGCAATTGAAAAGAAGCCTTGGACCTAGGTTTCCATGGATGTTAGTTAGCACTCACAGTCAGCAAGGCATATCTGCAACCATGAAGGAAGTCATGTGCCTTCTAAGATTCAAACTTGACTGATAGAATTCAGCCTGCAGCAAACAAAGGGTTAGACACGTGACGCTAGTTAACTAATGTCTAATCAAAGTGTTTCTAATACAGTTAGTCCTACAGGAAGTCAATCGCCAACCCGAATAGCTCGGTGGTAACGTCTGTGACTACAAAATTGGGCAACCAGGGTACGAGTCTCGGAAAGGACGGTAGTTGTTTCAAGAATGGAGAATATTAAAACCACATAAAGTGGTAATCCACAACGGGAAACTCAAGGAATCCTTCGAAGTGAGGACAGGAGTAAGACAAGGCTGGTTGGCTGCCTACTATCTCCAATGATTTTCTTGATTGCAGTAGATTGGATAATGCGACAAACAGCGGGCAATGAGGAAACAGGCATAAAATGGACCCTGACAAAAAACTTGGAGGATCTGGACTTCGCCGATGATATATGTCTGATTCCCCACAAACTGGAAGATATGCAAGCGAAAAGCAACAAGTTGGCAGAAGAAGCATCAAAGATAGGACTTCAGGTGAACATAGAGAAAACAGAGGTGGTGAAAATTCCTGGGCAACACCACCAACAGCAACAACAATCAATATAAATGTAAGGAACCTGAAAGAAACAACCTCTTTTACCTACCCACCTGGGAAGCATCGTTTCAACTACAGGCGGAACTGACGAGGATGTCAAAGCAATAATCGGAAAAGCAAGACAAGCTTTCACTACTCTCAAGTCTGTGTGGAGAACAACAGCCTTCCTCAGCATCAAAAATAAGGTCCGGATTTTCAACTCCGATGTGAAGTCAGTGCTACTCTATGGATCAGAGACTTGGCGCGTCTTAAAGAGTACTTCAAGCAAACTACAGACCTTCATCAACAGCTGCCTTCGCCCAATGCTTCGCTCAAGGTCAGATGGCCGGCCAGAAAAGATCAGCAATAGAGATCTCTGGGAGCAAACCAACTCAGCAGGAACCGATTGTACAAGAAATATTCAGGAAGAAATGGAGGTGGATTGGCCTGGCCATACTCTGAGAAAACAAACCATCAGGTGAGTGACATCACATGCCAGGCTCTCTCTCCCAAGTGGGAGCTGAATGGGAAGTGGCGAGTTGGTCATTAGTGTAGGGGTGACATGGAGGAGGAGGTGATGGTAATAGGAGATGAAAGAATGTGGGCATACGTGTAGCCAGGTGAAAACGTTGGTGGAGAATCGAACGCAATGGAGACGTGCGGCTGAAGCCCTATGATCCTCAAGGAACTAAAGGAAACAATAATAATTATAAGTGCTGAATAGTTGGCGTATACAGCCGTTGTAGGCTGGAAGAAGAGGTAAGACAAGGATAAGCTTTCTACGGACATGTGGGATGATGAAAAAAAGATGAACTCATACAAAGATGAATAACAGAAGGAGGAACCAAGTTCACTGTACATCACAGTGGATAAAGAAGTAAAGAAATGTGTGAAGAAAGACGAAAAGACAGTTCTACAACACACTGGAAACTGAGGCAGAACAGGTCAAGGGCAGAAGAGACCTTAGAACATCATATCAGATAACTAATTCTTTATTGGGGAAGAGATCAACACAGAAGCAACCAATGAAAGACGGTTAAAGGAGCCTAACCACCAAAGAGGAGGATCAAAGAAAACAATAGGCTGATCACTTCAAAAGACTCTTGAATCGACCATCACTGCAACTCGTCCAGAAATACCACAAACAGCAGATACAGAACTGACAGTGGACACCAATCCTCCAACAAAAGCAGAGTTCTTGAATGTGATCAAGCTACTGAAATCCGGGAAGGCCTTTGCTGCATACTGAAGGTTAGATGACAGGCTAGAAAGAATTAGTAACTCTGGTAACAAAGCAATCAGGAAACTACTGCTCAACAAATGTAAATGGAGAAGGATCGGACACACACTTAAGAGATAGTTGAGTGACATCGCTCACTAGGCGGGACCTCGAGTGGAACCCGAATGGGTAATGACGAGTTGGTCCTGTGTCTGAGGGTGACAAGGAGGAGATCATGTGAGTAGGTCCGTAATAAAAGCCTGTCAGCAATTACGGAGCCAACTGAAGAAGACCTCAGAGTACATGGCAAAATGTAGATGAGGTGTTGAGGTCTCATGTTCCACACGGAACCCAAGGAAACATCAATGAAAAAATCCGCTTACTTGGTTTCTGTAATGCTCAGCTGAGCGTAGTTGTTGTTCGTCGGCTTCTTCACGTAGTAGTTCAACTTGATCTCGATAGAATTCAGCGTCATGTTTCAATTTAGTCATTGGTGATCCTTTTATCAAAAAAGAAGAAAATTTAGAAAACTTCAAATTAAAGTGATTCATTTAAAAAAATTTGTAAGATGGAACTATGACGCAGCAAAAAACTGTGATAATTTCTCCTGGACGCCATGTTTGTAGTTTTATTTGGAAGGAGACTGAAACAACAAGGCTTCATCTCACAGAGTCAGTACACATCAATCAAACCTACCGGAACGTTCACACCAAGACTATATGGCTCGCCTAAAGTGCATAAAAAAGGTGTACTGTTGCGACCAGTATTAGATATGCTAAATTCACCATACTATCCTGTGGCCAAATGGTTAGTCACACTCTTACAGCCTCTTTATACTGAGTTGATGAAACATAGTGTAAAGGATACATTTGGATTTCTTGAAAGGATAAGAGATTTAAATGTTGATAATAAATTCGTGATTTCATTTGATGGATCTTCCTTATTCACCAATGTACCTCTCATGGAAACAATGGACTTTGTATGCGAAGAACTCAAAAGACGAAACATCGATGTTGGCATTCCTATATCTTTTATGAAAGAGCTTCTCTTGAAATGTACAATGAATTTCCACTTTTAATTTAATAAGGAACTATAAAGACAAATCGACGGTGTGGCAATGGGGTCACCACTAAGACCCATTCTAGCCCATATTTTCCTTGCGAAACTAGGAAATGGGCCTTTGAAGGATGTTATTAATGCACTGGAATTTTATTGTCCGTACATGGATGATACCTTTTTGATTATGAATAACGAAAAGGAAGCAAGGAACATCCTAGATAAATTTAATGAGGTACATCCTGCAATAAATTTTACTATTGAGAAAGAAAAAGACTCTAGTATTTCATTTTTAGACGCCCTTATGACCAGAAAAGAGGACGGCACAATAAGAAGAAGTGTCTATAGAAAACCTACATCAACGAGCCAGTACACACATTTTCTCAGCTTTGTTCCCTTGAAATACAAACGCAATCTGATAAAGTGCTTGGTCCACAGAGCAAGAGAGATTTGCTCGGATGAATGTCTTGACGAGTAACTTAACAATATTAAACGGTCGCTAAGTGAGAACGGTTATCCTGAAAAGTTTATCGGTAAGAATCTGAATCTGAAACCAAAGCAGTCCAAGTAAACAACAGTTCCAAAAAAGGCCTTGTTCTTACACATGCAGTTCCTAGGAGACAACACCATTGAGATACTAACACAACACCTTAGAAATGCGGTAAAAAGAGCATTCCCTGCTGCCGAATTACGCTGTGTCTTCAAAACCTCCAACTATTTTGCGTTCGGGAATAAAAGACAAACTGCCTAATTTTGCCTCTTCCATGTGTATCTACCAATTTAACTGCTCCTGTGGAGCCAGTTACATAGGCAATGTTTCTCGTCGAATTTCCGAACATCACCCTACATAGTAGTTAAGCAAAGGACAAACAAAATCTACTCGCAGCACTATTCTATCTCATCCTGTGGATACAGAACACAAGATTGATGTTAACTGGCAGCTTTCAAAGTCATTTACCGCATACCCACCAACGAATCTCAATTTCGCCTTAAGAGTTCGTCTACTACATATTGCTGAGGCTGGCTGTTGGGATCCATATTAACAAGCCTAATTTGTGTATCCAAAAGAAGTTAGTTCAGACATTATCCTTACCTTGGCCACCTAAGTTCGCATGGTCCTCAATTTGTTGTGGAAATTTCCTTAATTTCAGTTGATATTCTATTTGCTACTATATATTTGTTATTATTATTGTAATTTAAGCATCTTTAATGAACTGTGGTGATTCCATTGTCATCTTACTTTACAAATCGATATTATTATTGAAAAAACATTAATATTGTTATTGACTACTAATCTAGAATATTCTATGTATATAAACATGCACATATAATTGCAGAGCCTGGAAGGGGAATTTATCGAAAAGGATATTCTTTGCTCAATTATTTTGTGTTTTATAGATGTCTAAGTGAATATTTTATATATGTCCAAGGCAAGTTAGCATTTGTTAGTTGTCATTGCCTATAAATCAGAAAGGCAAAAACAACATCAAACTGGTATTCAATCAATACACAACATCAAAGTCCTCTTCAAAACACCAGAGACAGTAAAAAGAAACCTTTTCTATGCTGAAGACCAAATTCCGGAATCATCAGAAGTATGCACTTACCACAGGGGTTCAAGCCGAGGACCTTCTGGTTACAAGGATGAAACAGCTGTCCAGTACTGCAGTGCTGGTTTTCAATGGTTCTCTAACTGATATCAACTCGTAAAAACAAAACTAATCCTTACAATCCAACTATATAAAAATACTGTGTCTAATTATTTTTGGTTCAATTTCACAAACATAGAATGTCGAACAAACTGACTGAGGCAATTTGCTCACATGTTGTGCATTTGCTGCACCAAGACATTTGGGCAGCTTAGCATTCAAAAAATCCAACTGTTGGGTTTCGGACAGCGACAAACCTTATTTCACTATTTACGATAGTATTGTATGCGTAGATCAGTAATATCGTCATACATATGACAGTTTCAAAACATGTTGTCTTGGAAACCAAACGTGCATTACACACAGTGCTGTTTCAAAATCTTGCCAACTTACCAACACTAGGTGGAGCTTGTTCTACTTCAAGAAGACCACTACCGGATTTCTGTGGAGCCAAAGCATTCAGCGCTTTATTGTCTGCCGCTAATGACTGCCAAAACTCTTGATTTTTACTCAGTGCCTCAGATATCTAGAATAAAATAGGAATCATGAAAAGAAGGTGAAATATATTCAGGGAGATAATGAACAATCTGATCACACATAGACTTGCCATATTTGTTATTATTATTATTTAACCTTTAATTCCTAGAGGAACATAGGGCTTCATCCGTGCGTCTCCATTGCGTTCGGTTCTCTGCTAGAGTCTTCACCTGGCTCTAAGTCTGCCCACACGTTTTCATCTCCTCCTCACATGACCTCCTTGGACGACAAACTTGCAGCTTACCTTTCGGGTTCCACTCGAGCAATGGCTTGTCTAGTGATGTCACTTGATGGTATTTTTCCTCAAAGTATGGCCAATCCACTTCCATTTCTTCCTGCCTATTTGTTTCACAATTGGTTCCTGGTTGGTTCGCTCCCAGAGATCCCTGTTGCTGATCTTTTCTGGTCGGCCTTCTGATCTTGAGTACTGAGCGAAGGCAGCTGTTGATGAAGGTCTGTAGTTTGTTTGAGAAGCTCTTTATGACGCGCCAAGTCTCTGATTCGTATAGTAAGTATCACTGACTTCACATTGGAGTTGAAAATCCGGATCTTATTTTTGATGCTGAGTGCTGTTGACCTCCACACAGACTTGAGAGAAATGAAAGCATGTCTTGCTTTCCTGATCCTTGCTTTGATATCCTCGTCATTTCCGCCTGTAGTTGAAATGATGCTTCCCAGGCAGGTAGGTAAAGGAGGCTGTTTCTTTCAGGTTCCTTCCATTTATGCTGATTGTTTTCTGTTGTTGTTGTTGCTGGTGGTGGTGTTGCCCAGGAATCTTCATTATATATATATATATATATATATGAAACTAATAAAGCTTTAAGGGATGAGAGAATATACATTGGTCACATTAAGTGGCTATATTGATGGTCAAAATAGCAGTGGGGATCAATAAACCAAAGAAGAGAGACAGTGGTACATCTGCGCTGGTTTCAAAAACAAAGTGTCCCAAAGAGGGTTTAATGTGATGACGAATTATTTTTTTGATACATAACCTTCCTAATTGCCAGGACTTATATATACAGTTGGAGTTAACATGAGAAGGATATCTATTGATTTTTGATTGCATCAAAGAGCAAGTTGTTCGATAGACGGGAACGAGCTTAGCTGCAGGATAGGCTATGGCTAGTGATGTGCTCAGCCTTCTGCTGATCATCGCTGAAATGTTTTCACCTTTATAATCAAGCTGAAAGTAGATTGGCTTTGTTCCAACTGTGATTTGTTTTACATTTGTGACTTCATATCTTCCCTACTTGTTGATGAACCTTTGAGGGTACCCACTGCACTTCAACATTTTTTCAAGAAACTCAAATTCTCCCTCTAATTTCTCCATAGATCATTTTCTCTTCGCTCTGTAGTACACAGTCTTGACTAGACCACGTTTAAAGCTATTTGGACAAAAGCTAATAAAATGTAAGTATTGTCCTTTCCAATTAGGCTTTCGATAAATTGACTTCTGAAGACTACCGTCTTCTAGGCGTTCCATGGCGATGTCGAGGAAGTGGAACTTTCCGTCACTTTCATGTTCCATAGTGAACTCAATATTGGCGTGTACATCATTGAATAATTCGAGTAAGTTTGAAGCATGACTTTCATTTTTGCACACTATGAATGTGTCATCAACATATCGACAGTAGGAATTTGTTTCGTCGATTGCATGCTTCAACTTTGTTCTTTCAAGGTTGGACATGAATATATCTGCTAAAACACGGCTAAGTGGACTGCCCATAGCTACATCATCTATTTGTCGGTAAAGAGTGTTGTCAAATTGGAATTGCACATCCATCGTACACATTAGCAGTGGGCGTTTGAATTCTGACTCTGAGAGTGGGAGAATATCAGACTACCGACAAATGATCTCAATAGTTTCGTTGATTGGAATCATTGTGAATAGGGAGGTTACATCAAATGACACCATGAACTTGTTTAAAACGTTCATGTGGTTCACACTTTCAGAGAAATGAAATGAGTCTTTCATAGGACTTACACAAGCTTTATGATACGCCCAAAACGTGTTTTATAGATAGGTTTGAAAGACATGTAAACATCAATTTTATTTGCTTTCTCTATAATATGTTTCGCACTAAAAGAACAAGGACGCTTGTTTTCACCATTAATGGGTCCAGGGAATTGTATCTGCAACTGAAGCCCTTACTTGCAAAGATTTATGACCCCTCCGCAAGTGATGTTCGGCCACACGTACACTTGAATTTGTAGATACAGTGGGATGTGACATCAATTTTTCGTATGTTTTAGGGGCTTAGATGGATACAAAGACCTCACATTCACACTTGTTGCGATCTTTTTAATTCTAACTTCCATGTCAGTTTTTTTGTTGCGTAAGGTCACAAGCCCGAACTCTGTATAGAGAAAACGTTTTTCGAGTCTTTTTCTACCTTGATCTTAACCTCTTCACTAGTCGTTCCCTGTAAATTTTAAATTTTACCTTTAATTTGCTTTGGCTTTAATAATTAATTCACTATTATCACTCTCATATGCTCCTTTCGTACATTTTCACACCCTCTTCACACTTGTAAAATTGACACTCAACTACCTTTATTGTCACTCAATTACAGTTTTAACCTTATCAAATTTCTAAGTTTGTGCCGTTGAGTACCACGTAATTTACAACTTTTATTTTTTACTTCTAAAGCGACTTCTGAGTGATTATATCAATTATTTCACCTTCCCCTATTACTCAATAATAGACCACTATATATTTTTGGTAAATATAAATGCATATTCGCCTCAAGGCTCGAACCCAGTGCCCATAGTTTCAAACGCCAAACCGTTATCCCCCTAGACCACTTGGGCCACGAGAGTCACCTCTTTTGCCACGGGTCATAATTATTATTTAATTCAATTTTAGATTTTCCCGTCGATTGAATAGACTGAAGTGTTTGGTCTCAGGCTGGTATGTCAGCTCCATGTGCAGATGCTTTGACGATGTCTGGGCATGTAACTCGAAGTCGGTTCGTGGGTGATGACTAGTAGTGGAATCCAGGATGTGCACTTCTAGTCACCATCTACCAATCGACGTCGGGTTACATGACAAGACATAGTCAAAGCACCTTCTGCACAAGGAGCCAACATGTCAACCTGAGACCGTGCGCTTCGGTTAAATCAATCGACGGGAAAATCTAAAATTGAATTGAATAATTGTGGGGTATCATTGAAGCATACTTCGGATGGAACAGTATCACTTCAGATGATTTCGTATCGATTACTGTGTTATATGAAGATTCTATCCAACGGCTTTTGAGGCTAGTTGTCAATAGAAGTTTAGGGAGGCACAAACACGAGAAAACCATTCAGGCTTAAGGCCAGGAAGAGGGTGTATTGATCATATCTTCACCCTCCGACGGATTCTAGAACATAGGCATTCTTACCGTCGGCGTCCAACAATCATTATATTTCTTGACCTAAAGGCGGCATTCGATTCTGTCGACCGAGAGGTACTCTGGTGGTACGTGGCTGTAAAGGGAATGCCGAGAAAATACACTGCACTGATTAAGGCACTCTACTCATACTCATGCAGCCAAGTGAGGGCTTATGGCGAGTTGTCATCTGAGGTGGTGACGACTAGTGGCGTCTGTCAAGGATGCCCATTATCCCCATTCCTATTCAGTTTCATCATAGACGTACTAATGGACTTAACCCTAACTCAATTCAGAGACTCAGGAATTGACTTGCTACCAGGGAATAATCTCGTTGACTTAGAATATGCGGACGATATAGTCCTTGTAGGCGAGAACGCTGACAAAATACAGAGTCATCTGAACACCTTGAGCTGTAATCTACGTATGTTTGGCATGCGATTCGCCCCTGTAAAATGTAAGATGATGCTGCAGGATTGGACTACACTGACTCCTAGATTAGAAATATGAAGTGAAGTGGTAGAGCACGTTGACCGCTTTACTTACTTGGGAAGTACCATCAGCCCTATTGGGTTGATCTCCGACGAAATCTCAGCACGGATACACAAGGCTCGTTTCGCATATGCCAGTTTACGCCGTCTCTGGCGTAGGCGTGATATCCGCCTATCGACCAAAGGGCGTGTGTACTGCTCAACAGTCCATTCCGTCCTCCTTTATGGCTGTGAGACGTGGCCATTGAGAGCGGAAGACATGAAAAGATTAGCTGTCTTCGATCATAGGTGTCTGCGTTCTATCTCCCGTGTGAAGTGGTATAATGAGGTGAGCAATATTGAGGTTAGGCGTCGAGTGCTAGGTAATGGGGGGAAATCAATCGACGAGACTGTGAAATTACATTAACTGAGATGGTTAGGACATGTGTTACGTATGCCTAGTCATCGCCTTCCTCGACCGATGGGCAATGTTAGCTGATACAGTGTCAGGCTGGAAAAGAGCTAGCGGCGGTCAAACCAAAACATGGCTACACCAGTCGATGAAATCCATAACAGTTAGTTTAAGCCAGCCACGTAGGAAGGTGTAGACTTCCAGACTGGTTGGGGTCCTCGAGATGGTAAACACCAATGGTTGGAAACAATTGGCGACATGGCTCAAAATCGTTCTCAATGGATGGCACAGATGCATCCACTTCTTGTGACTTATGATTTCCAATGAAACTGTTTTGTTCTTCGTTATTACGATTCCTCTGTCTCACAACTCTGTTTACTGTATATATTATGCATTTCTTCTACTTTCTTCTCCTGCTTTGTGTGATACATGGAGGGAGTGTGGCGAATTGAAGTGCTGCACACTGGTGCAAAGTTCCATGTCGAAAACAGACAGAAGTTTATCAGATTCCTAAATTACAACAATACCGTCACGATGTAGTTTTTTTGACATTCTAAATAGCTTAATTGTACTTGATATGTATAATAGGTAAAATGGTAAGCATGTTGAAATCATAAGGTAAAAGAAAAAAAAAGAGGAAATTGTTCAATGGATAACTTACTTGTTGAACTAAACTTTGAACATTCGACGTGTTCGAGGAATTCGTGCTCATTTGTTCTAACTACAATAATATCAAAAATAATATAATATAAAGTTTAATACAATAAAAAGCATAGAAGGTTATAATACATTATCAGTTACTGGAAACACTGAGAGGGATTGAGAGAAATAGTCGGCAAGTAAGAAAAAACAGTCGGTTGGTGGCATAGCGGTTAGGGCTCTCACCGACCATCCACATGGTCGGCCACCGACGCACTCCTTTACCTCGCTAAGCCAGAAATAATGCTGGTGAAGAGGAAGAGTTGGGCATCAGGGTCTAGCAACCCCATCCTGTAAAAATAAACACTGCTACAGAAACTTCAAGCCAACCAGCTTGAAGCCCTATGTTCCACTGGGGAACGTGAAGGACTAAAAAAAAGAAAATAACTGTGGAATAGTTAATGAATAGTTAATGACAGAGGGAATCTAACAAGTTTCAACTTATGAACTCATGAGAAAATCTATTGAGACAGAGCTCTAGGAAATGACAGCTAGACAGATAGTTAAACACAAAACGTTTAGAGTATTTGTGGGTTCTAATTTTGGTGATAGTTCCTATCGAAAATCCAATTTTTTGTCAACAGATCCCTAAAAGACTATATCTTTTGAACTTTGGGTAGTTTATCATCTCCGAATTGTTATTATTGCGAGGTTGGAGGCCTTCGACCATGGTTTCGTGTTTGATGGCACTCACCAATAAGCAGTGTCTACAATCTTGAAGGAACTCATGTTCCTTGTGAAGTTCGAACAAATGTCACCTATTGCTAAAGTCGAAGACGTTTCCAATGAGCTATTCGTGTTCGCTGCTGCATGCCCATTTTGACTTTTAAAGCAATTAGTTCCCTTTATGAATTTCGACAACACAATAAGAAGACGTAGTTTACCTGAAACGTGTAATGTATTGGCGCAACACATTTCGGACATTCTGATCACACACGTACTTGTCATACTCAGTTTTTATATAATGCAAGAAGGCATGAATAATTACAATACAGGTCAGATTGTCCACAGGTCAAGTTCACAAATAATGGGTAGGGAGACGCAAAGGTGTGGGTAAGAAAGATAAAAGGAGAAAACAAGGCAAAGAAGGGTTTGAAAATGTGAAGTAAATTGGTCGTTGGTTCTAAATTGGATTACCAAGGACCAATTTACTTCACATTTTCAACCCTTTCTTTGCTTTGCATTTTGGTACAAATTTTTAGCCTCATTCTCTTGGATGCAAGTTTTAACGTATCCTACAGTAACATAAATAGTTAACTGTCGATATTTTTCAGCACACCTTGACGATAATTCACAGGAATTAAAGAATGTTTTCTGTGCATGAGAAGCTAATTTAGGGCCTGCTGTAGGAGTTATTTATATAGTAGATAGAAAAGAGACTTAAGTATTCAGCACAATGGATAACTCATTCCTTTCTATGAAGTATTACTATTATTTCCTTTAATTCCTAGAGGCGTATAAGGCTTCAGCTGCACGTCTCCATTGCGTTCGGTTTTCTGCTAAAGTCTTCACCTGGCTCCAAGTCTGCCCACACGCTTTCATCTCCTCTTCACATGACCACCTCCAAGTCACCCTTGCACTGACGACCACCTCCCCGCTTCCCTTTCGGGTTCAACTCGAGCAATGGCTTGTCTAGTGATGTCACTTGATGGATTCTTCAGAGTATGGCCAATCCATCTCCATTTCTTCCTACATATCTTTTGCACAATCGGTTCCTGTTTGTTTTACTCCCAGAGATCCCTGTTTCTGATCTGTTCTGGCCGGCCTTCTGATTTTGAGTAATGAGCGAAGACAGCTATTCATGACAGTCTGTAATTTGTTTGAAGTGCTTTTCATTGCCCGCCAAGTCTGTGATCCGTATAGTAGCACAGAATTCACATTGGAAATCCGGATCTTATTTTTGACGCTGATGAATGCTGTTGACCTCCACACAGACACTTGAGAGTAGTGAAAGCCTGTCTTGCATTTCCGATTCTTGCTTTGATATCCTCGTCAGTCGAGTCCGCCTGCAGTTGAAACAATGCTTCCCATGCAGGTAGGTAGAGGAGGTTGTTTCTTTCAGGTTCCTTCCATTTATGCTGGCTGATTGTTGTCAGTTGTTGTTGCTGCTGTTGCTATTGCTGTTTCTGTTGGTCAGAAATCTTCATCACCTCTGTTTTCTCTATGTTTACCTTGATGCTTCTTCTGCCAACTTGTTTCTTTTCACTTGCATATCTTATAGTTTGTGGGAAATCAGACATATATCATCGGCGAAGTCCAGATCCTCCAAGTTGGTTTTTTGTGTGAGTCCATTTTATGCCTGTTTCTCCCATGAAGTAGGATTCGATTAATGCATTTCACAATGCTGATTTATCACGAAAGGTTTTCGTAAATAAATCAGTTTTGTTGGCTAGAAGGAGTCAGAGAAGACCTTGAAGAGAGAACGAGTGGGAGAGAGATAGAGTAACGTTCATCGTGATTAAGGTTTGCAGGTTGGAAACCGGTAACTCTTGAACGAAGACACTGTCATTTAATTCAATCAAATATAAATATTCTGGTGATAATTTGACTTACCAAGTGAAGTAAATTAGCCACTCTTGCTTGATATTCAGCATTTTCAAATCGTAGCATACGAACCAAAGCTTTATACCTTTCGATCTCACTCTGTAAGCGTTAAGTAAGCAGTGAAAAGAGAATAAATTGAAAGATATTATACAGTATGATTAGCATTACATATATTTGTCAAGCTACCAAAGAAGGGCGACTTAGCCTCTGCAGGGTCTGGCGTGGAATAGTGCTCTTGTCCACGCCAAGTGGAAAAAATATTAAGTCGCGTCATCCTGGAGAGAATAAAAGATGAACTGGATGCAGAACTCTGTCCCAACGACCAGAACAAACTGAATTCAGGAAAGGCGAATCATGTTCTAATCAAATTGCAGCTCTACGCATCATCATCGGACAAAACATGGAATGGCAGTCCAATCTCTACCTGAATTTCATTGAATTTTAAATAGCCTTCGATAGGGTTGACCGAGAAGTAATTTGGAAACTACTTGAACACTGCGGCGTACCTCAATTCTTTATCAACCTTATTCAACAACTGACTATATAACAGCGGCACGTGTCAGGTGATCCACAATGAAAAATTCAGTGAGGCTTTCGAAGTGAATACAGGAGTAAGGCAGGGCTGTCTATTATCACCGATGATATTCTTAATTGTGTTCGACTGGATTGTGCGTCAGACTGTGAGGAGTAGGGAGACAGGAATACGCTGGGCAACCGATGAGAAGACTGTAGAAGATCTGAATTTTGCACGGGGATAATATGTGTCTAATGTCACACAAACTCAAAGACTTATAGGCGAAGCAGGCAGCGAAGACAAGACTATCGGTGAACATAGAGAAGATGGATGTGGTGAAGATAGCTAACCACCGCCAACAGCAATAACAACCAGCACCAATAACTAACAACGGGAGGAGTTTGAAAGAATTCATTTTTTTTCACTTATGTAGAAACCATTGTTTCAACTAAGAGCAGCATGGATAAGGATGTCAAAACCACGACCAGAAAGGCAACGAAGACATCTGTTTATCTGAAATCATTGCTGAAATCTTCTGCATTCAGCATAAAAAGCAACATTCGGATTCTCATCACCAATGTGAAGTCAGTAAATGCTTCCATATGACTCAGAAACTGGGCGCATCAGGAAAGGCATTTTCAACAGGTTGCAACAGATTTTTATGGACAGCAGCCTTCTCTGTCTCCATACTGAAGATCAGATGGCAGGCCAGAAGGGATTAGCAACAGGAACTAGATGAACGATCCAACCAAGAATCTTTTGTCCAACATATACGAATTAAGAAATGTAGAGTGACTGAACTCACTCTGAGATGATAGTTGAGTGACATCATGTACGACTAAGGCCATTGAATGAAATCCAAATAAGAAACAGCGAATCGGTTATGTGCCAAAGAATTACATGGAAGAGATCGTTTTAGAAGGACACTAAAATATATGGCCAATCATGGAACCAGGTAAACAGAGCTGAGCAGAACAGGATGAAATAGAGATGTTATGTAGGAGGCCTTTGTTCCATTCGGAGCCAAAGGGAATTAAATATATATATGCTTCCAGGGATTCGATTGGTCACAGGACGGATAATGAAGTGACATCAGTGACAGAACCACTGAAAAACCAGCAGGGAGTACTAGGCAACTGTTTCGTTATAGTGCTTGGGACTCCTTAGCAGTAGGCGCCCGTCAGCCGGGGTTTGAACCCAGGAACTTCGAGTTGTGAGATGAGCTCATATATGATTGAACCGCTGGGACCATGAATTCTACCTTCTCCCAGTGGTTCTCTAACTGATGTCAGCTAGTAACCAGTCAAATCTGTGGAAGCCAAGAGTTGACAATTCATGTGATGCTCACTAGAGACTAGCCCTCTACATGAAGTTAACTGGGGGCTACAGTGAGAAGTCGTAACCAGCGGGGTACACCGAGTCAGGCAAAAGGACAATTCCTCACAGATGCTATTGGCTGACAGTTGTGCTAAATTGTTAATTCGAAGAAATTCAGACGACGCATACTCTAATTGAATTCATTTAATGGTATATACTATCTGTCACTCTTACTGATTCAATCCTGTGGTGTGCAGAGTTCATCGTTAATAGACCCGAAAATTCAGTAAATTCAAGTTTTTTTATTAATCCCATTGGTTAAAATTGAGTTCAGGTAGTCGATAAAATCAGGTTCAATTTACAAGAATAAACTGACTTACCCTAAGGAAGAGTAATTCCTCTTCTGCTCGATGTGTACGAATTAACGGTCTCAAGGCGAGCATTAAACGGAACCAGGGATCAAACATAACCTTTGCATTTTTCTGAATACATCTCACTGCATCGTCCTCAGTCTATTTGAATTAAAAAAACAAAACAGAAATGCATGGCGGTTAAATCATTTGTCTGTGCACAACAGGAGAGAATTAACAAAAAAAGGAATAAAAGAAAATTTGGTTTGCAGGAGGATTTCAACACACAGCCTACGGATAACTAACCCAGAGCTGCACTTGCTAACCACTTCATTCTTTCACCTCAGCTATCAACAGTGTATATTCAAATATATGATAATTTTTCCGGATATTTAGGTCTTAATGAAAACAAAACACACAGCTATTTTATTTATTTATTCTCCTCTTTAGCCACAGTCATATTTATATACGGAAAAAAATCCTCATTTAGACATTTTGAAAACAGAAAGATTGAGCGAAGAAATATTTACTTTTCAATTAGATCCTCATCTCTGGCTCTACTGTAATATATTTATGTATAGCATTTTTATTACAATACACAACAGTTTATCAGTCACCTGGCACTGATATGTTTGTTAACAATAATTAAAGAGTGTCAAAATGTCAATGGGTTGATAATTAACGAAGAAGATCAATACACATTTAAAGGGTAGAAATGGATAGTCTGTCTGTCTGTCTGTTTTCGACATAGAACTTTGCACATAAGTGCGGCAGTTCAAGTCGCCACACTCCCTCCATGTAGCACACAAAGCAAGAGGAGAAAGTAGGAGAAATGCATAATAGAGACAGTAAACAGAGGTGTTAGACGAAGGTATAGTAATAACGAAGAACAAAACAGTTTAATTGAAAATCATAAGTCACAAGGAGTGGATGCATCTGCAACAGCCATTGGGAATGATTTTGAGCCATGTCACCATTTGTTTCCAGCGTTTGTCGGTTTATACCGTCCCGAGGACTCCAACAAGGAAGTCTACACCTTCCTACGTGGCTTAGACTTACTGTTGTAGATTTCATTGACTGGTGCCATGTTTTGGTTTGACTACCGATAACTCCTTTCAAACCTGATCCTATATCAGCTAACATTGCCCGTTGTCGAGGAAGGCGATGACTAGGCATACGTAACATATGTCCTAACCATCTCAGTCGATGTAATTTTACAGCCTCGTCGATTGATTTCCCCTCCTTACCTAGCACTCGAACAACGCCTAATCTCAATATTGCTCACCTTATTATACCACTTCACACGGGAGATAGAACGCGGGCACTTATGATAGAAGACAGTTAATCTTTTAATGTTTTCCACTCTCGATGGCCAGGTTTCACAGCTAGGCATAGAGGAGGACGGATCGGACTGATGAGCAGTACACACGCCTTTTGGTCGATAGCCGGATATCAAGTCTACACCAGAGACGGCGTAAACTGGTGTATGCGAAACTAGCCCTCTGTATCCGTGCTGAGATTTCGTCAGAGATCAACCCGTTGGGGCTGATGGTACTTCCCAAGTAAGTGAAGCGGTCAACGTGCTCTACCACTTCACTTCTTATTTCTAATCTAAGGGTCGGTGCAGAAATGGATAGAATAAATTAATTTTACAAGGATAACACGTAATTAAAGATGAAGTGGTCAAAATAAATAAAAATAAAATAATTTGGACAATTATAATTTTTATAGTTTCTAAAGGTTTAGGGGGAGGGGGGTGACGTAGTCCTCTTTATGCATTCTTGTAACGATGGCCAGGGTAAGGAAAGTGGCTGTAAAAATTTCTTCTGAACACACTGGTTTGGCTTCTTCAGGTGGATTCCGATTGCTTCAGCTGTCTGCATAAGACGAACTCGTAGAGCAAAGTTAAGATTAGTCGGAATGCGATAAATAATTTTAAATGCAGTATTCACATCAACCTTATGTTCCGTATCAACAAGGTGTGCTAAAATAGAACAACGAATATATCTTGTTTGTCCTTTGCTTAACCATGCTGGATGATGTTCGGAAATACGATGATGAACCTGCCTAATTGTACGCCTAATGTAGCTGGCTCCGCAGCTGCATTCAAACTGGTAGATACACTTATATACAACTACTTTTCATGGAAGAGGGTAGCAACAAAGCTGATGAATTGGCGTAATCATATCTGTCAGTTACTATTGGTCAGTGCATAAAAGGAGTTCAATAAATGCATTAGAGTTACGTAATTAGACGAATAATCTAACGAATGACTTGTAATCTGGATGCATATAGAAACGAAGGAAAATATGGAATTATGTAAGAAGTGACCTGAAGAGATACAAGAGTTAGAAGAAATTAGAAAATAAACAAATGAACAAAAACCAAGTTAGTAGAAGTCAACAAGGTTGTTGCCATGATAACAGAAGTGGTTAAATAATCTTCTTTCACATGAAAAGCCCCGGTTTCTTTAAATGGCTGAAACATTAGCAGTGCAAAGGAAACGAAGGAGTATTTATTACCTAGCGGGTTATTCTTCACTTTGTAGATTACTTTGAAATGGAGTGGCCGGTATTGACATGGTGTTCGATTATCCCACTCCTTACAGAGCCACACTACTGCCTTTCTGGAATCATTCGGGATAGAGTTATTCAGGGCTTTTAAACAGGATGCACGTCGAACGACCAATATACCTGGCTCCACAAGAACAGGTGAGCTGATATAATGCACATAGAAGTGATCAGATGTGAGGTCGTGTGTTTAAGGCTTCTGCAGACCAGTGGACCACTGGACAACATGAGTCTTAGCTTTGTTGTAAAGGATGTTCTCAGAGATGATGCATAAATATAAATACGACTCTACAGCTAGAGAAAATGAATTCGCTAAAAGAGCCTTTTTGCGGAACTATGTTTTTTATGTTTTCAACAATGTCTAAATGGGGATTAGTTATGAACTTAAAAGTGAAGACAGGAGTAAGACGCGGCCTGCTATTATCACCGATGATATTATTAATTATGGTGCTGAACACCGTACGTGGAGAGTGGGAAGATAGGGATACGCTGGACCAATAAGAAGTCTCTAGAAGATCTGGACTTGGCGGATGATATATGTCTAATGTCACACAAATGAAGAGAGTTACAGGCGAAATTCAACAAAATGGCAGAAGAGGTAACGAAGACTGGCTGGATTCATGGGAATCTAGAGAAGACAAAAAGGATGAAGAAACACACCGACCACCAACAACAACAACGACAAACACCACCAATCACTATCAACAGAGGAAATTTCAAAGAGATTACCTACTTCACTTATTTGGGAAGAATCGTTTCAACCACAATCGGGGCAGATGAGAATGTCAAAGCCAGAATTGTAAACACAAGGTACACCTTCAACACTCTGAAATCAAGTAATGGTTTGTAGGGATTTGATTGGTTACAGGATTTCATTATGAGCTGGCATTGGTTAGAGAACCATTGAAAACCAGTTGGCACTACTGGATAGCTGTTTCATTGTAATTGGTACACATCGGCAGTACGCACCCACTGTGTTTCGGACCCAGGACCTTCCGGTTATAAAGAAAGCTCGTATACCATTCAGCCACTGGGACCCGATTCAATGGCCAGCCCATGAATTCCAACTTCTGCCAATTCACGACATAGCGCGACCACTAACCGATGGTCAAATATCGTCTCATTCGATAGCTTCTTGGATTCTGCATCATATGGCAACATTTTTCTTATGATTCTCTTCTTTGATTGCTCTTTCCAGTGTGCCAAACATATTGTTACTTCGTTTCTGATATACTACTTATATTGGATTATAAGTAGCACTCACCACACTACCAGCTGGTTTTCCAGTGGTTCTCTAACTGATGTCGGCTCATGATGAAACTTTGAAATCAGTTTGGAGATCATTTGCACCCAAGTATAAATAACAAAACTAGAATTTTCAACACAAATGGGAGGTCATTTTTTCTACATGGAGCAGGAACTTGGCCAGTGCGTGATGAACAGATTTTAGGACAGTTTGTAGATATTTTATCAACAGCTGCCTTCGCTGACTCTACAATAAAGATCAAATGGCCAGTCAGAAAGAATTATCAATAAGGAATTCTGGGAAGGGACTTGTTATTCAACAAATATTTTGAAAAAAAAGGAGATGGATTGGGCACAGTCTGCGGAGACTGTTGAGTGACATCGCACGTCAGAAATACTCTCAAATGGGAAACGATAAGTGGGTCGTCCGAGGCTGACATGGAGGAGATCATGTGGCGAGGAGGAGATGAGAGACCAACTGACAATCGTAGGGTCAGCATGGGAGGACTGCAGAGAAAACAGGACAAATTGGAGACGCGCTGTTGAAGCCGTAAATTCCACTCGAAACCCAAGAGAACAATAGTAACAATTAGAGAATCAATTCATGAATTTAAGTTTTACTCATTCACAGTCTGTCTCTCAAGTGATTTTCTAGACAATCTCACCGACAATGCACAAAAATGGTTTCTTACTTTTCAATCAAACTTTGTAACATATTCTGTCTGACCAACCATCTGATTTCATATTTAGGTTAAATGTAAATTTTTTGGTATATTTCTAGTAGAAATGAATAAAGTGTGTATAGATAGCAATGATTTGATTCTAGCGATTTCTACCTTTTGTTATTTAGATTTTTAAAAAATGTTATTATAATAAATTCACCCTGGTCTTCACATGATTATCCATAAACTTGAGTTAACTTGACTCTTTTTTGACGGAAATGTGAAGAATGTGTTAAGATTTTCAACTCGATAACATAATATTGAATATTGAAATGACCATATGAAAATAGTTTCTAAACTGTTTTCGATGCTGTCTGTTAGGGTACTGATTTCAAGTTCAGACGGAGACACCGTGAACACCAGGTACAATAAAGAGAGACTGATAACAGTTGAAAAGAAACAACTGTTCATGAGATTGCAATTTAAAATGGGGACGTGGCTAGTGAAGTCTTACATCTGAGATTGCCGAGAGCGATAAAATGGGCCTATACTGCCGCCACTCTTTGTTTGTCACTTTCCAGCCGACCAATTATGATTGATCAAGTGAAAGACAAGTTACCCAGCTGTGCCACTTCTATGTGTATCCACATCATACGTGTTCAATTCAACTAGAATCTGCTAAGATGAGATTCATAGTTCCATTGTGATGAGACATGTCTGCAAGCCGAAATTGTATGCAACAATTCACGTCAATGTTTACGTCCCGAATCGGGGTCACAAGAGAAAACAAGAACAAAGCCTAAACTTGAGGAACTCATCAACCAATCACAGAGAACTTAACGTGTGCAAATATGATTCGCAGATATATGGCTTAACTATCTAAGAAACGGTTATACAGCAGTACAGAATAACCTTCAGCAAGAAAACAATCAGTCGGAAGAGGTTGCTTCTCCACTGACAATAGTGTACATTAAAATCTATAAATATCTGTTGATTTTCTCAATGAACGATCAGTTGCCTGGCGCTTGTCTTCTGTCGTTACACCATGAGTCAGGTGTTATCCAAGTTCTGTTCTTTTTAACAAAAGTCGTCACCGAAGGTGTTAAATTAATCCGTCAATAATTTGTAATGAGTTCCATTTTTAACAGATAAAGAGAGATTTGTTGATTTTATAACATCGATATAAATAATAGAACAAAAATAAAGTACTCTCTTGACCCAAACACTTCTATTTATGAGTATACCACACTAACTAAGGACACCAGCATTCTTTATAATCATTTATATACACCCTCTCTCTCAATTTATGTTAAATTTGAACAGAGGATGATAAAAACAAGAAACGAGCTGATTGAAAAACCTTTTGGATTCAGGAGAAACATATCGTGCATCGATCAAATCGCAACACTAAGGATCATGATTGAACAAAGCTTGGAATAGCAGTCAGCCTTCTAACTCACTAAACTTCATCAACTTTGAAAAGGCCTCCACCAGACAGCATCGATAGAGAGGTGATTTGGAAACTACGTTGCGACTACGAAGTGCAGCCAACAATTATACATCTCATCCAAAAGTTATACAACAACGTTGCATGCCACATGGGAATTTCACGGAATCCTTAGAAGTGAAGATGAGAGTAAGACAAACTGGCTGGCTGGCTGGCTGCCTACTACCTCCAATGATTTTTCTGATTGAAGTAGAGTGGATAATGCGACAGACAGTTAGCGGGCAGCGAGGAAACAGGCATAAAATGAACTCACACGAAAAAATTGGAGGATTTGGATTTCGCCGATGATATATGTCTGAGTTACCACAAACTGGAAGATATGCAAGCGAAAAGCAACAAGTTGGCAGAAGAAGCATCCAGAGAAGATAGGACTTCCTTCAGGTGAACATAGAGGAAACAGATGTAGGTGATGAAGATTCCTGGCCAACACCAACAGCCACAGCAACAACAACAGACAACAATCAGCTAGCATAAATGGGAGAAATCTGAAAGAAGCAACCTCCTTTACCTAACTACCTACCTTCCTACCTGGGAAACATCGTCTCAACGACAGACAGCGGGACTGATGAGGATATCGGAGCGAGGATTGGGAAAGCAAGACAAGCTTTCATTATTCTCAAGTCAGTGTGGAGGTCAACAGCAATCCTCAGCATGTAAAATAAGATCCGAATTTTCAACTCGAATGTGAAGTCAGTGCTACCTACTATACGGATCAGAGACTTGGCGCCGCAGCGCGCCCCTTCACGAAGACCACTTCGAACAAACTATACACCTTCATCAACATCTGCCTTCGTTCAATGCTTCGCTCAAGATCAGATGGCCGGCCAGAAAAGGGATCTCTGGCAATGAGCGAACCAACCCAATAGGAACCAACTGTGCAAGAAATATGCAGGAATAAATGGAGGTGGATTGGCCTAGTCATGCTCTTAGAAAACAAACCATCATTAAGTGACACCAGAGGCCGACCCATTGCATGGGTGGAACCTGAACGGGATGTGGCGGGTTAGTTGGTTGTCAGTGCGAAGGTGACATAGAGGAGGGGGAGGTGATGAGAAGAGGAGATGAAAGCATGTGGGTAGACGTGTAGCCAAGTGAAAACATTGGTGGAGAACCAAACGCGAAGAAGACGTGTGGCTGAAGCCTATGTTACTCTAGGAATTAAGGAAAACAATAATAATAATAGTAATGATAAATATCACCAACACATTTAGTTTCGAATCAGAGTTGAAGTCAGATGACACTAAAGCTCATCACTCCTACTATACTCTGTCAGTGAAATAATCTCACTAACCGAATCACACCATGCATAGTAAAAATCTGTCAAATACTGTGCTTAATCATGCTGTACACTGATGAGAAAAAGTCACACGAGATAACCACACTAAGATGATCTCATATCCTACTGTGAATCAGAAATTTGAAATGTATATATATGCATACACATATACACAAGGAGTAGGGCAAGCAGGAGGTGTGGGGGGTCCAAAGGTGATGTAATAGTTCTGCTTAGGAGGGGGGAGGTGAAGGAATGCTGGTGGAAGAATATGCACTCAGTCACGTACTCACTCAGATGATTTATAAAAAATCAAGTAGAGTGTCAAAAACACAGGTGGCAAACAAATACTCTTTTTTGCCTTTCATTATTAGTCAACCACAATAAAGAACACTGTTGTGTAATCAGTTTCTAAACTGCCTTTTATATTTTTTTGTTGCCGTTGTCGTTGTTTGTGGTGGTGATGGTGTTGAAACAGTAAGACGTATTAAAATGATTCCTGTGAGAAAATTCAAACTGTCTTAAATGAATTGATCTCGAAGTATACTAAGGAAGTACATAACATTTTGTTTGATTCGATGGAGGATTTCATCATGAGCTGGTTGATTCTATATTAGTTTGTTTATCAGGTGTATCACACAGTCAGTGAAACAGTATTATTATTTACTGGATGACACAGTTTCAAACACAATTTATTATTGTTCATAATCATTTCGTCAATTATAATCATATGACTTAGAAACTTGAGTTTTATAGTTTTCTTTGTTCTCTCCTATTTGTTGTCGTAGGGGTAGTAGAATTTTCCAGATATCTTGGTGGACAGGTGTTGAATCATTCCTATTACATGTATTTGCAGTTGATTCGATAAACAGAGCCTCAGTCAGTTATCAATCTCTTCCTTCACCTCCCTGTTACATTAGATTTTAAAACTCTCATCTTATCCCATCCATCCTACTGTATGGTTGTATGTGCGTAATTGTATGTAGTGAGTGGTATAGCTGAACCATTATCTAGATTTCTCATCTTATTTGGGTTAAATAATCTAGATTTGGTTAGGTTTTTATGTTCGGCTAGTCTGACTGACTGCCCCTGTTCTACTACTTTGATCTATGTATCTGACCTGACAATCAACGCAAGCAGAGTATTAGATAAACTAAGTTGTTTTATTTAATTGGCTCTTCAGGATTGTTCCTTTAACCATCAAAGCTTGTTTGTAATTGAGTTTGTGGTTGGTTTGAATGCCAATCACTTTTATTCCTGCCTTGTTAAGAATTCTCTGCCGTAAGGCTTCCGAGGTTCCTTCCTTGTATGGAATTACTACTGTTGATTTAGATTCCTTATTGGGGGTGGGGCTGAACGTTTCAATCGCTATGTTTTCCCACCTATCCATGAATATATCTGCCACACAATCAGGGATATTGGTGATCCCATAACAACTCCTTCAGTTTGTTTGTATATTTTCCCTTGGAAGAATTTAAATACTGTGAAAGTCAGGCATAGCTAGCTGCCAGCACTTTTGTCCTAAGTTCGAGTTTATTGGGCAGTATCTTGAGTTTGTTTCTGACTGCCCTGTACACATATATATTAATGGTTGATGTCAGTGATGGTGTACAGCTACTACTCATCTCAATCAGTTATTAGTAGTATACAGTTTTAAACAAATCTGTTATGTATACGTATGGTACTCTAACACACATAATCCTAAATACGCGATCCTGAATTCTTAGCTAACTAACTAACTAACTTATCTAACTAACTAACTCTATACTGATGTTTATAATTCTAATAGAAAGCAGTTTGAATAATTTCTAGAATAATACTGTATTAAACTGTTTATTTTATTTTATTTTACGTTTTTTTCTTTTTATAACACAACAGTCTTGTAACAAATTTAATTGTGCGTGCATATTTATAAGATAAAAATTATTGATCAGGCTGGTTGGTATTCAGGTATCATATTCACAGTTAGCCTACTAAAAAGTAAGTCCACTCACCTACACTCATCTACACCTATAGACGCTCAGATATACACGCACGCACGTACGTACGCACGCGCGCACACACGCACGTACTCACACAAACACACGCCAACACCTACACACATACAAATTCTTCTATACAAATACGTTATTATACGTGTGATGTACTTCTACAATATAGATTTAATCTATGTTGTATTTATATATATATATATATATATATATATATCAACTATTGAAAAGAATATGTACTATAAATATTCATCGACTGATGCAAACTATAAAGTCCGAAATTGTTTTACTTATATATTAGCTGAATTCATCTTGTTAAAATATTGATATTTGTTGAAAACTGAGTGTGAGAAAGTTTGTTTCTTTTACCGTTGATTACTGAAAACTACGTAGTTCAATGAAGTGACTATTTTCGGTGAATTTGTCTTCCTCTTCAGCTGCACCATCCTATTTATGTACAATTGATGTAATAAAGGAAGTGTATACAAATTGACTGAACAAAACGAAAAATAGATTGAACCAAAATATGAGTTGTGTGTTCGTGGCACGGCGGTTAGCACGCTAGCCAACCATGCACACAGTCCGGGGTTCTATTCCCCGTTCACCGACGCGCTCCTTTATCTCGCTAAGCCAGAAATAAAGCTGGTTTAGGGGAAAGGGTAGTTACCTGGGGTTCCAGTGGGATGTCGTGACCAGTAGGGTGCAGCCGATCGGGTGTGAGGACAAATACTCGCTGAAGACATTGGCTAGCGGTTGCGCTATATCGTGAACTGGCAGAAGTTAGAATTCATGGGCTGACCATTGGACCGTATCCCAGTGGCTTAATGGTCTACGGGTTAGCTCGCCTTGTAAGCAGAAGGTCCTGGGTTCGAACCCCCTCTGGGGTGCGTACTGTGAAGAGTCCCAAACTAGGACGAAACGGCCGTCCAGTACTCCTTGCAGGTTTTCCAATGGTTCTCTAACCAATGTCAGCTCATGATGAAATCCTGTAACCAACCAACCAAATCCCTACAAACCAAAACTTGAATAAAGGGGAACGGTTGGGCATCAGGGTCTAGCAACTCTATCCTGTGAAAATAAACGACACCACTGCTACAGAAACTTCAAGCCTCTAGCTTGAAGCCCTATGTTCCACCACTGGGAACGTGAAGGAATAAAAAAATATATGAGTTGGGATTGTCATACTTTAGCGTGGAGAGGTTAAGACCATGAAAGTTGAACGGGTTGAATGAACATTTTGCTTATAGTGAGATCTGGATTTTCTGTTTCGATGGTCAGAGCTGCTTCGACAATACACATGAGTCGGAAACGTGGTGATTTGGGCAAATTACTTTTCGCCTCGTAGATGAATTTAAAGGTGGAGGTTTTAGAGATAGGGTGACCAATAGTGACCAGATGTTCAAGAAGGTTCAAAAACACATTATCCTACATGGTTATGAGGAGGTGGATAATAATCACCCTATCTCTACAGCCTCCGCCTTTAAAGTCATCGACAAGGCGAAAAGTTATTTGCCCAAATCACTACTTATCCATCCGACTCATCTGTACTGCTGAAGCAGCTCTGGCCATAGAAACAGAAAAGCCGTGTCTCTGTATGGAGAAAATGTTCATTCAACCTGTTCAACTTTCATGGTCTTAATCCCTCTATGCTAAAGTATGGTCATTCTAATCGTGTTTTGGCTCTATAAATCTTTTCGCTTTGTTTATTCAATTTGTATACTCTTCATTTATTACGTCAACTATTACTATAGCAACATGTGAGAGCGTGAAGCGAAACACTGACGAATGCCCCTCAGGGTCAGGAAAACAACTTTCAAATTGGGAAGGACCACAGATGGTCACTATGAGACGGAGTCACGTTCATACGATCGCAAATGTAAACAAAGAGAAACAGGTGAATGTCTGTGAGTGCCGGAATTCCGGACAGCAAGACAAACTAAAAAAGCCACCAGAACCAAGAAGACCGAACCAACTTCAGTAGAGAGTCTTTGACGGAGGGACAAGTGTGGTGAGAGCTGTCTGAAAGCCAAAATTGTAAGCAACAATTCACGTCAATGTTTACGTCTTGAGTCGGGGTCACAAGAGAAAACAAGAACAAAGCCTAAACTTGAGGAACTCAACAACCGATCACAGAAGACTTAACGTGGGCAGATACGATTCGCAGAAATGTCAACGAACTGTCTAAGAAACGGCAACAAATAGATGACAGAATAACCTTCAGTGAGAAAACAACCAATCAGAAGACGTCACTTCTCTGCTAACAATAACGCTAATAATAATGTATATAAAAATCTATAAATATCTGTTGATTTCGTAAATAAACGATCTGTTGCTTGGCCCTTGTCTTCTGTCGTTACTATTCTCATTTTGAACTGTCCCCGGTATTATTTCACTCGTTTCACTTGTCGTTCTAAATCAATTTTGTTTTGCCTTGTTAAATTCTATGTTATCATATTTCACAAAATGTTACTTAACATTTTTGTTTTTAATCTGTTTACCTGCTATTCCTATAATTTCGCACCCCTTCCAAGTTTTATACATCCTATGAATTGTGGTAACAAAAGTGATGAGTTGTCATAACCCATAGTTATTGATATTTATCAATACGTAAGAGGGTTTAATTGTCTATTGAACCAAAATGAAATTTAATTCAATCCCTTGTCCCACTTCCCTTAACATCCGATGCATCCTACAGTCGTAAAGCTGTAGAATCAAAATTTGGCCTTCTGAAAGAAATTTTACTTTCAAGATTGATGGATACCCAGGGAGATTTATTGACAAGGTTATCAAATCAAAAGTTCAGATTAATGAAATATTACTTGTACTGAAGGCAATACGCTTTCTTCTCCTTTGCATCGGTGAAGCTCTAGACATTTAGATAGACAAACTGGAGCTATGCATGTAGAAGAAAATATTTAAGCACTTCTATTATTTTGGTAAAAACCTTATTGATTTCTACTGACTTGAGTCTTGTTAATTTGTTTGTCTCTTTGTCTTTCTAACTGCTCCTCTTACATAATTCCATATCCTCCTTCGTCTCTATCTACATCCCGATTACGACGTATTCATTAAATTGTTCATCTTATTACGTAACTCTAATACATTTTGTTATTCAACTCCTCTCATGCACTGACCAATAATTATTATAATTGTTTCCTTAAATTCCTAGAGGAACATTGGGCTTCAACCGCACGTCTCCATTGCCTTAGGTTCTTTGCCAACGTTTTCACCTGGCTCCAAGTCTGCCCACATTTTTTCATCTCCTCTCTTCGCATCACCCCCTTCTCCTCCTTCATATCACCCTTTCACTGACGAAAAACTAACTCGCTGCTTCCCATTCAGATTCCAGTCGGGAGCGATGGGCCAGTACACCTCCATTTCTTCGTGTATATTTCTTGCACAATTGGTTCCTGCTGGGTTGGTTCGCTCATTGCCAGAGATCCCAAAACTATTGAAGATCTTTTCTGGCCGGCCGTCAGATCTTGAGCGAAGTATTAAGCGAAGACAGCTGTTGATGAAGATGTGTAGTTTGTTCGAAGTGTCCTTCGTGATGCGGCGCTGCGCGGCGCCAAGTCTCTGATCCGTATAGTAAAAAGCACTGACTTCACATTCCAGTTGAAAAATTGGATCTTATTTTTCATGCTGAGGAGTGCTGTTGATCTCCACACAGAATTGGGAGTAATGAAAGCTTGCCTTGATTTCCCGATCCTCGCTTTCATATCCCCATCAGTTAAGACTATGTCTCCCAGGTAGGTAGTTAGGTGAAGGAGGTTGCTTACTTTAGATTTCTCCCATTTATGCTGGCTGATTTTTGTCTGTTGTTGTTGCTGTGGCTGTTTCTGTTGCTGTTGGCCAGGAATCTTCACCACCTACATCTGTTTTCTCTATGTTCACCTGAAGAAAGTCCTATCTTCTCTGGATGCTTGTTCTGCCAACTTGTTGCTTTTCATTTGCATATCTTCCGGTTTGTGTGAAATGAGATATATATCATCGACAAAGTTCAGATCCTGCAAGTATTTTGTGTGAGTCCATTTTCTGCCTGTTTACTCGTTGCCCGGCGTCTGTCTGTCGCATTATCCAATTTATCGCAATCAGGAAATGAATCACTGGAAATAGTAGGCAGTCAACCAGCTTATCTTACTTCTCTCTTCATTTCAAAGGAATCCGTGAGTTTCCCGTTGTGGATTACGTGGCACGCAGCATTGTTGTTCAACTGCTGGATGAGATGTAGTCGCGAAATCACATCTGGATCAACGCTCTCTGTTGAAGGCCTTTTCAAAGTCGTTAAAGTTAAGTGAGTTAGAGAGCTGACTGCCATATAAATGCTTGTGTACAGTCAAATAAGATGAATTCGCTGTAAAAGCCTCTTCGCTGAATTATTGATTGATTCATGGGGGAAAGTGACGTCATTAATGAGGGCAACTGAGAAAACAGAAGTTACTATATTGTAATTTTTGGAGTATTAAAGTCATTTTTATGGGATATTATCTGAGAGAATCTACGATGACTCATTATTTCTTAGCTAGTGATATTTGTCATGGATTACTGCTCAGTTAGCAGCAGTTTGAATGTGGACTGATAGAGTAGCCAAGATGACCAATATCAATCATGTTTACAGAAATTATTCTTACATTCGATTGATAGCCAAGGTACGTAAAAATGGGTAATAATTTCCGCGGCCGGACTAATAAAGCGTCTTGACTTGTTACACTTACCATTCATAAGTGGCACACTCTTTTGGGAACGTGATGGTTGTGAAATCGATCCTTGGTGAGGTTATGGTTATAGACTTTCAGAGATTTTTAGCCTGAGATGAGGCAGTTAGGCGGGTAGTGCTTCATGATTTTCCAACAGTTCCGAAAGTAACGTCAGTTTGAGACAAAATAAAGAACATAATAAACAAGATTCGGATTTCAAGTCATTTCTTCCAATATGGTTCACAGACAGTCTTTAGACAAAGAACATTTGAGAAGAAATAAATAAGGACCATATCCACGATTTTCTGAACATGTACCAAAAAGCTTATATCTAAAAGGGACAAATGCTTTAAAAAGTGTCATCGCCAGGCATCTCCTTGACACGGATCATGAGGTGGACGTCGCAAGAGATCGTTCAAAATTATCAATAGACAAAAGAGTTCAATTCTCCTTAAGTTTGCTGAAGCAATCTTCATCAAGCCCCTTAAACCTGAGTTATGCGTTCAGAAAGAAACAGTTATCAGTCTTTCTTTGCCAACCTGGTAACTGGATATTTTTACCTCTCTTTCATCTGATTACGTAATGTCGAAAGTTCCCATTTTTTATGATCATTATTGTTCTCAGTAGTGTTTAATATCATATATATTATTGTATTTAAATTCTGATTGATTGATTTTTGTTTAAAATGAACTCTGTGCAAGTATGTTAAAATTGTTTCTGTAGATATACTTAATAATGTCTTTGGGCTGTAAGCAGCTGAGCTGAATAAAATGGTACCATCGTTGTAAATTTCTTTGGCTTCTCATCAGCTGCTTACAGGCCAAAGTCATTATTAAGTATACCTACAGAAACAGTTTCAACATACTTGCACAGAGTTCATTTTTAAACAAAAATCAATCAATGAATACATGCATACAAAAATAATACTTATATATATATATATATATATATATATATATATATATATATGCAATATTAAACTCTATTCCGAACAATAATGATCATACACATGGAAACTTTAGACATTAAGTAATCAGATGAAAGAGAGGTGAAAATATCCAGTTACCAGGGCAAAAAAGACTGGTAACTGCTTCTTTGTGAACGCATAAATCAGGTTTCAGGCTCTTGATGGAGATGGCTTCAGCAAACTTGAGAAGAATTGAACTTTTTTGCCTATTGATAATTTTGAACGATCTTGCGATGTCCACCTCATGACTCGTGTCAAGGAGATACTTGGTGATGGAACTGTAAACATAAGCTTTTTGATACATGTTCAGAAATTCGCAGATATGCCCTTCTTTCTGTTCTTCCAGTGTAACTGCTACCGCAGAAACATGTAAATTTGTACATAAAGTTGGAGTTAACATGAGAAGGACGTCTATCGATTTTTAATTGCACCAAAGAGCAAGTTTTTTGATACACGGGAACGAGCTTAGCTGCAGGATAGGCTCTGGCTAGCGACGTATTCAGGCTTCTGTTGACCATTGCTGCAATATTTTCACCTTTAAAGTCGAGTTGAATGAAGACAGGCTTTTTCTCCACCGTGATTTGTTTGACATTTTAGACTTCAGATCTTCCATACTTGTTAATGAACCTTTGAGGGTAACTGTTGCTTCTCAACATCTTTTCGAGAAACATGAATTCTTCCTCTAATTTCTCTATAGAACATAATCTCCTAGCTCTTTGACCTGTAAGCAGCTGATTAGAAGTCAACGAAATAAGCAATGATGGTACCATTTTATTCTGCAAAAATCTCTGTTGTTCTTGCTTTATTCAAATAAGGACCAGTTGACCAAGAAATATGTCAAAGATGGGCAGGACACATGTTGATGAGTCCGTGGAGTGACCGAACCTTGAGATGCAGGCCGAATGGCAAATGACAAGCTGCACTTTGGTTGGAGGATGACATGAAGGAGAGTGTGTGAGGAAGGGATGAATACTCATGGGCATTGGTGGATCCAGATAAAGAAAAAACTTCTGGCGAATGAATGAAATAGAGATTTGCTAATGAAAGTCAATGTTCCACTCGGAACCTCAGGGAATAATATTAACAATAAATAGCATGACAATATCTACACTAAGATATGTACTCAGAATTTAAGGTATTTTAACTTATGTAATGAAAGGGGCTCCTGTCTGGATCAGAACACGACGTAGCATAATTTCACTTTTACAATAAACTGTAAAACAAATATTAACCTCACAGAACTCATTAGCATATAATAAAATCTGTCACGAAAACTGCTTTTCCCCTCAATGAACTTACTCTGTCACGTGAAGATCTATTCCTTGATATCCAACCACGACAACGTGCTTGCAGCTGGATCAGAAGTTCTTTATTTTTAAAATAATCATAAGTGAAGGGATCACTTAAAGTTCCACGGGAGTATCGAAAATATACCTGATTTTAGAAAAGTAAAAGAAAAATAAAAGAGGAAAGAAAGTACAAATTTCTTATTTTTTTTAACTATTTGTAAAATACTACTGAATATGTGCGCCTCTGTGTGTGTGTGTGTCAGTGGTTGATGAAATCAGGTACAATTTAGTTGATTTAGTTGAGTGCTAGTCATTTGCATATTAGTGTAGATTATATAGCGAGTGCTAAATGAACGTTGATTTCTAAATTCGCATCGGTATATTATATTGAAGACGAAGTTAGGTATGACAAATTTAATGCTGTTTACCTCATCAATAGATAATGCATGTGTACAGTTTAGGTAATCCAGCGCCAGTCACCATCAACGGGAGGGATTTGAAAGAGGTTACTTCATTCACTTACTTATCTAGGGAGCATTGTCTCAACTACACGAGGAACGGACGAGGATGTCAAATCGAGATTCGGGAAGGCGAGAAACACATTCATCAACCTGAAACCAATCTGCAAATCTTCGTCACTCAACTCACCATCAACAACAAAATTCGGATTCTCAATACAAACGACGTCAAGTTGGTCAGTTCTTCTATACGGATCAGAAACTTGGCCAGTGTGTCACAAAGAATATTTCCAACAGCCTGTTGCACACTTTCATCAACAACTAACTGTCTTCGCTCAATACTGAAGATCAGATGGCCAAAAAGAACAAGAACCAACAAGAAACTATGGGAACAAACAGAACAAGAACCAATCAGCCAACACATATTTAGGAAAAAGTGGAGATGGATTGGACACTCACTGAGCTGAGGAGGCCACTGGGTGACATCGCGCGTCAGGCCATAGCTCGAGTGGAACCCGAAAGGGAAGCGACGAGTGAGACGTCAATGCTGGGGTGACATGGAGGAGATCGTGAGAAGAGGAGTTGAAACAGTATGGATTAACATGGATGCAAGTGGAAAGTACAGCAGGAGAGAGAAGCAAGTGGAGACGTGTAGTTGAAGCCCTATGTTCCACTAGGAACCCAAGGGAACAATAAAAAATGTAGTCTTAGGGGATAAACTACAATTGCGAAGGTAATCCAAATCTCAAACACTCATCTTTTCCGTGTCCTCGTCTATAAAACTCTTTTTCTCTTTTTCTTTTATAAACTCTTAAATTTCTCACACATTTCACAAGAATGATTGACAAGGTATACTGTTTCTGGAATGTATCTTTGTGATCTGAAATATACAGACATTTAGAAATTCCAAATATACATATATATAAGTTTTCATTCTCATTAACAATGTAAATACCTTGGTATATTCTATATATTAGTAGTAAAATTATGGTTCAATTGTTCAACTATTCGCATAGTTCACCTGTCTCTATTTTTAACTTCTTCAGTAGTATATATATGTATATCTTAAAGTTATAAACTCCAGACATGTTTCATGTTGAGAGTGAGAATGTGATTTTGATCTTTTTCTGCTAACACACATATTTTTTCCGCTTATGCGATAGTTAATAAAAGTTTAGTTTTATGTATCTCACTCACGTACTAATCTATTCTATTATCACATTCTTTAAAGAAATAAAAATTGGTTTAAAGTCAGTGAGGACGTTTTGTATACTAATAGTACATCTCCACTTTGTCTTGTTCTCTCCAGTCCTTTTTAACTGGCCCCACGACGGCCCGTAAATCTTTATCTCTCTTCCACGTCACCGTTGGACTCCCAACTGGTTTCCTGTTTAGGTTCTACTGGAGCGACGGCCCGTTGTCGCCCGATATCGCGTGTGTCCGACCCATCTTCATTATTTTCGTCATATTTCTTGAGCAGTAGATTCTTGATTCCCAGAGTTTCTTGTTGCTAATTCTTCCTGACCATCTGACTTTCAGCATGGAGCTAATGCAGACAGCTTTTGATAAAAGTTTCCAACCTGTTCAAAATGATTTTCGTGATACGCTGGCCAAGTTTCTGAGCCGTATAGAAGAAGTGTTTAACATCGGTGTTGAAAATATGAATCTTGTTATTTATGTTGAGTGCAGAGGCTGCCTATTATTACTGATGATATTCCTATCTGTGGTGAACTGGATTATGCATCAGATTGTCAGTGGAAACAAGAAGACAGAAATACGTTGGGAAGATAAGACACCACAAGATGCAGATTTCGCTAGTGGATGATTTATGTTTAATATCACACAAACTGCAAGACTGGCAGTTGAAAACCAACAAGTAAACAGAAGAAGCAGACAGCGAAGACAGAGATGATGAAGATAACCAACGAACCACAACAACAACCAGCAGCAATCAATATCAACAGGAGAGATCTGAAATAACTCCATTATGGATAAGATTTTATTTTGATAAGTCACACAGTGTGTTATACACTAATATTTACTGATGACCACGTTTCGAGCACAAACTATTGCCACTCATAATTATATCAAGTTACTCACACAACTGTTTTACTTCATTTATATACGTGTGTGGAACTGACAGATATTTGAATAAAAATCAGTATGGGATAACGTACATTCAGAAATAATAATATGAGTGTTGTTGATCAATTACAATCAGATGGGAAATAAGACGAGTGTTTTTATAGTCATAATAAGTAACTTGTTAGGATGTTATCATGTACATGAATTGAAATAGAATTTTGAGACTATTTATTATCCTCTTCTGATTTGACTGGCGGTAATGATATTTTCCATATTTCTGGTATTTGCATTGAGTCATTTCTGTTGCATGTGTTGTGTTGGGTGTAGACTCAATGAACCAGACAGGATTCAGTAATCAATCTGTCTCTCCACCTACCTAGATTACTTTTCAGAATTTAACCCTCTCCCACCCACCCTATTGTGTGGTTGTGTGTTAATGCGTGAAGTGCAACTGCTGAGATTTTTTCTAAATTACTTATCTTCGTCAGGTCAATCAGCCTACACACAGCTAAATTCTAATGTTCTGACAATCTGACTACCCCCGACCTACTAGTTTGACCTATGTAGTTGACTTAACTCACAGTCATTGCAAGGTATTTTGTAAATTAAATTATTTTGTTCAATTGGGTGGACCTACAGGGTCCTTTAGTCTACAGAGCTTGTCCTACCTGAGTGAGTTTGTAGGTTTGAATGCCACTCTAATTCCTGCTTTTTTAAGAGTCTTTCATAAGTAGGGTTTCAGATGTCCCCTCCTTATATGATATAACAGCAGATGTCTTATATTCTCTCTTATTTATGTTATTATTACTAGTTTCACTCACTCACTTACTTATTATAACTATAAAAACACTCGTCTTATTTCCCATCTGATTGTAATTCATCAATAACACTCATATTATTATTTCTGAATGTACGTTATCCCATATTGATTTTTATTCAAATATCCAGTCAATTCCACTCAGGTATATAAATGAAGGAAAAAAGTTATGTGAGTGAGTGAGTTGATATGATTATAAGCAGTAATAAATTGTGCTCGAAACGTCATCAGTTAATATTACTGTGTAACACTGAGTGACTTATCGAAATAAAATCTTATCCATAATGGAGTTATACTCAACCACAGTGCCCAAGTTTTATACTTGAGTCTGAAATAAGTTACTTCCTTCACTTATCTGGTCAGGAAGCATCCTTCCAATCACAGTCGTAAGAAATGAAGATATAAAAGCCAGCTAGGCAAGATACGTCCTCATCAAACTGAAACCAGTTTGGAAATCTTATGCACTGCACTCAGCCAGCCAGCATAAACAACAGCATTCGGATTCCCTTCAACACAAATGTGAGGTCAGTCAGTCAGTTTTTCTATACGGGTCAGAAACTTGGACAGCGTGTCACGAAAATCATTTTGAACTGGTTTCAAAGATTTATCAGCAGTTGCCTACACTGGCTACCTTCTGAAGGTCAAATGTCCAGCCATGAAGAATTAGCTACAAGAAATTATGAGGAGAAACTAACCAAGAACGCGTCACTCAATAAAGATGGAGGAGAAAAAAATGGAGATGGACTCAGGACATGCTGAGCAGACCGCTGATAGACATCGCACACAATGCAGTTGAGTTGATAAAAAGAAACGGTAACACAGCTTTGCTATCTATTATTACCTCTACGGTGGCATGTGCTACGGTCAAGAGACATTCCTCAGCACACAAAAATATCAAATAGTGGAGAGATGCATTTCACGTCAAGAGAGCAAATGAACCAGAATTGTGTCAAAACATGGGAGACACGAAGCGGAGACAAAGAAACATAATACGAAAGAAGGGCGGAAGTAGCACAACACGGAAGATCTGCGCCATTGATAATTTTAATATATATGGTGCACATAATTTCCCTATATGTAAATATCAGATCCCTAATAAATAATTCCATATTAGTTTGTTTATTAGATGTATTACACACAGTGAAACAATATTATTTGAACGAAATATTCCCATATTGAGTCATAAGAAAAGGCACAAACAGCGAAGAAAATTTTCTTTTCGACGATTCATTTTCATGAGCTGTACAATCGTAATTATAATTAACAAAGAAATCTTTAGACCAATCAGATACTGGCAAATTTTGTCCTTAGAAAATTGTATTACATAATGTAAGGTGTAAGAAGGGATGACTAATTGTAAGTTAGAAAGGAGACAGAAGTTGGCATGACGTAATAAGTGTGAGATAGTGAATAATCAATAATCTCGTGTAAAATGGACAGGAACTAGTGGAAAGGCTAATAAAGTGTTTTTGTATAAAATATGTATGGAAAACAATGTTATTAATAAACAGTAATAGAGTGGTAATAAAATGTGGATGATGGGGACAAAATGATAATAAAAGTATTAATAAAATAAAATAATAATAATGGTAATAATAGTGAACTTACATAATAAAGGAAAGAAGCAAAATTGTGATAAGAACTTTACTCTGGCCATGGTAAGGCAAGAGAATGTATGTATCGCTTTTGTATGCAGAGGTCCGGTTTTAGATCTCGAATAGCTAATGCTTCAGCTATGTAAAGATGGCGAATCCGAAGTCCCTTTGTACGATATTGAGGGACTCTGTGTAACACTGTGAAGCATTCATGTGGGGGTGCTCGATGTCCAGAGATGACAAGGTGTTCGAGGATCGAGCTGTTGCTATTCTTCTTTTCTCCTCTGGCCAACCAAGCGGGGCAGTGTTCCAGAATACGTTTTTGGACTTGACGTTGCGTACGGCCAATATACTTTGCTCCACACGAGCAAGTAAATTGATAAATACACATTGAGGTGGCCAAAAGCGGTATCTTGTCCTTCACGTTAGACTGGATTAACTGTCTGCAGGAGAATGTGATACGTAGAGTGGCTGTTGGAAATGTCTTCTTCAGACATTTAGAAAGGCGGTTTCTGAGAATTTCCGCTGCGACATCACCTTTGAATTCTAGGTTCATGAAGAGAGTCTTCTTAGGAACCGTTGCGATGTTTGACATCGGAGGCTTCTCCTTCATGTTTTTGTCAATAAATCTTGGTGGATATCCATTCTCTAGTAGGATTTTACGTAATAAATTTAATTCATTCTCCACCATGTCTTCCGAGCAGATTTTTCTAATCCTTGAGCTCAACGTACGTATCAGGTTTCTCTTTCGGATTAGTGGGACGAAGCTCTGAAAGTTGATAAACTGTCCAGTCCATGTCGGCTTGCGGTATATTGATCTTTGGATCGTACAGTCGTGTCGTCTGGTGAGTAGTACATCAAGGAATGGAAATGTGTTGTTCGATTCTCTTTCTAAGGTGAAACTTATTGATGGATGCGCTGCGTTGAAGGTTTTAAGGAGAGAATCTAAATCACAATTTTCATCACAGATTATAAACGTGTCATCTACGTATCTCTTGTATAAGTGCAGTTGACTTATCAAGGGATTGAGGATGTTGTTTTCCAGACTTGCCATGAAGCAGTCGGCTAGAAGTGGACCGAGAGGAGACCCCATAGCTACTCCATCTTTCTGTACATAGAACTTTTCATTGAATTTGAACTGGATATTGAACGTACATCTGAGAAGAAGTTCCTTCAGGTAGTTTATTGGGAGAGGAACTTCTAGGTTGTTGGTCTCGATGTAATCACAAATGAAGCATATTGTTTCAGTTAGGGGGATGCTTGTGAATAGAGAGACGACATCTAGTGAGATCATTTGTCTTTCAGACACGTTGACATCCTTCACTGAGTCGATGAAGTCAAATGTATCTCTGAGGCTATATTTTGTCATATGTCTTTGAACTGGTTCGAGGATATCAGTTAGCCACTTCGCGATTTGATGATATGGTGAGTTAACCATGTCTATGACCGGTCGAAGTGGGACATTCTCCTTGTGCACTTTAGGCAGTCCATACAGTCTTGGAATAGTTGAACTGCAAGGTTTTATTTGCTCATAAACCTCCGGTGTTATGACTGAATCTTCTTTCATTCTCTTCAACAATTTTGTAAGTAGGATTTCAGTTCTTTCGGTTGTGTCTTTCTGGTTGGGTGATTCGAAGAATTTGGTGTTATCTGATAGTATATCTGTCAATTTTTCATTATAATCGGATCTATTCATTACTACAATACCATTGCCCTTATCAGGACGGACGAGGATTATGTCTTTATTTTCTTGGAGCTGTTTAAGTTGTCGTTTGTGTTCCTTGGTCAGTAGATAACGGTGGCTCGGTCGCGTATGAATGTACTTGTAACAGCTGTCAAGGATTGAAGCTTTGAATTGATCCAGATCTTTTTCAGAAGTAGGTGACAAATCGGATGTCTGTGACATTAAATTCTCAAACTGTACTTTAGTTTGTAATTCGTTGAATTTACTCGGTACATGGCAAAATTTTGGGCCAAGTGATAGCACTTGCATTTGAACAGGAGTCAGAGGAAAATATTATTTACCGGATGACAGAGTTTCGAACAAAATTTATTGTTCATAATCATTTCATCAATCGTAGTCACACGACTTTGAAACCTGAGTTTTATAGTTTTCTTTGTCTTCTCCTATTTGTCGTAAGGATAGTAGAATTTTCCAGATATCCGGCTGGACGGGTGCTGAATCATTCCTATTACATGTATTTGCAGTTGATTTGATAAACAAAGCTTCTGTTATCAATCTCTCCCTCCAGCCAGCTGTTATATTAGATTTTAAAACTGTCATCCTATCCCATCCTATTGTATGGTTGTGTGTAATTGCATGTAGTGCTTGCGATAGCTGAACTATTCTCTAGATTTCTTATCTTATTATTGTCAACTAATCTAGATTTTGCTAGGTTTTCATGTTTGACTAGTCTGACTGACTGACCCCTTCTACTAGTTTGACCTATGTATTTGACCCGACAATCATTCCAGCAGGGTATTAGATAAACTGAATTGTTTTGTTTTAAAGGCTCCATAGCATTGATCCTTTAACCGACAAAGCTTGTTTCTAATTGAGTTTGTGAGTGGTTTGAATGCCAGTGACTTTTATTCCTGGCTGCATTGTTAAGAATTCTCCGTAAGTTTTCCAAGATTACTTCCTTGTATGGACTTACTACTGATGATTTAGATTGCTTATTGTTGGTGTCGTCATTAATATTATTATTACCATTATTATTGTTATCATTATTATTATCATCACTATCGCTACTATCATTATTTATTTTATTTTTAGTTTTCCTTAGATATTTCTTAACTAATTTTTCGGGTAATTATTAAGTTTCAAGGCTTCTTTTATGTGTATCACTTCCTGTCTTAGATATTCCTTGGTACTACTTAGTTTTTCTGCTCTGTGAAATGTTTATGTGACAGAGCACAGGGGCAGTCAGACTAGCCGAACATGAAAACCTAGCAAAATCTAGATTAGTTGACAATAATAAGATAAGAAATCTAGAGAATAGTTCAGCTGAGTGGAGGCAGAGATTGATAACAGAAGCTTTGTTTATCGAATCAACTGCAAATACATGTAATAGGAATGATTCAGCACCCGTCCAGCCGGATATCTGGAAAATTCTACTATCCCTACGACAAATAGGAGAAGACAAAGAAAACTATAAAACTGAAGTTTCGAAGTTGTGTGATTACAAGTGATATGATTATGAGCAATAAATTTTGTTCGAAACTCTGTCATCCGGTAAATAATACTGTTTCACTGTGTGATATATCTAATAAACAAACTAATATGGAATTACTTACTACCGCAGTGCCCAAGTCTTACACAAATATTCCTAATAAATATTCCTTTACCAAGTCTGTAGTCTTCTTCTGTTACACTACAACGACTACCAATCCCTGACCTATTTACTATATGATTACTTGAGTTCAACTTGATCTGAAATCTGAATCAAATCAATATTAATGTATAATACTTCTCCACAGTTTATGCATAGAGTTAACGCTTATTTAATATGCTAATTAATAAACAGTTTGTATAAGAACAATTTTTTTTGTTAAGCACACTGTTTGACTACAAGATGAATTTGTTTAACTAATGGTATTATGCAAAAAGTACACACTACTCTAGGTCATTCAATACATGTGTTAATTCATTCTGAAATAATTTCGCAATTCTTTAACATGCGGATTCGACAGAATAAAGTTCTATTCGTATACAGTAAATAACACTAAAGTTCAACTGAGAGAAATCCGAAAGGCATTCATTCCTTCACTTATCTAACTAGGAGGCAGCGTCATTTCAACTACAGCCAACAGAACAGATGACAATGTCAAGACCACCCAGAATTGTACAGGCAAGAGAGAAGTTCATCACTCTAAAATCAGATTGGAAATCTGTTGAGCTCAGCATAAAGAACAAGTTTCTTTCATTATAGCTTGATTCCACAGAGTATTTTGGTACAACTATGGAATTTTCAGCATTTGATATCGGTAGCCTGAATTTAGCCGGCCGACCATTGATATCAGGTGTGTGACAACCGGGGATCGAACCTCGAACCGTGGGCATGGTCGGCGGGCGTCCTAACCGCTGCGCCGCCGATGTACTAATATGGCTCAGACTCGTGGCGTGTCACCTGGAGCATTTCCAACAGCTGCTTTCGCTAGCTCCATACTGAGGTTTAAATGGCCGGCTGGAGGGGACTAGCAACAAAGAATTCTGAGTACGAACCAATCAAGAACCTTTGACGAACAAAACAGAGACACACACTGAGGAAACCGCTGAGTGACATCGCACACCACAGGAATGAGAAACAACGAGTTGAGTGTGTGTCCGATGGTGACATGGAGAAGATCCTGTGGGGGAGAAGAGGACAACCTATGGGCAATCATGGATCCAGGTAATGAGGACTGCAGACAACCGAGTGAAATTGTGATGTGCCACTGAAGCGTTATGTTCTACTTGAAACCAAAGAGTATAATAACTATAATACGCTTACATTCAAACCATTCAACATACACAGAAAAACATAGACGTGTTAACCGTCACTTGTTGCCCTGACGTAGTTCTGAAATACTAGGTGACAGAGAATTCATTATCAACAGTATGTTTCGCTAGTTTTGATTTCTGTTGAAATCTCATCAACTGTTGAAGTTAAAATACACATCAGTGTCATGAACTGTGTTAAGTCCTAGGTGCTTAGATGTAATACAAGTTATATTTTCAGTTGTGAAGCTAAATACAGAGAAAGAATTTTATTTACCCCTTGAAACCTTGGTGCATGCAGTCTGAGGGTAAGTAGACAATAACAATGATTTAGTGATTTTATTACACATAAAACACCAATACATGGGATAACAACAACAATTCTAACCACGGATTGATATCAGTTAGAGAACCATTGAAAACCAGAGAGTACCGGACAGTCGTTTCGTCCCATTTCAAGACTCAAAGCCAGAACTCACCAAGTGGGGTTCGAACCCAGGGCTCTCTGACTACAAGGAAAGCTCATGGACTATTCAGCCGCCGGGAACCAATTCAGTGGCCAGTGCATGAATTCCAACTGCCACCAGTTTGTTATTTTAGCGTAAACACCAGCCAATGTCATTAGTGGCGAGTATTTGTCCTCACTTCTGACCTGCTGATGGACCTCACTTCTTACGACTTCTCACTGGAAGTGCAGTCCACTTTTGCCATGTAGCCAGCCAGTCACTGGTAAGCATAAGATTAATTTTCAGGACTTCTGTATATAGGGATTCGTTTTGTTTCAAGTCTGACCATGGATTGATATCACTAATTTCACATTCAATTCCCTGCTGACTCACTCATACACGTCGTTTAGATGCCAGTGGGTCAGGTAAGAAGGGAAGGTTGGGTGGGAGGCCAGCAACCCCACGAGGTAAAACTCCACAGCTACTGAGACTTCAAAGGTGTTTATTGTATTATGCGAATGAGTTTAAAGTTATTGAAAGGCTTAGTCAAAAATAACAAACTGATCAGAAACTGTGTAAGATCAATCAAGCATTCCTGCTAAGTGTATTCATCTCAGAACAGATCATTTAAATTCATTGATGGAGAATAAGTTACTTTCAACGGATTTCATGAACTCACATTAAATACTAATCTTTCTTCAAAATAATAACAATAATTAGTGGTCCTTCTGATCAAGAGATTAGACTCATTGATCATTCAGCCACACTTGGGCTGGAATTCAAAACCCTGTGAATTTCGAAATTGCCAATTCATGACAGAACGCTACGCTCAATCAAAGTCCCAACATCTTGACATGATGATGAACCGCACTGGTCACAGTTTCTCAGTACATACAGAACATCCATGCAGTAGACATCTATAAGCTAGAGACCGACTGATATTTGGATTATGGGTTTGGCGAGAGTAAACAACAGATACCAAAGTCAAATGAACTTGATTCCACCAATCAGTTAGTTCAGCTAGTCATACTTGTCGATGCGAGTGTCTCCTAAACTTGGTTTTTGACTTCTCTGTGGAAAATGGGTTGTTAGGGAGGACTAAAAAAATGCATATGTGGAGGGATAATAACTCTGAAATAGGATTGCAGGGGCTATTGATGGTTATGCATTTAAATGCAACTACTGTTCTATGAGGAAGTCTTCAAGAGTTGGTAAGTCGCGCATAATGGTGACTTTTTGGACACTTTCTTCTCGAAATCGAAACTCTCCCTTAAAAATATATATTGCGTATATGCGACTAGTACTTGCTACAGCCGCAGAAATCGAGAATACATTGGTTTGATATGTCTTTAACCACTTCTATGAGAAACTGAGGCCAGTTTTAACAGCATATTATAAATTAAGTACCACTTCTCACCTAAAAGAATGTGATTGGCTTTTTCAAGGTCGTCTGAAGTTGGTGTCTATTCTTTACTTTTGCAATAGGTCTTTTTTGGTTAGTAATGAAATCTACGTGAGAATCATTTGAAATCCCTATTAAGACCCATAATTCAATGAACAGTAATCATTGTATTCATAACAGTACTTCTTAAACAATTTTTTTATTCCTTTACGTTTCCAGTGGAACACGGGGCTTCAAACTAGAGGCTAGAAGTTTCGGTAGCACTGGTGTCACTAGCCTCACGCCTAACTTTCCCTCTTTACCATTCTTATTACTGACTTAGCGAGGTGAAGGAGTACGTCAGCGGTCGGGCCTCGACCCCCGAACCACATGAGGCGTGGTTTGGCAAGCATTCTACCGCTGTACCACCCACGCCTTCGTATACAATATGGAAGTTTTATCACCTATCAGGAAGGCTGAAATAATTACTGAAAATAAAAATAAATCAATCAAATTCAAAATTTGCGAATGAGTTAGCGATTCGCAATGTACACAGTTCGAAAGTTGACATAATGGTGATAATATGCTTGCTTTCTTTCTTGATAACTGCTCACGGTATCAAGCAGGTTAAATACTTCGATTTGAATAATTTGATTTGCTCAAACTGTGTATTTTGCATATTGCTAACTAATTTGCAGACTTGAAAAAATTTGATTTCTGGAATCACCAGTTCTTCCAAATAGCTAGCCAGAAATTGGATGACTTGAAGTGATTCGGCTGTCTCAGTTGAGTCACATCGAGTACACTGTTGATAAGCTCGACCTCAAGGGGGTGAAATGGTCGTCCAGTGTTTAAATCTAGCTAGCCAGCACTACTGGTTGATTACGACGTCGTTTAACAATTTACATAAGTCAGTCGGTCCCGCACAGTATCACATATTTCGTGGCAAAACACATGTTGTAGCTTATTCTACACTAAGTGTTGACATTATCTTGTATAATGTTAAAATGATTGTGACACCAAACGCTGAAACTGCCTCGAGAAAATGATGGTTGAAATTTGTAGCGATCACAGTCTCTGATCTGCTCGACACTATAGATGACAATATAGAAGGTAAGCAGATTTGTATAAGAGTATTAACGGTGTGAAATATTCCCATATCACGAATTAAAAGTCAATCTGTGAGAAGAATATTCTTTTCATTAATTTCTCCCTTTCAGGTTCTGACAATTATAAAATATAATATTTGTTGTCGTTACAGTAATGCTCAGATACATTTTTACGTAGAATAACAGATTAGTTATGGGGTGTCAAAGTAATTAGTAGTATTTGTGTGACAAACGTACTCTGGGCTGAAATCGATTACAAAATATTTCCGTGTAATGGGAGACAATGGTGGTGATTAGTCATAATAGATCCATAGAATGTGGAGTAGGAAAAAACTGATGCCATTATAGCCTTCAGGGTAATATACCGAATTCCAAAGTCGTTATCACGTACAGTTTGCTTACGTCTCCTATACATAGCTGAAGCTGTTGCAATAAGATCGACTAAACCGGAACTTTGTATCCAAAAAGAACACATCCAGACGCTGTTCCTACCGTGGCCAAACTTGGATTGATGATTCTTCTTCTCGCCAAGAGTGCCTCTTATCCTTAACCCTCTTGGCTTTTTTTTCTTTCTTTGCTTATTATTACAATTATTATTATTATTCGTCATAATTTATACCCCTCATGCAAACATTCTCTCAATACTATTGAATTTTCCATTTATACTATCCGGACTTATTATTAGCGACATTATCTCTTTTCTCAATATCTGCCTCCACCTGTTTCATTTCACATATTCGTTATTTCATTATGAACCTGTCATTGCAGTCTTACAATCTCCCTCTTTTTAATACATACCACTTTGTACTGGCCACTTACTTACCTGACACCTTTTATTAACCTTGAAATGACTTGTAGTGCACCTTGAATTACTGAACTTTTGTTTTAACGCATTCATGTAATATGGCACAGCACCTTCACAGTGCTTCCGGCGTGACTGCTTGCACTTGGCTTGCTCTTACGTTGTGCTACCAACAAGCGCACTCTTGCGCTCGCTACCTCAGCCAGGTAAAAATATAATCCTCACCTGAGCACACTACCTAGTCACAAGTCTTCTTACTTCGAGTTCGTTTATCGGTACTTACATGTTGGGTAGAGTACTGATCAGGGTTACCCGAGGAAAGCAAGTTTAGTAGGTGCTGACGTTAAGCACTATCTAGAGGTTGACATCGGTCGGCACTTACAGACTTGTCAATTTTTCCTTTCCCACATTCTACGAATTTATTATGACTAATCACCAACATTGTCTCCCATTTCACCGAAATATTTTGTCACTGAATTCAGCCTACAGCACATTTGTCACACAAATACGACTATTTATTTCGACAACCCATAACTAATCTGTTACACTACGTAGAAAATGTATCCGTCACATAACTGGCTATCATTATTGTAACGATTTCATAACTTTAACAACCTGAAGATAAATTCGTTTTTCGCATTTGCCCACAGATTGATATCAGTTAGAGAGAGATCGAGGCGACCGCTCGTTGGGGACTGAGATCATCAGATGCGTATCCGGTTTGACTCAACTGAGATATTTGAACAAAGCAAGAACTACAGTTTTAGCAGAATAAAATGGTACCATCAATGTTTATTTCGTTGCCCTGTCGTCAGCTGCTTACAGGGCAAAGACATTATTAAATATATATCTACACAAACAATTTTAACATACTTGCACAGAGTTCATTTTAAACAAAAGTCAATCGATCAGTATATGCATACACTAATAATATATACATATATATATGCAATATTAAACACTATTCCGAACAATAATAAGCATACACAATGAAAACTTTTCAGCATTTCGCATTCGGATGAAAAATATCCAGTTACCAGGGCGAAGAAAGACAGATAACCGCTTCTTTCTGGACGCATAAATCAGTTTTCAGGCGCTTGATGGAGATTGCTTCGGCAAACTTAAGGAGAATTGAGCTCTTATGCCTATCGATAACTTTGAACGACTTTTCGACGTCCACTTCATGACCCGTGTTAAGGAGATGCCTGGCGATGGCCCTGTTTAAAGCATTTGTTCTCTTTAGACGTAAGCTTTTTGGTATATGTTCAGAAAATCCTACATATGCCCTTCTTTCTGTTCTCCCAATGTAACGGCTCCCGCAGATACGTGTAAATTTGTATATACAGTTGGAGTTGAAATGGAATCACTTTCTCTTGGATTTAACCTTCACATTCCAAATAAATTTGTCGAAATAACTTATGTCGCAGTTCAATTCGAAAACTTATTCTATCGGCTGAGTGACCTTACTCCAGTTGGTGATGACAAGAGGAGCTGGTTTAAATCTAAGCTATCTTTGCCCTGGTAACTGTATTTTTTTTTCAATGTGAATGATTATTACTGTTCGGAATAGTGTTTAATATTACAGATATATACGCATATATTATTACTGTATGCATATATTGATCGATTGATTTTTGTTTAAAATGAACTCTGTGCAAGTATCTTAAAATTGTTTTTCTTTATATTTTTAATAATGTCTTTGCCCTGAAAGCAGCTGACGAGAAGGCAACGAAATAAAAGATGATGGTACCACTTTATTCTGCTAAAACTGTAGTTCTTACTTTTTTCAAATTCTTTAAGGGGAATATATGTACGAAATCAACTGAGATAGTCGAATCACTTCAAAAGACCTGATTTCTGTTTAGCTACTTGAGCGAATCGGTGAAACCATAAATCACCTCGATATGGCTGGCTAGTAAGCACTATTGGTTGATATGACTGGTTGAGGACTACTCATCTCAGTCAACCAATCAATCGTCAGTAGTATATGGTCTCATACGAAAAATATGTAGAAATTTCTTTTAAAACCTTAATTGGTCATTTACATAACTAACAGTTAAGATTATTTACTTGATTTTTTCCAATATTTAATTTAGTGCAGTATACGTTAGTACTTTTCTAATGTGCCACTCTCTGAATCATTACTATTTTACTAATATATGCAGCATTCTCATATTATTGTAATACGTTAGTAATAAAACACAAGGATGTGCTAAGGTGATATTTATTATTCTTATCATACATAGAATACCTATGTGTATGGTAAATAAATTAATACCTTATTTAAATAAGTCTCCTTTACTATACCATACCTATAGACATCTTTAAATAACTTAGATCGATTTACTTCGATTGATCGGTCGATCGATCGATAACTAAATGTATTGATTATTCTTATAAATACTACTACTATTTGCACTATTTAAATGCTGCTTACTATCTATCGCATACCATTTATTACACGTTTTACAAAAAAGCGGACTAATTAGGTAGGTGCCTAACTAACTAACTAACTAACCAACTCACTAACCCGCTAACTGGCTGACTGACTGACTGAATGCTTCTTTTATTTTAGCCGCTTTTGAAGCAATAAAAACCATTTTTTTGAAGCGCTTCTTCATTCTCCTTTTGCTAGTTTCTTTTGAATGAAGTAAAGTTCATGATTTGAATGATGCTCGCTAGTAATCAACGCATAAACTTTACATTCAGTTTTTATAAAGCTTAGTTTATAACTGATACAGAATTTTTTATTATTTCAATATCATGCTTTTCTGAACCATGTGATTTGTTTTTTTCTTATCAAAATGATGGAATGTTTTCTTCTTTTTTTATATTTTTTACCTCATTAATTCATTTTGTGGTTTAAGTATAATTTACCGAAGGAGAATGCTTTAGATGGCCCGTAACAGTAATTACATGATTTTTATTTATGTAATTTAAGTTAATAAAAAAAATTTAAGAATTACTGTTGTAATTATAATTATAATAATAATAAGTATTATTATACTTTTTGTTTTAACTGTCATCGGATTATTATTACGCACTATTATGAAAATGAGAGTGATGTGAAAGCATCCCTTTTGAATTTGTTAGTTTTTAAATGTACCGCTACGTCAACTCGTTACTACTGTGGTGGAAAGAAGTAGGGATTCTGCAAGAAGTCGGCTCGATCCAGATTGCCTCTATTCACAAGCCATTCTTCCTCCCCCCCACCGTTGATTACATTTCATCAGGGCACTCAAATAGAAATTAAGTCAAATCTGAAATACCTTGGAATAGTTCTGTATCCCCTGACCTCTATTGGTTATCCCATATCTTGTCGATTTCTAAGAAAATGGCGCCAGTAACCTTCTACATTGAGAGGTGGATAAAATCAAACAGGTATCAATCAGCCTCTAATTTTACATTTTTTAAATTCTTTCTCCCACTTAATTTTTCCTAAGCTACTCAAGAAAGGCATAAAAGGTTGTCAGTAGAGCATGTGGTGTGCCACAAGGTCAGTTCGTTACTATTTGTAGTCAACAGAAACTTGAACAAATGCGAGAAATGCTGTAAATCCATATTATCTGACTCTCATCACTTTCTCTAATCACAACCCTTCTTCTCTTGCATCTCATCATATAGGAAGAGACTTTCTCCAATTTCTAAAATCACTTACAAGCCTTTATACTGGTGGTGTACCATCTGTTGTCCTCCAAGGGCGTGTTAATATTGTATGTTGCCCTCTTAATTACATTTCCAATGCTTCTTTTTGTAGTAATTTTACACATGTTGCATGGAAGGACATTAAAATTATTTCAGTACCTAAATCATGTAGTCATATGAGTGTTGAATTTACACCGAGAGCACTTACTTCTCCTCTTAGAAATGCAGTAAAAAGAGCATTCCCTGCTGCCAAATTACGCTGTGTCTTCAAAACCACTCCTCTTCTGCGTTCGGGAGTAAAAGACAAACTGCCTAATTTCGCCTCTTCCATATGTACCTACCAATTTAACTGCCCCTTTGGAGCCAGTTACCTAGGCCGTACAATTAGTCGTTTTATCGTTGGATTTCTGAACACCACACAGCGTGGTTAAGTAAATGACAAACAGAATGTATTCGTAGCGCTATCCTATCTCATCATGGGGATACAGAACACAAGATTGATGTCAACGAGGCAGCTTTCAGCGTCATTTACCGCATGCCAACTAATCTTAACTTTGTCTTAAGAGTTCGTCTACTACATATTGTTGAGGCTGTTTGGATCCACATTGAAAAGCCTAACTTATGTATCCAAAAGAAGCTAGTTTAGACATTACCCCTACCTTGGCCATCTAGGTTCGAATGATCCTGAATTTTCGTGGAATTTTCCTAATTTTAGTTGATATTCTATCTGCTACTATATCTTTATTATTATTACAAATTAAACATCTTTAATGAGCTGTAATTCCATTGATCTTACTTGACAAATCGATATTATTTAAAAAACACTTATATTGTTATTGACTACTAATCTAGAATATTCTATGTATACAAACATATATGCATATAATTGCAGAGCCTGGGAGAGGAATTTATCGAGAAGGATATTCTTTTCTCAGTTATTTTGTGTCTTATGAAATTAACAGAAAAATTACTTTCACTCATTCTTGAACCTTCCTTCAAAGGTTCTAATGACCCTAAACAGTTTGCTTATAAAGGGGGTAGATGTACTTTAGATGCTGTTGCTGTCTTATATGATAATAATATGGGCTAAATCCATATTATCCAACTCTCATCACAACTCTCCACCCTATTTGTATCCCATAAAGTTGGACTAGAAATCATTATAAATGATTATAGGCTCATTCGTAAAACTAAGTACAAAAACTCAACGACACACTCACTATTCATCGCGCCTGATAGAAAGCTCACCAAATACACTGCATTTGGTCAGGGTTTTGATCCCCGTCCGACTGACGCATAAACCTTACTGAGCCATTAGTAAAACTGGTAAAAAAGGGAAAGTTGGGTGGAAGGCTAGCAATCGCACTCCTTGAGAAGCCGCAGCTACTAAAACTTCAAAATTCAAACCTTGAGGCCTTGTGTTCCACTTGGAACGAAAGTGAATGTGGAAAAAGACAGTTTTGTGGTTAATGCTTGATTACTTGCGTTGACATAAAGCGTGGGAGTAGCAGAAAATTACTAAACAATTGGAAGACACCTATTTTAGATAACCTTGACATATTTAATTGGTGGATGGTGACTAGCAGTGGAATCCACCAGGATGCGCATTTCGTCCTATTTGGGACTCGTCGGTGGATGTACCTGCATTTCACAGCGAGTCAGTGATGATGTTCCCACTGAGGCTTGAGCCCAGTGTCCAAACGCCAATGTGTTATCCACCAGACCACTTAGGCTACGAGAGCCACCTTTTGTGCAATGGGTCATGTTAATTATTTAATTGAATTTTAAATTTTCCCGTCAATTGATTGGACCAAAGTGCTCGGTCTCAGGTTGACATGTCGGCTTCTTGTGCAGATGCTTCGACGATGTCTGGGCACTGAATTAGTAAACTGAGCACTTCATTCGGTCCAATCAATCGATGGGAAAATCTAAAATTCAATTAAACCTTGAAATATGTAAACAATATCAGAAAGAGAGGAAGTAAAGGAGACTGAATATCTGTAATAAAGGTGATACTGTCAGGTGAATTCTATATATATATAACTAGGATTCACTGGACAGATGTTAAATGGTAAACAGATTCTTTCTTTCTCCTTTCTGTTGCGTTTCCAGTGGAATATAAGCCTTCTAGGTGGAGCTTTGTAGTTTTACCAGCAGTGGTGTGTATGTTTTACGCGTGAAGCTGCTGGCCTCTCTCTACCGGGCTTACTAGTGGCTAAACGAGGTTTTGTGAGTGCGTAGGCCAGGAATGGAACCAGGAACCTACAGGTTACGAGGTGAACCCATAAACCATTCTTCAGGCAGCTGGATGTTCCTAGGAATGCCTTGAGTATTTCAATGAAATACGCTTTTTAAGTTAACTCACGTCTAAAAACTTTATAAGTATTTGTAAATAATTTTCTAGTGACTCTAAACTATAATGGTCCAACAGATATACACTAACAAATTTTTATCGTATATATGAATTGTTGATACTCTTGAAATATAATCAGTTCTCAAACAAGGATTGAAAAGCTATCCAATACCCCCTATTGGTTTCCAATGGTTCTCTAAACGTGGTCAAACTTCAGACTAATGAAATCCCTACAAAATATCTCTTAAAAATTAACCAGTTTTCCTCAAGGATTCCATGACATGGTTGTCTAAAACATACATCATAATCTATTCAGTAAGGTTTAATCCCTTCATTTTTGTTTTACTGATGACGATTCTATGTACTGAACCTTCAGTGAAGGTAGGATATCAAATGTCATTAGATGAAGTACAATTTTGAAGTCCTCTTTTATAACTGTATTCAATAATGATTAACGAATTATATTCTTATACGTGTAAAACTTGGGCACTGTGGTAGAAATTAATTCCATATTAGTTTGTTTATTAGATGTATCTCACAGTTATGAAACAGTATTATTTACTGGATGACGTTTCCAAAAAAACTCTTAACAAGGCAGGAATAAAAATGGCTGGCATTCAAACCACTCACAAACTCAATTAGAAACAAGCTTTGTCGTTAAAGGATCCTGTAGAGTCTTTAAAATAAAACAATTTAGTTCATCTAATATCCTGCCGCAATGATTGTCAGGTCAAGTATATAGGTCAAACTAGTAGAACAGGGGCAGTCAGCCTAGCCGAGCATAAAATCCTAGCAAAATCTAGATTGGTTGACCTGAATAAGATAAGAAATCTGGAGGATAGTTCAGCTATAGCACTCACCACATGCAATTACACACAACCATACAATAGGATGGATGGGATAGGATGTCAGTTTTAAAATCTAATGTGGTGGGCGAGATTGATAACAGAAGCTTTGTTAATCGAATCAACTGCAAATACATGTAACAGGAATGATTCAACGCATATCCAGGCGGACATCTAGAGAATTCTACTACCCCAGCGACGACAAATAGGAGCGAATATGGAAAGCTATAAAACTCAAGTTTCAAAGTCGTGTGACTACAATTGATATGATTATGAACAATAAATTTTGTTCGAAACCTCGTCATCCAGTAAATAATACTGTTTCACTGACTGTGTGATATATCTAATAAACAAACTAATATGGAATTATATTCTGTTTAATTGAAGTTTAGATTTTCCGTTGATTGATTAGACCGGACGAAGTGCCCAGTTTCAGGTTAACACGTCGGCTTCTTGTGCAGATGCTTCGACAATGCTTCTGAGCATGTAATTCGAAGTTAATTGGTGGATGGTGACTAGCAGTGGAACCCACCTCGGTTCAATCAATCGACGGGAAAATTTAAAAAATTCAGTTAAATAATTAATATGACCTCGTTGGACAAGAGTTGGCTCAAGTGGTCTAGTGGATAACCGGCTTTGGCGTTTGAAACTATGGACACTGGGTTCCAGCCACAGTGGGAACATCATCATTGACTCGCTGCGGAATGCAAGTACATCATCCAGATGACCACGAGTCCCAAATAGGATGAAATGCGCATCTTGGTGGATTCCACTGCTAGTCACCATCCACCAATTAACTTCGAATTGTATTCTACTTTAAAATACCATGGAATACGATGAAAAACTGGATTTTGGATATATCCCAGAAGGTATCTAAGCGTCACCACAGTTTCTACTATCAGTGTACTAATCCCTTCAAAAAGTAGTAAATTAATTTGAATATGAATACATATTTGTATCATATTACTTTTTCCTGAGTTAAAGGGAACTGATCTAATAATATGATTGGTTAACAAAGTTAAGATTTGATAGTGTGGAAAATTCCCATGTTATGAATTAAAAGTTAATCTGAACGAAGAATATTCTTTTCAATTTATCCCTTCATGCAAACATTCTCTCAATACTATCGAATTTTTCATTTATACTATCCGGACGTATAATTAGTGATATTATCTCTCTTCTCAATATATACCTCCACCGGTTTCATTTCACATATTCGTTATTTCATTATGAACCTCTCATTGCAGTCTTACTATCTCCTCTTCTTTGAATACATACTATTTTGTACTATCCACTCACTCACCTGACACATTTTATAACCTTGAACTGACTTGTCAATTTTCCTACCCCACACTCTACAAATCTATTATGAACAATCACCACCATTGTCTCCCGTTTTACAATATTTTGTAATCGAATTCAGCCTAGCATGTTTGTCACACAAATACGACTATTTATTTTGACACTCCATAACTAATCTGGTATTCTACGTTAAAAATGTATCTGCCGCATAACTGGCCATTATTGTAACGACAACAAATGTTATACTTCATAAATGTAAGAACCTGAAGAGAAATTATTGAAAAGAATATTCTTCGTTCAGATTGACTTTTAACAAACTTAATTCGTAAATATTGATTAGTTTTAAACATTAGACCACAGGACATTAGTTATATTCAACGGATCTCTAGGCATATACACAGTTTAATTTGATATTTTAGTGTATGTGTAAAGCTGGAACATTGTGGCAGTGTGTAAATCCATATATACTTAATTGATTGAAAATGCCCATTAGCCATTTTAAAAACTGATCATTTGAAGAAAGACTATTTTTTGCGATGAATTATTCATCAGGTTCTACATTTATATGACCAGAACAATTAAAGAATGATTGTCATTACTAAACATGGTCTTAAACTAAATCCTTCCAAACGTCAGACTGTTAATTTCAGTTTTCGATGTAAAAGAAAGTTAAGTGAGGCTGTTAGTTCCTTTAACCGTCACAAAATTGATGATACTGATATATAAATGAAGTCTGAAGTTAAGTATCTTGGATTCATTCATTCTTCTAATCTATCCTGGTCTTCCCATGTCTTCGTGATTTCTAAAGGAATATTTCATCTGATTTTTTAAATTAAGAAGTTAAGGCATATTAATATATGTGTAAAACTTGGGCAGTGTGGTAGTAAGTAATTCCATATTAGTTTGTTTGTTAGATGTATCACACAGTGAAACAGTAGTACCGTTCACTGGATGACATTTCAAACAAAATTTATTGTTCATAATCATTTCATCAATTATAATCACACAACTTTGAATCAACTGCAAATACGTGTAATAGGAATGATTCAACACCTGTCCCAGATTATATATGTCCGAACCGACTTCACTTTTAACAGTTTGAAAAAATTTGGGCATTGGGTATATGATATTCATTATAATAAAGTTTTTCTGTATTTCCCAATGAATGGAAAACAAAACGATATTGTTTCGCTATTTAACGCTAATAGCTTTATCAAAGTATTAATAAACTGGAATTTACAAAATCTCAGCATATATATAACAAAGAGTTTAGAGGTGAGAAAATAGATTTAGGTCAAGTTAAAGGGACTTGTCTCAGATATCTGGAAAATTCTACTACCCCAACGGCATATAGGAGAAGACAAAGAAAACTACAAAACTCAAGTTTCGAAGTCGGGTGATTACGATTGATATGATAATGAACAATAAATTTTGTTCGAAACATTGTCATCCAGTAAATAATACTGTTTCACTGTGCGATACATCTAATAAAAAAACTAATAAAGAAGTTAAGGCAGTCGAGCATAACTCAACCAAACCCTCCTCTTAAAGTTTGTCAACTCATACATCTTACCTATTCTTCTTTACTGTTCACCTTTGCTTATTCTTTTCTGGATTGCTTAAAAAAGACTATGTCATACTTCGTAGAACTCTGAAGACTAGCTCTCAGTAGGGCGAGTGGTGACATCTTATTGGGCCATATCTCTGACATTGTCACTGATAGGCACTTGATGTCATGCAACATATTTGCTAAAGGAATTTTGTGATACTGTGAGCATCCACCACAGCACCCCCAGCTCCAACTCTGTGTCTCCTCAGGTAAAACAAGAAGTCATTACAACAGACTTTATGCGTGCAAACGTCTAAGTATAAAAATTCCACGATACCAACCATATTTGGCACGTATCTTGTGTGATGAATGTAGTGTCAGCGACGAACTAACTAACCATCTTTGCACTAGTGAATAATTTTCTCCATCCTTTTAACATCAAGCTTTATTGTTATTGTTCTTCTTATATTTATAGTCCCCTTGACTTTCTTTTCTTCTCATAATTGTAAGCACCATTTAAACTCTGTAAAAATTGATATTCTTTGTTTTCCCCTCACCATGCTATGTCAAGGGAATATCAGATTCAATACTCTATAACATCCTAAAATTTCCAAACTGCATCGACAGTATTTTTTGAAACAAACCCACTGTCATTATTATTGCAGTCACTATTCTCATTTTGTATTAATATTATTATTATTATTGTTCCCTTGAGTTCCTAGTGGAAAATAGGGCTTCAACTGCACGTCTCCATTTGCATCTGTCTTCTGCTCTACTTTTCACCTGCATCCATGTTAGTCCATACTGTTTCAACTGCTCTTCACACGATCTCCTCCGTGTCACCCTTCAATGTCCCACTTGCCGCTTCCCTTTCGGGTTCCACTCGAGCTATGGCCTGAAGCGCGATGTGACCCAGAGGCCTCCTCACCTCAGCGAGTGTCCAATCCATCTCCACTCTCGCCTGCATATTTGTTGGCCAATTGGTTCTTGTTTTGTTTGTTCTCATAGTTTCTTGTTGGTGATTCTTTCCGGTCATCTGATCTTCAGTATAGAGTGAAGACAGTTAGTTGTTGATAAAGGTCTGCAACAGGCTGTTGGAAATATTCTTTGTGACACACTGGCCAAGTTTCTGATCCGTATAGAAGAACTGACTTGACGTCGTTTGTATTGAAAATCCGAATTTTGTTGTTGATGGTGAGTTGAGTGACGAAGATTTGCAGATTGGTTTCAGGTTGATGAATATGTTTCTCGCCTTCCCGATTCTCGATTTGACATCCTCGTTGGTTTTTTTCTGTAGTTGAGACAATGCTCCCTAGATAAGTGAACCAAGCAACATCTTTCAAATCCCTACCGTTGATGGTGATTGGCGCTGGATGTTGCTGACGCTGTTGTTGTTGGTTGTTTGGTTATTTTCGTAACCTCCGTTTCGTCTATGTTCACCTGGAGTCAGTCCTGTCTTCACTGCCTGCTTCTTCGACCAGTTTGTCGGTTTTCGCTTGTAAGTCTTCGATTTTGTGTGACATCGAACATAAATCATTCACGCGCGAAATCTAAGTTTTCTAGGTTTTTCACATCGGTTCAGGATATTCCTGTCTTCTCGTTTCCCACTGTCTGACGCATAATTCAGTCCACCACAATTAGGGATATCATTGGTGATAATAAGCATCCTTGTCTGACTCCTGTGTTTACTCCAAAAGCCTTGCTGAGTTTTCCATTGTGGATCACTTGACATGTGCCGTTGTCGTACAGCTGTTGAATAAGGTTGATAAATACTTGGGGTACGCCGTAGTACTTGAGTAGTTTCCAAATTACTTCGCGGTCAACGCTGTCGAAGGCCTTCTCAAAGTCTATGAAGGAAGTTGAGGTAGAGGTTTGATTGCCATTCCATGCTTTGTTCTGTGATGATGATGCGTAGAGTTGCAATTTGGTCAGAACATGATTCTCATTTTGTACTTTGCACATTTTTGAATTTATTCCTACTGTTAATGTAGAGGAATTCCTGTGGTTCATTTTATTTATATTTTGAGTAAATTAGACACAATACTGTGACAAATGCTGAGAATTCCATTCTGTATTCTTATAAGTACTGTTTTTAGAATGAGGCAGATTATTATTATTCTCTCAACACATTGAATATGTACCTGCCAAATAAGGCATTGTAGAACTTTTGATACTAATTCCTCCAAAACATAAAGTCTTCTACCATTTGCTTCTAGTCCCACTTGATGAGAGAGAGTTGTGTGTAGATAGAATGCTCCCAGTTCAGACAAGATAATATTCACTAATTTCTCGCATCATTTCCAGTGCCTATTTTCAACAGTATTAAGAAGCTTGTTTAGTAATATCCCACACTCTCTGTACTGAGACAACTTCTAGCACCATTTACAATGAAACAAACTCTTTCTTGAGGAGCCCAGGAAAGCTTAAGGTTGCAGGGAAAACTAAAAATGAACAGGTAGAACACAGGAATTAACGGATTCTAACAGTACAAACTGACTCATTTATATCACGTCATCTTAACTTCTTTACATAGAAAGTTAAACGAAATAAATATTCAGTAGGGCATGCTGAGAAGTGAGATTGGAGCTTGAATTTGAAGTAGACTTTCACGCTTTAGCATTCTGGAGGCGGACGATGTGAATGCAGAATACTGATGCATGAAATTCATTCATGAACCTCTTTCAAGCAAATTTGAATTGGTTTGGTGACACTACTTTTGAAACCAATAAATTATTTTATTCCTACGATTAGCATGATATATAGGTAAGTTGAGCTTCATTTTTTTTATTCCTCCACGATCCCAGTGGAACATACAGCTTCAAGTCAGAGGCTTGAAGTTTCTGTAGCAGTGTTTATTATTTTTACAGGATGGTGTTGCTAGCCTTATGCCCAACCTTTCCCCTTTACCAGCTTTATTTCTGGCTTAACGAGGTAAAGGAGTGCATCGGCCGGGGATTGAACCCCGGACCATGTGCATGGTCGGCGAGCGTCCTAACCGCTGTGATACCGACGCACCGGTAAGTTTCATAGGGATTTTTAATCCAACTAGTTGATGAGCCTGGCAAAAATACTTGCTGAGGAATATGATTGTGTGTCATTTACTTATTGTATATTATAATCATTATTCCCTTGGATTACGACTGGAGTATACGGCTTTAACAGAATATCTGCATTTTTTCCGGTTCTCTGCCCTCCTCTTCAGTTAACCCTACGATTATCCACAGGGCTGTCATTACCTCTTCACACGATCTTCCCCGTGTCACCCTCAGACACACACTTAAGTCACTGTTTCTCACTCAGGTTCCCCTTGAGGGTATATCTGGCTTAGGGAATTACTTAATCGGATCTTCAGCATGTATTCTATCCATCTTCAGTGTTCAGACGACTGCCTCAATGAGGAGCTTAAGATTATTAGAGAATTACTTAGAAAAAATGGTTATCCGGATAAATTTATTGAGAAGAATATGAATTCAGCACCAAGGAGAGTCAGTACTGCTACAGTTTCGAAAAAACCAATGTTCATAAAACTGCAGTTCCTCGGTGACAACATCAGTGAAATAATAACACAGTGCCTGAAGAATGCAGTTAAGAGAGCTTATTATGCAGCAGAGGTACGTTGTCTCTTCACAACCACCCCTAATCTACGTTCGAGAAATAAGGATAAACTACCTAAATTTTCCCCCTCTATGTTTATCTACCAGTTTGACTGCAGTTGTGGAGCCAGTTACATTGGGCGTACACTTAGGCAGGTTCATCATCGTATTTCCGAACATCATCCACCATGGTTAAGCAAGGGACAAACAAGATCTATTCGTAGCTCTATTTTAGCACACCTTGTTGATACTGAGCATAAGGTTGATGTGAATACTGCATTCAAAATTATTTATCGCATTCCGACTAATCTTAACTTTGCTCTAAGAGTTCGTCTTCTACAGACAGCTGAAGCAATAGGAATCCACCTGAAGAAGCCAAACCTGTGTGTTCAGAAGAAATTTGTACAGCCACTTTCCTTACCTTGGCCATCGTTACATGACTGTATAAACCGGACTATTTCGCTCCCCTCCCCCTAAACCTTTAAAAATTATAATTGTCCAAATTATTTTATTTTACTTTTATTTATTTTGACCACTTCATCTTTAATTACGTGTTATCCTTGTAAAATTAATTTATTCTAACCATTTCTACCTTTTAAATGTGTATTGACTTTCTTCGTTAATTATCACCCCATTGACATATTGACACTGACTGATTATTGTTAACAAACATATCACCACTTGATTGGTAAATTGTTGTGTATTGTAATAAAAATGCTATACATAAATATATTAGAGTAGAGCCAAAGATGAGGATCTAATTGCAAAGTAAATATTTCTTCGCTCAATCTTTCTGTTCCCTGTACTCGTCATATTTCTTGAACAGCAGATTTTTCACTGGTTCGTTCCAAGAGTTTTTTTCTAGCTAATTCTTTTTAACAGGTCATCTGATCTCCAATATGGAGCCAGCAAAGTTAGCTAATGGTAAAAGTCTGAAAACTGATAGGAATACTTTTTAGTTAAGCATCAAATTTCTGACCCATGTAGGAGAACTGACTAACTTAATATCGGTGTTTCGAAAATCTAAATTTCCTTCTGTAGGCTAAGTACAGAAGATTTCCAAATTGATTTCAGGATGATGGATGAGTAAACATTTGTCTTGCCTTTCTGATTCCGGTTTGTTTGTCAACATTTTTACTTTCAGTTGGATGGAGGATTTCATCATGAGCTGAAATCAGTTAGAGAACCATTGGAAAACCTGCAGGGAGTACTGGACAGCTGTTTCGTCAGCCTAGTTTGGGACTCTGCATCAGTACGCACCCACCGTCAGGGTTTGAACCCAGGACCTTCTGGTTACAAGCCAAGTGAGCTCGTAGACCGTCCAGCCACTGGGACCAAATCCAATGACCACTGTCTCTGACATAGACGTGATATCCGACTGGCTATCTACCAAAGGACGTATGTAATGCTCAACAGTCCGCTCCGTCCTCCTTTATGGCTGTGAGACCTGGCCATTGAGAGCGGAAGACATGAAAAGATTAGCTACCTTCGATCATAGTTGTCTGAGCTCTATCTCCCGTGTGAAGTGGTATGATAAGGTGAGCAATATTGAGGTTAGGCGTTGGTCGGGTGCTAGGTAAGGAGGGGAAATCAATCGACGAGACTGTGAAATTTCATCGACTGACATAGTTAGGACATCTGTTACGCATTTATGCCTAGTCATCGCTTTCCTCGACAACGGGAAATGTTAGCTGACATAGGGTTAGGGTGGAAAAGAGCTAGTGGCAATCAGAAGAAAACACTGGCACATCAGTCAATGAAATCCACAACAGTTAGTCCAAGCCACGTAGGAAGGTGTAGACTTCCTGACTGGTTGGGGTCCTCGGGATAGTAAAAACCAATGGATGGAAATAATTGGTGACATGGCTCAAAATCGTTCTCAATGACTGGCCCAGATGCATCCACTCCTTGTGACTTATGATTTCCAATGAAACTTTATTGTTCTTCGCTATTACTATTCCTTTTGTCTCACACCTCTGTTTACTGTCTATACTATGCATTTCTCCTACTTTCTTCTCTTGCTTTGTGTGCTACATGGAGTGTGGCGACTTGAAGTGCTGCACATATGTGCAAAGTTCTATGTAGAAAACAGACAGATCCAATGACCAGTGCATGAATTCTAACTTCTGCCAGTTCACAACATAGCTCGACCATTTCGCAATGTCTTCTTCCATGAGTTACTGTCTCATCTTCAACCTGCTGTACTCTACTGGTCACGGCTTCTCTTTTGACATCTAAGAGTAAGGTGATTATGGTCATACTAATGATGCCTAACGTAAATTATACACAAATTAACGTTGAACGCTTGCTATAGATTCCTCTTGTTAAACTAGTGTGACTTTAAAATAAATGCTTTCCAGCCTTATTTAATGACTCATTTTTCCAACAACTAAGTAAAGTAGCATATACAAGTATGTGAAATGTGCACAACATCATTTATCTGTTGTACAATTTTTTCTGTTTTCGTCAGAAAAGATGTTGCTCCTTTTTTGATGTCATAATTCAATCAAAGATTATTCAAAACGTTGAAATGTCTAGCCCATACTAGACTTTAGTAATATCTTACTCTTAAATCAGTCAGGAGAGTACTAGTTAAACAAATATGAGACAGCTTTACTCAAATTCAAAGTGTCTGACAAGTGAGGTGTAGAAAGTTAGCGCTTTTGTGTGTATGCGTGTGTGTGTGGGCGATTTTGCACGTTTTTCTTTGATTCCATCTGTCAGTTCTTTGATGCGTCATTTTAATTCTAAGCCTTCTTTATATAAACGAATTATATATTTTTTTGAAAACAATTTCATTTTCCATTATGTTTAATAATTCTCAAGCTTATTTTCCTAATGCGTATAATGCTTATCGTATTGTCGCATTAGCTGATGGAACTTCACATGAAGTTATAGCCAGGCCACGACTTGCATTGAATTCATCTCAGTGTTAGTGGATCTCTACATTATTATTATTATCATTATTATTATCTCCTTTAATTCCTAGAGGAACACAGGGCTTCAGCCACACATCTCCATTGCGTTCGGTTCTCTGCTAAAGTTTTCACCTGGCCCACATCTGCCCATAGGCTTTCATCTCCTCTTCACATCACCTCCTCCAAGTCACCATCGCACTGACGACCAACTTGCCGCTTCCCTTTCGGGTTCCACTCGAGCGATCGCCTGTCGTGTGATGTCACTTGATGGTTTCCTCAGAGTATGACCAATCCACCTCCATTTCTTCCTGCAGATTTGTTGCACAATCGGTTCTTGGTTGGTTCGCTCCCAGAGATCCCTCCTTGTTGCTGATCTTTTCTGGCCGGCCATCTGATCTTGAGTATTGAGCGAAGACAGCTGTTGATCAAGGTCTGTGGTTTGTTTGAGATGCTCTTTATGACGCGCCAAGTCTCTGATCCGTATAGTAGGTAGCACTGACTTACTTCACATTGGAGTTGAATATCCGGATCTTATTTTTGATGGTGAGTGCTGTTGACCTCCACACAGACTTGAGAGTAACGAAAGCTTGTCTTGCTTTCCCGATCCTTGCTTTGATATTCCCATCAGTTCTGCCTGTAGTTGAAACGATGCTTCCTAGGTAGGTAAAGTTGGTTGTTTATTTCAGGTTCCTTCCATTTGTGCTGGCTGATTGTTGTCTGTTGTTGTTGCTGTGGCTGTTGCTATTGGCCAGGAATCTTCATCACCTCTATTTTCTGTATCTGCATCTGAAGGAAGTCCTATCTTTGATGCTTCTTCTGCCAACTTGTTGCTTTTCACTTGCATATCTTCGAGTTTGTGGGAAATCAGACATATGCCATCATCGGTGAAGTCCAGATCCTCCAAGTTTTTCGTGAGGGTCCATTTTATGCAAAAACGAATACCATTTCAGAGATAATCATTGGCATTTATGAAAGCGTTTGATTTATCGTTGTTGGTTTTTCTTTTTACTGGAGACCGGTAGGTACATATAAAGCTGACAAGTCTTCAACTAAAATAAGTATACATCCCGGAGTATCGTTTTTATTCCTCCACGGTCCCAGTGGAACATAGGGCTTCGAGCTAGTGGCTTGAAGTTTCGGTAGCAGTGATTTTTTTATTTTTACAGGATGGTGTTGCTAGCCTCATGCCCCACCTTTCCTTTTAACCAGTTTTATTACTTGCTTAGCGAGGTAAAGGGTGCGTTGGTCGAGGAACGAACCCCGGACCACCTGCGTGGTCGGCGAGCGTCTTAACCACTATGCCACCGACGCACACATCCCGGAGTATACTAGTAGCAAAAGTTTGTCAATTAATCACCCTTAGTCAAATTTTACCGAATTCGACTAGACTGACTTACAAAGTTTAATTGGTATTATCAATTTCTAGTTTCCAATTTTGTTATTTATTATATTCCACCTGTTCTACTTTATTGCTTCCCCTCACACCTTAATCTTTCCTGGGATACTTAAGAAGGACTTTGTTACACTCCGAGGGACAATAAAAGCCAGTAGTGGGGAGAGTAGGATGTCGCTAAACAAACTTCTTAATAGTGTTGTGGATAGCCAGGTGGACGCATGCAAGAATTTAGTGAGCATTACCCTGTCCGACATTAAGTGAGCATCCTCTCTTTAACCAGCTGTCTCCTTACATCTATTTCATCAGGTGGGACTAGAAGCGCAGCTGTTAGGAGACTTTATGTTTGGAGGAATAAGTATAAAACCTCCACAATGCCTTATTTGGTAGACACACATTTGATGTGATGAGAGAATTATTTTGAGCATGACACCAATAACTTACTGAGGAATATACTAAGTAAACGACCTTCTTATTCTTTCTTTTGTTAATATTTCCACTTAAATTTTAACTATATATTGATATTGAGCAATATTATCTCAATGTGAATGGCCTGATTGCTTATTAACCCTGTACTACATAATGAGAAAATTAGACGCAATACAGTACTACGAGTTGAAAATTTCATATTTGTACTAGAAGTACTGTTTGGGATAAAGTCATCAGTGTTATTCATATATGTGTAAAACTTGGGCACTGTGATAGTAAGTAATTTCCATATTAGTTAGTTTATTAGATGTATCACACAGTCAGTGAAACAGTATTATTTACTGGATGACACAGTTTCGAACAAAATTTATCGTGGTTCATAATCACATCAATTATAATCGCACGACTTCGAAACCTGAGTATTATAGTTTTCTTTGTTCTCTCCTGTTCGTCGTCGTAGGGGTAGCAGAATTTTTCAGATATCGGGATGGACAGGTATTGAGTCATTCCTATTACACTTATTTGCAGTTGATTCGATAAACAAAGCCTCAGTCAGTTATCAATCTCTCCCTCCACCCAGCTGTTACATTAGATTTTATGTTCGGCTAGTCTGACTGCCCCTGTTCTACTAGTCTGACCTATGTATTTGACCTGAAAATCATTCCAACAGGGTATTAGATTAACTTATTTGTTTTGTTTTAAAGCACAAAAATTAAGTAGTACCAAGGAAAATCTAAGACAGGATGTGAGGCCAATAAGAGAAGCTTTGAAACGTAATAATTACCCTGATAAATTAATCAGGAAGTATGTAGGGAAATGTGAGAATAAAATTAATAATAATATTAGTGATAGTGATTATAATAATAATAATGATAATAATGACGACATGCATGTCAAACATGCCCAGAATAATGACAACACCAACAATAAGGAATCTAAATCAGCAGTAATACTTCCATACAAGGAAGGAACCTTGGAAACCTTACGGAGAATTCTTAACAAAGGAGGAATAGAAGTGACATACAAAAATTCCAGCGAGATATATTATTTTATTGGTTGGAGGATTTCATCATGAGCTGACATCAGTTAGAGAACCACTGGAAAACCTGGGAGTACTGGACAGCTGTTTCTTCCTAGTTTGGGACACCTCAGCAAACTATGACGAACTAGGACGAAACAGCTGTCCAGTACTCCCAGGTTTTCCAGTGGTTCTTTAACTGATGTCAGCTCATGATGAAGTCTTCCAACCAATCAAACAACCAAAATTCCCTACAAAACCAATACTTGAAGATATATTATTTTCGATAAATTCCTTATCCGGCTCTATAATTATACATATACATATAAACAAAATACTCTAGAATAGTTGCCATTTACAATATTGGTGTTTTTTTGAAACCGTACTGACTTGTTAAGATCAGAAAAATGTTTTAATGATGAGCTCAATATTATTATTAAGCATTAAATGAGTGAAAAATCGTTACCCAGAGAAATTTCATCAACAAGAATGTGAATTTGAAAACAAAGCCAAGCCAAAGTACCAGCACTTCCAAAAAATACCTCATTCTTATAACTTCAATCACCCGATGATAAGACCAGTGAAATAAGCACACAACGCTTAAGGAATGCGGTAGAAATAAAAACAACATTTAATGCCTTTGAGTTACACTGTCTCTTCAAAAACCACTCGTATTTTACGTTTTGGAATCAATGATAAACTAACTAATTTTACCTCTTCTATGCGCATCTGTGAATTCGACTAGTACTATGCTGCCAGTAAGTTGTGTTTATCATCGCATTTCTGAACACCATCCTGAGTGTGGTTAAGCAAGCGACAAACGAAATCCACTAGTAGGCTTATTCTATTTCATTTTGTATATACAGAACACAAAACTGATGGTAATAAGGCTTTAAGTGTCATCTAGCGAAAACCGAGTAATCCTAATTTTACCCCAGGACTTCGTCTGTTACATACTGCTGAGATTGTGGGAATCCAGGTTTAGAAGAAGCCTAACGGATGTATATCTTTTTTTATTCCTTCATGTTCCAAGTGGAACATAGGGCTTCAAGCTTGTGGCTTGAAGTTTCTGTAGCAGTGTTTATTTTACAGGATGGGGTTGCTAGCCTCACGTCCAACCATTCCTCTTCGCCAGCTTTCAGTTCTGGCTTAGTGAGGTAAAGGAGTGCGTCGGTGCCTGGGGATCGAACCCCGGACGATGTGCATGGTGGGTGAGCGTCCTAACCGCTATGCCACCGACGCACCAACTGATGTGCTTTCCTTATCTTGACCATCAACGTTTTAATCATATCCTAAATTTGTTGTATAAACGTTTTCCTTAATTTTATCTGCTATTCTATTTGCTATTACAGTTTTATGCTTAATACTAACTTATGCATTCTTTCTTAAACTTCACTTCCATTGATCTTAAAAAATTGATATGATTTAAAAGAACATCAAATTTGTTAATGACGATTATTCTGCAATATTAGGTATATATATACCTGTATATATATGTAGGATTTTCAAAATGTTACAGACATTTATCAAAAGCTCCCACCTTCACTGGCTAGCTCCATCCTGAAGATGAAATGGCCAGCCAGCCAGTTAGCCAGGAAGAATTAGCAACAAGAAACTATGGCTGGCTGGGAACAAACCAACCAACTGAGAGCCGATAGCTCAACAAATATGTAGGAGAAAATGTAGAAAATTCACTCACAACTCTCCCCTTGCATCTCATCAGGCAGAGCCAGAAGCTTATATAGAAAACTATATGCTCGCACCAGCAAATACAAAAACTCAACCATACCCTACTTAGCTCGTGTTCTGTGCGATAAAGAAAGCATTAGGCGCGATAGCTATAACTTAATAAATAGTCAGTAGTACAACTGGATCTTGTCTTTCCAATTCATATCATTTTTAGGTACAAAGTTTTCTTTCTTTCATTTCCTTTCCTCTCTCTTCTTTTTTCTTTTATTCCGTTTTGTGCTGCTTTGTTTCTTTCTCTCGCTTACGCCAGTAAATATGATAGCACCTACTTTTCTAACACCTTCAAACACTGTTCAGCGTTGGCTTTGCTACCGACATGGCAATATGTTGTTGTCATAATGAACTGAGATTTCCTTAGTCTATGTAGAATTTTATTGTTAATGTACTAACTGGATGCAATACTGCAGTGAAATGCTGAGAATTCTATTCTGTATCACAAGTACTGTTCTGGAATAAAGCAAATTATTATACGTTGAGGAGGCGATTGAATGACATCTCTTACAATGCAGGCCACCACTCGAGTGGAAGGTGAATGGGAAGCAACCAGAGGATTGTCCAAGGTTGACATGGAGGTGTTTCTAGGGGGCAATCGTCGGCCCAGGTAAGGAGGAGTGCAGAAGATAGAATAAACTGGATATATATTTGAAGATCTATGTTCCGCTTGGAACCCACGGAAACAATAATAACAATACTGGTGTTAAGTACAGAAGATTTACAAACTGATTTCAGAATGATGAATGTCTCTCTCTCTCACATTTGTGAGTCTGATTTTGACATCTTCATCCATGCCACAGGCCACAGTTTAAACTATAATGCCTAGACATGTGAATGAAGTCACCCCCCCTTTTACAGTTTATTCCTTTTATAATGTTTTGGTGCTTGTTGTTGAGATAGTGGTGGCAGGATACCTTCATCACCTCCGTCTTCTCTATTTCCATTTGAAGTCCTGTTAAATACCTTGGGCTGTGTATTTCCTCTGATCTTTCTCCGACTTCTAAGATCATGTTATCCTCCAGAAAGATGTTTATTTTAACCCTCTTCGTAAAACAGTTAAGGTAAGGCAAGCTGGTGCCACTCAGTCCATCACTCGAATCAGACCCAATGAGAAGTGACGAGTGGATCGTCAGAGACAGGGTGACATGGAAGAGATGAGAGATTAGGGACATCTGTGAACCCAGTAGGAGAGGACAGTGGAAAATAGAAGACAGTGGAGATATGTTGTTGAAGCCGTATGTTCCACTAGGAACCCAAGGGAGAACCCAAGGAAGATTAATTCATCGAAAAGAATATCCTTTTCTCGAACTTCCGACAGTCCAATAGTAAAAAATATTTTTGGTATAGCTAATGTTCTATTTTTTTATATTTCATATCAACGTGACTGACTCATTTCTATTCATAAACACTGTAGGACCTGATTACACTTTAAAATAAAAAGGGCTAACTAATAAATATTTTTTTAACTCACTTTCAGTTCACTTCTGCGTTTCTCTGCTTCCGTCATACTTGCTGAATTATTTTCATGATTATTATTACTGTTATTATTATTGTTATTATTATTGCCTTCCGATTTTTCATTAGCTCTCGAAGCCAAACGACGATTCGAATGTTTACTCCCGGTACTATGTCCTGATTCATTCAGTAGAGCTTCACTTCTCTCCCTAACATTCCTATGCCCTTTACGACGTGAACGTGATTGAGCTTTCTCGTGTAGAAATAGGCTACCAGGCATATAGAATGCTGTATTCTCTCCAGCACGTAGTTTATAATGTGGCTGGGAATTTCTTGGTATAGTCCAATATTCAAATGGACCAGCATTTCCACCACCACCACCCCCACCTGCTGCTGATGATCCATTCCCATTACTGTGGAATCCATTCATTGTATGCGAAGCATCATTTCTTACCAGATAATTACCACGGGTATATGGTTGTAGTGTTTTTGGTATAGGTGGACGCGGGGATACAGACAGGACATATTCCTTGGATTTACTCGGTTTTAACACTTTCCAGTTATTGTTGCTGTGACTGTTGTTAGACAAGGCTTGATTCTTATTTGATCGCTGCTTGTGAGATAAATCAATCACTTGATTTTCTCCTTTCAAGGGTATATTGATTTGAGTACGTGTATACGGTGTATAGGATAGTGATTCATCGGTAATGTCCATTTCATGCATTAATTGTTGTCCATCACCGGCACTGTAATCATCAATATCATCGATTACTTCGTCATTTTCTTCATCAATATGATTATGATAATTATTATTATGATTATTATTATTATCATTATCATTATTACCGCTGTTGTTTTCTATATCATCACTACGATATATGTGAATAACACCATTAGAATGTGGTATTTTCTTTCTCATTGGTATTAAAAATAGTGTATTGTAAGTTTTATCAGATTCTATACTTTGTGAGTCAATTTCATGCACTGTACTCAAATCGTGATGGATACCACCGTCAGTGTGATCTTCATCGTCAATATCATCAATATGCTCAGAATTGTCATCTATATTATTATTATTGTTATTATTATTATAAGCTTCACTGTTTACAATAACAACTGTGTCATTGTCTTCACCATAAGCATAAGCATCATTATGACTATCATCATCATCATCATCACCAACGTTGAATGGTTGATTTTTAAAGGAATTTTTTCCAATTAACAGTTGTGCTGTTTCATTGACTAGCATCATTGGTCGTGATGCACTCTCTGTCATTTTATTTATTAATTAATTAACTAGCCAGTAGTTGGTAGGTATAGTTTGTTTTGTGTTTGTTTTCTTTCTGCTGCTCTTGCTGCTGCTGTTTTCTCTCTCTTGCTCTCTCACTTTTTCACTGCTGTTATTGTTGTTGTTGATGTTGGTGGTGGTGGTGGTACTGTTAGTTTAGTACAAATTTCAATGCATTAACCCCCTATTTGGTTAATAATATTAATAATATTGTATTATTATTATTATTACTAGTTGAAGTGTGTCATTACTGACGCCTCTCTCACTCTTTCTCGCTGGTTTATTACACGCACGCACGCACACACACACACACTAAATACTACCAATCTCTTTTAGTGTCCAACAATCCGTCGTGCTAACTAACAGCTTACCACTCACTGTTTTATGCGTGGGTGGATAATGCAAATACTTTTAACATTAATATTATTATTATTAATATCATCGTCACATTAGCACAATACAATAACAGCCAATTAGAATCATTCGACCTTGTCAAGCTAAATAAGCTGCATTTTGATTGGTAGAATTCAAGATGGTGATGATAAGTGTAACAAAACATGAGTATGAGTAAATAAATTGTAAAGTACTTTCTTCTAATTCTTACTAATTACCTCTACTTTTTTTCCTTTTCTTTTCTTTTTCTTTTCAAAATCAAAACTACTTATAAGAATGTTACATTAGCATATAATTATGCATATATTAAATTATTTTATTGATTTTGGAATACTTTAAAAGGACACACACTAAGAAGAAGTAAACAGTTAATTAGTATACAGTTCTGAATAAGGTGAAGCAAAAAAAAGAAGTGTGTATTATTATTATATTAGAGAGTTCATTGAAATTCTTTCACACATTCATCATTAACTTTCTGCCTACCTAATTCTAAACAGAGAAGAAAAGACAAATAAACAAAATAATTATAAAGCACAATCTACTTTTACTCATTTCTGAATATTCTTAAGAGATTCTGTATATGCTTATACTCTATTTCTTATTGTAATATGATTAGTTGCACAAGAGGGAGTGGCTCTTGTGGCGCAAGTGGTCTAGTGGATAACACACTGGCGTTTGAAACTATGGGTACTGGGTTCGAGCGTCGGTGAGAACGTCAGCATTCACTGGGGAATGCAAGTACATCATCCAGATGACGAGTCGCAAACAGGACGAAATGCGCATCCTGCTAGTCACCATCCATCAATTAGATTCAATTGACAATTGATTCCACCACAAGAGTTAGAATCTAGGAACTTTCAAGCTATGGAAACTAACCTTTGAAAATTTATCTAATGTTTGCCAGTGAGTGACTGGCTATAATCGGTGGATGAAGTTGGCTGGAGTTCTGATAAGAAGTCTTGACCAGTAGGGTCTACCATAAGGTCGGGTATGAAGACAAATACTTGTCAATGATATTGGCCGGTGATCACGCTGGAATCCTGAATTGGTTAAAGATAGGATCCATGGACTTACCATTGAATAGGGTCCTAGTAACCTAGAGATCCTGGGTCCGAACCCCAGTGAATGCATACAGATGCAGAGTCCCAAATTATGTTGAAACAACAATCCAGTTCTTTGTAGTTATTCAGTGGTTCTAAATAATATTAATCCGCCATAAAATTAAAATAATTTTAAATTTTATTATAATTCAATGTGTAACTACATAAAGAGGCGATGGAGGTTCCCTATCATTGGGTATAGGTCGCCACAGACATCTCAACCTACACTCTTCTGGTGGTGTCATTTTCTGTAGACAATTTGATTTTAGTGATGACAATAATATGGAATTCAAAGCCTATGCAGTACTGCCGTGTAAAGAAGGAAAATCAGAGGCCCTTCACAGGATTCTTAATAAGGCGTTTAAATCAGCCTACTGTGTCAAAGTTGTAATAACTGTCAGGAGAAAAACATAATAATAATAATTTGCTTTATTCCAAAACAGTACTTGTGATACAGAATGGAATTCTCAGGATTTTTACTACAGTATTGCATCCAGTTTGTACATCAACAATAAATGAAATTCTACATAGATTAAGGAAATCTCAGTTAGTTTTGACAACAATATATTGGCATGTCGGTAGCAAAGCCAAAGTTGAACAAAGTGTTTGAAGGTGTTAGAAAAGTAGGTGCTATCATATTTACTGGCGTAAGCAAGAGAAAAACACAAAGCAGCACATAACGGAAAAAAAGAGAAAAAAAGATAGAGAGAAAATGAAAAGAAAGAAAACGTATAAATGATATGAGCTGGAAAGACGACGTCCAGTTGTTCTACTGACTATTTAATGAATTATAGGTGTCACACCTAATGCTTTCTTTATCGCACAGAACATGAGCTAAGTAGGGTATAGTTGAGTGTTCGTACTTGCTGGTGAGAGCATATAGTTTTCCATATAGGCTTCTGGTTTTGCCTGATGAGATGCAAGAGGAGAGTTGTGAGTGAAGAGCGTGGTGTGAGTTAGATAAAATGCATTTAGCCCATTTTCAAATAAGTCCATGTGCCTGTCAACCAGAGTATTAGCAAGCTGGTTAAGTGGCACGTTGCCTACCCTGCTGACAACCTTTAACATCCTGCGTAATAAGGTATAGTCTTTCTTCAGTATCCCTGGAAAAACTAAGGGGGAACAACAGAGAATAATAGGCAGGATGCGAGAATTAACGAATTGTAGAAGTAAGGGTTGGGTTATTCCAGTATGTCTTAACTTCTTAACATAGGTCATACAGGTAGACTGCGGTTGGTTAGATTGTTGAAAGATAGAAATTTAGCTACACCTATAACGATTAATCCTGCTAATTCAAATAACTGAGTAGAAGGCTCGGCTATCGCAATATATTCACTTGCGTATTATCACACAACAGGGAGGGAAAGGGTAAGAATAGTAAAAAGTAATATGGTTAGGTGCAGAGGAAACCTAACCACTGAATGTTTCTTCATCGAATCAACACACAACATGTGCAGTCGAAATGTCGAATATGATAAAATTGCAACAAACAGAGAGAAGGAAACAGAAGAAAAACATCTGAGTGTTGGCTTTGAGTAAATCGACCTTTACAACCTTGCCATCCTCTCTTCTATCTGGCCTAACACCTAAGCAGTCAGAGACGAAATTCAACTCTTCTTCAATAGTGAAAAGCATACCAAGGGGGTGAGAACCATTAAATTTTCCCAAGGAGTTCAACAGTTGAACACCTATCATCCCAAATAAAAAAAGTCACGTCAATTTGTGTATTTATCAGCTTACTTGTTCGTGTGGAGCAAAGTATGTCCACCGTACACAGCGTGAAGTCCGCTAACGTATCCTGGAACACCGTCCAGAGTGGCTAGCCAGCCACAGGAGAAAAGAAGAATACTAGCAACTCCATCCTCGAACACCTTGTCATCTCTGGATATCTAGCACCCCTGCATGAAGGCTTCACTGTGCTACATGGAGTCCCTCAATATCGTACGAAAGGACTTCGAATACGCCATCTGTAAATAGCTGAATCATTGCCTATTAGGGATCTAAAACTGAACCTCTGAATTCAAAAGCACTTCATACATCCCCTCACCCCACCGTCGACAGAGTAACGTTCTTACTATAACTCTGCTTCCTTTTTGTTGTGTAAGTTTACTATTATTATTTTATTATCATTATTATCCGCATCATCCATATTTTATTATCACTCTATTACTGTTTATTAATAACATTGCGTTTTCATACAGATTTTACAAAAAAACACTTTATCGTCCCTCCACTAGTTTCTGTCCATTCTACACAATCTTATTGATTAGTCATTTTCTCACACTTATTACATCATGCCGACTTCTGCCTCTTTTCTAACTTCCATTTAGACACTTCTTCTACGTTACATTACACCTTAGATTACGTAATAGGTTTTTCGAAGGCAAATTTTACCAGTATCTGATTGATTGGTCTTATGAATTCTTTGTTAAATATAATTACGATTGCAAAAAGCAGCTTGTGTGAAAATGAGTCGTCAAAAAGATAATTTTTTTAGCTGTTTACGTCTTTTTCTTTTCACGTTCCCAGTGGAACATAGGGCTTCAAGCTAGAGGCTTAGAGTTTCTTTAGCAGTGTTTATTCTTACAAGATGAAGTTGCTAGCCTCATGCCCAACCTTTCCTCTTTACCAGCATTATTTCTGGCTCAGCGAGGTAAAGGAGTGCGTCGGTGGCCGGGGATCGAATTTCGGACCATGTGTATGGTCGGCGAGCCACCGACGCACCTTAACCTACCATGGTAATCCTTATTTGATTGGATTACCAAACGTTGTGTTAATCATTCTTAAATCCTTTTTCTGTCACTTTGTTTAATTTAACATTTTCATATATATATCGACTTGACAAGTAAATGTGTGATCAGATTGTTCGAAATGTATAGCACAAATACATCACATTTTTCAGATAATCTCCGTCTTCTAATAACGCTATCCAAATTTATAAAAGGGACTAATTGTTTTTTTAACATTAATTCCATCAACGTAACTGACGAAGTCAGTTGTCCGAAAGACTATATTTACATAGGTTTGATCACACAGGTTCGAGAATATTTTTGATTGAACACTAGTCAGTAACTAGTGTGACGTGGCCACATAGCTTGGTGATCACATTGCAAGCTTGACTGATAGAATTCAGTCTGCGGCGAAGATAGGACTAGACGCATTACACTAGTTACTGACTAGTGTCCAATCAAAAATACCCAAAACAGTCAGTCTAACAGGAAGTCAGTCGCGAGCCTGATTAACTCAGTAGTAACGTCTCTGACTGCGGCACTGAGTGACGCGGGTTCGAATTTCAGGCATGAGTTCCTTCGAGGTTGCAGATATGCCTTGCTGATGAGTGCACAAAACCCAGGTCCAAGGCTTCCTGCTGATTGCCTCCAACTATCTAATAGGTTCAAGAATTTCAGCGAGGCATTTAGCTGTAGAATGAAAAGACGAGTTCAGCATATCCAATACAGGTCTCAGAAGGACACCATCTTTGTGAACCTTGGAAGATTTGGTGGAACCGTGCTTGAACCGGTATTCTTCAGCGCATACTTAAATCTGGAGATATCGCCAAGTAGGACGATGAGAGCTTCTTAAGTAAACCATCCAGCTTAGAGAACATAACTACATCAAAATATAGAATTATACTGTAACAGTGCCCCAATTCTACTGTTATACTATTATTATTAATTATTATTATGGCTTGAATTCTGATGGAATCAGGAGATATATTTCTGTAGAAATGAACTTAAATAGTTACACTGGACTAATTATTGTTATTATTATTATTGTTCCCTTGGGTTCCTAGTGGAACATAGAGCTTCAACTGCACGTCTCCACTTGCTTCTCTCTTCTGCTGTACTTTTCACCTGCATCCAGGTTAGTCCATACTGTTTCAACTCCTCTTCACACGATCTACTCCATGTCACCCTAGTATTGACGTCTCACTCACCGCTTCCCTTTCGGGTTCCACTCGAGCTATGGCCTGACGTGCGATGTCACCCAGCGGCCTCCTCAGCTCAGCGAGGGTCCAATCCATCTCCACTTTCTCCTGAATATTTGTTGGCCGACTGCCTCTTGTTTTGTTTGTATGTTCCAATAGTTTCTTGTTGGTTCTTGTTCTTTCCGGCCATCTGATCTTCAGTATAGAACGAAGACAGTGAGTTGTTGATAAAGGTGTGCAACAGGCTGTTGGAAATATTCTTTGTGACACACTGGCCAGGTTTCTGATCCGTATAGAAGAACTGACCGTCTTGACGTCGTTTGTATTGAAAATCCGAATTTTGTTGTTGATGGTGAGTTGAGTGACGGAGATTTCGAGATTAGTTTCAGGTTGACGAATGTGTATCTGGCTTTCCTGATTCTGGATTTGACATCGTCGTCCGTTCCTCCTGTAGTTGAGACAATGCACCCTAGATAAGTGAGTGAATGAAGTAACCTCTTTCAAATCCCTTCGGTTGATGGTGATTAACGCTGGATGTTGTTGTTGTTGTTGTTGTTGGTCGGTTATTTTCATAACCTCAGTCTTGTCTACGTTCACCTGCAGTCCTGTTTTTGCTGCTTCTTCGACCAGTTTGTTGGTTTCCGCTTGTAAGTCTTCGATTTTGTGTGATATCAAGCATAAATAATCCACGCGCGAAATCCAGGTCTTGTAGATTCTTCACGTCGGTCCAGGATATCCCTGTCTTCTCATTTCCCACTGTCTGACGCATAATCCAGTCCACCACAATTAGAAATATCATTGGTGATAATAAGCGCCCCTGTCTGACTCCTGTGTTTACTCCAAACGCCTCGCTGAGATTTCCGTTGTTGATCATTTGACATGTGCCATTGTTGTACAGCTGTTGAATAAGGTTGATGAATATTTCGGGTAGGCCGTAGTACTCGAGTAGTTTCAGTAGTAAAAGCTATTTATTTCTAGATACATTGTCAGGAGGAAAGAAGATAAATTGACTGTTAAGTTAAATTTTGAAGTTCAGTTGGTTTTAGTACACGATGTCTGAGAGCTGTTGAAAGGCATATTCTGCAAATTATAAAAATGTTGAGACTTTGTAGTAATAAAGCATTTTACAGTTGAAATTAAAAGATCACGGTGACACTTTGCGGAATATGTCAAAATCGTAGAGTAATCAAACCCTACACGCGATATAGTTAACTAAATCCGAACGGTGAATAAGTTGTAGTACATATCTGAATATTCAATCGTATGTCGATCATGATGACAAATCCAAATCACTACCTACCTATACAGCGCCAATAAACCTGGATATCTATGAAATAACGAAAATATGCTGACAGCTGCATTTCAGATCCCATTGACTCATTCGATGGTAATATTCTGCTCCTGCATGCTTCATTCGACATTTTGTATGGATTGGTTCGCAGTCATTCTGGTTCCAGACCGAAAAGAATCAAAAATCCACCGGTTGCTGAATCATTAACACTTCTCTGCATGTTTCACTGGATTCTAACTGCTGTGGTGAGCCTCTTGGAGATTATATTGCTTGTAACATCGTTTACGGTAAACTAACTAACGCTATTTAACCTATTTTTATACTTTTATGAGTAGCCCACCATAACGACCAAATGTAACGCAACACTCAGTTTTTGCGCGCATTTTGGACAAATTCAAACAATAATGGTGCCTAGGATTATATAATATAAATTGTTTTAACCTATGCAAAGTGTGCTTACTGCCATTATTCCATTACCTTCCCTTATATATATATATATCTTGTGTCAGTGAAAAATTTTAAACATGCTTACTCCATGTATACATTATTATCATATTGATGATGCCAGTCCCCCATGTGTATAAAGTGAGAATATATTATTATAAGACGCATTTTATTGTTATATGAGGGAATTCACTTCAAGCTTTATTTATTTTCCCAAGCATCTGTAATCCATCCAACACATACTTGGGTTTTTTTGTTAATGCGAAGTCAATATCTCTATATTTCTTGATGTGGTCCATTGAATCACTAGTTATCACTAAATTAATAGTTTCAGGAGTCTGCTCTACTCCTGTCTTCGAAATGCTTTTCCCGATCGTGTTTTACTTCAAAATATGTTTACTGGCCGGTTGATGTTGCTTATCAAGTTATAATACTATTCAGTTACACTGTCTCACCTATGTTCCTACCAATCAAAACATGCCTTAAACTATCAAGAATATGCCATCACTTCTAAATAAATAACCTCAACTATTCGCATGTAAACGATTCTAATAACTTTATCACTTACGTGATGTTTCAACTTTCGAATAGTCAGTTTTCCCTTAGTTGGACACCTGTTTTGATTTTAGCGGGTAGTGCTAACTTCTGACTACTGAATTAGTATGTTTCATTATATACCATCCTTAAAAAGTATAGCTACCGGTAATAATTACTGCTAACAATTTTATCACGAGAACAAGAATGTACTGCATATTCACGGCAACATAACTCAGAGGCGGACGTCTCTTCTAAATGCACTACTCAATACAACACACAACACTAACCTTCCAAACTCTTTAGCCCACAACATTTTTAAAAGTTAATATTCACTATCAACAAGTAGAATATCCGTTTGAGGAATAGGGAATACATTTATTAGCGATTCAACACAATACAAAATCAGCGACACTGGAAACTAATCCTTTCAACAATGAATCCTATGAGGTCACCGGAATTACAGAGTAGTTAAAAAACAAAAACAAGGCTTCACAGGATGTACTCATGAATATCACTATTAACACCATAATTGACTAGCTAACACAGTGAGAATTAACGGAAGTTTATATCAGTGTGCGATAGCGTCAGTCGCTATTTTCGAAACAAGTGGTTGTTTACACATTGCAATAAGAAGACCCCTAGGAATAAGGACCTGTCACTCTATTATAAGCTTTAAACGCTTGCTATATAAACTGTTTTATCCCAATGACTATGTCAATCAAACCGAACCACTTATTTTTGAAACGCATCGGCTATTAGAACACTATAACGCTTAAACTCATTAATGTATATTATGACACTAAATAAAGACAGCAAAAATACATGAAAACACAACTAGAATATAAGAAATGTTTACTATACAGTTATATATATTTATAAACATTTATATGTACAGTGAACAATAATGTTCTTTTCATGTTCACATACTTTCTTTTTCTGATATTCTGTTGCTGGACCTACTCTTCTATTTACCTCCTGGTCGAGATCGAACAACCCCACATTTAAACTGAAGTGAAGCTGGACTCCTGACCATTTAAGTGAATTCACACTCAAGTTCTATGAACGATCCCATGCTACCATTTAAAGACGCTGGCCAACATTCTGTACAAGGAATATTCTTGATCTGAAATAAAGAAGCAACTGGTTTTCAAACAGTTTTCAATGTATTACTCAACTTACGTGTACAGTCTGCCATGCTGACACAAACGGCACCAATGGATATTTCTAGAATCGACCTCAGCCCCATTCCATGCTGTAAAACAATCTAACATGACCTTCTCTAGTTTTCGTATCCACGATCAAATTTCTTTCCAATTATAAAACTACTATTAGACTGCTGAAAAAATGGAGTAAATACAATACTGACCTCAAAATAATACATCAATAAACTTTAAGTCAAGAATGCTGTTCACAACAAAGTTATATAGGAGCATTGACTTCAAGCTTTATTTTTCCCAGATATTTGTATTATATTCATCTGATATCTGGGTTTTTTGTTAATGCGAGGACAATATTTCTATATCTCTTTATGTGTTACACAGACAGACTATTTTGCAGACTGTTCCGACTGACTCTAATGTCAGAGAGAACAAACAAACTGTAAATTCACCATACATCGAAATATGTGTAATTTATATAATAAATTATCCATGCCTGTACAATTAGTATGTTCCTGCATAAAGAGAAATAAATATATATGTATATAATAACCAAAAAAGACGTGATTTGTCGGAATCGTGTAATGTATTTGGGCGACCCATTTCGAACAGTCTGATCACACACAGACTTGTAATAGGAATACACATGAAATTAACAGTAAGTTAAGAGATGAGAAAATAAAGTTAGGTCGAATTAAAAGGACATACTGAAGGTAAAAATAACAATGAAGATCACCAAACAAAATAACAGAGGTATTACTACATCTACCCTGACAGACATTACAGTGAAGTTTATCAAGGGAGGTTTCATATGATGACAAATTCTTTTGGAACTCATAAAGGTGGTTTAAACTTCTTATCACGTTTGGGTTTCCATAAAATTTAGCATACCCACCAGACACGTTTTATAGATAGGTTTAAGAGATGTGTTAACGTCAATTTGATGTCCTGTCTCAATAATATGTTTCGCAATAGAGGAGCTAGGTATCCTGTTCTCTCCATTAATGGGTTCTAAAGATTCTATTTGCTTTATTCCAGAAACAGTACTAGTGGTACAGTGTGGAATTTTCAGCACACATCTACAATATTTGCATCTAATTTTATCAAACATTTAAAAGGAGTATTTCAAAAAAAAAATTAAATGTGAATCTTTCATCACACATAAACAGTCTAGACTTGACTGTTAAAAACTTATCCTTTTCATAAAAACTGATCATACGTGTGTGTATTGACGTAAAACTTAAAAAAATAGTTCGGCGTTATTCATGGTTAATAGAAAGGATCGTAGTAACTGTCAGACGCTGAATAGTGAAAAAAAACTAGGGCACTATGGCAGAGTATAACTCCATTATGGATAAGATTTCATTTTGATAAATCACACAGTGTTGTTATACAGTAATATTAACTGATGACGTTTCAAGCACATACTGTTTGTTGCTCATAATCATATCAAGTCACTCACACAACTTTTTCTTTCATTTATTCACATGTGTGGAATTGGTTAAATATTGGAAGAAAAATCAATATACGATAATGTACATTCAGAAATAATAATATGAATGTTATTAATGAAATACAATCAGATGGGAAATAAGACGAGTGTTTTTATAGTCCAAATAACAAGTAACTTGTTAGAATTTTGTGATGTGCTTGAATTGAAATAGAATTTTGAGATTATTTATTATCCTCCTCTGATTTGATTGACTGGTGGTAATAATATCTTCCATGTTTCTGGTATTTGCATTGAGTCATTTCTGTTGCATGTGTTGGGTGTAGATTATTCGATGAACCAGGCAGGATTCAGTAATCAATCTCTCTCCACCTACATAGATTACTTCTTAGAATTTTAACCCTCTCCCACCAGCCCTATTGTGTGGTTGTGTGTTAATGCATGCATTGCAATTGCTGAGCTTTCTTCTAAATTACTTATCTTCTTGGGGTCAACCATTCTTACCTTAGCTGAATTCTTATGTTCCGACAATCTGATTATCCCCGATCTACTAGTTTGACCTATGTAGTTGACTTAACTCACAGTCATTGCAGGGTATTTTGTAAATTATATTATTTTGTTTAATTGGGTCAACCGCGTCTTATTTCTCATCTGATTGTAATTGGTCAATAACACTCATATTATTATTGTTTCTGAATGTACATTATCCCGTGTTGATTTTTATTTAAATATGTAATCGATTCCACACATGTATATAAATGAAGGAAAAATTTGTGTGAGTAACTTGATATGATTATGAGTGGCAATAGTTTGTGCTCGAAACGTCATCAGTTAATATTACTGTGTAACACTGTGTGACTTATCAAATTAAAATCTTATCCATAATGGAGTTATACTCTACCACAGTGCCTAAGTTTTATACTTATATGTTAAAAATTTATCCGTTTCATAAAAACTGATCATAGGTGTGTGTATAGACGTAAAACTAAAAAATAGTTCAGTGTTATTCAGGATAATAGAAAGGACCATAGTAACTTTTAGACACCAAACAGTAAACATACCAAGATCACGAAGTATTTTGGTGAATAGTAACTAGCAGTAGAATCCATAATGACTGTTTCATCCTTTGTGGGACTTGTCAGCTGGATGTGTCTGCATTCTCAAGTAAGTGATGGTTTTTCCCCACCCATCGGGGAATGCATGTGCATCCAGATGACAGTTCTCAACTAGGATGATTCAACTGATAGCCACCATCCAATGAAATTACTTCGAGTTAATTCTCAGACATGACTGAAGTGTCCATGCTAGGAGCTGACACGTCAGTAGAGGCCGAACAATTAGTCAATGGGGAAATCAAAACTAGATTAAGAAGAAATTATACTGCTATCATGTCTAACTTATTTTTAAACTTATTTTTCCATGCGATTTTGGTTAGCTTTTATTTACAAAGTGTTATAATAACATGGAGCTAAGCCTCCTTGATCTGGGCTCTAAACTGTCAACTGCTATCAGTAACACACTTTAACGCCTCTTCAACTGTTGATGTTCAGTTAGTCAAGAAGTATCACTGCACCCTACTGTGATAGTATTTTTAATTGTAAGTTATGATTATTGTTTCCTTTAATTCCTAGAGGAACATAGGGCTTCAGCCACGTGTCTCCAGTGCGTTGGGGTCACTGCTGGAGTCTTCACCTGGCTCCAAGTCTACCCACATCCTTTCATCTCCTCTTCACATGACCTCCTCCAAGTCACCCTTGCACTGACGACCAACTCACCGCTTCCATTTCGGGTTCCACTCGAGCAATGGCTTGTCTAGTGATGTCACTTGATGGTTCTTTAGAGTATGGCCAATTCGTCTCCATTTCTCCCTGCTTATTTGTTGCACAGTTGATTCCTGCTGATTGGGTTCGCTCTCAGAAATTCCCCCCTGCTGCTGATCTTTTCTGGCTGGCCATCTGATCTTGAGTAGTATTGAGCGAAGACAGCTGTTAATGAAGGTCTGTAGTTTGTTTGAGATGCTCTTTATGACACGCCAAGTCTCTGATCCGTATAGTGAGTAGCAGTGACTTCACATTGGAGTTGAAAATCCTTGTCTTATTTTTGATGCTGAGTGCTGTTGACCTCCACACAGACTTGAGAGTAATGAAAGCTTGTCTTGCTTTCCCGATCTTTGCTTAGATAGCCTCGTCAGTTCCGTCTGCGTGTAGTTGAAACGATGCTTCCCAGGTAGGTAAAAGAGGTTGTTTCTTTTAGGTTCCTCCTATTTATGCTGGCTGATTGTTGTCTGTTATTGTTGTTGCTGTTGGTGGTGTTGGCCAGGAATCTTCATCACCTACATCTGTTTTCTCTATGTTCATCAGAAGGAAGTCCTATCTGTGATGCTTCTTCTGCCAACTTGTTACTTTTCACTTTCACATCTTCCAGTTTGTGGGAAATCAGACATATATCATCGGCGAAGTCCAGATCCTCCAAGTTTTTCGTGTGAGTCCATTTTATGCCTATCTCCTCATTGCCCACCGTTTGTCGCATTATCCAATCTACTGCCATCAGGAAATTAATCATTGGAGATAGTAGGCAGCCTTGTCTAACTCCCGTCTTCACTTCTTCGAAGGATTCCGTAAGTTTCCCGTTATGGATTACTTGGCATGTGGCATTGTCGTACAGCTGTTGGATGAGATGTATAATTGTCGGTGTCACACCGTAGTAAGTTAAGTAATCCTTTTTTGTACTGATGTATTATAGAGGTGATGCTTTGGATGGGACCTATAAGGTAAATTACTAAAAGATGACCTCGTTTTACAAAAAACAATGCTAACAGTGCTTACCGATTTTCTGCAGTGTAAATTTGATTAGAATTCAGTAAAGAATGCATGTTGGTAATTAGATCTGAAGTAGAACTCTTTAAATTTTAACGATGTGTTAGTTTTAGTAATCTATCTTTCAATTTTGATGACTGCTCAGTTGAAACTGAACCACATGATTTATTTCCCAAAAAACTAGGAAGGTGGTTTTCTTGCATAAAATCAAAATGTTTCAGGTTAAGTGATTTTTTTCAACCCAGATATTCAGTGTAGATTACTGTTGGCATCTGAAATTGCATCGGTGGTTTCTGAAATGGACTGAAGGCTTCTCAGAGAGATCATGTAATTACTGTCTATTTCATAGCATGATAGACTCTTATCCAGGAGTTAATTGGTGGATAGATGGTGACTAGCAGTGGAATCCAGGATATGAATTTCGTCCCATTTAGGACTCGTCATCTCGAACTCAGTGGGAACACCACCACTCTCACTGGGGAATTCAGGTACATCCAGTTGACGAGTCCTAAATAGGACGAAATGCGTATCCTGGATTCCACTGCTAGTCACCATCCACCAATTAACTTCTAATTACATACCCAGAAGCATCGTTGAAGCATCTGCACAAGAATCCGACATGTCAACCTGAGACCGAGCAATTCGTTCGGTCTAATCAATCGATTGGAAAATCTAAAATTGAATTAGACTCTTATATATCTCGAAAATGTCGAGATTGCTTTCAGAAGCATAAGGTTTAACCATTAACGTTTCTCATGAATTCAACAAATTAGCAGCTAATCGTAATTTTACACTAAACTAAAACTTGCGACTACATATTATCATTATTGTTCCCTTGGTACCAAGTGGAACATAAGGTTTCAGTACAATATCTCCATTTTATCCCCTTTACAGTAGTCCTCTTTACACAGCCCAACGATTGTCCATAATTTTTCATGTCCTCCCCCCCCATGACCTCTACCGTGTAATCAATGGACGCGCAACTCTTCGTTTTCCGCTCATCTTCCACTCTAGTAATGACCTGGTGCACTATGTTACTCCACGATCTCTTCAGTAGATATCCGATCCATTTGGAATTTCTTCGGCTGATCTGCATGACGCTGTTAGGAAAAGTTTCTCGCTTTTCATTTGCATCTAGGTCAACCAATAGAGACTTCGATTGTGGCGATAATTAGGTGATGCTATACCCTTCTGCTGAATTTAGATGAATAATCATACTGGGAGTCTTTATCCACTGCTGTCTGTCACAAATGTGTGAACATTATCTGTTATCTAGTTCATGGATAGTGTTAAAGTATAAGGAAAGCTTTGTCCTTCAGTTCATTGTGAAAAGTCTTCATCAGACCTATGTTGTCATGACATATATATCGTCATAATTACAATGTAATATAATCAAATCCAATGTTAGCGCTGTTCAAATATCCACACTTCATGCAATGGACTAATCAGTTAGATCGATTTAGAAAGAATCTTTGTCACAGCTAGATTTATTGATTTTTTATATATGTCCAAACCAAATTCACTTTTAACAGTTTGAAAAAATTTGGGCATTGGGTATATGATATTCATTATAATAAAGGTTGTTTTTTGTATTTCCCAATGAATGAATGAAAAACAAAACGATATTGTTGTTTTTACTGACGTTTCGCTATTTAATGTTGCTAGAAGCTATATCAGAGCAGCATTATTAAACCAGAATTTACAAAATCTCAGCATATATATAACAAGGAGTCAAGAGGTGAGAAAATAAACTTAGGTGAAGTTAAAAGGACATATTGAAAGTCAAAATAACGTTGGGGATCAATAAACCAAATAACAAAGGTAATAGTACATCTGTTATGGTATCAAAACAAACTTAACCAACTTGATCATCGTTCGTCAGTCTGGGATCATTTTTCGTTGTCAAGTTAGCCATTTAGTAAAGATAACAAAACCAAGTGTTGATTTTTGCATTTGATCAGTGTGTAAAATTATAAAAGTAGTGTGTGTTTTCATAGTAAACTTGCATATCACATTCGTGTTGATTTTGTCACTTCATGAAGGAGGGAGGTGTTGTAACCATGTTAAATTCTGTTTTAGTCCGTCATTCCTATTCAGACAATTTGGATTCCTTTCAATAGGTGAAGTGCTTCTGATATTAGACGTTCTTCGTGATTCCTGAAATTTTTCTGGATTATTTCAATGTTGTCAAAATCAATTTTGTGGCGTGATTCTATAGAGTTTAGACCAGCAATGACTTATGATTTTTCAAGTTTTTCTAGTTCGACGGGATTTCTTGGTGGTCGAACAGCTGCTGTACGGTGTTCATTTCTTCTGATTTTGATTTCTCGAGATATTTGTCCAATGTATATCGCATCACATTCCAAGCATTTTATTTTATAGACACAATTAGATGGAGAATCTTTGGGGGTCTGGTCTTTTATATGGACAAAGTTGCTTTGAAGTGTGTCTGATGTTCTGAAGAAAACTCTAATGTCGAACTGATTGAGTACTCTTCTGATATCATCTGACGTCTCTGCTCTATATGGAATGACAACTGTTGATTTCAATGTTTTCGGAATGCGTTTTCAGCCATACTTAATTTCTGTGTTGATTTTGTTAATGAAGTTCTTTGGGTAGTTATTTTGCTTGAGAGTCTCAGCAATGTTTAATATTTCTTCTTCTTTTTCTTTCTCATCCGTTATCAAAGAGTGCAGTTGTGTAAGAAGACTCGAAACAACTGACGCCTTTGCGCTGATGGGGTGTGATGATCCGAAGTCTAAATATCTGTTGTTGGAGTAGGTTTTCTTCCTAAATTTAGATATATCAAAATGTCCGTTTTCCCTCCTCTTAACTAGGCAGTCTAGAAATGATATTTCACCGACGTCTGATTCTGCTTCTGAAGTAAAATGGATGCTGGGAGATAAGTTGTTCAGTGTCTCTAAAAATGAACTGTGCAGATCTCGTTTTAGCACAAAAAAGTATCATCTACATATCTTAACCATATTTTAGGAGTGAGTATGCTTGAAAAGATGTTATTTCGAATCTATTCATGAAAGGGTAGGCGACTATTGGGGAGACTGGTGAACCCACAGCAACACCATTTGTCTGTCTATATAAACTCCCTTTAAACGTAAAATAATTACTTTCTAGACAGAATTTCAAGCTCTTAATTATTTGACTGGTGTCCAGTGGACATCTTTTTGATAGCGTTGTATCTGATTCTAGTAGACCGGGAATGATATCAAGACTTTCGGTAATACGGATACTAGTATATAATGAGTTAATATTATAGCTTACCAGAATGTCTTCTTTATCAATTTCTCGGTGTTCTGCTTGGGATTTGAAATCATATGAATTTCTTGCAATATTTTGAGTGTCCTTTTGTAGTGTTTGTAATATCGAGAGTAAGTATTTAGATAGGTTGTATGTCGGTGAGTTAGTGAAATCTATTACTGGTCTTAATGGAACTGTGGGTTTATGTATCTTTGGTTGACCGTAGAATCTTGAAGGTACCTAAGATTTTGGTTTTAAGTTAAAACCAGAGAGAATTTCCAATTTTGGGTTTCATTTCTTGAAGGAGTTTGTTTGTATATTTAGTTTCATTTTTGTTGAATTCGGTGGATTTCTTCTATTTCTTCTATTAGCACCATTAAATAGCGAAACTTCAGTAAAAGCAATATCATTTTGTCTTCATTCATTGGGAAATACAAAAACCTTTATTCTAATGATTATTGGCCTTCTGCTCAAACAGATAAGCTATGAAACCCAATTACTAAACAGACTTTCATTTCACTGCAATCACATCAGCTGTTAATCCCAACTACCATTATAATGTAACTGTTGGTTTCAAATAACTCAATGGGGATTTTCAATCTACTCAAATAATTCTGTCAATTCGAATTATGCTGAATTCAAAAGGCAGTGACTGGACTGCTAACTGCTTGTGAAACTGTGTGGGTTAGTTTGGGATTGGCAGACTGATAAGTGATAATGACATCCAATATGACAGTATCGATTCATGCTTTTTTTACACTTTACGCGCTTCTATTTCATTTTATGTGATTGAATAAAGCTCCTGCTGGGTTATTTATTTGATGAACAGTATTTTTTAATTTCGCAATCACGATTGTTATATAATAAACTTTAGGTGGAGAGAAAATCACCAGTTTAAGTGAAATAATTGTCCTTAAAATGTTATGCAGTTGATTTTTATGAGGTGAAGGTGCAAATGAATAGAAGCACACAGCTGAAAGTCGGCTTAGTGAAACTTTATCTCTGAATGTTTGGTGTTATTAAACTTCATAAGTCTGGATATCCTATTGGACTCGTAATTGACTTTAGAAATTCACCTTCCTGTGAATTGTTTATATATTTAGCTATGGTATTAAATCTTTTTAGAAGCCACTCAAAATCTAAACCAACAAATTCTTATGAATTAAAGCATAGATTATTATTATTATTGTTTCCTTTAATTCCTAGAGGAACATGCGGCTTCAGCCGTGCGTCTCCATTGCGTTCGGTTCTCTGCTAGAGTCTTCATCTGGCTCCAAGTCTTCCCACACGTTTTCATCTCCTCTTCACACGACCTCCTCCAAGTCACCCTCGCACTAACGACAAACTGGCCGCTTCCCTTTCGGGTTCCACTCGAGCAATGGCTTGTCTAGTGATGTCACTTGATGGTTTCCTCAGAGTATGGCCAATCCACCTCCATTTTTCTTGCAGATTTGTTGCACAATTGGTTCCTGCTTGGTTGGTTCGCTCATTGCCAGAGATCCCTGTTGCTAATCTTTTCTGGTCATCTGATCTTGAGTATTGAGCAAAGACAACTGTTAATGAAGGTCTGTAGTTTGTATGAGATGCTTTTTATGACGCGCCGAGTCTCTGATCTATAAAGTAGCACTGACTTCACATTGGAGTTGAATAGATTAGATAATTTAAAATTAGATAATAGGGTAAAATTGTTCAGTTTTGACATTATTATTATTGTTCCCTTGGGTTCCAAGTGGAATTTAGGGCTGGCTTCAACAACACATCTCCACTTTGTTCTAGTTTCTGCCATCCTCTTCAGCTGGGTCCATGATTGCCCAAATTCTCTCCTCTCCTCCTCACACGATCTCCTCCATGTCACCCTAAGACTACCAACTTGTCACTTCCCATTCGGGTTCCAATCAAGGGAATGCCTGGCGCGTGATGTCATTCAACGGCCCCCTGAACGTATGCCCGATCATTTCAGTTTCAGGTTTCTCTCACATATTTGCTAGGGAATCGGCTCCTTGTTGGTTTGTTCCCATAGTTTCTTAGTGCTAATGCATTCCGACCATTCGCTCTTCAGTGAAGGCAGCTGTTGATAAAGATTTGCAACTTGTTGGAAATCCTTTTTGTGACATGCAGTGCAAGTTTCTGAACTGTATAGAAGGAACCATTTGACATTGGTGTTGAAAATCCGAATCTTGTTGTTTTTGCCTGCTGGCTGAGTGCAGTATAGAAGATTGCCATACTGGTTTCAGTTTGATGAAGGCGTATCTTGTCTTTCTCATTCTGACTGGGTGGTTTGACATCTTCATCCGTTCCAGCTGCATGTTTTTGAAACGATGCTTCTTGGCCGGATAGGTGAAGGAGGTAACCTATGTCAAATTTCTCCCGTTGATAGTGATTGGTGCTGGTTGTTGTTGCTACTTTCGGTTGGTTATCTTCATCACCTCCGTCTTCCCTATTTTAACCTGGAGTCCTGTCTTCTCTGCCAGTCTGTTCAGCCAGTTTGTTGGTTTTCACCTGCAAGTCTTCGATTTGATGTGACATTAGACATACATCATCTGAGAAATCCAGATCTTCTAGAGTCATCTTATCGGTGATCCAGCGTATTCCTGACTCCTCCCTCCTAACAGTCTGATGCATAATCCAGTTCACCACCGCAATCTGGAATATCACCGGTGATAACAGTCGGCCAGCTTGTCTTACTCCTGTATGTACTTTGAACGCCTCGCTGAGTTTTCCGTTGTGGATCACCTGACACGTGCCGCTGTCATATAGCTGTTGGATGAGGTTATACAGACGGCAAGAAACGGAATCATTGTTTCCCGAGAAGGTAGAACAAAAGTGCCACTAGGAGACTTCATACCTGGAGTGCAGCTATGCCTGATTTCTACAGTATTTAAATCCCAAGGAAAAATATGCAGACACACTGAGAGAGTAGCTATGGGATACCCAATATCTTTGATAGTGTTGGATATATTCATAGATATGTGGGAGGACTTAGCAATTAAAACGTTCAACCCCATCCCCATATAATAGTGGAGGCATGTAGGTGACACATTCTCACCGTAATTATAACACAGGATATAGATAGATTTTTCGAACAAATTAACTCAAAGGTGGAGGCAATTCAGTTCACTTATGCATTGGAAAGTCAGGGAAGGGGTGAGCTTCCAATGTTAGATTGCAGTGTGAAAAGGAAAGAAGATGGGAAGTTAAACACTAGTGTGCACTTACAGGAAACCTACACATTCAAACAGATATTTGGACTTCCGATCATCCCACCTTATGTCAGTAAAAATAAGATTGGTGTCTAACTAATAGGGCACAAAAACAAAGTAGTACCAAGGAGATTCTGAGACAAGAAGTGAGGCATATAAGAGAAGCTTTGAAACTTAATAATCACCCTGTGCGTCGGTGGCACAGTGGTTAGGACTCTCGCCGACCATGCACATGGTCCGGGGTTCGATCCCCTGCCGGCGCACACCCGATATCTATGGTAGGCCTGAATTTGGGCTACCGATATCCATGCTGAAAATTCCATACTTGTACTGAAAATACGGTGTGGAATCAAGCTGTAAATCAAAATAAAAAAAAATAAAAAAATTATTCCGAAAGTGTGTAGGAAAGTATAAAAAAATTGCTAATGATGTTAGTGATCGTAATAACAGTAATAGTGACAACATGCATGATGACCGTACTAGCAATAAGGAATTTAAATCATGTTTGGTCCTATCATACAAAGAAGGAGAACCTTGGAAACCTCACGCAGAATTCTTAACAAAACAGGAATAAAAGTACCATTTAAACTTCCTTGAAGCTCACTTAAAAAAAGAAATAATATCGGTTAAAGGATCCCATGGAGTCCACTAAACAAGACAATTTAGTTTATCTAGTATCCTGCTGCAATGATTGTTGAGTCAAATACATAGGTCAGAGTAGTAGAATAGGGTCAGTCAGACTAGCGGAACACAAAGACCTACCAAAATCTAGATTAGTTGACTCAAATACGATAAGAAATCTGGAGAACAGTTCAGCTATGTAACTATATGCAATTACACACAACTATGCTCTTAGTTCCGACTTATTCATTAAAACTCACAGATACAATCAACGGGTACTTAGTTTACAATTCTCAATAGTGACATGCCCCCCTGAAAATCTCTGACTGTAAGTTCCAAGAATCAGATCAACTGCCCCTTAGTTTCTGAAAATATTTTTCTTTTAACTGATATAGTTCTTTTTCATGGAAATCCATACTTAAATGAGTAGTATCGCTGAAATCCAAACGATCTGAAGTATGATTTACTTGTAATACGCATTCAGAAATGATTGGCACTTTACAGCTTCCTTATGTTTCTATTTATGGTAAGGAAAGATCGAAAAATTTACTGTGAATATGGTCGTCGACGTTGTTGTTATTGTTGTTTCATTTGTCGTGAAATAATCGTTCCACACTAACTCCCTTGAATTCTAAGTGAGAAAAGTAAATTCTGTAGATCATAAGTAGTTAGCAGATGGAAGCTGATCATTCAAGTATTGGTTTGTAGGGATCTGATTGGTTGGTTACAGGATTTCATCATGATCTGACATCGGTTAGAGAACCACTGGAAAACCTGCAGGGAGTACTGGACAGCTGTTTCGTCCTAGTTTAGGACTCTTTATCCGTACGCACCCACCGAAAGGGTTCGAATCCAGGACCTTCTGGTTGCAAGGCGAGCTCGTAATTCATTGAGCCACTGGCCCTATTCAGGTGAGTAGTTACCTGGGGTTATGGTGAGAAGTCGTGACCAATAGGGTGTTTGGTGTCATTAAACTTCATAAGTCTGTATATCCTATTGGACTGGTGATTGACTTTAGAAATTCACCTTCCTGCGAATTGTTTATATATTTAGCTATGGTATTAAATCCTTTTAGAAGCCACTCAAAATTTAAAACAACAAATTCTTATAAATTAAAGCATAGATTATTATTATTGTTTCCTTTAATTCCTAGAGGAACATAGGGCTTTAGCCGTACGTCACCATTGCGTTCGCTTCTCTGCTAGAGTCTTCACCTGGCTCCATGCCTGCCCACATGTTTTCATCTCCTCTTCACATGACCTCCACCATGTCACCCTCACACTAACTACCAGCTCGCCGCTTCCCTTTCGGGTTCCACTCGAGGGCTATTCTAGTGATGTCACTTGATGGTTTCCTCAGAGTATGGCCAATCCACCTCCATTTCTTCCTGCCTATTTTGTTGCACAATTGGTTCCTGCTGGGTTGGTTCGTTCCCAGAGATCACTGTTGCTGATCTTATCTGGCCGGCCATCTGATCTCTAGCGAAGTATTGGGCGAAGACAGCTGTTGATGAAGGTCTGTAGTTTGTTTGAGGTGCTCTTTATGACGCGCCAAGTCTCTGATCCATATAGTGACTAGCACTGACTTCACATTGGAGTTGAATAGATTAGATAATTTAAAATTAGATAATGGGGTAAAATTGGTTAGTTTTGACATTATTATTATTATTATTCCCTTGGGTTACGAGTGGAACATATAGCTGGCTTCAACAACACATCTCCACTTTGCTCTTGTTGTTTCTGCCATCGTCTTAGCTGAGTCCACGGTTGCCCAGACTTTCTCCTCCCCTCCTCACACGATCTCCTCCAAGTCACCCTAGCACCGATGACCCACTCGTCAGTTACCATTTGGGTTCCACTCGAGGGTATGCCTGGCGCGCGATGTCATTCAACGGCCCCCTGAACGTAATCCCAATCATTTTGAGTCTTCTCTTTCTCCTACATATTTGTTAGGGAATCGGCTCGTTGTTGGTTTGCTCCCAGAGTTTCTTAGTGCTAATACATTCTGACCATTCTGTATTCAATATGCAGCCAGTGAAGGCAGCTGTTGATGAAGATCTACAACCTGTTGGAAATCCTTTTTGTAACATGCAGTGCAAGTTTCTGACCTGTATAGAAGGGACCATTTGACATTGGTGTTGAAAATCCGAATCTTGTTGTTTATGCTGGCTGCCTGAGTGCAGGGCTTAAGATTTCCAAACTGGTTTCAGTCTGATGAAGGCGTATCTTGACTTTCTCATTCTTGCTGCCTGGTTTTGACATCTTCAGCTGCTTGTGGTTGAAACGATGCTTCTTGGTCGGATAGGTGAAGGAGGTAACCTTTGTCAAATTTCCCCCATTGATAGTGATTGATACTGGTTTTTGTTGCTACTGTTGGTTGGTTATCTTCATCACATCCGTCTTCCCTATTTTAACCTGGAGTTCTGTCTTCTCTGGCAGCCTGTTCAGCCAGTTTGTTGGTTTCCGCCTGCAAGTGTTCGATTTCATGTGACATTAGACATATATCATCTGAGAAATCCAGATTTTCTACAGTCTTCTTATCGGTGATCCAACGTTTTCCTGCCTTCTTACTGCCACTGACAGTCTGACGCATCATCCAGTTCACCACCACATTTAAGAATATCATCGGTGATAATAGTCGGCCAGCCTGTCTTACTCCTGTATGGACGTTGAACGCTTCGCTGAGTCTTCCGTTGTGGATCACCTGATACATGCCACTGTCACAAAAGCTGTTGGATGAGGTTATACAGACGTATATCCCATGAATATGGGTACAGAAGTGGCAAGAAACGGAATCACTGTTGCCCAAGAACTTAGAACAAAAGTGCTACTAGAAGACTTCATACCTGGAGTGCAGCTATGCCTGATTTATACAGTATTTAAATCCCAAGGGAAAATATGCAGACAAACTGAAGGAGTAGCTATGTAGTCGTCAATGACTTCGACAGTGATGAATATAATCATGGATATGTGGAAAAACTTGGCGATTGAAACGTTCAGCCCCTCCCCCAAATAAAGTGGAACCATGTAGGTCACACATTCTCACCGTACTTAGAACACAGGACATAAATAGATTTTTCAAACACAACAACTCGAAGATGGAGGCAATTCAATTCACTTATGAATTGGAAAGTCAGGAAGGGGAGCTTACAATTTTAGTTTGTGGCGTAAAAAGGAAAGAATATGGGAAGTTAAACACACACTAGTGTTTACAGGAAACCCACACATTCAAACAGATATTTGGATTTCCAATCATCCCATCTTATGTCAATAAAAATAGGATTGGTGAAATGTTTAAGCGATAGAGCACAAAAACTAAGTAGTACCAAGGAGAATCTGAGACAAGAAGTGAAAGACAGGCGTTGAAATGTAATAATTACCCGTGTAAATTAATCATGAAGTATTTAGGAAAATGTAAAACTAAAATTAATAATAATGATAATGACGACATGCATGACAAACGTGCATAGAATGATGACAATGTCAACAGTAAAGGATTTAAGTCATCAGTAGTAATTCCATACAAAGAAGGAACCTTGGAAACCTCACGCAGAATTCTTAACAAAACAGGAGTAAAAGTACCATTTAAACTTCCCACAATCTCACTCAAAAAAACAAATAATGTCGGTTAAAGGATCTTATGTAGTCCAATAAACGAGAAAATTTAGTTTACCTTGTATCCTGCTGTAATGATTGTACGGTCAAATACACAGGTGAAAGTAGTAGAATAGGATCAGTCAGACTAGCGGAACACAAAGACCTACCAAAATCTAGATTAGTTGACTCGAATTAGATAAGAAATCTGGAGAACAGTTCAGCTATGTAACTATATGCAATTACACACAACTATGCTCTTAGTTCCGACTTATTCATTAAAACTCACAGATACAATCAACGGGTACTTAGTTTACAATTCTCAATAGTGACATGCCCTCCTAGAACACTGAAAATCTCTGACTGCGAGTTCCAGGAATCCGATCAACTGCTTCTTAGTTTCTAATAATATTTTTCTTTTAACTGACATGGTTATTTTTTAAAGAAATCCATACTTAAATGAGTAGTATCGCTGAAATCCAAAGCATCTGAAGTATGATTTACTTGTAATACGCATTCAGAAATGATTGGCACTGTATAGCTTCCTTATGTTTCTATTTATGGTAAGGGAAGATCGAAAAATTTACTGTGAATATTGTCGTTGTTGTCGTTGTTATTGTTGTTTCATTTGTCGTGAAATAATTGTTTCACACTAACTCCCTTGAACTCTAAGTGAGAAAGCTGAATTCTGTAAATCATAAGTTTGTAGGGATTTGGGTAATTGGTTACAGGATTTCATCATGAGCTGACATTGGTTAGAGAACCATTGGAAAAAACCTGCAGGGGGTACTGGACAGCTGTTTCGTCAGCCTAGTTTGGTACTCTTCAGCAGTATGCACCCATCGGCAGGGTTTGAACCCAGGACCTTCTAGTTACAAGGCTAGCTCGTGGATCATTAAGCCACTGGCCCTACTCAGGTACGTAGTTAGTTACCTGGGGTTCTAGTGGGTAGTCGTTACCAGTAGGGTGCAGCAGGTCGGGTGTGAGGACAAATACTCGCCACAGACATTGGCTAGCGGTTGCGCTATATCGTGAATTGACAGAAGTTAGAAATCATGCACTCGTCATTGGATCGGGTCCCAGTGGCTTAATGATCTACGAGCTCACTTGGCTTGTAACCAGAATGTCGTGGGTTCCAACCCTGTCGATGGGTGCGTACTGATGAAAAGTCTCAAACTAGGACGAAACAGTGGTCCACTACTCCCTGCAGGTTTTCCAATGGTTCTCTAACCAATGTCAGCTCATGATGAAATCCTGGAAGCTGATTAGTCTACTCGACTCTAGATATATACGGCTTCTTACTGACGTATCATACGGTCATATTTATGGAGTAGTTCTTTTCAACATTCTTTCGGATTATTGTATTTAGTACCTGATGGTAAGTTGATTTCAGTAGGATTTTAGACTTTGCCTTTTCTAATATATATTTTGTCAAATAATCGATCGAAAGTTAATCTTTTGAAAGATCCTCCAAATATATAACCTCATTACTAGATACTAACTTTATGACTGATTCTGATTGGCCAAAAGAGATCAAAAGAATATTGTTAGAGTGAGAAGTCATGACCAGTGAGGTCCAATTAGATGTCACGTGTGAGAATGGATGTCTTACCAACAATATTGGTTTGGGTGGCGCTAAATCACGAATTGGTAGAAGTTAGAATCCATGGACTGGCCATTGAGTCGGGTCCTAGTGGCGGAATGGTCTACGAGCTTGCCTTGTAACCGGAAAGTCCTCAGTTCGAACTCTGGCAGTGGGTGCGTACTGCCGATGATTCCCAAACGAGGATGAAACAGCTGTCCAGCACTCCTGTGCTGGTTTTCAATGGTTCTCTAACTGATATCAACCCGTGATCAACTCGTAAAACAAATATTGTATATATGCTTTAAAACTTTGATATTCAAATCATAAACATCTTTCTATAAAAAAATTTATTCAGAATTTATATTTCCATGTTTTAAATCAAATTTGAAATGTGCAAAATGAATTCGTCATTCGCAGTTGACACAGTTCAAGAGGGAGGGATGGTTGATGAAATTTCTCCTCCACCAAATATATTCAGATAGCAATATGTGATCTTCTTGATCATTTGGTCTGAACTAATTCGATTCTCCAAACTGAATCCAATCAGGTACACCACTACTCGTGAGTTCGATCCAAAATAAACGAAACAGCCTTTCAGTGTTTAGATCTGGTTGGTTAGCTAACACTACTGGTAGAAATTGAATAAAGCAGGAACAACAGTTTGTGCAGAATAAGATGGTGGTACTACCATTTATTTCGTTGCCTTCTCATAAGTACGGTGGCTAACAGCCTAAATAAATAATAATTATTATTAAGTTCATGTAAAGGAAAGATTTAAAATGCTTGCAGATTTTAAATGATGTCAGTTGACATGAGCTTCCAGACTTAGTGAACAGTGCTCAATAAATTACGCTTACAAACTTTTTACACAGGGAACTTTTCATTGAATTTGAACTGGATATTGAACGTACATCTGAGAAGAAGTTCCTTCTGGTAGTTTATTGAGAGAGGAACTTCTAGGTTGTTGGTTTCGATGTAATTACAAATGAAGCATATTGTTTCAGTTAGGGGGATACTTGTGAATAGAGAGGCGACATCTAGTGAGATCATTTGTCTTTCAGACAAATGTCACAGACATCCGATTTGTCACATACTTCTGGAAAAGATCTGGATCAATTCAAAGCTTCAATTCTTGACAGTTGTTACAAGTACATTCATACGCGACCAAGCCACCGTTATCTACTGACCAAGGAACACAGACGACAACTTAAACAGCTCCAGGAAAATAAAGATATAATCCTTGTCGGTCCTGATAAGGGCAATGGTATTGTAGTAATGAATAGATCCGATTATACTGAAAAAAATTGACAAATAAACTATCAGATAACACCAAATACTTCGAATCACCCAACCAGAAAAACACAACCGAAAGAACTGAAAACCTACTTACAAAATTGCTGAAGAGAATGAAAGAAGATTCAGTCATAACACCGGAGGTTTATGAGCAAATAAAACCCACTTCGACCTGTCATAGACATGTTTAACTCACCATATCACCAAATCGCGAAGTGGCTTGCTGATATCCTTGAACCAGTAAAAGGACATATGACAAAATATAGCCTCAGAGATACATTTGACTTCATCGACTCAGTGAAGGATGTCAACGTGTCTGAAAGATAAATGATCTCACTAGATGTCGCCTCTCTATTCACAAGTATCCCCCTAACTGAAACAATATGCTTCATTTGTTTTTACAAAGGGAGTTTAAGTTTTAAGAAAATAAATGTGTGCATACGATGGCAAAGGAGTTACGTAATAAAGACAAGAGATGTGTAAGATGCTGAGTGACTAATAAATTGAGGGTAACAATGTTCAGAGTTCAACTTAAATCATAGAAACAAAAGACAAGTAAAATTACACTATATCAAAGGGGGTGTGGGATTAAAGCCAAAGATTACGCAATCAAATGAAAGGCAGATAGAGTAAAGACATCGAATTACCAGTGTGGGTGGGGGGCAAAGAAAGACTGATGACTGCTTCTTTCTGAACACATTAATCTGGTTTCAGGCGTTTGATAGCAATTTCTTTGGCGAACTTGAGGAGAACAGAACTATTTTGTCTGTTGATGTCTGTCTCATCACCCGTATCAAGGAAATGCCTAGCAATGCAATGGCACTGTTGGAATTACTTACCTCCCTTGATACGTAGGTTTTTCCGTACATGTTGAGGAAATTGGAGGTGTGCCTTTCTTTCTCTTCTCCCAATGTAACTGCTCCAGCAGATACACGTTAATTTGTATAAACAGTTGGAGTTAATGCGAGAAGGGTATCTGTCGACCTTTAATTGCACTAAAGAGCAAATTATTTGATAGACGGGAACCAACTTAACTGCAGGATAGTAGGCTCTGCCTAGTGACAAACTCAATCTTCTGTTGACTATTACTGCAATACTTTCACCTTTAAAATCGAGTTGAATGAGGAAAGGCATTTTTCCCAATTGTGATTTGTTGATGTGATTGGTTAAGCGACTATCCATCTCAATCAAAAAGTATTGTATAGTTTTATGCAGAAAGGAAGTAATGGCTGCATAAGGAGTGCAATAATCGAACACCACGTGAACACTGGTCATTCCATCTCAACAAACATGGCCTCTATCAAAGTAATCTACAAAGTGAAGAACAACCTTCCAAAGACACTACGATTCCGTCTTCTTTGCATCGCAGAAGCCCTAGCCATTAAGCTACAGGAACCAGAACTGTGCATACAAAAGAAAATTATTCAACCACTTCTACTCTCATGGTAACAACTCTGTTGATTTGACTCAACTTTTGTTTGTATGCTTATTTTTGTAATTACTTAAAACCCTTGTGTAATTCCGTATGTTATTTTGTTTCCATGTACACCCTGAGTACAGCTCTTTCATCAAACTATTCATGTTATTATGTAACTCTTCTTTAACAATCGTTTGTGACAACTTATCACTTTTGTTACTACCCTCTTATATTAACATCCAATTCACGGGAACCTACTAATTGTATTTTCGTTTGACAAATTTAATGTACACACACATACAAAACAACCACGTATACATATTTGCGATTATACAGCTATGAAAATGAATTCGCCACCGAAAAGAGACACTTTGCCGAACTACTACTGGTCTTCTGTCTATTAATGTTCGAATTCTGAATACATCCGAATACATGTTCTGAATACATGAGAGAAATGTTCAAAAACCATACTCTCCGACCCTGAACACCCCATCTATTCCCAACTCTCGCCTTGTATCTCATCAAGTAAAACCAGAAATCAGTATAAAATAATTTATGCTCGTACAACCAAGTACAGGAACTCAACGATACCATACTTGGCCCGTGTTCTAAGTGACAGAGACAATGTTAATCGTGAAACTTATGACTTGCTCTGTTATTAACGACATAATTTTAGGCTGTTTTATTTCTCTCTTATTTTGTATTCTTTAGTGAACTCCTTCTCAAACATACTTAGCTACCTAAATTATTAACATTGGCTTCCTTTTTTGTACCTTACTATATTCCTTCTATTGTGTATCCACTGGTTCTGACTCTATTAGCACTGTGAGCATTACAAAATTGTCCTGTCATTAACCATCATGTAATATTAGTTTTGTGGCTGTTTTTTCTTATTTTTCTCTACTTTTTGGCAATATTAACTGACAATCATTGGTTGTGAACGTTATAGTCACCACCTTAAAAAATTTTGTATTATTCAGGACTACTCACAATACCACCACAAACACTCCATGAGACTTTGGTAGACGTTTGTACTTTTTTGCATTTATGATTATTTTGTGTTTATCCTGTTTTGTTTTGCTGTTGGTGTCTTTAGATTTATTTTTTTGTTTGTTTAATACTTATTTTAAATGTCTGTAAAATTAGATGCAAATATTGTAGATATGTGCTGAAAATTCCACACTGTACCACTAGAACTCTTTCTGGAATAAAGCAAATTATTATTATTATTAAATTGGAATTTTTCATGAATTTCACATATCTCTTGTCATACTGTGAAGTATAACCAGGGTAAGTACTCCATATTAGTTTGTTTATTAGATATATCACACAGTGAAACAGTATTATTTCCTGGATGACGAGGTTTCGAACAAAATTTATTATTGTTCATAATCATATCATCTATTATAATCACTCTACTCCAAAACTTGAGTTTCATAGTTTTCTTTGTCCTCTCCTATTTGCCACCGTTGGGGTAGTAGAATTTTCCAGATATCGAGGACGGATGATAAATCCTTCCTATTACACGTGTTTGCAGTTGATTCGATAAACAAAACTTCCATTATCAATCTCTCCCTCCACCCAGCTGTGACATTAGATTTTAAAACTGTCATCCTATCCAATCCATCCTATTGTATGGTTGTGTGTAACTGCATGTAGTGCTATAGCTGAACTATTCTCTAGATTTCTTATCTTATTCGGGTCAACTAATATAGATTTTGCTAAGTTTTTAATAGGATAGGATGACAGTTTTAAAATCTAATGTAACAGGGTATAGGGAGAGAGTGATAAGGGAAGCTTTGTTTATCGAATCAACTGCAAATACATGTAATAGGAATGATTCAACACCTGTCCCCGATATCTGGAAAAGTCTACTACCCCAACGACGATAAATAGGAGAGGACAAAGACAACTATAAGGCTCAAGTGTCAAAGTCGTGTGATTACAATTGATGATATGATTATGAACCGCAATAAATTGTGTTCAAAATGGCGTCATCCAGTAAATAATACTGTTTCACTGTGTGATATATCTAATAAACAAACTAATATGGAATTACTTACTACCACAGTGCCCAAGTTTTACACACATATTAACACGAATTAGGGTAAGTACTCATTTATAAACAAAACTGGCAACAATATCAAGGAATACAAAATAGGTTAAAGAACACTATGCTTGCTTATATATGGAATTTAAATTTCATAAAACACCAAGAATAACTTAAGAAGGTAATTTTAACTTATGGTATAATCAAGTGAGTTTGAACGTGTTTAGGAAACTGATACAAATAATGTGATGAAAGCTAATTTGACTACTGGTTTCAGAAAAAAACTAAGAATTCTTTAAATATAACCTTTATACACATCTGTTTGCAATTTGGTCCCTAACAATCTGTAATAGATGATCAATCACATCTTGATTAAAGTTCACTTAAAAGCTGCTGTGTCAATTAATTGATTGATTGAAGTTACCAAGTTCTAATGTATTTTGACATATCTACAAGCACTTTATTTCATTTTCCATGGATTGTATTGGCTACACGTTCAATCAGAAGAAACGTTAGAGCACCGGGAAGCACTGTTCGCTGGTTTTATTCTACTTTCGGATTCGTCAGAGGTACGCATCCACTGGGATTCTTACTTAGTACCTTCAGGTTGCAAGGCAAGCTTTGAGGACATTCAGTCACAGACTAACTCTATTCCTACGGTACTCTTACTCAGCAAGCTGATTTCAGCAAAACACTGAGTTCAGCTGGGTCACAAGGTGGCTGCTATCTTCTTATTTTTCGGCTAGAAAACAACATACTGTTTGGAAAAGAAAGCGCTGCACTTTCGTGCTAACGGAAACTGTTGTTTTCGATGTGGTCGTGTTTTCTGAGCTGGATAGCTAATTTGCTAATCAGCTAATTTCATCGCCCTACTAGGTGACATCTTCAGCGCATACTTCAATTTGTTGAAGTGAGCTTTTAGATTTCTCCATGAATTTATTAATCATATCTCCTGGTGGGTGGACTTGGACGTGACTGGTTGTTTTGTGTGTTTTCACACCTTCACTCAGTTCTGTTTCAACCAAGAGACTCAACAGCGAAAGAAGATAAAACCAACATCATCTACAAAATAAGTTGTATCAACTGCAAAAAACACTACATTGGCCAAAGTGGACATCCCTTTCGTCTTCGTATCCATGATCATAAACTAGTCATCAAAAGACATGACATCCACTTCCCCGCTCATATCGCTGCATACGGACAACCACAGACATCAATTCGGCTGGGACAACCAGCGTTCAAATACTAGGCAGAGGAAACAACAAGAATGCTAGAAAATTTTCAGAAGCCCGCTTGCTATTCCAGTGAATCATCAATCAAAAGACACATCGAGATAGACAAAATTTATCATCCAATAAGAAAGAAACCTCACACACAAAGGGTCAAAGTTCAAGTCAAGGAAACAATCAGTTCCAATACAAGTAGCCTAGAGGGTGTGAAAACACACAAAAATAACCAGTCACGTCCAAGGTCACCGGGAGAGATGACTAATAAACTCTTGGAGAAATCTAAAAGCTCACTTCATCGAATTGAATTATGCGATGAAGATGTCACCTAGTAGGGCGATGACAGCTTCGCAAATTAACTATTCAGCTAGCTCAGAGAACACAACTACAACAAAATCATCCACCTGAGCTACAAATCTTGTCTGTCATATCTAAATCTTACGACCGGGAAACTGGTGTGCCTCAAGGCGCTGTACTCCTTTGCATTCCTTCTTTCTTTCTTTTTGCATGACCTTCCATATTCTTCCAAAAGTTAACTTCATTGAATATGCTGATGATCTAACCATCTCTGTCCCCCTAGTTTCTGTGTTGGATTGTTATTCCGTGGATAGATTCTTATCTGAAATTAACCAATGAATGGTTTCACTCACATAGTATTAAACTGAATCCATCTAAATGTAATATTGTTGATTTTAGTTTCATATGTGAACAAGACTTGCGTGGACTGATTCGGTCCTATAATTCCTGTAATACCGATGGCACTGTGATAGGGAGTGAATCGAATGCCTCTTATCTTGGCATCAGTTTCTCTTCGAATCTCCGTTGGTCGTCGTCTCATATTCTGTTGAATTCTAAGAAAAGTTTTCAAACGACTTATTACATAAAGACGCTGAAACTTTCTGCTGGTACAATTCAACCTCTTCTCTTCTCTTACAGTTTGTTACTTAATGTATTCTGCCTATTCTCCTTTATTGTTCACCATTATTCTTCCCTGGACTTGCTAAAAAAGACTATGTCATATATGACATAGAAAATGGAAGGATGCATGTAAGGTCGGCTAACTGATATTACTGTCAATAGGCACTTCAGTTCCTGCAGGCAGTTGTTGGCTAAAGTTATCTTGTCTGATACCACCGAACATCCTCTCTCCTCTGTAAACTCTAACATGCCATAATTAGCACGGGTTATGTGTGAAGATTCAGATTTCAAAAAAGGGCTTATAAACTTTTTAAATCAGTAAGTGTACTGAAAATTATAAGCAAAGATGATTATAACAGGTATTATGCATATATGGATTTAGTTTAAGATCATTTAGGTGAGACCATTCAATGGTTAATTTCAGACAAGAATCGATTCACATAATAACAATCCAACGCTGAAACTAAGGGGACAGAGATGGTTAGATCATCAGCATATCTACTGAAGTTAGCTTATGGAAGAATAGGGAATGTCATGCAAAAGGAAAGAAAAAAAGGAATGGGGAGAGTACAGCTCCTTGAAGCTATTCTCTTATATCATAATATAGTCTCTAGTTTAGATAGAGGAGCTAATTACCTTCGGTGTGTCTTCCTTGATTACACATTTGCATTTGACTCTGTACCTAGGTCTCTCTTGCTAAGTAAGCTTACTGCAAAACAGGCTGAAAGCTGGACAAATAAGTGGTTGCATTCCTATTTTTATGATAGGAAGCAGTACACCGTCTACAATGGAAAGTCCTCCACTACCTCACTTACTTTATCTGGTGTTCCTCAAGGTGCTGTTCTTTCCCCTTTTCTGTTTTCTTTTTTCTTATATGACTTGCCCCATTCTGATGTAGCCACTTTTGTCAAGTATGCTGATGACCTCTCTGTTTCCATGCCTGTCAACTCTCAGTCGGATTGTTCCAAATTAAATAACTTTTTGTCGGAAATTAGTCAGTGGTCCTCTTCAAACGGTCTTAAGCTAAATCTGTCTAAAGGTCAGGTAGTCATTTTCACTTTCACTATCATTGACGGCATAGAGGTTGGAAATGCATCTAATGTCAAGTACCTTGGACTGAGTATTTCCTCTGATCTTTCCTGGTCCTGTCACATCTTGCTAGTTGCTAGAAAGATGTTTCGCTTAACGTTCTACGTTAGGAAGTTAACACAGTCTGGTATAAGGCAGTCTTTGCTTTCTCAGTTTGTCAACTCTTATATTCTCCCATCCCTCTTTACTGCTCCCCATTAATCTTTCCTGGACCACTTAAGAAAGACTTTGCTTCGCTGCATAGGGCACTAAAAGCTGTTAGTAGGGCAAGTGGGATATCGTTAAACCAACTGGTTAATACTATTGTGGATAGACATATAATGTCATGTAAGAAATTAGCGAATACTATATTGTCAGACCCTGAGCATCCTCTTTCTATACGCAGCTCTCTCCTTGCATTTCATCTGGTAGAACTAGAAGCAACTATAGGAGGCTATATGCTAGGACTATCAAGTACAAAATGTCCACAATACATAATCTGGCACAGCTTTTATGTGATGAGAAATCCGTTAGGTATGACACGATCAACTTACTGCGGCACTCTAACAATTAGTCCCTTTAATTCACATCTTCTATTACACACTAACTTTATATTTCAAATCCTGTGGTGCGTTGTTTAAAAAGGTAAACGCAACGCTGTTCTTTTTTATTTTTTGGTTGTTGCTTTTTGATTTTAAAATGTTATAAAATTTATGAGGTAATTGGATGCAATATTGTAATGCACGCTGAAAATTCCATACCTGTACCACAAATACTGTTTGGAATAAAGCTGTTATTATCATTATTAGTTTCCGTTAGCACCAAAGTGCAGCGCTTTGCATTCAAAACAGTTTGTTGTTTTCTAGCCGAAAAATAAGAAGACAGCAGCCAGCCACCTTGTGACTCAGGTGGACTCATTGTTTTGTTGAAATCAGCTTGCTGAGTAAAACTCTCGTAGGAATAGAGTTAGTCTGTGACTGAATGGTCTAAAAGCTCATTTTGTAACCTGAAGGTCCTAAGTAAGAATCCCAGTGGTTGCGTACCTCTGACGATTCCGAAACTAGGATGAAACCAGCGTCCAGTGCTTCCCGGTCTTTTAACGTTTCTTCTGATTGAACCTGTAGCCAATCCACTCTATGCAAAACAAATTACTTGTAGATATGTGAAGATACATTAGAACGTGTTAATTACAATGAGTTAATTCACACAGCAGCTTTTAGGTGAACTTCAGTCAAGATGTGATTGATCATATATATATATAATGTTATTTATTTATAATTAATTATGTTCTATTAAATTCCTGTTCTTGTTTTTTTTCACGGCATGGAATTCTAAGCATTCTCTGCAATATCACATCTAATTCACTCAAAAAACATTACTGGCTATATAGGTAAATAAAACTGACTATAGGAAATCTTCACTGAATGTGTGATTTTGCTGCTTTTAGTGACATCATGATAGCCACTCTCTCCCTCAGTGTGCTCGTGGTTCTCGTCTGGATGACCAGAGTAGATTATTGACTCACCAGTTGACGACGATATGGAGAGTTCACATCCATTCCATCTGCTATCTCAGATTCCTAGAATTTCCATGCAGTATCTTCTCATTCCTTAGGAAACCTGGGTAGCCTTTCTAGCCCCCACCCCACAAAGTACGAACATTCCATGTTCCTTTCATTGAGTGAAGACATATCGGCTGGCTGACGGGTTTCCCGAAGGCTTTCACCAGCCTGCTGTGTCACTTCGTCTTTTGGATTCTAGCTAAAGATAAATTTGTCTTCTAACATTCTGTTGTGCTTTGAAGTTGTGTAGCGAACGGATTGATATTCCACCCCTCCCCCTCCTTACCTGGGCTTAGGACCGTCTATAAATGGTGAGGTTATCCCTGGCATACTACACTCATCATTCAGTCTTCATTGTACCTCTGATTAGAATGTTATATTATTATTATTGTTTCCTTTAATTCTTAGAGGAACAAAGGGCTTCAGCCGTGCGTCTCCATTGCGTTCGGTTCTCTGAGAGAGTCTTCATCTGGCTCCAAGTCTGCCCACATGCTTTCACCTCCTCTCTTTGCATAACCTCCTCCATATCACCCTCGCACTGACGACCAACTCGCCGCTTCACTTTCGGGTTACACTCGAGAATTTGTCTAATGATATCACTTGATGGATTGTTCTCAGAGTATGGCCAATCCATCTCCATTTCTTCCTGCTTATTTGTTGCACAATTGATTCCTGCTGGGAGAGTTCGCTCTCAGAAATTCCTCCCTGTTGCTGATCTTTTCTGGCCAGTCATCTGATCTTGAGTATTGAGCGGAGACAACTGTTAATGAAGGTCTGTGGTTTGTTTGAGATACTCTTTATGACGCGCCAAGTCTCTGATCCGCATAGTAGCACTGACTTCATATTGGAGTTGAAAATTCGGATCTTATTTTTCATATTGAGGAGTACTGTTGACCTCCATACAGACACTTGGGAGTAATGTAAGCTTGTCTTGCTTTTCCGATTCTTGCTTTGATATCCTCATCAGTTCCACCGCCTGTAGTTGAAACGATGCTTTTCAAGTAGGTAGGTAAAAGAAGTTGTTTCTTTCAGGTTCCTTCCATTTATGCTGATTGTTATCTGTTGTTGATGCTGTTGGTGGTGTTGGCCAGGAATCTTCATCACCTACATCTGTTTTCTCTATGTTCACCTGAAGTCCCATCTTTGATGCTTCTTCTACCAACTTGTTGCTTTTCACTTGCATATCTTCCAGTTTGTGGGAAATCAGACATATATCATCATTGGCAAAGTCCAGATCCTCCAAGTTTTTGTGAGTTCATTTTATGTCTGTTTCTTCACTGCCAATTGTTTGTCGCATTATCCAATCTACAGCAATCAGGAAAACCATTGGCAATAGTAGGCAGCCAACCAGCTTGTCTTACTCCTGTCCTCACTTCGAAGGATTCCGTAAGTTTCCCGTTGTGGATTACTTGGCATGCAGCATTGTCGTACAGCTGTTGGATGAGATGTATAATTGTATAATTAGAATGCTATTCATATAATAATAATTATCATAAATCAGCTACAACAAACACTGATAGATAGATATTCTTATAAAATGATAAAATTTTCAACTTTTAATTATAAAATAATATCTATTCTACTCAACTTTGATAGTATTCATCATATTTCTCTGTGTTTCTACCTTTCACTCCCTCTCTATCTTACACGCACAAACGCACACACACGCGCGCGCATATTCACTCTGCAGGTGGGCGATCGTGATATTTATTGATTTTTTTAGCCTGCACATCATATGAGAGTGGTTGTCAAAGTCATTTGAAGTAGAAGAAAAAGAGAAGCAACAATTTAAGTATGATGATAGTTTACGCATTCCTCGAGATTGTCATGTGATGATAAGGTTTTAGTAAACTTTGTGGTCAAACACTTATTATATACATATATATCGAATATATTTAAAGAATTGAGTACTATAAAACATATGAGGTTCTTTAATTAGGCTTTTAAAAGGATTAAATGATGAAGCATAATTATGACATAAATTTACTACTTAATTTCTAAACTGTATCATATGAGTTTCGGAGAAAGAAATATGATCTGATAGAATACTTTGATCTTATAATAATCGACACGTGGTGTGTAACAGTACCTACCGGTGAAGAAACAGACCAATCTGATAAGCGTTCAGTAGTTGAATACATTCTTAAGAGATTTCGTTTGTAGGGATTTGAATTTTTTGTTACAATTTTGACCAAGGATTGATATCAGTTAGAGAACGATTGAATGAAAACCATTAGAGAGTACTCGGCAGATGTTTCTCCCCAGATTCTGTCTGTCTGGATTCAACATAGAACTTAGCACCGAAGTGCAGCCACTTCGAGTGGCCACGTTCCAAATAGCGCACAAAGGAAAACAAGATGAGTGAAGAGAATCAGTAGAGTTTTGACAAGTATAAGAGTGAAACAGAATGAGTAATGGCAGAAAGGAATATGAAAGATTGCAGAGACTGAATACATCTGCGTAAGCCATTGACAACGATTTTGAGCCATGTCACCTATTGTCACCAGCCATTGATTCTTAGAGTCCCGAGGGTGGGTCCCAACCCGGAAGTCTGCAACTCCCTACTACCTGACTCAGTTTAACTGTCAAGGATTTCATGGATTGATGAGTCCATGTTTTTGTTTGGCCACCACTTACTCTTTTCCAACCTGCACCTACATTAACTAGTAATGCCCGTCCGTCGGGGGAGGCGATGGTTAGGCATGCGAGGCACGTGACCACCTAGCCATCTCAATCTATGTAACTTTATAGCCTCTTCGATTGATTTTCCCTCTTTGCCCAACACTCTACGCCTAACGTCAACATTACTCACCTTATTATACCACCTAACGCGAGAAAGAGGTCGTAAACATCTGTGGTCAAAAACAGACAATCTTTTCATGTCTTCAACTCGTATTGGCCATGTTTCAGAGCCATAGAGAAGGACGGAGCGAACTGCTGAGCAGTATACACGTCCCTTGTTTGACAGTCGGATGTCACGCCTACACCAGATGGCGACTCATCATTACTACACAAGTACTGTGGCTCCAATTCAGGACCTTCTAGCTACGAGATTTAGCTTATAGAACATTCAGCCACTAGGACCAGACTCGATAGCCGATGAATTCTTACTTCTGTCAACTCAGGAATTTAGGACGACCACCAGTCAGCGTTATCGTTGCTGAGTATTTGTCCTCACTGTCGACCTGATAGATCATACTGGTCATGACTTCCTAAAGGAAAAGGAAAATTGTCCCCTCTAACGTTCCTTGGTTATTCCATATCTTGTTGATTTCTAAGAAAATGTTCACAATGTTCCAAATGTTCCACATTAAGAAGTGAAGACAGTCAGATTTGGGCATCAATCAACCTCTACTTTTACACTCTATTGACTCTTGCATCTTACCTATGTTGTTCTCTATTCCCCCCCTCTAGTCTAAAAACGTGGTGTGTCATATTCCGAAGTGTATTGAAGATTGTCAGCAGAGCAAGTGTTGTGCTACTAAGTCAGTTTGTTAGTATTGTAGTCGACATACACTTGTTTGACCCTCAACGTCCCTTGTATTCACAATATTCCCCTCTTGCATCTCATCACGTAGGTCTGGAAGTCATTATAGGAGATTATATGCTCACACAACCCAGTACAAATTCTCAACGATACCCTATTTGGTTCACCCATGTTCTATGTCATAGAGAAGACGTTAGGCATGAAAGTCATAGCTCACGACGTAATCAGAAAATGCACAGGTCTTTTATCTTCTCCTGTTTGTAATTTATGGTGACAGTGCTTCAATAACCTTATACTTTTTATTGTTACTACTAATGCAGAAGATTTCCTGTAGTCAGTTTTGTTTACCTATATCCCGTAATGTTGTTTTGAGTAAATTACTTGTGATATTGCACAGAATGCTTAGAATTCTATGCTGAATCATAATTACTGTTTTGTAATAAGGTAAATTATTATTTGGTGGGAGGATTTCATTATGAGCTGACATTGGTTATAGAACCATTTAAAAACCAGCTGGGAGTACTGGACAGCTGTTTCGTCCTAGTTTTGGACTCTTTGGTCCAATTATCTTCTGATTACAAGTCGAGCTCCTAAACCATTAAGCCACTGGGACACGATCCAGTTGCCAGTCCATGAATTCTAACTTCTGCCAATTCATGACATAGCGCGACCACTTCTCAATGTCTTCTTCGATGAGTTACTGCCTCACTTTCAACCTGCTGTATCTACTGGTGACCACTCCCCACTGGAACCCCAGGTAACTAACTACCTGAATAGGGACAGTCCAGGGTTTGAAGCCCGGTGGGTGAGTACTGATGAACAGTCCCAAACAATAGGGCGAAACACCTGTCCAGTACTCCCTGTAGGTTTTCCAGTGGTCTTCTAACTGATGTTAGCTCATGATGAAATCCTTCAACCGACCAAACAAAATCCCTGCAAAACCAAATCATTATTATTATCATCATTACAACACAGACAATTACTGCGTCTTGTTACTGTAGTAGGGATCGAATCTTGCCATAGTGACTTAACCTGTATCCAAATGGGTAAGCAACAACTGCCTGTTTAAATTAATAAAAATTCTTTACAACAACCAGAAGTGCAGTTGAACATCTCATTGTGAATTAGGAATGAATGCTGTACTTTAATCGCTAAATGTAAGTGTATATCATGTGTGAACACAATTCACTATTCACTCAAATTATTGCCGTGAAACATTTATGCTTATTTTAAGTGAAGTCATGGATTGGCATCGGTCAGAGAAATACTGAAAGAGATCGGATAGCACTGAATATCTGTGTAGGCCTAACTAATGTCAGTCTGTGATCCAGTCTGAATGTAAAAGTATATCTTATGCTAAACAGTGAATGACCACAAGACGGAGTTGTCTGGAGTCTTAATGAGGAGTAATGACTAGCAGAATCCACCAAGTCCGGTGGAATTTGGGTTCCTAGTTAAAATTCGGCTCCAACAGCACATCTCCATCTTATCTTCTTCTCTGTAGTTCTCTTTAGCTGAATCTGAGATCTCCCTAAAGCTTCCACCTCTTCCTCACACAATCTCCTCCACATCACCCTTGAACACACAACCAACTTGTCGTTTCCTATTCCGGTTCACTCAAGCGATGGCCTGGTGCGTGATGTAACTTAACCATGTCTTCAGTATGTGTCTTATCTAACTCCATTTTCTTCGGGATATCTATTTGATGGCAGGTTCCTGATTGTTTCGTTCTCCACTTTCTGGGATTGGTTGTTGTGGTTGTAGTATTATTTCGAGATATGATAGAAGTAGCAATTCGCAATTCACTGGATTCCATCCGAATGGCTGAATTGTCGTCATCAAGAGTGTCTAGTCACTTGAAGGTTCTGCTTTCAACTCACAGTTGAAGTTATGCGTGCCCACGGATGAATAGTCCCAAATAGCTTTCTGTCGAAAGTCAGTAAATGGTCTGAGTCTAACGGTCTTAAACTGAATCCTCCTAAATGTCAAACTGTTAATTTCAGCTTAAGATGTATAACACAGTTAAAAGAAGCCGTCGATTCTCATGACAGTAGTAAGATTGATGACAATGATATAGGAATTAAATCAGAAATTAAGTATCTTGGACTTATTCTCTCTTCTGATCTCTCCTGGTCTTCCCATGTCTCAGCGATCTCCAGTAAAATATTCCGCCTGACATTTTACATTAAGAAGTTAAGGCACTCGGGTATAACTCAACCCCTCCTCTTACAGTTCATAAACTCTTGCATCCTACCTATTCTTCTTTATTGTTCACTCGTGCTTATTCTTTCCTGGTTTGCTTAAAAAGGACTATGTCACAATTCGCAGAATGCTGAAGACTATCAGTAGGATGAGTGGTGTCCCAGTGGACTACATAGTTAACGTCGTTGTAGATTGGCAGTTGACTTCGTGCAAGAAATTTGCTAAAGGGATTTTGTCTGACTTGGAGCATCCACTTTACCCTCAGCTTTCACCTTGCATCTCCTCAGGTAGAACAAGAAGTAACTTCAGAAAACTGTATGCTCGCACGTCTAAGTATAAAAATTCTATGATACCATACTTGGCACGTATTTTATGTGATGAAAATAGTGTCAGGCAAGAATTGACTAACATTTTCTCATCTAGTAAATAAACAATCTCCTCCCTCCATCCTTATATACCTCCAAGTTTTACTTTTATTATTTCTATTATATTTATGGTCCTGTTGCTTCTTTGTTTTACTCTCATAATTGCAAACACCAACTTATCTCAATGACTGCCGTAATCTTTGTTTTTTCCCTCGCCATATCATGTAAAGAGAACATTACATTCAATATTTTTATTCATTCAAGGATTCGTATACCGCATTGACAATACTGTGTGAAACAAGCCCACGGCAATCTCCACTTGTATTATTATTAATTATTTAGCCGTTATCATTATTGTTATTATTTTATATGCTGCATGTTTTTGACATAACCCCTATTGTAAATGTGGAAAAGTTTTTCTGTGTGATAAATTTTATTTATAATTTGAGGAAATTAGGTGCAATACTGTGATTAATGCTGAAAATTCCATTCTGTATCCCAAGTACTGTTTTTGGAATAAAGTAAATTATTATTAATAAAGTGGGACGAAAGAGCACTCTAGCACTCATTGAATCCTCATAGTTTTCTAACTGATATCAATGAGTACTCTAACATGAGACATAACAAATCCTTACAAAACGGCACTTTTAAATATTCGTGTTTAAATCCAGACTTATCCTATTTGATTACACTTGGGATTTGTCTATTCTCAAAATTGTAGCTCTGCACTCTGAACTATGATAACATAACTGTGAAGTAATATCCCTGAACTGTAGATTATAAGGACCTCGCTTAGTTTACTAGTTCAGTAATTTCCTAGCCAGTCACAAGCCGAAGAAGAGAGGAAATGTTAGGCATGGGGATAGTGACCCTATCCGGGAAAAATCAGTAAAACTGCTACGAAAAACTCTAAAAGCACAAAACAATATTTAAAAAAAAAAACAAAGTTTTACTTCACTGGAATCAGAAAGATGGAATGACCTGGGCTGGTAAAAGCCTTCAGGAAGAAAGTTAGCCTACTCGTCCTAATTAGATGAAAGCAAAAACAACCATGGGATGTGTGGAATTTTCGCATGATGTACAAAGCGGAGGAGTCTTCTCTAGGTGCCAAAGAATGAGAAGATATACCAAAGGAGTGCTAGGAATCTGCACATGGAATGGATGTTGAATTTTCATACTGCTAACACTACATATCAGTCTCAATAAAGTGGAGATGCAGCCTACAGTACACATAATTGAGGCGAGGAGCAGTTGTAGATTCACACTGTTATCTAATATGAGGAACACTCAAGATCAAGTCCGAAGCCTTCAAAGTAACTGGAGATAGACTACGGTTCAAGTTCAACACTTAGAAACTGAAGGACCCAACTAATAAATACACACTCACTGCAGACATTAGAGAAAAGTTGGAGACATGAGGAAACCTGCATGGATGAACGCTGGAACTCTTTGAAAGTGTTTTTGAGGAAACCTGTATAGCCATTTTGGCAAGGAAGAAGAGACAAGACAAAGAATTTCTCTATGTGGACATGTGGAAGCTAACAGAAGAGACAAGGATGGCGAAACAGAAGGTTTATCAACCTCATTCAATAGCTATAAGATAATGCCAAATGTCAAGGGATTCATAACAGAAATTTCATTGGTGGCTTTGGAGTGAAGATGGGTATCACAAGGCGACTTACCATCATTGGTGATGCTCTTAATTTTGGTGGACTGGACCATGCGAGGTATCAAGTTTGAGAGCGAGAAGACTTGAAAACGTTGGACTGATAATAAGACAGTTGAAGATCTGAACTTCACAGATGATTTATGCTTGATGTCGCATAAACTCCAAGATATGCAGGTGGAAACCAGCAACGACAGGACTTCAAGTGAACATAGCGAAGATAAAGAGGATGAAGACAGCCAACCAACAACAACAACAAACGCCAATCAGTATCAACCGGAGGAGTCTGAAGGAGGCCACTACCTTCACTTATCAGACCAGCCATTATCGTTTCAACTACAGGCAGTCGACATGGATGAGGATTTTAATACCAGAATCAGAAAGGCGAGTTACATCATCACTCTGAAATCTTTGTAGAAATCTTCTGCACTCATAGTAGAGTAAAATATTCTAATTTTCAACATTATTGTCAAGCAAGTGAGTGCTTCTATGTGGGTCAGAAACTAAGCGTGTCAGGAAAAGCGTTTCCACCAGGCTTCAGTCTTTTATCAACAGCTGTGTTCACTCCATACTGAATATAAGATGGCAAGCCAAGTAGAATCACCGGCCTGGAAATTTGGTTTGGAATCAATCAGGAACCTATTGTTCAGCAAATATTATGAAGAATGTGGCGATCGATAGAATACACTTTGAGGAGATCATTGCGAGCCAGGCCCTCTAGTGCAGGACAAATTGGAAACGACGGGTTCAGCGTGTGTCCGAGGGTGATGTAGAGATGAGAGACTATGGTCAGTCGTGATGCTAGATGAAGCGGACCTCAGATTTCATGCTTTTAGGCATATCTGCAACCTTGAAGGAACTCATGTCCTTTCTGGGACATCTTTTCATCTGCAGGCAGAACTGACGAGGATATCAAAGCTAGGATCGGGAAAGCAAGACAAGCTCTCATTACTCTCAAGTCTGTGTGGAGGTCAACAGCACTCAGCATGAAAAATATGATCCGGATTTTCAACTCCAATGTGAAGTCAGTGCTACTATACGGATCAGAGACTTGCACTGTGCGTCATAAAGAGCACCTCAAACAAACTACAGAGCTACATCAACAGTTGCCTTCGCTCAATACTCAAGATCAGACCACCGGCCAGAAAAGATCAGCAACAGAGATAACTGGGTGCGAACCAACCAGGAACCGATTGTGCAAGAAATATACAGGAAGAAATGGAGATGGATTGGCTGGCCATACTCTGAGGAAACCATCAAGTGACATCACACACCAGGCCATCTCTCGAGTGGAACCCGAAAGGGAAGCGGCGAGATGGTCGTCTAAGGGTGACTTGGAGGAGGTCATATGAAGAAGAGATGAAAGCACTTGGGCAGACCTGGAGCCAGGTGAAAACTTTGGCAGAGAACCGAACGCAATGGAGACGCACGGCTGAAGTCCTATAATCCTCTAGGATTTAAAGGAAACAATAATTATAATAATAATAATGCACTTTCTGAGATTCGAACACGCGTCAAGCAGTACTACCAACTGGCACGAAACTTAGGTTCAAGGTTTCTTGTGGTCGATTCACAGTTCACCGTGACGGTAAGCCACCTAGAATTGTGGCTACATTGCAGACTTTATTGATAGAATTCACTCCGCTCCAAAAAGAGAATTGGACACATTACGCTTGTTAGTGACTAGTGTCCAATCAAAAATAAATCGCCTGAAGGTGGACAAATCTGCACTGCAAATATTCTTAGAGCTGTATACCTTCCATTTTTTGTTTAAGTCATAAACCAGTAGAGTAATATGCACTTAAAATCTATCTTTTGACCCTATGTTTTAAAACAGAATTTCAAAGAACCAAACTATTATAAAAAATCAATAAGGTTCATGGTACAGCCAGCCTTTTAAGAATTATTTTACACACTCAAAATTCAAGGATAATGTTATTTATTGTGTGAATATAATCCTTCCTATGAGTACACACGAACTCAATTAGAGCACTTTCCACTGGTCAGTTCACTTCAATATTCATAAAGATGTCCACCCTTGTATAATACACCATTATGAAACCCTGTAATTATCAATCGATATGACCTTAATTCTATTTAGGCGCCAACAGAGTTGTTTTTGTTGTTTGAATTAATGATAAATTGAAAACTTGAAATAAAGAATCTTGTAGTACAACTAACTGATTGAAGTTTTTTGTTTAGTTTATTGAACATTGTTTGTTGTGCTGTTGTTGTTTTTCTGACTGACCATCTGTTCACCACTTAGATGAGCTAAGAATTCCACAGAATTCTTTTTCACTATGAAATGCGGTTCAGTTGACTACTCACACACACACAAAAATGACCTATATTGTTAAGGATGTTTGTGCTAATAGACTTACGCATTTCTAGAGAATTGTGTCAATTTTGCTGACAACATATACATACACTTATTGATTAGATTGAGTAACATTAGTACTAACTGATGCAAAAAAATAAATTTTAAAAAGTGTGAAATCTTTCTGGATAAAGTGGAGCAGAATTGGAATCTCATGGGGAAATCAAATCGAATGAATTGGCCATACTCTGAGGAAACCATCAAGTGACATCACTAGACAAGCCATTGCTCGAGTGGAAACCGAAAGGGAAGCAGCGAGTTGGTCGTCAGTGTGAGGGTGACTTGGAAGAGGTCTTGTGAAGAGGAGATGGAAACGTGTGGGCAGACATGGAGCCAGGTGAAGACTCTAGCAGAGAACCGAACGCAATGGAGACGCATGGTGGAAGCCCTATGTTCCTCTAGGAATTAAAGGATACAATAATAATAATAATATTGTACATTAGGTACCTGCTGAATACAACATTCGTTTAAGCCTTAAGAAGATCAATAATATTAAACGCTGCCGCAGTGACTATTAGGTTAAATACATATTTCGAATTAGCAGAATAGGGGCAGTCAGACTAGCAGAGCGCATAACTCTAGCAAAATTTAGATCAGTTGACCCGAATAAGACAAGAAAACAAGCAATTGAACACAACAGTACAATAGGATGGGATAAATTGACAGTTTTGAAACCTAATACAACAACAGGATGGAGTGGGAAATTGATAACGGAAGCTTTATTTATCTAACCAACTGAGAACACATGTACTAGGAATGATTCAACACCTGTCCAGCTGGACATCGCTGCTTCACCAAGACTGAGTAACCAGACGTCAGTGTTGTCTCATGCAAGCGACAGGTCTTAGCTGAGGCTCAGTTTGCCCGCCAATAACTGCTGGCCAGCGGTCACCACGTGAAGGTGCCTGCCGCATATAACCATAACCCTCGTCATGCCATTTCCCATGCCCGGTTGAGTTTCTTCACGTTGACACTCAGAGCACTGGACGGAACTGCGTAACCAAATGTAGACTTAACAAGAGAAGCCAATATTGGGAAGCACACGATGGTCTAAGGATGTCGGTCCTCCCATCACATGCAGGGCCTCCCTGCAAAGCCTCTCATTAAATGACGAGGCATCTGGCTAGTAAAACATTTATTTTTGAATATTATCAATAAAATTGAATACGTAAACAGGTAAAAATAGAAATATAGGAAAGAAAAAAGGGAAATAGTCCAAACAAATAAAGGTTATTACAAAAGTAAGTAAGAAGTCTGAAGTAATGGGGAGCACAACTGTCAGAAAATTGGTGCATCAGTCCTTAATTTTGACAATATATACATTTGTGGCATACATTCAATAATATATGAAATTTGTCAATCTATAGATATTACGTGTATACATATACTGTTGTAGGAAACGGTAATAATAATAATAATAATAATAATTTGCTTTATTCCAGAAACAGTACTAGTGGTACAGTGTGAAATTTTCAGCACATATCTACAATATTTGCATCTAATTTTACAGATATTTAAAATAAGTATTAAACAGACAAAAAAATAAATCTGAAGACACCAACAGCAAAAAAACAGGATAAACACAAAAATAATTATAAATGCGAAAAAGTACAAAAGTCTACCAATGTCTAATGCAGTGTTTGTGGTGGTAGTGTGAGTAATTCTGAATAATACAAAATTTTTTAAGGTGGTGACTATGGCGTTCACAACCAATGATTGTCAGTTTAATATTGCCGAAAAGTATAGAAAATAAGAAAAAACAGCCACGAAACTAATATTACACGATGGTTAATGACAGGACAATTTTGTAATACTCATAGTGCTAATAGAGTCGGAACCAGTGGATACACAATAGAAGGAATATAGTAAAGTAAAAAAAAGGAAGCCAATGTTAATATTTTAGGTAGCTAAGTATGTTTGAGAAGGAGTTCACTAAAGAATACAAAATAAGAGAGAAATAAAACAGCCTAAAATTATGTCGTTAATAACAGAACAAGTCACAAAGTTTCACGCTTAACAATGTCTCTGTCGCTTAGAACACGGGCCAAGTATGGTATCGTTGAGTTCCTGTACTTGGTTGTACGAGCATAGATTATTTTATACTGATTTATGGTTTTACTTGATGAGATGCAAGGCGAGAGTTGGGAATAGAGGGGGTGTTGGGGGTCAGAGAGTATGGTTTTGACCATTTTTCACATGTATTCAGATGCCTATTAACTAAAGTAGTGACGAGCTGACTGAGTTTTACACCACTAGTCCTAATAACTGCCTTCAACATCCTTCTCAGGATGGCGTAGTCCTTTTTCAGTAGACCAGGAAAGACTAACGGGGAGCAGTAAAGTAGAATAGGTAAGATACAAGAGTTGACAAATTGTGAAAGTAGAAGCTAGGTGATTCCAGATTGTCTAAGTTTCTTAATGTAGTAGGTAAGACAGGACAGTTTCTTAGAAATCATTAGGATATGAGATGTCCAAGTAAGGTCGGAAGATAGAACTAGACCGAGGTATTTTGCATTAGACTTAGTTTCAATTTTAGTCCCCTCAATGCAACAGTTTTCATGAGTACTTACTAGTGTTTGTAGATCTCGTTTATGCCTAAGGGAGAAGTCAATAGTCTGGAATTTTGAGGGATTCAGCATGAGACCATTTAGTTTGGACCACTCACTGATGTCCGACAGGAAGCTATTTAATTTGAGACAGTGTGACTGAGACTTAATGGGAAACGATACAGACAGGTCATCTGCATATTTGACGAAGTCGATTTCATCTGAAAGAGGTAAATCATGTAAGAAGAAGGAAAAGAGAAACGGAGAAAGAGAACAGCACCCTGAGGAACTCCAGCTTCAGTAAGCAATGGAGAGGAAGATACACCATTATATACCGTGTACTGCATACTATTAGAGAAGTAAGAGTGTAGCCAGTAGTAGAATTTAACAAAAACCTTGGGCATAGAGGAGGATAATTATAGCATAAATCCTAATAATGTATATAAGTGTTATGGAACACATACTCAATTTAGACAGGACCTCGCATTTAAGTATCATAAATTTTAAGAGAGCCTCTGATTGCAGATATAAAGATGTGGGAAATGTCAAAAGAGGTAAGTGATAGTTTCTTCAGATATTTGACAGAGAGTTTACGCCTTAAGAAGATCAGTAATATGAAACGCTTTAACTACTGCTTACCAGGTAAGGACAATGAATCTATATGTGTAAGGCTTTGGCACTGTGGTGTGATATGTAATTCTTTATGATTTTGGTTTATTAAAAATATACCACACAATCAGTGAAACAGGATTATTTACTGATGGTTGGCAAAGTTTCGAAAGCAATTTATTATTGCTCATGATCATTTCGTCAATTATAACTACACAACTTCGGAACTTTCGTTTTATAGGTGTAGGTTGATAGAATTTTCCAGATGTCCGATTGGACAGGTGTTATATCATTCCTATTACACGTATTCTGAGTTGATTCGATAAACAAAGCTTCGGTTATCAATCTCTCCCTCCACCCTGTTGTTATATTAGATTTTAAAACTGTCATCTTATCTCATCCATCCTATTGTATGGATGTGTGTAATAGCTGAACTATTCTCCTGATTTCTTATCTTATTCGTGTCAACCAATCTAGATTTTGCTGCTAGGTTTTTATGCTTCGCTGGTCTGACTGACTAATCCCGTTCTTCTACTTTGACCTGTGTATTTGACCTGAAAATCATCGGAGGGAGGGTATTAGATAAACAAAATTGTTTTGTTTAATGGCCTTCGCATGATCCTTTTGTCATCATTATTTGTTTCTAAGTCAGCCTGCGGAAAGTTTGAATAACACTTATATTCCTGCCTGGTTAAGAATCCTCCACTGTAAGGTTTCCAAGGTTCCCTCCTTATATGGAAGTACTACTGATGATTTAGATTCCTTATTGTTGGTGTTGTCATTATCTTGTGCATATTTGACATGCATGTCGTCATTAATATCATTATTATCACTATCATTACCATTATTATTAATTTTACTTTTACATTTTCCTACATATTTCCCGACTAATTTATCAGAGTTATTGTTGAGTTTCAAGGCTACTCTTTATGCCCCACTTCCACTCTCAGTTTTTCCTTAGTACTACTTGGTTTTTGTGTCCTATTATTTAAACATTTCACCAATCCTATTGTACTGATACTGGATAGGATGATTAGAAATCCAAATATCGGTTTGAATGTGTGGGTTTCCTGTAAACACATTCGTGTTCAACTTCCCATCTTCATTCCTTTTCACGCTACAATTTAACACTAATATGCCCCCCTTTCGTTATCGAATCAACTGAGAACACGTGTAATAGGAATGTTTCAACACCTGTCCAGGTGGACATCTGGAAATTTCTACCAGACCTACGACAAAGAGAAAAAAACACGAAAGTTTCAAAGTTGTGTGATTACAATTGATAAAAATAATTATGAGCTTTAATAAATAGTGTTCAAAACTGTGTAATCCAGTAGTAAATAATCCTGTTTCACTCTGTGTGATACAGCTAATAAACAACTTAAAATGGAACTATGAATCTACTATGCTTGTCTCTTGATCAAGTGTGGAAGCTATACTTTGGATTCCTTCCTCTCTATGTAACAACCAAAACTGACATCTTCTGCTTTCAACGCAGGAAAGCGATCTCCACGTTCTAATGTATAGCTGAATAAAACTTGTTTGCGACACACACATACACAAACAAAGTTAAAAAATGCTCCAAATGCAGCAAAAAGATGGCTATTCGTCGTTGAATCTTTGTGGTTTAATTCAGTGACGACAACATCAAAAACCAAAAATTACCTCAACGATACTGTTAGGCAGCTCTGTACAGGCAGGAAACATTTCTAAGTACAATAGAAGTATTGTAGATGAGAATTATTCAACCAGAAGTCAACTGTAAGAAGTACCTAAGAATCAAGTAGAATATTCCAAACAAAGCGGGATTCAAACTCTGTCAGCAAGAATTACACACCTACGCATCTGTCAGGGTCATTCAACCAAACTGCAATCTTAAAGTGACACATTGCCAACATCGTCAAACAAACCGAAAAGGTTAAACATTGAAATTACAAATTAAACAGGAGCAAAGAGTATTAATAATAAAGATTTAATCTACATATGATATTCAAATGTCAGAACAATCCTATACAGTCTATGAGCAAAACGAATAATGCGAACAAAGTTAACTGAAACAGCCAAAAATGTGTAAATACCTGTGATTAGATCGTTCTGGAGGGATTTTCAAACAATTATTCCGTTATGCTCTCAGTAAAACTATCTTTATATTCTGGATAAAAACTATTATTTTGATAAAATAACACAGTGTTGTTTTTACAGTAATATTTACTACTGATGACCACGTTACGAGTACAGTTTATCATTGCTGCTCATAGTCATATCAAGCTACTCACTCACACAACTTTCTTGCTTCATTTATTATACATGAGTAAACACTGATGATTAGACACTTGAATAAAATCAATATAGGATAATGTACATTCGGAAATATTATTTGTAGTAGCAATAAAATACAGTCAGATGGGAAATAAGATGTTTTTATAGTAAAAATAATAAGTAACTTGTTAGAATTTTATAATGTGAATTGAACTGAATACATTTTAACATCATTTATTATTCTCCTCCTCTGATTTGACTTGTGATGGTAATATCTTCAATATCTCTGGTATTTGCGTTGAGTCACTTCTATTGCATGTTTTGGCTGTAGATTATTCGATGAACCAGGATTCAGTAATCAACCTCTCTCTCCACCTACCCGCATTACTTCTTAGAATTTTAACCCTCTCCCACCCTATTGTGTGGTTGTGTGCAAATCCATGCAGTGCGATTGCTGAGCTTTTTTCTAAATTACTTATCTTCTCGGGGTCAACCATTCTTACCTTAGCTAAATTTTTATGTTCTGATAATCTCACTACTCCTGCCTGATCTACTAGTCTGACCCATGTAGTTGACTTCACTCACAATCAATGCAAAGTATTTTGTAAACTATATTATTTTGTTTAACTGAGTCAACCTACAGGGTCCTTCAACCTACAGAGCTTGTCCTACCTAAGTGAGTTTGTAGGTTTGACTGCCACTCTAATTCGTGCTTTATTTAGAATCCTACTATGTAGGGTCTCAGATGTCCCCTGCCTATATGGTTAAACTACTGTAGATGCCTAATATTCTCTCCTATTTATGTGATCATTATTAGTTTCATGATTATTTTTATTATTATCATTACCAGTCAAATCAGAGGTTGTTAAATAATTCCATAATGCATAAGATTTTATTTTGATAAATCACACAGTGCTGTACAGTAATATTTACTGATGACCACTTTTCGAGCACAAACTATTGCTCATAACCATATCAAGTAAAGTCATCAGTAAATATTACTGTATAACAACGCTGTGTGATTTTATCAAAATAAAATTTTATCCAGAATGGAGTTATACTCTACCACAGTGCCCGGGTATTATCCTTATATCTTAACATTCTTTGTTTAAATGCATTACTTATTGTCCTTCTTATTTCGAAATCCCCTATGACCGTATTTAAAATGATATAATATTTTATTTGAAGGGATTCATTTTATCTTCCTTGTTAACGGAGATGTATGTTTATGGAACACAAAGTGTATTCTTTTTAATATGGATTTACTACCTAACTGAATACACGCTTGTTAGATGAAATGTATTCTCCAACGAATGCATACACCAGTTATAGAAATAAACGGATTACCTAACGAGTTTAGGTAGAAATTTTGCACAGACACCCCTCAGAAACTCACCAGACATCAGAGAAGCACAAGTCAAAGGGAACAGAAACGCCCTAATACTACAATAGACAAATGTGCTCAGGAACACCTATCAATGTGGTTAAATAAAGCCAGAAATAATGCTGGCGAAGAGGAAAGGTTGGGCATGAGGCTAGCAACCCTATCCTGTGAAATAAACACTGCTACAGAAACTTCAAGCCACTAGCTTGAGGCCCTATGTTCCACTGGGGAACGTGAAGGAAAAAATATATTATATATATATATATATATATATATATAAAGTCGCCAACAGTTTCGTAATATATGACCTTGTCCAAACAGACCATGAAGCTAGCCTTTAAGAGTCTATCATCTGTCGAGTGTCAAATAAATTAAGGTGTTTAAATATCGAACCCTCCAAACAGTAGAAGCCATTGCAATCCGCTTACATCAACCGGAACAGTGAACGATAATTAAAGAGTTTAAGACCATGGTAGAATAAGAGACCGGATAAACTTTTTTTGTATACAGAGAGAGTTCGCGGTTGCATTGACAAATCACCAACGTCTCCGCCACGCAAAAATGCCGAAACCTGATGCACTTTGTACTTTTCGGTCTCACCTTGTAGGTAATCTTGAAAAACGACTCTGGCAGAGCTACGTGTCTCGAGTTCACCAATTGCTCGAGAATTGAGCTAGTAACTATCTTGCATTTTCCTTTTGCTAACCATGCCGCATAATGTTCAGAGATGCGTTTGGAAAGTGTGTGCTTTGTGTGTGGCCAGTATAACTAGCTCCACACGAATAGGTGAATTTATAAACACACACACTGAAGTGAGAATAATAATAAAGCAAATATACTACGGTTTGTGCTCACTCATTTTGTTCCGAATAGTACATTTTTGAACACCACTAATGCATAACTGTCAGATTTTGTTACTCTGACTCGTTATTGATTAAAAACAACTTTAACAATCTTGTCTAGTCACATTTCATTCATACCTAGGCGGCCTGTTTTAAACCTGGCCTATCAAAACACTCCATCATTATATTGCACATAAAAATATCACATCTAGTGGGTTTTCTATCCTCGCGAGTATTTAAAATGCTTACAACCTGGCAGCGACTTAGACAAAGTAATAAGAAGACGTAATTTGTCTGAATCGTGTAATGTGTATTTGCGCACAACACATTTCGAACAATCTGATCACATACGGACTTGTCATAAGAATATATATGAAATTAATAAAGAGTTGAGAAGTGTGAAAATAAAATTTAGATCAAGTTATAAGGACATACTGAAGGTCAAAATAACAATGAAGATCACTAAACCAAATAACAGAGGTAATAGTATATGTACCCCGGCTGCTATCAAAACAAAGTTTACCAAGGAAGGTGATTTAGTGTGATGATGAATTGTTGCTTTGAACGCACAAAGGTGGTTTAAACTCCCCCAATTAGCTAGCTAGGGACTTCGCAAACTCTAGGATACGCCACAAACAGGTTTCATAGGTAGGTTTAAAAGATGCGTAAACATCAATATTATGTACTATCTCAGAAGACAAAAACGAATATCCAGAATAAGTTGAAGAGTTCAGGTGATGATAGAAACCACGTAGATCTTTTACCAGTGAATCCCGATAAATATATGACAAATCTTTCTGATGTTACTCTATCTACTCCTCAGAAAGAAGCTTTATCCCTTCGACTTACATTTTGTGTTCGTCATATGCAATTTACGGATTTAACCGTTCACGCTTAGTTGGAAACCTTGTACGACTAACTCAAATCTCTTTTCGGAACATGCCATGAAGATCGGGGTTGGTTTAAAGCCATGATGGTGGATATAGCTCACCAGTTTTCAAACAGTGGTCTGAAAGAGGGAAGCATTCTAACTTGACATCTTTATAAATCGTTGAAAGAGCTAAGTGGAAACCCTAATATAACAATTATGAAACCTGATAAAGGTTCTGAAGTCATCATCATGAGCAAAAGCTGTTATTATTATTATCATTATTTGCAGTCTGTTCGTGAGAACGTGTAGTGTCATTGTAGTTCTATTGTGTTATTCCTCAAAAAGTTTTATAAAACGCTGTAATTCTCATCTCCTAAGAGAACACTGCAAAAACACTGAATATTCTTGAGAATTCACACATTTGTTTTAAAATTCACTTTAAAGTTGACATCATAAAAAGACACTTCGAACTGTCATAAAATGCCACTTCATTTATTATGTTTTGAAATCTATTATTAGCTGATTCCAAATAACTCTTTTTGAGTATATTTAGCATTTACTACAGAGCAAGGTGATAGTTCTATGAGTACTTGAGAAGAAACAAACAACTTCTTAGTATTGTCTATCAATCCGAAAATTCAACCAGTATTAGACAGGTTAAATTCATACCATACTATCCCCGTAGCCAAATGGTTAGTCGAACTCTTACAGCCTCTTCATACTGAGTTGGCGAAACACAGTGTAAAGGAAACTATTTGGATTTGTTGAAAGGATAAAAAGTTTAAGTGTTGACAATAAATTCATAATATCATTTGACGTATCTTCCTTATTCACCAATGTACCTCCCATGGAAACAGTAGACTTTGTATGCAAAGAACTCATAAGACAAAACATCGATTTCGACATTCTTATATCTTTTATAAAAGAGCTTCTCTTGGAGTGCACAATGAATGTTCACTTTTTGTTTAATAAGGAACTATACAGACAAATCGATGGTGTGGCAATGGGGTCATCAATAGGACCCATTGTAGCCGACGTTTTTCTTGCGAAACTAGAAAATAAATTTTACTGTTGAGAAATAAAGACTCTAGTATTTCATTTCTAGACGTCCTTATGACTAGAAAGAGGATGGTACAATAAGAGGAAGTGTATATAGAAAAACTACATCAACTGGTCAGTATACTCATTTTTTCAGCTTCCTACCCCTGAAATACAAACGCAATCTGATAAAGTGCTTGGTTCACAAAGCAAGAGCAATTTGCTCGGATGAATGTCTTGATGAGGAACCTAATTATATTAAACGGTTGCCAATTGAGAACGGTTATCCAGTAAAGTTTATTGATAAGCATATGAATCTAAAATCAGGACAGCTCAAGGTACCAACAGTTCCTAAAAAGACCTTATTCTTACAAATTCAGTTCCTAGGAGACAACATCAGCGAGATGCTAACACAACGCCTTAGAATGCGATAAAAAGGGCATTCCATGCTGCTAAATTACGCTGTGCCTTCAAAATCACCCCATGTCTTGCGTCCTGAGTTCAAACTCAGGTGGGTGAATACTACCGATGATGATTTCCAAGCACTATGACGAAACAGCTGTACAATCAGCACTCATTGCCTGGTTTTCCAAAGCTTCGCTAACTGATGTCAACTCGGAACCGAAACTTATAACTGTAGAGCCTGAAGAAGAAGAAGTTATCAAAAATAACTCTTTGCTCAAAAGTCATCTTTTTTCTGATCACATTATGAAGAGGATATTTAATTAACACATAGATCACATTAAGAAGAAACGTGTGAGTGTTGAGTTGAGTTAAACATGCGCTTCTATTTCTTTGATTAAAAATAATTAACACTAAAAAGTACGTGTGTGTTAGTTAAATGAGCGAAATTAGACGCCATCACATGCAGCAAATACCAACATGAATGAATAATAAGAAAAAGGCTGAATCATAATTTTTTGGCATTATGAAGGTTGTAATGTTGTTGAGGTAGGTACGTGTGTGTCTGTGTTTTACTTCTGAATATAACGCTCAAAAAATACCAAAAATGGTTGTAGGCATATACGTTGCTGGTCATGAGTTCTACTGCCAACCAGATTGTCACGCCACATTCAGTCATCATTAAGGAGGAATGATAATAATAGGAGTCGGTAGTGTTGGAAATGAACACACTTACAGGCAGACAGATAGACAGTGTATGAATACTGGGATTTAAGGTTGTTTTCTTTGGTAAACGTTTTAATTAGTAAAACATAAAATACCATGCTTGATATTGATGATAATAATGATTTGTTTTACTGGAAAAAAAACTGTACCTATGAGACAGCATGGAATTCTCAGCATTTGACAATATACAACATCTAATTTACTCAAAAAGTGTTAGGTGGCGTAGGTAAACAAAACTGACTATAGGAGATCTTCGGCATAAGCAGTAACAATGAAATATAAGGTAATTGAAGTATTATTATTATTACTATTTTATTATTATTGTTCCCTTGGGTTCCTAGTGGAACATACCGCTTCAACTACACGTCTCCACTTGCTTCTGTCTTCTCCTTTACATTTTATCTGCATCTATGTTAGTCCATACTATTTCAACTCCTCTCTTCACACCATCTCTTCCATGTCACCCTAGCATTGACGTCCCACTCGCCGCTTCCCTCTTGGGTTCCACTCGAGCTATGGCCTGACGCGCGATGTCACCCAGCGGCCTCCTCAGCTCAGCGAGTGTCCGATCCATCTCCACTTCCTCCTGCATATTCGTTGGGCGATCGCTCCTTGTTTTGTTTGTTCCCATAGTTTCTTGTTGGTTCTTGTCCTTTCCAGCAATCTCATCTTGAGTATAGAGCGAAGACAGTTAGTTGTTGATAAAGGTGTGCAACAGGCTGCTGGAAATATTGTTTGTGACACACTGGCCAAGTTTCTGGCCCGTATTGAAGAACTGACTTGGCCTCGGCTAGATTTCTAGCTCGCTAGTTTTCTAGCCGGTCCCAAACCCGGATAAAGAGGGAGGGTTGGGGCGTGGTGCTAACAACTCCACCCCCTAAACTTAACCAAATTACTACAGAAACTTCAACGCATAATTGAAGTATTGTCACCGTAAATTACAAACACGAGAAGATAAAAGACCCATGCACTCTGCAAATTACAAAGTAAGTTATTTCATACAGGCAAGTGGACCAAACAGGGTATCGTAAAGTTTTCTGCTTAGTTGTGAAAGTGATTTTTCTAATCTTTTCCAATGACTTCTCCTACCTGATGAGATTTTATTGTAGGGGCGGGGAGAGTTGAAAATAAAGGGGGTGATGAGAGTCAGAAAATATCAATTTAGCCCATATTATTATGATGTAAGATGGCAACAGTACCTAAAGTACATCTGCCCGCTTTATAAGCAAACTGTTTAAGGTCATTAGAACCTTTCAAGCAAGGTACAAGAATGTGTGAAAGTAATTTTTCCGTTAATTTCATAAGACACAAAATAATTGAGCAAAGAATATACTTTCCGATAAATTCCTCTTCTGGCTCTATTATTCATGTTTATATACATAGAATAAATAGTAGAATAGTAGACAATAACAACAATAGTGTTTTATTAAATAATATCGAATTGTAAAGTAAGATCACAATGGAATCACAGTTCATTAAAGATGCTTAAATTGTGATAATAACAAAGATATAGTAGCAAATAGAATATCAAATAAAATTAGGAAAATTCCACAAAATTCAGGATTATTCAAACCTAGATGGCCAAGCGGGTAAGGACAATGTCTGAACTAACTTCTTTTGGATACACAAATTAGGCATGTTAATATGGATCCCAACAGCCAGCCTCAGCAATATTTGGTAGTCGAACTCTTAAGGCGAAATTGAGATTCGTAGGTATGCGGTAAATGACCCTGAAAGCCGCCTTGTTAACATCAATCAGTCTTGCGTTCTGTCTCCACAAGATGAGATAGAATAGCGTTGCGAATAGATTTTGTTTGTCCTTTGCTTTACCACTATGCAGAGTGATGTTCGGAAATCAGACGAAAAACACGCCTAATTGTACGACCTATATAATTGACTGGCTCCACAGGAGCAGTTAAATTGGTAGATACACATGGAAGAGGCGAAATTAGGCAGTTTGTGTTTTACTCCCGAACGCAAAAGAGGAGTGGCTTTGAAGACACAGCGCAATTGAGCAGCAGGGAATGCTCTTTTTACTGCATTTCTAAGAGGAGAAGTAAGTGCTCTCGGTGTAAATTCAACACTCATATGACTACATGATTTAGGCACTGGGACAGTTTTAATGTTCTTCCATACAACAGGTGTAAAATTACTAGAAAAGGAAGCATTGAAAATGTTAGTAAGAGGAAACATACAATATGAACACATCTTTGGAGGATAAAAGCTCGTACACCACAGGCTTATGGGTGATTTCAGGGATTGGAGACTTCTATTCCTAGGTGGTGAAATGCAGTGGACGTGTGGGCGAGTTGTGAATACAGAATATGATGAGTCAGACAATGTGGATTTAGACCATTTCTCGCATGCGTTCAAGTGTCTGCCGACTACAAACAGTAACGAACTGACTTAGTGTCTCTCCACTCTCTCTACTGACAACCCTTCATACCCTTCAGAATATGGCACACAGCTTTTTGAGACTAAGGTGCAAGAACAAAAAACAGTGGGTAAGATGCAAGAGCCGACAATCTATAGAAGCAGAGGTTAAGTGATGCCTATCTGATTGTCTCCACTCCTATATGTAATATGTTAGACGGAACGTTTTCTTAGTAATCAACAAGATCCTAAATGATCAAGAAAGTTGACAGGTGGGAACTATTCCATTTCACTGCCTTCTATGCTACAAGCATCATGTGGGGGAACCAGTTCGGTTAAGTCACTTGTGTGGTTGAAGGCGAAGTTTACTGTCTCACCCACCATGACAGTAGAGAAGCATCACGGGCTACTTTCTCATGGTCTTTAGTGACCAAAAAATAGATTCATACAACCTTTTATCTGTTCGGATTATGGAGGCCATGTACACCATTGGTTTGGAATCAAGATCTTCTTACTCGCCCTCTCGCTTTAGTGAGGAACAATCCCACCACGTAAATGCAGTGAATAAGACTTCTCCCGCAAGGGCTACGAAGGTGCACGTGGCCACATGAGAACACCTTCAAGAGTACCTAGTCTTTCACATGCTCTAATGGTGTTCTCGTGACTTTTGTTGCCAGATCTTTCAAGGGAGATAGGACAGTATGAAACCTCATGGTTGTGTGAAAGGTTTGAAGAATTCTGTTTGCTATATGCATGCGCCTCACCCTGACAACGTCAAAGCCAGTAGCTTAGAGGTGGTACGCTCATCAACCACGCTTCATGTGGCCCGGGGTTCGATCCCCGGTCGGCGCGCTACTTCACCTCGCTAAGCCGCGTATAAGACCGATAAGGAAGGAAAGCTGAATCGAACAAAAATAAATAATAATAATAATTCGGAAATATCAGGTCATTTATGAGGGAACTGCTTGATGCACAAAAGAAATAATCGGAAATACGTGGATAATAACTAGTGATCAGGAAAATCAATAATATTATTGATTATTCCTATTCTCAGTGAGAAATAATATGTAAATTGTAATGCCCGCTTACGGAAAGGTGATAATACGACCAATCAGACTGACGCTCAATAGTGTAACCGGCTGCCGAATGAAGTTGATTAGATTTCTAGTGGGAAATTGTGACCAGTGGAGCACAGTATGTCGGTTGTGAGGACAAATACTCACCAGCGATGACATTCGCTAGAAGTCGCGCCATATTATATATGGGGCAGAAGTTAGAATTCTTGTATCGGACATTGGTTTGGTTACCAGTAAAAACGTTCTTCAGCAGAGCCAAAGAAATATGTTCGGAAGACAAGACTGAAGAAGATTTCGAGGTCATCAAAAAGAACTTTATCAAGAATGGATTTTCCCGAAAGTTCATATTAAAGTGTAGAAATGAAGATGCACACAAACCGAAACCTGACACCGTTGAAAAGAAACCAGTTTTCATCTGCCTAGCGTACAAAGGGGAAGACGTAGCCACAAGAACACAAAAGAGAATCACAGATGCATTAAAAGGAACATTTCCAGCCGCCAGACTGATCCTATTTCACAACACTGTGTGCTCGTTAACCCAGTCAAAAGTAGATGAGTACCCTACTCACGTTAACTCCAACTGCACTTACCAATTCACTTGCACTTGCGGAAGCAAGTACATAGGAAGGACTGAGAGGAGAGCATCTACTAGATTTTTCGAGCACATTCCTAAAAGTCTCCGTACAAAAGGAAGAAAAGTGTTATCGAGTGCAATCGCCAGACATTTAATTGACACAGGACACAGTAGAAATTAGCCAAACCTTCAAAATAATCAGTACGTAAAGAAATGGTTAAAGTGATTTATGGTAACAGCAGTTGGCACAAGGAGCTAACCAGAAATTGTGAGCTATTAACTGATTTGTCTCTCTCAGCTTAGTCATACTGGGTACCCTAACCAGCTCCAAACGAACGAAACAACCCGCTGGTGCTTGGATCATCTAGATTTGAAACATTTGCAAGCACTACTGGTTGATATGAGTGGTGGAATACAAGTACTCATCGCAATCAATTGAGTGCTACATACTAGTTTATTTATTAGATATAGCAAACAGTCATTGAAACAGTATTATTTAATGGATGACGTTTCGAAAAAGAATTTATTTGTCATAATCATATCATCAATTATAATAACATGACTTCGAAACTTGCGTTTAAAACTTTTCTTTGTTCTCTCTTATTTGTCGTAGGGATAGTAGCGTCATCCAGTAAATAATACTGTTTCACTGTGTGATATATCTAATAAACAAACTAATATGGAATTTCGAAAAGAATGAATACTGAACAAAGAATCCTGATTTCGATAAATTTATCATTAGGCTCCACAGTTATATATATATATATTGTATCTACCGATTCAACTGTGCTTGTGGTGGAGCAAGTCATATTGGCCGTTGTTCTAGGAACTTGATTTTTCGTGCTCACTCGAGAACATCTCCCAGTATGGCTGAATAAAGATGTAGTGAAAGCCATCAACAGTTCGATATTAGAACAACTGGTCGAAACCGGCCACAAAGCCAGCATAGAAGAATCCGTCTCCACAATCATCTATCGGGTGCCAATAAATTGCCAAAAACATCGAAGCACTGCATGCTCAAGATAGCAAAGGTCATTGCAATTCACCTGAAATAACCGGTGCTTTGTGCACAAAAGAAACAGATACAACCAGACACAACTAGTGCCCTGGCCTTCTTCAGTGGAGACAATAAATTCACCCATGAATTTGTATTATTATCTTTTCGTAATTTTTCTGACATTCGGTGTATAGTTATGTTGATGCTATCGAACTGTTATCCATTGATATTATTATGACTGATTCGATGTAATTTAAACAACATTTATGTTGTTTGTAACAATAAAGGACTTGAAAGGAAGCCAGAGGCTGGTAAATTGCCAGCAGATCTTGAAAGGTACGTCCACAATTATAGTAGTGTTGAATTAAAAATAAGGTGCAACTTGAAGTACTTTCCCTTGGCCTTAGATTTTGTGATAGACCAAAACGAGTTAGTCACTTAGATACTGATATTGAATTTGAAAACGTATTGAGTCAAACAAGGGATCTCGTTCCATCATCCACCCTGCCCGCCATTTGATCTTCAGTATGGAGCGAAGGCAGCTGTTGACGAAGGTCTGCAACCTGTTGGAAATGCTTTCCGTGACACGCAGTGCAAGTTTCTGACCCATATCGAAGAACTGACTGACTGACTTCACATTTGCGTTGAAAGTCCGAATCTTGTTCTTTATGCTGGCTGACTGTAGAAGACTTCCAAACTAGTTTCAGATTGATGGAAGAATATTTTGCCTTTCAAATTCTGACTGGCTGGCTTTGAGATCTACACTCCTTCCGACTACTTTTGGCTAATCTCGTGCTTCCTGACCAGATAAGTGAAGGGAGGAAGTGATCTCTTTCAAGTTTCTCCCTCTGATGGTGATTGATGCTGGTTGTTGTTGCTGTTAATCGGTTATCTTCATCACCTCCATCTTCTCTATGTTCACTTGGAGTCCTATATTCACTGCCTGCCTACCTGCCTGTTCAGCCATTTTGTTGGTTTTCTCCTGCAAGTCTTCAAGTTTTTGTGGAATTAGACATATATCATCTGCGAAATCCAGATCTTCTAGAGTTTTCTCAGAAGTGGTCCAACGTATTCCTGACTTCTCAGAACTCAAGTAGATATTAATAATCATTATATTAAAAGTATTCATTCATTTTTATCAGTAATTATCACTACTTGCAGGATCAGCTAAACTAATCTAATGTAAAACACAAAATGATTGAGCAAAGAATATCCTTTTCGATAAAATCCTCCTATTCTGGCTCTACAATTATATACGTATATGTTTATATACATAGAATATTCTAGATTAGTAGTCAATAACAATATTAGTGTTTTTTGTAAATAATATCGATTTTTAAAGTATGATCAATGCAATTACAGTTCATTAAAGATGCTTAAATTATAATAATAATAAAGATATAATAGCAAATAAAATATCAAATAAAATTGGGAACATTCCACAAAAATTGAGGAGTATTCAAACCTAGATGGCCAAGCGGGTAATGATAATGTCTGAACTAACTTCTTTTGGGTGCACGAATTAGGCTTGTTAATATGGATCCCAACAGCCTCAGCAATATTTAGAAGTCGATCTCTTAAGGCAAAATTGAGATTCGTTCGTATGTGGTAAATTACCTTGAAAGCATGGCCAACATCAGTCTTGTGTTCTGTATCTACAAGATGAGATAGAATAGCACTGAGAATAGATTTCGTTTGTCCCTTACTTAACTACGCGGAGTGATGTCCGGGAATTCGACCAGAAACACGCCTAATTGTTAGGTCTATATAACTGGCTCACTCCACAGGAGCAGTTAAATTGGTAGATACACATGGAAGAGGCGAAATTAGGCAGGTACTATGTCTTTTACTCCCAAACGCAAAATAAGACTGGGTGGTTTTGAAGACACAGCGTAATTTGGTAGCAGGGAATGCTCTTTTTACCGCATTTCTAAGGCGATGTGTTAGTATCTCACTTGTATTGTCTCCTAGGAACTGCATTTGTAAGAATAAGGCCTTTTTTGGAACTGTTGGTAACTTGGACTGTTTTGGTTTCAGATTCAGATTCCTATCAATAAACTTTTCAGGATAACCATTCTCACTTAGCAACCGTTGAATATTGTTAAGTTCCTCTTCAAGACATTCATCCGAGCAAATCTCTCTTGCTCTGTGGACCAAGCACTTTATTAGATTGCGTTTGTATTTGAAGGGCCCAAAGCTGAGAAAATGTGTGTACTGGCCCGTTGATATAGGTTTTCTATAAACACTTCTTCTTATTGTGCCATCCTCTTTTCTGGTCATAAGGAAGTCTAGAAATGAAATACTAGAGTCTTTTTCTTTCACAGTGGTAAAATTTATTGTAGGATGAACCTCGTTAAATTTGTCAACGAGGATGTTCTTTGCTTCATCCTCATTTTTCATAATCAAAAATGTATCATCCATGTACCGACAATAAAATTCAAGTTCATCAATAACACCCTTCAAAAGCCCATTTTTTAGTTTCTCAAACAAAATGGGTCAGAATGGGTCCTAATGGTGACCCCACTGCTACAACATGGATTTGTCTACATAGTTCCTTATGAAATAAAAATTGCACATTCATTGTACATTTCAAGAGAAGTTCTTTTATAAAGGATATAGGAATGTCGAAATCGATGTTTCGTCTTATGAGTTCTTCGCATATAAAGTCTACTGTTTCCATAAGTGGTACACATTGGTGAATAAGGAAGATACGTCAAATGATATCATAAATTTATTATCAACATTTAAATCATCTCTTATCCTTTCAACGAATCCATTAGTATCCTTCGCACTATGTATGCTGAATACATTCCTCGAACACTATCTAACTGGGAACTCTTTATCTGAACGAATTATAACATTCTCCTGATGGATATGCATACAGAGAAAGTTTCAGTTATTAGAAGGTGAAATCTTTATTTCTACTTTTATGAATCCAAATAAATCTTTTACTGTAAAATATTTTACTGAATACTAATCAAATCTAATCAAAGTTGTTTATCAACTGTAATGCTTCAAATTTATGTATGCAATAAAAAATATTATGGAGAATTTTAATGAAATCAAAATCACAGACATTTTCAAGACAAAACCATAGCAACCATGTGTGTGTGTGTAGGTTTCAACGTAGGTAAGCGCATTCAGTAATACATAACATGTGATTGTTGCTAGCCATGCCACACGACAGCATGGAGAATCAATTGTGTGTATTGACAGTCAACAGAAACAAGTAATCATCAGGATTCACATGGTGCATGCTATAACGGAGTGTTTCTAGCGTGATTAGAATGCGCCTGCTGGTGATCACTTGACAATATTCCCCACACTGAGATACAAAAGTCAGATTTTACACAATAAAAACAACGGCGACTCTTCATTATTCAAGACACACGCTACATACATATCGCCTACAATTTCTCAGAAATTTAAGCCATAAATAAACCAATCATAAACTGTTCATGTAAGGTTATCATGTCAGCGCATGCGGAAGTCATGACTTCACGGCTAGCAACTCCACTTTTTTAATAGTTTTTTAATTGAGGGACCACTGCAAGATACTTAGTGGGTTTCACTTCTCTCCGTCTGTGGTAGTATACAGATAGAAAGAGTCAGTCATCCATTACTTACATCACACGTCAAATGTCTTCTTGCATATTAACACCGAACTCTGGGTTCATTAACAAGTCTGTCAGATCTGCTAACTGGTTATCAATTAATGTTTTCATCGAAATTATTCTTATACACTTCCAAATATGGAACAGAATCATTAAAATTATCACTGAAACGACCAATTTTGTTCACTTTCATCTGATCCACCAGTCTTGGGCACTGTGGTAGTAAGTAATTCCATATTAGTTTGTTTATTAGATGTATCACACAGTCAGTGAAACAGTATTATTTACTGGATGACAAGGTATCGAACCTAATTTATTGTTCATAATCATTTTATCATTTATAATCACACGACTTCGAAACTTGAGTTTTTTAGCTTTCTTTCATCTCTTCTATTTGTTGTCGTAGGGGCAGTAGAATTTTCCAGATATCCAGGTAGATAGGTGTTGAATCATTCCTATTACATGTATTTGCAGTTGATTTGATAAACAAAGCTTCAGTCAGTTATAAATCTCTCACTCCACCCGGTGACATCAGATTTTAAAACTGTCATCTTATCCTATCCATCCTATTGTATGGTTGTGTGTAACTACATGTAGTGCTTGCGATAGCTGAACTATTCTTTAGATCTCTTATCTTATTCGGGTCAACTAATCTACATTTTGCTAGGTTTTTATGCTACACTAGTGTGACTGAATAACCCCGTTCTACTACTTTGACCTATGTATTTGACCTGACAATCATTGCAGCAGGGTATTAGATAAAGTAAATCGTTTTGTTTTAAAGGCTCCCTAGGGTTGATCCTTCAACCGACAAAGCTAGTTTCTAATTGAGGTTGTGAGTGGTTTGAATGCCAGTCACTTTTATTCCTGCATTGTTAAAAATTCTCCGCCGTAAGGTTTCCGAGGTTCCTTCCTTGTATGGAATTACTACTGATGATTTGGATTCCTTATTGTTTGTGTTGTCTTGCTTATGTTTGACTTGCATATCGTCATTAATATTATCATTATTGTCACTATCACTACGATCATTATTTATTTTATTTTTACGTTTCCCTACATATTTCTTGACTAATTTATCACGGTAATTATTAAGTTTCAAGGCTTGTTTTATGTGTATCACTTCCGGTCTTAGATTTTCCTTGGTACTACTTAGTTTTTGTGCTCTGACACCTAAACATTTCACCAATCCTATTTTCACTGATATTGCATTGGACGATCAGAAGTCCAAATATCTGTTTGAATTTGTGGGTTTCCTGTAAACACACACTAGTGTTTAACTTCCCATCTTCTTTCCTTTTTACGCAACAATCTAACATTGGAAGCTCACCCCCTTCCTGACTTTACAATTCACAAGTGAATTGAACTGCCTCCACCTGTGAGTTAATGTGTTCGAAAAATCTATCTATATCCTGTGTTCTAATTACGATAAGAATGTGCCATCTACATACCTCCAGCATACTTTTGGGATAAGGGTGAACGTTTCAGTCGTCATGTTTTCCAGCCTATCCATGAATATATCTGCTACAACCGGGGGGATATTGATGATCCCATGTCAAACTGCAAATACACGTAATAGGAATGATTCATCACCTGTCCTCGATATCTGGAAAATTCTACTACCACTACGACAAATAGTAGAGGACAAAAGAAAACTATAAAACTCAAGTTTCGAAGTCGTGTGATTATAATAATGAAATGATTATGAACAATAAATTGGGTTCGAAACCTTGTTATCCAATAAATAATACTGTTTCACTGTGTAACATATCTCATGATCCACCAGTCTATTGTCAGCGAGATGACCTACGAGTTTTCGCTTCTGCAGCATAGAATTTCTCATTATTTGAAGTATAATCCCCATAAAGGATCCCTTTGTGCAGTTTCTCAACAAAAAACCTGCACAAAAGGGAGAATTTCAGATTTGAAAAGTCTAGTGGTGGTACTTCCATCGATACTTGCGTGCTCCACGTTTCAATAGTGAAGTTAGATGCTATCCCCACACTCTTCTCCAGTTATTCGAAAATTTTAGGATTTACTGATGCTGTATGACTTTTCAGAGTCTGTGCGAAGATTTCTACCGACCCAGCTGACTGTGCGATAAGACCCATTGCACAAGAGGTGGCCCAAGTGGTCTAGTGGATAACAACACTTTGGCGTTTGAAACTACGAGCACTGGGTTCGAGGCTCAATACGAACACCACCACTCTCACTGGAGAATGCCAGGTACTTCCAGATGATGGGTCTCAAATAGGAGGAAATGAGTATCCTGGTGGATTCCATTGCTAGTCACCATCCACCAACTGACTTCAAGTTACATGACAAGATATCATCGAAGCATCTATCCAAGGGGCTGACATGTCAACCTCAAACGGACCACTTCTGTCCAATCAGTCGACGGGAAAATGAATAGAAATCATTTGCATAAAACTGTATATACTACTGACTGGTTGAAATGAGTAGTTGTTATACACCACCACTCATATGAACCAGTCATGCTTGTTATCTAGCCAGATGAAGGTAATCTAAGCAACAGAAAGCCGTTCCACTCGGTCGGTAATAAGATCATGAGTGATGTATTGCGTTTGACTAACATCAGAGAACCGAATTATTTCAAACTAGTAGATTTCTGACCAGCTGCGTAGGCTTACTGATGTTATCAGAATGGCAAAAATGATTAGCTGGAACAATCTAGGCAATGTTTTTATCTTGCTTTATGTTTTCACAGTACATCCTTATTGAATAGACCTTTAATGTATGGAGTCCATTGTTGTAACTTCAGTAATTATGATACAGCTATTGTAATCATACATACTTTATTTTTTCATTACAGCTTGATTCCACACCATATTTTTTGGTACAGGTATGAATTTACAGCATGTGATATCGGTAGCCCAAATTTTGCAGGCCGACCATAGATATCCGGTATGCTTTGACAGGGGATCGAACCCCAGACCATGTGCATGGTCGGCGAGAGTTTCAATCACTGTGCCACCGACGCATATATGAGGATAGGTTGACTGAGCACTAAGTAGTAACTGGTGTTATTCATCTAGTCCCTTGTTTGGTGTAGACTGAATTCTAGGCTGCTTGTCAACACCCTCAACTCTAAAATTGTTGTTATTAGACTGTTGGAGGCAAGCGAACCCGAATAGCTGCTCAGTGATAAAGTATCTGACTGAACCAGTGGGTGACAAAGGTTCTATTCTCAGAAGGGATATGAGTTTTTTCAAGATTTTGGGTTCACTTTGCTGACTAGTGAGTGTCAACAAGCACGAAACCCAAGTTTAAGGCTTCCTGCTTCAACCATCCCCCGACGAAATCAGAAGTCCTGAAGGCAATCAAGATGCTAAAAGCTGGAAAAGCAGCAGGACCAGATGGAATCCCAGCAGAAGCATTGAAAACGGACCCAGAGACAACAGCGGACTTGATGACGCCACTACTGGAGAAGGTGTCGAAAGAGGGCAAGGTACTCGAGGATTGTAAGAAAGGTTACTTATTCAAACTACCAAAGAAAGGAGACTTAAGTCAATGCAAGAACTGGCGCGGAATTATGCTCCTGTCTACCTCAAGCAAAATACTAAGCCGCATCATCCTGGAGAGAATCAAATATGCCAACCTGGATGAAAAACTTCGCTCAGAACAGCCTGGATTCAGGAGAAACAAGTCATGTATTGATCCGATCGCCATATTACGGATAATCATTGAACAAAGCTTGGAATGGCAGTCACCTCTCTATCTCAACTTCATCGACTTTGAAAAGGCCTTCGACAGCGTCGATCGAGTGGTGTTTTGGCAACTACTTCGCTACTACGGGGAGTCGCCGACACTTATACATCTCATCTAACAGTTGTACGACAATGCTGCATGCCAAGTAATTCACAACGGGAAACTTACGGAATCTTTCCAAGTGAGAACAGGAGTAAGACAAGCTGGCTGCCTACTATCGCCATGTGATTTTCTTGATTGCAGTAGATTGGATAATGCGACAAACAGCGGGAAATGAGGAAACAGGCATAAAATGGACTGACACAAAAAACTTGGAGGATCTAGACTTCGCCGATGATATATGTCTGATTTCCCACAAACTGGAAGATATGCAAGCGAAAAGCAACAAGTTAGCAGAAGAAGTATCCAGAGAAGATAGGACTTCAGGTAAACAAAAAGAAAACAGAGGCGATGAAGATTCCTGGATAACAACAACAACAACTGACAACAATCAGCATAAATGGGAGGAACCTGAAAGAAACTACCTCTTTTACCTATCTGGGAAGCATCGTTTCAACTACAGTCGGAACTGACGAGTATATCAAAGCAAGGATCGGGAAAGCAAGGCAAGCTTCCACTACTCTAAAGTCTGTGTGGAGGTCAACAGCAATCCTCAACATGAAAAATAAGATCCGGATTTTTAACTCCAATGTGAAGTCAGTGCTACTATACGGATCAGAGACTTGCACTGTGCGTCATAAAGAGCATCTCAAACAAACTACAGACCTTCATTAGCAGTTGTCTTCGCTCAATACTCAAGATCAGATGGCCGGCCAGAAAAGATCAGCACTAAGGACCTGTGGGAGCTAACCAACCCAGCAGGAACCGATTGTGAAACAAATAGGCAGGAAGAAATAGAGGTGGATCGGCCATACTCTGAGGAAACCATCAAGTGACATCACTAGACAAGCCATTGCTCGAGTGGAAGCCGAAAGGGAAGTAGCGAGTTGGTCGTTAGTGCAAGGTTGACTTGGAGGAGGTGATGTGAAGGGGAGATGAAAACGTGCGGGCGGACATGGAGCCAGGTGAAGACTCTAGCAGAGAACCGAACGCAATATAGACGCACGGCTGAAGCCTTATGTTCCTCTAGGAATTAAAGGAATCAATAATAATAATAATCTAGTTGAGAAGGATAATTTACTGTGCTCAGTTTATCGTACTGCAGTTGAATCACAAGCATGGACATTGACAGTTAGACGATAAGGCTCATCTAAGTATCCGGAATATTCGGGCAAACTGAATGAACTCACTGAATGATTAGAAGTATGTTAGTGCACATCACCTGCTTACCATACTTCCAATAATTGTGCCATTTGATATAAGCTGTAGACTTTATATGAGGGGGCCATTGAGTGAGAGTGAGCTTCAAGCCCTCTGTCAAATAACTTAACCCTAATTTCCTATTATTTGCGAAGACGCCTCAAATCGACAATTATACTAAATAAGATTATTGACTTTAACTACAAAACACAAGGACCAATATGAAAATTGTATTCTTCGGCAGTTAAAATCAATACTCTGCACAAAGTCTATGAACAAATGTTTTACAAATAAATATAATGTACTTTTATTCGTATTCTTTCGTCTTCTTCCAACTTGTACACGACTGAAGCATTCGCGCCTTCAAGTTTCCCGCCAATGGCTACCAGTTCCAATAAACAAACGTTCAGTGTTCGCGTCCATTGACATCCTCTAGTGTAACCCGTATAGGAAATGATGAGTTGGATATGTGTTCTTAGGGGTATGAAGAAGATCATATGCGTAGGAGGTGAGAACTAATACGAAACCGTGCAGCTAGCCAAGGAGGACTACAGAGAACAAGGAAAAATGGAGATGTGTTGTTGAAGCCGAATGTTCCACTTGGAACCTAAGTCAACATCATTCAGAGTCAAAAATAAAATCGGGATTTTCAACTCCAATGTGAAGTCAGTACTACTATACGGATCAGAGACTTGGCGTGTCACAAAAAGTACCTCAAACAAGCTACAGACCTTCATTAACAGATGTCTTCGCTCAATACTCAAGATCAGATGGCCGGAAAGGATCAGCAACAAAGATCTCTGGGAGCGAACCAACCAGGAACCGATTGTGAAACAAATAGGCAGGAAGAAATGGAAATGGATTGGCTTGGCCATACTCTGAGGAAACAAACCATCAAGTGACATCACTAGACAAGCCATTGCTCGAGTGGAACCCGAAAGGGAAGCGACGTGTTGGTCGTCCAAGGGTGACCTGTAGGAGATCATGTGAAGAGGAGATGAAAGCATGTGGGCAGACCTGGAGCCAGGTGAAAACTCTAGCAGAGAACCGAACGCAATGGAGACGCATGGCTGAAGCCCTATGTTCCTCTAGGAACTAAAGGAAATAATAATAAGTTTGGGTGTGAGGAGAAATGCTTGCCGAAGATATTGGTGAGAGGTGGCGCTATGTTGTGAATTGGCAGAAGTTAGAATTCATGCACTGGCCATTGGACCGGGTCCCAGCGGCTGAATGGTCTACGATCTCGCTTGGCTTGTAACCTGAAGGTCCTGGGTTTGAACCCTGTCTGTGGGTGCGTACTGATGAAGAGTACCAAGCACTAGGATGAAACAGCTGTCCAGTACTCCGTGGTGATTTTCAATGGTCCTCTAACCGATATCAAATCATGATGAAATTCCATAACCAGTCAATCAAATCCCTATAAACCAATATTTGAATAATATTAAAAAAGTATGCCGTATTAACCACTTTAATGTTACAAATATTTGGCAAGCATTAAGCAGCCGTAAATTAATTCTTGTTATTAGAAGAAAAACAATGAGTTACATAATTCTGCCTGAACACAGTTCATATTTAAAATGTATCTGTAGAAATAAGTGTCCTGTGCCAAAAATTCATAATTAGGCTTTATTGTTAAATAAAAAAAATGAATACGTCTTAACGTTTATCATATTGAATTCTTACTCTTCTTAGCTATAACTTTGAACCTTATTCTGTTTTCACTTGAGTTCAGTGTGAAATTTGGCTATCTGCTTAATCTACAATTCAATAGTGACTCATTAGCAGAACTACTGAGCATCTACCTGCCTGTCCCGTTCACTGAAGAAAGCCTTCTTCGTGGCTGAACTCCAACTAACCTTCTCTAGGAAACGTGAAGGATAAGCTACCACTGCTGACTGGCCTCATCAATCTGCATCTATCAATTCACCAGCTGATGCACAGCTGGGTACATCCACCGTATGTGAAAGTGATGACTTCTTTCAAATTTCTTCTGTAGTCTTGGAGCAGTTCCCATATTTCAATTATCAATAGACAAAGGAGCTCGATTCTCCTCAAGTTTGTCGAAGCAATTTCTATCGAACGCTTGAAACCGGATTTATGTGTTCAGAAAGAAGCAGTGATCAGTCTTTCCTTGCCCTACCTGGTAACTGGACGTCTTTATCCTCTCATTTGATTACTTAATCTTTGTCTTTAACCTCACCCCCTTTTATAATCTGTAATTTTGCTTGTCTCTTGATTCTATGATTTGAGCTGAACTCAGTACATTCTTAGTCTCAATTTATTAGTCACTCTGCACCTTACGCATCTCTCGTCTTTATTACGTAACTCCTTTACCATTGTATGCTTACATTTATCTTGTTTAAACTTGAACTGCCTGTGTAAAACACTATATTTAAGTGCAATTCTCTGAGCACTCTTCACTAATTGTGGAACTTTCTGTCAATTGACATCATGTAAAATTTGCAAGTATATCAAAACTTTTCTGTACATAATATCAAAGCAAGGATCAGGAAAGCAAGACAAGCTTTCACTACTCTCAAGTGTCTGTGTGGAGATTAACAGCGCTCAGCATCAAAAATGATATCCGGAATTTCAACTCCAATGTGAAGTCAGTGCTACTATACGGATCAGAGACTTGCACTGCGCGTCATAAAGAGCATCTCAAACAAACTATAGACCTTCATTAACAGTTGTCTCCGCTCAATACTCAAGATCAGATGGCCGGCCAGAAAAGATCAGCAACAGAGATTTCTGGGAGCGAACCAACCCAGCAGGAACCGATTGTGAAACAAATAGGCAGGAAGAAATGGAGATGGATTGGCCATACTCTGAGGAAACAAACCATAAAGTGACATCACTAGACAAGCCATTGCTTGAGTGGAACCCGAAAGGGAAGCGGCGAGTCGGTCGTCAATGGGTGATCAACCTCTCATCAAGGGAACTAAGCTCTAGTGAGATAAAAGTACTTCAGAAAGGACTAAATTTCAACGTAACAGTTAACAAATTAAAACCAGGGGATGTCATTCCTAACGTAGAATTAGCACTCGGTTCAATAGATAAGACAACAGCAGAAGAGGTTCGAGCACAATGTGTATTAAAACCCTGAAAAATCAAAAGAAGACAAAATCAAACTTAACAGAATCGGAAAGAGAAGCTTTAATTAGTCTAAAACAGGATAAAAGCATTGTCATCGCAAAAGCGCTGACAAAGGAAACGCAACCGTAGTTTTGAATAAATCTGACTAGAGCAAAAAAGTTACTGAACATATTGAAACGGGTCCATATGAAGAAATTAAGAGACCTGTAGATACAATAATGAATAAGGTTAAGGAGTCTAGTAGTTCAATTGTTTAACTGTCCACTTGTTCTATTACTGTACTAAGCATTACCTAGAATGAATTGTGCTCACTGCATCCATCTTCAGATATATCCCTTCTTGCTTCATTTGAATTTCCTCTAACGGCCTTCTCTCCGAATGACTCTAATCTAATGCCAATATGTTTTTAATGCTTATTACGCCTGAAATCATTCTTTTTTTTCAAAACTGCTATCATCAAATAAATTTATGTCGTCTAGCTAATCTGTATTATTATTTTTTTTCCTGCTCTATCTTGAACAATGTTAAATTTCTCATAAACTTTTGTCTCTTGAAATGACTGAAGGCTGTACTCCTAACAAAACATTCTCAAGACAATATTAACACCCTCAGAACAAACAATTGACCTATATATGTATATCATAAGGTGCGATATATATATATCTGCCATTCACCTGAGATGACATAAACTGTCTACAGGGGCATAAAAACAGTAATGTGGCTTTATAAACTGATTTATTTTCATTCTCTTTTTGTTTAAATTGTCTGGTAAATCTTTTTTTGTCGAGTAATGATTTAAAAATTGACACAAAACAACCGTTACGGGATAGTTTAAATGTGTCAGAGCATTGATAAACTAGAGCGATAAAAGCCTGACCTGATACAGACACATTTACAGGGAATAAATCCAAGCGAAAATAGATAAAATTTTATGACTGTCTAAACTGATTGATAACAGTAAAATAATAACAAAGATAATAATAACAATTGTCTATCAAGTCTATCTGTCACCATCAGAAGAAAAACAGAAATTCTTTGTTACAAAATATATTCTATCAGTAAAATCTACCACTTTTTCTGTTAAGCACTGTTGATTACAGACCACATACTGTGAATTGAGTAATTTCGGTCTGCAAAAGAAACTGTCATGAAACTCCTTCCACCCTCCCCCTACCCCAAACCCTGTAGATCCATGTACATTTCAAATTCATGAAAAATTGGAGATTTTTTTAAATACGAGAATGGATATCCTGAAAAATTTCTTAAAGCCTTGATGAAGGGAACATATAGAAAGAAATGTCTGCAAAATGCACAGAAGAGACACATAAATATGTGTGGCTTTACCCTTTTAAAAGAGACACAGCAACTGAACTGCTGGCATCGAAACTTCGAAGAATAGTAGCTTAAACATTCTTTGCCAAAGTGTTGTGTTTAAAGTTCGCCTCTCATTGTATAATTCTAATGCAGGTGAAGGATATTTGACCGAGTTTGGCCACTTTAATGTGCATTTTTAAGTTTAACTGTTCTGAGACAAGTAGAATGACTGGGTATGCTCACCGTCGCCTTCTGAAGTATTGCCCAACGTGGTTAGGTAGAGGAGTCGTAAAGTCAGTCAGAAGTTCCATACTGGCGTACCTAATGGATACGGCGCAGAAGACTGGTGAAAATTCAGCTTTTACAGTTGTATACAAGGTGCTAGCTCAATTTTTTTAGTTTAGAACGTCTTCGATTGATAAACATATCTAAGACAGTTGGCCTAATTTTTTTTCTAAATCATGGAAAACTCCCATTGTAACATATAGAAAATCAAAACAAATGATTCAGCGAAGAGACTCTTTTCAACAACGAATTTATCATCAAGCTGTACAATCGTTTACATATATATATATTTTTTAAGAAGTTATATCCGGTGAGGGAATTGAAACATAGGTGTGAATGTATAAAATAATAATAATATGAAATGCAATTAAAACTAAAACATTTGTGATAATAATCGTAGTTAAATGTCAAGTGGCAAAGCAAATTAATGTCATATATAGAATAATTCATAGGATTATAGAATTAGTAGACAAATCGAATAAAATAAAAACGTTACGTAATATTCCGTGAAATTTAAAAGCATAGAATTTAATGTTATTAAAAAGAAATTGATTAAGAATGACAAGTGGAACAAGTGAAATAATACCGAGGAAAATTAAAAGTGAGAGTAGTAATAGTAACAATTGACTTAGTAAGGAAGAGTATACAAATTGAATAGACAAAAATGAAAAAAATGAAGAATTGTTAGAGCTAAAATATGATTGGGGATTACCATACTTTAGCATAGAGGGATTAAGACCATGAGAGTTGGAGGGGTTGAACGAACTTTTTCTGTACACACATATCTGGCTTTTCTGTTTCGATAGTCAAAGCTTCAGCAATACAGATGAGTCAAGTACGTAGGGATTTGGGTAAATTACTTTTTGCTTTGTAGATGAATTTAAAGGCGTAGGCTATAGAGATAGGGTGTTCATTATCGACCAGATGTTCAATGATCGTGCTTCTTATTGCTCCACCTCCACCTTTTCGTAACCATGCAGAATAGTGTTTTTGTACCCTATTGGACGAAACTTGAGTCGAACGACCGATACACCTAGCTCCACACAAGCAGGTGAATTGATAGACACACTAATATATACACAGGTGAATCATTAATATTCATTATTTATTTCCTACACTAGCATAATCATTGATTTCCCGCATCTGCGTGATTATTGATTTTAATTACTGAATTCTCATGGTTTGTTAATATTTTTAAAATGTGACATTGATTTTCCTAACTGTATAAATACGGAGTTTTTGTTTAACATTTTCGACTGCTGTTAGAGACAGTAAAAGCTGTCGTATCAACGTCCAGTCTTCTTTCTTTGCCTTGCGTGCCCGGCGGTATTGTTGTTGTTGTTGACTTGCGATTAGGACAGATTAGCCAGCGCATTAAGCTAGATTCGCTCGTAGTCTACAAGGTCTTCATATTCATACATAACACACACATAGACTTGGTCAACAGAGCGATCTTGTCCCTCAGGTTATTGAACAGTAATGGTCGACTAGTAAGACATTTGTTTTGATTTTCTATTTGTTACAATGGTTTTTTTCCTTGATTTAAAAAGTAAAAGCTATCTAGTAGATTTACCTCAAAGTGTGAAGTCGTGAGATAAAGCCATTCACCTGAGATGACATAAACTGTCTACAGGGGCAAAAATACAGTAATGTGGCTTCATAAACTTATTTATTTTCATTCTCTTTTTGTTTAAATTGTCTGGTAAATCTCTTTTTGTCGAGTAATGATTTAAAAATTGACACAAAACAACCGTTACGGGATAGTTTAAATGTGTCAGAGCATTGATAAACTAGAGCGATAAAAGCCTGACCTGATACAGACACATTTACAGGGTATAAATCTAAACGAAAAACAGATAAAATTTTATGACTGTATAAACTGATTGATAACAGTGATAATAATAACAATGATAATAATAACAATTGTCTCTCAAGTCTATCTGTTACTATCAGAAGAGAAAAATAAATTCTTTGATAAAGAAGGGAAGACAAAATTCGCAGTATAAAATGATATCGTCATTCTATTTCACAGGTTCTCATCACCTGCAGACTACCTGAAATTACAATAGCTATATATATAACATACTTTATTGTTTGAGTGGTAGTAGAGAAGAGATACTATAAAACTGACGCATCCAAAATGAAAGCATTACAACTTTCACTTTAAATTTTCATCATCAATTTATACGCTTTCAAAGCTGAAAAGGGGGGGGGGGAGGGGTAAGACAGAAAAGAGAAAAAACTAATTCACAGAACAGTGTTAGCTTTTTGGTTCACATAGCAACTCAAAAAACAAAAGTGGTTACACTTTATGAGATTAAGATTTGTTCAGTGAGTTGAGATCACTGAATTAGATGACTAATTATTGTAATCAAAATCAAAATTCACTTACCAAGGGAGTGAGAGGTTAATTGTAGTGCTTTCATTTTGGATGCGTCAATTTTATAGTATCTCTTCTTTACTACCACTTAAACATTAAAGTATGTTATCATTATCATCGATATAACCATTGTAATTTCAGGTAGTCTACAGTATCTGATGGGAACCTGTGAAATAGAATGATGATATCATTTCATACTGCAAATTTCGTCTTCCTTTCCTTATCGAAATTTATCAAAGGAACCAAATGTATAAATTTTTTGTTACAATAAATTTGATCAGTAAAATCTACCACTTTTTATGTTAAACACTCAGATCACACATACTGTGAAGTGAATGATTTCGGAAACTGTCGTGAAATTCCATCCAACCCCCTGTGGAACTGCATACATTTCAAATTCATGAATAATTGGCCATTTTCTCATAATAGGACGGATACTCAGAAAACTTTGTTAAAGCCTCAAATGTGTGCAAAATGATAAAGTTTATGAAATTGTGATTTAAACATTCAAAAAAAGCTAGAAAAACAACCTTTAAGAAATCAAAAACCACTCGGCAAATTAAGAAATTCAACAAATTATTAGAAGAAATGCACTGCTGAATGAACGAAGAAGTTGACAACAATATTTCATCTTCTAATGATAAAATAAAGTGGGTAGTCAACATCTCGCTTCAAGAGAATAAAGCTTTAGTGAGATAAAACCATTTAAAAAAGGAATAAATTTCAATGTAACGGTAAGCGAACTAAAACCAGAAGATGTCATCCCTAGCACAGAAGTAGCATTAAGTTCAGTAGATAAGACGACAGCAGAAGAGTTTCGAACTCAACGTGTATCAATTCTTAAGAAACACAAAAAAGCACATTCTTAATTAACAAAATCGAAAAGATGAGCGCTAATCAGTCTTAAAAAGGAAAAAAACATCATTACCACAAAAGCCTGCAGGTGCAGTAATGAATAAGATTAAGAAATCTCCTGTGGATTTAATACGAAGAATGAAGCCGTCACTGAGTGAATCTAAATAGTTCAATTTAATGCCTGAAACTAGTGAGGCTAGTAGAATATATGGTGCTATTAAAATACATAAACCAGGTTTTCCTATACGACCAACAGTAGATTTCAGGAATACCCCTACTTAAGAATTATCGAAACACTCAGCTCTAATATTATGCCCCATTAGAAATCATTCAAACTCTAGACTAACTAATTCATATGAGATGAAAAATAAACTAAATGACATTCAACTAGAGAATGATGAAACAGTGGTTAGTTTTGATATAACTAGTCTTTATACTAATATACCAATCAATATGGCTTTAAAAGCAATTAAAAGGGAGCTAACTGCAGATGCTGAACTTAGTCATAGGACAAAGCTGCCCACTAAGAAAATTATTTTAGGAATTCAGTTATGCCTCACATCTACTACCTTTAAATTCCAGGGCGAAATATATAGACAGACAGAAGGTGTAGCAGTGGGATGGATCACCAAGATCCCCTATCGTAGCAGATATATTTATGGACAGTTGGAGAAATATTGTTCTTGATACATTTAATCCTACTCCAAAAATATGGTGGAGATATGTGGATTACACTTTCACAGTGTTAGAAACAGAACACATCTCTTGCTTCTTCATACATATAAACTCACTAGTAGAGGGAATAAAATTCACATTTGAATCGAAAAATGAACAAGGAGAATTAGCTATGTTAGATTGTAAAATAAAACGAACAGAAGAAGGTAAACTGCACACTAGCGTTTATAGAAGACCAATGCATTCTGCTAATAGATATTTAGACTTTAATTCGTCTCATCCGTGCGTTGTCTGTAAAGGCAAGTTTAATTAAGTGTCTAACCAACGGAGCAATAGCACTAAGTAGTACAAGAAAAGACCTAAACGATGAAATAAAACAGACAGAAGAATAGCTGGTTAGTGTCAAATAACTATCGTATAAAATTCATTAGGAAGATGAAAAAAGGTCGAAAGCAAAATAAAAATAATGGTGAAACTAATAATGATAACATAAATAAGAGAGAATATAAGGCATCTACAGTAGTTTGACCATATACGGAGGAGATATCAGAAAACCTACTTAGTGGGATTCTCAATAAAGCAGGAATTGGAGTGGCATTTAAACCTACAAACTCACTCAGGTAGGACAAGCTCTGGAGGTTAAAGGACCCTGTCGGTTGACCCAATTAGACAAAATAATATCATTAAAAAAATACCCTGCAATGACTGTGAGTTACGTCAACTACTCACATAGGTCAAACTAGTAGATCAGGCTGGAGTCGTGAGATTATCAGAACAAAAGAACTCAGCTACAGTTAGAATGGTTGACACCACCTGCGAAGATAAGTAATTTAGAGAAAAACTCAGTAATGTTACTGCATTCATTAACACACAACCACACACTAGGGTGGGAGAGGGTTAAGATGCTAAGAAGTAATCTATGTAGGTGGAGAGAGAGGTTGATTACTGAATCCTTGTTCATGGAGTCTACACCCAACACATGCACTAGGAGCGACTCAACGCAAATACCAAAGATATGGAAGATATTATTGCCGCCAGTCAAATCAGAACAGGATAATAAATAATCTCAAAATTCTATTTCAATTCAAGCATATCACAACATTCTAACAAGTTACTTATTTTGACTATAAAAACACTCGTTTTATTTCCCATCTGATTTTATTTGATCAAAAACACTCATATTTTTATTTCTGAATGTACATTATCTTATACTGATTTTATTCTAATGTCTAATGATCAATTTTTTAGTTATGTATATAAATGAAGCAAGAATGTTGTGTGAGTGACTTGATATGATTATGAGCAACAATAAATTGTGCTCGAAACGTGGTCATCAGTAAATATTACTGTACAACACTGTATGATTTATCAAAATAAAATCTTATCTATAATGGAGGTATAATTTTAGTTTCTAAAGGAAACTATTGTAAACTTTCCCTTTCTCGAACTGTGCAAATTGCAAGTCATTAGTGAATTTGCCAACTGTGAACTTAATCCCTTTCGAGTAAGGCCTGTGTTGCAAATTGCATAATTTACGAAAGGAGCACAATGTGGGTTAATTCATTTACATCAGTTATTAATTTTGCAGTCACAAAATTTTTAGTTGTTAATGGAGAATACTTCAAGGGAATTGGACAGTTCTCACATTTATTCCCCTTTATAAATCTGAATAAAGCGAGAACAACAGTGGTGGTTTGTGCAGAATAATATGGTACCATCATTGTTTATTTCGTTGGCTTCTCATCAGCTCAGCCGCTTACAGCCTAAATAAATTATTATTATTAAGTTCATGTACAGGAACGTTTTAACATGCTTGCAAATTTTAAATGATGTCAGTTTACAGCAGATCCCAGACTAAGTGAACAGTGCTCAGAAAATTACGTTTATAAAGCTTTTAAACAGGGAATTCAAGTCTAATGAAAGTAAATGCATACATACAATAGTAAAGGAGTTACGTAATAAAGACAAGACGTGCTTAAGTTGATGAGTAACATTGAGAGTAACAATGTACTGACTTTAACTCAAATCATAGGAACAAGAGACAAACAAAGTTACACTATATCAAAGAGGGAGACGTTAAATAGAAAATAAAGGCGTCTAGTTATTAGGTGGGCAAGGAAAGACTGACTGATGACTGCTTTTTTCTGCACACATTAATCGGGTTTCAGGCGTTTAGTAGAGATTGCTTCGAGAAAAATTGACGAGAATCGATCGTTTTTGTCTATTGATAATGTTTTAAAGGAATTTGCGATTTTGATGTTGTTGTGTTCTCTGAGCTGGATAGTTGATTTGCGAAGCTTTCATCACCCTACTAGGTGACATCTTCAGCGCATACTTCAATTCGATGAAGTGAGCTTTTAGATTTCTCCACGAGTTTATTAATCATCTCTCCTGGTGGGTGACCTTGGACGTGATTGCTTGTTTTTGTTTGTTTTCACACCTTCTAGGTTGCTTGTATTGTCACTCATTGTTTCTTTGACTTGAACTTTGACCCTTTGTGTGTGACGTTTCTTTCTTATCGGTTGATAAATTTTGTCTATCTCGATGTGTCTATTGATTTATGATTCCTTGGAATACCAAGCTTCTAAAAATTCTCTAGCATTCTTGTTGTTTCCTCTGTCTAATATTTTAACACTGGTTTTCCCAGTCGAATTGATGCCCGTGGTTGTCTGTATGTAGTGATATGAGGGAGTGGATATCAGGTCTTTTGACAGCTAGCTTATGCTCGTGTGTACGAAGACGAAGGGGGCATCCACTTTGACCGATGTAGTGTTTTTCGCAGTCGATACCATTAATTTTGTAGGTGATGTTGGTTTGATCTTCTTTCGCGGTTGAGTCTTTTGGTTGACATAGAATTGAGTGAAGTGATTTTGTTGGTTTGAGTGCGATATCAATTCCTAAAGGTTTGAAAAGTCTTGCAGTGATTTCTGAGATATCCTTTATATATGGTAAGGCGATTTTCTTTGTGCTTTCCTTGGGGGCTTTTGGTTTGATAGGTTGGCTTGGGGGTATATGTCTTTTGATGAAATTCCGTGGATATCCATTCTTTTGGAAGACGTCCATGAGATATTTTTCTTCAATTTTCCTTAAGGTGGGAGTGCTGCAATGAGTCTTGGCTCGCTTGAATAGTGTTTGTATGCAATTCCTGTTGTGTGCTATTGGATTGTTGCTGTTGTAATTCAGGATTTGGTCTGTGTGAGTTGATTTTCTATAGACTTGAGTTTCTAATTCTCCTGTCGTTGTTCGCTTGACTAAGACATCCAAAAATGGGATTTGGTTTTCTGATTCCTCTTCTCTTGTGAATTTGATGTCGTTGAAGACGTTGTTTATCAGGTTGTGAGCTTTATCTAACTCGTTTCTTTTGATAATTACGAATGTGTCGTCTACGTAACGTATCCAAATCTTGGGTTTGATCTTTGGTAGAATTATGTTCTCGAGCCTTTGCATCACTGCTTCTGCAATCAAACCTGATATTGGTGATCCCATAGGTGTTCCTTTGACTTGTTCATATATTTGGCCGTTGAATTGGAAGTACGTTGTTAGACATAGGTTTATGCATTCCATCCAACTTATGTGTTGCATTTTTGATTTTTGTGGAAGGTGTTCGTCGTTGCTAAGTAATTGCTCCATGGTTTCTTTTGCTAGTTTTTGTCCGATTGAGGTATACAATGCTGTGACGTCGAAGGATATCATTATCTCTTGTTCATCTATTTGGATGCCTCTGATTTTCTCTAGGAATTGGATAGCGGAGTTGATGGAGTGGTCACAAGATTCCGTTAGGTGCTTTAGTTTTCTGTATAATTCTTTGGATAAATTGTATGTTGGAGTTCCTGGTAGTGATACAATTGGTCGTAACGGGATATTTGGTTTGTGTATTTTGGGTCTGCCGTAGAATCGGGGTAGGACTGGACCAGTCCATCAACTCCGCTATCCAATTCCTAGAGAAAATCAGAGGCATCCAAATATATGAACAAGAGATAATGATATCCTCTCTCTCTGGTTGTTCTCCAGTCGTCCTGTAACTCACGTCATCTAATGATAAAAACATGAAGCGAAATTCAAATCCCTGCAATCTAACTCTTTCAAATAAAACATAAGTATTATGTAACTTGCCTTCAATACTAAGCTTAGATTGTGCTAAGCTGACAAGTGATCTCAATGAGAACAAACCTACTTATATGACATGATATCTTAGCATATTACAACTAGCGGTCATGCTTGCTCATGTCAAATCAATAGGATTACAGAATAACTCTGAGATTATACCACCTATATATATCACCTTACGACAGAGTTCACTTTTTAGACATTATTTCAGTAATCACACTGTCATTATAATTGACAAAGATGATCCTTCTGTTGCAACAGATCTTCTCTCCTTCTCTCCTAATTAAATAATTCGCATAATAAGACATTACAAAACTGTCAAATACACAGAGCACCATTTTATATCTGTGCACCGAATTGTTGAATTTTGATAGCTTGCTAAGCAATACATTATAGGAATGTCGTCTTTCAATGTCTTCACCATTTAACACGTAACTACAGCAGTTCATTTTGCATTTCATAAGACCGTGTTTATTTTTCTTTGTTTTTTTTGTATCACTTGTCATCTGAGAATACCAGCGATATAATTCCAAATATTCTGCATGCCTTTATTGTCAGCGCACATATTTATATAAGCTTATCTCACTTAAGCCTTCAAATCGCATAATTAAGGAGTATTGATTAATTTCGGCTGCAATCAATCCTACTAGTTTGATCGATATCGTTAGTAAAAGCCTATATTCACATATATATGCCTGCCATGTGATGATATGGTGATTCCTGTGAGGCAAAACAATTTTTAAAAAATGAAATAGCATAAACTGATTCAGTATATCTGACAGTTACTAAAAATTCCTAATATCATTATACTACTTAAATTGTTGTGAGTAGATTCTCTTGACTGCAACCTTCAGTATACTCGTAATTAACGACTCTCCTTTTCTTTGTGTGTGTCTGTTTGTGTGTATCCTTCTAATTAATGAGTCATTTAAAAGAAGAATTATACTAACTGATTAAAAATGCCCATTAAAATTTTCAAGGGAATGGATGCTGAACAAAGAGTGCTCTTTTCGATAAACCCTTCATCATCAGGCTCTACAGTTATATATACATTATAATGAATGAATGAATTAGTGTTATTAACAACATTATTGTTGTTTAAATAACATCGAATCGATGATAATATTGATAGATTACAGCTGAACAGCATCAACATAAAATAAACTGAATGTCAGAAGAATTATGAAAGATAATAGTACAAATTCATGAGTTTATAGTTTCTACTGAAGGTCAGCCAGGGCAGAAGTAGTGGCTGGACTTGTTTCTTTTCAACACAGAGCATTGGTTGTTTGAGGCGAATTGCAATAGCCTCTGCTGTTTGGAGCAAGCGGTGCTTCAACGATTTTGGTAGTTTGTTAGGCACCCGGTATATTATGGAGAAGAATTCGTCTACACTGGCTTTGTGACCGGTTTGCACCAGATGGTCTAATATCGAGCTGTTAATAGTTTTACTACACCTTTACTTAGCCATAGTGGGATATGTTCTCGAGTGAGCACGAAAAATCAAGTTCCTAGAGCAACGGTCAACATAACTCGCTTCACAAGCGCAGTTGAATTGATAAATACAATTTGCAGTGGATGTTCCTCTGTTCCACGGAACGCTCTTTATTCCATGTCTATTCTTTTGAGAATTATATTACTGTTGAGTAAACGTCTACCTGTCAGTGTGATTTTATTCTTATTCCATATTGGTTTGTTTATTAGTAGATATCACACAGTGCCTGGCTTCCACAGTATTTAAATTCCCCGGGGAATATATATAAACAAACTAAGGGAGTTGCCATGGAATCACCAATATCCCTAATTGTGTGGTAGATATATTTATGGATTGGTGAGAAAACATAGCGATTGAAGCGTTGAACTCCACCTGAAAAGTATGGTGGAGGTATGTGGATGATGCATTTACTGTACTTAAAACACAAGATATAGATAGGTTTTTCGAACACATTAACTCAAAGGTGGAGGCAATTCAGTTCACATATGAATTGGAAAGTCAGGAAGGGGAGGTTCCAATTTTAGATTGTTGCGTATAAAGGAAAGAAGATGGGAAGTTAAACCCTAGTGTGTTTACAGAAAACCCACATATTCAAACATATATTTGAACTACCAATCATCCCATCCTATGTCAGTATTAATAGGATTGGTGAAATGTTTAAGTGATAGAGCACAAAACTAAGTAGTACCAAGGAAAATCTAAGAAAGGAAGTGAGGCATATAAGAGAAGCTTTGAAACTTAATAATTACCCTGATAAATTAATCAGAAAGTATGTAGGGAAATGTAAAAATAAAATAAATAATGATAGTAATGATAGTGAAAGTAATAATAATATTAATGACGACATGCATGTCAAATGTGCGCAAGACAACACCAACAATAAGGAATCTAAATCATCGGAAGTAATTCAACACAAGGAAGGAACCTCGGAAACGTTACCGCGAAGAATACTTAACAATGCAGGAATGAAAGTGACTGGCATTCAAACCCCTATAAAAAAACAATCAGAAACAAGTTTTGTCAGTTAAAGGATCCTGCCAGTGGAGCCAATTAAACAAAACAATTTAGTTTATCTAATGCCCTGCCGCAATGATTGTCAGGTAAAATACATAGGTCAAACCAATAGAAAAGGGTTAGTCAGTCAGACTAGTGGAGCATAGAAACTTAGCAAAATCTAGATTATTTGACCCGAATAAGACAAGAAATCAAGAGAATAGTTCAGCTCTGACACTCACTACATGCAACTGCACACAACTATACAATAGCATGGGATAGGATGACAGTCTTAAAATCTAATGTCACAGCTAGATGGAGGGAGAGATTGGTAACTGACTGAGGCTTTATTTATCGAATCAGCTGGAAACACATGTAATAATAATAATAATTTGCTTTATTCCAGAGACAGTACTAGTGGTACAGCGTGGAATTTTCAGCACATATCTACAATATTTGCATCTAATTTTATCCAACGTTTAAAAGGAGTATTTCAAAAAAATAAATATAAAGACAACAACAGCAAAAAAAACACAAAAAACACAAAAATAATAAAATAAATGCGAAAAAATACCAAGAAGTAGAAAAGAAGATGAACAGCATATAATAATATCTCTGTATTGGTTAGTGGAAGCTGTGATATGATTATGCATGGTGACAGTAAAGCTATAGTCATACAAGAAGTTATGAAATGATATTTAAGAATGTTTATCGCCAAGATGATCAGTTAATTTGGTTGAAACAACTCCAAACAATCATAAAATAACATTTCAGGGTTGTTGTTTTGTTTTCTATTGTCAGGTCTAATGCAGCGTTTGTAGTGGTAGTGTGAGTAATCCTGAATAATACAAAATTTTAAGATGGTGATAATGGCTTTCACAACCAAGATTGTCAGTTAGTGTTGCCGAACGAAGAAAAAACAAACAACAACCACAAAAACTAATAATTACATGATGGTTAATGACAGGAAAATTTTTGTAATACTCATAGTGCTAATAGAGTCGGAACCAGTGGATACACAATAGAAGGAATATAGTAAAGTACAAAAAAGTAAGCCAATGTTAGTAATTTAGGTAGCTAAGCATGTTCAAGAAGGTGTTCATTATAGAATACAAAATAAGAGAGAAATAAAAGAGCCTAAAATTATGATTATTAACAACAAAGCAAGTCATAGGTTTCGCGCTTAACATTGTCTCTGTCACTTAGAACACGGGCCAAGTATGGTATCGTTGAGTTCCTGTACTTGGTTGTACGAGCATAGATTATTTTATACTGATTTCTGGTTCTACTTGATGAGATACAAGGCGAGAGTTGGCAATAGAGAGGTGCTGGGGGTCGGAGAGTGTGGTTTTAGACCATTTTTCGCATGTATTCAGATGCCTTTCAACTAATGTAGTAATAGGAATGATTCAACAACTGTCCAGCCAGACATCTGGAAAATTCTACTACCCCAACGATGGCAAATAGGAGAGAACAAAGAAAACTACAAAACTCAAGTTTCGAAGTCGTGTGATTACAATTGATATGATTATGAACAATACATTTTGTTGGAAACTGTGTCATCCAGTAAATAATAATACTGTTTCACTGTGTATTATGCATCTAACAAACAAAGTAATATGGAATTACTTACTACCACAGTGCCCAGGTTTTACACATATTTTTATATGATCTTATTATTTGCTAAGGAATGAAAAGAACTGCTGGGAATCTGTGGTGGTCATACAGTGAGACAAAATATTCAAATTAATTATTGACGAGAGAAAATAAGTCAATTATTAGAAGCGAGTTCTCACTTGATGTTAAAATACCACCTGATGGCAATTAATTGGAAGTAATGAAAACCTCATGTGTATATTTCATGTGGTGATTGCTATAGTAAAACCTTAGGATTTTAAATTATAAATTGAATAAACTATCGAAGCCTAATTGGAATCGACTAGATGCCTATAACGACTAAATTCTATTTGTTGTGGTTTGAACGCTGGAAAACAATCTTTTGGAATTAGTTGTCTCTTTTCTTTGAAGACCTGGCTGGTTGATTTAATTGTGCAGCTTTCGTCGTCCCCCTACTGGACAACATCTTCCTTCAGCTCAAATTTTAGCATAAGATGAACTCATTTTAAATTCTCCATGAATGATAGAATTGTGTCTCCTGGTAACCATCTTCGTGATTAGTAGTAGTCGATTTACATCTGTATTGATCATTTTTATTGACCTGGAATTTGAACTTTCTTCTCATGTGGTTTACTTTTCTATTAGTTAGTAAATTTGGTCTATATTAATATGGTTGTTAATCGCTGGCTGATTCACTTGAGTACCAGGCTTCCAGGAATTCCTTGACTGCGCTTTTGGTGTTTCCTCTCTTTAAAATGTCTACATTATCCCAATCATCAAATTGGTGTCCATAATTATCCACATGCACTGATATGAAAGAATAAATATCATGTCTTTTATACAGCTAATTTGTATTCTTGGATTCTGATTCGAAGGGGACTCCCATTGTGGCCGATGTAATGTCTGTTACAGTTCACACAATTTATTTTGTAAATGGTATTAATCTTATCTTCTTTTTTCTGTTGGATCTTTCAGTTTGCACAATATTGAATGTATTGATTGTGTTGGCTGGCTTGTGTGCTATTTCTATTTCAAACGGTTTCAATATTCTAGCTGTTATTTCCAAGATATATTTTATATATGGTAGACTGAATTTTCTTGTAGTCTTTGAAGATGGTTTCTTGTTGGTGTTGTGATTCGATTTAAAACACTTTTTAATGAAATTGTGAGGATATGCATTCTTTTTGGTGACGGTTAGTAGATATTTTTCCTCCATTCTCTTCACCAAACACTGGAGTTCTACAGTGTGTTTGAACTCTTTTCAATAATGTCTGAACACAGTTTCTTTTGTGAGTAATTGGGTTAATACAACTTTTTTGTTGTGGTTGTATTCTCTGAGCTGGATAGTTAATTTCCGAAGCTTTCATCTAACAACTAGGCAACATCTTCGGCGCATTCTTCAATCTGAATTAAAGTGAGCTTTTAGATTTCTCCATTAGTTTATTAATCATCTCTCTTGGTGACGTGATTGGTTGTTTTTGTGTGTTTTCACACCCTCTTGGTGGCTACTTGTATTGGAACTGATTGTTTCTCTGACTTGAACTTTGACCCTTTGTGTGTGTGAGATTTTCTTCTCATCGGTTGGTAAATTTTGTCTGTCTCGATGTGTCTATTGATTGATGATTCACTGGAATACCTGTCCAGACTACTGAAAATTCTCTAGCATTCTTGTTGTTTCCTCTGTCTAATATTTGAACATTGTCCCAATCGAATTGGTGTTCGTGGTCATGTGCATGTAGTGATATGAGGGAGTGGATATCATGTCTTTTGACGGCTAGCTTATGCTCATGGGTACGAAGACGTCTTCCAAGATTACCGGAAAAGATGATCAATAAACTCGTCGAGGAATCTAAAAGCTCACTTCAATTCAAATTGAAGTGTGAGGTGAAGATGTTGCCTAGTAGGACGATGAAAGCTTCGCAAATTAACTATCCAGCTCAGAGAACACAACCACATCAAAATCATCCACCTGAGCTACAAATCTTCTCCATCATATCTAATACTACTATAGTTTAGTATTTAGTCTGTGTGTGTTGATTTTATGCATACTTCCGTTTCTAAATTTCCTGTGTCAGTTGTCCTGATTGAGACAACTCATTCCCCAGCGTTGCAATTGTACCATAGGGCTTAAACTACATGTCTCCACTTTGTTCTGTTTGCTGCAGTCGTCTTAATCTGTCCTGACAATTTTCCACAATCTCTTATCTCCTCTTCACCCTATCTTCTGTGTGTCACCTTTGGACACCCCACTGGTTGTTTCTCATTCTGGTTCCATCTAGGCGATGGCTTGTAGCGCAATGTCATTCGACGGTCCCTACACTGTGTGCCCAATCCATTACCTTTTTCTTCTACATGTTTTTTGAGTGGTAGGTTCTTGGTTGGTTTCTATCCACATTATACTACATAGATGACCAAAACTTCCTTGAGATACTCAGGGTACAAAAGTGTCCTAAAGACAGTAAAAAACACAGTTATTTGCGATATGTATTCTGAGGTACTGTTTAACATTAATAACATATAGAATACCTCAACAATACAGTTAGAAAGTCATCCAGATCCAACAGATACTTGAATAAAAAATATGAATTATTTAACCAAGTCAGCTGTCAGACATACTTGAGAGTCACGCAGAATATTCCCAACAACGTGGGATCACTAGTCTACCAGCAAGAATCACACACACCAAACAATTCCCTCACACAGTTCAAGATCATTCATTCAAACTAAATCGCAGCCATAAGTCAACAGATAACCTGTACCATAACAGGAACTGATGGAGAAGCATCAAAATAAGAGATTAGGCAGGAATAAAGACAAATAATAAGGATCAAGCCAACAGATGATATGCAAATGTCAGAAGAATCATATAAACTCTAGGAGTAAAAGGGGATAATAACTAAAATGTTAGCTGAAACATCCAAATAAGTATCAGAATTGTAATTAGATCATCCAGGAGGGAATTTTCAAACAATTATTGCGTTACAATACTAGTTAGTTACACTGCAGCATAATAAAGTCTGAATTTTCCTCGGTGATACTTCTGGTGAAGGCCTCTCCTCCCAGAAGTTTCAGCATTATCGGAAAGCATTTAAAATACTCTCACCACTCAAATGAATTGAGCAGATATGATGAGTTGTGTTATTTTATATTCATTCCAAGTTTCTTAACAATATTCAGTCAGTATCAACATGTCAGGAGGAGTGACAGTTAACCAAGAAACTTAAAGGGTAGAAGTGATAACAACACATGGATTGCATAATGTATAATTTTGGAAATATAAAGAACTGTGGAGGAGCAACCAAACTGGTAGATACACAAAGAGGTAGCTAAATTAGGTGATGGATCACACACATGCTCAGCTGACCCTTGACTGTTGTGACGCACCAGACCATTGCTCGAGTGGAAGGTTTTTGTCAGAAACGACAAGTTGGATAACATGGAGGCGATCACGTTAGGAGATGAGAGCCTATGGGCAATCGTGGAGACAGCTAAGAAGAATTGGAGAGGATAGGAGAAAATGGAGGTGTGCTGTTTGTTGAAGCTTGGAACCCAAGAGAATCATAATCAATAACTTTAAATTAGGAAACTTTTCAACCGCACTGTACAAAGTCAGTACAGTCAGTCTTCTTTAATCTTAGAAATGGTGTGAATACTGTTTTGCCATGTCAGTTATCTATGTACCTTGTCCTTTAAGACAATTTGCAAGGTAGGAGATCTTTTCTGATCTTGTGATGGTAAGAGGGGAAAATAACACTCGGATCAGAACAATCCACACAATTTTATCTATGCACTCAAAAAGTCTTTGTTACAATAGGTATAAAGCTATAGCCTTATGCTGTTTAGATCTTTTTTTGTCGATCTTTGCTGAAGTATAAAAGAGAAAGATCAGTGATCACTTATATCGTTCAATACTTTAATTTTTGTTCTACTGATGATATGATAAACCTTATTTGTAATTTACAAGACGATAAACTTTTTTAGTTGAGATATATTTTTAAACTGCACTGATAAGAAGTCTCTAGAAGATCTGAATTTCGCTGACTATATATGTCTAATGTCACACAAACTCGTAGATTTAGAGGCGAAAACCAACAAACTGGCTGAAGAAGCCACAAATGAAGATAGGACTCGAGAGAGAACATAGAGAAGATGGAGGTGATGATGATAACCGACCACGACCAGCGGCAAAAACAACAATCAGCATCAATCATCATCAACGGGAGAGACTTAACAGAGGTTACTTCCTTCACTTATCCAGCTAGGAAGCATCGTTTCAACCTCAGCCGGAACGAATGAAGATGTCAAAACCAGCCAGCTAGAATCAGAAAGGCAAGATACGTCTTCATCAACCGGAAACCAGTTTGGAAATCGTCTGCACTGCACTCAGCCAGCCAGCACAAACAACAACATTCGGATTCTGTTCAACACAAATGTGAAGTCAGTCAGTCAGTTCTATATGGGTCAGAAAATTGCACTCCGTGTGCGTCACGAAAAGGATTTCCAACAGTCAGCTACACATTTTTTTCAAAATCTTCCACCTTCATTGGCTCAATACTGAAGATCAAACGGCAAGCCAGCCAGAATTAGCAACAAGAAACTCTGGCTAGCGAGAGCCAGTCGCTCAACAAGTATGTAGGAGAAAAGTGAGATGGGTTTGACAGACGCTGAGGAGGCCGTCGAAGGACACCGCGCGCAATGCAGGCTCAGGCTCCAGTGGAAGGTGAACGGGTAGTGATGATTGGGTCGTCAATGCTAGGTTGATGAGGAGGGGATCGTTTGGTGAGCAGGAGAAGGAGACCAGAGATTATAAGCGATCGTGTGGCTAGTTAGCTGAAGATGATTGAGGAAAATGGAAGAGAGTACAGATTTGTTCTTGAAGCCCTATGTTCCACTCGGAACCCATGGGATTAATGATGATAAATTTTTTAAACTATTCTAAGACAAACTTCCTTTTTATTGGTAACATCATGAATCTTGATTCAAATTAACTTTAATCTCAACAAAAACATCAATAAACGATGAAACATGTAGAATGTTTTTCACTAAGTACTATTTATTTTGTTATCAGTTCTCCGATAAATGAAAGTGTTCCTTCCGACCTGCTGTCTTAAGAAGTTAAAACAATCAGGTATCAGTCAACTTCTACTTTTTCAGATTCTTAACTGTTGCGTCTTACCTATTGTCCTTTAAGGCTTCTCCCCTCCCCTCAGTCTTTCATGGGCTACTCAAAACACAGCTGTGTCATATTGCAAAGGATAATAAAAGTTGGCAGTAGAGCAAGTGACTTGACACTAAATCAGCTCGGCACTATTGTAGTCGACAGACACCTAAAATGATGCGTGAAACGAGCTAAATCGATACTGTCTGATTCTGAGAACCGTCTCCATTTACAACTTCCTACCTGATTGCATCTCATTAGGTAGGACTAGAAGTCGTTTGAAAAGATGATATCCACTTTCGTTCAAGCAAGTATAGAAACTCAACGAAACCCTATTTGGCCAGCTTATTCGTGTTCTATGTGAAAGAGTGTTAGGCAAGAAACCTACGACTTACTACGTTAGCGGCAACTTAATTGGCTCTTTTATCTTCTCCTATTTGCAGTTTAAGGGGAAACTATTTCAATCATCTTTTAATTTTAGCTATTAACATTATTATTATCATTTTCACACATTTTGTACATTTTTGACTTCACTGTCACTGCTAATACCATAAAGATGTTTTTATCAGTTTCGGCTACCTATAATACCCTGTAATATGAACATTTGTGATGGAGAAGATTTGTAGCTCAGTTGGATGATTCTGATATTCTCTGAGCTGAATGTTAATGTGTATAAATATGATAAAAGTATGTGGAGCACAAACTGAGCAAGCAACAGGTGCGACATTCACTTCACATGATGCCTCATTTTTATGGTGTTTTACATTTCTGGCTTAGTAACAAGCATATGTACATAATACATAAATAAATATTCAAAGAGGTTTTTCATCATTATTATGCTTTGACAAGCAGATATATGTATATATATATATATATATTGTCGTGTAATTTACTGGATATGTTACTGTTGTAAGAAGTGGGTATTAACCCTGTCAAAATGTGACATTGTCAATGAAATCCAGTTGCAGAATACATTTAGAAGAAAAAAGATAGATCCAGCAAAGAATATTATATTCGATAAACTCTTCTTCCGGCTCTACAGTGTATTATATATACATGCGTTTATATAAATAGAATATTCTAGATTAGTAGTCAATAACAATATTAGTGTATTTTTTAAATAATATCAATTTGTAAAGTAAGATCAATGCAATTACCAGTTTACATAGGCAATACAGTTATGCGTGTTTCTCGTCGAATTTCCGAACATCACCTTGTGTGGTTAGGCAAATTACAACAAAATCTATTGACAGCGGTATTTTATCTCACCTTGTGGATATAGAACACAAGACTGACGTTCACCATGCTTTCAGGGTCATTTACCGCATACCTACGACTCGCAATTTTGCCTCAAGAGTTTGACTACTAAATATATTTCTGAGGCTGGCTGTTGGAATGCACAGATTAACAAGCCTAATTTGTGCGTCCAAAAGAAGTTAGTTCACGCATTATCCCTACTTTGGCCGTCTAGGTTCAAATGGTCCTCAATTTGTTGTGGAATTTGCTTAATTTTAGTTGATATTATAATTTGAGCATCTTTATTATTATATTATTATTGTTCCCTTGGGTTCCTAGTGGAACATAGGGCTTCAACTGCACGTCTCCACTTGCTTCTGTCTTCTGCTGTACTTTTCACTTGCGTCCATGTTATTCCATACTGTTTCATCTCCTCCTCACACGATCTCCTCCATGTCACCCTTGGACGTCCCACTCGCCGCTTCCCTTTCGGGTTCCACTCGAGGGCTTGACGCGCGATGTCACTCAACGGCCTCCTCAGCGAGTGTCCAATCCATCTCCACTTCCTCCTGCATATTTGTTGGGCGATTGGTTCTTGTTTCGTTTGTTCCCATAGCTTCTTGTTTGTGATTCTTTCTGGCCATCTTATCTTCAGTATGGAGCGAAGACAGTTGTTGATAAAGGTCTGCAACCTGTTGAAAATATTCTTGGTGACTCGCCAAGTTTCTGATCCGTAAAGCAAAATTGACTTGACGTTTGTATTGAAAATCCGAATTTTGTTGTTGATGGTGAGTGACGAAGATTTCCAGATTGGTTTCAGGTTGATGAGTGTGTTTCTCGCCTTCCCGATTCTCGATTTGACATCCTCGTCCGTTCCTCCTGTGGTTGAGACAATGCTCCCAAGATAAGTGAAAGAAGTAACCTCTTTCAAATCCCTCCCGTTGATGGTGATTGACGGTGGATGTTGCTGCTGCTGTTGTTGTTGGTTGGTTATTTTCATGACCTCCGTCTTGTCTATGTTCACCTGGAGTCCTGTCTTTGCTGCTTCTTCAACCAGTTTGTCGGTTTTTGCTTGTAAGTCTTCGATTTTGTGTGACATCAGACATAGATCATCCGCAAAATCCAGGTCTTCTAGGTTCTTCACGTCAGTCCAGGATATCCCTGTCCCCTCGTTTCCCACTGTCTGACGCATAATCCAGTCCATCACAATTAGGAATATCATTGGTGATAATAAGCACCCTTGTCTGACTCCTGTGTTTACTCCAAACGCCTCGCTGAGTTTTCCGTTGTGGATCACTTGACATGTGCCGTTGTCGTACAGTTGTTGAATAAGGTTGATGAATATTTGGGGTACGCCGTAGTACTCGAGGAGTTTCCAAATTACTTCGCGGTCAACGCTGTCGAAGGCCTTCTCAAAGTCTATGAAGTTGAGGTAGAGATTTGATTGCCATTCCATGCTTTGTTCGATGATAATGCGTAGAGTTGCAATTTGGTCAGAACATGATTTGCCTTTCCTGAATCCAGCTTGTTCCGGTCGGAGTTCTGTATCCAGCGCGTCCTTGATTCTCTCCAGGATGATGCGACTCAGGATTTTACTTGGCGTCGACAGGAGCATGATTCCTCGCCAGTTCTTGCAGAGTCCCAGGTCGCCCTTCTTTGGTAGTTTCACCAGGTAACCTTTCCTCCAGTCAGTAGGCACCTTTCCCTCTTTCCAGATCTTTTGCAATAATGGAGTCAGCATATCTGCCGTCGTTTCTGGGTCCGCTTTCAGTGCTTCCGGGGGTATTCCATCTGGTCCAGCTGCTTTTCCACCTTTCAGAAGCTTGATTGCATTCATGACTTCAGTTTTCGTTGGAGGATTGGTGTCCACTTGCAGTTGTGTACGTGCTGTTGTTGGTATTACTGGACGGGTTGTAGGTGGTGGTCGATTCAAGAGTCCTTTGAAGTGGTCCGCCCAATGTTTAATCTGTCTTTCTTCTTTGGTAATTGGCTTCCCTTGGCTGTCTTTTATAGGTTTCACTTGTGTTGATCTCTTCCCGGATAGAGACTTGGTTATCTGATATAGTGTCCTCAGGTCCCTTTTGCCTGCTGCCTTCTCAGCTTCAGTAGCCAGGTTGTCGTGGAATTGTCTTTTGTCCTTCCTGGCACTCTTCTTCACTTCTTTGTCCAGTGCTGTGTAAGTTGAGTTCAGCGTCTCTTTCTCTTGTCCATCTTTGCATTGAATCATTTTTTCTTTCACCATTCTCCTCTCCTCTATTAGTTTCCAAGTGTCCGTTGAGAGCCATTCCTTGTCTTGTTTCTTCTTTCTTCCTAAAACCGTTGAGCACGTTTCGTTGAAAATTACCTTCAGAGAGTTCCAATGGTCTTCGATGGATGATTCCTCAGTGGTACCACGTAGTGTTTCCTGCTTCGCTCTGACAGTTGCAGTGAAAATGTCCTGTGTGATTGTGTCCTTCAGTTTTTGCGTGTTGAACTTGCATTGTGGCCTATCCCCAGCTATCCTCGAGGCTTTCAGCTTCACCTTGAATGCCCCTTGTACTAGATAGTGGTCTGAACCCACATCTGCTCCTCTCCTCGATCTTGTGTCCAGTAGGCTCCGTCTCCACTTCCTTGAGATTGAAATGAAGTCTATCTGGTTTATGGTGTGTCCATCTGGTGAAATCCATGTCGCCTTGTGTATATCCCTGTGTTTGAACACACTGCCACCAATCACCAAATCATTGAAGGCGCAGAAGTCTGAGAAGAGTTCGCCATTTTCGTTCATTTCACCGAGGGCCTCACGACCCATGGTGAGTTCTCTTCCTGTATTGTCTCCTCCCAGTTTCGCATTCATGTCGCCCATCAGGATTTTGATATCGCTCTTTGGGACGTTGTCCATTACTGTTTGTAGTTGACTGTAGAAATCCTCCTTCTTCTCGTGTTCTGAGGCGTTTGTAGGCGCGTAGCACTGAATGATTGTAACCTTTTTTCCTTTTGAGTTGAACCTGGCTGTCATTATCCTGGAGGAGATTGGTTCCCACTGCATGAGAGCTTTAGCCGCTGTTGGTGACATCATGATGGCTACTCCCTCGGTGTGCCCGTGATTGTCCTCTGGGTGACCGGAGTAGATTATTGTCTCTCCAGTTGATAGTTGACTCCTTCCACATCCGTTCCATCTGCTCTCGCAGATTCCCAACACTTCTATTTTATATCTCCTCATTTCTGCGGCTACCTGAGCAGCCTTCCCAGCTTCGTACATTGTACGGACATTCCACGTCCCCATCCTTATTTTTGCTTTCATCGAAAGAAGGCACATCGGCTGACTGGCTTCCCGAAGGCTTTCACCAGCCCGCGTCATTTCACTTCCCCGATTCCAGCGAGAAATAAGGTCACTGTTTGTAATTTTAGAATTTTGAATATATTTGTGCGTTGAAGTTTTAGTAGCAATTTGGTTAAGTTTTGGGGGTGGAGTTGCTAGCACCACGCCCCAACCCTCCCTCTTTATCCGGGCTTGGGACCGGCTAGAATACTAGTGACCTAGTAATCTAGGCGAGGTTTTGAGCATCTTTAATGAACTATAATTGCATTGATCTTACTTTACAAATCGATATTACTTAAAAAACGCTAATATTGTTATTGACTACAAATCTAGAATATTCTATGTATATAAACATATATATATATATATATATATAATTGTGGAGCCAGAACAGGAGGAATTTATCAAAAAGGATATTCTTTGCTCGATTATTTTGTGTTTTCAAGATGTCTGAATGATTACTTTTGCAATATGGATTTGTTAAAACCAATGGGATTGCAGTCCGGATATCCGGATAGCATCCTGCGTGATTAAGCAACGGACAAACCAAGTCCTTTCAGATGTGAATATGGCTTACGAAATTATCTACCATTTTCCCACTGATCTGAATTCTACTACAAAACTTTGTCTGTTGCATATTTCTGAATCCATCGGAATCCACATTAAGAAGCCTAACTTATTTTTTTGATGTGGTTGTGTTCTCTGAGCTAGCTGGATAGTTAATTTGCGAAGCTTTCATCGCCCTACTAGGAAACATCTTCAGCACATACTTGAATTTGAAGTGAAGTGAACTTTCAGATTTCTTCACGAGTTTAATAATCATCTCTCCTGGTTACCTTAGACGTGGTTGGTTGTTTTGTGTGTTTTCACACTCTCTAGGTGGCTACTTGTATTGGAATTGATTGTGTTTCCTTGACTTGAACTTTGACCCTTTGTGTGTGAGGTTTCTTTCTTATCGGTTGATCAATTTTGTCAATCTCGATGTATCTATTGATCGATGGTTCACTGGAACACGAAGCAAGCTTCTAAAAATTCTCCAGCATTCTTGTTGTTTCTTCTGTCTAATATTTGAACGTTGTCCCAATCGAATTGATGTCCGCGGTTGTCTATATGTAGTGATTCTTTTGGAAAACATTTTGGACGTCTTAGTCAAGCGAACAACCACAGGCTTATGTTCGTGGATACGAACACGAAGAGGACGTCCACTTTGGCCAATTTTGTGTTTTTTGCAGTTGTTACAATTTATTTTGTAGATGAGGGGTCAAAAATTGTCCCAACGATTGCCAAAAAGACAGCTTTCTGAGGTAAAAATCTGTGGTACTACTTGACAGTAATAATGTAATGACAAAAGACAAAGGCCAGGCAACAGATAGTTTACTGAGAAAATCAAGAAATATTTATAGATTTTTGTGAACATTATTATTAGCTTTATTGTTAGCAGAGAAGCAACCCATTCTGATTAGTTGTTTTCTTGCTGAAGGTTATTCTGTGATCTTTTTGTGGCCGTTTTATAGAAATTTAAACAAAATATCTGCGAATCGCATTTGCACACGTTAATTCTGCTGTGATTGGTTGATGAGTTCCTCAAGGTTGAGCTTTGTTATTGTTTTTTTCCCATGACCCCGATTTGGGACGTGAACATCGACGTGAATTGTTGTCTACAATTTTGAGTAGCAGCTAGCTCTCACCACAGCTAGAGGAGTGTTTATTTTTACAGGATGGGTTTGCTAGCCTAATGCCCAACCTTCCCTCTTTACCAGTCTTACTACTGGCTTAGCGAGGAAAAGGAGTGCGTCGGTGGCTGGGGATCAAACCCCGAGCCATGTGCATGGTCGGTGAGCGTCCTAACCGACGCACAAAAAATAGCATAAAATACTCATTAATGAATAAAGAATATTCCTTCTCGATAAATTCGCCATCAGCTTCTACACTTTTATAACCATAATAATTAAAGAAATATTCGTATTATTAACAATATAAATGCGGTTCTAAATTGCATTGAATCAACAAATCAATCGACAGATTAAATTTGAAAAGCATCATTAAGAGAGAAAGAGGTGATATGCATCCCATATAACATTAAACTGACTGAATATCGGATATATTAAGGGAAGTGAAAGAGAATTTACAAAATTTATAGGTTCAATAGTAAGCCAAGTTAGGAAAAGTGACTAGCTGGAAGTGTTTGTTTTGTACACAGAGCTCCGGTTGATTTAAGCGAACTGGTATCTAGAGGCCTTTGATAGTTCTTCTGATACCTGATAGATGACAGAGGAAGGTTCCTCAATGTTAGTATATGTCCTGTTTGTACGAGGTGATCCAGCAGAGATCTGTTGGTGGTTTCATCAACACTTTTATCTAACCACACTTGATGCTGATGTTCGCGAGCACGAAGAATTAAGTTCCTAGAGCAACGGTCAAGAAAACTAGCTCCAGAGGAGCAGTTGAATTGGTAGATGCATTCAGAAGTGGCTAGACTTGATCCTTTGTCTTTGAGTTTCAGAATCACAACCTGACCCCTGCGTGGAAAAAAAGAGGTCAAGTCGCGATTGTTGGTCTGACGTACTCTCTAAGCTACAAATTCATAAATACTCTGTCACTTCCCTTAACTTATATGATATTCGGTCACTTCAGTTGGTGTTATATTAACGCATATTATTTCTCTCTCTCTCTTAATGACGCTTTCGAACTGTAATCACCTGTTGATACAGCTGACTGATTCAGTGTAATTTTAAATAGCATTAATGTTTTTCCTTACTAGTTTGACCAAGGATTGATATCATTTAGAGAACCATTTAAAACCAGCACTGAAGTCCTGGACAGTTTGAGAATCATCGGCAGAACGCACCCACCACCAACCAGGGTTCGAACTCTGGACTTCCAGATTACAAGGCGAGCTCGTATACCATTCAGCCACTAGGACCTGATTCAGTCGCCATCCCATGAATTCTAACTTCTACCAATTCGTGCTTTACCGTGACTGGCACAAACCGATGTCATCGGTGGGAAATCCATCCTCACACATGACATCTGGATGGACCTCACTGGTCACGACTTCTCACTAAAACTCCAGGACACTTGCCTTGTAACCGGAAGGTCCTGGGTTCGAATCCTGGTTGGTGGTGGATGCGTACTTCGGATGATTCTCAAGCACTTGGATGAAACAGCTGTCCAGTACTCTATGGTCGGCTTTCAATGGTTCTCTAACTGATATCAATCCGTGGTCAAACTCTTAAGAACAAATTTAATCCTTACAAACCAACTTTTGAGCATTAATTTTGTCAATGAGAATATTTCTTTAATTATTGCTGTTATATAAGTGTAGAAGCAGATGACAAATTTTTTGTTAAGAAGATTCTTTATTCATTAATCAGTTTTTTAGATTTTTAATAGTATAAACGACTAATTATGATTAGTCATAATAGGTATGTAAACATTCCATCACATACACAGTAAATTTATTTAATAAAAAGCACAAAGTTGTAGTGGACCTAGCAGCTAAGTAAGTCTATACACACAATTAAAAGGACAGAACAGGTACTAAAAAATACGTATATATAAGATACTCAGTTCACTTAAGTTAATATACACAAAAAGCACTGAGGTTATTTGAAGAAAAACTATAATAGTCACAAAATACACAAATTATAGACGTACGAAATTATGGGAATGCAATTGTCCTTTTCTTGATTATACAAATCCTCCACTACACCTTAGAGCTGTCAACCGTCGGAGGTCTCCGCGTAGAGTAAAGCAGATAGGAGCAAAGCTCTTGATGGGGATATGTCAACCAGTGTGAGACAGAGTTGGTCGGCGGATGTGCTGAGCGAGCAGCCGGAGAGAGAGCAACCGATTTCTTCCTTGCGCGCGGTTCGAGGTTTAAGGTTGCATTCCTTATTTTTTCGTGAACATATAATTTGATATGTTTTTAGGCCGCCACAAAGTAACACAGTATTCTTTTCTCTTCTTTAGTGGCGTCTAGAGCAAAAATTAAAGCTCATATCAATTCGCTCATATAACTCTTAGATTGTATTTGTGTAAGTTTTCTATTTCTTTTCTTTTATCATAGTTTTTGAAAGTAATATTTCGCCTGTTCTAGTGTAGTTGCGTTGCGTCATTACTTTTGCATATGTTGGGCGTAGATTCGCAATTTGATAGTGTGCTCTGAACTGGTTGGTTTAGTTGCGGAGCTTTCCTCGTCCTTCTGCTGGACAACATCTTCAGCGCAATATTTAGCATAAAGTAAATTGATTTTAATTTTTCATGAGTGATATAATTGCGTCTCCCGGTAACCATCTTTACATATGTATTGACCATTTTCTATTGACTTAGATTTTAAACTTTCTGGTCACATGTCATTTACTTTTTATTAGTTAGTATATTTGGTCTCTATGTTAACGTGTTTGTTGATTGCATATTCGTTTGAGTACCAGACTTCTAGGAATTCCCTGACTGCACTTTTGGTGTTACCTCTGTCTAAGATTTTGACATTATCCCAATCAAATTGGTGACCATAATGATGATGACCATGATACTAAAGAATACATATCGTGTCTTTCATACAGCTAATTTGTATTCTTGGATTCTGATTCCAAGAGGACGCCCATTTTAGCCGGTGTAATGTCTGTTGCAGTCCGTACAATTTATTTTGTAATTGGTATTAATTTTATCTTCTTTTTCTGTTGGATCTTTCGGTTCGCATAATATCGAATTAAGCGACTTGACTGGCTTGTGTGCTATATCTATATCAGATGGTTTCAGTATTCTAGCTGTTATTTCAGAGATATTTTTTATATATGGTAGGATGAATTTTCTTGTGGTCTTTGATGATGGTTTCTTGTTGGTGTTGTAACTCGATTTTAAGCACTTTTTAATGAAATTTTGTGGATAACCTCATTCTTTTTGAAGACCGTGTGTAGGTATTTTTCTTCCATTCTTTCCAACTCTGGAGTGCTACAGTGAGTTAGATTCGATCGATAGAGATTTATTGATAAACCTCTCCCTACTAATATTAATGTTTCAGAATTGTAGCTTTGTCCCACCCTCTTATGCGACTGTGTGCATTTCTCTAAACCATTCATCTTCCTGGAATCCGTCATTCCACACTTAGCTAAGCTACTGTGTTCCAGCAACTTGACTGACCCTGATCTACCTCAAAGTCACTACGATAAATAATACTGTGTCACTTTGTACGTGTTTATTATCAAATGAAATTATGGTATAATGTAACCTAATAAAGGAGAGGAGAGTGACGAAACAAAAGATAAACAAATGCATAGATGAACAACAGAAGGAGAAGCTAAGTTCAATGTACACTTCACTGATTAATAGAGGAAGTGCAGAAGAGTGTTAGGAAAGATAAAAGACAATTCCATGACACAATGATGATGAAAACCAGCAAGTTGTTGGAAGGGCCTGGCAGAGAAGACACGACTCCAAGTGAACATATGTGAGAGAGGGCACTAGAAACAACAAGAACTAATCACTCACTATCTAGGGAGGAAATCTGAAAGAGGTCACTTTCATCATTTATTAAGGCAATACTAATTCTACGACAGGCGACGGCATGGATGAGGATATCGAATCCAGAATCATCAAGACAAGACAGACCTTACTCACTCTGAAATTAGTGTGGAAATCTACTGTACTAAGTATTATCAACACGACTTAGAATTTCTACAGGAATGTTAAATTAGCAAGTGTTTCCTGTGTGGGTCAGAGAATTGATGTGTCACTAATATCTTTTCCAACAGGCCATTGCAGGCTTACATCAAAAGCTGCCTTCTCTAGCTTCATAGTGAAGAACAAGGAACTATGAAAACAAACCAATCAAGAAACTATTGACCAGCAAATATGACGAATCAAATGGAGGTCGATTGGACACACGTTTAGGAGACAGTTTGAAGATATCGCGCTCCAGGCGGAACCCCAAATCAAACCGGAATAGGAAACCATGATTTGGGCGTATGTTTGAGGGTGACGTGGATGAGACTTTTTAAATAGGAGATGAAATCTCATAGTCAGTCATATGAACTGCTGAAGAGAACTGCAGAAGACAATGCAAACTGGAAATGTACTGTTGAAGCCGAATGTTCAACCTGGAACCCGAGGGAATCGTAGTTATATCATGATAATGTTGAGAGAATACTACCACAGGTGCCTAAATTCTATCCGTATATCAAGTTTATACAGTGTGTGGAATAGAATGAGTGAGTGGTTTGTACAAATAAAGTAGGCACTGAACAGAAGACTGTGTAAGACTAGAGCCAATAGTCCACTTGTTTGTCAATAAATTTAGGCTGATACTCTACGCTTAGAAAATGTATATATGAATTACCTGACTATTTTTACAATGTTAACAAATTTTCTTGTTTTTGAGAAGCTGAAGGGAATGAATATCCTCACTCAAATTAACTTTTAATTCATGATTTGGCGATATGCTACTTTCTGCAATTTCATACAATTAACCAGTTACGAGTTTATTGACGGACTGATGTCACTTTTGAGAATCACTGGAAAAGCGCCAGGGAGTACTGAACAGCTCTTTCCTTCTAGTTTGGAGTTCTTCAGCAGAACCCACACACCAGAGCTTGAGCCCAAGATTCTCCGGTTACAAGGCGAACTCACTGACCATTTTGCCTTTGGGACCCAATCCATGAATTACAACTTCTAGTAATGCGTGATTTTAGCGCTACATGCGCTCACTCCTGAATGGAATTACTACACTGGTCACCATTTCTTACTACTTGTTCTGTAGTCAGCCACGCATCCCGAGAGGTAGGCACTGTTGCTGAAGAGTCTCAAACTAGGACAAAACTGCTGTCTGGTATTCCCAGATGGTTTTAATGGTCCTCTGAATGACACCAATCCGTTATCATACTTGAAACAAATCAAATCCATACAAATTGGGTATTGAAAAAATTAACTAGCAACGTTCGGATTAACATTTTAGTGGTTTTCAGTAAGATTGCTATACAACTTAAAACTAATATATGTAACAACAGAAGACAAGAGCCAGGCAACAGATCGTTTATCAAGGAAAATCAACACGTATTTATAGATTTTAATCTACATTATTGTAGATTATTGTTAGTAGAAAATGCAGTCTTTTGATTGGTTGTTTCTCACAGAAAGTTCACCTTGCATCTATTTGTGGCTGTGTCAGATCATCCATATGCTAACTGTATCCGCCTACTCAAAGCCTTTCTTCTCATCATTTTCTCACTACCAATATTGGGGACAAAAGCACTGACGTCAATTACTGTCTACCAACTTTGGCTGGCAGCCAGCTCTCACCACATTTATACTTAAACTTGTGTGGATGATGAAATTGGCGTGCTATCAACGCTAGTCAGTAATAATAATAATAATAATAATAATAATAATTTACTTTATTCCAAAACAGTAGCACTTATGATACAGTGTAGAATTCTCAGCATTTGGTACAATCTACAGTCTAATTTACTCGACAACAGCAAAACCAAAACCAAATGTTTATGATGTGGCTGTGTTCTCTGAGCTAGCTGGATAGTTAATTTGCGAAGCTTTCATCGCCCTACTAGGAAACATCTTCAGCACATACTTGAATTTGAAGTGAAGTGAACTTTCAGATTTCTTCACGAGTTTAATAATCATCTCTCCTGGTTACCTTAGACGTGGTTGGTTGTTTTGTGTGTTTTCACACTCTCTAGGTGGCTACTTGTATTGGAATTGATTGTGTTTCCTTGACTTGAACTTTGACCCTTTGTGTGTGAGGTTTCTTTCTTATCGGTTGATCAATTTTGTCAATCTTGATGTATCTATTGATCGATGGTTCACTGGAACACGAAGCAAGCTTCTAAAAATTCTCCAGCATTCTTGTTGTTTCCTCTGTCTAATATTTGAACGTTGTCCCAATCGAATTGATGTCCGTGGTTGTCTGTATGTAGTGATTCTTTTGGAAAACATTTTGGACGTCTTAGTCAAGCGAACAACCACAGGAGAATAAGAAACTCAAGTTTATAGAAAATCAGCTCACATAGACCAAATACTGAATTACAACAGCAACAATCCACATAAAAGGAATTGTATACAAACACTTTTCAAGAAGGCTAGGACACATTGCAGCACTCCCACCTTAAGGAAAATTGAAAAAAGATTTCTCACAGACGTCTTAAAAAAGAATAGATACCCACGGAACTTCATCAAGAGACATATACCCGCAAGCCAACCTATCAAACCAAAAGACCCCAAGGAAAGCACAAAGAAAATCACCTTGCCATATATAAAGGATATCTCAGAAATCACTCTTCAAACTTATAGGAATCGACGTCGCACATAAACCAACAAAATCACTTCACTCAGTTCTATCTCAACGAAAAGACTCAACAACGAAAAAAGATGAAACCAACATCATCTACAAAATAAATTGTAACAACTGCAAAAAACACAAAATTGGCCAAAGTGGACGTCCTCTTCGTGTTCGTATCCACGAACATAAGCCTGTGGTTGTTCGCTTGACTAAGACGTCCAAAATGTTTTCCAAAAGAATCACTACATACAGACAACCACGGACATCAATTCGATTGGGACAACGTCCAAATATTAGACAGAGGAAACAACAAGAATGCTGGAGAAGTTTTAGAAGCTTGGCATTCAAGTGAATCATCAATCAATAGACACATCGAGATTGACAAAATTGATCAACCGATAAGAAAGAAATCTCACACACACAGTTGGTCAAAGTTCAAGTCAAAGAAACAATCAGTTCCAATACAAGTAGCCTAGAATGTGTGAAAACACAAAAAGGACCAATCACGTCTAAGGTAACCAGGAGAGATGATTAATAAACTCGTGAAGAAATCTGAAAGTTCACTTCAATTCAAATTGAAGTATGTGCTGAAGATGTTTCCTAGTAGGGCGATGAAAGCTTCGCAAATTAACTATCCAGCTAGCTCAGAGAACACAGCCACACCATAAACATTTGGTTTTGGTTTTGCTGTTGTCGAGTAAATTAGACTGTAGATTGTACCAAATGCTGAGAATTCTACACTGTATCATAAGTGCTACTGTTTTGGAATAAAGTAAATTATTATTATTATTATTATTATTATTATTACTGACTAGCGTTGATAGCACGCCAATTTCATCATCCACACAAGTTTAAGTATAAATGTGGTGAGAGCTGGCTGCCAGCCAAAGTTGGTAGACAGTAATTGACGTCAGTGCTTTTGTCCCCAATATTGGTAGTGAGAAAATGATGAGAAGAAAGGCTTTGAGTAGGCGGATACAGTTAGCATATGGATGATCTGACACAGCCACAAATAGATGCAAGGTGAACTTTCTGTGAGAAACAACCAATCAAAAGACTGCATTTTCTACTAACAATAATCTACAATAATGTAGATTAAAATCTATAAATACGTGTTGATTTCCCTTGATAAACGATCTGTTGCCTGGCTCTTGTCTTCTGTTGTTACATATATTAGTTTTAAGTTGTATAGCAATCTTATCACCAATGATATTCCTAATTGTGGTGGACTGAATTATGCATCAGACAGTGGGAAACGAGAAGACAGGGATATCCTGGACCGAAGTGAAGAACCTAGAAAACCTGGATTTCGCGCGTGGATGATTTATGTTTGATGTCACACAAAATCGGAGACTTTCAAGCGAGAACCGACAAACTGGTCGAAGAAGCAGGCAGTGAAGACAGTACTCCAGGTGAACATAGACAAGACGGAGGTTATGAAAATAAACAACCAACCAGCAACTACAACAGCAGCAACATCCAGCGCCAATCACCATCAACGGGAGGGATTTGAAAGAGGTTACCTCATTCACTTATCTAAGGAGCATTGTCTCAACTACAGGAGGAACGGACGAGGATGTCAAATCGAGAACCGAGAAGGCGAGAAACACATTCATCAACCTGAAACCAATCTGGAAATATTCGTCACTCAACTCACCATCAACAACAAAATTCGGATTTTCAATACAAACGACGTCAAGTCACTCAGTTCTTCTATACGGATCAGAAACTTGGCCAGTGTGTCACAAAGAATATTTCCGACAGCCTGTTGCACACCCTTATCAACAACTAACTGTCTTCGCTGGCGCTATACTGAAGATCAGATGGCCGGCGAGAACAAGAACCAACAAGAAACTATGGGAAGAAACAAAACAAGAAGCAATCGCTCAACAAATATGCAGGAGAAAGTGGAGATGAATTGGAAACTCACTGAGTTGAGGAGGCTGCTGGATGACGTCGTGCGTCAGGCCATAGCTTGAGTGGAACTCGAAAGGGAAGCGGTGAGTGGGACGTCAGTGCAAGGGTGACATGGAGGAGATCGTGTGAAGAGGAGTTGAAACAGTATGGATTAACATGGATGCAGGTGAAAAATACAGCAGAAGACAGAAGCAAGTGGGTAGGTGCAGTTGAAGCCCTATGTTTCACTAGGAACCCAAGGGAATAATAATAGCAATCTTACTGAAAACCACTAAAATGTTAATCCGAACGTTGCTAGTTAATTTTTTCAATACCCAATTTGTATGGATTTGATTTGTTTCAAGTATGATAACGGATTGGTGTCATTCAGAGGACCATTAAAACCATCTGGGAATACCAGACAGCAGTTTTGTCCTAGTTTGAGACTCTTCAGCAACAGTGCCTACCTCTCGGGATGCGTGGCTGACTACAGAACAAGTAGTAAGAAGTGGTGACTAGTATGGTAACTCCACTCAGGAGACACCGAAGATGTTAGCTAGCTAGAAGTAGCGCTAAAATCACGCATTCCTAGAAGTTGTAATTCATGGATCGGGTGCCAGTGGGAAAACAGTGCATGAGTTCGAATTGTAACCCGAAGGTCCTAGGCTCAAGCTCTGGTGTGTGGGTTCTGCTGAAGAACTCCAAACTAGAAGGAAAGAGCTGTTCAGTAATCCCTGGTGCTTTTCCAGTGATTCTCAAAGTGAATTCATTCCGTCATCATACTCGTTACTAGCTAATTGTATCAGAAAGTAGCATATCGCCAAATCATGAGTAAGGAATATTCATTCCGTTCAGCTTCCCAAAAAACAAAATTTGTTACCATTGCAATAATATTCAGGTATTTAGTAAGTACATTTTCTAAACGTAGAGCATCAGACTAGATTTATTGACAAACAAGTGGACTATTGGCTCTAGTCTTACACAGTCTTCTGTTCAGTGCCTACTTTATTTGTACAAACCACTCACTCATTCTATTCCACAAACTGTATAAAATTGATATACGAATAGAATTAAGGCACCGTGATTTAATTCTCTCAACATTATCATGGCATAACTATGATTCCTTTGGGTTTCAAGCAGAACATTCAGCTTCAACAGTACACTTCCAGTTTACTTTGTTCTCTGAAGTCCTCTTCAGCAGGCCACATGATTTACTATGAGATCTCATCTCCTATTTACTATTTATTCACCCCAAGACATACGCCCGAATCATGGTTTTCCATTCGAGTTTGATTCGAGGTTCCGCCTGGAGCGCGATATCACCCAACTGTCTCCTAAATGTGTGTCCAATCGACCTCCATTTGCTTCGTCATATTTGTTGTACACTAGTTTCTCGATTGATTCGTTTTCATGGTTCTTTGTTGCTAATCCTTTCTACTTTGCCCTCTAATAGTCGCTGTGGAGTCAGCGAAGGCAATGTTTGATGTAAGTCTGCAGTGGCCTTCTGGAAATGATTTTGGTGACACATCAATTCTCTGACCCACACAGGAACACTCGCTAATTTAACATTGCTATTGAAAATCAAAATCTTATTGATTATAATTTATTTTTTTCCTTCACGTTCCTCAGTGGAACATAGAGCTTCAAGCTAGTGGCTTGAAGTTTCAGTAGCAGTGTTTTATTTTTACAGCATGGGGTTGCTAGCCTCATGCCCAACCTTTCATCTTCACCGGCATTATTTCTGGTTTAGCGAGGTAAAGTAGCGCGTCAGCCGGGAATCAAACCCCGGATCATGTGCATGGTCGGTGAGCGTCCTAACCGCTATGCCACCGATGCACATTGATTATTCTTAGTGCAGTAGACTTTTAACACTGATTTCAGAGTGACAAAGGTCTGTCTAACCTTTCTGATTCTGGATTCGACATCGTCATCCATGCTGTCGCCTTTCGTAGAATTAGTATTGCCTTGATAAGTGACGGAAGTGACCTCTTTCAGATGTCATCCGTAGGTAGTGATTAGTGCTTGTTGATACTAGTGTCCTCTGTCTTATATTCGCTTGAAGTCATGTCTTCTCTGCCATCCTCTTCCGACAGCTTGTTGGTTTTCATCACCAATGTGTCGTAGAATTGTCTTTTATGTTTCCTAACACTCTTCTTCACTTCCTCTAATCATCGGTGAAGTGTACAGTGAACTTAGCTTCTCCTTCTATTATTCATCTTTGCGTTTGTTTATCTTCTGTTTCACCATTCCCCTCTCGTTTATTAAATTATATATATAAGTTACATGCCATAATTTTATTTGATAATTAACACGTACACAGTGACACAGTATTATTTATTCCCGAGACTTTGAGGTAGATCAGGGTTAGTCAAGTTGATGGAACACAGTAGCTTAGCTAAGTATAGAATGATGGACTCCAAGAAAATGAATAATTTAGAGAAATAGAAATCAAAGCGGACCCAGAAACGACAGTATATATGCTGACTCCATTATCGCTAAAGGTCTGGAAGGAGGGAAAGGTGCCTACTGACTGCAGGAAAGGTTACATGATGAAACTACCAAAGAAGGGCGACTTAGGACTCTGCAAGAACTGGCGAGGAATCATGCTCCTGTCGACGCCAAGTAAAATCCTGAGTCGCATCATCCCGGAGAGAATAAAGGACGCACTGGATACAGAATTCCGACTAGAACAAGCCGGATTCAGGAAAGGCAAATCATGTTCTGACCAAATCGCAACTCTACGCATCATCATCGAAAGAAGCATGAAATTGCGATCAAACCTCTACCTCAACTTTATAGACTTTGAGAAGGCCTTCGACAGCGTTGATCTCGAAGTAATTTGGAAACTACTCGAGTACTACGGTGTACGACAACGGCACATGTCAAGTGATCCACAACGGAAAACTCAGCGAAGCGTTTGGAGTAAACACAGGAGTCAGACAAGGGTGCTTATTATCACCAATGATATTCCTAATTGTGGTGGACTGAATTATGCATCAGACAGTGGGAAACGAGAAGACAGGGATATCCTGGACCGACGTGAAGAAACTAGAAGACCTGGATTTCGCGCGTGGATGATTTATGTTTGATGTCACACAAAATCGAAGGCTTACAAGCGAAAACCGACAAAGTGGTCGAAGAAGCAGGCAGTGAAGACAGGACTCCAGGTGAACATAGACAAGACGGAGGTTATGAAAATAACCAACCAACCAACCAACAACAGCACCAACATCCTGCGCCAACCACCATCAACGGAAGGGATTTGAAAGAGGTTACTTCATTCACAGGAGGAACGGATGAGGATGTCAAATCGAGAATCCGGAGGACGAGAAACACATTTATCAACCTGAAACCAAACTGGAAATCTTCATCACTCAACTCAGCTTCATCAACAACAAAATTCGGATCTTCAATACAAACGACGTCAAGTCTGTCACTTCTTCTATACGGATGGATCAGAAACTTGGCCAATGTGTCACAAAGAACATTTTAAACAGCCCGTTGCAGACCTTTATCAACAACTAACTGTCTTCGCTCTATACTGTAGATCAGATGGCCGGAAAGAATCACCAACAAGAAACTAACTATGGGAACGAACAAAACAAGAACCAATCAACCAACAAATATGCAGGAGAAAGTGGAGATGGATTGGACACTCGCTGAGCTGAGGAGGCCGCTGGGTGAAATCGCGCGTCAGGCCATAGCTCGAGTGGAACCTGAAAGGGAAGCGGCGGGTGGGACGTCCGAGGGTGTAATGGAGGAGATGGTGTGGAGAGGAATTGAAACAGTATGGACTAACATGGATGCAGATGAAAAATACAGCAGAAGACAGAAGCAAGTGGCGACGTGTAGTTGAAGCCCTATGTTCCACTGGGAACCCAAAGGAACTATAATACAATAATAATAATAGAGAAGTGCACACAGTCACATAACAGGGTGGGACAAAGCAACAACTCTAAAACAATAATATAAGTAGGGAGATGCTGATCAATAAATCTCTATGGATTGAATCTACACCCAAAACATGCAAAAGTAATGACGCGACGCAACTACACTAGATAGGCAAAATAATATTATCAAAAAATAAAATAAAATAGAAAAAACAGTAAATTTACACATATACAATCTGAGAGTTATATGAGCGCCCTGATATGAGCTTTAAATTGTGCTCTAGATGTCATTAATGAAGAAAAAGATACTGTGTTACTGTGTGCTTTTTATCAAATAAAGTTACTATATATATGATGATATTTTTATATACCTATTATGACTAATCACAATTAGTCATTTATACTATTAAAAATCTAAGAAACTGATTCATGAACAAAGAATGTTCCTTACGAAAAATTTGCCATCTTCTTCTACACTTATATAACAGTAATAATTAAAGAAGCATTCTCACTGACAAAATTAATGCTCAAGAGTTGGTTTGTAAGGATTAAATTTGTTTTTAAGAGTTTGACCACAGTTTGATATCAGTTAGAGAGAGAACCATTGAAAACCAACACTGGAATACTGGATAGCTGTTTCATCCTAGTGCTTCGGAATCATCAGCAGTACGCACCCACCACCAACCAGGGTTCGAACTCAGGACATTCCGGTTACAAGGTAAGTTTCCTGGAGTTTTAGTGGGAAGTCGTGACCAGTGAGGTTCATTTAGTCAGGAGTAAGGATGGATTTCACACCGATGACAGTGGTTGGTGCCAGTTGTGCTAAATCATGAATTGGTAGAAGTTAGAATTCATGGACTGGCCATTGATTTGGATCCCAGTGGCTGAATGGTATACGAGTTGGCTTGCCTTGTAACCAGAAGGTCCTGGGTTGAAACCCCGGTTGGTGGTGGGTGCGTACTGCTGATGATTCTCAAACCAGGATGAAACGGATGTCCAGTACTCCAGTGCTAGCTTTCAATGATTCTCTAACTGATATCAATCCGTGGTCAAACTCGTAAAGAAAAAAATTAATTAATTTAAATTACAGTGAATCAGTGAGTAGTGTCAGCAGGTGATTACAGTTCGAAAGCATCATTAAGAGAGAGAGAAAGAGATAATGTGCATTAATATAAGACCATCTAAACTGACTGATAAGTTAAGGGAAGTGACAGAGAATTTTTTCAATTTATAGGCTCGAGAGTAAGTCAGGCCATCAATACCTGCTGGACCTGTTTCAATTTCACGCAGGGTCCCAGTTGTTATTCTGAAACTCAAAGAAGAAGGACCTAGGCTAGCCACTTTTGACTGTATCTACCTATTCAACTGCTCCTTTGGAGCCAGTTATATTGGCCATTGCTCTAGGAACTTAAACTTTCGCTCTCGCGAACATCTACAAGTGTGGCTAAATAAAGGTGTTGTTAAAACCATCAGCTGCTCTATATGGGATCACCTAGTATAAACGGGATATAAAGCTAACATTGAAGTATCTCCTTCTGTCAACCATCAGGCATCGAATAAGTTACCGAAGGCCTCCAGATACCGAACACTCCGAACAGCAGAGGCCAGTAGAATTCTCTTTAAAAATCAAGAGCTGTGTGTGTGTAAAAGCAGCATGTTCAACTAGCCACTGTCGCTGCCCCTTCCTGAACTACTGCTGAAGCTATAAATTTATAAATTCTCTCTCACTTTCATTAATTCATATTTCCTAATTTCCAATTTAGATCTTGTATGCTTTTATAATATTTTTAGTCATAATTTAGGTAAAGAAATGCATTCACTGCATACCAAACTGCTATCATAATCATCAAAAATGATATTATATAAATGTAAGAAATTAAAAGGACAGTCTTTTTCCCTGTGTGATACATCCAATAAAAAACTAATATGGAATTAGGGAAATTTCCACAAAAATTCATGATAATTCAAACCTAGATGGCCAAGGTAAGCAAGGATAATGTGTGAACTAACTTCTTTTGGATGCACAAATTAGGCTTGTTAATATGGATCCCAACAGCCGGTCTCAGCAATATTTAGTAGTCGAACTCTTAAAGCGAAATTGAGATTCGTAGGTATGCGGTAAATGACCCTGAAAGCCGACTGGTTAACATCAATCTTGTGTTCTGTTGCATCCACAAGATGAGATAGAATGGGGCTGCGAATAGATTTTGTTTGTCCTTTGCTTAACCACACAAAGTGTTATTCGGAAATTCGACGAGAAACACGCTTAATTGTACGGCCTATGTAAATTGGTAATTCCATTGTGATCTTACTTAACAAATCGATATTATTTAAAAAAAAACACTAATGTTGTTATTCACTACTAATCTAGAATATTCTATGTATATAAACATATATGCATATATAATTGTAGAGTCAGAAGAGGAATTTATCGAAAAGGATATTCTTTTTTCAGTTATTTTGTGTTTTATAAATCAATATTATTTTTAAAAAATGACATCATTATTGCTAATGATGGTTATTCTGGGATATTATGTGAACATATATATATATATACATATTTTATATATATATATATATATATATATGTAATACATTGTAGAGCTGGAAGAAGAGTTTATCGAAAAGAATATTCTTTGCACGAACTTTCTTTAGTCTTCTAAATGTATTCTACAACTGGATTTCGTTGAAAATGTTACATTTTGACAGGGTTAATAATAATTTGCTTTATTCCAAAACAGTACTTGTGATACAGAATGGAATTCTCAGCATATTTTACTACAGTGTTGCATCCAGTTAGTACATTAACAATGAATAAAATTCTACATAGATTAAGGAAATCTCAGTTCATTATGACAACAATATATTGGCATGTCGGTAGCAAAGGTAAAGCTGAACAGTGTTTGAAGGTGTTAGAAAAGTAGGTGCTATCATATTTAGTGGCGTAAGCAAGAGAAAGAAAAAAAGCAGTACATAAAGGAAAAAAAGAAAAAAGAGAGAGAAAAAGAAAAGAAAGAAAACGTTGTACCTATAAATGATATGAGTTGGAAAGACGAGATTCAGTTATACCGCTGACCATTTAATGAATTATAGGTATCACGCCTAATGCTTTCTTTATCGCACAGAACACGAGCTAAGTAGGGTATGATTGAGTTTTTGTACTTGCTGGTGCGAGCATATAGTTTTCTATATAGACTTCTGGTTTTACCTGATGAGATGCAAGGGGAGAGTTTCGATTGAAGAGGGTGGTGTGAGTTGGATAAAATGGATTCGGCCCATTTTTCACATGAGTCCAAGTGCCTGTCAACCAGAATATTGACAAGCTGGTTAAGTGGCACGTTGCTCACCCTGCTGACAACCTATAACATCCTGCGTAATAAGGTTTAGTCTTTCTTCAGTAGCCCGAGGAAAACTAACGGGGAACAATAAAGAATAATAGGCAAAATGCGAGAGTTAACGAATTGTAGGGGTAAGAGTTGAGTTATACCAGAATGTCTTAACTTCTTCATGTAGAAGGTAAGACGGAATATTTTCTTAGAAATCATCAAGTTATGAGACGACCAGGAAAGATCAGCAGGTAGAATGACGCCTAGGTATTTAATTTCCGACTTGGTTTCTATTTCAGTGCCATCTATGTTGCACACCTCGTGAGAGCCAACCAGTTTGTTTGGGTCGAACTTATGCCTAAAGGTGAAATTGACTGTTTGGCATTTGGAGGGGTTTAAGGTTGGACCGTTTTCCTTGGACCACAGGCTGATCTCTTATAGAAAGCCATTTAGTTTAGAGCAGTCGCTTTGACACTTGATAGGCAAAGATACAGTCAGATCGTCAGCATGTTTAACAAAATTAAAGTCATTTAAAGATGGTAAGTCATGTAGAAAGAAAGAAAATAGAAGCGGGGAGAGTACAGCACCTTGGTGGATACCAGTTTCAGTGAGCGCAGCAGAGGAGGATTTACCTTTGTATACTCACTTCTTACAACAGTAGCATATCCAGTAAATTACACGACAATATGTGTGTGCATATATCTGCTTGTTAAGCCATAACAATGAAAATTTTCTTTGAATATTTATTTATTTCTTATGTGCATATTCTTTTTACTAAGCCAGAAATGTAAAACACCAGAAAAAATGAGTCATTTATCAGGCATCATGTGAAGTGAATGTCACACCTGTTGCTCGCTCAGTTTTTGTGCTCCACATACTTTTATCACATTTATACACACATAAACATACGAATGATGAGTCGTACCACTGGTGCTATTTCATTTTAGATGAGTAGACAACTTCAAGTGACACACTGACTAATCACTTTATATGAAATCATAAAATGCAGAAAGTAAGTTCGATGCAAAGAGGGTGAGAAAAAGTAGTCAAATAAGATACAAAACAAGGATTCAGTAAAACTGATTTGATGTTGGAATTACTCATTTCAATTTCACTGAGATAGTACAAATATAATTTTTACAAATGTCATAATCTTCTATAGTTTGGTTTGTAAGAGTTAGTTATGTTTTTACGAGTTGATCATGGATTGATATCATTTAGAGAAGCACTGAAAACCAGGGAGTGTTGGACAGCTGTTTCATCGTAGTTTGGGAATCATCACCACCAACGAGGGTTCAAACCCAAGACCTTCTGGTCACAAGGCAAGCTTTCTGGAGTTCTAGTGAAAAGTCGTGACCAGTGAGGTCCATCCAGATGTCAGATGTGAGGATGGATTTTCCACCGATGACATTGGTTGGTGTCAGTCGCGCTAAATCATAAATTGATAGAAGTTATAATTCATGGGCTGGCTATTGAATTGGGTTCCAGTTATACGAGCTTGCTTTGTAAATGGAAGGCCCTGTGATCGAACCCTGGTTGGTGGTGGATACGTATTACCGATGATTCTCAAGCACTAGGAAGAAACAGCTGTCCAGTACTACAATTCTGGTTTTCAATGGTTCTCTAAATGACACCAATCCGTTATCCTCCTTGATACGTTCACATCGAGGAAATGAATGCTAGACTCGTTCTCCATTTCAAGTGTGAATTGTATCGCAGGATGCCAACCATTAAATATATTTAAGATATTATTCAAGCTACCATCACTATTACTAATAATAAAGGTGTCATCTACATACCTTTTATACATTTGAAAACTTTCGATTGTAGGCTTCAACTGACCATTTTCTAGACTGGCCATAAAACAGTCTGCAAGGAGAGGACATAAGGGGGAACCCATTGCAATACCATCGTTCTGTCTGTAGATTATTTCATTGAAAGTAAACTGTACATTCAATGTACATCTCAAAAGTAGTTCCTACAGATCTGTAGTGGTTATCCCTATATTTAATTTGTTGTCTTCAATATATTTGCACATAAAACATATGGCTTCTGTCAGTGGAACGTTCGTAAAAGGGAATTCTCCATACAAAGACAACATATGTTTATTCGAAGCATTTGTATCCTGTATACATTCAACAAACAAGAAGGTGTCTGTCAATGGAAGTGAACATTGAACGTTTGTTTTATTGGAACTGGCAACCATTGGCGGGCAATTGAAGGCGCGAATGGAACGATCGCTTGCAAGTTGAAAGAAGACTGGAGTTAAATACGAATAAAAGTACTTTATAACTTCATTTGTACTTAACATTTGTTTGTAGACTTTGTAGTTTTCTTCAATTTAATTGCCAAACAATATAATTTCGTTCAAAGAATACTGGTGTTTTGGATTTAAAGTTGAAGAAAGTACATAGTATTTATCGGCTTAATCGCTTAAGTCTTCATTACGATAGGAACTTACGGCTAAGTTCCTTGACAGTGTCACTAACGGAATGTTTGGATAGTTGTCCCCTGACGGGTTCGAGGATTTCAGCTAACCACCCAGCTACTGGATGATAAGGTGATCCGGACACATCCATTGCATTTCATACTATTATTATTTTATGCATTCGCACCTATGATTCAGTTCCCTCACCGGATATAACTTCTTAAAAACCATATTTATATATATATATATATACGATTGTACAGCTTGATGATAAATTCGTTGAAAAGAGTCTCTTCGCTGAATCACTTGTTTTGATTTTCTATAAAGAACATTTTCGCGAACAAAGTCACTTCAGTTGCCTGAGTACCTTTACTCATGATATTCTCATCATATTTGTTACTGATAGATAGCCATTCTCATTCATTTGCTTTTGACTCAGCATTCAGTATGATATGTCGCTGTTTTTGATTACTAGGCCTCCTATAAAACAGTATTCCTTTTTAATTGGGGGTTAAAAATCACATTACTGACAAAATGTAATAGTAGTATTGTACATTTACATATCTTAAAGTCATATTATGCGAATTATTGATTTTCACTGGGATATATCTGCTCATAATTTATTTCTGTTCTTTTTAACACCTAAAATTTACGACAAGCATTGATTGCGCTTTGTGCACATGGTGTGCATCGATTTTGCTTTCTGATAATTTATGCAGTTGTAGTAGAATAAAGAAAGGCATATTTGTTCTAACTGTAGAACACAAAGTCAATTTACATACTCACTGACATACACATTGTCAATAGACGTGAACATTGAACGTTTGTTTATTGGAACTGGTAGCCATTGGTGGGCTATTTGAAGGCGCGAATGGTTCGATCGCATACAAGTTCGAAGAAGACGAAAGAATACGAATAAAAGTACACAATAATTCGAAATAAAACATTTGTTTATAGATTTGTAATTGTCTTTACTTTAATTGCCAAACAATATAACTTTTCAATCGAGTACAGGTGTTTTGGAGTTGAAGTCGAGACAAGTACATAGTAATTATCGGTTCAGAGAGTCTTCGTTACAATAGGAGCTTAGGGCTAAGTTTCTTGACACACGTATTAGCATTCACTTTGTACTTCAGTATTTAAAAAACAACACTTTAACGACCAAGACAGATCGACTTGTTATGGACGGAATGTAGGTAACTGATCTCTGTGTCCCACTTTATAACTTTGGCCACAAATTCCTGGAGAGAGATGCACAATCACAAAACTCTTCAATAATTTAATAATTCCTGTTGTAGCATTAAGAACAGAATATCGATCAATATATGCATACAGTAATAATAATAATTATATATATATGTAATATTAAACACTATTACGAACAATAATAATAACAGACAATGGAAAATTTACAGCATTACGCATTCAGATGAAAGAGAGATGAAAAATATCCAGTTACCAGGTTGGCAAAGAAAGACTGATCACCACTTCTTTCTGAACGCATAAATCAGGTTTCAGGCGCTTGATGCAAATGGCTTCAGCAAACTTGAGGAGAATTGAGCTTTTTTGCTTATTGATAATTTTGAACGACTTTTCGCCGTCCACCTCATGACCCGTGTCGAGGAGATGCCTGACGATGGCACTGTTTAAAGCTTTTGTTCCCTTTAGACATGGGCTTTTTGGTACATGTTCAGAAAATTGTAGATATGCCCTCCTTTCTGTTCTTCCAATGTAACTGCTCCCGCAGATACATGTACATTTGTAGATACAGTTGGATTTAACATGATAAGGATATCTGTTGATTTTTGATTGCACCAGAGAGCAAGTTGTTCAATAGACGGGAACCAGCTTAGCTGCAGGATAGGCTATGGCTAGTGATATCCTCAATCTTCAGTTGACAAATTCTGTAAAATGTTCACCTTTAAAATCAAGTTGAATGTAGATGTGTTTGTTTTCCACTGTGATTCGCTTGACATTTCAGTCTTCAGATCTTCCATACTTGTTAATGAACCTTTGTTGGTCACCGTTGCTTTTCGAAATCTTTTCGAGAAACATATATTCTTCCTCTAATTTCTCTGTACATCATAATCTCCTAACTCTATAGTATAGAGTCTCGACTAGTCCATGTTTAAAGTTATTTGAGCAAAAACTATTAAAATGTAGGTATTGTCCTTTCCAAGTAGGCTTTTGGTAAATAGACTTCTGGAGACTACCGCCTTCTAGGCGTTCCATGGCAATGTCGAGGAAGTGGAACTTTCCGTCACTTTCATGTTCCATAGTAAACTCAATATTGGTGTGTGCATCATTGAATAATCTGAGTAAATGTGAAGCATAACTTTCATTGTTGCACACTACATATCTGTCATCGACATATCGACAGTAGGAAGTTGTTTCGTCGATGGCATGCTTTAACTTTGTTCTCTCAAGGTTGAACATGAAGATGTCTTCTGAAACAGGGCTAAGTTGACTGCCCATAGCTACACCATCTATTTGGCGGTAAAGAGTGTTGTCAAATTGGAACTGCACATCCACAGTACACATTAGCAGTAGGCATTTGAATTCCAACTCTGAGAGTGATAGAAGATCAGACTGCTGACAAAAGATCTCAATAGTTCCATTGAAATCATTGTGTGAACAAAAAGGTTGCATCAAATGACACCATGAACCTATTATACACGTTCATGTGGTTCACACTTTCAGCGAAATGAAATGGGTCCTTCATGGTGTGCATGGCTAGCCGTTGACGAATAGATTCCAACTTCTCTGCAAGCTAACGTGCCATTTTATATTGGGACTTGTTGATCATCGAAAGTGTAGGTCTTAGGGGGACTTGTTTATTGTGTAATTCGATATCCTTGATCTTAGGATAGCTTTATTCGATGATGTTGAAATACTCGCATACACTGAATGATAACCCCGTCTAATAGTTACTGTCATGCAGCATTTTTTCTTCATGACGTTTCAATGCTCGTGAACTAAGTCGGAATTGCGTGTATTTCCTTGGAAATTATGTCTTGAAAGATTCTCGGATATGGAAATTATAAAGCATGTGTGTACCTCTGTATATGCTTCCACCTTTGGCTGAATAAAACTCATGGAATCGCATTCTAAGTACATATGTTGTTAAGTATTTTAAACCTGCCATTTTGAGATTAAGTAAGATAATGGATCAGTCTCATGATTCGCCCCCACCCCTAATTTAGCTTTGACAGTACATATTTAAGTCCACTTATTCCAAGTGAGTGTAGCTGTAATACATTGAAAGCTTATAAACTTTGAAGTCTCTGATTTGCAGTTAGCCGACGAATTTATAAGCAAATTCAACTGACTAGTTGCAGTGAGATTAAGTATAAAAACTTAATCGACCACAGTTTCAATGTTATTATCAGTCGAAGCATTATGGATATATTTAGTTTGTGCAATTCGTCAGAATTTGGGTTCCTTGCCCTTAGTGACTGGAAACAATAATAACTATATCCTATGTGGGTGCTCATTCGCATTAGTTTTCAATCAATCCTTATTATGCTGCTGCGAACTCCTGATCAGTGCGTTGGTAGCAGAGCGGTAGAATGCTCGCCAACCACGCCTCATGTGGTTCGGGATTCGATCGCAGGAAACGGTAATAAGACTGGTAAAGAGGGAAGGTCGGGCATGAGGCTGGCTAGCAACTCCATCCTGTAAAAAATAAACACCACTCCTACCGAAACTTCAAGCTTCTAGCTTGAAGCCCTATGTTCCACTTGGAACGGAGGGAATAAAAAAATTAGTTGCTTTTAGTCCCACCTGATGAGAAAGATGTAACGACAGAGTTGTATATAGACAGGATGCTCACTCATTGTCCGACATGGTAATATTCGATAATTTCTTGTATTAGTCAATGTGTTCGCCTACAAAAGTGCTAAGAAGTTGGTTTAACTACACGTCACTGTCCCTACTGAGACAACTTTTAGTGACCTTCACAGTGTAACGAAGTCTTTCTTAAGTAGCCAATGAAATATTAAGTTGGGGGGAGGGGTGGAGCAATAAAGAAGAATAGGTAGTATTATATTATTTATTTATTATCCCCTTGAGTTCCGAGTGGAACATAGGGCTTCGTCAACACATCTCCACTTTCTTATATCTTCTTCTATCCTCTTCAGCTTGGACAAAGGTTGTCCACAATCTCTCATCTCCTCCTCACACGATCCCCTCCATGTCACCCTAGGACTACCCACTCGTCGACTGCTATTAGGATTCCACTCGAAGGTATGCCTGGTGTGTGATGTCAATCGACGGTCTCCTCAATGTATGCCCGATCCATCTCCATTTTCTCACACATATTTTCTGAGCGATCGGTTCTTGGTTAGTTTATTCCCACAGTTTCTTGTTACTGATTCTTTCTGGCCATTTGCTCTTGAGTATGGAGCGAAAGAAACTGTTGATAATAGGCAGAATAGAATAGAAGAATTAACAAACCAATCTGTTGTTTTTTCTTACTGCGTAAATGGGAATTTGGAATTTACAGAAAGACTGAGTGATACCAGATTGTCTTAAGTTTTTCATGTAGACTCTTAGACGAAATATCTCTCTAGCAACACTAACATGATATGGGAAGACCAGGAAAGATCAAAGGAAATGCACAATCCAAGGTATTTAACATTCAAGTAACTTTCACCTTCAGTATCATCTATGATCCTACATTCATTAGAACGAACCCGTTCATGTGAGCTGCGCTTTAATTCCGTCATGCAGTTGATCTTATGCGTGCTTAGAACAGTGCTGTAATTATATCAGCACATGTTACGTTTGTCTGTTTCTTTTAATGGTGTTTTATCAACCCTTATTTACCCATCTGTAATAGCTGTTGCGACGTTTGCTAAACTATGCACGAAAACACATTGTGACCAGGTAGGTATCAATTCAAACTGGTTGCCTTGGTGAAATGTTTGTTTAATAGACTGATTCATTTAAAAAGAATTTTCTTCCTGGGTAAATTCCTCATCAGGTTCCGTATTTATATGACCATAATAGTTAAAGGAATTATTGTCACTAACATCATCAATACTGTTTTAAATTACACTGAATAAATTCAGTAGTATCAATATATGTGTGAAACTTGGGCACTGTGGTAGAAGGTAATTCCATATTAGTTTGTTTATTAGATGGATATATCAAACAGTGAAACAGTATTATTATTTACTGGATGACACAGTTTCGAACACAATCTATTATTGTTCATAACCATATCATCAATTATAATCACACGACTTCAAAACTTGAGTTTGATAGTTTTCTTTGTTCTCTCCTATTTGTCGTAGGGGTAACAGAATTTTCCAGATTCCTGGCTGGACAGGTATTGAGTCATTCCTATTACACGTATTTGCAGTTGATTCGGTAAACAAAGCTTCTGTTATCAATCTCTCCCTCCACCAAGCTGTTACATTAGATTTTAAAACCATCATCTTATCCCATCCATCCTATTGTATGGTTGTGTGTAACTGCATGTAATGCTATAGCTGAACTATCCCCCAGATTTCTTATCTTATTCGGGTCAACCAATCTAAATTTTGCTAGGTTTTTATGCTCCAATAGTCTGACTGACTAACCCCGTTCTATTACTTTGACCTATGTATTTGATCTGACAATCATTGCAGCAGGGTATAAGTTAAACTAAATTGTTTTGTTTTAAAGGCTCCACAGGATTAATCCTTTAACCGACAAAGCTTGTTTCTAATTGAGTTTGTGGGTTTGGAATGCCATTTTTATTCCTGCCTTGTTAAGAATTCTCCGCCGTAAGGTGTCCGAGGTTCCTTCCTTGTATGGAATTACTACTGATGATTTAGATTCCTTATTGTTGGTGTCGTCATTAATATTATTATTATTATTGTTATTATCACTATCACTACTATCATTATTTATTTTATTTTTAACATTTCCCTAGATATTTTCTGACTAATTTATCAGGGTAATTATTAAGGTTCAAAGCTACTCTTATATGTACCACAGGAAACCCACATATTCAAACAGATATTTGAACTTCCAATCATCCCATCCCATATCAGTAAAAATAAGATTGGTGAAGTGTTTAAGTGACAGCAGGGCACAAAAACTAAGTAGTACCGAGGAAAATCTATGACATGAAGTGATACACATAAAAGAAGCCTTGAAACTTAATAATTACCCTGATAAATTATTCAGAAAGTATGTAGGGAAATGTAAAAATAAAATAAATAATGATAGTAGTGATAGTGATAATAATAATAATAGTAATATAGTAATAGTAGTATCGACAGATTACATATCAAAAGTATCAGTAAGACAGAGAGAGATTGTATGCATTAATATAAAACAAGGGTATCCTGGACCGACATGAAGAACCTAGAAGACCTGGATTTCGCGCGTCGATGATTTATGATTGATGTCACACAAAATCGAAGACTTACAAGCGAAAACCGACAAAGTGGTCAAAGAAGCAGCAAAGACAGGACCCCAGGTGAACATAGACAAGACGGAGATTATGAAAATAACCAACCAACCAACAACAACAGCACCAACACCTTGCGCCAATCATCATCAACGGGAGGGATTTGAAAGAGGTTACTTCAGTCACTTATCTAGGGAGCATTATCTCAACTACAGGAGAAACGGACGAGGATATCAAATCGAGAATCGGGAAGGCGAGAAACACATTCATCAACCTGAAACCAATCTGGAAATCTTCGTCACTCAACTCACCATCAACAACAAAATTCCGATTTTCAATACAAACGACGTCAAGTCAGTCACTTCTTCTATACGTATGGATCAGAAACTTGGCCAGTGTGTCACAAAGAATATTTCCAACAACCTGTTTCAGACCTTTATCAACAACTAGCTGTCTTCGCTGGCTCTATACTGAAGATGAGATGGCCTGAAAGAATCACCAAGCAGAGACTATGGGAAGAAACAAAACAAGAAGCAATCGGCCAACAAATATGCAGGAGAAAGTGGAGATGGATTGGACACTCGCTGAGCTGAGGAGGCTGCTGGGTGACATCGCGCGTCAGGCCATAGCTCGAGTGGATCCCGAAAGGGAGGCGGTGAGTGGGACGTCCCAGTGTGACATGGAGAAGATCGTGTGAAGAGGAGTTGAAACAGTATGGACTAAGATGAATGAAGGTGAAAAGTACAGCAGAAGACAGAAGCAAGTGAAGACGTGCAGTTGAAGCCCTTTGTTCCACTAGGAACCCAAGGGAACAATAATAGAATAATATGAATAATATAAAATCAACTAAATTGACTGAATTTCAGATAAATTAAGGGAGGTAACACACAGCATTTATGAATTTATAGGTTCGACAGTAGGCCAGGGCAGCAATAGAGGCTGAGTCCATCTGTTTCCTTTTCACTTAGAGTTTCGATTAATTTAAGAGAATCGCGATGGTCTCTGCTGTTTGAATTTTACGGTATTTGGAGACCTTTGATAATATATTCGATACCCGATAGATAATACAGGAAGATTCTTCAATGTTAGCTAGCTTTGTGGAAGATAACTGCACAGATTGATTTGTAAATTTAAACAGTCAAAAACATCGTCAGCAATCACTGGGAATGCAGATACATCCAGCTGACCACGAGTCCCTAATAGGACGAAATGCGCATCCTCACTGGATTCCACTGCTAAACACCATCCACCAGTTAACTTCGAATTACATACCGAGACATCGTCGAAGCATCTGCACAAGAAGCCGACATATCAACCTGAGACCGAGCACTTCGTTCGGTCTAATCAATCGACGGGAAAATTTTTGAAATTCAATTGAATAATTAATATGACCCGTTGCACAAGAGGTGGCTGTCATGGCTCAGTTATTGTCTAGTGGATAACGCTTTGGCGTTTGAAACTATGGGCACTGCGTTCCAGCCTCGGTGAGAACATCAGCACTCACTGGGAATGCAAGTACATCCAGCTGACCACGAGTCCCAAATCGGACGAAATGCGCATCCTAGTGGATTCCACTGCTAGTCACCATCCACCAATCAGCTAGAAACAACTTAATTTGATGATATTAGATGGTTGGAGGCAATCGGCCACAGGAAGCCTTGCTTCACATAGGTTTCATGCTAGTTGGCACTCAACAGTCAGCAAGGCATATCTGCAACCTCTTTGAAGGAAATCATGTCCCTTTTGAGATTCAAACCCGCCTCATCCAGTGCCCGCAGCAGTCAGAGACGTTACCACCGAGCTATTCGGGCTCGTGATACGTCTAGTCAATGTGCACCGTGATGGTGAGCTACCTAGAATGGTGGCCACATTGCAAACCTGACTGACTGATAGAATTCAGTCTGCACCAAAGATAGAGGGACTAGACACATCACACTAGTTACTTATGTCCAATCAAAACAACTTAGTTTATTAAAACAATAAATTTGCTAGATTTATGGAAACATTTTACTGAAATACAAAAGTATAAATTTTCTTATGAATGAATGAATGAATCATTTTATTTTATTTTATTTTTCTGATAATTTTTCAAACGATATATCAAATATTTTTTAAGCATAACTAATTGAGGGAATTCAAATTCTGTTTCAATCTATGTATTTTGTATATATATGAATGATTAAATGTGTCAATGTTAATGTTCAATGTCACAACTTGATATACTTACTTACCTTAAATAAGTTGTTTGAATTAGTAAAATCAATAAATAAATCAATAAAATATGAATCTCATTACATTTAACAGACAATATTTATATACATATAAGTCACCATTTTGTTTATTTATACAAATTTATAAATTCGAATTTCTTTTCTTTCTTTTTTTTGAAAAGTTTCTTTTTATGCTAATCAGCAACAGATTGGATGACTAACTTTATTTATTAACTTATTTATTTTGAATAAATTTTTAGAGTATAAGCATGCAGGTGACAGCTTGAGAAGTAATCGATCCGAATTTGACCAGCATATGCTGGTTAATGAAAAGACAAAACAAACAGACTTGACTCAGTACTGTCTTGACTTGTTCAAATAATTTATTGATATAAGTATGAAACTCGAGCACTGTGGTGGTAGAGTATAACTCCACTGTGGATAAGATTTTATTTTGATAAACTGTCACACAGTGTTGTTATACAGTAATATTATCTGATGACCACGTTTCGAGCACAATCTATTACTGCTCATAATCATACCAAGTTACTCACACAGATTTTTCCCTTCATTTATATACATGTGTGAAATCGATTAGATATTGGAATAAAAATCAATACAGGATAATGTACATTCATAAATAATAATATGAGTGTTATTCATCAGTTGAAATCAGATGGGAAATAAGACGAGTGTTTTTATAGTCATAATAAGTAACTTGTTAGAATGTTGTGATGTGTTTGAATTGAAATAGAATACAATTTAAGATTATTCATTATCCTCCTCTGATTTGACTGACTGGTGGTAATAATATCTTCCATATTTCTGGTATTTGCATTGAGTCATTTCTGTTGCATGTGTTGGGTGTAGACTCAGTGAACCAGGCTAGATTCAGTAATCAACCTCTCTCTCCATCTACATAGATTACTTCTTAGAATCTTAACCCTCTTCCACCTGCCCTATCGTGTGGTTGTGTGTTAATGCATGCAGTGCAATTGCTGAGTTTTTTCTAAATTACTTATCTTCTTGGGGTGAGTCATTCTATCCTTAGCTAAATTCTCATGTTCTGATAATCTCATCACTCCTGATCTACTAGTGTGACCTATGTAGTTGACTTAACTCATAGTCATTGCAAAGTATTTCGTAAGTTATGTTATTTGTTTACCTGGGTCCACATCATTAGTTAATATTACTGTATAACACTGTGTGATTTATCAAAATAAAATCTTATCCATAATTAAATAATTTATATTGTTATAAATAGATAAACTCACCTAGGTTACTTAAAGTTCACTAGACAGTTTGAAGCCAGGAAAACCATGTGAGGAGGAGTGGTCTTGGGTGTTGTTGGTGAGCACAAATCCCGGAAGGGAAACAACCAAGTCACTACAGGAACCTGAAAGCACAGATAAATATAAAAATATGAGCAGTAACACTAAACTATAGCGATACAAACGAAGGATCCAAGTAAACAAACATAAGGATCTTCACTAACCAATCAGATGAGCACGTAGCAAAAATGCGCGTAATTTAAAAACTCAAAATAATCAATACTTAAAGAGAGTCATGGTTAATTCGCTTTGCAGAAGCCACTGTTATCAAAAGATTTCTGCCAAACCTCCGTATACAGAAAGCTAGAATGACTACTCTCTCATTATCCTGATAACTGTAATTGTTTTGTTCGTGTACTTTTTGTGTTTTGTTCTGTTGCGTAAAAATTCTGATTTTCGCTTACTGAGTGGAACCCATCACCTTCCGGTTACAAGGCAAGCTCGTGACTCATGAATTCTAACTTCTACTGATTCGTGATTTAGCGCAACCCCAACCAGTGTCGTTGGTGGGAAATCCATCCTCACACATGACATCTGGTTGGACCTCATTGGTCACGACTTCTCACTAGAACTCCAGGAAACTCCATCCTGTAGCAAGCCACTAGCGAGGTTCAGATTAATTTTCTATAGTTTGGTTTGTAAGGGTTTGTTACGAGTTGATCACGGATTGAATACAGTTAGAGAGAGAACCATTGAAAACCAGCACTGGAGTACTGGACAGCTGTTTCATCCTAGTTTGGGAATCGTCGGCAGTACACAACAACTGGGATTCGAACCTGGGACCTTCCGGTTACAAGGCGAGCTCTAGTGAGAAGTCGTGACCAGTGAGGTCCAACCAGATGTCATGTGTGAGGATGGATGTCCCACCAATGACACTGGTTGGGGTCGCGCTAAATCACGAATTGGTAGAAGTTAGAATTCATCTGCTGGCCATTGAATCGGGTCTCAGTGGCTGAATGTTATACGAGCTTACCTTGTTACTGGAAGGTCTCGGGTTCGAACCCCTGTGGTGGGTGCGTACTGCCAATGGTTCCCAAACTAGGATGAAACAACTATCCAGTAATCCAGTACTGGTTTTCAATGGTTCTCTCTCTAACTGTATTCAATCCGTGATCAACTCGTAAGAACATCATTTCTGCAATTAAGTTGCTCATACTTTCTATCTATAACTCAATATTACTGTGTGAAGAATGTGTTCAAAAAGTACTTTGCAACTTATATTTTGAAATTGTTTAGCATGTAAGCAGTTGAAGAGAGTCCACGAGATGAAAGGAGTTCACATTATCTTGTAAATATTTCCTTTTTTCTTTATTCAGACTAATTAAGGGAATTGGTTGTATGTGTAAGCGTCACACAATCGAGTTGAACAGAGGTCACAAGGATCTGGTCAAGAGTATTAGCTAGAAACGAAATTAGATTAGGCAAACTACATTGCCAAAACAAATAAACATGTAAGTTCCCACTCGATTGTCTAATTCCATGTGTATTTATATGTTCACCTGCTCTTGTGGAGATAGGTACATAGGACATTCGTCGAGAAACATATCCCAAGGCGTCTGAGAGCACCTCCCAGTTTCGCTGAGCAAAAGAGAATTTAGAGGTATTAATTCATCGATATTGCAACATACTGTACATACTGACAAAGTTTGCTGAAAGGGACACAAATGCATTTGTTTTGCATAGCAGAGACTTTGGCGATACATAACATAAAGCCAGAATTTTGTGTACAAAAACAGTTTGTACGACCTCTTTCGTTACCATGGCATTGACTTTACTATGTAATTTACATAAAACTTTATTATCCTTCTTTAGTCCATGTTCCATTTTTGTTTTATTTTATGCCTATACTTGGTTTGTAAGGATTAGATTTGTTTTTACGAGTTGATCACGGATTGATATCAGTTAGAGAACCATTGAAAACCAGGGAGTACTGGAAAGCTGTTTCACCCTTATTTGGGAAATATCAGCAGTACGCCCCCACCGGGGTCCGAACCCAGGGCCTTCCGAGCACGAGGCGAGCTCGTAGACCATTCAGCCACTGGGGCTTAATTCAATGTCCAGCCCATGAATTCTAACTTCTAGAGAAGAAAGGCGATGGGATGGTCATTACCAAAAAAATTTACCTGTTTATGATGGCCATGGCAGGGACAAGGGTTGAAAGTATTTCTTTTGGATACAAAGTGGGGTTTGAGCTTTTGGATGGCTAGCACCTCAGTTATGCCCAGATGTCTTGATTTGACTCCCTTTGATAGGTTTGTTTGAATCTTGTATATTACTTTGAAGGATTTTTCGAAAGGCGCTGAATGTCCTGAGTTGACCAGATGTTCTGTCGCTGAACTGTATACACGTTTTTGGTCTCCTTTTACTAGACAGGCTGGGTAGTGTTCACGAGGATTTCATTGCGTCGATTTCTTCATGACAGCTATCAATATCAGGTGACGGGTGATCACAGTGGATTAGTTTTGTCTTAAGATATTTGTAATAATATGTGAGAAGAATTTTGATTTCATTGAAGATGTCGGTTAAAAAGCTTAGAAGACTGATTCATGAACAATGGATACTATTTTCGATAGGCTCTTCTACTTCATCCGGTTTGACATTCCTATAACCATCATAAGCAAAGAATTATTGTTATTAACAACATTCACGCTATTTCAAATTATTTTCAATCAATAGTATCAACAGGTGATTACAGATCAAAAGGATCAGTAAGACAGAGATAATATGCATTAATGTAACACTTAACTGACAGGATATCACATAAGTTAAGAGAAGGCGCACTGAATTTACGAATTTATAGTTTCGAATGCAGACCAGAGTAGCAGTGTAACATCAGAAGACAAAGGTCAAGCGACAGATCGTTTATTGAGAAAATCAAGAGATATTTATAGATTTTTATATACATTATTATTAACAGAGAAGCAACGTCTTCTGATTGGTTATGTTCCTTCTGAAGGTTATTCTGTCGTCTGTTTGTGGCCGTTTCTTAGAAAGCTAAGCCATATATCTGCGAATCGTAACTGCACACGCTAAGTCTGCTGTGATTGGTTGGTGAGTTCCTCAAGGTTAAGCTTTGTTATTGTTATTTTCTCATGACCCCGATTCGGGACGTTAACACTGACGTCAACTGTTGTCTACAATTTTGGCTTGCAGACAGCTCTCACCACAGTAGTAGTGGCTGATTGGACCGGTTTGTTTTGCACACAGAACTCCTGGTGATTTAAACGAATCGCAATGATCTCTACTATTTCGGGTTTTTGGTATCTTGAGGCTTTTTGGAAATTTAGTCGATACTTGAAAGATGAAACCAGAGAGACTCTTCAAAACTACCTTCGCAGTCAATTTTTTTCTTATTTTCAAGTGTTGGTTTTGTAGGGAATTTTGTTTGATTGGTTGGCAGATTCCATCATGAGCTGACATCAGTTAGAGAACCATTGAAAACCAGCACTGGGGTATTGGACAGTCAGCTGTTTCGTCAGCCTAGTTTGGCATTCTTCATCAGTACGCACCCACCGCCAGGGTTCGAACCCAGGACCTTCTGGTTACAAGGCAAGCTCGCGCTATGTCATGAATTGGCAGAAGTTAGAATTCATGGACTGGTCATTGGGTCGGGTCCCAGTGGTCTAATGGTCTGCGAGCTCTCCTTGTAACCAGAAGTTCGTGGGTTCGAACTCTGGTGGTGGGCGCATACTGATGAAGAGTCCCAAGCACTAGGATGAAACAGATATCCAGTACCTTCAGATTTTTTAATGGTTCTCTAACTGATATCAGCTAATAATGAAGTCCTCTAACCAATTCTTTTGTTCCTTTACGTTCCTAGTGGAGCATAGGACTTCAAGCTATGGCTGTGGAGTTTCGGTAGCAGGGGTAATTATTTTTGCGGGATGGGGTTGCTATCCTCATGCCCAACCTTCCCTCTTCACCAGTCTTATTACTGGCTTAGTGAGGTAAAGAAGTGTGTCTGGCAGGGATCAAACCCTGCATGGTCGGCTAGCATTCTACCACTGACAGTGGAGAAGATTACCAAGTGCAGAAGTATTGATGGTTTTAACTACACCTCTGTTTCTCCACACTGAAAGATGTTCCCAGGATCAAAAAAACAAATTTCCAGAGCAGTGGCCAGTATTAATGCCCTTCAGAGCAACAACTGAATTCACAGATAGAATTTGCACAGGACAAAGGAAGCGTGAGATATAAATAGCAATATGGCGACTGAAACATTCCTTTTTTTCAGATTTTATTTCTCACCATAAATTGTAAACCACTGTCCCAGACTAAGATATAAAGCGGTTAAAATCAAGCTAAAACACGCTTAGACTGTCTTAAACCAGTTTAAAAAAAATTAAACCACCATTTGGCCAGGGCAGAATATTTGTCACAATGTGATTGAACAACCTAGAAGCTCAACATATTTCAACCAATATAATTGGTTATTTGTAAGCTCAACATCCTGAGATACGTAATATTTATGTGTAATGTACTTCGCTATAATAAAATCGATATATTTCCACCGACACTAATCAGTCTGCCACCACTGTCACAGGTAAAGAGTGGTGAATTGTTTCGTCACCAATATCTGTTCTTCGGTTGAGTTGTCTATTGCTTGTCAGTTTTTAGGCTGTGGCGTGTGCTACTAAAAAGTTTTTCAGTAGTATACATGTACACGGATAAATTTTAAAACAGCTGCAAAAATATTGGGTAGCAAGGATGGATTTAGCGAACGGTGCTTGTGAAGCAGCATGGAAAGCATGAAATGGAAATAAAGAAGCGCAATACCTAAGATCTTTTCAAACTGCGATATACATATCTGTGTCCAGTTGACAATAAGTAATTCCAAATACTTGTGTCTTCTACTGTTACAAATGATGTCGCCGCCTTCAGACAGTGAAGATCCTATGGCCTGCCACTTTCGAAGAAGCAGACATACTTTGATGCTGTTGCTGAATTGGTGTGTGTCCAGGATAAAACGATAAAGACTTTTGTGCTAGGGATGTTGTTGAGATAGGTGGTACACGACAGTGTATTGTAGGCAGGTGATAAAGAGACCTGGAAGGTATCGGTAGAGGAACTGAACAATCCGACGGACAGACAGCAGGCGATACAGCAGTTCCGTGCCATGAACCTGCGGTTGGATGAAGAACCTCTGGCATTGGCAGTGAAGCTGACAAGACTCTTTCGTCACGCGCCTCTCACACTTGAGAAAGAGTATCCAAGATTCAGTTGTTGGCTTCGCAGTTTATCGAAATTGCAACAGCAGAAGATGCCAGCATAGGGCAACGGAAATTATTTAGTGGCGTCATGATACACCGATATAAACAAAATCTGTTCACGAGATACTAGAATCGCAATTTGCACACGCCCTCAGAATTGTGCTTCGTTGTCTTTCTTTCATGTTTTCCATGCTCTTTTACAAACATCGTTCGTTAAATCCATCTCTTCAATATTCGATATTCTTGCATCTTGCATATTTATATCTTCTTATATATACTACTTATAAATCTTGTCAGTAGAGTGCGGAAAAAACCTACAAATCACTAGTACTATTATATCATGCGGCACTATGATATTTTAATGATGGAGTTGTCTGTCAAGTTCCGATATCACCACAGATAGAAAATTCATCTTTGTTTACAATGTGTGTTTCTTTCACTGATCATCTGAAGTTAAGTTAGACCCTTCAAATAAAGTTTTCAACTCAAATACTTTCACCATCTCATTCAAACAAACATTAAGCCATTTCTAATACTACTACTGCGTTCTTCAACGACTCAGTGTCTGTTCATTTTTCATCGAAGTGAAGATGTGTTTTGCATTGAATTTTCCATACTTGATGATGCGGTTAAAGTTCGTTTGTAATTATGAAAGCTTGTCACTTTGGAGTATTACAAATACGTCAATTTCATATTGATGTGGTTGTGTTCTCTGAGCTGGATAGCTAATTTGCGTCGCCCTACTAGGCGACATCTTCAGCACAAACTTCAATTTGTTGAAGTGAGCTTTTAGATTTCTCCATGAGTTTATTAATCATCTCTCCTGATAGAGACCTTGGACGTGATTGGTCATTTTTGTGCGTTTTCACACCTTCTAGGCTACTTGTATTTGAACTGATTGTTTCTTTGACTTGAACTTTGACCCTTTGTATGTGACGTTTCTTTCTATTATCGGTTGATAAATTCTGTCAATTTCGATGTGTCTATTGATTGGTGATTCACTGGAATACCAGGCGGGCTTCTAAAAATTCTCTAGCATTTTTGTTGTTTCCTCTGTCTAGTATTTGAACGTTGTCCCAGTCGAATTGATGTCCGTGGTTGTCTGTATGTAGTGATATGAGGAAGTGGATGTCATGTCTTTTGACGGCTAGCTTATGTTCATGGATACGAAGACGAAGGGGACGTTCGCTTTGGCCAGTGTAGTGTTTTTCGCAGTTGATACAATTTATTTTGTAGATGATGTTGGTTTTATCTTCTTTCGCTGTTGAGTCTTTTGGTTGACATAGAACTGAGTGAAGGTGTGAAAACACACAAAAACAACCAATCACGTCCAAGGTCACCCACCAGGAGAGATGATTAATAAACTCGTGGAGAAATCTAAAAGCTCACTTCAATTCAAATTGAAGTATGGGCGCTGAAGATGTCACCTAGTAGGGCGATGAATTCTTCGCAAATTAACTATCCAGCTGGCTCAGAGAACACAACCACATCAAAATCATCCACCTGAGCTACAAATCTTCTCCATCAAATCTACGTCAATTTCATCACATCAAGAAATTTCTGTGAGGTCTCTTTTGATGATACAGTCAGTAAGTATTTTGTCTCAAATATTCGGTGATCAATAATCCCTATTTAGCATGCTATATCAATGTTTTTGACTACCTAAATAACCGCCTTGAGATTAGGTGATATATAGTGGAAATGGCATCAAGTCACTTTAAATGTCTAATTTTTATTTCTGATTTGAGAAACACTGAAGATGCCGATATGCTTACCAAATTTTCTGTATGCATAATACAAGATCTTGAAATGAGTTGCCGATTTACTTTTCAATACAGAACCTACAAATCAGTAGTAGTATTATTATATCATCAGCAGACATAGCAAAGTGACATTATGGAGACAAAATCAGAATTTATTTTCAAGATTTACTTTTACGAGTTGATCACGGACTGATATCAGTTAGAGGACCATTGAAAACCAGGGAGTACTGGACAGCTGCTGTTTCATCTTAGTTTGGAAATCATCGGTAGTACGCACCCACTGGGATTCGAACCCAGGACCTTCCAGTTACAAGGACAGCAAGCTCGTATACTATTCAGCCACTGGGACCCGATTCAACGGCTTATGAATTCGTTAATGACTTGCTACAGGATGGAATTTCCTGGAGTTCTAGTGAGAAGTCATGACCAGTGAGGTCCAATTAGATGTCACGTGTGTGGATGGATCTCCCACCAACGACAGTGGTTGGGGTCGCGCTAAATCACGAATCGGTAGAAGTCAGAATTCATGGGCTGGCCATTGTATCTGGTCGGGTCCCAGTGGTTGAATGGTATACGAGCCAGCTTGCCTTGTAACCGGAAGGTCCCGGGTTCGAATCCCAGTGGGTGCGTACTGCCGATGATTCCCAAACTAGAATGAAACAGCAGCTGTCCAGTACTCCCTGTGGCTGGTTTTCAATGGTTCTCTAACTGATATCAATCCGTGATCAACTCGTAAAACATAACAAACCCTTAAAAACCAAACTTTAGGAGATTTACTTTGTGGGAAATGGACTTGCTTCAAGTTTCATCATGGATTGATGTCATTTAGAGAACCATTGAAAACCAACGAGTGGTGATGGATAGAGCTGTTTATCCCTGTGAAGAGTCAAGTTCAGGAGACTCAACTACGTCATGTGTGCAGACCAATACTCACTGATAACACTGGCTGGTGGTATCGAGCTAAAAGCCACAAACTTACAGAAGATAGAATTTATCGAGCATTCGACTCCAGCCAATGTGGTTGAGTGGACAACGAGCTTGAACTCATACTCCGAAGGTCCTCTGCTTTATATCTTTCATGAGATCGTAGGTACCTATCGATAAACAGTCCTTGGTTTTCAATGGTCCTCTAAATGGCACCAGTCTGTGAGAAAGCTTGGATGGATAATTTTTTTCAACTCTCAAATTATGATGCCTGCAGTCTCCATGTGGGTTAAAACATGCCATAAGCCAATTTTATATATGCGCTATTTCATTGACTAATGGTCTCTTGAATTTTCCAAAAAATTTTGTTCCTCACATTATGAAAGGTGTTGTAAGATGGTTGTGTTAAGACTTTGCCTTTTTGAAGGAGTTGATAAGCGATATATTTAGGTTAAAGTGGGGTTAAACAGGCGTACTGTTGTAACTCCTGTACTCCAGAATTATATGAACGAAGCCATGAGAGAATGCATTAAAACGGTATCTTAAAGTGTATGGAAGGATTTGGGTGGCCGATAGAACGGGATAATCGTTTGGAAAATCCCTCCTGAACGATATTTTTTACGATGTGGCTACTTACTCAGATATTTTTACTTACTTTGTAATTATTATACTTTCTTTTCCTAGACTGCACACCATTGTTCCGTCATTTATATAACGCCCGATGACTTGACCCTTATTATTTGTCTTTCTTCCTGTTTTGTGTCTGATTCTTATGTTTCTCTTTGTGTTTGTCTGATGATATTGATTATGTGTTGTTTTGCGATGTGATTTTGAGTGAGTCTCATTCTGACCTTGGACTCTCTGAGAGACTTGTTAGTGTGTGAATCTTACCGACAAAGTTTTGATCCCACCTTGCTGAAAAAAATCTTCTTGATTCTCAGATACTCCTCACCGTCGGTTTTAGTTAAGGAATTCTGTTGTAGTGTACTTGTTTTGTGCTTCAGTGCTTAGTTAATCTGTATAGCTGCCTAAGGGGACTGTTGAGGTAATTTTGAGTTCTCGATATGTTATTAATGTTAAGCAGTACTGTAGATTCTACCGCGCAAATTACTGTCTTTTGGCTGTCGATGGAGCTTTTGTGGTTGTCAGTAACTCAAGAATGTTTCAGTCGGTTGTATAGTAGAGCGCTCAGATCAGTTCCCTGTGTTCACACGACAACACGCCGGTTTCGGTCGTAATATTTCCAGAATGTTCTTAGTTGTTTGTTTACTGAGTACTCTGACATCTGTAAAGATGACAACAATACTTATGTGTAAGTTTATCAAATTCAGTGTTATGAAGTACTTTAGGTTTTAGTATGGGTGGATAAACTTGAAAAACGTTGTAGTCTGTAATTTTATACATTTTTGCTAATCGAACAGATAGTACGCATAGTGAAACAGTATTATTGATTAGATCACTTTTCGGAACACTAAATTCACCAAGTAAAACTTGCATATGCTGTTTCGTTTTGAAAAAATCCAGGGTCTGCATTGAATCTTTGTGTGTATGAGTAACTGAATGCTACTGCTTCTTGTTAAGTTACTGCAGAATATAGTCGGCAAAAACGATATACGAATGTTAAATGCATACTCCATAATGTATGGTATAAACTAAAAGCATATATCATGATACTACTTTAGTGTTTGTAAGTAGTCAAAATCTTATTAGGATAACTTTAGGAAATTGAAAACCCATTCTCAAAATTTCAGAAACCTGGACACGAGAAGAACAAGAAAGAAACGGTAATGGAAAAAATTGCACAGGTTCTGAAACGAATGCAGAATGATTCCGTGTTTACATTCAAGCTATATGAAAAGTTAAGATCATCTGGATAGATCAATGCCCCACTCTGTAGTCTACCGAAATTCCACATATCCGGAATATCACTACATACCATTTTAGACATGTCAGGTTCATTGTATCACTCTGTCACCAAATGGATAGCAGAATTGTTGAAGCCATTCAGAGAGGAAATCTGTAGCTGTTCGTTTGAATTTATTAGTTACGGTAAAAATATTTTAATGTTACTTCAAAAATCATGTTATAATTTGATGTATGCGCGCTGTTCACTAATATCCCATTAAATGAAACAGCATGCTGCATTTGTAACTACACCAACCTAAATAACAGGAAAACATAAATGCCCACAAACTCTGGTGCACACTAAATGTTCAATTTCCCTTCAACAATGAAATATCTAGACAGGGAGAATGAGAAGCTATGGGTTCGCTACTTGGCCCTTTACTAGTAGACTTCTTTTTGGCTAGTACGGAGAACAATACTCTAGCATCTTCTATTAAGGGGCCTAATTTTTGCAAGGTATGCAACGATACCTGCTATTTGGAAGACATTTTCAAAGTACTGAATGAGAGTCATCCTGCTATCCGGTTCACTTTAGAAAAGGAAACTGATAGGAAAATATCTTTCCTTGATGTTCTACTCACTAGGAGAGCTGATGGCCCGGTGAAAAGATCTTTCTACAGAAAATCGACGTGGGCAGGGCAACTGACCAGTTTTTACGCTTTTGTCCTGATACACAGAAAAGGAATTTAATCCATTCTGTCAGACAACGGGTCTGGAGAACTTGCAGTGGAGACGGTGTTGTTGATGAATTCAAACAGCTGAAAGAAACCTTCATAGAGAACGCGTATCCACTACGCACTATAGGGGTCAATAGTAAATTACGTGGAAGAAATAGAGAGATTGATAAGGTTCACCTAAAAGAGTGTTGCTCCTAAACGTGGAATTTAGGGTTGACACTGCTAGTGAGATACTTAGAAATCGTCTGATAAGATCATTGATAAAGACGCTATTTGCTGCCACTTTACGAATAACCTACTGTAGCCGTCCACTGGTGCACCGAGGAAATTTTACCCCAATTGTTCAATTCCATGTGTATTTATTTGTTCACCTGCTCTTGTGGAGCTGGGTACATAATATGTCCGTCGAAAAACATATCCCGCCGCGTCCAAGAGCACCTCCAGGTTTGGCTGAGCAAAGGAGACAGTGAAGGAATTAATCCATCGATATTGTAACATATAGTAGATACTGACCGCAAAGCATCTGATAGACCCTTTAATATAGTCTACAAAGTTCACCGAAAGGGACATACTTACTTTGCATAGTGGAAGTTCTGGCAATAGATAACACATAGGCAGAATTTCGTTACTATAGTCCTATTGTTCTCACAGGATTCACAGGATCCTCTTTGTCCTTCTTTATTCTATGTTTCACTTCTTTTTTATTGTATCCCACTTTGCATTATCACATTCTAACATGTTATGTATTTTATTTTTAAGTGATGACACTTAACTCATTTTGTGTTCCCAGCATATTAAATTCACATATTCACATTTCCTAATGTATTTTATCTTCACATAATCTATCTGACAAATGTCGATTGACCTCTATGTTGACCTTTGTTTATTTATTTATTGATTCATATGTCCGGATCAGTTTGTGACTCTTAATCCTATAAACCAATATTATCCCACCTTAATGTCATGAAATGCCTTATATGTGAAATGAAACAGGAGGAGGTATATGTATCGACAATAGGGATAATATCACTAATAATACGGCCAAATAGTATAAATGGAAAATTCGATATTATTGAAAGAATTTGAATAAAGCAAGAACAACAGCAATTTTCGCAGAATAAAATGGTACCATCATTGTTTATTTCGTTGGCTTCTCATCAGCTGCTTGCAGGCCAAAGGCATTATTAAGTATATCTACAGAAACAATTTTAGCATGCTTGCACAGAGTTCATCTTTAAACAAAAATCAATCAATATGTATACATACAATTATATATAATTATACAATTATATATAATAAGCACTTTATCCCGAACAATAGTAATCATACACAAATAGATGGTGTAGCTATGGACAGTCAACTTAGCCCTGTTTTAGCAGACATCTTCATGTCCAACCTTGAAAGAACAAAGTTGAGGCATGCAATCGACGAAACAACTTCTTAATGTCGATATGTCATATATGACAAATTTGTAGTGGACAACAGTGAAAGTCATGCTTCCTACCCACTCAGATTATTCAAGAAAGCACATACAAATATTGAAATTACAATGGAACATGAAAATGATGGAAAGTTCTACTTCTTTGACATAGCCACGCAACGCCTAGAAAACGGTGGTTTCCAGAAGACAATTTACCGAAAGCCTAAGTCGAAACGACAACACCTATATTTTAATAGCTTCTGTCTAAATAGCTTTAAATGAGCTCTAGTCAAGACTCTATAATACACAGCTCGGAGAATATGCTCTGCAGATATGTTAGAGGAGGAATTTATGTTTCCCGAAAAGATGTTGAACAGCAACGGTTACCCTCAGAGGTTCATTGACAAGTACGGAAGATCTGAAGGCTCAAATGTGAAGCTAATCACAGTGGAAAGCACACCCATCTACATTCAACCTGATTTTAAGGATAAAAATATTACAGCAATTATCAACAGAATACTGAGGAAATCACTCGGAAGAGCCTATCCTGCAGCTAAGCTGGATCACGTCTGTCGAACAGCTTGCTCCTTGGTGAAATCAAAAATCGACAAATATCCATCCTTCTCATGTTAACTCCAACTGTATATACAAATTTACATGTATCTGCGGGATCAGTTACATTGGAAGAACAGAAAGAAGGGTGGGCATACCTACGATTTTCTGAACATGTACCGAAAAGCCCATGTCTAAAGGGAACAAATGCTTTAAACAGTGCCATCGCCAGGCATCTCCTCTACACGGGTCATGAGGTGGACGTCGAAAAGTCGTTCAAAATTATCAATAAGCAAAAGAGCTCAATTCTCCCCTCAAGTTTGCTGAAGCCATTTCCATCAAGCTCCTGAAACCTGATTTGTGCTTTCAGAAAGAAGCAGTTATCAGTCTTTCTTTACCACCCTGGTAACTGGATATTTTTCATCTCTCTTTCATCCGGATACGAAATGCTGAAAAGTTTCCATTGTGTATGATTATTATTGTTCGGAATAGTGCTTAATATGAAATATATATATATATAAATGTATAATTAATGTATGCATATACCGATTGATTGATTGATTTTTGTTTGAAAGTGAACTCTGTGCAAGTATATTAAAATTGTTTCGGTAGATATGCTTAATAATGACTCTGGTTTGTAAGCAGCTGATGAGAAGCCAACGAAATAAACAATGATGGTACAATTTTATTCTGCGAAAATCGCTGTTGTTCTTGCATTATTCAAATTCATTAAGGGGAATAAATGTATGAAATTACTGGAAGAATGCTAGAATGAAGGATACAAGTTATGATAAATAGTAATAAATTATTATTTCAAAGAAAGCAATCCAAAAAAGGATAAGAAGAGGCCAGGTTTGGCCGTGGGGTAGGACAGCACCTGAATGTGTTCTTTTCGAACATAAAGTTGCGGTTTAGTTGATCATATTGCAGAAGCTTCTGATAAACACACAAGATGTAGGCAAAATGTAGGTGATATTGACTTTGGAGTGTGGTTTCGAACGCTTAAAGCTATGTTAGCGTCGGCGTGATGTCTCGTATTGAACAAGTGTGACAGAATTGAAATTTTTAAGTATATATACTTCCTTCTTGATGAACCAAGCTGGTAAATGTTCTTGAATCGGTAGATGAACCTGCCTATTCGTACGCCGTATATGATTTGAACCAGAGGGACAGTTGAAACGGTGTATGCATGCGAATAACATTGAATAGCCGCTGACAGATAGGAACAGATGTGTCGAATAGGATAATAGTCGCAAACATAAACTAGCAGTGATGGAGAAATAGCCATTATTTCTACGTCTATAATTCCAGAGAGATACTCCTTCAAAGTTTCTATTTCAATGTCTAACTGCAACAATAAAGAAGACTTTCTACTTACTGAAGAAATAAGACGAAAATTGATCTGATCCTCTCTAGTGATTTGCTACAGGATAATGTTATTTGGAGTTCCAATGAGAATTCGTGACCAGTGGGATCCACACGATCGAGACAGGTAGTCGCTGATGATACTGGTTGATGGTCGCTCTAATTTCACGAATTGGTAGAAGTTTGAAGTCATCGGCTGGATACTAAGTCGCATCTCAGGGTGTGAATGGTTGACAAGCTTGAATTAACTAAAACGTCCTGGTTTCGAACCCCTGTGAGGTCCTGGATGCGCACCGATGATGAGTACCAAACTAGGACGAAACAGCTGGCTGTCCAGTACTCCCTTCTGGTTTTCAATAGTTCTTTAACTGATATCGATCTGCGTTCAAACTTGAAAAAAAACATAGTCAGCTGAACATCCTAACAATTAGTAAGTACTTCAAAATGCATTGAATTAAAAGTCTTGTAGAAAACCTCTATACTTTTATGAAAGAAAAGTATTAGTTACTATGTTGTATTTCGTCTAAGATAACCAAAGATATTCCTCGGAGAGAAAATATTGATTTTCCTTTGGTTTTGGAGGTTGCCTCAGATCAATAGAGAACTCTTTAGTGTATGTGCTATAAACAGAGAAGGACTTCCACTAACTTTGTATTGCCTTCAAGACATAAATCCTAGACTAAATATTTCAAGACATAAATATACTTGCAAAATTTGATAAACTAAAGAGTAAAAAGTATGAATCCAGAGTTTGATGTGTGAAGGCTTCTTTATACAGTGAATTACAGTTGAATAAAAAACCAGGACACTTCCAGTCAAATGCTATTTAGATGACTTTACCTCTTATGGATTGTATCCGAGGAGATAGGCAGAGAAAATAATTTAACGCCATCAGCTATCGTGAATCCCTTGATATCTTTGCAACACTTCTTTCCTTTATTATCATTCCCTCGGATTCCCAGTGGATATTAGGGCTTCAGCGGCACATCTCAGCTTCAGTTTGTTCTCTGAGATCCTCTCTAGTTGGCTCCACGATTCCTCATAGGCTTTCACCTCCTCTTCATACGATCTCCTCCATGTCCTATTCAGACGTACACCCAGCTTGTCGTTTCCCACGCACCTTGCACTCGAGCAATGGTCTGGCGCGAGATGTCATCCTACGGTCTCCTCAGCTTTTTCCCGACTCGTCTCAATTTTCTTCAGTGTATTTGCTGAGAGACAGGTTCTTGATTGGTTTCTCCCTAGAGTTCCCTGTTGCTAATTCTTTCTTGCCTTTTATCTGATCTCCAGTGTGGCGCCAAAAAAATCTGCAGTTCGTACACGTCTACAGTCTGTCCGAAACGTTTTCTTGATGCGTCATTCACTGTCTTAGCATTGAGGTTGAAAATTCTAATTTCGTTGTTCATGCTGAGTGCAGAATGCTCCCAAATTGATGTCGAAGTGATGAAGCCTTAACCAGCTTTTCCTACTCTGACTTTGACATTCGCATTCGTATTGTTCCCTGTAGTCAGAGCTTGGTTGACTAGTCGGATAAGTGAAGGAAGTAATCTCTATCAAATTTATGCACCTATTAGTTATTGGTGCTTCGTGTTGTTGCCGTTGTTGGTGTTGTTGGTTAGTTATCTTCATAACCTTCATCTTCTTTACGTTCACTTGAAGTCCTGTCTTTGCTGCAGATAATGGTACAAGAAATATTGAGTCTATATAAACAAAGCTAAGGTAAACCTAAAAGTTGCCATGGAGTCACCAATATCCCAGATTGTGTGGCAGATATATTCATGGATAGGTGGAAAAACATGGCGATTGAAACGTTCAAACACACCCCAAAAGTATGGCGGAGTTATGTAGATGACACATTCAAGGTACTTAAAACACAAGATATAGATAGATGTTTCGAACACATCAACTCGAAGGTGGAGGCAATTCAACTCACTTATCAGTTGGAAAGTCAGGAAATGGAAAGCATCCAATGTTAGATTGCAGCGTAAAAAGGAAAGAAGATGAGAAGTTTAATACTAGTGTGTGTTTACAGGAAACCCACACATCCAAACAGAAATTTGGATTTCCAATCATCCCGACCTATGTCAGTAAAAATAGGAATGGTGAAATGTTGAAGTAATAGGGCACAGAAACTATGTAGTACCAACGAAAATCTGAGACAAAAGGTGAGACTTACAAGAGAAGCTTTGAAACTTAATAATTACCCTGATAAATTATTTAGAAACTATGTAGGGAAATGTGAGAATACAATAAATAATATTATGGATAGTGATAATAATAAAAATAATAATGATATGCATGTCAGACATGCATAGGATAATGGCAACACCAACAATAGGGAATCTAAATCATCAGTGGTACTTCCATACAAAGAAGGAACCTTGGAAACCTTACAGAGGAGAATTCTTAACAATTTAGTCAGGAATAAAAGTGACTGCCATTCAAACCATTCACAAACTCAATTAGAAACAAGCTTTATCGATTAAAGGATCCTGCCAGTGGAGCCAATTAAACAAAACAATTTAGTTTATCGAATACCCTGCTGCAATGATTGTCAAGTCAAACACATAGATCAGATTAGTAGAACTGGGTTAGTCAGACTAGTTGAGCATGAAAACCCTAGTAAGATAAGAAATCTAGAGAATAGTTCAGCTATAGCACTCACTACATGCAATTACACACAATAGGATGGATGGGATAAAATGACAGCTCTAAAATCTAATGTAACAGCTGGGTGTAGGGAGAGATTGATAACAACGGAAGCTTTTTTTATGGAATCAACTGAGTATACTTGTAATAGGAATGATTTAGCACCTGTCCACCCGGATATCAGGAAAATTCTACTACCCCCACGACGACGAATAGGAGAGAACCAAGAAAACTATAAAACTCAAATTTCGGAGTTGTGTGATTATAATTGATGATATGATTATGAACAATAATAAATTGTGTTCGAAACTGTGTCATCCAGTAAATAATAACATTATTTCACTGTGTGTGTGATATATCTAATAAACAAACGAAGATATCCCTTCGTTGAATAAATGTCTGTATTTCCTAAAAATCTCATCAACCTGTCTAGTCTGTTACCCATAGCTTAGTCTAAAAACTGCAACACTTGTATGACCTCACGTACTGTCAAAACACTCATGATGACAGTGATAATTAAAAATATTGAGAAAATTTATGTAACAACCTGTTGACAGCACAACACATGAGTGGGAGACTGGTTTGTTAATCAGTAATGTAACAAAGAAATACTTGTAAGAATCTATACCTCTAAACATTGATATTTCGAAAAGCACTTTAGGTTGAGGTAAGTTAGTACATTAACGAGACTTTATTTAATATCTGGTATGCTGAAGAAATCCCCGTCATCAGGAAACTTATTTCACATCTCTAATTTCAATCATTGCACTGTCATCTTAGAGAATATCCTTTTTTCAAATCAAAGCACTCCAAGATTTCATATTTCGTCATTTAGATGATCAGAAATAATTAGTAACAAGAAACTCTTGGAACCATCCAATCAAGAACCGACTCCTCAAACGTATGCCGCAGGGAATGAACACGGGTCGGACACACACTGAGGAGACCGCTGGCTGAGATCACTGACCTGACCATGGGAATAAAAGGTGAATGGGAAGCAATAAGTTGGGTGTGTGTGTGTCCCACGGTGACATGGAGGAGGTCATGTGGTGAGTAAATGAAAGCATATCAGTAATCATGAGGTCAGTTGATGAGGACTGCAGGGTAAAGGGTGGAATGGAGATGTGCTGTCGAAGCAGTGTGTTCCACTAGGAACGCAAGGGAATAATAACAATAATAATAATCAAACAACTAATTGTATTTAGATTGTTATCCCATGTTTTCTTGTTATGAATTCTCCTCGTTTTAAACCCCGTCAAAAAGAGAGGTTATACAAAATGAAAAATAAATCTGGTGTTAAGAGAATAAACACTTTGATTAAAGTCGAATTACAAAGATTAAATGCTCTCTATAACCAGAAGTTTCTTTCATGTAAATCCTCATCTAATATGTGGAAGCTATTAAAGGAAATCACAGGTGGTAAGCAAATAATGAATGATACTTCTGTCGATGTTGATATGCTTAATAAATCCTTCATATGTATCCCTGCAGATGTTATGATTCCCAAATCTAATAGTATAAATAATGACTGCTCTTCATGTTTTAACACGAATGATGTCCTCAAGTGTCTTCAATCTCTCAAACCTACCCAGTCCCTTGGTCCTGATGGAGTTCCTGCTGTTATCCTTAAGAAGTGTGCTGACATCTTATGTTACCCATTAACAGACATTTTCAATGAATCTTTTTCCAAAAGTTTTATTCCTGACTCATGGAAAAATATCAAGGTTGTTCCAGTGCCCAAATCAACAAGTGGACCTACTGTCAAGTTTAGACCCATTGCTATTACCTCACCTTTTTTAAAAGTTATGGAAAGACTTATTTTACTTAATCTTGAACCCTCTTTAAAGCCTTTTAACGACCCCAACCAGTTTGCCTATAAACATAGTAGGTGTACCCTAGATGCCGCTGTAGTTCTATATCATAATATAGTCTCTAGTTTAGATAGAGGAGCCAAATATGTTCGGTGTGCCTTCCTTGATTACACATCTGCATTTGACTCTGTACCTAGGTCTCTCTTGTTAAGTAAGCTTGCTGCAACACAGAGTGAGAGCTGGATAAATAAGTGGTTGTATTCCAACTTTTCTGATAGGAAGCAGTACACTGTCTACAATGGAAAGTCCTCCTCTACCTCACTTACTTTAGCTGGTGTTCCTCAAGGTGCCGTTCTTTCTCCTTTTCTGTTTTCTTTTTTCTTACATGACTTGCCCCATTCTGATGTAGCCACTTTTGTCAAGTATGCTGATGACGTCTCTGTCTCCATGCCTGTCAACTCTCAGTCAGACTGTTCCATATTAAATAACTTTATCTCGGAAATTAGTCAGTGGTCCTCTTCAAACGGTCTTAAGCTGAATCCGTCTAAATGTCAGGTAGTAAATTTTACTTTCAGACGAAAAAGTGACCTTCAACAACTAGCTAGCTCACATGGTCCCACTATCATTGACGGCATAGAGGTTGAAACTACATCAGATGTCAAGTACCTTGGACTGAGTATTTCCTCCGATCTTTCCTGGTCCTCTCACATCTTGCTAGTGACTAGGAAGATGTTTCGCTTAACGTTATACGTTAGGAAGTTTAGGCAGTCTGGTATAAAGCAGTCTTTACTTTCTCAGTTTGTCAATTCCTGTATTCTACCCATCCCTCTTTACTGCTCCCCATTAATCTTTCCTGGACTACTTAAGAAAGACTTTGCTTCGCTGCGTAGGGCACTAAAAGCTGTTAGTAGGGCAAGTGGGATATCGTTAAACCAACTGGTTAACACCATAGTGGATAGACATATAATGTCATGTAAGAAACTAGCGAATACTATATTGTCAGACCCTGAGCATCCTCTCTATACACAGCTCTCTCCTTGCATTTCATCTGGTAGAACTAGAAGTAACTATAGGAAGCTATATGCCAGGACTACCAAGTATAAAAACTCCACAATACCTTATCTGGCACAGCTGTTATGTGATGAGAAAACTGTTAGGCATGACATGATCAATTTACTGCGGCACTCTAACAAATAGTTCCCATTAGCTTTTGTTCTCCTTTCTTTGTTACTATTATATTGTTGCTCATATATTCTATTACAGACTAATTTTATATATCGTATCCTGTGGTGCACTGTTCAAATATGTGAATGCAATGCTGTTCTTTTTTTATTTTTTTATTTTATTTCTTTTAATTCTCTTCTTTTTCTTTTGATGTTGTTGCTTTATATTTCTAAATCCTTATGAAATTTATGAGGTAATTAGATGCAATATTGTAATGAACGCTGAAAATTCCATACCTGTACCACAAATACTGTTTGGAATAAAGCCATTATTATTATTATTATTATAAGTAAATAAACTACATTGAATTAGTCATGCAGAAAGACAGGTCCGAATGTTTTCCAGGTTATGTTCAAATAGATAAGGGAGGAGAGATCTCCTTTCATTTTCAGATGTTCTGTTCACACTAACTGAACTAATTTTAGTAAAGATTTCGCAGGGAACAGATATCAAAATGACACTTTATTCATAATGGAGTTATGCTTTACCACAGTGCCCAAGTTCTATCCTTTTATGAATAGATATCAGTTAGAGAAGAAATCAATAAAGCTAGAAAGCATTGGATATTCGCTTCCTACAAGTTCTAGACCTTCAGAACCACATGCATTTAGTGTAACGATATAATTTTCAAGTATTGGCTTTGTAGGGATTTTGTTTGATTGTCTGGAGGAATCCATCATGAGCTGAAATCAGTTAGTGAACCATTGAAAACCTGCAAGGAGTACTGGAATGCTGTTTCGTCCTAGTGCTTGAGACTCTTCACAGTACGCACCCACCACCAGCGTTCGAACTCAGGACTTTCTGGTTACAAGGCGAGCTAGCTTGCAGACCAATAGGCCACTGGGACCCTATCCAATGGCCAACCGATGATTTCTTACTTCTGCGAATTCATGACATAGCACGACCACTTCGCAATGTCTTCTTGGATGAGTGACTGTCCTCATCTTCAACCTGCTGTACCGTACTTGTCACGGCTTCTCACTAGAACCCCAGATTAACTGTCTGAATAGAGCCAGTTGCTAGTGAGCATCAGATTAATTTTCAAGTATTGGTTTTGTAGGGGTATTGTCTGATTGACTGGGAAGTCATGACCAGTAGGATACAGCAGGTCGAAGTTGAGGCAGTAACTCATCGAAGAAGACACTGAGAAGTGGTCGCACTATGTCATGAATTGGCAGAAGTAAGAATTCGTGGGTTGGCCATTAAATCGGGTTCCAGTGGCAATATGTTCTGCGAGCTCGCTAGCCTTGTAACTAGAAGGTCGTGGGTTCGAACTGTGTTGGGTGGGTGCGTACTGATGAAGAGTCCCAAACTGGGCTGAAGAAAGAGCTGTCCAGTTTTCCAATAGCTCTCTAACTGACGTCAGCTCATGATGAAATCCTCCAATCAATCAAACAATATTCCAACAAAACCAATACTTTTATATATTTGTATCTGCATCTATATACTACTTATAAATCATGTCAGTAGCTCACGTCTCACTAGATTAATCATACTTGACAACATTTTAGAAGTGATTAAAACAACAAATTTTATACTAATGACGCCTATGGTTCGCTATATATTCAATGTGTATCAATATTCGTTTGCTTAAAACGTTTTGAAACAATCCACGCACATCTGATAGTTCACTTAACAAGTAAAATTATCATAAAATTGTTTACTTATTTAGATAAATGACCATAATTATGAATTATTGTCTTATTTGTGTCTCAGATATGATACTCTCTAATTTAACTATGTTGTGTATGACGACCTCATGCAAATAAATGACTCATTTATGCGAATGTATAAAAGTTGCAAGTTTAGATGAAAATCTTTTCTGCTTATATCACGTTCGATCGTTTTAACAGCAGTTAGGGTTCGATATGTGATCTGGAATACGTTTTTAGTATGTTGATTATTATTTAAAAGAATGGATACTGAACGAAGAGTACTCATTTTGATAACCCCTTCATCATAAGGCTCTACATTTATATATACATTATAGTGAATGAATGAATGAATTAGTGTTATGAAGAACATTAATGTTGTTTAAATAACATCGAATCAATAATAATAATAATATCAATGGATTACAGTTCACTAGCATCAACATGAAATAAGCTGAATGTCAGAAAAATTAGGAAAGATAATATTACAAATTCATGAGTTTATAGTCTCTACTGAAGGCCGGCCAGGGCAGTAGTAGGGGCTGGACTTGCTTCTTTTGAACACAGAGCACTGGTTGTTTGAGGCGAATTGTAATAGCCTCTGCTGTTTGAAGTATGTGGTGCTTCGACGATTTTGGCAGTTTGTTAGGCACCCAGTAGATTATAGAGAAGGATTCTTCAACGCTGGCTGGCTTTGTGGCCGGCCGGTTTGCACCAGATGATCCAATATCGGACTGTTAGTGGTTTTCACAACACCTTTGCTTAGCCATAGTGGGAGATGTTCTCGAGCGAGCACGAAAAATCAAGTTCCTAGAGCAACGGCCAATATAACTCGCTCCACTACAAGTGCAATTGAATCAGTAGATACAATTGGAAGTGGCTAGTCTAGGTACTTCATCCTTCAGTCAAGGTAGCACCATCGGTCGTGTAGAGAATAAGACGTGTAGTTCGCCAGCATTAAAAGTTCTTTGAACTGATTTCCCTAATTTCCTCGTAATTAACTCACTTGGTATATCGCCCTTGAATTGCAGTCGTATATACAGTAGCTTCTTGTTTACAGATTGTGGATAGTCCTTTTCCGCTTTCTTTGTCATGTGTTTCTTGATAAATTTGTCAGGATAACCTTTTTCCATCAAAGTATCATATACAATGCTTAATTCATCTTCAATCACTTGTTGTAAGCATATAGCTCCAACTAACTCTGTGTCTAAGGGTCTTCACTAAATTTCTTTTGTACTTGATAGGAACGAAGCTGTGAAAATGTGTGTGTATATTGTCCTGTCCAAGTGCTTTCTCTATGCAAATTTCTTTTTATGCTACCGTCTGGTTTTCTTGTAAGTAGGACATCCAGGAAGGTAGTTAATTCTGTCTTGGGATTCCTCTTCGCATGTGAATTTCATTGTCGAATGTACTTCATTGAATTCAGTAATTATTGTACTCCTCTCAGAACCATTATCACAAAGAATGAAGGTATCATCCATATATCGGCAATAAAATGAGAGCTTACTGATCAGGTTGTTCAGAGGTCCATTTTCTGGCTTAATTAGAAAGAAATCAGCCAAAATGGGACCCAATAGGGAGCCCATCGCCACTCCATCCACTTGCCTGTAAAGCGTGCCGTCAAATTTGAATTTTAAGTTCATGGTACATCTTAAAATCAATTCTTTTAGGATTTCGGTATGGATGCCAATGTTTATCGACTGCTTGTCCACTTGTTCACATATATAATTAACTGTTTCTATTAGACGTACATTTGTGAATAAGGATGTTATGTCCAGAGATATCATGGCTTTGTCCTTGATATTAATATCTTTTATTTTGTCTACGAATTCAAATACATCTTTGACGCTATATTTCACTATCTTATCATGCAAAGGTGTGAGAATATTTACTAACCATCTGGCTAGAGCATGGTGGGGCGAATTTTGCATATCAAGTATTGGTCTTAACTGTGCCCCTGGTTTATGCACTTTAGGTAGGCCATACAATCTTGGCGTATACGTGCCCGTTGGACTGATTTCTTCATATAAACTTTCAGAAAATATTTGCTCCTCCCTTAGTTTCTTCAAACGTCTGATTAATTCATTCTCTATTTTGTTATTGAAACCTTTCTTCTCCTCAAGTCATTTAATCATTTTATTATTATTATTCTCTTAGGGTGTCAAGTGGAACATAGGGCTTTAGAAACACATCACCATTGCATACTGTTCTCTGCTGCGCTTTTATGGCTGGCTGTGCAGCTGCTCATAAGGCTTCATTTCGCCTCATACAATCTGCTTCATGTCACTCTAAGCAATACCGACAACTTTTCGCTTTTCATTCACTTTCTACCCAGGGACCTGGCGTCCGATGTTACTCAGTGGTATTGTAGGCGTATATCTAGTCAATCTTTACTTCTCTCCGAATTGGGCTAGTCATAAAGGGTCCCGATTGGCTCTTTGTCTGCTAATGCTTTCTGGCCAATCATTCGATCCTCAGTATCCAGTCTGCGAGATCAATCATTGAGGAAAGTCTACAATAGGCTGTTGCACATTAGTATAGTAACACCCCAATGTTGTTGCTTGTTCTGAGTGTAATAGGTCTCGAGACTGATTAATTTCATAATATTGAACGCTTATCTTGCTTTCTGCATCCTATCTTGGCAGTGTCTCTTTGACTTCCTCATTCTTGCCGCCTGTAGGTGTGAAACAATGATGGCTTGTCCAGTTAAATGAAAGATATAATAGTGGTTGATGTCTATTGTAGTTGTTGTTAGCTCAGGTACCTCCTTGACCTCAGTCTTCTCTATCAGCCATCTAGATATTAGCCTTAACCTCTTGACTTGCAGGTTTGTTACCCCACAATATGTATTCTTTTACTCCTTCACGTTCCCAGTGGAACATAGGGCTTCAGTCTAGAGGCTTAAATTTTCAGTAGCAGTAGTGTTTATTTCTACAGGATAGAGTGGCTAGCCTCATGCCCAACCTTCCCTCTTTACCAGTCTTATAACTGGCTTAGTGAGGTAAGCGAGTGCGCTGGTGGCCGGGGTTCAAACCCCAGACCACATGAGGCATGGTTGGCGAGCATTCTACCGCTGTGCCACCGATGCACTAAGTTATATCTGCATAGTAATAATTTGATCTATACGTAAATTACTTTAAGTTTTGTTGGTGGTTTATACTAAGTATGCTTGAAATTATTGCCTGACTAAGATAGAAGCCACTAGACAATATCCATGGAACCATTTCAGCCTCGCTTTCTCTCTCCCTCTTTCTCTAATATGATATCTGTAATATAAAGTGTTCATTTGCAGGGATTGGATTATTTATAGATTTTATCATGAGTTGAGAAACCACCAGGCAGTGAGTATTGGACAACTGTTTCGTCTAATCTTCGAAAGATACACAGAAAACAAGTCCCCCTGGGACCTATACTTTCGATGACCCACTCGCTCCAACATAAGGCTGCCCGTTGGCTTGTGGAGAAGTTGGAACCTATTCGTCAACAGCTAGCTGTGCACACCATGAAAGACCCATTTCATTTCGCTGAAAGTGTGAACCACATGAACGTTTTAAATAAGTTCATGGAGTCATTTGATGCAACCTTCTTGTTCGCAAAATGATTTCAATCATTGGAACTATTGAGATCATTTGTCAGCAGTCTGATCTTCTACCACTCTCACAACCGAGATTCAAACGCCTACTGCTAATGTGTACTGTGGATGTGCGGTTCCAATTTGACAACACTCCTTACCGCCAAATAGATGGTGTAGCTATGGGCAGTCAACTTAGCCCTGTTTTAGCAGATATATTCATGTCCAATCTTGAAAGAACAAAGTTGAAGCATGCATTTAACGAAACAACTTCCTATTGTCGATATGTCGATGACACATTTGTAGTGTACAACAATGAAAGTCATGCTTCACACTTACTCAGATTATTCGACGACGCACATACAAATACTGAATTCACTATGGGACATGAAAATGATGGAAAGTTCCATTTCCTCGACATTGGCATGCAACGCTTAGAAGACTGTGGTTTCCACAAGTCTACATTGAAAGGACAAATAGCTTCAAAACGAGCTCTAGTCAAGACTCTATAGTATACAGCTCGGAGAATATGCTCTACAGATAAGGTAAAAGATGAATTTACGTTTCTCGAGATGATGTTGAAAATCAATGGTTACCCTCAAAGGTTCATTAATAAGTACAGAAGAAGATTATAAAAGTGAAAATATTGCAGCAATTGTCAACAGAAGATTGAGTACATCACTAGACATAGTCTATACTGCAGCTAAGCTCGTTCCCGTCTATCGAACAACTTGCTCTTTGGTGCAATCAAAATCGACAGATATCCTTCTCATGATAACTTCAACTGCGTATACAAATTTACTAGTATCTGTTAGAGTAGTTACATTCGAAGAACAGAAAGAAGAGCATATCTACGATTTTATGAATACGTACCAAAGGGACTATGTCCAAAATGGAACAAATGCTTTAAACAGTGCCATCACCAGTCATCTCCTTGACACGTGCCGTGAGGCTGACATCGAAAGACCGTTCAAAATTATCAGTAGGTGAAAGAGTTCAATTCTCCTCAAGTTTGCCGAAGCGATCTCCATCAAGCGCCTGAAACCTGATTTATGCGTTCAGAAAGAAGTGGTTATCAGTCCTCATTGACCTAGTAACTGGATATTTTCACCCTCTCTTTCATCTGATTACGAAATGCCGAAAGTTCCTATTGTGTATGATCATTATTGTTTGGAATAGTGTTTAGTATATATATGTATTTAAATGATTACTGTATGCATATACTGACTGATTGATTTTTGTTCAAAAATGAACTCTGTGCAAGTATGTTAAAATTGTTTCTGTAGATGTACTCAATAATGACTTTGGGTTGTAAGCAGCTGATGAGAAGCCAACGAAATAAACAATGATGGTCACATTTTATCCTGCAGAAACTGCTTTTTCTTGCTTCATTCAAAATCTTCGGACTCTTCACAGCATGTACTCACTGCGGTTTGAACCAATGACCTTCCCATTACAAGGCCAGCGAGCTCGTAGAGCGTTCAGCCGCTGAGGCCGGAACAAATGGTCGATTAATGAATTACAGGAGGTTACCTGGATTTCTTTGTACTGAGTATTCGTAAACAGCAGGGTCCATCAAGTTAGGTAAGAGAAGTTACTTACTCGCCTATGACACTGCTGGGCGGTTGTGCAAAATATACATGGCGAATTGGCAGAAGTTGGGATTCGTAGGCTATTAAGTCGGGTTCCAGTGGCCAAGTGATCTACGCCTTGTAACTAGTGGTGGGTGCGTACTGATGAACAGTCTCAAGCACTAGGACGAACCACAGCCGTCTAGTATCCACTAACTGTTAGTTTTCTGATGCCAACTCGATGTAATCAAACTCATGCGCCTACATTATAAACACACATTGAACACAACACTGCACTGTGATCTCAATTTACATATCGAAATAGAGAGAAATTACACAATGTAATCTAATACGTGAATTTATTTACGAGTACATTATAAACTAATGACTTTCTTCGTTAAATAAGCACATTACTAGTGTGTAACGAAATAAAACCACAAGTTGAACATGAACACCACACGAAAATCAATAGTAAAGGATGATATTCTTTAGTAACGGAGACAGAAAGAGTGAGAGGGGGAGAGAGAGATGAGACAATGAAGGCGAACGATCATATTTCAATCTGTTTCATTTGATACAACAAACATATTTCGAAATTATATGCTCATACAGCCAGCCAATATGCGAGATAACTGATAATGATAATAACACTGATACCAGTAACGATAATTGTAGAAAAAATAAAAGAAAGTTCGAGCAAAGAATATTCTTCTCAAAAATCGTGGATAAATAGCCATTAATGAAAACAAAATAACACGTAGTTCAGCGAAGAGTCTCTTTTCGGCGGCGAATTCATTTTCTTAGCTGTACAATCGACATATATATATGAGTTATTTTGTATGCATGTGTACATTAAGTTTGATTGCATGGAGGATTTCATTGTGAGCTGACATCAGTTAGAGAACCATTGCAAAACCAGCTGGGAGTACTGAACAGCTGTTTCATTCTAGTTTGGGACTCTTCATCAGTACGCACCCACCTCAGGGGCTTCGAACCCAGGACCTTCTGGTTACAAAGCGAGCTAGCTCGTAGACCATCCAGCCACTGGGGCCCGATCCAATGGTCCTTGAATTCTAACTTCTGCCAATTCACGACATAGCGCGACCATTTCGCAATGTCTTCTTCGATGAGTTACCGCCTCATCTTTAACCTGCTTTACTTTACTGATCACGGCTTCCCACTAAAACCCCAGGTCACTGCCTGAATAGAGCCAGTCCCTAGTGAGCATCAGATTAATTTTTTCAAGTATTGGTTTTGTAGGGATTTTGTTTGATTGCATGGAGGTTTCCATTGTAAGCTGACATCAGTTAGAGAACCACTGGAAAACCAACCGGGAGTACTGCACAACTGTTTCGTCCTTCAGCATATGTCTCAACACAGTTTTCAAGGGTTGGTTTGTAAGGATTAAATTTGTTTTTACGAGTTTTCTCACGGATTTATATCAGCTGGAGGGAGAGAACCGCTGGAAACATAACCATGGAGTACTGGACAGCTGTTTCATCCTACTGCTTGGGAATCATCGGCAGTACACACCTACCGCCAGGGTTCAAACCCAAGACCTTCCAGTTACAAGGCAAGGCCGTATACTGCCGATGAGTTCAAAACTAGAATGAAACAGCTGTTCAGTACTCCAGCGTTGGTTTTCAATGGTTCTCTAACTGATATCAATCCGTGGTCAAACTCGTAAAAAATACAATTGGTTATGGTTATTTTAACTAAACAGGTGAAAATTAGTAAGCTTTGGGTAGAGTTCCGTAAAGAAAATCAGTCAAGAAAATTAGGTGTTAATGAAATTAGGGTAGTAACAGAGGTGATGAGTTGTCACAAACAGTTGTAAAAAGGAGTTACGTAATAATGTGAATAGTTTGATGACTAAGTTGTACTCAGGATACACATAGAAACAAAGTAGAGAATACGAGATTACGCAAGAGTTCCAAATGAATACAGGAATTATAAGTTATTAGAGAAACAGGCGAACAAAGAAAATTAAGTTATCAAAAATCAACAAAGTTGTTACCATGATAATAGAAGTGGTTGAGTAATTCTCTTTTGAGTGCACAGATCTGTTTTTTTTATGTGAATTAGCAGAGATTCAGCGGTACAAAGAAGACGAAACTGTGTTGCCTTTGGTAGGTTATTCTTGACTCTGCCATCAGGATACTAGAGAGAAAAGAACCATAAATTTAGAGCGAAGATCACAACTATCTTTTCGGCTGCTTCATTCTCAAAAGCAGCTGTACAACCGCATTTTAATACATAATGTGGTGGTGGGATAGAGACAACAGGTTCCAATGGAATATTATTCTCATAGTAAGAATGATTGTATATGTTGATGCTAACACCTGAATACTATTCCTACTGTTCAGCACTGCGCTGGCAACAGAATACTATACATTTTGATTGGACACTATTAACTAGTGTGACGTGTCTAGTCCTTCCTTTGGTGCTAACTGAATATCATCAGTCAGGTTTTGCAATGTGGCCATCACGGAGCACATTGATTTGATGATATTAGATAGTTGGAGGCAATCGGCAGGAAGCCCTACCTAGACCTAGGTTTCGTGCTAGTTGGCACTCATCAGCAAGGCGTATCTGCGACCTTGAAGGAACTCATGTCCCTTCTGAGATTCGAACCCACGTCACCCAGTGACGCAGTCAGAGATGTTACCACTGAGCTATTCGGGCTATTCGAGCTATTCGATTGACCTTCTGTAGGACTTTAGTGGGTATTTTGATTGGACACTAGTAACTAGTGTGACGTGTCTAGTCGTTTCTTTGGTGCAGACTGAATTCTATCAGTCAGGTTGTAATGTGGCCACCATTCTAGGTAACTTGCCATCACTAAATATATACTATATATGTATTTGAACATTCTATTTCATCTTGTTTAACATAAACCAAAATCACACGCTGCATAAATATAAATAGCGGTTTGATCATTTGAAAATATACCTTGGCTTATGTGTCTTGCTTTCTGCTGTTACAACAAGTCTATACACATACTACTATTATTTAATCGCACATAATAACGTAGGAGACTTCAAGATGGTGATAATAATTTTCAACTTGATATGAATTTTCGAAGGTATGAATGCCGATTACAAGGGGTTTGGAAACAAATTACACAGGATTACGAAGTAGTTAAGTAATACGCGAAGTAGTTTTCAATGAAGATATGTATGAATGGGATAAGCATGAAAACAAATTGAGATAATAACTATTTTATAACTTATTCGAGATCTGAAACCGGACCTCTGCATACAAAAGCGATACATACATTCTCTTGCCTTACCATGGCCAGAGTAAAGTTCTTATCACAATTTAGCTTTTTTCCTTTATTATATAAGTTCACTATTATTACTATTATTGTTTTATAACTGAAAATGAAAACAAAAATGAAGGGAACGAAAGAAACAAACTAAAAGCGAAACTGAAGCAGTCAAATCGAGTTAGGTTGATAATCAATGTAGCGGTTTGACTGATGTTTTTCAAAAAAATAGCTCACGCATCTCGATGCATATGGCGAAGGCTTCTACAGCAAAAGAAGTTGAAAACACACTGAGTCAGTTGAGATACTGTGACAGGTACTGAAGAAGTGTTCAGTTATGGTGCTTCTAAGTGAACCAGTTCCTTCTCTTTGCAACCATACCATTGTGGATGATGTTCTCTAACACGCATAGACTGACCTACGTACCAAGTTCCATAGGAGCAGGTATACAGTTGTAGGCACATTGGAGTGGTGGCATCCAACTAACTGTGACAACAACCTGCACCAATCACCATCAGTGGGAGAGATTTGACAGAGGTTAATTCCTTCACTTATCTCGCCAGGAAGCATGGTTTCAAACACAGACAGTCGGAATGGATGAAGATGTTAAAACCAGCCAGCTAGAATCAGAAAGGAGAGATACGCCTTCATCAAAATGAAACCAGTTTGTAAATCTTCTGCACTAAACTCAGCCAGCCACCATAAACAACAACAAAATTCGGATTCGCTTCAACACAAATGTGAAGTCAGTCAGTCAGTGCTTCTACACGGGTGAAAAACTTGGCCAGCGTTTCACGAAAAGGATTTCCAACAGCCAGTTACAGACTTCTATCAACAGCTGCTACCTTCGCTTGCTAGCTCCATACTGAAGATCAGATGGCCGGCGAGAAAGAGTTAGTAACATGAAACTCTGGCTGGCTGGGAACAAACCAACAGGTGATAGTCGATTGCTTAACAAATATGTAGGCGAGAATGCAGATGGACTGTTCGGGCACACGTTAAGGAGACCTTTGATTGACATCGCGCGCAATGCAAGTCATCGCTCAAGTGGAAGGTGAATGAGAAGTGACGAATGGGTTGTCGGTATGATGGTGAAATGGATGAAATCGCGTGGCAAGAAGTAGGAGACGAAAGATCATGGACAGTCGTGTGGCTAGTTAGGTGAATAGGACAGCAGAAAATAGGACAAAGTGGACATGTGTTGTTGAAGCCCTATGTTCCAATTGGAACTCAAGGGAACAATATTAATGTTATAGTAATAATAATAATAATAATAATAATAGAGTCGAATCAAGAATTTATTGAAAAGAATATTCTTTGCACGAACTTTCCTTTGCCCTAGAAATGTTTGAATGGGAATTATAAAAAAAAGCAACAAAAAGTAATCGAATAATGACTAGAAGTTGAGAGGTCAGTGGTCCACTTTTCTTCTCATTAAATAATGTCATTGATTTAGCACAGTACATGCTTGAAGACTGAACACTAACTGGTCTGTTGAAAAAAAAATCGATAGTGTTTACTGACATTGTTTATTTGTATTTCAATTCTGCTTTATTTTTTCTTCTTACAATGTGATTATTTAACAATCGAACATGCACAAAAAACAAACAAACAAACAAATGCTCATTATCAATATAATCTTCTTTTTCTGCACGTTTCTCTCATAAGTTCTTTCTTCTTTTAGCGCCTTTTGCTCGGTTAGACTGTGTATAAAAAGTGTATCACTTGTTGATGTGTTTTGTTTTCAAAGGCTGAAATTGTATTGTTTTGCTTTAAATTAAAATGTTTAATTCGGTGAAAGATTTACACATAGTCAATCTGAATGAAGAATATTCTTTTCCATGATATTGATTGATGGTCGAGCTAAAAAATATCATGAACTGGTAGAAGTTAGAATTCATGGACTGGCCATTGAATCGGGTCAGGTCCCAGTGGCTGAATGGTATACGAGTTAGCTTGTCTTGTAAACGGAAGGTCCTGGGTCCGAACCCGGGTGATGGATGCGTACTGGTGATGATTCCCAAAACTAGGATGAAACAGATGTCTAGTTCATTAGTGCTGGTTTTCAATGGTTCTTTCTCTAACTGATATCAATCCGTGATCAAATTCGAAAAATGAATTTCTCTTCAGGTTCTTACAATTATAAAATATAATATTTGTTGGCGTTACAATAATGATAGTTAGTTATGTGGCAGATACATTTTCTACGTAGAATAACAGATTAGTTATGTGGTTCCAAAACAACCCCTTATCATCAACTATTGACAACCTTCATCTATACAAGAGATACATTGATGATACTTTCGTCATTTGTGATGAGAAGCTGAACCTTGAAAACCTACTTCAAATCTTCAACAAAGCCCACGCAAACACCGACTTTACACTTGAGATTGAATCCGATGGAATATTCTACTTCCTGGACGTCCATCTGACAAGAAATGACAACGACTCTTTGAAACGTCCATATACAAAAAGCCTACATGGACTGGACAATTCATCAACTTTCAAAGCTTTGTGCCCCTAAGCAGAAAGAGGAACCTGATATACGCTCTTTCCTTGAGGATTCGGAAGATATGCAGCGAGGAAGTGATTGAAGAAGAACTGCGTAATCTCCGGAAAACCCTGATGGAAAACGGTTTCGTGCCCAGGTTCATAGACAAGAATCTCAAATCGCAGAAGACTTCCGAAGAAGCCCAATCCGTTGCAAAGAAAATACTTCTGCTTAATCTATAATTCAAAGGTGATATTGAAGCAGAAATCCTACGCAAACGCCTCTCCAAATCAATGAGGAAAACAAACTTCGCCGCAAGCCTATGACTGACGTTTTCCTGCAAGAAATTGTTTGGCCTGAACGTGAAAAACAAGCTGTCGCATTATTATTTTATTATTGTATCCTTCAATTCCTAGAGGAACATAGGGCTTCAGCCGTGCGTCTCCATTGCGTTCGGTTCTCTACGTGCATATACCAGTTTACTTGCTCTTGTGGAGCTGAGTACATCGGCCGTACCATGCGCCAACTTGAAAAACGCGCTCACGAACACTACCCAGCCTGGCTAGTAAAAGGAGACCAAAAATGTGTATACAGTTCAGTGATAGAACATCTGGTCAACTCAGGACATTCAGCGCCTTTCGAAAAGTCCTTCAAAATAATATACAAGATTCAATCAAACCTATCAAAGGGAATCAAATCAAGACATCTGAGCATAGCTGAGGTGCTACCTATCCAAAAGCTCAAACCCACTCTTTGTATCCAAAAGAAATACGTCCAACCCCTGTCCCTGCCATGGCTATCATGAACAGGTAAATTATATTAGTAATGGCGATCCCATAGCCTTTCTCATCTAAACTTCCTGTTTATTCATGTTATTTTAAGTTTTTCTTAATCCCTGTCTACACTACCATATTTTCATACCCACACTTCCTGTTTATTTTGTCACTTTACTATTTCTACATATTTAATCCCTGATTGCATAAACAATTATTCATCACATTACTTTTTTATCCAAACATCCTGTCTATTTTGTTATATCTACATTTCTATGCCCCAATTGCACAATGTCAATCTTCTTAGTTATTATGCTACTTTGTTTGAGTTTTACCCATCCCCCTGTTTATTATGGCATTCTAATTCCTAATTGTAATTTTTATTAATTTAACCCCTAACCAGAAATTATTCTGGAACTTTCCCATCCATTTGATATAAATACACGAATGTACAGCCTAGATGATGATTTCATCGAAAAGAAAATTTTCTTCGCTGCAACTGTCTTTTTATTCCCTATGATCAAATGTGTATATTCCGTGATTTAAAAAGTATTTGTGTGACAAACGTACTCTGGGCTGAATTCAGTTACAAAATATTTCGCTGAAATGGGAGACAATGGTGGTGATTATTTATAATACATTCGTAGAATGTGGGATAGGAAAAATTGACAAGTCTGTAAGTGCCGACCGATGTCAACCTCTAGATAGTCCTTAATGTCAGCAGCTACTAAACTTGCTTTCCTCGGTTAACCCTGATCAGTTCTCTACCTAACGTGTAAGTACCGATAAACGAACCTGAAGTAAATAGACTTGTGACAAGGTAGTGTGCTTAAATGAGGATTATATTTTTATAACAGATTAAATGTCAAATTTAATAAATAAGAATACTGTACAACGTATCTGTTAACTGGCTCAGGTAGTGAGCTCAAGAGTACGCTTGTTGGTAGCACAACGAGGGAGTAAGCCACTTGCGAGTAGTCATGCCGGAAGCACTGTGAAGGTGCGGCGCCATTTTACATGAATGCGTTAAAACAAAAGTTGAAACATTCAAGGTGCACTACAAGTCATTTCAAGATTAATAAAAGGTGTCAACTGAGTGTCTGGTAAAAAACAGTATTTTCAAGTGTTGGTTTGTAGGGATTTGATTGGTTACAGGATTTCATCATGAGCAGTATGCATTAAAGAGGAGATATTAACACTGAAACGACAGGTTCATCATGCAATAACGAATGTGTGAAATGAAACAGGTGGAGGCACACATTGAGAAAAGAGATAATATCACTAATAATAAGTCCGGATAGTATAAATGAAATATTCGATAGTATTGAGAGAATATTTGCATGAAGGACATAAATCGTGACGAATAATAATAATTGTAATAATAAGCAAAGGAAAAAACCCAAGAGAGTTAAGGGGAAGGAGCACTCTTGGTGAGAAGAAGAATTATCAAATCCAAGTTCGGCCACGGTAGGAACAGCGTCTAGACGTGTTATTTTTGGATACAAAATTCCGGTTTAGTCGATCTTATTACAACAGCTTCAGCTATGTGTAGGAGACGTGAGCTAACTGTATGTGATAATGACTTCGGAATTCGGTATATTACCCTGAAGGCTGTGTTGGCATCAGTTTTTTTCTACTCTACATTCTACGAATCTATTATGACGAATCACCACCATTGTCTCCCATTTCACCAAAATATTTTGTAATCAATTTCAGCCCAGAGCATGTTTGTCACACAAATACTACTAATTACATTGACACCCCATAATTATTCTGTTATTCTACGTTAAAAACGTATCTGCCGTATAACTGGCCTTTACTGTAACGACAAAAAATATTATATTTTATAATTGTAAGAACCTGAAGAGGAGAAATTATTGAAAAGAATATCCCTCCTTCAGATTGACTTTTAATTCATAATATGGAAATGCTTCGCATCACTAAATATACAAATAGGTTCAAAAATATGATTAGTAATTGTTACAGAATACTTCTGTGTACGCGAGGAATATTCAGAATAATAATAATATGTCTGATTTCTCGCAAACTGGAAGATATGCAAGCGAAGAGCAACAAGTTCGCAGAAGAAGCATCAAAGATAGGACTTCAGGTGAACATAGAGGAAACAGATGTAGGTGATGAAGATTCCTGGTCAACACCACTAACAGCAACAACAACAACAGACAACAATCAGCATAAGTGAGAGGAATCTGAAAGAAACTACCTCTTTTACCTACCTACATGAAAAGCATCGTTTCAACTACAGGCGGAACTGACGAGGATATCGAAGCAAGAATCGAAAAAGCAAGACAAGCTTTCACTACTCCCAAGTCTGTGTGGAGATCAACAGCACTCCTCTGCATGAAAAATAACATCCGGATTTTGAAATCCAATGTGAAGTCAGAGACTTGGCGCGTCATAAAGAGCATCTCAAACAAACTACAGACCTTCATCAACAGCTGTCTTCGCTCAATACTCAAGATCAGATGGCTGGCCAGAAAAGATCAGCAACAGAGATCTCTGGCAATGAGCGAACCGACCAGGAACCGATTGTGCCTGAAATATGCAGGAAGAAATGGAGATGGATTGGCTGGCCATACTCTGAGGAAACCGTCAAGTGACATCACTAGACAAGCCATTACTCGAATGGAACCCGAAAGGGAAGCGGTGAGTTGGTCGTGAGTGTGAGGGTGACTTGGAGGAGGTGATTTGAAGAGGAGATGAAAACGTGTGGGCAAACTTGGAGCCAGGTGAAGACTCTAGCAGAGAAACAACAATAATGATAATAATTCTGGACAGTATTCATAAAATGTACAGAACTTCCTGTGAAGTTTGTTGTATCATATTTTCTCTTCGTACAATATCTCTTTAAGTAAAATATTAATTGACAGTATTTCCTGTGACACAATGCTCTCTGAACTGAAGCCTAGACCATTCAATTATTATGATATGTCTGCTTTTTCTCCTTCAAGAAATCCACGAAATCTCGTTGAAAGCTAATTGTAAGATGTTCAGAAGTACATTTTGAGAACCAAAGGCATAACTGAAGAAGAGTTACCTCATGTATTGGGACACGTTGCCACCCACAATCCGGCCTTTCCTCAAGTTTAATAATAATAATAATTTGCTTTATTCCAAAACAGTACTTGTGAAGTAAGAAGTACGTCCAACCTATTTCTTCACCGTGGCCATCGTAAACAGTCAATTTTCGCAATCGTGATTATCCCATTACGTTTCTTATCCAAACTTCCTATTTATTTTTGTTAATTTTTACGCTGATTAATCCCTATTTGCAATCTTATTAATTCGACCCTTGACCGGAAGTAATAATAATAATAATTTGCTTTATTCCAGAAACAGTACTAGTAGTACAGTGTGGAATTCTCAGCACGTATCTACAATATTAGCATCTAATTTTATCAGACATTTTAAAGGAGTATTTCAAAAAAAATCAAATAAATAAATAAATGTAAAGACAACAACAGCAAAAAAACACAAAAATATTAGAAAAACGCGAAAAAATACCAAGAAGTAGAAAGGAAAATAAACAACATAAAATAATATCATAGTATTGGGTAGTGGAAGCTATGATATGATTATGCATGGTGACAGTAAAGCTATAGTCATACAAGAAGTTATGGAATGATATTTAAGAATGTTTATCGCCAAGATGATCAGTTAATTTGGTTGAACAACACTAAATAATCATAAAATAACATTTCATGGTTTTTATTGACAGCTCTAATGTGGTGTTTGTAGTGGTAGTGTGAGTATACTTGAATGAATATAAATATACTTTTCATATACTTGAAAAACTAATCAGAACTTTTTGGATTTACGCGCGGTATTGATTTTGTGGGGATTGTGTTTCATTGGTTGGAGGGTTTCATCATGAGCTGACACCAGTTAGAGAACCATTGGAAAACCTGCAATGGGTACTGGACAGTTGTCTCCTTCGTCCTAGTTTGGGATTCTTCAACGGTGCACACTCATCGTCAGGGTTCAAACACAGGACCTTCTGGTCACAAGGCGAGCTCGTAGACCATTAAGTCAATGAAATTCGTGGTACCATTCAGCAGTCAAAATATATTAAAACCTAAATCTACCTCAACCAATGTTGACAGGCAGCTTCATAGATCCCATAGATTCTCAAGTATAAAACAAACACTATGGAACATGAAAGTGACGGGAAGTTCCACTTCCTTCACATTGCTATGCAAAGCCCAGAAAACAATAGTCTTCAGAAGTCAGTTTATCGAAAGCCTACATGGAAAGGACAATACTTAAATTTTAATAGCTTTTGTCCAAATAGCTTTAAACGAGGTCTAGTCAAGACTCTATACTATAGAGCGAGGAAAATATGATCTAAGGAGAACTTAGAAGAGGAATTTATGTTTCTCGAAAAGATGTTGAAGAGCAATGGGTACCCTCAAAGGTTCATCAACAAGTATGGAAGATCTGAAGTCACAAAATATAAAACAAATTACAGTAAGAAAAATGCCAATCTACCTACAGCTTGATTATAAAGGTGAAAACATTGCAGTGATGATCAACAGAAGGCTGAGTACATCACCAGACAGAGCATATCCTGCAGCTAAGCTCGTCCCCGTCTATCGAACAACTTATTCTTTGATGCAATCAAAAATCGATAGATATCCTTCTCATGTTAACTCCAACTGTGCATACAAATTTACATGTATCTGCGAAGGCAGTTTCATTGGAAGAACAGAAAGAAGAGCATATCTACGATTTTATGAACATGTACTAAAAAGCTTATGTCTAAAGGGAACAAATGCTTCAAACAGTGTCATCGCCAGTTGTCTCCTTAACACGGGCCATGAGGTGGACATCGCAAGATCGTTCAAAATTATCACTAGGCGAAATTGTTCAATTCTCCTCCAGTTTGCTGAAGACATTTCCATCAAGCGCCTGAAGCCTGATATATGTGTTTTTAGAAAGAAGCGGTTTTCAGTCTTTCTTTGCCACCCTGGTAACTGGATATTTTCATATCTCTTTCACCTGAATGCATAATACTGAGAAGTTTCCCTTGTGTATAATTAGTATGGTTCGGAAGAGTGTTTAGTATTGCATATATATATGTATATATTATTAGTGTATGCGTATATTGATCGATTGATTTTTGTTTAAAATGAACTCTGTGTAAGTATGATAAAATTGTTTTTATAGATCTATTTGATAATGTCTTTGGCCTGTAAGCAGCTGATGAGAAGGCAACGAAATAAACAAAGGATGGTACCACTTTATTCTGCTGAAACTGTAGTTCTTCTTATTATTATTGTTCCCTTGGCTTCCTAGTGGAACATAGGGCTTCAACTGCACGCTTCCACTTGCTTCTGTCTTGTGTTGTACTTTTCACTTGCGTCCATGTTATTCCATACTGTTTCATCTCCTCCTCTCACGATCTCCTCCATGTCACCCTAGCATTGACGTCCCACTCGCCGCTTCCCTTTCGGGTTCCACTCGAGCTATGGCCTGATGCGCGATGTCACCCAACGGCCTTCTCAGCGAGTGTCCAATCCATCTCCACTTTCTCCTGCATATTTGTTGAGCAATTGGTTCTTGTTTTGTTTGTTCCCATAGTTTATTGTTGGTGATTCTTTCCGGCCATCTAATCTTCAGCAAAGAACGAAGACAGTTCTTGCTTTATTCAGATTCATTAAGGGGAATAAATGTATGAAAACAAACACTGTAGAACAAGTATTAGTTGACCAAAACTGGGCACTAAGAAGTACCTGGGAATCAAACAGAATATTCCCAACTAGATGAGGTCGAAACTCTGTCCACAAGAATCACACAACAAACAATCCTCACATACACATATACACATAGTTCAAGGTCAGAACGTCTTAACTCACTAAAATATAATCATATTGTATAACAACACATTATAGGTGCCATCACACAACCACAAAGAGAAGCATCAAGATTAAAGATTAAACAGTGACGAAGTCAACAGACGTAAATCAAGAATCAGGACAATAATATACAGTATTCAAAAAAAACGAATGATAATTACGAAGTTAGCTGAAACACCCAAGTAAGTATAATTATCGTAATTAGATCGTTCACGAGAGGTTTTCCAAGGAGTTATTCAGTTACACTAGGTGAGTGTGGTTTTAAGGGAGAGAACTTGTAAGAAGCGAATGCCCAGTGCTTTCTAGCTTTTTTGATTTCTTCTCTATCTGATTTGTATTCACCATGAAATCTTTACTGAAATTAATTAAATTAGTGTGAACACAACATATGAAAATGAAAAGAGATTTATTGACAGGATACATTTATTCTTTAGAGGAAAAGATCATTAGAGGTTCTGAGGAATAAGCAGAAATGGAAAGATCTCCATGCTCTGAATGCTCCTTCTCCAGGTTAAATTCTTATTCTCAATATCTTCATAATAAATGTTATTCTACCTTCAGTGGGGTTTTACACAGAAAAAATTCGTAATAAGGGAACAAAGAAAACACCATTACCACAATTTCTTGTTGGATTATTATTTTTGTTATTCCCTTGGGTTCCAACTGGAACATATGGCTCCAACAGAATATCTCCATTCCACCCTGATGCATATTATTGCATGTGTGATTTGTTATATTATTTATTTATTATCTCACTATGACCTAGAAATGGTGTGATTTTGTTGGGGATTTTATTTTTTCCTATTAATCATCAATATTTTTAACATTTCATACATTTATATAATTATAAAAAGAGCTAAACCAATGCAATATGTAAAATGAAACGCTGAAAATTCCATGCTGTAAATTGTTATTGCTGTGGAATAAAGTGATTATTATTATTCTCTGCTGTCCTGTTACGCTTGATCCACGATTTCACGCAGTCCTTCATCTTCTTCTCAAGAGATTCCCTCTATGTCACCATCGGCCACACACACACACCCAACTCGCTGTTTCCGGTTTACCTTCTACTCCTGCAATGGTCTGGTGCGAGATATCACCCAATGGTGTCATCGGAGTATGTTGGATTCATCTCCTTTTTTTCGGCTTTTTTGTTGACCCGTAGGTTCTCGACTGGTGTTATCACAGAGTTTCTTGTTCCTAATCTGGAGGCCCCTCAATATATTGCGTATAATCTCTCTTGTTCAATGTTAGAAAATATAACCTCTAATGGTATTTATTTACTCCCGTCAGTATTTAGAATCTTAACAGCCTGTTGATTAGCAATTTTCTACGAAACTTGAGCAAAAACATTATTGTGGGTGGCAACCTATTCCAATACATAATGTAACAGTATTATGACCGACTTTGTAGACTATGAATGAACACTAACTTAATGCGCTGGCTAATCTGTTCTAATCGTATGTCAACAACAACCACAACCATAACACCGCCAGCACGCAAAGACAAAAGAAAAGACTCGACGTCGATAAGAACAGTCAAAATGTTAGACAGAAACTCTGTATATATATAGTTCGAATGAATTTGAAAGTTAACTAATTCAATTATGCTATAAGAGTATTAAGAGCTATTAGGAATCCAGCAATCCAAACAGAGAGAAAAGAAAGGGCTGATGCCAGTGCGCGATAACTCCTTAAACTAGGTATTTTAAGGTTTTAGACAAAATTAGGCAAAACTAGGTGTATACAACAAACTGATCACGAGTTATGTCGTTGAATGTCAAAATGTACTGGCGAACTTTTTTTATGTGGCATTCAACCAATTGTGGTGATAGAGAAGAGATATCTTCAAGACGGATTGGTTTGCACTTCAGGTGAGACAGCATTGTGTCATACGGTATACTGCCAGAAGTAATATTGTATACATTTATTCCTCTTAATGAATTTGAACCAAGCAAGAACTGCAGTTTTAGCGGAATAAAGTGGTACCATCCTTTGTTTATTTCGTTGCCTTCTCGTCAGCTGCTTACAGAGCAAAGACATTATTAAATGGATCTACAAAAACAATTCTAACACACTTGCACAGAGTTCATTTTAAACAAAAATCAATCGATCGATATACGCATAGACTAATAATATATAATTATATATATGCAATATTAAACACTATTCCGAACAATAATGATCATACACAATGGAAACTTTTCAGCATTTCGCATTCCGATGAAAGAGAGATGAAAAATATCTAGTAGCCAGGGAAAAGAGAGACGTCCACCTCATGACCCGTGTGAAGGAGATGCTTGGCGACGGCACTGTTTAAAGCATTTGTTCCATTTAGACATAGGCATTTTTGTACATGTTCCGAAAATCGGAGGTGTGCCCTTCCTTCTGTACTTCCAATGTAACTGCTTCCGCAGATACATGTAATGAGGTCATGAGGTGGATGTCAAAATGTCGTTCAAAATTAACAATAAGCAAAACAGCTCAATTTTCCCCTCAAGTTTGCTGAAACCATTTCCATCAAGCGCCTGAAACCTGATTAATGCGTCCAGAAAGAAACAGTTATCAGTCTTTGTTTGCCACCCTGGTAACTGGATGTTTTCATCTCTCTTTCATCTGAATGTGAAATGCTGAAAAGTTTCCATTGTAAATGATTATTGTTATTGTTTGGAATAGTGTTTAATATTACATTTATATACATATATGTTATTACTGTATGCATACACTGATCGATTGATGGATTTTTGTTTAAAATGAAGTCTGTGCAAGTATGTTAGAAATGTTTTTGTAGATACATTTAATAGTGTCTTTTCCCTATAAGCAGCTGACGAGAAGGCAACGAAGTAAAAGATGGTACCACTTTATTCCGCTAAAACTGTAGTAATATTTCAACTGAATATACTGTACGAAGAGAAAATAGCATGCAATCAAGTCCTCTGAAAATCCTGTACTCTTATATGAAGACTGTTTATAATAAGGTTATTATTAATATTATTATTTTTATTGTTAACTGTTTCTGGTGATGTGGTCTTCATTATTGAAGTCTTAGAAGACAACTTTTGATAAAGTTTGCAATTTATTGGAAATGCCTTCCTTGACGCGCCAAGCTTTGTTACACATATAGGTGAACTGACTGGCATAACATTGGTGTTGAAAATCGGAAGTGTTTGGCTTAACCTAAGTGCAGGAGATTTCCAGACTGATTTTTGTGTGATGAAGGTCTGCCTTGCGTTTTCAATTCTGGTGTGTTTTGATCTCTTCATCCGTTCACATCTCCTTATTTGAAACGATGGTACCTAGATAAGTGATAGAAAGGCATGTCTTTCAAACTTCTCTCGTTGATAGTGATCGGTGCTTGTCGTTGTCGTCAGTAACTGGGTGTCTTCATTATCTCCGTCTTCTCTATATTCACTTGAAGTTCTCTCTTTGCTGAGGATAATGGCTCAAACAAATGCTCAGTCTATACGAACAATGCATTTATGCATACGGACTGGTCAACTCTTAGTGTTATTAACTGTAATTGTACAAATTGTTGGGTAAATTTCTGTTTTTCTTATAAACCTAAGTAACGTCATGCTCTATAGAGAAATTAGAGGATGAATTTGAGTTTCTTGAAAAGACATTGAAGAGCAATGGGTACTCTCAAAGGTTCATCAACAAGTATGGAAAATCTGAAGGCTCAAATGAAAAACAAATCACAGCGGAAAAAAAGCAAATCTACTTTCAGCTTGATTATAAAGGTGAAAACATTACAGCGATGATCAACAGAAGGCTGAGTACATCAATAATTAGTGCCTATCCTGCAGATAAGCTCGTTCCCGTCTATCGAACAACTTCATATTTGGTGCAATCAAAAATCGATAGATATCCTTCTCATGTTAACAACTCCAACTGTATATACAAATTCACATGTATCTGCGGGAGCAGTTACATTGGAAGGACAGAAAGAAGGGAATATCTACGATTCTATGAACATGTACCGTAAAGCCCATGTCTAAAGGGAACAAATTCTTTAAACAGTGCCATCGCCAGACATCACCTCAACACGAGTCATGAGGTGGAAATCGAGAAATCCTTTAAATTTATCAATAGACAAAGGAGCTCCATTCTCCTCAAGTTTGCTGAAGCAATTTCTATCAAACGCTTCAAACCAGATTTATGTGTTCAGAAAGAAGCAGTTATTAGTCTTTCCATGGTAACTGGATGTCTTTATTTTCTACTCTGATTGCGTTATCTTTGTCTTTAACCTCACCTCTCTTTTTATAATCTGTAATATTGCTTGTCTCTTGTTTCTATGACATGATTTGAACTCAGTACATCGTTACCAAATTTATTAGTTACTCATCATCTTACTCACCTCTCGTCTTTATTACGTAACTCCTTTACCATTGTATGCATACATTTGTTTTGACTTGAACTGCCTGTGTAAGCACAACTTTCTGAGCACTTTTCACTAATTGTGGATTTTTCTGTCAACTGACAACATGTAAAATTTGCCAGTATGTTTGAACTTTTCTGTACGTAAACCTCATAATTTATTTAGGCTGTAAGCAGCTGAGCTGATGAGAAGCCGACGAAATAAATGATGGTACCATATTATTCTGCACAAACCACCACTGTTTTTCTTGCTTTATTTAAACCTAATTAATCTCTCACATATATAGTCCACTTTGTTACTCATAGTTAGGTTTAAAAAATGGTATATTTGTGTAATCTCACCAGCTGTCACAACAGTTATGATAACGATGATGATTAAAATGAATTGTGAAAGTCTATGTAACAACCTGTGACAGCACAACACATGCGTGGGAGAGTGGCTCATTAATCAGCAATGTAACAAAGAATACTTGTAATTATCCATACCTCTTAACAACGATACTTCGAAAAAAAATGGGTAGGTGGAAGTTTGGAAGTTCAGTAACGATGTACAACAGAAGACAAGGGCCAGGAACAGATCATTTATTAAGGAAATCAACGCATATTTATATATATTTCCATGTACATTACTATGGATATTTAAGTAAACAAGCACAGTCTTCTGATTGGTTGTTTCTCACGTAAAGGTAATCTTTCATCTATTTGTGACTGTTTCTTGAATGTCAAATCCTCTATATGTTAACTGCATCCGCCTACGCAAAGTCTGCTGTGGTCGGTTTTGAATCAATCTTTGTTCACATTTTCTCACGACAAATCTTTGGAACGTAAATATTGACGTAAATTACTGTCTACCAATTTGGCTAGTAGACAGCTCTCACCACAACGAGACTTTATTACACTATCTATCTATTACACAGGAGAAATCCACGCCATCAGTAATTCTATTTCACATTTCTATTTTCGATCATTGTATTGTGTTCTTATACAAAAAGAAACAACTCGGGGCTTTCTAATTTTGTCACTCAGATGGCCAGGAGGAATTATTAACAAGAAACTCTGGGAAGAAACCAATCGAGAACCTACTGCTCAACAAATAAGCTGAAAAAAACTGAGATGAATCCAACACACTCTGAACAGACCATTGGATGATATCTCGCTCCAAACCATAGCAGGAGTAGAAGGTGAGTGAGAAACAACGAGTTGAGTGTGCGTGTGTGTTTGTGTTCCAGGGTGACATGGAGGAAATCTCTTGAGGAGAAGATGAAAGACTATGGGAAATCGTGGATCAAGCCTAATAGGACAGCAGAGAACACGGTGGAATCTTCTACTAGGAACCCAAGGGAATAATAGTAATAAATACGACTGCACAGCTGGTGTATGGAAGTCATTAAAAGGAAGTTTCACTTTACAGATCACAGATCGATATCAGTTAGAGAACCACTGAAAACCGGGAAGTACTGGACAGCTATTTCATCCTAGTTTAGGACTCATCGTCAGTACACACCCACTGGGTTTCGAAACCAGGACTCCCTGGTTTTCAATGGTTCTCTAACTGATAGCAATCTATGGCCTAACCTGAAGCAAAAGGAATCCCTTTAAACTAATTCTTGAAAATATCTTTTTATCCTTAACTCTTCTTCCATTAGGTTCAGTAACTCCACTAATTCTTTTTTCTTATCACTAACTTTAGTGATCTTCTGTTCATTGAAGAATACTATAGGTCCTGTGACAATAAAGGAATCTGCAGGCCCGTGGATATTTCTGGAGCATTTGCTAAAGTTATTGAGAAAATAGAAGACAGAAAACGTGTTATATATGAGAACAGATATCCAGAAAAACTTGTTGAAGTCTCTACGATCAGAACAAACAAAGAGAAATGCTTGCAAACTGAGCAGAAGGAAAGTATGTGATATTACATAGTTGGAGGCAATCGACAGGAAGCCTTGTTTGACCTAGGTTTCGTGCCAGTTAACATTCGTCAGAAGGGAAATGAGTTCCTTCAAAGAGGTTGCAGATACTCCTTGCTGACGAGTGAGTGCCAACTAGCATGAAACCTAGGTCAAGCAAGGCTTCCTGTGGCCGATTGCCTCCAACTACCTAATATCATCACAAACAATGTGCACCGTGATGGCGAACTACCTAGAATGGTGGCCACATTGCAAACCTGACTGATTGATAGAATTCAGTCTGCACCAAGGAAAGGACCAGACACGTCACACTAGTTGCTAGTGTCCAATGAGAAACGTATATATATATATATATGACTTTACCTTCCAGAGGAGACGCAGACACTGAAATACCGGCATCAAAACTCTGAAATATAATATCTAAAACATTCTTGCCCAAAACACTATGTTAATAATTCATCACTCGTTGTATAATTCCAATGCAGGTGAAGGATAAGCTACCGAGTCTGGCCACTTCCGTCTGTTAGTTATAAATCTAACTGATCTTGTGAAAAAAAAAACAGTTACATAATGGAGAAGATTTGTAGCTCAGGGGGATGTGATAATGAATTAGTTGTGTTCTCCGAGGAGCTAGTTGATTTAATTGCCAAGCTTTCGTCATCCCCCTTCTAGACAACATCTTCCTTCAGCACAGGCTTTAGTATAAAATGGACTTATTTAAATTCCCCAATGAATGATGTAATTGTATCTCCTGGAAACCACTGTCGTGACTGGTTGTTAATGTACGTCTCTATCGATCATATTTTTATTGACTTGGAATTCGAACTATCTTTTAAAAAGAGGAAACATCAAAAATACTGTCAGGGAATTCCTTAAAGCCTAGTACTCAAGTCAGTTAGCAATTAACAAACACATTATTATAGACCAAATTAACCAAATAATAAAAGGTAAATCACATGACAGGAAAGTTCGAATTCCAAGTTAATAAACATGATCAGTGGAGAAGTACATTAACAGCCAGTCAGTCATGAAAGTGGTTACCAGGAGATACAAATACATCACTGACGTGGAGAAATTAAATCAGTTCATTTTATATTAAAATCCTCACTGAAGATGTTGTCTACATAGGGGACGATGAAAGGTTTGCAATTAAACCAACCAGCACAGAGAACACAACTAACTCAATAAACAGTTACATAATAAGTTTATATATATGATTTGATAATGTGGAATATTCCCATATTATGAATTAAAAGTTAATCTGAAAGAAGAATATTCTGCACGTCTGTGTCTATCCTTCAGTAGCCGTCCAATGTTCACCCAGCAACTCAAAGATGTCTTACCTAACCTTAGCTCTTCTTCATGCATACACCATTTGAACTGTTCCTGTGGTTCAAGTTATATAGGACGCACGATTAGGCAGGTTCGTCTACGGGTTCGTGAACATTTACCAGCTTGGTTCAGCAAGGGGGAAATTAAGTGTATAAAAGGGTCGATCCTGTCACACTTGGTCGATACTGGACATCATATCGATGTCAACACAGCGTTCAGGGTTACATACCGAATTCTGAAGTCGTTATCATGTACAGTTTGCTTACGTCCCCTACACATAGCTGAAGCTGTTGCAATAAGATCGACTAAACCGGAACTTTGTATCCAAAAAGTACATGTCCAGACGCTGTTCCTACCGTGGCCAAACTTGGACTGATGATTCTTCCTCTTAACCCTCCTGGTTTTTTCTTTCTTTCCTTATTATTACAAATATTATTATTACAATTATTATTATTATTCGTCATAATTTATGCCCTTCATGCAAACATTCTCTCAATACTATCGAATTTTCCATTTATACTATCCGAACTTATTATTAGTGATATTATCTCTTTTCTCAATGTGTGCCTCCACCTGCTTCATTTCACACATTCGTTATTTCATGATGAACCTCTCATTACAGTCTTACTATCTCCTCCTGTTCAACACAGACTACTTTGTACTAGCCACTCACCTGACACCTTTTATGACCTTGAACTGACTTGTCAATTTTCCTACCTCACAGTCTACGACTCCATTATGACTCACTAATCACCACCATTGTCTCCCGTTTCACCGAAATATTTTGTAATCGATTTCAGCCTAGCACGATGTTTGTCACACAAATAAGACTATTTATTTTGACGCCCCATAACTGCTAATCTGTTATTCTACGTTAAAAATGTATCCGCCGCATAACTGGCCTTTATTGTAACGGCAACAAATATTATATTTTATAATTGTAAGAACCTGAAGAAGAGAAATTATTGAGAAGAATATTCTTCGTTCAGATTGACTTTTAATTTATATATCCCAAACCTTATTATTGTGACTGGCATAAATTATGAGTTGGAAATTACCATAGTATATATATCGAAGCATAGAATTTTCCCAGTTTTCCCCGACTGTTATTTCTCACACATGTTGATTATTGAAAAATACATCGAGTGAAATTGCCAACAAATTAGAAAGAACCGGTTAGTTAGTTAGTTAGTCAAGTTAGTTAGTTAGAGAAACAAAGTAGGCGTGTGTTTTGATTTTCAATTTGATAGAAAGACATTTGAAAATCGATATTAAGGTGAGTAAAAAACTAACGTCTTAGGAGGAGATATCTTCAGATATATGCTTTTTTTGTCTGGAAGGAGGAAAGTCATATGACCTCGACAGACATTTAAGGACAATAACTAGTTGAGCAACAGAAAAATTTACCATTGGATATTTCGAATAAAGCAAAAAAAGAACATTATTATATCTGTTGCAGGACATACAGTTGAAATTAGACAAACGGCGAAATAATCAATATGATACAGAATGAAAAATGTGATTAATCTCTCAGTGCCCTGGTAATTAGATGTCTTGTTTTGTTTCTGTTTCCTGCAGCGTCACAATCTTAGCGTAATTTGGATTTTAACTCTCTCTCACTCTCAACGGAACTAGTGATTAAGCTTCCATTTGGAGAGTAAGTTACTCCCTACATTGTAATGAGGAGAGTAACGATATGCTTTTTCACTCCGACAGCCTCTGGCGAAACCTTTGAAACGCATTCCCAACTATATATATCCAAATCAAGTTCACTTTTAACAGTTTGAAAAGATGTGGACATTGAATATATGATATTCATTATAATAAAGGGTTCTTTTCGTATTTCCCAATGAATGAATGAAAAACAAAACGATATTGTTTTTACTAACGTTTCGTTATTTAATGCTGCTAATAGATTCATCAAAGTATTATTAAACCGGAATTTACAAAATCTCAGCATATATATAACAAAGAGTTAGGAGGTGAGAAAATAGACTTAGGTCAAGTTAAAGGGACATATTGAAAGTCAAAATAACAATGAAGATCACTAAACCAAACATCAAAGGTAATAGTACATCTTCTATAGTTTGGTTTGTAAAGGTTACTTATGTTTTTACGAGTTGATCACGGACTGATATCAGTTAGAGAACCATTGAAAACCGGCACTGGAGTACTGAACTGCTGTTTCATGCTAGTTTGAGAATCATCGGCAGTACACACCCACTGGGATTCGAACCCAGGACCTTCCGGTTACAAGGCAAGCTCGTATACCATTCATCCACTGGGACTCGATTCAATGGCTCGTGAATTCTAACTTCTACTCATTCGTGATTTAGCGCGACCCCAACCAGTGTAGTTGGTGGGACATCCATCCACACACGTGACATCTAATTGGACCTCACTGGGCACGACTTCTCACTAGAACTCCAGGAAACTCTATCTTGTAGCAAGTCACTAGTGAGCATCAGATTAATTTACTATAGTTTGGTTCGTAAGGGTTACTTATGTTTTTACGAGTTGATCATGGATTGATATCAGTTAGAGAACCATTAAAACCAGGGAATTGGTTGAAGTTAGAATTCACGAGCCACTGAATCGAGTCCCAGTGGATGAATGGTATACGAGCTTTCCTGGTAGCCGGAAGGTCTTGGGTTCGAATCCCAGTGGGTGTGTACTGCCGATGATTCCCAAACTAGCATGAAACAGCAGTCCAGTACTCCAGTGCCGGTTTTCAATGGTTCTCTAACTGATATCAGTCCGTGATCAACTCGTAAAAATAGTACATCTGTTATGGTATCAAAATAAAGTTTACTAACTTGATCATCGTTCGTCAGTCTGGGGTCATTTTTCGTTGTCAAGTTGATCAATTGGTAAAGATAACAAAACCAAGTGTAGACTGTTGGATTTGATCAGTGTGTAACATTATAAAAGTAATGTGTGTTTACATAGTGAACTTGTTTATCAGAATCTGACCTGGTCACAACACCTCCCTTCCCTCCTCAATGAAGTGACAAAATCAACATGAATGTGATAAGCAAGTTCACTATGTAAACACACATTACTTTTATAATGTTACACACTGATCAAATCCAACAATCTACACTTGGTTTTGTTATCTCTATCAATTGACCAATTTGACAACGAAAAATGACCCCAGACTGACGAACGATGATCAAGTTAGTAAACTTTGTTTTGATATCATAACAGATATACTATTACATTTATAAAATTATATTTGTAAAATCTCAGCGAAATTGAAATGATTAATTCCAACGTATCGTTCGGCAATCTGGTCCGAACTTTGAATAATGAGAAAACAGTCTGGTGATAGACACTTTTATTGATTTCTTGGTCATGTGAGGGAAAAGCTGTCGAGATATGACCTCCGCGACATCTTCGACTTTGTTGATTCAATTAAGAATGTCAGCTTGGCAGATAAAAAATAATGTCACCATAGATATCGTATCTCTCTTCACCAAAGTTCTACTGACAGAGACTATATGCTTTCTCTGTGACTTTATTCAATCCAATAGAATAGATGTCGGCATACCAATCCATTATCGAAAGGACCTACTACTGCAATGCACTTTCAATGTCATCTTTAGATTCAAAAACGAAATCTACAGGCAAACAGATGCAGTAGTAATGGGTTTACCTCTAGGAGCTTTCTTGCTTGACTGTTTTATGCGTAGTCTAGAAAAAAAAATCCCTCAACATCAACCATCAACAAGCTCCCTTTGACTGATATCTTTCAGTCTGCATCAAAGAAAGGACTAGACACATCACACTAGTTACTAGTGTCCAATCACAGAATCCAATATAGTCCTACAGGAGGTCAGTCACTAGCCCAAACAGTTCAGTGGTAACGTCTCTGAATGGAACATTGGGTGAGGCGGGTCCAAATCTCAGAAGGGACGAGAGTTCCTTCGAAGTTGCAGATACGCCTTGCTGACTGATGAGTGCCGACTAGCACGATACCTAGGTCTAAAGCTTCCTGTAGCCGATTGCCTCCAACCACCTTAGCCTCATCTGTGCAAGAGATACATTAATAATACTTTCCTTAATTGTGATTACATTTCGGATTACGGAAACCTACTGCTCCTAAATCGACCACCACCGACAACGCGCCCAACAATACCAACAACGGAGACAGAGCTACCAGTAAACACCAACCCCCCGACGAAATCAGAAGTTCTGAAGGCAATCAAGATGCTCAAAGCTCGAAAAGCAGCAGGACCAAATGGAATCCCAGCAGAAGCGTTGAAAATGGACCCAGAGACCACAGCGGACTTGATGACACCACTACTGGAGAAGGCAAAGTACCTGAAGATTGGAAGAAAAGATACTTATTCAAACTGCCAAAGAAAGGAGACTTAAGTCAACTTCAACCGGAACAGGGTGGATTTGTAGAAACAAGTCATGCATTGATCAGATCGCCACATTACGGATCATCATTGAACAAACCTTGGAATGGCAGTCACCTCTCTACCTCACTCGAATTCATCGACTTTGAAAAGGCCTTCGATAGCACAGCGTCGTTCGAGAGGTGATTTGGAAACTACTTCGCTACTATGGGGTGCCATCGACAATTATACATCTCATTCAACAGTTGTACGACTACGCTGCATGCCGAGTAATCCAGAATGGGAAACTTATGGAATGCTTCGAAGTGGAAAAAGGAGTAAGACGAGGCCGCCTACTAACGCCAATGATTTTCCTGATTGCAGTAGATTGGATAATGCGACAAACAGCGGGCAATGAGGAAACAGGTATAAAATGGACTCACACAAAATACTTGGAGGATCTGGACTTCGCCAATGATATATGTCTGATTTCCCACAAACTGGAAGACATGCAAGCGAAAAGCAACAAGTTGGCAGAAGAAGCATCAAAGATAGGACTCCAAGTGAACATAGATAAAACAGAGGTGATGAAGATTCCTGGCCAACACCACCAACAGCAACAACAACAACAGACAACAATCAGCCAGCATAAATGGAAGGAACCTGAAAGAAACAACCTCTTTCACCTACCTGGGAAGCATCGTTTCAACTACAGGCAGACGGAACTGACGAGGATATCAAAGCAAGAATCGGAAAAGTAAGGCAAGCTTTCACTACTCTCAAGCCTGTGTGGAGGTCAACAGCATTCCTCAGCATCAAAAATAACATCCGGATTTTCAAGTCGAATGTGAAGTCAGTGCTACTATTCGGATCAGAGACTTGCACTGCGCGTCATAGAGAGCATCTCAAACAAATTACAGACACCTGTCTTTTCTCAATACTACTCAAGATCAGATGGCCGGTCAGAAAAGATCGGCAACAGGGATCTCTGGGAAAAAACCAACCCAACAGGAACCGATTGTAAAACAAATAGGAAGGAAAAAATGGAGAGGGGTTGGCCATACTCTGAGAAAACAAGCCATCAAGTGACATCACTAGACAAGCCATCGCTCGAGTGGAACCCCAAAGGGAAGCGGCGAGTTGATCGTCAGTGTGAGGGTGACTTGGAGGAGGTCATGTGAAGAGGAGATGAAAACTTGTGGGCAGACATGGAGCCAGGTGAAGACTCTAGCAGAGAACCGAACACAACGGAGATGCATGGTTGAAGCCTGCTCTAGGAATTAAAGGATACAATAATAATAATAAACATTGACTTCACTCTTGAAGTTGAATTTGACTGTATATTCAACTGCGAAAAAATGCTGATAACTCCATGTGAAGATCCATATACAAAAAGCCTACATGGAATGAACAATTCATCAGTTTTCAGAGTTGTGTCCCCCTCAGTAGAAAGAGAAACGTCATATATTCTCTTTCCTCAAGCATCCGTAAAATATGTTTCGAAGAATGTACTGAAGAAGAACTGAGAAATCTCCTAGGAATCTAGACAGAAAATTATTTCCCATGCAGATTCATAGATAAGAATCTTAAACCAGAGAGGACGTCTGAAAAGGTCCAATTCACTCCCAAGAAGATGCTGATACTCAACCTCGAATTTAAAGAGGACACTGAAACAGAAATTCTGCGTTATTGGTTTTCGAAATCTCTCAGTAAAACATACGTCGCCACCATTCTCCAAGTGACATTTTCTTGTCCGAGATAGTATTCAACCAGAACGTGGAAGACAAACTGTCACTTCAACGTGCATATAGCAGTTGACATACTCTTGTGGAGCTGAGTATATTGACCATAACATACATGCGTCTGTAGAACGCCCTCAGGAACACTATCTAGCTAGATTCGTAAAGACATAACGCAAATGTGTATAAAGTTCGGTAACATCTGGTGTATATAGGATATTCGGCTCCATTTCAGAAGTAATTCAAAGTCATATACGTGAGCTGATGAAACCTCTCCAATGAAGTGAGATCAAGGCATCTGGGCATAGCTGAAGTACTAGCGATTCAAACCTTCAAGGGCACGTTATGTACCAAAAGCAACACGTTCAACCATTGTCTCTACCATAGCCATCATAAAAAGTCAGTTCTCTCAATAATCACCATCACTTCCTGTTTATTTCTGTAATTTTTAAGTTTTCTAATTCTTATCTGTACTACTATGTTTTTCTATCCGAACTTCCTGTCTATTTTGTTATTACTACGTGTTTAATCCTTAATGTCATAAAAAGTGAAGTTTCTCAGTAATTATAGCCCTGAAATATTTTTCATCCAATTTTCCTGTTTATTATAACATTTCCATTCCTATTTGCAATTTTATTGATTAGACCCTTGACCGGAAATATTTCTGGAAGTTTCTCAGCTATTTACTATAAATACACAAATATACAGTTTAGTTGATGACTTCATCCAAGAGAAGATTTTCTACGTTCCAATCATCTTCTTAACACATGTGTTCATATGTCAGATATAATATAGAGACTTACAATATGTTTTCATAATAATTTAATAATTCCCATTATAGTTTTGAGAACATTTCAGTCGGTGATTTTTTTTCGGACCTGGGACATATGGGTAAAAACGTGGGCAGTTTTCCTTTCGAAATTGGGCAAAGTGAGAAAAGGTTGGTTGTTTTCGGTTGTAACATGGGTAAAATGGGAAAAAAATGGGCAGACGGATAAAAAGTGGCCAATACGGGTAAAGTGGGTTAATTATGCTGCTGCTGCTGGCTGCTGAATTCAACATAGAACTTGGCACCGAAGTGCACCAGTTCGAGTTGCCAAGTTCCAAATAGCACACAAACGTAGACAGGAAAATGAGAGAATGGAATCAATAGAATTTAGATAAGTATAAGAGTGAAACAGAATGAGTGATGGTAGAAAGGAATATGAAGGTTAAAGAGACTGAATACATCTGCGCCATTGACAAGGATTTTGAGCCATGTCACCTATTGTCTCCAGCCATTGATTCTTAGAGTCCCGAGGGCCCCAACCCGGATGTCTGCATCTCCCTACCTGACTCAGTTTAACTGTCAGGGATTTCATGGATTGATGAGGCCATGTTTTTGTTTGGCTACCACTTACTCTTTTCCAACCTGCACCTATATCAGCTAGTAATGCCCGTCGGGGGAGACGATGGTTAGGCGCATGCGCAGCACGTGACCTAGCCATCTCAATCTATGTAACTTCATAGCCTCTTCGAGTGATTTTCCCTCTTTGCCCAACAATCTACGTCTAACGTCAACATTACTTACCTTATTATACCACCTAACGTCGTGAGAAAGAGATCGTAAACATCTGTGATCAAAAACAGTCAACCTTTTCATATCTTCAACTCGTATTGGCCACGTCTCACCGCCATAGAGAAGGACGGAGCGTACTGCTGAGCAGTATACACGTCCCTTGGTTGATAGCCGGATGTCACGCCTACGCCAGAGACGGTGTAAGCTAGCAAAAGCAGCCCGAGCTTTCTGGATCCGTCCTGTGATTTCGTCACCAATCAATCCGTTGGTGCTGATACAACTTCCCAAATAGGTGAAGTGGTCAACATGTTCTATCACTTCACTCCCTATCACTAAGCTAGGAGTTGACGTAGTCCAGTCCTGTAGCAGCATCTTACATTTTACAGGGGCGAATCTCATGCCAAACATACGAAGATTGCTGCTCAAGGTGTTCAGAAGACTCTGCATTTTGTCAGCGTCCTCCCCTAACAGGACTATGTCGTCTGCGTATTCTAAGTCTATAAGACTATTCCCTGGTAACAAGTCGATTCCTAAGTCGTTAAGTTCAGTTAAGGATACTTCCATTAGCATATCTATGATGAAGTTAAACAGAAAAGGGGAAAGTGGACATCCTTGACGGACACCACTGGTTGTTATCAATTCAGATGACAGTTCCCCATAAGCCCTTATATGGCTACGTGAGTTTGAGTAGAGTGCCTTGATTAGTGCAATGTACTTTCTTGGCACTCCCTTCATAATCAGCAGCAGCACTTTAACCCCATTTCGCCCTCGTCTTTGCCGATCAAATTTACCCATTTCGCCCACGTTTTACCCAAATTACCCAGGTGCATTCTCTGACTGGGATAATATTCATCGAAGAGACTCTTTACAATGAATTTATCATCCAGCTGTACAGTCGTATATATATGGATCTTTTTTAAGAAATTATATCCGGTGAGGGAATTAGGTCAAAGGTGTGAATACATGAAATAATAATTATAGTAGTATGAAATGCAATTAAAATATTTGTGATTATAATCATAGTTAAATGTCAAGTAGCAAAACAATTAATATCACATATAGAATAATTCATAAGGTGTATAGATGTTGGAAAGGGGTGTATTATTATAGGATTAGTAGGCGAATATAAAACGTTACATATCATGGTGTGAAATTTGACACGATAGAATTCAATATTGTAAAAAAAATATATTTTTGGATTTAGAATGAAAAGTGGGACAAGTGGAAACAATTCAGAGTGAGAATAGTAATAATAATAATAATCGTAGTAATGAGGGAAAGGTACATAGAATAACTAAATAAACAAAATAAATAAATAAATTTCTATCCCTCTACGACCAAAGTAGAAGTAGGGATTGTACATACTTTTGTACACAAAGGTCTGGCTTAAATTCATGAATGACCAAGGCCTCTGTTATCTTTAGAAGTTTGCAACGAAGAAGAAGTCGCAAGCTAGCATGGATTCGGTAGGTAATCTTTAAATCATGGTCAGGGTTGCTAGAGTGACATGCCGCTGGAATATATTCTCATATCCGTGTGGAAAGCGTTCTCTGGCTACGGCGGATGTACCTTGCTCCATAAAAGCAAGTGAACTGATAGAGGCACATGGAGGTGACCAGACGGGTGAGCTTATCTCTTAAAGAGATGGAGAAAAACCTACGACTGGTGGAAGTCATTTGTAAAGAACGTTTTAATGACTGATCTAGAGAGACGGTTTTTGAGCATATCTGAAGCTTGATCACCTTTGAATTCCAATTTCATGAATAAGATTTTCTTTGGAACTGAGTTGGTGACTGGTTTAGACTGCTTATTTTTCGTGTTACTGTCAATAAATCGTTTCGGGTAACCGTTTTCTGCGAGCGTGGCTTTTAGGAAGTCAAGTTCTGAGTCAATGCAATCAGAACGTCAAATGTTTCTTATCGTAAAGCAGAACGAATGAATTAGCTTGATAATAAATTCGTTGAAAAGAGTCTCTTCGCTGAATGAATATATTTATCAATAAATTCAATATTATACTTTGTTAATTGTCATCAGGTATCAAAGAGCATTTCATTTTATCAAGATGAATTTATTCAAGCAATTAACCAATCAATAACAACATCAGATCATAAACATTTTTAAAAAAATCCATTAAATTTTATCTTGTATTTGTTCAACAATCGATCTCATCCTCGAAAAAAGATATTGTGCAAATTTCGGAAGTGTTTCTTACACAATCGTTTGCATGTATCACACACAATGTGTATGCTATGATTTTGATTTGCAATTTGATATAAAAGCAAATATGAGCCTACAAAGACAATCGTTGGCTCCCAGTTTATTGATTTATTTCTGGGTATACTTAACTCTGATTCAATATATGATGGTCAAATATTTTCGTAGGTAGTAATTTAATCCAATTTGACACCAATCCGTGGCACTAGTGGTCTCATGAGTAACTCTTTCTGAATCGATCGTTCAGTGTTAGAATGATCGCCAACCACGCAAATGGTCTAGATTTGATTCTTGACCCAACGCATTGCTAGATGTCGGTTATCAATAGTGGCAATAGTAATAATGCTTCGCGTGACTCAGCGCTGTCTAACCTGAAGTGCGAACGAATCCACTATGATGATATCTCTTCCTTGTCTCCTTCGAGAAATGTACTACATAAATTTGGTTCAATGTCAGTCATAAAAAGTTTGCCAGTACAATTTGAGATCCAACGACAGAATTCAGAAACATTTGTCACATGTATTGGAACACACTGCCTCCCGTGAATCTGTTTTCTATCTCAAGTTTAGTAGAAACTTGTAAATCGCCAAATTGTAGACACTTTATATATTAAAAATCAAAACAAGTGATTTAGCGAAGAGACTCTTTTCAATGAATTTATCATCCAGCTGTACAATCGTATTATGATGGTATTTAGGAAATTATATCCGGTAAGGGAATTGAATCATAGGTGTGAATACATGAAAGAATAATAGTATGAAATGCAATTAAAACTAAAATGTTTGTGATTATAATCATAGTTAAGTGTGAAGTGGCGAAACAATTAATGTCACAAATAAAACAATTCATACGATGCAGAGAATTCAAAAGGGGTTTAAAATTATTTAATTAGTAGGAAAATAGAATAAACACAGTTTTTGTTCAGCGAAGAAATATGCCTTTTCAACGACTTCATTTTCAAGCTGTACAGTCGGTCGTATTTATATTACAGAAAAAGTTATTAAGTGGCACTAAATAATTCCTCTGTCAATATACATATATTTATGTGATAAGAATAACGATAATTAAAATGTTTTAACAGGTAGAGTTGAAGTGGATGAATTACAAAATTATTAAAGATTGTTTTATAAGTGAATCGATATCAAAAATATTTCTAAAAAAATGTTAAGTGTTGTCTAAGAATTTTAAAAATTAGGAGTACGATCACGATAAGAATGAAGACGTGAAGTGACATGGAATGAATTCAAGTGGTGAAATAAAACAAAGTAAAAACTAGAAAGAACATTACTATGACCAAGGTAAAGAAAGGGGTTTGACAAAACGTTTTTAAACACATAATTTAGGTTTCAGTTCATGTATAGCTAAAGCTTCGGCTATGCATAAGTGAAGAAAACGTAAACTTTTGGATCGATTCGATTTTGCCATGTAGATAACCGTGAAGGATGAATCATGTGTGGCGGACTGAATGACCACAAATAGATGACTTCGCAGTTCCACGTTTACCTTTCATTAACCAAACCGAATAGTGTTCGGCTACACGTTTTCGGAGATTACGCTTACAACGTCCAATATAATCAGCTCCACAAGAGCAGGTAAAAGAGTAAATACACATAGATGTGGACAAAAGCGTTAATCTATCCTTGGCGCATTGTCTAATCATATTTCGGCTGGTAAAAACTAGTAATTTATCCACTTCAACTCTACTCCTTATAACATTTTAATTATCGTTATTCTTATCACTTTAATATGTATATTGACTGAGCAATTATTTAGTGCCACTTAATAACCTTTTTCTGTAATATAAATACGACTGACTGTACAGCTTGAAAATGAAGTCGTTGAAAAGGCATATTTCTTCGCTGAACAAAAAACTGTGTTTTTCCTTATAAATGATATTATCGATAAAAAGGACTAGTAGGGAAAATAGAAAATTGAAAAATCTTGGCTATCGTCGGTAGCCATTCCGTATCGAAGGGAGACAGCTGAAGAACTTCAAAGGGTGCTTGTTTCATATAGTATTAAAGTCTATTTCAAGCCCTCTAATTCTGTAGTGAAAGCTTTTGGTGAATGTCAAAGATGTATTTCCCAAAATGATACAAAATAACTGTGTCTATAAGATACTATTCAGAATGTGAAGCTTGTTATATAGAGGAGATCATTATACAGGTGAAGGTCAAAGTGAATGAACACAGACAGTGCACGTAACGTCCGCCTAGAAATGAAGTCGGTGGCACAGTGGTTAGGACTCTCGCTGACCATGCACATGGTCCGGGGTTCGATCCCCTGCCGGCGCACACCTGATATCTATGGTCGGCCTGAATTTGGGCTACCGATATCCATGCTGAAAGTTCCATACTTGTACTGAAAATACGGTGTGGAATCAAGCTGTAAAATAAAAAAAAGTAGAATTAAAAAGTCTAGGAAAAAGATCAGCTAGAGCAATGCATGCTGTAGACAGTGGACACAAGATTGATTTCAACAGTGTCAAAATTCTAGGAAGAGTTTTTCATTCACATAGGGAAACACTAACCTCTGAAGCCTTGCATATTTTAACCATACTAAATACAATAATTAGGTAAGAAGGGTTAGACTTATCACCTATATGACAGACTCTAACGAAGCAAAACAGATAAGAGAAAATACAAGCAATATTCAACCCCCTGTGAAGATATTATCATGTTTTGATGTGTTTCCCATTAAAAAGAATAAAGTGCACACACACACACCCATACGGACAAATATGCACATACGACAATATGACATTAGAAGTTAATTGGTTGGTGGTGAAAAGCAGTGGAATCCAGGATGCGCATTTCGTCCTATTTGAGACTCGTCATCTCGATGTCTCTGCATTCCTCAGTAAGTGATATCGTTACCACCAAGGCTCGAACCCAGCGCCTTTAGCTCCAAACGCCAAAGCCTTATCCTCAAGACCACTTCGGTCAAGGGACCAGACATCGTTGGAGCAACTGCATTAAGAGCCAACATTTCAACCTAAGCACAAAGCACTTTGGTTCAATCAATCAACAGGAAAATTAAATTTAAATTATTTAATTAATTCGACATTAGTCACTACAAATATTTGACGACTGTTTACATTTTTTCTATAGGCACAACCTTTTACCGACATGTGACCATCAAAGGAACTGACTTCAAATTATATGGTTTTTTGATGGGATTATTTTAAGTAATTTGTTCAATGTATCAATCTGACTCGGCGCTCAAATTATTCCAGGAAATTTGTAACATTTACAATCTGAAAACTTACGTTACTTATTTAATCCTAATCAATAGTTTACATAAATGTAACCTTGAGACCTTATTATTGATTATATTTTGAAATAATCAGGTATGAATGATATATATGTATAAATATATATCACATGTCTGATGGAAGTTTGAACGTCATAGCTTTTCTCTCAGCCTCCGTGAATATCTAACTTGTTATAGAATTTCAACTACAAAAATAATAATTATTCTACACCTGGTTGCATGTTATATCACTGTTACATTTTAATACCTCAAATAATACCGTGAGGCAAGCTATACAGGTCAGATAAGTCTTTCAGTAGAAATGAAGTTCTATGGAACAAATTTATTATTATTATTAATTATTGTTCCCTTGGGTTCCTAGTGAAACATAGGGCTTCAACTGCACGTCTCCACTTGCATCTGTCTTCTGCTCTACTTTTCACATGCATACATCTTAGTCCATACTGCTCAACTCCTCTTCACACGATCTCCTCCATGTCACCTTTGCACACATGACTCACTCGCCGCTTCCCTTGCGGGTCCCACTCGAACTATGGCCTGACGAGCGATGTCACCCAGTGGCCTCCTCAGTGAGTGTCTAATCCATCTCCGCTTTCTCCTGCATATTTGTTGGGAGATCGCTTCTTGTTTTCTTTGTTCCCATAGTTAGTTTCTTGTTTGTGATTCTTTCCGGCCATCTCATCTTCAGTATAGAGCGATGACAGTTAGTTGTTGATAAAGGTGTGCAACAGGCTGTTGGAAATATTCTTTGTGACACACTGGCCAAGTTTCTGATCCATCCGTATAGAAGAACTGACTGACTTGACTTCGTTTGTATTGAAAATCGGAATTTTGTTGTTGATGGTGAGTTGAGTGAAGAAGATGCTTGCTAGATAAGTGAATGAAGTAACCTCTTTCAAATCCCTCCTGTTGTTGCTGTTTTTTTGGTTGGTCATTTTCATAACCTTCGTCTTGTCTGTGTTCACCTGAAGTCAGTTCTGTCTTTGCTACTTCTTTGACCATTTTGTCGGTTTTCGCTTGTAAGTCTTTGATTTTGTGTGACATCAAACATAAATCATCCACGCGCGAAATCCAGGTCTTTTAGGGTCTTCACGTCGGTTTATGGAACAAATTTAGTTAACCAAAATTCAACTTTAAGAAGTACGTGAGAATCAAGTAGAGTATTCGCAATAATTTTCGTGATTAGATGGTTGGAGGCAATTAGCAGGAAGTCCTACGTAAACCTAGGTTTCGTACTAGCTGGCAATCATCAGTCAGCAAGGCGCATCTGCAACCTCGAAAGAACTCATGTCTCTTCTGAGATTCGAACCCGTGTCACTCAGTGCTGCAGTCAGACACGTTATCACTGAGTTGCTCAGACTCACGATTGACCTCCTGTAAGACTGTATTGGATATTTCTGATTGAACACTAGTGAGTAACTAGTGTAATGTGAGCACTTTGACCGATGGAATTCAGAAAACAGAAAGATTGAGCGAAGAAATATTTACTTTTCAATTAGATCCTCATAGACATCGGGATTTCTATATCCACCTTGAAGGAACTTATTTTAAGATGTACAATGAATGTTCATTACTAATTCAATAAGGAATATTACAGACAAACTGATGGTGTAGCTATAAGTTTCCCATTAGGTCCAATCCTAGCTGATTTTTTCCTCGCTAAGTTAGAGAATGGACCACTGAAAGGAGTAATTAATGACATGGATTTCTACTGTCTCGTTATGAAAGACGAGAATGATGCAATGAATATCCTTGACAAGTTTAATGATGCACATTCAGCAATAAACTTTACCATAGAGAAAGAAAGTAATGACAGTATCTCATTCCTAGACGTCTTCATGGCAAGGAAAGATGATGGCACACTAAGAAGGAGTGTGTATAGGAAACCAACAACAACAGGTCAGTACACTCATTTTTTGAGCTCTATACCTTTGAAATATAAACGTAACCTGGTAAAGTGTCTGGTCCATGGAAGTTGGTTAGTCTGTTCAGATGACTGCCTCAATGAGGGGCTTAAGATTATTAAAGAATTACTTAGAAAAAGTGGTTATCCAGGTAAATTCATTGAGAAAAATATGAATTCAGCACCTAGGAGAGTCAGTATTGCTACAGTTCCGAAAAAACCAATATTCATAAAACTGCAGTTCTTCGGTAACAACATCAGCGAAATCACAACACAGCGCTTGAAGAATGAAGATAAAAGAGCTTATTATGCAGCAGAGGTACGTTGTCTCTTCACAACCACCCCTATTCTACATTCGAAAGATAAGGATGAACAATCTAAATTTACCTCTTCTATGTGTGTCTACCAGTTTGACTGAAGCTGCGGAGCCAGCTACATCGGGTGTACAATTAGGCAGGTTCATCATCGTATTTCCGAACATCATCCAGCATGGTTAAGCAAGAGACAAACACGATCTATTCGTAGTTTGTTGATACTGAGCATAAGGTTGATGTGAATACTGCATTTAAAATTATTTATCGCATCCCCACTAATCTTAATTTTGCTCTACGAGTTCGTCTTCTACAGACAGCTGAAGCAATAGGAATCCCACCTAAAAAGCCAAGCCTGTGTGTACAGAAGAAATTTGTACAGCCACTTTCCTTACCGTGGCCATCGTTACAAGACAGGACTACGTCGTCCCCCTCCCCCTAAACCTATAAAAATTATAATTGTCCAAATTATTTTATTTTTATTTATTTTGACCACTTCATCTTTAATTACGTGTTATCCTTGTAAAATTAATTTATTCTAACCATCTCTACCTTCTTAAATGTGTATTGATTTTCTTCGTTAATTATCAACCCATTGACATTTTGACACTGTTTAATTATTGTTAACAAACATATCACCACTTGTTTGGTAAATTGTTGTGTATTGTAATAAAAATGCTATACGTGTATATTAGAGTGGAGTCAGAGATGAGGATCTAATTGAAAAGTAAATATTACTTCGCTCAATCTTTCTGTTTTCCAAATGTCTAAATGGGGATATTTTCTATATTGATGGAATTCAGTCTGCACCAGAAGATATGACTAGACACACACATACATTACATTAGTTACTGACTAGTGTCCAATCAAAAATGTTGGTGATTGTTTCATTCTCAGAGTTTTTTGTTGCTAACTGCTTCTGGTTTGCCATTGCATCTTCAGTATGCAGCGGAAGCAATCGTTGATAAAGTCTGTAATGGATGACATTTGGAAATGATTTTTGTGACATGCCAAGTTTTTGATTCATATAGATGAAATGGTGGTACAGCGGTTAGGACGTTTACCGACCATACACATGGTCCGGGGTTCGATCATCGGCCAACGCACTCCTTTACCTCGCTCAGCTAGTAATAAAAAACTGGTAAAGAGGGAAGGTCGAGCATGAGGCTAGCAACCCCATCCTGTAAAAATAAACACCACTGCTATCTCATTAGTCCAACGTATTTCTGTCATCCCGCTCCCCATGTATGATTTTCCTCAAAATTGACTCCACCACAATAAGGAATATCATTGGTGATAGACGTCAGTTTTGCTTTACTCCTGTCTTCGCTTCAAAGGCTTGAAGTGTGACAGTAGACATAAATCGTTCGCATTATTTACATATATATAATATCGCCTCTGCTAAAATCTGGCGTGGAATAATGCTCTGATCCACACACACCAAGTAAAGTCATAAGTCTCGTCATCTTAGTGCGAATAAGAGATGCACTGGATGCAGAACTCCGCCCCATTTCCCCCTCCCCAGAACAAACTGGATTCAGGAAAGGCAAATCATAAGCTGATCAAATTGCAGCTGTACGCATCGTCATCTAACAAAGCATATAACGGCAGTCAAACGTCTCACTACCTCAACTTCATCGACTCCGAAGAAGCCTTCACCAGACAGCGATGACCGAGAAGTAATTTGAAAACTGCTTCAACAATATGGCGTGCAGTGCCTAAGTCTTTATCAACCTCATTCAACAGCTGGCTATATGACAATACCAAGTGTCAGTGTGGGGTTCGAAGTGAATACAGGAGTAAGACAAGGTTGTCTGTCTGTTATCACCGATGATATTCTTAATTGTGGTGGTGGACTGGATTATGCGTCAGACTGTGCACAAGGAGTGGAAAGACAAGCTTACGCTGAATCACCAATAATAAAACTTTAGAAGATATGGTAATCATGCGTGGACGATATATGTGTAATGTCACACAAACTCGGAGACCAGCAGGCTAGAACCAAAAAGCTGCCTGAAGAAGCAGTTCAGCGAACACAGGACTCCAGGTGAACATAGAAAAGACGGAGGTGATGAAGATAACCAACCACCACTAACATCAACGACAACCAGCACCAATTAAATCAACGGGAAAGATTTGAAAGACGTTACTTCTTTCCTTCACTTATCTGGCAAAGAAGCACGGTTTCAACCACAGGGAGCCGGAACAGATGAAGATGTCAAAACCAACCATCCGCAATCAGAAAGGCAAGATATGCCTTCATCAAACTGAAATCAGCTTGCAAATCGTCTACACTACACTCAGCTAGCCAGCACAAACAACCACAAGTTTCAGATTCTCTTCAACACAAATGTGAAGTCAGTCAGTCAGTGCTTCTATATGGGTCAGAAACTTGGCCAGTGTGTCACGAAAGGGACTTCCAACAGCCAGTTGCAGACTTCTATCAACACCTGTCACCTTCTCTGGCTGGCTCCATACTGAAAATAAGATGGCTGGCGAGAAAAAGTTAGCAAGATGAAACTGTGGCCGGCTGGGAACAAACCAACAGGTGATAGTCGATTTCTCAACAAATATGTAAAAATAAATGGAGATGGATTGATCGGACATGCTCTGAGAAGGCCGTCGAGTGACATGAAGCTCAATACAGGCCATCGCTGGAGTGAGAGGTGAATGAGAAGAGACGAGTGGGTCTTCGATGTGAGGGTGACATGGAGAAGATTTTTTGGTGAGTTGGAAAAGATGAGAGATCATGGGCAATCGTGTGGCTAGCCAGTTAAAGAGGATGGAAGAAAATAGAAGAGAGTGGAAATGTGTTGGTGAAGCTATATGTTCTACTCGGAAGCTAAGGGAATGCTAATATATATATATATATATATATATATTGGCAGAAAGGCACATTTATGGGTTTCTTGCTGACTACCACTCATTAGCGAAACGGGTCTGCAACCTCGAAGGGATTGATATTCCCTCTTCGAGTGGAAACCATCCAGTCATGCATCCATGCAATCTGTGGCGTTGCTTTTTAGTTATTCAAACCCACAACCGGCCTCTTGTCTAATTTCTATGAAAATGTTCGTCGATCATTGTGGAGTATATAATCAATGCTGTCTTTACTGCTGGTTTACAATTTCTCCATCAAAAGAAGTAATACATCATGGTATTGTAGTTTTTGAACTGATATTGAATGGCTTTAGGCAAACCTAACGAGTGGAATTCAATCAACACGTTGCTTATTCTACGATGACCAATCCTTGTACTCATTTATTTTTGATGAGTTTAAAGTTATCATAACAAACTTAGGCATCTAAGAGTGTATGCCGTTCGAATTTTAAAGCAGTACACACTGAACTGTACTTCAAAACAGTGAATCCATACAGGATGTGTTTGCGGTTCATTTTTTAATTTTATTCTCACCTGTTCCGAGTGGAACATATGGCTTGAAACATAAGCTTTGAAGTCTTGGTAGCAGTGATGTTCATTTTTCACGAGGTGAGACTGATGGCCTCACGTCCACCAACCTCCCCTAACTACCGGGCATACTAAAAGCCAAGCGAGGTTTAGGAGTATGTCGGTGGAGAAATGAACCCCAGACCGCGTGAGGTGTGTTTGGCAAGTATTCTCCTTAAATGAACTACCAACACATTTTATGTTTGTTGTAGTTATCCAAATTTGGAAAAAGTCAACTCCATTATGTATAAAATTTTATTTCAATAAATCACACAGTGTTGTACAGTAATATTAACTGATGACGTTTCGGGCACAATTTATTACTGCTCATTATCATGTCAAGGTACTCACTCACAAAACTTTCTTGCTTCATTTATATACATGAGTAAAAACTGATTAGCCATTTAAATAAAGTCAATATAAGATGAGAAGGTACATTCGGAAATAATACAATAAGTGTTATTGATCAATTAGAATTACATGGGAAATAAGACGATTGTTTTTATAGTCATAATAAGTTACTTGTTAGGATGTTGTGATGTGCTTGAATTGAAATAGAATTTTGAGATTATTTATTATCCTCCTCTGATTTGACTGACTGGCGGTAATAATATCTTCCACATTTCTGGTATTTGCATTGAGTCATTTCTGTTGCATGTGTTGGGTGGAGATTCGATGAACCAGGATTCAGTATGTAATCTCTCGTTATCTCCACCTACATAGATTACTTCTTAGAATTTTGACTCTGTCCCACCCTATTGTGTGGTTGTGTGCTAATGCATGCATGCAGTGCAATCGCTGAGCTTTACTTATTTTCGTGGGATCAACCATTCTACACTTAGCTAAATTCTTATGTTCTGATAATCTCACTACTCCTGCCTGATCTACTAGTTTGACCTGCGTAGTTGACTTAACTCACAGTCATTGCAAGGTATTCTGTAAGTTATATTATTTTGTCTAATTGGCACAACCTACAGAGTCCTTTAAGCTACAGAGCTTGTCCTACCTGAGTGAGTTTGTGGGTTTGAATGCCACCATAATTCCTGATTTATTAACAATTCTATTAAGTAGGGTTTTAGATATCCCCTCCTCATATGGTAAAACTACTGTAGATGCCTTATAGTCTCTCTTATTTATGTTATCATTATCAGTTTCACTATTATTTTTATTTTGCTTTTGGCCTTTTCTGATATTCCTAATGAATTTTATAGGATAGTTATTTGATACCAACCCCTCTTCTATCTGTTTTATTTCATCATTTAGGTCTTTTTTGTACTACTTAGTGCTACCGCTCAGTTTGTTAGACACGTAACTAAGCCTGCCTTTACAGACAACACATGGATGAGATGAATTAAAGTCTAAGTATCTATTAGCAGAATGCGTTGGCTTTTTGTAAATGCTAGTGTGCAGTTTATCTTCTTCCGTTCGCTTCATTTTATAATCTAAAATAGCTAATTCTCCTTGTTCATTTTCCGATTCAAATGTGAATTTTATTCCTTTTTCCTATTTATCAAGAACCCAAAGATTTGTTCTGTTTTTAACAATTTAAAAAGGTCATCCACAATTCTCCACCATATTTTTGGAGTAGGATTAAATGTATTAGGAGCAATATTTTCCCAGCTACCATCCATAAATATATCAGCTACGGTAGGAGATATTGGTGATCCATCCCATTGCTACACCTTCTGTTTGTCTATATATTTTGCGCTGGAATTTAAAGATAGTAGATGTGATGCATAACTAAATTCCTAAAATAATTTCCTCAATGGGCAGCTTCGTTTTATGGGTAAGTTCAGGAACTGCAGTTAGTTCTCTTTAAACTGCTTCTAAGGCCATATTGATCGGTATATTAGTGTAAAGTCTAGTGATATCAAAACTAACCATTTATTCATAACTATCTAATTGAAAGTCATTTAGTTTATTTTTCATCTTATATGAATTAGTTAGTCTAGAGTTTGAATAATTTCTAATGGGACATAATATTAGAGCTAAGTGTTTTGATAATTCATATGTAGGCGTACTTCTGAAATCTACTATTGGTCTTATGGAGTAACCTGCCTCATGTGTTTTAATAGTACCATATATTCTACTAGTATTATTAGTTTTAGGCATCAAATAAAACCATTTAAACTCACCCAATGACAGCCACATTCTGCGTGTTAAATCTACTGTAAATTTCTTAGCCTTACTCACTATTGTATCTACAGGCTTCTTCATTTCCTCATTTGAACCTATCTCAATATGTTCAGTGACTTACTTACTTATATAGAATAAAACTTCTTGAATTACTTCCACCATAAAAAGGGCTGATAAAGTGTTGGGTACACTTCAAGGCATCATTATTAAATCAGCACTATTTTTCATAATCCATAATATCTGTTTAGGCAACAAAAAGTTATACTGTGGTGAGAGCTGTCTACTAGCCAAATTGGTAGACAGTAATTTCCGTCAATGTTTACGTTTTCAAGATTTGTCGTGAGAAAATGTGAACAAAGATTGATTCAAAACCGACCACAGCAGACTTTGCGTAGGCGGATACAGTTAACATATAAATGATCTGACATTAAAGAAACAGTCACAAAGAGATGAAAGATTAACTTTACGTGAGAAACAACCAATCGGAAGACTGTGTTTGTTTGCTTAACTAATCTATAATAATGTACATGAAAATATACAAATATGCTTTGAATTCCTTAATAAACGATTTGTTGCCTGGCCCTTGTCTTCTGTTGTTACTATACTATCATTATTATTTGAAAGAGATTACTTCATTCACTTATCTGGGGAGCATTGTCTCAATCACAGGAGAAACGGACGACGATGTCAAATCGAGAATCGGGAAGGCGAGAAACACATTCATCAACCTGAAACCATTCTGGAAATCTTCATCACTCAACTCAGCTTCATCAACAACAAAATTCCGATTTTCAATACAAACGACGTCAAGTCAGTCAGTTCTTCTATACAGATGGATGAGAAACTTGGCCAGTGTTTCACAAAGAATATTTCCAGCAGCCTGTTGCACACCTTTATCAACAACTGACTGTCTTCGCTGGCTCTATACTGAAGATCGGATGGCCGGAAAGAACAAGAACCAACAAGAAACTAACTATGTGAACAAACAAAACAAGATGCGATCGCCCAACAAATATGCAGGAGAAATTGGAGATGGATTGGACACTCACTGAGCTGAGGAGGCCGCTGAGTGAGGCCATAGCTCGAGTGGAACCTGAAAGGGAAGCAGCGAGTGAGACATCGAAGGGTGACATGGAGAAGATCGTGTGAAGTGTAGTTGAAAGAGTATGGACTAACATGGATGGAGGTGAAAAGTACAGCAGAAGACAGAAGCAAATGGAGGCGTGCAGTTGAAGCCCTATGTTCCACTAGGAATTCAAGGGAATAATAATAATCATTATTATTATTGATTGTTTAAAGTTGAGCCCATTCATAATAATTTTGATTTTTTGATATTCATCAATGATGATTATTAGGCATCAGAATATTGATTTTGTTTCTTACTCTAACCGATAAATAGTCACACCCTATTTGAAATAACTCATTAGGCTTGTTCAATCTACCACGATAGCCTTTCTAATGAATTTGTATATTAAACTCTGGTGTACAGAAATTTCTGAGTAGTTGGATGCCTGCGTGAAGTAATCACAGGTGGCCCAACAATCTGTGACCTCTGTCCATGTAGATAACTTTTGAAGACACAAAGACTTGAGTCGGTTAGCTGAAATCAGTCTCTATTATCAAGGTAAAAATATACTGAAGCCGTTACAATGCTGTTATTAAAAATGAATGTCGGAAACCTGAAAAGAAAAGTACCTAGGCTAGCAGCCACCTATAATTGTATCCATCCATCAATTCAACTGCTCCTCTGGAGTTACGTTTGCTGACTGTTGCACTGGGAAGTTAATTCTTCTCACCCTATAACACCTATTAGTGTGGTTAAATAAAGGTGTAGTTTTAAACTATCAACAGTTCTATTACCTGGATCACCTGCTCCAAACAGGTCACAAAGATAGCTAACATTGAACAGTCTTTCTCTATCATCTACCGCAAATCGAATAAATTGCCAAAGACCTCTGCATACGCCGAACACTCCAAGCAGAAGAGGTCATTCTAAATTGCTTAAATCAACCGGACCTCTGTGTGTAAAGGAAACACGTCCAGCCAACCAATATTTATAACCTGAGCTGCAATCAAACCTATAAATTTATAAAATCTTGTCTTACTTCCCTTAATTTGTCTGATATCCAGTCAGTTCAGTGTTTTTTTGATTGGACACTAGTCAGTAACTAGTGTAATGTGTGCGTGACTGTGTGTCTAGTCCTATCTTTGGTGCAGACTGAATTCTTTCAGTCAAGTTTGTGATGTAGCCACCATGCTAGGTGACTTGCCATTACAATGCACTACCGACTGCCTCCAACCAACTAATACCAACAATTCACTGTGCACCGTGAGACGCAATTCTATCATTCATTGAGAATTTAAATCAGTTCATTTTATGCTAATACTTGCTCTGAAGATTTTGTCCAGAAGGACAACGAAAGCTTCGTAATTAAACCAGCCACCTCACGGACACAACTAATTGTGAATCATTCACCTGAACTACAAATCTTCTCTATAACTAGTTTTATGCTGCGGTGTTTGACAACTAATTGGATCTGTATGGCTGCCTGGCGGTATTGCTGAGGTAGTTCTGCGTTTTGATATGCTATAATTGTTGAAAAGTACCACAGACTTTATTGCAAATAACTGTCTTTTTCCTGTAGTTGGTGCATTTTGTGACTTCGCGTAACTCAAGGAAGTTCTTTTTGACTACACAGTAAGGCGAAAAGATTGGTTGCTTGCGTTCAGACCAAGAATACTTCAATTTTGCTGTTATTATTATTATCATTGTTGTTCCCTTGGGTTCCTAGTGGAACATAGGGCTTCAACTGCACGTCTCCACTTGCTTCTGTCTTCTGCTGTACTTTTCACTTGCATCCATGTTAGTCCATACTGTTTCATCTCCTCTTCATACGATCTCCTCCATGTCACCCTTGGACGTCCCACTCACCGCTTCCCTTTCGGGTTCCACTCGAGCTATGGCCTGACGCGCGATGTCACCCAGCGGCCTCCTCAGCTCAGCGAGTGTCCAATCCATCTCCACTTTCTCCTGCATATTTGTTGGGCGATCGCTTCTTGTTTTGTTTGTTCCCATAGTTTCTTGTTGGTGATTCTTTCCGGCCATCTGATCTTCAGTATAGAACGAAGTCAGTTTTGCTGTTACACTAGATAAAAAATCCACTGCATACTTTCTGCTTTCCAAGTGAATCGACTTCAACCAATTCTTTTTTTTCTGTCTCTTCATTAGTATTATTTTGTCTTCTCAATTTTACATTTTAAACTTTCTTGTTCAATACCCCAACCTGATTAAATTTCTACACCTCACTACCACTGTTACTGACTTGAACAACGCTCAGTTTATAGTCATTTATGTTACGTCATCCAACTTATTTGCTCAATTTCACTTCTAATTTAAATGGCATTATTCTCTAACCCACTTCTACTTAGTCTCTACCTGTAATTACCTCTGTTGCTATCCTGACCTAAGTTGAAACATTTTAGTCAATTATATTACGTCATCTAACCTACTAACTCGATCTAACTTTAGTTGCTGTGTGATTAACCTTGTTTCTATATTAGATCATTCTTGTATTACCTGATCAATTTATCTAAACTTGACAAACCTCATGTACACTTACACACAAAAATGATTGTGTACAAATGCGAATGTGAATGAATTCTCCGGCGGAAACAGTCTCTTCACTGAACGTCTTGTCTTTTTCAAATGACTCAATGGGGATTTTCAAGCTAATTGGAATATTGTTAACAAAAAAAAATTTAGATTATTATAATTCTAAAAATTTGATAAATTCAAATTTCAGATGGACTGCAGAAAAATAAAAGTGATTTAGAGCTGTGAAACTCCAGTACCGATCAATTGAAACAGAAACAAATCTGCCTACTTCTCAATTCTTAGCAAGAAATCTTGAGAAATCAACTTTCCAACTGAAATATATGCATTATATTTCTTGAAGTGCGATTACAATGCCTTTGTATAAATAGGTATCACGGAATATACACATCAGATAATAGGAAGTATTAATAAGACGTTTGCGGTAAAGCCATCAACTAGGCTGTACATTCGTGGACTCAGGACATTCAGCTCTATTTGAGTAGTCCTTCAAATCCATATACAAGATCCGATCAAATCTCATAAACAGAGTCAGATCGAAGCGTCTGTGCATAACTGAGGGCACATGCTATCCGAAAGTTCAGGCTCAAGCTATGTAATCAAAAGAAATACTCCCAGCCGTCGGTCGACTCTATCACGGCCATCATAAAAAGTCAGTTCCCTCAGCAGTAATCATCCTGTTATTCTTCTTGTCCAAACTCCCTGTCTATTTTGTTGCAACAACACTTTTAATCTTTAATTGTACAGAAGGGAGCCAGTTTTCATAAGTAATTATGATCCTACTATGTTTCTATCCGATCTTCCTGTTTAATATTACAATTTTATTAATTTTACCCTTTACCGAAAATACATATGTATGTAATATTCTGCTCTTGGGCTCCGAGTGGAACATACGCCTTCAGCAGCACAACCCCACTTTGTCCCACTTTCCGTGGTCATTTTCAGCTGGCCCCCCATTATTGCCAATAAGCTCTGATCTCCTCTTCACACCCTCTCCTCCATGCCACCCTTGGACACATGCCCAGCTCATTGTTTTTCATTCACCTTTCATTCGAGTGATCGCCTGAATTGATCGCCGTCTCCTCATTATGTGTCCAACCCATCTCCATTTTCCTTGGAATATTTGTTGAGCATTAGTTTCTTGTTTGGTTAGTTCCTTGAGTTTTTTCTTGCTAGTTTCTTCTGACCGGCCATGTGGTCTCCAGTATGGAGCCAGTGAATGGAGTGACTGAAAAATATCTGCAACCTGTTGGAAATGATTTCTGTGAGGCGTTCACCAAGTCTGTGACCCACATAGAAGCACTCACTGGTTTTGACATCTTCACTCATGGTGTCAGTTGTAGTTGAAACAGTGGTGCCTAGTTAGAAAAGGGAGTGAGGTGACATCTTTTAAATGTCGGTGGTGGTGACAGGGTATATCTACCAACGCTGTCTCCCCTGTATTCACTTGAAGTCCTGTCTTCGTTGCTAGCTACTTCTGTCAACTTCTTGATTTCCTCTTGTAAATCTTCGAGTTTATGTGACGTTAGACATAAGTCGTTAACGACGTCCACATCTTCTGAAGTCTTCTTATCTCTCCAGCATATTCCTGTCTTCTAGCTACCCCTTCAGAGCCTGACGTATAGTCCAGTCCACCACAATTAAGGCAGTTAACCTGCTGTTCTAGTGGGAAGCCGTGACCAGTAGGGTACAGCAGGTTGAAGATGAGGCAGTAACTCATCGAAGAAGACATTGCGAAATGGTCGCGCTATATCGTGAATCGGCAGAAGTTATAATTCATGGGTTAGCCATTGGATCGAGTCCCAGTGGCTCAATGGTTTACGAACTCGCCTTGCAACCAGAGGGTGCTGGGTTCGAACCCCGGTGGGTCCGTACTGCTGAAGAGTCCCAAGCACTAGAACGAAACAGCTGTCCAGTACTCCTAGGTTTTCCAATGGTTCTCTAACTGATGTCAGCTCATGATGAAATCCTCCATGCAATTAAGAATATCACTGGTGATGCTAGCTAGTCAGCCTTGTCTTATTCCTACTTTTACTTCAAAGGCTTCATTAAGTTTCACGCGGTGGATCACCTGATTCGTCGCGATGGTAGATATATGCATAGTATTTCTTAAATTTTAACTGTAACGCTTATATATACATATATATATATATATATATATATATATATATATATATATATACGTCACTAGTTAGAATTGGTAAGATCCAATTCTTTCTCATAAATTTTATGTCTAACGACACTTGAGGTATATTACCCATGAGATGTCACACATGCTCACTGTTCATTCTATTTTCCCATAGCAAACTTGATTAAATTTTCACTCTAATACTCATAAACTTCATATGATGTAGTTGAGTGGTAGTAATAGTAATAGTACTAGTCATAGTAGTAGCTACTTGTATCCAAAGACGGAAAACACTTTGAAGAAGCAAAATAAGCGAAATTATGGGAATAATTCATACAAAAAAAAAGAAATAAATGCGTGAAAATTAAATGATACATTTGTCTACTTCCTTAATCATTTATTAAAAAAATATTTTAAAATATTTCTAGGAAGTTAATAAATTATGATCAAGGGTGTAAATAAAGAACAAATAGATTTGATTAAAAACCCGGAAAAAATTATTATAATCTTCAATATATGTGAATGTAGCATAGTGTAGAAGTGATTTTTAGAAGCTTGAACCATGTGGTGCTTTGTTCTAATCTACTCTTATAAATTTTGTAAATTACACAGTGTAAACAGATAATGAGATACAGAAATTCATCATGAGCTGACAATGGTTAGAGAACCACTGGAAAATCACCACAATGTACTGGAAAGCTGTTTCGTCCTAGTGCTTGGGACTCTTCAATAGTACGCACCTACCCACCACGGTTGGAACCCACGATCTTCTGGTTAAAAGGGCAGCGAGCTCGTAGACCATTCAGCCATTGGGACTCGATCCAATGGCCAACCCATGAATTATAACTTTTGCCAATTCACGGCATATAGCGCGATCACTAGCCAATGTCTTCGGCGAGTATTTGTCCTCACATCCGACCTGCTGGTCACCCTACTGGTCACGACGTCTCACTAGAACCCGAGGTAACTACATTCCGTAACAAGTCTCTGGCGAGCATTAGACTAATTTTCAAGAGTTGACTTGTGAGGATTTGATTTGTTGAATAGGACAAGGTCCTGGGTTCGAACCGTGGTGGGTGGGTGCGTACTGCTGAAGAGTCCCAAACTCGGCTTTGTTATTCACAGTGTAAAAAATACAATCCAGTGCTAAATAGTTTGGTTATAGTTGTAGTTCATTTGATTGTCTAACTTACCTTGATCCGGTCTCTCAAGAAGTAATTGAGTTATAGTATTAAAAATCCCTGGATTAAATCAGATAAAGTCATGTAGTGTGATCAGTAACCTTTGAAACTAGTTAGTTAGTATGCTTGATTAGTTGACCTGAATAAGATAAGAAATCTGGAGAATAGTTCAGCAATAGCACTCACTACATGCAATTGCACACAAACATACAATAGGATGGATGAGATAAGATGACAGTTTTCAAATCTAATGTAAAAACATGGTGGAGCGAGTGGTTGATGAGAGAAGCTTTGTTTATCGAGTCAACGCCAAACACGTGAAATTGGAATGTTTCAACATCTGTCCAGACAGACATCTGGGAAATTCTACTACCACTATGAAGATGAATAGGAGAGGACAAAGGAAACCATAAACTCAAGTTTCGAAGTCATGTGATTATAACTGATGATACGATTATGAACACGAATCAATTTTGTTCGAAACATTGTCATCCAGTCGACAGTAATTCTGTTTCACTGATTGTTTGATATATCTAATAAACAAACTAATATGGAATCATGTAAAAGGACCTAACGGATATATATATATATATATTCGTTCATTATAAGATAAATAATTGATAGTTAGATTGTGTGAGGCAGCCTTGCGATGGCAGACTGTTTGCTCTTTGATGTAATTGATGACGACTGAAACTGGACTTATGAGAAATCCAGACGTCTGTGGGATTTGATCGAGATGTCTGCAAGTTACTAATCTGGCGCTCAACCAGCTTAGCAATGGGGCTATACTTTTAAAAAGGCGATCGCATCAATAACCGCCATCCTTTGAAGTGAAGACAAGACTGTCTACTGTCATTGGTGATATTCCTAAACTTGTGGTGGACTGGGTTACGTGGAACACCCTACCTGAGGAGCGAGATGACAGAAATGTTTTGGACCGATACAAAGACTCTAGAAGATCTGAACTTCATGGACGACTTATGTCTAGTGTCACATAAACTTGACTTTCTACGGGCGGGAACAAACAAGTTATCAGAAAAGGCTGGGACCGAAGAGAGGACTTCAGGTGAACATAGAGATGACGGAGGTGATGGAGATACCTTGTCACTACTGTCAACAACAATACCAAGTATCAGTCGCTACCAGCGGAAGAAATTTGACAGAGATCACATCTCTAACTCGTCTAGCTAGGCATTATCGTTCCAACTACAGGCGAAATCACGGAAGAGGATGTCAAAATCAGAATCGGAAAGGTGAGATAGACATTCATCACTCTAAAATCAGTTTAGAAATCTTCTGCAATCAGCCAGAGCAACAAGAAGTTTTGGATTCTCGATACCAGTGTTAAGTCAATGAGTGCTTCTATATGGGTTAGAAACTTGGCCAGCGTGTCACGAAAATCACTTCCAACTTGCCTTTGCTGGCTTCATAACGAAGATAGAATTGCCTGTCAGGAAGAATTAGCAAGAAGAAACTCTGAGAACGAACCAATCAAGAATATATTATTCAACAAATATTCTGAAAATGCAGTTAAATCGGACACCCATTAAGAGCTCTATTAGAGGATATCTCATGGTAAGCACTTGCATGGAAGGCGAACAGAAGACGGCAATTTAGGCCTAGGTTTAGGGGTGATATAGAGGAGATCATGTGAAGAGAAGACACAAGTCTACAGTCAGTGGCGGGGCAAGCTGTAGAGAACTTCAGAGAACTGGCTGAAATGGAGATGTCCTGTTGAAGCTGTATGTTCCACTCGCAACCCAAGAGAATAATAATAATAAATGTTTATAGAACAGGTTAAATGCGAAAAATGGTGATGTGGTAACTAGATTATATGAAAACTTGTTGAAAATTTTGTGTACATTTAATTATCACCTACAAGTATGTTTCAAACAACAGGAGAGATTCTGGTGATTTCAAATAGTTGTCTGCTTAAGTCGAATTTCCTTGAGCAAACTACACATGATGTTTAATTTGAAAATGCGAAACATTCATCCATAATGTAGATCACAGGAGTTAGAGTAAAATACTTGTGTACTTTAAATCATTCAGTTTTTTTAATAATATATTAGTTTAAGAAGTCTCGGTTCATATCTTTTGACTGAAGAAGCAGCGAGGATAGGACGCAAGGTGGACATAGAGAAGACGGAGGTGATGAAGATAACCAACCACCAACAACAACAACAGCAACAACAACAACCAGTACCAATCCCCATTAACGGTTAGGACTTAAAAGAGGTTACTGCCTCCCTCCACTTATCTGGCTAGGAAGTACGGTTACAACCACAAACAGCTGGAACAGATGGACATGTCAAAACCAGTCAGCCAGCCAACCAGAATCAGAAAGGCAAGATACGCCTTCACCCACCTGAAACCAGTTTGCAAATCTTATGCACTGCACTCAGCCAACCAGCATAAACAACAACAAAATTCGGATTATCTTCAACACAAATGTGAAGTCAGTCAGTCAGTGCTTTTATATGGGTCAGAAACTTGGCCAGCGTGTCACGAAAGGGATTTCTAACAGCCAGGTGCAAACTTTTGTCAACAGCTTCCACCTTCGTTGGCAGGCTCCATAGTGAAGATCAAATGGCCAGCTGTCTGGCCAGAAACAATTAGCAACAACAAACTCTGGCTTGCAACAAACCAACCAACAGCCGATTACTCAACAAACATGTAGGAGAAAATGGAGATGGAATGACTGGTCATACGTTGAGGAAACCGTCGAATGACATCACAGGACAGGCCGTCGAGTCGAAGTTGAATGGGAAGAGCCTAGTGGGTCTTCGGTGTGACAGTGACATGGAAAAGATCGTGTGCGTTGAAGGAGAAGTTGAGAGATTATGAGCAATCGTGTGGCTAGCTAGCTGAAGAGGAGAGTGGAAAATAGAAGAGAGTGGATATGTGTTGTTGAAGCCGTATGTTCCATTAAGAACCCAAGGGATTAATAGTAATAGTAAAATAGTCGTCTGTAGATATCTAATACATGCAATACATCTGAGCGGCATCTCACTTTGCTTAGTTTTCACAGTACGTATTTGATCTATAAATTCGGTTCATCACTCAAACATTGTGACCTGCATCCGCTACCATATAATGATAACTCCAGGCATATTATTCAGTTATACAAAAAAGCCTATCAAGAACCCAGCTGCTTAATGATGACAAGGCTGTAGATAGGTCTTGCTAACTGATACACAAATACACGAAGATTCTTGTATATTACTTTCTGAGGTCTAATATGTTTGATTGGAGACTAGGTAATAATTAACTTGTGTCATGTATGTAGTCCTTCGTTTGGTGCAGACTGAATTCTATCAGTCAGGTTTGCAATATGGCCACGATGATTACGATGGCTAACCATCACGTCACACTAGTTTTTTTTATTCCTTTACATTCCCAGTGGAACACAGGGTTTCAGGCTAAAGGCTTGAAGTTTCCATAGCAGTGGTATGAGGTTCCTAACCTCATGCCCAATCTTCCCTCTTTACCAGCCTTATTACCAGCTCAGCAAAGTAAAGGAGGGAGTCGGCTGGGAATCGAACCCCGGACCACATGGGTGGTCGCTGTTCCACCGACGCGGTACACAAGTTACCTGCTACCTACCTAGTGTTCAATCAGATTATCCACTACAGTCCAACAGGAGGTGAATTGTCAGTCTAAATATCTGCTCAGTGGTAACGTTTCTGTCTACACCACTGGGTGACACGGGCTTGAATTTGAGAGGAAACATTGATTCCTTCAAGATTTGCCTCCAAGCTCCTGACAGCTTGAAGCTACAACTCCGTTCAGATTTACTAACATTATTATTATTATTATTGTTTCCTTAATTCCTAGAGGAAAATAGGGCTTAAGCCGCGCGTCTCCATTGCGTTCAGTTCTCCGCTACAGTTTTCACATGGCTCCAAGTCTGCCCACACGATTTCATCTCCTCTTCACATGACGTCCTCCTCCATGTCACCCTCGCACTGATGAACAACTCGCCGCTTCCCTTTCGGGTTCCACTCGAGCAATGGCTTGTCTAGTGATGTCACTTGATGGTTTGTTTTCACAGAGTATTGCCAGTCAATCCACCTCTATTTCTTCCTGCATATTTGTTGTACAATTGGTTCCTGCTGGGTTGGTTCTCTCTCAGAAATTCCTCCTTGCTGCTGATCTTTTCTGGCCATCTGATCTTGAGTGGAGTATTGAGCGAAGACAACTGTTGATGAAGGTCTGTAGTTTGTTTGAGGTGCTCTTTATGACGCGCCAAGTCTCTGGTCCATCCGTATAGTAGCACTGACTTCACACTGGAGTTGAAAATCCGGATCTCATTTGTCATGCTGAGTGTTGTTGACCTCCACACAGACTTGAGAGTAGTGAAAGCTTGTTGTTGCTTTTCCGATTCTTGCTTTGATATCCTTGTCAGTTCCGCCTGTAGTTGAGACGATGCTTCTCAGGTAGTTAAAAGAGGTTGATCAAATAATTTTATGGAATGAACTATCAATTCACAGACAGTAATTAAACTACTAAACTTCATATAACTGGTTAAAAACATAAGGCTTCTTTAAAAGCCTACATAATCACAGAGTACATTTAGATATTTCGTTGTCTAGTGAAACAGCGATATAAAGATTATCGTATCATAAGTGAATTATTTTGTCCTAAATGTAGAACTTAAAATTTGGAGTGGCTTTATTGCACATCCAGGCTAATTGTAGCGTCGTATTCCGTTGCTATGGTGGTTTAATGACAAGCTTTAATTTTGTATGCTTTCTAAATGAAATTTGTCATTAGAAAATCTTTTTTTCTGATCAATGTATTATGGGTGGAATTATTTCTCTGAACTGCGTTACATCTGCTTCACTTTTAACAGAAAATCTTGCTTGATACTGGTGACATCCGCAAAATTTTGTAATGGATTATAGGAGGCAATAATTTGAAAACTTTAATGTATATTGTGGAATTTTTATGAAATTATACTGGTATATTTTGGCCTATTTGTTGAAACGCCTTAATACCCACCGAATAAAGCAGGTGGAGGATATGTTACATAATTGCCTGGATAACTGACCTTTAATTTGTGAACTCTTTGCTCAATCTTCGCAGAAGCATTGAAAATGGACCTAGAGACAACAACGGACTTGATGACACCACTACTGGAGAAGGTGTGGAAAATGGGCAAGGTACCCGAGGACTGGAAGAAAAGACACTTATTCAAACTGCCGAAGAAAGAAGACTTAAGTCAAAGCAAAAATTGACACCACATTATTCTCCTGTCTATCCAAAGCAAAATACTAAGCCTCATCATCCTGGAGAGAATCAAACACGCCAACCTGGATGAAAAACTTCGACCGGAACAAGCTGGATTCAGGAGAAACAAGTCATGCACTGATTAGATCGCCACATTACAGATCATCATTGAACAAACCTTGGAATGGCAGTCACCTCTCTATCTCAACTTCATCGACTTTGAAAAGGCCTTCGATAGTGCAGCGTCGATCTAGAGGTGATTTGACAACTACTTCGCTACTATGGGGTGCCACCGACAATTGTACATCTCATTCAATAGCTGTACGAAAATGCTGCATGCCAAGTAATCCACAACGGGAAACTTACGGAAGCCTTAGAAGTGAAGACGGGAGTAAGACAAGCTGGCTGGCTGCCTACTATATTCAATGATTTTCCTGTTTGTAGGAGACTGGATAGTGCGACAGACAGACAGCGGTCAACCAGGAGACAGGCATGAAATGGACCTACACAAAGTACTTGGAGGATCTGGATTTCGCCAATGATATACGTCTGATTTCACATAAACTGGAAGATGTGCAAGCGAAAAGTAACAAGTTGGCAGAAGAAGCATCCAGAGAAGATAGGACTTCCTTCAGGTGAACATAGAGGAATCAGGCGTAGGTGATGAAGATTCCCGGCCAACTGCAACAGTAACAACAAAAGACAACAATCAGAAAGCATAAATGAGAGGAACCTGAAGGAAACTACCTCCTTTACCTACCTACCTACGTGGGAAGCATCGTTTCAACTACAAGCGGCGGAACTGATGAGGATATCAAAGTGAGGATTGGGAAAGGAAGATGAGCTTTCATTACTCTCAAGTCTGTGTGGAGATCAACAGCACTCAGCATCAAAAATAAGATCCGAATTTTCAACTCGAATGTGAAGCCAGTGCTACTTACTATACGGATCAGAGACTTGGCGCGTCATGAAGAGCACTTCTAACAAACTACACAACTTCATCAATAGCTGTCTTCGCTCAATAATCAAGATCAGATGGCCGGCCAGAAAAGACCAGCAGCAGGGAGGACTTTCTAGGAGCGAACCAACTCAGCAGGAACCAATTGTGCAACAAATATGGAGGAAAAACTGAAGATGGATTGGTCATAAACTGAGAAAACAAACCATCAAGTGAATGACATCACACGCCAGGCCATCGCCCTCGAGTGGAACTCGAATGGGAAGCGGCGAGTTAGTCGTCAGTGCGAGTGTGACATGGAGGAGGTGATGCAAAGAGGAGGTGAAAGCATGTGAGCAGACGTGGAGCCAGATGAAGACGTTCACGGAGAACCGAACGCAATGTTGACGTGTCGCTGAAGCCCTAGTTCCTCTAGGAACTAAAGGAAACAATAATAATGTTTATAATAATAATACCGTTATTATTATATTCATACAAATGCGGAACCCGATGAGGAATTTATCGAGGAGGAATATTCTCTGTTCATTAATCTGTCTTTTAGATTTTTAATGCGAATCTGCGAAGACTTAGTATATATTTTCTAATATACTGACCTCTACTTCGAAATGTGTTTAAATATGAATAAATTCGATTAATTACTACAGAAACTTGTACTCAACATTATTCTTCTAGTTGAAAAGATTTGCATACTGCGCATAAATCTTTGGTCAATCTGTTGTGCCTTAAACACTGGTAGAAACATTTAACGTTACTTTCTGTCTATAAATGGTGTTGTTAAGCTCAAAATAGACAGCCATTATAACAGCCAACGCACCAATCAATATCATGTAACCTTGTCTGTCGTGATTATCATGTGATTTGTTTAATATAAACTCTCACCACTTGAGAGGTTAATTAACCTTGTATGAATGTTGTATGAATTCTATCCTTTTATAGGATAGAAATGATGAACTGACATATATAGATAGAGCAGCTAGCTAGGCTAATCAAATACATTAGAGTCAATATGTCCAAATACTAGTTCGCTCATAGTTAGTTCTATGTGTTTTATGAATGACTGACTCAGCAACATGTCCATTAGAAAAATGTCAGTCCTCTTATATATATATATATATGTGTGTAGTAAATGATCACTTTTTTGTTCTGCTTGTGTCAATACCTGCTCCTTCCTTGAATGCTAGTGGTTTTTGTTTTTGTTATCCTAGCCTTGTGGATATTTCAGAGAAAGATGAGGCTTGTGTTAAGTCGCTTGTGTTTTAACAACAACAAAGTCCAAACTAACTCTGTGATCTCAGTGCTGATTAGTGAGAAAACTATGACCTACAAGCGAATTTTTGACCTTGATAGTGTCACATGATTTGGTAATTAGTATAATATTAGATTAGCTTATCATCAAATATTACTTGTTTTTATGAGTTGAACACGGATTGATATCAGTTAGAGAGAGAACCATTGAAAACCAACACTGGAGTACTGGACAGCCAGCTGTTTCATCCTAGTTTGGGAATCATTGGCAGTACACACCCACCACATGGGTCCGAACCCAGGACCTTCTGGTTACAAGCCAAGCTAGCTCGTATACCACTCAGCCACTGGGACCCGATTCAATGACCAACTCATGAATTGTAACTTCTACCAGTTCGTGATTAAGCATGACCCCAACCAATGTCGTTGGTGGGAGGACATCCATCCACACACGTGATATCTAATTGGACCTCACTGGTCACGACTTCTCACTAGAACTCCAGGAAACTCCGTCCTGAAGCAAGTCACTTACGAGCATCAGATTAACATTCTATAGTTTTGGGTCGCGGTAAATCACGAATTGGTAGAAGTTAGTATTCATCATTTGGTCATTGAATCGGGTCCCAGTGGCTGAATGGTATACGAGCTAGCTTGCCTTGTAACCGGAAGGTCCCGGGTTCGAACCCTGGTGGTGGGTGCGTACTGCCAATGACTCCCAAGCACTAGGATGAAACAGCTGCCCAGTACTCCAGCACTGGTTTTCAATGGTTCACTCTGTAACTGATATCAATCCGTGATCAACTCGTAAAAACATAACTAACCCTTACAAACCAAACTATAGAAAATATTACTTGACTAGTGAGTTTTCATTGAATCAGTTTAGCAAAGATATCTGTCTGTCTTTTCGGCGATATCATTATCGAAAGCAGCTGTACAAACGCATTTATATGCATTAGTCATCATGGATGCAATTATTATTTGTTTTTAATTCCACATAGCGTAACGAAGGTGATAATAATTTTCAACTTGATATGAAAGTTTGAAGGTACGAATATTTTTGATTGCACACTAGTCAGTAACTAGTGTAATGTGTCTAGTCCTATCTTCCGTGCAGACTGAATTCTATCAGTCATGTTTGCAATGTGGCCACCATGCTAGGTGGCTCGCCATTACGGTGTACTGTGAATTGTTGGTATTAGATGGTTGGAGGCAATCGGCAGGAAGCCTTGGACCAAGGTACGAATATAGATTACAAGGGGCTCAGCGACAAGATTGCATAGGATTAGAAAACAGTTACAACGTACGCAAAAATTTAATATTTGATAACTGGAGAAATAATTTTAAAGGCGAATGAAGGGTGATAATTATTGTCAACTTGACATGAATCACAAGAGGTTTAGAGACACAGGGAGAGAATGAATTACAGGTGTGAACAAAATGAGCTTGGAAACAAATTGAAGTCAAAATTTTTTTTCAACTTGAAATGTAAGTTAGCAGCTGTGAATGTATAGATTACAAGAGCCATGTAAACTAATCTACATAAATGCGATTGTACAGCTGCTTTTGAGAATGAAACCGCCGAAAAGACAGATATCTTTGCTGAACTTCTTGTTCTTTTCAATCATCTAATGTTCCAATGGGTATTTTCCACAATTTGAATGAATTAACTCAAAGTATAATAGAGAAGATTTGTAGCTCAAAGTATTTGTGCAGAGAGTGCTGTTGACAAGATTTGCAAGCAGCATATATATATATATATATACATATGCAGATGGATAGGGAGTGGGTAAAATGGGAATCGAGGTGATGAAGATTCCTGGCCAAATCCATCAGCAGCAACAACAACAGACAACAATAAGCATAAATGGGAGGAACCTGAAAGAAACAACCTCCTTTACCTAGCTACCTAGGAAGCATCGTTTCAACTACAGGCGGAACTGACGAGGATATCAATGCAGCAAGGATTGGGAAAGCAAGGCAAGCTTTCATTACTCTAAAGTCTGTGTGGAGGTCAAAATCACTCAGCATGGAAAATAAGATCCAAATTTGCAACTCCAATGTGAAGTCAGTGCTACTTCCTATGCGGATCAGAGAATTGGCGCATCATAAAGAGCACCTCAAACAAACTACAGACCTTCATCAACAGCTGTCTTCGCTCAGTACTTCTCTCAAAATCAGATGGCCAGAAAAGATCAGCGACAAGGATCTCTGGCAATGTACAAACCAACCAGGAAACAATTGTGAAACAAATATAGAGGAATAAGTGGAGATGGATTGGCCATGCTCTGAGGAAACCATCAAGTGACATCACTAGACAAGCCATTGCTCGAGTGGAACCCGAATGAGAAGCGGTGAGTTGGTCGTTCGAAGGTGACATGGAGGAGGTCATGTGAAGAGGAATTGAAAGCGTGTGGGCAGACTTCGAGCCAGGTGAGAACTCTAGCAGAGAACCGAACGCAATGGAGACGCACGGCTGAAGCCCTATGTTCCTCTAGGAATTAAAGGAAATAATAATAAAATAGGAATCACCATTTGAAGTCGTCAATGGCTACTGCCTGCAGAAATAGAAGTGCTTATTCCTCAAATCTTGAGTAAACTTCCGTTGTGGTTATGAAATAACCTCATTGGACAACTAGTTTAACCATTGGCCAATAACTAACCAATCAGAACAGTCTATTGTCTACTTTGATATAAGAATAAAACTTGTGCTCTGCACTGTAGTGGTAGAGTATACTTCCATTATGGGTAAAATTTGTTTTGATGAAGTTTCACAGTGTTGTTATACAGTAATATTTACTGATGACCACGTTTCGAGCACAATTTATAGCTCATAATCATATCAAGCTAATTACACAACTTTCCAAACTCATTTATATGATTCCACTATTTCTCATCTCTTAATTTGATTGGTAGTAATATGTCTTATCCGTATTTCCGGTAAGAGTGATGAGTCATTCCTATTGCATGTGTTGGGTGTAGATTCGATGAACAAGGATTCAGTAATCAACCTCTCTCTCCACCTACCTAGATTACTTTTTACAATTTTAACCGTCTCCCTCCCACCCTATCGTGTGGCTGTGTGTTAATGCATGCATTGCAATTGCTGAGCTTTTTTCTAAATAACTTATCTTCTCGGGGTCAACCATTCTTACCTTTTCGATAAATTCCTCTTCTGGCTCTACAATTATATATGCATGTTTATATACACAGAATATTCCAGATTAGTAGTCGATAACAATATTGGTGTGTTTTTTAAATAATATCGATTCTAGCCGACATTTTCCTTGCGAAACTAGAAAATGGGCCTTTGAAGGATGTTATTAATGAACTTGAATTCTATTGTCGTTACATGGATGATACATTTTTGATTATGAAAAATGAGAAGGAAGCAAAGAACATCCTGGATAAGTTTAACGAAGTTCATCCTGCAATAAATTTTACAATTGAGAAAGAAAGAAATTCTAGTACTTCATTTCTAGACGTCCTTATGACCAGAAAAGAGAATGGGGCAATAAGAAAAAGTGCATATATAAAACCTACATCAACTGACTGTCAGTATACTCATTTTTTCAGCTTCCTGACCCTGAAATGCAAACGTAATCTGATAAAGTGCTTGGTTCACTGAGCAAGAGCAATTTGCTCAGATGAATGTCTTGATGAGGAACTTAACAATATTAAACGGTTGCTAAGTGAAAATGGCTATCCAGAAAGGTTTATTGATAAGAATATGAATCTGAAATCAAAGGAGCCCGACGTACCAACAGTCCTGAGAAAGGTCTTATTCTTACAGATGCAGTTCCTTGGAGACAACATCAGCGAGATACTAACACAGTGCCTTAGAAATGCGGTAAAAAGAGCATTCCCTGCTGCTGAATTACACTGTATCTTAAAAACCACTCCTCTTTTGCGTTCGGGAATAAGAGACAAACTGCTTAATTTCGCCTCTTCCATGTGTATCTACCAATTTAACTACTCCTGTGGAGCCAGTTACATAGGCCGCACAATTAGGTGTGTTTCTTGTCGAATTTCCAAACATCACCCTGTGTGGTTAAGCAAAGGACAAACAAAATCTATTTGTAGCGCTATTCTATCTCATCTTGTGGATACAGAACACAAGATTGATGTTAACAAGGTGGCTTTCAGAGTTATTTACCGCATACCAACTAATCTTAACTTTGTCTTAAGAGTTCGACTGCTAGATATTGCTGAGGCTGGCTGTTGGGATCCACATTAAGAAGCCTCATTTATGCGTCCAAAAGAAGCTAGTTCAGACATTGTCCTTACCTTGGCCATCTAGGTTCACATGGTCCTCAATTTGTTGTGGAATTTTCCTAATTTTAGTTGATATTCTATTTGCTATTATATCTTTATTATTTTTATTATAATTTAAGCATCTTTAATGAACTGTAATTCCACTGGTCTTACTTTACAAGTCGATATTATTTAAAAAAGCACTAACATTGTTAATGACTACTGTTGTAGAATATTCTATGTATATAAACATATATGCATATAATTGTAGAGTCAGAAGAGGAGTTTATCGAAAAGGATATTCTTTGCTCAATTATTTTGTGTTTTATAGATGTCTGAATGAATATTTTTGCTATATTCTTACCTAAGCTGAATTCTCATGTTCCAACAATCTGACTACCCGCGACCTACTAATTTGACCTATATAGTTGACTTAACTCACAGTCATTGCAGGGTATTTTGTAAATTATATTATTTTGTCTAATTGGGTCAACTCATAGGGTCTTTTAGCCTACAGAGCTTGTCCTACCTGAGTGAGTTTGTAGGTATGAATGCCACTCTAATTCCTGCTTTATTAAGAATCCTACGTAGGAAGGGTCTCAGATGTCCCCTCCTTATATGGTTTATTCTTTCTTATTTATGTTATCATTACTAGTTTCACATATAGTAAACATTACTGCATAACACTGTGAGACTTCATCAAAACATATTGTCTTCTGTAGTAGCCGAACTTTAACGTGGCTAAGAATGTTTACATATATGATGTGTTTTTCCATAACAGATGTCCTTTGCCAATTCTCTTATCTTCTCGCGTTACCTTAACACAGAAGTGTACTCTAATTCAAATGCAAACCAGTTTTCAGTTACCTTCCCAGTACATCTATTGAAACAGATTTTAAACCTCAACTTCTCCTGAACTAGACAAACTTATTGGTTCTGAATGTGACTACTGAATAACAAACGATAGGCACTTGAGTTGGACAAACAGAATCAAAGTAGATTGTTCAGATTATTATGATGATAACCAATGGATTATCCTTTATTGGTAATATGGTGATCAAGGTCACAGTCTGGAAATAAACCAATCAGAACTGGCCTACTTAAAATAACGCCCACTATTGATTTATTGATCACGATTATAAACTACTTGACATATTCTTGGTAATTTTTTGAATTATACGGTTATTGTGTGAAATATACTGCGGCTGAAAAACTGAAGTCGACTTTTTGGCTCATGTTGTTGTGTGTTCTCACTTAGGTGGTTGCGGGGAACAGGGTTAGCCTTCGTAAAATGCCGTTGGCGTAGTCAGGCGGTGTTCATGATCAGGACGTCACTGTCCAACTCAGTATTTCTATTTCGATTTCAGTGTCATTGCGAATTTAGAATATTGGCGACATCATAACAAATAGTTACCAGTATATCAGTGGGGAAAACTTCATCCCAGTAAGCATTGTATATGATACTTTGATCGAAAATAGCTATCCCGAAAAATTTATCAAGAAACACATGACAAAGAAAGCGGAAAAGGACTACTCACTATCTGTAAACAAGAAGCCTTTATATATACGACTACAATTCATGGGCGATATACCAAGTGAGATAATTACGAGGAAATTAAGAAAATCAGTTCAAAGAACTTTTAATGCTGGCGAACTACACGTATTATTCTCTACACGACCGATGGTGCTACCTCGACTGAAAGATGAAGTACCTAGACTAGCCACTTCCAATTGTATCTACCAATTCAACTGCGCTTGTGGTGGAGCGAGTTATATTGGCCGTTGCTCTAGGAACTTGATTTTTCGTGCTCACTCGAGAACATCTCCCATTATGGCTAAGTAAAGGTGTAGTGAAAACCACTAACAGTTCGATATTGGACCATCTGGTGCAAACCGGTCACAAAGTCAGCCAGCATTGAAGAATCCTTCTCTATAATCTACCGGGTGCCTAATAAATTGCCAAAATCATCGAAGCACCGCATGCTCCAAACAGCAGAGGCTATTGCAATTCACCTCAAACAACCAGTGCTCTGTGTGCAAAAGAAGCAAGTCCAGCCCCTACTACTGCCCTGGCCAGCCTTCAGTAGAGACTATAAATTCATGAATTTGTAATATTATCTTTCCTAATTCTTCTGACATTCAGCTTATTTTATGTTGATGCTATTCAGCTGTAATTTATCAATATTATTGATTCGATGTTATTTAAACATTAATGTCGTTCATAAAACTAATTCATTCATTCACTATAATGTGCATATATAACTGTAGAGCCTGATGATGAAGGGGTTATCGAAAAGAGTACTCTTTGTTCAGTATCTATTCTTTTGAAAAGTTTTAACTTCAATCTACCGCATTCTACCAGCTGTAGAAGACACGTAATCAGTCGAGTAAAGTGATTATCTAATTATTCTACTTAAAATGAAGCCTTACTTGACAACAACAACAACACTGTAGTCTGTTACACGAAAGTGAAAAAAAGAAGGACAATAGTGATTTTGTTTGAAAATACTTCGTTTTATACTGGGTGGATGGTGACTAACAGTGGAATCCAAGATGCTCGGCGTTTCGCCCTATTTAGGACTCGCCATACGGATGTACCTGTACCGCACAGAGGGTGATACTATTCCCTACTGAAAATCGAATCCCAGTACTCATCGGTTCAAACACCAAAACGTTATCTACCAGACCATTTGGGCTAAGATAACACTTTGGAGATGGTTGCGGGGTCCGAGTCCCAGTGGTACATCCAGATGATAAGTCCCAAACACCACGAAATGTGGAGCATCCTGGATTCCACTGCTAGTCAGTCAGTCACCACCCACCGAACTGCTTCAACCTAAACCTCAAATATTGTCGAAGGGTCTGTTGTAAGAGCCAACATGTCAACACAGGCGGAACGTTTCGATTCAATAAATCAATAATCAACAGGGGGAAATCAAAATTCAGTCGAAAACAAATTTATGCTTCGCTTAGATATATTTATATTTGAAAAATAAATTTTAATAAATAGGATTTAAAAACTCAAAACAAAAAAATATATGTGTATATAATCTAATGGTATAAAACAGACAAGTATAAGGGGCAACTGGGGGGTGGGGGTAATGTTTTGTTCTTATAAAATGAAAATAGAAACTGGATGGATGGAAAAAACACAACACAAACGATTAGAGTGACAACTCTTCAAGAATGTATAAAAGCACATAATTGAAATAATAATAATAATAATAATAATAATAATAATAATAATAATATCGATATATGTATATGGGGTCTATAGACATATATATATGTATGTAAAAATGATATATTTTGGAAAGATTGACAACTCCTCATGATTTTTGGCACTCATTGTTGTTTTGTTGAGTTGGTTGGTATACTGGGACACACAAAGACGCATGCGCGCACGCACACACACACACGCAAACAAACAAACAAACTAATACACAGCAATTCAAATTATATTATATCAAACATATAAACAAATGTATATATATATATATATTCCAAAGAGGTTTTTCTTTATATACTTGGCTCTGATTAAATCATTAAATCTTCCAATGCACTTAAACGTCCAGATAGAGTGGATTGAACAAATGAGCTAGGAAATAAAGAAAGATTTTTTAAGTTGATATCAGTTAGAGAACCATTGAAAGCCAAACAGGGGGAGTACTGGACAGCTGGGACTCATCATCAGTACGCACTACTCATCAAGGCTCGAAGCCAGGACCTACCTACAGGTTACAAGGTAAGCTCGTAGACCATTCTCAGCCACTGGGACTCAACTCAATGGCCAGTGAATTCTTATTTCTACCAATGTCATCGATGGGAACTCCATCCTCACTGGTCACGACTTCTCACTAGAACTCCAGGAAACTACGTCGCGTCCTGTAACAAGTCACTAGTGAGCATCTTAAATAATTTTCAGGAGTTGATTTGTAATCGATTTGTTTTGTTTTTCCAGTTTGACCACGGATTGATATCATTTAAAGAGTGAAAGAGAACCACTGAAAAACCACTAGGGAGTAATGGACAGCTGGGACTACTCATCGTCAGTACGCACACTCTCACCAGGGCTCGAAGTAAGGACCTACCGGTTTTACAAGCCACTGGGACCTAACTCAATGTCCAGTCAGTCCATGAATTCTAACTTCTGCCAATTCGTGATGAGTTTAGCGCGACCACCATACCAATGTTAATGGCGAGAACTCCATCCTCACTCCCGAATTAGATGAAACTCACACACTGGTCACGACTTCTCACCAGAATTCCATGCAATTACATCCTGTTGCAAGTCAGTCACTACCGAACATCAGATTATTTTCAAGAGTTGATTAGTAATGGATTTGTTTTGTTTTTCGAGTTTGACTACGGATTGATATCAGTTAGAGAACCACTGGAAAAACAGGCAGTGAGTACTGGACAGCTATTTCACCAGCCTAGTTTGGGACTCATCGGTACTACGCACCACCACCCACTGATATCAATCCGTCGAATAACTCGAAAAAAAATCAAATCATTACAAATCGACTCTTAAAAGAAAGGATTGTTAACACACAGTAAACACACTCTTATATCTAGAATAGACGAACAAGAGATCATTATTATATATATATATGTTCAAGTGTTCTATTTCCAAAGATTTGATTAATTCTAGGGGTTGAATCATGGTCTGACATGAGTTAGAGAACACGACTGAAATACAACAACAACATCACCACTACCACCACCAGACAGGGCTGGACAGCTGTTCTGTCCTAATGTTTGGGACTCCTTAGCTGTACGCACTTTCCGATGTCTGAACCCTGAACTTTCAGGTTATGGGGGGGGGGGGGTTCAAGCTCGTTGACCATTCTCAACTACACTGCGACGGAGTCCAATGGCTTATGAGTTTTAACTTCTGTCAGTCAATTCGTGATGTTCAGCTACAATACTGTTAATAAAAGATCAATGGAATTACAGTTCAGTGAAGATGCGAAAGTTAAAATAAAAAATGTTATACTTAGTAGAATATTAGTTAAAGTTAAGCAAATGTATGCAAAAATTAAGGAAAGCTGGGTTTAGACCGTCGTGAGACAGGTTAGTTTTATCCTACTAATGAGTACACTTATCAGTGAAGTACAATCTGGCCGTTGCTATGGTAATCCTGTTTAGCATGAGAGGAACCGCAGGTTCAAACAATTGATATATGTGCCTGGTCGAAAGGCCAATGGTGAGAAGCTACCATCTGAGGGATTAAGACTGAACGCCTCTAAGTCTGAATCCCGTTCCATATTTGCAAAGGTACATTCCGTATCCGACACGTGGCTGAGCAAGCTTACGTATTCCTTTTGGTGTTTGGACTGAACCATGTGTTCTACTAGGGCCCATTAGGTCTGGTATTACGCCAGAGTGATGACCATAAACTATGCTCCGGATTTCCGGGTGTAGGGGTCGACACGATATCTAATTGTGGTATGAGCGTGAGGATACTAAATCGTTTGTAGACGACTTAATGTTTTGTCGGGGAGACGTTAGTGCTCGAGCAGCTATCACACTGCGAGGCATTGAGTCCTATCCCTGCTTGACGTAATGACGACCAAGGGGTAAGGGAAGCGTTTTCATCAACTTCATTTGGTTACAGTAGCTAGGTTTCTTAAAGTGGATTCCGACGGCTGCCTATTATCACCGATGATATTCTTAATTGTGGTGGTGGACTGGATTATGCGTGAGACTGTGTGCACATGGGAGTGGGAAGTCAGGAATACGTTGCACGACCAACAAGAAGACTCTAGAAGATCTTCGTCGACTTCGAAAATGCCTTCGGCAGACAGCATTCACCGAGAAGTGATTTGGAAGCTACTTTAACTCTACGCAGTGCAAGACCCCTAATCTTTAGCAACCTCATCTAACAGCTGAATACATGACAATGCTACGTGTCAGGTGATCCACAGCGGAAAACTCAGCAAGGCGTTCGAAGTGAATATAGAAGTAAGACAAGCTGGCTGCCTATTACCACCAATGATATTCTTAATTGCGGTGTTGGACTGGATTATACGTCAGACTGTGCACAGAGAGTGCGAAGAAAAGAATACGCTGGACCACCAATAAGAAGACTCTAGAAGATCTGGATTTCGCGTGTGGATGATTTATGTTTAATGTCATACAAACTCGAAAACTTGCGGGCAGGCGAAAATCTACATACTCGCTGAAGAGGCAGGCAGCAAACACAGGACTCCAGGTGAACATAGAGAAGACGGAGGCGATGAAGGTAACCAACAACCAGCAATAGCAACAACAACCAGTACCAATTAACACCAATGGGAGGGATTTAACAGAGGTTACTTCCTTCATTGATCTGACTGGGAAGCATGGTTCCAAACACAGATGGATGGCATGGATGAAGATGTCAAAGCTAGGCAGAATCCGAAAAGCAAGATACGCCATCATAAACCTGAAACCAGTTCGTAAATCTTATGCACTACACTCAGCTAGCCAGTATAAACAAAAACAACAACAACAACATTCTGATTCTCTTCAACACAAATGTGAAGTCAGTCACTGCTTCTATATGGGTCAGAAGCTTGCACTGCGTGTCACGAAAGTCATTTCCAACCTTTCCACGTTCTCTGGCTCCATACTGAAGATCAAATGGAAGGCCAACCGGCCAGCCAGAAAGACTTAGCAAGAATAAACTCCGGCTGGCTGGGAACAAACCAACAGGTGAGAGCTGATTGCTCAATATATGTAGGAGAAAAGGGAAATGGATCGGGCACACTCTGAGGACACGGCTGAGAAAATGCAAAACTAAAATTAATGATAATAGTAGTGATAGTGATAATAATAATATTAATGACGACATGCATGTCAAACATGCACAGGATAATGGCAACACCAACAACAGGGAATTTAAATCATCAGACGTACTTCCACACAAAGAAGAAACCTCGAAAACCTTAAGCAGAATTCTTAACAATGCAGGAATAAAAGTTACTGGCATTCAAACCACTCACAAACTCACTTAGAAACAAGCTTTGTCGGTTAAAGGATCCTGCCAGTGGAGCCAATGAAACAAAACAATTTAGTTTATTTAGTACCCTGCTGCAATGATTGTCAGGTCAAATACATTGGTGAAATTAGTAGAAAGGGGTTAGTCAGTCAGACTAGCGGAACGTAAAAATTTAGTAAAATCTAGATTAGTTGACCCAAATAAGATAAGAAATATGGAGAATGGTTCAGTCATATAATTCACTACATGCAATTACACACAACCATACAATAGGATGGATGGGATAAGATGACAGTCATAAAACCTTATATAACAACAGGGTGGAGGGAGAGATGGATAACTGACTGAGGCTTTATTTATCGAATCAACTGGGAGGGAATAAGTGAAATAGGAATAATTCAACATCTGTCTAACCAAACATCTGCAAAATTCTGCCTACCCTACGACGAAGAATAGGACAGGATAAAGAAAACTGTCAAACGAAGGTTTCTAAGTTGTTTATTTGTAATTGATATGATTACGATGAATAGTTACTTGTGTCTGAGACTTAGTCATCCAGTAAATAATCCCGTTTCACGGTGTGTGTGGTATATCCAATAAACAAATGAGCGAGCATAACATACTTTGAAGCACAAATATTATAATCTTTTCGCAAAGAGAAATAACTACACTCTTTTTTGAACTCACGTAATAATCTGTGGAACATCAGGCGCTGTATGAATATAATTGTGCTGGTAACCATGTTTACCTTCGTACCGTTTGAACCATACAGATGTACCATTAGTTGATAGTGTTTCAGCAAGCTTCAAAACACATAAAGAATAATAATATTAATAATAATAATAATTAACGTTCTTAAGAGGAAAGATAATAATAATAATAAATAATCTTGTCAACTATTGAATCAAGTTGTGTTTTTTTCTGAGCTGCTTGATTTAACTGACATGATTTATGTATATATTCTTTCATATCAATGCATGTACATAATTACAGACACGAATTTAATGATTGGGATCGCGCTAAATCACGAATTGGTAGAAGTTGGAATTCATGCACTAGCCACTGAATCGGGTCCCAGTGGCTGAATGGTAAACGAGCCAGCTTGCCTTGTAACCGGAAGGTCCTGTGTTCAAACCCATATGGTGAATGCGTACTGCCGATGATTCCCAAACTAGGATGAAACAGCTGTCCAGTACTCCAATACTGGTTTTCAATGGTACTCTAACTGATATCATTTCGCGATCAACTAGTAAAAATAAAACATAAAAAATGCCAGGGAATTTCTAGGAGCCTGGTACTCCTGTGATTCAGCAAACGACTAACAAACACATCAGTATAGACTAAATTCACCAGCTAATAAAAAATAAATCAGATGACAAGAAAGTTCAAATTCCAAGTCAATAGAATGTAAATCAATAGGGATGTAAATTAACAACCAATCATGACAACGGTTGTCAGGAGATACAGTTACATCATTCACGTGGAGAATTCAAACAAGTCCACTTCATATTGAAGCTTGCGCTGAAGATGTCGTCTAGATGGTGGGGGAGGGGGCACTGAAAGCTTCGCAATTAAATCAACCAGCTGCTCAGAGAACACAACTAAATCAAAATAATCCACCTGAGCTAAAAATCATCTCTCTTGTTATTTCAAAATTATTTAAATGAAGCAACTTAGGAATGTCTCTCTTTCACACAAAAACCCACACACATACACCTACACACTGTTTATCATTAACACGTAATCAGAAGTTGAATATGAGTGGTGGAGGGATACTTCAACACCTATTTATATACACTTTGCTGCTTTCACAACTCAACTGAATAACACAAATATACAGGCGTATAAATACTGCCAATTATTATTATTATTTTTATTATTTCCCTTAATTCCTAGAGGAACATAGGGCTTCAGCCGTGCGTCTCCATTGCGTTCGGTTCTCTGCTAGAGTCTTCACCTGGCTCCAAGTGTGCCCACACGCTTTCATCTCCTCTTCACATGACCTCCTCCAAGTCACCCTTGCACTGACGACCAACTCGTCGCTTCCCATTCAGGTTCCACTCGAGCAATGGCATGTCTAGTGATGTCACTTGATGGTTTCCTCAGAGTATGGCCAATCCATCTCCATTTCTTCCTGCCTATTTGTTGCACAATCGGTTCCTGCTGGGTTGGTTCGCTCCCAGAGATCCCTCACTATTGCTGATCTTTTCTGGCCATCTGATTGTGAGAGAAGTATTGAGCGAAGGTAGCTGTTAATGAAGGTCTGTAGTTTGTTTGAGGTGCTCTTGATGATGGGGCGCCACGTTTCTGATCCATATAGTAAGTAGCACTGACTTCACACTAATGTTGAAAATCCGGATTTTATTTTTCATGCTGAGTGCTGTTAACCTCCACACAGACTTGAGAGTAGTGAAAACTTGCTTTGCTTTCCCGATTCTTGCTTTGGTATCCTCATCAGTTCCGTCCGCCTGTAGTTGAAACGATGCTTCCTAGGTAGGTAGGCAAAGGAGGTAATTTCTTTCAGGTTCCTTCCATTTATGCTGGCTGATTGTTGTCTGTTGTTGTTGCTGTTGGTGGTGTTGGCCAGGAATGTTCATCACTGAAAGCTTCGCAATTAAATCAACCAGCTGCTCAGAGAAGACAACTAAATCAAAATAATCCACCTGAGCTAAAAATCATCTCTCTTGTTATTTCAAAATTATTTAAATGAAGCAACTTAGGACTATCTCTCACACAGACACACCTACACACTGTTTATTATTAACACGTAATCAAAAGTTGAACATGAGTAGTGAATGGATACTTCAACACCTATATATAAATATACACTTTGTTGCTTTCACAACTCAACTGAATAACAAAAATCTACAGGCGTATAAATACTGTCAATAATTCTGACTTTTGAGATTTTTTCCCACCGTCTATTTTTTTTCCAAATTATGTAACAGCTATCAATTTTAAATCATGAAAAATTGAAAAAAAAGTCGGTTCTATTTGGGACAGTTATTCCTAATAATAACTGCAGTCAGAAAGTTTGTAACATATAATTGACTTATTTAGGATGTACGTAGTTGAAGAGAGAATCCACAGAATAAAATGATCTCGTATTATCCAGCAAATATCTGCTCGTTTTTTTCTTTATTCAAACTAATAAGGGGAACTGATTGTATGAAACTAATAAAAAGTAAATCACATGATAAGAAAGTTCGAATTCCACCATTACTACCGATGGGACCAATCCTGTCGGGCATGAGAACAAATACTCTCCTCTGATGACACTATTTGGTGGACATGCTAAAATCACGGGTTAGTAGGAGTTGGAATTCATGTGCTGGCCATTGGTCAAAATCCATGACTTGTAGGCGGTGGGTCCTCGGTTTGAGCCCTAGCGAGTGCATACTGTCGATGAGTCCTAAGTACTAGAACGAAACAGCTGTCCAGTACCCTTTGTTGGTTTCCAATGGTTCTCTAACTGATTTCACTCCGTGATCAAACCTGAAAACAAATCAAATCCCTACAGACTAACTCTTGAATTTTTTTTAAAATTATATCCGATGTACAACATGACATATGACAATTTGAATAGCATCGTGATAATGTTAGTCCGTAAGTCAGTAAAATCCTTCTGTGTGTAGATGCTGTTAAGCTACAGTCATTGGCTTTGCCACAACGTGCATAGTCAAGAGTTGAGATTGATTTTGCTGGCCCATTCCAAGGGAAACAATTCCCAATAGTAATAAGTGATTCATTTTCAAAATGGCTAGAAATTTTAATTATGGAGAATATTTCTGCGGCAGCTACAATTCAAAAACTTAAAGACTTATCCTACCGTTTCGGATTAACTGATATAGTTGTAGCCGACAATAGAATGCAGTTTATATCAAGTCAATTTCAGGAGAATTGTCAGGACAATAGTATTCAGAATGTCTGATGTCCGTCGTATTAGTTACAATGAAAACGGTCAAGCAGGACGTCTTGTTGATAAAGTCAAACTAACCATTCCGAAAGGAAGGGAAGGTAGAACAACTACTTCAAATGTGCCTTTTGGACTATAAATCAATAGCGAATTCGTCCACTACCAACAGACTGCCATCTGCTGAAACATATATATTCCGACGCAAAATTAATACTTCCAAGGCTTATGGAGATGGAACAACAGTACAACAATAAACGTCTTGGGGTAAAACCTCAGATATTTCTCCGCAATTGAATCTGTATGGGTTCTTGATTTGCGAGGTGCTAGACACTCAAATGGACAACACATCAGGTGTAATCGAAGTGAATGCGGCTACAGAGGACTGCCGTGCGGTCAAGACACAAATAAACCGCATCAATAAACAAGTGGGTTATGATGATATTAGTAACCGATTTCAGGACATCGTATGCAGAGAAACTAGTGTCCGAAAAACCAAATGAACTACAATTGCCGGTACTACGAAGATCGCAGACCTACGAAGTATCTTTAGGTGACCCCCCACACACACACCCGAACTGAGAACTTATTAAAAAAGGGAGTTGTAGGGTCAAGTCATAATAACCTGATTGAACAGTTCTGGATTGATTTATTTTTAGATAATCTTCAAGGTCATACAATAAGTCAAATATTGATTATTTATTGACGGTTTAAATTTCTGTGCATGTGTATACACGATACATAGGAGCATTCTGGTCAAGTTAAGCGACTGCTACAAATCAGCGGAACGCCTTTATAACGTATTTGCCAGTCAGCCAACAGCATTTATTGTTGTTCTGATAACTCCTTGATTTGATACCTATGATAGTTAATAGTAAGGAAGCAGGAGGTTAAAACTTGAGATAATTTCCACTGACAGTATTGCCAATTGTTATGATAACTTTGGTTTGCGAAACATTGTTTAGCGCATTCATCTATCCAATATCGTCCGTCCGTCCGTCCGTCAGGCTATCCATTTCCTTCATGTTAGGAAATAGAAATAGATCGCAAAAAAACTCTTTTTTGATGTAATACCCCCAAGAGAAAATGAACCAATCAGGAACCTATTAATCAATGAACATGTAGAAGAAAATGTAGATGGATCGAGAACACACTCTGAGGAGGCCGTTAAGTGACGTCACGCACCAGGCCATCAAGTAGGAATCAATCAGTTGGACGTGTGTCCGAGGGTGAGTTGAAGGAAATTGTATGAGCAGTCGTGGGGCCAGTTGAAGAGGACTGTAGACGACAAGACGAGATGGAAATGTGCTGGTGAAGCCATGTGTTCCACTCCGAACCAGAGAGGGGAATAATAATATAATATATATGCATAAAAAACTACTGTACTACGACTACCTAACAGAAAATCTACATCGATTGTGCAACTAACTATAGATATATAGACATTCAAATAATAGAGAAAATTTGTAGCCCAGGTTGATGATTTGCAATTAATAGTGTTCTCTGAGCTGGTTGGTTTAGTCGCGGAGCTTTCGTCGTCCCCCTACTGGACAACATCCCCTTTCAGTGCAATATTTAGCATAAAGTGAAATGATTTAAATTTCTTCATGAGTGATAGAATTGCGTCTCCTGGTAACCATCTTTACATATGTATTGATCATTTTCTATTGACTTGGATTTTAAACTTTCTCGTCACAGGTAATTTACTTTTTATTAGTTGAAATATTTGTGGTCTATATGTTAACGTGTTTGTTAATTGCATTTTCGTTTGAATACCAGGCTTCTAGGAATTCCCTGGCACTCAAGAGTTGAAAAGAATGGAAGAAAAGTACCTACAAACGGTCTTCAAAAAGAATGGTTATCCACAAAATTTCAACAAAAAGTGTTTAAAATCGAATCAAAACACCAACAAGGAACCATCATCAAAGACCACAAGAAAATTCATCCTACCATACATCAGAAAAAATATCTCTGAAATAACAGCTAGAATATTGAAACCGTTTGATATAGATATAGTACACAAGCCAGTCAAATCTCTTAATTCCATATTATGCAAACCGAAAGATCCAACAGAAAAAGGAGATAAAATTAATACCATTTACAAAATAAATTGTATGAATTGTAACAGGCATTACATCGGCCAAAGTGGGTGTCCCCTTCGAATTAGAATCCAAGAAAACAGATCGGCCGTGAAAAGACACGATATATATTCGTTCATATCAATGCATATAGATAATTATGGACATCAATTTGATTGGGATAATGTTGAAATCTTAGACAGTGGAAACACCAAAAGTACAGTCAGGGAATTCCTAGAAGCCTGGTATTCAAACGAAAATGCAATTAACAAACACGTTAACATATAGACCACAAATATACCAACTAATAAAAAGTAAATTACATGTGACGAGAAAGTTTAAAATCCAAGTCAATAGAAAATGATCAATACATATGTAAAGATAGTTACCAGGAGACGCAATTCAATCTATCACTCATGAAGAAATTTCAATCATTTCACTTTATGCTAAATATTACTCTGAAAGGGGATGTTGTCCAGTAGGGGGACGACGAAAGCTCCGCAACTAAACCAACCAGCTCAGAGAATACTATTAATAATTGCACATATAGACATTTTCAAATAGATAGAAAACTGAAGGCATTTTAATTCAGATTCTCTCATCAACATGCACATATGGACTTTGACTTGTCACAATATTTATTCGTTTCGTATTTTTTATTTTTCAAATACATTTAATACAAAAAAAATGAAGGCAAAAAATGAAAATGAACGCTACGCGTTAACTTATACTCCTCTCATATGCTGCTTATGTGTTGTAATTTCCATTGACCTTTAGTTATATATTTTTGTGTGTGTTATATTTTGAGAAATCAATTTATTATTTATAGATCAATTCAACCAATATATATCTGGTTTATAGTTCAACGTTTCTACTCATCGATGCAAAACAAAACAAAAACTTAGCATACATATAAACAAAATCAATACTTGAATATCAATGAGATGCACAATGGCGACTGGCCCTATTCAGGTAGGTAGTTACCTGAGGTTCCAGTGGGAAGTCGTGACCAGTAGAGTGCAGCAGGTCAAGTGTGAAGACATTGGCTAGCGGTTGCGCTGTATCGTGAATTGGCAGAAGTTAGAATTCATGCACTCGCCGTTGGATTAGGTCCCAGTGGCTTAATGGTTTACGAGCTTGCTGGCTTTTTAATCAGAAGGTCCTGGGTTCGAGCCCCCTCAGGTGGGTGCGTAGTGCTGAAGAATCTCAAACTAGGACGAAACAAATGTCCAGTACTCCCAGGTTTTCCAATGGTTCTCTAACCAATGTCAGCTCATGATGAAATCCTGTAACCAATCAATCAACCAAATCCCTACAAACCAATACTTGAATAAAAAACAAGCACTTTTTGTAATATCTGTTGTAATCTATTTGCGGATCGAATTGCAACTCTACGCATTATCATCATTATCATCATCTTCATCGTTGAACGGAGTATAGAACGGCAGTCAAATCTCTATCTCAACTGGCAGCATAGCGGTTATGACTCTCGCCGACCATGCACATGGTTCGAGGTTCGATTCCCGGCCACCGACGCACACCTGATATCAATGAATAGTCGGCCTGCAAAATTTGGGCTACCGATATATCACATGCTGAGAATTCCATACTTGTAACAAAAAGACTACTATGTGGAGTCAAGCTATATGGTCAAAATTTAAAAAAATAAAATAAAATGTTGAAAAGGTGCCTTCGATGGTGTCGACTGTGTGGTAATTTGGAAACCCCGTTCAACACTATGGAGTTTATTAACGTCATCCAACTGCTATATGACAATGCCAAATGTTAAGTGATTCACAATGGAAAACTTAGCAAAAACTTTGAAGTGAAGACAGGAGTAAGACAAGGCTGTCGTCTACTATCACCAATGATATTCCTAATCGTGGTTGACTGGACTATGTGGGGTATCCTACATGGGAAACTAGAAAATGGGAATACGTTGGACCGATAAGAAGACACTAAAAGATCTGGACTTTTTGGACGATGTGTGTCAAATGTCATAACGAATTCGAAGGCTCACAGGCGAAAACCAACAATTTGTCAGAAGAGGCTGGAAGTGAAAACACGTCTTCGTGTGAACACAAAGAAGGTGGAGGTGATGTAGATATCTAATCACCATGAACAACAAGCACAAATCACTATCAACGGGAGAAATCTGGAAGATATAACTTCCTTCATTTATCTAAGCACCATCGTTTCAACTTCCAAACATCAAGACGGATGAAGACATCAAGGCTAGTCAGGATCGGAAAGGCAAGACAAACCTTACTCACTCTAAAATTGGTCTGGAAATTCGCTACACTTAGTGAGTGCTTCTATGCGGGTTAGAAACTTGACTCAAGCATCACCGAAGGTATTTCAAACAGGTCATCGCAGTACACTTTTATCGACAATTGCCTTCTCTGTTTTCATCCTAATGATCGTATGACCAGCCGACCAGAAAGAATTAGCAGCAAAAAACTCTGGGAACGAACCAACTTATCAAGAACCTATTGCTCAACAAATATTCCGAAGGAAATGGAGACGGACAGGACACAACCTAAGGAGACCGTTGGGTGACGTCGCGCTCAATGCAGGACGTCATTCGATTGGAAGGTGAACAGCGAAACGAAGAGCTGGTCGTGTGTCGAGGAGTTACATGGATGGGATGGTGTGAGGAGGAAATGAAAGGTTATGGGAAATCGGCAGGAAGCCTTGCTTGATCTAGGTTTCGTGCTAGTTGGCACTCACCAGTTAGCAAGGGGCTCATGTCCCTTCTGAGATTCGAACCCGCGTCACCCAATGCTGCAGTCACAGACGTTGCTACTGAGCAATTCAGGCTTGCAATTGATCTCCTTCCTTCCAGGTTACACATACGCCTTGCGGATGAGTGCCAACTAGCATGAAACCTAGTTCCAAGGCTTCCTATGGTCGATTACCTCCAACCATTTAATACCAACAATTCACAGTGCGCCGTGATAGCGAGCCACCTACCATACCGACCGCATTGCAAACTTGACTGGTAGTATTCAGTCTGCACCAAAGATAGAACTGAACATATTACTGACTAGTGTCGTCCAATCAAGAATATTCTGTATATATGTGTACTGTGAAGAAGATATTAGAAGCAAATATACACACACATATAAAAGTAGCAAGCACTATTGCTTAACATTCTTTTTTTACAAAGATTGTAAGTTTCCAGATTCATAGATATTACGAATTTCCTGGATTAATTTGAGCGCCGAGTCAGACTGAATCATCATTATAAATTATTTAAAATAATTCCAGAGTGTTTAAGAAAAAAAAAGTCAAAACAAGATCTGTTTTCTGAACGTTTCGCTGTATAAGTCACAGCTACTTACTTCATCAGAATGAATTAGTCGGATTGTATTAGCTATTAAAGTATATAGTCAAAATACTTTTTCATAAATTGAAGTCAGTTTCCTTTGAAGGTTGATTGTCGGTCTTTACAAAATATATGATGACTGTTTACACTTTTCTACTGGTACAAATATCTACCGACAAGTGACCATCAAAGGAATTGACTTCAATTTATGTAAAATAATTTTTTCACTGCAGATATATTTTGATAGTTAATAAAATCCGAATATTCAAGTATTGGTTTTGTAGGGAATTTGTTTGATTGGTTACAGGATTTCATCATGAGCTGACATTGGTTAAAAAATCCCATTGGAAAACCTGGACAGCAGTTTCGTCCTAGTTTGGGACTTTTCAGCAGTACGCACTCACCATGGGGGGTTCGAACCGAGGACCTTCTGGTTACAAGACAAGCGAGCTCGTAGACCATCCGAATAGGGGGGTTACACATTGAAACTTACAGAAAAATCTTGTTCTGATTATTTTAAGTAATTTATAATGACTGTTTTTTACAAAGATATGAACAAAATGTCTCTCTAGATAGATTACCTTTTTCCCTAGAGGGAATGGTACAGTTGCGTCGTCTTCAGCGTGTAATATGATTATTGGAGTAGGACAGTTGACCAAGCTGTTGTAGAAACAAAAAATGAGAGAAAAAATATGTGTAACAGATTTATTTTATTGATAGTATGAGATATATTCAAGTTAGTCAACTTAGGTCATGAAAACAATTATATAATTGAAGTAATTTTGGGGATGATGACTAGCAGTCAAATCCTAATTGGGACTCATTAGCTGAATGCACTTACATTTACACCCAGTGAGTCATGTTGTCACCCACTGAGACTTGAAGCCATTAGCCATCGTTACAAAGGCCACGAAGCTTTATCCATTGAATTCATTTAAGCTTTTAGAGAGCCGCCTCTTGTGTAACAACAGGCATCAGCTTGTGGCGTGTGCTACTGATAAGATTTATCAGTAGTATATAAACAGATGTCCATCGGCAGAAAAACACCAAGTAGCACAGAGGTAGATTTGATGTCAGAGAAGGCAAATGATACTGCATTGTGGAGATACATGGGAGACACGAAAGGAACACAAAGAAACACGCACAATAAGATGGAAGGCCAGAAGTAGTAAAACACGGAAGATCTGTGCAAATTATGATTTGAAGATAAGGTTTACATAATTTCGCTTTATTATTTCTATTTATTATGTAATTCCTTTTGCGTTCCGAGTTGGATGTATGGATTTAAGCTTCAGTCTTGGAGTACCAGATGTAGTGATTTTTTACAGGGTGGGGTAGCTAGCACCACCCCTAACCTTCCCTCTTTGTCGGGGTAACAGCCGGCTAAGGGAGCTAGAAAGGTGTGCACCAGCCAGGAATACCAAATAAAAATTCCTTTACCGAGACGTGAAAAACTGACGCCCGTTGCACAGCACAAGGGGTGCCTCTTGTGGCCTATGTGGTCTAGTGGACAACGCTTTGGCATTTGGAACGATAAGAGGGGGTTATTGGGCTCGAGTCTCGTTGGGGGACATTATCACTCACAGAGGGTGGAGATGCAGATGCACCCAGCTGTTAAAAGTCCCAAATAGGGCGCAAAATGCTCAGCATCTTCAATACCTCACTGCTAATCCACCGAAAATTAATCTTCGGATATCATTGAAGCGTCTGTATTAGAGAAGCCAATCAGATCAACTGAGGCCGAACAATCAATCCATCAACAATCAGTTAACGGGAAAATCAAAGACGAATTTAAAAGAAGAAGAAAACAACAAAAATACCGATAATAACTGCTAATACTTCTCTCAACATCGAATGCACAATACTTTATGGTTGGCTGGCTGTGTGATATTCAAGTGAAGCCAAATAATTAAGACATTATCTGTATGCCCTCCTCCTCCTTCTCCTCCTCTGTCTACTTTCCCCATCACTTTATGGAACTTCTTATGAATATGAATATTTATAATTTTCATTTTTTTTTTCATTATTTTCTGGCGTTAACACTTTCAACTTGATGTAGCGTCAAATGTTTGACCAATAAATCATCAGGGTGAAGTTTCCAAAAGGTTTCATTGTAACAGTTGAGGACGAAACGAAAGGAAAGATACACCTTCATCGATCTAAAATCGGACTGTTAATCTAATGCACTACGACAACAACATTCGTATTCTCTTCAACACAAATATGAAGTCAGTCAGTCAATAAGTCTGTCTGTCTGTTTTCGACATAGAACTTTGCACCGATGTGTGGCAGTTCAAGTCGCCATACTCCCTCCATGTAGCACACAAAGCAAGAGAAGAAAGTAAAAAGAAATGCAAAACAGAAACAGTAAACAGAAACATGAGGCATAAAGAATAGTAACATCGAAGAACGATGGAGTTTTATTGGGTATTAAAATTCACAAGAAGTGGATGCATCTGCGCCACTGAGAACGATTTTTTTTTGATTTACAGCTTGATTCCACACCGTATTTTCAGTACAAGTATGGAATTTTCAGCATGGATATCGGTAGCCCAAATTCAGGCCGACCATAGATATCCGGTGTGCTCCGGCAGGGGATCGAACCCTGGACCATGTGCATGGTCGGCGAGAGCCCTAACCACTGTGCCACCGAGCCATATCACCAATTGTTTCCAACCGTTAGTTTTTACCGCCCCGAGGACCCCAACCAGGAAGTCTACACCTCCCTAAGTGGCTGGCTTAAACTAACTGTTGTGGATTTCATTGACTGATGAAGTCATGTTTTGGTTTGACTACAACTGGCTCTTTTCCAACCTCACCCTATCTATGTCAACTAACATTGCCCATCGAGGAAGGCGATTGATGGCTAGGCATACGTAACACTTAATCGGTGTTACTTCACAGCCTCGTCTATTGATTTCCCCTCCCACCTACCTAGCACTCGACCGGTGCCTTACCTCAATATTGCTCACCTTATTATACCACTTCACGCGGGAGATAGAACGCAGGCACCTATGATCGAAGACAGCTAATCTTCTCATGTTATGTCAGTCAGTCAGTGCTTCTATATGGGTCTGAAAATTGGACAGCGTATCACGAAAACGATCAACTGCTATCACCTTTGCCGGCTCCATAGTGAAGATCGAATGGCCAGTCAGCCGGCTAGAAAGAATTAGCCCGAAGAAACTTTAGCTGGCTGGCAACAAACCAACAGCCAAGAACCGATTGCTCAACAAATATGCAGGTGAAAATGGAGACAGATTAGGCACAAGCTAAGGAGACTGTCGATTGACATCGTGCGAAATGCAGGCCATCACTCGAATGGAAGGTGAATGGGAAACCACGAGTGGGTTGTCATCAGTGCCAGGATGATATGTAGAAGATAGTTTAGGGAAGAGGAGGAGATGAGAGATTATGGTCAGCCAGCTGAAGAGGACAGCAGAAAATAGAACAAAGTGAAAATATGTTGCACTCGGAACCCAAGGGGATAACAATAATACTCACGTGGGAGACACTCAGGTTTAAAAAAAAACTTCAAAAATCTTTAAAACTTAATGATTGATAACAATTGTGTTTTCAGGCTATATCTGTCAAATGCATAATGTATATATATATATATATATATATAATAATATATATATATATAGAAGTATGTTAAAGAATGGATAAATTCATTATGTGACTGGAGTGTTTTGTTTTTGACATAATTAATGTAAAACAAGTGATTCATCAATCATTCTAGCTAGGCATTAGATTCACATTTACTTTTCTTATGATCAGATACACATAATGGGGTTTTGAAATATTTTTTTTGTTTTAACAAAATAAAAGCTGATTAAGAATACTAACTGTCACTTTATTAAATAAATGTTGTATCCATTTTGCTGACGGCATGAGTAAAAACACAAGCCTGCCTGCCTATAAGGTGTTTTACAACAACATGACTCTGTTAATGTTTACACTGTTATACATATGCATGCTATGTGTGTAAATGATGCATTGAAAATTGAGCAATTTAATTCACTAAATAAATGAAAATCAATTGATTGTATATTCGCATATCTTATTACATATTTGCTATGCATATAAAGAGAGACGTTTACCTATAAAATACAGCTGATTATCTTATATATATATATATATATATATATATATATATATATATATACGAAACATAGATGGCACTGAAATAGAAACCAAGTGAGAAATTAAATACCTAGGCGTCATTCTATCTGCTGATCTTTCCTGGTCGTCTCATATCTTGATGTGATTTCTAAGAAAATATTCCGTCTTACCTTCTACATCAAGAAGGTAAGACATTCTGGAATAACCCAACCCTTACTCTTACGATTCGTTAACTCTCGCATTCTGCCTATTATTCTCTATTGTTCCCCCTTAGTTTTTTCCGGGCTACTGAAGAAGGACTATACCTTATTATTACGTAGGATGTTAAAGGTTGTCAGTAGGGTAAGCAAAGTGCCACTTAACCAGCTTGTTGTTAATATTCCGGTTGACAGGCACTTGGAGTTATGTGAAAAATGGGCTAAATCCATTTTATGTAACTCACAGCACCCTCTTCACTCACAACTCTCCCCTTGTATCTCATCAGGCAAAGCCAGAAGCCTATATAGAAAACTATATGCTCGCACTAGCAAGTACAAAAACTCAAACATACCCTACTTAGCTCGTGTTCTGTGTGATAAAGAAAGCATTAGGCGTGACACCTTTAACTTATTAAATAGTCAGTAGTACAACTGGATCTCGTCTTTCCAACTCATATCATTTATAGGTACAACGTTTTCTTTTTTTCTTTTCCTTTTCTCTCTCTCTCTCTTTTCTGTTATGTGCTGCTTTGTTTCTTTCTTCCGCTTACGCCAGTAAATATGACAGCTCCTACTTTTCTAACACCTTCAAACACTGTTCAACATTGGCTTTGCTACTGACATGCCAATATGTTGTTGTCTTAATGAACTGAGATTTCCTTAATCTATGTAGAATTCTATTTATTGATAATGTACTAACTGGATGCAATGCTGTAGTAAAAATGCTGAGAATTCTATTCTGTATCACAAGTACTGTTTTGGAATAAAGCAAATTATTATTATTACTATATATGTATTGCATATATATCTGCTTTTTATAGGATTATCAAATAATAACGATAATACTCCATAAAGTCTACACACGCTCACGCTCACACACACCCACACTCACACACGAGAAGCGTAAACACGGCTGAAATAATCAAGTGTTGGTTTGTAGGGATTTCATTGGTTACAGGATTTTCATCATGAGCTGACATTAGTTAGAGAACCATTGGAAAACCTGGGAGTACTGGACATCTGTTTCGTCCTAGTTCTTGGGACTCTTCAGCAGTACACACCCACCAGGATTCGAACCTAGGACCTTCTGGTTACAAGGCGAGCTCGTAGACCATTAAGCCACTGGGACCCGATCCATTACGAAAATCTTGTAACTAATCAAATCCCTACAAACCAACACTTGAATATCAATGAGATGCTCACTAGTGACTTGCCCTATTCAGGTAGGTAGTTAGTTACCTGGGGTTCTAGTGGGAAGTCGTGACCAGTAGGGTGCAGCAGGTCGGGCGTGAGGACAAATACTCGCCGAAGACATTGGTTAGGGGTCGCGCTATGTCGTGAATTGGCAGAAGTTAGAATTCATGGACCATTGGATCGGGTCCCACTGGCTTAATGGTCTACGAGCTCGCCTTGTAAGCAGAAGGTGCTGGGTTCGCGTCGCGATGGCTGCGTACTGCTGAAGAGTCTCAAGCACTAGGACGAAACAGATGTCCAGTACTCCCAAGTTTTCCAATGGTTCTCTAACTAATGTCAGCTCATGATGAAAAACGGCTGAAATAAAATTTACATCACGTATATAATAGTGAAGAACTACCACCACCAGTGGACATCACCCTTTGACGACGTAAACAGAAATCCTGAAGGTAACCAAGATGCTAAAAACAACTGGAAAAGCAGCAGGACCAGACGAAATCCCAAGCAGAGGCATTGAAAATGGACTCCGAGATATCAGTGTATTTGATGACACGAGTACTGAAGAAGATGTGGAAAGGCGGAAAGGTACCAGCGGAGACTTAAGTCAGTGCAAGAATTGGCACTGCTTTATGCTCCTGTCTATCCTAAACAAAATAATAAGCCCCATCATCCTGGAAAGAAGCAAACATGCCAACCTTCATGAAAAACATCGACCGGAACAGGCTGGATTCAGGAGAAAGAAGTCATGAATCGATCAAATCTCAACACTAAGTATCATCATTGAACAGAGCTTGAAATGACAGTCACCTCTCTACCTTGCTCAACTTCATCGACTTTTAAAAAGCCTTCACCAGACAGCGTCGATCGAGGAGTGATTTTGAAACTACTTCGCTACTATTGAGTGTCGCCAACAATTATACACCTCATCCAACAGCTGTACGACAATGCTGCATGCCAAGTAATCCACCATGGGAAACTCACGGAACGCTTCACAGTGAAGACGGGAGTAAGACAAGCTGGCTGGCTGCCTACTATCTCCAATGATTTTCCTGACTGTGGTAGACTGGATAACCTGACTGACAGACAGACAGTTGGCAACGAGGAGACTGGCATAAAATGGACTCACACAAAAAACTCGAAGGATCTGGACTTCGCCGATGATATATGTCTGATTTCACACAAACTGGAAGATATGCAAGTGAAAAGCAACAAGTTGGCAGAAGAAGCATCCAGAGAAGATAGGACTTCCTTCAGGTGAACATAGAGGAAACAGATGCAGGTGATGAAGATTCCTGGCCAACAGAAACAGCAACAGCCACAACAACAACCACAGACAACAATCAGCCAGCATAAATGGGAGGAACCTGAACGAAACAACCTACTTCACCTACCTACTAACCTACCTACCTACGTGGGAAGCATCATTTCAACTACAGCCAGAACTGATGAGGATATCAAAGTTGGCATCATCGGGAAAGGAAGATAAGCTTTCACTACTCTCAAGTCTGTGTGACCATCAACAGCACTCAAAATGAAAAATATGATCCGCATTTTCAACTCCAATGTGAATACAGTGCTACTTAATATATGTATCAGAAACGTGGCGCCGCGTCACGAAGGGCACTTTGAACAAACTACAGATACTGATCAACAGCTGTCTTCGCCCCTATACTTCGCTCAAGATCAGATGGCCAGAAAAGACCAGCAGCAGGGAGGAATTTCTGGGAGCGAACCAACCCAGCAGGAACCAATTGTGCAACAAATATGTAAGAAGAAATGGAGGTGAAGGAACAATATCAATTGATGATGTTCGTGTAAGTCTGTATGAATGATTCCGATGGAAACTATCCATATTGTTACTTATCATTATTATTATTGTTCCTTCGGGTTCCGAGTGGAACAATGGGATTCAAAAACACGTCTCCACTGTGTCCTATTCTCTGCCATCCTCTTTAGCTAGCCCCATGATTGCCCATGAACTCTCACCTCCTCCCCCCAACCTAAATGATCACCCTCGGACACAGGAGAAACACATCGTTTCTCACTCAAATGATAGCCTGGCGTGAGACATCACCAGATGGTCTTCTCAGAGTTTGTCTGATCCATTTCCTAACTTATGTGTCCAATAGAAGTTGGTTCAGACGCTTTCTTTACTTTGGCCATCTATATTTCAACTATCCTCAATTTGTTGTATACATTTTCTTAATTTTTATCTGATATTGGATTTTTTCTATGCTTGTTATAACTTTCGCATTGATATTGAAGTAATAGAAGAGAGTTGCAGCTCAGGTGGATGATACTGAATTAGTTGTGTTCTCTGAGGAGCTGGTTGATTTAATTCCAGAGTTTTCATTGTCCCCCATCAACACAACATCTTCAGCTAAGGTTTCAGTATGAATATAACATTTAAACCTGTGCTGAAGATGTTGGCTAAATGAGACACAATGAAAGCTTCGCAATGAAATCAACCTGCTCAGAGAACTAACCAGTATATATATATATATATATATATATATATATATATATATTGTAGAGCTGGAAGGTGAATTTATCAAAAGAAAATTCTTCTCTCTGACTTTATTTTGTCTTCTAGACGTATAATAGTGTTACAATATTTAAAAAAACACTTGGTTATCCACCTAGTGACACAACAACAACAACAACCAGTACCAATCACTATCAACGGGAGAGATCTGAAAGAGGTTACTTCCTACCTTCATTTATCTGGCCAGGAAGTACTGTTACAACCATAGACAGCCGGAACAGATGGAGATGTCAAAACCAGCCAGCCAGCCAGAATCAGAAAGGCAAGAAACGCCTTCATCAAACTGTAACCAGTTTGCAAATCTTATGCACTGCACTCAGCCAGCCAACCAGCCAGCATAAACAACAACGACATTCGGATTCTCTTCAACACAAATGTGACGTCAGTCAGTCAGTGCTTCTATATGGGTCTGAAACTTGGCCAGCATGTCACGAAACGGATTTCCAACAGCCAGTTACGCACATTTATCAACAGCTGGCAGCTTTGCTTGCTGGCTCCATACTGAAAATCAAATGTCAGGCCAACCGGCTGGCCAGAAGGAATTAGCAAGAAGAAACTCTGGCTGGCTGGCTGTGAACAAACCAACGGGCGAGAGCCTATTGCTCAACAAATATGTAGGAGAAAATGGAGATGGAATGATCGGGAATATGTTCAGGGGGCCGTCGAATGACATCAAGGTCAGAGTAGGTCATCGGTCGAGTGTAAGGTAAATGGGAAGCGACGAGTGGGGGTGAGTGCGATGGCTACATGGAAGAGATCGTTTCGGGTGGAGGAAGAGATAAAAGATTATGAGCAATCGTGGACCCAGTTGAAGAGGACAGCAAAAAAACAGAAGAGAGTGGAGATGTGTTGTTGAAGCTCTATGTTCCACTCGGAACCCAAGGAAATAGTATTATTTATTATTATTTCCTTTAGTTCCTAGAGGAACATAGGGCTTCAGCCATGCGTCTCCCTTGCGTTCGGTTCTCTGCTAGAGTTTTCACCTGCCTCCAGGTCTGCCCATACGCTTTCAATTCTTCTTCACATGATCTCCTCCAGGTCACCCTTGGACGACCAACTCGTCGCTTCCCTTTCGGGTTCCACTCGAGCAATGGCTTGTCTAGTGATGTCACTTGCTGGTTTCCTCAGAGTGTGGCCAATCCATCTCCATTTCTTCCTGCCTATTTGTTTCACAATCGGTTCCTGCTGAGTTGGTTCGCTCCCAAAGATCTTTGTTGCTGATTCTTTCCGGCCATCTGATCTTGAGTATTGAGCGAAGACATCTGTTAATGAAGGTCTGTAGCTTGTTTGAGGTGCTCTTTGTGACACGCCAAGTCTCTGATCCGTATAGTAGTACTGACTGACTTCACATTGGAGTTGAAAATCCGGATCTTACTTTTGATGCTGAATGCTGTTGACCTCCACACAGACTTGAGAGTAATGAAAGCTTGCCTTGCTTTCCCGATCCTTGCTATGATATCCTCGTCAGTTCCATTCGCCTGTAGTTGAAACAATGCTTCCCAAGTAGGTAAAGGAGGTAGTTTCTTTCAGGTTCCTTCCATTGACGCTGATTGCTGTCTGTTGTTGTTGCTGTGGCTGTTGGTGGTGTTGGCCAGGAATTTTCATCACCTCTGTTTTCTCTATGTTCACCTGAAGTCCTATCTTCTCTGGATGCTTCTTGTGCCAACTTGTTGCTTTTCACTTGCATATCTTCCAGTTTGTGGGAAATAAGACAAATATCATCGGCGAAGTCCAGATCCTCCAAGTTGGTTTTTTGTGTGAGTCCATTTTTTACCTGTTTCCTCATTGCCCGCTGTTTGTCGCATTATCCAATCTACTGCAATCAGGAAAATCATTGGCGATAGTAGGCAACCCTGTCTTACTCCTGTCTTCACTTCGAAGGATTCCGTGAGCTTCCGGTTGTGGATTACTTGGAATGCAGCATTGTCATACAACTGTTGGATGAGATGTTTAATTGTCGGTGGCACCCCGTAGTAGCAAAGTAGTTGACAAATCACCTCTCTATCGACGCTGCACTATTGAAGGCCTTTTCAAAGTCGATGAAGTTGAGAAAGAGAGGTGACTGCCATTCCTAGCTCTGTTCAATGATGATCCGTAGTGTTGCGATCTGATCAATAAATAACTTGTTTCTCCTGAATCCAGCCTGTTACGGTTGAAGTTTTTCATCCAGGGCATGTTTGATTCTCTCCAGGATGATGCAGCTTAGTATTTAGCTTGGGATAGACAGGAGCTTAATACTGCGCCAGTTCTTGCATTGACTTAGGTCTCCTTTCTTTGGTAGTTTGAATAAGTATCCTTTCTTCCAATCCTTGGGTACTTTGCCTTCTTTCCACACCTTCTCCAGTAGTGGAGTCATCAAGTCCGTTGTTGTCTCTGGGTCCGTTTTCAATGCTTCTGCTGGGATTCCATCTAGTCCTGCTGCTTTTCCAGCTTTTAGCATCTTGATTGCCTTCATATATATATATATATATATATATATATATATATATGTATATATATATATATTGGAAATTTTAGATAACAAATTACTTAATGCAAAAAGCGTTAATCGGGTATAAACTAAAATAAAATGAAATAATTAGACTGAGTGACGTTATATAATTGAAGGGATTGAGTACAATTCAGCTAATATTGGATGACAGTCAAGTTAACTACAGTAGTGATAAGGGATAGAAGTCTAATAGGGAGTGAGGGATGAAAATAATAGAATTTATAAAAAAAAAAGACAAGACAGAACCAATTATGACAGATCTGGTCCATAGTAGATTTTACTGACTGAACAAACTTCTTCGGTATGCAGAGTGTTGAATTTAACATGTAAATTGCCATTGCTTCCGCTGTTTGCAGAAGTTTGATTCCCACTCTTTCAGCAAGATTATCGAGTGTTCCATAGATGACTTTTAAATTGGTTTCGGGATTAGCTTAGTGTCCAGATTCGATGAGGTGTTCCAGTATAGAGCTGCGGAGAGATCGCTTTTCACCTTTATATGAACATAAGGTTAAGTATTTGATGCTACGTGATCAGATAAGTGAAGGAATTGACCTGTTTTAGAACTTCTTCCGTTGACAGACGTTGGTGCTTGTTATCGTTGTTGATTGGTTATATTCATCACGTCGCCTAGTTTACTCCTAAGCCTGGGGGAAAGATGTAAGGTTGACTGACTGACTAGTTTCAACATAGAACTTTGCACAGATGTGCAGAATTTAGATTCGCCACACTCCCTCCATGTAACGCACAAAGCAAGGGAAGAAAGTAAAAAGAAATGTAAAATACTGACAGCAAACAGGGATATGAGACAAAAGGAATAGTAATAAAGAAGAACAAAATAATTTCATTGTGTATTATAAGTCACGAGGAGTGAATGCATCTGAGCCAGTCATTGAGAACGATTTTGAGCCAAATCACCAATTGTTTCCAACCATTGGTTTTTACCGTCCTGAGGACCCCAACCAGGAAGCCAGTCTACACCTCCCTAAGTGTCTGGCTTAAACTAACTGTTGTGAACTTCACTGACTGATGAAGTCATGTTTTGGTTTGACCACCACTAGCTCTTTTCCAACCTGAATGGTCCTATGTCAGCTAACAATGCCCGTTGTCGAGAAAGGCGATATCCTAACCATCTCAATCGATGTAACTTCACAGTCTCGTCGACTGATTTCCCCTCCTTACCTAGCCCTCGACGCCTAGCCTCAATATTGCTCTCCCTATTTATAACACTTCACACGGGAGATAGAACACAGGCACCTATGATCAAATAAGGTTGACAGTTGGACTAGTGACCCTATTCCGGAAAATCAATCCAATCACTGCAGAAGCATCATAGCACAAGAAAAATATGTGTATTGTTAGATCATTAAAATTCATTGCAGAAAAAAAATATTTTCATGTTTTTAATAACAGCTTAGTAAGTTGTTAAATATTATAACACTTAAAAACATTAGAGAGATATAAAAATGTGTTAGTATTTCTATATACTCTGCCATGACTCACTTTGATTGTGTGTCAAATGACAATTTCACCTTGTTCATAGCTGATACAAATCGTTCTTGTAAAACTGGCATCAATTGATAGGGCTAAAAAACACAACAGAAAACGAAATTAAGATAAACAAATCAAATTAACCAATTTGAGAACATGTATATGGGTAAATAGCTATCAATATCTCAATATTGACATTCATAATTTTTTACGAGTTGATCACGGATTGATATCGGCTAGAGAGAGAACCATTGAAAACCAGTGTTGGAGTACTGGACAGCTGTTTCATCCTAGTTTTGGGAATCATAGGCAGTACGCACTCACCATCAGAGTTCGAACCCCAGGACCTTCCGGTTACAAGGCAAGCTGGCTCGTATACCAATCAGATACTGGGACCCCACTCAATGGCTCATGAATTCTTACTTCTACCAATTCGTAATTTAGCGCGACCCCAACGAGGTGGCCTTGTAACCGGAAGGTCCTGGGTTCAAACCCTATGTGTGTGCGTACTGCCGATGATTCCCAAAACTAGTATGAAACAGCTGTCTAGTACTACAGTGTTGGTTTTCAATGTTCTCTCTCTAACTGATATCAATCCATGATCAACTCGTAAAAACAAAACTGACCCTTACAAAACAAACTATAGAATATTCATAATATACACTCTTAGACTACTAGATGGTTAAAGGCGATCGACAGGAGGCCTTGAATCTAGGCTCTATGCTTGTTGAAATTTACCAGTCAGCAGGGTGCATCTACAACCTTGAAGGAACTCATGTTCCCCTTTTGAGATTCAATTCCCTGTCACCCAGTGATGGAGTCAGAGACCTTGCGGTTGAGAAGCTATTCTGGCCTGCGGTTGACCTCTTGTTGGACTGTACTGGATACCTTGGTTGGTCACTGGTTAGTAGCTAATATCATGTATTTGGACCTTTGCTGACTGGTAAGTGCCAACACGCATGCAACATAGATGGTTCAAGGCTTCCTGCAGATTTCCTCCAACCATCTTATGACAACAATTCAGAGTTCATCGTGAGATGGCGACATGAGCCACCTAGAATGGTTGGCCACATTGCAAACTTGACTGATAGACGTCATTTTTCACGGAACAAAGGACTAGACGCATGGCACTGGTTACTAACTAGTGGCCAATCAAGGTACTCTTAATCTAAATTACCAAGAAAGAATGAACAATACAACAGTACCGAGATTTTTAGGATAGAATAGGATATTTCATGCCCCCCCCCCCTCTAATAACTAAAAGTAAACGCTTATAAGTTGAAAATAAATTCATTTTCCCATAATACACTTTTAGAGAAACTAATTTTATGTATACTTACTGAATATTTGCCATTATTTAGTTGAACATCGGTTTTTCGATTGTTGCGCGGTTAAAGCGTACTTAAAAGTTCGATTGCGCTAACACACACACTTTCTCAAGTTTTCACTTGTGCTTTTTAGTACAACATTGTTGCGGGTTTTTGTGGGTATACAGAGTTTAGCACATGACAGCACGTGAAGGTGCGATTGTACTATAGCGGGTAAATCGGAGTCGGCTACGGTATACAACAATACTGCAGACATCACCGTCTATATGTCCCTATGAAGTCTAACAATATTGATGGTATGTTATTGTAGATGTGCTTCCTCAAAGAAAGAGTTATGTATACCCTCCTGACCTGTCAAAGCAAAGTATTCTGTTTAGGTCAACTGACCCGCATAAAAGAAGATTTGACAAAAAGCCAATTTATAAGAAAAGTCCCGCAGACCCAGGCATTAAATCAAAGAACAGGATTTTAACAAATTTAATATCGATTTCAGGACACAAAACTATTTATTATTTTTCACTCATTCGGAAGTTAAATAAAAGAATAATTAAACAACTGCTAAGTACTTCTAAAAATTCCATAGAGTAAATAAATATCTCCCGAGCACACAATATAAATTTACAAGAGTTAGTCTGTAGAGATTTGATTTCAATTTCAAGCTTGATAACAAGCTGACATCAGTTAGAGAACTATTGAGAAATCAGCATCGGAGGTACTGGACACTTAACTGTTTCGTCCTAGTTTTGGACTCATCGGCAGTACACACATCCACTAGGGTTGGAAGCCAAGATCTTCCGGTTACAAGCCAAGTGTGTTCGTGGACCATTAAGCCATTGGAACTTGACTTAATAGCCAGCTCAACTGCAAACAGTTCGTGATTTTAGCACTATCATCAGTCAGTGTTACCGGTGGTGAATATTTGTCCTCACTCCCGACCGGACCCTAATGGTCACAACTTCTCACTAGAACTCCAGACAGCTTCTTCCTGTATCCTGTCTGTGACCTTCTCTTGTAACTTCGAGGTCCTGGATTCGAACCCTAGGGAGTGAGTACTTCTGAAGAGGCCTAAACTAGGATGAAACAGCTGTCCACCACTCCCTGCTGGATTTCCGAATCACGAATTGTGAGAAGTTAGAATTTATGCTCTGGAGCCAGTGAGTCAGGTCCCAATGGCTGAATCACCTACCTACCGGCTTGACTTGTAAGTCAATTATTCGTGATTAAATTTGAAAAATATTTGAATACCCGCACTTTACCTCTTGATTTGTACACAATATTTCTACTTTACTTTTCAATGGTTTCAGCTGTCTAGTAAACTGGTGAATAGTTAAACATAAGGAGGCTTAATGCATATCTTTTGCTTTTTTCGCAATGAGAATCTTTATTCGTATAATTTCAAATGTATAACTTCCAAATGAATAAAATTACAATATTATAAAATATCACCGCCACGTGACCAAGTTATTTGCAACAATTAGCCGTGTCTAGTGTGTGTGTGTGTGTGTGAGTGACGTTCAACGAAATCTATCGATTAGCTGTCCAATGTAATCAATAACATTGTTAGGCGCCGTAGTATAATAATAATATTAATGTTCTATTAGAGATATTCAGAGTATCTAATCACAGTAAGAAGTCTTTATTCTAGGTTCCGTAAAAATTTAACCCGTTTGAAATCTACTCACACGCTTAAAATTCTATAAAACGGGTTAAACGTTTGTATAAACATGAGCTGCGTTGACATCAGTTAGAGAACCATTGGTAAATGCCAGGGAGTACTAGACAGCTGTTTTGACCTAGTGCCGCCGCCACAGCTCGAACCAAGGGCCTTCGAGCTCGAAGACCATTCAACCACTCACTGGGATTCGGTCCAAACCCCCCCCCCTATGAATTCCAACTTAAACCATTTTGCGATATACGCATAGCATCACCACCAACAGCCAATGTCACAGGTGGGTAACCTCTTCTCCTGCCTGACTTTTATGGACCTCATTGGTCACGACTTCTCCGTAGAACTGCAGGCCAACTTCCTGTATGCAGCCAGGAACTAGTAAGCATCACGTTTTTTTCCTTCAAGTTCCCTAGTGGAACATAGGGCTTCAAGCTAGAGGCTTGAAGTTTCTGTAGCACTGTTTATTTTTACAGGATGGGGTTGCTAGCCTCATGCCCAACCTTTCCTCTTCACCAGCTTTTATTTCTGGCTTAGTGAGGTAAAGGAGTGCGCCAGCCGGGGATCAAACCCCGGACCATATGCATGGTCGGCGAGCGTCCTAACCGCTATGTCCACCGAGGGAGAGGGTTCTCGAGGGGTTGCACCACAGGATGATCCTGCATGCCGGTCTCTTCTCGCAAGAGGCAGGGATGGGTGTGTTTGATCCTCCTGAAAACCAATACCCAGAATCCCTCGTCTACTAGGGTGCAATTCATCACATATGAAAGATCAGAGTAGTGTTCTCTTTTGTATTCACATCGTTTCATCTGGCTACATGCACGAGAAGAATACATTCGCAGTGCGATTTATCCACACTTATTGGATACCGAGCATAAGATTGATGAAACTTCCACCACCCCAATTTCATACAAGGTACCACCTCAATTCTTTAGGTTAGCACATCTTCGATTGCTAAGCATAACTGGGGCACCAGTTGTCATAAGAATTTTTCAACCCATTCTCTGTCTTCAGAAAGAGTTTATTCAATATCTCTCCCTCCTTTGGCCCTGACCTCCAAACCTACAATAGTTATCTCTCCCGGTGACACCGGATAACTTTAAATTTTATCTTGTTATTTTATTTTTATGTGTACTGCTGATTGGTATTATCAGCATCATGCTGTACTGTAGTTGTGTATTTTAATCTCGGTTTCACAAATTATTATTATGATATTATCTAATCGCTATGTGACAATAGTTAAATACCCTTCTACCCCCAACCAGTATACATATTCTACCTATACTGTGGCGAGTGCTACTGATAAGAGTTATTAGTAGTATATAAAGAGACGTTCATAGGCGGATGATACAGTGGAGACGTGATAGGAACACACAGACAAACACAATATGAAGGAAGGGCTGAAGTACCACAACACAAAAGATGTGTGTGAATGGTGCGTTGAAGATAATTTGGCTACATAGAGATACCAAATTCCAAATAAACGTTCCTTTACCAAGTATCCATCTTCTACCGTTTCAATACACTCAACATTAGCTAGACTGTATAAACACTTGAAGAAATTTATCCATGTTATTATTATTACTATTATCGCTATCACTACTATCATTATTTATTTTATTTTTACGTTCCCTTACATATTTCCTGACTAATTTATCAGGGTAATTATTAACTTTCAAAGCTTTTCTTGTAAGTCTCATTTCCTGTCTTAGATTTTCCTTGTTACTACTTAGTTTTGTGCTCTATTTTCACTTAAACTTTTCACCAATCCTATTTTTACTGACATAGGATGGGAAGGATTGGATGATAGGAAGTCCAGATATCTGTTTGAATGTATGGGTTTCCTGTAAACACTAGTGTTTAACTTCCCAGTATACATACACAGGATAATGGCAACACCAACAATAAGGAATCCAAATCATCAGTGGTAATTTCATACAAGGAAGGAAGCTCGGAAAGCATAAGGAGAATTCTTAACAAGGCAGGAATAAAAGTGGCATTCATACCAACCACAAACTCAATTAGAAACAAGCTTTGTCGGTTAAAGGATCCCTCCTAAGGAGCCAGTTAAACAAAACAATTTAGTTTATCTGATACCCTGCTGCAATGTTTGTCAGGTCAAATACATAGACCGAAGCAGTAGAACCGGGTTAGTCACTCAGACTAGCGGAGCATAAAATCCTAGCAGCGAAATCTAGATTAGTTGACCTGAATAAGATAATAAATCTGGAGAATAGTTCAGCTATATCACTCACAACATGCAATCACGCACACCCAACCATACAATAGGATGGATGGGATAAGATGACCGCCTTAAAATCTAATATAACAACATGGTTGAGGGGGAGATTGATAACAGAAGCTTCGTTTATCGAATCAACTGCAAATACGTGTAATAGGCATGATTCTACACCTCTCGCAGATATCTGGAAAATTCTACTACCCTACGACGACAAATAGGAGAGAATAAAGAAAACTTTAAAACTCAAGTTTCGAAGTCGTGTGATTATAATTGATGAAATGATTATGAACCATAAATTTCGTTCGAAACTGTGTCATCCAGTAAATAATACTGTTTCATCACTGTGTGATACATCTAATATGTAAGACAAGTTTGTTTTACTTATGTCAAATAATTCTGCAACAATCAGATAATTCATGAAACTGATGCTCGCTAGCTACTGGCTCTATTCAGATAGGTAGTTACCTGGGTTAAAGTGAGAAGTCGTGACCACTAGGGTACTTCAGGTCAGGTTTGGGAACAAATACTCGCCAATGATGATATTAGCTAGTGCCAGTCGCGCTATTTCGTGAATTGGCAGAAGTTGGAATTCACGAACTAACCACTGGATTGAGTACCAGTGGCTTAATGGTCTACGAGCTAGCTCACCTTGTAAACGGAAGGTACTGGGTTCTAACCCCATCGGGCGCGTACTCCTGAAGAGTCCTGAGTACTAGGACAAAACAGCTAGCTATGCAGTACTCACTGCCAGATATTTTCCAATGGTTCTCTAACCAATCTCAGCTGATGATGAAATCCTGTAACCAATCAATCAAATCCTTGCAAACCAGCACTTGAATATTTATACTTAATTGTCTACTTCACTCCATAAAACGATGACAAAAAAATCTGATGGTTATTCACAGACATGTTCATAATCCACATTAAGATAATCGATAGATCGAGTTTAACAAAAAAATATGTATATATATCTTTGAAATTCATATTTACCTTGAGCAGAATATTACAACTGATTACATCAGTTAAACATGTGAATGGAGCATCAAGAATTATGCCCTTAGGTAGACGAATATTATGCGAGGAATGATCTTTCTTATCCAATAAGTGACCCATAAGACAACCAACAACTCTATTAACAATAAAAAAACAAAAAAACAAAAACAAATGAGAAACGAAATGAATCAAAGGTGAATAAACATTGTGAGTTATGTTTTTTAAGTTTGCCCACGGATTGATTTCAATTAGGAAAAAATCTTTGGAAACCAACAGAGAGTACTGGACAGCTCAGCTGTTTCGTCCTAGTGCTTTGGAACTCCTCATCGGTACGCCACGTCCCGATTACAAGTCAACCTCATGCATCTCAATTAGCCACTGGGACTCGACTCATCGGTTGGCCCCTGAATTCTAACTTTCAAAAGATTCGTGATTTAAGCGTGAATGGCACCAGCCACTATCATCATCGGTGACAAGTATTTGTCCTCACTGCCGACCTGGTGGATCCTAACCGTTCATGACTTATCACTAGAACTGCAGGTGAAATTTGTCATGTCACCAGTCAAGCAGTGGCGAACATCAGATTAATTTTCAAGTGTTAGTTAGTTAGTTTGTAGGGATTTGATTTTGATCTCAGGTGTGATGAAGAAGTGACAACAATCAGAGAGCTATTGAAAACTAGAACTAGTGAGTACTGGTGTGTGAGATATACTGGACACAAAGAAAAGTAAACAAAAGAAAACTGAACTGTACGACAGATAGGTAGAAGGCTTAAATCATAACAACTGTGGTGAGAGCTGGCTGCTAGCCAAAGTTGGTAGACAGTAATTTACGTCAATGTTTATGTCCCCAATATTGGTCGTGAGAAAAATAAGAACAAAGACTTTGCGTAGGCGGATACAGTTAGCAGATAGATGATCTTACATTCAAGAGACAGCCACAAAGAGATGAAAGATTAAATTTCAGTGAGAAACAACCAATCAAAAGACTGTGTTTGTTTACTTACGATAATCTACAATAATGTACATGAAAATCGATAAATATCTGTTGATTTCCTAAACAAACGATATGTTGCCTGGCACTTGCATTCTGTTGTTACATTTGGTGTCGCTGCCTACCGACAAATGGAGAGCCTGTGCCCTGCAGTTTTCGATGGAGACATATGGATCTTCGGACAGGACTTCGAGGCTTCTGCGCAGCTGAGTGGCGTTCAAGATCTGTCAGTGATGAGGCTGCTACTTAGGACGCTGCTGGAAGGTCAGGAGAAAGCAGCAAATGGAAGTGTGAGGCGAAATATCGACGAATGTGCGACAGGGTCAGCAAACAGTTTCCAAAGCGGGAAGGACCACATATGATCACTTTGAGATGGGGTTCCACAGACACAATCGCAATGGTAAACAAAGAGAAACAGGTGAACATCAGCGAGCGCCAAGATTCCAGACAGCAAGAAAAACTAGCAAAGCCTCTAGTACCAAGAAGACCGAACCAACTTCAGTCGCAAGTCTTTGACGGCGCGACGAGTGTGTTGAGAGCTGGCTGCTAGCCGAATCGGTAGACAGTATTTTACGTCAATGTTTATGTCCCCAATATTGGTCATGAGAAAAATACGAACAAAGACTGATTCAACATCCAACCACAGCAAACTTTGCGTAGGCGGATACAGTTAGCATATAGATGGTGGTTCGGGTTTCGGTCGCCGGCCACCGACGCACTCTTTTACCTCGCTATGCCAGTAATAGGACTAGCAAAGAGGGGAGGTTGGACATGAGGTTAGCAACCCCATCCCGTAAAGATAAATAAACACCACTGCTACGGAAACTTCAAGGCAGATGTAGAAATGTTTATTTCACAAATCAAGATGTAGCTTACACTGTGGCCGAGAAATAATCTCAAGGTTTTTAGCCTTCAGAAGATCAACAACCAATCAGAACAATTTATTATCCGTTGACCTAACCAACTGTAAATGTGGCTAAAAAAAATGTATTAATATGGTGTGTTTTGCCTTCAATAAAAAATGTCGGTTGCCGAGTGTCGCTAGTCTCCTCCTGTTACAAGATCATAACAAGTCAGTTTTGGTTGCAACAAATTAATTTCCTCGTCTTTGTGAACTCTTCGCCAACAGCATTAAAAAAAATAATTTACATGAAACTGCATGTAAGTGATTTGTTTCTTTTTTGTTGTCTTTTTTTAATTCCTTTACGTTCGCAGTGGAACGTAGGGTTTCAAGCTAGAGGCCTAAAGTTTCCGTAGCAGTCGTGTTTATTTACCTTTACTGGATGGGGTTGCTAGCCTCATGCCCAGCCTTCCCTCCTTACCGACCCTACTACCGACTTAGCGAGGTAAAGGAGTGCGTCGGCCAAGGATCGAATCCCAATCTGTGATTTGTATTACACCTTTATAGGCCAATTAATTATCTGCACTATTTTCTACCGAAAACTACAAATAGAGGTTTTACTATTTCTAAAACGAATAATAACTACTGACGCTAGTTGCACAAGAGATTGCCTTGATTGATATATTAGTATTAAGAGTAGTTATGTGAAAACTAACCATTGTTTCATCATTCTCTAATTGAATGTCATTCAGTTTCCTCTTCATTGCATATGAATTAGTTAGCTTAGAGTTTGAATGATTTCTAATGAGACATAGTATTAGAGCTAGGTGTTTTGATAATTCATAAGTAGGCGTATTTCTGAAATCTACTATTGGTCGTATGGGGTAACCTGGCTTATGTATTTTAATAGTACCATATATTCTACTAGCATTATTAGTTTTAGGTATTAAATTGAACCATTTAGACTCACCCAGTGACGGCTTCATTCTGCGTACTAAATCCACTGTAGATTTTTTTACCTTATTCACTATTGTATCTAAAGGTTTCTTAATTTCCTCATAAGGACCCGTCTCAATATGTTCAGTGACTTTCTTGATATAGTCAGATTTATCCAAAACTACTTTAGAGTTCCCTTTGTCAGCTTTTGCGACGACGACGTTTGTATCCTGTTCTAGACTAATTAGAGCTAGTCTTTCCGACTTTTTGTCAGGTTTGGTTTTGCTTTCTTTTGATTTTTCAGGGTTAACGCACATTGTGCTCGAAACTCTTCTGCTGATATGATTATGAGCAGCAATAAATTGTGCTCGAAACGTTGTCATCAGTAAATATTACTGTATAACAACAACATTTTGAGACTTTATCAAAATAAATTTTAACAGCAATGGAAGTATCCACTACCACAGTGCACAAGTTCTATTCTCATAACAAACCTTTGCGTGTTTGTGTATCCAGAATTGATGTATACCTATGGCGTAAAGGTTAGTGATACTGTAACAAAAGAAGACCAGGGTCGGGCAAAAGATCGTTTATTGAGAAAATCAACAGATATGTGTAGATTTTTATGCACATTATTGTCAGTAGAGAAGCAACGTCTTCTGATTGGTCGTTTTCTTGCTCAAGGTTATTCTTTCATCGCTTTGTTGCCGTTTCTTAGAAAGTTAAGCCACATTTCTGCGAATCACACTTGCACACGTTGAGTCTGCTGTGACTGGTTGGTGAGTTCCTCAAGGTTAAGCTTTGTTATTGTTCTTTTTTCTCATGATCCCGATTCGGGACGTAAACACTGATGTAAATTGTTGTCTACAATTTTGTCTTGCAGACAGCTTTCATCACAATACTATCTGACTGTTTACAGGCGAAATCTGATTTAATTATTTGACCATCCTATTTGGACTTTCAATAGTGACAACTAACACACACACACTCACACACAAGACAGAGTGAAGTAATGTAGCATATATATTTCTTTTTTAATGTGAAAGACACGCAATCTTACACAGCCTCAAGTACACTTGTAGTTGTTCAAGATGGCAATATCATCAAGTATCTAGGTCATCAGGACAATAAGGACAGAATAGGCTTACTCGAAAACGTCCTAATATATATATATTTATATATATATATATATATATATATATGTGAAATTTTAGACATCTCATCCCTAAAAATAAATCATTTGATTTCAATACAGTCTTTAGCAATGATAATCAACAGTGTGAAAGAATGATGTGAATTATATCAAAGCAAAAGTTGGATTTTTTCAAGTTTGATGACGGATTGATATTATTAGCTATAGAGAGAACCATTGAAAACCATCAGGGAATACTGGACAGCTATTTCTTTCTAGTGCTTTGGACTCTTCATCAGTACGCACTCGCCTCCCCGGGTTCGAACCCTGGACCTGCCGGTGACAAGTCCAGGTCGTATACTATTTAGCCACTGCGACAGGAATGAATGGCCCATTAGTTCACTCATGACTGACTGACTGACTAGTTTGCACAGATGTGCAGCAGTTCGAGTCGCCACTCTCCCTCCATGTAGCACACAAAGCAAGAGAAGAAAGTAAAAAGATATGCTAAACAGAGATATGAGGCAAAAAGGGCAAAGGAGTGCGAACGCACGAGTGACCTTCAGCTGACCAGTAATAAAAATGGGGAATGTTTGCTCAAAAAATGATGTATATTGACAAGAAAACGCTTGAAAACTCATCAAACAGGTTACCTTTCTCTGACATGGCTTAAAAATACGTCCTAGTTATAACGAGGAGTATCAGTTGCTAAGTTAGACTAGTTTCTGCACATATATTCACCGAGATGACTACAGATAAACTGTTTTTGTGAATTGTTTATCCTTCTCATCCTGCCTGCAGTCTTCCAAAAAAAGCCTTTGATTGAACTGTTATGGTTTCCAGCAAGAGGATAGATGACTACTTACCAGGAAAACGTAGATAATAAAACAAATTATAATAAATGACATCAACTATAAATCTATCCCTAATCGTAACCATAAGTTTAATCCTGACCCTAACACTAACCTTTAGCCAAACCATAATTCTAACCCTAATGCTAATTATAACCCTAATCCTAACCCTAACGAGCTATTAACACGTCCAAAAAGTACTTAAAAACGTGATCTGAGTGAAATTTGCTCCTAAGTTGGTGAAAAGCGTTGATATTTCAGCTATGACAATGACAGATGTCGTTAGCCAACGACTAGCATGCGTTCACACTCCTGAGACGCTATTGTTGAACTTCACCGCAAAAAGAATAGTAATATCGAAGTACGATGCAGTTTTATTGGGTGTGATAAATCACAAAGTCTGAGTGCATCTACGCCATTGAGAACGAGGATTTTGAGTCATTTCACCGACTGTCTCCAGCCATTGGTTTTTACCGTCCCGAGGACCCCAACCAGGAAGTCTACACCTCCTTAGGTGACTGGCTTAAACTAACTGTTGTGAATTTCATCAACTGATGAAGTCATGTTTTATTTTGACCACCACTGGCTCTTTTCCGACGTGATCCATCTCATATCAGTTAACATTATCACAGGAGGATTAGCTTGACTAATACAGTATTTAAAGTTCTAGGCTCAATAACCATGCGTAGACTAAGAGGTGCTCGGGAGGTAAAAACACGAGAGAACCAGGGAGGCTTTAGATCAGGAAGAGGGTGTATTGATCATATCTTCACCCTTCAACAGATTCTGGAACATAGGCATACTTACCGCCGGCGTCCAACAATCGTTAAATTTCTTGACCAACCTGAAGGTGGCATTCGATTCTGTCGATCGAGAGGTACTCCGGCAATGCTTGGCTGTTGACCCATGGGGCCACAGGATCAGGATCGAGGACAAGTACTCACCGATGACATTGACTTTTGATTGCGTTAAAATCATTAATTGGTAGAAGTTAGAATTCATAGGCAATTAGGACGGGGGTCCCAGTGGCTGGGTGGTCTACACCAGGTTGGCAATGTGACCTTAAGGTCGTGGATTCGAACACGCCAGGGGTGCATACTTCTGGAGAGCCTTAAGCACTAGGACGGAACAGCTATGCATTACTCACTGTCTGGTGTTTTTTCCACTAGTTCTCTAGCTGACATCAATCCACGATGAAACATGAAACAAATGAAATCCTTTTAAATTAAATCTTCAAAAGTTGGAAGAGTGGAAGACATGAAAAGATTAGCTATCTTCGATCATAGGTGCCTGCGTTCTATCTCCTGTGTGAAGTGGTATAATAAGATGAGAAATATTGAGGTTAGGCATCAGTCGAGTGCTAGGCTAGGTAAGGAGGGGAAATCAATTGACGAGGCTGTGAAATTACATCGACTGAGATGGTTAAGACATGTGTTACGTATGCCTAGCTATCGCCTTCCTTAACGGGCAATGTTAGCTGACATAGGGTCAGGCTGGAAAAGAGTTAGCAGCGGTCAAATCAAAACATGGCTTCATCAGTCAATGAAATTCACAACAGTTAGTTTAAGACAGCCAGCCATGTAGGAAGGTGTAGACTTCCTGGTTGGGGTCCTCTGAATGAAGGCTGGAGACAATTGGTGACATGGCTCAAAATCGTTCTCAATGACTGGCACAAATGCATCCACTCCTTGTGACTTATGATTTCCAATAAAACTGTTTTGTTCTTCGTTATTGCTATTCCCTTGTCTCACACCTCTTTTCACTGTGTCTATTATGCATTTCTTCTACTTTCTTCTCTTGCTTTGTGTGCTACAAGGAGGGAGTGTGGCGACTTGAACTGCCGCAGATCGGTGCAAAGTTCTACGTCGAAAACAGACAGACATACAGACAGGAGAGCCTTAAACACTAGGACGAAACAGCCAAGCATAACTCACTGCCTGGTTTTTTCCCACCAGTTCTCTAACTGACATCAATCCACGATGAAACATGAAACAAATGAAATCCTTTTAAATTAAATCTTCGAAAGTTGAATTATTATCACTATCAATAAATGTTAAAGTACTAGTACAACATGGATGAATTATTGGCTTTCTACTGTGATCAACGTCATCCATAGGCGTTTCCCCTGCACAATTCTTATCTAGTTAGCTATAATCTATAAAAGAAAAGGCGGCATAGACATTTCACAAGTTAACATAGAATGCTACTACTACTTACCCAGTACCAAGTGAATGACCCCAAAAGAAAATTGGCGCATTTGGAAAACGCTTACAGACAAATTCTACAATTGTCAAACTGTCCAGAACGCAGTCATTCTCGCCAGTCAAAGAACCTGTTGAGTCACCATAACCTAAGATAAGATAAAAATACAAATGTCAATGCATTAGATGCCACGTTGTACATGGCAATCATATGATTTGTAACCATGTAATAAATAACTTTTTTTCTACACCACAATAGTCACTTAGTTCAACCACAAGCAGAATGGATGAAGATGTCAAAGCCAGCCAGCCAGAATTCGAAAGGCAGGATACGCCTTCATCAAACTGAAACCAGTTTGCAAATCTTATGCACTGCACTCAGCTAGCCAGCCAGGATAAACAACAACAACATTCGGATTCTCTTCAACACAAATGTGAAGTCAGTCAGTCAGTGCTTCTATATGGGTCTGTATCTTGGCTAGCGTGTCACGAAAACCATTTCCAACAACCAGTTACACACACATTTATCAACAGCTGCCAACTTCACTGGCTGGTTCTATGCTGAAAATCAAATGGCAGGCCAACCGGCTGGCCAGAAGGAATTAGCAAGAAGAAACTCTGACTGGCTGTGAACAAACCAACAGGCGATAGCCGATTGCTGAACAAATATCTAGGCGAAAATGGGGATAGATTGGGCACAAGCTAAGGAGACCGTCGATTGACAACGTGCGCAATGCCGGTCATCACTCGAGTGGAAGGTGAATGGGAATTGACGAGTGGGTCGTGAGAGCGATAGTGGAGGAGATGAGAGATTATGGGCAATCGTGGACCCAGTTGAAGCGGACAGTAGAAAATACAAGAGAGTGGAGATGTGTTGTTGACGTTGAGTGTTCCACTTGGAACCCAAGGGAATAATCACTTAGTTCAGCAGCTTTGAACAAACTGAAAATGAAGTGGAATCAGTGTGAACCAACAAAACTAGACTACCAATAAATTGTATGTCATTTCTGAGGCTACCTGGGCAGCCTTTCCAGCTTCGTACATTGTACGAAGATTCCACGTCCCTATGCTTATTTTTGCTTTCATCGAAAAGAGGCACAACGGCTGACTGGCTTCCCGAAGGCTTTCACCAGCTTGCGTCATTTCACTTGCCCGATTCCAGAGAAAAATAAGGTTATTTTTTCTATTTTTAGTATTTTTAATATATTTATGCGTTGAAGTTTCTGTAGCAATTTGGTTAAGTTTTCGGGGTGGAGTTGCTAGCACCACGCCCCAACCCTTCCTTTTTATCCAGGGCTTGGGACCGCCTAGAAAACTAGCGAGCTAGTAATCGAAGACTTACAAGCGAAAACCGACAAACTCGTCGAAGAAGCAGGCAGCAAAGACAGTGACTCCAGGTGAACATAGACAAGACGGAGGTTATGAAAATAACCAACCAACAACAGCAGCAACAACATCCTGCGCCAATCACCATCAACGGGAAGGATTTGAAAGAGGTGACTTCATTCACTTATCTAGCGAGCATTGTCTCAAATACAGCAGGAACGGATGAGGATGTCAAATCGAGAATCGGGAAGGCGAGAAACACATTCATCAACCTGAAACCAATCTGGAAATCTTCGTCACTCAACTCAGCATCAACAACAAAATTCGGATTTTCAATACAAACGACGTCAAGTCAGTCAGTTCTTCTATACGGATCAGAAACTTGGCCAGTAGGTCACAAAGAATATTTACAACAGCCTGTTGCACACCTTTATCAACAACTAACTGTCTTCCCACTATACTGGAGATCAGATGGCCGGAAAGAACAAGAACCAACAAGAAACTATGGGAACAAACAAACAAAACAAGAACCAATCGGCCAACAAATGTGCAAGAGAAAGTGGAGATGGATTGGACACTCGCTGCGGAAACCATGAAGTGACATCACAAGACAAGCCCTTGAGTGGGACGTCCAAGGGTGACATGGAGGAGATCGTGTGAAGAGGAGGAGTTGAAACAGTATTGACTAAGATGGATGCAAGTGGAATGTACAGCAGAAGACAGAAGCAAGTGGAGACGTGCAGTTGAAACCCTGTGTTCCACTAGGAACCCAAGGGAATAATAATAATAATATAATAATTCATTCCGGTCGTTTGATCTTCAATATGGGGCGAAGGCAGCTGTTGAAAATGGTCTGAAACTTGTTGGAAATGCTTTTTGTGACGTGATAAAATAAAAACAACAGAAAACCATGAAACACATGATTACCTTGCATGCTAAGAAAAAGTTGACCAAATGACTGACTGACTAACTAACTAACTAACTTAACTTTCCTTCGTAATCAAAAACTTACATTTTTCGCGAAGTTGTTTTTAAAATAATATCAAGTGTACATAATAACTAGTGTGGTCCGGAGTTCGACCCCCGGTCGATGCACTCCTAAACCTCGCTAAGCCGGTAGTGTAGTAAGACCAGTTAACAGAGGGAAGGTTGGGCGTGAGACTACCAACCTCGAACCGCAAAAATAAAAAAACCCCACTGCTACCGAAATTTCAGAAAGCTCTAGCTTAAAGCCCTCTGTTCCTCTGGGAACGTAAAGGATTAAAATTCCTAAAAAAACATTAATACCCAGTATGAATGATTACAAGTTACAAGTCTTTAACTATGTCTTATTTCTATGCTAAACCAGACAACATAGTGAAGTATTAAAGTTAGACGCAGAGTTTTAAGTTAGGCAGGTAACGCCTGGGAAATATTCTACATTGATTTTTCAGACATTATTGGTTCATTCTTTGCTTAATCTATTCTCACTCAGTAGGTGAGATAACAATCCTACACACACTCCTCTCAAAAATTTCTGTTCCCACCCAATACTCATTATCGAACAATCCGATTTTCAGTTATCTATCATTATCATAAGCTTTTATCCCCCCCCCCCTTTTTAATAAAGTCACAGATTTAACAATTAACCAAGACTTTCTTATATTTTACTCTTGAAACACTTTGGATAATAATAATAATTTTCAAGTTTTCAATCGAGGGTGGATATCACAGTTGGGAAGCCATTGAAAACGCCCTCCAGTGACTGACGACAGGAATAAGTTGTCCCGCTCTAATGAGAAATCATGATCTGGCAAAGTTAAACTTTAAGCACCACTAAATACCAACCAATCAGCAAATGACCTCGAACGCACCAATCACGTGAAGGAGCCACTTTTGTGTATGGAATACACATATTTATGGAAAAAATAACGCATAAAAGCTGTAGAAAAGTGTTACAGACGACGCCTTCCTGTCACATGTGATAAAAATAGCTCTCAGTTTTAAATTGGAGTATCAACAGAGAATAATTCCATTGTGGGTAAAATTTATTTTGATAAAGTCTCATAGTGTATTACGGCAATATCTCCTGAGCGATAAATTGTGCTGGAAACGTGGTCATCAGTAAATATTACTGTATAACACTGTGGGACTTTATCAAAATAAATGTTACCCACAGGGAAATTATACTGTACTACAGTGCACAAGTACTATTCTTATATCAACAGAGTAATTTAACCACATTCTATGCATGTAATTATTTAGGTCTTCTAACCCTAATCTTTCCTGAACCTAACCCTAACGTGAAAATATCCCTAAACTAACTGTAATCTAACTTGAACCAACCCTAATGTCGCCTTTATTAGGTTAACTTAACCCTAACTTGTCCTTGGCTTAAAGCGGAACTTAATCTTTCCCAAACGTAAGCTGAAACTTGCCAGATATCCCATTTAATAGCATAACACTTCGAAGAGCATATTTTTTTGATGATGACAACATTATTTCCCAGGTTTCACTAACTGGCTCAGTGAGCGTTTCAAGGTCACTGGTGCGGTCGCACTCCATTAGTAGTTAGTGGTGCTTAAAGGCCCATGATCTGTAGGGTCCACACCCATGACAATGCCTGGAGGATGGCGTTAAAGTCGCAAATTGACATGCGTTAAAATTCATGAGCAATTGGACTATATCCCAGTGGCTGAATCGTCTACGGGCTCGCTTCATAACTTGGTCACCCTGGGTTCGAACCTGTCGGGTGTATGCCACTGAAGAGTCACGAACTAGGGCAAAACAGGTATCCAGTACTCTACGGTGTATTGTTTTTCTGGTGGTTCTCTAACTGACGCCAATCCGTGGTCATATACTTGAAACCAATCGAATCCCTGAAAATGAATAAGTTAGCTGGATACGAATCCTCTTCTTGTTACTGTCTGTTTTAACTAGTATTCAGCGACTGTTGATTACCATTACAAATAAATAAATAAATACAATCTAGCTATAATCTATGAACCCCGGTGGGTGCGTACTGCTGAAGAGTCCCAAGCACTAGGGTGAAAAAACAGCTGTCCAGTACTCCCAGCTGGTTTTCCAATGGTTCTCTCTTACCGATGTCAGCTCATGATGAAATCCTGTAACCAATCAATCAACCAAATCCCTACACAAACCAATACTTGAAAAATAAATTTACTGTAACCTGCAGATGATCATGATCTGTTCAGATTTCTAACTGTTCTATTTTCTTTCAAAACAAGAAGCGAATTATAATTTAATTCCTGTGTATATATTGACGACGAGTCAATGTGTTTATAATATATTTTACGCATTACCGTTCGCTTGCTGGATGACCTTAGTTTAAACTGATTAAAAGTCATTGAATGAATGAATTATAAATCAATTTTACAAACAAATATAAAAATTAAATGTATGTATATATTTGTTTGTTTGTTTGCTTGCTTGTTAGGTGTCAGAATATGCCAAAATAAAAAATAGACAGTAATTATGCTTATGTGAAAGATCGTACCGATTTGCAATGAGATTTTAGCTTTGGTTAGATCTAATCAATCAAGAGAGAAGTCGAGCACCATTGCTAAACAGCTCTACACGAAGGCAATATGAAACACATACTTATTAATATTATTTCATTTAATTCCTAGAGGAACATAGGGCCTCAGCCGTGCGTCTCCATTGCGTTCGGTTCTCTGCTAGAGTTTTCACCTGGCTCCACGTCTGCCCACATGCTTTCATCTCCTCTTCACATCACCTCCTCCAAGTCACCCTCGCATTGACGACCAACTCGCCGCTTCCCTTTCGGGTTCCACTCGAGCAATGGCTTGTCTAGTGATGTCACTTGATGGTTTCCTCAGAGTATGGCCAATCCTCCTCCATTTCTTCCTGCTTTTTTGTTGCCCAATCAGTTCCTGGTTGGTCCGCTCCCAGAGATCCTCACTATTGCTGATCTTTTCTGGCCATCTGATTGTGAGAGAAGTATTGAGCGAAGACAGGTGTTGATGAAGGTCTGTAGTTTGTTTGAGCTGCTCTTCATGACGCGCCAAGTCTCTGATCCATATACTAGCACTGACTTCACACTGAAGTTGAAAATTCGGGTCATATTTTTCATGCTGAGTGCTGTTGACCTTCACACAGACTTGAGAGTAGTGAAAGCTTGTCTTGCTTTCCCGATCCTCACTTTGATATCCTCGTCAGTTCCGTCTGTAGTCGAAACGATGCTTCCCAGCTAGGTAGGTAAAGGAGGGTGTTTCTTTCAGGTTTCTCCTATTAATGCTGGCTGATTGTTGTCTGTTGTTGTTTGGTGTTGGCCAGGAATCTTCATCACCTCTGTTTTCTCTATGTTCACCTGAAGTCCTATCTTTGATGCTTCTTCTGCCAACTTGTTGCTTCTCACTTGCTTATCTTCCAGTTTGTAGGAAATCAGACATATAACGTCGGCGAAGTCCAGATCCACCAAGTATTTTGTGTGAGTCCATTTTATGGCTGTCCCCTCGTTGACCGCCGCAGTCTGTCGCATTATCCAGCCTACCACAGTCAGGAAAAACATTGGAGGTAGTAGGCAGCCAGCCATCTTGTCTTACTCCCGTCTTTACTTCGAAGGATTCCGTAAGTTTCCCGTTGTGAATTACTTGGCAGGCAGCGATGTCATACAAGTGTTGGATGAGATGTATAATTGTCGGCGGCACACCGTAGTAGCGAAGTAGTTGCCAAATCACCTCTCGACTGCCGCTGCTGAAGGCCTTTTCAAAGTCAATGAAGTTGAGTGAGGTAGAAAACTGACTGCCATTCCAAGCTTTTTTCAGTGATGATCCGTAGTGTGGTGATTTGATCAATACATGACTTGTTTCTCCTGAATCCAGCCTGTTCCGGTCGAAGTTTTTCATCCAGGGCTTGTTTGATTCCCTCCAGTGTAATGCGGCTTAGTATTCTGCTTGGGATGGACAGGAGCATAATTCCGCGCCAGTTCTTGCATTGACTTAAGTCTCCTTTCTTTGGCGGTTTGAATAAGTAGCCATTCTTCCAATCCTCGGATACCTTGCCTTCTCTCCACACCTTCTCCAGTAGTGGTGTCATCAAGTCCATTGTTGTCTCGAGGTCCATTTTCAAAGCTTCTGCTGGGTTTCCATCTGGTCCTGCTGCTTTTCCAGTTGTTTTTAGCATCTTGATTGCCTTCAGAACTTCTCTTCTCGTCGGGGGGTTGATGTTCACTGGTAGCTCTGCTTCCGTTGTTGGTATTATTGGGCACGTTGTAGGTGGTGGTCGATTTAGAAGTCTTTTGAAGATGAAATACATATATCATTAGATTTGACCAAGAACTGACATCAGTGAGAAAACCATCAGGGAGTACTGAACAGCTATTTCGTCCTAGTGCTTGAAAGTCTTTATCAGTAGGCATCCAGCGGTGTTTCAACCCAGGACCTTCCAGCTACAAGGAAATCTTGCAGACTATTCAACTACTGAGATGGAATTTAATAGTTTATAAATTCTAACTTCTACCAATCCGTGATTTTAAGCAAGATCACCAGCAGTCAGTGTCACTGGCGAGTATTTGTTCTCACTGTCGATCGATCAGGTGGACCTCACTGGTTACAACGTCTCGCTAGAACTCCAGGCAACTTCGTCCTGTAGCCAGTATTAACTAACAAACATCAGAATAATTGTCAAGAGTTAGTTTCTAGGGATTTGATTTGTGGGGATCCATATTAACAAGCCTAATTTGTGCATCCAAAAGAAGTCAGTTCAGACATTATCATTATCTTGGCCATCCAGGTTTGAATGATCCTCAATTATTGTGGAATTTTCCTAATTTTAGCTGATATTCTATTTGCTATTAAATCTTTATTATTATTATTATTATTATTTAAGCATCTTTAATGAACTGTGGTAATTCCATTGTGATCTTACTTTACAAATCGATATTATTTAAAAAAAACACTAATATTTTTATTGACTACTATTCCAGAATACTTTATGTATATAAACATATGGATATAATTGTAGAGCCAGAAGAGGAAATTATCGAGAAGCAAATTCCTTGCTCGATTATTTTATGTTTTATAGATGTTTGAATGAATATTTTTGCTATATTGTTTCAAAAGTTTGATCATGGGCTGAAATCAGTTAGAGAACCGTTGGAAGAAGTTAGAGTGTAAGTGGTCCTAGTTTTATGCTTGGACGACTGAGTATAAAACTCTTACACAATAACTTTTTTGGTAGGTGCACATTTGATTTGATGAGAGAAATGTGTAATGCATGAGACTACTAATTTACTGAGGAATACTGAATAAATGACCCTTTTTTCTACTTTTCCTTTCATTGATATAAGAATAAAACTTGGGCACTGTGGTAGAGTGTAATTCCATTATGGGTAAATTTTATTTTGATAGAGTCTCACAGTGTTATACAGTAATGTTTACTGATGACGTTTCGAGCACAATTTATTGCTCATAATCATATCAAGGTAATCACACGACTTCCTAAATTCCTTTATATAGTTCCATTGTTTTTCACTTGATTTGATTGGTAGTATTATTTTCCATATTTCGGGTATGAGTGATGATTCATGTCCTATTGCATCTATTGGGTGTAGATTCGATGAACAAGGATTCCGTAATCAACCTCTCTCTCCACCTACCTAGATTACTTTTTAGAATTTTAACCCTCTCCCACCCACCCTATTGTGTGGTTGTGTGCTAATGCATGCATTGCAATTGCTGAGCTTTTTTCTAAATTACTTATCTTCTCTGGGTCAACCATTCTTACCTTAGCTAAATTCTTATGTTCTGACAATCTGACTACCCCTGACCTACTAGTTTGACCTATGTAGTTGACCTCACAGTCATTGCAGGGTATTCTGTAAATTATATTATTTTGTCTAATTGGGTCCACTGGGTCCTTTAACCTACAGAGCTTGTCCCTGAGTGAGTTTGTAAGTTTAAATGCCACCAAGCTAATTCCTGCTTTATTTAGAATCCTAAGTAGGGAGGGTCTCAGATGTCCCCTCTTTATCTGGTATAACTGTAGATGACTTATATTCTCTCTTATTTATGTTATTATTACTAATTTCACAATTTTTTTATTTTTCTTTTGGCGTTTTTCAATCTTCCTAGTGAATTTTAGAGGATAGTTATTTAACACCAACGCCTCTTCTATCTGTTTTATTTCGTCGTTTAGGTCTTTTTTTGTGCTACTTAGTGCCATTGCTCGGTTTGTTAAACACTTAACTAAGCCTGCCTTAACAGTTAAAGGATGAGATGAATTAAAGTCTAAATATCTATTAGAATGCGTTGGTTTTCTATAAACACTAGTGTGTAGTTTGCTTTCTTCTATTCGTTTTATTTTACAATCTAACATAGCTAATTCTCCTTGCTCATTTTCGGTTTCAAATGTGAATTTTATTCCCTCCACTAGTGAGTTTATGTGTGTCAAGAAGCTAGAGATATGTTCTGTTTTTAACACTGTGAAAGTGGATGACACTTGAGTACCTTGATATGATTATGAGCAATAAATTGTTCTTCGAAACGTCATCAGTAAATATTACTGTATAACAAAACTGTGAGACTCTATCAAAATAAAATTTACCCATAATGGAATTTTCCTTTCATTAATATATATCGTCGTTAATATGCTCACTCAAATTTCAGTTTTATATTCGTATCCTTATTGAAAAATATTATCAATGTAAATTCCCTGCTTAATTATTTCCCCTGTTCTATGTAAAGCAACAATAAGATGAAAAGGTTGTATTACATGCTGACAATTCCAGATTTGTATCGAAAGTACTGTTCGGAATAAAGGCATTATTATTATGATTACTATTGTTTCCGTTAGAGTCGTTATTATTAACATCGATTATTTTTTTTACCATTGTATTGTTCCTAGATTATGGAAATTATTTCCCTATTAAAGTGAAGTATTGTTACAATGTACAGAAATTCAGTTGTTAATCTTAGAGTACAGATCTGTCATGATGTATGAGGATACAAGTGGCTTTAGGCAAAGCCATATTATAAGAAGAAGAAGAGAGATTCAAGTCCACACCCCACATGAAAGATAAAAAATCAAAGATAGGAAGGAAATTATATCAAAAAACTATATACTGCGGCGTACCAGCAGGAGACTGTCTAAACGTGCGCATGAACACTTACCACTATGGTTGTCTCTAAAGGAGAACTTAGGACAGACAACAGTTCAATTCTGGATCATATTATTACTTCTAGTCATGCAATATCAACAAAGACTTCTTCCGCAGTTTTATATAACGTAGGATCAAGTCTTTCGAAAGGATTTTGCCTACATCTTCTTCATGCAGCTGACGTCTCAGCAATCGATAAGGAGAAACCTGAACTTTGTGTACAGAAAGGTTTTATCCAGCCTCTTTTACTACCACAGCCTTAGTACTATTTTTTCTGTTTTTCGTCCTTATTTGGCCTTCCTGAATAACTAATATATGTGTAAAACTTGGTCACTGTGGTTGTACGTAATTCCATATTAGTTTGTTTATTGGATATATCACACACAGCTAAACAGTATTATTTACTGGATGACAGTTTCAAACACAATTTATTATTAATCATAATCATATCATCAATTGTATTCACACGACTTTGAAACTTGAGTTTTATAGTTTTCTTTGTTCGCTCCTATTTGTCATCGTGGGAGTAGTAGAATTTTTTAGATGTCCAGCCAGATAGGTGTTTAATGATTCCTATTACACGTATTTGCGGTTGATTCGATAAACGAAGCTTCGCCTATCAATCTCTCCCTCCATCCAGCTGTTGCATTAGATTTTAAAACTGTCATCTTATCCCATCCATCCTATTGTGTGGTTGTGTGTAATTGCATGTAGTGTTATCTACGGCTAAACTATTCTCCAGATTTCTTATCTTATTCGGGTCAACTAATCCACATTTGGCTAGGTTTTTATGCTTGGCTAGTCTGACTGCACCTGTTCTACTAGTTTGACCTGTGTATTTGACCTGACAATCGTACTAGATAAACTAAGTTGCTTTGTTTATTTGGCTCCATAGGAGAGATGCTTTAACCGACAAAGCTTGTTTTTAATTGATTTTTTCAGGGGTTTGAATGCCAGTCACTTTTATTCCTGCATTGTTAAAAATTCTCCACTGTAAGGTTTTCAAGGTTCCTTCTTTGTATGGAATTACTACTGATGATTTAAATTCCCTATTGCTGATGTTGCCATTGTCCTGTGCATGTTTGTCAAGCATGTCATTATTATTATTATTATCACTATCACTATTTTTATTATTAATTTTATTCTCACATTTCCCTACATACTTCCTGATTAACTGATCAGGGTAATTATTAAGTTTTAAAGCTTCTCTTATGTACCTCACTTCCTGTTTTAGATTTTCCTCAGTACTACTTAGTTTTTGCGCTCTGTCACTTAAACACTTCACCAATCCTATTTTTATTGACATAGGATGAAATGCTTGGAAATCCAAATATCCGTTTGTATGTGTGGGTTTCCTGTAAACACACTAGTGTTTAACTTCCCATCTTCTTTCCTTTATACGCTACAGTCCAACATTAGAACGTCACCCACTGCCTGATTTTCCAATTAATAAATGCATTGAATTGCTTCCACCTTCGAGTTGATGTGTTCAAAAAATCTATCTGTATCCTGTGTACTAATTGCATACCTACACCATACTTTTTGGGTGGGGTTGAACGTTTCAGTCACTAAGTTTTCCCATCTATCCATCAATATATCTAATCTTAATTTTACCTCAAGAGTTTGTTTGTTACACACATATTGCTGAGACCGTCGAAATCCACATTACGAAGAAGAAGAGGCCTAACTTATGTGTCCAAAAGAAGTTGATTCAGACGCTGTCTTTACTTCGGCCATCTATGTTTCAACTATCCTTAATTTGTTGAATACATTTCCTCAATTTCATTTGACATTTAATTTAGTATTGCATTTTTTCTATGCCTGTTATAACTTTCTTAACTAATTGATATTGAAGTATTAGAAAAGATTTGTAGCTCAGATGAACGATTATGATGCACTTGTATTCTCTGAGAAGCTAGTTGGTTGAATTGCGAAGCTATCGTTTTCTATAGTTGGTTTGTAACGATTAGTTTTGTTTTTACGAGTTGATCACGGATTAATATCAATGGTTCTCTAACTGAAGCTTTTATTTTCCCCCATTTAAACAACATCATCAGCTAAGGTTTCAGTATGAAAATAATGCTAAAACCTGCTCTGAAGACGTTATTGTGCACTATTTTCACTTAGACATTTCATCAACCCTATTTTTATTGACATAGAATGGGATGATTGGAAATCCAAATATCAGTTTCACTTATGAATTGGATTAGTCAGGAAGGGGGTGAGCTTCCAATGTTACATTATAGCGTAAAAAGGAAAAAAGATGGGAAGTTAAACACTAGTGTGTGTTTACAGCAAAACCCACACATTCAAACAGATATTTAGATTTCCAATCATCCCATCCTATGTCAACAACAATGAAATAATACAAAAGAACCTTTATTACAATGAATAATAAATTGTGTTCGAAACATTGTCATCCAGTAAATAATAATAACACTGTTTCACTGATTGCGTGATATATCTAATAAACAAAGTAATATATAGAATTCCTGAATAACTGTATAATAAGCTCTGTGTAGTCCATTTTGTTTTGTTTTTTTGCTACCGATTTCGCGATCTTTTTTGTTCTCTTGTCTTTTATCACCTATTTTCAAATAATTATTCATTACTGAACTAATTAGTGTACGTTTGGTTACGTAAGACTACTCTCAATTTTTCAAATATGATTAATGCTCATGAACTTTAAATTACTTTGTTACTGACTGATAGTAACCTTTGACCTCTGTTGTCAATCTACATTGTATGTATAAACCTCCGTAGATAACTGTACAGCTTTGAAGTGAAGTTGTGATAAGTGATCTCATGCTGACTCATGTGTTTTTAAAACTACTTGCATTTTTCAAGTGTTGTTTAGCAATGATTTGATGGGTTTCAGGATTTCAGCATGAATTGACATCGATCAGAGAACCATCTGAAAACATCAGGCAATGAGTACTGCACATCTCTTACGCGTTAGTGCTCGGGTCTCTTCGTCAGTACACATCCAGTAGGATTTGAACTAAGGACTTTCCGGTTACAAGACGAGCTCGTAGACCGTTAAGCCACAGGGACTCGATCCAATGGTCCACGATCTGTTGTGCGTACAGGTGAAGAGTTCCAAACTAGGACGAAACAGCTGTCCGGTACTCCCTGGTCTTCAATGGTTCTCTAACCGATGGACACTTCATGATGAAATCCTGGTACTTGTATTTTTGCTAAAACTGATCTTGGTTAAGCAGTATATTTGCCATGATATCACGAGGAAAAATTATTAAATCATTACGTTGTACTTTACTTATCTCTGACTTGCAGTAGGCTAAGATGAAAGCTAAAATCTTTACTATTTAAATGACACATTTATAGAAAATTCTATGCAGAATAAAAACATACCTACCTCTATAATCAAAACAGAAAACATGATAACCAAGGGATGACAATAATTTGTAAATATTCACTCTCCATGGGATAGCTCTTGTTTTTGAATTGCCATGAAAATAAATAAATACAGGCAAATCAGAGGGTAGTGCTTTCATGATTTCTTCATAACTCTTTGAGCCAACATCACACTTTACTTGACTGCTTGATGGAAGAATGTGCCTGGCGCCAAAAAAGAAAACAAAGATGAAATTTTAATAATGAAAGTGTCACTCAGTCTGTGTTTTAAAGTTGTATCAATTAATTTACAACGCCCCCCCCCCCTCCCACCAAAAAAGACATTTATGGCTTTAAGCACATTACTGACAGTCAACAAATAAGGTGAATCTTAGGACACTAAAAAAAGCAGCATCCTACCTTACCTTATGTTCCGTTCCCACTATCTGGGGTGCTAACGAATAACTTCCTTATGGATAAATATGATGATACACTATGACGCACTGGATACAGAATTCCGACCAGAACAAGCTGGATTCAGGAAAGGCAAATCATGCCCTGATCGAATTGCAACTCTACGCATCATCATCGAACAAAGCATGGAATGGCAATCAAACCTCTACCTCAACCTCCTCCATAGACTTTGAGAAGGCCTTTAACAGCATTGACCGCGAAGTAATTTGGAAACTACTCGAGTACTATGGTGTATCGCAAATATTCATCAACCTTATTCAATAGCTGTACGACAACGGCATATGTCAAGTGATCCACAACGGAAATCTCAGCGAGGCGTTTGGAGTAAACACAGGAGTCAGACAAGGGTGCTTATTATCACCAATGATATTCCTAATTGTGCTGGTAGACTGCATTATGCGTCAGACAGTGGGAAACGAGAAGACAGAGATATCCTGGACCGACGTGAAGAACCTAGAAGGCCTGGATTTCGCGCTTGGATGATTTATGTTTGATGTCACACAAAATCGAAGACTTACAAGCAAAAACCGACAAACTGGTTGAAGAAGCAGGCAGCAAAGACAGGAATCCACGTGAACATAGACAAGACGGAGGTTATGAAAATAACCAACCAACCAACCAACCAACAACAACAACAACAGCAGCAACATCCAGCGCCAATCACCATTAACGGGAGGGATTTGAAACAGGGTACTTCATTCACTTATCTGGGAAGCATTGTCTCAACTACAGGAGGAACGGACGAGGATGTCAAATCGAGAATCGGGAAGGCGAGAAACACGTTCATCAACCTGAAAACAATCTGGAAATCTTCGTCACTCAGCATCAACAACAAAATTCGGATTTTCAATACAAATGTCAGGTCAGTTTTGCTATACGGATCAGAAACGTGGTGGGTCACAAAGAATATTTCCAACAGCCTGTTGCACACCTTTATCAACAACTAACTGTCTTCGCTGGCTCTATACTGAAGATGAGATGGCCGGAAAGATCAAGAATCAACAAGAAAGTATGGGAACAAACGAAACAAGAAGCAATCGGCCAACAAATATGCAGGAGAATGTGGAGATGGATTGAACACTCGCTGAGCTGAAGAGGCCACTGGGTGACATCGCTCGTCAGGCCATAGCTCGAGTGGAACCCGAAATGGGAGCGGCGAGTGAAACCTCCGAGGATGACATGGAGGAGATCATGTGAAGAGGAGTTGAAACAGTATGGACTAACATGGATGCAGGTGAAAAGTAGAGCAGAAGACAGAAGCAAGTGGAGACGTGCAGTTGAAGCCCTATGTTGCACTAGGAACCCAAGGGAACAATAAAAATAATAATAATAAACTCACGTGTTAGAATTGTAAATAGATTACAAAAATGAACACCTAATCATTGCCTACTATATATTCCTCCTCAAAACAAGTTTACTAAGTTTAAATAGCCTACAATTATTTTACTTGCAATAAACGAGTAGGCTTTCTCAAATCAGCTTTTTACTAACAAACAAACGAAAATTGCAGATTCATCACTCAAGACCTCGAAGCACACAATGCTGTAGAATTTACTACTACTGACAATGAAGTTTTATAACATTTCTTTTTTCATGAATTTTCATATTCAGAGCTGTTAAAGTTGGAATGTTAGAATAAGTAATAATAGCTGCTGATGGTAGTAAATAACTAACTAACAGGAGCTTCCTGTCACAAGGCAAGCTTATAGACCAGCCTGGATTCGAAACCCAGTGGGTGTGTGTTATTGATTAGTTCCCAAATTTAGGTGAAATATCTCTCCAGTACTCCATGATTTTCTAACAGTTCTCGAACTGATATCAATCTGTGTTCAAAAGTGCAACAAATCAAATCCCCACAAGCAAACTTTTGAAAATAAAGTTGATAAAGAACAAACAACACAGCTGTCCAGGACTCCCTGCAGGTTTTCCAATGGTTCTCTAATCAACGTCAGCTCATGATGAAATTCGGTAACCAATCAGCCAAATCCCTACAAGCCAATACTTGAATATCAATGAGATGATCATTGGCGACTGGCCAATCCCAGGTAGGTAGTTACCTTGGGTTCTAGTGGGAAGTCGTGACCAGTAGGGTGCAGCAGGTCGGGTTTGAGGACATATACTCGGAAGGAATGACATTGGCTAGCGGTCACGCTATATCGTGAATTGGCAGAAGTTAGAATTCATGGGTTGGCCATTGCATCGGGTCCCAGTGGCTTAATGGTCTACGAGCTAGCTCGTGTTGTGAAACGGAAGGTCCTGGGTTCGAACCCCCTGAGGTGGATACGTACTGATGAAGAGTCTTGAACTGGGGTGAAAAAACAGCTGTCCAGTACTCCCTGCAGGTTTTCCAATGGTTCTCTGATCAACGTCAGCTCATGATGAAATCCTGTAACCAATCAACCAAATCCCTACAAACCAATAATTGAATGACAAACAACACTGTTGTGTCAAGGGTTCACTACTCAGTTATAAACCATTTGATGAACTTGTATTGGACGCAGAATACAGAAGAATAGTTCAGGGAGAACGAGAGATGAACGGCTAAATAACGAGAAACGGGAAACTGACAATAAAGCTATGCCGACTGCCTCATTTCGAGAATTCCATTAACAAAAAGAACTAATTTTCCTTAGGTCCTGCCTGGTCTAAAAATGGATGTCTACAGAAAATGAAATTGACATCTCATCTGACGAGGAACAAAACTAAACTAGAAATAAATTTGCAAAGATGTACACCATGAAATTTTCTTGAAGTCATCGAAGTCATGTAAACTCAAAGAGAAATAAAACTGTATGCTAAATAGCCTGAATTATGAGAAACCAAAACAGACTTCTCACTCAGGCTTGTCTCAATGTCTGATCACAATTTTCTCCTTAGCAATATGCAAAATCTTTAGACTACTAGCGCTTGTTTTATCTCCATGATAAAGTGAGTCTTGAAAACAAAACATTCTAGAGCATCATGAATCTATGAAGCTTGTTTGAAAGCAATTTCGCCGAAAATTTCACCTTTCATCAGCGATTAAGTAACCGCTACCCGATAGTTTCATGCTAATTAAGTTGAATATATGAGTCAGATAGGCAGGATGGGAAAACATTTCTATGCTTCCATGTGTCTCTGCAACAATCTGACTGATCAAAGAAACATATAACAATATGGAAGTATAAGTATAAAAGTCAATGTGCACTAAACAATTCTGTTTCCAGAATAAGACTTGGCTTACCATACTCCTAACAGAGCTTGATGGTCCACAGCATTGACATAAAAATTATGGGCATATCCACTAGGAATATCCACAGATTCGAAATGTGTATAGACTCTAGGACTAAATAAGGGTCCACCTTGATTAAAAAGAAAAACATTGGAAGTTCACAACCTGCTAAATGTTTAGGAAATATTCATAAATTCAGTCAGAAATGAAGTAAATGAAAAGTTAGTTACGGGCATTTGCATAATCTTCTAATTATTTCAATGTAAAGGCTATGCTAAAGATAACATGTACAGGCCTATAACTTCTACCTTGACGTAGTATTCGGGCTTTCATACCATAGTGACCCAACAAGCTATACTGTCTCGGACTTATACTCCTGTAGGTCCTACCATACTAGAAAGGTTTAGATAGCGATTAGACTAAAAGCAGTTACTATGGCGTACACGGGCTCCAGAATCCAAACAGATAGAATGGCATTCGAGAATCTGTATTGGTCACCAAATACCATGAGAACGTAGATTCTGACGCTGCTCCGCTGCCATGTAGATGAGACTTCAAGTAAAAGGATCGGTGGATGGTCCCCTTAAGACGACCACCTACTTCGGTCTGGGTGCCCAGGCAGTATCTTAGACCTTGTACTAGCACTAGCAAAATGAAAACTGCTAAAGACATAAATATCATACTGCACTATGCTGATGATTATTTGGAGTCAGTTTTATCAATAAAAGTAAAAATTACTAGTGTGAATTATGCAATATAGCCCATTTAATTCATATAAAGAATACTGCATCAATCTAGAAGCATGATTTATCTGTCCTGCAATCGTAAAATTTGAGATGCTTAGTTAAAACACTTTAATACTTAGGAAATATTTACTTTTCACTGAACGTTCAGAATTTGCAAAATTACTAGGTAAGATTTCAGCCAATATCACTCTTTATTGCAGTTTCATTCGAAAATGGCAAACAAAAAGCATAAAATATGCGAAATAAACATTGACTTCAAACATTATTTTTCTTCTTTCTTAGTGATGAACATCGGCTAAGCAGTTCAGCAGACAACATGAATAATCCATCGGGAATAGGTTCGTGAACAGTTAACTCACCAGATGGCTGGATATAACAACTAGGTCTATTATATGATCAACCTTACGTGAAATGTCGACTGGGAAGAATGAGTCGGTATTTTTAAGTGAATGTCTTTTAAATTCGAAGGTTTATCCGATACAAACTTTATCACATATAGGCACACAAAAATGTGCAGAAATTTGTATCACTACACTAATAAAATAATATGCTTATCGCGAACACTTAGGACGAATATTTTGAAAACTGTTTGTCGTTCTGTAGTCTCTATGCTTACCATAAGTGTAGGTATCGATGATTAGAAAGTTTACTACGTCTAATTATATGAGCAAATCTATCCATCAAATAGTGGCATAGATGATATCAAGAAAAAACTCGAGTATGAACAATTATTTTCTTTCCACTATTAAAATGCCTTCTTTAAGCTCTTTTACATTCTCACCCTTAGGAATCCTAATATTTTTATACTATTTTTACATGACTGAAGTGCGATGCAGGTTCACTAACTAGGACATGAATGGGTTTTAATTTGAGTGTTTAATCCAGTGAATTGCAGCTTATTAATTCTAGATTAGTTTCAGGATTAAGTGCACAATGGTGATTTCACCGGATTTTTGAACATTAGAATCACTAAACTTTCCATCTCCCTGATTTTAGTTTTTGGGCTGCGTAACATACTAAACTGGAGGTAATGAGCCTTCTGTGTTTGATTTCTTTTCAGTCCTCAAATCTGTTTTAGCTTTCGCAGTATATATATGTATACATACATAATTGTTTTAACTAGTCTTATCACCTTACGAGACTTATTTTTTTATTTTTGACTACATTTATAGGTAGCAGCATTGGACTTTGTAACTATTCAGCTTGAGTTGTGAATATTTCTTTGGAACTGAATTTAAATGAGGTGTGATCAATAAATCTATTTGGAATGAGATTAAAAGCGCTCATAAGAACTAGAGACTAGCAAGATACAAGTGTAGTAACCAGCTGAAATGATACTTAACATGTGAAGAAATCTGCATGAATTCCTCCTTAACTGAACTCCTGAGTAAATAAGATTAATGTAAGCACTCCAACAAAACGTGAGGAGTACTCACTTCAAAACGCAAATAACGCTTTTATCAGCATTTATTTATGACTTTGAAAACCTTAAATTTTTATAGATACCTTTAAGTGAGTTATTCATGTTCATATGAAGCACGTTATATGTACTACTTCTCTAGTATGCTATGATCTACTCTTTTACTTCTACATAATTAACTCCAAATGTTTTTTTTAATCTTTTATGAAAGATTTTAAGATATACGTCATTTAATCTTGAGAACAAGCATCAGAATCATTAGCTAAGATTTCTCACTAATTATCTTAGCTATGTTAAGTGAAGTCATAAACAAATGTCTTCGTAAATTTTTCAGTTCTGAATACTTCTGGGACAAAAATTGCTCTCTTACTTTTAAATCTCCACTGAAATATTTAGTCCCACGATATTCCATGGCATCAGCTCATGCGTGAGTAGAAATTTATTCAGAGTGAAACATGAACTAATTCATAGTAAAGACATAGGAAAGCTATATTTTACAGTGTTGAGACCATTCGTGTAAAGAATACCACTCATTATTTTGTGAAGGATATTCTGACTTGTTACTTTCTAAATATATTTTGCAAGTAACAATGAGAAAAATGACTAAGATTAAGGAAATTGTTACAAATTGCAGTTGTTTTTATATTCGCAGAACGTAGCTCTAAAATCTTCTCCTCAGTGAAGGTGGCATTTCATTTAAGACAAAAATGAAACTGTCGTAAACTTGCAGCTTACTATGGTTTGATGATTGAAGTACTTGGTGTTTTTGTTTGATAAGTAGCAGCAAACGGATATGTGATGTACAAAACTATAGCTAGCAACATAATGGTTTAATACTAGACAAGAATATTCAAGATTGAAGGTCGAGAAAGAGAAACACTTCAGTCCTCATGACTCCTGTTATGATGCAATATTTAGGAGGTCAACGTTATCTAGTAATTTTTATGGAATAATCACATAACTATCAAAAGCACTAAATATAATCTACATTCAAGCACTAAAATTTCATAACCGATTTTCGTCTTTTCAAAAGTAAGTTTAACACTAATTTTACTTATGACGATTCATATCGGTTATATATTACACACTTACTTTTTGTATTGAAAACAAGGCGCCGAAATAAACAAGGAAAATATTCCACAATATAAGGCAATGCAATGTAAATGATTAGTGTTAAGTGAAGCAGAAATGCAGAGACCCAAAGTAATAACATCCTCAGCTCACGAAATATAAAATTGGGTTTGATTTAGCACGAAGAGTTAATTTTAGTAAAGTTAAACAAACAACAAGAAACAATATTTGCTACACTGAAGCACTTAGCATAGAAAATCACATTAAAGCATATGTTTAATGTCTTTTAAAAATACTTTATATGATTTTTTTCTTTTCATACATATGAATTCATAAGGGTTGCATATCCTATGTTGAACTTCCATAAGAACGAAAACACGGGACACAATTGCAGAAATTTCTGTAAGGGTATAAGGATAAGAGTGGGGCGTTGTGGTAGAGTACACTTCCATTATAGATAAAATTCGTTTTAACAGTCACAAAATGTAATACAGTAAAATTCACTGATGATGTTTCGAGCACCACGGTTACTTGATATATATATGCTGAGTTTCAGTGCACGAGAACGACAAAGACAGAAAATGTAACTAGAAAGTGCGAAGCTTATAACACAGTTATATATATATATAGACAAGTGGGCTAAAACGTAGCTTTGAAAACAACCGAAATACAAGTCAGGCATCAGTGGTATTTTAGTTGTGTGATGGTAACTTTCTGTTCTTTCAAAGTTGCATACATTATACAGCATGACAAACTAAATTTCGAGCAAGGTATATACTCCGCAGCCTCAAACCTCTACGAACCCGGCACTTTAATTTGACTTCAACATTCTTAAAAAGGCAGTAGTATCTACTGTGCCAACGTCGAAAGAATGAATGTGATGAAATAACACATAGGCAGCCAAATTTCTGAAACCGCTACCTGATATTTTTAGAATGTTATGAACTTTAAATATACACACAGCACTTGGTTATTTACAAAAGAGATCGAGGCAATCATAATAACGACTGACCCAACAAAAAGAGGGTTCTGATTTTTCATATAACTTAGATTCTAAAACCACTTACTTGTTAACAGCAATTGGAGATAATATAAGAGTCGCTCTGTGGCCATCTAGTATGGTTGATTGTACCAGTGACTGAAATATTAGCATGACCCACTCTATCTGGATAACCAGACATTATTGAAGTTTTTAGAGAGACACTGAAAACTTGAAAATGAAATGGATCTTACACACAAATAGTAAATCTAAAATTACCATTGTCCACGATTCTGTGTAAACTTAGCTTAAGGATTCAAAGATGTGTGGAAATATTTAAATGCTTGAACTAGTGAATCCCCCAGAAATTAACATTTTGAGACGATAGGAGAGTTAAATGGCTCAATTATTGCTTTCGCAGTAATTGTGTTCCATGAGTTCTATAAATTCATGCATTTATTCCCCTTGATGAATTTAAATAAAGCAAGAACAACAGCGGTTTGTGCAGAATAATATGGTACCATCATTTATTTCGTCGGCTTCTCATCAGCTGCTTACAGCCTAAATAAATTGTGAGGTTTACGTACAGAAAAGTTTTTTACATACTTGCAAATTTTACATGTTGTCAGTTGACAGAATGTTCCACAGTAAGTGAACAGTGCTCAGAAAATTGCGCTTATATAGTTTTTTCACAGGCAGTTCAAGTTTAAACAAAATAGATGTATGCATACAATGGTAAAAGAGTTACGTAATAAAGACGAGAGGTGGGTAAGATGATGAGTAACTAATAAATTTTGTAACGATGTACTGAGTTCAAATCACGCCATAGAAACAAGAGACAAGCAATATTACAGATTTTAAAAGAAAATAAAAAAAGGAGGGGTGAGGTTAAAGACAAAGATTACATAATCAGACTAGAGAATAAAGACATCCAGTTACCATGGCAAGGAAAGACTAATAACTGCTTCTTTCTGAACACATAAATCTGGTTTGAAGCGTTTGATAGAAATTGCTTCGGCAAACTTGAGGAGAGTGGAGCTCCTTTGTCTATTGATAATTTTAAAGGATTTCTCGATTTCCACCTCATGACCCGTGTCGAGGAGATGCCTGGCGATGGCACTGTTTAAAGAATTTGTTCCCTTTAGACGTAAGCTTTTTGGTACATGTTCAGAAAATCGTAGATATGCCCTTCTTTCTGTCCTTCCAATGTAACTGCTCCCGCAGATGCATGTAAATTTGTATATGCAGTTGGAGTTCACATGAGAGGGATATCTATCGATTTTTGATTGCACCAAAGAGCAAGTTGTTTGATAGACGGGAACGAGCTTGGCTGCAGGATGGGCTATAGCTAGTGATGTACTCAGCCTTCTGTTGATCATCGCTGTAATGTTTTCACCTTTATAATCAAGCTGAAAGTAGATTGGCTTTTTTTCCACTGTGATTTGTTTTACATTTTTGACTTCAGATCTTCCATACTTGTTGATGAACTTTTGAGGGTATCCATTTCTCTTCAATGTCTTTTCAAGAAACTCAAATTCTTCCTCTAATTTCTCTATAGAGCATATTCTTCTCGCTCTATAGTACAGAGTCTTGACTAGACCGCGTTTAAAGCTATTTTTCGATATGTTGACGACGAAACAAATTCCTACTGTCGATATGTTGAGGACTCATTTCATTTCTCGGAAAGTGTGAACCACATGAACGTTTTAAATAAGTTCATGGTGTCATTTGACGTAACCTCCTTATTCACAATGATTCCAATCAACGAAACTATTGAGATCATTTGTCAGCACTCTGATCTTCTTCCACTCCCAGAGTCGGAATTCAAACGCCTACTCCTGATGTGTACCACGGATGTGCAATTCCAATTTGACAACACTCTTTACCGCCAAATTGATGGTGTAGCTATGGGCAGTCCACTTAGCCCTGTTTTAGCAGATATATTCATGGCCAACCTTGAAAGAACAAAGTTGAAGCATGCAATCGACGAAACAAATTCCTACTGTCGATATGTTGATGACACATTTATAGTGTGCAACAATGAAAGTCATGCTTCACACTTACTCGGATTATTCAATGATGCACACAGAAATATTGAGTTTACTATGGAACATGAAAGTGACGGAAAGTTTCACTTCCTCAACATTGCCATGGAACGCCTAGAAGACGGTAGTCTTCAAAAGTCAATTTATCGAAAGCCTACATGGAATGGACAATACTTACATTTCAATAGCTTTTGTCCAAATAGCTTTAAACGCGGTCTAGTCAAGACTCTGTACTATAGAGCGAGAAGAATATGCTCTATAGAGAAATTAGAGGAAGAATTTGAGTTTCTTGAAAAGACATTGAAGAGAAATGGATACCCTCAAAAGTTCATCAACAAGTATGGAAGATCTGAAGTCAAAAATGTAAAACAAATCACAGTGGAAAAAAAGCCAATCTACTTTCAGCTTGATTATAAAGGTGAAAACATTACAGCGATGATCAACAGAAGGCTGAGTACATCACTAGCTATAGCCCATCCTGCAGCCAAGCTCGTTCCCGTCTATCAAACAACTTGCTCTTTGGTGCAATCAAAAATCGATAGATATCCCTCTCATGTGAACTCCAACTGCATATACAAATTTACATGCATCTGCGGGAGCAGTTACATTGGAAGGACAGAAAGAAGGGCATATCTACGATTTTCTGAACATGTACCAAAAAGCTTACGTCTAAAGGGAACAAATTCTTTAAACAGTGCCATCGCCAGGCATCTCCTCGACACGGGTCATGAGGTGGAAATCGAGAAATCCTTTAAAATTATCAATAGACAAAGGAGCTCCATTCTCCTCAAGTTTGCCGAAGCAATTTCTATCAAACGCTTCAAACCAGATTTATGTGTTCAGAAAGAAGCAGTTATTAGTCTTTCCTTGCCATGGTAACTGGATGTCTTTATTCTCTAGTCTGATTATGTAATCTTTGTCTTTAACCTCACCCCTCCTTTTTTTATTTTCTTTTAAAATCTGTAATATTGCTTGTCTCTTGTTTCTATGGCGTGATTTGAACTCAGTACATCGTTACAAAATTTATTAGTTACTCATCATCTTACTCACCTCTCGTCTTTATTACGTAACTCTTTTACCATTGTATGCATACATCTATTTTGTTTAAACTTGAACTGCCTGTGAAAAAACTATATAAGCGCAATTTTCTGAGCACTGTTCACTTACTGTGGAACATTCTGTCAACTGACAACATGTAAAATTTGCAAGTATGTAAAAAACTTTTCTGTACGTAAACCTCACAATTTATTTAGGCTGTAAGCAGCTGATGAGAAGCCGACGAAATAAATGATGGTACCATATTATTCTGCACAAACCGCTGTTGTTCTTGCTTTATTTAAATTCATCAAGGGGAATAAATGCATGAATTTATAGAACTCATGGAACACAATTACTGCGAAAGCATTAATTGAGCCATTAAACTCTCCTATCGTTTCAAAATGTTAATTTCTGGGGGATTCACTAGTTCAAGCATTTCATTTGTTCCACACATCTTTGAATCCTTAAGCTAAGTTTACACAGAATCGTGGACAATGGTAATTTTAGATTTACTATTTGTGTGTAACACCCATTGATTTTTATTCGTAGTTTCACACTTATTTTTGTCAGACAGTACTCTTTTACAAAAACTTGCCATGTGTCAGGATATCAGTTGTTTCGGCTACTCCTGTATGCGCTAGCTGGTGACATTCTGTATCACAACGTTGAGACTGAGGTATTACAGCAAGCCAGTTTCCATCGTTCTCTTACCAAGTCAAAGTTCCGTAGGCATTCACTCCTAATCCATCCTTTTGTCTGAGCAGAGCAGTAAGATACGTACTCGTCGCGGGCTGATTAACTTCTATTTCGTTAGTGATTACCTGCACGACTGTATTCAGGGTAGGGCCTGATTACTAACTGCGGGCAAGACTTAACGGGTCTTCCTCCAATGCATGGGCTCCGTTGACAATCTCCAGTAACTCAGCTTCGTCTTCAGGTCTAGATAAAAAGTCTGCGAAAACACTTTATTTGCCAGGGACGTGTGAGATCGTGAAGTCATACTCTCACAGGCGCAACATCCAGCACCGCAATTTCCCAGATGGATCTCTTGCCGTCATCAAAACTGTAGCGGCTTGTGATCGGTTTCGATGTGGAACCGTTGGCCGAGTAAATACTGTCTCCATTTGTCTATTGCTCATACTATTACGAGGCATTCCATATCCATCGTTGAATGCTTCCATTCCGTGTGTGTTAAAATATGACTTGCACATTTGACAACCCCTTCCCATTGACTAAGTACTGCACCCATACCATCGCCACTCGCATCTGTACATACTGTGAACTGTCTTCCGGGTATAGGCAGTTTTAGTGTCATTTTCTGGTGGTCCGAAAGCCATTGAATGCTGTCAAATATTTTCTGTGATTCTATCTAATAAACAAACTTCGACTCACCTGATAGCACGTACACGTGGCTGCTCCCTCGTTGAAGTTTTCCAAAAATTGAAACGCTGCTCTTCCCATGAATTGCCCCAGCTTCTTCTTGGAATTTGGGACCGTAATGGTCTTTATCAACAAGATTATCTCCGTTGTCTACTTTATGAGCCAACGGCGTAACACTGAATTTGGCTATCTGAGACTTCGTTTTTTTGATGCGCAATCGAAACTCTTCAATGTCTTTCAACACGGCTTTGCCATGGTTCACATTCTCCAAGTTTCTAAGTAACGGCGTCATCAGTCGTCTGAAGGTAAACCTGCCAGTCCAAATGGCATATGTTTAGACCGGTGCTGTTTCTGACCCACGATGAACGCCGTCTTATCCCTGTATCTCTGTTCGATCGGATGTTGAGCACTGTGAACAACGTGCCTTTCAGACGATCAATGGTCGCCGCTACAGTTGTTATGGCACAGGGTCTCAAATCTGTCATGCTGCTTAGCATTCGGAAATCAGTGGAGAATCTATACTTCTCACGTGCCTTCCTCGCTAAAGGAACTGGTGAGTTATACGGACTGTCAGTTTCTTCAGTATTATCATCTTGTGACATCTCCTTCACTTGCCGCTCGACTTCGCCTTCTGAATTATATTAGACTGTGCGTGTTTTGAATGATCACATTTTGCGATTGATCAGTGGGATTTCACGCCTCACCTTGTAGCAGTAACATTAGGGGCCCCCACCTCCAGTGAAGGGATGGCCGTATTCTTCGACTAACTATGTCATATTCTGTGCTCTCGACACCTAAATTCCCAGCTATCTCGCTTGTCTCATACATGTACTTCATAATCACTGCTCTCTCCTTCGTAGTAATTACCGCACCGACCTCTCGCAGAAATTCAGCGACAAGTATTGTTTTCCGTACTTTGGACACAACAATGAACGGGAAAATAACTCAGCGACTGTCAATAAAAACACGACAGTTTGACATACTGGCGATTCTTAACAAGTGTCCTCCTACTGTTTGAACTATCGGTGAACACGGTGTGACGCTCCGACATAAATTCCTATCTATCGGTGAGACTGCCGCCTCTTTACCCATTTAAACACACTACTTCTCGGCTATTCGCGCGCAATTAAGAATACGTTGCCCTTCTCTCGATAGCCCCCATTATTTCTAGCCTGACAGAAGAAAAAGATACACGTTATACCGTCTGAAATTGTTTCTTCTCCTTCTTTCTGGGCAGTGCCCATTCCTGTATACTGCTTTGCCATATTCAAGGTACCGGTCTTTCCTGGCACTTATTCAAAGTGCCGCTACTTCAGGCTGAGCATATTCCACTTTCTGTCCCAATTCATCCTATTTCGGTAGCTCTGTTATGTCTGGTCACCTTCGTTAGCTCAACAATGCCCATGAGTTGTGCAGCGTTAAGCAGTTGCAGTTGCTTAGAAACGAGTTCTGGGATAATATCGATGAACTAAGACGCCAACAGATGTGACTCTGGCTGTTCACTCAATATAGGAGTCACGACATAGTAGATTCGTTAGCTTCAACGCCAACATCGACGGATCTCCTTCCAGCCCCGGCTACTCGGCACGGAACTGTTGCATTGCCAGCTGCCCATCTGTCGGGCTCTTGAACTCCAACATCATTCGTTCAACCACCAGCTTCCAGGTATCCGACTTACCTGACCACTTGACCTTTCAGCAGCGTCATCAATAAGACCACCCTCGCTGACGCTCAGTGACGGCTTCAAAGTCCCGCAAGAAGCTCCTTATGTCTCCTTTCTTGAAAGCCACCGGCCATGGAACATTCATTGACTGGAGGCAGCGACTCCAAATGCAACTGTAGAAGACGAAAGACTTTGTAAAGGAATGTTTATTTGCAATCTGGCATCCCCATATACCAAAACTACGTACACATTATCTTCAACGCACCGCTTGCACAGATCTTCCGTGTTGTGCTACTTTTGCCATTTCTTCTTATTGTGCGTGTTTCTTTGTGTTACTCTCACGTCTCCTAAATATCTGCGCGACGTTGTATCATTTGCTTTCTATGGCGTGAAATCTATCTCCTTGCTACTTGTTGTTTTTATGCCTATGGAGGTACTTTTATATACCACTGATAAATCTTATTCGCAGCACAAGCCACATTAATGCAGCGGTTCCGAGATGTAACTAACAATAATATATTCTCATTTTCGTACTTGAGGGACGTCAGTTTACAAGCATCATCAATGTTTGGCTTATTGTCTTTATAGCTGGACTGTCAGCCATTTGGTTCAGCATTAATAATGACGTTAATATTTTTATTCCTTGTGGTACATGTGACAGTTGCCAGTTTAGAGGCGTCAACAATAGGGTGTTTTCATTCAACTGTTTATTATTGATTCATAAGTGGTACAGAGGAACACTTCATATAGAGACAATAATATGCCTTCCAAGTTTTCGCACAACGGCGGTATTTATACATGGGTACACAGAACTAGATCAGACTTAAAGGACAGTGAAATGGGAAGCATCACGACTAATAATGTATTATCACTGTTAAAGGTCAACCATTACATCAGCAAGACAATCAGCAATAATACATATGGACCATTAGATACCAAAACGCACCTAAGCAATCGACCATGTCCAAGGATATCAGGAAAGGTGCCAAACAAGCCCATGGATAATTCTGAAGTCTCACATAACCATGAAATATGTGGTAGAGAAATCAAGAAAGAAGGTGAAACCCCACCGAAGGCATCCAGCTCAGAGCAGTAAGCTATGTTAGTACCTTCCTATCTGCTATGACTTTGAAATAATTACACACTGTGGTACTAGTTCATTCTAGTAATGAGATTTTCGACCGAATTAGAACTGGTAGGTACTCTACCTATGATTAATTTGGTATTTTTCAAGGTTGCTGAACACTGGGTAGATGCCCAGTGAACTTGTTTATTCGAACTTACTTTCTATTCATTGAGACAATGATACTCACCCGGAGCTATAACCTATGGTTGTTGACTGAAGACCAGGGCAATACTACAGGAAGTAGTGATATAAACTCGGCTGACGTCTATTTATGAGCTTTTTAGTGCATTAATTGTAACCACCTGTGAGCTAGGTGTATAGCAGCTTTATGATTAAACTAGCTACATTGATCTACTCTTGGTCGATCAACGCATCTTCGACTTTCCCGTCTGTATTTCAGTATCACTCGCGCTGAAGCCCACTTAGTAATTAAATAAATGAATGGTATTCTGAGTTTCGAAAAGTTGTCTTCTGTCAGCAGCGGTAATTCCTCTTGAGGCTTTTGACAGCATTTTTCAAGGCGTCATATGATGTCAAAGATCACTATCCACGTGATCGTAAAGGAGTCTGTAGTTCATTTTCCACCATAGTAGCGCCTAGTGAATCAGGAACAACAGATGAGAGTAAGTTTCCATATGGATTACATACAGTTAAGTAATAACGAAGTAATTGATTCTTCAAAGGAAGGCAAAAATCGAATATATAAAGGTAACAGTGAAGAAAACTAGTATTCTCACCTACCGAAAACCTGCTAGGGATGCTAATCGTATTTAAGAAACACAACTCGATATGAATAAGAATGATTTAAACCTGTAGGTCAGGGGAAGTGAAAATTAGTTATGGACGTTTGAAAAGATATCTCTCTCGGCGAAGGATAAATAGCATATATATTTCCTATCTATGTAGGACACACCAGTTGTACAGGAATGGATAAGTATTATTTAAATTACATGAATTTGTTATGTTATGTAAGTTATTTCAGCTTTGCATCTTTTTCTATGAAATGGTATTATAAGGAGACATCGATGGAGCTAGACGGAATCACATGTGTATTACAATATATTTTTTAATGTTTAAAAAAGATTTAACATCGATGGAAAGTGTGTCCTCAGTCACCATTTAGGACTAGAATTCCAAGTGATCAATTAATACATTCATTACACTCCTACACAGAGGATGTCTTCGTGACATGTGAATAGTTCAGTCACTTAACGTCTGAAAAAATGCAGCTTTTGATGACGCAGATTCCTGTTTCAAAAAGATGGGGACAGTAGTTCTTTTGAGGTTGCACATAGGCTCTGTTGATGAGTGCCAATGAGTACGAAACTTCGGTTTGCAAAAGGAAGTGACGTTGATTTAGACATATGCTAGGGAGACCGTTGTGTGGCATAACACGTCAGGTGCCTTAACCCGTAAGATAATCAATAAGTTGGGTGTGAATCCGATGGTAACATGGTGGAGTAAATAAAAGCATGCAGGCAGCCATGAAGCCAGCTAAAAGTGACATCAGAAGACAGTACTCCTTTACCCCTCCCCAACCCGGTAGTAAGACTGGTAAAGAGGGAAGGTTGGGCATGAAGCTAGCAACCCTATCCTGTAAAAATAATAATCACCACTGCTACAGAAACTTCAAGCCTCTAACTTGAAGCCCTATGCTCCACTGGGAACGTAAAGGAATAAAAAATTAAAAAAAACATGAATTTGATTTATAATGAAATTACATGGTTGCTGTCCTCTCTGATGTCAGTTAGTGAGTACATTCTGATAGTTAGTTGTTCAATGGAGCACATAAAGAAATATAGAAATATTGTCTTTGCATTAACAAAAAAACCCAAGTATGTGTTGGATAAATTACAACTATTTGGGGAAAAAATAAAGCTTGAAGTCAATTCCTCCATATAACTTTGTTGTGTGCGGCGTCGTATCTTGTTCTTGCTTTATGTTCAAATTGGGTATTAATTTAATATGAGTGATTTATTTTTATGATTTTGACATCATTTTTATTGCAAGTAATACCAGATGTGAATTTAACTGAATGCATATTAATATTGGTCATTGTCAAGCAGATTTGTTTTACTGCACCCAAGTCAGCCAGAGCCCGTCATTTGTCACAGCATGGTTGCTCCGTTCGAGTAAGTTGATAAACACGTAGAAAGCTATATAAAAGCCATTTTAGATCGTTGACAGTGCTTGTATAAGATGCTGTACAGCGTCTAGTTATGGTGTCAGTGGATTTCATCAGGGATGCTGAGCCATTACTAGCCAAAACTTGAGGGATAATATATGAGTAAGTGACTTCAATTGTTTCTCAGCTTCAATCGGAATGTAGATCAATGCAACTTGTACTACAAGGGAAATACAACAGAAATGTACCAGAGGGCGGAGAAAAGCATGTGGATTGGGACATATTTGTTTATACTCGTTGTACATTGTAATTTGATGAACAAATATTTATTTCTACTAAGTCTTTTTATGCATTTATGCTACTAGTTTATTTATAGTCTTTAGAGAAGTAAGGGTATTTAAGCGCGTTTAGGTACTGTAGTAGACTGATAGTTGATTCGTTCTAGGAATAAATAGTTTATTTATATAATCAGTAGAGTGAAATAGTCTGTACAGAGAGCGTTTGAAACTTATAACCGTATTGCAGTTCCTGACTTCTAGGGGCAGATTGTTCCATATTTTAGAATACATGACTGTGAAGAAGTTTTCGCGGAGTGTTGACTTAAAGGCTTTTATTGTCACTGTGCAAGTTTGGTTACGCAGATCGTAAGAGCCTTCTTGTGCGAATTGTATGTCCTTACTGTCTGAGAATGATATTTTGTGTAGGACCTTATAGAAGAATACTAGGTTTATAATTAGTCGTCTTGTCCAGAGTGGGTCAAGTAGTATAATTCTTACATTTGTACCCAAGTAGTTTTGAGGTAAAATATCGTTGGATACTTTCTATTCTTAGCTTTTCACGTGTGTGAGTGCTGCTAATAATAAAAGGACAGTATTCTAGTAGTGGCCTCACACAGGTTTTGTACAGAATGAGCTTTGCTTCATTGTCGTGAAAGTTCCTGAGTATGCATCCTGAGAGCATCCTCGACTTTTGAGTCTGTGATGCCACTTGCTCAGGAAATGTTAGGTTATTCGAGTACCTCAGACCTAGGTCAACGACACTTTGGAGTCTGGTTAGGTTAGCATATTGAGACGTTAATTTCATGTCGATTGAGGGTGCACCGAAGCAGATGCAGCCACATTTTTAAGGTTAAACTGTAGGTTCCATAAAGACGACCAAGCAGTCACTTTATCTAGTTCTTTTCGTACAACATTCTAGAAGTGCCCTAGGTCATCAGACTGGAATATGTAAGCTACTTTTAGGTCATCTGCAAAGATGAATGGTTTCCCATGAGAGAAGCAAGCGCATATGTCGTTAATATATAGAGTAAATAGGAGGGGTCCAATGACACTACCTTGTACTACACCAGAGGTGATTGGGCTAGGTTTCGAAGTTATAAATGCTCTTTCTCCTAACGTCCACAAGCTTGCTCAGCTTCTTGTCAGGATGCTACCCCATGAGCCCTACACAAACTCGCCAGACATCTTACAGGTCAGCATATCCTACAGGTTCTAATCTTTCAAGCCACTTCTCTGTGAAATGTCACTTACATATTTCACGACTATGCTTTTGTCTGATTAGTATTATACTCTATTTTATTTTAATTCCCTAGGTCTTCAATAAAGCTATAACTTACTCTTTTCATCCACATTCTTTAATCGATTAAAGTCTGGTCGCTTTGATGCAGAAAAAACATAATAAAAACACCCATATTTGAGAATAACTATATTTTCATCGAAAGTGTCATAGTTTTTCATGGTAAGACCAGTATGGACAGTGTTGAACATTGCAAATGTGAACTATTATTTCAAGCACTTTATATCTCCTTCTTGTATTTATCTTGTAGAAGTGCTTCCAATGATGTGTTATCCATAATTGCACTTTATAACATTTTGCAGCTGCCCAGGACGTTCTTCTCTTCCTGAAATAGCGTCCAGTCCCGTGGGGGCATAGCACTTACCCAAATATACGATGTTCACTGGTTGACCATAACTATCAGCAAGAAACGGAACGAAGTTTGGGTTGTCGCTCAACTTTGATGGTGACCTCAGTGAAAAGTTTACAATTTAACGTTTATAAGAACATATTCTGATTGATTGTGCTATAATTCAACAATTTGAACTTTTGAAAAAGTACTAACCTATTCTAATTCACAGTTGTAATTTGTAACATAACTGATCGTGCCAGTAAAAATGTCATGCATTTCATGTAAACTGACCCATTTATACGAAATATCTATTGTTATCATACTGATGATGTGAACTGGTGTACCTCATGTACGAAATTGAGGATATATTTTTATTCTAATAAAGTGGCTAGTATTTGTGTGGTGATGCACGAATTGTCGTTAATAGCGGTGCACGTATGTTTGTGTTCTGATGTTTTTCAGAAAGCGAGAGAACTGAAATATGACACTATCCTGTCTAGGTGTACTGCTGAATTGTCGAGCACTTCCTTTCGCTTAGAATACGGTTTTTAGGGCTTACTTGGAATCTGTTGCATGAATATACTATTTTACGAAAGTATAGAAACTAATAATTACAATAGACACCCAACCAAGTTACACTGTTATAATATTGATTATTAGTGAGGCTGTTGGTGTGACTCAGTTTGCTAGATGGATTCCTGTTGACGTTATTGTTCTCAAGCATTTTATTCAATTTCAGTTTTTCTTCCTTGAAGTTTTCATTGTTACTCTTAGACTAAGTATGTGAAAGAATTATACATAGAATGAATGCAGCTCTAGAGTGGTTCTACGCAGCTTGCAGGTTGGACACAATTCACGGAATAAAATACTCACTGACACAATCTAAAGATAACAATTTTCCCATTCATGTTGTTTCCTACTGCATAAACCAGTTTACGTGCATGTGACAAAGAATATGCATCAGACGAACAGAAAGAAGGATTTGTGACCGCCTATTCCCAGAAACTGACGTGAAAAATATATGAAATTTCCTGGGAGTCCAGCTACTTGCATTTGTTAGAGAGCAGTCATGAAATTGTCACAATAAAATCCATTTGGATAATTCGAGTCCAAGGTAGGTTGAAGTAGCACGTATCAATGAAGCGATTGCCACTAAACGATTAGAATCAAACTTGTGCATTAATAAATAAACGGTTGTGAATTTTGCTTTACCTTGGTAGCTATATTTTAGGTTACCCAAATGCTTTTTGTGTAAGTTTCGGTTGATACTATTGTTATTTAAGCTCTGTTTTTTTCGACAATATAATTACTCTAGCTGCATCTTAATCTGTATTCCTGTCCAAGCCAGTTTTGACTTATATTCAACTGAATTACTTGAACCTTCCATAATCAAATTATTGACTTTGAACCTTTGTTCAATTTATAATATACACCTGTAACTGTGGGATTTTCTTTGATTATTTCCATAGACAGGAACTAGCTTGACAACAACTTTTATCCTATCACATTGTGCTGCGCATTCATGTGCTGTGGTTTCCATTTCGCCCTTCTGATTAATCACTAAAGCACCCCAGTAATTTGACATTAAATTGTTCATGGTTGCATGTAGCTGAGAGGAACCAACGAAGTACAATTACATCATCTATCGTGCCAAATGTATTCTACTTTCTCTGTTCAAAAACGGTTTCCATGGTAAATTTTTTTTGACACCACGATAGACATAGTATTATCACCGTCCCCTGGGTTATTGATTTTCAATGTTTTTTAACCTTTACCACTGCCTAATAACTTTACTCATATCTAACGTCCCTTCCTTTACCGCTTAATAATATTTCATATGACTAATACGCATGTGATCGGACTGCTAAAAATTTGCTACATCTCATGGTCTTTTCCACGTTATCAATATCCTACTGTGAAAATTTCCCACAAGGGTGGCATCGATTTTAAGTACAGTAGTGCACTAGGTGCCAACTGGGCAATGCACATTTTCAAAAGCTGCTCCGGCTTTATTACAGCTCATTGGCTTTATGCCAATTAATACTCACGTAAAGACATAATAATTTTAAATATGTCGGAGGCAGCCCATCGCCATGTCACGCTGTCTAGATTTTGTGAATGGGTGTTCTTACAAATCTCTTATTTTTCTTTCAGTTTATGGGGAAATGAACAGTATCTCAACAACTTTTACTCGTAGATTTCTGAAGTTTCTCAGACCCTGAAATCAGAGCATATTGACCACTGATTCGGATAACTGAAATAGTATGGAATATAATCAAGTGAACTGATATTGGTGTCAGTTTTAGTATTTCCGCTATTCTTGGTTTAACTGCATGCTTCTTACAACTTAAATCAAAATATATTCAACTCATAAAGTTATCAGGGCTACAGTTAGCAATGGAACAAATCCACTTCATCGATAAACCTCAAATTTATGTAATCACTCAATAACAATCAAAATTGGATATCGAAAAATCTTATAGTGTTATACATTCCCGATACAAAATTTCGGTTACTGAAGGTTACCTTCTCCAAAGTCGCCGCGCGTTTCGAATGGAACTGTACTGGTGCGGCTTGCTGCTATCTTGAGGTATTCAATTACACATAATTGTGAGTGTACTGGTATCCAAACAGATTCGATTTATTGGCTAGGCAACATAACTCCTGCTGTCAATCGCTTTGATCCTTTTTACATGTCCGCTTAATGTTGAGAAATCTAGGGTCAATTTACATTTCCTTATCAGTAATTCTATAATTAACCTGACTTATTGAACCAAATGGTGGAATATGTTTTATCCTAGATGACAATTTTTTCGAACATTTTCACGCTCAATAATTATTGTATATAAAATGTAGGATTAAGGTTGAGTAAAACTTTCTCCAATTGGAGAAAGTGTGATGTGAAAATTGTAACAAGTATGGAAGAAAGTGGGAAATACGGGTAAATCAAGTAATACTTGTTGCGTTCTAGACATTATATGCTGACATCCCTGATCAAAATCACCATTCATCCCACGTTTTCCCCATATTCCCATATCATTCCGGACTAGGGAAGCAAATAAAAATATCTTGGATAAATTGGGTTTTATTTTGGAGGAAAATTGATGGGAGGTTAGCTTTTTCTGAAAGTGTTGGAATTCCCGAAAATTTATCCATTTCGTTGTCTCCGAAAACCCTGAAATTTGTCAGTGCTGTGCAAATCCTTGAATAAGGAAAGTAGCCTCAATTGATTTAAATGTTCTGGGGATGCATTTAATACTCTGCAGTGCTGTTTGATTTTACGCCTAATTGCTTTCTTAGATATTTTCACTGATTTTGAGTCTGCTAAAGTCCAGTTCCGGCATTCTGAGTGATCTGCACCAACCTTCTTAATTCGTGGTGAAATTATAATGCTGAAAGAACCTATAAATTTTGTTTAAATTATTTTATTCAGTAGGTCTGTTGTGTATATATGTGATGTGAATTTGTAATAAAACAAAAGAAGTTTATCAAAATGACATATTCATTCTGATTAAGACAATGGAAATATGATACTTTCCCTATGTGTACAGCTTGATACTGAAGTACAAACACGTGTTAATTGTATTATAGATATTGGGCTAGTAAGTGACGTTTATGAATGATATTGACCATTACTCGTAACATCCACTCTCTTTAAACCTAATGTGTAATAGTGATTTAACCCAACAACCCGGTCTGTGAAAAGTAACTATAAACAGCGTGTATTTAACGTATATAGCACGTACATATTGGTGGTATTGTGAGCTCTTCTGAATTTCTCTGGTATGTGTTTATTCAAAATTTGGCAACAGTAAAGAATAGACACTAACTTCAGACCACCTTAAAACAGCCAATCAGATTCTTCTAGGTGAAAAGTAGTACTTAATTTACAAAGAAGTGTATCTACGATATATGTAATAAAAATGAATCATATAGGGTATATGTCTTTAACATGCTGCAAAAACTGGTCCTAGATTCTCATAGATGTGGTTATAGACATATCAAACCAATGTATTCTCTATTTCTCCAACTGTAGCAGATACTGGTTGCATATACGCAATATATTACTAAGGGAGAGCTTTGATTTCGAGAAGAAAGTGCCTAAAAGATCACCAGTTATGTACGACTTACCAACTTATACAGACTTCCTCATATAAAGTGGTTGCATCTGAATGTATAACCATCAATAGTCCGGCAATACTTTTCCAGAGTTATTATCCCTCCACGCATGCATGTTTTATTCCTCCCTATCAACACATTATCTAGAAAGAAGTCAGAAACCAAATCTAGGAGACACTTTCAAAGAGGATTATGACTAGGAACCATTTGTGATGCTGAGCTATCTGATTGGTCAAATCAAGGTCATTCAACTTTGGTGTCTATTGTTTACTCTTGCCCAAAATTCTGCCTTGTAATGACTAAAATAATCTTTTATTTTCCATCTTAACGTTTGTTTCCAAGCCAAAACTACTTATATTACATAATTATCTAAACTTTATAAATCTAATGTACACACACACAAACAAAATTGTATAAATATGCGATTGTACAGCTCAGTGAATGAATTCGCCGAAAAGAGTTTCTTCGCTGAACGCCTTCTTTTCTTTTATAATCTTTAAAGTGTTTAGGTTTTCTTAATTATTGCTGAAATTTTAATAAGCATTATTGTGTAGTGTTCATCAAAGTTTTACTTTTCACTTGTACACTTTACAGCTGATTCTTCAATGTCGACTAGTAATCCATTTCCTGTAGATCTTCAAATTTCTAAATTTAATGGAACTAACCCTGAAAGTTGTTTAAATCATGAGGTATTCAATGATTGCATTACTTATTTGTAAACATTTGTAAACAGACAACACGTTCACTCAACAAGTTACCGTATTACTTCAAACTGGTTCAATATGAAATACTGACGGAGGTTATGATAGACTTAGCCTATGAATATGAACTGAATTTGTTAACTAGTCGTGAAAGGCATGCATATGAGATTCTTGCCGCAGTATGGTCTGAATGTCATCTTATTAAAGGCACGAAAAAAATTAATCTCGTCGACTCAGAAATATGCAGAGATATGGTTGTGAACGACATTGTACCACTTTTGAATAGAAACATAGAAAAGAAGTTAGACGACAGGTTGGCATTGTTCGCAGATAACAGTGATAATAATCAAGGTTAGATACATCTTTTCATAACACTTTACTTTCAGATGTGTTGAAGTTTGACAGTTTGCCTTCAATTGACGAGATCCAAGAGAAGAAAAGGCAGCTTTCTTTGAAACTCAGAAAATTGCAAGCGCGTTTTACAGAAGTATGTAATTTTGAGCATCAATTATTGCGTGACACTTATGTGTTGAGTTGTAAACTTGGACGCATAATTATTTAAATCGTTCTTCGAGTTATAGAGTGCCAGTGCTTAAACACGATACTATAATATTATTGGGATTCTTTTCCAATTGCCTAAAATCTGTTACTTTTCAAGACTGTATTTAATACCTAGAGGCAGGCAATATATATGGATCAAATTTCGGCTGATTAGTACTCATCATCTGTTTTCTCTTAGGGAATCACCACTAATAGTTGATCCTAAAATTAATATCAATCACCCTTTCCATTTGGTTTCAAGTGTAATGTCTAAAGTGTGGATATTTTAAGCTACTGCGTCCATTTTATTATTAAGCTGGCGCCATTGTTTAAGAAATCAATGTAAGCATGACCAAATACTGTCTAGTTTCCATCTAAGACATAGAACTTTGCATCTAAAATCTTCGGCAGTTCATTGGTATTCTTTCTGACCACCTATTTGATCATAGATCGCATCGCTCGCTGTCTAGATATCTGTAACATCCTAATGATTGTTTTATTCTTCACTCACCACTTGATTATCTTCACCCACTTCAGGACTTTCGGCCGTTACTCCATATTATAAGTTGGCACATTTGCTTTCAGTCCTATGGCCTACTGTTTTTGAAAACTTACTCCCTTCTTATGTGGTTACAGATTTAATTATCAGTTTTGTTGTACAAAAGGCAAGATTTTAATAAGCAGTGGAGTTCTACATGTGAAATTTCCACACTTTCTGATCACTATCAATACATTATAAGAAATCGATTAGAGTTTGAATTCAGGTTTACTACCCCAAGATCTAAACGCCAAAGTAGTTGGTTTTCCAATGAATGAACTTTCATAACATTGCCAACTCTTAGGATACTTCCAAGTTTGATTGACTGACTGACTGAGTTTCACTGTGTAACTTTGTACGGAAGTACAGTAGTTCAAGTTTCCACAATCCACATAGCCCACAAAGGTTAGGAAAAAGAGAAGAATTCAAAAACAACAACATCGTAATGGTCATAAATGAACGAAAGAAAGAATGATTACATAGAGAAACAAGTAGGTTTAATGAGTGTGGGACACTGCGAAGAGTGAATCCATTTGTGCTACTGAGATCGATTTTGAGCCATATCACCAACAGTCTCAAAAGCTATTGGTTCTTAGCGTTTCAAAAAACCCTTCAACTAAGCAGTCTACACCTCCCTATATGACTGGCTCAAGCCAACATTCATAAACTTTATGGATTAATTACAGGTTATGATAATCAAGTATTGGTTTGTAGGGGTTTGACTGATTGGTTACAGGATTTCATCATGAGCTGACATCGGTTAGAGAACTATTGGAAAACCAGGCGGGAGTACTGGACAGCTGTTTTTTCACCCTAGTTCAAGACTCTTCATCAGTACGCACCCACCGCTAGGTTTCAAATCGAGGACCCTGTAGCAGTAGGTTACAAGGCGAGCTAGCTCGTAGACCATTAAGCTACTGGGACCCGATCCAATGGCTAGTTCATGAATTCCAATTCACGACCGCTAGCGAATGGCGAGTATTTGTCCTCACGCCGGACCTTGTGCTTATACAACCTAATCATATATCGCCTAACACATCTATCATCAGCGAAAAAGGTGACTCGGCCCATGTGTCCATATTTGTTTTTTAAGTGACATTTTATTACTCAAAAGTATAATAAAAACACTGACTACTTTCGTACTGGTTAAAATTAATTTTTCACTTTACAGAATTGCATGAAGGTTAGCTATTGGTTTACCGATTTCTTAGCTTTGTATGACATGAGTTCCATTCTAAGAATGGTGATCTTTCTATAGTCAACCGCATATGCGTAATAAACACTCCAAAGGAAAAGAGTGCTTGTACTGCTTTATACCTAAATGTTAAAATTTCTGGATACGTTTATATATGTAACTTAATGCTACAAAATGCTGTTAATGTATACAATGCAGTACGATGTTAGCTCTCCCTTTCTTGTTATTATTATTATTGTTTACACATTTCTAGGCTGTTTCTAGAATATACACCTTATCCTCTCGCCTATTTCGAGAGTATCGCTTTGAATTATATCCAATAGTAAGCCATCAAGCCCGTCTCGTTATAGATGAACAAATTCAAGCATTACTACTAAAAGCTAAAAATCTACAATATACCCTTCAAGATACCTCTTCTGGGTCATCAGCAAAATTGGATATTCTACAGAGAACTCAGTACGTCTGCTTTTTTTGATTGTTTTTTCTGTTAAAAAGAGAATCATCGTATCTATTTAATAAATTCATAGGTGTTTTTTATTTGAGGTGGAAAAACATTTTCTGTATTAATTTAAAAGTCTTTTGATTTTGTCTCCAATATTCCATGTTATTTATAATTGTTATTATTATAATTATTCCTTTGGGTTACAAGTGGAACATAAGGCTCTAATAGCAAAAATCAAAGCTATTTGGTTGTGTATAAACCGCAGTAACCTAAGTCGGGTTGTACAAATTATAATTTCTGTGTATTCTGTACTTTCATTTTTACAATGTAAAGCCAACATACTTGGCATCTTGACAGTTTGAAAGAAACACTCTACTGCCTCCATAGGCCATTTCATCTGCACTATACGACTCTGAGATCAGATTGCCACCATGGCATAATCACCTTACCCTCTAAGACTTACTGCTACCAACCTTATTACTGTTATTTCAAGTTTTGACCATGGATTGATAACAGTTAGAGAACTATTAAAAATGAGAAAGGACTGGACAGCTGTTTCGTCCAAGTTTGAGACTCTTCAACAATACGTACCACCCCGTGCAACTGGGGTTCAAACCCAGTGTGTTCAGCCATTGAGATGGAATCTAATGACCAATCCCCCTCCACATGAATTCTAACTTCTATAAATTCATGATTTAAGCGCCGCGGCCAGTGAATGTCACCGCGCGTGTATTTGTCTTCACATCCAACGTGGTTGACCCTACTGGTCGTGAGAAGTCGTGATGGTTGGCTAATGATCTCTATGAAATCACGAATTGGTAGAAGTTGGATTATACATCGGCCATTGGATTGAATCTCAGTGGCTGAATGATCGGTGAACTTGTCTGGTGACTGCAAGGTCCTGGGTTCGAACCTCGGTGGATATAAGTAAGGGAAGTAATGTTGATGTTAGGCGTAGAGTGTTGGGCAAACAGGGAAAATCAATCGACGAGGCTATAAAGTTACATAGATTGAGATGACTAGGTCACGTGCTGCGCATGCCTAGCCATCGCCTCCCCCGACGGACGGGCATTACTAGCTGATATAGGTGCAGGTTGGAAAAGAGTAAGTGATAGCCAAACAAAAACATGGCCTCATCAATCCATGAAATCCCTGACAGTTAAACTGAGTCAGGTAGGGAGGGAGATGCAGACTTCCGTGTCGGGGCCCGCCCTCGGGACTCTAAGAATCAATGGCTGGAGACAGACATTAGGCGACATGGCTCAAAATCGTTGTCAATGGCTTACGCAGATGTATTCAGTCTCTGTAATCTTTTATATTCCTTTCTACCATTACTCATTCTGTTTCACTCTTATACTTGTCAAAACTCTATTGATTCTCTTCACTCATCTTCTTGTCTACCTTTATGTGCTCTTTGGAACGCGTCAACTGGAACTGCTGCACTTCGGTGACAAGTTCTATGTTGAATCCAGACAGATAGACCGGTGGGTGTGTATTCCTGAAGAGTCCCGAACTGGGACAAAACAGCTGTCCAGTAATCTCTGGTGGCTTTTCAATGATTCCCTAACTGATATCAGTCTATGATCGAAACTTGAAACAGAAATCAAATCCCTACAAACTAACTCTTGAATATTATTATTATTATTATTATTATTAATTTTAGCCAAGAATTAGAAGATTCACGTCGTAAATTGAAACAAGAAGTGGAAGAGTTGGCTCGATTGGATAAAGCCTACACAAGTAAAGATGAAGCCTATCATGAATTAGTGAAACAGTATATTGCCTGTAAACAACAATTATCTTTACGATCTAAGTTACTACGAGATACTGATGCTATTACTACTACTACTACTATCTCGAATAATTCTACTCGATCTGGTCACAAATCATATTATAGTAATAAACATTCATACCGTCGATCGTTGAGTGCTGATACAAATTTGAATAATAGATAAATTCTAAATACTATTTTTGGTGTATATATATATATATATATATATATATATATATATATGGCCTATTGTTTGTATATAGTTAACTGTCTTTTTTATGTATTTCTAAGAGGAAATATAATGTTTTCTACTGTGTACTTTCTGTTTTATTTTAATTTTGTGTGTTTGACTGACTGATTGACTGGTTTCAACTCTCCACAGAAGATACATTGCACTGATTAATGCACTCTACTCGTACTCATGCAGTCAGGTGAGGGCTTACGGCGAGTTGTCATCTGAAGTGGTGACGACTATTGGCGTCCGTGAAGGATGCCCATTATCTCCATTTCTATTCAACTTCATCATAGACGTAGTAATGGACTTAACCCTAAGTGACTTCAGCGACTCAGGGATTGACTTGCTACCAGGGAATAATCCTGTTGACTTAGAATATGCAGACGATATAGTCCTTCTAGGCGAGGACGCTGATAAAATGCAGAGTCTTCTGAACACCTTGAGCTGCAATCTACGAATGTTTGGCATGCGATTCGCTCCCGCCAAATGCAAGATGATATTACAGGACTGGACTACACTGACTCCTAGTTTAGAAATAGGGAGTGAAGTGGTAGAACACGTTGACCGCTTCACTTATTTGGGAGGTTGCATCAACCAATCCCACTGGGTCGATCACAGACGAAATTTCAGCACGGATACAAAGGTCTAGTTTCGCATATGCCAGTTTACGCCGTCGTTGGCATAGAAGTAATATCCGGCCGGCTATCCACCAAAGGGCGTGTGTACTGCTCAGCAGTCCGCTCCATCCTCCTTTATGGCTAGCTGTGAGACCTGGTCATTGAGAGTGGAGGACATGATAAGGCTAGCTGTCATCGCCTTCCTCGACAACGGGCAATGTTAGCTGATATAGGGTCAGGCTGGAAAAGAGCTAGTGGCGGTCAAACCAAAACATGGCTACACCAGTCAATGAAATCCACAACAGTGGGAAGGTGTAGACTTCCAGACTGGTTGGGGTCCTCAGGACGGTAAAAACCAATGGTTGGAAACAATTGGTGACATGGCTCAAAATCGTTCTCAGTGGCGCAGATGCATCCACTCCTTGTGACTTATAATTTCCAATGAAACAATATTGTTCGTCGTTATTACTATTCCTTTGTCTCACACCTCTGTTTACCGTCTATGTTATGCATTTCTGCTACTTTCTTCTCTTTCTTTGTGTGCTACATGGGGTGTGGCGCCTTGAACTGCCGCACATATGTGCAAAGTTCTATGTCGAAAAGACACAAAAAACCAAAAAAAAACTAACATAGTAGATTGAATGCTGACACTTATGATCAAAGACAGCTAGCTAGCCTTTTCATGCCTTCCACTTTCAATAACCATGTCTCGCAGCAGTAATCAAGGCTGGCGCGAACTGGTGTGTAGTATACACATCCTTCGATCGATAGTCTGATATACCACGTCTACGCCAATCTTTGTTTGGCTAGTCAAGTCTGTCACATTCCTGTTTATTAATTCTCCTATTTTTTCTTTGCAATAGAGGAGGACGAAATGGCAAGGTCTGTTGTTCAGGTGGTTACTTATTGAACTGAGAGTCTTAAATGGATGTGACAGTTAATATTGAGTTACACCTAAACTGTCTCATTATGCATAATGGTGGGAAGTAAAATACTTATGTGATTTCATACATTTGGTTCCCTTGATAAATTTCGATAGAGAAAGAAAGACCAGATTTGCAGTATAAAATGTGATATCATCATTCTATTTCACAGGTCCTCATCGGCTGCAAACAACTTGAAATTACAACGGTTATAAATAATAACATTTCATACTTCAATGTTTGAAAGGTAATAGAGAAATCATTATAAGATGAACGCATTCGGAATGTAAGTTTTATAATTTTTGGTTTAAGTCACTATCAATTTATATGCCTTCAAACTATTTTAAAAATGGGGGTGGAGAGTGAGAGAAGACAGGAAACATAAAAATCCTATAAACAGTTTTAGCTTGTACGTCAACATGGCAACTCACGAAGATTAAAGTTCATCAAATTGAACCTTATAATGTTTTCTCTATTACCTTTCAACCACTGTAAATTCAGGTAGTTTGCAGTTACCTGATGAGAACCTGTGAAATAAAATGATGATATCACATTTTATACTGCAAATCTGATCTTTCTTTCTCTATAGAAAGTTATGTGATTTGTTGGTATTAGATGGTTGGAGGCAATCGACAGGAAATCTTGCCTAACCTAGGTTTCGTCCTAGTTAGCATTCACCAGTCAAAGTCTATGACTATTAAAAATTAAGATTAAATGTGGTTAGAGAAGGCGAATTAGTCTGTGTCATTGGATGTTTAAAAGTTGTAGTAGCATTTTGCCCAAAAGTTCAATATTTTTTAGTGTTCATTACGGATAAAAATTTTATATTGATAAAATCACAGTTATATAAAAAACAAAAGTACATACTAATGACCAATCATATTTCGATAGGTCAAGTAGTCCATGGTAGTTGAAGACTGAAGTCTATTGTTTTTTGTACACACAGTTTAGGCTGTATGTGATTAATCCAAAAGGCTTCCATCACCTTCAATAACCTTGAATTAGAGTTATGTGAAATAATTGTGAAACAGTCATGAACTTTATTTTATTTTATTATTGTTAACCATGTTAGCTGTAAAGCAGTTGTAAAGAAATTAAGAAGTGATATCATCTCGCGAAATTTGTCTTCTAAATGCCTCCTGATTCAAATTTATCAAAGGGACTAATTGTTTTAAAATCACAGTGTTGTTATACAGTAACATTTACTGATGACCACATTTCGAGCACAATTTATCATTGCTACGCATAATCATATCAAGGTAGGTGGAGAGTGAGAGAGAGAATGATTACTGAATCCAGCCTGGTTCATCCAGTCTACTACACCCAATACATGCAACAGAAATGACTCAATGCAAATACCAGAAATATGCAAGATATTGTTACCACCAGTCAGTCAGTGAAATCAGAGGAGGATAATAAATAATCTCAAAATTCTATTTCAATTCAAACATCACAGTATTCTAACAAGTTACTTATTATGACTAAAAAAACACTCGTCTTATTTCCCATCTGATTGTAATTGATGAATAACACTCATATTATTATTTCTGAATGTACATTAACCTATACTGATTTCTGTTCAAATGTCTAATCATCAATTTTTACTCGTGTATATAAATGAAGCAGGAAAGTTGTGTGTGTGTGAGTAATGCCTTGATATGATTATGAGCAGCAGTAATTTGTGCTCGAAACGTGGTCACCAGCTAATATTACTGTATAACAACAACACTGTGAGTCTTTATCAAAATAAATTTTACCCATAATGGAGTTATACTCTACCACAGTGGCCAAGTTTCATCCTTATATCAATAATTCTTTTGTCTTGTTCAATCACAGACTAATTCGTATACACCAATTTGTTGTGATAGCTGCAGATTATTAAGCATAGTGAATAGTTGTATTGAATATCACAGGTGATTTTGACTTGAAAGAAAAACCTTAAGACAATGTCACAATTCTTTTACATGAATGTTGATAACAGGAGTAGGCTACCACAACTTTCCGTGTTTGAGCAATCCCGAATGTCAAGTGATCCACAAAGGAAAACACAGTGAAACCGTTGAGGTGAAGACAAAACTGAGACAAGACTGCCTCCTACTATCACCGATGATATATCCTTATTGTGGTGGACTGGATTATGAGGAACACCGAACTTGAGGCGCCAGAACACAGGAACACGTTGGGCCGATAAGAAGACTCTAGGAGATCTGAACTTCCAATAGACGATTTATGTCTAATGTCATACAAACTCGAAGTTCTCCCTACGGAAACCAACAAGTCGGCAGAAGAAGGAAGCAGCAAACACAGGACTTCAAAAAAACATGGAGAAGTTGAAAGTGATGAAGATAACCAACCAGCCAACAACAACAATAACAAACATCAATCACTACCAAAGGAAGAAATTTGAAAGACGTCGCTTCCTTCAATTATCTGACCAGGCAGCATCGTTTCAACTACAGGCGACAACACGGATGAGAATTTCAAAATCAGAATCTGTGAAAGGCAAGAAAGATCTCTATCAGTTTTGAAATCCTCTGTACTCAGCATAAACAGTAAAACCCGGATCCCGTTCAATACGAATGTTAAGTCAGTCAGTTCTTCCTTATGTCGAAACAGAAACATGGCGAACCTGTCATGAAAATCACTTCGAACAAGTCACGGAATACTTTTATCAACAGCTGACACCTTCTCTGGTTCCATACTGAAGCTTGAACAGCCAGCCGGAAAGGATTAGAAACAAGAAAATCTGACAACGTGTGCACTAACCAAGAACCACCAATCGGTCAACAAATATTCCGAAGAAGGTGAATATGAATGGAACACAAATTGAGGAGGAACAGCTGTGTTGCATATTCCCGCTAATTGTAGCGTCGTAGTTCGTTGCTACGGTGATTTGCTGACAAGTATTTTTTGTATGATTTCTAAATGAAATTTGCATTTTAACTGTTTAAAAATTCCCATTACAATTTTCAAAACAATGGATACTGAACAAAGAATACTCTTTTCGATAACCCCTTCATCATCAGGCTCTACAGTTATATATATGCATTATAGTAAATGAATAAATGAATTAGTGTTATGAACAAGATTAATGTTGTTTAAATAACATCGAATCAATAATAATATCAACAGATTACAGTTCAATAGAATCAACATAACAATAAGCTGAATGTCAGAAAAACTAGGAAAGATAATATTACAAATTCATGAATTTATGATCACTGAAGTCCAGGGCAGTAGTAGGGGCTGGACTTGCTTCTTTTGAACACAGAGCACTGGTTGTTTGATGCGAATTGTAATAGCCTCTTCTGTTTGGAGAATGCAGTGCTTCGATGTTTTTCGCACTTTATTGGCCACCCGGTAGATTATAGAGAAGGATTCTTCCACTCTGGCTTTGTGGCCGGTTTGCACCAGATGGTCCGATACCGAACTGTTAATAGTTTTCACAACACCTTTACTTAACTATAATTGGAGATGTTCTCGAGTGAGCACGAAAAATCAAGTTCCTAGAGCGACGGCCAATATAACTCGCTCCACCACAACCGCAGTTGAATTGATAGATACAATTTGAAGTGGCTAGCTAGTCTAGGTAATTCATCTTTCAGTCGAGGTAGCACCATCGGTCGTGTAGAGAATCAGACGTGTAGTTCACCAGCATTAAAAGTTCTTTGAACTGATTTTCTTAATTTCTTCGTAATTATCTCACTTGGTATATCGCCCTTAAATTGCAGTTGTATATAAAGTGGCTTCTTGTTTACAGATAGTGAGTAGTCCTTTTCCGCTTTCTTTGTCATGTGTTTCTTAATAAATTTTTTGGGATAGCTATTTTCGATCAAAGTATCATATACAATGCTTAATTCATCCTCAATTACTTCTTCTGAGCATATAGCTCTAACTCTGTAGCTGAGGGTCTTGACTAAATTTCTTTTGTACTTGATAGGAACGAAGCTATGAAAATGTGTATACTGTCCTGTTCAAGTACTTTTCCTATGCAAATTTCTTTTTATGCTACCATCTGGTTTTCTTGTAAGGAGAACATCCAGGAAGGCAATTTTGTTCATAACACTAATTCATTCATTCATTCACTATAATGTGTATATATAACTGTAGAGCCTGATGATGAAGGGGTTATCGAAAAGAATATTCTTTGTTCAGTATTCATTCTTTTGAAAATATACATTAAAAAATTTTTTCTTTAGCGTACATATTATCGGTGGTATAATATTCTTAAACTGAGTTACATTTGCTGCACTTTCATCAGAAAATGTTGTTTGATACTGATGATATCATCGCAATGTTGTGATGGATTAAAGGAGATATATTATTGAATTTTCATGAAATCGTGGTTGTATTTTTTGGCCTAAATATTGAAACGTTCTATTACCCACCGGATAATGGTGGCTCCATTTCAAAAGAGGGATATACTGTATAATCACCCATTGAGGAAACCGTTGAATGACATCGCGCACCAGGTCTTGCGCTCGACTGGGACCCGAATGCGAAACGATGAGTTTGGCATGCGTCCGAGAGTGATATGGAGGCGATTATGTGAGGAAGATGTTTTTTTTGTTATTTCACGTTCCCAGTGGAACACAGGGCTTCAAGCTAGAGACTTGAAGTTTCAGTAGCAGAGGTGTTCATTTTTACGGGATGAGGTTGCTAGCCTCATGCCCACCTTTTCCTCTTTACCAGCTTTATTACTGGCTTAGCGTGGGAAAGGAGTGCGTCGGTGGCCGGGGATCGAATCCCGGACCATGTGCATGGTCGGTGAGCGTCCTAACCGCTGTGCCACCGACACACCAAAGGAAGATTTGACAGCCTATAAACAATCGTGTGTCCAGATAAATAGGACTATAAAGAACAGACATACTTCAAACCCAAGGGAATAATAATAATAAGAAAGAAAGAAATAATGACAGCTGGTTATATATAGTCCGTTTGTCAAGTCTAAAATTTTGCAGTATAAGGTTTCTTTCGCGTTGATGCTAGACATATCTCTACAAACACCATTATAGATAAGATTTTATTTTGATAAATCACACAGTGTTGTTGTACAGTAATATTAACTGATGACTACGTTTCAAGCACAAATTACTACTGCTCTTAATCATATCAAGTCAATACTCACACAACTTCTTTCCTTCATTTATATACATGTGTGGAATTGACTAGATATTTGAATAAAAATCAATATGAGATAATGTACATTCAGAAATAATAGTACGAGTGTTATCAATCAATTACAATCAGATGGGAAATAAGACGAGTGTTTTTATGGTCATAATAAGTAACTTGTTAGAATGTTGTGATGTGCTTGAATTGAAATAGAATTTTGAGATTATTTATCATCCTCCTCTGATTTGACTGACTGGTGGTAATAATGTCTTCCATATTTCTGGTATTTGCATTGAGTCATTTCTGTTGCATGTATTGGGTGTAGTAGACTGGATGAACCAGGCAGGATTCAGTAATCATTCTCTCTCTCTTTCCCTCACTCTCCACCTACCTATATTACTCTTTAGAATTTTGACTTTGTCCCACCCACCCTATTGTGTGGTTGCGTGTTAATGCATGCAGTGTAATTGCTGAGTTTATTTTTCTGAGTTGCTTATCTTTGTGAGTGGGATCAATCATTCTAACCGTAGCCAAATTCTGATAATCTCACTACTCCTGCCTGATCTACTAGTTTGACTGGCCTATGTGGTTGACTTAACTCACAGTCATTACAAGGTATTTTGTAAATTATATTATTTTGTTTAATTGGGTCCACGTCATTAGTTAATATTACTGTATAACAACACTGTGTGTGATTTATCAAAATAAAATCGTATCTATAATGGAGTTATACTGTAACACCACCACGGTGCCCAAGTTTTGTACTTATATCAATGTCCACAAACACTTTTATCTAAAGAGCTATAGAGAATCATTTTGAATTCTGATAATATATTTTCCAATAGATTTTAAGTTTAGCATAGTTTTGAAAATCGTAAGAATGTTTTTTTTAAATATTTTATCATAATAAATTACAGAATATACTATTCAATGTAAATTCCCTGTTGAATGGATGAACTCACAGAAGAAGAACGTTTACGAGTGGAGAAAAATCGAGAACGTGCTCTAGAACTCAGGCTGTCTCAGGTTGTTGCAAATGATCGGTATGTTTGCTTGTTTGTTTGTTCATGTGTTTTTTTTATTTAGGCATTTAGAAAAAAAGCAACAGATTCAGCCAAGAAGCATTCATTCCTCTTCAATTAGTTCTTCATCATGGGATGGCTTTATACTAATATATAGTTTTTTTACATTAAAATGTCTTACCAATCAAGTGGTTATTTTAGTCAATCTGTTTTAAGTATAGGTGGGTGGGTGAGGAGTAAAACTAAGAGGTTAAAGGTCATCAAAACAAATAACTATAATAGGTGTTAGTAACAAAATATCCAACTTTTAAAAGAGGGGTGAGAATTAATCACGGAGCTCAAGATAAGTTGATTCTCAGGTGTTAGCATCAAGTTATTACATCATCAAGAAATTTGTAAAATAGCAATGATGACTAGGCAGAATGAGATGACTCAGATACGTAAATACGTAGAATACAAATAAGTTAGTAGAATTAGCTCGAATTGTAAAAATTAACAAAGTTAAAATATAGTTACAAAGGGATGGGAAAAAAATCTTTTTTAAAAGCTTGATACATATTATGTAGTTGGCCATGGCAAAGGAAGAGGCTGTACAAATTTCTTCTGAACACACAGATTTAGCTTGTTCAGATGAATTCCGATTGCCTCTGCTGTATGTTAAAGTCGTACTTGTAGGCCATATGGGAGGTTGGGTAATATACGATAAATAACTTTAAAAGCTTTGTTAGAGTCGAGTTGATTTCCGGGCAGTATCGACGAGATGAGCTAGTATTGAGCTGTGTGTATAGCTTTATTCGGACCTTTGGCAAACCAAGATGGGAGGTGTTCAGAAATCCGACAATGAACTTGCCTGATCGTATGCCCTATGAGGAACTAATTGTGAAAAGGAATGCATACTTCTTCGCTCAATCTGTTTTTTTTTTTCTAAAAGCATTATTTTTACTAGTGACTCTTGTGGTGTGAGCTGTCTGCTAGCCAAAATTGGTAGGCAGCAATTTACGTTAATGTTTACGTCCCAAATCTTGGTCATAAGAAAAAAAACAAGAACAAAGTCTAATTCAACAACCAATCACATCAGACTTTGAGTGGGCGGATACGATTAGCAGATATATGGTCTGACCTTCAAAGAAATGGCCACAAAGAGATGATAGGTTAACTTTCAGCGAGAGAACAACCAATCAGAAGACGTTGTTTCTCTGATAAAATAGCGAATAATAATGTACATAAAAATCTATAAATATCTACTGATTTTCTCAATTAGCGGTCTGTTGCCTGGCCCTTGTCTTCTGTCGTTACACTATTTGCGTTTCAGATGCATATAATTAAATTATCCTACTTTAATATCATTTCTACACCCTCTTTAGATTTATCAATTTCATGAACTACATTATAAAGTACATTACCAATTATTTTGTTAAAGTTCGTATTATTTAAAAGAAATTATATGCGATGATAATTTCGTTGAAAAGAGACTCTCTACTGAATCATTTGTTTTGATTTTGTAATATTATCAAGTATTGGCGTGCAGGGATTTGATTGGTTACAAGTTCGATCATAAGTTGACATCAGTTAGAGAACGACTGGAAAACCTGAGAGTCCCGGAATGCTGTTTCGTCCTCGTTTGAGACTCTTCATCAGTATGTACCCACCAACTGGGTTCGAACCCAGAGCTTTCCATTTACAAGTTGAGCTCGTAGACCATTTAACCATTCGAATGGAATCCAATGACCGATGAATGCTGAATGCTGGTAATTCGCGATATACGTAGCATGATCGCCAGTCAACGTCAAAGGCGAGGAACTGTCCTCTTACCCAACTTGGTGGGACCCCACTGGTTTCGTGATAAGACTTATAACCGATCGAATCCCTGTAAACCAATACTTGATAATTAATCTGATGCTCACTAGCAACTGGCTTTATACAGGAAGTTGTCTACAGTTCTAGTGAGAAGTCGTAACCAGCGGGGTTCTTGAAGCCAGGTAAGAGGACGGTTACTCGCCTATGACATTGACTGAGGGTCCACTATGTATTTCACGAATCGGTAAAAGTTAGAATTCATGGGCCATTGAATACCGTTCCAGGAGTTAAAAATGGTATGTGAGCTTACCTTGTAACCGGAAGGTAGGTCCTGGGTACGAACTGTGATGAGTGAGTGCTTCTGAAGAGTCCCAAACTAAGACGTAACAGCTCTCCAGGACTTCCAGATTTTCTATATTGTTGTAAGCCTTTTTCTATGAATATGAAGCATTTTACCAACTCGGGATTTATGTCTCTTTTAACAGAAGTGATAACGGTATAGAGTTCTGTAAGTTTCACCAGTACTCATGTAACAGATCAGATCAGCGGTAACTAGTTCTATTCTAAAGATGATCTTTTTTTTGGCTTAATAACTTAAAACATTTTAATTTCGCTGTAAAGACCATTGCTTTTTGAATAGAGCAAGAACAATAATGGTTTGTGCAGAATAAGATGGTACCATCATCTATTTCGTTGGCTTCCAATCGGCTGTATACAGCCTATAGGAATTATTAAGTTTATTATGTACACAACAGTTTTAATACACTTGCAAATACTACATAATGTCAGTTGATAGAAGGCTCCAAACTTCTTCTTAACAAAAAGTGCTCAAAAATCACGCTTTATTTAGTTTACACCCAGAAAGTACAAGTTTAAACAAAAATAACAAAGGCTTCGATGCATTGGCAAAAGAGTTATGTAATAAAGATACATGAGCTGGATGATGAGTCACTAAAAATTGAGTAACAATATGGTGAGTTCAACTCAAGTCACAGAAAGAAGAGACAAGCAAAGGTTATACTGTCCGAAATGGGGGGAGAGGTTCGAACCAAAGATTGCGTAATTGACTGGGAGAGAGTAAAGAAATCCATTACTAAGGCAACGGAATACGATTGATAACTGCTTCTTCCTGAACACATTAATCGGATTTCAAGCGCTTGACAGCAATCGTTTCGGTAAACTTGAGGAGAAGTGAACTACTCTGTCTATTGATAATCTTAAAGGATTTTGTGATGTCTGGCAATGCTACTATCGTAAGCGTAGGCTTTTTCGTACATGTTCAGAAAATCGAGGGTGTCCTCGTCTTTCTATTTTCGGCCAAGTTAAACATTAAGCACCAATGGCCTTGGAACACTCACTGGTCAAGTTAGTGAAACCTGGCAAATAATGTTGTCATCATCAATAAAATATGCTCATCGAAGTGTTATGCTATTAAATGGGATATCTGGCAAGTTTCAGCTTACGTTTGGGAAAGATTAAGTTACGCTTTAAGCCAGGGACAAGTTGAGGTTCGGTTAACCTAATCAGGGTGATATTAGGTTTGGTTCGAGTTAGATTACAGTTAGTTCAGGGATATTTTCACGTTAGTGTTAAATTCAGGAAAGATAAGGGTTAGAAAACCTAAATAATTGCATGCATAAAATGTGGTTAAATTACTCTGTTGATACAAGAATAGTGCTTGTGTTGTACTATGGTAGGATATAATTCCATTGTGAGTAAAATTCATTTTGATAAATTCTCACAGTGTGTTATACAATAATATTTACTGATGACGTTTCAAGCACAATTTATTGCTCAGGAAATAATACTGTATTACACTGTGAGACTTTATTAAAATAAATTCTACCCACAATGGAATTATACTCTGTTGATACTCCAATGTTAAACTGAGAGCTATTTTTATCACATATGTGAGAGGAATGTATCCCCTGTAACACTTTTGTACAGTTTTAATGCATTTTTCTCATAAATATATATGTATTCCATACACAAAGACGCTTCCTTCATGTGATTGGCGCGTTCGGGGTCATTCACTGATTGGTAGTTGGTGGTGCTTAAAGTGTAACTTTGCCCTGTTTTCCCATTGTAATTACTACCGGAGATACATAGATATAAATATGCATACGCAGTTAGAGTTGACATGAGAAGGGTATTTGTCGACTTTTGATTGCACCAAAGAGCATGTTGTCCGATAAACGCGTACCAATTTAGCTGTATGATAGGTAGGATCTGGCTAGTGAGGTATTCAATCTTCTATTAACTATTCCTGAAATATTATCATTTTTAAAGTTGAATTGAATGAAGATAGGCTTCTTCCCCACTGTGATTTGTTTGGCAGTTGAGCCTTCACACCTTCTGTCTGTCTGTCTGTTTTCGACATAGAACTTTGTACCGATGTGCAGCAGTTCAAGTCACCACACTCCCTCCATGTAGCACACAAAGCAAGAGAAAAAAAGTAGAAGAAATGCATAATAGAGACAGTAAACAGAGATGTGAGACAAAGGAATATTAATAACGAAGAACAAAACAGTTTCATTTGAAATCATAAGTCACAAGGAGTGGATGCATCTGCGCCAGCCAGCCATTGAGAACGATTTTGAACCATGTCACCAATTGTTTCCAACCATTGATTTTTACCGTCCCGAGGACTCCAACCAGGAAGTCTACATTTTCCTACGTGACTGGCCAGCTTAAACTAACTGTTGTGGATTTCATTGACTGGTGCCATTTTTTCGTTTGACTGCAGCTAGCTCTTTTCCAGCCTGGCCCTATATCAGCTAACATTGCCCATTGTCGAGGAAGGCGATTGATGGCTAGGCATACGTCCTAGACATGTCCTAACCATCTCAGTCGATGTACTTGTTAATGAATTTCCAAGAGGAGTAACCGTTGTGTTATTTGAACATCTTTTCAACAGTCAGAATTTCTTCCCCGAAATTTTCCTGTAGAACATTACTTTTTCCTGGTGCTAATTTTTTTTCAAAATTTTCTTTTTAGCCATGATGTATACGCAGCTGTTCCACAATCGAAGCTTTCTCGAAATCACCTAAGTGAAGGGGGTTTTATTCTCGAAGGGGAAGTTTCTAACAGTTATCCATATACTGAGAAGGATGAAGAGTTGTCAGATCCAGAGATGGGTGTGATTTCAAAGCCAAGAAAGCGTAAAAAAGTGCAACCAAAACAGTCGAATAATGCTGAAGCCAATCGCTTCATCAATGAATCTGATGTTCCACTTCCTCCTGATCAAGAAAAACCAATCTGTGATCTGTGCAACAGAACCTTTGAAGAATCTTTCTTACGTAAAACATTCGAAGTTGATGTTTGTGATAGATGTCGGTAGGTCATATCAGCTATAAATATAACTGAGAAATTTTTAAAAGGTTTATAATCATTGGAATTATTTTTTCGGATTTCCCGCCAATTGATTTCACTGGATTGAAGTGTTTGGTCTCTGTTGACTGACGTTCTGGTGCCTAGTGTAGAAACTTACTAGTATGTTATTTAACCCCACCCGCAAAAGTATGATGGAGGTATGTAGATGACACATTCACTGTACTTAGAACACAAGATATACATAGATTTTTCGAACACATTAACTCAAAGGTAGAGGCAATTCAATTCACTTATGAATCGGAAAGTCAGGAAGGGGAGCTTCCAATGTTAGATTGTAGCGTAAAAAGGAAAGAAGATAGGAAGTTAAACACTAGTGTGTGTTTGCAGGAAACCCACACATTCAAACAGATATTTGAACTCTCGATCATCCCATCCTCTGTCAGTAAAATAGGATTGGTGAGAGGTTTAAGTGACAGAGCACAAAAACTAAGTAGTACCAAGGAAAATCTAAGACAGGAAGTGATACACATAAAGGAAGCCTTGAAACTTAATAATTACCCGGATAAATTAGTCAGGAAATATGTAAGGAAATGTAAAAATAAAATCAATAATGATAGTAGCGATACTGATAATAACAATAATAATGATAATAATAATAACAGTAATAATAATAATATTATTATTATTATTAATGACGACACCAACAATAAGGAATCTAAATCATCAGTAGCAATTCCATACAAGGAAGGAACTTCGGAAACCTTACGCAGAATTCTTAACAAGGCAGGAATAAAAGAAACTGGCATTCAAACCACCCACAAACTCAATTAGAAACAAGCTTTGTCGGTTAAAGGATCCTGTGGAGTCTTTAAAACAAAACAATTTAGTTTATCTAATACCCTACCTGAAATGATTGTCAGGTCAAATACATAGGTCAAACTAGTAGAACAGGGGCAGTCAGACTAGCCGAGCATAAAAACTAGCAAATCTAGATTAGTTGACCAGAATAAGATAAGAAATCTGGAGAATAGTTCAGCCATTACACTCACTACATGCAGTTACACCCAACCATACAATGGGATGGATGGGATAAGATGACAGTTTTAAAATTTAATATAACAACAGGGTGGAGGGAGAGACTGCTAACGGAAACTTGGTTTATCGAATCAACTGTAAATACGTGTATAAGGAATGATTCAACACCTGTCCAGGCGGATATCTGGAAAATTCTACTACCCCTACGACGACAAATAGGAGAAAACAAAGAAAACTATGAAACTCAAGTCTCAAAGTCGTGTGATTATAATTGATGAGATGATAATAAACAATAAATTCTGTTCGAAACATTGTCATCCAGTAAATAATACTGTTTCACTGTGTGATACATCTAATAAACAAACTAATATGTTATTTACTTGATAATGACAAGTACTGGGACCCTTGACTAAGGTTTCCTCCTGTTTAAGACTCATCAACTGGTGGCGGGGGATCATGCACTTCAATGAATTGTGATATTCCCACTTACACCTGGCACCTATCGTCTCCAATCCCAGTGTTATCCACCCAAGCTACACAGCCACGGGAGCCATTTTGTGTGCAAGCGGCATCAACTGTTATTTATTTGTTCTAAATGGATGGCTCCAGCGATTGTGGAAATCTTATGGCCTATGGAAGGTGTTCATCAAACCTTAAGAATTACTGAAGGTAGAAATTCCGTATCTATTCGACGATCGCCATCTGTTAGTTGGTAATGAATAAAACTCTTAATATATATTTCTGCAAGTTTTCACTTTGTTTATGAATACGAGTTGATCACGGATTGATATCAGTTAGAGTACCATTGAAAACCATGGATTGAGTACTGCACGACTGTTTCATCCCCCTAGTTTGGGAATCATCGGCAGTACGCATTCATCGCCAGGGTTAAAACTCAGGACCTTCCGGTTACAAGGCAAGCTGGCTCGTATACCATTCAACCACTGGGACCCGATTCAATGGCCAGCTGCTTAACAGTCCGCTCCGTCCTCCTTTATGGCTAGCTGTGAGACCTGGCCATTGAGAGTGGAAGACATGAAAAGATTAGCTGTCTTTGATTATAGGCGTCTGCGTTCTATCTCCCGTGTGAAGTGGTATAATAAGGTGAACAATATTGAGGTTAGGCTTCGGTTGAGTGCTAGGTAAGGAGGGGAAATCAATCGACGAGGCTGTGAAGTTGCACCGATTGAGATATTTAGGAAATGCGTGGGGTATGTTTAGCCTAGCCATCGCCTTCCTCGACGAGCAATGTTAGCTGACTTAGGACTGCTCAGGTTGGAAAAGTGATACTGGTGGTCAAACCAGAAAATGGCTTCATCAGTCAATGAAATCCACAACAGTTAGTTTAAGCCAGCCAGTCACGTAGGGGTGGTGTAGACTTCCTGGTTTGGATCCTCGGGACTGTAAAAACCAATGGTTTGAAACAATTGGTGACATGGCTCAAAATCGTTCTCAGTGGTTGGTGCAGATGCATCCACTCCTTCTGACTTATAATTTCCAATAAAATTCTATGGATCTTCGATATTACTATTCTTTTTGCCTCATATCTCTGTTTACTGTCTCTGTTTTGCATTCCCTTTTACTTTCTTCTCTGGCTTTGTGTGTTGAGTGAAGTGTGGCGACTCGAACTGCTGCACATCGGTGCAAAGTTCTATGTCGAAAACAGACAGACAGATAGACAATTGCCAGCCCATGAATTCTAACTTCTGCATTAAATTCATCAAAGCTGTGTACACACAACTCATAAAGTGGCCATTTTCCCTTCTCATTTATTAACGTTTCACTTATACGTTACACAAGTGTTGTTGTAGCGATGGAAATAGTGTCTACTGCTGAATTTCTCAGATATGAAAAAACCATTTGTTTAGGTCAATCCAAAGACACTAGATCAAAAAAGTCGAAAGTGTCTTTGATTTTAACAATATCATCATAGAAAAACCCTTCAGTTTGGCAATCTTCTGAACTCAGCCTGAAGAACAAGAAGATTCGGATTTTCAGCATCAATATTAAGTCCGTGAGTGCTTCTGCATGAGTCAGATACTTGACCAACGCTTCATGAAAATCACTGCCAACAGCCCATTGTAGACTTTTATGAACAGCTGCCTGCTTTACTGGCTCTATACTGAAGATTAGATGGCCGACCAGATAGAAATAATTAGAAACAAGAAACTGTGGGAACGAACAAATCAACTGCAGATATTCCGAAGAAAATTGAGCTGGATCGGACACACCCTGAGGAGACCGTTGGGTGGTGACATCGCGTGCCTGTCAGGCCTTTCAGTTGAATTTATTTGTATAGGAAACGACGAGTCGGTGCGTATGTGTCTGAGGGTGACACAGAGAAGACTGTGTGAAGAGGAGATGACAGTCGTTTGACAGTCGGGGAGGGGCGTCTTAAGGGGATTCCAGAGAACATGGTGAAATGGAAATGTTCTGTTGAAGCCCTGTGTTCTACTCGGAACTCAGAGGAATAATAGTACGGGATAAAAAGACAGTTGCAGCGAAGAAAATTTTCTTCTTGACGAAGTCATCAACTAGGATGTACATTCTGTATTTATAATAAATGGGTGGGAAAGTTCCAGAATAATTTCCGGTCAAGGGTCAAATTAATAAAATTACAATCAGGAATTAAAATGCCATAATAAACAGGGGGAGGGACGGATAAAACTCAAACAAAGTAGCATCATAATTATTGGAATGATTGACATATAGTGCAATTAGGGGTTAGAAATGTAGAAATAACAAAAATAGACAGGATGTTTGAATAAAAAATCTAGTGGGATCATTACTAATGTGACGAATAATTGTTTATGCAGTTAGGGATTAAATATATGGGAATAATAAAATGACAAAAACAGACAGGAAGTTCGGATATGAAAATATGGTAGTGTAAATAAGGATTAAGAGAAATTTAAAAATAACATGAATAAACAGGAAGTTTGGATAAGAAAGACAAGGGGAAAGTCACTATTAAAAGAATTACCTGTTTGTGATGGCCATAGCAGGGACAAGGGTTGGACATATTTCTTTTAGATGCATAGCGTGGGTTTGAGCTTTTGGATGGCTGGTGCCTTGGCTATGTCCAGATGTCTTAATTTCACTCCCTTTGATAGGTTTGATCGAATCTTGTATATTATTTTGAAGGATGTTTCAAATGGCGCTGAACGTCCTGAATTGACCAGATGTTCTGTCACTGAACTATATATACGCGTTTGCGTTCTCCTTTTACTAGCCAGGCTGAATAGTGTTCACGAGCGCGTTTTTCAAGTTGGCGCATGGAATAATAATTATGATAATATCATAGAATGAAACTTGTTTTGTTGTAGTCATAGTATTATTACGTGACTGTCTCATTGAAAGTCTTGTCGTTTGAAGGGCATAGGTGTGAGTTTAACATTCTTATCCTACTCATAACAAAATGTATCCTGGATCACTCACTGTACTTAATATGTTCACAACGTCTTTGTAGGTGGAGAGCATGTTTAATTTCTCATGGAAATTTTATCTACCATCTTTGTACTTTGCCTAGAAGTTGGTTGGTTAGCGAAACCTGTCACTTCTTCCCCTGGTCAACAGTTTTTTTACCTTTGGTATCATAGTCAACCGATTTCTCTGCTTATTTGTGTTAATAGAAATGCCGTTAATCAAATTATAACCTGTGCTAATCACGCTTGACTAGCTGAATTCTATTCATGAATATAAATCTATTGAACAGTTCTCTTCGCTCTGGTCCAACTAAAATAATGTAGCAGTGCTTCTGCAAGTGTGTGAGCGATTGCTACTTCCCGGCTGTGCACACTGTAGAAGTTGTTTATTCTTGGGGCACCTGAAACGGTGCTCAGGGGACAACTGCTTGAAGCCGATCACACATTGCTTGTTTGAATTGATTGTTAGGGTTTTGTTCGTATTAAGAACTTGCCGCCGGCTACGGACCGCCGTAGGCGTCGACCTTTCCTAACCCGCAATATCCAGAGTGGGGTGGCAGTATATCTGGTATGCTGGTCGTCTGAGAGAAACAGCTTAATACTGTTACATCTCGGTTCTATCCACAGACGCCCAGCATACTGTAAAAAATTCTTACATTATACTTGTAAGTGCTTTTAGTCTAATTACTGTTCTGACAACCATTCTGGCATGGTAAGACCTCTAGGAACACTAGTTCCAGCCAACTTAGGTCATTAGGTCATCGGGAAATGCAAACCGGACTACCACCTCAAGGTAGTAGCCATCAGTCAGGAATATCTCAGTGGTCATAAATATTTCCCACCAGTGCTATATATCCCTCGCTTTAATGTTATATTACTTTTTTTTCACTGTGGTTCTCATTCGAACTTGCTTAAGCAGTATTCTCTGAAAGCCTTTTCTTCATAAATTCATAGATGATATGGAAACGTCACTATACGTACGTACTAAATACATTTAATCTGAGTATTAATTTTTCTAGAAGTTTCCGAACACCTACATAACCAATAGTAATAAGATATTTTTAGTACGACTACTGAATATAACTGTCGGCTTATGTTATGGTCCATTCATAGGCTTTCATTTTTACTCAACACTTCTGGCGAAAACTCCAAAAAATCCAAATGAAAACTAATTGGTAAGAGATAGTAGTTCTAAGTTGGTGGTTTACGTCAACGATTTGGCGGTAGAATGCTCGCCAACCATATAAGTGGTTCAGGATTCGAATCCCGGCTGACGCACTCCTAATCCTTTCTCAGCCTATAGTAAGCTTGGTAAAAATAGGGAAAGGCGGGCGTGAGGCTAGCAACCTCACCGCGTTAAGGAAAACAGTACCATTGCTACTGAAACTGTACAGCTGAAGCTTCAAATCCTATGTTCCACTGGGAATTTAAGCGGAATATAAGGCTTCTACTCCACCTGGTTGCACGACTGTTCGTCAGCTTTCATTTACTCTTCACTGAATATCTTCTATGCCAGTCTGAAATGCGCAAATCGCAGTTCGCCGCCTGAATTCCATTCAACTGCTTGGAGTTTGAGATCACTTGAATGTCTCCTCAGAGCATGTCCAATCTATAGATTCTGATATATACCATAATAAATAGGGGTCTGATTTCTGAAAATTAATGCCAAACATTTACTTAGCAGTCCGCGTTATTCAGTAATTCCGCCCGCTTCTGTGAGTTTAAACTGACTTCACGGTAGTTTGGTAATTACAGGTGCCACTAAATAAATGATATGCGCAATTCTCTGCCATATCCCCTCATTTAATTGGCAACCTGGGCAGCCTCCTCAGCTTCGTACATCGTGAGAACATACCACGTCCCAATGCTTGTTTTTATTTTCACCGAGAGAAGACACATCGGCTGACAGACTGGCTTTCACCAGGCCGCATCATTTCTCCTCTCCGATTCCATCGTAGAATAGGTGTTTTTATATTTTCGTTGTGCTTTTAAGTTTCTGGTGTGACTGGATGTATTTTCTGGGGGGTTCGCCCAAACTTCACTCTTTTCTTGAGCTAAGGGTCGGCTAGAAAACTATATATATATATATATATATATATATATATATATATATATATATAATTCAATCTTTTCTTTTCACACTTTTCTTTAGAGATCCGAAGAATATTCATGCTTTAATTACAAAAAGTACAGCAAAAGAACGCTATCTATTAAATGATATCGATTTGGATATACGTGAGCCTAAGTTGAATTATCTTCTGAAACGTAATCCACACAATTCAAATTGGGGAGATATGAGATTATATTTAGAAGCCCAGGTAATTGATTCCCCCGCCCTTTTTTTTCTTAATGAATTATACACTGTGAACCTTCATTGAAAGCCGTTAATAACCCTGAACAATTTGTTTATAAATATAGTAGGCGTACTTTAGATGCTACTGTTGTCTTACATCATCACTGTCTTATTGTCTTTAATTTAGACGGAGGTGCCAAATATGTCCTCCCCCTAGGTGATCAGGTTCCCCTGATCATCTTCTATTGGTTTCATCATCTGGCTTGATCTCTTTCTGGATAGAGACCTGGTTATCTGATATAATGTCCTGAGATCTCTTTTACCTGCAGCCTGCCTGTTCCGCTTCAGCCGCCAACCAGTGTATCGTAGAATTGTCTTTTGTCTTTCCTAGCACTCTCCTTTTCCTCCTTTTTTATTCATTCAGTGTAGTGTACATTGAACTCAGCTTCTCCTTCTCCTGTTGTCCATCTTTGCATTGAGTCATCTTCTCTTTCACCATCCTCCTCTCCTCGATTAGATTCCAGGTGTCTGTTAACAGCCATTCCTTGTCTTGTCTCTTCCTTCTCCCTAGAACAGTTGTACACGTTTCCGCAAATGTCGCTTTCAGAGAGTTCCAATGTTCTTCCACACAAGTGCCCTCAGTGTTACCACGTAGTCTCTCCATTTCTGCTTTGATCTGATCTGTAGTGAAGGCATCCCTTGTAGTTTTGTCCTTCAGTTTCTGAATGTTGAACTTGTATTACAGTGGTGTTTCTCTATTTGGTTTAATGGATTTCAGCTTTACTTTGAAGGTTCCTTGAACTAGATGATGGTCTGAGACCAAATCTGCTTCCCTTCTCAACTTTGTGTTCAACAGGCTAGCTGTGTACTGTAACTACTTATACCTCTCATTTGATAGTTTAAGCATGCTAGTAAAAAGAAATAAGCCTCAAAGGTGATTTATTTTTATTTTTATTGTAAACCACCACATTTTATTGTTTAGGTTGCTGAACGTGCTTTAGAAATATGGGGAAGTGAAGACGCCCTGGAAGAGGAACGTGAACGCCGGATAAAGCGTAATGAAGAATCAAAACTGAAAAGTTATAGTAAAAAGGTTAAAGGTAATCATCACTTTATATTTTATATATAAATTTTTTTCTTCTTTTTTGGAGTTGGAAAGCGGCGATCTCTGTCATATTCATTATCATTATAGATGGAATTTTTTATTTTGATGAAGTCTAACAGTGTTGTAGTTGTTTTTATACAGTAATATTTACTGATGACCACGTGTCGAGCACAATTCATTGCTGCTCATAATCATATCAAGACCCTACTCATACAACTCTCCAACTTCGTTTATATGATTCCACTATTTTTCATCTCTTGGTGTTGATTAGTAGTAATTCTTTTCCATATCTCTGGTACTAATGCTGAGTTATTTCTGTTGTGTGTGTGAGGTGTAGATTCGATGAACAACAATTCAGTAATCAACCTCTTTCTCTCTCTCTCTCTCCACCAACCCATTTTAGTTTTTAGAAGTGTAACTCTGTGGTTGTGTGTTAATACATGCACTGCCAATGCTGAACTTTTTATCTAAATTACTTGTCTTTACGGGGTCTGTTATTCTAACCTTAGCTAAATTCTTATGTTCTGATAATCTCCCTACTCCAGCCTGATCTACTAATTTGACCCATGTAGTTGACTTAACTCACAGTCATTGCAAGGTATTCTGTAAATTATATTATTTTCTCTAATTGGGTCAACCGACAGAGTTCTTTGACCTACAGAGCTTGTTCTACCTGAGTGAGTTTGTAGGTGTGAATGCCACTCTAATTCCTGCTTTATTGAGAATCCTACTAAGTAGGGTTTCAGATATCCCCTCCTTATATGGTATAAGAGTAGATGCCTAATATTCCCTCTTATTTATGTTATCATTACTAGCTTCATCAATATTTTTATTTTATTTTCGACCTTTTCTCATATTCCTAATAAATTTTATAGGATAGTTATTTAACACCAACGCTTCCTCTTCTTTTATCTGGTTCATTTCATTCCATATTAGTTTGTTTATTAGATGTATCATCACACAGTGAAACAGTGTTATTATTTACTGGATGACACAGTTTCGAACAAAATTTAATCTTCATAATCATATCAATTGTAATCACACGACTTCGAAACTTGAGTTTTATAGTTTCCTTTGTTCTCTCCTATTCGTCGTCGTAGGGGTAGTAGAATTTTGCAGATGTCTGACTGGACAGGTGTTGAATCATTCCTATTACACGTGTTTTCAGTTGATTCGATAAACCAAGCCTCAGTCAGTTTTCAATCTCTCCCTCCACCCTGTGACATTAGATTTCAAAACTGTCATCTTATCCCATCCATTCTATTGTGTGGTTATGTGTAACTGCATGTAGTGCTATAGCTGAATTATTCTCTAGATTTCTTATCTTATCTTATCTTAAACCAATCTAGATTTTGCCAGCGTTTTATGCTCGGCTAGTCTGACTGCACCTGTTCTACTAGTTTCACCTATGTATTTGACCTGACAATCATTGAAGGCAGGTTATTCGATAAACTAAATTGTTTTGTTTTAAAGGCTGCACAGGATCCTTTAATCGACAAAGCTTGTTTCTAATTCAGTTTGTCGTTGATTTTAATGCCAGCCACTTTTATTTCTGTATTGTTAAGAATTCTGCGTAAGGTGGTTTCCGAGGTTCCTTCCTTGTATGGAATTACTACTGATGATTTAGACTCCTTATTGTTGGTGTTGTCATTATCTTGCTCATATTTGACATGCATGTCGTCATTAATGTTATTATTATCACTATCACTACTAACATTATTTATTTTATTTTTACATTTCCCTACATACCCTCTGACTAATTTATCAGGGTAATTATTAAGTTTCAAGGCTTCTCTTATATGTGTCACTTCCTGTCTTAGATTTTCCTTGGTACTACTTAGTTCTTGTGCTGTCACTTAAACATTTCACCAATCCTATTTTACTGACATAGGATGGGATGATCGAGAGTTCAAATATCTGTTTGAATGTGTGGGTTTCCTGCAAACACACACTAGTGTTTAACTTTCCATCTTCTTTCTTTTTTACCCTGCAATCTAACAATGGAGCTTCCAATGTCGTGTGATTATAATCGATATGATTATGAAAAATAAATTTTGTTCGAAACATTATCATTCAGTAAATAATACTGTTTCACTGATTACGTGATACATCTGATAAACAAACTAATATGAAATTACTTGCTAACACAGTGCCCAAGTTTTACACATATATTAATCCGAAACATATTGTTGCTTTTCTGGATTCGTTTACTGCTATACTACTTATATGTGCTTGTAAGTAGCACTCACTACACTATTGCTTGGTTTGTTAGACACTTAACTAAGCATACCCTCATAGATAATGGATGAGATGAATTAAAGTCTAAATATCTATTAGCAGAATGTGTTGGCTTTTTATAAATGCTAGTTTGCAGTTTACCTTCTTCTGTTCGCTTGTATTTCACAATCTAACATTAACTTGTTCATTGTGTTCCAAAACGTGGTCATCAGTAAGTATTACCGTATAACACTGTGAGAATTTGTCAAAATAAATTTATCCACAATGGATTCATACGCCACCACAATGCACAAGTTGTACATTCATTATCAGTTAGTTTCATCTTTATATCGTAGAAAATACCAATTAGCACATTAGAGACAAAAGAACAAGAAGTTCACCGCAACGATATCTTTTCGGCAGTTTCATTTTCAAAAGCAGGTGTACAATCACATTTTTGATAAATAAGTTTACACGGCCTGTCTGAATTGGGTTTTTTTCGGTTTGGTTCCGTATTAGTAAATTTACCGCCGGCTACGGACCAGCGTGTAGGATAAGTCGAGATGTACAATTTTTGGGGTCGACCTTCTCCCTAACCCCCTCCTCTCCAGAGTGGAGAGACAGTATAGCTGGCTGGCATGCTGGTCATCTGAGGGAGACACCTTACTCTGCTTACACTATGTGCCGGTAACTGCTTTTAGTCTAGTCGCTATCCTAACAATCTTCCTGGCATGGTAGGACCTGCAGGAACAATAGTTCCAGTCAGTGGTAGCTTGTTGGTGGGTCATTGTAATATGCAAGCCCGGCAACCACCACGTCAAGTTAGCAGCTGTCCGTCAGGATTTCAATAGTCAAATTAACTCTTAGTTATATAAATGTCATTTCTTAAGAGTAATATCAAACTCCGAACAAATATTTCACATACATGAAATGTTACTTGAATCTCTAATCACCAATGGAGAGAAAGGGTGAGAAGGTCTTTTTTAGTATGAAAATTATTGTTGTTGTTGTTATGGAGTTACCATAGTTTCACTTATCTGCTGCATCAAACAAGTTCAAATTCATGCATAATTCCCATCTAGACATTAATGAAAACAAAACACGTAGTTCAGCGAATTCATTTTTCTCGTTAACTGTACAATCGCATTTTTATATACAATCTCTTTTTTTATGAAGAAGGCTAGAATATCAAACCAAAAGTTCAGAGAAACGAAACAGTATTATTATTATTTATTATTGTTCCCTTGGGTTCCTAGTGGAACATAGGGCTTCAACTGCACGTCTCCACTTACTTCTGTCTTCTGCTGTACTTTTCACTTGCATCCATGTTAGTCCATACTGTTTCAACTCCTCTTCACACGATCTCCCCCATGTCACCCTTGGACGTCCCACTCACCGCTTCCCTTTCGGGTTCCATTCGAGCTATGGCCTGACGCGCGATGTCACCCAGTGACCTCCTCAGCTCAGCGAGTGTCCAATCCATCTCCACTTTCTCCTGCACATTTGTTGGGCGATTGGTTCTTGTTTTATTTGTTCCCATAGTTTTTTGTTGGTTCTTGTTCTTTCCGGCCATCTCATCTTCAGTATAGAGCGAAGACAATTAGTTGTTGATAAAGGTGTGCAACAGGCTGTTGGAAATATTCTTTGTGACACACTGGCCAAGTTTCTGATCCATCCGTATAGAAGAACTGACCGACTTGACGTCGTTTGTATTGAAAATCGGAATTTTGTTGTTGATGGTGAGTTGAGTGAGAAAGATTTTCAGATTGGTTTCAGGTTGATGAATGTGTTTCTCGCCTTCTTGATTCTCGATTTGACATCCTCGTCTGTTCCTCCTGTGGTTGAGATAATGCTCCTTAGATAAGTGAATGAAGTAACCTCTTTCAAATCCCTCCTGTTGATGGTGATTGGCGCTGGATGTTGCTGATGTTGCTGTTGTTGTTGGTGGTGGTTGGTTATTTTCATAACCTCCGTCTTGTCTATGTTCACCTGGAGTCCTGTCTTTGCTGCTTCTAAACGAAACAGTTCTTGTTTCAAATAACAAGATTTCACATGAGCCTGAATGTCAAGGCCTGCTATATCCTATCCTTAACAGAAGAATTTCACCATCTTTGAGATGAACATTCTTTTCAATAAGGCTAACATTAGTGTTTTCCAGTCGTCCGTTGGTCTGCAGAAGCCTTAAGGACATAATCTGGCATCTGACCACTTCTATCTGTATATATCAGTTTACCTGTTCTTTTGGAGCCACATATATTGGTCGTTTGATATATATCATGTCTAAATAGGATCAAGGAGTGAGATAATCGGATACCTAGTCAATACTGGTCACTCTATCCCCACAAACACTTACTTCAAAGTAATCTGTACAATGAAGAACAACCTGCCAAAGTCAATACGTTTTTGTCTCTTTTGTATTGCTGAAGCTTTAGCCATTCAGAAAGAGAAACCAAAGCTATGTGTATATAAAAGAAAATTATTCAACCACTCATATTATCATGGTAACAACCTTGTTGATTTCTTGTTTGATTTGTTTGTCTTTTTAACTCGTTATAACTTTTGTATTTCTTTAGAACTGTTACACAATTCCATATTTTCCTTCGTTTCTCTGTGTACCCTTGTAACGACAGAAGACAAGGGCCAGCCAAACAGATCGTTTATTGAGAAAATCAAGAGATATTTAAAGATTTTTATGTACATTATTATTCGTTATTATTAGCAGAGAAACAACGTCTTCTGATTGGTTGTTTTCCTGCTGAAGGTTATTCTGTCATCTCTTAGTGGCCATTTCTTAGACAGTTCGGTGATACATCTGCGAATCGTAGGACTCGTCACACGAATACTCCTCTACAAACATTCTTTTTTATTCAATTTCTCTCTAAGGTTAACATACATACAAACACACGGACATTATTGCATGGAGGATTTCATCATGAGCTGACATCACCACCACTGGAGTACTGGACAGCTGTTTCGTCCTAGTTTGGGACTCTTCATCAGTACGCACCCACCACGGGGGTTCGAACCCAGGACCTTCTGGCTACAAGGCGAGCTCGTAGACCATTGAGCCACTGGGACCCGATCCAATAGTCCTTGAATTTTAACTTCTGCCAGTTCACGACATAGCGCGACTATTTCGCAATGTCTTCTTCGATGAGTTACTGCCTCATCTTCAACGAAACAGCTGTCCAGTACTCCCAGATTTTCCAGTGGTTCTCTAACTGATGTCAGCTCATGATGAAATCCTCCATGCAATCAAACAAAATCCCCACAAAACCAACACGGACATTATGACAATAACAAATAAGGATTAATTCCAACATATATATGATCTATATATAATAAGCAGTGAGTGATAATCTGTTAACGTCATCATTAAGTGTTTCTAATTTTACCAAATCTAGATGTTTATAATTGTATATGTATGTGCTTTATGAGTATTATTCACTTATTAATGACGTCAACAGATTATCACTCACCGCCTATTTTGTTATTATTCCCTTGGGTGCCTAGTGGAACATAGGGCTTCAACAACACATTTCCACTTTCTTCTATTTTCTGCCATCCTCTTCATCTGGGTCTACGATTGCCCAAACTCTTTCATGTCTTCCTTCAACTCACACGATTTTCTCCATGTCAACCTCGCACTGACGACCCACTCGTCGTTTCCCATCTGAATTCCACTTGAGCAATGGCCTGTATTGAGAGCCATATCATTCGACGATCTCCTCAATGTATGCCCGATGAATCCATCTCCATTTTCTCCTATATATTTGTTGAGTAGTCGGCTCTCACCTGTTGGTTTGTTCCCAGTCATCCAGAGTTTCTTGTTGCTAATTGTTTCTGGTCATTTGATCTTCAGTATGGAGCCAGCCAGCGAAGGTGGCAGCCGTTGATAAAAGTTTGCAGTGTCCTGTTGGAAATCGTTTTAGTGACACGCAGTGCAGGTTTCTGACACGTATAGAAGAACTGACTTCACATTTTTGTTGAAAATCCGAATGTTTTTGTTTATGATGGCTGTCTGAGTGCAGTGCATAAGATTTCCAAACTGTTTTCAGATTGATGAAGGCATATCTTGCCTTTCCGATTCTGGCTGGCTAGCTCTGACATCTTGGTCCGTGCCATGCACCTGTGGTTGAAACGATGCTTCCTGGCCAGATAAGTGAAGGAAGTAATCTCCGTCAAATCTCTCCCCCGTCGATGGTGATTGGTGATGGTGGCGGTGGTTGGTTACCTTCACCTCCGTCTTGTCTATGTTCACCTGGAGTCCTGTGTCAGCTGTCTGCTTCTTCAGCCAGTTTGTTAGTTTTCTCCTGCAAGTCTTCTAGCTTGTGTGACATTAAATATAAGTCATCTACGAAATTGAAATCTTCTAGAGTCTTCGTATCGGTAGTCCAACGTATTTCTGTCTCCTTGCTCCCCGCAGTCTGACGCATAATCCAGTCTACCAGCACAATTAAGAATACCACGGGTGATAAAAAAGAAGAAGCTCTGTCGTACTCCTGTATGTACCTCGAACACCTCTCTGAGTTTCCCGTTGTGGATTAACTGACACAGTATTGTCATATAACCAGGTGTTGAATGAGGCTGATAAAGATAATTAATTAATAAACTAGGCGGGGTTCAGACTTCTTAGATATCATACAATATTTGTTAAAACTGATACTTATTTTTTGTTCTAACAATGTTCCTGTGTGTGTGTGTGTATGTATGTCAACCCTAAAGAGGAATTGTATAAATAAAAGGGTTTATAGAACAATATTCATCTGATGAGTCCTTCTGTGGTGAAAGCTGGCTGCTAGCCGAAATTGGTAGACAGTAATTTACGTCCCCAATATTGGTCATGAGAAGAATAAGAACAAAGACTGATTCAATAACCAATCACAGCAGACTTTGCGTAGGCGGATAAAAATTTGCAGATAGATAATCTAAACTTCAATAAACGGCCACAAAGAGATGAAAGATTATCTTTATGTGAGAAACAACCAATCAGAAGACTGTGTTTGTTTGCTTACAATAATCCGTAATAATAATGTACATGAAAATCTATAAATATGTGTTGATTTCCTAAATAAACGATCTGTTGCCTGGCCCTTGTCTTTTGTTGTTACACTTCTACTGAAATTTATGAATTCACCATTAAACAAAAAACTGCTTTTTGTCACAGTTGTTGCTTGCTTTCTTTCTTTTAACTATCTGATTGGCTGTATTACTTTGAAAATCCTCCAATGAGGTTATATCATTGAGCAGTGCATGCATGCATCAATCATGACTTCACGACTAACGTAGATAAGTTGTCCATCCTAGCAGGAATGTACTGTGAGATTCCTCATCTATCAGAAACGATAACGGGTAAATTTATGCGCTAAAATTTAGATTTATCTTTTTTCCCTGTGTTACTTCATTATCTTGATTGTGACTACTCGAAAATTCCCATTCGAACATTAATAGACAGAAGACCAGTAGTAGTTCAGCGAAGAGTCTCTTTTCGGCGAATTCATTTTCAAAGCTGTACAATCGCAAATATATATGGTTGTTTTGTATGTGTGTGTGTATACATTAAATTTGTCAAACAAAATACGGTTAGTAAGTTCAAATGAATTGGATGTTGATAAGAGGATAGCAACAAAAGTGATGAGTTGTCAAAAACGATTGTTAAAGAGGAGTAAGTTCAGGTGAATTGGATGTTCATATAAGAGGGTAGTAACAAAAGTGATGAGTTGTCATAAATGATTGTTAAATAAGAGTTACGTAATGGCATGCATAGTTTGATGAATGAGTTGTACTCAAAGGGTGAGCATGGAAACAAAATAATATATGGAACGGACAATTAACAAGCTTCTACAGCTGGGTACCAATCAGTCGGAAAAGAAACCTAATTAAATCCCTTGCGACTCGCGTCAGACGCATCTGCAGCTCCGACACCATGGAAGAAGAACTAAACTTCCTGAGAGAAATCTTCATTCAAAATGGCTACCCACCAAGATTTGTAGACAAAAACATCAAACAGAAAAACCAAAAGCAAGAGACACAATCCGTGCCAAAAAAGATACTTTGTATGAACCTAGACTTCAAAGGAGACCTACTTAGCGACGTCCTCAGAAGGAGAATTTCCACCTCTTTAGGAAGAACTTTCCCTGCGGCAAGACTAAGAATAGTGTTCTCCAGTCGCCCGCTGATCTGCAGAAACCTAAAGGACAAGATTCCGCACATGACCACTTCTATGTGTATATATCAGTTCACCTGTTGCTGTGGAGCCAGGTACATCGGTCGTTCAACGCGCATCCTGTCAAAAAGGGTCAAAGGACACTACCCAGCGTGGCTACAGAAAGGAAATAATTGCCATATAAGGAGTGCAATAATCGAACATCTAGTCAACACTGGTCATTCCATCTCAACGAACGCCTCCTTTAAAGTGATCTACAAAGTGAAGAACAACCTCCCAAAGACAGTACGATTTCGTCTTCTTTGCATCGCAGAAGCCCTAGCCATCCAGTTGGTGAAACCAGAACTATGTATACAAAAGAAAATTATCCAACCACTTCTACTCGCATGGTAACAACTCCGTTGATTTGACCCAACTCTTCTTTGTTTGTTTGATTTGACCTTACTTCTGTTTGTATGCTTATTTTTTTTTCTAACTTACAACCCTTGTGTAATTCTGCATATTATTTTGTTTCCATGCTCACCCTTTGAGTACAACTCATTCATCAAACTATGCATGCCATTACGTAACTCTTATTTAACAATCATTTATGACAACTCATCACTTTTGTTACTACCCTCTTATATGAACATCCAATTCACCTGAACTTACTCCTCTTTAACAATCGTTTTTGACAACTCATCACTTTTGTTGCTATCCTCTTATCAACATCCAATTCATTTGAACTTACTAACCGTATTTTGTTTGACAAATTTAATGTATACACACACACATACAAAACAACCATATATATTTGCGATTGTACAGCTTTGAAAATGAATTCGCCGAAAAGAGACTCATCGCTGAACTACAACTGGTCTTCTGACTACTCAAAAAGTTGAATATTCAATTCAAATGAGCTGATTTATGCAAAATAATTCGTTTTTTGTTTTGTTTTTTCATTTCAATGCTTCTTTTCTCGTTTTAGAATTAAAACTTCAAACACGTAGTAGCTTGTATATGAAGGTGCATAAATCGCATGAGCATACATTTGGACCAGAAGAATATGATGCAAAAGCGGATATTTATTATAAATGTTGTACTGATTGTGATTATAAATCAACTTATGAAAAATTGTAATACTTGATCATACTGTTTTTGTATACAGATGAATATATGATATATATTTGTATATAAAGGTGTGTGTGTGTGTGGAAAATTTTCGTATTACCAATGTTTGTCATCGTGCTGAAGTTGACGATGACAATTCCAATGTGAAGTCATTGCTACTATACAGATCAGAGACTTGGCCAGCGCGTCATAAAGAGCACCTCAAACAAACTACAGACCTTCATAAACAGCTGTCTTCGCTCACTACTCATGATCAGATGGCCGGCCAGAAAAGATCAACAACAGAGAGGGATCTCTGGGAGCGAACCAACCAGGGACCGATTGTGAAACAAATAGGCAGGAAGAAATGGAGATGGATTGGCTGGCCATACTCTGAGGAAACCATCAAGTGACATCACTAGACAAGCCATTGCTCGAGTGGAACCCGAAAGGGAAGTGGCGAGTTATTTGGTCGTCAGTGCGAGGGTGACTTGGAGGAGGTCATGTTGAGAGGAGATGAAAGCATGTGGGCGGACTTTGAGCCAGGTGAAGACTCTAGCAGAGAACCGAACGCAATGGAGACGCACGGCTGAAGCCCTATGTTTCTCTAGGAATTAAAGGAAATAATAATAATGTTTGTCATGAGATTTGCTCCTGTCAAATGTAAGGTAATGCAACAGGGACTGGATTACATCGACTTCTAGCTTAAAGATAGAGATTGAATTCGTAGAGTGTGTTGAAATTTGACAATTGTATCAGCTCCAGTGGACTGATTGATTGATAATGAAATCTCATTACGGATATAAAAGACTTGTGTGACATTTTCCAGATTACACCGTGTCTGGCGTAGGCGTGATATCCAGCTGTCGACCAAAGGGCGTGTGTACTGCTCACCACTTCTCTCCGTCCTCCTTTATGGCTGTGAGTGAGACATAGTCATTGAAAGTGGAAGACATGGAAAAGCTAGTTGTCTTCCTGGGTTAGGTGGTATAACAGGGTGAGTAATATTGAGGTTAGATGAGGAGGGTAAGTCAATCGATGAGGTGGTGAGTCTACATCGATTGAGATGGGTTGGACACTTTATTCGCATGGCAAACCAACACCTTTCTCGATAACGGGCAGTGTTAGCTGACATAGTAGGGATCAGCTTGGAAAGGAGCCGGTGATGGTGGTTAAACGAAAACTTGAATCCAGTCCATGAAGATTTTGACAGTTATTTTAAGCCAGCGACGTAAAGAGGCTCAGAATGTCTAGTGGGGGTCATCGTGATTCTAAGATTTAATGACTGGAGACAATTAGTGATATAGTTCTGAATTGTTCTCATTGGTGCATATGTGTTTACTCTTTGTAACTTCCCATGGAGGAGATCGTGTGAGTAGGAGATGAAAGCTTACTGGTGTTGGTGCAGTCAGCTCAAGGGGACTATAGAGAATAAGATGAAGTGGAGATGCACCTTTGAAGACCTATGTTCCACTCGGAACCCAAGGGAATAATAATAGTGGCTGAATTTTACTCATACATTAACTTACAATGTAAACCCTTTGTAAAATTTATTTTTTGTGAATGCGATAAATTACGCAGGTTGATCGGGTGTTCAGCTAAACTTCGGTGAAAGTTAAGCATGATAAACCAACGTAAAATTCTCTTTTTTTGACAACCGAATCTCCACAAACTCAATCCAATATCTGAAAATATTTCGATAAAAAAATATATAAATTTCCACTGTTAAAATAAAAACAAGATGTGGAATTGAACAATAGCACTTCCAAAAGGATCATTTAGCGGTACTCGGCCAAGTTAAACCAATGGAGTGTCACCACACCAATGACCTTGGAACGCTCACTGAGCAAGTTAGTGGAACCTGACAAATAATGTTGTCATCATCAATAAAATATGCTCATAGAGGTGTTATGCTATTAAATGGGACATCTGGGAAGTTTCAGCTTAGGTTTGGGAAAGATTAAGTTACGCTTTAAGCCAAGGACAAATTAGGGCTAGGTTAACCTAAAAAAGGGGACAGTAGGTTTGGTTCGAGTTAGATTACAGTTAATTTAGGGATATTTTCACGTTAGGGTTAGGTTCAGGAAAGATTAGGGTTACTGTTAGGTTTAGAAGACCTAAATAATTACATGCATAGAATGTGGTTAAATTACTCTGTCGATATAAAAAAGAATAGAATTTGTGCAGTGTGGTGGTCGAGTATAATTCCATTGTGGGCAAAATTCATTTTGATAGTCTCACGGTGTTATACAATAATATTTACTGATGACGTTTCAAGCACAATTTATTGCTCAGGAAATATTACTGTATAACACTATGAGACTTTATCAAAAAAATTTAACCCACAGTGGAATTATTCTGTGTTGATACTCCAACCTAAAACATAGCTATTTCTATGACATGTAAGAGCAAGGTATCCTCTGTAATACTTTTCTACAATTTTTATGCATTTTTCTCATAAATATGTATGTATTCCATACACAAAAGTGCCTCCTTCACGTGATTGGTGCGTTGGAGGTCATTTGCTGATTGGTAGTTAGTGGTGCTTAAAGTTTAACGTTTCCCGGTACTCTTATGTACTCATCTTATTCAAAAAATAACAATGAATTAATTACAAATGTTCAATGTTGTAAACATGTTATCTATAACAATGATTATAGTAGTAATAGTAATAGGGGCGAAGTTCTACAATAGAGTCCCAAGACTGTAAATGTTCCAATGACCTTGTGAATGTTCCAATGACCCTGAACGCATGCTAGTCATTGGTTGAGGAAGCTCACCATTATTCTAGCGCGAATAATTGTGCATATTGGTAAGCGACACTGAATTAATTGTCTTCTAGGAACTTTCTTTGAAAAGTTGAAACGGTCTTTGATGATTGGTTGTTATTGGTGTCGAAAGTTTAACTTTGCCTGAATATCTTGTTTCTGTCCAATTACTGGGTGCCAGAGCGAATAACGTTTGGGTACATCATCATAGAGTGAACCATTCGAATGATTCCGTCGACCCTGTCATACTCATAATAATTCCATCGAAGGTTTCTGGGGAAGACTGAAAAATAGAATCTGAACTATCAACGGATCACAAAACGAAGTTATTTTCAGTCATTTGAATGAAGACATGTATAGAAATTGGTTTAATTTAAAAACTGAAACTCCTCTTAATAATTGGAACATTTTTTTATCTCATATTAGAGAAGAGTACCCTGTTTGATTTCTTTTCATGCTTATTTATGTAAAAATACGTAAAATTTTATGCAAAAATCATCCCTTTTTTCTCATTAGTCGGTTCAAGGTCACTTGTGCGTTCGTTCCTTGGGACTCTATTGTAGAACTTTGCCGTAACAGGGTCAGTTAGAACAAAATTACGAGCAGTTTACGACAAGAATGGTAAAGAAAGCATGATACTATATACATTTTAATGATTTTATTAGACCAGAATGTAGTAGAAATAGACGTAGTGATACTTGAGATGAAGTTGGTAGATACGTATTATTCAGACCAATGTATTATAGGAGTGAAGATTAAGAAAGGGTGTGTGGTTTCATTTATTTCATTCGATTCACACAAGCCGAGAGAATTTATTCGTATCCAACAGCTAGGGTTATCCCCCCGAATCCCTTTAGTTTTATATATGTGTAAAAGACGGGTTCAAAAATTTCGATTGGATTTTACAGATAAATCAAATAAAAAATGTCTTTCTTCTAATAGGTTTTGTTTAACCGCTTCAGAAGAAATTTACTCAGCAACGCATGTGCTAAGTCGCATAATACTGGACATTCTGAAAATTTCCGTTTGGATTTTGACATATTTAGCTAATTGTTTTTGTTTGATTTCTCAAGTATTAATCACTAAGCCCTTGGTGTGACTCCTTTTTAATGAGTAACTGCGATGCAGGCACACATGTATAGCCTCTACCAGGTCAGTCCCATTCATTTCATTCATCACACACAAGGCGTCTTCTCACAAAAGTGAGGGGGTCAATGCAAATTTTCAGCAACTGTCATTAGGATAGTGGGTAGTGAGGTTCACCTAAGCACACTAGTAGACCCTGACTACAAACCTACTGTGTGAATTGGTTCCAAAATTCGAAAGGATCAAATTAAGTGCGAAACTGCTTTGGAGCCTGACAACCGTGGGAACGCAACACCCAATGCCGCCATGCTGCCTTGTGTGTCAGACTGCAAATCAAAGGCTGGGAGAGGGGTCTCTTACGATCCACTTCAGTTTGGTTGTTTGGGCAGTATTTCAGCTTTTGCACAAACCACGGAGCAGTAATCAGTGCAAATCTTTACTAGGAAGTACACCGTCATAGACTACTCCTCCAGCTATATAGCTGGCAAAGGGATCATTTTTCACTCTTTTCTGTTTTATTCGAAGAGGTATGGATGGTCAGAGATTTCAGATACGAGCGAATAACAGGTGGGAGCGATGATACTTACTGTGGTGGTGCTAGAAATCATGTTACTGTCACCTGCCGTCCACTTTTATTTGAAATCCCATCCGATCCGTACCTTCCAGTGTTGTATCTGTGGGGACCACTTAAAACACATGGTTGCAGGTTTGATCATGGGCACCGCCTTATGCAGCTTTGCACAGACCAAACCCTAAATCTAGCCAGCACATACTTCAGGCACAGATATCCCCGTAGTGTTACATAGATTCGTCACTCTCCAACTCATTCTTGGACTATGAAATATATTTTTGTTGTGAGCTTACAGGACTGAAGCTCCTTCTGCAGCACAAGTATAAAACAAGAACTGCAGTCAAGGCTAGCCACTAACAACTCAAACAGAATAAGTCAGCAATAGCTTTTCTTACAAGGAGATATAAAAATGGTGAGTAAATCTGGTGGCGGATTTAAAAGGACGTTCCCAGATGGGCAAATTATAATGCTGCTCCAGTGAGGATCGCAGCTTCTTCGTGCCTAAATTCAAAAAAGGCTTGCATAATGTGTTAGACAATCACCACAGCATTAGTCTGTCACCAAATGTACCAAAAATAGTTTGCTGTAATGCTTCGCAGGCCGTGTAGGACACGTGAGAATCTGATTCGCGATGAGCCGGCTAGATTTTCCTCGCTCAGCGGATGTAATGGCCACCTGTATCCTCTGTGTCGGTTTTCGGAACGCCGTTAGACGCGATGAATGCCATCAGCAGGGATTTTTCTTGAAATGCCCTCACTTTGTTGAAAAACCGTTCTCTGTAGCTGTCTGCCAAAAAGAGGTTTTTTCAGATGTTTGTTAACATGCTTAAGTCCCACATAGAAACACTTTAAGTATTGCCGCTATTCTCAGTCAGCGGCGTTGTTAATCTAGACCGTTAGATCTCATAATTCGTCTTCAACTTTCCCGTCGTGACATTCTGGAGAAAGATATGAAGGATGTACGCACTGATCTAGAGATACTGCCTGGAGAAGTACTTTTGGACCTGTTAGAATCCCACTTAGTCAGTTGGAGATCTTTTTGAGTTAGAATGACACGTGCTTTGTTCCATTCAAGGGCTTGATTAAACCGCAATATCGGTAGGCGTCTGTATTTGCACTCGCCGCCCCCTAGATGAACCGTTAGAAGTATCCAAAAAATTCGAGCACCAGAGTAGCTGTGCCTGCTCGAGGATGTGTGACAGGTGCGGTCTCGAAATGTATAATGGAAGCCAGAGTGGCATATATAAACCTGGGCTGAAATCCTGGGGTCAGCGTCATCCTGGTCTTCAGAGCTCGGGTTGACAGTACCTCTTTGCATGCCGTCTTGCTCTGCATCTGAGAAACCTGACCTTTTCTAGCTGTTGAAGTGCGGTGCCCCCACCTGTTTGATTATCACTGCCTCCGATGGCATCATTATGTAAACATTTCAAAGGTAGAATGGCGTAAGTTTGGGCACAGTACAGGTCGTCTTTTGGTAGGTGCTTTTAACTTGCAGCATTGGTTTTGACTGCTTAGACGTAAAAAAAACTAGTATCACCACAGTGCTCCTCATACTCCCCACAGTTTTCTAGTTTTTTGACTAAGTAGAACAAATGGAAGAGTGGTAGCACAAGATAAGGAATAGTTGTGAGTTGATATCTATTGGAACATGATGACTTCCTGAGTAGTGTTTGTGAGGTAATCCGAAACAGTGACAGACATGTCCAAGCAGTTTTGTCAATCAGAAACACAATGCGATTCCCTACTTCTTCCTCTTTCTAAAAACAAAATGAAGCCTTCCTTGGATGGTCCTGACAAGAATGCTTCCTTGCTTTCTGGATACTGACCATCATTTGAGATATTTCTGTTCTCTTTACACTGTGATTTCATCCTCTTTGTGTGTACGTGTCTTGGTGCCCATGTCGTACCAAGTGTGAGTTTAGATAGTGATAAGCTGTAGCTCCTACTTATATATATATCTTGTAAATGTACTTCCACCAATGTGTAATTCATAATTGTATTTTATTCCATTTTGTAGTTCCTTCCCTTCTTGAAATAGCTTTTAATCACGTGGGGGCACAGCGCTTGCCAATTAGATTATTTCGACCACATTACTGAGTGTGTAGACAAAGGTCGTTCAGCAGCAACATTATTTCTAGACGTTAGGAAAGCTTTTGACAAGGTCCCACATAAGAGACTCATATTGAAACTCCTATCTTATGGAATAAGTGGAAGGCTACTTGAGTGGATAACTTCTTTTCTTACAGGAAGAGAACAGTTAGTTAAAGTCAACCATCACTTATCAACATCCAAACCGATAACCAGCGGCGTGATACAAGGTAGTGTTCTTGGCCCTACCCTATTCATTGTATTCATAAATGATATTGTTTCTATGATCAAGTATGGCAAGCCATACCTCTTTGCAGACGACCTCAAAGTTGTCTATGATTTCGACTATAATGATATGAATATTGTTAGTAAAATCCAAGAAGACCTAAATAGTCTATGTAATTGGAGTGAAAAGTGGCAGTTAATGTTCAATCCAGCTAAATCTGGGATAACATACTTCGGACGTTGGTAACCTAGCATGTGTCTGTACATGTACGGTGACCTTGTCTCAAACACGAACACAGTCACAGATCTCGGGGTAACATACTCAGATCTTACCTTTACTGAACATGCAAATAAGGTGGTATCTGATTGTAAACGTCTAACCGGCTTTGTGCTACGCAACTTTTACACCCCATAAGCCAGATTAGCCATATATAAGATATGCATTCGCCCCAAACTTGAATACTGTGCCCACCTATACAGTAGCTTTAAATCAGCAGACAGAAAAAAAGTTGAAAGTGTCCAAAGATTCCTCACGAAACGCATATTAGGTTATGATCAGCAAATAGAATACCCTGACAGATGTATTCGATTGGACTTAGAACCCTTATGGTTAAGGAGAGTGAAGTGCAATTTATCTCTCTTATTCAAAGTTATAAGAAAGCACTGTAACAGTAACTCGTCTATAACCTGGGCTAATCCTAAATCGTATGGACTACGCAACCATAACTGCCTTCTCAAGGTTGACACCCATAAGCTCACCACTAGAGCTAACTTCTTCACCATTAAATATTGCAAACTTTGGAACCAACTACCCTCTGAGATTAGATCCTGTGAAAGGCCTGACAGTTTCAAAAGGAGCCTAGAAAAACATATTAACATGTCCACCCTAGCCCTTCTAAATGATCTCAACTGCTGGTAGAGTGGTGAAACCATGACATTTCAATATTTAACTACAGACAGTACACTAGTTCCTAGACTAACCTAATAATACTTAGTAATTATGCATGTTCAATACTTGAAATTAGATTATCATTAAAATACTTAAAATGATTACTTACGCAGCAAATGTTCTCTTAGTTTATCACTCTTATTTCCCTTATAACATTCAGTTTTTGAGCCTAATGTATTCTTTGATAATACGAATTATAACACTGATTACACTCTTATAATACATAGATTGATTTACTTTACGGCTACCTGTAAGACTCACTAACTTTCTGTAGTATTGTTAACCAAATGCTGAAATTTTGTTGGTTCTGCTAATATCTTTTTATAATATATGTAGACAGGTTACTTTGCAATGTCAAATGTTTACTATATATAAAACTGTCATGATAATTTAGTACACTTGGTCCTGCCAACCGACCTTACCTTCAGTTCATACTACCTATATTGAACCCTAACTATATTGTTCTGCTGAATCTTGCTCCACTATTCACAAAACCTATTCTTGTTATTCTTCAAGGTTTTTGACTTCTTATAAAGTAATCTGTTCATTAGGACGCATGCATACATATATAATATGTTCATAAAGATGTACGCGGGGACCTATTGGAAGCACTCATTAAGAAAGCTAGGGAGATGGAATATGGGGTACGAACATGTCTGGTACCAAGCAATATATTTGCGGTAACCATAATAATCATAGTCTCAGAGCCTAACATCAAAAAAGGTGGGAGGGTGGAGTTAGCTGATCAGTAGATATGGTGGGGGTCACTAAGGTGAATCGCCTCATTCTGCAGGAACAGCATTAAAAAATTTGAAGGCTCGAGGTATTTCTGATTTTTATGAGGGCTTAAATCTTTATCTTGAAAAAGATAACAATGAACGCCTTGACAGATCATGCTTCTACCTTTAAATATATACCATTCACCCAGCCTATTGTTGAGATGCGACCATGTGGGATCTGCTCAGATTTATGGGGCATCTTATAAATTAACTTGCTGTCTATCGTCAGATCTTTTCATACCACTCCACAATGTCTTATCTCATTTATTTTCTGACAACGTCTTTACTTGATCCTCATTTTACTCCATTAAACTTAACATCTTATAGCTCTTCATTACTTATTATACTCCTACTCTCTGAAGGGTACGGTTGCGCACTAAATGCACAAAAAAGTATAAAATAAAAACAACTGGCATGAGGATAATTGTATTAAAACCAAAAGTGGATATCATGATAGTTTGTGATATATCTGTAGCATTATACATTGCAAATGAATGTTGTTACCCTAGGGTGTTTCCTTTATTAATGCATTTATTATTAATACTTGCACTTACCTATTTCATTACAATTTAATGATTCACCTCAGCACTTTAATTTTTCTAAAACAGATTCCAATCCCTTGTAAAAGGTGTACTTACCTCAATATTGGTTGGTTATCGTATGCCTACAACCACGGGATGAAGGGTGAGGGTGTGTTCTATGACGTGTTAATTTTTCCGCGCCTCAGGTTTTCTCGTCTTTCATTGGCTGTAACAGTGGCGGTAAGTTTATATTTGACTTTGGTAGGTTGGTGATGTCGTGTGCAGCTGTGTGTGCTTGCGTCGTGCATTGTTTCTAAGGAGATTTGATGAATGTAATTGTAAACTTAGACTTATAAAACGTGTTGTTCTTCTTTTTTTGTGCATGTACAAGGCTTTGTTTGTCATACAGTCGGTTTTTTGGCCTGTCGGTTGCCTGCGATGTCAACGAACCCGTGGGTTTTTGTGCTGTTCTAAAATTTATTGTTTCGTGCGGTATATCTTGATGGATATTGATCAATCATGCATTTGAATATTGCTTTGTTTACTGAATTATGTTGAAATAGTTGTGACATAGATGGATGCTAATTGACGAAGGCTTTTTTGCAGTTCACAGCAGGTAGTCATTGCGACAGGAAGCAGTGCAGACGTTAGTGGAATTTTCGGTGAAGTAATGCTTGGAAGACGTTACTTCAGCTGGGAGGAATTTGAGAAAGCATTAGAAGAATTTCAAAAAGTGAGGAAGTTATTTAATGCTAGCAATGTAGTTGTCCTGCACTCACTACGTCCGTATTCAGAGCAGAAGAATAGCGGATGATATATTCAAGTACGCATGTGTTGGTTTTAAATGTACTTTTGGAGTGCATCGTGTAAGGCCTGGCTTAAAATTGAGAAACAAGTCGTAAGAAGAATTATACTATGCTATTATGAATATTTAAGGTCTAAATTTTGCAATTGTCCTTCTTCGATTCGGGTGGTTTTGCATATTAGTGAATACGTAATTACTGCTCACAAAATGGTGCATAACCATCCATGCGATAGGGTGTACATGCAGAATGACCCCTGGTATAGAAGACTAACAGTAGAAGAGAAAGAAAACTTGGAACCCCTTCTTCAGCAATCGCACTCATCCGATGAAATAATTGCGCATGTTAAGGAAAAATTCCGCAAGGATATAACTCGTAGTGACGTTAAAAATATGAAAGCCCTAGTTAATAAAGTTAACTTAGACGTAATTGTTATTTACTTAAGGTATGTCGAGCCGTCGTGACATTTTTGATTTCCTGAAATGCCGTGGGAAGTTAATGGAGTATTACTCAGATGAACCTACGCGGAATTCACTAACAAGAGTCTGTTTTTCAACTAATGAGCAAATCCAGTTGTATAAAGAGTTCCCGGAGGTTGTCGGTATTGACTCTACATATAATACAAATAAAGGGAAGTAAGTTTACCAATTCATTAATCAACACGCAGGTATTCATTGTTCCAATTACTTGTGACGGACAATTTTGGTCGTGGGCGACCAGTGTTATTCGCCTGGACTCGAAAGGAATTCAAGCGTGATGTAGTGTGGATTTTGGACTCATTTAGTCAAATAATGGAAGATACATCTAAAACTGAGACATTTATTATGGACTGTGCGCAATGTGAAATAGGAGCAGTGAAGTTAACGCACAGGCAAGCGCACATTGTGCTCTGTTCTTTCCATGTTTGTCGTGCATTCTGTCGTAAAGTAAATTTTTTTTATCGCATTAAAAATTTTACTTGCAGACACGGAATCCCATTGTTAAGAACTATTTATGTCGCTTAGTTCAGTGTCAAAGTAGATCAGAGTAATGCCTGTAATATTTTCATTTTCCAGATTTAATTTCTATTATAGAGTTATAAGCAGATTAGATGTTCGTGTCAGTCAATATATACAGCGTCGTTGGATGAGTAGACGAGAATTGTGGGCAGCAGCTTTCAGAGATCACGTGCTGACTTATGGTAATGCTACTAATAATCGAGTAGAAAGTTCACACAGGCAAGTGAAGCGGTACTTGCAAAGGTCAGACAGTCTGCAGAAGAGCATGCTGAAGGTTTATAAATGGTGTCAACGAAGTTATTCCAGAATTCAGCAGGAGTCGATGATTGCTGGGTCGCGATGCCTCACGTATTCATGTTCACAACGTTTATTACCAATCCTTCGACTGCTGACGCCATACGCTTCCAGAAAAGTGATCCTTGAATATGAAAAGCGACGATGGGCTTCTGTGGAGGTTGAAACTTCCGATTATGTCTTCTTCCAAGACCATGGGAGGAGAGTAGAGGTTGATCTGCGTGCTTGTACATGCACTTGTATGACGTTTCAGACATGTCGGTACCCCTGCAGGCACTTGCTGTTGGTCCATTTCAGAAAGCCGTGTTTTACAGGTACATTTGCGTTTGTGTTCGTAATTATATTTACTTTTCTTGTTCCACCTTTTATAGTCAATCATGTGCTTCAGAAATGTAAACACTGGACGTGGTCACGCGACTCATGCGCATCTCAAAGCATTTCCGCAGTTGTCCCTCGAAATCCGTGTAACACAGTGCAAACCCAAAGGAGGCTTCTTATTGAGTGCCTGACAAAACTTACTGACAAATTTGGAGATGCGTTTGCCGCGAACATCACAGCAGACTGTGTCGCATATGTACAGCGTTTTCTTAATATGTAAACAATCTAATGTTGTCTTATAATAAATATAAACTTTTCATATAAATCTTGTTGTCTTTCAATTAATGTGTTCGCTTTGTGAGCACGGCATGCTAGGCCGGTGCTCTGTAGGACTTGAACTCGTTACTACACTTAAGTGTAATTCTGCAGATGCACTATAGACCGATATACGTGATGAATTATAAGTAGTTTAGTGGACCTTAAGTCTCTGTCTACAGTTACGTGAAAACGTCTCATAGTCATACGCAAGTCTGTAGGGAACAATAGGTACAACTTAGACACTGCATTGCAGTTACAGTTGGTATACGGTTTCCTGTATTACAAATCAGTGTATTACTAATATTTAAATTAAAACGTTATGGCAGTCCCTATGACAACGGGTGTTAACGTATACTGTAAAGTTAAGTTCACACATGACGAATATATACGTAGGTTGACTTGTAGCAGTAGTAGTAACAATTCGCTTACGTTCAATTATGCAGTCAAATAAATCATCAAGTATCATTGATAAGTCTGACATCTGCATCGTCATGCAAAAGAAATTAGTTTCATTTAGATAGAATAAGAAAAGTATTGCAAGCAGGATGTTAAATGTATTTTATGAAAAAAATAATCAAATGTCTTTACACAATTGTTTATCGTAATTATTTCGCCCATGTTGAATTCCTGTGACCCAGTAGACTGACATTACCGGATATCTGTAAATAAGTGAACAAAGTGTATCTTTTAAAATCGCAGAAGTAAGTAAGACGTAATATTAAAGTTAAACCCTTTATATTCACATACCTTTTCTGAAAAAGGTTCTTTTTCATTCTTCCGTTATGAAAGCATTCTTCTGCAGTTTGCAATGTCACACAGAGATTGTTCGCCTTATACAGTACAGCAGCAAGCAAATAATAGTAATTCAATAAGTCGTCTAAACGGGTATTTACAATGAATGCATGTAATTTCTACAGGCACAATAAGTTATGTAATGAATTACAATCCTCAAGTATAATAAAATAATACTTTTTAAGAAGTTCAAGTTGTTCACTTAGTGAACGAGTAATTAGAACAGGTTATGATAAGTGTCAACTTGTAAACCATTCACAATGAACAGTGTACAGGAAACTTCATCACATCTTGGTTTCAACCAACTTTTCCTTCACGCACATAAGCATCCAGTCACTACATACACTCAAGCATTGTAACCTGAACATCACAAAATCCCTACAGATAACTTCTTTCATAATAAATGATTTAAACATATGAGCCATAAGTGATTCTTCAATATCCTTCATAGCCACAAGTAATTCATTAAGCATCTCAGAATATCTTAGTAATCTGAACACGAACAGTTGTCAAGACTGGGATAACTTATGTAACAGGTGCAGTAGTTGTAGGACACACCTGCTAGCTACTAATCGACAGAAAATTGATACTAATTTTAAGTAGTCTGACATTTCAGGAGGACCATCTGCAGTATTCTTCGTAACCCCATGCACACTGATATACACGTAATCTGATGCCATTTTTCACAATGAACAATTAAAGCCTTCTGACATTCCAAGTGCTAATGTCAATTAAACTAGTATCATGTCTTCGCCTAAGCAATTTTAAATGGGAACTTCATCAAAGTAGATATAATCACCAGGAAATGCAGCAGCCTGTCTCATTCATTGCATGATCTCTTCCATGTGCTATGGAATATTTCAGTCATCACAGATGATAAAAGAAGTGTCTGACATCCTCAAAACACACATCAAACTTATGTCTCTAGGCTATTTCTATTTCAAATGCACGATTCTCATAGAATAACTGGGATGACCACAGCCATTGCCTGCAGTCAATTTACAACCTTAAGATCTGAAACAACTCACGAAAAACAATGCCTAAATGCTCTAAAACCCTAATAATGGACTTTTTATGCGATATTTCTTCAAAATGATGACTCTTTTATTAGTAATTCATCTAGGCTGTCATGACAATATTACGCATTACTACAAACACAATACACAAAAATATTGCATTTTTCGGCTACAGAAGCCTAAAATTAGTCAAATAGAATCTATTTTCACAATACTGAGCGGTTACAACGTCTCTATAGGCGTGAACGCGATAACCCATGCAATGCGCGAAAACACCTTATCATAGAACATAGCCTCACTCCGGGATGAAAACGGAACGAAGTCGATTTTCCCGCTCAACCTGGAGGACAACTGTACAATTCAATAACTATACGGCCTAATTCAGAAAATGAGTGTATTATATGTATCGAATATTTAACAGTTGAAATACGATTAACTTGTAGACAATCTACGATTTGATATTATATCATACTTGATCGTGCCTGTAAAAATGGCATGCATTTTCGTGTAAATTTGTAAATTTATATGAAATACATTATTATCATTATTACCCAAATGTGGACTGTTCATTGGTTGGCCATAACTATTTGAGGGAAATGAAGAGAATTTTGGGCTGGCTCTCCATCTTGATGGTGACCTCAGTGAAGGTTTTGCAGCTTGACATGTATACGAACCTGTTCTGATTACTCGTACAATAACTCAACAACTTAAGCCTTTGTTAAAGTGCTAATTTATGATGTTTCACGATTGTACTGCATAACTGATCGTGCCTGTAAAAATGGCACGCATTTTGTGTAAACCTACCAGTTTGTACGAAATTATAACTTATTATTTTATCGTTATTTGCAAGCAACTTCATTTCTTAGTATCTTAATTCCATACATGACAACTACAGTTGATGAATTCATACATGTTTTTCTTTTCCAGTCACTGGGGTGATTTATTATTTTCAGCTCATTGAGTGAAGTCTTTTTGGAGGTTGAAGGCATTGACGTTCGCGAACTGTACGGAGTATACTAAAGCAAGATCTTATACCAACAGCTAACTTCTACAGTGTTCGCTCTTCGAGAACCAAAGATAAAGCAAAAGACCAGATTTAGTCGTCCAAAGTACGTAATATATTTCGGGACCAAATCGCAGGTTGAAGTGAATGCTTAGCTAGCTAGTGATCGTGCACGCACGTGACACGACGGAGTACCAAATGGCGGGGATGCTTGAACGGAAGCCTTCAGCTAAACAGGTCGACTTAAACAGTGAGGGTCAGCATCCAATGTTGAGTGATGATTGCTGTGGTCAATAATTTTGGGGAATTATTTATATATATATTTCCTATCTATGTAGGACAAACCAGCGGTACAGGCGTGGATAAGTATTATATAAATTACATGAATTTGATTTATAGTGAAATTACAAGGTTGCTGTCCTCTCTGACATCAGTTAGTGAGTACATTCTGATGGTTAGTCGTTCAATGGAGCACATAAAGGGATATAGAAATATTGTCTTCGCATTTACCGCTACATCTTATTATAAATGACGCCTCACAGTATTTCATCTCCCGAAATTCACAAAGTGACGTATATGAACGCTATGTAACCAAATACCATCTGTACTTGGAGCTCTTCGAATTTCCTCACGCTTGTCTTTGGCCAGAATATCTGGAATCCTATCAGTTTAGAGGTGTCACTTCGGCTACAAATATTCACTGAATGTGTTTTTATGTGAGAAAACTCACATATTGAAACTGAAACGCATATTCCCACAGTGGAAACAAGGGATAGTTCTGTAATCGCAATAATGAGACTAATCCTGTGGCCAAATGGGCGGAATAGTGAGTGTCCACCAGTGCAGGGTAATCTCATCAGCTGTTCACTTGAAAAGCAGGTCAGCCAATAAAATCACAGAAAATTATGGCAAAACCTGCGATGGTAGAAGCCGAAACTGTTATTCCCAATCGCAAGAAGTCTTGTGTTAGACCCACTACTCACAGTTCAAGAACGCAGACTGTGCACTATTCTAAATGCTAAGGAAAATACGACTGCGAATAGCCATTATTTGATTTTGTAACAGCAGAGTTGGAAATCGCCAGAGTTATACTGTCTACCTCTCAACGAATATAGTGACAGTCGAAATAAGTATTGTCAGAGCCACACATCCCTAGGAGGTAGGTTGACACTGCAAACTATTTAGAGGGGTAGTGAAATTTTGTGGTTTTAGTGGAATTTTGTCATATCCCAAGAGTATATTGATTTCCCCCATTTATAATATTAACTTCACGGTGATGCATTAGGTGAAGAAATTCGCGGAGCAAAATAAAGGTATTCGTTCTTATATAATTTGGTGCCGATAATCTAGGATATACTTGGCATGTTTATTCAAGCGGTATATGGGAAATGTTTGACCAGATGAGTTGCGTCTATTTAGAATCAACGTTAGCAGTAGTTATGTGGTTTCGAAGTCCAAACGATGATGATAACACACAAAAGGGAATAGTATGATCCTTGGTTTCGAAATTTATTTTTTTCAGTGAATTTGATGGAAAAATTCAGGTGAACCCTGAAATTATCGATGCGTTATCTTGAGCCAAATAAATAACCGAACAGAAGGGTTTACGACCTCAAACACTGGCAATGTACTGACAATATTCATATTAAGATAATACCAGTGATTTACGAAGTTAAATAAGCCTCCTTGTCGCCATTCAAAAGTTGGTTCATAAACGAAGAATTTTCTTGCAGTCGGATCTCAATACTTTTAAGATGATGTCCTAATCTGAATGACTGCCGCGAAGACATTTACTTGCCTTAAGAAAATATTTTAGAGTAATTTAATAAAAGGAACTTTTCTCAAGATTCTTGAAGACAGAAAGAGTAATAGCAGTAAAATAACTAGTGACCGTTCAACCAATAAAAGAGAAATAAGAAACAGTCTGCAGACGTTACGGTTAAAAAAATTTTTGGTGAAAAATGCAAAAGTTTTGATAAGGAAGTAACACATGTGATAACATAACGAGTCAAGTAAGCTATAAAAATTGTGAAAGAGGTCTACGAATTAAGTCATACAGAAATGTACAGCACAGACAATATTTCCATTAACGCTGAAGTAGACGATCATGTTCCCAGTCATGCCTGCTGTGTACGTCTCGCTTCAAGAGTTTATTGTTAACCAGCTTCAGCATACTTCTACCTTAAGGGTTAAATTACAGATAGGAGAAGGCTGCGGTCAAGAGACGGACTAGGAATATGTTTAGAAGTCAGGTAAAGCGTAGGTTTATATTAGCATTAAGAATTAGGGTAAGTGGTAATCGCCCCAGTAAGCATTGTAAAGTCTTGAATTCAAAATTTATCATAAAATCTTCAGTTTCCAGTCGGTTATTCAGGACCATTCGACCAACATTATTCTGCCACTCAACCGTATAACACATCTGACTGGTCCTCAGACCTTTCACGTAGAACCCACACTATTACACTGACGTGTGAGGACAAGTAGGATGAGACCACTTCAAATAGGTACTGCAAACGTGAATGAATAATCTGGTGCATGTACTGTTTAGGAGGACTCGAAAAAATTCGCTAACATACTCAACCATGAATACTTCCTTAGAGAAACACTAAGAAAATTTAGGATGTGGCGGACATGCGTTATCTATACATGCACAAAAATAGGGATATTGCAATACTCTCCGAAATCCTCCATTAGAGGTTTGGTGAATCTGTTATCTGATGCTCGGTTGTAATCTAGAACGTATAACTCCAACTCACTAAATTACACCACATTTAAACGGCAAAGCTTTCTGTAGCAATTCACTTAACAGTTGCTGTGTAATCCCTCACCATTGCAACCAAAACCAGTCAAAACGAACTTATTGCTTCAGAATCAGCCTAAAAATAAATAACAACGAATCGAAACAAACTTCATGTGTCCATAATTCTTCCCTAGCTTTTACTCTCTGCAAACTAACTCAGTACGACGCTGGAGCATGCTACGATAGGAAAATGTGCCACATCATGTAAATAGGGATATCCTCAGTGATCTGATCTCCATACTGAGTCAGTAAGGTAGACATCATCGACATAAAAAGCCTCACTCAACAGCGTATGGTTAACCAATTGACCAACCATGTCCCAAGTACCATCATACTCGACAACACGTCTTACTGTCAAGTGTTCTTCGGTATTCATGCTTAAGAAGAATTCTTCAAGCAGCGTGCTAGGTGGGATTCTGCAATCTAGACAGTGAAGACTTTCTTCATTCCCTAAGACCACCTTTGTCCTTTTTCTACTATCGATCAACTCCACGTATTCTGCTTAATGATACTGAGTCAATTCACTTCAAGAAACTAGATCGAACAAACCGTCATTCCACCCTCTACCTCACAACAAACATTTCTACCTTTGATGTAATAGGTGATAACCGAAGGAGAGCTGAAAAGTTGTGTCGGAAGTTACAACTACAGACCATCAGATTCTAGAGAACAGCACTCATTTAACCCAAAAACGCGACCTAACCACTAAATAAATATCCCCGTAAATCTGAGGTAGAAGATTTAAACCTCGTCGCGAACCAGGAACCACCATCACATCAGTATCTCGGTAACTCAACGAAATCTAAATCTGTGCACAAAACCTCTACCTTCATATGCTCCACAATCGAAGCGAACTTCAAAAGCTCCAAGTGTCTATATCAATAGGTTGTTGAGAGTGAAGGCTAATGTATGGTAACTGAAGTCGTCCTAACCATAGTGAGTTTGTCTGTCATCGCCACATCCGCGAGACTACAATTGTCAGAGTAAAAATCGAACACGAGTAAGATACTGCGACAAGTAGATACTTATCTCGGTGGAACAATCGATTATAGACCTCGACGTCCTAGTAAAACCGAAAATGCGACACAAACTTAAGGCTTGTAGAGGTAGGTAATACCACTCCGTAGTTAAGTAGGTAATGGATCCACTGCAGCCTTCATTAAAACAATGTGAGAATAAAAGTGCAGAAACGGAGCACGTAGTTCGCTACTTCTATCGTTATCTACTCCCAGTATTCTTACTAATATTAAAGCTGTGACGAAAAATGTAGGACAGCTAGAATAACTGACAAGCTCATCTGCCTACTCAAAGGTACCAGCTACACGTGTGTTAGTAAACATACTGCCGTCATCAGGAAGTAGTTTCAATCCTACACGTTAGTTGAAGTTGGATAGTCAAGTCAATACCCAACGTGTTACACAAATCACTGTGTGCATTCGTCTAGAACTATGGTTAAATGGCATGTTTATAAGTGGGTCAATAATGTACGGAACCTTAACAAAAACAAACTAAACAAGAAACACCTCACTTACCTCCAGAATTAGCTGTGTATCCTTAGGAATCTCTTTCATGATCTCAAGAGTCTTTTTCCATAGCATAAGGTCAGGAGAACAAGCGCGCTGAGTGTACTTCAGAATTTCAGCGATTGGAAGTTGATAACGCATTATGCGCTGCACGGGTTGCATTAGGTGTGAAACAACATCCTCCTTGTCACCAATATATATGCGCAACTCCTCGAAGAAATCCCGATATTGTTCTGCTATTAAAGCTGCCTTACGATGGTTTTCACAATATTTTGAGTATATAGATCTTAAGCGAGCACGTGAATCAATGAAAAGCTTTGGTATGCGATCCGGATCACTGTCCACAAGACTGACAAGCTTCTCAAGAAATGCTGAATGCCATTCATACAATTGAATCCAGTTCCCCCAGACAATTCTCCACCTTGCAGCTAGATCCTCTGGAGCAACTGGTGGTGGGTTCTGTGAATCACTGTGAGTTATTGGACCTACTGTGCCTGAGGGATTGTTATCAACACCTGAGGGAGCTGTACTAGGAGCAGAAACTGCAGGTATGTAGAAGTCCTTCACTAGCTTCAAACGTCGAACATAGCCTTCCTCTGAACTGACAAGCTCCATGAGGGGCTGTTTTCTTTGCAGTAAAGCACGCGAGACTTCATCGTTAGACGTGCTAAGACTGATTTCTGTTTTGGGACACTGGTCTTCAAGTTTAACAATGGGATGATCTTCGTTTGAAGAAAGATGCTCTTCGTTCGACTCCAGTTGAACTGTACAAGGTTCATCGCTGGCGAAACTTGGCTGACCAGCTGCCTCTTCAGTTGATGTTGTAGAGCTAGCTTGAATAACCATCATGTCCGATGAGACATTTTTTGACTCGATAAGGGAGTGGGATCCTAGTTCATCAGCAGACATGATTCTAGGATATTTGCAGTCACACACATCACGAATAAACAATGGCACATTGTTCGATTATTTTGGCTAGTAAACAAGCATTTGACTCAAAGGACTATTTATATAACACTACAGATAGTAATACGTGTCACAAATAACCGGAGAAATTATCCGAGGACGGAAAGTAGCCATCTAAACGAAAGTTGTACAGTGCGCTTCACAGAACTGATGCAAACAACTTCAATCTTCAATATGAACGCCATAGGTTTGGCGGTATACGGAATTTAAAGACATATTCATCTGATGAGAAAAGCTTTTTGTCCCTTAAACATTCGTATTCAACCACACATTCACAGTATTAGTATAGAGCGATGACACTGTTACAATAAGGGCTTTCACTGGTTTGCCATTTAGATGGAGACAGTTTGTCATCCAATATCCAATATGGTTTTTACGAGCTAGTATAAACCAATTTGATTTCTTTGTGCTCGCCTCTTGATTGTGAGGTACAGGTTCCTGATCTTCTGTAAACGTTTGCGTAGCTCATCCCGCCACTCGACTGTCGGTGCTTTGATTGACTCCAAAAGGAGTAGTGCAGGGATTAATTATATGTGGTTTGTAGTATGAGGTGTGTTAAGACTGTTACTACTGTGAATGGAGTTAATCCTTTCACCAGTTGGTCCTTCGACATCGTCGTCAATAGAAAAGAGATCATAATAATAAGAAGAATAGATATAATTAGTGAAGGTATTCGGACTAACAGACAGAAAAAGAATAAGAAAACGTAACAACAGTCAGTCAACCAGTATATATATACCGGTAATAATGATAATAATAATAGGTGTAGTTAAAGCTGTCAGGAGAGTAAGACCGAAGAGAATGTAAAGAAGTAAAACGACCAGTTTAGTTGTCTACCCTTGAATGGTGTATGCGATTTTAAGGGGATAGGCCATTTGGATGAAGTCCTTGTGTCGCTGCATGGTTGTCCAGCCTTCTCTTAAAGGTGTCCACAGACGTCATAGAGATCAAAGACTTGAAGTCCAGTCTGATCACTCCCCATGGATAACCAGAGCTCGCCTGCTCTCAGTAAAATCGAAAGAACTTATGCAAAGTGTTGACACTGTTTGTCACAAGTGTTGATAAGTTAAAGTGAATAAACCAATACACTTTCGACATAACTTAGTTTTATCTCCCCTTACGCCTAGGCAAAACAACACAGCTTGGAAGCACAAGGATTAATGACGCAGTGCGTTATCACATTGCGGCATTAACTCTTTGGACTCGTAGCGGTGAATAATTCCGCAAAATTGTTACACTACAGCATTCTTCATTCAACATTGGATGCTGATCTTCACCGTTTGAGTCGACGTGTTAAACTGGAAGTACGTGGTCAAGCATCCACACTATTTGGCACGCTGTTGTGTCGCGTTCGGTCGTTCGTGCAAGAACACTACCTGGTTGGCCAGTCATCATAACTCAGTGTTTCTGATCCTGAGACACACCTCGTATTTTGAACTACCAATCTGATGTTTTGACTTGTCTCTGGTCTCAGTAGAAATACTTGTGAGATGGTAGGATAAGTACTATCGCTTTTATATACCATCTGTATTCATTGTCTCCGAAAGACGAAACACACAATAGCGTGCCAAATAGTGTGGATGCTTGACCACGTACTTCCAGTTTAACACGTCGACTCAAACGGTGAAGATCAGCATCCAATGTTGAATGAAGAATGCTGTAGTGTAACAATTTTGCGGAATTATTCACCGCTACGAGTCCAAAGAGTTAATGCCGCAATGTGATAACGCACTGCGTCATTAATCCTTGTGCTTCCAAGCTGTGTTGTTTTGCCTAGGCGTAAGGGGAGATAAAACTAAGTTATGTCGAAAGCGTATTGGTTTATTCACTTTAACTTATCAACACTTGTGACAAACAGTGTCAACACTTTGCATAAGTTCTTTCGATTTTACTGAGAGCAGGCGAGCTCTGGTTATCCATGGGGAGTGATCAGACTGGACTTCAAGTCTTTGATCTCTATGACGTCTGTGGACACCTTTAAGAGAAGGCTGGACAACCATGCAGCGACACAAGGACTTCATCCAAATGGCCTATCCCCTTAAAATCGCATACACCATTCAAGGGTAGACAACTAAACTGGTCGTTTTACTTCTTTACATTCTCTTCGGTCTTACTCTCCTGACAGCTTTAACTACACCTATTATTATTATCATTATTACCGGTATATATATACTGGTTGACTGACTGTTGTTACGTTTTCTTATTCTTTTTCTGTCTGTTAGTCCGAATACCTTCACTAATTATATCTATTCTTCTTATTATTATGATCTCTTTTCTATTGACGACGATGTCGAAGGACCAACTGGTGAAAGGATTAACTCCATTCACAGTAGTAACAGTCTTAACACACCTCATACTACAAACCACATATAATTAATCCCTGCACTACTCCTTTTGGAGTCAATCAAAGCACCGACAGTCGAGTGGCGGGATGAGCTACGCAAACGTTTACAGAAGATCAGGAACCTGTACCTCACAATCAAGAGGCGAGCACAAAGAAATCAAATTGGTTTATACTAGCTCGTAAAAACCATATTGGATATTGGATGACAAACTGTCTCCATCTAAATGGCAAACCAGTGAAAGCCCTTATTGTAACAGTGTCATCGCTCTATACTAATACTGTGAATGTGTGGTTGAATACGAATGTTTAAGGGACAAAAAGCTTTTCTCATCAGATGAATATGTCTTTAAATTCCGTATACCGCCAAACCTATGGCGTTCATATTGAAGATTGAAGTTGTTTGCATCAGTTCTGTGAAGCGCACTGTACAACTTTCGTTTAGATGGCTACTTTCCGTCCTCGGATAATTTCTCCGGTTATTTGTGACACGTATTACTATCTGTAGTGTTATATAAATGGTCCTTAGAGTCAAATGCTTGTTTACTAGCCAAAATAATCGAACAATGTGCCATTGTTTATTCGTGATGTGTGTGACTGAAAATATCCTAGAATCATGTCTGCTGATGAACTAGGATCCCACTCCCTTATCGAGTCAAAAAATGTCTCATCGGACATGATGGTTATTCAAGCTAGCTCTACAACATCAACTGAAGAGGCAGCTGGTCAGCCAAGTTTCGCCAGCGATGAACCTTGTATAGTTCAACTGGAGTCGAACGAAGAGCATCTTTCTTCAAACGAAGATCATCCCATTGTTAAACTTGAAGACCAGTGTCCCAAAACAGAAATCAGTCTCAGCACGTCTAACGATGAAGTCTCGCGTGCTTTACTGCAAAGAAAACAGCCCCTCATGGAGCTTGTCAGTTCAGAGGAAGGCTATGTTCGACGTTTGAAGCTAGTGAAGGACTTCTACATACCTGCAGTTTCTGCTCCTAGTACAGCTCCCTCAGGTGTTGATAACAATCCCTCAGGCACAGTAGGTCCAATAACTCACAGTGATTCGCAGAACCCACCACCAGTTGCTCCAGAGGATCTAGCTGCAAGGTGGAGAATTGTCTGGGGGAACTGGATTCAATTGTATGAATGGCATTCAGCATTTCTTGAGAAGCTTGTCAGTCTTGTGGACAGTGATCCGGATCGCATACCAAAGCTTTTCATTGATTCACGTGCTCGCTTAAGATCTATATACTCAAAATATTGTGAAAACCATCGTAAGGCAGCTTTAATAGCAGAACAATATCGGGATTTCTTCGAGGAGTTGCGCATATATATTGGTGACAAGGAGGATGTTGTTTCACACCTAATGCAACCCGTGCAGCGCATAATGCGTTATCAACTTCCAATCGCTGAAATTCTGAAGTACACTCAGCGCGCTTGTTCTCCTGACCTTATGCTATGGAAAAAGACTCTTGAGATCATGAAAGAGATTCCTAAGGATACACAGCTAATTCTGGAGGTAAGTGAGGTGTTTCTTGTTTAGTTTGTTTTTGTTAAGGTTCCGTACATTATTGACCCACTTATAAACATGCCATTTAACCATAGTTCTAGACGAATGCACACAGTGATTTGTGTAACACGTTGGGTATTGACTTGACTATCCAACTTCAACTAACGTGTAGGATTGAAACTACTTCCTGATGACGGCAGTATGTTTACTAACACACGTGTAGCTGGTACCTTTGAGTAGGCAGATGAGCTTGTCAGTTATTCTAGCTGTCCTACATTTTTCGTCACAGCTTTAATATTAGTAAGAATACTGGGAGTAGATAACGATAGAAGTAGCGAACTACGTGCTCCGTTTCTGCACTTTTATTCTCACATTGTTTTAATGAAGGCTGCAGTGGATCCATTACCTACTTAACTACGGAGTGGTATTACCTACCTCTACAAGCCTTAGGTTTGTGTCGCATTTTCGGTTTTACTAGGACGTCGAGGTCTATAATCGATTGTTCCACCGAGATAAGTATCTACTTGTCGCCGTATCTTACTGGTGTTCGATTTTCACTCTGACAATTGTAGTCTCGCGGATGTGGCGATGACAGACAAACTCACTATGGTTAGGACGACTTCAGTTACCATACATTAGCCTTCACTCTCAACAACCTATTGATATAGACACTTGGAGCTTTTGAAGTTCGCTTCGATTGTGAAGCATGTGAAGGTAGAGGTTTTGTGCACAGATTTAGATTTCGTTGAGTTACCGAGATACTGATGCGATGGTGGTTCCTGGTTCGCGACGAGGTTTAAATCTTCTACCTCAGATTTACGGGGATATTTATTTAGTGGTTAGGTCGCGTTTTTGGGTTAAATGAGTGCTGTTCTCTAGAATCTGATGGTCTGTAGTTGTAACTTCCGGCACAACTTTTCAGCTCTCCTTCGGTTATCACCTATTACATCAAAGGTAGAAATGTTTGTTGTGAGGTAGAGGGTGGAATGACGGTTTGTTCGATCTAGTTTCTTGAAGTGAATTGACTCAGTATCATTAAGCAGAATACGTGGAGTTGATCGATAGTAGAAAAAGGACAAAGGTGGTCTTAGGGAATGAAGAAAGTCTTCACTGTCTAGATTGCAGAATCCCACCTAGCACGCTGCTTGAAGAATTCTTCTTAAGCATGAATACCGAAGAACACTTGACAGTAAGACGTGTTGTCGAGTATGATGGTACTTGGGACATGGTTGGTCAATTGGTTAACCATACGCTGTTGAGTGAGGCTTTTTATGTCGATGATGTCTACCTTACTGACTCAGTATGGAGATCAGATCACTGAGGATATCCCTATTTACATGATGTGGCACATTTTCCTATCGTAGCATGCTCCAGCGTCGTACTGAGTTAGTTTGCAGAGAGTAAAAGCTAGGGAAGAATTATGGACACATGAAGTTTGTTTCGATTCGTTGTTATTTATTTTTAGGCTGATTCTGAAGCAATAAGTTCGTTTTGACTGGTTTTGGTTGCAATGGTGAGGGATTACACAGCAACTGTTAAGTGAATTGCTACAGAAAGCTTTGCCGTTTAAATGTGGTGTAATTTAGTGAGTTGGAGTTATACGTTCTAGATTACAACCGAGCATCAGATAACAGATTCACCAAACCTCTAATGGAGGATTTCGGAGAGTATTGCAATATCCCTATTTTTGTGCATGTATAGATAACGCATGTCCGCCACATCCTAAATTTTCTTAGTGTTTCTCTAAGGAAGTATTCATGGTTGAGTATGTTAGCGAATTTTTTCGAGTCCTCCTAAACAGTACATGCACCAGATTATTCATTCACGTTTGCAGTACCTATTTGAAGTGGTCTCATCCTACTTGTCCTCACACGTCGGTGTAATAGTGTGGGTTCTACGTGGAAGGTCTGAGGACCAGTCAGATGTGTTATACGGTTGAGTGGCAGAATAATGTTGGTCGAATGGTCCTGAATAACCGACTGGAAACTGAAGATTTTATGATAAATTTTGAATTCAAGACTTTACAATGCTTACTGGGGCGATTACCATTTACCCTAATTCTTAATGCTAATATAAACCTACGCTTTACCTGACTTCTAAACATATTCCTAGTCCGTCTCTTGACCGCAGCCTTCTCCTATCTGTAATTTAACCCTTAAGGTAGAAGTATGCTGAAGCTGGTTAACAATAAACTCTTGAAGCGAGACGTACACAGCAGGCATGACTGGGAACATGATCGTCTACTTCAGCGTTAATGGAAATATTGTCTGTGCTGTACATTTCTGTATGACTTAATTCGTAGACCTCTTTCACAATTTTTATAGCTTACTTGACTCGTTATGTTATCACATGTGTTACTTCCTTATCAAAACTTTTGCATTTTTCACCAAAAATTTTTTTAACCGTAACGTCTGCAGACTGTTTCTTATTTCTCTTTTATTGGTTGAACGGTCACTAGTTATTTTACTGCTATTACTCTTTCTGTCTTCAAGAATCTTGAGAAAAGTTCCTTTTATTAAATTACTCTAAAATATTTTCTTAAGGCAAGTAAATGTCTTCGCGGCAGTCATTCAGATTAGGACATCATCTTAAAAGTATTGAGATCCGACTGCAAGAAAATTCTTCGTTTATGAACGAACTATTGAATGGCAACAAGGAAGCTTATTTAACTTCGTAAATCACTGGTATCATCTTAATATGTATATTGTCAGTACATTGCCAGTGTTTGAGGTCGGAAACCCTTCTGTTCAGTTATTTATTTGGCTCAAGATAACGCATCGATAATTTCAGGGTTCACCTGAATTTTCCTATCAAATTCACTGGAAAATGTAACACAACAGCCTGGTAAACGACTGAGTTTGCGGATACAGTATCTAAATATTGATCATTGTCAGCTGTTCTTGGTCAACGATAGTGCTACATACGTTTGCTGCTTTTGATAATCTCCTAAAGAGGAATTTCAAGCTATTTGTTTCCACAAACGGCGTAATAGGATACTGTGAATTTTCACTCTGTATAATGTAAGGCCTCATCTACTAATTTGATAAGTTTGTTGGTCATCATAATTGTGGCCATGAGTGTGACTGTATATTTGGAACATGGTTAGTCGTTGCAGTCAGCTATATCGACTTCCTAATTCCCTAGGGCCTGTAATGGTTAGGTACTGCAAGTTAAACAACAGGCCTAGGAAGTAGTAGATTTCAGATGTACTGATATCCTGGTGACAATATCCAAATTTTTCCGACACAGATTTTTGGGATAGTGTTTGATGGCATAGGGTGACTGAAAGCATATTGCAACTTTTGTCCTCTTATTAAAGCCTAATGAGCCTTTAGTCTTCTAAGTATGCGGTCGTATACTTTGATTTGAACCCGGTAAAATATGATTCTCAGTGATAGAACGATACTGAAACTTGAAGATAATTAACCATATCTTTTATCTATTTTCCAGGCTGCACGAATAGATGGGTTTCCTGGTGTAATTACTGCTTTGGGTAACATTCTGTTGCGTAGTGATCTGCTTGTGGCAACAACTACTCGTGAACAGTTGTTAGAGATGGTCGGTGCTTATAAGATGTCCCTCCAGAATTCGGCTAGTGGTACAGCTCCTGAAACTAGTACTGCACCAAACAAAATCCCTCCTCACTCTGGACGGTCAGGAGTGAATTCAAGCATATCATCTTCTATAGATACTTCGAATATACCAAATTCATCATCTGTCACAGCAAACAATTTAGCGTTGCAATCTCCCGTTGAAGCCCAAAGCTCGACTACTTTTGAAGGAAGTGGACTTTTCACAGGGAATTTTAAGTTTGTAGAATGTCGTTTATTTTTATTCGAACAAATGTTACTGGTAACAGAGGAAGTCAAGCCAAAACGACGCGTGACCACTAGCGATGCTTTTGCCCAGTCTACCTATCAGTTCAAAGCAGCAATAAATGTCAATAAGATGCGTTACGAAGTAAGTATAAATTGTCTGTTGTTTGTACTGTTGAGCCGTATTTATTGTACACTAGGCACAAATATCCAGCAATAAAGATGTTTTATTGACAGTACATTGGAAGTGAGATTCCGAACGGTCAATGTCGTTCTCTCTCATACAACTGCTTCGTTATGCAGACTGTGTTAGTTGCAGTTTTTAATTTGTGTAGCAACAAACTCTGGATGGTACGGACTATAACGTTGCATACAATAACACCATGTAACTTTCATATCAATATATACTTTGCTGAGGGCAGGAGATCTTTGAGAGAGCAATTAACTGACTGACTGGTTCCAACATAGAACTTTGCACAGAAGTGCAACAGTGTTCAACTTTCCACAATTCCTAATGCACACAAATGAATACAAAAGAGAAAAAAGACATTTGGAAAGAAGATAATAAGCAGAAATGCCAAGGAGAAAGATCAATAACCTGGAAAAACATTAGGGTTTAATAGAACCACTGACAAGGCCCTTGAGCTATATCACCAATCGTCTCCAGTCTTCATTGCTTCTTAGGATATCGAAGACTCCAATCAGAGACAGTTTACACATCCATACGTGACTGGTTCAAACTAGCTGACTACCGATACAAGTATAAAACTCGGGCACTGTGGTAGATTATAACTCCATTATAGATAAGATTTTATTTTGACAAGTCACAGTGTTATACAGTAATATTAACTGATGACGTTTCGAGCACAATTTATTGCCACTCATAATCATATCAAGTCACTCACACACAACTTTCTCGCTTCATTTATATACATGCATTGAGTCATTTCTGTTGCACGTGTTGTGTTGGATGTAGACTCGATGAACCAGGCAGGATTCAGTAATCAATCTCTCTCTCCACCTGCTAAGATTACTTCTTAGAATCTTAACCCTTTCCCACCGACCCTATTGTGTGGTTGTGTTAATGTATGTGGTGCAACTGGTGAGCTTTTTTCTAAATTACTTATCTTCTTGGGGTCAACCATTCTTACCTTAGCCTTATTCTTATGTTCTGATAATCTCCCAACTCCCGATCTACTAGTTTGACTGGTTTATGTAGTTGACTTAACTCACAGTCATTGCAAGGTATTTTGTTTAATTGGGTCCACCGGGTCAAAGATTTCATGAACTTATTGAATGTTTTGGTTTGACCACAACCAACTCTTTTCCAACCTGATCCATCCTATGTCAGCTAACATTGTGACATTGAAGAAGGCGCTGGCAAGTGACACAATGAATGGATTAAACCAATATGTCTAATTGGAAAGATTTTACTATCTTACCTGAAAAATTAACCTTGGATTGCATGTCACACTTAAATGTGAAAATAAATTTAGCGTGATAAGAGAAGTGGGAATTAATTAATGGAAATTATTGGAATAATTATAATATTTCCACATAGATATTCCTCACGATTAGTAGAGGATTCAAAAACAAAAATACCAGTGAGCTACAAATCTTCTCCATTATTTCACAGTGCATTTATGGCTGAAGTTATGCTATTTGTGAACATACGTCACTTATGTATCCATGAAAGTATTGAATAGCTTTACTTTCTTCACAGGAAAAAAAACGGAAGTAGTAATGGGCCACTTATCTAGTGAGTGAAGCGGAGTTTGAACCTCGTAGACATCACTTAAAGGTTACATGTCAAAGGAAATGAATGTGATTTACATGTGTGTGTGTGTGTTTGTTTGTGTATGTCTGGATTTCACTGGGTTTTTGTGTATTGTTCTCTCCAAAGCAAAGTTCTGGTGGTCAAAATACAGAAAGCATTCAATATTATATGATAGTAATTGAAAATATTTCGTGTATGTCGATATTTTGTTGGATGTTTACGGGTGTTTTTCTGCGTATCGATCGGTACTTACTCAGCAGATTATGTACAACAATCGGCAGTCAGGAAAGCAAATCGGTGCGGCAAAGTTCAACAATAGCGTTCCGAAGGAGGCGAACGCACGAATGTCTTTGAGCCAACCAATTATAGTAATATGGGATTTATTGCATAAAGATGACGTATATTTACAAGAAAATGCATGAAAATATATTATACAGAGTATCTTTCTCTGACATGATTTAAAAATACGTCCCAGTTATAGTGAGGAGTATTAGTTGCTAAGTTAGACTAGTTTCTGTACATGTATTCACCGAGGTGACTGAAGGCGAGCTGTTTTTGTGAATCATTTATCTCCCTCATCCTGTTGTGCAGTCTTCCCCAAAAGCCTTCGGTTGAATTACTATGGTTTCCATAGTAAGAGGATCGACAATTGTTAACTACCACCTACCAGGAAAATGTGGATAATAAAACAAATTAAAATAAATGACATCAACTCTAAATCTATCCCTAATCGTAACCCTAATCTTAATCCTCACCCTAACCGTAAGCCTAACCCCAGTCCTAATTATGACCCTAATCCTTACCCCTTACCCCAATACTTACCTTAACCCTAATCCTAACCTTGACGAGCTATTAACACATTGTCGAAACATTACGTAGAAAGGTGATCTGGGTGAATAGCATTGATATTTCAGCTATGATAATGACAGTTGCCGTTAGCCAACGACTAGCATGTGTCCAAGGTCATTGAAGCGTTTGCACTCCTGGAAACGCTATTGTTGAAAGACAATTCGTTAAAATATTCACAATATCCACGGTGTTTTGTTTTCATTCTTAGTGGTATTCAATAATAATGTATACGAGATTTCCTGTCTGTCTTTTGTTTTTTTGCAGTCTCACTGGTACAACTGTTGTCTTTCAAGTGGTCATGTGAATTCAGATGCAGCCACTGTTGATCATCTGCTGTGTGGCGCTTATTCTCCCGATGATCTGCGATTTGCAATTTTAGATCAAACACCTGGAAAAGATATTGTCTATGTAATTGATCCTGTTACATGTTCGAATAGAGAAGCCTGGGTTGTACAGTTGCGTGATATACAGCATATGCAACATGAATTTTTACTTGCACTTCAAGATCCAAGAAGATTTAACACTGGTGCTCGTGATGAAGGATGGGGTATGTTGCAGTTGTGTAAAATTAATTTAAATTTTTAAATTGAATTTGTTGGGGAAATTGACTCTCATATTTTTTTTGCTTTGGTTGTTGAAGTTACTCACCTCCAAAATACTATCAATAGGGAATTCTTCTCTTGGTTACTTTGTTTTCGGTGATAACTGCAAACTTATCGAGTTACCTTGACAAGCTACCTTAGATAGGGCTACCCATAAGTTGACATCTCTATTTTGTCGTATTCTGTGCAGTTCTCTTTAGCTGGCCGCACAGTTGCCCATATTCTCTTACCTGTTCCTCTCACGATCTCCTCCATACCACCCTCCTGGCCCCACCCGAGGGCCTGACAAACGCGCAATGTCGTTTGACGGTCTCCGTAGCGTATGTCCAATCCATATCCATTTTCTCCGTCATATTTATTGTGCAATAGTTTCCTGATTGGTTCGTTCCCAGAGTTTTTTGTTGCTAACCATTAACGACCGGCTGGCCATCTGGTCTTCACAATATGAAGCCAGCGAAGGCAGCTGTTGGTAAAAGTCTGCTTCAGTGGCGTTTTCGAAACGGCTTTCGTGACGCGTGAGACAACTTTCTGATCCGTACAGAAGAACCGACTGACTTGAAATTGATGTTGAAAATGTAAATTTCATTGTTAATGTTGAGGGTGATGAAGGTCTGTCCTGCCTTTCCGACTTTGGTTTTGACGTCGTCATCTGTGCTGTCGCCTGTAGTTGAAATGGTGGTGCCTGGATAAGTGAATGAAGTGACCTCTTTCAAATTTCTTCTGGTGATAGTGATTGGTGCTTGTCGTCATTGTTGTTCGTTGGCTATCTTCATCACTTCCATCTTCTCTATGTTCACATAGAGTCCTGTGTTTGCTGCTTCTTCTGCCAGCTTGTTGGTTTTTGCCAGTAGTCCTCGAATTTGTGTGACATTAGACATAAGTCATCCACAAAGTCTAGATCGTTTAGAGTCATCTTATCTGTCGAACGTATTCCTGTCTTCTTGCTCCTCACGTACGATGTGTCGGATATTCCAGTCCACCACGTTTAGGAATATCATTGACGATAGTAGGCAGCCTCGTCTTACTCCTGTATTCTAAGGCACATGTAATATATATATATATTCGTGTGTAAAAGCGATCATATTTCCATTTGATTCTTTCTTGTTTTTCTGAAATGTGGCAACCGCATTCGAGCATAAAATAATAAAATGTAAGGCAGCTCCACAGTTGCGTGTGCGGTTTTGTTATAGAAAATGGATTTATTAGTTGCATACAGACGTCTTTTTATAGTGATAATTGATAATTAGGTCACCTTTTCTTTCGCTTTGAAACATTATCCAACGACTTTATAAATTTCCTTAGTTTCTATTTATTTTTTTGGAACACTCATTTTATTTGTTCACCAGTCGTTTTGTAATCAAGCTCGTAGTGCTAATTATAGTTTTGTTTATAGAATTAAACATTCTATGAAAACTGTAAATTATTCGATGCGTTATGTGTGTGTGTAGTCCTAATAGGTGATAATTATTGTTTCAAGGTTGCCTCACATCTTTGTCTGCCGTCATTATTAGGAAATTTTGGAACCTGTGGTAGTAAGAAATCTCACGCTCAAATCCTTTTTAATTTGGCACTACTACTACTACTACTTAATCTATCAAATGTGAACTTCATGTGAGATTGAGGTGCTTTTTTCGATATTGCGTCGTTTCTAACCAGTTTAAATATTAAGCGTTAATGAGACGTGCGTAGTACTAATTTGTGCATACAGAAGTCTTAAATTGGGGTGGGGGGTGGGGGTGAAGGTGTGCAATTTGGGCTTTTCAAAACCTTCGTTATTCAATCGGTCTGAACGTGTTTAATGCACATTTCCTCATGACTTTACACTTTTTCATCTCGCAGATTTAGTTGCATTACAAGCTGCAGATCACATTTAGTGTCTGCTGATGAGTAAACTTTACTTCGGCTATCTCCTACGGGAGGATGAGCCGGCTTCATGAACATCTCGAATCATCGCTGCCCAGGCGCGGCAATCTGATGCAAAGTTTTGCGACGGGGTTATCCAATTCTTGTTCCACAGAAGGAGTCCGTAGACGGTTTGTAGCCTCAGGCACTCCATATCAGCCTTGACTGTACCAAGCCATGTTTCCAGCTGTCCACCCCTGCGACATCGCCAAGATGGTAATGGCGAGGGATTTAGAACTGATTTGACCAGATCGTCATCTGGTCGGCGCAGAACATGGCCAAACCACCGAAGGCGACGTTGTTGGACCAGTACTGGAATTTGGTTGATGTTTAGCACAGGGCGCGTCGCTTACCGGGAACGCCGTAGCATGGTGAGAGTCGTTTGTAAGAGAGTTCATGAAGTTTCATGGGAATGTGGTACGAGTGATGTCCCCAGAATCGCTCGGCTTTTTGTTTGAGAGTGCAGCTCTAGACTTCACACAACCAAGTGTGACCTACAAGGCAGTAGGAGTGGAGTAGGGAGTCCACTATCCATTGGCAGCCGGTGACCGGAGTTCGGTTCATGCGCCTTTTTGAATGGGGCCAGACATCCAACAAGCCCTTTGTCCATACGTCTGCCGGTGAGCTCCAGTGAGCTTCATACGCCAGTCGTTGGAGGTTTGGAATCAGGGTTTAGCCATCTCCCCTAGACTGTCATCCAATGGACAGTCAACCCGGTGAAGAGCGCCGGGCATCCGCTTTCGCCCTCTCACTTTGGTGGAAAACACCTCCGCCACGTGAAGGCAGTGAGTAAACATGCTCTGCCAACACCCATGTAAGTTGGGTACAATCACTAGCTGGCTTAAACTATTCAGCCAACAGAAATGATTTCAAGTCGTTCAACTTATCTCAATTTTGTCAAGTGCAGGTTTTCAGGGATTTGATTGGTTCTAGGTCTGATCACGAACTGACATCGGTTAGAGAACCATTGGAAAACCACCAGGGAGTGCTGGACAACTGTCTCTTCCTAATTTGGGGCTCTTTATTGGTCCGCACCTACTGACAGTTACTCGCCTATGACATCTATCTGGAGGTTGTGCTATAAATTACGACTCGGCAGAAGTGTGGAATTCGTGGGCTGCCCATTGGAACGGGTCGCTATTTAACCGCAAGTACCTATGTTCGAGTCTCAGTGGGTGCGTAATATTGAAGAGTTCAAAACTAGGACGAGGCAGCTGTCCGGTACTCACTACCTGATCTTCTAGTGGTCCTCCAACTGATGTCAGCTCATGATCAAGCTGGTAATTGATCAAATCCCTGCAAACCAACACTGGACAGTGGTTACCAACCCTTTTCGAAGGAATTGAAGTCCTTTTTTATTCCTGTAAACAGTGAGGTATCATATGCATCTCATAACTTTTATTTTTTCGTAATCTCTCTTTGGTTAATCTTCTTTTCATTGGTTATTCTTCTGGGTAGTGTGTTTTCCATTATGACATAATCAGCGTATTACATTACATCATGTCACATCACATCAGTCATTAAGCAAGTCATAAACATCCGGACTATTTTCGTTAATCGTATAAATTATTATTTTTTTCTTCAGCCAAAGATGCATTACCGCACGACCCTGTATCAGCGCTTAACGCCGACCAATCTGTCCGAACAGATGCTCAATTATCTATCTCAGCATCATCGACGAATAGCCAAGTGAATCAACAAAGACAACGGAAGTGGCCAAGCTTCACAATGAAACGTCCAGTTCGACTCGGGTCGAATTCATCTACTGTAAATACTAAAGAAACGCCAGTTGGTGGTGGTGGTAAGCCTATTCCACGTCCAAATATTGTCACAAAATCAGAATCACAGGATCGGCCGAATTGTCTTGCTCGCTCCTTGTCTGCTGAACGTCAACCATCAAATCGAGATAAACTTGTTGACGCTAAATTCACTACCTGTGATGAACGAACTAATGATGATGGCGTCTGTGAAGCATCAGTTTATCGGAAATCTTCTCAAAGTGCAAACAGCTCTATAAAGTTGACCAACCAGTCTCTTGTAAGTTGGAAATAACTCTTCTTAATTCATTTATGCACTATCTTATATTTGTATAATTAGATGAGGAAACTAAACAAGACTACAATAACATAAAATCCTATCGTATTAGAACAAACATTAAATTATTTTTGTTTTGAACCGGAAAACTTTCTATAAAAAAATCTGATAAACAGCATTTTTTTTTAAGGTGCGCATTATTTTTAGTGCCGCTTATATGCTCTCACTTTCGATACAGAAATCTCGTTGACTGAGAATATGCAGATAATATAGTCCTCCATCCTAGGTGAAGACGCTGACAAGCTGTAGAGGCTTCTGAACACCTTGTGCAGAAATGAAATTCATAACAGTTAGTTTAAGCCAGCCAGCCTGCCACATCGGGAGGTGTAGACTGCTGTCTGGCTGGTTAGAGTCCTTGGGATGGAAGTAATATATACGCAGGTTAATCATTAATATTCATTATTATTTCACACACTAGCATAATTATTGATTTAAATTACTAAATTCCCAAGGTCGTTAATATTTTTAAAATGGGACATTGATTTTTCTAATTGTATAAATACGGAGTTGTTGTTTAACATTTTCGACTGTTGTTTGAGACAGTAAAAGCTCTCATATCAACGTCCAGTCTTCTCTTTTATTTGTCTTGCGTGCCCGGCGGTATTATTGTTGTTGTTGACGTGCGATCAGGACAGATTAGCCAGCGCATTAGTTAGATTCGCTCGTAGTCTACAAGGTCCTCATATTCACATACATAACAAATTTGGCGACGGGTTTGCTGAAGATGGACCCACTGCGTTTAGAGAAACTAATGGAACAGCAGCTAAAATTGATGGAAATGCTTGCTGGTCTACAAATATCACGCTCTGCTGATTCATCTACAGCCAACGACAGCATTGGTAGTAGCATCTCAGAATTCGTTTATGATCCAGATGCGAACGTAACATTTGATACCTGGTTTCGCAGATATGAAGACCTATTTCGAGTAGACTTTGCGGACAAAGATGATGCCTGGAGAGTACGGCTTCTACTTCGTAAATTGGGAGCAGATGAACTAGATAAATATTGCAACCTAATTCTCCCACAGAAGCCCAGCGAAAGATCATTCGATGAAACTGTCCATACCCTTCGTCATCAGTTTGGTGATCAGAGATCTTTATTCAACATTCGATATCATTGCATGAAACTATCTCTGAACGAAAATGACGATATCCATACTCAGTTGGGCATAGTCAATCGCACGTGTGAACGTTTTAAATTGAAATCACTCTCAGAAGATCAGTTCAAGGTATTGATTTTCATTTGTGGTTTGCAGTCTCCCAAATTTGCTGATATACGCACACGCCTATTAAATCGTCTGGAACAAGATCCACGAATGACTTTGAAAGACGTCGGTGAAGAATATCAGCGTTTAATCAACATTCACAACGATACCGTCTTGCTGCAGTCTGGCAGCCAAAATGCAGCAGAAGTGCATGCGTTGCATCCAGTACCGTCGACATCAACCGCACCGCTTCGTCCTCAGCATAAACCACCATCAGCCTGCTGGCACTGTGGCTCCTGGCATTTCGCAAACTTGTGCCCATTCAAACAGCATAAATGCCGTCAATGCCATACTGTTGGTCACAAAGATGGCTACTGCAAACGCAACAACCGACCCAGATCTCGTAGTCGACCCAGACGGCGCAACAAGCTCAAGTCTTTGGGTGTTACTGCCACATATCATATTAGTACTCCAGCACCTCACAAATATATCAATCTGACGATTAATACACGGCCGGCACGCCTACAAATCGACACAGCATCCGATATTACAATAATATCAAAGAAATTATGGCAGAAGTTGGGATGCCCTGCCATAGAGAAGACAAATCAGATAGCAACTAGTGCATGTGGTGGAAGACTTCGATTGAATGGAGAAATTAAATGCAGCGTTGGTTTTCGCGATAGTCATTTCATCGGCACATGCTACATCAATAATTCAAACCTTGACCTCTTGGGTTTAGACTGGTTCGAGAAGCTGCACCTGTCAGAGATTCCGTTAAGCAGTGTATGCCAAAAGATCGAAAGTATTGAACCCTCAACAAGAAAGCCAGAAATCAGAGACAGATATATTAAACCTAAGCCCATTAGAAAGAATGACGTGATTGATGAAACACCAACTTCGAATCGTCACAGTGAGTATGGCTGCGCCAAAAGTGCTTCGATGTCTGGTAGCAACAAAGTAGCAACTGTTAGCTCCCGTAAGACGGGCTCTGCTCAAAAACTGAAGGTGATGTCTGTCACGGCAGCCAAAGATCCGCCGCGGGAGTTACCGAGAGCATGGCCCACGTCAAAACCATGGTCCCGCCTACATGTGGATTTTGCTGGGCCGATAGAAGGCATATACTACTTGGTTCTCGTGGACTCTTACTCAAAGTGGCCGGAGGTAGTACAAGTGACACCACCGTCTAGCAGCAGAACAGTATCAGTCCTGGAAAAGATCTTCGCATGTCACGGTATACCAGAAATCATCGTATCTGACAATGGCAGTCAGTTCACCTCACAAGCGTTCCAGGAATTTTGCAAGAGAAACGGTATACAACACGTGCGGACGCCACCTTATCACCCTCAATCCAACGGTCAGGCAGAAAGATTTGTCGACACTTTCAAACGAGCGTTGTTGAAAGCAGGGGGAGGGGCGAAACCGGAAGCAATACAAAACTTTCTTTTTGTATACCGAACTACACCACTGGCAGAACAGAAGAAAAGCCCTGCAGAACTTCTAATGGGTCGAATGCTACGAACTCATCACCACTCCATGTTACCATCTTCGTCACATCAACGAAGGAATAGTGTGACGTATTACCGCAAGGGTGATGCCGTCTATGTGCGCGATTATCGACCGAGGAACAGAAAATGGGCCGAAGGCTTGATAGAATGTCGACATGGAACTGTAATGTACAAGGTTAAAGTTGGGGATGAATGGTGGATTAGACATAAAAATCAGATACGACGTCGATATACTACATCCCAAGAACCTAAATTGCCACTGGAATTACTACTGAAAACTTTCAAAATACCACCAGTCAAACCAGAAGCAAAACAAGAGATGCTACCCAGCCGACGATCCCAGCGCAAACGAACACAAACAGTTCCTTTCCAAATCGACCCCAAGAAAAAAAGATACTAAACTGTTTGCAAGATTTCTTTTAAAAGGGGGAGGTAATATATACGCAGGTTAATCATTAATATTCATTATTATTTCACACACTAGCATAATTATTGATTTAAATTACTAAATTCCCAAGGTCGTTAATATTTTTAAAATGGGACATTGATTTTTCTAATTGTATAAATACGGAGTTGTTGTTTAACATTTTCGACTGTTGTTTGAGACAGTAAAAGCTCTCATATCAACGTCCAGTCTTCTCTTTTATTTGTCTTGCGTGCCCGGCGGTATTATTGTTGTTGTTGACGTGCGATCAGGACAGATTAGCCAGCGCATTAGTTAGATTCGCTCGTAGTCTACAAGGTCCTCATATTCACATACATAACAGGAAGGCTGGAGACAATTTGTGGTATGCAATTCCATATTAGTTTGTTTATTAAATATATCACACACGACATGAAACAGTATTATTTACTGGATGATAATGTTTGGAACAAAATTTATTATTGTTCATAATCATATCGCCAATTATTATCACACGACTTCGAAACTTGAGTTTTATAGTTTCCTTTGTTCTCTCCTATTTGTCGTCGTAGGGTAGTAGAATTTTCCAGTTATCTGAGGAAGGTGTTGAATCATTCCTGTTACATGTATTTCCAGTTGATTCGATAAATAAAGCCTCAGTCAGTTTTCAATCTCTCCCTCCACCCAGCTGCTACATTAGATTTTAAAACTGTCATCTTATCCCATCCATCCTATTGTATGGGTGTGTATAATTTCATGTAGTGAGTACTATAGCTGAACTATTCTCTAGATTTCTTATCGTATTCGGGTCAACTAATGTAGATTCTGCTGGGTTTTTATGTTCGGCTAGTCTGACTACACCTGTTCTACTACTTTGACCTGTGTATTTGATCTGACAATCACTGCAGCTGGGTATTAGATAAACTAAATTGTTTTGTTTTAAAGGCTCCACAGGCAGGATCCTTTAATCGACAAAGCTTGTTTCTAATCGAGATTGTGGGTTTTGATATGGTTGTGTTCTCTGAGCTGGATAGTTAATTTGCGAAGCTTGCACTGCCCCTCACTAGGCAACATCTTCAGCGAATACTTCAATTTGAAGTGAGCTTTTAGATTTCTCCACGAGTTTAATAATCATCTCTCCTGGTGACCTTTGACGTGATTGGTTGGTTTGTGTGTTTTCACACTTTCTAGGCTACTTGTATTGGAACTGATTGTTTCTTTGACTTGAACTTTGACCCTTTGTGTGTGTGTGTGAGGTTTCTTTCTTATCGGTTGATAAATTTTGTCAATCTCGATGTGTCTATTGATTGGTGATTCACTGGAATGCCAAGCTTCTAAAAATTCTCTGGCATTCTTGTTGTTTCCTCTGTCTAATATTTGAACATTGGTTGTCCCAGTCGAATTGATGTGGTTTTTTTTTGTTGTTGTGAAGAGTAGATAAACAAGTAGATGTTGTGCTTATAACTCTCGCATTGTAGACTTTATCGCTGTGTTGTTATAGTACTAAATTATTTATCTATGAGCTGAGTTAATTTTTTTTTCATACAAGTCTCGTAAAAATTTCTCCGCGTGTTTCTAAACAATGAAGAAAAACAAACAGAAAGCCATTGCAACTTCTAGAAGTATAGTGAGAAAAAAAGAGACTTCCAATAGATATTTGTATATTATCAGTTTGAATATCTACACATTTACACAAACCGGCATCTTATAGGAAGGCTGTAGAAGATCTGGATTTCGTGGGTGGGTAATTTTTGCCTGATATATCAAATAAAATCAAAGACTTACAGGTGAAAACCAAAATTTTGACGGAAAAGTCTGAAAGAGAAGATGGGATTTCAAGTAAAGTGATGAAGATAACCAACCAACCAATCACTGTTAGCGGGAGAAATTTGAAAGAGATCACTTCCTTCACTTATCTGGCCTGGCTGGCACCATCGTTCCAAATACAGGCGACAGAACAGTTGGGGATGTCAAAACCATAATCGAAAAGGTAAGACAGACAGACCTTCACCACGCTGAAATCAGTTTGGAAATCTTCCGAGCTCAATATTGACAACGAAATTTGGATTTTCAACACCAATGTTAAGTCAGTGGGTGTTTCTGTATGGTTTAGAAACTCGGCGTACGTACGTGCGAGGAAAAGCTTTCAGACAAACCACTGCCACAGACTCTTATCAATAGCTGCCTTCGTTGGTTCCATATTGAAGATCAAATGGTCAGCCGGCTAGAAATAATTGGCAACTGAAAACTCTCGAAACGAACCAATCAAAAACCTATTGCTCAACAAATATATGCCGAAGAAAATCGGGGAGGCCGTTTTTGGATGACACCGTGCTGCAGGCCCTCGGGTGGAAACTGAATGTGTAGTGATGGGTTAGGCGTGTTTCCAAGGTCGATATGGAGGAGATCGTGTGAGGTGGTGAACATGAAAGCCTGGAAAATCGTGGAGACAGCTAAAGAGTAAACTGCAGAGAATAGAAAAAAATGAAGATGTTCTGCTGAAGCTTCCCTGTATTCCACTCGGAACTCAAGGGAGTAATAATACCATCAATTCTCATTGACAAAGAGTATATGTACCTGTTTTCAGTGTTCTTTTTGTTTCTTAAAATGTATTTTTGTAAGTGAATCACTATATTAGTTTGTGTACTTTCAAATATTTCTTTTTACAGTATTTGTGACTATATTTTCTATTCTGTGTGTTAATTAATTGTGATAACATTGTTGGTGCTAGTGATTATTCTATCATTATAATATACGGCTACGTGCGTTATTTTCTAACTGGGTTACTTATAGATGAATAGAAACCCCCTCCCCCTTTGGTTGGTGGTGGTGTCTAGCCTTTCTTTAAACTATGCGCGCGCGCCTACATTATTTAATAATATCGCAGTGTTTATTTTTCTCCTCTGTTTTTGTATTTTGTATCATAAGTTGGATTGATGCATTTATGTTTCTCTCTCTCTTCTGAATAATATTCATCCTATTACATTTTATCAGGGCTATTTTGTGTGTGTTTGCTGCTTTTGAACGTTTTTTCTGTCTCTCCTTTTCTCGCTTACGTGATAAGGTGTGTGTGTGTGTATAGTTAGTTTAAGGTCATGTAAAGTACACACCTAAGTCCTAATGAGATATTATATATTATAGTGTTCAACGAGATTGTAAATATTTTTCCTTCGTATCGACTTATCGGCAGTTATTTTTTGCACATAAATACAGTTTTTTCCCTCTCTCTCTCTCTCTCACTGTATATAAATATACACATATTCTACCTGTTTTGTTGACTGCAACTAGAGTGATTGACAATGTCTCATAACCATTAACTTACTACTGCAAGTATTCGATAGTTTTTATAAAGTGTGTTTAAAATATGCGTGTTATAATAGATTTATCTGCACGTGATAAATATGGAATTTTCCTTCCTTCATAATTCATCTGTTGCCTGATGTATGTGTTGTAAACAAAGACTACTATGTGTAGTGAAAAAATTATTATTATTATTTACTTCATCTTTTGATGGTAAATATTGTATTATTATATATATATATATACTCTTTTAATCTGTATACACCGTTCATATTCAGACATGAAAAGGCCAGCTGTCTTTGGTCATAGGTGTCTGCACTCTATCTCCCGCCCGACCGAAAGCTGCTACCTTGACGTGGTGGCCGGGCTTGAACACCGCAATGACCCTACAAGCTATACTGGCTGAGACTTATGTCGCTTGAGGTCCTACCATGCCAGAAAGGTTGTTTGGATAGCGGTTAGACAAAAAGCAGTTACCCAATCCAACGCTATGACTCATGCCGGATCGGTTGGGGCCCGGATTAACAACGACCGCGCTTCCTGCTGCCGTGTCACAGGGCAGAAGTGATAAATATGCTACTGAAACACACCAAATAAGAAACAACAAACAAAAACAGGCCGCGTGTGACCGGCCTCAAGCAGTTGTCCCCTGGGCTCTGCGGTCACGCAACCAACTTCCACTTTGTGGGCAGCTGGGAAGTAACAATCGCCCTCACAATCCGAAATGCAATCACTCTATTTCCCGGGTTATATGATATAATACAGTGAGTAGTAATATTGAGGCTGGGTTTCGGTCGGTTGTTGGGTAAGTATGGCAAGTCAATCGGTGAAGTTGTAAAGGTGAATTGATTGAGATAGATACGACACGTGATGCGCGTGGTGAGCCATCATCTTGCTCGACAGGCACAGTGTTAGCCATATCACACCAACTGTCTCCAGTCGTTGGTTCTTAAAATCACGAGGATTTCATGAACTGGTTGGATGTTTCGGACGTTCCATGTGCCCATGCATACTTTTTCTTCCGTCTCAAGGAGACTCATTGTACTGAATTTTCTATAGCAGTTTATTTTTACAGAGTGTGGTTTCTAGCCTCATGTCCTTACACAGGGATGCAAGTTATGGAGGAGCAACTTTTTGGGTTGCTCCCTTTAGAACCAGGAAAATAAAAAGTAAAGCATTCGGAAAAATAAATAATCACAACAGAAGCTGCGACAACAAATACAATTACTGAAAATAACACTTAGACCAGAGACACATGCCGACTTGGGCATTTGAATCCAATAATATATTCAATTATAGATATTAGTTAGTTATAGGTATCCGCTCAATGTGTTTAACGGTCACAAATTGGCAATTTATATCCACAGAGTCTACAGAGTGTTCGAAAGCAAACCAATTGCAATAAATTCTGGCCAGAGACACCAGAGAAATGAGATTTTTATGTAACCAAGCAAATGTTTTCGTTCAACCACCACTAGCTCTTTTCCAACCCGATCCATCCTATGTCAGCTAACATTGCTCGTCGGTTGAGGAAGGTGATGGCTAGATATGCGTCGTAACACATGTCCTAACCATCTCAATCGATGTAGCTTCACAACCACATCGATTGACTTTTCCTCCTTACCTAACACTCGACCGAAGCCTAACCTCAGTTATTACTCACCTTGTTATATCACCTCTGGTCGATAGCCAGCTGGATATCACATATACGCCAGAGATGGCGTAATTTGGAAAATGCAACAAGAGCCTTTTGTCAGCGGTCAACCCGTCGGGGCTGATGCAACTTCTCAAATAAGCGAAGTGGTCAACACGCTCTACCACTTCACTTCATATCTTCAAAGTTAGGAGTCGATGTAGTCGAGTCCTGTAGCATCATTTTACCTTTGACAGAGGCAAATCGCACTCGAAATATTAGACGGTTTACTGCTCAAAGTGTTCAGAAGAGTCTTCATTTTATCAGCGTCTTCATCCATGTGGACTATATCATCTGCATATTCTAAGTGAACAAGACTATTTCCTGATAACAAATCAATTCCTAAGTCACTGAAGTCATTTAGGATCAGTTCCATTAGTTGTTTGGTAGAATATGATCTCGTTAACATCTAAAAATTTCAATTCATAATCGCAACTTTACTCATGTTAACAATATGTCTACTTACTTTTGACAGTAGTTTTAGCGTGTTTATTTAATTCCTTTTCTAGCATGGATAACTATCGATCTGTGGTTTTTGTTCTGTAACCTGTTGATTAGTGCACAATAGAAGCATTTTTATGAGTAAATAATTATGTTATGATGTCACCACTTTTGTATTTCTCAATAACATTGAGATTGAAATAGGCTCGCCGAGATGGACACGGACGCCGCCGATCACGAATAAGCCAAAAACATTTTACGACAGCTACCTGTTCCCCACAGCCCGCTCTGCTGCCTAAGCGAGAACACACAACGAAGTGAGATGTAAAGTATATTTTAGCATCTCAGCCACAGTATATATTTTACACTTGAATGTATGATTCAAAAAATCAACAAGACTATGTCATCGATAAGTTAATCATCTTGGTCGATAAAATAGTGGGCGTTATTTTACGTAGTCCAATTCTGATTGGTTTATTTCCAGACTGGATATCGATCACTCACGTAGGCCAATTCTGGTTGGTTGATTTCCGGATTGACCTTGGTCGTCACCGTATCACCAATAAAAGATAACCCATTGTTTGTTTGTTTGTCAACATATCAAATTTCTAAAAATAATATTATATTATTTCTTTTTAGATCCCCAAGCTGTCAGAAACAACTGCCTCATCGAGTGAAATAAGTCAGCATTCAAAAGGTGGCTTATTGAAAAAACGAAATGCTTTTGTCAATTTCTTTAGTCGTGGTAAACCAAAACAAAGAAGTAAGCATCAAAGTCAGCATCAGTTAACTGTACCATCAGGTTTACAGTCTGGATCAGAGGAACATGAGACTGCTGTTGGCGATTGTTCCTATCCAACTGTTGATGATCGTATTTGTGAGACAGACATGAATTTAGGCGACAGTGTTGGTGTTGGTGGTGCTAGCATATCAACTGATGCACACGATGTAAAATCTCATCCTGTAGAATATACAACAGAATGATATTTGTGTCTAGTTGTGTTTCCTAGTGTGTGTGTGTATGTGCGTTTGTATGTGCATTTCTCATCAACATCATCATCATCATCTTCGGAGGTGTTTTTTCTTTCTTTCTTTCTGCTTTCACAATTGTGAAACAAGACAAATGTATCAGATCAATGAACTTTTTTCAACATTTGTTCTCCTATTTGTGTGAAAAAAGGCCTTCAGCATCCGGTCACAATCATTTTTCTTTCAGTAATGTCAATATAATGTGATGTGATGAAATCCCACTGTGTTTCTGTGCGTGTATGTGTGCAATAAATAGACAAGAGAAATAAACTACGATCTTTCATAATTTTATTATTATTATTATAATTATTGTTTGAAGGCAATATATAATAATAATAATAATAATAATAATAGAGCTTTACAGACGACAATAGATTGTAACAGTTGTAATCCCAAGCTCAATATTCTTCGGCAAACTTCTCTCCAGATTTATCGGCCATTTTTTGATTTTTTTTTAATTGTATGACTTGATATCTTATTCTTCTTGTTCTTATCTTTTGCATAATTCTTTATGCGCATTTATTATTTTTGTTTAATGGCTGCCTTTCATTCATCTTTCTTGTTTGACTTATGAGACAACTATTATTACCCCGCCCACCTCCGTTTTTGGTGTGACAATCTTTGAAATAGCCGCTATTCTCTTTCTTCGTGCTAATGTTTTCTACTTAATACCTCACTTAAACTATTATTATTACGATTACTAACACGTAATGTATTGTTTTACGTTGTACTTAGATTTTCCTGCCAAGTATTATTATTATTATTACTATAACTTGAGTACATATAGTATATAGATTGTATTTAGTAATCAGATGATATTTAGCACCCTCCGCCCCCCCACCCCCTTCCCAAAAGTTCGACGAATAATGTAACAGCACCCCGTTAATACTTACACTCAGTTATGCGTAAAAATTATACTGATATACTGGATACATTATTTGCATATCTGTTGTTATTATTATTATTGTTGTTAATTTGTGTATTTATTTTCATAAATATTTCCCTAATTTGTCATTTGAACGTTTCCATATGCCTGATTGATGACGTAACTCTGTGAGATCATCATCTTCATATATGTGTATACCCTTGTTTATCTTGCCGTTCTCGGTTTTTTCATCCTTTCTGGTGTGATATATATATATATTGTATACATATGTATGTGCACTCTTAAATTTTCATGCATTTACTTTTTTTTCAAGACAAGGTGAGAATAAACTCTCCATGACATTATCTCTCGGTCCCCCCGAACCCGACCGCCCCCCGTTGCTCCGTCCCATTTCCCGCGCCGTCACCCACCTTCCCAAAAGGCTGTGTGCCTTCTCTTATGAGGCATTTTATTATTCACAAGGTAATCTTTGTGTGCATTTTCATTTATTATTATTATTATTTGTCTTTGTTTGATAAGTAATGATGTTTAGAAAAAGATGGTTTTTTCCTTCTCGAAAGCATTTATTAATATATATATATATATAATATATATATATATATATATAAATATATTTCATTTCCTCATGTGTAATAAATAAATACTATAAGATAGTCTTTTCCTTTATTCTGCATTTATTGTCACTTCTTATATATAATATATTACTGAATTTTATTGGCGCGTACTTCTAGATGCTTGTGTGCAATAACTATTTCCTTTACTGCCCGTGCTGATCCTTCCGAGTATTATTATTATTATTATTGTTACTAGTAGTAGTATTTGCGTATACAGACAGCAATGTTTGCCTCTAGTCCCTTTTTTATAGCATAATACATTTATATACATATACATATTCTGGTATATATATATATATAACTTTCTGTTTGCCTGATGAAGAATGATAAAGAGCGATGAAGAATCACTTTGTTTTTAATCATTTTAGTTAGAATTTGTACAAATTGCTGATGATGATGGCGTGAGTAGAAACTAATAATGATGATGATGATGACGATGTGGGGTGGTGTAATTTAAATGTTATTCTTTATCTCTTGTCAGAAAATAAAGAAAATAATAAAAGAATTTTCGCTTAGTGAGTGTTTTTCTTTTTCTTTTTTAACTGAAACATTAAAATTATTTCTAACCCTTTTCATAGGTGGATCTAATGTATGTGAGCCACCTACCTGGGTTAAGGATATATACATATATATATAATTCCCTTGTGTTCCCAGTAGAACATAAAGCTTCAACAGAACACCTCCAGCAGGCAGTACGACTTCGCCCACAAACCGTCAGCATAGTGTATAAAACAAAATTCCTACACAATACCGGTAACTGCTTTTAGTCTAATCGCTATCCTCACAACCTTCCTGGTATCGTAGGACGTGTAGCTTGTTGGATCACTGCGATATGCAAGCCCGGTGACCACCACGTCGAAGTGGTAGCTGTCGGTCAGGACATCTACAGCACAGGTTTTTTTTTGTATGAAATGGACTCATTTAAATTCTCCTGGCAAACACTGTCGTGACTGGTTGTTAATTTACGTCACTATTGATCATTTTTATTGACTTGAAATTCGAGCTTCCTTGTCATGTGATTTACTTTTTATTAGCTGATAAATTTGGTGTATAATAATGTCTGTTAGTCACACTGGCTGATTCACTTGAGTACCAAGCTTCTAGGAATTTCCTGACTACATTTTTAGTGTTTCTTTTACATAAAATTTCCACATTATCCCAATCATCAAAGTGGTGTTCATAAATTATCCACCTGCATTGATACGGAAGAATGTATATCATGTATTTTTACAGGCAATTTGTGTTGAATGCGGATTCGAAGGGGACGCCCACTTTGACACTTACAGTTCGTACAATTTATTTTTTGAATGGTATTAATTCTATCTCCTTTTTCTGTTGGATCTTTCGGTTTGCACAATATCGAATGAAGTGATTGTGTTGGCTGGCTGGCTGGCTTGTGTGCTATACTTATTTGAAGCGGTCTCAATATTTTAGCTGTGATTTCGGAGATATTTTTTAAATATATGGTAGGATAAATTTTCTTGTTGTCTTTGATGTCATCTTATTCTTGGTGTTGTGACTCGAGTTTAAACACTTTTTAATGAAATTGTGAGGATATGCATTCTTTTTGAGGACGGTTAGTAGGTGTTTTTCCTCCATTGTCTTCAACACCGGAGTAGTGCTATAGTGTGTTTGAACTCTTTTAAACAATGTCTGCACACAGTTTCTTTTTTGTTAGTAATTGCGGTATTGCTACTATAGTTGAATATTTGATCTGTGTGTGTGCATTGATTTTCTTGTGTTAGTTCTCTGGATTATGACATCTGAGAATGGAATTCTATCTAATTCTTCTTCACTCATGGTGAATTTGATGTCTTCAAATATGTTGTTTATTAACATGTGTGGGTATATTCCAGATCATTTCATGCATTCATTACAAATATATCCTCAACATAACGTACTCAAATTTGTGGAATAATTGTGGGTAGGTATAGCTATTTTAATTGTAATCTTTTCATAACGGCTTCAGCTATTAATCCTGATATGGGCGATGATCGCATTGGTGTTTCTTTTATCTATTCTCATATTTGATTATTGAATTGAAAGTATGTTGTAAGATATATAATTCTGTGAGTTCTATCCAATTAGGACATTGCGTTTTTGTGTTCTCATCGCTATAGCTTAGTTATTGCTTATTTTCTTTTGCTAGTTTCGGACCAATTGAAGTACATAATGCGCTGTGTGATATCAAAAGACACCATTATTATTTCATTGTCACCCAGTTGTGAACGTTCTTGATTTTCTCTTCAAAAAATTGGATTGGTGGATTGACAGAATGGTCGCATGATTCTGTTAGTTCTATAGATAGATTATATTTTGAAGTGTTCCTGACAGCAGCGAAGCAATTGGTCGCAAGGGAATGTTTGGTTTGTGTAGTTTTGGACTACCATAAAATAGAGGTAAGACAGGTGTTCGTTAGACTTCATTCGCCATTGATCTTGTTTTGTGATCTGTCCTGATTTCTCGTTAGTTTATTTAATGTTATTTTGATTTTGTTATCTAATGCTTGTATTATAGGGGTTTTCGTCAACTGTTGATATATACATCATTCTCTTTGAGTAAATCATCTGCTTTCTATATTTAGTCTTCTGGGTTCAGGATTATTGTGGTTCTTCTTCCTTTGTCAGCCGGTAGAATAACTACGTGTTTTCTATTCCTCAATTACTTCAATGCATTTTGCTCTTGAGTGTTAAGTGGGGTTCTATGTTATTTTTCAGGTCGGTTATGGGAATGATACATTGATGTATTTCTTGTTGTACTTCCTCATTAATTCAATTTTGAATATTGAGTGTTGATTGTAAGGAAAAAACGCAGATATCTGTTTCTGAGGCGTCACCAGTATTGTAGTTCAGTCCTTTTTGAAGAAGTTGTTCTTCTTACTTGGAGGATTTCATCATGAGCTGACATTAGTAAATAATAATGCTTACTATATAACAACACTGTGAGACTTCATCAAAATGAAAAATTTTATCCATACTGACTAGACGCTTTTGCCAACAACAAAAACAGGACACATCAAAACTTCACTAATGCCTTTTTCCCAACCTTCGACCAGTCAGTCTAGTGTCCAAGCGAATCTAATTTGCTTTTCTAAATGACAAAACTTTCCTACTAAAAACTAAGAATAAGACCACCAGTTGCTTATTGTGTTTAGCCGTAAAACCAAGTACCTGCTTCAGATCATGCTTTAATTTATAAGAAATGTAATCAACAAGTAAGTCTGAGGAAGATTAAGAAAGCTGCAGATATTGGTTAGCGATCATGCAGTCTTGTCTTCTGATGAGCAGTGCATCCAGGAATGGAAATGACTTGATTGAATTACCTTCTAGGGTACTATGGTACATTTAGCAACGAATGACTCAGATATATCGACAAAAACATGAAGGTAAACTCTCCGTCACCGAAAATCACAACTCTTCCTCAGAAGACTCTCTTCATGAACCTGGAATTCAAAGGTGAAATGCCTAGAAAGCACCTCTCTAAATTCCTGAAGAAGACATTTCAAGCAGCCACTTTACGTGTCACATTCTCCAGAAGACAGTTAAACCAGGCTGACGTTAAGGAAAAGGTACCGCTTTTGGTCACCTCAGTGAGTATTTATCAAGTTATTTGTTCGTGTGGAGCAAAGTATATCGGCCGTACACAACGTGAAGTCCGCTAACATATTCTGGAACACTGTCTAGCATGACTAGCCAGCCACAAGAGAAAAGAAGAACACCAGCAACTCCATCCTCGAACACCTTGTCGACTCCGGACATCGAGCACATCAGGATGAATGCTTTACAGTGCTACACACAGTCCCTCAATATCTTACGAAAGGACTTCGAATACGCCATCTGTACATAGATGAATCATTGGCTATTCGGGGTCTGAAGCCTTACCTCTGCATTCAAAGGCGCTACCTACATACATCCACTCGCCCTACCACAGTGGCCAGAGTAACATTCTCACTATAATTTGGCTTGTTTTTTCGTTTGTAAGTTTGCTATTATTTCATAATTTCATACATTTATTCCTCTTAGTGAATTTGAATAAAACAAGAACAACAGCAGTTTTTGCAGAATAATATGGTACTATCATCGGTTATTTCGCTGGCTTCTCATCAGCTGCTTACCGGCGAAAGTCAAGCCATTATAAAGTACATCTTTGGAATAATTTAACTGATATATATACATAATATTAAACGCTATTTCGAACAATAATGATCATACACAATGGAAACTTTCAACATTACATAATCAGATGAAAATGTAACCCTGAACGATGGTCACACCACCGAACAGTTTGTTTTCGAAACATCAAGGAGATCACGGATTTTTTCCATATATATTTCAAGGTAAGAAACCTGAAGATAAGAAAAGTAGAACCATAAAACTTACTTTAATGTAGAACTCCAGGTTCGCGTCCATTTGGTATATATGATTGAATATATCACGAACTATTCGCGGGATAACATCTCGAAAGACTAGGTCACCTAAAATGCCCTCCATAGCAAAATTCTTTGATGTTGGACCATAGGCGAATATCGTGCCATTATACCCGTTCAATACATCTGTAACAACAGGCTTGGCTACAACTTCGTACACCTCTATCATAGATGCCTTCGGTTGAACCACGTGATCGAAGCTAAAGATGTAACCCTCAAGGGATACAGTTATGTTTTCTTCACCGCGGAATGACGCCACAAAACTTGCTGTCGTTTGCTTTCTCGTGCTCATTAAGTGGCCTCACACGCCAGACAACTTTAGTGCTCTCGCTCATCATAACGACACGCTGGGTGATTTCTCAGGAGCCCGCCAATATCTTTTAATTGTCCTTCATGTTCTGTACCCAGAGAATCGTTCACTACCTCTTGCTCTTTAATTTGTTGTCGAAGACGTGCTATTTTCTGAGCTTGTTAATTTATTTCATCGACTTTGTCGTCAAGCTGTTGATAAAGCAACCGTATCTGTTCGGCTTCAACACTTGCTCTCAAAGCAATACAAGCACCAACAGTGATACTGCCAGAAGTATGGCCTGCAGATGCATTTGTGAGACCGGAAGATCGTGGTGTAGAAGTACAGACGTTGTCTTCTGTGAGATTGGTGTACTGGGTGTAGTTGTCGAATCTCTTGTGTCATCTATAGCACCAGATTATTGATTTTCCGTGAAGCAATCAGCTTGATTAACAGTTTCACAGGCTCGCCAACGTCTTAATTCGTTATCCAGATAACTTACAATATTCTGTGACTTCCCTGGTAACGGTGAACGAAGAAATTACTGCTGATGAATGGTATAGGAGGTATTATAGCGGGAAAGAGAGAAAGTATGGAAGTCACAGAATATTGTAAGTCATCTGGAGAGTGAATTAAGACGTTGGCGAGCCTGTGAAACTGTTAATCAAGCTGATTGCTTCACGGAAAATCAATAATCTGGTGCTATAGATGACACAAGAGATTCGACAACTACACCCAGTACACCAATCTCACAGAAGACAACGTCTGTACTTCTACACCACGATCTTCCGGTCTCACAAATGCATCTGCAGGCCATACTTCTGGCAGTATCACTGTTGGTGCTTGTATTGCTTTGAGAGCAAGTGTTGAAGCCGAACAGATACGGTTGCTTTATCAACAGCTTGACGACAAAGTCGATGAAATAAATTAACAAGCTCAGAAAATAGCACGTCTTCGACAACAAATTAAAGAGCAAGAGGTAGTGAACGATTCTCTGGGTACAGAACATGAAGGACAATTAAAAGATATTGGCGGGCTCCTGAGAAATCACCCAGCGTGTCGTTATGATGAGCGAGAGCACTAAAGTTGTCTGGCGTGTGAGGCCACTTAATGAGCACGAGAAAGCAAACGACAGCAAGTTTTGTGGCGTCATTCCGCGGTGAAGAAAACATAACTGTATCCCTTGAGGGTTACATCTTTAGCTTCGATCACGTGGTTCAACCGAAGGCATCTATGATAGAGGTGTACGAAGTTTTGTAGCCAAGCCTGTTGTTACAGATGTATTGAACGGGTATAATGGCACGATATTCGCCTATGGTCCAACATCAAAGAATTTTGCTATGGAGGGCATTTTAGGTGACCTAGTCTTTCGAGATGTTATCCCGCGAATAGTTCGTGATATATTCAATCATATATACCAAATGGACGCGAACCTGGAGTTCTACATTAAAGTAAGTTTTATGGTTCTACTTTTCTTATCTTCAGGTTTCTTACCTTGAAATATATATGGAAAAAATCCGTGATCTCCTTGATGTTTCGAAAACAAACTGTTCGGTGGTGTGACCATCGTTCAGGGTTACATTTTCATCTGATTATGTAATGTTGAAAGTTTCCATTGTGTATGATCATTATTGTTCGAAATAGCGTTTAATATTATGTATATATATATCAGTTAAATTATTCCAAAGATGTACTTTATAATGGCTTGACTTTCGCCGGTAAGCAGCTGATGAGAAGCCAGCGAAATAACCGATGATAGTACCATATTATTCTGCAAAAACTGCTGTTGTTCTTGTTTTATTCAAATTCACTAAGAGGAATAAATGTATGAAATTATGAAATAATAGCAAACTTACAAACGAAAAAACAAGCCAAATTATAGTGAGAATGTTACTCTGGCCACTGTGGTAGGGCGAGTGGATGTATGTAGGTAGCGCCTTTGAATGCAGAGGTAAGGCTTCAGACCCCGAATAGCCAATGATTCATCTATGTACAGATGGCGTATTCGAAGTCCTTTCGTAAGATATTGAGGGACTGTGTGTAGCACTGTAAAGCATTCATCCTGATGTGCTCGATGTCCGGAGTCGACAAGGTGTTCGAGGATGGAGTTGCTGGTGTTCTTCTTTTCTCTTGTGGCTGGCTAGTCATGCTAGACAGTGTTCCAGAATATGTTAGCGGACTTCACGTTGTGTACGGCCGATATACTTTGCTCCACACGAACAAATAACTTGATAAATACTCACTGAGGTGACCAAAAGCGGTACCTTTTCCTTAACGTCAGCCTGGTTTAACTGTCTTCTGGAGAATGTGACACGTAAAGTGGCTGCTTGAAATGTCTTCTTCAGGAATTTAGAGAGGTGCTTTCTAGGCATTTCACCTTTGAATTCCAGGTTCATGAAGAGAGTCTTCTGAGGAAGAGTTGTGATTTTCGGTGACGGAGAGTTTACCTTCATGTTTTTGTCGATAAATCTTGGTGGATACCCATTCTCTAGTAGGGTTTCATCTAGTGAATTCAACTCCTTCTCTATTGTGTCTACCGAACTGAGTTTTCTAATCCTTGAACTTAATGTACGTACTAAGTATTGTGCTTTTGGGCAAGTGGGACGAAGCTCTGGAAGTTGGTTAATGAACGATCCCGTCCATGTTGACTTGCGATATGTTGATCTTTGGATCCTGTAATCTTCTCTTCTGATAAGTAGTACATCCAGGAATCGAAATGACATGATTGATTTACGTTCTAAGGTACTATGGTGCATTTAGCAACGAATGAATTTAAAAAGATTTTTGAGCACTTTTTAATCCACAAAATTCATCCAACAGTTTATTCGCCACAGTATTTCGAGCGAGACTCTATCAAATAGCTTGTCTGTGTGTCACATAGCTAAATGACTCTGTTTGACTGTCTATCACACATCGATTAATTATCAGTAAAATGTTTAACAACCATTGTGGAATAGATCAAATAAAGTATAATTATAATTCAAGGATAAGTTTTTGTTTTTTTAGTTTTTGGTTATATTTCGAGCGAAATTACTGTCCGTGATCACACCAACTTTTTCGAATTGTTTTGTATTCAATTCAGACAATTATGATTTAGTGGGAATTGGGAGATTGTAGCTAGCGGGTTCAGCGAAGTGGAGTGTGAGGACAGATACTCTCTGATGACACTGATAATTATCGGTGGCGCGAAAACCTGAGAATTGGGAGAAATTAGAATTGATTCATTATAGGGTTGGGTAGTGTGCCAGTAGCTGAAGTTTCAGTGACGTCGACGCCTCCTCCTCCTCCGCCTAGATTCGACCCTCTGTGATTGCATATTGCTGAGGAATCTTTGTTTAGGAAGAAATGGTTGTCCAATACTCCATGTCTTTAGATAGTTCTTTAACTGAGTCATTCGTTACTAAATGTACCGTAGTACCCTAGAACGTAAATCAATCATGTCATTTCGATTCCTGGATGTACTACTAATCAGAAGAGAAGATTACAGGATCCAAAGATCAACATATCGCAAGTCAACATGGACGGGATCGTTCATTAACCAACTTCCAGAGCTTCGTCCCACTTGCCCAAAAGCACAATACTTAGTACGTACATTAAGTTCAAGGATTAGAAAACTCAGTTCGGTAGACACAATAGAGAAGGAGTTGAATTCACTAGATGAAACCCTACTAGAGAATGGGTATCCACCAAGATTTATCGACAAAAACATGAAGGTAAACTCTCCGTCACCGAAAATCACAACTCTTCCTCAGAAGACTCTCTTCATGAACCTGGAATTCAAAGGTGAAATGCCTAGAAAGCACCTCTCTAAATTCCTGAAGAAGACATTTCAAGCAGCCACTTTACGTGTCACATTCTCCAGAAGACAGTTAAACCAGGCTGACGTTAAGGAAAAGGTACCGCTTTTGGTCACCTCAGTGAGTATTTATCAAGTTATTTGTTCGTGTGGAGCAAAGTATATCGGCCGTACACAACGTGAAGTCCGCTAACATATTCTGGAACACTGTCTAGCATGACTAGCCAGCCACAAGAGAAAAGAAGAACACCAGCAACTCCATCCTCGAACACCTTGTCGACTCCGGACATCGAGCACATCAGGATGAATGCTTTACAGTGCTACACACAGTCCCTCAATATCTTACGAAAGGACTTCGAATACGCCATCTGTACATAGATGAATCATTGGCTATTCGGGGTCTGAAGCCTTACCTCTGCATTCAAAGGCGCTACCTACATACATCCACTCGCCCTACCACAGTGGCCAGAGTAACATTCTCACTATAATTTGGCTTGTTTTTTCGTTTGTAAGTTTGCTATTATTTCATAATTTCATACATTTATTCCTCTTAGTGAATTTGAATAAAACAAGAACAACAGCAGTTTTTGCAGAATAATATGGTACTATCATCGGTTATTTCGCTGGCTTCTCATCAGCTGCTTACCGGCGAAAGTCAAGCCATTATAAAGTACATCTTTGGAATAATTTAACTGATATATATACATAATATTAAACGCTATTTCGAACAATAATGATCATACACAATGGAAACTTTCAACATTACATAATCAGATGAAAATGTAACCCTGAACGATGGTCACACCACCGAACAGTTTGTTTTCGAAACATCAAGGAGATCACGGATTTTTTCCATATATATTTCAAGGTAAGAAACCTGAAGATAAGAAAAGTAGAACCATAAAACTTACTTTAATGTAGAACTCCAGGTTCGCGTCCATTTGGTATATATGATTGAATATATCACGAACTATTCGCGGGATAACATCTCGAAAGACTAGGTCACCTAAAATGCCCTCCATAGCAAAATTCTTTGATGTTGGACCATAGGCGAATATCGTGCCATTATACCCGTTCAATACATCTGTAACAACAGGCTTGGCTACAACTTCGTACACCTCTATCATAGATGCCTTCGGTTGAACCACGTGATCGAAGCTAAAGATGTAACCCTCAAGGGATACAGTTATGTTTTCTTCACCGCGGAATGACGCCACAAAACTTGCTGTCGTTTGCTTTCTCGTGCTCATTAAGTGGCCTCACACGCCAGACAACTTTAGTGCTCTCGCTCATCATAACGACACGCTGGGTGATTTCTCAGGAGCCCGCCAATATCTTTTAATTGTCCTTCATGTTCTGTACCCAGAGAATCGTTCACTACCTCTTGCTCTTTAATTTGTTGTCGAAGACGTGCTATTTTCTGAGCTTGTTAATTTATTTCATCGACTTTGTCGTCAAGCTGTTGATAAAGCAACCGTATCTGTTCGGCTTCAACACTTGCTCTCAAAGCAATACAAGCACCAACAGTGATACTGCCAGAAGTATGGCCTGCAGATGCATTTGTGAGACCGGAAGATCGTGGTGTAGAAGTACAGACGTTGTCTTCTGTGAGATTGGTGTACTGGGTGTAGTTGTTGAATCTCTTGTGTCATCTATAGCACCAGATTATTGATTTTCCGTGAAGCAATCAGCTTGATTAACAGTTTCACAGGCTCGCCAACGTCTTAATTCGTTATCCAGATAACTTACAATATTCTGTGACTTCCCTGGTAACGGTGAACGAAGAAATTACTGCTGATGAATGGTATAGGAGGTATTATAGCGGGAAAGAGAGAAAGTATGGAAGTCACAGAATATTGTAAGTCATCTGGAGAGTGAATTAAGACGTTGGCGAGCCTGTGAAACTGTTAATCAAGATGATTGTTTCACGGAAAATCAATAATCTGGTGCTATAGATGACACAAGAGATTCGACAACTACACCCAGTTCCGAATACACCAATCTCACAGAAGACAACGTCTGTACTTCTACACCACGATCTTCTGGTCTCACAAATGCATCTGCAGGCCATACTTCTGGCAGTATCACTGTTGGTGCTTGTATTGCTTTGAGAGCAAGTGTTGAAGCCGAACAGATACGGTTGCTTTATCAACAGCTTGACGACAAAGTCGATGAAATAAATTAACAAGCTCAGAAAATAGCACGTCTTCGACAACAAATTAAAGAGCAAGAGGTAGTGAACGATTCTCTGGGTACAGAACATGAAGGACAATTAAAAGATATTGGCGGGCTCCTGAGAAATCACCCAGCGTGTCGTTATGATGAGCGAGAGCACTAAAGTTGTCTGGCGTGTGAGGCCACTTAATGAGCACGAGAAAGCAAACGACAGCAAGTTTTGTGGCGTCATTCCGCGGTGAAGAAAACATAACTGTATCCCTTGAGGGTTACATCTTTAGCTTCGATCACGTGGTTCAACCGAAGGCATCTATGATAGAGGTGTACGAAGTTTGTAGCCAAGCCTGTTGTTACAGATGTATTGAACGGGTATAATGGCACGATATTCGCCTATGGTCCAACATCAAAGAATTTTGCTATGGAGGGCATTTTAGGTGACCTAGTCTTTCGAGATGTTATCCCGCGAATAGTTCGTGATATATTCAATCATATATACCAAATGGACGCGAACCTGGAGTTCTACATTAAAGTAAGTTTTATGGTTCTACTTTTCTTATCTTCAGGTTTCTTACCTTGAAATATATATGGAAAAAATCCGTGATCTCCTTGATGTTTCGAAAACAAACTGTTCGGTGGTGTGACCATCGTTCAGGGTTACATTTTCATCTGATTATGTAATGTTGAAAGTTTCCATTGTGTATGATCATTATTGTTCGAAATAGCGTTTAATATTATGTATATATATCAGTTAAATTATTCCAAAGATGTACTTTATAATGGCTTGACTTTCGCCGGTAAGCAGCTGATGAGAAGCCAGCGAAATAACCGATGATAGTACCATATTATTCTGCAAAAACTGCTGTTGTTCTTGTTTTATTCAAATTCACTAAGAGGAATAAATGTATGAAATTATGAAATAATAGCAAACTTACAAACGAAAAAACAAGCCAAATTATAGTGAGAATGTTACTCTGGCCACTGTGGTAGGGCGAGTGGATGTATGTAGGTAGCGCCTTTGAATGCAGAGGTAAGGCTTCAGACCCCGAATAGCCAATGATTCATCTATGTACAGATGGTGTATTCGAAGTCCTTTCGTAAGATATTGAGGGACTGTGTGTAGCACTGTAAAGCATTCATCCTGATGTGCTCGATGTCCGGAGTCGACAAGGTGTTCGAGGATGGAGTTGCTGGTGTTCTTCTTTTCTCTTGTGGCTGGCTAGTCATGCTAGACAGTGTTCCAGAATATGTTAGCGGACTTCACGTTGTGTACGGCCGATATACTTTGCTCCACACGAACAAATAACTTGATAAATACTCACTGAGGTGACCAAAAGCGGTACCTTTTCCTTAACGTCAGCCTGGTTTAACTGTCTTCTGGAGAATGTGACACGTAAAGTGGCTGCTTGAAATGTCTTCTTCAGGAATTTAGAGAGGTGCTTTCTAGGCATTTCACCTTTGAATTCCAGGTTCATGAAGAGAGTCTTCTGAGGAAGAGTTGTGATTTTCGGTGACGGAGAGTTTACCTTCATGTTTTTGTCGATGTATCTGAGTCATTCGTTGCTAAATGTACCATAGTACCCTAGAAGGTAATTGAATCAAGTCATTTCCATTCCTGGATGCACTGCTCATCAGAAGACAAGACTGCATGATCGGTAACCAATATCTGCAGCTTTCTTAATCTTCCTCAGACTTACTTGTTGATTACATTTCTTATAAAGTAAAGCATGATCTGAAGCAGGTACTTGGTTTTACTGCTAAACACAATAAGCAACTGGTGGTCTTATTCTTAGGTTTTAGTAGGAAAGTTTTGTCATTTAGAAAAGCAAATTAGATTCGCTTGGACACTAGACTGACTGGTCGAAGGTTGGGAAAAAGGCATTAGTGAAGTTTTAATGTGTCCAATTTTTGTTGTTGGCAAAAGCGTCTAGTCAGTATGGATAAAATTTTTCATTTTGATGAAGTCTCACAGTGTTGTTATATGGCATTATTCACTGATGATCGCGTTTCGTTTATAAACATGAGTGCAGATTGATGATTGGAGATTTGAATAAAATCAATATGAGACGAGAAGGTACATTCGAAATTAATGTTAGTGTTACTAATAAAATACATGGAAATGGGAAATAAGATGATTTTATAGTAAAATATGTAAATAAGTCGTTAGAATGTTATAATGTAAATCGAATTGAATACCTATTAACATTATTTATTATCCCGTGTCACTTCTGATATTCGAAGGGGCGTAACCCAGTGAGTGCTGCAGAGACATTATGTGCTCGCGATTATTGACCTCCTGTAGGGCTGTATTGCATATTTTGATCGGACACTAGTGACCAGTGTGAATGATTGGACACTAGTCAGTAAGCAGTGTAATGCGCTTGTGTGTCTACTTCTATCCTTGGTTCAGACTGAATTATGTAAGTCGGGTTTGCAATGTGGCCACCATTCTAAGCAGCTCGCCATCATGGTGCACATTGATTTGATGATATTAGATGACTGCAGCACTGGGGGTGACACCAATTCGAATCTCAGAAGAACGGACATGAGTTCCTTCAAGGTTGCAGATACGCCTTGCTGACTGACTGGAGACTGCCAACTAGCACGAAACCAACCACAACTAACATCATCAAATCGATGTGCACCGTGGTGGCGAGCTACCTAGAATGGTTACTGATAGAATTTAGTCTGCACCAAAGAAATGACCAGACACACATCACACTAGTTACAAGTGTCCAACCAAAGTAATTCAAAATAGTATTCATATTGTTCATACGAATATTATTTCCTCAATTATTTCAGTCATATAAATATATAGGAGCTCATGAAAAATTTATCAGAAAGCATATTCTTTGTTGATATAAGGATAAAACTTGGCCATTGTGCTGCAGTATAATTCCATTATCGGTCGGTTTTCGACATAGAACTTTGCACATATGTGCGGCAGTTCAAGTCGCCACAATCTATGTAGCACGCAAAGCAAGAGAAGGAAGTAGAAGAAATGCATAATATAGACAGTAAACAGTGGTGTGAGACAAAGGAATAGTAATAACGGAGAACAAAAGTTTAATTGGAAATCATAAGTCACAAGGAGTGGATGCATCTGCGCCACTGAGAATGATTTTGAGCCATGTCACCAATTGTTTCCAACCATTGGTTTTTACCATCCCGAGGGCCCCAACCAGGAAGTCTACATCTTCCTACGTGGCTTAGATTAACTGTTGTGGATTTCATTGATTGGTGCCATGTTTTGGTTTGACCGCCGCTAGCTCTTTTCCAGCCTGGCCCTATATCAGCTAACATTGCCCGTCGAGGAAGGCGATGACTAGGCATACGTAGCACATGTCCTAACCATCTCAGTCGAAGTAATTTCACAGTCTCGTCGATTGATTTCCCCGCCTAACCTATCACTCGACTGATGCCTAACCTCAATATTGCTCACCTTATTATACCACTTCACGCGGGAGATAGAACGCAGACACCTATGATCGAAGACAGCTAATCTTTTCATGTCTTCTGCTCTCAATGGCCAGGTCTCACAGCCATAAAGGAGGACGGAGCGGACTGTTGAGCAGTACACACGCCCTTTGGTCAATAGCCGGATATGACGTCTACGCCAGAGACTGCGTAAACTGGCACATGCGGAACTAGCCCTCTGTATTCGTGCTGAAATTTCGTCGGAGATCAACCCGTTGGAGCTGATGGTACTTCCCAAGTAAGTGAAGCGGTCAACGTGTTCTACCACTTCACTTCCTATTTCTAATCTAGGGGTCGATGAAGTCCAATCCTGCAGCATCATCTTACATTTTATAGGGGCGAATCGCGTGCCAAACATGCGGAGATTGTTGCTCAGGGTGTTCAGTAGACTCTGCATTTTGTCAGAGTCCTCACCTAGAAGGACTATATCGTCCGCATATTCTAAGTCAACGAGATTCTTCCCTGGTAGCAAGTCAATCCCTGAGTCGCTGAAGTGAGTTAGGGTTAAGTCCATTAGTACATCTATGATGAAATTGAATAGGAATGGGGATAATGGGCATCCTTGACGGACGCCACTAGTCGTCACCACTTCAGATGACAACTCGCCATAAGCCCTCACCTGGCTGCATGAGTACGAGTAGAGTGCCTTAATCAGTGCAATGTATTTTCTTGGCATTCCCTTTACAGCCAAGCATCGCCAGAGAACCTCCCGGTCGACAGAATCGAATGCCGCCTTTAGGTCAAGAAATATAATGATTGTCTGACGCCGGTAGGAATGCCTATGTTCTAGAATCTGTCGAAGGGTGAAGATGTGATCAATACACCCTCTACCTGGCCTAAAACCTGCCTGGTTTTCTCGTGTTTGTGTCTCCCGAGCACCACTTAATCTACGCAGTATTATTGAGCCTAGGATTTTAGATACTATATTAGTCAAGCTAATCCCTCTGTGATTATCACAAGACGACTTGTCCCCCTTCTTGTATATCGGGATGATCAGTGACTTACACCAACCCGATGGGACTTCCTCTGATTCCCAGATGCTGCCTAGAACCTCCGTTAACGCAGACAGTAAACTGTCGCCTCCGTACTTAAATACCTCTGGAGTCAATAAATCAGGTCCCGCTGCTTTGCCTAGCTTCAGATTGGTGACAGCTTTAGTAACCTCGGTTAAGGACGGAGGACCTGTGTCTATCTCCCATTCAGGGAGGTGTTGGATGTCCGGTAGGTTAAGTGTGGCTGTGGGCCAATTAAACTGCTCCTCATAGTGTTCTTTCCAGCGCTCCAGACGTCTATCCTGGGAGCTAATTATGGTGCCATTTTTCTCGGAGATTGTTTCGCTTATCATTTGTTTTTTACCACCTGTTTCCCTGATAAGCCTGAATAGTTGTCTGGTGTTGCCTATCGCCGATGCTTTTTCCATCTCTTTCGCCTTTGTCAACCACCACTGTTCACGGTCCTTGCGGAGACTTTTCGTAAGTTTCCTCTTGTGCAGCTTTCGCTCCTCGTTGAATTCGGAGCTCGCCGGAATAAGTCTTCTAGCATCTATCAGTTCGGATGAGGCAGTCGAAATCCAATGGTTTTTACTCACCTTTGGAATTACCTTATTCACAGCTTTTACAGCTGTATCTATGGCTGACTGAATATTCTTCCAGGCTTCTTCAGGGTGAGTGCAGCTGTCAAACTCAGATATGTGTTTAGCTAGTTCTTCCTCAAATAGGGACTTAGTTCCCTGGTCGAGCTGGGGACGTGATGGGTTTACCGCCAGCTGTTTCCTACGTCCGTTCAGTCGTAAGCACACACGAGCGCGGACCAGTGCGTGATCGGTATCTACACACGTGTTCCAGAAGGAGCGACAATCTCCTACCGACTTACGCCAACGATAGCTTATTGCTATGTGGTCTATTTGTGTCCAGCGTTGATTTGATGATGGGGGTCGCCAGGTCAAACAGTGTCTCTCCTTGTGTTTGAAGTTAGTGCTTACAAGATACAAATGATTATCTGAACAGAACTGTAGGAGACGGTCACCGTTGTCGGTTCGCTGGCACGGAATTCCGTATGTGCCACCAACATTCTTCTCAGATTGACACAATTTCCCTACTTGAGCATTAAAGTCACCAGCTAAAACGACTATATCTGAGCGTCTAGCCTTTCGCAGCAAACTAGACAGCTTTTGGTAGAACTCATCCTTCGTTTCATCCGAACTGCAGTCAGTGGGGGCGTAGGCGGAGATTACGAAAAGGCATAATTCCATTATGGATCAAATTTATTTCGATAAAGTTACACAGTGCTGTTATACAGTAATATGTACTGATGACCACGTTTCCAGCACAATTTATCATCGCTGAAAATAATTATATCAAGGCATTCACTCACACAACTTTCTCACCTCATTTATATACATGAGTGAAATTAATGAAAGTTCATTAGACATGCGTTAAACAGAAAGGAAGATAAAATACATTCGGAAATAATATTAGTGTTATCAATAAAATATAAGACGATGGGAAATAAGACGAGTGTTATTAGTCAATAAGATGGGAAATAATATGTTTTTCTATTTATTATTATTATTTCCTTTAATTCCTAGAGAAACATAGGGCTTCAGCCGCACATCCCCACTGCTTTCGGTTCTCTGCTAAAGTTTTCCTCTGGCTCCAAGTCTGCCCACATGCTTTCACCTCCTCTTCACATGACCTCCTCCAAGTCACCCTTGCACTGACGACCAACTCGCCGCTTCCCTTTCGGGTTCCACTCGAGCAATGGCTTGTCTAGTGATGTCACTTGATGGCTTCCTTAGAGTATGGCCAAGCCAATCCATCTCCATTTCTTCCTGATTATTTGTTGCACAATCGGTTCCTGGTTGATTTGCTTCCACAGGTCCCTATTGCTGATCTTTTCTTTCTGCCATCCGATCTTGAGTATTGAGCGAAGACAGCTGTTGATTAAGGTCTGTAGTTTGTTTGATGTGGTCTTTATGACGCGCCAAGTCTCTGATCCATATAGTTAGTAGCACTGACTTCACATTGGAGTTGAAAATCCGGATCTTATTCTCATTTTGATGCCAAGTGCTGTTGACCTCCAAACAGACTTGAGAGTGTTATAATGTCAATGAAATAAATTTTAACATTATGTATTATTCCCTGATTTGACTGACTGGTTATAATCATATCTTCGATATCTCTGGTATTTGCACTGAGTCACTTCTATTGCATCTGTTGGGTGTAGATTCACTCGATGAACAAGGATTCAATAGTCAGTCTCTCTCGCTCTCTCTCCACCTACCTATATTACTTTTTAGAATTTTGACTCTGTCCACCCACCCTTTTGTGTGGTTGTGTGTTACTGCATGCAGTGAGATTGCTGAGTTTTCCTCTAAATTACTTATCTTCTCTTGGAGTCCATCATCGGACACTGAACAAAATTCATAGGTTCAGAGAATCTGACTACTAGTGTTCCAGTGATCTCGCCTATGTAGTTGACTTAACTCACAGTCATTGCAAGGTATTTTTTTGTTGTTGTAAATTATATATTATTTTGTTTAATTGTCTAATCAGTACTTGGACAGGAGTTGACTGGACATTTATCCGCATATGACGACAGCTGTACATTCATTATTGAAGAAGATCAATAACCACACTAATTGTGCCTGAGGACAGTGTCTGTTACTCATCAAAAGGTTAGTCGATACGAAAGGCATTTTATTCAAAGTGTGATTAGAAAGTAATTCTAGCAAACTGTAATAATTAAGAGACGTGTATCGTTTAAGCGTTTGTTTTTTAGCGACCGCATAATACCGAAGGAATGAATCTGTTGAACAATTGAACTTGATGATAAAAGGACAGAGAGTGGGAGAGAGAGAGAGAGATTGTACTGAAGGTATCACTTAGGAAACATTGTCTGAGAATGAATGAAAACACTTAATAACCAGTTGGAAGAATCTCCTGGAATTTTGAGGTGGAACACATACTACGGAGAATTACTCAACTGGCTGGCTTATTGATAATAGCTGTAGTGGGCCGTTGTCATGGGTTCTCCTCCAATTCTCACAAAAACTATACAGGCTTCTCTGTGACGTACAAAGCAGCATGTTCAGATAGTGTCACTCCATCAGTAGTTGATGTGTACGCATATGCATGGTGGGGCTTGCATACAACTAGAATGTTGATTATCCCAGATGATATAAGACAGGGAAGTTCCCAATTTAGATTAGTGTAGTCACACTGTTGTAACTGCTTGTGTGATAAATCTAAGAAGTGTCGAATCCACACAACTAAATAAGACCACGTCCATCAGAAAATTACACAAGTATATATGTATACACGGTTTTCTTGATAAGTTTCAACTGACCAAAACCGATTCAGATTTGCAGCGTAAATTTATCCCAGAGTATGAACACAAGAACTAATGGATTCCAGTGCGAGAATAAAAATGAGGATCTGATGGGAAGGGTATTCGTGAAAAAAAGACGCTTGGATTGAACTGTATGTTCACTCTACACCACCGCTCCTGTCCCCTCACCAATAAGCGTGTATATCGCTCGAAACACTTTACACCACAGTCGGGAAGGTATATTCAACAAGAACATTCTCCAATTAGTGGATGATGACTAACAGTGGAATCCAGGATAACGTGCATTTCGTCCTATTTGGGACTCGTCAATTGGATGTACCTGCATTCCCCAGTGAGTGAGTGAGTGATGGTGTTCCCACCGAGGCTCGAACCCAGTGCCCATAGTTTCAAATGGCAAAGCCGGTTATCCACTAGATCACTTGGGACATGTGAGCCACCCACCTCTTGTGCAACGGATCATATTAATTATTTAATTGAGACCGAGCACATCGGTTCAATCAACCGACGGGAAAATCTAAATAGTCCGAAATAGGACGAAATGCGCATCCTGACTGGATTCCACTGCTAGTCACCCCATCCACTAATTAAATTCTAATTACATGCCCAGACATCGTCGAAGCATCTGCACAAGAAGCTGCTGACATGTCAACCTGAGACCGAGCACATCGGTCCAATCAATCGACGGGGAAATCTAAAATTCAATTAAGCAGATTTTCTGTTAGCGCATTAGTACCTAAAGTTTTCATAATAGCTTAACTATCAATGTAAGTTTTTACGATCCCTACTGTTAGCCTACATGATGAATATATATCGGAAAGGATATTCTTTGTTGAACGATAATATATGTTATATCCATTTTTCGAAGTGGCGCCACCTACTTTATCCCATGGGTATTAGGGTGGTTCAACAAATAGGCGAAAAATTGCACCAACATGATTTCATGAAAACTCAGTAATATACGTCAAAATCTTCAACTTACTGCCTCCTCTAATCCACTACAACAACATTGTGTAGATATCGTCAGTGTCAAGCAATATTTTCTAATTAAAGTGTTTAGAGACTTTGAGGGTGTTGACGTTCACGGATAGTACGAAGTATACTAACGCAAGATCTTCAAACCACAACTTCTATAGTATTCGTTCCGTGTAGACCAAAGGCAAAGCAAAACACCGCTATTGGTCGTTCAAATTACGAAGTATATTTCAGGACCGAATGGTAGTGTGGATGGTTCAAATTACGAAGTATATTTCAAGACGGAATCGTAATGTGAGGATGATTGCTTAACTAGCTGGAGATCGTGCACGAACGAACAAAGGTAGGAACTAACTTAACACGACGGCGTGCCAAATGGATGCGTGGATGCTTGACCGTAAGCCTTCAGTTAAACAAATCGACTTAAACAGTGAGGGTCAGCGCCCAATATTCAGTGATGAATGAGGTGGCTAATAATTCTGAGGAATTACCTACCGCTACAAGTACATCAAATGTACTTTATTTCAAGAATATGTAGGCCAGAAAAAAAATTTCTTACTCCTCAGTTGCGTTTAAAAAGCGCACAAATATATATATATATATATAACTTAGCGTAAAATTACTATAGCAACGAACTACGACGCTACAATTAGCTGGGATATGCAACAAAGCCACTCTTTTTTTGTTCAGTATTCAGTCTTTTAAATTAATGAACTTTGGAATTTCTTGAAACTATTCTAATGAATAATGCTCATAATGATGACGATAAAGAGCAAACTACAAAACAAAATACTTAGAATATACTTGTGAAAAGACAATGTTAATTCCCCATATATATATATATATATATATATATAACAATTAATATTTCTGTAAAATACAAAATGATTGAGCAAAGAATATCCTTTTCGATAATCTCCACCTCTTCTGGCTCTACAATTATATGCATATATATTTACATACATAAAATATTCTAGACTACTAGTCAATAACAATATTAGTGTTTTTTAAATAACATCGATTTGGTAAGTAAGATCACAATGGAATTACAGTTCATTAAAGATGCCGAAATAATAATAATAAAGATATAGTAGCAAATAGAATATCAACTGAAATTCAGGATCATTCAAACCTGGATGGCCAAGGTAAGGGCAGCGAATGTCTGAACTAACTTCTTTTGGATGCACAAATTAGGCTTGTTAATATGGATCCCGACAGTCAGCCTCAGCAATATTTAGTGGTCGAACTCTTAAGGCAAAATTGAGATTCGTACGTATGCATTAAATGACCCTGAAGGCATGGTTAACGTCAATCTTGTGTTCTGTTTGTATCCACAAGATGAGACAGAATAGCGTTGCGAATAGATTTTGTTTGTCCTTTGCTTAACCACTATGCAGGGTGATGTTCGGAAACTCGACGAGAAACACGCCTAATTGTATGGCCTATGTAACTGGCTCACTCCACAGGAGCAGTTAATTTGATTGGTAGATACACATGGAAGAGGCGAAATTAGGCAGTCTGTCTTTTACTCCCGAACGCAAAATAGGGCTGGGTGGTTTTGAAGACGACACGTAATTCAGCAGCACAGGATGCTATTTTACCGCATTTCTAAGGCGCTGTGTTAGTATCTCGCTGATGTGGCCCCCAAAAAACTGCATTTGTAAGAATAAGACCGTTTTTGGAAGTGTTGGTACCTTGGGCTGCTTTGATTTTAGATTCATATTCTTATCAATAAACTTTTCAGGATAACCATTTCCACTTAGCAATCGTTTAATATTATTAGGTTCCTCATCAAGACATTCATCCGAACAAATTACTCTTGCTCTGTGAACCAAGCACTTTATCAGACTGCGTTTGTATTTCAAGGGCACGAAGCTGAGAAAATGAGTATACTGACCCGTTGATGTAGGTTTTCTATATACACTTCTTATTGTACCATCCTCTTTTCTGGTCACAAGGACATCTAGAAATGAAATACTTGAGTCTTTTTATTTCTCAATGTTTTATTCATTGAGAAAGACTTCACTGCATTCATTCACCATAATTATATAAATCGGACCAGATCACCGAACGAAACGTTGGAATTACTCATTTCAATCTCGCTGAGATTTTACAAATGTCTGCTTCTCACTCGACGCCCAAATATTTTAGAACTATTCTGTCAAATCTTGACGACAGTTCATTCGAATTATTTTTCAATTAGATTAAGTTAACAAAGAAACTGTGTAATTGGCACAATCATCATGTTTTCACTCTCCGTTGTCTGCAACAGAATGCATATCATAAATCCGTGGCTGTCGAGTCACCTGACAACTCCAGTAGGTCGAGTATAGCAGCTCCATCTTCAGAAAGAAGACAAAGCAATAATGAAAGCAAAACACGTAGATGAGCGAAGAGTCTCTTTTCGGCTGCGAATTCATTTCCATAGCTGTACAATCGCAGATATATATATATGTGTTATTTTGTATTTATGTGTACAATAAGTTTACCAAACAAAAATACAATTGGTTATAGTTATTTAAACTAAACAGGTGAAGATTGGTAATTGGAGTTACGTAATACAAAATCAGTCAAGAAAATTGGGTGTTAGTGAAATTAGGGTAGTAACAAAGGTGATGAGTCGTCACAAACAGTTGTTAAAAGAAGTTATGTAGTAATATGAATAGTTTGATGAGTGAGTTTTACTCAGGATGTACATAGGAACAAAGTAGATGATACGAAATTACGTAAGAGTTCTAAATGAATACAAGAATTATAAGCAATTAAAGAACAGGCAAAGAAACAAAATTAAGTCATCAAAATAAAAAAAATTAAATCCAAAAAGTTGTTACCAAGACAGCAGAAGTGGTTGAGTAATCCTCTTTTGTATGCACAGCTCCGGTTTTTCTATGTGAATGGCCAGAGCTTCAGCGATACGAAGAAGGCGAAAGCGTATTGCCTTTGATAGGTTGTTCTTGACTCAGTAGATTACTTTGAAGAAGGGGTTTGTTGAAATGGAATGATCAGTGTTAATCAGATGTTCAATTATCGCACTCCTTATTGCACCACTATTGCTTTTTCGCAACCATACTGGATGGTGTTCTTGAATCCTCTTGGACAGTATGCGCGTCGAACGACCGATGTACCTGGCTCCACAGCAACGGGTGAACTGATATATGCACATAGAAGTGGTCAGATGCAGGATCTTGTCCTTGAGGCTTCTGCGGATCAGTGGGCGACTGGAGAACACTATTCTTAGCGTTGCTGCAAAGAATGTTCTTCTCAGAGATGATGTGATCCTTCTCTTGAGAATGTCGCTTGCTAAATCTCACTTGAAATCCAGGTTCATGTAGAGTTCCGCTTCTCCGAATTCTTGGTTAGATATTTTTTTTGATTACAGCTTGATGCCACACCGTATTTTCAGTACAAGTATGGAATTTTCAGCATGGATATCTGTAGCCCAAATTTTGCAGGCCGACCATAGACATCGGGTGTGCGCCGGCTGGGGATCAAACCCCGGACCATGTGCATGGTTGGCGAGAGTCCTAACCACTGTGCCACCGACGTCGATGACTCTCATTGGGTATCCATTTTGGATGAAAATTCCTCCAAGTCACCCTTAGACGACCAACTCGTCGCTTCCCTTTCGGGTTCCACTCAAGGGCTTGTCTAGTGATGTCACTTGATGGTTTCCTGAGAGTATGGCCAATCCACCTCTATTTCTTCCTGCCTATTTGTTGCACAATCGGATCCTGCTGGGTTGGTTCGCTCCCAGAGATCCCTGTTGCTGATCTTTTCTGGCCGGCTATCTGATCTTGAGTACTGATCGAAGACAACTGTTAATGAAGGTGTGTAGTTTGTTTGAGATGCTCTTTATGACGCGCAGTGCAAGTCTCTGATCCGTATAGTGATTTGCACTGACTTCACATTGGAGTTGAAAATCCGGATCTTATTTTTCATTCTGAGTGTTGTTGGCCTCCACACAGACTTGAGAGTAGTGAAAGCTTGTCTTGCTTTCCCGATCATTGCTTTGATATTTTCATCAGTTTCATCCGCCTGTAGTTAAAACGATGCTTCCCACGTAGGTAGGTAAAGGAGGTAGTTTCTTTCAGGTTCCTTCGATTTGTGCTGATTGTTGTCTGTTAGTGTTGCTGTTGGTGGTGTTGGCTAGGAATCTTCATCACCTCTGTCTTCTCTATGTTCACCTATCTTTGATGTTTCTTCTGCCAACTTGTTGCTTTTAATCACTTGCATATCTTCCAGTTTGTGGGGAATCAGACATATATCATCGGCGAAGTCCAGATCCTCCAAGTTCTTTGTGTGAGTCCATTTTATGCCTGTTTCCTCATTGCCCACTGTTTGTCGCATTATCCAATCTAATGCAATCAGGAAAATCATTGGCGATATTAGGCAGCCTTCTCTTACACCTGTCCTCACTTCGAAAGATGATACTATAAGATGACTTTGGTCAACTGTCTCTATGAATTTCAGTGTCCATTAACAATGCTATTCATTTAAATGTGTATATATTGTAAATGCAGAGTGATGCGGGTTGACAGGAAGCTTCTAAACCTGAAATCAAAATTTTACAATTAACGACTGACTGCAGAGGTAGAAATGTTTCTATTTTCTCAAATCTGGATTTAGCGGACAAAAGTTAGGATTTCGTATTTGGCAGAATTATTTTGTAATGTATGATTATAATAATAAATATTAACAAACAACAATGAACATTTAAATAATGCATTAACAGAAATTTTGAATAACGATATAAGCTTATTTAACAAGAATAACAGATAAAGCAAAAAGAAGGCATAAATTGTCTGAACCGTATATTGTGTATTTGCGCAACACATTTCGAACAATTAGATCACACAGCCACGAACTTGTTATAGGAATATGTATATGAAATTAATAAAGAGTTAAGAGGGGAGAAAATAAACTTAGGTCAAGTTAAAAGGACATATTCAAGGTCAAAATAACAGTGAAGACCACTAAACCAAACAACAGAGGTTTGGCTTGTATCAAAACAAAGCTTACCAAAGAAGGTGGTTTAGTGTGATGACGAATTGTTGCGTTGAACGCATAAAGCTGGTTTAAACTTCCTAATCACTAGCTAGGGATTCCCCACAAACATTAGGATATGCACCAAACACGTTTTATTGATAGGTTTAAAAGTTGTGAATATATCAATTTTATGTCCTGTCTCTACAATATGTTTCGCAATGGAAAGGCTAGGTCTCCTGTTCTCATCATTAATGGGTTCTGAAGATTCCATTTGTTTTTGGAGCCATTTAGGAATTGGCTCTGAAGCCAGCCCTTACCTACAGAGATCGATGCGTCCTCCCTTTGTATGTGTGTCCACACTTACATACAAATTGGTAAATACAGTGAGGTGTTACGTCATTTTTCGCATGTTCTAAAGGCTTAGATAGATATTTTGGCTGCATAAAGTCTTTTTAACCACAACATCGTTCACTCTTTGTCTAATTATCAAGCTGCTATGATGCCCCATATAGGGTAGCTTGGTGTACACGTCTTTCTTAGCGGTGAGTTGGAGAGTGGGTCTTGGTGTTCCACTGACTACTTTATATCTCCTAATGAACTTTTCTGACCAGAGTTTGTATCAACTTTCTTTCCTCCTCATCAAGTGTGTCTTCAGTGCATATTCGTTGGATTCTACTGAAGAGGCACCTCACTCACTAAAGCCCTTTTGTACCGAACAGAGCAGAGACTGTGGTAATTAAGATACTGTCCTGTCCATGTAGGCTTTCTATAAATAGATCTTTTTATTGACCCATCAAGCCGTCGATTGTTCGAAATGTGTTGTGCAAATACAACAGTACACGATTCAGACAAATTACGTCTTCTTATTGTTTTATCTAAATTCATAAAGGGAACTAATTGTTTTGAGGAATAACAGAGTTAAAAACAGTAGTCCCATTTATGAATGTACAGCAAATTAAAAACTTGATACTTTGGTCATCTGAACTTAAAATAATATTACAAAGTAGCACTTTCAGTTTAAAAATAACCTTTGAGACAAAGATTGTTGTCTGGTATTACTAAAGTGGTAATCAATTACATTTACGATATAATCACCGCTATCACTTTAAATTTGTCCATGACTGTTCTGTTGGTTTTAGAGGTGTCGGTGTTTAATCGAGTGTAGGTTTGCAGCTACATGTTTGGTTATGAAATGCAATATGTTATAGATAGAACCACTGGGAAACCTGGGAGTAATGGACAGTTGTTTCGTCCTAGTTTGACAGTCTTCATTGGTGTGAACCTTCCGGTTACAAGGTAAGCTTATAGACCATTCAGCCACTGGGACCTCACCCAATGGCCATTCGATGAGTTCCAACTCCTGCCTGGTAACCGGAAGGTGCATGCTGATGAAAAGTCTCAAACTAGGACGAAATAGTTGTCAAGTACTCCCAGGCTCTCCAGTGGTTCTCTAAATGACGGCAGCTCGAGACTAATAGTTGTTAAATATATTCATTTTCACTGTAATGTGATTTAAAATGGTCGCAGAGTTGTGTTTATTGTAAGAGAATATTCGACATAAAGAATCACGTGACCTTCGTCTCGTACTTGTGGTATACTTCAGAAAGTAGTACTTGTAAAGTTATGAAGCCCATTAAAAAATATGTCAATCTCTACCAAAGTTGACATATTCTACACTACACTATACAGTGGCACAAAGCTCTTATCTTCGATACGGACTGGTGCGCGTAAAAATCTCAAAAATAAAACGATTTTCACTAAAGTTTCACACATGCATTTTGTTAATTAGTACTAAGAAGCACAAGAACTGGAGGAAGCAAGGCAATGAGTCTTAGACACACCTGATTACCAAGACACTGACTGAATGGTTTCTGAAGTGTAGCAGTTCAATTGCTACACACTCCATGTAACACACAAAGAAGACTATACGCAGTGTGAGGGAAAAAGAATAGTGAAATGGAGGGCCAATAGGGTTTAATGGGTATGGGAAATCGTAAATGAGTGAATACATCTACACCACTGACAACAATTTCAAGCCATATTATACCGAATTCCTCCGGACATTGGTTCTTAGCACCACGAGGACCCAATTCAGGGAAGCAGTCTACACCTCCCTACGTGACTGGCTCAAACTAACTGCCTGTCAAAGATTTCATGGAGTGATTCCAGGTTTTCCTTTGACCACCACTAGCTCTTTACCAGCGTGATCCTATGTCAGCTGACATTTTCACTGTGAAGGAAGACGATGGCTCAGTAATGCGTAACACAGGCCCTAACCATCTCAATCGACTCACCTTCATAACCTGATTAACCAATTCTCCTTACCTAACACTCGACGCTTAATCTAAATATTCCATTTTTGATTTAGTTGTGTTTTCCTAGCAGCTGGGTGATTCAATTGCGAAGCTTCCAGTATCCCCCATCTAAACACCATCTTCAGCGCATACTTCAATATGAAGTGGACTTGTTTGAATTCTCCACGTGAATGATATAACTGTATCTAATGACAACCGTTGTCATGATTGCTTTTTAAGTTACATCCCTATTGATTTGCATTCTATTGACTTGGAATTCGAAATTTCTTGTCATATGATGACTTACTTTTTGTTAGCTGGTAGATTTCGTTTATAATAATGTGTTATTTTAATTGCTGGCTGATTCACTTGAGTACCAGGCTTCTAGGAATTGCCTGGCAGTAGTTTTGTTGTTTCCTGTATTTAAAATTTCTACATTCTGCGAGTCATCAAAGTTGTGTCCGTAATTATGTACACTCGTCGACATGAAAGAATCCATATCGTGCCTTTTTAATAAAACTGACCAATAGAGATGTAAATTCTATTATGGATAAAATTTTATTTTGATAAAGTCTCACAGTGTTGTTGTTATGCAGTAAGTAATATTTACTGATGACCACGTTTCGAGTACAATCCATTGCTGCTCATATTCATATCAAGGCACTTCTCACACAACCTTCTAACTTCGCTTATATAATTCCATTATTTTTCCTCGCCTGATTTGATTGGTAAAAGTATTTTTCATATTTCCGGTATGAGTGATGCATGTGTTGGGTGTGTAGACTCGATGAACAAGGATTCAGTAATCCACCCCTCTCTTCTCAGAATTCTAAGAAGTGATATAGGTAGGTGGAAAGAAAGGTTGATTACTGAATCCTTGTTCATCGAGTCTACACCCAACACATGCAATAGGAATGACTCATCACTCCTACCGGAAATGCGGAAAATACTACTACCAATCAAATCAAGCGATGAAGAAAAATGGAGTCGAAATATACCACCTAACATTGAAGATAGAACGCAGACACATACGATCGAAGACAAGTACCCACTTCATGTCTTCCATTTCCAATGGCCATATCTCACTCACAGCCATGTAGGGGGACGGAGTGAACTGGTGCTAGAACAGTGCACACTTCCTTTCGCCGATAGCCAGCTGGATATCACGCATACACATCAGAGATGACGTAAGGTGGTAAACGCCACACCAGACTTTTGTATCCGTTCTGCGATTTCCTCAGCAATCAGCCTTAATGGGCTGATGCAACTTCTCAAATAAGTGAGTTGTTCAACACGCTCCACCAACCACTTCACTCCCTATCTTTAAGCTAACTAGGAGTTAATTTAGTCCAGTCCTGTTGCATCGCATGTCAAACATACCAAAATTACTATTCTAGACATAGGAATATGTTGTCAATCAGTTAGTTGTCTTCACATCCAAAATTCACACTTTATTGATAAAATTTCCGTTTTTGGAGTCAGCTGATGGTAGGTATGTAGGAAGGCAAGCATAAACCATGTATCAACAATAAAAATCGTCAAAGTGACTAACTCCTTTTTTTTAACCAAGAATTCTACATTTCGATAGAGAAAGAAAGACCAGATTTGCAGTATAAGATGATATCATCATTCTATTTCACAGGTTCTCATCAGCTGCAAACTACCTGGAATTACAATGGTTATAAATAATAACATTTCATACTTCATTGTTTGAAAGGTAATAGAGAAAACATTATAAGATGAACGCATCCGGAATATAAGGATTAAAATTTATAGTTTAAGTTATCATCAATTTATATACTATCAAACTATGAAAAAAGGAAAAAGGGAGGGGGTGAGAGAAGACAGAAAACAGAAAAATCAAATAAACAGTGTCAACATGGCAACTCAACAAGGTCAAAGTTCATCAACTTGAAAACTTGCTTAGTGAGTTGACCTGACTAGTGTCTATGAGTAATCAGTGTAATGAAAGTGATATGGTTACCAAGGGAGTGAGAGATTGACTACACTCTCTTTCTGTGTACATAAGTTTGGTCTGAGACGTTTGATTGCAATTGCTTCAGCAAATCGTAGTAGATTCGCTGTCCATTTGTATATTTAATATTTTGAAGGATTTGGAAATCTTGACAAAATGGCCCGTATCCACAAGGTGTCTGGTAATTGCACTTTGTAAATATTTGTTTCCTTTTAAGTATAAGTTTCTCGCAATATGCTCTGAAAACCGGATAGAAGCCCTTCTTTCTGTCCTTCCAATGTACTTGCTGCCACAGGTGCACGTAAATTTATAAATGCAGCTGGAGATAACATCAGCAGGGTACTTATCCAGTTTCGATTGGCTAATAGAGCATGTAGTACTGTATAGTGTCACCAGATTGGCTGCAGGGAAGCATCTCTTTATTGCTCCTTTCATCCTTTCAAGGGAACCAAATGTATGAAGTTCTAAATTTAATTCCTGCCTAACTGTTGTGTACAATCATGAGGCCATTTCGAAGGTCTATCAGGGATGGTTCAAACACTATGCATATTCACTAGTTATCTATCTGTCAGGCAAAATAAACAACCAATCAGATTTCAGTATGCTAATAGACCCCGTTTTTGTACAATTTGTTTTTCCATGATATTATTAGATTATTATTATCATTATTAATATTAATATAATTATCATAAATATATATAATTATCTCTCACTGCCTCTGTTGGAGTCCTTTTATTTATTAGTTGTAGGAAATTGTCAAACCTGCATTATTGTAAACTGATATCTTATGGATTTCAGAGAGCATAACAATAATAATAATAATAGCAACTTATATAATGGTTTCATCCGACGCAGATTATGACATAAAAGCGATAAGATGTCAAATAATTAGGGCTTTTGCTAATTTTCCTAATTTTGAAGAGTATTTTTACTAGGCATTTGATTTGTTTCAGGTTTAACCACGGATTGGAAGTTAATTGGTGGATGGTGCATTTCGTCGTATCTGGGACTCCTCAGCATTCCGCAGTGAGTGATGATGTTCCTGCCGAGGCTGGAACCCATTGCCCATAGTTACAAACGCTAAAGCCGGTTTTCCACTAGACCACTTGGACCATGAGAGCCAGCCACCTCTTGTGCAACGGATGATATATTTATTGTTTTAATTCAATTTTAGATTTTCCTGTCGATTGGATGGACCTAAGTGCTCAGGTTGAAATCATTTAAAGAACCACTGGAAAACCAAAACAGGAGTCCTGGACAGCTGTTTTGTCCTAGTTGGAGACTTTTGCAGCACTAAACACACACACACCGGGATTTGAACTCAGAACCTTCCAGTTGCAAGTCAATCTCGTAGACCATTCAATCGCTGAGACCCGCGATTCAATGGCTAACTCATGAATTCTAACTTCCACCAATTTGTGATTTTACCGTGACCAACACCAGTTAGTTTTATCGCTGACGAGCATTTGTTCTAACTCCTAACCTGGTAGACCCCACTGGTCACGACTTCTCACTAGAACCCCAGGAAACTCCCTCCATTTAAGCAGTCACTAGCTAGCATCAGATTAATTTTTCAAGAGTTGATATAAATGGTCTACGAGCTGGCTCTCTTGGCTTGTAACCTGAAGGTCCCTGGGTTCACACTGTGGTGTATAGGTGCGTATCGATGAAGAGTCCCAACAAATACATAGGCAGACAAAACATCTGGCTGTCCAGTACTCCCAGTTGGTTTTCCAATGATCGCATGATGGATGAATAATAATTATAATAATGGGAATGTACAATAATTATGAATTTTTGTTATCACCAAATCGACTGAATATATTTCACGTGGAATAATCAAGAAGATGGCGACACAGAGAGAAAGTGAGAGAAATGTCTTTATTTTAAAGTATATATAAATATAGATAGATATCCTTAACACCTTGATGACGTGTATTTTTTTTTTACCTATTTGATGTATCCCTAATGGCAAATTTTTGTAGAATAATAACAGAACAGTCCAGGAAGGATGTTATCTAGGCTAGCAAGGAATATTTCTCTTCTCTCTTGTTTCCCTTCCTTCCCTCGCCTTTTGTCTTTCTCTGCATATATATGTAGGTTTAGTGATGTATATATATTTAAAAACATACTTTCTTCCTTTTGTTATCGAAATGCATAATCTAATATATATGCATATACACACATATATATATATATTTATATATGCATAATAGCCGGATTATGCAAAACTGCAAAAAACAGAAAGAAGGAAATACGGAGAATTGAATTAACTTTTGTTTACAGAGTTGCTTTCACTGGAATCACGATATATATACGTTGTTTTATGGAAATGATAGTGATAAGGCAAAGAAATAACTATGAAGCTAGCTGTCAAAAGAAAACAAAATCGATAGATTTATGAGAATTGGTCAACGTACATTTATATATATATTGCCTTCGCTCCATACTGAAGATGAAATGGTCAGCTAGAAAGAATGAGCAACAAGAAACTCTGGCTGTGGACAAATCAACAGGCGAGAACTGATCACTCAAAAAATATGTAGGAGAGAAAGGGAGATGGATTGGGTCGGGCATACATTAAGGAGGCCGTCGAATGACATCGCGCTCCAGGTATAGCCTCGAGTTGAGTCCAAATGGGAAGTGACGAGTGGGTAGTCAGTGTGAGGGTGACATGGAGGAGATTGTGTGAGGAAGAGATGAGAGAGATTGGTCAATCGTGGACCCAGAAGAAGAGGAGGGCAGAAAATGGAAGAGAGTGGAGATGTGTTGTTGAAGCCCTATGTTCCACTCGGAACGCTAGGAAATAATAATAAATAAATTACATTTACATATATATGCCTACTGTCACCGATGATATTCTTAATTGTGGTGGTGAAATGGATTATGCATCAGACTGTTGGGGGCGTGGAGTCAGGAATGCACTGGACTACCGATAAGGAGACTCTGAAAGATCTGGATTTCGCAGCTGACATATACATCTAATGTCACACAAACTGAAGGATTTACAGGTGAAAACCAACAAACTGGCTGAAGAAGTAGACAGCGAACACAGGACTACAGGTTAACATGGAGAAGACGGAGGTGATCAAGATAACCACGCACCACCACCAACAGCAGCAACAAACAGCACCAATCACCATCAGCGCGAGATATTTGACAGAGGTTACTTCCTCCAATTATCCGGCCAGAAAGCGTGATTACTCCCACAGACAGAAAGTCACACAGCATGGATGAAGATGTTAAAGCCAGCCAGTCAGTATCGGAAAGGCAAGATACGCCTTCATCAATCTGAAACCAGTTTGGAAATCTTATACACTGCACTCAGCCAGCCAGCCAGCATAAACAGCAAGATTCGGTTTTTCAACACAAGTGTCAAGTCACTTTTTCTATACGAGTCAGTAACTTGGCGAACGTGTCATGGAAAACATTTCCAACAGGCAACTCTAGACTTTCATCAACAGCTGTCTTCACTCCATACTGGAGATCCAATGGCTGGCCAGAAAGAATGAATAGCAAGAAACTATGGGAACAAGCTAATCACGAAGCTATCGTTCAACAAATAAGTAACAGAAAATGGAGATGGATTGGGCATACGCTAAAGAGACCGTCAAAGGACATTGTGTGTCTAGCGGGCCCTCTTCTGGAAGTTAGATGGGAAACGACGAGTTGGTCATCCTAGGGTGACATGGAGCAAATGAGAGATTATGGGCAAATGTGTAGGATAGCAGAAAACAGAACAAATTGGTGATGTGTTATTGAAGTTCCACTGGGAACCCAAAGGAACAATAGCATATATATTGATTACGTATTGATTATAGCTTGAAACCACACAGTATTTTTGGTACGAGTATGGAATTTACAGCATGGGATATTTTTGCAGGCCCAACCTCTATATCAGGTGTGCGTCCGCAGGGGATCTAACCCCGAACCATGTGCATGGTCGACGAGAGTGCTAACATCTGTGCCACCGACGCACATATATATATATATATGGGTTCAACAATTTCACCTTCTCTTCAGTTTATAAGTTGTCCATTGTCGTTGTTTTAGTGGTGCAGGATAACGTGCATTCCGTCCTATTTGGGATTCGTCAGCTGGATTATCTGCATTCCCCAGTCAGTGAGTGGTGATGTTCCCACCGAGGCTCGAACCCGAGACCAAGCACTTCTGTCCAATCAATCGACGGGAGAATCTAAAATTCAATTAAATAATTAATATGATCCGTTGCACAAGAGGTGGCTCTCGTGGTCCAAGTGGTCTAGTGGATAACCGGCTTTGGCGCTTGAAACTACGGGGACTGGGTTTGAGCCTCGGCTGGAACATCATCACTGACTTACTGGGGAATGCAGGTACATCCAGCTGACCACGAGTCCCAAATAAGAAGAAATTCACGTTATTCTGGATTCCACTGCTAGTCACCATCCACCAGTTAACTTCTAACTATATGCCCAGAAGCATCGTCGAAGCATCTGCACAAGAAGCTGCCGATATGTCAACCTGAGACCGAGCACTTCGGTCCAATCAATCGACGGGGAAATCTAAAATTCAATTAAATACTAGGTGTATGTAAAATACTTTTCAAATCGCTCAAATTGTCATAATTTCTAATGAATTTATTGAAATTGATTAAAAATGCCCATTGAAATTTTCAAAAGAATGGATACTGAACAAAGAGTACTCTTTTCGATAACCCCTTCATCATCAGGCTCTACAGTTATATATAGACATGATAGTGAATGAATGAATTAGTGTTATGAACGAAATTAACGTTGTTTAAATAACATCGAATCAATAATATTGATAGATTACAGCTGAACAGCATCAACATAAAATAAGCTGAATGTCAGAAGAATTAGGAAAGATAATAGTACAAATTCATGAGTTTATAGTTTCTACTGAAGGCCGACCAGGGCAGTAGTAGGGGCTGGCTGGACTTGCTTCTTTTGAACACAGAGCACTGGTTGTTTGAGGTGAATTGAAATAGCCTCTGCTGTTTGAAGCATGCGGTGCTTCGACTATTTTGGCAATTTATTAGGCACCCGGTAAATGATAGAGAAGGATTCTTCTACGCTGGCTTTGTGACCGGTTTGCACCAGATGCTCTTATATCGAACTGTTAATAGCTTTCACTACACCTTTACTTAACCATAGTGGGATATGTTCTCGAGCACGAAGAATCAAGTTCCTAGAGCAACGGCCAATATAACTCGCTCCTTTTTCCTTAATTTCTCCGTAATCAACTCACTTGGTATATCGCCCATGAACTGTAGTCGTATATATAAAGGCTTCTTGTTTATAGACAGTCAGTAGTTCTTTACCGCTTTCTTTGTCATGTGTTTCTTGATAAATTCGTTGGGATAGCTATTTTCAATCAAAGTATCATACACAATGCTTAATTCATCTTCCATTACTTCTTCTGAGCATATAGCTCTAACTCTGTGGCTGAGGGTCTTCACTAAATTTCTTTTGTACTTGACAGAAACGAAGCTGTGAAAATGTGTGTGTATATTGTCCTGTCCAAGTACTTTTTCTATGCAAATTTCCCTTTATGCTACCACCTATCTGGTTTTCTTGTAAGTAGGACATCCAGGAAGGCAATTAATTCTGTCTTGGGATTCCTCTTCTTTGCATGTGAATTTCATAGCCGAATGTACTTCATTGAATTCAGTAATTATTATACTCCTATCCGAGTCATTATCACAAAGAATAAAGGTATCATCCATATATCGGCAATAAAATGAGAGCTCATTGATAAGGTTGTTCAGAGGTCCATTTTCTAGCTTACTTGGAAATTGAATTGAATTGAATTCGACACGGAAGAAATTTTAGTTTGGTTCTACTATGAAATTACAGCGAAACATAGTAACATTGTTCTAGGCCATTTTATATGTATTCAAAGACATTAACACTATGGTAATGTGTTGTTATGAAAATCTAATCTAAAATGGTAAAATAGATATATATTTATAATGGATGACATCATTATTATTATTAATAATAATGATGACATTATAAATTTCGAAAACAATCTGCTTATGTCATACCTATCTATCTATCTACATATATACATTGTCTTTACTAGAGATTTGCTTCGGTAAGATCAATACTTTTTCAAACCTGTTTGTTGTAAATTATTATTTCGCACTTGTAACAGCTAACCTGCATTCCTACGCTACGCATCTAGTGAGTGATTTTCTGACCACTTACACACACACACACACACACACACAAACAGACAAATAAATGAACAAATAAAACCCATGTGTATTCACATATATATTAAGGCGAAAAACAGAAATGACAGTATCCCACAGATTTTTAGGATATTTGTTTTTTGAAAATTTCAACGATATTTATACATCAAAGGGCAATTTTTCATTTCTCGTAGAATTGAATTTCTTTGGAAAATTTCGAAAAAATGTATTCGCCTACTTGTGCATCCCTATTTTATGTTCGGAAGTTACAGATAGGTGTATCTATCAAATTGACTGGTTCTGTGGAGAGCTAGTTACATAAGGTGTACAATAAGACGGATTTATCGTCGGATTTCCAAACACCAATATTTATTATTATCATTTTTATTACCTTGGGTTTCAAGTGGAACATAGGGCTTCAGAAACACATCTCCACTGTCTTGTATTTCTTGACATCCTCTTCAGCTGGGTCCACGATTGCCCATAGTCTCTCATCTCCTCCGTCCCAAACAATCTCCTCCATGTCACCCCCACACCGATAACCCACTCGAGTGATGGCCTGCATTGCGCGTCGGTTTCTTCAATGTATGCCTGATCAGTCCATCTCCATTTTTTCCTACAAATTTGTTGAGCAATCGGAACTTGGTTGGATGTTTTTCCCAACCAGAGTTTTTGCTACTAATTCCTTCTAGCCATTTGATCTTCAGTGTGGAGCGAAGGCAACTGTTGATGAAAGTATGCACTGGCCTGTTGGAAATCTTTTCCGTTACACGCTGGCCACGTTTCTGGCCCTTATAGAAGGACCGACTTGACACTGGTTTTGAAAATGCGAATCTCGTTGTTTTTGCCCGCTCGCTGGCTGAGTGCAGCGCATAAGATTTCCAAACTGTCATCAGGTTGCCTTTCCGATCCTGACTTTGATGTCTTCAACCATCCCTGCTGCTTGTGACTGAAGCGATGCTTCCTGGCCAGATAATTGAAGGAAGTAACCTCTGTCAAATCTCTCCAGTTAATGATGAAAGCTGCTGGTTCTCGTTGTTGTTGTTGGTGGTGCTGCGTGGTAATCTTCATCACCTCCACCTTCTCTATGTTCACCTGGAGTCCTGTCTTCGCTGCCTGCCAGCTTCTTCATCCAGTTTGTTGGTTTTCGCTTGTAAATCTTCAAGTTCGTGTGACATTAAACATAAACCATCGTTGCTCTAATTCCATATCTTCTAGAGTCTTCCTGTCGATGCTCCAGCGTATTCCTGTCTAATCGCTCCCCACGCACAGTCTGAAGCATTCTCCAGTCCACCACCATAATTAAGATTATCATCTGTGATAACAGACAGTCAGTCTTTGATGAGATCCTGCATAAAGAAGTTTATGATCATTTCTCACGTATACTGTGATTGATTATGCGATCAATTATTTCAAACAATGTTACCCGTCTTTCTTGTTGTAAAGAAAATGTATAAATACCGTGTGTTGTAGATATGATGGAGAAAGTTTGTAGCTCAGGTGGTTGATTTTGATGTGGTTGTGTTCTCTGAGCTGGATAGTTAATTTGTGAAGCTTTCATCACCCTACTAGGTGACATCTTCAGCGCATACTTCAATTTGAATTAAAGTGAGCTTTTAGATTTCTCCACGAGTTTATTAATCATCGCTCCTGGTGACCTTGGACGTGATTGGTTGTTTTTGTGCGTTTTTACACCTTCTAGGTGGCTACTTGTAATGGAACTGATTGTTTCTTTGATTTGAACTTTGACCCTTTGTGTGTGAGGTTTCTTTCTTATCGGTTGATAAATTTTGTCAAGTTGGCAGAAGAAGCATCGAAGATAGACCTTCCTTCAGGTGAACATAGAGGATACAGAGGATATGAAGATTCCTGGACAACAGCAACAACTACAACACCAAACAACAATCAGCCAGCATAAATGGGAGAAATCTGAAAGTGGTAACCTCCTTTATCCGCCTACCTGGGAAGCGTCGTTTCAACTACAGGCGGCAGAAGTAATGAGAATATCAAAGTGAGGATCGGGAAAACAAGGCAAGCTTTGATTACTCTCAAGTCTTTGTGGAGATCAACACCATACTTTAGCATGAAAAATAAGATCCGGATTTTAAACTCCAATGTGAAGTCAGTCGGTGCTACTATACGGATCAGAGACTTGGCGCGTCATGAAAGGCACTTCAAACAAACTACAGACCTTCATAAACAGCTGTCTTCGTTCAATACTCAAGACCAGATGGCCAGAAAAGATCAGCAAAAGTGAGGGATCTCTAGGAGTAAATCAACCCGGTAGGTGGTAATTGTGCAAGAAATATGCGGGAAGAAATGGAAGTGGATTGGTTGGCTATACTCTGAGAAAACAAACCATCATCAAGTGACATCCATCACACGCCAGGCCATCGCTCGAGTGGAATCTGAATGGGAAGCAGCGAGTTGGTCGTCAGTGCGAGGGTGACATTGAGGAGGTCATGCGCAGGAGAGATGAAAGCATGTGGGCAGACGTGGAGGCAGGTTCCTCTAGGAACTAAAGGAAACAAATATATATATATAATTGTAGAGCAGGAAAAGAAATTTATCGAAAAGACTATTCTTCGCCCCCGAATTTCGCTTTAGTCTTCTAATTATCTCAAAGGGATTTTTCTTTATACAAACTTATTTGTACTAACTAACTAGCCTTAAACAATATTTGCTTTTAAGGTTATGTGATTCTTATAACTTCAGGTCACAAAATGTACATCTCTATACGTTAACAACGTTGATGATGCTGATAATAATAATAATAATAATAGTAATAGTAATAATAGTAGTAATGGTAATGTCAGCGGTCACAGTTCGATTATGTTAGTGTTATGCATTGTGCCATAATTAATATTATTATTACTATTACTATTACTACTATTATTCTTTCTAAACAGAGTACGTTAACATACATATGGAAAACGCATGAAAGATTTCAGTGATAACTTTTAGGGAGAGAAAAAATTACCCTTCGCCTCTATAAAAAAACAAACATTGACCTGCAAATAAAGAAAAAAAAAATTAAAAGAGGTCAGTATTATTTATATTTCAGGATGAAGTGAAACAAGGAGAGAAGAAGAAGAAGAGGGAGAAGAGGAAACGTTATCCAAAACTGCTGTCCTCCCCTCCCCCAACCCTTCCCAATGTGTGTTTACAGAAAACTCTATGTATAGTTAATTTATGCTTGAGTTTTTTTCTCAAATTATAATATTGATTTTCAAGAGTTAGTTTGTGGGGAATTGATTTTTCTTTAAAGTTTGACCACGGATTGATGCCAGTTAGAGAACTAGAAAGTACTGAATCCAGCCCGATTTGGGACTCTTTGGAAGTACGCACTGACTAGAGTTCAAACCCAAGACATTCCGGTTACAAGGCAAGCTTCTAGACCATTCGGCCACCGGGACTCCGCTCACTGGAAGACATGAAAAGATTAGCTGTCTTTACTCATAGGTGTCTGCGTTCTATCTCCCACGTGAAATAGCATAATAAGGTGAGCAATATTGACGTTAGGTTTCGGTCCAGTGATAGGTTAGGAGGGGAAATCAATCGATGAGACTGTGAAATTACATCGACTGAGATGGTTAGGACATGTGCTACGTATGTCTAGTCATCGCCTTCCTCGACAACGGGCAATGTTAGCTGATATAGGGTCAGGCTGGAAAAGAGCTAGTGGCGGTCAAACGAAAACATGGCATCAGTCAATGAAATTTACAACAATTAGTCTAAGCCACGTAGGGAGATGTAGACTTCCTGGTTGGGTTCCTGGGGACAGTAAAAACCAATGGTTGGATACATTTGGTTATATGACTCAAAATTGTTCTGCATGGCTGTGGAGATGCATCCACTCCTTATGATTTCCAGTTAAACTTTTGTTCTTCGTTATTACTATTCCTTTGTCTCACACCTCTGTTTATTGCCTTTTTTATGCATTTCTGCTACTTTCTTCTCTTGCTTAGTGTGCCACATGGAGGGAGTGTGGCGACTTGAACTGCCGCACATCGGTGCAAAGTTCTATGTTGAAAACAGACAAACAGACAGACACTGGTCAGTCGATGAAGTCTCACTTCTACCAATTCGTGATTTTAAAGCGACTGGCACCAGCCAGTGTTATCACTGGCGAGTTGTTTGTCCTCACTCCCGACCTGGTGGATCTTACTGGTCACGACTTCTCACCAGAACTCCAGGCAGCTTCTTGATATAGACAAGCACTATCGAGTATCGTATATTGATATTTACAATTTAATTCATTAACACTTCCAAGTAGATCATGTTGCATGGAGGATTTCATCATAAGCTGCTGACATAGGTTAGAGAACCACTGGAAAACCAGCTGGGAGTACCCGACAGCTGTTTCGTCCTAGTTTGGGACTCTTCACAATACTTACCAACCCACCACGGTTCGAATCCAGGACCTTCTGGATACAAGGCGACCTCGTAGACCATTAAGCCACTGGGACCCGATCCAATAGCCAACACATAAATTCTAACTTCTGCCAATTCACGACATATAACATGACCATTTCGCAATGTCTTCTTCGATGAGCAGTTACTGCCTCATCTTCAACCTACTGTACCCTAGTGGTCATGGCTTCCCACTAGAACCCCAGGTAACTGCCTGGGCTGAATAGGGCCAGTCACTAGTAAGCATCAGATTAATTAATTTTCAAGTATTGGTTTTATAGGGATTTTGTTTGATTGCATGGAGGATTTCATCATGAGCTCATGATTGCTTAGCAATGGATAAGAAACAAAGCAATCTAACAATCAACTAGCCAATAACGTCTTATGATGTTTTATGTTGTTCCTTTTCATTCCAAATGGACAATAGGGAGGGTTTCATGCTTTAGATTTGAGATTTCAGTAGTACAAGGTGTTTATATTTTACGGAGTGAGGTTACTACCAGCCTGACATTCAACCTTCCATGTTTACTAGATCTGCTATCTGATAGGTGAGGTTCAAGAATGCGTCGACCATGACTCGACGAACCCTGGACCATGTGGATGGCTAACGAGGATTCTGCCACTGAACCACCGAAGCATTGAAGAACCTATTGTCCAACAGATATACACACAAGGAAATGCAGATAGATTAAACATGCACACTGAAAAGACATGCAAGTGACATTATACTAACAGATAGGTCCAACACCTTCATCCGTGCTATCGCCTGTGGTTGAAAACATACTTCCTGGCAAGATAAGTGAAAGGATGAACCTCCGTTAAATCTCTCCCGTTAATGGTGATTGGTGCTGGTTTTGTTGTCGTTGTTGCTGCTGCTGCTGTAGGTTGGTTGTCTTGATCACCTCCCTGTTCCCTATTTCCATGTGCAGTCCTGTCTTCGCTGCCTCTTCAGCCAGTTTGTTGTGATTCCATATACTGATACAATATTATTACTGAAATAATATTTACAGTACAATCTATTCCTTAAGTGACATGTGCTACTTATAAGATTTATCAGTAGTTTATAAAGAGACTTTCATAGGCACAAAAATATCAAACAGCGGAAACATAGATTTGACGTCAAAGAGAGAAAATGAACTATTATTGTGGAGAAACACGGAAGATATGAAAAGAAGACACGGAAACACAATACGGAGGGAGGGCAGAGGTAGCAGGCACAACACGGAAGATCTATGCAAATGACCATTTTAATATCAGACATAAACATAATTCCCCTATATGTTTTCGTATCAGATTCTCAATAGACACTACACTACCACGGCTCTTGTCTTCTCCGGTTAAACTAATACCTATAAAATTACCATTGGGATATATGGAAAATCAAAACAAGTGAGTCGACGAAGAGTTTTATTTCAACGAATTTACCATCAAGCTGTACAATCATTATTTTAGTAATAATATGAATTTCTTTTACCTACCTGGGAAGCATCGTTTCAACTACAGGCGGACGGAACTGACGAGGATATCAAAGCAAGAATCGAGAAAGCGAGACAAGCTTTCGTTACTCTCAAGTCTGTGTGGAAGTCAACAGCACTTAGCGTCAAAAATAAGATCCGGATTTTCAACTCCAATGTGAAGTCAGTGCTACTCACTATACGGATGGATCAGAGACTTGGCCAGTGCATCATAAAGAGCACCTCAAACAAACTACAGACCTTCATTAACAGTTGTCTTCACTCAGTACTCAAGATCAGATGGCCGGTCAGAAAAGATCAGCAACAGAGAGGGACCTCTGGGAGTGAACCAACCCAGAAGGAACCGATTGTGAAACAAATAGGCAGGAAGAAATGGAGATGGATTGGCTGGCCATACTCTGAGAAAACAAACCATCAAGTGACATCACTAGACAAGCCATTGCTCGAGTGGAAACCGAAATGGAAGCGGCGAGTTGGTCGTCAGTGCGAGGGTGACATGGAGGAGGTCATGTGAAGATGAGATGAAAGCATGTGGACAGACTTGGAGACAGGTGACGATTCTAGCAGAGAACAGAACGCAGTGGAGACGCACGTCTGAAGCCCTATGTTCCTCTAGGAATTAAACGAAACAATAATAATATAATAATGAATTTCGACAAAAGTGTACTACATAAAATTGCTCAGGAAATTTTCAAGATTAGTAGAGATTTAAGACGTTTCACAATAAAGTGATAATTGTGACAAAACAACTTTGAGAAAAATTAAATTGAATCAAATAAACAAAGTTGACAAGTGTGGTAATACTAGGAATTCATCAAGATGAAATTAGTAATAATAACAATCAACGCAATTCTAATATAAGGATATACAAATTGAATAAATAAAACAAAAGATAAGTAAGGCTCCAAATATGAATGGAGATTATCCTAATTTAGCATAGACGGATTAAGACCATGAGAGCTGGAGGGGTTGGACAAACTTTTTCTGTCTACAGAGATACGAATTTTCTATTCTGGTGGCCAAAGTCTCAGCTATATAGATGAGTTGGATACTTAATAATTTTGGCAAGTTATTTTTCGCCTTATAGATAACTTTAAAGTAAGACGCTGTAGAGATAAGGTCACCAGCTTCAACCAGATATCCAGTTATTGCACTTCTCACAACCCCACTTCCACATCTTCGTTATTATGCAGGATAGTGTTCATGCACAATCTTGGACAAAAGCTGAGTTGAACGACTGATATACTGGCGTCACAAGAGCAGGTGAATTGATAAACTCACACAGAGTTGGTAAACTGTGGGATCTTGTCCTTCAGGTTATTAAACAATGCAGTGAATATTCCATTCAGACATCTATAAAACACAAAATGATTGAGCCAAGGATATCTTTTTCGATAATCTCCTCCTCTTCTGGCTCTACAATCATATGCATATATGTTTATATACACAGAATATTCTAGATTAGTAGTCAATATCAATATTAGTCATATAAAAGAAAAGAAGGCGTTCAGCGAAGAGACTCTTTTCGGCGAATTCATTCACTTAGCTGTACAATCGCATATTTATACAATTTTGTTTGTGTGTGTGTACATTAGATTTATAAAGTTTAGATAGTGTTTTTTTAAATAATATCGATTTGAAAAGTAAGATCACAATGGAATTACAGTTCATTAAAGATGCATAAATTATAATAATAATAATAATAATAATAATAATAATAATAATAATAATAATAATAATAATAAAGATATAGCAGCAAATAGAATATCAACCAAAATTAGGAAAATCCCACAAAAATTCAGGATCATTCAAACCTAGATGGCGAAGCTAAAGACAATGTCTGAACTAACTTCTTTTGGATGCACAAATTAGGCTTGTTAATATAGATCCCAACAGCCAGCCTCAGCAATATTAAGTAGACGAACTCTTTAAGCAAAATTGAGATTCGTAGGTATGCGGTAAATGACCCTGAAAGCATGGTTGTCGTCAATCTTGTGTCCTATATCCACAAGATGAGATAGAATAGAACTGCGAATAGATTTTGTTTGTCCTTTACTTAACAACTGTGCAGGGTGATGTTCGGAAATTCGAGGAGAAACACGCCTAATTGTACGGTCTATGTAACTGGCTCACTCCTCAGGAGCAGTTAAATCGGTAAATACACATGGAAGAGGCAAAATTAGGCAGTTTGTCTTTTACTCCCGAATGCAAAAGAGGAGTGGTTTTGAAGACACAACGTAATTCGGCAGCAGGGAATGCTCTTTTTACCGCATTTCTAAGGCGCTGTGTTAGAATCTCGCTGATGTCCTCCCCAAAGAACTGCAATAGTAAGAATAAGGCCTTTTTTGGAACTGTTGGTACCTTGGGCTACTTTGATTTTAGATTCATATTCTTATCAATAAACTTTTCTGGATAACCATTTTCACTTAGGAAAGCCAGAATAGGAATTTAAAGAAAAGGATACTTTTCTTTGCTCCATTATTTTGTGTTTTATAAATTCAGTGAATGTCAGTAACACTAAAGAATGGACACCACGATCAAACGACCTTGAAACAACCAATCAGACAGCTCAGCATTAAGAATGGATACTTTCCATAATCTCTGCAGCAAGTTTCATCCTGATTCAGGGTTAAGGTTAGGCTAGGATTAAGAGAGACTTATGAACAAGGTTATTGTGAAACTTACAATGAATATTATGAATAGCATCCATTCATAATGCTGAGAGATCTCATTAGTTGGTTCAAGGCAATCAGACCGCGATGTCTATTCTTTAAGGATGTCGACAGTGAGGTAAATTACTGTCAAGTGATCTACAACGGAAAACTCAGAGAGACGTTTGGTGTAAACACAGGAGTCAGACAAGGGTGCTTATTATCACCAATGGTATTCCTAATTGTGGTGGACTGGATTATGCGTCAGACAGTGGGAAACGAGAAGAGAGGGATATCCTGGACCGACGTGAAGAACCTAGAAGACCTGGATTTCACGCGTGGATGATTTATGTTTGATGTTACACAAAATCGAAGACTTACAAGCAAAAACCGACAAACTGGTCGAAGAAGTAGCAAAGACAGGAATCCAGGCGAGCATAGACAAGACAGAGGTTATGAAAATAACCAGCAAACAACAAGAACAACAACAGCAGCAACATCCAGCGCCAATCACATTCAACGGGAGGGATTTGAAAGAGGTTACTTCATTCACTTATCTAGGGAGCATTGTCTCAACTACAGGGGGAACGGACGAGGATATCAAATCGAGAATCGGGAAGGCGAGAAACACATTAATCAACCTGAAACCAATCTGGAAATCTTCGTCACTCAGCATCAACAACAAAATTCGGACTTTCAATACAAACGGCGTCGAGTTTAGTTCTGCTATATGGATCAGAAACTTGGCCAGTGTGTCACAAAGAATATTTCCAACAGCCTGTTGCACACCTTTATCAACAACTGACTGTCTTCGCTCCAAACTTAAGATCAGATGGCCGGAAAGAGTCACCAACAAGAAGCCTTGGGAACAAAGAAAACAAGAAGCAATCGGCCAACAAATATGCAGGAGAAAGCGGAGATGAATTGGACACTCGCTGAGGAGGCCGCTGGATGACATCGCACGTAAGGCCATAGCTCGAGTGGAACCCGAAAGGGAAGCGAGTGGCGAGTGGGACGTCCAAGGGTGACATGGAGGAGATCATGTGAAGAAGAGTTGAAACAGTATGGATTAACATGGATGCAGGTGAAAAGTACAACAGAAGACAGAAGCAGGTGGAGGCGTGCAGTTGAAGCCGTATGTTCCACTAGGAACCCAAGGGAACAATAATAATATAATAATACTGTCTACCAATTTGGCTAGCAGCCAGCTCTCATCACATTCTGACCGTGGTGTCTATTCTTTATTGTTGCCTGAATGTCATTCTCAGTGTTTGTGAAATCCTTCTTTCAACGATGTCAACAAGTAAGTCACCGTCGAATTCAAAGTTTAAGTGCATCATTTTTTCGGTTACAGACGTTAAATTATATTTCACAAATTCTTACTATATGTACTTGTCTATAAAACGTAGCGGAAATCCATTTTCGATAAGGGTCTTTCCCAGAAGATTTAACTCTTCTTCCACAACATCAGGACTATCTATATATGCACTGCTTGCGATTGACAACTAAGTGAATCAGGTTTCGTTTTCAACCAATGGGTATCAAGCTGTAGAAGTGACAATATTCCTAATGGTCATATCATACATATTATTTCGATATTGTTATTGGCTTTCAACTAATAGAATAATTTCATTTCCATAAGCGCATGGTTGACAGCTCAGCTCTAATTCAATTTTCACATATCTCAGCATGTCTCTGTCATACACTGAGTCGATTAAAGATTGTTTTTGTTGTCACTTCTAAATTCACATTTATTATTTTTCATAGTATGTATACTCGAAATAAACTCATTCTATGTAATACATTAGTATTTATGTTGATAAAAAACAAATTATATACTTCATTGTTGGAATAATAGCAAAGAAAATGTTGTAAATTAGGGCAATCAGAATGTGAACATTACAATTTTCAATATAAATTATTATTATTATATATTCATATGCTGTAGTGCATTTTCCAGTGTTTTAAGGTTGTTTTGTTTTAATTAGTGAATATACGGATTGCCTTAAACGCATGTTCTCTAAGTCTGTAATTGAGCCATATAAGCTAGATAACTTCTAAATCCTTTTCCTTTAATAATCTTAACTTTTTAATTCATTCAAATACACTGAGCTTTTATTGATTTGCGTTTTGCTATAAGTAATGTGGTGAGAACCACAGTACTTCATTCACTTATCTAGGGAGCATTGTCTCAACTACAGGAGGAACGGACGAGGATGTCAAAATCGAGAATCGGGAAGGCGAGAAACACATTCATCAACCTGAAACCAATCTGGAAATCTTAGTCACTCAACTCAGCTTCATCAGCAACAAAATTCGGGTTTTCAATACAAACATCAAGTCAGTTCTTCTGTACGGATCAGAAACTTGACCAGTGTGTCACAAAAAATATTTCCAACAGCCTGTTGCACACCTATATCAACTACGAACTGTCTTCGCTCTATACTGAAGATCAGATGGTCGGAAAGAATCACAAACAAGAAACTATGGGAACAAACGAAACAGGAACCAATCTCCCAACAAATATGCAGGAGAAAGTGGAGATGGATTGGACACTCGTTGAGCTGAGGAAGCCACTAGGTGACATCGCGCGTCAGGCCATAGCTCGAGTGGAACCCGAAAGGGAAGCGGCGAGTGGGACGTCAATGCTAGGGTGACATGGAGGAGATCGTGTGAAGAGGAGTTGAAAGAGTATGGACTATCATGGATGCAAGTGAAAAGTAGAGCAGAAGACAGAAGCAAGTGGAGACGTGCAGTTGAAGCCCTATGTTCCACTAGGAACCCAAGGGAACAACATTAATAATAATAATACTGTGGTGAGAGCTGTTTGCTAGCCAAAATTGTGGACACCGATGTTTACGTCCCAAATCGGGGTCGTGAGAAGAAACAAGAACAAAGCTTAACCTTGAGGAACTACTCAACAACCAATCACAGCAGACTTAGCGTGATTGGATACGATTCGCAGATATATTACCGGACTGTCTAAGAAACGGCCACAAAGGGATGACAAAATAACCTTCAGTAGGAAAACAACCAATCAGAAGACGTTGTTTCTCTGATGATAATAATAACGAATAATAATGTACATAAAAATCTATAAATATCTGTTGATTATCTCAATAAACTATATGTTGCCTGACCATTGTCTTCTGTTGTTACAGTACTTGCAAGTCAGATAAAGAAATGATTGGTTGGGTCATTAGGCATGTTATGTTTAGTTAGTAAGGCTGGTATAGTGTAGCTGACCAATAACAAAACCAGTTCCTTATAATGTATTGCAAAGTGGGAAGCGAGAGGGGGAGTGAAAATGTAGAAAAAAGGTGAAATAATAAATGCCACCAGCTTACAAGGTTACATAACAACTCAGCATAATTCTAGTTCATAAGACTGGAATTAGTACGGTGGGCTGAAATCGCTAACATGGATGGTTATTATTATAATTATTTCCTTTAGTTCCTGGAGGAACATAGGGCTTCAACTGTGCGTCTCCATTGCGTTCGGTTCTCTGCTAGAATCGTCACCTGGCTCCAAGTCTGTCCACATGCTTTCATCTCCTCTTCACATGACCTCCTCCAAGTCACCCTTGCACTGACGACCAACTCGCCGCTTCCCTTTCGGGTTCCACTCGAGAGATGGCCTGGCGTGTGATGTCACTTGATGGTTTCCTCAGAGTATGGCCAGCCAATCCATCTCCATTTCTTCCTGCCTAATTGTTTCACAGTCGGTTCCTGCTGGGTTGGTTCGCTCCCAGAGATCCCTCACTGTTGCTTATCTTTTCTGGCCGGCCATCTGATGGTGAGTATTGCGCGAAGACAACTGTTAATGAAGGTCTGTAGTTTGTTTGAGATGCTCTTTATGACGCGCCAAGTCTCTGATCCGTATAGTAGCACTGACTTCACATTGAACTTGGAAATCCGGATCTTATTCTTGATGCTGAGTGCTGTTGACCTCCACACAGACTTGAGAGTAGTGAAAGCTTCTCTTGCTTTTCCGATTATTGCTTTGATATCCTCGTCAGTTCCGTCCGCCTGTAGTTGAAACGATGCTTCCCAGAAAGGTAGGTAAAAGAGGTTGTTTCTTTCAGGCTCCTCCCATTGATGCTAATCGTTGTCTGTTGTTGTTGTTCTTGTCCAGGAATCTTCATCACATCTGTTTTATCTATGTTCACCTGAAGTCCCATGTTTGATGCTTGTTCTGCCAACTTGTTGCTTTTTGCTTGCATATCTTCCAGTTTGTGGGAAATCAGACATATATCATCGGCGAAGTCCAGATTCTCCAAGTTTTTTGTGTGGGTGTGTGTGGATGGTTATGCAGTCAGTGAAATCAAAATCAGTGGAGTAAAGTTACCAAGCGAGCGATTGAGAGGTTTATCTTACTCTATTTCTGAATGCATAATTTTCGTTAAAAACGTTTGATTGCAATAGCTCCAGTAAACTGTATTTGATTTTCCTGTCCTCTAAACGTTTAATATTTTGAAGGGTTTATAAATCTTGACGAAATGTCCCGTTACGACGACATTTTCATTCGTTTTCATCCTCTTATATCCAAAGTAATTTCAGATAGCCTGCAGCTGATGAGAATCTGTGAAATAAAATCTATTCCTTGCTGCTTTATTAAAACAATTTTTGATTTGATTTTAAATATTGAGTATAATTGGTAAGTGTGAAGTGCTGTTAATTTCTGCCACCTCATTATCATTCGGCATAAGCTCAAAATACCAGGGTATTTTTTTTAAAAAGAACTTCATACAATTCTTCCCATTAATAAATTTGAATGAAGCAAGAATGACAAATGCACCAGGATAATCTGAGCTCATTTTTTTAAAAATTATTTCGTGGATTCTTCTCAGCTGGTTACAACCTGAACAATACCAAAATTATAAGTTAAATCAAAGGCCTGAATAAACTTTCTTTTACAGTGATAGGGAATAACTGATTGAAACTAAGAGTGGCATTGGTAAGGAACAATGTAAGTTGTTAAATAATTAAAAGTGAAAGGGATCAACTGTTTATAAAAGAATTGCATAACTAAGCTTGGAAACAAAAGGTTATCAGAGTTCAACAGAATTTTTTGGGTAGAAACAAAGTTTAGGTAGGATAGAAATAGAAAGTGATAGGTTACGTGACCACAGAAAAACAAGTTTTCATAAAATAGACAAAAAAGGGGCTAGCGTCGGTGGCACGGAGGTTAAGACTCTCGCCGACCATGCAAATGGTCCGGGGTTTTTGATCCCCTACCGACGCACACCTGGTATCAATTGGTCGGCTTGCAAAATTTGGGCTACCGATATCACATGCTGAAAATTCCAAATCAAAATGTTATCAGAATAAAAAATAAATAAGAGCATTAGTCTTATTTAGACAAAATAATCAAGGTTCCTAAACTGGATAAAAGGTGACGTGTGGTGACCGGAAAATATCAAATTATACTTTCATCGTAAGATAGTAAAAACAATGAATTCACAGAAAATCATGGTTATTACTTGAGATTGAATAAGGATACCACCTGGTTCCGTACGCAGTACGGACGACACTTCTTCCCTCTCCAGATTCTCGCTTTCCACATTTGCCAATCGACTCTGACTCGTACCGGATCTGTACATCCACATTCAGATCTTTTGCTCCAATCTGCTTTTCTCTCCGCAAGTGCCGTCCGGTCGCTGGCATCTCTTACGTGTAGTGAGCATCTGTATACTCAAGAAAAGGACTACTTCATCCCTACAGTTCCGTACGTCTGTATTTGTGTATTTTAGGACAATTATAACTTTTCAAGCAACTGTGTTTCATGTGTATATTAATTTATGTGGAGTGAATTCCTTTCCTTGTTATCACTAAGGCAGTGCAAGATTCACCCTTTGTCTCTTTCTTCGTAAAAAGATACGGTTTTAGCCGTTTGGTGATGATTACTTCAGAAAAACGAAGCAGGCTAGGCTTCTTTTGTCTGTTGATTATTTTGAACACCTTCAAATAGTCCACAGCATGGTCAGTATCTAGTAGATGGCGTACAGTCTCTCTAATTTATGCTTGTGCGCCCTTTAGACTCAGGTTCTTTGGTATGTGTTCAGGGGTGTGGACAATAACTCTTCTCTCCGTTCTTCCAGTGTAGGATCTTTGGCACATATATGTGAACTGGTAGACGTTATTAGAGGTAACATGAGATGGGAGTTTGTCAACTTTTGACTGTCTTAAACAGGGTTCTCATTGACCATTTAGCATATGAAGGTGTAGTTCACCTTGAATATTTGAATGTTCGGATCTCAGAAGGAACATGAGTTCCTTCAAGGTTGAAGATGCGCCCTGCTGACGAGTGAGTGCCATCTAGCACAAAACCTAGGTCCAAGGTTTCCTACCGATTGCCTTCAACCATCTAATATCATCAAATCAATATGCACCGAGATGGCGAGCTACCTAGAATGGTGGCCTCATTGCAAACTTGACTGAAAGAATTCAGTCTGCACCAAAGAAAGAACTATACACATCGCACTAGTTACAAGTGTCCAGTCAAAGAATGTTTAAACTTTTGTTTTAACTTATACACGTACAGACTAACGCCCACTCCATTGTTGTCACGCTCTCTGCTTATGCAAGGAACAGTTGTATTCCCTGAGCCGGTTGCACAGCCTTTCAAACAAGATAAGTTATTGCGCCGTCTTTTCAGAATTATCTAAGCTTCTTTTTTTATATCCAAATATACGGCTCAAAAGGGCACATTACTATTTATTCGTCTTTTTAATTTTCGCCTTGTCATCAGAACTTACAATAAAGGCAGAGTACTGCTTTATCGAACACCAGGCAAATTTGATTTATTAGAATTGGCATAGTTAAGCTTATCTACAGCACTACTAGCACTCTGCCAAGGGGCGTTGACGTTTATGTAAAGTATTATGTATACAAGCTCAAGATCTTACCTTCCAACACATGTAATATTTGTTTTGGTTAGAGCAAAGACGAATCAAAACACGAATTGATTCAGATATTTTGATTGAGAATAGAAGGCTTGAAGCCCATATTAATTCTTTTCTAGTAAATTTCTGTATTTGTTCAAACCCTTCTTAAATGAATCACTTGAAGTCGCAGACACCACTTCTTCTGGCAGTCGGCTCCAGGAGTTTGTGACTCGGTGTGAGAACAAGTACTCCACAGCAGTATGGTTTCTACTTAGCTCTTGAACCCTCCTGCTATGTCTTTTAAGATGTTCCGACCTGATGGAAAGGAAGAGAGAGAACAGATCAGGCACGTAGTCATTAATTAAAATTTTTAACATTATAATTAAATCTCCTCTCTACCGGCTGTATGATAGGGAAACGAGATTTAAACTGTCTAGTCTTTCCTTGTTGGCCACTTTAGCTGCAAATTTTCGACCCCTGGTACGCCGTTTCCTCATGCCAGCCTATTCACTACAGGCACGTAAGGGCTTATCGGGCATAATAGGGGAAGCATGGGTGTTCGGACTATGGCGGGTGGCATTCTGCCTTTTACCTCGTGTTTTCCTGATAAGTCTATATAGTTGTCTGGTGTTACCAATCAGCGACACCTTTTCCATCTCTTTCGCTTTTGTCGCCCAATACCGTTCACGGTGGTTACGAAGGCTTGTTGTTAGTTTGCGTTTGAGTAGCTTTCGCTCCTCTTCATAATCGCAGGTCGCCGAAATCAGTCTTTTGCGTCTATCAGTTTGAATGAGGTGGTAGAGATCCAATCGCCCTAATCAACTTTTGGTTTCAGGTTATTAACAGCTTTCATAGCTGTGTGTACAGATACATGTATGTTGTGCCAGGATTCTTCAGAGGAAGTCCTGCTGTCGTCCTCAGATACATGTTTCGCTATTTCTTCCTTAAACAGGGACTCAGTGTCCCAATCTGGTTGGTGACGTAACCGCTTCGCTGCCAACAAATTTTATGTCCGTTTAGTCATAAGCATAAACGCGCGCGGACCAGGGCGTTATCAGAGTCTACGCAAGTGTTCCAGTAGGAGCGGCAGTCTTTTGCTGATCCTCGTCAGCGATGCCCTATCGCTATGTGGTCTGTCTGAGTCCAAGGTTGATTTGGTGACCAAGGGCTCCAGGTTTGGCAATGTATGTCTTTGTGCTTAAAGTTAGTGCTGACTAGGAACAGATGATTATCTGAACGGAACTGTAGAACATGATCACCGTTGATGATGACGATGACCGCTGTGGGTTCGTCGGCAGGGAAATGCATACGTGCCACCTACATACTACTCAGTCTGGCACAACTTCCCTACTTGGCCATTGAAGTCGCCTGCTAAAACAACTATGGCTGAACGTTTTGCTTTTTGCAGCAAATTAGACAGTTTCAGGTAGAAATCATCCTTCAGTTCATCCGAACTGCAGTCTGTTGGGGCGTAAGCGGAGACTATGAAAAGACAACGACGAGTTACGCCGTCCTTCTTTCCTGTAACGCACCCGTTCAGACGGACTGCACACAAACGACTGTCTACTGGGATCGAGTGAAGAAGTGATTTTTCTGCCCTAACACTCAATGCTATCCCTACACCTGAAAGTCCTCGCTTACGAGCTGAAGGGTCTCCTAACACCCTTTAAGTGGATTTCGCAGATTCACCTTTTTAGCTGGGTGGGGTTAAGTGAAAGACCACACTCGGGTCTTGCAGGCGTGTCTCCGAAACACAACATACATCCATGGCTCGAGATGCCAGAGCTCTTGCTAATGACGCCTGTTGCCCGATTTGGCAGGGGGTCCTGACGTTGAATGCTCCTATATGAAGTTGGCGACGTGGCTTTAAGAGGCTGTAGGGGGTATTTCTATGGCTCTCATCGTTGTTTGTGGTCACAGAGTGAAGTGAAGATAACTCACTAGCCTACAGAATGGTACTAACTGTAGTAGAGAAGCAAGATGAGGAAGGTGATGTGAGTAAAGGAGAATAATGCTGAGGAAGGCTTCGTGTGTTTTTGGAAGTGTGTGGGCAGTTGTTACTTCCAGGCTGCCCACACCGTGGAAGTTGATGGATTCTTCGGGTACCTGAAACAGTAAGACTGTTAGTGTTGCGTGACCGCAGAATCCGGGGGGACAACTACTTGGTGCTGGCCGGTCACACACGGCTGGAATGAACTGGTTTCTTGGACTAGTTCAGTATTAGTAAATTTACCGCCGGTTACGGACCACCGAAGGGTAAGTCGTGATGTACAGTTGTTGTGGTCGACCTTTTCTAGCCCTCTCTCTCCACAGTGACGAGACAGAATAGCTGGCATGCTGGTCATCTGAGGAAAACACCTTACTGCTGTTACATCCCTGTTCCCTAGAAGTATGACTTCACCCACAGACCCCCAGCATAGTCTTACTCTTACACTATTCCCGTAACTGCTTTTAGTCTACTCGCTATCCTAACAACCTTCCTGGTATGGTAAAACTTGCAGGAACAATAGTTCCAGCCAGTGCAGCTTGTCAGTGGATCATTGCGATATGCGAGCCTGGCGACCTCCACGTCAAGGTAGTAGCTATCGGTCGACGATTCAAATATGACCTTAAGAATAATTTTTGTATAAATCAGTGATGTAAAAAACAATGCATGTACAAAAGTGGATACAAAATAACTACTAACTTATAAGAACACACTTCCTATCAGTAAATAGATTCAGAACTACAAAGAGAACGAACTTCGACCACAGTAAACTGATTTAAAGTTGATCTGTAGATTTTTGAAGCGTATAAAGTAACAAAAGCCGAAATTAATAAATAATAGTATATTCTCATTTTGTACATGAGGGACGCCAGTTTACAGGCATCATCAATATGATAAATTACATATACGATTAGTAAACATATTTAATAATAGTAATTTCATTAAATACATTTTTTCCTACCTGTGTAGGACACACCAATTGTACAGGCATGGATAAGTATCATTTAAATTACATAAATTTGGTTCATGGTAAAATTATAAGGTTGCAGTCATTTTGTCTATGGGAACAATATGATAACTAGTCATTCAATGTAGCACATCAAGAAATATAGAAGTATTGTCTTCGCATTAACAAAAAAAACCCAAGTGTGTTTTGGATGGATTACAAATACTTGGGAAAAAAATAAAGCTTGAAGTAATTCCTCCATATAAATAAATAAATTTATTCTCATAGTACAGTACATGAGGGACGCCAGTTTACAGGCATCATCAAATTGTTACAGAAATAGAACCATATAATTCAATCACAATTTACAGGCAGTAGCAAGATATGCTTTACATGTTCGCTGGAGATTATACATACACTTGATAAATGTTAATCCCAGTAGTATAAAACAGCCTTTTCACTTATATACAATCATTTCTGTGCAGAGTTGGAAAAATCTGCTAGATTGTCAGTGAGTGCAACACAACAGGAAATACAGGAGTATTGTCTTCGCATTAACAAAAAACCAGGTCTTTGGTGGATGGATTATAAGTGCCTGGGAAAAAAATAAAGCTTGAAGTAAATATTCATACATAACTTTGTTGTGTGCAGAGTCCTCGAATTATAGTTCATGGATGTGTTATTTTGGAATCAGTGATGTGCTTATCTCATTTGATCTGAAATGTCATTGTTGGGAGTAAGTACATAAGCTTCGGACGCATTAATTAATGGATTTCTACTGCTTACGAGTATTTTCTTAGCGTGAGGAAGGTTTATGAAATTCAGCTGTTCCGACAGGAGTTGAGAATATTAACTGCTCAGCAACATTATGGATATAAGTTCATCACATTATCTAAGGAAAGGTGGGTTGCATTTGGTGAGGGATATATGGTGCCCAACGAGCGTTCATCTGTCCATGTGATGTTGTGGTGAGTTATACCTTTTTCATGTTGTCGGTTTATGTCCATTTTATTCCACTTATTGTGTTGGGTAGTAGTTTTACAAACGAGATTTCTTGTCTGTTTCAGGATACGTATCTTAACCGTTAATGTTTTATCTAGAATTATAAATATAGGCAAAAAACAACAGGTGTAGTATTTAAGCTTATACATTAAATGGACCTATAATTTCGGAGGATCTCAGATAGGAACTAGAACTACTATCGTTTGCAAACTCTCGTAGTTTGTCATTAAGCACCTTTTTGAAGGAGGCCAATGTACTTGCTTGACGCATTTCCATTGGCAGTTTATTCCATATCTGTGCATACCTAATCAAGTAAAATTTTTGCCTGGTGGCTGTTTTACATTGTTCGATAGCTACTGTACCCTTAGTGTGTCTTAGTTTGTAGCCATTGTCATCTGAAAGTCGAGTGCCATTAGTAGAGGTAAAAACTAAGTGGTTTAGAAGCTTATAGTAAAGTGTCAAGTTTAGTCTCAGGCGTCTTAGCCATAGTGTTTCTAGTCCTAGAGTATCACATCTAGTGGAGTAGTTCGTACCATTTTCAGTTCCGAGTAATTTTAACGTGAAGTACCTCTGCACTTCCTCGACTTTCAATTTGTCCTCTATGCGTATGCTACTATACATGAATGAACAGCATTTATCAAATAAAGGACGCACACAAACCTTGTACAACAGAATTCTAGACTCATTTCTGTAGAAGTTCCTGAGTAGAAAGCCGATAAGTCTGCGTGACTTTGACACTTGTTTGGAGATATGTTCAGAAAATGATAACTTATGTGAATATTTCAGCCCTAGGTCCAGTACAGATTCCAGTCGTTGAAGTGCATGGCCTTGAATTGTCAGGTCAAGTTCTAAATTGTTGCAACCTATGCAGAGCCAGCCACATTTTTCGACATTAAATTGGAGTTGCCAGGTGTCACACCATCTATCCATTTTTTCTAATTCTTGCTGTATGGCGTTTACTGTTATTCCAATATCTGTGTTCTTGCATTTATACGTCACTTTTAAGTCATCTGCATATAGTATTGGTTTACCTACATTAAAGCATTCACAGATACTGTTTATATATATTATGAATAAGAGTGGGCCTAATACACTTCCCTGGATTACACCACTACTTACTGGTTGAGGCCTTGAGATTATCGAACCAACTTTCGTTGTCTGACTTCGGCCACACAGAAATGATTTTATCCAGCTCAGGAGAGGATCACATATCCCTAGTGAGCATAACCTGCTGACTAGCAGATTATGGGGAACTCGGTCGAAGGCTTTTGTTATATCGAAATATAGTACAATTACTAGTTCTCTGTTGTCCCTACTTCGTGTAACTTCATTGAAAAAGTCTATGTGACAGGTCACACATGATCCTTTTTTAAGAAATCCGTGTTGTGATGGATTGATAAGTTCATGTTCTAGTAAGTTGTCTGACACTTGGTCTTTAACCACTTTCTCCATTATTCTGGATATTACCGGTGTTATATTGATAGGTCGATAGTTGCATACACTGGTTTCGGCCCCTGCTTTGTGCTTAGTTAATATGTATGTGGTTTTCCCCACTTCAGGATAAGTTCCAGTTTCCAACGAGAGAGTAAATATTCTAAGTAACAAGACTACCATTTCCGTGCTACCATTTTTGTACATGACAGATGGTATGTCATCTGTTCCAGTACTACCATTAGACTTCAAAGTCTTAATCGCTGAGTCTATATTTTGTATATTAAAGTCTATTTCGCCTAATTTGTGGTTACTTTTGCAGGTCATTTGGAAATTTTGGGTCGGGTGCACTCTGGCGTCATTGCAAAACCACTCATTGAGGAGTTCACTTATAACCTGGGGATCATTGTATATTATACCCTTATGTTCCAAGCTACTTACAGTATTGTCTTTACTGCTTTTTAGACGTTTCTGCAATATCCTACAAAGTTCCTGAGTTTTGGAGTTGCCCACAAGCGCTTTATTTTCTTCAAGTTGTGACCTCATTTTGTGTTTCTCTTCAAGCCCTTTAAGAGTTTCATGTATTTGGTTTAACGCATTAAATTCCTTAAATACATGGTATTTCCTTTTCAATTTCTTTAGTTTTAGTCGCGTTTTGTGGTCTATAAATGGAGTTGGTGTCTTTAGAGCAGATTTTAGGGGCGCGATTATGTCTCTTGCTGAGCCAATTGTTTTGTAGAAAATATCAAGTGATACTTCTAAGTTATTGTTGATGAGCGTGTAAAATGCATCCCCTTTTCAAAGTTTGCGTGCAAGAAACGCGCGAGGTATGTCTCGGGATCAGAATAGTATTGTAAAGATTACTGCCTACCCAGCTAAGGATCATACACGATCGAGTGGACGCAACACGACAGCGTCTCAAATGGCTTAGATGCTTGGCAGCAAACACAGCTTAACCAGTCGGCTTAATCATTGAGGCTCAACATTCAGTGATGAGCGATGAATGCTGTGAAGTAGTCATTTGTGGGGATCATTTACCGCTACGACATACAGAATCGAATAAAAATATAGTGCATCAGCAGCAGCTCAGGTGGAAGGAGCTTTAAAGAAGTTGGAAAATTCAATATTTGGATTTCATTAAAAATTAAAACCAGACATCCTTTTATGTATGTCGAAGAACATTCCTTCAAATGATTTCCACGCAACCAGTATTCAAGACCGCCCTAGTAAAAATATTTATCTCAGTATCAAATGCTGGCTTGACGGGATTTAATTTCAATTCCACGAACTGTGCTATGTATTGTAAGTTGTCAGGATTTAGAATTCATGAACCATTGTATTCCGTCCCAGTGGGTGAATTATCAGCTTTCCTGAATCATAACCTGAAGGTATTTGGTTCAATCTCCACCACAGTCGCGTACTTCTGAAGTGTCCCGAACTGGATGGAGATGGTTGCACAGTAAGTCGTCTTTGCTTTTCAGGGGCTCTCTAAATGATGTCAGTTTGTTATCTAACTTGAACTTCATAATTTTGTTATAACAGCCAGAAAAACTGTCAAACCAGGTGGAATCCCTCATACGTCACCTAGAATGAGCCTAGAGAATAAAGGGGTATGTTTACTCCACTAGTGAAGAAAGTGTGGAATAAGGGACTGCCACCCAGCTGATTGGAAGGGCTTAAAATTGCAGTTGACTCTTTACCTCAAATTCATCCACTATGAATAGGTTTTTGATAGCATCGATCACGAAGTAATTTGGAAACTGATTCAGTGCTACAGAGTGCAGTCCACAAAGCTAAACTTCATTCATCAATAAGAAGTGAGAATATATTACTGTTACTATTTTCATTGTAAAAACTAGGGCTAGAATTAACACATCAGTCTGGACAGGTTCGAATGCCATTTTGCTCCACTTTCATATGTTTAGTAAGGACTGAGATGGTGTAGCTGAATAATAACAAAAGCCCGGCCAAAGACCACAATACCACCAATAACCATCAGCAGATAAGATCTACTCCCCTGCCGGCGCACACCCGATATCTATGGTCGGCCTGAATTTGGGCTACCGATATCCATGCTGAAAATTCCACACTTGTACTAAAAATACGGTGTGGAATCAAGCTGTAAATCAAAATAAAAAAAACAAATAAAAACTAAAGTGGGCATCATTGTTTCAACCAAAGGCATTTTACAACATTGAAGACAGATAACAAGATAATAATAATTCATATTTCGTATAAACGGCTAAGTTTACAAGAAAGATCCATATTTTCATTATCTATATCAAGTTAGTGCTTTCCACTGCTTCAGAGACTCAATGTGCGCTAAGGAAAGGCTTTTTTCAGCAGCCACCTTCACTTTGTAGACAAGATCAGACTGCCGAAAATGATAAGCAAGCAGGAAATCTGAAAATCAACCAACAACCTATTACTCAACAATTATGCAGAAGCAAATGAGTTTAGATTGAATATACTTTGAGAAGACCTTAAAATGACACCCCCTATCAGGTCCACGAAGGGAGCTAGAACGAGAAGTGACAGGACAAGTTTTGTGTGACGCGGAAGCAATCATATGATTAGGAAATGGAAGCTCATGGACAGTTGCGGTGCCAGATGGAAGTGACTGCCGACAACTGGGTAAATTGGGATGCGCCAATGAGGATATAAGTTTAACTTGAGCTCGTAAGGATAATGGCTTTAAGAAGACCCCACACTGCCCTTAAACATGTTGGAATTTTACACCCCAGTATGTCTGTTTTAAGTCAACTGCACGTCTTTAAACACAAAATTCGGTGAGAATCCCCCGTACCACAGACTAATAGCTACTTCATGCTTGCGACAGAAAGAACACTTATGTCATAACTTATGTAATCCGTCTTTGTCTGTTGCGTTTATTTCCCAATGGGATAATTGGGCAAACAAAAAGATGATACTTCAGGAGAAGCCTGATAAAAATTTGGGAGACATTTTTAAGGGGGGAGTGAATAATATATGGGCGACAAAAGTAGGTAATATTTCTGAGTTGGGAAATAAAGCGAATAAGGGGGAAATTATTAAACTATAGAGGCGAAATATAGAGGCAAGAGGGGACAATACGGCTACTGCAAGAGTACAAATAATGCGAACAAAGGTGACATAATGCATCACCTGGAAAAAGGGAGGAACTGACGACAATGTCTCTTTTATTTCCCCTTTATTTTTCATTGAACTTCCAACTTTTTCACCCTTTTAAACGCTCTGTTCCCCTTTTATCTCCGAAATTAGTCAATCTATGTATTTCTTACATAGCCAATTTCCGATTGACTTAACTACTTTCGTTTTTACTACATCCGTGTATAGAACAATGCGTTCTCTCGGTTTGGCTATCTGATAGAGGTCTGTAGGTTTTTGACTTCACTGCAAGTTATCTCTGGTGACTGCAACAGCAACAAAGGATAGACAAGAGGCACTGACAAAAACAGCATTGTCTGCGTTATGAGCCAGTGTTGAGATTTTAGCTTACTTCATGAGTGGCTGGAAAGACAGAAAGTCCCGTTGTTGCTGAATTCTTAGGAGACTGATAATCTGCGGAGATTCAGAAAAATTCGAGTATGTTGTAGTTCTGTATCTATCTCATTTAAGCGTCGGTGGAGGAGGCCAGTACTGGAGACCAAAAATATACGTGACGACTCAAAAGTAAGTACACCGATTAAGGTTTACAAAAAGCCTAATTCCTTGTGACACATGAAGTAAAATAAAAATACGTATAAGCTTCTGAAGTAAAATACCGTAAACTGCAGTTCAAGAATAAATTAACAGTTATAACGTTGTCGTTGTGTATATTTTGGTTTAGATTGCCCCTGTGAACCCAAGCTGTACTAAGTGAAGTTAGTCTTTCTGCATCGGAAGATAATCATCAATTTGTCTGGCAATAGGACTGAATAAATAGTTATATTTTGTCTTATGCAATTCTCAGTGAACTTTAGGTGATGAAAAATGACGGTAGCGGTGAAAAATTCCCCGAAATTACTAGCCCACAGCTTTCATCATTCATTAATGGGGCAGACACTCGTTGATTAAGTCGAATGGCTAGTCTTAAGATGTGCTCTCGAGTATTCACGCCATCTGACACGCTGTCATGGCAATTTTTGTTGCCCGTGGATGCACTAAGTAAGCAGATATAGAGACTCAACACCTCTGATCCCGAAATATTTGGGAGACTGAAGTGTTGACATAAGTAAACAAGTATCTCGGAAATTAAGGGATGAATATATATAATGCATTCAGTATATCTGGCGTACTAGTGGACATCCTTTGTCTTCAAAAGCACTCAGTGCTCCTGAATCATACTGTAAGCCTATAGGGATTCAAGGAAGTTCGTCAGATCAGTCAAACCCCATCCGTCTCACCGTGAATGATCAATCTATCTATCTATGCTGGCTGCAACATATGGTTGACAAATGGATTTTCATGGAATAGGAGCCTGGCTGCTACGTTGTGGTATGATTTTATGTTTTTATACTCTCTTCATATCATCGTCGATAACTGTACCTTTGAGCATTTGCAAGTGTTATATTCCCCCATTACTAGCTGGGTCAGGATTAAGGACAGCCCTTCATCCAGGTTAGGTGAGCCAGGCTAAAAAGCCAACAGGTTGCGTGATTAGCTCTCAGGTCTAGCAGGACGAATAGCCACACAGCAGCCGTGGGCGTTATTTCTATTTGAAGCCAACCAAAATCGAGATCATGTCTCTCCAAGCAGCTGAACAAACTGCTTTTCTAGAAACCTCATTCGCATCCCATTAGTCTTTAGTCTCATTAACCTCTGATTCTCTACCCTTAGCTCCCTATCGTCATACAGGCTCTTCATACAGATAAAATAGCTAAATTTCATCGCAGGAATCACATAATTACTACAAGTGCCGCTTACTGTTAGTAATCACATATCGCTTTTCCATCTACATATCGTTTATTCAAGTAACTAAAGAAAAGTGTTCAAAAACTGTCCGGCTTAAATTCATCAACACCACGTGGACAGATTTCTAAGGATTGCTTCCGTGAAGTCATCAAAACACTGAAGATAGACTAAATAAAAGGACGATTGTCGCATGTTTTATTAACATCAGTTTCTAAACTACGTATGATCCATTTGATGAATTCTTCGTTCATTTTACCAGTTAATAATTTGAATTGCATGGTCCTCCCCGAGTACATGTTATTGCTGGTAATGAGTTCGAAACGGGGAAACATGACGTACGAGAAATCCGGCTGATACCATGGGTTCAGGTCTCGGTTACAAATGTGTCGCTCAGTAATCAGTTGACAAATAATGCCGAATAGCACGCAAGACACAATAGTTTGGTAATGCGCCTGTTTATGCCCCAAACCCCGATATATTTGTTTTATATGACCAGAAAGCAGTTTACACTCGAAATAAGGACAAGATTCAAATCACGCAAAATAAGAAATATAATTTGGTACTGGTTTTTTGGGGTAGGAATGCATTTCTAGCTAGCTGGAGATTGTTCAGGTACAACCGGAAGGAACTAGACAAGATGCCAGATAGCAAGAATGCCTCACTATTTAGCTATTCACCCCAAATGTTTGAAGGCAGCACATTAAATTAAGTAATCTGTAGGATAATGATTTTAGAGGACCATTTTCAGATGGACAACTCAGTATTTTCTGACTCCTAATTACTATTAGCCTCCCAAAATTTACCATATAGCTTGATTGCATTTAGTTTTGGTTTCGTCAGTGACTATTACAGAACCCCATTTACTCAACGAATGACGCACAAGTTGATTGAAAAATTTATTCGCTTAAATAACTCTTGTTCTGAAATACTACAGACAATTTTTGAATTGCAAAAGTGTAGCATTATTCAATTTAAAAGCTCTCTTATTAGGTCTCAGGTATAGGTAAAGTGAGGATATATATTATATAGAGATCTTCGTTATGTTCGCTAAGTGAAATATAAAATTTCTCGTTCCGCAAGGCGAAAATTTTCAAAGAATTCCTGCTAGTCCAAGCATTTATACTCCTCAATCGGCCGGCCGGACTTTATAAGTGCAAATTGAGTATTCAGACACATCAATGCCTTGACATTTTCCGACCGAGTCAGCCTTTATCCTCCACTTTACCACTTTGCAACCCTTTACGAATTGCCACGCAACCACCAGTACGATAATATATCTTGACAGCATTTCTTAGGTAGGTGGTGCATCTTGTCTTGAATACATATACTGTTATTCATACTACATTCGACGACTTCGTCATAACAAGATTAACCAACTTTACGGACTCAGAAGCCTATTGCATTGCTGCCCATCGTCCTATGCACATTTATGGAGTTTACACACTGAACACACCAAATACTGTATTTGGAAGAAGTCAAACAATGGTAGCAATTAGGCCATAGTGTATAAATAGTTCTATTCAGAACACTGACAGTTGGGTATTTTAGGCTACATATTTCCGGAAAAATTATACTCTCAAAAATGGTGAAATATGAAGGTTAATTCATTCCTACATTAACGAAGAGGACTGTTTGTGAAGTGTTTAAAATAGGCCTCATTGCAACCTCAAGAATTCCGAGCCAATTTTAAGTATCGATTCAAGGTCATAACTTACATGTCCAGATCTGTGTTTTCAAGTGTTCGCCTAAGGGAGCTTTTGCGTTGTACAGATGCACACAGTACGATTGCTAGTGTTCTAATGTTGTTTTTTGAAGGGAAAATAATACCTTTTATTGGCGTTGAAAACTTTGAATGTAGGAGGAATCAAGCATATCATTTGCATTCTATCCTAGAACCAGTAAGATAGCTATTTAAATTTTCATACTTTTAGAGCTCTCCACCATTCGCTTGCGACTTCTCTCCAAGTAAGAAGGTTTTTATACTACTAGTTTTAGCACTTCCCGACCGTATTTTGATTGCTCAAGAAGATGGATTGGTACATTTGTATGATACATCTGTCACGGGGTCACAAGCATTTATTAAATGTAAGCTAAAGTCTATGAAGTAGCATAAGTTTGATTGAAATGTTTTGTCGAATAATTTGGCTCAATTTTACTTTCGGGAACAATCTGTAGTAAATCTCCAGCATGGAGAAAACCCATACTTTTTGCATAGGCAATAAAATCTCTAGAGAGTTTATTTTTTGTTTTCATCAGCGTATTTCAAAACCACCCATTTAGTAGACTCACCACAAATTTATGGATTTATACCTGACCCTTAGCACATGTTAAAAGACTAGGACTTTCTCTCCTGAAAATACTATTTTCATTATTAAAGGTTTCTAAGTATCATAGTGAAGCCCTACTTCAAGTTTTAAAACCACAAATTATTTGGCTACCGCTTAGGATTTTTGAAGACATATATGTAAGGACGCTATTGAAGTCAAAGCTTTTTCATAAGTAAACTAACTTTTAACTGGGAAAAGCTTTTGTGGAGAAAGCCTTTTTATTGCTTAAACATTAATAACTGGTTTGTAAGCTATAGTTTTTATGACCAAGAATAATCGCAAAATAATTGTGCTTCGCATTGTTTTTTTATCGAGAGACTAAACGTTATCGACATGATATGTAACCTGACTGTTGTACTGCTGAAGTGGCTGCGCCTTGTCTTCAGAGGATGTAACATTAAAGAAGTAATAAAATACTTCTAGCAAAAGTTACGTGGTGTTTGCAAACATATAAAGTGGTTTAACAATATAATCAGGGCAAGGATATAACCTAAATATGTCTATTTCCTCCAGTTTGTAGCAATATATCCCTGCAGTCTTACGGCATCCAATTTGGCGGTTTAAATTTCCATACATGGTTAGCAGCCAAAAACTTCAAAAATTGGTTTCATGCGTTAGTTTTATCATCTCTGACTTTTCCTTACATAAGTTCTGTTTTATCTAACATCCCTTTTTCAAAAGAACTGACTCGATATGTATGACAACTCGGTGTTCGAATGTATAATTCTTTAATTGGAAGTCAGTATTTAAAGTTATGGAGTATCAAATGGAATCAAATTTTAATTTTAGGTCATAGGTTCTGCAACATACAATGGCTTATTGGTGGTGCTATGTCCCAGAAGCAAATTGTTTCTCATCTGCTTTAAAGTAGCACCGTGATCACTTACCCACTTTCTTTTTTTGACAGTGTGATGTATAAACATGTGTCAGCATGTTGATTCACTTGCTAAATTTTTATAGTTTTGAATTCTTTTTTTCACGTCATTCATCTAAATTTCAGAAAGTTGGTAAGTCATCAGCTGCCTACGTTGCACCATCCTCCACAATGTGATTCATCTATCTCACATTTAACTAAAATAATCTGAGTAGAGAACACAAAATTTTTTCACACCTTGAGTTTGTGATTTCCAGAAATGTTACTTTTAGAGTCTCATAAATTTGTATTCATACGATTTTTCAGGGTATTACATAAAAAAAATACGTCGGGAAAGAAAAAGTAGGGAAACAGGCTTTTGTCTATGTTTTATCTGGGCTATATGCTTATTTGCGTCGGTGGTACAGCGATAGAATGCCTGCCAACGACGCATGTGGTTCGGGGTTCGATCCCCGGCCACAGACGCACTCCTTTAACTCACTAAATCAGTAACAAGACTGGTAAAGAGGGAAGCTTGGGCATGCGGCTAGCAACCCTATCCCGTAAAAATAGACACCACTGCTACCGAAACTTCAAAGCTCTAGCTTGAAGCTCCATGTCCCAATAGGAACTACTGGGTGGTATAATAAGGTAAGTAATGTTGACGTTAGGCGTAGAGTGTTGGGCAAAGAGGGAAAATCACTCGAAGAGGCCATAAAGTTACATAGATTGAGATGGTTAGGCCACGTGCTGCGCATGCCTAACCATCGTCTCCCCCGACGGGCATTACTAGCTGATATAGGTGCAGGTTGGAAAAGAGTAAGTGGTGCCATGCCAAACAAAAACATGGCATCAGTCCATGAAATCCTTGACAGTTAAACTCAGTCAGGTAGGGAGATGCAGACTTCCGGGATGGGGCCCTCGGGACTCTAAGAATCAATGGCTGGAGACAATAGGTGACATGGCTCCAAATCGTTGTCAATGGCTTACGCAGATGTATTCAGTCTCTTTAACCTTCATATTCCTTTCTACCATTACTCATTCTGTCTCACTCTTATACTTATCTAAATTCTATTGATTCTCTTCTCTCATTTTCCTGTCTACCTTTGTGTGCTATTTGAAACGTGGCAACTCGAACTGCTGCACTTGGGTGCCAAGTTCTATGTTGAATCCAGCAGCAGCAGCAGCAGCAACTGGGAATCAAATAGTAAAATAGAAAATATGCTTGTTTATTAAGTACATCTAGCCAGATCTTTTGGTGCTTTATGTAATTTCATATATTATAAACAACTTATTTGTGGTATTACTAGGCTAAACTTTTTCTCTAAATATGGTTAGTACTTTTCATTCTTATTCAACTTTTGACACACAATCACCCATTCAATTGCAAGCAAAACGTGAACTCCTACCACTTTTTGTATCGATTTTATTTCCTGCTAGATTATGAGGCTCATAATAACGCAGTCTTCGATGTCAAATGGCTCTATTCGGGTTCGAGCTTTCTGACAGCTTCTGGTGATCAGTCTATCAGGTTAATAGATGCTGAAACAGGAACCAAAATCCAACAGTTCTTCGGACACATTATGTCTGTGCGGAGTATTTCACTTATGCCCAGTGATTGTCGTAAGTGACCAGCTTTTTTTAAAAATCGAAAGTTATTTTGAAAGTGCTATTTATTTTTCAGTCATTTCCGTTTTATTTATTCTGTACACCTACTCGGTAATAATAAGAAATTATCACTAACGGTTGTGATGTTAATGTCTTAGAGGATTTTAAAAGTATTTACTGTCAACATTTCAATAATAAGACGATGTTTTCCTTTATAAAGCTTTTGTGATGAAAGAGACTTTGTTTTCTTAACAAAAAAATCAGCAGAAAAGCCGCAGAGTTCTGTATTAATTTAGAAATGTGTATTTAAGGTACTTATTTGTGGTCGGTATACTCTTATATAGCGTATAACCAATAAAGATATCATTCTGTAAAATAAAATGAATGGGGAATTGTTGTCCTCACTTAGTTTCTTTTGCGTGAACTAATATCGTGTTAGATTACATCGGTCAAAGTATCACTAGACTTCAGTATTATTATAGTTATTATTCGTCCCATCCGTTCCATTCTGTTCCGATGGGAAGATAGGGCTTCAGCAGCACATCTTTGTTTTGTCGAGTTCTCTGCCATCATTTTCAGTTGACTCCACAACTGCCGACAGGCTTTCATTTACTTTTTATGTTATCTTCCCCATGTTACCCTTAGGCCCCACCTCTTATTTGTCTCTACCCATTTGGATTCCATTCAAGAGCCTGGTGTCTGGTATCACTTGTATGTGTTTCATCACTGTACATGTTCAGTCTGTCTTCATCTACTTCTGCATATTTGTTGGGTAGTAGGTTCTAGATAGGTTTTTGTAAAACTTTATGTATAATAAATCCTACTTTGGTTGGAATTGTAGTTTAAGCGGAAGTGATATCCTATCACTAATATTACCTCCAAGATTGTGAAAATTTTGTTTGGTATTTTGTTATTTGTCAGTGTTAACTAATCTCATGCAATCAATCAAATTGAGCAACCATCTTGCTATGTCTTTTTGTTTTTTTAAAAATTCATCCAGACATTTTTGCATCTGCATCACGTGACGGTAGTATACGAATGTGGGATACTCGAGTGAAACCGGATACTTGTAATTTTCGAGGTATTTTACATTTATTTTATTTATTGAAGAAATTATTTGAAATAATGCCTTTTTCACTTTTATAATTATACCGATATCACAGTGGTGGTTTTAATTAGTAAAGTAGATATAATGAGATTTTCAATTATTGGTTTTGTAGGGATTTTGTTTGATTGGTTGGAGGATTTCATCATGGGTTGACATCAGTTAGAAAACTATTGGAAAACCTGCAGGGAGTGCTGGATAGCTGTTTCGTCCTAGTGCTTGGGACTCTTCATCAGTACGCACCCACCAGGGGTTCGAACCCAGGACCTTCTGTTTACAAGGCTAGTGAGCTTGTAGACCATTAAGCCACTGGAACCTCCAACCAATAATTGAAAATTGATCTTATGACCACTAGCGACTGGCCCCATTCAGGCGGTTGCCTGGGGTTCTAGTGAGAAGCCGTAACCAAGTAGGGTACAGCAGGTTGAAGGTGAGGCAGTAACTCATCGAAGAGGACATTACGAAGTGGTCGCGCTATGTCATGAATTAGCAGAAGTTAGGATTCATTTGCTGGTCATTGGATCGGGTCCCAGTGGCTTAATGGTCTACGAGCTGGCTTGTCTTGTAACCAGAAGGTCGTGGGTTCGAACCGCGGTGGGTGGGTGAGTACTGCTGAAGAGTCCCAGGCTAGGACAATAATGAGATGTATGTAAAATGTATATTCGAATAGGCTGTTTGTATAACAGTGTTTATGAAGTCGTAAGTATTCAATGCAATTATTTACCTTGAATTGCATATTCATTCATTTTTCTATGAAAGTATTATTGTTGAAATAATAGAGAAGATTTGTAGCTTAGGTGGACGATTTGCAATTAATATTGTTCTCTGAGCTAAACTAACTAAACCAACCAGCTCAGAGAACACTATTAATTGCAAAGTATTATTTTTTATTTTTTATTATTATTGTTCCCTTGAGTTCCTAGTGGAACATAGGGCTTCAACTGCACGTCTCCACTTGCTTCTGTCTTCTGCTCTACTTTTCACCTGCATCCATGTTAGTCCATACTGTTTCAACTCCTCTTCACACAATCTCCTCCATGTCACCCTAGCATTGACGTCCCACTCGCCGCTTCCCTTTCGGGTTCCACTCGAGTTATGGCCTGACGTGCGATGTCACCTAGTGGCTTCCTCAGCTCAGCGAGTGTCCAATCCATCTCCACTTTCTCCTGCATATTTGTTCAGTGATTGGTTCTTGTTTTGTTTGTTCCCATAGTTTCTTGTTGGTGATTCTTTCCGGCCATCTGATCTTCAGTGTAGAGCGAAGACAGTTGTTGATAAAGGTCTGCAACCTGTTGGAAATATTCTTTCTATCAAAGTACTGTGAAATTATTATAATTCACTATAATCGTTTTACAAAAAGTGAAAGTTAGGAGTATTTACATTGGTGTTAAGGTAAATAGGTGAATAATCAATTTCATTTGCATGTACTTAGCGACGAAACTGTTAGTACTGTCTGGCTGACCGAATCTTGGTGAGTTCAGTGAACTTCGACTTCGGGACCCACAGATTAATAGTTTTATATTAGTAGATAACAACTAGAGTTAGTCTGACCGAATATAATTTGTTTGAATTGGGTTACGAATTTCAGCATGCACATCTCCACTTTGTCCTGTTCTCCTCAGTCCTCTTTAACTAGCTCCATGATTGTCCATAAGCTCTCATCTCCCTCACGTAATCCTCAGACGGCCAGCCAACTTGTCATTTCCCACATAATGCGATGGGCTTCGTCTGCAGGGTTAATTTAACCCTGGGGGCTCGTCTCGCAAACTAATGTTGCTCAACAACTACTCGTAGTTCTATGCAAATGACATGGAAGCACATTTATTTTGTGAGGGTTTGTCATGTTATTTGGCTGCCTAAACCTTGGTAGGTGCGTCGGTGGCACAGCGGTTAGGACGCTCGCCGACCATGCACATGGTCCAGGGTTCGATCCCTGGCCACAGACGCACTCCTTTACCTCGCTAAACTAGAAATAATGCTGGTGAAGAGGAAAGGTTGGGCATGAGGCTAGCAACCCCATCCTGTAAAAATAAACACCACTGCTACAGAAACTTCAAGCCTCTAGCTTGAAGCCCTACGTTCCACTGGGAACGTGAAGGAATAAAAAAAACCTCGGTAGGTGAAGCGGATCTCTGACCTTAGACTTACTAGTTAGAAGTCGAATATCTGAACGAGTGAACCACATTTCACCCCCCCCTCGTGTAAGTTAGCGATCCAGCTTTCTGTTTTTCTTCGGTTGAACAAAAAGTACAAGGTGCAAAAGTTTGTTATTGTTTACAACAGAGATTCATTGATCTTATTCTTACTCATTTTACAAAGGATTAAGATCCGCTTTTAAGCTCTCATACAGCTGTACAAACTTTTGTAGAAATCTAATTGGTGGATGATGACTATTTGTGGTGAAATGCAGGATGCGAATTTCGTCCTATTTGGGCCACGTCAACCAGTGGATGTACCTACCTGCATTCAATTAAATAATTGTAGAAATCATTTGATTTATCATTCAGATAGACCCTAACCAATAAATTTTAACTTCTGCAAAAATGATATAAGGTTGACGACAATCAAGAACTTTAAGTTTCTGCATTTTAAATTGACTAATGTTATCTTTTTTTTAATCTTCTGAAAGAGTATTATTTCTGTTAGCATTTCACGTTGGTTGTAGTAAGATAATAATAATAGGTCGGTAGGTGAATGTAATTATTTCGGTCAGTGTATATCAGAACTGTACATTTATGGTGTATATTAGCCTTTTTGAAGCGAATATCCGTCTGTATTAAGACTTTTTCTGTATGGAATAAATGGATATAAGGACATCTGAGACCCTACTTAGTAGGATTCTCAATAAAGCAGGAATTAGGGTGGCATTCAAACCTACAAACTCACTCAGATAGGACAAGCTCTGTAGGTTAAAGGACCCTGTTGGTTGACCCAGTTAAACGAAATAATACTAATTTACAAAATACCTTTCAGTGACTGCGAGGTCAACTACATAGGTCAAACTAGTAGATCGGGAGTAGTCAGATTGTCGGAACATAATAATTTAGCTAAGGTTAGAATGATTAATCCCTCAAAGATAAGTAATTTAAAAAAAAATCAGCAATCGCACTGCCTGCATTAACACACAACCACCCAATGGGGTGGTTAGGACAGAGTCAAAATTCTAAGAAGTTATATAGGTAGGTGGAGAGAGATTGACTACTGAATCCTGGTTCATCGAATACTCTACACCCAACACATGCAACAGAAGTGACTCAATGCTAAAACCAGAGATATGGAAGATTTTATTACCACCAGTCAGTCAAATCAGAGGATAATAAATAGTGTTAAAAGGTATTCAATTCACATACATTATAAAATTCTAACAAGTAACTTATTTTGACTATAGAAATACTCGTCTTATTTCCCATCTTATTGTATTTTATTGATAACACCAATATTATTATTTCCGAATGTACTTTATCTTATAGTGATTTTATGCAAATGTCTAATCAATTCTTACTCATGTATATGAACGAAGCAAGAAAGTTGTGTGAGTAGTGCCTTGATATGATTATGAGTGGCAATAACTTGTATAACTGTATAACAACACTGTGTGTGGTTTTATCAAAATTAAAAAAAATGTTTTTTATCCATAATGGAGTTATACTCTACCACCACAGTACCCAAGTTTTATCCTTATATATATACAGCTTGTACTATGAACTACGTATCAAGAACCGTATGTTTATGTAGTGTGGTAGGAATTCGCCTTACCTGGCTTGCCAAATCTCTACAAACTTGGGGAAGACTGAAATGCACTATACATTGGGTGAAAGCTGATTGCTTAAATTAAATTAAAGAGCTACAACTTCACAATAAATTGCTCATAAGCATTAATTGGCAACCCTAAAGAATAGGAACCCAAACCGAAACGACCTACGAACGCACAAACGACCTTGTTAAGGACAACTTCGACCAATCAGAAGGCTAAAAAAACGGCGCATAATTGTAAAAAATCGTTTATATAAAAGTAAAGCAATGTTAAAAAAATAGTTACAAAGGATAAAGTTCTTGTATATGATGCAAATAAAGCTCCCAGTTTCTCATAGGAGTCTTGATACTCATGTTAAACCAAGTCGTGTACATGAACTCATCCAGATAACTGTATATCATTGGATCCGTTCACGAATCTAATCCTTTTCTTCAGGTGACTCCAGAAACTTTCGATGCAATTAGTATGAGTTCCATCCAAAGGATTGCGAAAACCGTCTGTGTGATTGACTACATGATGAATATACCCGAGATTCGATAATTGACCATAACTACTCCATTCGTCTGTGTGAATAGTGGTCCCGGGCAGCACTAAGTGCTGGATAATAGGCAATAATACACCAGCACTGAGATTAGGAATCGCAGTAGAGGTGTAGAGCATCCATAATTACTTCTAGAAACAACAGAGTCACCTGATTGGTTTCTCAAGGTCGTTTTTGCGTTCGTAGGTCGTTTCGGTTTGGGTTCCTATTGTTTAGAGTTGCCTCGATGTGTACTTGTGGTGTCATTTGGAAGCAGTGCATGATTTTTCTCTTCTTTCTTTTCTTCTTATTTCTACAATCGTCAATAATTTATTAGGCTCTCCAGGTACCTCAAGCGTTGGTGTTTTACCACAATGTCATGTACCACCTTCAAATAATTTGACTACAGATACTAAGCGAGGACGCACTTCAAGGCGTGTACCGGTAAGTTGTATGAGTTTTTATCAACAAGAAAATTAGTGTTTTAATCGTTCAAAATGTATATTCAATGCTTTTTCTAAATTTTAGCAAAAATATTCATTCAGACATCTATAAAACACAAAATAACCGAGCAAAGAATATCCTTTTCGATAAATTCCTCCTCTTCTGGCTCTACAATTATATATGCATGTTTATATACATAGAATATTCTAGATTAGTAGTCAATAACAATATTAGTGTGCTTTTTAAATAATATCGATTTGTAAAGTAAGATCACAATGGAATCACCACAGTTCATTAAAGATGCTTAGATAATAATAATAATAGCAATAATAATAATAAAGTTATAATAGCGCATAGAATATCCACTAAAATTGAGAAAATTCCACTAAAATTCAGCATTATTCAAACCTAGATGGCTGAGGTAAGGATGTCCGGCGCTCTTCACCGGGTTGACTGTCCATTGGATGACAGTCTAGGGGAGATGGCTAAACCCTGATTCCAAACCTCCAGCGACTGGCGTATGAAGCTCACTGGAGCTCACCGGCAGACGTATGGACAAAGGGCTTGTTGGATTTCCTGGATGTCTGGCCCCATTCAAAAAGGCGTATGAACCGAACTCCGGTCACCGGCTGCCAATGGATAGTGGACTGCCTACTCCACTCCTACTGCCTTGTAGGTCACACTTGGTTGTGTAAAGGCTAGAACTGCACTCTCAAACAAAAGGCCGAGCGATTCTGGTGACATCACTCCTACCAAACTCCCATGAAACTTCTTGAACTCTCTTCATCAGATCGCCGCGCCTGGGCAGCGATGATTCGAGATGTTCATGAAGCCGGCTCATCCTTCCGTAGGAGATAGCCGAAGTAAAGTAAGTAAGTAAGTAAGAGGTAAGGATAATGTCTGAACTAGCTTCTTTTGGACACATAAATAAAGCTTCTTAATATAGATCCCAACAGCCAGGCTCAACAATATTTAGTAATCGAACTTTTAAAGCGAAGTTAAGATTAGTTGGTTGGTATGCGGTAAATGACTTTGAAAGCTGCCTCGTTGACATCAATCTTGTGTTCTGTATCCGCAAGATGGGATAGAATAGCGCTGCGAATAGATTTTGTTTGTCTATTGCTTAACCACGCAGCGTGACATTCGGAAATCTGATAAGAAACACGCCTAATTGTACGGCCTATGTAACTGGCTCCACATGAGCAGTTAAATTGGTAGATACACAGGGAATAGGTGAAATTGAATAATAGTTTCATTTGAAGGTTTTACTTAACTTTTGGATAAAATATGACCGAGGTAGTGTACAAACTTTCTTAAGTATTCAAGTCGATTATATGATCAAGTGTTGCTTTGCAGCGATTAGACTGGTTAGACAATTGATCGCATGACGATGTAAGTTTCAGAATCATTGAAAAACCAGGAAGTACTGGACATTTGTTTCGTCCTAGCCTGAGACTCTTCATAGGTACTCACCCACTGGGGTTCGAATCCAGGACTCTGCAGTAACGAGGCGAGCACGTAGACCATTCAGCCACTGGGATCGTCCGTGAATTCCAACTTCTGCCAATTCGTCATATTTATTTAGTGCAATCACCAGCCAATTTCATAGGCGATTAAATCTCCTCTTGCCTGAATTGGTGGACCTCGCTGGTTACGACTTCTCACTAGAACCAATCTAATCCCTGCAAAAACCAACACTTAACAGTTGATCTGATTGCTCACTGGCAACTGTCTGTATATACAGGAAGTTACTTAAAGGTCTAGTGAGAAGGCGTAACCAGCGGTGTCTACTAAGCCTATGCCATTGGCTGGCGGTTGCGCTGAATGTATCACGAATTGACAGGAGTCGGAATTCATGGACAATTGGGTTGAGTCCTAGTGGCTGAATAGTCTAAGAGCTCACCTTAGACTCGAACCCCGGTGCGCGAGTACCGATGAAGAGTCTCCAACTAGAACGAAACAAGCATCCAGTACTCCCTAGTTTTCCAAAGGGTCTCTAACTGATGTCAGCTCGGGATCAATATATATGTATATAAAAGAAAAGGCGTTTAGCGAAGAAACTCTTTTCGGTGAATTCATTCACTGAGCTGTGCAATCGCATATATATACAATTTTGTTTGTGTGTGTGTGTACATTAGATTTATAAAGTTTCGATAATTATGTAATATAAGTATTATTTGGCTTGGAAACAAACGTTAAGATAGAAAATAAAATAGAATTGATTAAGTGAATTGGATGACGTAATACAATTGAGTAGAATTCAGATTAGGTCAGGTTGGCAACAGTGTTAATGAGTGGTGGTTAAAATTAAATAAGGGTGGGGGTAGAGAATAATACAGTTGAAGATAAGTAGGTTAATCAGATGACGTAACATAGTTGACTAGAAATTGGACGTGGGTCCAGTTAGCAACATTGTTAATGAGGGTAGAGATTACAAAAGGGTGGGGTAGAGAATAATACAAATGAAGATGTGAAATAATAAAATGCAAAAGACAAAATAATACAATTAGTAAGACTGAAATTAAGGAAGATTACGTCCATTGTAGATTTAATGAATGAACGAATTTCTTTTTTTTATGCAGAGTTCAGGATTTAGCAGATGAATTGCCATTGCTTCTGAGATGTGGAGAAGTTTGATCCGTACACTTTTAGCAAGATTGCCTTGTATTCTGTAGATAACTTTGAAGTTTATTTCTAGTTTGACTCGGTGTCCAGAGTCGATCAAATGTTCAAGGATATGTAAAGAGGAGAGAGAGAGATATATATATAGAACCTAGATCTGTGACTAGTGAAACCACTTTTGAAATGACTATGAATGATTGATTAATCGTATTCAAAAAGTCATCCAGTAAATGCTGCTGTTTCACTGTTTGATATATTCGAAAAGACAGTTTATTATGGAATTAGGTTGTATTGCAATTTTGAGAAAAACTATTTCAAAAGCACTTTATTATTTTATTGATTATTTTATTCCTTTGCATTCCCAGTGGAACATAAACCTTCAAGGTTGAGCTGTGAAGTTTCAGTAGTCTGTGGTTTTATTTTTAAGGGGTTTGAGACTGCTAGGCTCACACCCAACCGAGGTGATTACCAACTAAGCGAGGTTACGGATGATTGCACTGGCTGGGGATTGCTTGTGGGCATGGTTGGTGAGCATTATACCCTCTGCACACCATCGACTTACACTCTCAAAAGCACTTATTCAATACTAACTAATACGAGTTAGCTGCGTTTTACAAATCTTTAATGTACTGTTATAAAAGCCAAAAATAAAATGGTATAAGCATAAAACTTGGTCACTGTGGTAGAGTAAAACTCCATTATGGATAAGATTTTATTTCGATAAATCACACAGTGTTATAGTGCGTCGGTGGCATAGCGGTTAGGATGCTCGCCGACCATGCACATGGTCTGGGGTTGGATCCCCGGCCGACGCACTCCTTTACCTCGTTAAACTAGAAATAATGCTGGTGAAGAGGAAAGGTTGGACATGAGGCTAGCAACCCCATCCTGTAAAATAAACACTGCTACAGAAACTTCAAGCCACAAGCTTGAAGCCCTATGTTCCACTGGGGAACGTGAAGGAAAAGAAAACAGTGTTATGCAGTAATATTCACTGATGAACACATTGCGAGCACAAACTATTGCTCATAATCATATCAAATTACTCACACAACTGTTTCCTTCATTTATATCCATCTTTGGAATTGACTAGATATTTGAATAGAAATCAGATTGTCGGAACATAAGAATTTAGCTAAGGTAAGAATGGTTGACTCCACCTGCGAAAATAAGTAATTTAGAAAAAAGCTCAGCAATTGCGCTGCATGCATTAACACACAATCACACAATAGGGTGGGTGGGAGAGGGTTAAGTCTCTAAGAAGTAATGTATGTAGGTGGAGACAGAGATTGATTACTGAAGCCTGCCTGGTTCACTGAGTCTACACCCAACACATGTAACAGAAATGAATGACTCACCAGAGATATGGAAGATATTATTACCACCAGTCAGTCAAATCAGAGGAGGATAATAAATAATCTCAAAATTCTCTTCAATTCACGTACATCATAACATTCTAAAAAGTTGCTTATTATGACTAAAGAAACACTGGCCTGATTTCCCATCTGATTGTAATTGATGAATAACACTCATATTATTATTTCTGAATGTACATTATCTCATATTGAATTTTATTCAAATATCTTGTCGACTCCACACATGTATATAAATGAACGAAAAAGTTGTGTGAGTGAGTAACGATATGATTATGAGCAGTAGTAATTTGTGCTCGGAACGTGGTCATCAGTTAATATTACTGTATAACACACTGTGTGATTTATCAAAATAAAATCTTATCCATAATGGAGTGACAGAACGTGATTTATTCATACTACAATAGGTGGAATGACATACGAAAGGAAGAGTCCAGTGGTTGAAAAATGGATGACTGAATAAAATAGTGACAGTTCATTACTTTTTGTGATAACCTGATACTTTCTTTGTAATTGTTGTTGTTGTCGTCCCACCTCCAATAGAGTGTTTTGAGTAAGTATAGACTACTTACATTCATTTAGCAAAAATTACTTTCACGTTATCAGACGGAGGTTATGAAAACAACCAACAACAGCAGCAACACCCAGCGCCAATCACCATCAACGGGAGGGATTTGAAAGAGGTTACTTCATTCACTTATTTAGGAAGCATTGTCTCCACTACAGGAGGAACGGACGAAGATGTCAAATCGAGAATTGGAAAGGCGAGAAACACATTCATCAACCTGAAACCAATCTGGAAATCTTCGTCACTCAACTCACCATCAACAACAAAATTCGGATTTTCGATACAAACGACTTCAAGTCGGTCATTTCTCTTATACGGATCAGAAACTTGGCTAGTGTGTCACAAAGAATATTTCCAACAGCCTGTTGAAGACCTTTATCAACAACTAAATGTCTTCGCTTTATACTCAAGATCAGATGGCCGGAAACAATCACCAACAAGAAACTATGGGAACAAACAAAACAAGAACCAATCACTGAACAAATATGCAGGAGAAAGTGGAGATGGATTGGACACTCGCTGAGCTGAGGAGCCCGTTGGGTGACATCGCGCGTCAGACCAGTGCTCGAGTGGAACCCGAAAGGGAAGCGAGTGGCGAGTGGGACGTCCAAGGGTGACTTGGAGATCATGTGAAGAAGAGTTGAAACAGTATGGACTAACATGGATGCAGGTGAAAAGTAGAGCAGAAGACAGAAGCAAGTGGAGACGTGCAGTTGAAGCCCTATGTTCCACTAGGAACCCAAGGGAACAATAATAATAATATCAGCTAAATGTACTAAATAAGGGGGTTTTAGTAATTCTGTTTTTATCATCTTAAGAGTAACACTAATTGACTCATAGTATTCATGTGGTATTCTCTCTTCTCCTGGGTGTATTATGTGATTTAATGTAGAGAGAATTAATATTGTTTATTCTGGGTCGTACACACAGTAGCTTATATTTATGATTATGTTATGTTGTCAATGGCCATTACTATGTTGTAACTGACTGACTGGTTTCAGCATAGAACTTTCTTTAATGTACTTGTGTTCTCTGAGCTGGATGGATAGTTTATTTGCGAAACTCTCATTACCCCCTACTAGGCAACATCTTTAGCGCCAATACTTCAATTTGAATTGAAGTGAACTTTTAGATTTCTCCACGAGTTTGTTAGTCATCTCTCCTGGTGCGCGTGACCTTGAGCGTGGTTGGTTGTTTTTGTGTGTTTTAACACCCTCTAGGTGACTACTTGTATTGGAACTGACTGTGTTTCCTTGACTTGAACTTTGACCCTTTGTGTGTGTGTGTGAGGTTTCCTTGTCATCAGTTGGTGGATTGTGTGTATGTCGATGTGTCTATTGATTGGCGATTCACTGGAGAATACCAAGCGGGCTTCCAAAAATTCTCTATTATTCCTGGTGTTTCCTCTGTCTTGTATTTGAACTCTGGTTGTCCCAGTCGAACTGATGCCTGTGGTTGTCTGTATGCAATGATATGAGCGAGGGAGTGAATGTCATGTTTTTTGACGGGTAGCTTATGTTCATGGATACGAAGACAAAGGGGACGTCCACTTTGGCCAATGTAGTGTTTTTCGCAGTTGTTACAATTTATTTTATGGATGATGTTGGTTTTATCTTCTTTCGTTTTTGAGTCTTTTGGTTGACATAAAGCCAGCTGAGTTAAGTGATTTTGTTGGTTTGTTTGTGTGCCACATCAATTCCTAAAGGTTTGAAGAGTCTTGCATTGATTTCTGAGATGTCTTTTATATATATGGTAGGGTGATTTTCTTTGTGCACAGAAGTACAGTAGTTCAAATTGACACACTCCATGTACTACGACACAAAGGAAAACAAAACAGAGACATAAAATAACAATAATAAACAGAAATGTGAAGGAGAAAGAAGAATATTAACATGGAAAAACATGAGGGTCTAAGGGACATCGTGGATCACAGACAGTGAATGCATCTTCACCATTGACAACGATTTCGCACCATATCACCAATTGTCTCCAGTCTTCATTGATTTTTACCATCCCGAAGACCCCAACCGGCCAGACAGTAGTCTACACCTCCCTACGTGGCTGGCTGGCTAGCTCAAACTAACTGTTGTGGATTTCATTGACTGATGAAATCATGTTGACTACCACTAACTCTTTTCAAACCGTGTCCTTTGTCACTTAACAATGACCGTTGAGGGAAGTGATGGCTAACCATCTCAGTCGATACAGCTTCACAACCATGTCGATAGACTTGCCTTCCTTACCTAAGACTCGTCGCCTGACCTCAGCATTGCTCAGTATAATTATTATACTATTTAAACTGGGAGAATAGAACTAAGACAACATCTACGATTAAAGACAGCCAGCCGACCTTTTTATGTCTTCCACTTCCAATGGCCATGTCACACAGCTAGCCATAAAGGAGGACGGACCGAACTGCTGAGCATTACACATGCCTTTTGGTCGACAGCTGGATAACACGTCTACGTCAAAGATGATATAGGTTGGCAAATCCCACATGAGTCTTTTGTATCCGTGCTGAGATTTTGTCTTTAATCAGCCCATGAGGGCTGATGGAATTTTCCAAATAATTGAAGTGGTCAACACGTTCTACCACTTCACACCCTATCTTTTTAAAGCTAGGAGTCAATGTAGTCCAGTCCTGTCGCGCATCATCTCGCATCTGACAGGAGCATTACTGTATAATGTGACAAAGTGCAGTCATATACAAATAACAAAAATTGCATTTCAAAAGTCTTTCACCAGTGTAGATAAAAAGGATTCTCATTAAACTCCTTACTCAATACTATGACAAACTTTATGTTTTCAGCTATAAAGAAAAATTGGTCGATAACACTTTCTAATTAAATTGTCAAGTTTTCGAAGGATTTACTTAGTTGCCTGTTGAACTATAATTTCCATTGATTAAGAAATATCCACTATTAGTGTATCTTTAATCTTTTAAACTGTTGCCGTGACATGTTGATCACGAGTTGACATCAGTTAGAGAAAAGCACTGGACAGCTGTTTTGTCCTATTTTGGGACTCTTCGTCAGTACTCATCCACTCCAGGGTTCGACTCCAGGATCTTCCGGCTGCAATGCGAGCTCGTAGACCATTCGGTCACACTAAGACCTGAACCAATGCTCAGTCCATAAATTCCATCTTCCGCTCAACAACTTGTAATCAAGTCTGTAACCAATCAAACCCCTGCAGCACTGAAACAAACACTAAAAAGATTTTCAATATACATACCCTAACCATTTCTTATATTTGACAGTAGTAAATTAGGCAAGCTAGTTTTATTGAACAAAATATTCCCATGTTTGAGTCATAAGAAAAAGGTCTAAACAGCGAAGAAAATAAAATTTTCTTTTCGACGATTCATTTTCATAAGCTGCTGTACAATCAATCGTAATTATATTTAACATAGAAATCTTTAGAGCAATCAGATACTGGTAAACTTTGTCCTAGAAAAATGTATTACATAATGTAAGGTGTAAGAAGGGATGACTAATTGTAAGTTAGAAAAGAGACAGAAGTTGGCATGACGTTATATATAATAATAATAATAATTATTATTATTATTCCCTTGGGTTCCTAGTGGAACATAGAGCTTCAACTACACGTCTCCACTTGCTTCTGTCTTCTGCTCTACTTTTCACCTGCATCCATGTTAGTCCATACTGTTTCAACTCCTCTTCACACTATCTCCTCCATGTCACCCTAGCATTGACGTCCCACTCGCCGCTTCCCTTTCGGGTTCCACTCGAGCTATGGCCTGACGCGCGATGTCACCTAGTGGCTTCCTCAGCTCAGCGAGTGTCCAATCCATCTCCACTTCCTCCTGCATATTTGTTGGGCGATTGTTTCTTGTTTTGTTTGTTCCCATAGTTTCTTGTTGGTGATTGTTTCCGGCCATCTGATCTTGAGTATAAAGCGAAGACATTTAGTTGTTGATAAAGGTCTTCAACAGGCTGTTGGAAATATTCTTTGTGACACACTGGCCAAGTTTGTGATCCGTATAGAAGAACTGATTTCTAGCTCGCTAGTTTTCTAGTCGGTCCCAAGCGCGGATAAAGAGGGAGGGTTGGTTCGTGGTGCTAACAACTCAACCCCCAAAACTTAACCAAATTGCTACAGAAACTTCAACGCACAAATATATTGAAAATACTAAAAATATAAACATGACGTTATAAGTGTGAGATAATGACCAATGAATATGACTGTACAGAATGGACAGGAACTAGTGGAAAGGTGGCAGTGTTTTGATATAAAATCTGTATGAAGAAGCAGTGCTTTTAATAAACAGTAATAGAGTAGTAATAAAATGTGGATAATGGGAATAATAATGATAATAAAAGTATTATTAATAATAATAATAGTGAACTTACATAATAAAAGAAAGAAGCACTTTACTCTGGTCATTGTAGCGCGAGAGAATGTATGTATCGCTTTTGAATACAGAGGTCCGGTTTCAGATCTTGAATAGCTAATGCTTCAGCTATGTACAGATGGCGTATCTGAAGTCCTTTTGTACGATATTGGGGGACTCTGTGTATCACTGTGAAGGATTCATGCCCGTGGAGTTGCTCGATGTCCGGAGATGACAAGGTGTTCGAGGATAGAGCTGCTGCTGCTATTCTTCTTTTCTCCTCTGGCTGGCTAGCCTTGCTGGACAGCGTTACAGAATATGCTTGTGGACTTGACGTTGTGTACGGCCGATATACTTTGCTCCACACGAGCAAGTAATTTGATAAATACACATTGAAGTGGCCAAAAGCGTATCTTGTCCTTCGCGTTAGACTGGATTAACTATCTGCAGGAGAATGTGATACGTAGGGTGGCTGTTGGAAATGTCTTCTTCAGACATTTAGGAAGGCGGTTTTTAAGAATTTCTGCCTTGATGTCACCTTTGAATTCTAGGTTCATGAAGAGAGTCTTCTTAGGAACCGTTGCCATGTCTGACACCGGAGGCTTCTCCTTCATGTTTTTGTCGATAAATCTTGGTGGATACCCGTTCTCTAGTAGGGTTTCTCTACCATGTCTTCCGAGCAGATTTTTCTAATCCTTTACCATAATGTACGTACTAGGTTTCGCTTTCGGATCAGTGGGACGAAGCTCTGGAAGTTGATAAATTGCCCAGTCCATGTTGGCTAGTGATATATCGATCTTTGAATCGTACAGTCCTGTCTTCTGGTGAGTAGAAGTACGTCGAGGAAAGGAAATGCGTTGTTCGATTCACGTCCTAAGGTGAATCTTATTGATAGGTGCGCTGCGTTGAAGGTTTTGAGGTGATAATCTAAATCAGATTTTTCATCACAGATTATGAACGTATCATCTACGTATCTACTGTATAAGTGCAGTTTAATTGAATCGAAATCGATGTCATTATTTGTGATTGTCATCCTTACACACACATGTGTCAGCTTACTTTTGAACTTCTCATATGTGATTTTGTTTTGTATTCATTTTTTAGACTGATGCTCAAAGTGTGACATCTGTTCTGTTTGTAGACGATAATACCTTTTTATCTGCAGGATCTACAGATGGGTAAGCTAGCTGCTTGAAAATATTTGCAATAGACAAACCGCGTTTATGTGCATATCTTTTTATGTTTTATTATAAAATTAGATTTATTTATTTATTGTATTGTGTTTCTTACATGGATATTCGGTTGTCAGATAAGACTTACTTAGTCAATCGCATACATATAGTCATAGTTCAACAACAGCGTCGTTGGTTGGTTGTGTAAGATTCAGTGTTGACGTCGGTTTCAACAATGGAGAAAAATTCCCTATAATAAACTTTCACCCCTGCAGAAATTCTATTTTACAATATTATAATCAAGGTTTTTTTGAACTCATAAAACTATACTTTTGATTGAACACTAGTTAGTAGTAACTAGTGTAATGTGTCTAGTCCTCTTTTTTTGGTGCAGACTGAATTCTATCGGCCAGGTTTACAATGTGGCCACCATTCTAGATGGCTCACTATCATGTGGTGCACATTGATTTGATGATATTAGGTGGTTGGAGGCAATCGGCAGGAAACCTTCGACCTCAGGAAGGCTTCGTGTGCTTTTGGAAGTGTATGGGGGGGGGGTTGTTACTTCCCGGCTGCCCACGCCGTGGAAGTTGATTGATTCTTCGAGTACCTGAAACAGATAGAGGGTTAGTGTTGCGTGACCACAAAGACAAGCGGACAACTGCTTGATGCTGGTCGGTTACACACGGCCTGTATGAACTGGGTTCTTGGTTTGGTTCCGTATAAGTAAACTTACCGCCGGTTACGGACCACCGAAGGTGGGGTAAGTCGGGATGTGCAATTGTTGGGGTCGACCTTTTCTAACCCCCTCTCTCCAGCAGAGTGGGGAGACAGCATGGGTGGCTGGCGTAATGGTCATCTGAGGGAAAGACCTTACTGCTGTTACATCCCCGTTCCCCAGCAGTACGACTTCGCCCTCAGACTCCCAGCATGGTGTAAAAAAGATTCTTACACAATGCCGGTAACTGCCTTTAGTCGAATCGCTATCCTAACAACCTTTCTGACATGGTAGGACCTGCAGGAACATTGGTTCCAGCCAGTGTACCTTGTTGGGTCATCGTGATGTACGAGCCCGACCACCACGTCAATGTAGCAGCTATCAGGCTGTATTATGCATTTCTTCCACTTTCTTCTCTTGCTTTGTGTGCTACATAGAGTGTGGCGACTTGAACTGCCGCATATCGGTGCAAAGTTCTATGTAAAAAACAGACAGACAGAACCTTCGACCTAGGTTTCGCGCTAGGTGGCACTCACCAGTCAGCAAGGCGTATCTGAAACATTAAAGGAACTTATGTTTGTTCTTCTGAAATTCGAACCTACGTCACCGAGTGCAGTGCTGCAGTCAGAGATGTTACCGCTGAACAGCTATTCGGGCTCACGATTGACCTCCTTCCTGTCGGACTGTATTGGATACTTTGATTCGACATTAGTCAGTAACTAGTGTGATATCTGTCTAGTCCTCTGTTTGGTGCAGACTGAATTCTATCAGTCAGGTTTGCGATGTGGTCACCATGCTGGTGAGTGTCAGCTGTCACGAAACTTTGGGTCCAAGGCTTCCTGTGGCCGATTGCCTCCAACCTAATCTAATATCACATAAAACTGTATACTACTGACTGATTGATTAATTGAGAAAGGTGTTTGAATAGAACTCATATCAATCAGCAGCAGTGTCTGCTGGCCAGTCAGATCAAGGTGATCTAAACACCCCGCGCGGACGGCCATTTCTCTCATTCGAGGCAGAGTTTATATCAGCAGTGCACCTACCTGGCTTGACCCAGCCCAGAGTGTGCTGAATTGGCTATGCCATCAATAAATCAATAAGCAATAGAATATATAGTTTTATGCAAATTTGCTAACTTTCTTGAGTACTATTTATAGTATCAAGCAGATCACATACCATGATGATCAGAATAACTGAGTAACCTTCAAATAGCTAAATTAATTTGCAAATTGTGAATTCGCTTGTTCGAACCCAGTTACCTGGAATAAATATTTCATGTGTATCAAGGTACAGATCATATCAGACACACTTATTGTGTGTGATGCGCTGGTGTGAGACTACACAATAGTAGACGACGGATCAAGATTCGAATCCACGACCGACGACGGCATTGTATGAAAGTCGAGTGCTTGAGTCAGCCAATGATCCGAATATCAAAGTAAGCTTCTGGATCTTTGTCTTGATTATGTCTATTAACTAACTATCAAATAGAGTCTGTCTGTCTGTCTGTCCGTTTTCGACATAAAACTTTGCACCGATGTGCGGCAATTCAAGTCGCCACACTCCCTCAATGTAGCACACAAAGCAAGAGAAGAAAGTAGAAGAAATGCATAATATAGACAGTAAGTTGGGGTGTGAGACAAAGGAATAGTAATAACGAAGAACAATATAGTTTCATTGGAAATCATAAGTCACAGGGAGTGGATGCATCTGCGCCACTGAGAACGATTTTGAGCCATATCACCAATTCTTTCCAACTATTGGTTTTTACCGCCCCGAGGACCCCAACCAGTCAGGAAGTCTACACCTTCCTACGTAGCCTAGACTAAACTAACTGTTGTAGATTTCATTGACCGATGAAGCCATGTTTTGGTTTGACCACCATGTGCTAGCTCTTTTCCAGCCTGACCCTATGTCAGCTAACATTGCCCGTTGTCGAGGAAAGCGATGACTAGGCGTACGTAACACATGTTCTAACCATCTCAGTCGATGTAATTTCACAGCCTCGTCGATTGATTTCCCCTCCTTACCTAGCACTCGACTGAGGCCTAACTTCAATATTGCTCACCACTTCACACGGGAGATGGAACGCAGGCACCCATGATCGAAGACAGCTAATCTTTTCATGTCTTCTGCTCTCAATGGCCAGGTCTCACAGCCATGAAGGAGGACAGAGTGGACTGATGAGCAGTACACCCACCCTTTGGTCGATAGCCGAATATCACGTCTACGCCAGAGATGGCGTAAACTGGCATATACGAAACTAGTAGTAGATTGGATGTTTTTGTAACGAAGTGTTAGTGTTTTTTGTGGTCTAACTTGACTAGAATGTGTACACCATGAGACAATTGATCATGACCCCTAACTTGGGGTAGACACATAGGGCAAATTTAACTGCGACAAGCGCGACTAAGACAAGTTTTATTCTTCACAACAGAGTATAGTTTTCACATCAACGGAAATTTAAACAATAAGTACATAATGAATATCTCTCCCCTTGGGTTCTGAGTAGCATATTGGGCTTCAAAAGCACATCTCTACTTTGTTCTATTTTCTGCGGTCCTCTCTAGCTGCGTCCACGATTGCCCATAGTCTCTCATCTCCTGCTCACACAATCTCTCTTCCTTGTCACCCTGGGATAGCCCATTCGTCGTTTCCCATTGGGATTCTACTCTAGCAATGGCCTGTCGTGCGATGTCGTTCGATGGGCTCCTCACAGTAGGCTCAATCCATCTCCACATTCTTCTGCATATTTTTTGAGCAGTCAGTTTTTATTTGGTTTGTTCCCAAAGTTCCTTGTTGCCCATTATTTATAGTCGACCATTTGATCTTCAACATGAGAAGCGAGGGCAGTTGTTGATAAAAGTCTGTAACCTCTTGAAAATGCTTTTCTTGACGCTTGAGCCAAGTTTCTGACCGACATAGAAGAACAGACAACATTTGTGTATTGAAAATCCGACTATTGTGCTTTATCCTGAGTGCAGAAGATTTTCAAACTGATTTCAGAGTGATAAAGGTGTTGCTTGCCCTTCCGATTCTGGTTTTGACAGCATCATCAATGCTGTCGGCTGTAGTTGAAACTGTGCTTCGTAGAGAAGTGAAGGAAGTAACCCCTTTCAGATTTCTCCCGTTGATAGTGATTGGTGCTTTTTTTTAGGTTTACGGGATGGTCATCTTCATCACCTCTGTCCTCTCTGTCTTCACTTAAATTCCCGTCTTTTCTACCAGCCTCTTGCCAAATTGTTGGTTTTCGCCTGTAAGTCTTCAACTTTTTCGTCATGGGACATAAATCATCAGCAAAGTCCAGATATTATAAAGTCTTGTTATCGCTCCAACGTATTCCTGTTTTCTTGCTCTCCACAGTCCGACACATAATCCAGTCCACTACAACTAGGCATATAATCGGTGATAATAGGCAGGCTGCCGTGTCTTCCTCCTGCCTGCACTTCAAAGGTTTCACTGAGTTTTCCGTTGTGAATCACCTGACACGTAGCATTGTCATATAGCTGTTTAATGAGGCTGATAAAAATTTGAGGCACTGCACTCCATAGTGTTTGTTTTTTCATTCCTTTACGTTCCCAATGGAATATAGGGCTTCAAGCTAGAGACTTAAAGTTTCGGTAGCAGTGGTGTTTATTTTTACGGGATGGAGTTTCTAGCCTCATGCACAACATTCTCTCTTTACCAGTCTTGTTACTGGCTTAGTGAGGTAAAGGAGTGCGTCTGTGGCCAGGGATCGAACCCCGAACGACATGAGGCGTGGTCGATGAGCATTCTATCGCTGTGCCACCGACGCACACGTAGTGTTGAAGCAGTTTTAAAATTGCTTTGGCGTCAATGCTGTCAGACAGTGGGAAACGAGAAGACAGGGATATCCTGGACCGACGTGAAGAACCTAGAAGACCTGGATTTCGCGCGTGGATGATTTATGTTTGATGCCACACATAATCAAAGACTTACAAGCGAAAACCGACAAACTGGTCGAAGAAGCGGTCAGTGATGACAGGACTCCAGGTGAACATAGACAAGACGGAGGTTATGAAAATAACCAACCAACCAACAACAGCAACATCCAGTGCCAATCACCATGAACGGGAGGGATTGGAAAGAGGTTACTTCATTCACTTATCTAGGGAGCATTGACTCAAACACAGGAGGAACGGACAAGGATGTCAAATCGAGAATCGGGAAGGCGAGAAACACATTCATAAACCTGAAACCAATCTGGAAATCTTCGTCACTCAACTCACCATCAACAACAAAATTCGGATTTTCGATACAAACGACTTCAAGTCGGTCATTTCTCTTATACGGATCAGAAACTTGGCTAGTGTGTCACAAAGAATATTTCCAACAGCCTGTTGAAGACCTTTATCAACAACTAACTGTCTTCCCTTAATACTGAAGATCAGATGGCCGGAAACAATCACCAACAAGAAACTATGGGAACAAACAAAACAAGAAGCAATCGCTCAACAAATATGCAGGAGGAAGTGGAGATGGATTGGACACTCGCTGAGCTGAGGAAGCCACTAGGTGACATCGCGCGTCAGGCCATAGCTCGAGTGGAACCCGAAAGGGAAGCGGCGAGTGGGACGTCAATGCTAGGGTGACATGGAGGAGATTGTGTGAAGAGGAGTTGAAACAGTATGGACTAACATGGATGCAGGTGAAAAGTAGAGCAGAAGACAGAAGCAAGTGGAGACGTGCAGTTGAAGCCCTACGTTCCACCAGGAACCAAAGGGAACGATAATAATAACAATGCTGTCAAAGATCTTTTCAAAGTCAATGAAAAAGGCTTAAATCTTTATATATTCACTGTGAATCATGTTTATCCACATGTATAGAGGATGACAAACCGTTCGCTTTTTAAATCAAATCAACTATTTAGTAATTTGCAATGTACACAGTTCGATGCGGGAACGTTTCACCACAGTTTCCCTTGACAAACTAAATTATTCAGATCACTGTATGCGATCTGCCTGATTACTATAAATAGTATTCAAGAAAGTGAAGTATGAGCACTCGACGCTACATACTAATTGATTGAAATAAGTAGTTACATACGGAATACCTAACGAGAAATATCGAGTGGTTTGAAGTGATTCAGCACTGTGAGTTGAGTCACATCGGGTGGTACACCGTTGATGAACTCGGTCCGAAAGGGCCGAAACAGCCGTCCGGTGTTTAGTTTCATCCATTTATATTTCTTTTCTTCGTTGACTTTTGTCTTTTTTTCTTCTATTCAGCTCAATAAAAATGTGGGATTTAAGACGAGTATTTTGCGTGGGGAGTAAAAAGCAGGCGAAACCGAAAGCTATTTTCCCCTATCGTGGTCCTTCACAAAAACAAAGCGGTAGGTGAAAAATGTTTCTTTTCTCTCTCTCTCTCTCCCTATCTCTGTTTTATGCATAGATAATTTGTACAGTAATAAAATTTGTAAACGTTAAAAATTTCAATGTGTCCGTAATATTTTTCATGCTAAAAAAATGGTAAAACTTCCTACCCGTGTGTGAGTGTGTGTATCTGTGGTAGTGATGTAACCAATGAGGGGTATGTGCTAATGTTTGCATGAGTATCAAATTGATGATTAGACATATATGTGAATATTATTATTGTATCCTTTAATTCCTAGAGGAACATAGGGCTTCAGCCGTGCGTCTCCATTGCGTTCGGTTCTCTGCTAGAGTTTTCACCTGGCTCCAAGTCTGCCCACAACACGCTTTCATCTCCCCTTCACATGACCTCCTCCATGTCACCGTTGCACTGACGACCAACTCGCCGCTTCCCTTTCGGGTTCCACTCGACCAATGGCTTGTCCAGTGATGTCACTTGATGGTTTGTTTCCTCAGAGTATGGCTAGCCAATACATCTCCATTTCTTCCTGCCTATTTGTTGCACAATCGCTTCCTGCTGAGTTGGTTCGCTCATTGCCAGAGATCTCTGTTGCTGATCTTTTCTGGCCGGCCATCTCATCTTGAGTATTGAGCGAAGATAACTGTTAATGAAGGTCTGAGTTTGTTTCAGATGCTCTTTATGACGCGCAGTGCAAGTCTCTGATCCGTATAGTAGCACTGACTGACTTCACATTGGAGTTGAAAATCGGGATCTTAATTTTGATGCTGAGTGCTGTTGACCTCCACACAGTTTTGAGAGTAGTGAAAGCTTGTCTTGCTTTTCCGACTCTTGCTTTGATATCCTCGTCAGTTCCGCCTGTAGTAGTAGTAAAAGATGTTGTTTCTTTCAGGTTCCTCCCATTTATGCTGATTGTTGTCTGTTGTTGTTGTTGCTGCTGCTGGTGTTGGCCAGGAATCTTCATCACCTACATCTGTTTCCTCTATGTTCACCTGAAGTCCTATTTTCGATGCTTCTTCTGCCAACTTGTTGCTTTTCGCTTGCATATCTTCCAGTTTATGGGAAATCAGACATATGTCATCGTCGGCGAAGTCCATATCCTCCAAGTTTTTTGTGTGAGTCCATTTTATGCCTGTTTCCTCATTGCCCGCTGTTTGTCGCATTATCCAATCTACTGGAATCAGGAAAATCATTGGCGATAGTAGGCAGCCAGCTTGTCTTACTCCTGTCCTCACTTCGAAGGATTCCGTAAGTTTCCCGTTGTGGATTACTTGGCATGCAACATTGTCGTACAGCTGTTGGATGAGATGTATAATTGTCGGTGGGACCCCATAGTGGCGAAGTACTTGCCGAATCACCTCTCGATCGGCGCTGCACTATCGAAGGCCTTTTCAAAGTCGATGAAGTTGAGATAGAGAGGTGACTGCCATTCCAAGCTTTGTTCAATGATGATCCGTAATGTGGTGATCTGATCAATACATGACTTGTTTCTCCTGAATCCAGCCTGTTCCGGTCGAAGTTTTTCATCCAGGGAATTATTGATAATATAATAATTGAATCGCAGTTCATAAGTAAACCTTCTGTCCTAAAATACAAAGCCTAAAATTATAATATCTTTATACATTTATGAAATTGATAGATTTATGTCCCATGTCAAACTGTCTTGATGTAATCCTCCAAAGGGAAAAAATTATGTACATTTCTAGAGATATATTCACTAATCACAGCAGGCTGATGTGGAACACATGTCCAGGAATTTTGCTTTGTTGTCAGGTCAAAGGTTATTCTGTAATCTTGCAAGTGATTATGTTAATCACTATCATTTATTTGCATGTTGTTTTTTTTCTTCATATGATTTAACCTCTCAGTCACAGTTTTCATCTCTCTCCTACCCATACTTGTCGGTAGACTTTCAGTTCATTTATTTTAAGTTCATCAGTTTTAATTTTTTGTTAGATTGATCATCCTTACTCATTGATGATGGCTCCATACTGGACTAACAGTGAGAGGGGTGGGGTGGGAAATAGTTTTTATTTAGCTGACCTTAATCATATGTATGTATTTGGTGATTATTCAACCAGAATAGTTCTACTTTTAAAATAATAGTGAAGATTTGTTGCTCAGGTGGATGATTTGCAATTAATAGTGTTCTCTAAGCTGGTTGGTTTAGTTGCGGAGCTTTTGTCGTCCTTCCGGACAACATCTTCAGCGCAATATTTAGCATAAAGTGAGATGATTTAAATTTCTTCATGAACGATATAATTGCGTCTCCCGTTAACCATCTTTACATATGTGTTGATCATTTTCCATTGACTTGGATTTCAAACTTTCTGGTCACCTGATTTACTTTTTATTAGTTGGTATATTTAGTCTATATGTGAACGTGTTTGTTAATTGCATTTTCGTTTGAGTACCAGGCTTCTAGGAATTCCCTGACTGGTACTTTTGGTGTTTCCTCTGTCTAAGATTTCGACATTATCCCAATCAAATTGATGACCATAATTGTCTATATGCATTGATACTAAGGAATATATATCGTGTCTTTTCACGGCTGATTTGTGTTCTTGGATTCTAATTCGAAGGGGACGCCCACTTTGGCCGATGTAATACCTGTTACATTCCATACAATTTATTTTGTAGATGGTATCAATTTTATCTCCTTTTTCTGTTGGATCTTTCGGTTCGCATAATATCGAATTAAGCAACTTGACTGGCTTTTGTGCTATATCTATATCAAACGGTTTCACTATTCTAGCTGTTATTTCGGAGATATTCCTCATGTATGGTAGAGTGAATTTTCTTGTGGTCTTTGATGATGGTTCCTTGTTAGTATTGTGATTCGATTTTAAACACTTTTTGATGAAATTTTGTGGATAACCCCATTCTTTTTGAAGACCGTTTGTAGGTATTTTTCTTCCATTCTTTTCAACAAACTCTGGAGTGCTACAGTGTGTTTCAATTCTTTTAAACAATGTCTGCACACAGTTTCATTTATGATTCAGTACGCCATATTGTTCTGTCGATATTGATGAAAAGTGTTTCATTTCAAGTGACATTTGGAGAATCCCTACAAACTAATTCTTGTGAATTAATCTGATGCTCGCCAACGACCGGCCTACAGGACGAAGTTGCCTGGAGTTCTAGTGAGAAGTCGTGACCTATGGAGTCCATCCAGTCACGAATAAAAACGGCATCCCCGCTGGTGACATTGGTTGGTGCCAGTCGCGCTAAGTGTATCACGAATTGGTAGAAGTTAGAATTCATGAGTTAGCCATTGAATCGGGTCCCAGTGACGGAATGGTATACGAGCTCGCTTGGCTTGTAACCGGAAGGTCCTGGTTTCGAAACCCAGTGAGTGCGTACCACCGATGAGTCCCGAACTAGGATGAAACAGCTGTCCAGTACTGCAGTGCTGGTTTTCAATGGTTCTCTAACTGATGTCAATCCGTGGGCTAACCTGAAATAAATTAGGAACCCATTAAAAACCATTAGAGACTGTTGAACAACTGTTTCGCTGTAGTTACTGGGACTCTTCGGTGTTACTCACCTATTGGGGTTCGAAACCACGACCTTCCGGTTACAAAGTGACCTCATAGACCATTTAGCCACTGGAATCCGATCCAGTAGCCAGCCCATGAATTCAACTTCTGTCTTTTCGCGATATATGTAGCGCCACTGCCAGTCGATATCACAGGCGAGTGACTGTTCTCTTAGCTGACTTGGTGGAATCCGCCTCATACAATTTCTCACTAGAACTCCAGGTCAGGTAGCCTCCTGTATAGAACCAGTCGCTAGCGTGCATCAGATTAATTGTCAAGTGTTAGTGGAACTTAGAATTCATGGGCTAGTCATTAAATCGGGTGTGTGGTGGCTGAATGTTCTACTGTAACAACAGAAGACAAGAGCCAGGCAACAGATCGTTTATTAAGGAAATCAACAGATATTTATAGATTTTCATCTTCATTATTATAGATTATTGTTAACAGAAAAACACAGTCTTCTGATTGGTTGTTTCTCATTGAGAGTTAATCTTTCATCTCTTTGTGGCTGTTTCTTGAATGTCTGATCATCTGCTAATTATATCCACCTACGCAAAGTCTGTTGTGATTGATTGTTTAGTCAGTCTTTGTTCTTGTTTTCACATGACCAATACTTTGGACATAAACATTGACGTAAATTTCTGTCTGCGAATTTAGCTAGCTAGCCAGCTCTCACCACACTATGACCTTGCCGCATGACCAAGAGATTCTGTGCCCGTCCTACCCTACCTGGCGCGTACTTATGAGGAGTCTCAAAATTGGACGAAACGACTGTCCACTACTCCCTGTGGGTTTTCCAATGGTTCTCTAACTGATGTCAACTTCTGCCGAAACCTGTTGCTAATCAAATCCCTGCAAACGAACACTAGATAAATTTGATGTACTCTTGGAAACTTAAAATGATAATTATAAGTAAGAATTAAACAACTTAGTAAAAAGTCCCAAAATAACAGTTCATTCAGGTTTTGTTGGCATATGGTTAGTGAATGCTTACATTGATGGAATAAAACAGATGTTCGACGTATGGTGCAGATTATATATATATATATATTACGTGTTTATCATGTCAAAAAGCCAAACCCCCCGCCCACCCATCGCCTACACATCGACCACTCTCATACTATCTGAGATAGTAATCAGTAGTTTCTTTTTCGTGAATAATTCCCATCCAAGTATTCATGAAAAATAACAAACCTCTTTTTGCCGAATTCATTTTCTTTTGGTGTATAGTATTTCTTTATGCATGAGGATGCTTTTATGTTTTATGTAAAAATACAACCTTCACTCATTGAACGTTTGTTTTTAGAAAATTAATGTGTACCAAGTAGAATGATATTTTAATTACCTGACTGCATTATTACTCAGAGGTTTGCTCCGTCCTCATTTAAGACTGTGAGACATGGTCATTGTGAGTGTGGAAGATATGAAGAGGTTAGTTGTATTTCATCATAGGTGTCTGAGTTCTATCTCCAATGTGTTAGGGTAGTATAATTGGGTTAGGCTTAGTTCGAGTGTTAGGGAAAGTCACTCGCTGAGGTTGTGAAAATGAGTCGATTGAGATGGTTTGCTCATATCCATGATGGAGTTATGCTCTACCGCCGTAGTGCCCAAGTTTTATACTTACATCAATAGTCAGTTGTTTCGCTTGCCTTTTATTTACTTACTCTTCCATTTATTGCACATTTTTTAAAGTGTATTTATGTTTCTGTCTTTAAAGATAGTTAGGCAGTCTTCAGAAAGGAATAATCATTCTGTGAATGTGTATATTTCATAAAAATGAAAAGAATGTAGTTTAGTTAGTTCGTTTTGTATCCCTTAAATCCACTCGGAAATCAGAGTGTTGAAACGTTATGATTATTGAAAAAAAATCTTACAGTCTTATTCACACATAAGAAACTTAGTGCATCATCGAAAGCATTCGCAACAGGCTATTGCAGACTTTTATCAACAGCTACCCGCCCCCTTCTTAGACTCCATCCTAAAGATCAGATGACCGATTGCAAAAGAATTAGGAACAACAAACTCTAGGGATGAATCAGTCGTGAACCTGTTGCTCAAAAAGTATGAAGAGGGGAAAATCGAGATGGACTGGACACACACACACACTGAGCAGACTGTTGAGTAACACCACACACCAGGCCCTAGAGTAGTAGTAGGGGAATGAGAAACTCCATATTAGTTTGTTTATTAGATATGTCACACAGTGAGTGAAACAGTATTATTTACTGGATGACAATGTTTCAAACAAAATTTATTGTTCATAATCATATCATCAATTATAATCACCCAACTGCGAAACTTGAGTTTTATATTTTCCTTTGTTCTCTCCTATTTGTCATCGTGGGAGTAGTAGAATTTTTTAGATGTCCAGCCAGATAGGTGTTTAATGATTCCTATTACACGTATTTGCGGTTGATTCGATAAACAAAGCTCCTGTTATCAATCTATCCCTCCACCCTATGAAATTAGATTTTAAAACTGTCATCTTATCCCATCCTATTGTATGGTTGTGTGTAATTGCATGTGGTGAGTGGTATGGCTGAACTGTTCTCTAGATTTCTTATCTTATTCGGGTCAACCAATCGAGATTTCGCTAGGTTTTTATGCTCCACTAGTCTGACTGACTAACCCTGTTCTACTACTTTCACCTATGTAATTGACCTGACAATCATTGCAGCAGGGTATTAAATAAACTCAATTGTTTTGTTTTAAAGGCTCCACAGGATTGATCCTTTAGCCGACAAGGCTTGTTTCTAATTGAGTTTGTGGGTGGTTTGAATACCAGTCACTTTTATTCCTATCTTGTTAAGAATTCTGCGTAAGGTTTCCTAGGTTCCTTCCTTGTATGAAATTACTATTGATGATTTGGATTCCTTATTGTTGGTGTTGTCTTGCGCACATTTGACTTGCATGTCGTCATTAATATTATTATTATTATCACTATCAATACTATCATTATTTATTTTATTTTTACATTTCCCTACACACTTTCTGAATAATTTATCAGGGTAACTATTAAGTTTCAAGGCTTCTCTTATATGCCTCACTTCCTTCCTTAGATTTTCCTTGGTACTACTTGATTTTTGTGCCCTATTACTTAAACATTTCACCAGTCCTATTTTTACTGACATAGGATGGGATGATCGGAAGTCCAAATATCTGTTTTAATGTGTGGGTTTCATGTAAACACACACTAGTGTTTACCTTCCCATCTTCTTTCCTTTTTTGCTCGACAATCGATCATTGGAAGCTCCCCTTCATGACTTTCCAATTCATAAGTGAATTGAATTGCCTCTACTTTCGAGTTGATACGTTCAAAGAATATATCTATATGTTGTGTTCTAAGTACAGTGTGAATGTGTCATCTACATACCTCCACCATACTTTTGGCGTGGGGGTGAACTTTTCAATCGCTATGTTTTCCTACCTATCCATGAATATATCTGCTACAACCGGGGATATTGGTGTTATCCCATGGCAACACCCTCAGTTTGTTTGTATATTTTCCCTTGGAGGAATTTAAATACTGTGGAAATGAGAAACAATGACCTGGGCTAGAATCCGAGGGTGAAGTGAGGGAAGGGATCGTGTGAGGAAGAGACTAGAGCCAATAAGCTATCGTGGGCTAACTGAAGAGCACCACAGAGAACTGGATGAAATGGAGATGTCCTGTTGAAGCCCTACGTTCCACTTGGAATCAAACAGAATATTAGTAATAATAATTTAATTATGTAATTGTGATCAATATTAAAGGGTAATCACTTTTTATTACTGGTGTTGTTTTTTCTCCCAATTATCAGGTTACTCTGACCTGGTAATCAATTCATACAGGACACGTTTATATGCTAATTGTTTGGATAATATTATTTATGAATATGATCTGAAGCAGGAAAACACTAATCCAGGTAAGTTCATTTCTACATTATGATAGTAGTGAATACGAATTAATTCTATATTCAGTTGTAAACATCGCTTGTGAAAGGTATTCATTCTATATCGTTCCTTGTGCTTTGTTTGCAATAGATTGATAATAATAATAATATGTTTATTCTCGATAGTATTTATAAAATGTACAGAATTTTTAGAGGAGTTTATTGCATGATATTTACCCCCTTCTTACAATATCTTCAAGTAAAATATTAATTAATTGACAGTATTATATGCTGTGACACAATGGTCTCCGAGCTGAAGCACATACCATTCCATTATGATATATCTGCTTTGTCTCCTCCTCCAAGAAATCCACGATATCTGGTTGAAAGCCAATTGTTCAGAAGTACATTTTGAGACCGAAGGACATAACTGAAGAACACTTATTTCATGTATTGGGACATATTGCCACCCACAATCAGGCCATTCTTCAATTTTAACAGGAGCTTGTACATTTTAAATACATACAAGAGTAGATAATGCCATTAGAGGTAGGGCATATCTTAACCGATTAAAATAAACCGAACGAGAGAAAATATATGCAACAGAGAGATAGAAGTTTCTAGCAGCCCAAGTTTTAGGCAGGCCACCAAGTCATTTGTATTATTATTATTTCCCTTAATTCAGCCGCACGTCTCCATTGCGTTCGGTTCTCTTCCAACGTCTTCACCTGTCTCCAATTCTGCCCACATGCTTTCATCTCCTCTCCACATCACCTCCTCCAAGTCACCCTTGGACGACCAACTCGCCGCTTCACTTTCAGGTTCCACTCGAGAGCGATGGCCTGGCGTGTTATGACACTTGATAATGGTTTGTTTCCTCAAAGTATGGCCAATCCAACTCCATTTCTTCCTGCATATTTGTCTCACAATCGGTTCCTGCTGAGCTGGTTCTCTCATTGCCAGAAATCCCTCACTATTGCTGATCTTTTCTGGTCGGCCATCTGATCTTGAACAAAGACATCTGCTGATGAAGGTGTGTAGTTTGTTCGAAGTGGCCTTCGTGACGCGGGGCGTCCTTTAAGTCTCTCATCCATATAGTAGCACTGACTTCACATTGAAATTGAAAATCCACATCTTATTTTTGATGCTGAATGCTGTTGACCTCCACATAGACTTGAGAGTAGTGAAAGCTTGTCTTGCTTTTCCGATTCTTGCTTTGATAACCTCATCAGTTCCGCCTGTAGTTGAAACGATGCTTCCAAGGTAGGTAGGTAAAGGAGGTAGTTTCTTTCAGGTTCCTTCCATTTATGCTGTTTGCTGTCTGTTGTTGTTGTTCTTGTCCAGGAATCTTCACTGTTTTCTGTATGTTCACCTGAAGTCCTATCTTCTCTGGATGCTTCTTCTGCGAACTTGTTACTTTTCACTTGCATATCTTCCAGTTTGTGGGAAATCAAACATATATCATCGGCGAAGTCCACATCCTCCAAGTTTTTTGTGTGAGTCCATTTTATGCCTGTTTCCTCATTGCCCGCTGTCTGTCGCATTATCCAATCTACTGGAATCAGGAAGATCATTGGCGATAGTAGGCAACCCTGTCTTACTCCTGTCTTCACTTCGAAGGATTCTGTAAGTTTCCCGTTGTGGATTACTTGGCATGCAGCGTTGTCGTACAACTGTTGGATGAGATGTATAATTGTCGGCGGCACCCCGTAGTAGCGAAGTAGTTACCAAATCACCTCTCGATCGACGCTGTCGAAGGCCTTTTCGAAGTCGATGAAGTTGAGATAGAGAGGTAACTGCCTTTCCAAGTTTGTACTGCTTTTACCTTTTTGAAGTTTTATTAGCATTTGTGTTTTTTCTGAAAGTGTGGGGTTGCTGGCTTCACATTCAGCATTGTCACTTTTCAAACTAGGGCTTGGGGGATTACCCATAATGACTTCATTCCCTCCGCCTTAGACGATCTCCTTCGTGTCATCCTTTGACATATATACACCCAACTCGTTGTTCCCTATTCGGGTATGTGAGAGTTAATCATACTCCCCAGTTGTCAAGGTTGAAGTAGTTGGTTAAATCTGTGATTCCATTGTTTGGAAGGCTGAATTCTTTAGCCAATGAACTACACTTCTAGATGATGTTTTCCTGTATATGTAAACCTTACTGTGTTTGGTACATATATACTACCGGGTTTGAAACAAGGATCTTTCGGTTACAAAGAAAGCTCTTAACCCATTCCGCCACTGGGACTCGATCCACTGGGAGTGAGGACAAGTAATCGCCGGTGACCTTGGCCAGTTAGTGCTCGCGCTAAAATTACCAATTGACAGAGATTAGAATTCATTGGCTGGTCATTGGATTGTGTCCCATTGGCTGAATGATCTACGAGCTTGACTTGTAACTGGAAGGTAGTGGGTTCGAACCCTGGGCAGTGCATACTGCCTATAAGTCCTAAACTAGGAAGAAGCGTATGCTCTTTTTGATTGTTTCATGCTGTACACACTATGCTTCTTAAGCACCACTATATTTGAATGCTTCATTTTTAACATATATATTTATATTTTAATTTACAGTTTTCTTTTACACTGGACATGTGACGGATTCGTTCTACGTGAAATTAGACATTAGCCCAGATGATTCTTATGTAATCTGTGGTAGTTCAGATCGACAAGCGCATATTTACACTGTCGGTAAACGTCAACAACAACCGATAGTTCTGTCAGGTCATACAGGTGAAGTTAGCGTTGCACGATGGTGTAAAGGTGATCCTACAAGGATTGTTACCTTGTCAGATGAATCACAAGCTTTTGTTTGGAATATGTTTCCTGCTAGACAGTATTGTTTACCGGAACCTGGTGAACTGGCTGGTAAGTTTTTTTATTGGACAACATTATCAGTGAAAAAAGTGGCCTGTTAAGCATTTCCCCTTGTTGTACTATTGTGATTTGAGGAGATAATTAGATGCAATGTTGTACTACATGCTGAAAACTGCATATGTGTGGCAGAAGTACTGTTTGGAATAAGGCTGTTATTATTGTTATTCATTGTTTCTGTCAGAGTAATTAATATTGCTACATCCCCACTGTTTAAATGAGTTTCTAATTTGGAAGGTGATTGTTTTTAATAGCTTAGGTTCTTTGTGTGTACTGCTCAGCAGTTCGCTGTGTTCTCCTTTATGGCTGTGACTGAGACATGGCCATTGAAAATGGAAGACATGAAAAGGCTGGCTAGCTGTCTTTGATCATAGGTGTCTGGGTACTATCTCCTGTGTGAAGTGGTATAATAGGAGATGAGTAGCACTGAGGTTATGCTTCGATCGAGTGCTATGTAAGGCGGGAGAGTCAACCGATGAGGTTTTCAAGTTACACCGATTGAGATAGTTAGGACATGTGTTACGCACGCATGCCCGACCATCGCCCTCATCAACAACGTGCAATGTTAGCTGACATCGGATAAATCAGCTTGGAAAAGAGTTAGCTAGTGGTGGTCAAACTAAAATGTGGCTTCATCAGTCAATGAAATCCACAACAGTTAGTTTGAGCCAGCCAGCCACTTAGGGGGGTGTAGACTGCTGTCTGCCCGGTTGAGGTCTTCGGGATGGTAAGTGGCTGGTTTCAACATAGAACTTTGCACAGCACAGATGTGCAGCAGTTCAAGTCGCCACACTCCCTCCAATTAGCACACAAAGCAAGAGAAGAAAGTAAAGAGAAATGCAAAATAGAGACAGTAAACCGAGATATAAGGCGAAAAGAGTAGTGGTATCGATGAACAATATAGTTTTATTGGGTATTATAAGTCACAAGGAGTGGTTGCATCTACACCAGTCATTGAGAACGAGGATTTTGAGCCATAACACCAGTTGCCTCCAGCTTTCATTGGTGTTTACCGTCCCGAGGACCCCAACCAGTCTGGAAGTCTACACCTGCCTACGTGACTGACTGGCTTAAACTAACTGTTGTAAATTTTATTGACTGATGAAGCCATGTTTTGGTTTGACCATCATGTGCTAGGTCTTTTCCAACCTGATCCATCTTGTCTAAGCTAATATCGCGCGTTGTCGATAAAGGTGATGGCTAGGCATGCATGCGTAACACATGTCCTAACCATCCCAGTCGATGTAATTTCACAGCCTCATCGATTGATTTTCCCTCCTTACCTAACACTCGACCGATGCCTAACCTCAATATTGCTCACCTTATTATACCACTTCAAACGGAAGATCGAACGCAGGCAACTATGATCAAAGACAGGTGGCCTTTTCATATCTTCCACTCTCAATGGCCACGTCTCACTCACAATCATAAAGGAGGACGGAGCAAACTACTGATGTGCAGTACACTTGTGATTTGATCGATTGCCAACCGGATATCACTTGTGCTCCAGAGGTAGTGTTAGTCGGAGAATCCCACAAGCACCTCTTGTATATCGATGCTGAGATTTCGTCAACAATCAGCCCGTTGGGGGGGGGGGGTTGATGTAACCTCCCAAATAATCAAAGTGGTCGCTAACACGCTCCACCTCTTCGCTATCTATTCAGAGTTAGAGTTAAGTCAACGAGTACATCTATGATGAAATGAAACACAAATGGGGACAGTGTGCATCTCTGATGGATACTGCATGTTTTTAGTGAGGTATAAAACACTGCAATCCACTTCACTTCAGATAGATTCACTCTGCTTAATTAATTTACTGGTATTGTTATGAATATTTTATTGATTTTTCGGTCACTGATTTCTACTTAGCGTTACATTCTGATTAGACTTAAATAGTATTTCATCGAGGATTGCATCATGAGCTGACATCAGTTATACAACCATTAGAACACCAGCTGGGAGTACTGGACAGCTGTTTCCTCCTGGTTTGGGACTCTTCATCAGTACGCACCCACCGGGGTTCAAACTCAGGACCTTCTGGTTACAAGGTGAGCTCGTAGACCATTGAGCTACTGGGACCCGATCCAGTGGCCACTGCATGAATTCTAACTTCTGCCAATTCACAACATAGCACGACCGCTAGCCAATGTCATTGCTTGCGAGTATTTGTCCTCACACCCGACCTGCTGCACCCTACTGGTCACGGCTTCCCACTAGAACCCCAGGTTAACTGCCTGAATAGGACCAGTCGCTAGTGAGCATCAGATTAATTGGATTTGTAGGGATTTTGTTTGATTGATTGAAGGATTTCATCATGAGCTGACATCAATTAGGGAACCACTGTTGAAGAGTCCCAAGCACTGGGACGAAACAGCTGTCCAGTACTCCCAGCTGGTTTTCCAGTGGTTCTCTATCTGATGTCAGCTCATGATGAAATCCTCCATGCAATCAAACAAAATCCCTACAAATGCAATACTTGAAAATTAAATGGTGTTTTTATTTTAACAGCGTGTTACATTTTGCGTATTTTTCTTCTTTTTTTTGAAATTTGATTTCTAGGTCTTGCTGAACGTCTTTCGCCAACTAAATCACAGGCCAACTTCAATAATCTAGAAAAATGCATCCTTGGTCAAGCCACTGCACACACAGACACTGTAAATAACAAATTAGACAATTTATCCTTGCCCAATTTAACTTCTCGACCTTCCATGACATCAGCTCGTCGAAGACAATCGAATATTCGTCATTTTCTTGAAGCCGTTTCTCCTCCTCCTCCTTCAGTGGTTAATTCATCTTCTGCCTCTTCATTAGTTGTTGTTAACAAACCTTCAGTTGTTTTATCTTCACTCTCAAATACTGCCAATACTTCTCTTTCATCAAATGTCAATTCTAATGTGCAAGCGAAACGCTTACCAAGTTTAGCAACACTCACCGAGACTCTAGGAGGTGTTGTACAAAGATTTCCAGGTTCATCACCAGGATTTTCAAATCTACATTCAACTGCACCGCCTAGTACACCACCATTAGGTTGTTATTCTCTATCGGCTTCTGTGAATCGCGGTGCATTTGTCAATACCCCGCCGACAAGAGTTGAATCCCTGATGACTCCAGAACAGCTTCTTATTCATCCATACGATTTAGGTAAGTTGATTTTTTTAAAAACTATTTGCACAATTTAATTGGTGGATGGTGACTAGCAGTGGAATCCAGGATGCGCATTTCGTCCTATTTGGGACTCGTCAGTTGGTACATCCAGCTTCAGGCTTCCCACTAGAACCCCAGGTAACTACCTACCTGAATAGAGCCAGTCGCCAGTGAGCATCTCATCGATATTGTTATTATTTCAAATTACATGAATTTTAAATGAAGTAACCCGTAGAAACGTATGGAAGAATGTATGATTTTAACTAAAATAAAAATATCTGTATATTGTACATTGAGAGTTTATCGGAGGATTTAATCGAAAATATGCCACTCAATAGAAGGTATGCAGACGACATTGTAATCATAAACGAGAAGCCTTGTTCTGCCACCTCAATGTTAAATCGAATGAATGAAGTTCAGAATAGCATATCACTTACATCTGTAGAAGAGGAAGATAATTGTTTATCTTTCCTAGATATATTGCTTAGTCGACGGCTTGATGGGTCAATAAAAAGATCTATTTATAGGCAACCTACCTGGACAGGACAGTATCTAAATTGCCACAGTTTCTGCCCCGTTCGCTACAAAAGAGCCTTAGTGAGTGAAGTGCCTCTTCAGTAGAATCCAAAGAACATGCAATGAAGACACAGTTGATGAGGAATAAAGAAAGTTGATGCAAACTCTGGTTGATAACAATTATCCAGACAAGTTCATTAGGAGATATAAAGCAGTCAGAACACCAAGACTCACTCTCCAGCTCGCCGCTAAGAATGACGTATACACCCTCTGTGGGTGATCATAGCAGCTTGGTAACTCGACAAAGATTGAACGCTGTTGTGGTTAAAAAGACTTTTTATGCAGCTAGGATCATAATAATTGAGAACGTGAAGCCAATATATATTTACTGAAGCCTTTTGAACATGCAAAAAATGATGTCACATCTCACTGTATTTACCAACTTGAATGTACGCGAACTCGTCGATCTCTTCAAGTAAGGGCTGCCTTTACAGCATATTTCTAAATGGCTTTAGCAGCAAATAGAATCTTCAGAACCGATTAATGGTGAGAACAGGCGACCTAGCTCCTGTAGTGCAAAACATACTATAGAGACAGGATATAAAATTGATGTTTACACATCTTTTAAACCTACATATATAAAACGTGTTTGAGGCATATCCTAATGTTTGTGTGGAATCCTTAGCTAGCGATTAGGAAGTTTAAACCACCTTTATGCCTTCAAAGCAACAATTTGTCATCATACTAAACCGCCTTCTTTGGTAAACTTTGTTTTGATACCAGCCAGGGAAGATGTACTATTACCTCTGTTATTTGGTTTAGTGATGTTCACTGTTATTTTGACCTTCAATATGGCGACCTTTTAACTTGACCTAAGTTTATTTTCTCACCCCTTAACTTTTTATTAATTTCATATATATTCCTATGACAAGTTCGTGGCTGTGTGATCAGATTGTTCGAAATATGTTGCTCAAATGCAGCAGTTCACGATTTAGATAAATTACGTCTTTGTTTTGTTTTGATATTTGTTTTGATTACAGCTTGATTCCACACCATATTTTTTGGTACAGGTATGGAATTTTCAGCATGTGATATCGGTAGCCCAAATTTTGCAGGCTGACCACAGATATCAGGTGTGCATCGGCAGGGGATCGAACCCCGGACCATGCGCATGGTCGGCGAGAGTCCTAACCACTGTGCCACCGGTTGGCTATCAATCAAACGACGTGTGTACTGTGCACAACAGCTGCTCGTTCCGTACACTTTTATGGCTGTGAGCGAGACATGGCCATTGAAAGTGGAAGACATGAAAAGACTAGTTGTTACCTTTGATCATAAGTGTCTGAGTTCTAATCTCCCATATCGAGCGGTATAGTAGGGTGAGTACTGTTGAGGTTAGAAGTTGAGCGTTACAAATAAAGAGGAATAGTTAATCGATGAGTTTGTGACGCTACATTAATTAATACGGATATATGGTATATGTTACGCCTGACCATATACTACACATATATCATCGGGTAAATTTATTTGATAAAGTCTCATAGGGTTGTTACACAGTATTATTATTTACTGACAACGTTTCGAGCACAATTTATTGCTGACCCCAGAGTCTTTTTATTGCTTTCTCTAAAATAATGGTGATATTGAAGTTTTTATGCTGATAATACCTTTCATAAATCATAGCAAAATAAGATGTGTGTTTAACTGGCTAATACCACGCACATGTCTATGTCCATGTATATTTTTTTTTGTTTTTTTTTACCAATAACAGAAGATTCAGAAAACATCAATCCAAATGATTTACTGCAGCATTGTGCAGTTTCATCGCTTCAAAGTTGCCTTCCTCTGGATTGTGTTGATGGACGAGTCACAGATCAATCACCGATTATTCGATGTTCTGTAGGCAACAAACTGCCAGTAGAACCCCAGTCTCCAGCTACACCTAAACGACGATTACCATTATGTGTGAACAACCAACCTCTGTTTAATACACCACCACAATCGGTATGTTTTTTTCATTTGATGATGTCAGTTTTAACTAGTCTTCGAAGTATTATTATTTCCTTTAATTCCTAGAGGAACATAGGGCTTCAGCCGTGCGTCTCCGCTACGTTCGGTTCTCTGCTAGAGTCTTCACTTGACTCCAAGTCTGCCCACACGTTTTCATCTCCTCTTCACATCACCTCCTCCAAGTCACCCTCACACTGACGACCAACTCGCCGCTTCCCTTTCGGGTTCCACTCGAGCGATGGCCTGACGTGTTATGACACTTGATGATGGTTTCTTTCCTCAGAGTATGGCCAATCCACCTCTATTTCTTCCTGCTTATTTGTTGCACAATCGGTCCCTGGTTGGTTCGCTCCCAGAGATCCCTGTTGCTGATCTTTTCTGGCCGGCCATCTGATCTTGAGTATTAATGAGTGAAGAAATCTGTTGATGAAGGTCTTTAGTTTGTTTGAAGTGCTCTTTATGGCGCGCCAAGTCTCTGATCCGTATAGTAAGTAGCACTGACTTCACATTTGAGTTGAAAATCCGGCTCTTATTTTTGATGCTGAGTGCTGTTGATCTCCACACAGACTAGTTTCGCATATGCCAGTTTACGCCGTCTCTGGAGTAGACGTGATATCCAACTAGCTATCGACCAAAGGGCGGCTGTACTGCTCAACAGTACGCTCCGTCCTCCTTTATGGCTACCTGTGATACCTGGCCATTAAGAGCAGAAGACATGAAAAGATTAGCTGTCTTCGATCATGGGTGCCTGCGTTCCATCTCCCGTGTGAAGTGGTATAATAAGGTGAGCAATATTGAAGTTAGGCCTCAGTCGAGTGCTAGGTAAGGCGGGGAAATCAATCGATGAGACTGTGAAATTACATCGACTGAGATGGTTAGAACATGTGTTACGTACGCCTAGTCATCGCTTTCCTCGACAACGGGCAATGTTAGCTGACATAGGGTCAGGCTGGAAAAGAGCTAGCATATGGTGGTCAAACCAAAACATGGCACCAGTCAATGAAATCCACAACAGTTAGTTTAGTCTAGGCTACGTAGGAAGGTATAGACTTCCTGACTCGTTGGGGTCCTCGGGACGGCAAAAACCAATGGTTGAAAACAATTGGTGACATGGCTCAAAATCCTCGTTCTCAATGATTGGCGCAGATGCATCCACTCCTTATGACTTATGATTTTCAATGGAACTGTTTTGTTCTCCGATATTACTATTCCTTTGTCTCACACCTCTGTCTACTGTCTCTGATATGTATTTCTTCTCATTTCTTCTCTTGCTTTGTGTGCTACATGGAGGGAGTGTGGCGACTTGAACTGCCGCACATATGTGCAAATTTCTATGTCGAAAACCGACCGACCGACTTGAGAGTAATGAAAGCTTGTCTTGCTTTCCCGATCCTTGCTTTCATATCCTCGTCTGTTCTCTGAGTTAAATCCAGCTGTTGATTTTTTGTTTGTTTTTTTACCAAATTTAAAGCAGTGTGACCTCAGTGTGTGATTGTTCTCCTTGTGTGTGATGTGAAGTGTGTGTGTGTGTGTGCAAATACCAGTAGTGTTTCTTTGATTCAAGATCAAGAAAGCCAGATGTTATTTTCATACAGCCGGTTCACCTTATCAGCTTGAATGAAGAAAGAATGGACATATTTGCGGCTAGGACAATACGAGCTCGTTTTATTTAGTCGTGGATTTTCTCTCTTCAACTGCGTACACATCCTAAGCAAATCAATTATATGCTACAAAATAGTGTCTAAGCATCTTTTTGACAATGATTTCCAGTTATAGGTGGAAGGTATAGGCAACATAATTTCAAAGATGATGTAAGTAGACAATTATTATTTAATGTTCAACGAGTAACTGTTTATGTTTAGGAATTAAACAAGTGGGTAGACTTCAGATTCTGCTTGGAAACAAGGATAGACTGAAGACAAATTACAAGATGATAGAACAACAGAGTTAATTTATACATGTTATGATGGAGAGTTCAGGAGGGGGGTTGGGGGTGAATAGTGGAGTAAAATGATAAAATTTTATTCGACTCACTTCTCTGAATATTCTGCAACGAATTGTCACCAAGCGATTCAGTGATTTGGAAGATTCTGCGGGGAGGTGATTTTTCAGAAACTTCATGCATTTATTCGCCTTTAGAGTGAATTTGAATAAAGCAAGAACAACAGTGTGGTTTGTGCAGAATAATATGGTACCATCATTGTTTATTTCGTTGGCTTCTCATCAGCTCATCTGCTTACAGCCTAAATAAATTATGAGGTTTATGTACGCAAAAGTTTTAACATACTTGCAAATTTTTTTTCATGATGTCAGCTGACAGAAAGTTTCACAACTAGTGAACAGTGCTCAGAAAATTGCGCTTACATAGGTTTTACACAGGCATAAAATGGTAAAGAAGTTACGTAATAAAGACGAGAGATGCATAAGATGCAGAGTGACTAATAAATTAGGTAACAATGTACTGAGTTCAACTCAAATCATAAGAACAAGAGACAAGCAAAATTATAAATTATAAAAGGGGGGTGGTTGTAATTTTGCTTGTTTCTTTTTTCTTTGATTTGAGTTGAACTCAGTACATTGTTACTCTCAATTTATTAATCACTCATCATCTCACGCATCTCTCGTTTTTATTGCGTAATTCCTTTACAATTGTATACATGCATTTAATTTGTTTAAACTTGAACTGCCTGTGTAAAAACTATATAAGTGCAATTTTCTGAGCACTGTTCACTAATTACGGACGGAACCTTCTGTCAACTGACACCATGAAAAATTTGCAAGTATGTTAAAACTTTTCTGTACATAAACCTCATAATTTATTTAGGCTGTAAGCAATAATAATAATAATTTGCTTTATTCCAAAAACAGAACTAATGATACAGTAAAGAATTTTCAGCATTCAGTACAATATTGCATCTAATTTACTCAAAAACGACAACAAAAAATATATAAACGAAATAATCATTACATAATAATGATAACAAAAAAACGTTTTTATAGAAGCTATTTTGCAAATTACTGTAAGCATTACGGAGAAAAATACGCATAAAGTATAAAATTATAGTAATAATAGTAATAACAACTAAAATAAAAATAGCAAAGTTATAATTAAACGATAGAAAGGGTGACACCATAGAATTACAGAAAGATGAACAATGAAAGGGTCGATTCACTATGCTAATTACATAGTAACTTATATGTTTCACGTCTAACAGAGTCTTCATCACATAAAATACGGGCTAAATACGGTATTGTAGAATTTTTGTACTTAGTGGTACGAGCATATAATTTCTCATATTGACTTCTCGTTCTACCTGATGAGATACAAGGGGATAGTTGTGAACAAAGAGGGTGCAGAGGGTCTGACAGTACGGCCTTTGCCCACGTTGTACAGGAATTTACGTGTCTCTCGACTATAGTATTGGCGAGCTCACGCAGTGGCAAACCACAAGCCCTACTCACAGCATTTAATACCCTTCGTAATATGACATAGTCTTTTTTAAGAAGCCCAGGAAAGATTAATGGAGAACAATAGAGTACAATAGGTTAAATACAGGAGTTTAAAAATTGCAGAACTAAAGGTTGGTTGATACCTGATTGTCTTAACTTTTTAATGTAGCAGCTGAGCTGATGAGAAGCCAACGAAATAAGCAATGATGGTACCATCTTATTCTGCACAAACCACCACTGTTGTTCTTGCTTTATTCAAATATAATTAAAAAGTAGATAAAATAATTTAACTTAGTAGATTTGAAACCTTAATAGTGAGTTCAACTCATTGAGTGAAAATCAAAATCACGATTGAGTGGAATGTTATGCTACAGAATAAAACACAAAAGCACACGAAATAAAGAAAACAATCACAGTTACCAGTTAATTAGGTGTCTGACGATTGTGCTTCAGAACACTGTGCTGCCTTAAAAACGGAGACTTTTAGCGATATATGCTCATATGTGTGTACGCAGTTGAAGAGAGAGAATCCACGATATAAAACGAGCTCGTATTATCCTGTTCGCAAATATGTTTGGTCTTTCTTTATTCAAACCAAAGGTGATTCTTTATTTTTATCAGTTTCATTTTGAAAGTGATTCAACTTATAAACAAAGCTGGTCTATATTCACTTTATATATGTCCAAACCAAGTTCACTTTTAACAGTTTGAAAAAAAATTTGGGCATTGGGTATATGATATTCTCATTATAGAAAGATCCAACAGAAAAAGGAGATAAAATTAATACCATTTACAAAATAAATTGTATGTATGAACTATAACAGGCATTACATCTACCAAAGTGGGCGTCCCCTTTGAATCAGAATCCAGGAACGCAAATCAACCGTGATGAAAAGACATGATATATATTCCTGTTTCATATCAATGCATTTAGATAATTATGGACATCAGTTTGATGATTGGGATAATGTCGAAATTTTAGACAGAGGAAACACCAAAAGTGCAGTTAGGGAATTCCTAGAAGCCTGGTACTCGAGTGAATCAGCGATTGACAAACACGTTAACACATAGACGAAATATACCAACCAATAAAAAGTAAATCTTATGACCAGAAAGTTTTAAATCCAAGTCAATAGAAAGTGGTCAATGCATATGTAAAGATGGTTACCGGCAGGTGCAATTAAATCACTCATGAAGAAATTTTAATCATTTCACTTTATGCGAAATATTGCGCTGAAGATGTTGTCCAGCAGGGGGACGACGAAAGCTCCGCAACTAAACCAACCAGCTGAGAGAACTATTAATTACAAATCATCCACCTGAGCTACAAATCTTCTCTATTATTTCGTAGTATAGTTTTTTTGTATTTCCCAATGAATGAATGAAAAACAAAACGATAATACTGTTTTTTCTCATATGTCGCTATTTAGTGCGGCTAATAGCTTTATCAAAGTAGCTATATTAAACCAGTATTTACAAATTCGCAGCTTATGTTATATAACAACTTAATCATCGTTCCTCAGCATGAGGTCATTTTTGAGTCGATTAAGCTGACTGGATTTTGTAAATTCTGGTTTAATATAGCTACTTTGATAAGGCTATTAGCCACATTAAATAGCGACATATCAGTAAAAACAGTAATATCGTTTCGTTTTTCATTTATTCATTGGGAAATACAAGAAACCTTTATTATAATGTATATTCACTTTGTAAGTTAGTTTGGCAAGGACTCATCCTTTGAAAACCACCAGAGAGTACTGGATGGACAGCGGTGTTCTTCGTATTACTTGAGACTCATCGGCAAGTCCTCATCCACCTAAGTTCATGGGTCATTATTGAATCGGGTCCCAATGGCTAAATGGTCTACGAAGAACAATTCAACTGCACATGCGGTGACAGTTATGTTGGGCACACTACTATTAGACAGCTTAGCCAACGTGTTGCTGAACATCTCTCATCCTGATAGTTTGGCAAAGGACAGATGAAAACAATCTGTAGCTCCATTTTGTCACATTTAGTTGGTCGTGGTCATGTAGTGAAGAAAACGAAAGCACTCGAGGTGGTGATTCGTCGCATGCCACCGAATCTTTCCATTAGACTTCCTATTCGTCTATTGCACACAGCTGAGGCGATAGGCATTCGAACTATTAAGCCTAAACTATGCATTCAAAAGAAGTTCATACAGCCATTATCCTTCTCTTGTTTGGCCTATTAAGACATGACCAACTAATGACTTCTCCACCCCCCTTACCTACTTATATTTTTAACCCCTCTATTATCATCCCTTAATATTATCACATCTTCATTAAAAACATGTTTCATTTACCTCCGTTGCAACCTAGCATTACGTAATCGGTCCATTTGTTGTTTTTAGCCTATATCGAGTACTGCGTTTACCTGAACATTTGTTTGTTTAATCATGCTGTTTTTTTATTATTTTTGTTATACCAGATCGCTCCACTTTTTCATCCTTGTTATTGATAGAATCATTATTATAATGATGACTTATTGCACAATTTATATGCACAATCGTATTATCCTATTGAAAAAACACTGTGATTGGTTTATATATGAATATTTCTATACTTGGTTTGTAAGGATTAGTTTTGTTTTTACGAGTTGATCACGGATTGATATCAGTTAGAGAACCATTGAAAACCAGCCACAGGAAGTACTGGACAGCTGTTTCATCCTAGTGCTTGGGAATGATCGGCAGTACGCACTCACCAACCAGGCTTCGAACTCACCAGGACCTTCCGGTTGAATGGAGTTTCCTGGAGTTCTAGTGAGAAGTCGTAACCAGTGAGGTCCAACCAGATGTCACGTGTGAGGATGGATGTCCCACCGACGACATTGGTTGGGGTCGCGCTAAATCACTAATTGGTAGGAGTTAGAATTCATGAGTTATCCATTGAATCGAGTCCCAGTGGCTGAATGGTATACGAGCCAGCTTGCTTTGTAACCGGGGAGGTCCGTGGTTCGAACCCCAGTGGGTACGTACCGCCAACGATTCTCAAACTGGGGCGAAACAGCTAGCTGTCTAGTAGTCACTGGTTTTCAATGGTTCTCTAACTGATATCAATCCGTGATCAACTCGTAAAAAATATATGAATATTTATTTGTAAAGTTATGTGTATTAGAGTTAAGCGTGATGACATCTAATTAAAAGCACAATATTTTTCGCTTGAATGTGTTATTCTAAATTTATTTTCTCGTATAATTTAACCTTGCAATCTTAAAAAAGGTGTATGTCTACATTTTTTTTAAATTTCTAATTTTGAAGCAAAGAGATGAATTATGTCTTTCGGAGTCAAGAAAACGCCAACGACCAGATCTTATTGATACATCTCCTGATGCTCTGAAAATCAGTGTGTCGAATAGTGTAAGTCGGGTGAAAGAGAAACGCCGACGGTTAACTGCATTCCCGTCATCAAGTTCACAATCAACTGCTTCTCCGACAAGTTCTCCAATTCTCCCAGCACATGTAAGGGATTTTCTTTTAAAGTTGACTTTTTATTTGTGTGAATTGAGTATCTTTCATTCTTTCGTAGGTAGTTAACTTATTGATTTTAAAACGTATGCTCATTGGTCCCAATTTGTGAATGAGTTTGTTATGTTTGTAGTCCATTGGTATAGTAGTGATGCCATCAAGCTCTCCAAATTAATTTGGTCATTTGTACAAGTGGTATGGTTTCATGTGCTTGTTGTTCCTAAGTTTGTTAATAGTAATTATTTTATATAATTATTCCCCCAGGTTCCGAGTGGAACATAGGGCGTCAACAGAGCTTCCTCATTTTGTCCTGTTTTCTCTGCAGTCGTCTTAATTTGACTGTGACGATTGCCTATAGGCTGTCATTTCCTTCTCATAGGATCCCCACTCTCAGACACACGCCCCCAGCTCTTCGTTTCCCATTTGGTGGGTTCCACTCGACGCCCTAGCTGGAGAGCGACTTCACCCAATGGTCTCCTCAGCGTGTGTATCCTATCCATCTGTGTTTTCTTTGGCACACGAACTAGTTAGGCGATAGGCGTTCGATTGCTTCCTTCCCAGAGTTTCTTGTTGCTGATTCCTTCTAGCCGACCATCTGATCTTCAGTATGGAACTAGCGAAGGCTGCAGTAGCAGCAGCAGCCTGTTAGAAATGCTTTTCGTGACGCGTTGGCCCAGTTTCTCACCCGGCATAGAGTCACTCACTGAATTAACATTAGTGTTTGGCAATATTGAGGTTAGGCGTCGAGTGCTAGGCTAGTAAGGAGGGGAAATCAATAGACGAGGCTGTGAAATTACATCGAATGAGATGGTTAGGACATGTGTTACGTATGCTTATTCATCGCCTTCCTCGACCGACGGGCAATGTTAGCTGATATAGGGTCAGGCTGGAAAAGAGCTAGTGGTGGTCAAACCAAAACATGGCTTCATCAGTCAATGAAATCTACAACAGTTAGTTTAAGCCTCGTAGGAAGGTGTAGACTTTCTGGTTGGGGTCCTCGGGGCGGTAAAAACCAATGGTTGGAAACAATTGGTGATATGGCTCAAACTCATCGTTCTCAATGGCTGGCGCAGATGCATCCACTCCTTGTGACTTATGATTTTCAATGAAACTGTTTTGTTCTTCGTTATTACTATTCCTTTGTCTCACACCTCTGTTTACTGTCTCTAATGTGCATTTCTCCTACTTTCTTCTCTTGCTTTGTGTGCTATATGGTGACTTGAACTGCGGCACATCGGTGCAAAGTTCTATGTCGAAAACAGACAGACAGTATTTAAAATCTGAATTTTGTTGTTAATCCTGAGTGCAGCAGATTTCCGAACTGATTGATTTCAGAGAGTGTGCTGAAATGGTGTCTGGGCCTATCCGATTCTGACTGGTCTAGATATTGTCATCCATGCTGTAGGCGAAACGACGGCGCCCCTAGTCAGATAACTAACTGCAGAAAGAGACTTCTTTCAAAAATTTACTATGTTGATATTCAATGGTGTTTCTTGTTTTTGTCGGTTAGTTATCTTCATCAAGTGTATCTTCTCTGTGTTCACTTGAAGTTCTTTCCTCGCTCTCTGTCTCTTCTGACAACTTGTTGGCTTTCGTCTGCTTGTGCAAGTCTTCTAGTGTTTGTTTTTTAATGTTATCACCTTTTTCTGTGCAGTTTTTCTTCTTGATTCATCGCTTATTACATAATCTGAGTGAATTGTCCTGCTTCAGACAGAAGTTTGATAAATATGATGCCCACAAGTGAGTAGTAGATTAGAATAGCTTTATTCAGAACGGTGCGTTTATGCGTAATAGTAAATTTCCAGAGTGTTCCATTGCAAGGTGAAGTTAAAGTTTCATAGCCAAAGTCCCAAGGTCTTTCAAAAGTTCAGTAAATAAGAACCAATCAGATACACGGAATGTTATGAAAAAGTCATTCCAAATCAAATTATGATTGCCTTTTTCAACTTGGAGAAGCTAAATACAGTATTCCACTCATTCCCTGGGTACTTTTTCTGTAAGTCTATACTGTCAGATAGGGTTATGGCATTTCAGATTAATATTTAGGGTCAAAGGTTAAGGTTAGGAGCAGGTTAAAGAACAGTGTCAGATATATCAATCAATATACATCTCAAAGTACCATGACCTACAGTCACTTGCACGAATGCATCTATCGCGCACGGTATAATATCTTTGTAGATCATGCGTTTAGTAACTTGAAAACATTCTTACAACACATAAGTGACTACTATATAGCGTAATATTATCATGTTTGCAATGTTTTTTTAGTGCATTTTTCAACAATTATGCGACTTTTTTGCATCTGAATTCTGATTGGTTGTTCAAGGTCACTGTGGTTTTGGCTGCGATAGTTTAACTTTGCTTGATCAATAATATACCATCTGAAACAATATTGTTCCACGCGAAGCTTGACCCATTACTACTTCATAATATTCTTCCTTCAATTCCTTCGAAAAATTACTAGCGATATGTAGAAACTTATTTGAAATTGCGCGCGAGTACGACTGTGTGATTCACCGTGTTAATTAGATAATTAAAACAATATGCATTTTGATAAGCAGTCCAATGATTTAAGTAGACCGCCAATATTCACTGTCATTTATCCTTAATTCGTAAACTTTTCACATCGTAGAGCTAAAAAAAATTTTTTAATTCTTTTGTTTTCAATAGAATAATCGACGTCGAAGAATGACAACGCTGTGTCCTTCTTTCAACAATCCAATTACAAAATATTTCAAGAAAGACGATTGAATATGATAATTATAATAGTAATAATACTTCTACTTGTACATGTATATATATATATTGATTTTGTATAGCTGTCCCCCTTCGTCCCCTCTCCCTCCCGACTTGTATGTGTATATTTTCAAGCATTGAATTGTGTTCAGCTATCTGGTATCTTTTTTAAAGAAAAATTATATATCCCTTTTATAAATCGGTGTATATTACCTACCCTTCAACCATCATATATATATTTGCATTTAAACTAACTAATTTCAAGGTGTTGTTTTCTTTTTTTTTAAATGACAGCTATTCACCATATGAGAATTCATACAGAATATTTTGTTTTCCTTTTTTTTTGTCAAACTTTCTTAACTTTTTTTTTAACTTATTGAAATAGATCTTGTATACGTGTGTGTGTGTGATTGGTTTCTTGCTTAACAGCTTTGAAGATTACTACCTCAGTATAACGCTTTTTTTATTTTAAGAAATTAACTCTATTGTATATATATGTTAGCTTTGACTATATATAATACATTCATATGCAGTTGAAGAGAGGTTGTTTTTGACGAATTTTATTGATAATATATGCAGTCTCCTATCGTTTTCAGGATAGAGGGTAGTAACAAGATTAAGATGAAAGTGGTTGTTAATATCACGTCAATGCATAAAAGGAGGTTGAATAAGTGTATTAAGATTGCTCAATAAGAGGAATAATTTAATGGACGAACGAGTTGTTATCGGGATGTACATAGAAAGAAAAGGAATTCCATAAAAGTTCACCTGTTCTTTTGGAGCCAGGTAAATTGGTAGTTCGTCGCGTATCCTTCTGTGTTAAAAGGTTGAGCAACACTATCCCAAATAGTTGCAGAAAGATAGTAGTGTGGTGAGAGCTGTCTGCTAGTCAAATTGGTAGACAGTAATTTACGTCAATGTTTACGTCCTCAAAATTGGTCGTGAGAAAAATAAGAACAAAGACTGATTCAACAACCAATCACAGCAGACTTTGCGTAGGCGGATACAATTAGTAGATAGATGGTCTGACCTTCAAGAAACAGCCACAAAGAGATGAAAGATTAAATTCGTTATGTATGAATATTATGACCTTGTAGACTACGAGCGAATCTAACTTAATGCGCTGGCTAATCTGTCCTGATCGCACGTTAACAACAACAATACAGTACTACTGTAACAACAGAAGATAAGGGCCAGGCAACAGATCGTTTATTCAGGAAATCAACAGATATTTACAGATTTTCATATACATTATTATTCGTTATTGTTAGTAGAGGAGCGACGTTTTCTGATTGGTCGTTCTCCTGCTGAAGGTTATTATATCATTATTATTATTATATCATCATCCGGTAGTACATCTGCGAATCGTATCCGCCCACGCAAAGTCTGCTGTGATTGGTTGTTGAGTAGTTCCTCAAGGTTAAGCTTTGTTCTTGTTTTTCCTCATGGTCAATATTTGGGAAATATATTGCTGTCTACCAATTTTGGCCAGCAGACAGCTCTTAGCACAGTGGTAGCAGCTGAATAAGGAGTGCAGTAATCGAAAACCTTCTCACTACTGGTCATTACATCTCAACAAAACACCTCCACCCTCAAAGTAATCTACAGTTGTGAGAAGAACCGCCTGCCAAATTAAATACGCCTCCGTCTCCTTTGCACTGTTGGAGCTTTAGCTAATCACAAAAGAAGAAAAAACCGGAGCTATGCATACAAAAGAAAGTTATTCAAACAATCCTGCTATCGTTGATTTGCACTGACTCGGTTTTTTTTACTTCTTATGACTTGTATTTCTTTAGAACTTTTATAAAATTGTCATATTCTCCTTCGTTTCCGTATGCATCCTGATCAGTACTCATTCATTAATTTTCTTTCATCTTATTACGTAACTGTAATACACTTATTCAACTCCTTTTATGCATTGAGCAATATTAACAACTGTGATTATGACAGTTCATTACTCTTCTATGAAAAGGAGATTGTATATAAATGTGATTGTATAGCTAAAGAGTAAAACAAACTCTCCTAAAAGAGCCTCTTCAGTCAATTACATGTTTTGTTTTCATCAATATCTGGATGGGGATTATTCTGGAATATGAGAATTATACAAATGACAGTTATGTTCTTCTCAGCATATTTTGCACGAGGATGATAAATTCTGCCAGTATATTCATTGTTGCACAAGCTACTACTGAGTTGTATTCTCAAAGGAATACTAAAAATATTGCAGGATAATCCCTGATCGAGGAAGAGGTTAATCACTGAAGCTTTGTTTATCGATTCAACACTGCGCATATGGAATCAAAATGACGCAATGCCTATACTGGAGATCTGGAAAGTGGTAACAAACAACAAAGAGAAGTTGGAGAGACGGAAGGACAGAAAATATACATAAGACAACCTGTGAAAACGTGTGACTAAGTTGATATGATTATGACTGGCAATAATTTATGCTCGAAACTTTGTCATCCGGTTGTTAATAGTGCATTATCACTGTGTGATAATTGAAATAAACTTATCTAATATGGAATTATATTTTACCACCAAAGTGCCCAAGTCGGGGGTAGTCAGATTTTCAGAACATAAGAATTTAGCTAAGGTAAGAATGGTTGACCCCGAGAAAATAAGTAATTTAGGAAAAAGCTCAGCGATTGCACTGCATGCATTAAAACACAAGCACACAATAGGGTGGGAGAGGGTTAAAATACTAAGAAGTAATATAGGCAGGTGGAGAGAGAGGTTGATTACTGAATCCTTGTTCATCGAGTCTACACCCAACACGTGCAGTAGGTATGACTAATCACTCAGTTTACAGTTTACAATTTATTTAGGATAGTAGGCTATATGCCTGTGTTAATCCTTTCGATTTGTTACACACAGGAGGTCCAATCTCGCCTTGAATGAATCAACGGATGGCGCTGATACGACGTGTTCCGGTAAGGAGTTCCAATGGTTCACAATCCGATGCGAAAAACGGATCTCCAAACGCAGACGATTCGACCGTGGTTTTTGAACCTTGAGGTGATGTCGTCGCAATTGGTTGGTGCTAGAAGGAAGAAATAAATTAGATAAATTTGCTCCAAAATCATTTCTTAGGATACGGTATGCTAGTATTAGGTCACCCCTAAGTCGTCTGTATGACAGTGGAAATAAACCCAGTCGACTTAACCTCTCTTCATATGAGAGGGTTGAGAAACCTTTTATTAGCTTTGTTCCTACTCTTTGCACCCTTTCTAATAAGTCTATTTCGTATTTGAAACACGGGCTCGCTGCCTGGATCCCATATTCCAAATGAGGTCTGATATAAGTCGGATATAATATACGAAATATTTCAGCGTCAAAATTCGCAAAAGCTTTGCGTATGGCCCATAATATTCGAAAACCTTTAGTGGCTGCAGCTCTACAGTTTGTTGCTGTTTTCAAGTCATGCTGCACAACCACTCTCAAGTCCCTGTACTCAGTGACCACTGGAAGAGTAATGCCATTCATTGAGTAATTGTGCACGTGACTATGAGATACATGCATAACTACACTCTTGCTTAAGTTAATCTCCAAGGCCCAGTGCTTACACCAATCACTTAACAAGTTTAAATCTTCCTGCAAAGCAAGTTGATCACTGTCATCGTGTAAAGCCCTCCATATCTTGATGTCGTCAGCAAACAGTAAGCAGGATGACCTAACTACCGATGGAATCTCATTAACATAAATCAGGGAAAGAAGTGGGCCTAGAATTGTACCCTGAGGAACGCCACTCTTAACCGATTCCCATGTTGATAAAACCCCGTTAACTCGTACTCTTTGTCTTCTGTCCTTTAGAAAGTCTTGAATCCAGTCGGCAACCACTTTATTGATTCCCATACTACCTAACTTTACTAGAAGACCTGAATGAGAAACCCTGTCAAACGCCTTGCTAAAGTCGATGAATATGGCATCCACCGGTATATTAGCATCAGCTGAGCTTGCCCAACTTTCTCTGGCCAAAAGAAGGTTGGTCAAGCAAGAATGACCTGCTCTAAAACCATGCTGTTCAACAGCGAAAAGTTTGTTCCCTTCAATGAACTGAATGATAGCATCACGAATTATTCTTTCTAGTAGTTTAACAACAATACTGGTTAAACTAACAGGACGATAGTTCTGAACTAAGTTTCTAGATCCGATTTTGAAGACCGGACTAATGATGGCATCTTTCCAGTCTCTTGGACATTTAGACTGGTCCAGAGACATATTGAAGATTACCGACAATGGTTCAGCTATGTTTTCAGCCAATGCTGTTAATATACTTGGGTGGAGTTCATCAGGGCCACTGGACTTACCAGGATTGAGCCTTAGAAGCCACTTTAGGACAGTATCCTTTCCAATGTATAAGGGTGCCATTTTCAAGTTACCTTCTGGAAAAGTTACAAAGCTGGTATCCATATTATCAGAGAATACTTGACTAAAATGCTTGGACAAAGCCTCAGCCTTAGTCAAGTTATCCTCAGCCATGTTTGTCTGGTCATCTTCAAGCATAAGAGGTGGGATAGCATCACTCTTACGTGTTCTTCTCTTGATATATGAGAAGAGTCTTTTTGGGCAGCCTGGTGAACTTTTAACTAACTGGGTTTCGTAAGCTATCCTTGACTGGTGAATCAAAGTTTTACACTGGTTTCTGGTTTCACAGTATTTCAGCCGGAACTGCTGTAGCCCAGTAGAAACAAAGAGATTCCAGAACCTTTTTCTCCGTCTTAGGAGTGTTATAGCTTGTCTATTTATCCATGGTGGCCGGTTTGTTGGTCTTTTAGGAACCCTCCAGGGAATGAAATCAGTGGTAACCCTCTCAACTGTTTTCTTAAATCTATCCCATTCATCTTCAATGGATGAGACAATATTGACTGACCAGTCGGTAGTTGAAGCACGCTCCTTTATAGAGACTATGTCAGCATGCCAAACACTAGGTCGGCGTTTGGGTTGAAAACTGACTAAATTGCCAACCCTTAAGTTAAAATCTAACACCCCATGATCACTGTTTGCTAGAGGTGGATGAATAACTAGACCATCCACGTCGTCGTTGTCATGAGTAAGCACTAAGTCCAGCAAGGAAGATCCTTGGGTAGAACCGAATCTTGTACTACCTAAGACATGTTGTGTCAGGGCATTTTCCATGGTAGTCAAGAGTAACCGGCTGTCAAACTTATTAGTGGATCCTGGAGATGTGCCAGCTATCCAGTCTATATGAGGTGCATTAAAGTCACCTAGAATAAGACAGCTACTGTGTTTACTCCATTGTTTGAGGTGATCTAGAATAAAGTCATCACACTGACAAAAGGGACTTCTATACAGAACACCAATGAGTAAAGTGCCAGTTGCAAAGCTTAATTCACAGCTAATTACCTCACTTGTCCCACTGTCATACGCTTCAGATTTCACGGAACGAACATGTAGGGAGTTGTTGATGTACAGAGCAACCCCGCCACCTCTACGACCCTTAACACTGTCGCTGCGCAAGCAACTAAATCCGCATAGCTCAGGTGTGTCGTCTAATCCAGAAATCAGCCATGTTTCAGTAATGGCCACAATACTTGGGCTAAGGTCTTCCACTAATACACCTAGCTCATGAAATTTGTTCCCGATACTACGTATATTAGTGTACACTACCTTCAGGCTTCCTATGAGGTCCGGCTTATCCACACAGGTCTTGGAAGCATACGTTTCCAAGACCTGACTATTTGAAAACCCACCAGTTTAAGGTTAGTCTCACCATTTTTACGTCTTGTTTCTAGCTGGGACAAAACTTCTTTTCGTTTTAGTCTGTCTTCAAGAGATAAATCAGGTCTGGCTGAAATTCCTGACCCGGTAAGGTTGTGTACATTAGCCAGTAGATGATTCCGTTCATCAGGAGAACCTAAGACTACTTTAAGCAATCTACGCTGATTAGAACATTCACCATCTCTTTTGCCTATTCTAATTAGCTTTTTAATCGATACTCCAGGGAAATTCGCTGGAAGCATCTTCCTTATAATACTACTCACTAATATGAGGTCGTGATCGTGCCTTTTTACGGGATCAGATTCTTTGGACTCTTCTAAGTTTCCAACAATTATGTTAGAGTCTAAGGAGAGCTTATCGTGTTTAGCAGTGGCTACGTCTTTTCTCACCACTATTGATGCAGCCTGGCTACAGGTAACAGACGTTTGCTTACCATTAGTATTACTATGTTTCTTTCGATTGCTTATTTTCGTTACCCACTTATCATCTGTCTGCAGTTGCTTCTCAGGGCTGCTGCAGTTTTTGATGGTACAATCGAGATCAGTGTCTTCACCACCTTCATGGTGAACTTCGCTTACAGTGTTCTCTGGTGCTGAGATGCTGTTTGCAGCTTCCGTTCTGTTACCCTTTCGCTTACTAAGACGCTTCGAACGCCTAGTAGGTTTTACTTCCGGGGTAACTGGGATAGTAATCGCCGGTGTAGTAACATTCATGATGGCACTTGCAGCGTCATCTTCAGACGGGCAGTCTGTGTCACTATTACTCGCCACGCTATCATCAGGAAGTTCCATAGCCATAGACAATAGCTCGTGAGCCTCCCTTATCAAAGTCATCTTTGGGGAGCAGCACATTCTGCACATCCAGTTGGATGTTGGAGCAATACAACGTTTGTATGCAGCTGGACGTAATCCAGTACACATCTTATGATACCACTTTTTACAGTTATTACACTGTATTCCATCATATACCAAAAAGTAACACTCCACCCTATTACATTTATGTGGTACTTTTGACATAATGAACTAATGGAACTGCCAAGACAAGTTACCCAATATAGACTATATAAATGTTTAAAATAAAAACTTAACAGACAAAAGTCAAGTTAAGGTTTTTTAAATGTTCTCGAAGTGAATAACACAACAAAAACAGCGATTGGTCAAATACGTGAAAATACGTGAAAAAAGCACTCCCTTTTTCAAATATCGAAAATACTGCTACCGATCAAATCAGGCGAGGGAAAATAATGGAATTATATAAACGAAGTTAGACAGTTGTGTGAGTAGTGTCTTAATATGATTATGAGCAGCAATAAATTGTGCTCGAAACGTGGTCATCAGTAAATACTACTGTGAGACTTTATCAAAATAAAATTTTACCCATCATTGAATTATACTCTACCACCACAGTGCACAAGTTCTGTTCTTATATCAATCACTGTTCTCCTCTAAATCTTATAGAAGCTGACGGTATTGACGTTCACGGATATTGCGAAGTATACTAACGCTAGATCTAATACGCACAACTTCTGAAGTATTCGTTCCGCGTAGACCAAAGGCAAAACAAAAGACAATATTTGATCGTCCAAATTATGAGATATATTTCGGGACCGAATCAGAGTGCGAGATGATTGCTTAGCTGGCTAGGGATCGTGCACAAACGTGACACGACAAAGTGCCAAATGCCGTGGTTGCTTGACCGGAAGCCTTCAGCTAAACAAGTCGCTTAATCAGTGAGTGTCAGCATCCAATGTTCCGTGATGAGTGCTGTGGTTAACAATTTTGGGGAATTGTTTACCGCTACAATCTAACAACGTCTTAAGCCGCTGATTCGAGTCTTCTCTCGGGCCCAGCTCAGAGGGTCGTGATACACTAGTAGATGCTAACCTAAAACGATCATCATGAATTTCATGGTGCCGCAGCACTTTTCTCAAAATTCTTCTAGCTATCAAGTACTGAGTGGTATAGGAGCCTTCTTGGTTATAGTTATAGTACACAACCAACCCACAAAAGCTGATGTCTCATCATTTTCACTGCCTAGAAATACAGGCTGCAGATCTCAGAGGTACTAACATGATAGTGCTGTTAGATGCAGACATTTCTCCAGAAGCACTGACTATCAAATCTGAGAGTTACTCCACATCCTCCGCTAAGAGACGTTGGGTTTCAGAGACGCAGATCAAAGCTATGTGCACTGAAACATTGTGGACCAGAGTTTTGATGTCATCAATAGCGGAAATTGGGAGGAGTGGTAGTTTTGAGTAACTCTGCATGGCATCAATTTTGTTTGAGAACAACAGTGATAACTGGCTGCATGTTCTCACCCAACCTAAAGTACTTCTGTGTACGGCTTTCAGGATATAAAAAAACTTCTCACAAACATGTCTGTGTAACAGACTACTGGTCGATCCCTTAAGTCACAAGCTGGCTTAATCGCCCTTTCCCTGGTGTCTCTTGAGTGCAGTTCCTGTCCAGGAAACCATTTAATTAGGCTGCCTTAATGATTCTGAACTCGTTTCCATTTGGTTTTGACTAGATACAGCGACCACGACTGATGTGTAGCTATCAATCCTCCTAGACCTGAGCCCCAACTACACTACCCGCTGGCTGTTTGGACTGAGCCATCTAGCCTGGTGACCAAGCTGCTCTTACCACCGCTCCAACTAGTGAAAGGAAAATATAACACTAACGGCTGCTGAAAGATGTAAATATTGACGATGATTTGGGGAGAATTTGCGAGTAGATAATCATACCACAACGAGGCTGCCGAGCTGTTGTCCCTTGAAAATTGTACTGACCGCCTTGTGTACTGAATATCGATAAGGTCACTTTATATAGGTAGAAGCAATACACTAATATAATACTAGGTATCTTCATCGTTTAAATTTCGATGGATGCGCATCATAACTGAAGGCTGTATTACAAGTGGTGAGTACTTTAAGTTATTCATAAAATAATAAAATTATCTTGTAAAACGTGAGTTAGTTTACTGATAACAATGTTCTCAGTAATATTTACTGCAAGGGACTATGCAAAGCTTCAGAAGACGATCTTCATTATCTGACTTGGGAACATGTAGTCTCCACTGACTGCATAATGCCACTGCTTTTGCACAGATTATGAAAAGTCAGTGTTTCTTTGGTCTGTAGTTTCCTACTCATGTTTAACAACACTATTAGGTTCTAATATTTAAATGGCATCTTGTCATTGCATAGAGTGTAGCACATAGTATATAACTGTGATAACATCGATGTTACTTATTGTACTGTCTTGATAATTAAGACATTTCTTAATAGCAAACAACGATGAAGGGAAACTCGGGAGTTATTAGTGTGGCGTGAAACACTCAGTCTATTTACTTCCAACACTTTATGCTAATATGAATTGTGATTGTCCATATATGTTCATACGAGTTGAAAATCATCATTTATAATTATTTGTCAGTTTGAATTTAACCCCCGTAAGCTCGGCTATAGAAGCCTTCCTTTACCTCTCAAATGGTTAACAGAATAGGTGTCCAGACAACAGGCATAAGGAGTATGTCCAGTTGATGCCAATGACAAACTGAGCTCAAAGTAGTTCGTGCAGTGTAACTTCTTGCCCCTCTTTAACCATATATAACACAGACGATCGTTAATAGTGATGCAGGTCAGTAATGCAATTTAGGCTATAGCGCTATGCGCGCGAGCCACACTGAAGTCATATGGTCTCCGGCAAGAGCTATATGCGATTGCAGACAGAAGAGACATTCGAATCACTTGACTAGGATCTTATATGCTTGTATCTGTGATGCAGCATACATCTATGATGGAGTGTCCGAAGTTTTAGTCAAGCCTACTACTTTTTGTCCGATTCGCTAAGTTGTGAAAATACTGTAGATGGCAAACCCGGACGTGACCCGTACTTTCGAGGTAACCATGTTAGATATTGCACTGAAGACCAACTTCTTGAAGGCATCTAAACAGCAACTCTCAGCCACTTGGATAGACTAATATTTCGGACAATGATAAAACAACTGAAAGAACTGAATATACCAGAAGACGTAAAAATTACAAAGGGAAAGAAGCTGGTTAAATTAGTGGAAGATAAAATGAAAATCGATCAGGATGCTGAGTACACGGCTGCTAAATAAGTTGCGCTAGTGAGCATGCGAATTGAATTTTACACCTATCGTCTATCCGTGCCAGTGTTGGCATACTGAGAGTATCACTTCTATGCCTACGTGACCCACAATTTATCACGGAAGCGTCGTCATCTGTGATCGCATAGAATATGGTGACCAAAACGTTAGTTGTGCAGGGATGGATAAGTGTAATTTAAGTTGCGTAAATTTGTTCCAAGGTGAATCTATATGGTTGCTGTTCTTGTTGACTTTAGTTTGTGGGAGCTATCCGCTAAACAGTCATTCAATGGAGCACATCAGCAGATATAGGAGTATGGCCTTCGCATCAACAAATAATCCAAGTCTATGTTGGGTGGACCACAAATGACTGGGAAAAATACCCTGAAATCAATTCTCCCATATCACTTTTCTGTATACGACATCGAATCTTATTCTTGATTTATAGTTACATGGTGCGTTAATTTAAAATAAGTGATATATTTGTATCATTTTCTCAGCAGTGTCATCGTAGGGTAATATCAGTAGTGAGTTGTACTCCACTTAAACGAATGCCAGAGATAGACAGGCAGATTTGTTGTACTGCACCAAAGTCAGCCATTAACGCCATTTGCAGCTGCGTGGTGCACTAAACCTGTTCATAAACCAACTTATCCTTTTGTATTCTTCAGCCCTGGTGCATCGCTGATTCGGAATCGGTGTTTTCTGGGATAATTTGTCGATGAATAGAACCCGGTGTGGACATCTAAGTTTGACAAAGCCACAACGTGTAAAACGATGACTGTCATCAGCGTAGACACAAGAACCCATAATTTACAGTCAATTTCACAGGAAATCCGAAGGACCAGGAACAATTTACCTAATGAAATCTAATAATTGAAGTACGCAGTGCGTAAAAACGCATTTATGAATGAAGTAGTTACAGTTTTGTGAGTTAGTACCAGGTAGAGTAGAAATTTTTTAGAATGAACTTCAAGTATAACAGATCACGTATTACTAACGCAGTTTTAGCCCGGTTAAGCTGATATTAAATACAGTGTTCTTTTTATTAGAAAGACTGCTTTGAATTCGTTTGATGTCAATCAGTTATACATACTATCCATTTTGATACAAATGAAGGTAATAATAATATATATTTTTTTCCTATCAATGTAGGATACACCAGTTGTTAAAGCATGGATAAGTAAGGTATATGAATCACTGCCCACTGAGGAGAAAACCAACAAATTCACAGATGAAGCAGTGAAGATACGAATTTTAGTGAATATAGAGAAAGCAGGAAGATGAAGATATCTAGCCGGCTACAACAAGCACCAGTCACCATCAAAGGAAGAAATTCAGAAGGGGTTTCTTGTTTCACTGAACTAGGTAATATTGTTTCACTTACAGACGGCACAGATGAGGATATCATGTGCGGGATCGTGGGAGTTAGGGAGACGCTCACTACTCTGAAATCAGTGTGGAAATCTGATTCACTCAACAAAGAGCGAAAGATTCGGATTTTCAACACTAGTATCAATCTAGTGCTTATTTAGGATTTCCACAACATAAAGAGATATGGTCACTAACGTGTAGTTAATGATCAAAGCACTCCAAGGAATGAAACGAGTCACTAAATAGGAACAATATCTTCTTCATGATTTGTAAGGCTTTCTTTGCTTCATTGTACCTCTGCCACGCATTCCAAAATCAACGTTCAAAACCTAAACTGGTAACATAAACAGCTGTTGTAAGATAATTACGGCAATTATGTCTACAAAAATTTCTGTTTCTAAACTTCTGTTTAGTTCATAGACTTGGCGAATTACACAGAGCATAGCCAATAGACTGATGAATTTTATCAACACATGCCCTCGCTCTATATTGAAGCCCCGATGGTCAGGCAGAAATGGTGAGCAGCGAGGGACTCTGACCAAGAACCCATAGTTCAAAGAATATGTCGAATACAATGGAGTTGCAGCGAACACAGAGGGTGCCGTTGGGTGACATTATGTTCCTGACAGACCTTCGAGTGGAACTCGGATGAGAAATACCGAGTAGAGTGTCTGATAGTGATGTGGGGGAGGTGAAAATTTGAGCCTATGAACAATCATTAAGCCTGATAAAAATGACTGTACCTACAAGCATGAAATAGAGATGTGCTGTGAAGCCCTACGTTCTACTCAGAATCTTGGAGAATGATAATAAGTACGTAGTCTGCTAGATGTTGACTAACGCCATCTTTAAGTGCCTGGAAGCCCCTGAATTCCGAACTCTTCCAAATTCATCATATCACATACAGTCTCAATTTTCTTTTCTCTCAATGCAGTCACTCTTGTATGTTCACGTGAATTTGCAGATGCGTCTGAAAGCGACTTCTGTAAGATAATAGTTCATATTTAGCTGATAAAAATGCAAAAGAAGTGCTGTACATAGGATTAATTTTATCAGAGCCAATTATCATTCATTCAGCGTGACATATCTGCGCCTCCTAAATTTCAGTGTATAATGACCGACTTTCATTATGCTATGATGCTTCTTTACCAAAATTACAAAAACTACGCATTTTGTCACTAGCTAAGTACCTAAAGTGTGTATAAAAATCTGTCGGCAAAGCGAAATTTGTTCCGCTCGATCTTTTAAAATAACTATTTGGAAAAATACATGTCAGTGGCAAAGATACAAATTCACTTAGCCGACAGATGTTTATACACACTTCCGGTATTCAGCTAGTGTCAAAATGCAGAGTTTCTGTAATTTCGGTATAGTTAATTAGCGTCATTAATGGCTTCGTCTATCACGGGGCATCATTCTCAAGCATGTTGCTAAAGGCGGCATCATCAGCAGAAACTAATTCAATCTGACTAGGCCTATAATAAAAACCAGGGAGCAAATTAACGAATTCCAATTTAATGCCTCCGTGTCAAGACCAACGAACACTGTTTTAACTCAGGGAAAAGTATTCTATTCTCCCGCCTTATTGATTCCCATAAATATTATCCATGAATGCTTCGTGAGTAGTAGGCCACTCCCTTATTTATACGCACTCGACCGGTTAAGGTAGCCTTCTGCAAAAAATTAGTAATGTAAACTGCTGTTGGCCGAACATGAGAGACGACAGCCTTGAAAACACGCCAGACATTCACTCTCATGGGTCGAGTCTGAAACGGGTATATGACTAACATATTCTCATGACCTATCATTTCCAAAACATGCTTACTTACACTCGTCAAATTTTTAGGCATGAGTGAGTTTGTCTGAAATAATTACAGCTTATTTGATTGGCATTTATGTTTTGCAAGACATGTATCCTTTCATCTCTTGACTACTGCTCATTTGCCCCTCGCAGACCTCGACCGTCGACAAAACTTAAAGTTGAGAGAAACAAAGATATTTCAGCCTCAAGCTGCTTAGGTTGGACGAATTGATGCAGCTGTAGCAATCGCGGCACTACTTGACTTCTCGCGTCTTATCAATCGATTAAGCCTTCATCTCTTCCAAACAACAACTCCATTTTCACTCAAACAGAATGACAGAAATCCGTTGTATAAGATGCAAGGTATATTTAGTGAAGAATATTTACAGGTAAATACTGTCTAATCGCTGTGAACAGGCTCACCGGTGTTAGCGTGCTCCTTCAGCGATAGGAGTGAAGTGTTTCGTTAAATCCGTTTGACACTAGAAGAAAGTAACATAAAGTTAAGTGCCTGTTTATACAGCCTATCTTTTCTTACAACGGTTGATTCTTCTTCCTTATATGGTGGTCATGACGCCAGTCATTCACGGTTTCCACAATAATAACCATCATTTCAACATCAGTTTTATCAAATTCCATTTGTTTCGGGACAAAATCACCCAAAAATTATTATCAATAGTCCATGCTCTACCTGTAATAAGCTACTCATCAACTACTAAGGAGAAGGTGGAATCCAAAGCACAGTTTTTATCACTAGTCCCTTTATACGTCATAACCCATGCCAAACTTTCATTAAGTGCATCACTAGGCAGACGACGAGTTGATGCTGTTGTGCCACCTCAAACTTTGAAAGACATTTGGCACATCTGAAAGATAGTAATTCAGGAAAGTGGAACAACGCTTATTTCTATCTTCCCAAAGTATTTTCTATGGCTAATTTTCATATAGGAAATCTGTAGGATACCCATTCATTCGATAAGAAGACTGACGTCCTGTTCATTTTCATCAACTGTTCCTCCAGGAAGACTAGCATGCAATAACTGCATAAAATTAGGCATTTCAGTTTGAACTTCACAGAGCCATAAAAGGTGCTTAATGATGATTTAAAACTGTAAAACAGGCGTGAAACTCTTAAATTTTCCATATTCTGAGATAATCCCTGAAGGAAACCAGAGTACCACTGGTGACCTGAAAATGAATGATTATTAAGAGTGGTATAACTCACGTTCCAGGTGTTCTAGTAGTAGCACGAACGTATATGACACTCCTCGACTGGAAGGCAATACCGGTTGTAAGTAGTGTTAGATTTAAGAAGGACCATTCATAATATCCTTCTTGTTCACATTGCAGTCAAGATCGGCTGGTGTCACTTGATGAGGTAAGTGGGTAAATTCTTTGACGATCCCGCGTGACAATGTAAAGCCGACTCGCATCACATTTGAAACTGAATGATTTCATCTATGAACTTCATCTGAATGGACAAGGTCACCGCAAAATTCAGCCTCACACTTCATTCAAAATATGTTACCTTCGGCTTGTGACAAAAGACTTCAGTCATTCTGGATGAAAATGAAGTAGCACGTATACCTCATACATTCTTTATAACATATATCTAACTCACGTGTGCGGTTTTATTCTTCATCAAAACTCGGAATATCATGGATTATTTGCCTTAAAATTAGCTCCTGGCTGTAGTCACTTTTTAGCCTGCAACGAGAAACCATTCAAAATTACGAAACACTTAAAAACTTGCAGACAAAATAAGAGGCATTTCTGTGCATAAATTCCGTTGGTGTGTGTCTTTTTTGGCACTCGTTCATCTCGTATAGCAAAACTGGTTTAGGCAGGATTACGGCTAAAATATAAGAAACACTTTATAACCTCAACTGAAGAAGCCTAAGAAGAATTCTATGTTTCTCATTTTCACCAGGATAGACGGTGACACGATAAATCACACTTAGCGCAGAAGATTTTATCCCCACTTTTGACATAATGCGAAGAACCCTTTAAAAACACGGCAAATAGCCGATTATGGTTATCTCACAACGTCACTGACGTGCATGAAAGCCTAAAAATAGTTAAGTTATTGAATGCTTCCTTCACATGCATTGGCTGACTGGGCATGGTTGAGAAACAGTCGATCTCATATCAAGATTAGCTTCTTATGCTACAGATTTGTTTGGAATTGCAATCTTTCGTTAGAAATAAATTCGAAATGGTATGCTTTACCGGTGGCCGTAAATACAGCGCCATCTGTGGAGACTTTTAAGCGGACAATCATGCTGAAATGCATGGTTTGTGTCTCAATGGCTTATCCTCTTAAAATTTGAAACCACACTGTCAATGGATAAGCATACAAGCTAAATCCCCACGACCCGTCCTGTCTTCTCTCGCTGTACCGACTACTCTATCTTTTCTTTGGACACTTTTATTATTTCACTTGTCTCAACCTATATTATCTACACTACAACCTATTATTATTACTATTCTACTTTTATGACTACACCGAATGACCAACGGGTGTTAGGTCAAACTCCATTCACGACGGCAACTGAGTCCTAACATACTGCACACTAAAACCACATCTTGACCAATCCTCGCACCACTCCTCCTGGAGTCTACCAGAGCTAAAGCAGTCAAGTGGCGGGATTTACTACGCATAAGTTCACCAAAGATCTGGAACCTCTACCTTACGATCAAGAAGTGAGCTCAAAGAAACCTCTGGTTTATACTAGCTCGTAATCAGAATATTGGATATTGAACTTCTATCCGTGAGGGCACCATAAGGTGTTATTAACTTTTGAGAAGAAGCCCGAATTTTGAAGTTATCGTGCTAAAATGTAAATTAGTTCAAGAGGCCTTAGCCGTAGAGGCAGATTTTCAAGTCGTTTAATCATACTATTTGCATTCTCCAATGACCTTCAGACTTTGCATAGTTTTTAAACATGAGAAGTTCATGTCGTTTTGATGAGAACAAGAATGTATCCACTGCGAAGGCTAATGGTCAATTGAGTAGTCATAGTACACAAGTGCAATTAGAATCTCGTAAGGGTTCATTTAATTGGGAAGATGAAAAAACCAAAACAAAGGAATTTTATGACGATGGGACATCAACTTTCTTCTGGTATTTTGTTTTCTATTTGACTCTTGATGCCGTAGGAATGCACATACTGTTTTATGTTTGATAATATTCGCATGTATTCTCACCTATGTTGCTGTTGCAGAGAATGGCAATTACTCCTCTGAATACAACATGAAACGGTAAGTTAGCATGCAGTACTGGTATCATTATGCTTGGTAAAGTGGTATTAGTGCTGTTATCATGGTATTTCTTCTGTTCGGAGTCGTACATACGCCAGACGGACCGTTTCTTCGGCCTCATCCTGGTGAGTTGTTCGTATGAGTTCATTTTTCTCTTAAGTTACTCGTGTGTAATGTGTTCGCTGTGCAGTTTAATAATCTCAACTTGCAAATGGTTGGAAATTCTATTGGTTTCTTATGACACTTGTGTTTAAGTAGAAATATCAGCCTATATAATGGTAGTAGAATTGCAAATACTATAAAGCAAGTTATTGGTGTAGTGACATGAAATCACTTAGTTATTGATCTCGAAACAATAATATCAGCCATACAGATGAACTAAATGAATCAAATTGAAACAGTCAAAATAGGTGAATTTCAAGAAAATCACAAATGAAAGGATGGCATTTTGCACTAGAAAAGTTTGCTCGGGTGGGTAATTTGTTCTTATCTGAGTCTTATTACTGTCCATCTAGAAAATGTCATCAACGTTTACTTAGTGATGAAGTTTAAAGTACCAGTAAAAGCTTCCTGATTCGAGGACTGTGCGTAAAAGAAAGCAGAACTATATCTCATTTTCCTCATAGCTTTACTTTTTCCAATTTGTTTCACCTTTTCAACGAACACATCTCCGTTATTTTTTGCTGTATCCGGTCTTTTGACGAGTACTCTGCCGTCTCCTCCCATGTGTCCCAAATTTTGGGACACCCCTCCTAATGTTTACGAAAAAATACCGTATTATGTCACAATTAGACTGTTCAGATTACAGAACGCACGAATACCGTAGAAGTTACATGTTTATCAGTTGTTAACACATGCTAAACGGAATGGTTGTACTAAACATTGAATTTCCCATAGAGTCTTAGGTTGCAATATATTAAAGTTCCATAAATTAGTGTTTACCACTTCACTTTGTACACCATTTTCAAAAGCAACTTTTACGAATCTACAAATGAATTCATGCTTGTAATTATCCACACTGAGCTATTTGCAAATCCATAGCATTTCAATAGTTACAAGACCTACAACTATACGTGGATTCAATCAATGATGTCAATCGTTATTAGCGTTTATGACTATCTGTTCCCTTTGCCAATACAGAAGGTTCACATATTAATGTAATCGGAAGGAATCCATAAGACTAGGTTTTGGGCTGGTTGGCACCCGTCAGCAAGGTGCATCTACAACCCTGGAGAAACTGATGTCCCCTCTGAAATTCAGATCTGCGCCATCCACTGCTTCAGTCACAGTCGTTACAACTGAGCTTTTGGAGCTAATGATCAACCTCTTGTAGGAAAATAATGGATACATTGACCAGGTCAATCGTGGTGTAGTTTTTTCAAACCTCCATAAACTAGCCCATATTTAGTTGTGTGTTTGCAATAGTATTTCTAATAAGCGTCAACTTCCAATTATGTAGACAACATTCTGTCATGACATGTAATGTGTATTAACGTTGACGTTGTTTAGAACATTGTGTTAATCGTTATGACATTTCACAGTGGCAAACAATAACAGAGGGAAACCTGTAAGTTGTTAGTTTGGCTTAAAACACTGAGTTCTATTGCTTTCAACATTTTGTACTAAGGTGAATTGTGGTTAGTCATATATATTTTTAGGAGATAAAGGGATGTTGATGTTTACGCAAAGTACGATGTATACAAAAGCAAGTTCGTATCCACTGACCCCTATAGTAGTATATGTTCTACTCAGACCAAAGACAAGTTAAAACACCAAACTGATCGTCCGAAATACGATATATATTTCGCGATCAGAATCGTAGTACGATGGGGATTGCTTAGCTAGCTAGGCGTCAGGCACGGACTAGCGAAGATGGTATCGCAGCGTGCTAAACAGAGTTAAAAGCTCCCATATGAAGTTGGCGAGGTGGCTTTAGAAGGCTATCTGGGGCTTTTCTATGGCTTTCGCCTTTGTTTGTGGACACAGAGTGAAGTGAAGATGACTCACTAGCCTGCAGAATAGTACTAACTGCAGTAGAGAAGCAAGATTAGGAAGGTGATGTGCGTAAAAGAGAATGATGCTCAGGAAGGCTTAGTGTGCTTTTTGAAGTGTGTGGGCGGTTGTTACTTCCCGGCTGCCCACACCGTGGAAGTTGATGGATTCTTCGGGTACCTGAAACAGAAATAGGGTTAGTGTTGCGTGACCGCAGAGTTCAGGGGACAACTGCTTGAGGCCGGTCACACGCAGCCTGTTTCTGTTTGTTCTTTTTTGTTTGGTGTGTCTCAGTAGCATATTTATCACTTCTACTCTGTGACACGGTAGCAGGAAGCGCGGTCGTTGTTAATCCGGACCCTGACGGATCCGGCATGATATTTTGTGAATTTGTTTGAATCATAGTATTGGACTGGGTGGCTGCTTTTTGTCTAACCGCTATCCAAACAACCTTTCTGGCATGGTAGGACCTGAAGCAACATAAGTCTCAACCAGTATAGCTTGTAGGGTCATTGTGGTGTTCAAGCCCGACCACAACGCCAAGGTAGCAGCTTTCGGTCGGGTGGATGCTTAACCGTGAAGACTCAATCAGTTGGCTTAAACAGTGAAGGTCGGCATCCAATGTTGAGCGATGAATGCTGTAGACTAACAATTTCGGGGAGTTATTTACCGCTACATGTCTAAATACATTGAAAATTGTTATTTTTGACTCTTTATTATTTGGATTTCAATTCTTAAAAGCTTAAATATAAAGAAAAACTTGCTTCATATTGTTCATTTTGTCAAAAGCTAGTTTATATCTCAGGCGTATTATATGACGTATGATCTTGAGTTTTCGAGTTAGATGAGGAATATATTTGGTAGTTAGAAATTGTGAGGAAGCATGATTAAAAGGCTATCTTCCTGGTTGCTAAAGTCCGTACTATGTCATTTGCTAGAGAAATAATTATCTGTGTATAGGCTAGTAATAAAGTCTCAAGTGGGTATCCAGTCTTCATTCTATTATTATTATTATTATTATTACTATTCACGTTTTCAGGTTAGGTATTGTCGAAGTAGGATGTTCAGTAAAATCCAATGAGATGTAGACAGATAAAGCCTTACAGATAGTAGTCGTTCTTAATGCCACTTGCAGACTGCTAGTCAATATGTACTTTCCTAATAAATAAGGCAAACATTAAGTACCACATTGCACATACTTTTTTCTTCCCCTATATGATCTTAGTGCCGCGATTTGAACTGACTTTTCTCTATGCAAGGTGTTTATCCTGCGTCCTTCACCTGTTTTTCACTTATATCTGGTCAGGAATTAAACTTGTCTGAATCGTGTAATGTTGTATTTGCGCAACACATTTCGAACAATCTGATCCATCACACACAGACTTGTCATAGGAATATATATGCGAAAAATGACTTCACACCCCATTGTACTTACCAGTTTGAATGTACGTGTGGACACACATACATAGGGAAGACTCATCGATCTCTACAAATGGAATCTTCAGAACCCATTAATAGTGAGAACAGGAGACCTAGCTCCTCTATTGCGAAACATATTATAGAGACAGGACATAAAATTGATGTTTACACATCTTTTAAACCTATCTATAAAACGTGTTTGGGGCATATCCTAAAGTTTGTGGAAGCCCTAGCTAGCATTTAGAAAGTTTAAACCACCTTTGTGCGTTCAAAGCAACAATTCGTCATCACATTAAACCTTCCTTGGTAAATTTTGTTTTGATACCAGCCAGGGTAGATGTACTGTTACCTCTGCTATTTGGTTTAGTGGTCTTCATTGTTATTTTGACCTTCAATATGTCCTTTTAACTTGACCTAAGTAGTCTATTTTCTCACCTCTTAATTCTTTATTAATTTCATATACATATTCCTATGACAAGTCCGTGTGTGACGGATCAGATTGTTCGAAATGTGTTGCGCAAATATGCACATTACACGATTCAGATAAATTACGTCTTCTTATTGCTTTATCTAAATTCATATAGAAGGGAACTAATTGTTTTAAACTTATTGTATCATGTTGGTTGAAGTTGGTCTGCATTTAAGGGAAATCAGGGTTATCAAAGCAAAACATAGTTCCAGTTACTGGCCTAGAACTCGAGCTATGTCGAGTGATTTACGCTTCATCACTGTTGTTTTGGAAGTGTTAGAAGTCAGTAGTTGAGAATCAATGCTAAAAATTTAAAATGAAGCTATTTTAAAGTTATTCACCAATTATTATCTATCACTTAGTGATTTATGTTTGATTATTTCTAAATCCGTCCCTTTTTTAATCCATGACATTGTCTCCGTGTTTCTGTACTAAATTAGAGTATGTCAACTTAAAGGGGTATAGATGAATGAACCACTTCCTGTCATGTTCACATGCATTATGCTATTGCAGTCGTATTTTGCATTTGCATCATTCAGGATATTTGTCTTTTTAAAAAAATTTTATTTATTGTTTATTTGCAAGTGTCTATACTTACTCCCACTCTTCTCAGCGACGAAAACCCCACTCGGTAAATACTGAAGTATGTTAGGGTGGTAGTTACTTTTGAATTTACGCCTTCATTGTTTGTGCGAAAACTGATTTACTATTACACTTCTCCTCCTCCTCATCTTATCTTGTTGTTACCCTTATCTGCTTATGCTACCAAGAGTAATTCCAATTGTCATCAACTTTATATATCCTTTTATTCGTGTTTATTTTAATTAGCCTTCATTTAGCTGATTTTTTATTTAAGCTGACTTGACAAGCGGATGTGTGATCAGCTTGTTCATGATGTTTCGTACAAATGGATTATATTTTTCTCAGACAAACACAGCTTTTCAATACTATCATTCAAATTAACAGACATGCAAAACGGCAGTGAAATTTCATTTTACTGAAATCATTAGGACAAGGATGTCAACGCACTTTTCATCAGCTGCCAGTTGTATAGTGCGTTGGTGGCAACAATATTCGTATGTATGACATGCGATTCGCCCCTGTAAAATGTAAGATGCTGCTACAGGACTGGACTACGTCAACTCCTAGCTCAGTGATAGGGAGTAAAGTGATAGAACATGTTAACCACTTCACCTATTTGGGAAGTTGTATCAGCACCAACGGACTGATTGGTGACGAAATCTCAGCACGGATCCAAAAAGCTCGAGCTGCTTTCGCTAAATTACACTGTCTCTGGCGTAGGTGTGACATACGACTATCAACCAAGGTACGTGTGTACTGCTCATCAGTTCACTCCGTCCTTCTCTATGGCGGTGAGACGTGGCCATTGAGAGCGGAAGACATGAAGAGATTGTCTGTTTTTGACCACAGATGTTTACGATCTCTTTCTCGCGTTAGGTGGCATAATAAGGTAAGTAATGTTGACGTTAGGTGTAGAGTGTTGGGCAAGGAGGGAAAATCAATCGACGAGGCTATAAAGTTACAAAGATTGAGATGGCTAGGTGACGTGCTGTGCATGCCTAACCATCGCCTCCTCCTCCCGACAGGCATTACTAGCTGATATAGGTGCAGGTTGGAAAAGAGTAAGAGGTGACCAAACAAAAACATGGCCTCATCAATCCATGAAATCCTTAACAGTTAAACTGAGTGAGGTAGGGAGATGCAGACTTCCGGGTTGAGGCCCGCCCTCAGGACTCTAAGAATCAATGGCTGGAGACAATAGGTGACATGGCTGAAAATCGTTGTCAATGGCTTACGCAGATGTATTCAGTCTCTGTAATCTTTCATATTCCTTTCTACGATTACTCATTCTGTTTCACTCTTATACTTGTCAAAACTCCATTGATTCTCTTCACTCATTTTCTTGTCTACCTTTGTGTGCTATTTGGAAGGTGGCAACTGGAACTGCTGCACTTCGGTGCCAAGTTCTATGTTGAATCCAGACAGACAGACAGCGTTGGTGGCACAGTGGTAGAATGCTCGCCGACCACTCCTCATGTTGTCCGGATCTCGATCCCCGACCACAGACGCACTCCTTTACCTCGTTAAGCCAGTAATAAGACTGGCAAAGAGGTAAGGTTGGGCATGAGGCTAGCAACCCCATCCCGCAATAAATAATCCCCACTGCTTCTGAAACTTCAAGTCTCTAGCTTGAAGCCCTATGTTCCACTGGGATCGTGAAGGAGTAAAAGAAAACCTGTTGTATAAGATTAAGTCAGCTGCAGTAACTTTTATCTTATATGAATATCTTTCATAAATAAGCGTAAATGCCTGAAATGCAGATAAGCAGTAAGAAAGTGGAAAAGAACATAAGCAAGTAGCCTACACGATCATAACAGGGAAAAATTCGTCTACTGGATATTTACGAAACTGCCAAGCTTTTCTACTGAATGACTAACCAAGTGCAGACCCCGAACAAACTTGACTCATACATAACTTTCTCTCAAGTCCTGTTTTTCTCAGCATAGTCCAGTAGTTATGGCTGGTCATAAAGATTTTAATTTACCAATCAGTATACGAAATTTCGTTTACATTTTTGACGGTTTAGTCTAATAGATTGTCTGCTGGAGATTTCGTTTGTTATTGCTTTTTCAGAATATCCTATTGAAGTTTATTTTACAAAAAGTTCGTATTTATACTATATACCATTTTACACCAGGTAATTGACTTTGTTTAAAAAAAAAATTTGTTTTGTTCTTTTTCAGCATTTTGGAGATTTGTACTATGCCTTAGCATTTTATACGAGTTGATCCTGGTCTTTCTACTATTTCAGGTACGTCTTGATAGAAATTATTTTACAATGATCTTAACAAAAGTGTCACTTGTAATTTTTATTTATTCCTTTACGTTCCCAGTGGAACATAAGGCGCCTTCAAGCTAGAGGCTTGAATTTTCTGTACCAGTGGTGTTTATTATTTTTACGGGATGGGGTTGCTGGCCTGCCTCATGCCAAACCTTCCCTCTTTACCAGTCTTATTACTGGCTTAGCGAGGTAAAGGAGTGCGTCTGTGGCCGCGAATCGAGCTCCGGACTACATGAGGCGTAGTTGGCGAGCACTCCACCGCTGTACTACTTGTAATACTAGGCTCTAAACAGATTAGTTTTAGTTAACTCTGTATTTGCACTGAAATCTTCAGTCTCTGTTGATATGTCGCCTGCCATTACAGATGTTTCAATTATATCTAAGGATTAACATGATGTTTTTTTGGTGGGTAGTGGCTGGTAGTTGAATCCAGGATGCGTATTTCTTCCTGTCTGTGACTCGTCACCGGGAACACTACACCAATCACTAGGGATTGCCGCTGACGACTGGATGACGTTTCTAGCATGCAATTTATTATTCATAATTGTATCATATGATTATGAGCAATAAATTATACTGCAGACGTCATCCGGTCATCAGTACTATGTCTTTGTGTTTTTTTATGAAATATATATATATATATATTTATGGAAGTATTTTGTCTGCCCATTTAATCTACTGACATGAAACTAGTTTCAACACAGGACTTTGCACAGATGTGCAGCACTTTGAATGGACACACTCCCTCCATGTAGCACACAAATCAAGAGAAAAAAGGGTAAAGAGAGATTCAAACGAGAGATAATAAACGGAAGTGTTAGGGAGAATGAATAGTAATGTAGAAGGACAGTAGAATTTTATTGGATATAACAAATCACAAAGTGTGAATGCATCTGCGCTAGGCATTGACAACGATTCAGAGCCAGTCATATCACCAATTGTCTCCAGTCTTCATTGGTTTTTACCATCTCGAAGACCCCAACCGGTCAGATGGCAGTCTACACCTCCCTACGTGGCTGGTTAACTGGCTTAAACTAACTGTTGTAGGTTTCATTTGACGGCCTCCACTATCTCTTTTGAAACCTGAGTGATCCTATGCCAATTAATATTGAGGGTTGACGAGGGCCATGGCTCGGTGTATGCGTAACAACGCATATCATAGCCATCTCAATAGATTTAAGTGCACAACCTCATTGACTGATCTACCTTGCTTATCTATCACTCGACGGCTAACCTCATTCATTCAAAAGAAACGATAGTATATATATATATATATATACCTTCATAAAGTAAGTTTGTTTGATTATCAAGTCTCACAGGGTTGTTATATAGTATTATTACTGTCATTATTATTATTATTTACTGTTGACAACGTTTCGAGCACAATTTATTGCTACTCATACTCATATCAAGATGTACTCACATAACTTTCCGGCTTCGTTTACATAATTCCAATACTTCTCACCTCTCTACTTGATTTGTAGTAAGTAATATTTGCCACATATCTCTGGTATTAGTGTTGAGTTATTCCCAATGCGCATGTGTTGGGTGTGTATTGGATGAACGCGATTCCAGTAGTCAACCTCTCTCTCCATCTATCTATATTACTGTGTGATTGTGTTTTAGTGCATGCATGCAATTGCTGAGTTTTTTTCCTAAATTACTCATCTTTGTGAGTTCAATTGCTGGACACGGCTAAATTAATATTTTCAGATAATCTGACTACCAATAATCCAGTGGTCTCCCCTATGTAGTTAACCTCACAGTCATTGCAACGTATTGAGTTTTTAGGTTTAAATGACACCCTAGTTCGTGCTTTGTTAAGAATCCTACGTAGGACCTCAGATTTCCTCTCCTTATGTGGTAAAACTACTGTAGATGCCTTATATTCTCTCTTATTTATGTTATCATTATTAGTTTCACCATTATTTTTATTTTGCTTTTGACCTTTTCTGATCTTCCTAATGAATTTTATAGGATAGTTAGTTATTTAACACCAACCAGCTATTCTTCTATCTGTTTCATTTCATCATTTAGGTCTTTTTTGTACTACTTAGTGCTATTGCTCGGTTTCTTAAACACTTCACTAAGCCTGCCTTTACAGACAACTCACGGATGAGATGAATTAAAGTCTAAATGTCTATTAGCAGAATGCATTGGTTTTTTATAAACGCTAGTGTTCAGTTTACCTTCTTCTGTTCGCTTTGTTTTACAATCTAACATCGTGACTAATTCTGATTGAAATGGGAATTTTAATCCCTTTACTAGTGGGTTTATATGTGTCAATAAGCTAGACACTGTGAAAGTGTCATCCACATACCTCCACCATATTTTTGGAGTAGGATTAAATGTATTAAGAGCAATGATTTCTCAGCTGTCCATAAATATATCTGCTACGATAGGGGATATTGTCAACATATTTTGCCCCGGAATTTAAAGATAGTAGCCGTGAGGCATAATTGAATTCCTAAAGTAAATACTTCAATTTGAAGTATGCTCTGAAGATGTAGCCTAGTAGGACAATGAAAGCTTCTTCGTAAATGAACCACCCAGCTCAGAGAACATGACTACATCAAAATCATCCACCTGAGCTACAAATCTTCTCCATTATTGGAATTATTTAGACGAAGTCGGAAAGTTATGTGAGTACATCGTGATATGATTATGAGTAGCGATAAATTGTACTCGAAACACTGTCAACAGTAAATAATGATGATACTGTATAGCAGCACTGTGAGACTTTATCATCAAATAAATTTACTCTATGATGAAATTATGCTCTACCACAATGCCCAAGTTCTATTCATTCTTATATCAATATAAAAGTGAATTTTTGTTTATTTATGCTCAACGATTAAAAATAAATATTGATCATGCATATTTAAAGCCATACACCTTTGAATGATTGATGTAACTAACAGTGACCTGCAGCACAAATAAATTTGTGTAAATAATACCTGTATGTGGTATACAGTTATGTTATTTTCTAGGTATAGGTGTCTTTTGTAAATGAGTTAGATGTTGAACAACTTGAAAATGAATGGTCTTTGAGCTGATAACTCGTCAATAAATCAATGTAAAATTCTTCTGACCGTTATATATATTCACAGGAAGACTTGTCTCCCTTCTTCTTTATCGGGATAATCAATGACTTACACCAACCCGATGGGACTTTCTCTGATTCCCAGACGCTGCCCTAATACCTTAGTTAACGCAGACAGTAAACTGTCTCCGCCATCCTTAAACACCTCTGGAGTCATTCCATCAGGTCCCGCAGCTTTGCCTCGTTTCAGACTAGTGACAGCCTTAGTAACCTCAGTTAGAGATGGAGGACCTGTGTTTATATCCCATTCGGGGAGGTGTTGGATGCTTGGTAAGTTGAGTGTGACTGTAGGCCAGTTAGATTGCTCCTCAAAGTGTTCTTTCCAGTGTTTTAGTCGTTTACCCTGAGAGCTAATTATGGTGCCATTTTTCTCAGAGATTGTTTCACTTATCGTTTGCCTTTTCCCACCTGTTTCCCTGGTAAGTTTAAATAGTTGTCTGGTGTTACCAATCGCCGATGCCTTTTCCATCTTTTTCACTTTTGTCGCCCACCACTGTTCACGGTCGTTGCGAGGGCTTGTTGTTAGTTTGCGTTTGAGTAGCTTTCGCTCCTCATCATAATCGGAGCTCGCCGGAATCAGTCTTCTTACGTCAATCAGTTCGAACGAGGCGGTAGAAATCCAGTGGCTCTTACTAACTTTTGGTTTCAGGTTATTAACAGCATTTATAGCTGTGTTTACAACTAACTGTATGTTGTGCCAGGCTACCTCAAGAAAAGTACTGTCGACCTCAGATACTCGTTTCGCTATTTTTTTCTTAAATAGGGACTCAGAGTCTCGATCTAGTTGGGAACGTAACTGCTTCGCTGCCAGAAATTTCTGATGTCCGTTTAGTCGTAAGCATAAACGTGCGCTAAACAGGGCGTCATCGGAGTCTACACACGTGTTCCAGAAGGAGCGGCAGTCTTCTACTGACCCTCGCCAACGATACCCTATCGCTATGTGGTCTATCTGAGTCCAGCGTCGATTTGGTGATGGAGGTCGCCAGGTTACGCAGTGTCTCTGTTTGCACTGACTAGGAATAGATGATTATCTGAACAGAACTGTAGAAGACGATCACCGTTGTCGGTTCGTCGGCAGGGAACTCCGTACGTACCACCTGTATACTTCTCAGTCTGGCCTAACTTCCTTAATTGGACATTGCCTGCTAAAACAACTATATTTGAGCGTTTCTCTTTTTGCAGTGAACTACACAGTTTCTGGTAGAAGTCATCCTTTAGTTCATCTGAACTGCAGTCTGTTGGGACGTAAGCAGAGACTATCAAAAGACAGCGACGAGTAACGCCGTCCTTCCTTCTAACGGACCCGTTCAGACGGACCGCACACATACGACTGTCTACTGGGATCCAGTCAAGAAGTGATTTTTCTGCCCTAACACTCAATGCTATCCCTACACCTGCGAGTCCTCGCGAACTAGCTGAGGAGTCTTCTGACATCCTTAAACTTAATTTTGCAGATTCACCTTGTTGGCCCGGGTGGGGTTAAGTGAATGACCACACTCGGGTCTTGTGTGCGTATCTCCTAAACACAACATACATCCATGGCTTGAGATTCCAGAGTTCTTGCTAGTGATGCCTGTTGTCCGATTTGGTAGAGGGTCCTTACGTTAAATGCTCTAATATGAAGTTAGCGGCGTGGCTTTAAGAGGCTGTCGGGGGTGTTTCTATGGCTCTCATCCTTGTTTGTGGTCACAGAGTAAAGTGAAGATGCCTCACTAACCTGCAGAATAGTACTAACTGTAGTAGGGGAGTAAGGTGATGAAGATGATGTGGGTAAGGGTGAATGATGCTCAGGAAGGCTTCGTGTGCTTTTGGAAGTGTGTGGGCGGTTGTTACTTCCCGGCTGCCCACACCGGGTACCTGAAACAGAAAGAGGCTTGGTATTGGGTGACCGCAGAACCCAAGGGATAACTGCTTGATGCTGGCCGGTCACACACGGCCTGTATGAACTGGTTTCTTGGATTGTTCCGTATTAGTAAACTTACCGCTAGTTTACGGACCACCATAGGGTAAGTCGGGATGTACAACTGTTGGGGTCGACCTTTTCTAACCTTCTACCTCCAGAGTGGAGAGACAGCATAGCTTGCATGCTGGTCATCTGAGGGAAACACCTTACTGCTGTTGCATCCCTATTCCCCAGTGGCAGTATGTCTTCGCCCACAGACCCCCAGCATAGTGTAAAAAACAAAATTCCTACGCTTTTCCGGTAACTGCTTTTAATCTAATCGCTATCCTAACAACCTTCTTGGCATGGTAGGACCTGCAGGAACAATAGTTCCAGCCAGTGTAGCTTGTTGGTGGGTCATTGCGATATGCAAGCCCGACCACCATGTCAAGGTAGCAGCTATCGGTCGGGTATGTATGGTCGACGAGTAGTCCACTAATAAAGTACCGACGTCTGTACATAAAACGAATATATTTTATATCAAGTTTGTTTTGTTTGAAGTATAAAGATCATTTAGTACTCCAGTTAGTTGCATAGCATTACTTCGTTTTTCGTGTTGTTTTTTTCAATTCTCTTATATCCTGTATAATTAGTTATTTTAGTTTATACATGTATATTAATCTTTTTCCTTTAACGTGTGATTGACGAAGGCGGCACCTAGATTTACTTATGTACTAATATAAATACTTCCACTTGAATTTGTTTCTGTGTGTGTTTGTACGTACTATACCGTACTAAATTTGAATGCTGAAATTTTTATTAGCTGATTGCAGGCAATCGATACGAAGCGTGTTAGACCTAGGTCTCCTGCTTGTTGGCACTCACCAGTCAGTAAGTAACCTTGAAGGAACTCTGATGTCGCTTGTTTCAAGATTCGAACCTGTGTCATCCAGTGGATGCTGCAGTCAGAAAGGTACTATGGCAATGTTTGACTGTGAAGGGAGTGCCAAGAAAGTACATTGCACTAATCAAGGCACTCTACTCAAACTCACGTAACCGTGTAAGGGCTTATGGGGAATTGTCATCTGAATTGCCTAACCATCGCCTCCCCCGACGGGCATTACTAGCTGATATAGGTGCAGGCTTGAAAACAGTAAGTGGTGGCCAAACAAAAACATGGCATCAATCCATGAAATCCCTGACAGCTAAACTGAGCCAGGTAGGGAGGGAGATGCAGACTTCCGGGTTGAGGCCCGCCCTCGGGACTCTAAGAATCAATGGCTGGAGACAGACAATAGGTGACGTGGCTCAAAATCGTTGTCAATGGCTTATGCAGGTGTATTCAGTCTCTGTAATCTTTCATATTGCTTTCTACCATTACTCATTCTGTTTCACTCTTATACTTGTCAAAACTCTATTGATTCTCTTCACTCATTTTCCTGTCTACGTTTGTGTGCTATTTGGAATGTGGCAACTGGAACTGCTGCACTTCGATGCCAAGTTCTATGTTGAATCCAGACAGACAGACTAACTGTACATCAAAAATACACAAAATGTATTAATTACCTCTAGGATTTTGTACTTTAATTAGTCTAACTACAATCCGTCTTTTCTATATTTGTTTCAATTAACACTAGTGGAGGAGGGATCAGAACTTCTGGAAAAAGCATCGCATAAACCGCTATACACACCACTTATTCCACCTTGATACTGCATAGCATTGTATAAATTAACTTTCTGACGGTATCCATGCTTCGAAACTTGGAGGATCTGGACTTCGCCGATGACATATATATATGTGTGATTTCCCACAAACTGGAAGATATGCAAGTGAAAAGCAAGGAATCGGCAGAATAAGCATCAAAGAATTCACTTTAGGTGAATATAGAGAAAACGGAGGTGATGAAGATTCCTGAAAAAAACAATCTCCTTTACCTACATACCTACCTACCTGCAAAGCACCATTTCAACTACAGGTGGTGGAACTGACGAGGATATCAAAGCAAGGATCGGGAAAGTAAGGCAAGCTTTCATTACTCTCAAGTATGTGTGGAGGTCAACAGCACTCAGCGTGGAAAATAAGATCCGGATTCTCAAGTCCAATGTGGAGTCACTGCGCCGCACCGCGTCACGAAGGGGACCTCGAACAAACTACAGATTTTCATCAAAAGCTGTCTTTGCTCACTACCCAAGATCAGATGGCCAGAAAAGATCAGCAATAGTGAAGGGTCTCTGGTAATGAGCGAACCAACTCAGCAGGAACCAAGTGTGCAAGAAATATGCATGAAGAAATGGAGATGGATTGGCTATACTCTGAGAAAACAAACCATCATCAACTGTCATAACACGCCAGGCCATCGCTGTCGGGTGGAACCCGAATAGGAAGCGGCGAGTTGGTCGTCGTGTGAGGGTAACATAAAGGAGGTCATAAGAAGAGGAGATCAAAACATGTGGGCAGACATGGAGCCAGATGGAAAAGTTGGCAGAGAACCGAACGCATTGGTGACGTGCGGCTGAAGCCCCATGTGTTCCTCTAGGAATTAAAGGAAACAATAATAATCGATACTTCAGGTTGTTCAATGGTAGAATACTCACCAATCACACCGCACGTGGCGCATATTCAATTCCTGGCTGACTCACCCCTAAACCCTTCTTAGTCGCTAATAATAAGTTCGGTGAATAGAGAAGGTTAGGGATTGAGGCCAACAATCCCATTCCCATGAGAGAAAAAAATCACCACCACTGAAACTTCAGAAAACAAGTTTGAAACCCAATTTTCCGCTTGAAACGCATAAAAACAGAGAAAAAATCAGTGCTTTTACTGCACCATATGGTCTACTAAGACAGACGATTGAGCAATCATACCTATTTTCAAGTAATTATAATCAGTTAATGGTATTATAAGGAATGATGAATGCACACAAAAAAAAATTGAACTCTTATACATCTTTTCAACTTTAAACTATTCAAAATGCATTTAAACATGCACAAAGTATCAAGTGTGATAACAGTTTAATCATTGTCTGCCTTATGTGTACATATATCAAATTTTAACATTCAGTCACATGGTTGGTGCAGACTCTCTATCAATATAAAACAACGACAGTAACAAACAAACAAAGTAAACAGTAAGCAGACATGCCAAGGCATATGAATACAACACAAAAATGCGTTTTCACGAGTTTGACCAAGGATTCTGTCTGTCGGTCTGTATTCGACATAGAACTTTGCACCGACGTGCAGCAGTTCAAGTCGCCGCACTCCCTCCGTGTGGCACAAAAAGCAAGAGAAGAAAGTAGGAGAAATGCACATCAGAGACAGTAAACACAGGTGTGAGACAAAAGAATAGTAATAACGAAGAACAAAACAGTTTCATTGGAAATCATAAGTCACAAGGAGTCGATGCATCAGCGCCAGTCATTGAGAACGATTGTGAACCATGTCACCAATTGTTTCCAACCATTGGTTTTTACCGTCCCGAGGACCCCAACCAGTCAGAAAGTCTACACCTCCCTACGTGACTGGCTGGCTTAAACTAACTGTTGTAGATTTCATTGACTGATGAAGCCATGTTGGTTTTGGTTTGACCGCCGCTAGCTCTTTTCCAGCCTGACCCTATATCAGCTGACATTGCCCGTTGTCGAGGAAGGCAATGACTACGCATACGTAACACATGTCCTAACCATCTCAGTCGATGTAGGTTCACAGCCTTGTCAATTGGTTTCCCCTCCTTACCTAGCCTAGTACTCGAATGACGCCTAACCTCAATATTGCTCACCTTATTATACCACTTTACACGGGAGATAGAACGCAGACACCTATGATCAAAGACAGGTAGGCAGCCTTTTCATGTCTTCCACTCTTAATGGCCAGGTCTCACAGGCTTAAAGGATTGATCACGGATTGATGACAGTTAGAGAACCATTGAAAACCAGCACTGGAATACTGGATAGCTGTTTCATCCTAGTGCTTGGGAATCATCGGTAGTACGCACCCACCACCCGTGGTTCAAATGAGCTTGCCTTGTAACCAGAAGGTCCTGGGTCATACCACCAATTGTCTCTAGCCTTCATTGGTTTGTGCGTTAGGGGCACAGCGGTTAGAACTCTCGCCGACCATGCATATGGTCCGGCGCACACTTGATGTCAATGGTCGGCCTGCAAAATTTGGGCTACCGATACCACATGCTGAAAATCTCATACCTGTACCAAATATACTGTGGGGTTTCAAGCTATAATCAAAATCAAATCCCGAAGACCCCAACTGGCCAGATGGCAGTCTACACCTTACTACATGGCTGGCTGGCTCAAACTAACTGTTGTGGATTTCACTGACTGATGAAGCCATGTTGGTTTTGGTTTGACCACCACTAGCTAACTCTTTTCCAACCTGATCCATCCTTTGTCAGCTCTACATTTATTTACGTGTGATGTCTGTGTGTGCGTGTGAATATTTTTTCAATAGTTCAATTTTTACAATATTGTTATCCTCTTATTCCTCTCATTTCAGAGTGTAGATGATGCACGTCAATGGTTACGATATTTAGATTTGGAACTTGGAAAACCATTAGAAGAAAAAGATTACGGTGGAAATTGTCGAATATACGATTGGGATACACCGGATGATCCATGGCATAATATTATCGTTAGTACTTATTACCATTATTATTATTACTATTTATTATTTATTTTGTTCCTTTCTGTTCCCAACGGGACATAGGATGTGATTGCTAGTCTCACGCCCAATCTTGCCTCTTTACCGGTCTTACTACCCCTCCCCCCGCCCCGGTTTGACGAGGTTTAAGTGTGGGTTGGTTGGCTGGGATTTGAACCCCGGACAGCGTAAGTGTGGGTTGGTTAACATTCTGTCACTAAACTACTGATGCGTTCGTTTAGCACTTAGCTTATTTTGTTTTCATTATGTATATACACATTCTTCTAGTTTCTCGATGAACATTTGTTTTATTTTATTATTATTATTGTTCCCTTGGGTTCCTAGTGGAACATAGGGCTTCAACTGCACGTCTCCACTTGCTTCTGTCTTCTGCTGTACTTTTCACCTGCATCCATGTTAGTCCATACTGTTTCAACTCCTCTTCACACGATCTCCTCCATGTCACCCTTGAACGTCCCACTCGCCGCTTCCCTTTCGGGTTCCACTCGAGCTATGGCCTGACGCGCGATGTCATCCAGCGGCCTCCTCAGCTCAGCGAGTGTCCAATCCATCTCCACTTTCTCCTGCATATTTGTTGGGCGATTGGTTCTTGTTTTGTTTGTTCCCATAGTTTCTTGTTGGTGATTCTTTCTGGCCATCTGATCTTGAGTATAGAGCGAAGACAGTTAGTTGTTGATAAAGGTGTGCAACAGGCTGTTGGAAATATTCTTTGTGACACACTGGCCAAGTTTCTGATCCGCATAGAAGAACTGACTTGAAGTCGTTTGTATTGAAAATCCGAATTTTGTTGTTGATGATGAGTTGAGTGACGAAGATTTCCAGATTGATTTCAGGTTGATGAATGTGTTTCTCGCCTTCCCGATTCTCGATTTGACATCGTCGTCCGTTCCTCCTGTAGTTGAGACAATGCTCCCTAGATAAGTGAAACAAGTAACCTCTTTCAAATCCCTCCCGTTGATGGTGATTGGCGCTGGATGTTACTGTTGTTGTTGTTGGTTGGTTATTTTCATAACCTCCGTCTTGTCCATGTTCACCTGGAGTCCTGTCTTTGATGATTCTTCGACCAGTTTGTCGGGTTTCGCTTGTAAGTCTTCGATCTTGTGTTACATCAAACATAAATCATCCACGCGCGAAATCCAGGTCTTCTAGGTTCTTCACGTCGGTGGTCCAGGATATCCCTGTCTTCTCGTTTCCCACTGTCTGACGCGTAATCCAGTCCACCACAATTAGGAATATCATTGGTGATAGTAAGCACCCTTGTCTGACTCCTGTGTTTACTCCAAACGCTTCGCTGAGATTTCCGTTGTGGATCACTTGACATGTGCCGTTGTCGTACAGCTGTTGAATAAGGTTGATGAATATTTCGGGTACGCCGTAGTACTTGAGTAGTTTCCAAATTACTTCGCGGTCAACGCTGCGCTGTCGAAGGCCTTCTCAAAGTCTATAAAGTTGAGGTAGAGGTTTGATTGCCATTCCATGCTTTGTTCTGTGATGATGATGCGTAGAGTTGCAATTTAGTCAGAACATGATTTGCCTTTCCTGAATCCAGCTTGTTCTGGTCGGAGTTCTGTATCCAGTACGTCCTTTGTTTTATTTTCTAATACTCTTTAATTACATATATATATGTTCACATTCAATAAAGTTTTATATTTGGCCTAAACAATAAAGGTGTGTGACTTAGCGAGTTTCTCAGGTCAATATTTATTATTATTATTATTATTACTGATGCACCACATGATACGTGAGTTGGAAATGGTTCTGTATTATGATGTGTGTAAAATACTGTCACAAATGACGCCGCCTTTTATACACCAAAAGATGATAATCTTGTTTTGTTGTTGTCTGATTTTATTTATTAGAGATACACATTATTGTTTTCAATAGAGTTGGTTTGTAAGGATCAGAATTTGTTTTTACGAGTTTGACCACGGATTGATATCAGTTAGAGAACTACATTGAAAACCAATCATGGAGTACTGGACAGTTGTTTCATCCTAGTGCTTGGTAATCATCGGCAGTACGCACTCACGACATAGGGTTCGAACCCAGGACCTTCTGGTTACAAGGCAAGCTCATTTGAACCACGGGTTCAATCCGTGATCAATCTTTTATGGCTGTGAGACCTGGCCATTAAGAGTGGAAGACATGAAAAGACTAGCTGTCTTTGATCATAAGTGCCTGCGTTCTATCTCCTGTGTGAAGTGGTATAATAAGGTGAGCAATATTGAGGTTAGGCGTCGAGTGCTAGGCTAGGTAAGGAGGAGAAATCAATCGACATGGCTGTGAAGCTACATCGACTGAGATGGTTAGGACATGTGTTACGTATGCCTAGTCATCGCCTTCCTTGACAACGGGCAATGTTAGCTGACATAGGGTCAGGCTGGAAAAGAGCTAGCGGCGGTCAAACCGAAACATGGCACCAGTCAATGAAATCTACAACAGTTAGTTTAAGCAGCCAGTCACGTGGGAAGGTGTAGACTTCTTGACTGGTTGGGGTCCTCGGGACGGTAAAAAACAATGGTTGGAAACAATTGGTGATATGGCTCAAAATCGTTGTCGATGGCTGGCGCAGATGCATCCACTCCTTGTGACTTATGATTTCCAATGAAACTATATTGTTCTTCGTTATTACTATTCCTTTGTCTCACACCTCTGTTTAGTGTCTCTAATATGCATTTCTCCTACTTTCTTCTCTTGCTTTGTGTAATACATGGAGGGAGTGTGGCGACTTGAACTCCCGCACATCGGTGCAAAGTTCTATGTCGAAAATAGACAGACAGACGTGTGAGCATAGATGTCCCACCGACGACATTGGTTGGGGTCGCGCTAAATCACGAATTGGTAGAAGTTAGAATTCATGAGTTAGCCATTGAATCGGGTCCCAGTGGCTGAATGGTATACGAGCTGGCCTTTTAACCGGGAGGTCTTTGGTTCTAACCTGGTGTGGGTATGTACTGCCGATGATTCTCAAACTAGGACGAAACAGCTAGCTGTCCAGTACTCCAAAATACTGATTTTCAATGGTTCTCTAACTGATATGAATCCGTGCTCGAACTCGTAAAAACGCATTTATGTGTTGTGTTCATATGCTGCTGCAACTAAATTGTCATGTCTACCTGCAGTCAAGTTTGTTTGTTTGTTTGTCACTGTCTTCGTTTTATATCGATAGAGCGTGTGTACCAACCATGTGACTGAAGCTTAAAGTTTGATATATGTACACATAATAAGGCAGACAATGATTAAATTGTTGTCACACTTGATACTTTGTGCATGCTTAAATGCATTTTGAATAGTTTAAAGTTGAAAAGATGTATAAGTGTTCATCATTATAATAATATTAACTGATAATAATTACTTGAAAAAAGGTATGATCGCTCAATCGTCTGTCTTAGTAGACCATATGATGTAGTAAAAGCATCGATTTTTTCTCTTATGTTCTTATGCATTTCAAGCGGAACATTGGGTTTCAAACTTGAATTCTGAAGTTTCAGTGGTGGTGATTTTTGTTTCTCATGGGAATGGGATTGTTAGCCTCAATCCTGACCTTCTCTATTTACCGAACTTATTATTAGCGACTAAGAAGGGTTTAGGGGCGAGTCAGCCAGGAATCGAATATGCACCACGTGCGGTGTGATTGGTGAGTATTCTACCATTGAACAACCTGAAGTATCGATTATTATTGTTTCCTTTAATTCCTAGAGGAACATATGGGGCTTCAGCCGCACGTCTCCATTGCGTTCGGTTCTCCGCCAACGTTTTCACCTGGCTCCACGTCTACCCACATGTTTTCATCTCCTCTTCTCATGACCTCCATGTCACCCTCGCATTGACGACCAACTTGCCGCTTCCCATTTGGGTTCCACTCGAGCGATGGCCTGGAGTGTGATGTCACTTGATGATGGTTTGTTTTCTCAGAGTATGGCCAATCCGCCTACCTCCATTTCTTCCTGCATATTTGTTGCACAATTGGTTCCTTCTGGGTCGGTTCGCTCATTACCAGAGACCCTTCACTATTGCTGATCTTTTCTGGCCATCTGATCTTGGGTAGTGAGCAAAGACAGCTTTTGATGAAAGTCTGTAGTTTGTTCGAGGTGCCCTTCGTGACGCGGTGCGGCGCGGTGACCTCACATTGGACTTGAGAATCCGGATCTTATTTTCCACGCTGAGTGCTGTTGACCTCCACACAAACTTGCGAGTAATGAAAGCTTGCCTTACTTTCCCGATTCTTGCTTTGATATCCTCGTCAGTTTCACCACCTGTAGTTGAAATGATGCTTTGCAGGTAGGTAGGTAAAGGAGATTGCTTCTTTCAGATTTCTCCCATTTATGCTGGCTGATTGTTGTCTGTTGTTGTTGCTGTGGCTGTTGCTGTTGGCCAGGAATCTTCATCACCTCTGTTTTCTCTATGTTCACCTGAAGGAAGTCCTTTCTTCACTGAATGCTTCTTCTGCCAACTTGTTGCTTTTCATTTGCATATCTTCCAGTTTGTGGGAAATCAGACATATATATGTCATCGGCGAAGTCCAGATCCTCCAAGTTTTGAAGCATGGATACAGTCGCGAAATTAATTTATACAATGCTATGCAGTATGGAGGTGGAATAAGTGATGTGTATAGCGGTTTATCCGATGCTTTTTTTTGAATTTCTGAGATCCCTCCTCCACTAGTGTTAATTAAAACAAATAAAGAAAAGACGGATTGTAGTTAGACTAATTAAAGTACAAAATCCTAGAGGTAATTAATACATTTTGTGCATTTTTGATGTACAGTTAGTAGTAGTATTGTAACAGCCAAAAAAGACGAAAGACTTGATTGATAAAAAGAAACGTTCATTTGCAATTTGGTATCCCCCTATAAAACCAAAACACCTTATCTATCTTAACACACCATTTGCACAGATCTTCCGTGTTATGCTGCTACTGTAATGAAGAAAAAACCGATGAGGCTCGAAGGAATGTTTGTTAGGACAAACTTATTGTAGGTACAATATTTGGTATACCATATCTCCAATGCTTTATTTGCACATCATTTGCAAATTGGTCGAATATCACCACATTCGATAGCTTTGTTGGATTCTGCACAGTGTTTCTAACATTTTTCTCACAATTCTGTTCTTCGATTGTTTTTTTTCCAGTGTCCGAAACCTATTGTTGCTTTTCTGAACTCGTCTACTGATATACTACTTATATCTGGTAATAAGTAGCACTCACCACACTACTTCTCACCTTCCTTCATATTGTGTGTTTCTTTGTGTTCCTTTCACGTCTACCATGTATCTCCGCAACGTTGTATCATTTGCTTTCTCTGACATCAAATCTATCTCCCAACTGTTTGGTCCTCCAGGTGAACATAGACAAGAGGGAGGTTATGAAAATAACCAACCAACCAACAACAACAACATCAACAGCAACATCCAGCGACAATCACAATCAACGGAAGGGATTTGAAAGAGGTTACTGCATTACTTCACTTATCTAGGGAGCATTGTCTCAACTACAGGAGGAACGGACGACGATGTCAAATGGAGAATCGGAAAGGCAAGAAACACATTCATCAACCTGAAACCAATCTGGAAATCTTCGTCACTCAACTCACCATCAACAACAAAATTCGGATTTTCAATACAAACGACTTCAAGTCAGTTCTTCTATACGGATCAGAAACTTGGCCAGTGTGTCACAAAGAATATTTCCAACAGCCTGTTGCACACCTTTATCAACAACTAACTGTCTTCGCTCTATACTGAAGATCAGATGGCCGGAAAGAACAAGAACCAACAAGAAACTATGGGAACAAACAAAACAAGAAGCAATCGCTCAACAAATATGCAGGAGAAAGTGGAGATGGATTGGACACTCGCTGAGGAGGCCGCTGGGTGACATCGCGCGTCAGGCCATAGCTCGAGTGGAACCCGAAAGGGAAGCGGGGAGTGGGACGTTCAAGGGTGACATGGAGGAGATTGTGTGAAGAGGAGTTGAAACAGTATGGACTAACATGGATGCAGGTGAAAAGTACAGTAGAAGACAGAAGCGAATGGAGACGTGCAGTTGAAGCCCTATGTTCCACTAGGAACCCAAGGGAACAATAATAATAAGAAGAATAAACTGTTTGGTTCTTTTTATGCCAATGAACGTCTGTTTGTATATATACTACTAATAAATCTTATCAGTAGCACACGCCACAGTATGTTTTTAAGGGGGAATAGGTTTACAATCAATTTACGCAGAAAGGTCGATACTACTTTTGGTTTTTTATTCAGCATACGCTAAAAAACCTGTATAATGAGTTCATTCTGAATTCTTTGAATGCCTTCAACTCATAAACACTCACCTATTGTAAGTGTGCATGCGTGTGATAGAGAGAGAAAATATATAAAATGCATCGATTTTGCTAGATATCTTGTGTATTTTTCATCTGTGTGGTTTACTATGATGAAATCATTACGAATTAACCTGTTATTACAATATTTTTACTTTTCTTTGTAAATAAATTTCTAACTGTTGGTTCTTTTGCAAACAGAAATATATAAGAATTCATTTCAATAGTGACTAACTGACTGACTGACTGGTTTCAACATAGAACTGACGAAATCTCAGCACGGATACGGACGGTTAGGTTCGCATATGCCAGTTTACGCCGTCTCTGGCGTAGATGTGCTATCCAACGATCGACCAAAGGGCGGTTGTACTGCTCATCAGTCCGCTCCATCCTCCTTTATGGCTAGCTGTGAGACCTGGACATTGAGAATAGAAGACATGAAAAGGCTGCCTACCTGTCTTTGATCATAGGTGTCTGTGTTCTATCTCCCGTGGGAAGTGGTAGAATAAGATAAGCAATATTGAGGTTAGGCCTCAGTCGAGTGCTAGGCTAGGTAAGGAGCGGAAATCAATTGACATGGCTGTGAAGCTACATCGACTGAGATGGTCAGGACATGTGTTACGTATGCCTAGTCATCGCCTTCCTCGACAACGGCCAATGTTAGCTGACATACATTCACTGGTCAAACCAAAACATGGCTTCATTAGTCAATGAAATCTACAACAGTTAGTCTAGGCCACGTAGGAAAATGTAAACTTCCTGACTGACTGGGGTTATCGGGACGGTAAAAACCAATGGTTGGAAACAATTGGCGATATGGCTCAAAATCGTTCTCAATGATTGGCGCAGATGCATCCACTCCTTGTGACTTATGATTTCCAATGAAACTATATTGTTCTTCGTTATTACTATTTCTTTGTCTCTCCCCTCTGTTTACTGTCTCTATTATGCATTTCTCCTACTTTCTTCGGTTGCTTTGTGTGCTACATGGAGGGAGTGTGGCGACTTGAACTGCCGCACATATGTGCAAAGTTCTATGTCGAAAATAGACAGACAGAACTGCGAATAGATGTTCAGCACTTCGACTTGACACACTCCCTCCATGTAGCACACAAAACAAGAGAAGAGAGATTCAAAAGACAAAGAGAGATAATAAAGAGAAGTGTGAGTGAGGCAAAAAAGAAACAGTAATATGGTAGGACAATGGAGTTTTATTGGATATTATAAATCAAAGAGTGTGAATGCATCTGCGCTAGCCATTGACAACGATTTTGAGCCAGTCATATCACCAATTGTCTCCAGCCTTCACTGGTTCTTACAATCTCGAGGACCCCAACCAGGAAGTTGACACCTGCCTACGTGGCTGGTTAACTGGCTTAAATTAACTGTTGTGGATTTCATTGACTGATGAAGGCATGTTGTTTTGGTTTGACCACCATGTGCTAGTTCTTTTCCAACCTCACCCTACCTATGTCAGCTAACATTGCCCGTGGAGGAAGGCGATGGCTAGGGATGCATGCGTAAGACATGCCCTGACCATCTCAATCGATGTAGGTACAAAACCTCGTCGGTTGATTTCCCCTTCTTACCTTTAACTCGAACGAAGCCTAACCTTAATACTACTCATCTCGTATTATACCACTTCACATGGGAGATAGGACTCAGACATCTATAATGAAAGACAGCCAGGCAGCCTTTTCATATCTTCCACTTTCAATGGCCATGTCTCAGTCACAGCCATAATGGAGGACAGAGCGAACTACTGCTGAGCAGTAAGCATGTCCTTTGTGTTATAACTGCACTGAACTGGAATAAACCCGTCACCACTTTGTTATTTCTGCGCCTGCTAATTCGTAATAATGGTATTGAACTCTACTAGTACCCTAATATGCCTATTTGCCCGTTGCACCTTCCGATTCACTGAGCCACGCAAATATCAAAACAAAGGCTGGTCTGTGACTGTAAGGTACTGTACTGCTGTACTATACTGTATCGTATCTTTATTAGGAAAACAACACATGATATTTATACATTTTTATAACAATAAAGTCGGCTCACAACCATGGGAAATAATTGACCACAAGAGTCACAATATGCGTCAGAAACGACGATATACAATTATATGCGGGATCCTATCACTTCGGTCCACAACCAACTGGATATCACGTTTAGTAATAGATAATTTCGACAGTAATGGATGGTTAACTATAATTGGTATCAAAAAGGAAGAGTTGTGAAAAGGAGAAGTATTCACTACTACTGTGCGTCGGTGGCATAGAGGTTAGGACGCTCGCCGACCATGCACATGGTCCGGGATTCGATCCTCGGCGACAAACGCACTCCTTTACCTCGCTAAGCCAGTAATAAGACTGGTGAAGAGGAAAGGTTGGGCATGAGGCTAGCAACCCCATCCTGTAAAATAAACACTGCTACAGAAACTTCAAGCCACTAGCATGAAACCCTATGTTCCACTGGGGAACATGAAGGGAAAAATATTAAAAATAATAATTCACTACTACTGATACTAATCCTCCATGTTCCCAGTGGAACATAGGGTGCCTTCAAGCTAGAGACTTGAAGATTTTGTAGCAGTTGTGTTTATTTTTACGGGATGGAGTCGCTAGTCGCAAGCCTAGCCTTCCCTCTTTACCAGTCTTATTACTGAGTTTGCGAGGTAAAGGTGTGCGTCGTTGGCCGGGGATCGAACCCCGGACTACATGAGGCGTGGTTGGCGAGCATTCTACCGCTGTGCCACTGACGCACGAAAAGGAGAAGTATTCACCTTCCTATATTGCTATTCATCATTAACTAGGTCACAAGTGCGTGATGCGTCGGAGGTTCTGTGGTGGTGGTGGTGGTGCGTGTTCTGTGGTTCGATTCCCAATCGATTCAATCCTATACCTCATTGGACTTACCATCCAATGGTAAGCCTGGTAAAGAGGGAAGGTTAGGCGTGACGTGAGGTTAGCAACCCCATCTTGTAAGAAGAAACAGTGTCACAACCATTGAAGCTTCAAGACTCAAAGCCTGATGCGTTATGTTCCACTCAGAAGCCAAGAAGTCAAAGTAAAAAGTGGAGAATAAGTGCATAGATACTTTGATGCAATACATTTAAAGTAGATATTCAAGTGTTGGTTTGCAGGGAATTTGATTGGTTACAGGATTTCATCATGAACTGGTATCTGTTAGAGTATTAGACAGCTGTTTCCTCCTAGTATTCGGACTCTTCATCAGTACTCCCCACTGAGGTTCGAACCCAGTTCAGTTCATGATGAAATCCTGAAACCAATCAAATTCCTGTAAACCAAAACTTGAATATCAATCTGATGCTCACTAGTGACTGGCCCGGCCCTATTCAGGTAGGTAGTTACCTGGGGTTCCATTGGGAAGTCGTGAGTGAGTGGGCTACAGCAGGTGGTCGGGTGTGAGAACAAATACTCGCCACCGATGACATTCGCGCCATATCGTCAATTGGCAGAAGTTGGAATTTAGAACAACACATTTAAGCGAACAATATTGTGGTTTCAATTAGATCTCATCAGGCTTAACTCTAATATATATAAGTTTACAAATAAAATTCAAATATAAACCAATCATGGTGTTTTGTCTATAGGATAACACGATGGTGAATATAAATTGTGCAATTAGTCATAATAGTAGTAATGATAATAATAATAATAGTAATAATAAAAATGGTCTTATCAATAATAAGGATGAAAAAGTGAGGCAATCTGTGATAACACGAATAGTGAAAAAACAGCATGATTAAACAAACAACTGTTCAGGTGGAAGTAGTCGATAAAGGCTAGTAAAAACAAATGAACCGATTAAGTAATGTTAGATTGTAAGGGAAGTAAATGAAACACGTTTGTAATGAAGATGTGATAAGATTAAGGGATGATAAGAAAGGGGTTGAAAATATAAACAAGGGGTGGTGTAGAAGTCATTAGTTGGTTACGTCTTAATAGGCCAAGGGAGGGATAATGGCTGTACGAACTATTTTTGAATACATAGTTTAGGTTTAATAGTTCGAATGCCTATCGCCTCAGCTCAGCTGTGTGCAGTAAACGAATACGAAGTCTATTGGAAAGATTCGGTGGGATACGATGAATTACTTTGAAAGCTCTCGTTTTCTCCACTACATGACCACTATCAATTAAATGTGACAAAATTGAGCTACGGATTGTTTTGTCTGTCCTTTGCCAAACTACGATGGGAGATGTTCACTAGCACGTTGGCTAAGCTGTCTAGTAGTACGCCCAATATAACTGTCACCGCAGGTGCAGTTGAATTGATAAATGCACATAGATGTGGCAAAACTATCAAGCTTATCTTTCGTTTGCGTCCCAATCATTCGTCGGCTAGAGAATGACAAACATAGGTGTGCTGCATAAAATGTTCCTCGTATAGTCCTTGAAAGTCTTTGGAATAGAATCTCACTTGGTAAGTCACCATTAAATTGTAACTTAATAAATAGAGGTTTCTTACGTGCAGTCAGAGTCTCCGGTTTTTTTCACCGATGTTTTCATATGTTTCTTTATGAAACTACCCGGATAGCCCATCTCCGTCAAGGAATCGTGAATATATTGAAATTCCTTTTGTAAGAGGTCATCCGTACATATCTTTCTTGCTCTGCTCGTAAGATATTTAGCAACATTTCTTTTATATTTAATGGTCACGTAACTGAGGAAGTGTGTGTATTGCCCTGTTAGTATGCTTTTTCTATACACGTTTGGAATTCATGGACTGGCCATTGGATTGCATTGGGTCCCAGCGGCTTTATCGTTTACAAGCTTGCTTCGTTTGTAACCGGAAGGTTATGGGTTCGAACCCCCGTGAGTATTGCTGATAACTCCCAAACTAGAACAAAACTGCTGTTCAATACTCACCCCATGATTATCAATGCTGCTCTAACTGATATCAATCCATAGAGTGAAACTTGAAACTATATTTAATGCTTATTTCTTTAAGATTATTATTATTATTTTCAAATTGGGTTACATTTTAGCTTTCTAAGTGTGGTGTGATTGCCATTCATTTTTCTACAGCCCTTATCTTTTGTCTTTACTTATTTTCCAATAATTCAGATAACAAGGCGATTTTTTAGTTTTCTGGAAAGTAAACGCAAATGATTAGTTATTATTGTGTATATCCTTCCTATAAGAGAAAGAGGTGTATACACTAACAACCACTGTTTTGCTTTTGTACATATATATCGATTATTTGAATTGTTTGCCTAGTTTAGCAGTAGTAGTATTAGTATTAGTACATGTGCCTGTGGTTGTTTTTCTATCTCTGCAGTTTTTTTTTCTATGTAGAGTTATTGTTTATGTTTCGTTTACAAAATATATGGTACCTTCCTTGCATAGTAGTCGTAGTAGTAGTAGTAGTACGTGTAATCGAAATCAATTTCACCGTACTTTGTAGACATGTTTTCACTCAATTATTATAGCGTTATTTATTGTTATTGTGTTTTTCTCTTCAGTATAGTGACTTGTTGTTGTTACATGAGATTGTTGCTTGACTCGGTATCTGGCTGTCGAACAAAGGGCGTGTGTGTGTGTGTGCTGCTCAGAAGCAGTTTGCTCCGTCTTCCTTTATGGCTGTGAGCGAGATATTATGGCCATTGAAAGTGGAAGACATGAAAAGGCTGGCTAGCGGTCGTTGATTATCTCCTGTGTTAGATGGTAAAATAGGGTGCAGAGTATTGAGGTTAGGTGTCGGTCAAGTGCTAGGTAAGGAGGGGAAATCAATCGATGGGGTTGTGCACCTACATCGATTGAGATGGTTAGGGCATGTGTTACACATGCATGCCTAGCCATCGCCTTCGTCTACTGACGGTCAATGTTAGCTGACATAGGATGGATCAGGTTGGAAAAGAGCTAGTACATCGTAGTCAAACGAAAACCAACATGGCTTCATCAGTCAATGAAATCCACAACAGTTTGTTCGAGCTAGTCAGCCACGTAGGGAGGTGTCGACTTCGTGGTTGGGGTCCTCGGAATTGTAAGAACCAATGAAGGCTGGATGCAATTGGTGATATGTCTCGAAGTCGTTCTCAATGGGTGGCCCAAGTGCATTGACTCTTTGTGATTTACAATATCGAATAAAATTCTATTGTTCTTCCTTATTACTATTCTTTTTCCTCACACACACTTCTTTTTATTACCTCTCAGTCTTTTGAATCTCTCTTTACTCTCTTCTCTTGCTCTGTGTGCTACATGGAGGGAGTGTGTCAAGTCGAAGTGCTGCACATCTGTGTGCAGTTCTATGTTAAAACCAGGCAGTTAGTCATGTAAAGACGTTCACACTTAACAACTAATTAGCCCCACATGTGCTATGAAAATGTTGATGAAATGATTTCCGATAACTAAGACATCCTGAGATGAGATAAGAGAAATGTTAAAATATCTCGATAAAAAACAGCTTTCTTATGAATAGGTTCAGCAAGCATCTAACTGTTTACTGCTGACGGGAAAATGAACAACTCATATGACTTGTGTTGTCCACAAAGCGGAGAATCGGTTCATTGGTTTAAACCAATAAGTCTTGAATTCAAATCCCGTTCCACTTCTACCATGCTCTTACAAAATAATTGTACCTCATAGGCTGTTTCTCATTTATTTGCGTTCCGCGTAGAATCCAGGTCTTCAAGTTTCAGTGAGTAGGTGTGGTAGCCTCCCACCCAACCGGGTTAACTACCGCCTGAGGAGTGTGCCGGCAGGGTAGCGAACCCCGTGCCACATGGAGGTAGGGTTCGGTGAGCATTTTGCCACTGACGCATACACACCTCATAGAATAGTGTACATGAAAAATCCGTTTCAGGTAAATGACGCATAGCAATAGAAACAACGATATTGTTTGAAATAATTGTTACTATGGTATTAGAGAGGTATTTCCTGCAAATGAATGTTAACGACATGACATTCTCGCAGTTTAAAGATGGTAGTGAATTTAAGTAGGGTTAACTGATTTTTTTATTTTTCTTAAACTATACTGCTTGCGTCGGTGGCACAGCAGTAGAGTGCTCGCCGACCACGCAGCTGGTCCGGGGTTCGATCCCCGGTCGATGCACTCCTTCACCTCGCTAAGCCAGTGGTAAGACTATTAAAGAGGGAGGGTTGGACATGAGGCTAGCAACCCCATCCTGTACAAATAATAAACACCACTGCTACTGAAACTTCAAGCCTTTAGCTTGAAGCCCTATGTTGCAATGGGAACGTAAAGGATTAAAAAAAATACCGCTATTGAAGACGCAGTTACAGAAATGGGGTTTAGTAGTATCCGGAGATTATCAGATCCTGAATATGTTGGGATGATATCCTTGCGCATTGAATTATCATATACTACAGGCCAGTGGTGAATCAAATGATTATCACTATCAGCGAACCGGATAATATTTTCGACGATACTATTCCGGAGAGTGCGTCGGTGGCACAGTGATTAGGACTCTCGCCGACCATGCACATGGTCCGGGGTTCGATCCTCTGCCGACGCACACCCGATATCTATGGTCGGCCTGCAAAATTTGGGCTACCGATATCCATGCTGAAAATTCCATACTTGTACTGTAAATACGGTGTGGCATCAAGCTGTAATCAAAAGTATTTAAAAAAGTAAAGTATTTTATAAAGCTACATATAATCAGTTTCATAGTAGCATGTGAAATAGAAGACAATCACCACCTATGACGACTGACTTATGTCGACATGAAACTCGACATTACATTGAACTTCGTAACTAAGTTACTCATAAATGCGTGATCCGGTTTGTTTGACGAAAGGCAGGAATAGGAGGACGAAATCTTCAATTTGTGAGCATCTTCTGTACTCAGATGGACTTAATGTCACGTGACTTGCCTTTTGTTGTAGTCATCTACAGAGTCAAGTGTAGTCACTTCAAGATTCTACGTTTTCATCAAAAATATCTACTTCCTGAAGCACTAGTCATCATACATGAATGAATGAAAACCTTAAAGTTACCATTTCTAATCTCATTCTTTTCTTTTTTGAGAAGCATTCGGTTCACTTAATTATGCCCCATTTTAATATCAACTTCTTTCTTTAATGACTCTTTTTGTGCATTTCATCCAATTCAGCCCATTTGCTGTCTCTCTCTCTCTCTTCCTTCCTTCTCCATGCCCCTCTCGAGATAATCACATGTGCTGTGATTGGAAAACTACAACATTTGCCTTACACTACTTATCATAGGAGGAACTTGTGATCAATCTAAAAGAACTTGATTAAGTAGTATACGGATCACATGGCATAATCTTCTCTAACAAGCCTTCTCACTAGGCACACTCTCTCTCTTTCTGCTTTTCTATTATCTTCACATAAATATTTACAATGTCATCAAATTATTTTTACACAGTCAACTGACTGACTGATTGGTTTCAACGTAGAACTGCGCACAGATGTGCAGCAGTTAGACTTGACACACTCCCTCCATGTAGCACACACAGCAAGAGAAGAGAGTAAACAGAGATTCAAGAAACTTAGAGGTAATAAACAGAAGTGTGAGGCAAAAACAACAGTAATATAGAAGAACAATAGAACTTTATTGCATATGACAAGTCACAAGGTTTGATGCATCTGCGCCGACTATTTAGAACGAGGATTTTGAGCTATATCACCCACCAATTGCATCCAGCCTTCATTGGTTCTTACCATCCTGAGGATCCCAACCAGACAGACAGACAGTAGTCTACACCTCCCTACGTGACTGGCTGGCTGGTTTAAACTAACTGTTGCGGATTTCATTGATTGATGAAGCCATGTTTGATTTGGTTTAACCACCAGCACCACTGGCTCTTTTCCAACTTGATCCATCCTATGTCAGCTAACATTGAGTGTTGGTAGAAGAAGGCACTGGCTAGGCATGTATGTGTAACACATGCCGTAAGCATCTTAGTCGATGTGGGTGCACAACCATGATCGATTGATTTCCCCTCCATACTTAACACTCGACCTATGCCAACCTTAGTACTACCATCCAACACGGGAGATAAAGCGCAGACACTTATAAGCTAAGACAACTAGTCGGCCTTTTCATGTCTTCCACTTTCAATGGCCATTATATCTCGCCCACAGCCATAAAGGAGGATGGTGCACACTGCTTTTGAGCAGTACGCACGTACTTTGATATATAACCAGTCGGTTATCAAGTCTACACCTTTGATAGCGTACTTTGGCGAACGCTGAGATTTCATCAACGATCAGGACATTTGGGATGATGCAACTTCCCAAATAAGTGAGTTTGTCAACACACCAAGACACCACTTCACTCCCTATCTTTTAGCTATAAGAGTGGATGCATTTCATTCCTGTAGCATCATTTTACATGTAACAGCAGGAGCGAATTGCATGCCAAGCGTTTGAAGATTTCTGTTCAAGGTGTTTACCAGACTGTACATTTTGCCAGTGTCTTCACCTAGAAGGACTATATCATCTGCATATTCTAAGTCAACGAGATTATTCCCTGGTAGCAAGTCAAATCCTGAGCCTTTGAAGTGAGTTAGGGTTAAGTCCATTAGTACATCTATGGTGAATTTAAACAGAAATGGAGACAGTTGGTATTCGTGATGGACACCACTGATTATCACCACTTCAGACAACAACTGTTCGTTGGCTGACTGCATGAATTCGAGTAGAGTGTCTTGATCAGTGCAATGTATTTTCTCGACATTCCTTTCATAGTCAAGCATCGCCAGAGTACCTCTCGGTCGACAGAATCGAATTCCGACTTTAGGTCAAGAAATATAATGATTTTTCGGCACCGGTAAGAATTCCTATGTTCTAGAATCTGTCGAAGGGTGAAGATATGATCAATACACCCTCTTCCTTGTCTAAAGCCTTCCTGGTTTTCTCGTGTTTGTGTCTCCCGAGCACCACTTAGTCTACGCAGTATTATTGAGCCTAGAACTTCAGACACCATACTGGCCAAGTCAATCCATCTGTTATTATCACTGGAAGACTTGTCTCCCTTCTTGTACATCGGGATAATCAATGACTTACACCAACCCGATGAGACTTCCTCTCATTCACAGATACTGCCTAATACCTTAGTTAACGCAGACAGTAAACTGTCTCCACCTCTGGAGTCATTCCATCGGGTCCTGCCGCTTTGCTTCGTTTCAGATTAGTGACAGCCTTAGTAGCCTCAGTTAGGGACAGAGGACCTGTGTTTATATCCCATTCAGGAAGGTGTTGCATGTTTGGCAGGTTGAGCGTGGCTGTAGGCCAATTAAACTGGTCCTCATAGTGTTCTTTCCAACGTTCCAGTCGTCTACTATTATTACTGTTCCCTTGGGTTCCTAGGGGAACATAAGGCTTCAACTGCACGTCTCCACTTGCTTCTGTCTTCTGCTGTACTTTTCACTTGCATCCATGTTAATCCATACTGTTTCAACTCTTCTTCACACGATCTCCTCCATGTCACCCTAGCATTGACGTCCCACTCGCCGCTTCCCTTTCGGGTTCCACTCGAGCTATGGCCTGACGCGCGATGTCACCTAGTGGCTTCCTCAGCTCAGCGAGTGTCCAATCCATCTCCACTTTCTCCTGCATATTTATTGGACGATTGGTTCTTGTTTTGTTCGTTCCCATAGTTTCTTGTTGGTGGTTCTTTCCGGCCATCTGATCTTCAGCATAGAGCGAAGACAGCTGTTGATAAAGGTGTGCAACAGGCTGTTGGAAATATTCTTTGTGACACACTGGCCAAGTTTCTGATCCGTATTGCAAAACTGACTTGACTTCGTTTGTATTGAAAATCAGAATTTTGTTGTTGATGGTGAGTTGAGTGACGAAGATTTCCAGATTGTTTTCAGGTTGATGAATGTGTTTCTCGCCCTCCCGATTCTCGATTTGACATCCTCATCCGTTCCTCCTGTAGTTGAGACAATGCTGGCTGCCTAGATAAGTGAATGAGGTAACCTCTTTCAAATCCCTCCCGTTGATGGTCGGTCCAGGATATCCCTGTCTTCTCGATTCCCACTGTCTGACGCATAATCCAGTCCACCACAATTAGGAATATCATTGGTGATAATAAGCACCCTTGTCTGACTCCTGTGTTTACTCCAAAAGCCTCACTGAGTTTTCCGTTGTGGATCACTTGATATTTGCCGTTGTCGTACAGCTGTTGAATAAGGTTGATGAATATTTGGGAGCTAATTATGGTCCCATTCTTCTCAGAGATTGTCTCGCTTATCGTTTGCCTTTTCCCACCTGTTTCTCTGGTAAGTCTAAATAGTTGTTTGGTATTACTTATCGCCGATGCCTTTTCCATCTCTTTCGCTCTTGTCGCCCACCACTGTTCACAGTCGTTACGAAGACTTCTTGTTAGTTTTCTCTTGAGCATCTTTCGCTCCTCATCATATTCGGTTCCCTCGTGTTTTTTCCTCTCGTGCACCACGTTTTTAAAAATAGGCAAATATAATCGAAATTTATAAAATTACACTTTCTTCTCTTGTTCATTGTCATTTGGGATGAGACTGACGTCGTTTTGAAGCGGAAGTTTTTTCACCCCTTAAGATAAAGACTTCAAAAAGAGTACTAGACTAAACTTGAATTCTCTTTCTAGTGAAACAGTTAATGCTTGTTGTTAAGCTCGTTGAATATGCTTTTAAGTCTAACGTTGGTTGCACTACTTAAGCTTGTCACACGAATCCGTTGGAATTAGTAATCTTGTCATTTACGTCAACCTGTTCATAGTTGTGTTTGTGTGTATGTTTGTGATCCTTTTGTGTGTTCCTAGTTTTTTTATTGAGTGAGACTTTCAATTCAATCTGTCATTATCTGTTACAGCATAAGACTTATTATGACAGCTCTAAAACAAGGTGTCATATTGTTAAACTGTCCTGCTCATTATGTCATTTAATCAGTAAGTAGAATGGTTTCAGGAAGTATTTTTAAGGGGGACGGATTACTCCTATCATTTGATTCTAGAGCTTCTAATAATCAGTGACACTGTTGGTATTAGATGGTTGGAGGCAGTCGGCCATATGAAGCCTTGGACCTAGGTTTCGTGCTAGTTGGCACTCATCAGCAAGGCGTATCTGCAACCTTGAAGGAACTGATGTCCCTTCTGAGATTCGAACCCGCGTCACCCAGTGCTGCAGTCAGAGGTGTTACCACTGAGCTATTCAGGCTCGCGACTGACCCCTCGTAGGACTGTATTGGATATTTTCGATTGCACAATAGTCAGTAACTAGTGTAATGTGTCTAGTTCTATCTTCGGTGCAGACTGAATTCTATCAGTCATGTTTGCAATGTGGCCACCATGCTAGATGGCTCGCCATTACGGTGCACTGTGATACCAACAATTCACAGTGCACCGTAATGGCAAGCCACCTAGCATGGTGGCCACATTGCAAACATGACTGATAGAATTCAGTCTGCACCGAAGATAGAACTAGACACATTACACTAGTTACTGACTAGTGTGCAATCGAAAAAAATCAGTGACACTGCTTGTCTTATATCATTATTCCCTTGGATTCCGAGCGGAACATAAAGCCATCGCCTTCCTCGACAGGTAACGCTTACTGACATAGGATAGATCAGGTTGGAAAAGAGTTAGCAGTGGTCAAACCAAAACATGCACTGACTTCAACCATGTATGAAGGGGTCGACCTCCTTCTTTGGGTCCTCAGAATGGTAAGAACCAATGAAGCCTGGAAACATATGGTGGTATGACTGAAAATCTTTCTCAGTGGCTCAGATGCATGCATTCTTCGGGATCTCTCATATCCAATGTTACTATGCGTTTCCGCTCACTCACACTTCTGTTAATTATCGCTCTTTTGAATCTCTTCTTTCTGTGGTACATGGAGGGAGTGTGGCAACTGGAACTGCTGCACACCTGTGCAAAGCTCCATTTTGAAATCAGTCCGTGAGATTATTATCGCCATTATTATGAATTAGTCATATATAGTTAGAGGTATTATCCGTTTTCATAATATTATTTGTGCTATACAGCATGCGCATTATTTTGTTTAATACATCAATATATACATATTATCACACGCGTGGATTAGTTGTCTCACATGTTATTGTTTTTAGAAAAAAAAATATATTTCGTAATGCCTTAAAATGTGATATCAAATCAAAGCAGGTGTGACGACATGAAGAGGTGTAGAGTCTTTAAAATTTAAGAATTTCTAGTCTCAAGGTTCATAATCCATGCTTGTATGCATGTGTAGTAACCTTGATATTGGATGTATCATTTTCTGTGGTCATCTCACCACTACTGTTCATTTTATATAATTAGCTTTAGCAGAATAGGGTGTTGAATAGTAAAGTGCTAGATCCTATATAGGTAATATTCTCTTATTTGTTTGAAATGAGTTGTGCGGAAGGAATTTCTTATGTACAAGAATATGAGCCATATGATATATATATATATATATATATATATATATATACATCACCGAGGCTTCTAACTGACTGGTTTCAACATAGAACTTTGCACTGATGTGCAGCAGTTTGAGATGCTACACTTCACTCTGCACACAAAGCAAGAGAAGAAAGTGAAAAGAAATGCAAAATACAGACAGTAAACAGAGATATGAGGCAAAAAGAACAGTATAGTTTCATTGGGTATTATAAGTCACAAGGATTGGATGCATCTGTGCCAGCCATCGCCGAGAACGATCATTTTGGACCATACCACCAATTGTCTCCAGCTGTCATTAGTTTTTACCGTCCCCAGGAACCCCAACCAGTCAGGAATTCTACATCTTCCTACTTGGCTGGCTTAAACTAACTGTTGTGGATTTCATTGACTGATGAAGCCATGTTTTGGCTTGACCATCACTGACTTTTCCAACCAGACCAATCATATGTCGCCTAACGTTTCCCGTCGAGGAAGGCGATAGCTAGACTGACTGACTGACTGCTTTCGACATAGAACTTTGTCACCGATGTGCAGCAGTTCAAGTCGCCACACTCCCTCCATGTACCACACCAAGCAAGAGAAGAAAGTAGAAGAAATGCATAATAGAGACAGTAAACAGAGGTGTGAAACAAAGGAATAGTAATTACGAAGAACAATATAGTTTCATTGGAAATCATAAGTCGGAAGGAGTGGATGCATCTGTGCCAGCCATTGAGAACGATTTTGAGCCATATCACCAATTGTTTTCAGCCATTGGTTTTTACCGTCCTGAAGACCTCAACCAGTCTGGATGTCTACACTTTCCTACATGGTCGGCTTAAACTAACTGTTGTGGATTTCATTTACTGGTGCCATGTTTTGGTTTGATCGCCTCTTGCTCTTTTCCAGTCTTACCCTATGTCAGCTAACATTGCCCATCGGTCGAGGAAGGCGATGACTAAGCCTACGTAAGACATGTCCTAACCATCTCAGTCGATGTGACTTCATAGCCATGTCGACTGATTTCCCCTCCTTACCTAGCGCTGGAGGGTTCATAGTACCATCTGTTGGTCCAGGTTGAATTAGGCTAAGCCAGTCTCAGTCGCAGGACATATTAGCTGTTTAAGTAGGTAGGATGAGTGCTTAAGTGAATAAGAGCCACATCTGCACATTTTGATGCCTTGTTAATCTGCTTTTATATCAACGTCTGTGTATACTCTTCGTTATGGAAAAATATGCTGGTGTAATGCTGCAGTTTGATATGCCTATGATTTTTAATACATGTCCACCTACCGCTTGAACTGCCACTGAACACTGTGCAATACTCGGATATAGATTCTTATCTGTATGTGGAACTGCCACCCCTGTGTCTGTTAGACATTACGACGCCTTTGCCGTTCAAGTGTCGCTTAGAATACATAGTCACCTCTCAACTGTCCGTACTACTTGTAGCAGAGAAAAAGCACACACATTATACTGTCTAAATGTTTTTTTTGTCATTCTTTCTGGACAGTACCTTCTCCAATGCCCTGGTTCGCCGCATTCAAAGCACTGGTGTTTCCTGGTACTCATTTGTGGCGCCGCTGCTTCGCACCACAAATCTTCAGTTTTCTGTTACCAATGGTTTGATTTCGGTGGCTGTATTACAGCCACCGTTGTGCTCAGTAACTATCTTGTTACCTTCGCGAATGCATCGATGCCTATAAGTTGTATGGTGTTGACCAGTTCTAACTGCCTAATTATGTATTCTTGGGCACTTTCGATAATCTGTGACGCCTATAGTTGTGTCTCAGACTCTTCACCAAATGTGGGGAGCGCGTGACGAAGTGTGCTTGTCAACCTCATTGCCAATACTAGTGGGTCTCCGTCCTGTCCCAGTTTCATGACACGGAACCGCTGCCTTTCTGTTGGGCTGTAGTACTCCACCATAAATCGTTCAACCAATACCTTCCAGACTACCTCACCACCCGCTTGCTTCGCACTGTCGTACGTTGCCTCTACCCGAACTCTTGGGGGCGTCCCCAGCACAGCCGTCTTCGCCGTTTTATCTTGACGCCCACCAATTCGGCGAATGCATTGAAGTCCCGTGAGGAGCTCTTTATGTCTCCTTCTTTGAAAGCAGCAGGCCATGAGATCTTCATTGTCTCTAGGCGGCGGAACCAAATGTAACAGCAGAAGATAAAAGAATTGGAAACGAACCTTGTTATTGAGAAGAAACACATCACATTTCTACATTTAAGCCACACTAAAAGTCGGCTAGGTCAGCGGACAATAAACTATTGTGATTGGTTGGTTATCGCCCCGAGGTTAAACAATAAAACTGAAAGTTGTGCGACGAGGTTATTCTATGTGTCCACATAGTAAACCAGATCCGAATTCGAGGAATAAACACTTGATTTCAATTGTTGACCGCTTTCTATCAATCTGCATTTATATGGAAAACGGCACAGTAGGATTACACCTCTGAAGAGCCCTAAACCAGGACAAAACAGCCCTCCCGTACCACCTGGTTTTTAATGATCCTGAAGAAATCTTAAAATTGAAACTGGAATTAATCCAGATCCCCATTGAAAAACCAGCAATGGAGCACTGGATAGCTGTGTTCGCCCTAGTTTGGGACTCATCGGTAGTACGCACCCACCGACAGAGTTCTAATCCAGGACCTTACGGTTATAAGCCGAGGGAGCTCGTCTGCCATTAGGCCACTGCGACTCGACTCAATGGCGAGCCTGTGAATTCTAATTTCTACCAACTCGTGATTTTAGCTTAACCACCAACCAATGTCATCGACAGGATCTCGATCCTCACTCCCGATTGGATGGACCCCACTAGTCACAACTTTTCATTAGAATTCCAGGCAACTTCTTCCTGTAGCTAGTCACTGGCGAGCATCAGATTAATTTTCAAGAAATGGTTTTGTGTGGGGATTCTCTTAGGTCCCGCTGATGACATTGATGCATGTCCCGCTAAAATTATGGGAATGTAGAAGTTAGAATTCATGGGCTGGCCATTGAGTCGGGACGGGTCCCAACGGCTGAATAGTGTACGAGCTTGCCTTGTGACCGGAAGGTGCTGGGTTCGAACCCTGGCAGTGGGTGCGTACTGCCGATGTGTCCCAAACTAGGATGATGGAACAGCTGTTGAGTATACTGCCTGGTTTTCAGTGGTTCTCTATGTGAATATCAACTAAAAAAGAAGGCTATTAGTGTGTAAATCTTTATCTAAATATTCCCTTAAATTTTCCATTGAAAAGAAGAAATGTGTTTCATTTTCAACATTGGAATCTAAATCATTCATTTGTAGCGTGATATGAACACTAATTTCAGTTCCTATCATTCAAAGTAGAAGATTTTAAAAACCTAAACGCAGAATTTTTTTAAATGACATCGATTTACATTTAGTAGCTGTAAATGAGAGTATTATCAGGATTATTATTTTGATTTCTAGTAGGATTACTAACTAGAATCAGTAAGTAGACCTTGGAAAGACAGAATGTACTGGGCAGAGGTTTCGTCCTACTCTATGACTCTTTATTGGTACTTACCATCTATGTCTTTATTGGGGATGAAATCTTCCAGTACCTTCAGATTATGACGAGAGCTGCTATGAACAACTTAAACTGATTGCCGAATAACATTGAGGGTTGAAATACAATATTGGGGCACCGATGCTGGACTTAGGCGTGCTGATCACGGATACTGTTTTACTATGCCGATAACATTATACGATAGTTATCTATTTCCTCCAGCCCGCCCTACTTAAGTCAAAACACAACGCTGTGAGATGGAAAGTATATTTATCCGTATATGAAAGAAAGAAGTTATACGATAGTCTACCATAGAAAACGATATATATGGCCAATGGCGTTACTAGGGAAGATAGCGAATAAGTATATTCCCTAGCCAGACCACCTCGGTCCAGTCTGACCGTAAACATGTGACATATCTGGTTGCGGAGCAAGTGCCCATTAACCATTTAGCCACTAGAATGGTATCTGATGGCCCATGAGTTCCATCTGCTACCAATTTGTTATGCCTAGCGCCACCATCAGGCAGTGTCACCGGTGAGTATTTGGCTTGAGATCTGATTTTGCGGGCCACAGTAGTCACAACTTACTTGAACTTGATCCTGTAGTTAACCACTAGTGACCACAACATTAATTTGCAAGTGTTAGTTTGTATGGATTGCGTTCTAGTGGCTGAATAATCAACAGATCAGCTTTGTAACCTGAAAATCTGAGGTTTGATCCCTGTTGTGGAGTCATTGATGGCAGTCGTTTCTGAAGAGCTCCAAACTAGGATGAAACAGCTGATCAACACCCCATGATTTTCATTTCTTAGTTAAAAAACGTCCTTTTTGGTATGTGACATATGTGTGTTGCCAAATAACTTTTCCTGACAGCAATTTCGATCGCTGACTATTATATTCAAAGGTGGTGCCGCATTAAGTCATAATTGGAAAAATAATTCAAATAACACTGTCATTGTGAACAGATGATGTGCTGTCAAATGCTTTATTCATTAATAAAATGAAAAGTAACTTTCCGGCATCTAAGCAGAGATAGTGAGGCGGTATTGTAACCGCTGAAGATATGTATAGTTTTATCTAAACAGCTGTTTTGACTGGATGTTTACTCACTATCCAATATAAATTTCTTCATGATAATAAAGGCTTTTGTATTTCCCGATGAATGAAAAACAAAACGATATTACTGTTTTTACTGACGTTTCGCTATTTAATGCTGCTGCTAATAGCTTTATCAAAGTATTATTAAACCGGAATTTACAAAATCTCAGCATATATATAACAAAGAGTTAAGAGGTGAGAAAATAGACTACTTAGGTCAAGTTAAAGGGACATATTGAAAGTCAAAAATAGCGATGAAGATAACTAAACCAAATAACAAAGGTAATAGTACATCTGTTATGATATCAACACAAAGTTTACTAACTTGATCATCGTTCGTCAGTCTGGGGTCATTTTTCGTTGTCAAATTGGTCAACTGGTAAAGATAACAAAACAATAAGTGTAGATTGTTGGATTTGATCAGTGTGTAACATTATAAAAGTAGTGTATGCTTACATAGTGAACTTGCTTATCACATTCGTGTTGATTTTGTCACTTCATGGGGGAGGGGAGGGAGGTGTTGTAACCAGGTCAGATTCCCCCAGTTATCATGAAACGAACTATTCGGGGTCAAATGGTGATCACAGTTCGTATTAAAATGTTATATATATATATATCATTTATTGTTCAGATATATTGTTATTATTCTAATTTTCTTTATTTTCTCCCACCCCACCAATCCCCTGTTCTTATTTCATACTTTTTTTCTTTCAATCTAGTCAAAAATGGATGGTTTTGTAGTAGTCCACTTTGTTGGTTGGTGGGCGAAAATGTTAATCCTCCGTGATTATTGGATATGCAATGTATTGAGTTTTGCATTTGAAGTATTGGAATACTCATTAGAGCATCAGTTACCGAATTTCTCTGAATGTTGGTGGGATCATGTAAGTTTCTCACATTTTTTTTTAAAAAACAATATTTTTATCTGTAAAATGTAATAAACTAGATTTAATATTTCGTTTAATTTGTTTATATGCTTTTTTATTTATAATTATGAAAAACAGGAATTCTACGGTTTAACTTATGAAGTGTTAAGGTAGTTAGCAAGTTAGTTGTGTTCCCAGCGTGTCATTGGCATGCGATTCGCCCCTGTAAAATGTAAGATGCTGCTACAGGACTGGACTACGTCAACTCCTAGCTTAGTGATAGGGAGTGAAGTGATAGAACATGTTGACCACTTCACCTATTTGGGAAGTTGTATCAGCACCAACGGATTGATTGGTGACGAAATCTCAGCACGGATCCAAAAAGCTCGGGCTGCTTTCGCTAACTTACACCATCTCTGGCGTAGGCGTGACATCCGACTATCAACCAAGGGACGTGTGTACTGCTCATCAGTTCGCTCCGTCCTTCTCTATGGCTCTGAAACATGGCCAATACGAGTTGAAGACATGAAAAGGTTGACTGTTTTTGATCATAGATGTCTACGATCTCTTTCTCACGTTAGGTGGTATAATAAGGTAAGTAATGTTGACGTTAGGTGTAGAGTGTTGGGCAAAGAGGGAAAATCAATCGACGAGGCTATAAAGTTACATAGATTGAGATGGCTAGGTGACGTGCTGCGCATGCCTAACCATCGCCTCCCCCGACGGGCATTACTGGCTGATTTAGGTGCAGGTTGGAAAAGAGTAAGTGGTAGCCAAACAAAAACATGGCATCAATCCATGAAATCCTTGACAGTTAAACTGAGTCAGGTAGGGAGGGAGATGCAGACTTCCGGGTTGGGGCCCGCCCTCGGGACTCCAAGAATCAATGGCTGGAGACAATAGGTGACATGGCTCGAAATCTTTGTCAATGGCTTACGCAGATGTATTCAGTCTCTGTAATCTTTCATATTCCTTTCTACCATTACTCATTCTGTTTCACTCTTATACTTGTCAAAACTCTATTGATTCTCTTCATCACTCATGTTCTTGTCTACCTTTGTGTGCTATTTAGGAAGGTGGCAACTGGAACTGCTGCACTTTGGTGTCAAGTTCTATGTTGAATCCAGACAGACAGAGACCAGCGTATCATGATGAGGTGCACACACATGCATATATTTTAGTTTCTCTTTCCTCCTCTCGTAGAATTGAATTGAATTTCTATCTCCTCACAGGTGTTTCCTTCCTATTCATCGATTGCCAACACTCCTTTTGACATATATAACAGATTCCCCCCCCCCCCGCCTAACATTGTCAACCAGGTCATATCAACTTTATTATAATTGCTCTGTCATCATCAGGTGAGTTGGTTGTCAAGAATTATTAGTCCTCTCTGTAATTGTCTAACTTAAGAAATCATCGTGGTCGTCTTTTTCTCTAAGGTTTGTAACTGACAATAGTTACATGTATTTCTTACTATGAATCCTACTGATTGAAACAATAGGACAGCTAAAGAATCGTCTATCAGATAAATTAAGAAAAAGTAATATTGTGGTGTGATGCAGATTAACAGGAAGCCGCCAACAGTTCAAATCAACATTGTGAGTCAACGGTCGCTGGTTAGAGAGGTAGAAATGTGTTTTTCCCTCAAATTTGCATTTAGTGTACAGTGTGGTCATGCAATAAACTTATTGGACAGCTTGTATAACCTCGAACCGGCCAATCGCCAACCACTCAGAAAAATGTATTCTTTTCTGAAACAGAGGAACGTTACTAGGGCAAGGAATATACCAATGTCATATGTTTTTCAATAACAAAGGTCCGTTGAAATAATAGAGAAGATTTGTAGCTCAGGTGGATGATTTGCAATTAATAGTGTTCTCTGAGCTGGTTGGTTTAGTTGCGAAGCTTTCGTCGTCCTTCAGGACAACATCTTCAGCGCCATATTTAGCATAAAGTGGAATGATTTAAATTTCTTCATGAGTGATAGAATTGCGTCTCCCGGTAACCAACCATCTTTACATATGTATTGACCATTTTCTATTGACTTGGATTTTAAACTTTCTGGTCACCTGATTTGCTTTTTATTAGTTGGTATATTTCGTCTATATTAACGTGTTTGTTACTTGCATTTTCGTTCGAGTACCAGGCTTCTAGGAATTCCCTGACTGCACTTTTGGTGTTTCGTCTATCTAAGATTTTGACATTATCCCAATCAAATTGATGACCATAATTGTCTATATGCATTGATACTAAAGAATAGATATCGTGTCTTTTCACGGCTGATTTGTGTTCCTGGATTCTGATTCGAAGGGGACGGCCACTTTGGCCGATGTAATGCCTGTTACAGTTCACACAAGCAATTTATTTTGTAAATGGTATTAATTTTATCCCCTTTTTCTGTTGGATCTTTTGAACAATTATGGTCATCAGTTTGACTGGGATAATGTCGAAATTTTAGACAGAGGAAACACCAAAAGTGCCAGGGAATTCCTAGAAGCCTGGTACTCAAACGAATGTGCAATTAACAAACACGTTAATATAGATGAAATATACCAACTAATAAAAAGCAAATCAGGTGACCAGAAAGTTTAAAATCCAAGTCAATAGAAAATGGTCAATACATATGTAAAGATGGTTGGTTACCGGGAGACGCAATTCTATCACTCATGAAGAAATTTAAATCATTCCACTTTATGCTAAATATGGCGCCGAAGATGTTATCCAGAAGGACAACGAAAGCTTCGCAACTAAACCAACCAGCTCAGAGTACACTATTAATTGCATAATAAAGGTCCATTATCCAGTCTCTTACCATCTCCTCTCCAATTATCGTACAGAACAACGATCGTTAGAGCGAACAATTGTGGTATCAATAAATTCTTCTTCTTCTTCAGGCTCTACAATTATAAATCCATTAGTAAATTTAAGCATACAATAGCCAGCCAGTTAAAGGCGAATTAGAAACATTTCAGAAATGTGTATTGTGGAACAAGTGAAACATCGGATGGAACAACAGTCAGTTACTTTTTGAATATGTATGGTCAATGAGAGCATGAGATGAAATAATTTAACGATCCATGTATACGCTCAACAAAGGTACAGGGGTTCCGAGGGTAACTGCAATCAATGCTGTTTCAGACAGTATGAATAGCACGTGAAATAAACCACCAAATGGGATGGACTAGACATAAGTTCAAGGCTGAAAATAACGACAATAATAACAATAATAATAAAAACAATGATTGTGAAATAACAACAATGATGTGGTGTAAACTTAAAGGTACTATTGGTAAACAATTATCACCTAATGATCATAATAATGAGGAGGAGGATTTGTTGACTTTATTGGAGGCCAAGGTAAACATAGAGATTGAACATACTTCTTTTGTATACAAAGAGCCGGTTTTCTGGTATTGATTGCTACCGCTTCAGCTACTGATAGAAGACGTAGTCGAGCTCCTCCAGATAGATTACCAGGAACGGGGTATATAATTGAGAACACCTGCGTAGGTTTGATCAAGTGTCTAGCATCTACTAGGAGGGCTAAGACTGAACTATTTACACATTTGGTTTCTCCTTTACCTAACCATACACGTACATGTTCACGCACGCGCATGGATTAAGCCCTGTGAGTACGCCCAATGTAACTAGCTCCACATGAGCAGTTGAATTCATAGATACACATTGATGAAGCCATCTTTAGTAATTTGTCCTTGACTCGTTGCGTGAATACCGGTTTAGTTGAGAAACGGAGTACCAGTTTAACTGTATTAAATGTTCTCTCTACTGCTCTATTAAGTCGACATTTTAGAATGTCAGCTACAGTTTCTTCTTTGTAACTCAACTTAAGATACAAAGGTTTCTTATCTACGATATTCATCGTTATCCTATCTCTAGATGTCGACATATACTTTTTTAGGAAGTTGTCTGGATATCCACTTTCTTGTGGTGTAAGTTTCAGTTTACACATTTCTTCCTTAATGCTTCAACTGAGACACTTAACTAAGTTTCTTTTGTATTGAATCGGTGTGAAGCTATGAGAATGGGTGTACTGACCCGTCCAAGTCTTCTTTCTAAATAGGCTCCTTTGTAGACATCCGTCTAGGAAAGGCCTATCGTTATTTTCTTCTTTCTCACATGTAAACTGAATGACTGGGTGAACACTATTAACAGCATTCAGAAGCTCTTGTTTATTAAGATTCCTGTCATAAACGATGAAGGTATCATCTACATATCGACAATAATAGTCAAGCCCCTTAACCCTGTCTCTGAGTGGACCATTTTCAAGCTTTGTCGGGAAAATATTCGCTAGCATACGGCTCAGAGGTGAGCCCATGGCATCACCATCAACTCGTCTATAAAAATCATTGTTGGACATAAACTGGACATTCGTAGTGCATTTCAATAGTAATTCCTTGACTTTTACCAATGGGATTCCTACATGTATCTTTCGTTCTGTCACTTGGTCACATAAGTAGTAGTTGACTGTTTCGAGCAGTGGAACGTCGTTGGTGAATAATGATGCTACATCCAGTGACATCATTTTCTTTGCGTTTACATTCAGGCTTTTGGTACTTTCCACAAAGCTAAATACGTCTTGTACACTGAAATTCACTAGCTCACAAAATAATGGTTCGAATGTCTTCACCAACCATTTTACTGTAGAATGATAGGAAGACTGACTCATTTATGCAGGATAGGATGTAGTGGTACTCCGGGGGCTCGTGGACTTTCTTTGAACCATATAGTCTTGGTGTGTTTCGACTCGTCCAGTGTACACTTAGGAATCAGATTACTCTCAACTAGTGATTTTAGTGTCTTAGCCATTTGGCGTTCGGTTGCCTCAGTTGTGTCTTTACAGTTGCTCAGCTTTTGAAATTTCGTATGGTCGCTTAGAATGATAACCATTTTGTCTAAATAATCACTCTTATTCATGATAACTGTACCAGATCCTTTATCAAGTCTAGTTATTATCAGGTTTTCGTTCTTCTTGAGGTCACGTAATGCCTCTCCGTGTTTCTTTGTAAGTAGACTGTTGGCAGGATGTTTGTTGTTCTTAAACTGGTAGCAGGAATCGATTAGGGTACTTTTAAATCTTTCTAGCTCATACTTGGACGAAGGAATTAGGTCGTTTGTCTGGGCGAAATAGGTTTTCAAATTGAACATCAGTCTCGAAATGATTAACGTGATTACGTCTATCACAGAATTTTAAACCGAGAGATAAGGAAGGCTTCAAGTTGTGTCTTATCTAAGCATACAGAGGAAAAATTGGAAACGTACCGGTTGCGGTCAACTTGAAAATTAGTTTCGGTCGTTTGTGTATCTAGTCCTTTGGTTAATGATATCAATTTCTTGTTTTCTCGAGTTTTCATAACTGCATTAATGTAGTCAATAAATAAATCCTTCAAGTTCTGAGGAAGTTCATCAACTGCATAAAGTCTATGAGAAACATTTCTCTCTAGTGCCGATATAAATGTTTGTAGGGATATGATTTGTTTAACAGCGAATCGCTTTAATGACTTCTCGTTTGGTTGGGTTTTGCATTGACGAAGGGATTTTGAATATAATTTAGGATACGGTTGTTCACAATACAATTTCGAATAAATCCCACATTCGTTTTCGCTCCCGTGACCCTAGCTAGCACTATACTTCAGGTACTCATTGTGTGCCTTCAGAGCTACTGGATGCGAAAACGAATGTGGAATTTATTCGAAATTGTATTGTGAACATGTACGTGTATGGTTGGGTAAAGGGGAAACCAAATGTGTAAATAGTTCAGTCTTAGCCCCCACTCAGTAGATACTGGACACTTGATCAAACTTACGCAGGTGTTCTCAGTTATTTATCGCGTTCCTGGTAATCGATCTAGAAGAGTTCGACTATGTCTTCTATCTTTAGCTGGAGCGGCAGCAATCGATACGAGAAGACCGTCTGTTTGTATACAGAAGAAGTATGTTCAATCTCTATGTTTACCTCGGCCTCCGATAAGGCCAACAAATCCTCCATAAACATGAACACTTTAAATTCCTATCACAATCTTTTCTTTTCCTCTTCTTCTTTTTTCTATGCCTTTGTTTCATTGACAAACGTTCATTTTTGACCTTTTATGATTTTATGACCTTACATATGATTTATGTTACCTTAGTTTGAGGTAATGCTTTTCTAACTTGTCATCATATTTAGAAAATCCTGTTCATTTCACTTCACTAAATTTATTATTATTATTATTATTATCCTCTGGTGATAATCGCTCACCAATAGTACTTTTAAGTTTACACCGCATCACCGTTATTATTTTACATTGTTATCATTGTCGTTATTTTCACTCTTGAACATACATCTACTTAACCGAATTCGGAGGGTGTTTTTTTACCTTAGTATTCATATTGTCTCACAGACCATTGATTGATTGCAGTCACCCTCGGAACCTGTACCTTTGTTGAGCGTATACATGGATCATTAAAATTGTTTCATGTCATCTCGTCTGATGTCATGTTCTCATTGACCATACATTTTGAAAGGCTTACTGTTATTGTGGTTGATTCCCAGTAGGCATAAAACTCAAATGCATGACTTCCTGCTAATTGCCCCCAGCCTCGTCTAACAATGATTAGATGTGCACGATGATCGTGAACCACTGAGCATGATGACCAAACGAAGGACTAGACATTAGTTACTAGGGCATGTGAAATAATAAAAGAACATATATAAATATATATACATATATATATATATATGTACCGAGTTGTTGCATGGATGAAATGCATCAATAAAAATCCAATCATTTAACCTTTAAGCTACGTTAGGGTCAAATGTCTGGCTAACAATTTATAAATGAAATCATAAATACACGGCTATACCTTGGATTTTAGTGGTTACTATGTCCATAATTTACAAGATGATTTTTGGTGGTACCTTCAAACTATATGGTTGGTAATCTCTGTGGGAATGTTGATAGTCAAAAGTTCCTCCGATGAATCACCCATCTCTACATGCAAATGTATACAACAGCTAGTTCTGGCTTTGCAAAGTATTTTCCAATATTCATTTTGGTGACTTTGTCCTCTAAAACATTAGAAGTGGATATGAGTGACCTTTCATGACACTGTTGAACCCAGTCGAACAGTCTGCACTGATGGGTACAGCTCTGCTTGTTACTGTTACTGCAACAATTGGCGCTGTCGCAGTCGGAAAATATTCACTGGTTTAAGGTAACCGTATTCTTCTACGTGGTCAGTGGTTGCATGAGGAACTAGTGTTTTGGGTTTGAAAACTGGCTTGACGTTATTTCGGAGGCATAAATTCTGAATTGAGCAACATCATCTTAAAGTCTCAATGGATACTGCTATGTGTTTACTGTGTATAGCACTGACCGAGTTATCTACAGGTCTGTCGACAAGTGTTTGAAATTCATGGAGTGCTGGGCGGCAGGTGTTGTCACCACAGTGGAGATCAGGAACCCAGACCCTTTAGGCTATGAGGCGAGAATGTTACTGATGGATGCTGATGAAGAGTCCTAAAATAGGATGAAACAACTGTCTGGTACTCCGTGGTTTTCAGTGGTTCTCTAATTGATGTCAATCCGTGATCAAACTTAAGGATATTTCCCAGAGCGGTTATTTATCGATCTATTCAATACCCAAAACCTCCAAATCATGATGATTCGTAAGATAACATTAATTTCCAAATTCTGTGGTATGAATTTGACTTTACAAGTGACTGCACCATCTGGTGTTAAAACTATCGTCGGATGCATTTTTAGCAAGAAGACATACAACAAAAACAAGGGGATAAACAGTCGACTGCTAGGTTTTTGAGGAGATCAACGTTATATCCGAGGTAGTGTCAAGTTGAATTCGAAGTGGATGGTCCTTTAAAAATACGTCGTTGTATATTTCCGTTTATTCAAAACTTTACGCTATAAACATCGAGAATTATCTTGGTCTTTTCCCTGGATATGGATCTATTACTGGTTTCATTCGAATGAGCAGTATCAACGTTAAGCTTAAAAAGGCCTTTTTATGTTCATATATCTATAGCATTTTCCACATTTGTGTTTCTTGTATGAGCACATACGAACGTAATGCCGCCCTTCACACAACCAGTAACTAACTGAACAGGAGAGCTTCGTGTACTTCTGGAGGTGTGTGTGGGCAATTGTTACTTCCTGGCTGCCAACACCATGGAAATTCATTTCTACCTGAATTACCTGAAACACAGTACGAGTGTAAGCGCAATATCGCTTGAAATTAAGTCACGCGTAGATAAAGGCTATCCCGGTCCAGAACAAACAAGAAGCCGGTCACTGTTTCTACGGTACTATTAATAAACAAATCAATAATTATATATATACAACAAACCTTAACGGTTTCAAGAGTACAAAGCACAATGCTTAACAGAAAGCAAGGTACCGCTATCAGAGCGGAATAACGTTAAAGCCGAAATTGCGAACTAGCCGGAATCAGACACGACCGTTCAGGTAAGCAGTCAGTAGGAGAATGAACCCAAGTAAGGCAGGGCATAGAACAGAGAGCGGTTAAGAGATAGACAGAGCATAGGCACAAAGATAGAATTTAATTGGCTACTTAACCAGGTAGGCTGATACAGATGAAGATCAATAAATAAGATAAACTCGACAGAATAGTACAAAGTAAGACATGGGTCAGCAAAAATAACAGTTCACAAAATACTCTGATTGGGTCATGAGTTCAACGGTCTGACTAAACGGATCGATGTAAAAAACACACACAGTTCATTAAACAAGGGGGGATAGACACGTTAGGCATGGATAATTGGGTTGCAACAACGCTAGGCTGATCCGGGACAGGTTGACTTGATTCAAGGATGGGAATTGAATTGATCTTACACCGGCCCCCAAAATCCGACTAGGATTTTATGAATCATGTTACACAGAATAACCCTCGTGCCCGGCTCTCTTACAAATGACTTCCCTCTAGTAGGCATATCTTACGTATATCGCGCTTCACCTCGCCGTTTCTCGTTTTTATTGTAACGGTTCTGACAAGTCCGTCCGCGGATTGCTCGCATCCCGCAATAACTCCTAGCGGCCAACGGTCTCTTGTCGAAGATTCTGGCGCAATCATCACCACATCCCCCGGGGATAGATTTTTAGATTTTGTGATCCATTTCTGTCTAGTTTGAAGTAAGGGTAGATATTCTCGCTTCCATCTCCGCCAAAACGAAGCTGCTAGATGCATAGCCTGCCTCCATCCGGAGTTGTATACCTGGACAGTATCTGATGGAGTCTCCATACTAATGTTTCGACAGACCAGTAGTAGGTGATTTGGCGTGAGAGCTAGATTATCTCTACTATCCGATGTTGATGGTACAAGCGGCCGATCATTCAATATGCGTTCTACTTCTGCCATAAACGTCAATATAGTTTCATCATTTAGATTCTGCTCATTGCATAATGCCTGAAGAATAGCTCTCACTGATCTAATCATTCGCTCCCACACTCCACCTCTATGACTCGCATTTGGAGGCTGGAAGTGCCACTGTATCTCTTTGGACAAAAGAGTATCATTAATCTTCTTCTGATTCCATCCATTCACTAGCTCCTTCAGTTCTCTGTTTGCGCCGACAAAGTTGGTCCCATTATCACTGTAGATATCTGTAGGGGTCCCACGTCTAGCTATAAACCGCAATAACGACATGATGAATGACTCAGTCGTTAAGGAATGTGCTACCTCAAGATGTATAGCACGAATCTGAAGACACGTAAATAAGCAGCCATATCGCTTCTCTTTTCCTCGACCCCGCTTAACAAAAAATGGTCTAAAGTAGTCTATTCCAACTAACTGGAATGGATATCATCCTTCTTGCACTCTCACCATGGGTAGAGGAGCCATGAGCTGCTCACAAGTTAATGTAGACCTCCTCTTACATTCGACACATTGCCTAATAACTCGTTTAACAGTGGAGGCACCTTCAACAATCCGAAAGGAGCGATGCAAAGACGCTAAGCTACATCAAGGACCTGATACGATTGTCGAGCTTGTTGGTGTTCTGTTGCGCTTTCGAGAAAAGCCTATTGCTGTAGTCGCGGACATAGCTGATATGTTTATGCAAATGAAAGGTGCCAGTAGACGATCGAGGAGCATTACGATTTCTGTGTTGGAAAAATGGTTGTCTAGACGAAGAGCCGCAGGAGTTTCAGATGACAACGCATCCGTTCGGGGAAACTTCATCACCATTCTATGCGAACTTCGCGTTGAGAAAGGCAGTATAGGACCTTGGTTGCTTATATCCGGAAACAGTAAGAGATATAGTACGGCACAACTTTTATGTCGACGACTGCTTTGCATGCTTTGAGGAGCAGTCGTCGACATAAAAGTTGTGCCGTACTATATCTCTTACTGTTTCCGGATATAAGCAACCAAGGTCCTATACTGCCTTTCTCAACGCGAAGTTCGCATAGAATGGTGATGAAGTTTCCCCGAACGGATGCGTTGTCATCTGAAACTCCTGCGGCTCTTCGTCTAGACAACCATTTTTCCAACACAGAAATCGTAATGCTCCTCGATCGTCTGCTGGCACCTTTCATTTGCATAAACATATCAGCTATGTCCGCGACTACAGCAATAGGCTTTTCTCGAAAGCGCAACAGAACACCAACAAGCTCGACAATCGTATCAGGTCCTTGATGTAGCTTAGCGTCTTTGCATCGCTCCTTTCGGATTGTTGAAGGTGCCTCCACTGTTAAACGAGTTATTAGGCAATGTGTCGAATGTAAGAGGAGGTCTACATTAACTTGTGAGCAGCTCATGGCTCCTCTACCCATGGTGAGAGTGCAAGAAGGATGATATCCATTCCAGTTAGTTGGAATAGACTACTTTAGACCATTTTTTGTTAAGCGGGGTCGAGGAAAAGAGAAGCGATATGGCTGCTTATTTACGTGTCTTCAGATTCGTGCTTACACTCGTACTGTGTTTCAGGTAATTCAGGTAGAAATGAATTTCCATGGTGTTGGCAGCCAGGAAGGAGGTAACAATTGCCCACGCACACCTCCAGAAGTACACGTAGCTCCCCTGTTCAGTTAGTTACTGTTTTTGTTAGGGGGGGCATTACTTTCGTCTGTACTAATACATGAAACACAAATGTAGAGAATGGTAGATATATGAACATAAAAAGGACTTTTTTAAAGCTTAATATTGATGCTGCTCATTCGAATCAAACCAGTAATAGATCCATATCCAGGGAATACACCAAGATAGATCTCGGGGTTTATAATGTACAAATCTTGTATAAACGGAAATGTATAGCGACGTATTTTTAAAGGATCATCCACTTCGAATTCAACTTGACACTACCTCGGATATAACGTTGATCTCCTCAAAAACCTAGCAGTCGACTGTTTATCCACTTGTTTTTGTTGTATGTCTTCTTGCTAAAAATGCATCCGGCGATAGTTTTAACACTAGATGGTGCAGTCACTTGTAAAGTCAAATTCATACCACAGAATTTGGAAATTAATGTTATCTTACGAATCATCATGATCTGGAGGTTTTGGGTATTGAATAGATCGATAAATAACCGCTCTGGGAAATATCCTTAAGTTTGATCACGGATTGACATCAATTAGAGAACCACTGAAAACCACGGAGTACTAGACAGTTGTTTCATCCTATTTTAAGACTCTTCATCAGCATCCATCTGTGACTTGCTCGTATATCGTCTGCAGTGTAATTCAATCTTTTCGTATTTAATTGCCCCTAGCGTGTTTATTTTCCTGTGCCGTTGTTCTCTCTCTATCTGTCTCTCTGATCAGTATTTCTACGCACATTTCATATTTCATCATTACAATCCATCTGATGAAGGCAATTGTGATGATGCCAGCCATTTTCAAGCACAATAAACATCTCTGTCGAATATATACAGCTTTACAAGAATGGAATGATGTTTTAACTAAAAGATGTGCATAATAATGCTGTTTTGCGGTTTCCATGGTATTGTTGTTGTTCTTTTTCTTTTCTAACCCGAGTAATTGGTAAACTTTTGTATAAGTACAAAGCTAAAGACCTCTATTTTGTGCCTAACATGAAAAGATGTTACCAATTGACCACGGTGTGTAGTTTCACGGCCAAGTTAAACTTTAAGCCTCACTAACTAACTACCAATGGAGTGCAACAGCACTAATGACCTTGAAACGCTCACTGAGGAAGTTAGGGAAACCTGGCAAATAATGTTGTCATCATCAACAAAATATGTTCATCGAAGTGTTATGCTGTTAAATGGGATATCTAGCAAGTTTCAGGTTAGGTTTTAGGGAAGATTAAGTTGCTCTTTTAGCCAAGGACATGTTCGGGACAGGTTAACCTAACAAAGGCGACATTAGAGTTGGTTTGAGTTAGATTACAGTTAGTTTAGGGATATTTTCACGTTAGAGTTATTAGGTTCAGCAAAGATTGGGGTTATTGTTAGGGTTAGAAGACCTAAATAATTACATGCATAGAAGGTGGTTAAATTACTCTGTTGATATAAGAATAGAACTTGTGCACTGTAGTGGTCGAGTATAATTCCATTGTGATTAAAGTTTATTTTGATAAAGTCCTAGGGTGTTATAAAGTAATATTAACTGATGAAGTTTCGAGCACAATTTATTGCTCAGGAAATATTACTGTATAACACCATGAAACTTTATCAAAATAAATTTTACCCACAATGGAATTATACACTGTTGATACTCCAACCTAAAACTGAGAGCTATTTTTATCACATGTGAGAGGAAGGTATCCTCTGTAACACTTTTCTACAGTTTTTATGCATTTTTCTCATAAATATATGTATTCCATACACAAAGACGCCTCCTACACGTGATTGGTGAGTTCGAGGTCATTCGCTGATTGGTGGTTAGTCCTGCTTAAAGTTTAACTCTGCCAGTTCCACTGAAAAGATATTACCACTTGATATTATTATTATTATTCGATGGCTCCAACAGCGCGTTTTCATTTCGTCCTCTTCCCTGAGGTACTTTTCAGCTGGTCCTACGGTTGTTCATAGATTCTCATCTTCCCCTTACATGAACTCCTCTATGCCGCCCTTGTGCCCATTTGAAATTCTTCATTTCTTATTCGGATCTGTCGCACGATGTCACTCAACAGTTTCCATTTCCTTCAGCGTATTTTTTAAACAATAAGCTCTTGATTCGTTCCTTCCCAGAGTTTCTTGCTGCTGTTTCTTTATTGGCAAGCTATCTGATCTTCAGTATAAAGACAGCGAAGTGGGCAGTTGTTGATAAAAGTCTACACTGGCCTATTGGATGTGCTTGTCGTGACGCGTTAGTCAAGTTTCTGACCCATATAAAAGAACTAACTGACTGGTTTGATGTCAGTGTTGAAAATCTGAATTTTGTTGGTTATACTTTGTGCAAAAGATTTCCACATTGGTTTCAGATTAATGGAAGATTTTACGTTTTCGATTTTTTCTTTGACATTTTCATCTCTGCCGACTGCCTGGTGTTGAAACGATTCAATCTAGATAAGTGAATGCGGTGATTTCCATCAAATTTTTTCCAGTTGACAATGATAATTGGTGCTTGTAGTTGTTGTTTTTGTTGCTGACTGGGTACCTTGATCACCTCCGTCTTCTCTCTATGTTCACTTGAAGTCTTGCCCTTGGTGCTTGTTCTGCCAATTAGGTACTGTTGCAGTGTGTAATTCCATATTAGTTGGAGGATTTCATCATGAGCTGACATCAGTTAGAGAACCATTGGAAAACCAGCTTGGAGTACTGGTTAGCTGTTTCGTCCTAGTTTGGAACTCTTCAGTAGCACGCACCCACCGGGTTCCTAAACTAAGACGAAAGAGCTGTCCAGCACTCCCAGGTTTTTCATAATGGTTAATTTACTGATGTCAGCTCATGATGAAATCTTCCAAACAATCAAACTAAATCCCTACAAAAACCAATACTTGATAATTCCATATATATTTGTTCACTGGATTTAGCAGACGATGAAACAGTGTAAAAATCTGACATAACTCTTGATAAATGATGTAGTCTTGATTGATCAAGATTGTTAATTCTCTGAGTTGCAAATTAACAATTATGATGGTTAGTGTATGTTAATTTAGACAATGTTATATCAAAATTAACAATGTACAGTCGAAGACTTACAGCCGAAAACCAACAAACTGACTAAAGAAGCAACCAGTGAAGGTAGGATTTCAGGTGAACATAGAGAAGACCGGGAAGATGATGAAGACAGCCTGTCATCACTATCAACAAATAGCAAGCACTATTCACTATCAAAGGGATTAATTTGAAAACGGTGACATTCTTTAGCTATCTAGGCATCATAATTTCAACTACAGGCGATAGCACTGATGAGGTTGTTAAAGTCAGAATAGGAAAGGCCAAGACAGACCTTTGTCACTCTGAAATCAGTTTGGAAATCTGCTGCACTCCGCAACATAAAGAACAGAATTTGGATTTTCGACACCGATGTTAAGTCAGTCAGTCAGTCAGTTAGTGCCTCTATATGGATCAGAAATGGTTCACCTGTCATAAATAGCATTTCCAACAGGCCACTGTAAACTTTTATCATCAATAGCTGTCATCTACGCTGGCTCCATACTAAGAATCAGATGGCTGGCCAATAAAGAACTATCAACAAGGAAATCTGGAAGAAAAACTAACCAAGAACACACTGCTCAACAAATAAGACGAGGAAAGTGGAGATGAATTAAACACACACACACACTGAGGAGATCGTCGAATGACATCGCAATCAATGCAGGCCAATACTCTGGTTAAAACACGAATGTCAAACGACAAGGTTGGGAGGGTGTCTGAGGGTGACATGTAAGTCATGTTAGAACCGCCTATTTTAATAGGAGGAAGTAAAGACGTTCATTTGAAGCCGTATGTTCCACTCATAACCTAAGGATAACACAAGTAATTGACTTCCTGAAGTAGAGATACGATACGAAAATCAGCATAGAAGTCAAATGTTATGTACTGTAGTATATACTTTGATTGATTGTGAATACATTTTCATTTGTCCGTCTCAACCTTTTTCGTATCTTTAACAGTGATCTGTCCAATATTGAATGCTTTGTAAAGGAATATTTCCAGAAGTCTAATCATTGTCAGTATAGTGGGAAACTAAGACGTGTGTTTTGAGTCATTTAACTGTAAAGTACTGTTACAAGATTGACAGTCTGTACTGGCGCTAACCTACCCTTGTAGGAGAATCTCTTGCATATGTCGACAAGTTCGTGTATCTAGGTAGTTGTGTGACTGTTGGTAGATGTATGGCGAACGAAATCTGTAACCGTATAGTGAAATCTATGGCCGCATACGCCAATTTGAGATACCTCTAGCGACGTTAGTCTGGCTATCAAAGGTTGGATTTACAATGCTTCGGTGGGCACAAGCTTGTTCTGCGTCTGCGAAACCTAAACACTCAACGTATTCGATTATCGCTATCTTCGCAGAATCGCTTGCGTTCGATGGCGTCATCGTGTGGGTAATTCTGAAATCTTGCAGTGTGTATTTCGACACGGTGGAGATCAGCATTCATTGAGTACACCATCATGTGGAAACACCGGCTTCAGTGACTTGTACATCCTGCAGGCTTCATTACTGGCCGCATATTCTCTAACCCTGGGACTGGATGGAAAAAGCGGAAAGATGATTAGTCATCTATGATGTGGCGTCATTGGATAGAGGACATCTTTGTTAGGTTGTTATTAGTTGGTGCTACATCATGGCTCTTTGATTTGGGTCTGACAGTTCAAATCAGTGACTCTAAATGAAAACAAAAGACGTAGTTCGGTGAAGAGTCTCTTTTCGGCGAATTCATTTTCATAGCTGTACAATTGCAAATATATATGGTTGTTTTGCATGTGTGTGTGTGTACATTAAGTTTGTCAAACAAAAATACAATTGGTTATGGTTATTTTAACTAAACAGGTGAAGATTGGTTGTCGGAGTTACGTAATACAAAATCAGTAGAGAAAATTAGGTATGGAGGATTTCATCATGAGCTGACATCAGTTAGAGAACCACTGGAAAACCTGGGAGTACTGGACAGCTGTTTCGTCAGTGGTTCTCTAACTGATGTCAGCTCATGATGAAATCCTCCATACAATTAAACAAAATCCCTACCAAACCAATACTTGAGAAAATTAGGTGTTAATGAAATTAGGGCAGCAACAAAGGTGTGTCACAAACACTTGTTAAAAAGGAGTTACGTAATAATATGAATAGTTTGATGATTGAGTTTGACTCAGGATACACATAAGAACAAAGAAGAGAATACGAAGCCTCAAGGACAAGATCCTGCATCTGATCACTTCTATGTGCATATATCAGTTCACCTGCTGCTGTGGCGCCAGGTGCATCGGTTGTTCGATGCGCACCCTGTCCAAGAGGATTCAAGAACACTGTCCAGCAATACGGTTTAGTCTTCTTTGTATCGCTGAAGCTCTGGCTATTCACATAGAAAAACCAGAGGTGTGCATACAAAAGAGAATTACTCAACCACTTCTACTGTCATGGTAACAACTTTGTTGATTTTTGATGACTTAATTTTGTTTCTTTGCCTGTTTCTTTAATTGCTTATAATTCTTGTATTCATTTAGAACTCTTACGTAATTTCGTATTCTCTACTTTGTTCCTATGTGTATCCTGAGTACAACTCAATCATCAAACTATTCATATTATTACATAACTTCTTTTTTAACAACTGTTTGTGACAACTCATCACCTTTGTTACTACCCTAATTTCATTAACACCTAATTTTCTTGACTGATTTTGTATTACGTAACTCCAACAACCAATCTTCACCTGTTTAGTTAAAGTAACCATAACCAATTGTATTTTTGTTTGACAAACTCAATGTACACACATACAAAACAACCACGTATATATATTTGCGATTGTACAGCTATGAAAATGAATTCACCGGCGAAAAGAGACTCTTCGCTGAACTACACGTGTTTTGTTTTCATTAACTCTAAATGTTATCTAATGTGGCCAAGAGTCGCAATCAATGCATATTGTTGTTGTGTGGCGCATCTCTTTGCGCCATTATGTTTTCAATAATATATGTATAAATATAGTTCTCATTTTGTGTTTAAACCCTTGGTATAATTGAAGTTATCTACTGAAAAAAACCATACATTTTACTTTGCAATAAAAAAGAAATGTGAACTTGATTTAAGGTGTGGTTTGTGTAAGGCATGAATAAAAAACCACTTTCATAGTCTGTTTATACATATAAAGAAAGAAATTTGGTCACTGTGGTAGAGGTTAATTCTTATAACAGAACTAATATAATTAAATAAAGCACACAAGGATACAGTGTATTGTTTATTAACTGATAATATATTTAATACTCAATGGTTTTCTATTCAAGGATGCGGGGGGGGGGGGGGAGGAGGAGATGTTTATAATACTATGGAGCTAAGGTTGCCATAGATTCTAGAGTTTTCAATAGTAGTGTGAAATACTCCTGTATTTTTTGAATTAAAAGTCCTTTTGAACAAAGAATAAATTCTCCTCTTCAGGTTGTTACAATTATAAAATATAATTGTCGTGCCACCGATGACACTGTCTAGTAGTTGCGCTATATCGTGCCTGAATTGGGAGAAGTTGGGATTCGTGGACTGGTCATTTGATTGGGTCGGGTCTCAGTGGTGTAATGGTCTACGAGCTCGTTTGGCTTGTAACCAAAAGTTCTTGGGTTCGAACCGTGCTGGGTGGGTGCGTACTGATGAAGAGTCCCCTAACTAGGACGAAATGAGTGTCCAGTAATCCTAGCTGGTTTTCCAATGGTTCTGTAACCGATGTCAGCTCATCGTGTGATGAAATCCTGTAACCAGTCAAATCCCTGCAAACCAACACGTGAATATAAAATATAATATTTGTTATCACCTACAATAATGGCCAGTTATGCGGCGGGTACTCACTTTTTTACGTAGAATAACAGATTAGTAGTTATAGAGAGACGAAACAAATAGTATGCTTGTGTGACATACGAGCTAGGCTGTAGGGAATTGAAAAAATATTGTAAAATGTGAGACGATGATAGTATCAGGTGAGTGGCTAGGTACAAAGTAGTATGTGTACATTTAAGAGAAGATAGTGTTACGCCAGAAAACAAGAGGCAGTCTACAGATCGTTTATTGAAAAAATCAACAGATATCTATAGATTTTTATCTACATTACTGTCAGCGGAGAAGCAACCTCTTCTGATTGGTTGTTTTCTTGCTGAAGGTTATTCTGTACTGCTTGTGAACGTTTCTTAGAAAGCTAGGGTATATATCTGCGAATCGTATTTGCACACGTTAAGTCTGCTGTGACTGGTTGTTGAGTTCCTCAAGGTTAAGCTTTGTTATTGTTTCTTTTCTGTAACCCCGATTCGGAACATAAACATTGACGCAAATTGTTGTCTACAATTTTGGCTTGCTCACAGCCAGCTCTAACCACAATAGTAAGACTGCAGTGAATTGTTCATCATGAAATTACCAATATGTGAAATGAAATAGGTGGAGGCATATATCGAAAATAGGGATAATATCACTAATAATAAATCCGAATAATATAAAGGGAAAATTTGGTAGTATTAATAGGACACTAGAATGAAGGGTACGAATTTTAACAAATAATAGACTAAGCGAAAGAAAAAGAAAGGTAAAGAGAATAGGCACTCTTGGTGAGAAGAAGAAACTTCAATCCAAGTTCACCCACGGTAGGAACACCGTCTGGACGTGTTCTTTTCGAATACAAAGTCTCGATTTAGTCGATCTTATTGCAACAGCTTCAGTTTTTTGTAAAACACGTGGGCGAACTGTGCGTGATAATGACTTCGGAATTTTGGTATATAACCCTGAAGTGAAGGCTATGCTGGCGTCGATACGATGTTCACTATCAACCAGTTGCGACAGAATCGAATTTATGCATAATTCCTTGAACCAAGCTAGTAAATGTTCCCGAATCCGTAGGCGAACGCCTGCCTAACCGTACGCCGTATATAACTGGAACCACAGGAACAGTTGAAAGGGGTATATGTATAATGAAAATTTAAGGTTAGGTAGGACATCTTTCAGTTTCTAGGGGAACACTGAACGGCTAGTGAAATACACGGACAGATATGAAGAGCAGAAAATCTTCTTTGTCGCTTTCGTTAGACGTTGGGATATAATCTACGTAGGAGTATCTCCCTTGAATTGTGGATGTGATAAAAATGGCTTTTATGAACTCCTCAAGACATGATGTTCTCTGTCTACACAATCTTCGAAGCAAGTCAACCTCCCTCTAAATGCTAAGCACTTGATCAGGTGACGTTTGTATCTCGTAGATACAAAACGGATGAAGTGTTTATACTGAGCTTTAGTCTCTAACTTTCTAAATATAGTTCTTAGGTGTAATGGACTCCTGGGTGAGCACTGTTGAAATGGCTTAAAATCAAACCACCATATACAACCTTCATCGTACATTACAAAAGTGTCGTGTGAAGTATTTTCAGCTTTCAAGGGTGGTTGTTGTTGTATCACAGTCAAAAATGGAGATCAAGGTCTAGAATGTATAACCTTTATTTTATTGATTGAAACAAATAGAAGGGATGCGCGAGAATGCATAACAAATGTCTTTGATCTCTATTCCCCTTTTTTCTCCTTCTTCTTCTTAATCAAGGTCATTTAATTTTTTAAAAATGTTTTCACACCCATCGTTCATTTGATGGTTGATGCATTAAAACAAAATGAAAAGAACAATGCGAATTCTCTAATTCTATCTCACATAATGTATTCACTTTTTTCTCTCTTCTTCTTCTTTCTTTATAGTGGATAATGGATTTTTTAGGCTGTAATCTGCTTGGAATTTGGTTAGGAATGAAAACAATGAATTATTTAAGTATGAAACATTATTATTGGCGAGGAATGTGGAATATACCGAGTTACAGGTAAATTGTGCATATTTTTTTTAAAAAACTTTGTCATTTGGTTTACCCGAAATGTATATTCATCCGATTGATGCTGCCCCACTGCTCCGACTGCTTTTTGACTGCTACATCCGATGTTTAACGTTCTAAATTGATCAGTGAAACAGAATCTCTGTGTTGTTGTTTCCTTCTTTGATAAGATCCGTCGCCAACAGAAGGCCGACCGCGATCACATTAAAGTTATCCAGCCGAAACTATCCCCGATTGGTTCTATACTAATAAATACACCTGTTGCCTTGCGGGTCAGGGCATAATTGCATATATTAGCTCTAGAATTACTACAGTTATCCATGTAGTAGTATATGTGGTCTAAGGAACCATAGTTGATTTAATCAGCGATTCGCGGTTTCACCGTTTTAAGCTATGTACTTAGACATGCATGGCTTAATCTCTGAGACAAGCATATGACCACTGGTACACCCATTGGCTCGGCATTGGTTTTCAGGAGAACTGAACACACCTATCCCTGCCTCTTGCTAGACGAGACCGGCATGCAGTATCATCCTGTGAAGCAACCACTCGAGAGGCCTCTCCTTCGGTGGACCATTGGCACCGTTAGTATACACAATAACGCATAGGTAAGTGCAATTACACCGATCAATGATCGCATCAATCAATTAAGCACTGCATAGCCAAGCTCAATATAACTCAAACGCTTTATTATAAGGAAGAGTAGCACGCGTAGTGACGCTATAGTGACCATAGGCCCCATACAAACGAAGACAGCATTCACCAAATTCAATGAAATCTTTATCTCTGCCAATGAATTTAGCATGCAAATAGTTTTTATTCGTCTACCAAGACTATACTAAGAAGACCATCCACAGTCATATAAGCGAGTTAAGAGAATGGTATATCTCACGCTCGTATCGTCTTTATATAGCTTATGCTATGTTTACAGTGTGCGTCGGTGGCTCAGCGGTGTAATACTCGCAACCACGCATGTGGTCCGGGATTCAATCTCCGGCCACAGACGCACTCCTTTACCTCGCTAAGCCAGAAATAAGACTGGCAGAAAGAGGAGGTTGGGCATGAGGCTAGTAACCCCATCCCGCAAAAATAAACACCACTGCTACAGAAACTTCGAGCCTCCAGGCGAGCTGCAGCTCACCTATAACGACACGATCATGTTGTGACTTTGAAACTGAGAGATACATTACCCTAGGCTAACCACATCTTATTGTATCTATCAATTCAGGTTAGACTACGGAGACAGTGGTGGTGATTAATCATAATAGATTTGTAGAGCGTGGGGTAGGAAAATTGACAAGTAAGTTCAAGGTTATAAAAGGTGTCAGGTGAGTGGAGTGGCTAGTACAAAGTGGTATGTTGTATTAAAGAGGAGGAGATAGTAAGACTGCAATGAGAGGTTCATAATGAAATAACGAATATGTGAAATGAAACAGGTGGAGGCATATATTGAGAAAAGAGATAATATCACTAATAATAAGTCCGGATAGTATAAATGAAAAATTCGATAGTATTGAGAGAATGTTTGCATGAAGGGCATAAATTATGACGAATAATAATAATAATAATTGTAATAATAAGCAAAGGAAAAAAACCAAGAGGGTTAAGGGGAAGGAGCACTCTTGGTGAGAAGAAGAATCATCAATCCAAGTTTGGCCACGGTAGGAACAGCGTCTGGACGTGTTCTTTTTGGATACAAAATTCAGGTTTAGTCGATCTTATTGCAACAGCTTCAGCTATGTGTAGGAGACGTAAGCGAACTGTACGTGATAACGACTTCGGAATTCGGTATATAACCCTGAAAGCTGTGTTGACATCGATGTATGATGTCCAGTATCGACCAATTGTGACAGGATCGAGCTTTTTATGCACTTAATTTCCCCCCTGCTGAACCAGGCTGGTAAATGTTCTCGAACCCGTAGACGAACCTGCCTAATCGTGCGCCCTATATAACTTGAACCACAGGAACAGTTGAAATGGTATATGCATGAAGAAGAGCTAAGGTTAGGTAAGACATCTTTGAGTTGCTGGGTGAACATTGGACGGCTACTGAAGGATAGACACAGACGTGCAGAGTAGAAAGTTTTCTTGATCGCCCTGGTTAAACGTTGCGATAGAATCTCCGCAGGAGTATCTCCCTTGAATTGGAGACGTAAAAACAGAGACTTTTTCTCCACCGTTGCCAGTTCATGTTTACGACTATTGTAACCTATGTTGGCTTTAATGAACTTCTCTGGATATCCGTTCTCGCTTAGAATGTCTCGGATGACCTGGAGTTCTTTCTCTACGCAGTCTTCGTTCAGATTGACTTTTAATTCATAATATGGGAATATTCCACATTATCAAATCTTATAATTTGATTGGATACTTACTAGTGTCATGTGTGTCTAGACAGTAAACAAAGGGCCAGACACATGATACTAGTTAGTGTTCAATAGAAGTATCTAATACAGTCCTACAGCAGGTTAATCGCGAGCCCAGATAGCTCAGTGGTAACCTCTCTGACTGCACCACTGAGTGACAAAGGTTCGAATGTCAGAAAGGTTGCAGATACGCCTTACTGACTGATGAATCCTACCTAACAAGCACGAAACCCTGGGTTCAAGGCTTCCTCTGGCCGATTGCCTCCAACCATCTAATAATACTCAAGTTAAAGTTAAATCGACAGTATCACAAATTTGTAAAGTTAATATTCACAGCAACTGTTCAAAATATTGATTTATTGATCCCCAAAACAAGACACTCAGTTTAACAGGAATTTATTCCCGGTTTTTTCATAATTTTAATAATAGGGGTAAACTTCGAAGAGCTATGCTACAGTTCACACCACACAGATGGACTGATTTTGATTGGCGACCAACTGGAAGCTTAAAACGATGGTTGGGAACTTTGTTCCTGGCAATTGTGGTGAGTATATTATTTTTAAAAACTTTTATCATAATCGACTTATATATAAATAATAATAACCCTCTCACAGTAGAATAAAGTTACTTTTTCTACACTTTTATTGCGGTCTAACAACGTTGGTGGCACAGTGGTTAGGACTCTCGCCGACCATGCATATGGTCTGGAGTTCGATCCCCTGCCGACGCACACTCGATATCTATGGTCGGCCTGCAAAATTTGGGCTACCGATATCCATGCTGAAAATTCCATACTTGTACTGAAAATACGGTGTGGCATCAAGCTGTAAATCAAAATAAAAATGTAACGACAGAAGGCAAGAGTCAGGCAACAGATCATTTATTAAGGAAATCAACGCATATTTATATATTTTCATGTACACTACTATGGATATTTAAGCAAACAAACACAGTCTTCCGATTGGTTGTTTCTCACGTAAAGTTAATCTTTCATCTATTTGTGACTGGTTTTTTGAATGTCAAATCCTCTATATGTTAACTGCATCCGCCTACGCAAAGTCTACTGTAGTTGGTTGTTGAATCAGTCTTTGTTCATATTTTCTCACGACAAATCTTGAGAACGTAAATTACTGTCTACCAATTTGGCTAGTAGACAGCTCTCACCACAAAAATATTAGTTCTTACAATTCCCTGTTACTGCACAATTACGAGAATATTATTTGACGGAAAGTCAGGGCACGGAAACAGTACTCATGCTGAAAAAAACTACAGACTACATTCACTATACTACTGAAATACTGTGGAGACATCTGATAAAATGCGGCTAAGATTCAGTGAGTCTCAGCTCATGTTTTAATAGACTTATTTGAATACGAACAGGAGCGCCAAACCTTCGAACATTCACCGAGCTGGAAGAAGTAGATAAAGTATCAGCCTCAGACGATAATATTCATCAAATGAAGACTAAAGAGTCCTGTGAGCCGAAGAATGTAAAAACGAGAACTTCTCAGCACTCTACTGAAACTCATGCAGCGGTGTAAAAGCATCTGGACAGTTTGCATGTGATATGACAACCATTCGTTCCCCAGGACTGACTTGTAACCAGGGTTAAGTCTCATTGATGAAGTCTTTGCAGGCGGCAAAATGCAGTCGTCTGAACACCTCATGTAGAGGCCATGGTGAAGGGTACTTCTAACGAATGGTACTGCAGGACAGGAACCACACCAACTTCTAGTTTGACGATAACTAATAAAAAAAAGTCGAATGTTGACCACTAGATTTAGCGGGGGGATATCAGTCGAACAGACGAGTGCTTGTCTTCAAAGTCTACCAAATGTAACTGATATCCGGCAAATTTAAACTTTTAGCACCACTAACTACTACAAATCAGCGAACGACCTTCAACGAACCAATCATATGGAAGAGGGAATTTCGATTAAGAAAAACGCATGTTTTTAAAAAAAAGCATAAAACTGTTTTACATAGGGTATCTTTCTCTAAACTGTGACAGAAACATCTCCCGATTCGGCACAGGAGTGTCAAAAGAAAAGTTACACCACATTCTGTGCAATATATTCATCCAAATGACTATTAGTGACATTCTTTTGAGATCCATTTATAGCCCTAATCCGATTTTTTAATCTTCCCCAAAATCCTTCTATAGAATTCGTGTGTCCCTGTAATGGGATCCACAAAATCACTAGAATGGTTCACTCTGTGACGAATATATCCAAGAGATGACAGCGAGTTAAAACCTTTCCATTCATTAGTAATTACTATAGATCCCTGTTTCACCAGTCGAGTGACAGTAGGTACTAAGGTTGTAGATTTTCTGACTGGTATTTTCTCCCCGAATCCTTTCTGCAGGGAGATGTCGTATAAACCGATCATCCAAACACTGTTGGCTCACTCACGACCACGGTTGTATTTTCTTCTCATTAAGATAGTTTCGTCCACGTGTACGACGACACCTCGCCGCCTAACAACGAAGTAATTCTCTCCATTTTCCATGAGGCGATGTCTCTGTAGTGCTGGTACCACTAAACTGTTGACACGAGGCTATTTTCAGCAGCTGCACCTCTCACAGGCTGTTTTAAACCCAGTAATTACAAATATACAAAATCTGGGTTAGGGAGAGATGCTACCTAGCAAAAAATGTTCCTGTGAATATTAAAATCATCAGCTTACCTTCCGTAATACTAACTCGTCTCAAGCAAATTGCACAACGATGGACATATCCATCAGTTGACCTGCTAAAGCTTTTTAAACTCATGACACCTCCACATGAACAAATCTTCTCCTTCCTAAGCAACTCCAAATCCAGGCAATACTGTAAAACCTTATCCTCATCGAAATGCAAGCATAACTTCGTTAGAGCACGCATTTGATACGAATCAAGCGGAATACGACCTTGAACTCACGTGCATGAACCTCATTGGACCATTCGAAGTCATTCGTTGATTGGTAGTTAATGGTGCTTAAAGTTTAACTTGGCCTGATACCCTTCTGTGGAAAGTTCTATGTAGGGATCAGTCAATATTTCGAACTCACGAATATTATTATTTGTGAAGTTACCAATAAGATCACCCCTATGGTTTCCACAGCACTAATGTGTATGTAATGAATATAATTTATATCCAATTTGTAGATACTTACAGCAGAACTGAATACTTTCTATTTGAAGTATGTACTTTGGGTACCGCCTCCTCATTTTCTCTGTCTTGGACGTTTAATCTTCCTTATTTTCATGGGAGCTACAGCAATACGTGAATATTTTGAATATTTGGATGATCCGTAAGTTTATTTAGATCTTAACTATTTTCTGAGTAAGTCAGCTGAATGTTTATGGATATGTACACATCTTCACAGGAAACGCTTAACCTACAGTAAGGATGTTAAAGTGCGTGTGTGGATCGAATAATGATAAATTCGTGAATATTCCTTTAAAAAGCCTTGAAGTAGGTAGAAATGTTTGTCAATGAACGAAATATTCCCATATTGAATCATAAGAAAAAAGGCACAAACAGCGAAGAAAATTTTCTTTTCGACGATTCATTTTCATGAGCTGTACAATCGTAATTATAATTAACAAAGAAATCTTTAGACCAATCAGATACTGGTAAATTTTGTCCTTGGAAAATTGTATTACATAATGTAAGGTGTAAGAAGGGATGACTAATTGTATGTTAGAAAGAAGACAGAAGTTGGCATGACGTAATAAGTGTGAGAGTATAACGGCCGTTCGCAACGTCAAGTCCACAAACGTATTCTGCAACACTGCCCAGCTTGGTTAGCCAGAGGAGAAAAGACGAATAGCAGCAGCTCTATCCTCGAACACCTTGTGATCTCCGGACATCGAGCACCCCCATATGAATGCTTCACAGTGATACATACATTCTCTCGTCCTACCATGGCCAGAGTAAAGTTTTTACTACAATTTTGCTTGTTTACTTTACTATGTAAGTTCACTATTATTATTATTACTATTATTATTATTAATACTTTTATTATCATTGTTATTCCCATCATCCACATTTTATTACCACTCTATTACTGTTTATTAATAACATTGGCTTTTCATACAGATTTTATACAAAAACACTTTGTAGCCTTTCCACTAGTTCCTGTCCATTCTACATGAGCTTATTGATTATTCACTATCTCACACTTATTACGTCATACCAACTTCTGTCTCCTTTCTAACATACAATTAGTCATCCCTTCTTACACCTTACATTATGTAATACAATTTTCCAAGGACAAAATTTACCAGTATCTGATTGGTCTAAAGATTTCTTTGTTAATTATAATTACGATTGTACAGCTCATGAAAATGAATCGTCGAAAAGAAAATTTTCTTCGCTGTTTACGCCTTTTTCTTAAGAAATGTTTGTTATAAGGAACAATCGTCACGTTTTTCAATTCGTGTTTCATTAGACATGCTGTTTATATAAAACGTGAGCATAACTTCATCTTCATGTGTTCAGGGTACCATGTAATCGTACAGTACTTAATGAGACAGGCTTTAGACCAGGAAGTAAGAGGGTGTATTGATCATATCTTCACCCTTCGATGGATTCTGCAACATAGGCATGCTTACCGTCAGCGTCCAACAACTGTTATATTTCTTGACCTAAAGGCGGCATTCGATTCTCTCGACTGAGAGGTACTATGTCGATGCTTGGCTGTAAAAGGAATGCTGAGAAAATACATTGCACTCTACTCGAACTCATGCAGTCAGCCAGGTGAGAGCTTACGGCAAGTTGTCATCTGAACTGGTGACAACTAGTGGTGTCCGACAGGGATGCCCACTATCCCCATTTCTGTTCAATTTCATCATAGATATACTAATGGAATTAACCCTAAGTGAATTCAGCGACCCAGGGATTGACTTGTTGTTACCAGGGTATAATCTCGTTCACTTGGAATATGCAGATGATACAGACCCTCCTCCTAGGTGAACACGCTGACAAAATGCAGTCTTCTGCAATCTGCGAATGTCTGGCATGCAACTCGCTCCTACTGTCAAATGTGAGATGATGCTACAGGAATGAAATGCATCAACTCCTATAGCTAAAAGATAGGGAGCGAAGTGGTTGATGAAGCGTGTTGACCACTTCATCTATTTGGGAAGCTGCATCAGCCAGCCGCAAAAGGTTGATCGCTGACGAAATCTTAGCATGGATACAGAAGAAGGCTTGTTTGGTATACGCCATCTCTGGCGTAGAGGTGATATCCGGCTACTGATCATGCGTGCGTGACGCAGATGCATCCACTCTTTGTGACTTAGAATACCCAATATAACTATATTGTTCTTCGATATTACTATTCTTTTTGCCTCATATCTCTGTTTACTGTCTCTACTTTGTATTTCTGTTTTACTTTCCTCCCTTGCTTTGTGTGCTACATGGAAGGAGTGTGGTGACTCGAACTGCTGCACATCGGTGCAAAGTTCTATGTTGAAACCAGTCAGTCAGTTACCATGTAATCGTACAATAATCTCAATGATATTTATATTAAATAGCCATTTGTTTGTTGTTTTTTTTTCTTTCAGAAAATGCAAACGTTTAGGAAGACAAGCATGGATGCTGGCAAGCATTATCATAACTGAATTCTTGATTGTCTTAAAATTCGGTTGGGATGTAGTCACTAAACCACTGCCTCATCATATATGCATTTTTTGGTCGTTAATTTTAACCGGTCTCATTCTATGGACATTTTGGCACTTTTATATTGTCCCCTGGCTATTTCGATCTAGTCGTCAGTCGTCTGAGGCACGTAATAAAAAGACGAAACCATCCACTACTACTACCACTAGTGATGTTGATAAGGATCAGCGACAAGATTCCGTTGAAAAAGAAGATTCTATTATTATTTATCGCCGACGAATGAATAAATCAACAGTGAACTCCAATCATCATCATTCATAGTGATTATTTAGTAACAATTATTATTCGCTTATGATTTATTCTCCTTCTTTCTTTTTTCCCTGAATCTTCAAATGTTGTATATGTACGTATGTATTGTTATTTTATTATTATTACTGTTTTACTGAAATAATGAAAAAGGATTTGAATTATGCGCCAAAACTTGTTTCTTTTGGATGTCCGGTGGTTTCCGCACTCCACTCCATTACTCAAAACTGACAACATTATACACAGCAACTCTTTAGATTCATCAGGGAAACGGGTGGGAGAAGGCAAATCATAAGTGAGACTATTTCTGAGAAAAATGGCTCCTTAATTAGCTCTCAGGATAGACGCCTTGAACGCTGGAAAGAACACTTTGAGGAGCAGTTTAATTGGCCTACAGCCAAGCTTAACCTGCCGAACATCCAAAACCTCCCTGAATGGAATATAGACACAGGTCCTCCGTCCTTAACTGAGGTTACTAAAGCTGTCACTAGTCTGAAACGAGGCAAAGCAGCAGGACCTGATGGAATGACTCAGAAGGTGTTTAAGGACGGTGAAGACAGTTTACTGTCTGCATTAACGAAGGTTCTAGGCAGCGTCTGGGAATCAGAGAAAGTCCCATCGGGTTGGTGTAAGTCACTGATCATCCCGATATACAAGAAGGGAGACAAGTCTTCCTGTGATAATCACAGAGGGATTAGCTTGACTAATATAATATCTAAAGTCCTAGGCTCAATAATCATGCGTAGACTAAGTGGTGCTCGGGCCAGTGCCAGCGGGTTGATCGCTGACGAAATCTCAGCACGGATACAGAGGGCTAGTTTCGCATATGCCAGTTTACGCCGTCTCTGGCGTAGACGTGATATCCAGCTGGCTATCGACCAAAGGGCGTGTGTACTGCTCAACAGTCCGTTCCGTCCTCCTTTATGGCTAGCTGTGAGACCTGGCCATTGAGAGTGGAAGACATGAAAAGGCTGGCTAGCTGTCTTTGATCATAGGTGCCTGCGTTCTATCCTCCCGTGTGAAGTGGCATAATGAGGTGAGCAATATTGAGATTAGGCGTCGAGTGCAAGGCTAGGTAAGGAGGGGAAATCAATCGACGAGGCTGTGAAATTACATCGACTGAGATGGTTAGGACATGTGTTACGTATGCCTAGTCATCGCCTTCCTCGACAACGGGCAATGTTAGCTGATATAGGGCCAGGCTGGAAAATAGCTAGTGGCGGTCAAACCAAAACATGGCACCAGTCAATGAAATCTACTACAGTTAGTCTAATCCACGTAGGAAGGTGTAGACTTCCTGACTGGTTGGGGTCCTCAGGACGATAAAAACCAATGGCTGGAAACAATCGGTGATGTGGCTCAAAATCGTTCTCAGTGGCTGGCGCATCCACTCCTTGTGACTAATGATTTCTAATGAAACTATATTGCTCTTCGTTACTACTATTCCTTTGTCTCACACCACTGTTTACTGTCTGTAATATGCATTTCTTCTCTTGCTTTGTGTGGTACATGGAGGGAGTGTGGTGACTTGAACTGCCGCACATTGGTGCAAAGTTCTATGTCGAAAACAGACAGACAGACAACCAATGTATATTTATATATATTTAGGCGTATATTCATAAGGAGACAAGTGTGTGTGTGTGTGAATAAAAAACAACTTTTTCTCCTTCATCATAGAATCAATAATATTTTTTTGTAAAGATAAACAGAAGTTGACATAATACGAAATTAAAAAGTAATAATAAAAAACATACAACACATTAAAAAGCCTGCCCCCCGCGCCGCCGCCGTCGCCTCATCATAAGACTTGGCTATTTTTAAACTGTGAAGTGAACAACACACAACACTGTGTGTGTGTGTGCAAAGTAGTAGAAGAGGCAGAAGAATAAAATCGTACGAATGGTTTTGTAATATTTATCATTATTGGTATTAGTATCATTAGTATTCAAGCATCACCAGCCCAAAAGAGTGTTATGATGAAGCCTTCGGATCTTTCCTTACAAATGTTTGAGTAGCTGTAGGAAACTGGACTGTATCAAAGTCAGGATCATTCATTAAGCGTACAGTTATCCGGTCAGATACAATATCTCGAAAAGAGTTAATCAATTCTTTGTCTGCACTGGGTAGTAATCGTCTCAAGCCAGGTGAATTTTTCTCCTCTATGCCTTGTTCTCTGTTGCCGACATTGTCACTGGCTGCTGCTACAGCATCAGACAGGCATTCCATGAATAATTGATCTGGTGATTGATATATAGATCCTGAATTATCTTGCATAACCTGTGGTGAGAGTGCGAAAAAACAAGGCATAAACGAAACGTGAGTGTTAACAAGAACGGTTGGGGATGAATTTGTTAATACACATGAGAAGTTACATATTGCATAGAGTCTATTTATCCGAATAGACAGATTGCACGTAATAGCTCTAGAATTACTACAGTTATCCATGATCTAAGGAACCATAGCTGATTTATTCAGCGTTTTAAGGTATGTACTTAGACATGCATGGCTTAATCTCTGAAACAAGCATATGACTACCGGGCAAGTATTTACATAATGGTACACCCAATGACTGGTTTTCAGGTGAACCGAACACACTTATCCCTGCCTCTTGAGAGAAGAGACCAGCATGCAGCGCAACCACTCTAGAGGCCTCTCCCTCGGTGGACCATTCACACCGTTAGTATATGCAATAATGCATAGGTAAGTGTAATTACTCCGATCAATTATGCACTGCATAGCCAAGCCCAATTCATCTCGCATACAACACCAGCCAAGTGTAGCGACGCTATAGTGATCATACGCCCCATACAAACGAAGACAGCAGCCACCAAATTCAATGAAACCGTTATCCTTGCCAATCAATTTAGCATGCAAATAGCTTCTATACGTCTACCAAACTATACCAAGAAAACCATCCACAGTCATATAAGTGAGCTAAGACAATGGTATATCATGCTCGTATTCGTCTATATAGCTTATGCTATGTTTACTACAGGATTTATTGGTAGTAAGCAAGACTATATAGCTCGAATCTACTGTTAAAATAACTTCAGGAGTGTGTGTGCCATGTATTGGCTACTTGTAGGTGAGCTGCAGCTCACCTTTTCCACACGATCGTGTTGTGACTCTGAAACTGAAAGATAAATTGCCTTAGGCTAACCACCTCTTATTGTATCTATCAATTCAGGTTAGACCACGGATTGATATCAGTTAGTCATTGAAAATCGCCACTGGGAGTACTAGACAGCTGTTTCATCGGCCTATTTTAAAACTCATCGGCAGTACGCACCCACTTGTTTCGGCACCTAGGAGCTTCCAGTCACAGGGCAAGCTCGTAAGCCACTGGGAGCCGACCCGATTCAACAGCCAGTTCATGAATTCTAACTCCTACGAATTCGTGATTGTGCACTGCATAGACAAGCCCAATAGAAGTCATCTCGCATACAAGACCAGCCAAACAGAAATATTACACTTTTACATCAAACTTCTCATTGTAGCAGAATCTGTCGACAGCAAAGCTGCTTGGGTGTATGTACATTCAGGCAATCGGTATTTTGAAATAATAGAGAAGATTTATTATAGGTCAGGATAATTTTGATTTGGTTGTGTTCTTTGAACAGGTTGATAATTTAACTCCAGAGCTTTCATTGCCTCCCCCCCCTTCTAGACAACATCTTCAGCGCAAGCTTCAATATGAAATAAATTTATTTGAATTCTCCAATGATCAATGTAAATTAATTAACAACCAATCACAACAATGTTTGTCAAGAAAAGGCAATTATATCATTTATGGAGAATTCAAACAACTTCACTGTAATACTAACGCTCGCGCTGAAGGTGTTGTCTAGATGGGGGATGATGAAAGCTTCGCAATTAGAACCCTAATCAAACTCATCAGAGAACACAACCAAATCAAAATCAATCAATAGTTAGTGATAATAGTAAAAGAGGACAATTATATGTACCCCCGGGATTTCAATGTGTTGTTTTAATTTGAAAACAACCATGCCTCAATGTGCTGTTTTTATTTAAAACAAACCACACCTCTAAAGACACCAGATTAAAACTATAAGCGTGACAATTCATAATAATAATATCTAATTGTCCAGGCCGTTGGAGTGGAGTGAAATGGAAATCATTGAAGGGAAAGTTGCACTTTAAGAAAATAAAAGATATAGAATTTTATAGGTATTCATATTAATAATAGCGTCGGTGGTTCAGCGGTAAAACGCTCGCCAACTACTCACGTGGTCGGAGGGTTCGATCCTCGGCCGACGCACTCTCCTAAACCTCGTTTAGTCCGGTCAGGGCATGAGGCTAGCAACCCTACCTCGTGGAAATACAAACATATTGCTGCTGAAACTTCAAACATTAAGCTTGAAATTTAATTGGTCGATTGTGACTAGCAGTAGAATTCAGGATGTGCATTTCGTCCCATTTGAGACTCGCCAGCTGGATGTACCTGCGTTTCCCAGTGAGTCAGTGATGATGTTCCTACCGAGGCTCGAACCCACTGCCCATAGTTTCAAACGCCAAGGAGTTATCAACTAGACCACTTGGGCAACGATAGCCACCTCGTGTGCAACGGGCCTCCAAAGCCTCAGGATGGTCGGGGGTGGGTGCCTTGCGCTGCGGGTTGGCCACCCCTCTGCACACCTCTTGATAGAACATGTTGACCACTTCACCTATTTAGGAAGTTGTATCAGCGCCAACGGATTGATTGGTGACGAAATCACAGCACGGATCCAGAAAGCTCGGGCTACTTTCGCTAACTTACACCGTCTCTGGCGTAGGCGTGACATCCGACTGTCAACCAAGGGACGTGTATACTGCTCAGCAGTTCGCTCCGTCCTTCTCTATGGCGGTGAGACGTGGCCATTGAGAGCGGAAGACATGAAGAGGTTGACTGTTTTTGACCACAGATGTTAACGATCTCTTTCTCACGACGTTAGGTGGTATAATAAGGTAAGTAATGTTGACGTTAGGCGTAGAGTGTTGGGCAAAGAGGGAAAATCACTCGAAGAGGCTATAAAGTTACATAGATTGAGATGATTAGGCCACGTGCTGCGCGTGCCTAACCATCGTCTCCCCCTCCCGACGGGCATTACTAGCTGATATAGGTGCAGGTTGGAAAAGAGTAAGTGGTGGCCAAACAAAAACATGGCCTCATCAATCCATGAAATCCTTGACAGTTAAACTGAGTCTGGTAGGGAGGGAGATGCAGACTTCCGGGTTGGGGCCCTCGGGACTCCAAGAATCAATGGCTGGAGACAATAGGTGACATGGCTCAAAATCGTTGTCAATGGCTTACGCAGATGTATTCAGTCTCTGTAATCTTTCATATTCCTTTCTACCATTACTCATTCTGTTTCACTCTTATACTTGTCAAAACTCTATTGATTCTCTTCACTCATTTTCTTGTCTACCTTTGTGTGGTATTTGGAACGTGGCAACTGGAACTGGTGCACTTCGGTGCCAAGTTCTATGTTGAATCCAGACAGACACCTCTTGAAATGCTCCCATATGACCGGGCGTCTTACATAGCCTCTCCTGAGGAAGTCCTACTCACTGCCTTCACGTGGTGGAGGTTTTTTTTCACCAAAGTGAGAGGGCGAAAGCGGATGCTCGGCGCTCTTCACCGGGTTGACTGTCCATTCGATGACAGTCTAGGGGAGATGGCTAAACCCTGATTCCAAACCTCCAGCGACTGGCGTATGGAGCTCACCGTCAGACGTATGGACAAAGGGCTTCTTGGATGTCTGGCCCCATTCAAAAAGGCGTATGAACCGAACTCCGGTCACCGGCTGCCAATGGATGGTGGACTCCCTACTCCACTCCTACTGCCTTTTAGGTCACACCTGGTTGTGTAAAGGCTAGAGCTGCACTCTCAAACAAAAGGCCGAGCGATTCTGGGGACATCACTCGTACCAAATTCCCATGAAACTTCATTAACTCTCTTACAAACGATCGCCGCGCCTGGGCAGCGATGATTCGAGATGTTCATGAAGCCGGCTCATCCTCCCGTAGGAGATAGCCGAAGTAAAGTAAGTCACATTATTTAACTCAATTTTAAATTTTCCCGTCGATTGATTGGACCGAAGTACTCGGTCTACTGATTAAATGCCCAGATATCGTCAAAGCATCTGCACAAGAAGCCGACGTGTCAACCTGAGATTGAGCACTTCGGTGTAATCAATCGACGAGAAAATCTAAAATTCAAATAAATAATTAAGTTTGAGACCCTATGTTTCATTAGGAACGTAAAGGAATTAAATAAATATTAACAATAGGATGGAAAAAAAACAGTGGGACTATGAGGTTGAGTGGAAATAATACACCGAGCATTATCTATGAGCTTAGCTTGGTGAAACACAAACAATAAAACTACCTTTCGTCGCTTGGCAGGCATTCCAGCGATATATCCATCACTAAACCGTCCAAATTGATTAGGATCATCCGACTCTGGAGGATTGCGTGACATAGTGGACATATCACCAGTGACAACATGAATCCATGCAGGAGGTAAAACAGCATGCCAGCCTTCTGCTGCTACTGCTTCATTACTGTCTCTTGTTGTAGCCTCGTCCATAGACAGTGTGGAATTTGGATTAGGATCAAGAGCAGCTAATTTAGAATTCGGTAATTCACCTGGTTTTGGTGACCAATCAGGTAAAGCGGATATTTTCGCTTGTACTTTAAGCTGACTAGACGGGAATTTATTGTTTTCCTTTGATGCGGTAGTAGTACTAGGAGGAGAGCAGGAGTGGACAATTGTTGTGAAATAGGCGCGGAATGGTTTGTTTCATCAGAAGGTGGATCAGAATAAGCATCTAAAAATGGTAAATCATCTCCGTGTAGATCTTCATCACAGAAGTTGTTCCGTTGAATTTCACCATTTGACTAAGAAAGAAAGTAAAACAGAAAAACCTCGGATCAGAGAAAAGTGAAGTTATGTCTTCATTACTGCAAGATTATAATAATTGCTATCATCAAAATAATAAGGGCTTGGCAAATCTAAGAGAAGTACAGTTTATGATAGGAGAGACCAAATGCAATTAGTAGTTTCACTTGACAATTTCACATTACATTCAATCGACTACAGTTATTTCTGAAGAGAACCACTGGAAAACATGGGAGTACCGCATATCTGTTTCGTCGTAGTTTGCGACTCTTCAGAAGTACACACCCATCACAGGGGGTCGAACCAGGCCCGTCTGGTTACATGGCAAGCTCCTAGACCATTAAGCCACTGGGACCTGATCCAATGGCCCTGGAATCCTAACTGCTAGCTCATGGGCTATTGGATCGGGTCTCAGTGGCTTAATGGTCTACAAGCTTGCCTTGTAGCCAGAAGGTTCTGGGTTCGAATCCCGGGGGTGCTTACTGATGAAGAGAGTCCCAAACTACGACGAAACAAATATCCAGTACTCCCTGGTGGTTTTCCAACGGCTATCTAACTGATGTCACCTCATGATGAAACCCTCCAACAAATCAAACACAATCCCTACAAACCAATACTTGAAAATTCATTTACTCTTTACCTGTACAATCACATCTCATGAAAGAGGATAGTAAAAAAAGTGATGAGCTGTCACAAGCATGATGATTGTTAATATTGGTCAATCAGTGTATAAGTGGAGTTGAATAAATTTACCAGAGTTACGTAATAGGATGAATAATTTAATGAGTTGTAATCAGGGTGCACATGGAAACGAAAGAAAATATGGGACTACGTAGAAGTTCTAATAATTGTCATATATTTATTCTGGGCAGTATTTATAAAATGTACAGAATTTCCAGAGGAGTTTATTGCATCGTACAATATCTTCAAGTAAAATATTAATCAATTGACAGTATATCCCGTGACACAATGGTCTCTGAGCTGAAGCACAAACCATTCCATTATGATGATACATATGCTTTGTATCTCGTTCAAGAAATCCACGATATCGATCTAGTTAAAAGTCAATTGTAAGATGTTCAGAAGTACATTTTGAGACCCAAGGACATAATTGAAGAACAGTTATGTCATGTATTGTGACACGTTGCCGCCCACAATCGGGCCTTCTCTCAAGTTTAGTAGGAACTTGCGAATCAGACAAGAGCTTGTCAACATTTTAAAGACACACAAGAGTAGATAATACCATTAGAGGTCATATCTTAATCGATTAAAACAAACCGAACGAGAGAAAATGTATGGAATAGAGAGATGGAGGATTGTGGTAACCCAAGTTTTAAGCAGGCCGCCAACTGGAATCAAAACAGTAGAAATTATCAAGGTTCTTACCCAGGGTGCTACAGGAGTGGTAAAATAATTTCTTTTTGTATGCATAGCTAAAGGTTCAGAAATCCAAAAGTGACAGAGGCGCATTACCTTTGGCAGATTATTCTTCACCTTGTAGATTACTCTGAAGGAGGTGTTTTTTTTTCAGATGCAGCGACTACTGTTGACACGGTGTTCGATTATCGCACTCCCTGTAGAACCACTACTACCTTCCTGCCAGACATGCAGGATAATGTTCTTGAACCCATTTAGACAGGATACTTGATTATCGCACTACAAAATGCAGCGCGAGATGAGTAGTATAAACGATAGCAGCATACAAATGTAGAGTGAGAAGATGTAGTTTCTCAGCTTAATACCTTGGTGAGGGTTAGCGAATCAACGACCATATCAGGAATGAATGGTTTTTCCTGAGATAACATTACTTATTTCAACCTATGCAACTGCTATCTACAGACTTTGTTTTGTTCAAATTCCCTTGAATGTTTTATTAAAAAATAAAACCACTTTTAAAACGGTTAATTTTTTAAAAAAAAAGGAGAATTACAATCAAAATCTTGGAACTAACAGGATCAACCAGCATAGGTGAAGGCATTTGTAGTTTTCTGAATTCGATATACGCAGATACTTGATGTGCCACTTTTGCACGAATTGTAGCCTCATCCATATCACAATAGGCTTGAATGCAGTTGTTAAGACCTGTCACAAAATCATGACCTAAGTCGAAGCATTCATCATCTACAAACAAACACAAAAACATTTGAAAATTATGAATTAGACATGTGTGCGACAGAAGTTGTGGGTCAGTGATTTATCGGTAGAAGCGCTTGAAAAACAACGCCACACGTGGTCCGAGGATTGATTGTCAGCCGACACACTCCTAAACCTCGCTAAGCCAGTAAAGGAGGAGGAGGTTGGGCGCGTCAGGCTAGCAACCCAATGGTGTAAAAATAAAACTACTGCTACCGCGAAACGGTGAAAGTAAAGTATCATAGCCAAAGCCCCAAGGTCTTTCAAAAGTTGACCTTCTAGAACCAATCAGATACAGGGAACACTACAAAAGGTCATTCCAAATCAATTCACGCCTCTTTGGACTCAAAGGGTACGTATTCTCTAGGTACTTTCTCTGTTAGGTAGGGTTATGGTTTTTAAGGTTTAGGGTCTAGAGGTAAATTGGATCCCAAAGTACCATTACCTACAGTAACCGAGATGAATGCATCTATCGCAGCATGGTGTTCTCTATATGTGTTCTACGTGAGGTGCGTGTGTGTTACTGCCCAGACGTTCCACAACCAAGCCAACTGGTTGTCATAATCATAGGTGAATCACTTTCTGAAGCTTCTGACTTGCAACCTAAATTAATACGAGTAAAAAAGCCAGTGTGTTATACAGTAATATTTACTGATGATCACGTTTCCAGCACAATTTATTGCTGCTCATAATCATATCAAGGCAATAATCACACAACTTTCCAATTTCGTTTATGTGATTCTACTATTTCTCATCTCTTAATTTGATTGGTATTAATATTTCTTATCCATATTTCCGGAATGAGTGATGAGTCATTCCTATTGTACGTGTTGGGTGTAGATTATTCGATGACCAAAGATTCAGTAATCAATCTCTCTCTCTCTCTCCATCTACTTATATAACTTTTTAGAACTTTGACTCTGTCCTACCTTATTGTATGGTTGCCTGTTAATGCACGCAGTGCAATTGCTGAGTTTGTTTTTTAAATTACTTCGATGGGTCAATCATTCTAACCATTCTAATAAAGCAGGAGACATCTGAAACCCTACTTGGGATTCGTAATAAAGTAGGACTTAGGGTGACATTTAAACCTACAAACTCACTCAGGTAGGACAAGCTGTGTAGGCTAAAGGACCCTGTAGGTTGACCCAATTAGACAAAATAATATAATTTACAAAATACCTTTCAATCACTGTGAGTTGAGTCAACTACATAGGTCAAACTAGTAGATCAGGCAGGAGTAGTGAGATTATCTGAACATAAGAATTTAGCTAAGGATAGAATCATTCGACGATGATAAGTAATTTAGGGAAAAAACTCAGCGATTGCACTGTATGCACTAACCACACAATAGGGTGGGACAGAGTCAAAATTCTAAGAAGTAATATAGGGAGGTGGAGAGTGAGAGAGAATGATTACTGAATCCTGCCTTGTTCTTCGAGCCTACTACACCCAACACATGCAATAGAAGTGACTCAACGCAAATACCAGAGGTATGGAAGATATTATTACCACCAGTCAAATCAGAGGAGGATAATAAATAATGTTAAAATGTATTCAATTCACATACTAACAGGTTATTTATTTATTTTACTATAAAAACATCTTATTTCCCATGTTACTGTATTTTATTCATAACAATAATATTATTTCCGAATGTACTTTATCTTATATTGATTTTATTTAAATGTCTAATCATCAATTTTTACTCATGTATAATAAATGAAGCAAGAAAGTTGTGTGAGTGGTGCCTTGATATGATTATGATCAGTAATGAATTGTACTCGAAACGTGGTCATCAGTGGTAAATATTACTGTATAACAACACTGTGAGACTTTATCAAAATAAATCTTACCGACAATGGAATTATACTCTACCATTACAGTGCACAAGTTCTATTCTTATATCTAAGACGAACCAGTTTATTCGCTTTCAGATACTTGTTCTCTTATGTGTATATTAATTTGAAAGAAGAGTTTTCTGCATTCCAAGAATATGAGACTACTACTGTACACTACTAGTGATAAACACAGGAAATTCGCACTCACATAAGTGAGAACAGAGTTTTCAGTAGCAGCTAAATGCTGCTGGGATTTTAAATGTGTGGGTATAGTAATTCCATTGTGGGTAAAATTTATTTTGATATATTTATTTTGTTTTACAGTAATATTTACTGATGAACACATTTCGAGCACAATTTATTACAGCTCATAATCATATCAAGACACTACTCACACAACTTTCTAACTTCGTTTATATAATTCTATTATTTTTCCTCGCTTGATTTGATTGGTAGTAGTATTCAATTCAAGCATTCTAATAGATATTTAGACTTTAATTCATCTTATCCGTTCGTTGTCTGTAAAGGCAGGCATAGTTAAGTGTCTAAGAAACCGAGTAATAACACTAAGTAGTACAACAAAAAACTTAAACGATGAAATGAAGCAGATAGAAGCTGGTTAGTGTTAAATAACTAACTATCCTATAAAATTCATTAGGAAGATCAAAAAAGGTCAAAAGCAAAATAAAAATAATGGTGAAACTAATAATGATAACATAAATAAGAGAGAATATAAGGCATCTAGTGTTATACCATATAAGGAGGGGACATCTGAGACCCTCCCTACATAGGATTCTTAATAGAGCAGGTTTTAGGGTATCATTTAAACCTAAAAGCTCACTCACAAACAAGTTCTGTAGGTTAAAGGACCCTGTAGGTTGGCTCAATTAAACAAAATAATATAATCTACAAAACACCCTGCAATGACTATGAGTTCGGTTAACTACATAGGTCAAACAAGTAGGTCGGGGATAGTCAGATTGTCGAAACATAAGAATTTAGCTAAGGTTAGAATGATGGATCCCACAAAGATAGGTAATTTAGAAAAAAAAACTCAGCAATAGCACTGCATGCTTTAACACACAATAGGTTAGGGCAGAGTTAAAGTTCTAAAAAGTAATATAGACAGATGGAGAGAGAGGTTGATTACTGAATCCTTGTTCATCAAGTCTACACCCAACACATGCAATAGGAATGACTCATCACTCATACCGGAAATATGGAAAATACTACTACCAATCAAATCAAGCGATGGAAAATAATGGAATTATATAAACGAAGTTAAAAAGTTGTGTGAGTAGTGTCTTGATATGATTATGAGCAGCAATAAATTGTATTCGAAACGTAATCATCAGTAAATATTACTGCATACCACTGTGAGACTTCATCAAAATAAATTTTACCCACAATGGAATTATACTCAACCACAGTGTACAAGTTCTATTCTTATATCAATGGGTATAGTAACCTGAAACATCCACAAGAAAACTGACACATTGTTGAACACGGTGTCTAAGAAAAGCGAACTGATTGATGCTCACTTCTCACTATTTTGACTAAGTCGCACGTGATTACATCAAAAACAAAAGAATTATAAAAAAGAACGACACTCGTTCCTTTCAAAAAAAAAAAAATTCACCCACCTACCTTCAATATCTTGTAAAAATGAATTACAATGCTCCATCAATGTTTCAAAACCCATCCCGATGCCAAATATTTGACTTCGAGATTCTCCTGAACCCTTAGATGTTTTTGATAATTCAATTTTTAAATTAGATGCAAGACGAGTTGTCAGTAGATCAGCTAAACAGAGAAGATCTGTACAGGCTATTTTCAGTGTCATTAACAGGGTACTACCGAATCCAGTATTTGTTGGACTAGCTCTCCATAAATCCAATTGAGAAGAAATAATGTACTGGAGGAGAGTTCAAATATATATATGTATAAATACATATGAAATATACAAAGGTTACACAATCATTATATCTCCACAAATTAAATAATAATAATAATTTTCTATAGTTTGGTTTGTAAGGGTTTGTTATGTTTTTTTACGAGTTGATCACGGACTGATATCAGTTAGAGAACCATTGAAAACCAGCACTGGAGTACTGGACAGCTGCTTCATCCTAGTGCTTGGGAATCACCGGCACTACGCACCCACTGGGATTCGAACCCAGGACCTTCCTGGAGTTCTAGTGAGAAGTCGTGACCAGTGAGGTCCAATTAGATGTCACGTGTGTGGATGGATGTCCCACCAACGACAATGGTTGGGATCACGCTAAATCACGAATTGGTAGAAGTTAGAATTCATGGACTGGCCATTGAATCGGGTCCCAGTGGTTGAATGGTATATTAGCTTGCCTTGTAACTGGAATGTCCGGGTTCGAATCCCAGTGGGTGCGTACTGACGATGATTCCTAAACTAGGATGAAACAGCAGCTATCCAGTACTCCCTGGTTTTCAATGGTTCTCTAACTGATATCAGTCCGTGATCAACTCGTAAAAAAAAAATATATAATACTAATAATAATAATAGCTTTATTCCGGACAGCACACCATTTCCAGCAAAGTTTATTGCATATGATAGTTTCCTCTTTGTCCAGGTTCATCTGATAAAATATTTATTAACAGTAGAGTAGATAGCGTGACCTGAAGAGTAAACCAATCTCCCATGTGATATCTCTTCTTTGCACGCCTCCCTCCTTCGAGAAATGCATGATATTTGCTTGATAGCTAATTATAAAAAGTTCATGAGTACAATTTTTGAGACTCAATAGGAGGACATAAAATCGGGGACAATTTTTCTCATATGTTGCCAACCACCCACAATTTTCCTTTTTTTCAAGTTTAGCAAAAACTAGCCAACCAGAGAAGGTCATAAACATTTTAAATACTCGCGAGGGTAAATAAAATAATACCATTAGAGGTCTATTTTAGATGAAAATAAATTGAACAAGAGAAATTATAAGCAAATATAATGATGGCGATTTTCGATAGCAGGCGCCTCGGTCGATACTAAATTCCCGACTATACATTACATTTCACAAATGATCAGTTGTTATTTTTCAACAGTCGTGTCACAAAATGCGTATTCAAAATGAGAACGTCCGCAACTGCACCACATTACTACGCCTAATCATTATTATTGTTTCCTTTAGTTCTTAGAAGAACACAGGATTTCAGCCGCACGTCTCCATGGCGTTCGGTTCTCCGCTAACGTTTTCACCTGGCTCCACGTCTGCTCAAACTCTTTCATCTCCTCTTAGCATGACCTCTTTTATGTCACCCTCGCACTGATGACCAACTTGTCGTTTCCCATTCGGGTTCCATTCGAGAGCCTGTTGTGTCATGTCATTTAATGGTTTGTTTCCTCAGAGTATGACCAATCCACCTCCATTTCTTCCTGCATATTTCTTGCACAATTAGTTCCTTTGGTTGGTAGGCTCATTGCCAGAGATCCCTCCCTATTGCTGATCTTTTTTGGCCGGCCATCTGATCTTGAGAGTATTGAGCGAAGACAGCTGTTGATGAAGGTCTGTAGTTTGTATGAAGTGCCCTTCGTGACGCCAAGTCTCTGATCCGTATAGTAAGTAGCACTGACTTCACACTGGAGTTGGAAATCCGGATCTTATTTTTCACGCTGAAGAGTGCTGTTGATCTCTACATAGACTTGAGTGATGAAAGCTTGCCTTGCTTTACTAATCCTCGCTTTGATATCCTCATCAGTTCCGTCCGATTCTTCCCATGTTGGTAGGTAAAGGAGATTGCTTACGCCTAAACTGAATCCTATTTCAAACTATTAAATACCATAAACTTTTGTAAGATGTTTGATAAAGCATCAGAACTGGTAAGTAAAAATTCCTGCAAAATATTTAATGATAAACCCCAACAGAATTGCTTAAAGCCATAAGCAATCCACTGTGAAATATACATATCCTACATAGAATAAATATGGAAGACGCTATAAACAGCATAGTGTTACAAGTTGTCACGCCCCAATATATAGCACAGTAGGGAAGAATAATCATACGGGATTTTATTAGTAATTAGATGTTCACATGGAAAAAGTAACTTAAGAGGAAGACGGTATAAACGTGTAAGCAGATAGATGACTGTCGCCTTGGGTCCACAGCACCTCAGCAACCCCAATCAGGTAGTTCTACACTTTCATATATGAGTGGCTGGAAACGATGGTCAAATGCTTCACCGAATGATGACAAGTTTTGATTTGACCACCCATAACCCTGCTCTAACCTAATCAATCATATGTCAACTAACATTAATCGATGAGAAAGGCAATGGCTAGTGCATGAGTAACACAGGTCCTAGCCACCCCAATCGATGCAGCTTGACAAGGAGGGAAATCCTTACCTCACCGTCGACGTCTAACCTCAATAATACCACCTAACATGGGGAGATAGATTGCAGACACCTACGATCAAAGACAACTAGCCTTTTCATATATTCCACTTTCAAATAGCCATGTTTCATAGTCATAAAGACGGACTGCTGAGCAATACACACGTCGTTTAAAATCAATAGTCTCTTATTACGTCTACCCTTATGATAACGTAAGTTAGCAAATGCCAAACGAGCCTTCTGTATCCGTGCTCAGATTTCGTCAACAATCAGTTCATTACGGCTGATGAAACTTCCCATAAAAGTGAAGTGGTCAACACGCGAAACCATCTCATCAATGCCTACATTTAAACACTATCCTACATTTGATGATAAGAGTAGTGGGGGACAAGTAAATATCATGCTAAACATATCAAGATTCTCTCTCTCTGGATTCAACACAGAACCTGGCACTGAAGTGCAGCAGTTCGAGTTGCCACCTTCCAAATAGCACACAAAGGTAGACAAGAAAATGAGTGAAGAGAATCAATAGAGTTTTGACAAGTATAAAAGTGAAACGGAATGAGTAGTGATAGAAAGGAACATGAAAGATTACAGAGACTGAATGCATCTGCGTAAGCCATTGACAACCATTTTGAGCCATGTCACCTATTGTCTCCAGCCATTGATTCTTAGAGTCTCGAGGGCGGGCCCCAACCCGGATGTCTGCATCCCCCTCTCTACCTGACTCAATTTAACTGTCAACGATTTCATGGATTGATGCCATGTTTTTGTTTGGCCACCACTTACTCTTTTCCAACCTGCACCTATGTCAGCTAGTAATGCCCGTCAGGAGGAGGAGGCGATGGTTACGCATGCGCAGCACGTCACCTAGCCATCTCAATCTATGTAACTTTATAGCCTCGTCGATTAATTTTCCCTCTTTGCCCAACATTCTACGCCTGACGTCAACATTACTTACCTTATTATACCACCTAACGTGAGAAAGAGATCGTAGACATCTATGATCAAAAACAGTCAACCTTTTCATGTCTTCAACTCGTATTGGCCATGTTTCAGAGCCATAGAGAAGGACGGAGCGAACTTCTAAGGTGAAGTGGTCAACATGTTCTATCACTTCACTCCCTATCACTAAGATAGGAGTTGACGTAGTCCAGTGCTGTAGCAGCATATCAAGATTTCTGCTCAGGGTGTTCACCTAGATGGACTATATCCTCTGCATACCAACCCTGGTAATCAACCAATCCATGAGTCACTTAGATAAAAATTTTCAAAAAGAAAAAGGGGTTTAACAGTAGCTTACCCTGCATAATTTAGCAAACGACGCAGTAACATCAATCATTTTTTGAGAGGAATTTTCATCAAGACTGTTTATCCACATTGTATATTCACTGTGACAAGCATCTGATAGTCGACCTCTAAAAATAGTACTGACTAGAGAATTAACTAGTTCAGATTGATTGCTTCCTGTCACTGAATCAGCACACAATAATAAATGCTGTAGATGATCACGTAAACCATCCAATGCAGCTGCCGTAACATGACCAGAGACATCAGTATCTGTGGAGGCGTGAACTTCACCACGAACAGCATTAAGAATATCATTTAATAATCCAGCGGATATATTTTGATGACGTGATGTACTGCTGCTATTTTGATCTGTTACACCTGAACAAAAGATATAAATAAAAATATTATTCATACATATATATATATATACATATATATATATATGTATATATATATATATATATATATATATATATATATATATATGTCCAAACCAAGTTCACTTTTAACAGTTTGAAAAAATGTGGGCATTGGGTATATGATATTCATTATAATAAAGGTTTTTGTATTTCCCAATGAATGAATGAAAAGCAAAACGATATCGCTGTTTTTACTGACGTTTCGCTATTTAATGCTGCTAATAGCTTTATCAGAGTAGCATTATTAAACCAGAATTTACAAAATCTCAGCATATATATGTAACAAAGAGTTAAGAGGTGAGAAAATAGACTACTTAGGTCAAGTTAAAAGGACATATTGAAAGTCAAAATAACAATGAAGATCACTAAACCAAATAACAAAGGTAATAGTATGTCTGTTATGAAATCAAAACAAAGTTTACTAACTTGATCATCGTTCGTCAGTCTGGGGTCATTTTTCGTTGTCAAATTGGTCAAATAACAAAACCAAGTGTAGATTGTTGGATTTGATCAATGTGTAAAATTATAAAGGCAGTGTGTGTTTACATAATGAAAGTGCTTATCACATTCGTGTTGATTTTGTCACTTCATGGGGGAGGGGAGGGAGGTGTTGTAACCAGGTCAGATTCTGTTTTAGTCCATCATTCCTATTCAGCTCAGACAATTTGGATTCCACTTGATATGAAGTGCTTCCAACGATATCAGACGTTCTTTGTGATTTCTGAAGTTTTTTCTGGATGATGATTTCAATATTGTCAAAATCTATTTTGTGACCTGATTCTATAGCGTTATATTTTCCAAGTTTTCCTAGTTCAACTGGATTTATTCCTTGGTGGTCCAACACAGATGCTCTACGGTGTTCATTTCTTCTGATTTTGATTTATCTCTGGTGATGTTTGTCCGATGTATATCGCATCACATTCCAAGCAAGCATTTTATTTTATAGACACAATTAGATAGAGAATCTTTAGGGATTCGGTCTTTTATATGGACAAGGTTGTTTAGTAGTGTGTCTGATGTTTTGAAGAAAACTCTAATGTCGAGCTGATTGAGTACTCTTCTGATATTGTCTGACGGCTCTGTTCTATATGGAAATTTTGTAAATTCCGGTTTAATATTGACACTTTGATAAAGCTATTAGCATTAAATAGCAGAACGTCAGTGAAAACAATAATATCGTTTTGTTTTTCATTCATTGGGAAATACAAAAACCTTTATTATAAAAAAATATAATATTCAATGGTTTGTTCTGTTGTAGGTCTTTTAAAATAGATATTCGAGTATAAATTTGAAGAAGAAAAAAACAACAACAGCTAACTTACATTGACAGGCAGGAATTGGATTTGCAGAAGACTGAGAAACCCTCGACCATACAGTTCTAATAAGACCATCGATAATTACACTGAATATTCGAAATATTCCATCAAGTTGTAACTGCTGCTCAGCGACTCCATCAGCTGTTGCCCAAGACGGTGTGACGCGAGAAACGACTTCTTTAGGGGACAAGAAAGAAGAAAAAAATTTCAAAATAGATGTCATTACAATATTTCAGGTTAGACATCACCACAATTACATTGCAGGATAGCTGTTATCTGACGTGTAGTAGTATATCAGTACACTTTCAACGTTGAAGGCAGAGACTGACTGAATAACTGGTTTCAACGTATGACCTTTGCACAGATGTGCAGCAGTTCAAATTGCCGCTTTCCTTCCATGTAGCCCACAAAGCAAGAGAAAAGAGTAAATAGAGATTCAAAGGAGAGAGATAATCAACAGAAATATGAGGCAGAAAGAATAGTAATATCGAAGAACAATAGAATTTTATTCGATATTGTAAATCACAAAGAGTTGATGCATCTGCGCCAGCCATTGAGAACAAGGATTTTGAGCCATATCACCCACCAGTTGTCTCCAGTCTTCATTGGTTTTTACCATCCCGAGGATCCCAACCAACCAGACAGCAGTGTACACCTCCCTACGTGGCTGGCTGGATTAAACTAACTGTTGTGGATTTCATTGATTGATGAAGCCATGTTGATTTTGGTTTGACCACCACCACTAGGTCTTTTCCAACCTGATCCATCCTATGTCAGTTAACATTGACTGTCGGTCGACGAAGGCGATGGCTAGGCATGCATACGTAACACATGTCCTAACCATCCCAATAGGTGTAACTTCACAAGCTCATCGATTGATTTCCCCTGCTTACCTAGCACTCAACCGATGCCTAACCTCAATATTGCTCATCTTATTATACCACTCAACACGGGAGATAGAACGCAGACACATATGATCACAGACAGCTAGCCAGCCTTTTCATGTTTTCCACTTTCAATGGAGAGAAGCAATATCTAAAGCCGATGATGTTATATAGTGGAAAGGTGGGACAGTATGTAACTTACAAAGTATGGCAGTGATGATGAACTTCAAGAGTAAAAAATAGTACGATAACGATAGTGTCCTCTACAAGTATAACAACCACTATTTTAGGCATGCTTCCCTTCGAGTTTTTACCATATTGATAATAGTGTATATAGCAAAACTGAAGGATCTTCTACATAGATCTACCTAATATCGTCCAATCAACCACTGTGGTAATGGACACTCAAAGCGTACAATCAAATGTCGTTTGACAGTTCATGCTATGAAGCAAGAAAATAATGCTTAACACACCTTTGTTTGACACTCACAGCATACAACATCTAATGGTACCCACCTATTTTAAAAACCAGTGTTAAGTTAGATCGACTGCTTTTTCATATCCTAACAGACAGATGTATATATTCTCATCAGGAATATCCGTTTACAGAATTATCAAAAATTTGTGATATAAGCAAGTGTAAAATGTGTGTTTGACATGTGTGTTTGTATGAATGTTTAAATTGTCTGAATTCTCAATAGTTAGGGGTTTGTAGCGCGGTTTGATTTCTTTCAGGCTTGATCGATCACAAGCCGACATCAGTTAGAGAAACAGAGAAAACCACCACCGGCGAGTACTGGACAGCTGCTTCGTCCTAGTTTTATTTTTTTTATGAAAGCTTTAATTCTACACCGTATTTTTTGGTACAAGTATGGAATTTTCAGCATGCGATATCGGTAGCCCAAATTTTGCAGGCCGACCATAGATATCAGGTGTGCATCGGCAGGTGATCGAACCCCGGACCATGTGCATGGTCGGTGAGAGTCCTAACCACTGTGCCACCGACGCACAGCAGTATGCACTCGCCAACCGGAGTTCAGACCCAGGAACTTCCGCCTACAAATCAAGCTTGTAGACCATTCATCAGCCACTGAAACCCGATCCAATAGCCAGTACATGAATCCTGACTCCTTAATGAACGATCTGTTGCCTGACCCTTGTCTTCTGTTGTTACATTTGGTGTCGCTGCGCACCGACAAATGGAAAGCCTATGCCCTACAGCTTTTGATGGAGACATATGGATCTTCGGGCAGAACTTCGAGGCTTCTTCACAGTTGAGTGGCGTTCAACATCTGTCAGCGATGAGGCTGCTACTTGGGACGCTACTGGGAGGTCGGGAGAAAGCAGCATATGAAAGTGTGAGGCGGAATACCTACGAATGTGCGACAGGGTCAGGCAAACAGTTTCCAAAGTGGGAAGGACCATATATGGTCACGTTGAGATGGGGTTACGCAGACACAATCGCAATGGTAAACACAGAGAAACAGGTGAACATCAGCGAGCACCGAGATTCCAGACAGCAAGACAAAAGAGCAAAGCCCCAAGAACCAAGAAGACCGAACCAACTTCAGTCGCAAGTCTTTGACGGGGGGACGAATGTGGTGAGAGCTGTCTACTAGCCAAATCGGTAGACAGTAATTTACGTCAATGTTTACGTTCTCAAGATTTGTCGTGAGAAAATATGAACAAAGACTGATTCAAAACCGACCACAGCAGACTTTGCGTAGGCAGATATAGTTAACATATAGATGATCTGACAGTCAAGAAACAGTCACAAAGAGATGAAAGATTAACTTTAAGTGAGAAACAACCACCAATCAGAAGGCTGTGTTTGTTTGCTTAACTAATCAATAATAATGTACATGAAAATATATAAATATGCTTTGATTTCCTTAATAAACGATCTGTTTCCTGGCCCTTGTCTTCTGTTGTTACACTACCACTTCGTGATTTTAGCACAACTACCGGCCAAAGTCATCGGTGAGTAACCTGAGTAAACTGACTTACTTAATGGACCCCACTGGTTACGACTTATCACTAGAACTCCACGCAACTTCGTCGTCCTGTAGCCAGTCACCCACTAACAAGCGCATCAGATTAATTCTCAAGTTTGATCACGAGCTAACTACCAGTTAAAGGACTACTGGAATCGAACCCTGATGGGTACGTTCTGACGACGAGTCGCGAACTAGGATGAAATAGTTGTCCAGTACTCCTTAGTTTTTTTTAATGGTTCTTCAACAGATGCCAGCTAGTGATCAAACTTGAAAAAAAATCGACTTCCTACAAACAATCCCAGTCAATCAGTGGGTCAGTCAGTGCAAGTTATTTAAGTTATTTTTTTCAAAAATACCTTACAAAAAGAGTGAAGTGGTCGAATAACATGCAAAAAAAGAAAAATAAGTAACACACTGATTAAATAGAAATTGTTAAAAGGAAAGGATGACACTGTGTGACACATCCTTCTTAGTCTAAATAAAAACCTGATAACTGCCAAAAAATCTTTAAACTGACTGATCATTTACAAAAAAACACATCTTACTTGAAGATGTACGTGTTGCTGACGTCGTGGTTGCTGTTGTTGTTGTTTGAGCGCGTGAATCAACTCCTTGATTGGCACCTGAAGAAGCAGAAGTGCTATTCGATGTCACAGCAGCAGCACCAGTGGCGGCACTTGTTGTTGTTCTCGTTGTCGCTGTAGGCTGTTGTGGTGATGCATTTACAGTGAATTGGATTGGTGATGAGGAGACAAGAAAACTGAATGGTGAAGTACCAGAAGCACCAATACCACCAGTAGTGAATTGATCACTGCTCACAGCAGAGACAGCAGCATTTGTAGCCGCAGTAACAAGCGATAAAAGCTGTTGTGGTAAATTAATCCCTGAAGTGAAAGAGAATGTTGCTGCTCCAGGTGTTCTGCTTTCTGTACTGCCGGTGTTTGCTGTTGTTGTAGATGAATTATTTGGAACACTTGTCTAAACAGTGAAGGAATTAACACGAAAACATTTTTTTTAATTACCATAATTACTGTATTTTAACTCTTTTTTTTATTACTCTTTAATTCAGTTTTGATTTCCCTGTTGATTGATTGGACCGTATTATTCGGCATCAGTCAACCTGTCGGCTTCTAGTACGTACAGGCCTCATCGATGCCTGAGGATTAATATGAGAAACTTTCGTGTGGAAGGGGGGGCTGACGAGTCCCATATAGGACGAAATGCGCATCTTGGGTTTCACCATTAGCCACCACTTATCAAACTATTTTAGGTTAATCATCAGGCATCATCGTAGCGTATGTACCAGAAGCCAACGCATCAACTGAGGCCGAACATTTCGGTCGAATCTACCAACGGGAAAATCCAAGTTGAATTAAAAATTAATTTATAACTGACACCGGTTACACAAGAGATGGTTCTCATGCCCCCAATCAGTCTAGTGGATACCGCTCCATGGCGTTTTAAACGGTAGGTGGTACTGGGTTCGAGTCTCAGTAGGAACAACATCATTCACTCACTGGGGAATGCAGGCACATCAGACTGATGAGCCCCAAATACGACGAAATGGGCATTCCCCTGGATTCCCCTGTTGGTCACAATTCACCAAATTATTTTAACTCTCATATATATTTCCTAGAATTGGAATTAAATCTAACCTTTCCTGTCAAAAAAACTGGACTAAACATCACAGTCACAGCAGGACACGAATTCGGTAGTAGTGACAGAAGTTCTCCGTGTGCAACAGACATCCATGTTTAACATACCTGACTAAAGTCTAGTGAATCCAGTTAGTAATAAAACCCCTTTGATTTGGAAAAATGTGATTTATTAGACATTGAGTACTCCCCGCTTCTCAACTTTGAGGTTCACCACTCCATTAGAAAAAAAGATATTTTTGACATGACGTAACACGTTGTGACATTATTGACTATATTCGTACTGATAGAAAATCATAGCGCGAGCATTAAGATGAAGAGCTGTTATACCCACCCAGATGACGACGACTTTCGTATGAGAACAAACAGGTGCCTAGGATGCGTAATACTACCAGCTGAAAAAACAGAACTCATATTGTCAAGTGTCACATAAGTGTTGATATAGACGAACTTTGCAACTGCTCTCTCGTAAAGAAAATGAGCATAGAGGTAAGCTACCCCACTGACACATGAAAAATCATTTTTCACTTTGACAACCTTAAAGATACCTTATACACGGACACTTGTTAATACACAAAATCTCTACCTTTTTGATGCATTGAAGACTCGAGAAATTTAATGAACCTAGAGCAGATGAATAAGGAAAGTAAGTATGATTATTATTACTTCATTCATTCGCGTTCCATGCGGAACACAAAGGGCTTCGAGCTTGGGCTTTGAAGTTTCAGTAGCAGTGGTGTTTTCTTTTTACGGTGTGACGTTGCTAACCTCACACACACATCCAGCCCTTTCCTCTTTAAACTGAGAGGAGTGAGTCGAACCCTGGACAATTTGCCTGGTTGGCGAGTATCTTACTACTGAGCTGTCGACGCCTCTTTGATTATTACTGTGGGACATCAGACATCAACCGACAAGAAAACTTGGACGCAAACTTACAAGTGTTTTACAAGTGAAGCACACTTCCAGCCTTAGAGTAAAATCCTATTCCCCTTTTTATGGGTGTCAAACAGTTAATCAGAACTCAAATAGCTTAATGGTAAGGCCAACAATTTTAGTTCTCCCTCTCCTCTGATGACACATGTATATGCTCAAGACATAATAAAACCATAAGACCGTATAACAAGATCCTCAACGATGACCACCATAAACTAAAGATTACAATTCATATATGCACCCACCCCCTTTATGAAACAAATGAAAACTATTACAAATAAAAGGAAACGAAGAACTGTGTGTGTGGGGGTGTGTGGAATTGTTGCCATTATCTATCGGCATCTAAAAACACTGTCTCTCTCACTAATATACATGGACAACACTACAACAGTATTACTTTGAGGAAGACTGGACATCAGTAAAAAGGAAACAGGCATTTTTGGTTGTTTATTTCATTCACACCGTAATAGAAATTTCCAGCAATAAACACTCAGTTATCCAGCCGGTTACCTGTATTAGTTTTTAATAAAGAAAGAACAAATATATTTGCAGGATAATATGAACAGATCGTTCTATTTCGTGGATTCTCTCTCTCGGCCTCTTCAACTGCGTACATCCCTAAATAAATCAATTATATTAAACATTCCACTCAATCTTGATTTTGAGTTTCACTCACTGAGCTGAACTCACTATTAAAGTTTCAAATGTATTAAATTGATTATTTTATATATTTTATAATTTTACTTTACTATTCACCCCCACCCTCCTGAACTCTCCACCAGACCATAATATGTATGCTGTCCTATCTTATAATCTGTCTGTAGTCTATCCTTGTTTCCAAGCAAAATCTGAATTCCACCCCTAATTATTACTGATTATTATATAAATAGTTACTCTCTGAACACTAAATAATTGCCTACTTCTTTATATATATATATACATATATATATATGTATATGTATATATATATATATTATCTAGGGAGCATTGTCTCAACTACAGGAGGAACGGACGAGGATGTCAAATCGACAATCGGGAAGGCGAGAAACACATTCATAAACCTGAAACCAATCTGGAAATCTTCGTCACTCAACTCACCATCAACAACAAAATTCGGATTTTCAATACAAACGACGTCAAGTCAGTCAGTTCTTCTATACGGATCAGAAACTCGGCAGGTTACAAAGAATATCTCCAACAGGTTGCAGACCTTTATCAACAACAGTCTTCGCTCTATACTGAAGATCAGATGACCAGAAAGAACAAGAACCAACAAGAAACTATGGGAACAAACAAAACAAGAACCAATCGCCAAACAAATATGCAGGAGAAAGTGGAGATGGATTGGACACTCGCTGAGCTGAGGAGGCCGCTGGGTGACATCGTGCGTCAAGCCCTCGAGTGGAACCAGAAAGGGAAATGGCGAGTAGTGGGACGTTCAAGGGTGACATGGAGGAGATCGTGTGAAGAGGAATTGAAACAGTATGGAATAACATGGATGCAGGTGAAAAGTACAGCAGAAGAGAGAAGCAAGTGGAGATGTGCAGTTGAAGCCCTATGTTCCACTAGGAACCAAAGGGAACAATAATATAATAATATATTATCTTTGAAATTATGGTACTTACACTTTGTATCTATAACTTGAAACCATTGTAAAAAGTACATTCAGAAATTTTGTAACATATAAGTGATTTATCAAGGATGTACGCAGGTGAAGAGAACCAACAGCGTTGACGGAGAAGTAATTGGGAAAATGCCTCAAACACTACGGAGTGTAGTGCCCAAGACTTTATTAACTTCAATTCAACAGCTGGTTATATGACAGAGCCAGGTGGCAGATGATCTACAATGGAAAACTAGGCGAGGCGTTCAAAGTGAATACAGGAGTGAGACAAGCTGGCTGGCTGCCTGTCTATTATCACCTACGATGATATTCTTAATTGTGCTGGTGGACTGACTGGATTATGCGTGTCAGACTGTGCACAGGGAGTGAGTGAGAAGAAGATTCTAGAAGATCTGGATTTTGCGCGTGGATGATTTATGTCCCATGACGAAAGAGTTGAAGACTTACAACAGGCGAAAATTGGCAAGAAGCTGGCAGCAAAGACGGGACTTCAAGTGAAGATAGAGAAGACTGAAGTGATGAAGAGGAACAACCAACCAACAGCAACGGCAACAACAACCAGCACCAATCACCATCAGCGGGAGACATTTGACAGAGATTACTTCCTTCACTTATCTGGCCAGGAAGTATCGTTTCAACCACAGGCAACTGGAACGGATGAAGATGTCAAAACCAGCCAGCCAGAATCAGAAACCAGTTTGGAAATCTTATGCACTGCACTCAGTCAACCAACCAGCCAGCATAAACAACAAGATTCGGATTCTGTTCAACACAAATGTGAAGTCTGTCAGTCAGTCAGTTCTTCTATACGGGTGAGAAACTTAGCCAGCGTGTCACGAAAAGGATTTCCAACAGCAAGTTACAGACATTTCTCAGTGGCTGCCACCTTCACTGGCTGGCTCTATACTGAAGATCAAATGACCAGTCAGCCAGCCAGAAAGAATTAGCACAAAGAAACTCTGGCTGGGAACAAACCAACAGGCGAGAGCCGATCGCCCGACAAATGTGTAGGAGAAAATGGAGATGGACTGATCGGGCACACGTTGAGGAGGCCGTCGAATGACACCGCACTCACTGCAGGCCATTGCTCGAGTGGAATCCCAATGCGAAGCGACGAGTTGATTGTCGGTGCGAGGGTGACACGGAAGAAATCGTGTGGCAAGGAGGAGATGAGAGATTATGGGTAATCGAGTGGCTAGTCAGCTGAAGAGGAGAGTAGAAAATAGAACAAAGTGGAGATGTGTTGTTTTAGCCGTATGTTCCACTCGGAACCCACGAAATGAAACGAGCTTGTATTATCCTGCAAATATGTTCGTCTCTTCTTTATTCAAAATAAACATTCAATTTCGACAACAACAAAAAAAACAAATGGCTTACTGGTGGTATAGACTCTCCAAAAGAAAATGGAATATGAGTAGAAAATCCAGGCAGTGTATGACCAGTATTACTACGACCAGTAGAATTCGCTGTAGTTGTTTGTGTCTGATTTTGACGATTGACATTACCAGCATCAGGTATTGGTGTAAGTGGCGGTGGTCCAAGTAATCCTTGAGTGGTTGCCACTCTGTGTATAACTTCATGTGTAAAATGACGCGAGCTGCACACCAGAAATTGATCATTCGATGAATCGATTACCGATAGTGAAGGAGTCGGAGGAGGCGGTAATGTTGGACGAGGAAGCAGAGTTACATTAGCAGCATGACCAGTTGGTAGTGAATCAGTAGTAGTAGTGGTTGGTGTACGCGTTGTAGTAGAAGACACTGATGTTGGCCCAGTTGTATGGGTTGTCGATGTTGCTGATGAAGATAGAGAGGCTAAAAATGGTGCAGCTGGAAGATTGAATGTATTCACTGATATAATTGGAATGTCAAATCGATGAATAATAGCAGTACGCCCATTTCCTAGCGGTGTAGTCGTCACTGCAGAATTGGCTACACCTGATGAACTTGTTACAATAGGGACTGTGAAAATATAAAGATAAAAGTTAATTAAATAATTAATTAATAATTAAGCGTGAGTTATAGTAAACAATGGTGAGATATAAATTAAACAACATTTACATATTTTAGTATTTTTAATATATTTGTGCGTTGAAGTTTCTGTAGCAATTTGGTTAAGTTTTGGGGGTGGAGTTGCTAGCACCACGCCCCAACCCTCCCTCTTTATCCGGGCTTGGGACCGGCTAGAAAACTAGCGAGCTAGTAATCATTCACTTATCTAGGAAGTTCCTTCAAGGTTGCAGATACGCCTTGCTGACGAGTGCCAACTAGCACGAAACCTAGTACAAGGCTTCCTGCCGGTTGCTCAACACTAATATCTAGGGAGCATTGTCTCAACTACAGGAGGAACGGACGAGGATGTCAAATCGAGAATCGGGAAGGCGAGAAACACATTCATCAACCTGAAACCAATCTGGAAATCTTCCTCACTCAACTCACCATCAACAACAAAATTCGGATTTTCAATACAAACGACGTCAAGTCACTTCTTCTATACGGATGGATCAGAAACTTGGCCAGTGTGTCACAAAGAATATTTCCAACAGCCTGTTGCAGACCTTTATCAACAGCTGTCTTCGCTCTATACTGAAAATCAGATGGCCGGAAAGAATCGCCAAGAAGAAACAAACTGTGGGAAGAAACAAAACAAGAACCAATCGCCCAACAAATATGCAGGAGAAAGTGGAGATGGATTGGACACTCGCTGAGGAGGCCGCTGGGTGACATCGCGCGTCAGGCCATAGCTCGAGTGGAACCCGAAAGGGAAGCGGCGAGTGAGACGTCGAAGGGTGACATGGAGGAGATCGTGTGAAGAGGAGTTGAAACAGTATGGACTAACATGGATGCAAGTGAAAAGTACAGCAGAAGACAGAAGCAAGTGAAGACGTGCAGTTGAAGCCCTATGTTCCACTAGGAACCCAAGGAAACAATAATAATAATACATATTTTAGTTCTAAAAAAAGGTTATTAAGCGCCTATAGTTTAAAAATAGGCGCCACAACCACTACCTCTGGGTTTTAATGCAATAACAGTAAGTATATATGTCTAAAAATTGATAATTTACAGTGGACATTCTATAACTTCTATAATTCATTTTTATAAAAGTCTAAATGCTGATGAAACTACTCAGTGTCATGATAAAAAATCGTTCATAACAAAAGTATTGATTGAAGTCTAGGCTTGAGTAAGGCGCTGTTATCGTAATTATAAACTGTATATCCTTATTGCTACAGTATACATTAACAAAGTCATGACAAAATTCTATTGTACAAGTAGTGAACAAGAAACTCTTAGTGGCTGATAAAATGCAGAGTCTTTTGAACATCTTGAGGAGCAGCAATCATTGAATGGTTGGCATGCGATTCGCTCCTGATGCCAAATGTAAGATGATGAGGCCACAGGACTGACTGGGCGATATTGACTCCTAATTGACTTAGAAATAGGGAGTGAAGTGGTTGGTGGAGCGTGTTGACACCACTTCACCTATTCGGGAAGTTGCATCAGCCAGCCCCCCAAAGGGTTGATCACTGATGAAATCTCAGCACGGATACAGAAGGCCCGTTTGGTATACGCCAACTTACGCCATCTCTTGTGTAGACGTGATATATCTATTTCAATATTATATTTGATGCTAGAGTCGTATTTTTATTCCCACAGTTTAATACTGCATTGGCAACAGAATACTATGTACATTCTATTTTTTGTCGTTTGATGTAAACCGAAATCACACACGCCGTGACTGGTTAAAGAATATAAACTATATATATATATATAAATATATATATATATATATTAAACAGCCGTTTGATTAATGAAAAATTATACTTTGGCTTCCGTGTTTCGCCTTCTGTTGTTGGGAAGGGAGTAACCTCTGTCAAATCTCTCCTGTTGATGGTGATTGGTGCCCGGTTGTTGTTGCTGTTCGTGTTGGTTGGTCAACTTCATCCCCTCCATCTTCCCTATATATTCAATTACTTATGTCAATTTGATACAATTATTTCCTTTCATAAACTTGAACAAAGGCAAGAACAACAGACTGAGCAGGATAACAGTTAGGACTGAAATCCTGCGTAGCTAGAACCGTTGTGATATATATATATATATATATATATATATATATATATATAACCAACTAGAGAGATGGATGCAGGGAAAATACGAATGTGATATAAGTCGTCAATACTACAAAAAAGGTATAAAGACTTGGTAATATAAAGTTTAATATTCCAGAATAATTAATTGAATTTTGATTTTCTCGTCGATCCATTGAACCAAAGTGCTCGGTCCCAGGTAGACATGTCGGCTTCTTGTGCAGATGCTTCGACGATGTCTGGGTATTTAATTAGTATTTAATTGGTGGATGGTGACTAGCAGTGGAGTCCAGGATGCGCATTTCGTCCAATTTGGGACTCGTCATCCGGATGTACCTGCATTTCCCAATGAGTCAGTGATGATGTTCCCACCAAGGCTTGAACTCAGTGCCCATAGTTTCAAACGCCAAAGTGTTATCCACTAGACCACTTGGGCCGCGAGAGCCACCTCTTGTGCAACGGGTGATATTAATTTAATTGAATTTTAGATTTTCCCGTCGATTGATTGGACCGAAGTGCTCGGTCTCAGGTTGACATGTCGGCTTCTTGTGCAGATGCTTCGACGATGTCTGGGCATTTAATTAGTAGACCGAGCACTTCGGTCCAATCAATCGACGGGAAAATCTAAAATTCAATTAAATTAATATGACCCGTTGCACAAGAGGTGGCTCTCGTGGCTGAAGTGGATAATGCTTTGGCGTTCGAAACTATGGGCACTGGATTCGAGCCTCGGTGGGAACATCATCACTCACTGAGAAATGCAGGTATATCCAGTTGACGAGTCCTAAACAGGACGAAATGCGCATCCTGGTGGATTCCACTGCTAATCACCATCCACCAATTAAATTCCTGAATAATGTTCTCATGAATTTTGACTTTTACAAACTGGAAGTTATTCAACATAATGAGAATGAAATGTACCTTTAACTATGTTTAATATACACCACATATATTCACAAACTTACCATTTTGTGATTGTGAATTATTAGAACGGCGTATGTTTGAAGCTGATCGACTTCGAAAACTGAAACAATAAAACAGAACAAAATCATCTCATAGTGAGTGAAGTAAACAATGAACATATGAAATTTTAAAAAGTTCTCTCGTATATATATATATATATATATATATATATATATATAAGTGGTGAATTTCAAGCAAGGATAAACACAGATGAAACAACATAGCTGTTAATTTTTCTCGCTCATCTGTCCTTTGCTGCTCTTTCTTTTTTTGTGTTCAACTTTATACTACTTACCATTAGTGAGTAGTAAGATTAGGTTTTCTACTTCTTAAACACGACTCACTTAGTGTATTCATGCTTTACTTGATGTATAGTAATTAATTTCTTATAGTGGAACATTATCTGCTGTATATGCTTTATTTATGTACTAGTTACTGTTGAACATTGTTTATTCGTATCTCTTTATTTTTCTGTGTCTGGCATTCGCGCGCTGTTTGAATAACACGTGGATCGCCTTTGACACAGCTCTGCTGTTTTTTTACTTATTGAGTCATATTGACTGTGGTATTTTGACGTCATTCTGCCACAGACACCTCATAATTGAGGTTTGCATATTATATTTCATATTTTATGTTTAATATAGTACCGTATTTTAGACAAATCCTGTTTTTGGATTTCACGCGTCACTCAACGTGTGGTTTTAATAATCGTTCGATTAATGTTGCGAATTTCTTTTGGAAGAAGTGCACAATAGCTCAGACGGTTTCATCATCAGCTGACATCCATCAGAGAGCCATTGGAAAACCTGGGAGTACTGGACAGCTGTTTCGTCCTAGTGCTTGGAACTCCTCATCAGTAAGCATCCACTCGACACGGTTTAAACACAGGATCTGCAAGTAACAAGCCAAGCGAGCTCGTAGACCATGCAGTAGCCACTGGGTCCCGATCCAATGGCAGCCCATGAATTCCAACTTCTGCTAATTCACAATATTGTGCGACCAGGTCTAGGGTTCGAACCCCGGTGGGTGCGTACTGATGAAGAGTTCCAGGTTTTCCAATGGTTCTCTAACCGATGTCAGCTCATGATGAAATCCTGTAACCAATCAAATCCCTGTAAACCAACAAAATATAGCCTAAACTCAAACAATTGAGCTATAGAGCTAACTGATTCAAGGAATTCAATTTTTAAACAGTGGGGGTCACGGGTCCCCCACCCTATCCCTTCTGTTGATCTTTTCCGAAGGGTTGTAACATTAGCTTCCACAAAAAATGAATGTTACTCACTATCACTTCTTTCTTTTATTCTCTTTGACTAAAACTGAAATCTTTAGAAGTGGAAGATGAATATATATATCAGAGGGCGACAAAACTACACAAGACAGAAGAGACTCTCCTCAGTGAACCATTAATTTTTCTCCCTTGTATTCACTAATTAACATGGGATTTTTGGACTAATTAAAAGCACTGCAAAAACACATTAGACGGGCAAAACATTTCAGGTTTCACTTAAATCTGAGCCGAGATATATCAGAGTATGATTGCTGGGTCAGTGATTGACAGTTCAACTACTTCAAAAATTAATACAAAAATTAAATGAAAATATAAAAAAAGTTACCAACAAAAACAAAAAATTACCGTGCAGACGATGAATTAACACTATTTGTAGGATGTTCACTTCGAACTAATCGTGGTTGTTCATCCGTCGATGTCGCTACAATAGTTACATCAGGTGGCTCTACATTGATGCGTGCTCTTATTCTGCGTCTATCAGTCATCTCAGGAACACTTAATACATGTTGGGGAGTTTTATTCGCCTGAGGCGTAGACTTCAAGTCTTTGCGTGTAGCTTCAGTAGTTGGGTCTTTTCTTTTTTCGCTATCCTCTTTTTGAGATTCCTTTATTGGTGTTGTTGCTGCTGCTGTGGTTGTTGTTGTTGGTGGTGGTGTTGTAGCTGTTGATTCAGGTGGAACATTATTCTGTTGAGATGTAGATATGTTACTATCCACTTGTTGTGTTTCACGTTCTGTTATAGTTATTACATCGAAATCTGACATCAAATGCAGCATATGTGCATTCAAGTGTAATAAACGACTCACTTGAGAGAATAGCTGGGAACAGTAGAGAAACACACAAAAAAGCAGTATACAACCGTAGAGATTATGTATGAGCTGTAAAAAACTTTTAAGTTAAAATATCGAATAAATAACTTGAAAACTACACCGTATATATATTTAATACGAATTCCTAAGCTACTTACATTAATACTTTTTAACTTTTTATAGGATAAAATCTAGATATATCAATATTCTTGATTGTATTTAAGCCAGTTTACGCCGTCTCTGGCGTAGACGTGATATCCGGCTGGCTGTCGACCAAAGGGCGTGTGTACTACTCATCAGTCCGCTTCGTCCTCCTTTATGGCTCGGTGAGACCTGGCCATTGAGAGTGGAAGACATGAAAAGATTAGCTGTCTTTGATCATAGGTGCCTGCGTTCTATCTCCCGTGTGAAGTGGTATAATAAGGTGAGCAATATCGAGGTTAGACGTCGAGTGCTAGACTAGGTAAGGAGGGGAAATCAATCGACGAGGCTATGAATTTACATCGATTGAGATGGTTAGGACATGTGTTACGTATGCCTAGTCATTGCCTTCCTCGACGGGCAATGTTAGCTGACATAGGGTCAGGCTGGAAAAGAGCTAGCGGCGGTCAAACCAAAACATGTCATCAGTCAATGAAATATACAACAGTTAGTTTGAACAGTCAGTCACTTGGGAAGGTGTAGACTTCCTGACTGGTTGGGGTCCTCGGGACGGTAAAAACCAATGGTTGGAAACAATTGGTGATATGGCTCAAAATCGTTCTCAATGTCTGGCGCAGATGCATCCACTCCTTGTGACTTATGATTTCCAATTAAACTGTTTTGTTCTTCATTATTACTATTCCTTTGTTTCACACCTCTGTTTACTGTCTATATTATGCATTTCTGCTACTTTCTTCTCTTGCTTTGTGTGCTACATGGAGGGAGTGTGGTGACTTGAACTGCCTCACATCGGTGCAAAGTTCTATGTCGAAAACAGACAGACAGACTATTCAAGTTAATTTATAGTGTGTGTGTGTGTGTGTCATATGAACATGAAGTGTGCGCGTCAGTGATTATTCAGTGTGGTAGGACACTCACGAGTCAAGCCACACACACATGGTCCTAGGTTCGATTCCCGGTTGATGCACGCGTAAACCACCTCACTTAGTCTCTAGAAAGACTGGTAAAGGAAGAAACGTTGGCTGGTGTGAGGCTAACAACACCCACACACCCACCCCCCGTAAAAGAAACACACATCACTGCTTATTGAAACTTCAAACCTCCTCTAGCTTGAAGCCTTCGTTCTATATTCCAATCAAAATGTAAAGGAACATAATAAAATGAAATTTTTAAAAGAATATTTCGGCAAAGTTAAACAACTATCATAGCAAAAATCTCAGTGACTTTGAACAACCAATCAGAATTCAGATGCAAGAAAGTGAAATAATCGTTAAAAAAGCGTACTGAAGACGTTGCAAACATGATATTAAAAACTGGATAATGGTCTCTAGAGTGCGTTGTAGAAATGTCTTCCAGTTTCTCCAAGGTTCATCTGCAGAGAAACTGTACCAAACCCGATGCATGTATTCATGGGTGTGGCTATAATAAATCATGGTATCTTGTGACCCATTGACATTCCTGATTCTTTTCTTCGAAACTCCCCCAAAATCCTGCAATTGGAGCCACAAAGTCAAAGGAATGGTTGGTACGATAGTGAATAAAACCCAAAGGTGAAAACTGGTTATATCTCCCTCCATTCAACAGTCAGTATAGTCGTTCCTGACAGTATCAAGCGCTGAATAATTGAAATTAATACTCCGGCACGCACTTCTATTGCTTATTGTTTCCACAAACCTTTGCGAAGTGAAATGTTGTATATTCGAAGCACTCACACTTGATTAGCCCCTCTTGTTGTTCCCCTAGTATACTTCTTTTTAATGAGGAAAGTTTCATCAATGTGAACAACTACTCCTACCCCCCCTCCACCTAGACAGCCAGTATTCCCCCCCCCGAACCTCCATGACGCTGTCTCTACAATGCTGATACCATTGCATTGTAGATACTAGGCTGCCCGTACAGGCCTTCGTCAAATCCAGCTGTACATAAGGCGTAGGCTATCCGTCAAAGACAGCTTAGACAACTCTTCATCAGTCTTCAATTAATCCATTATTAACACAGTAGTTAGATGCTTTATCCTCACGGTACTCACTAGCCAAATATCTATGGTTTCTATTTGCATTGACCTTCAGAAGCGTCCGATTAGTCCTTCAAGGTCAACCTTGAAAGACCTTGATTGTGGCTACGATACTTTAACTTCGACAATACTTTAATTTTACATAAGGTTTAATGAAAAACAATAAGATATTTATTTCTCATCCGATCTAAACACAGGTTAGTAAAGCCAAGGAAGGAAGGTACTAACACTGTAACAATCTTTTATAATAAGTACAACGTTTACCACCTGTTTGTTATACGTCCTGCAACTTTCAATTTAAACTATAACACCGACTTCTGAGTGTGAACAAGACAAGAGTATCTGTGACATACTCTTCCATCCCAATAGGTCATTTAATTACGAAAGAGAATGACTAACCGCACTCACTCACTCACAGACACTCCACATACAAAGAATAAAGACTACACGACATAACAGACGAAAAGGTATGCTGATAGGAATATAGTAACACTGACACTTAAATGGGTAAGTAACGTAAGATAAGCGTGATGTTGGTGAGTCCCAAACTGGGACGAAACATCTGTCCAGTACTCTGTGGCTCTTAATGGTTAGTCTGTGAACACACTTGAAACAAATCAAATCTCTACAAACTAACTCTTGAAAACAACTGAAAAACCGATATATACAAATTAAAAAACCCCAACAATTCATTTAGGTTACCCGTGGACGCCAGTTTGATACTGGTTGATTTGAACTGCTTTGAACTTGAACATTTCCTGATGACTCGCCAATACACTCTTCATCAGTAATATCATTTTCATATACAACCTCTACAACCTTGCTTTCATCAATCAACATTTGCCTCCACTGGTCTAAATATGGTTCCATTGAACGCCATAGTTCACAATATCTACTGAGCATGTCTGCTAACATAGCCAAAGAACGCTCTTGTGGAGGATTGGCTGGATTCTCCTCTGTAGTTCCAACATTTTTATCCTCAGTTTTCGTCTTCTTACTTTCATCACCATCAGTATCATTGTCAACACGATTTGCGTTCTCTTCTTCGTGTTCGTCCGTGTCTACCATCATAGGTGATGATTCTTTCTGTTTGCAGTCTACGAAAAGAAAGGTGAGCATATCAAAAGTGGCCAATATAACAGCAGCCAAAGAAGTAATACTTTGCCATTGGTTACGTCATCGATGCATCATAGTACATAATTAAGAAAGTTGTTAGACATAAGTGTGATTGGATATTTTAATCTGCCCTAATGCACCACAAAATATAATGTTGTTATTCATCTAAAGACTAATTTCCAACAATTTTTTTTTCACGAAATCAGAATTCATATGAACAGCCTTTACAGCTGTGCCTACAGGTGACTGGATATTGTGCCAGGCTTACTCAGGAGGAGCCTTGCTGTCACAACCTCAGATATGTGCTTAGCTGTTTCTTCTTTAAACAGGGACTCAGTGTCTTGATCTAGTTCGGAATGTAACTGCTTCGCTGTTAACAGATTTTATGTCGGTGCGCGCGAACCAGGGCGTGATCGGAGTTTACACACGTGTCCCAGAAGGAACGGCAGTCTTCTACTGACCCTCGCCAGTGATAGCTTATCGCTATATGGTCTCTATATGCGGATATCATTAGTTTGATGGTGGAGGTCGCCAGGTTGGGCAATGTTTCCCTTTGTGTGTTGAAGCTAGTGCTGACCAGGAACAGATGATTGTCTAAACAGAACTGTAGAAGACGATCACCGTTGTCGGTTCGTAGGTGCCACCAACATACTACTTCTCAGACTGACACAACTTCCCTACTCAGACATTGAAGTAGTCGGCTAAACCAACCATATCTGAGCGTTTTGCTGTTCGCAGCAAACTAGACAGTTTTTGGTAGAGCTCATCCTTTATCTCATTTGAAATGCAGTCAGTTGGTGGGCGTCATCGACGGGTGACGCAATCTTTCTTTCTAACGGATCCGTTCAGACGGACAATATACACACGACTAACAACAATTTTGTTAACTTGAAAAAAAAACATATTTTCAGTATCGTACAATATACTGCTTACAGACAAGTAGATACCAGAAGGTCTTTATTGTGATCTATAGCTCAAATCTGAGTACACAGTATATAGTTTAGTAAGTTACCTACAGAATTCTACCACATTTCGATAAAAACAGATTAGTTTTGAGCAAGGATTTAAATTCACGGATCAGGCTGATACAAAGTACATATGAACTCTGAATAATCACAACCAAACACCTCAAAAACCTCTTAACACTTGAACACAACAGCTAAAACATTATCAGGCCGTTGTAGACGTAATCCAATTAGTTCCAAGAAAACACTTAACTGATATTCTTCCACACATCATCGTCCAAACTATGTCTTACCTAAGTTTTACTTATTAGCGTCTGAATCAGCTAATATTTTCTAGTTTTTTTTAGTATTTAGCATTTAGTGACTCAATTTTCAACTACTACTATGTATTTCTAAACTCAATCCATTCACAGATAGTTACCTCCAATAACATCGGCTTCATAACGTGGCCAGACACAAGCTTATAGTTAATAATTTCGACGTATTTGTTGATAAATTGCCTTCATGATAACGAGTAGCAGTGACACTAAACAAAAACTATACTAGCTTGATTAATATGTCAAATACAATTCCTAAGATTAAATGCTTGAAAAATTCGATACGAAGAAAAACATTCAAAAACTTTGATAAAATTTTAGTTTGAAGCTCAAAAATCATCTATCTGGTGAATTACCTTCCTGCTTACTGTCTTTCATATCATTAAGAGCGAAAGTTGTCTCATCATTATCATTGGGTTTTTGAACGGCAAACACACTTGTGTTATTTGATGTTGATGGAGTCAGATTAGCATCTGCCGGTTTATCTTTCCCACCTTGAGAATTACACACATCTCTAGACGATGTTTGAGCTATCTTCTGTGCAAGACGAGTAGCCTGCCGATGTAACTTGTTAAAAGTATTTTCACGCGAAGATATTAAAGCTTGTTCATTCGGAGGATCACCGACTAAGTCTGCCTCGCCCGACAGAGGTATGCTGAAGAGAAGTAGAAGTTAATTTAGACAACAAAATAAGTGGGTTCTTTGTTATCAAACGAGCAATAGTCAACAATTTTTGACACCAAAGACGTTTATAAGACCTTATAACATTAAATTCTTTGGAAACGTTAACTAATATGAGTAGAAACTTTAATAAGATACACTGTGAGGTGGGAATAATGCAACAAAAAAAATACTATGTGAAATAGTTTTTATTCACACACACACAAGTTCCAAAGTTAATCCATATGTTAAATATTAAGTGCTGAGTGTATAAGTGTATAAAAATAATTAATAGGTAGTGTGTAAAACAAATGTTCATTATCTCAAAACGTGAATTTTGAGAAAATGTATTCAACTCTACTTTAACAAAAAACAGTCATGAAATAATAAGTAATAAATTCCCGCGCGCAGTTGTAGTTATAATAATACGTGAATGTAAACGACCTGAATGAACCGTTTCGACTTTCGCTTGGATTATACAGTTGGTCATCGTTTCTTTTCTAATGTTCCCTTAACAAGTACCACTGAAACCCAGAAAAGCAATCCTTTCCTCTATAAAAAAGGTATGCGAATCGCGATAGTTGTAAACATTGGAAGCATTAGTAGCATGGCTCAGTACACGATAGCGAAAGCACAAGAGATGTCAATAAGATAAGACTGCTCCCACAAAACACCCTGATATAGCCGAGCATGGGTATACATTGATCATTCTCTCGAAATGCTTTTATGTGACCACAGGTTCATAGCCAGGCAAGTCCTACTCACCGTCTTCACGCAGTGGCTGTACTCGTCACAAAAGTGAAAGGGGCGAATGCGGACGTCTCGTGCTTACAACAAAACTGGTGGACATGCAGGCCTACCTAGTGGAGATGCAAAACCCTGATTGCAAAACTACGGTGTATATGGACTTCAAAATCTGAAAGGATCCAATGGCATGTGGACTTGTATCGGTCACCTGAGGCTGCCCCACTGCCTTGTGGAAAAAACTAAGACTTACAAGGGAGAACTGAAGATGACCACCGGCTTCGGCCTAAGCATCCACGCAGTATGCCAAACTGGAACAACTCTGTGCTTTCTTGTAGTAAAATAATCACCATAACCCAGGATTAACTGCTATGGTGTAAATACACCGACTTAAATTCTTCATCTGCATCTATAATAGCAAGAGTACCTCAAGTGGCAGATTACCGATTTTAGTACTCTAAAGACACCTACTTAAGTAAATCCATATTGATCAAACTGAAAAGGGTTTTTACAAGGAACTAACCTAAAATGACACATGATAAAATCACCTAACTAACGATACTTCAAAAGTACTCTGGTCAGTGAAGTGACTAGATTGTTTGACTCCAAAGTTTGTTTTCATAAAACTCAAGGCAATAGGGCAAGAGCAAGTATAGGGTTAGGGGATAAATTGAAGCGCGAGGAAAAAAACAGAGGTAAATAACCACTCACTTAGAAACTCTGAGCTCGTTCACACTATTTAGTATTCCAGAGGTAATATCCTGTATCGCCTGCTGCATGCTTATACCTCCAAAGGTGAAACCGCCCAAACCAGAACCACCTATGTTTGCTGTCGAATCATTGGTTGAAGTGACAGTAGGTTGGTTTTCTCTAGTAGTCGGAGGAGGTCTTACAACCAAATGTACTACTTTTCCTTGAACACCTGAATTAACAAACACAAAAAGACAGTAATCCGGTAAACATACTTATTTTATGCTTTTGCAACAAAAGTAAGCCACTTCATATTCCTACTCATTACAACATACAAGCAAAAGAAATGAACGAAAATGAAATATGACCAAAAAGGGTAAGTAGAGATAGTAAAAGTAAGAAACCAAGTTTTTGAGTGGCATACATCAGCAGTCACTTTTCAGTCCCATCATCAAGTGCCTACACATACCGGTACGTGGTATTTTGAAGACACCAACAATGTGATTTAGCTAACTGTGAAATGCGTTAGATATAGGAAGTAAAACCAGGCAAAGTCTGGGTGACACAACTGATGGGACTGATAAAAACCACAACCTTCCAAAGGACTAACCTTGGATGAATAAACAATCACTGCAGATGTTTTTAGAAGTATAGAGGGACAACGAAATGGTGAGTCTCCATCCCGAAATAAAACGCATATTATCATTAAAGAAAATAAATACACATAAGGCAAACACCTGAAATTGTGCAAGTCAGGGACGCATCGGTTAAAGTGGATACGAATAGAGTGAAAAATCTAGTGATGATATCAGTGACTAAAATCCAGTGGGTTCTCAGATTCAAACTCAAACTAGCACATAAGACGATAAGTTCAACTTAAAGGAAGATATGCATTAACAATCTTGAAGGGAGAATGCAACATCCATGAATATGTCGAAATGGTGAAAGGTTATGGCGATTACTTCTTTTAGAGAGCTTCTTCATTCAGGCTGGATTCACGGCAAACAGTACATATAATGCAATTAAATGTGTGATATACGAAATTAACACTTATATTAGGTACCTAAACAAACTTTTAGATGCAGTAAAGGAACTCAGACAGCACTCAGTTGGCTATCGAAAAGTCTGAAGAAGATAAGGAACTTCAACATCCGGCAGTCATCATACTAGTGGCCTAGAATGTTATTGATTCACATCATAAAATAGTTCACGTATCCACGTAACTGCATGCCACATTAAACTGTCACAACTTTTGGCATCAACTCACCACATTCAGCCAATGTTTGCTCATTGTTCAGAACTCTCCCCTGAAATATTAGACGTTGCTGGTCTGATGCTATATTCTAGAGAATAGGTAGAAATATTAATATTCATGTGAATTCACATGAACGTACCAATCTTTCCTCTATCTCTTTCTTGAAGCTCTCAACGGTCATGTTCTATTGGTGACTTAAATTAAAGAATTAGTACTTACTTCATCTTCCACTTGAAATACTGAGTCCCTACCATCTAACGTTTTAACCGTCACATCAAACATCGTCAGGAGTAAACAACCAGGTGAAGCCAAAGGCGCGACTCCAATTCTTTGGTATATTGATATACTTAAACAACCGATTGTGTCGTGGGCGATGAAAAATAAATCACTTACCATCTTGGTTAGAATTATGCATCTCAAGGACTAATTAATCGCCAGTAATGCCTATTATTAGGCCCGCTCTTCCATAACATTCAAGTCGAGTCTGCAGTTAGATGAAGTGATTTTACACAGAATGCTCTCAGATGAACTTTCACAACAGAGCAAATATCAGGATAAGAGGCCACAACAAAGGCGAATTCAGGTGCGGATCGTTTTATGTGTTTAGTCTTCTTGTGCCTGCACCTGTTTTGTGTTAGCCCAACTCTTATTTTCTTTCTCTCCCTAAGTGAATGCTGATAAATAATGCAACTTTGGCTATAGCTTGCTCATTGAGCAGCACTATTGAAAGAAGTCGTTGTCCGCAAAGGCATCGGCACAGTAGACTATGAAAACAAACAACTCATTTACACACTGTGTAATAATAATTATTCAGTATTTTATTATGTTTCCTGGGTTCGTAATGGGACAAAGGGCTTCAGCAGGACATGTTCTTTGTACTCCGTTCCCTGCCTTCATTTTAAGCTAGCTTCATGATCTCATATGTGCTTTCATTTCCTCTTCACATGAATTCCATGATTTTACACTCGGACACTGAAGTCATCACTGACCAGTCGGAATCCACTCGATGGCTCTACTGTGTTGTTGCGTGAATGTCTCAAGCTCACCTCCATTTCCCACTGCATATTTGCTGATTAGTGGGTGTTTGCGGGGTTCGATAACATAAATTCTCATTGCCTATCGCTCCCAGCTTGTCATCTAACCTTCACCACTGATGAACTGAAGTCACCTGCAGATGGAATTCTGCTACCTGTTGGAAATTTCCCTGCTGGTACGCATATCAAAGCCTTTGTAACATAAAGGCGCATTCATTTATTACCAGTGTTGAGATTTCGCATCTCTGTGCCGATTCTGAGTGCTACAGTTCTCCAACCTGGTCTGAGTTTCGTGATTGCCTCTCCTGACTTACAGATCCTAGCCGGCTTTGACATTACCATCTATGTCACCGCCTGTAGTTGAAACGATGCCAGACACGTGGAGGGGATGACTTCCTTTAGATTTCTTCCACAGATTGTGACTGCTGCCTGTTGTTGACTGAGTAAATTCATCACCCCTTGTTTACGTTAAGTCTTGTCTCTTCTGCCAACCTGTTGGTTAACCCTTATAAATCTTCTGATTTGTTAGACGTGAGACGTAAATCATCTCTGAAGTTTATATCAATGGCGTTCTAGACAGTCCAACGTCTTCTCACTCCCCTCCATCTGCTCCATGGTCCGTTTCACTACAACTAGGACGATCATCAGTGGTAGTATGCAATTCTCTATTGCTCCTGTCTACACTTCAAAATCTTCACCGAGCTTTCTATAGTGAGTCACATGGTATGTGGTGTTATTATGTAGCTGTATGCATCTGTAACGCTCCCCAAATCACCTTGAAATAAATGCTGTCGAAGGCCTTAGTCTGTGAAGCCAAAGTGGAAAGACTACTGTCGTTCTAGGTTCGAGTAATGCTGCAATATGATCCACGCATGATTTGATTTCCATGTGTCTACCCCGTTTAGGGTGAAGTCCTTCGTCCAGCAGACCTCCTCGTCTCTACAGGATGGTGCAAATTAACAGCTTGGCCGAGGATGACAGAATCATGATCCCGTGCCAGTTCTTGCAATGACTCAAATCGCCCTCTTTTACAAGTTTGTAAGTTTCAATGCCTCATCCAGTAGGTAAACATCTTTCCCTCTTTCTGGATTGTCTAAAGTGTGAGCGTCAGCAAGTTAGTTGAAGCTTCTGGGTCCATTTTCAGCGCCACTAGGGGAATTTTGTCCTTTCTTGTAGCTTCTCTTGTTTTCTGTAAATGTGTTATCTTTAAGACATTTTTGACTTTATCAGATGGCTGATGTAGTATTCCTGGACTAGTTGCAGTTGATAGTCGGTTCAAGAATCCCTCGAATCGATCAGCCCGTTGCTTCCTTTGCTACTCCTCTTTGGTGATTAGGTACCCTCGAATATCCTTCCTTTGGTTCATCTGTATTGATCTCTTCCTGGATATCAGCCTGGCTATTTCACATCGTGTGCTTTCAAATACTAACCTGCTGCCGACTCTGCTTCATTAACTGTTGTGACGTAGAAGCGTTAGTTGTCCATCGCAGTAATCTTAACTTCTGTGTTCGGTAGCCCATATATTATGCTCGGCTTCTCCTATCACTGTCTGTCTGCCTTCTGGTACACCTTTCGCCTCACTATCCTTATTTCTTCTGTCAACACCAAGGAGTTCGAGGTCAGCAGTTTCTTCCCTTGCCTCAGCTTCTTTCCTAGGATACTTCCACAGAATTCCTCCCTAGTCGTTTTCACACAGTTTCGGTGTTTCTCTAAGTGGGTTTCCCTTGCTATATCGCCCGGAGTCCCCGACTTTTTCCGAATGACTGCAGTAGAGGTGTCCTTTGCAGCTTCATTCCTCAGTTTCTGACTGTTGAACTTGAACTGTGGTTTTTCTTTAGCTTCTTTGATGGCTGTAGAGCTGGTATTGTAGGTTCCTTGCATTAGACAATGGCCTGAATCTACGTCTGCTTCTCTTCCCAATTGCAATTTTTGTGGGCTGCATCTCCATTCCTTTGGGAATGAGGTGAAGTCTGTCTGATTTATGCCGCAACCTCCTGATGTGACCCACATTGCTAGGTGGATGTCCTTGTGCTTGTACGTGCTAACTTTTATCACGGAATGGTTGAAAGAGCAGAAGTCTGAAAATAGCTCTCAGTTCCTCTTTATTTTATTCAGCGACTACCGACCGGTGATGTGTTCTGTTCCTGTGTTGTCTGCTTGGAGCTGGCATACGTTCACCAGTTAGGGTTTTGGTATCATCACCTAGCTGGGGCCGTGTCCATCACCAGCTGCAACCGCCTGTAGAAGTCCTCATCTTACTCCTGGTGTGTGTTGTTTCTAGCTGCGTAGAACCGAATAAATGTAAACTTTCTTCATTCTGGGTCGAATCTCTCTGTCATTATACTGTAGAAGAGAGCCTTCAGTGATGTTGGCCAAACTATCATTCCTGTCGTTGTGGTCGTCTCAGTGGCCGCAACATATGACTGACTATCCAGCTAACTGTTAGTGTGGGGGATCAAAGCAGTTCGTCAACGTATGTCTCCCGGATGGGCTAAACATAGCTACCAGCAGGAAACGAAACAAATTTTGTGTCGGCGCGCGTGTATGCGGACCTGTTCTGATTCCTTGTACCTTTCGAACTTTCGAAAAAGTGCTAGTTTATTGGCATTTCACCACTGTCACTTATGATATATCTGATCGTGCCTGCAAAAATGGCATGCATTTCATGCGAACTATCACATCTCATAATTTCAGAGACGATGAACGTGAGGAGTCTTTGTTGTATATCAAGTCGCCATCTGCAGATCGTGATAATTGTTTAAGGTTGAGACCAAAGTAATGGCAGTGAGGATGTGTTTTAACTCCCTATTGTTCTTTTTACCTTCGGCTAGTGCTTTGAAGTCTACAGAGGTTCGTTGCACTGTATTTGAGTGCATTCTTGATAGTGCACCAGCTACGAATTTCTCCTTCACATATCTAATATCATTAGTAAGGCGTGGCAGATATTGACTGGCTTGGTGAGTATTTGTCGGTTTTCGTGTTGGGAGAGTAAGTGAGAGGATTTTGATCTGTGTAGGTAGTGAATGGTCTGGCCTCTTTCATGTGGCGGAAGTATGTAACTGCTGAGTAGATTGCTAGTAACTCTCTAACCAAAGTAGGATAACTCATTTCTGTAGGATTAAGAGGTTTGGACAGGAATTCCATTGGCTCCCAGCTATTTACCACGGGTTAATTTAGAACCACTTCCGCAGTCTTATCTAATGCGTCTGATATTAATGCAACAGGAGAACCTGGATTAAGATATTTCTTGGTCGTGGCTTTTGCCAACGCTTTTTTCAGCTCTGTAGCCGCGTCGGATGCCTCCGATTACTGAAATTCTTTTTGTTTTCCAACTGAGGCATCGAGCAGGGGCGCATACAGTATGATGAGTTGGCTTCGAAGCGTTGATATTTGTCGATCAACTCCAGAGAACCCCGAAGTTGATTGAGGGGGGTGAGGGTGACACTGTTTGACGATATCCATTTGTTCGGGCATTGGTGCGATCCCGTCACTGTCAGTGATTTCCCCTAGGAATTCTTGTTTTCTCCCTAAAAGCCCACTTATTATTATTAACTGTCATGCAGCCGGCTGCTGATTTGCATAACACTGCCCGAATGTGATCTTCATATTTATATTCACCTCGTTGTTGTCCTGTAGACAAGACACCATGATTTTATTATTTTATTTTTATTTCTAAATTTATGTATATTAGGGTCTACTGCCAACAACGTCTGCTTCAAATTCTCAAATGACAATATTGATTGTATAACTATTAAATGCCGACCTAAACACTTATCTAAGTATAACTGCATTTTTGTCACAAATATCTATGTCACACCTTCTTGCAGTCCCTCAGAACTATCGATCTTTGCCGACGAATTCACTATTTTTGCTGCTTCTTCGTTTGGTAACGCCTTGTCTGTAGTAACTGGTGACTTCAACGCCAGTGACTACAGTTTTATTACACTGCTGGGTCATGAAAATGTGGTTAACTTCCCAACTCGACAAGATACTTCGCTTGATTTAGTATTCATAAATGATTCTGGAATATACGAAGCTCGTAAAAGAGCTCCACTCTCAAACTCTGACCACTGTATTGTACGAGTTCTACCTAAAGTTTACGGAAAGTTACACAAAAAAGCCTTCTCTAACTTGTCCAAGAAAGTTGTTCACAGATGTTACTCAAATGAGAATGTACAACATCTTAGAAACATGCTCAGTGACACAAGATGGGATCTGTTTAATGATGTTTCACTTGATGACACAATCTCTAATATTACGTCTTATCTGAAATTCTGTTTTGAAGTCTGCTGCCCAAAAGAAACATTATTCGTCAAATTCGACCGTTTCTCCTCCCCTCAACTTAAAAAGCTTCGTAGAGAGAAGGAAAAGCTATATAAAATGAAAGATAAAAGTGGCGTAAAAAGAACTAACTTCCTTATCAAGTCTGAAATGCAGAGATTGAATGTTATATATAGCCAGAAATTCATATCCTGCAAAAATGCTTCAAATATATGGAAACTATTTAAGGAGATCACTGGTGGTAAGCAGATTAACAATATTCCGTATTCTTCTGATGTAAGTACTCTTAATAAATCTTTTATTTATTCCCCCTCAAATTCCATGCTTCCCAGTATCACTAGTGTTAATAATAGCCTCTTTCCAGGTTTTAACACAAATGATGTTCAAAAGTGCCTCAAGTCTCTGAACCCTTCCCAGAGCTTAGGTCCAGATCATGTACCTAGTATTATTTTCAAAAAATGTTCTGATATTCTATGTTACCCTCTCACTGATCTGTTTAACAAATCTTTTTCCAGTAATATTGTGCCTGCTGTTTGAAAAGACATTAAAGTTGTACCCATACCTAAATCGTCTACTGGAGCATGTGTCAAATTTAGACCCATTGCTATTACCTCTCCTTTTTTGAAAACTATGGAGAAACTACTTTTACTTAGTCTTGCACCCTCTCTTAAATCCTTTAATGACCCAAAACAGTTTGCTTATAAGCACAGTAGAAGCACTTTAGATGCAGCTGCCGTCTTATATCATAACATTGCTTCCAGTCTAGACAAAGGGGCCAAATTTGTCCGTTGTGCCTTCCTAGACTATACATCTGCTTTTGACTCGGTCCCTAGGGACATCTTGTTAAATAAACTTGCTGTAAGTCAAACAGAATGTTGGGCTGTTAACTGGTTACACTCTTATTTCTCAGAAAGAAAGCAGTACACCGTGTATAAAGGGAAGTCTTCCACTTCATTACCTACTGAAGCTGGTGTCCCTCAAGGCGCTGTCCTTTCTCCTTTTCTTTTTTCTTTCTTCTTACATGACTTGCCTCAGTCCGATGAAATAAATTTTGTGAAGTACGCTGATGATTTAACTGTTTCAATGGCTGTTAACTCCCAGCTAGATTGTACCAAAATAAATAGCTTTCTGTCGGAAGTCAGTAAATGGTCTGAGTCTAACGGTCTTAAACTGAATCCTTCTAAATGTCAAACTGTTAATTTTAGCTTAAGGTGTAAACGGCAGTTAAAAGAAGCCGTCGATTCTTATGACAGTTGTAAGATTGATGACAATGATATAGGAATTAAATCAGAAATTAAGTATCTTGGACTTATTCTCTCTTCTGATCTCTCCTGGTCTTCCCATGTCTCAGCGATCTCCAGTAAAATATTCCGCCTGACATTTTACATTAAGAAGTTAAGGCACTGGGGTATAACTCAACCCCTCCTCTTACAGTTTATAAACTCTTGCATCCTACCTATTCTTCTTTATTGTTCACCCTTATTCTTTCCTGGTTTGCTTAAAAGGGACTTTGTCACAATTCATAGAATGCTGAAGACTGTCAGCAGAGTGAGTGGTGTCCCAGTGGACTACATAGTTAACGTCGTTGTCGATAGGCATTTGACTTCGTGCAGTATATTTGCCAAAGGGATTTTGTCTGACTTGGAGCATCCACTTCACCCTCAGCTTTCACCTTGCATCTCCTCAGGTAGAACGAGAAGTAACTTCAGAAAACTGTATGCTCGCACGTCTAAGTATCAAAATTCTATGATACCATACTTGGCACGTATTTTATGTGATGAAAATAGCGTCAGGCAAGAATTGATTAACCTTTTTTCATCTAGTAAATAAACAATCTTCTCCATCCATCCTTAAATACCTTCAAGTTTTACTTTTATTATTTCTATTATATTTATGGTCCTGTTGCTTCTTGTTCTCACTTTCATAACTGCAAACACCAACTTATCTCTATGACTGCTGTAATTTTTGTTTTTCCCCTCACCATATCATGTAAAGAGAACATCATATTCAATATTTTTAATCATGCAAGGACTCGTATACCGCATCGACAATACTGTGTGAAACAAGCCGACGGCAATTTTCACTTGTATTATTATTATTATTATCATTACCTTAGCTGCTATCATTATTATTATTTCCATTTTATATGCTGCATGTTTTTTATTTTTTATTTATTTTTATATTAACCGTATTGTAAATGTAGAAAAATTTTCTTTGTGATTAATTTTATTTATAATTTGAGGAAATTAGATGCAATATTGTGATTAATGCTGAAAATTCCATTCTGTATCACAAGTACTGTTTTTGGAATAAAGTAAATTATTATTATTATTATTAAAGCCTGATGAGATCTAATTGAAAACAATATTGTTCGCTTAAATGTGTTGTTCTAAATCTTCATATGTGTTTTTATCCGGGCTAGTAATGAGTACGTCATCTATGTACTCTTTGACGAACGGAAGTTCATGTAGCAATCCATGCATAAATCTTTGGGAAGCTTGTGCAGCATTACTCAGTGTAAATGGCATCCGCACCTAATCTTATGGATCAAATAGGGTGGTAGTGGCCGTTTTAGGTATATCTTCCTCAACCACCTTAATATTGTGATGGGCGCGAACTAAGTCAGTTTTAGTATATATTATGGCACCTCGGAGGCTATTAGTAAAGTTTTGAATGTGTGGCGCTGGGTACCTGTCTGGGACGGTTTGTTTATTGAGAGCTCTGTGATCACCGCAAGGGCCCCACTCAGTTTGATTTCTGTTAGGCACTATCTGTAACGGTGAAGTTCACTATATACTCGAAGGCGGAATAATCACCAACTGAAGCACGTGGTCAAAATCAGCTTTCGCTACTTTTAGTCTGTCCGCGGTCAATCTTCTTAGCTTGGCGGATAACTGAGGGGCCATGTGCCACTATAGTATGAGTAGTTTTAAGGCTAGCCCTGGAAATTCGGGGGTTGTTTGCCTTAAGAGTTGGAAATACCGCTAGTATTTTCCGGAACCTTTCGTCTGATACTGGCGTAGACTATGCGCCAAACCTCCAGCGATTCCAAAAGAACTGGTCTGTTGGTCTAGTTTGTCTGGTCTATTCTTTTGCCTGGAACCTGCTGTATTCGACAGTCTCCGTCGTTAGCTGTATTTATGCTGGTTGTTCCGTTGGTGATATAAAGTTGGTCATTAGTTCTGGGATTGTTGGGTCTTTTTTGTACTGAAATGGTTCACTTGCGTTCCGTAAGTTGTTTCCTCTCCAATATTCCGGCAGCAATGACTGCTAACTGTTCGAGAGGAGAGTCCGGATCTTTCACGTCTGCTGGAGGGATTGCATACAGCCTTGTTTCAGCAAAGCCTATCCCACTGTGCTTTTCCTTAAAAGCTGTTGCAGGTGGTTCAAGAACTCTGATGGGGATCTGTCCCCCAAGATCTCCCCTTGAAACAACCGTTGTATACTCTGGATCTCCGACACTGAGAGGCGTTTTGTCACTTTACACCTAGACACTGTGTGTGGTTGCTCATACAGGGGCTGAAGTACACGTTCCTGCGCCCCGTGGCTAATCCCTTAAAGTAACTGAGATCACACCTTATACCTGGCGCTTTCAGTCCCAACGATATACCAGTCAAAGTAGTTATCTAGTTGAGCAAATCATACATTCCTGTCATGTCGACCAAATGCAGGTGATCTAACTTTGTTGATTACCATAGAATCCACCTCCTCAGAAGTAGGGTTTCCGAAGTTACTTCGCATGTTTGGCGAGTGATGCACTAAAATGGCTAAAAAATTAAGCTAAATAATGTGAACTATTGAGAAATTGAAAACAGAAATACATAGGACAAGGCAACTACAGTAAACTAGAAAGCAAAATGTGAACGAAACGCGCCGACTAATTTACAAATCGAATTTTCTGTCAAAATAACTATTCTGATCGCAGCCAAATAGCCCATAGTATAGTAGAAGACTAACGGTGTTTCTGAATGCCTATTTCCGACAACACAGTAGTTGGCATGAAGCCGCGATGTGTTTTCTCTCCTTTAACAGGAAAACACCTATTTTGTGAATTATCCGCTGGGAAAACCTGACCCTACTGGTGAATCTGATTCAACTATTATTTCCACGCTGAATCCTTGGGTGGTAAATGTAGCTATCTCAGACTGCTACCGAAGCTTCTGGTGCTACGTTTTGGTCACTCGAATGGATAATCATGACATGTCGGTCCGCTACGTGTTTGCAATGATGCTAAACAACCTGAAAGTCTTGGGCGAAATCGGAAAACTTTTACTTGTAGATTAACAGACTTGTTGTTCATATTATCTTGAGAAGACAATCTGTAGCTATCTCTTTAATTCTTATTCAGAAATAGTCTGTAATAATTGGCAGTCTCTCAGTTGAATCTAGGAAGGCATTACGAGGCCATATTCTGTAGTCACTAGAGCCTTAGCCATATGGGGAAATAATCCAGCGGAATTAACGCCATCTCATATACTGGTTTTTAACACCCGAGTATATACCCCCTACTCGGAGAGGATGCCTACGTCACCAGAGTCCAGTGTTGAAACTACGAAGGTAGAACCATGTGAATATGATACCATACTTGTCTCCATTGGAATCCATTTGTCACACATGGCAAAAATAAAAATAAACATTCAAAACGTCGTAGGATGTCGAAGGCGTTTTCGAGGAAAGGTGGTGGCTACCTGGTCAGTAGTTCTGTTGCCTGCAAGAGCAACTCGAAATTTAATTGCAACTTTTTCGAGTGGCACTGCCTTTGTGACGGGGAGTGCCGAAACCATAATATGAAATTACTCGGAATAACCCATATTTATGGTTCTGGCAAGGACTCCTACTTTGTCGTTCTGGCACAGCCTTAGACAGTGTTTCACCCAAGAATGAAAACAGCACATCACCAGCCGATAATCACACATAATATAATAATAATTTATATTTCGGATAAAACTGGTTTTTAAAAGAAATGCATCCCTTTGTACAGGCACGATCAGTTATGTTATAAATTACAATCCTGAAGCATCATAAATTAATACTTTCTCAAAAGTTTAAATTGTTTGATTATTGCACAGGCAATCAGAACAGGTTCTTATAAATGTTAAATTGTAATCCCTTCACTAAGGTCAACATCAAGGTTGTGACAGCCGAAACTTCGTTCCGTTTCCCGGTGATAGTTATGGTCAGCAAGTGAACAGCGTATATTTGGGTAAGTGTTATGCCGCCACTTGATTAACTGCACCCAAGGAATAAAAACGACAACAGCATGGTTCCAACAGAATTGGTCAATTAGTTCTGACATTAACTCTTCAGCCAGCAGCCTACACAGAGTCAAACAACTTACAACACGTTGAGATGATGAGACCCACTGTCAATTGCCTTGTACCAATGGCTGGGAGAGGAGAAAGCTGAACTCAAAAAACTCCAATCACAACTACGCCTCAGAATAATAATCATGCATTAACAGGAATAAATATAAATATATATATGACAGGAACCTGAATAACCCTACTATTATTAATGGCTTTATTGCATATCCCCGATAATTGTAGCGTTCACATCCGTTGCTATGCTGGTATAGCAACATTTTATGTTTTTTGTGAGCTTTTTAAATGAAATTTCCCATTGAGAAACATTTCTGACTCACATAATATCGGCGGCATAATGTACTTGAACTGCGTTACATTTGCAGCACCTGAATCAGGAGATGTCGCTTGACACTGATATCTGCACAATGTGATGAACTAAATAAGGTAGGAATTTAAAAATAATGAACAATAAGATCAGAGTAAATTGTGTGGCTGTGGCCAGGTGAGACAGGGATGATAAGAAAGGGAATGGAGTTGCGATATACCTTGACAAGCAACTTAAACGCGAAAGTGCAACGGACCCACCACTTGGTGAACTCGCAGACTACATCTGGCGTCATTTCACCATCACAGGAATACGGGACTCGGGCCATGACCAAATCACCACAGCTGGGAACCTCATTACCACGTCCTCTGATCCAGGTTATAGGTATGCTCAAGGAAAATTCGGCCAAAACCTGCTACACACCATTATAAATGAAAGACTAACTGAGAACTTTGGAGGTGACACTAGGTGTGGTCCTAGTGAAAAGTCATCAAAACTGGATCATATCCCAACCAGTGACCAGTTACTAGTCGAAAGCGTTCTAGTCCAGCGTCCACACGGTCACGGTTTTGGATCTGGTTCTTTTCGAAAATTTACAGAGGGATGCCACGCGGCCAAGTCTGTGTTATGGCAAAGCCGACTGCATAAAAATGCGAAGACGTTTGTCTCATTCAGAATAATCCCTAGATTGGGCTGAACTGTCAGGGGAAGTGCAAAGAGGATCATTCACACAGAGAACTCAGATAACGGCCTTCTGGCCACACTGAGACCTAAGGAATGGCCCTCATGGCTGCAGAGAGGCACACAGAGTGTTCTGTAACCAAACTGGAAAGCTTAGTTTGCATGGTGGCTTTCTAATAGTTACACTGACCATGAGGCCTACCTAGAACCCAGAGGCCGATGCAACATAAGAGCTAGGAATGACAGGTGGTCACTTCATGCAAATCATGCACGTTAACTCCTGGCAAACTCCAAAAGCGTGTACCGATTTATGTCGGAGAGAAAACCACCCAACAAGAGGGTTTGCGCCTTAGGAGGTCCCATTGGTCAATATCTCACTAGTTTGGAAATGGCTGAAACATTCAGTTCAGCCCTTGTCAGACTGTTAAACAGCAATGTGGGTGTTAATCGCGACAGATAGATAGACTATATGATAGACAGCTGATCAATTTGATGTGACCTTGTCGCGATTATTGGTCAATTTATTGTAACTCACACCACGTGATGTGACATTGAGTGTTCTTTGTTATCTGTCACTTTATTTGTGTGTACATGTAATTAATTGACTGTTCATTTTGTCCGTACCGTCAATACTGTTCGGTACGTTTTTGTCCTTTTTTGAATGACAGTGGATTTGTATATTTTTCTTGGTGTAATTGTATGGTTTATTTTTGATGTTTTAGAAACAGATAAAGTTTAAGTCAAGTCATTCTGTTTTAACTATAGTTAAGCCCAGACTCTGTGTCGTCAGTATTGAGGAAGGACTAAATCTGTAGGCCAAAATAATCCTACAGTGGGTGTTACCGGTAAAGGCCAAAAAGGCGGTGCTGCTATTTTACCGAAAGAAAATCTAGCGACTACGCCCCAAATAAAACTGGTACTAGGGAAGATACAGAAACTAATATCTGGAAAGACCCCAGTGTGTGACGACAAAAAGCCAAAATTACTGAAATAGCACGCAGAAGATCTGTGCAGGCCCCTATGCTACTTGTTCTAACACTCAGTGGATTCAGGGAAACTGCCAAGGGAGTGAAAGAGAGCCCTCTTTTCCCTTATTTTCAAGGATGGAGGCAGGCAAAATGACACCAGTTATAGATCAGTGGCCCTACTCCCAGTGGTATCAAAAGTACTGGAAAGTACAATTGATGATCACTTCAGGGAACACCTTGACAGGACTGACAGACTCTACGAAGCACAACATGGTCTCAGAAAAGGCAGATCCTGTGCAACAAACCTGCTGTCAGCTTAGAACTTTTGGACATCATGCTGCGACATGAATGTTACAGTCCGTGTGATGTTCCTAGACTTTGAGGAGGCACTTGACACAGTTCATCATGACCTTCTCCTACACAAAATAAGTCAGGTGGGTAGAGGTTGGCTGCTTCTTCCATGGTTAGGGGACTAGCTAGATGGAAGGAAATTCTGCACTGAGGTCAGTCGTGTCCGATAATCCCGGCACAGCTCGTTATCAGGGGTATCGCAGGACTCTACCCTAGGGCCATTGATGTTCTTGATTTGAAACAGTGACCTAACTTACCATCTATAATAATAATTTATATTTTCATATGAACATAAATTTACATGAAAATGCATGCCACTTTTACAGGCACGATCAAGTATGATACAATGTCAAATAGTAGATTGTCTACAAGTTAATGTTTGAACAGCTAAATATTTGATATATATAAATACACTCGTTGTCTGACCCATGTTGTATCATTATTGAATTAAACAGTAGTCCTCCAGGTTGCGTAGGAAAATCGACTTCGTTTCGTTTTCAATCCGTAGTTGTAGGCATTCGATAGCCAACCAATATTGAGGTAAGTACAACGTTTACAAGGGATAGTAAGCTGTTTTAGATAAGTAAAGGTGCTAAGGTGAATCATCAAAGTGTAATGAAATAGGTAAATGCAATGTATCATTAATAGATGCATTCATAAAGGAAATACAATGGGAGACTATAATCCCTAGGCTGACAAAGTTCATTTGCAATGTATAATGCTACCCATATAGGTCTTACTATCATGATGTCCATTAAGCTGCCTGACTCCTCTTTACGCTGACGACTTAAAGGTCTAAACAGCAGTAAAGTGCTCGAAAGACTCACACTGCAGACAGATGTAAATCTTCTGGAAGACTGGGAGATGGTAAGTGGTGTGACTTTCAACCTGAAAATTTGCAAAGTATAGCTTTTACGCACATGTAGCATGCAGAATGCAAGTCACACCCTTTGAAAAGAAAGCTTGTCCTATACAAAATCGGGGGGTGACTTAGGTCTAGTTCTTACGGAGAAATTGGCCCGAGCGTGAATTACGCTGGAGATGTAGTGATGGCATATGGGTCATACAGTTTACACGTAGAGAGGTGAACTCACTCCTGAGCTCTTTCTAAGGTCGTACAAAACATACATCAGACCACACCTTGAAGTGCATAATATTATTGCACCACAACTGCTTAGAAGAGATGCTAACCTTCTGGAAAGAGTCCAAAGACAAAAGGGGTGGTCGGTCTTCAAAAAGAACCATATGATGAACGGCTAAAGAAATCAGTTCTCTTCACACTTGGCCAACATCGGCACAGGGGGATTCGATTACTGCCTATATGACAACAAATGACCAGAAACATCTAAACAAAGGTGTTCTGACATTAAGTACGTATGGGCTTCCTCGTGGGAATCCACGAAGGATAGCTCACCAGAGGGCAAAGACTGGAGTGCACTCCCATTTCACTTCACTGCAAATTTGCCGTCTTTGGAGTGCTTCAACGGGAGATTTAGCTACTGCTTTGAGCGGAGGCTGGGCAGTCATGCAGCGATACAATGGCTGCGTACAAACGACCTATCCCACTTAAAATCACATACACTATTCATGAATGTACACATGAACTCATCGTTTTACTTGTTCACATTCTCTTTTGTCTTACTCTCTTGACTACTCCAGCTATTATGTCCCTTACATTATTGTTATTGATGTGCATAAACATGTGATATATATATATTTCAGATGTCATTCGCTGCCTGGCTTTACTTTTTCTTTCTTTCATTTTCCTTCTTCTTTTACTCCTACACAAAATAAGCCAAGTAGGTTTAGGTAAACCACTTCTGTCATGGTTGAAGGACTACCTAACTGAAAGGCAATTTTGCACCAAGGTCAATCGAGTCCGATCATCATGGCACAGCTCGTCATCAGGAGTGTCGCAGGGTTCTATCCTGGAACTACTGATGTTCTTCGTTTTTATCAATGATCTACCATGCCGTCTAAGCTGCCTGACTCTTCTATACGCTGATGACGTGAAGATATGGAGGGCGATAAAGTGTCCGGAGGACTCAGATAGACTGCAGGCAGACCTAAGGCTTCTGGAAGACTGGGCGGTAGCCAGTGGCATGACTTTCAACCTGAAAAAGTGCAAAGTAGTGAAGTTACGCACCTATAGACTGCAGAATGCAAGTTACACCTTGTGCAATGAAAGCTTGTCCTGCGCAACGTCGGATCGTGACTTAGGTCCAGTTCTAACGGAGAAAATGGACACAAGCGTAAATTACACGGGGGATGTAGCGAGGGCATATGCGGTCATACACATTACACATAGACAGTTAGGTGCACTCACTCCTGAGCTCTTTCTAAGGTTGTATAAAACACACGTCAGACCGCACCTTGAAGTGCATAATATTATTGCACCCCCACTGCTTAGAAGAGACGCCAACCTCCTGGAAAGAGTCCAACGACGGGCAACAAAAGGAGTGGTTGGTCTCCGAAATAAACCGTATGGTGAAAGGCTCAAGAAATTAGGCCTATTCACACTTAGTTGCCGTCGTCTTAGGAGGGATTTAATTACTGCCTACAGAATAACAAATGATCAGAATCACCCAAACAAAGGTGTTCTGCCATTGAGTAGGTACAGGCTCCCTCGTGGAAATCCTAGAAGGATAGCTCATCAGAGGGCAAGGACCCGGGTGTGCTCCCACTTCTTTTCCTGCGGGTTTGCCGTCCCTGGAATTCCTTACCGGCAGATGTAGCTATGGCACCATATGTGGACGCCTTTAAGCGAAGGCTGGACAACCACGCAGCGACACAAGGACTTCATCTAAATGGCCTATCCCCTTAAAATCGCATACACCATTCAAAGGTAGACAATTAAACTGGTCGTTTTACTTCACATTCTCTTCAGTCTTACTCTCCTGACAGCTTTAACTACACCTTTTATTATTATTATCATTATCATTATTACTGGTATATATATATACCGGTTGACTGACTGTTGTTACGTTTTCTTATTCTTTTTCTGTCTGTTAGTCTGAATACCTTTACTAATTATATCTATTATTATTATTATCTCTTTTCTATTGACGACGATACCGAAGGACCAACTGGTGAAAGGATCAACTCCATTCACAGTAGTAACAGTCTTAATACACTTCATACTACAAACCACATATAATTAATCCCTGCACTACTCCTTTTGGAGCCAACCAAAGCTACGGCAGTCGAGTGGCGGGACGAGCTACGCAGACGTTTACAGAAGATCAGGAACTTTTACCTCACAATTAAGAGGCGAGCACAAAGAAATCAAATTGGTTTATACTAGCTCGTAAAAACGATATTGGATATTGGATAACCTGTAATAATTATATCTGTTATTATTAGTTTTATCTCTTTTTTCAACGACACCGCATGACTAACTGGTTAAAGGACCAACTCAGTTCACAGTAGCAACACGGTCTTCAAATCACGACCAAGAAGCGAACACAAAGAAATCAACTTGGTTTACACTAACTCGTAGAAAAACGGTATTGGATATTGAAATTGCGGTAATTTCAGGAGAGTTGCTACCGTCCTACGCAAGTGAGTAAGTTAGGCAATATTGATCCGAGGGAAGGAGCCCACCGATGACCTTCAAACGCTCAATCAGAGCATAGTAGTAATATTCTTTATAGAATAGACATCTCAATGAAGTTTCCCGGGCAACAACCGGCTTGGAGCCTATGTTAATCTTTTTCTAATTTGTGTGTGGAAACGTTTCTTGGGAAAAAATATATCCTAGTTTAACATAGGTGCTGTTCCCTGACATATAAAAGCAGTTTCTATACGTTAATTTATGGTGTGGTCGGTTTGCTGGAAAACAGCCATTAATGGCTGTGACATCTCTTCGTTATAGTAGCAGTGAAGTCAGGTAAGGAACACCATATTAGTAAAAAAAACTGTTGAGAGAAAGACATTGATACTAAATGGGAACTTAAGTGACAGCTGTTACTTAAGTTTGCTCGGTCGATCACAGTTCGACAAGATCATAATTTTGTTACATTAGAGGAATTTTTGCACCCAACTAATCGAGCTTGTTATCGGTAACGATTCATAATGAGGATTATTAAGTATGACTTAATCTGGAAAATTTCCTGAGCCAAACCTTACCTGTATTGGTGTATATCACTGTAAATAGACTGCGGTTGTTAATGCCATGTTATTGGTTTGAATGGTCGGTCCGACCTTCGATCTGTTTTGCGTTCTAAGATGGCTAATTTTTTCATGGCTGGGAAGTGATTTTAGGTAGTATACATTACCAAGTAATATAAAAGCGTGATGACTTCATTCTCTTATGATGTAGACTTTCAAAAATTTCTGTGGTTTGCGGTAGAAGTGCTTATGATGTTTTACCCTAGTGAAAGATTTGGGGGCAGGTCAATTTAAAAATCCTGGAGAAATTTATTGAAATCCCCCGAAAATGATTATATATATATATATATATATATAGCTCCCAAATGGAGAAACGTGTACTATAATAGTAGTTAGGCTGGTTAGGACCTCACTGCTGAGAGTAAAAGTTACGCATGCAGGTGGAATTTCCTTGACTTGTGTATAAGGTTACTGAGTGAACGGTAAGTGGGCGTTCCCCACAAAAGTTGAAGAAAATTCATTCTGGAATAAATCTTTTAGCTTGTTTGCTTTGCTGTGTAATCCAATAGAGAAGTAAGTTCCAATCCCGACCGATAGCTGCTACCTTGGCTTGATGGTCGAGCTTGCATATCGCAATGACCCAACAAGCTACACTGGTTGGAATTAATGTTTCTGAAGGTCCTACCATGCCAGGAAGGTGGTTAGCATAGCGATTAGACAAAAGCAGTTTCCGGCATTGTGTAAGAATCCTTCTAACACTATGCTGGGGGTCTGCGGGCGAAGTCGTACTGCTGGGGAACAAGGATGTAACAGCAGTAAGGTGTTTCCCTCAGATGACCAGCATGCCAGCTATGCTGTCTCTCCACTCTGGCGAGAGGGTGTAAGAAAGGGTCGACCTCAACAATTGTACATCCCGACTTACCCTATGGTGGTCCGTAACCGACGGTAAGTTTACTAATACGGAACCAATCCCAGAACCCAGTTCATACAGGCCGTGTGTGACCAGTCAGCATCAAGCAGTGGTCACCCTGGGCTCTGCGGTCACGCAACACTAACCCTCTTTCTAATTCATGTACTCGAAGATTCAATCAACTTCCACGGTGTGGGCAGCCGGGAATTAACAACCGCTCACACACTTCCAAAAGCACCCAAAGCCTTCGTGACCATCATTCTTCACTCAGTCAGTCAAGTTCCAGTCGCTCACACAGCTTGACCGCAGTGTCACTCATGTCTTTTTATGCACTTAGCGATATCAAGCACTCTCAGGGCTTAAGTAGTATTTCTAAAACTATGTTTTAAAACAAGCTAGTGCATGGGATCTAGGAAATACTAACATAAATAAATATTGTAAGTTCAGTTATTTATAATGAATATGGCAGCTGAATTGATTTAAGTGTCAACCTCATCTCTAAGCATTACACAACGGCATTACTTCATAATTTTTTCGTGTTACAAGTCACAGTTACGACTGATGCGTAAACTCTATCCCTTCGCATTATTTGAACAAGTAGGTATGTAACTGTAGTTGATTGGTTTCAGAGTACCCATGAGCAGGATAGGGTCCTTTGGATGCTAAAAAGAATCAATAGTTGTCTGCACTTCTGCGCAGAGTTCTACGTTGAAACTCAGTCATTCAATTCCCCTTTATTAAAATATATAGTAAAAATTGATTCCAAGCTAGCTTACTTCTCTTATCTTTGGAATTGCATGTCGGATCCAGTGTTTGCAGGACAAACCGAACTCTAATTGCTCAAACATTGAACGTGTCTAGAAAATAATGTAATCGGGATTATGTCCTATAGGTCCTCTTATGGATCTACTAGATACACACTACGGATATGACTCTTCTTTTTCCGGACAGGTTGCCTTTCACGATGTAGTAAACATAATGGTATCCTATGTGCACATATTTGTTCTTATCTGCTTTATTTTCCGCACTAGTGTATGTTATCACCCTCACAGTATTCTTCAACACTTACTTTCTAAAGGATAGGGATTATATCATTCCAACAAAAGCCTTCTGCTGAAAATTCATGATAGCTTACTTAAATTTCGTTGTACGATATAAAGGGAATTATTGGTTACAGTGTAATGTTATGATTGCAAAAATTAGTGATGTCCACGATGTATGTCCACTGTTGGAACTTCTGTTTCCATGTTTAGTTGGCACACATCTTTTCAGAAATTAGTCAGTTGTCCTCTTAACCTCCGGGAGACTTGGTTTATTGGCTATAACACTTGTCTGTTGTCTGTCTGGTTTCAACATAGAAGTTTGCACCGTTGTGCAGCAGTTTGAGTCGCCACACTTCACTCAACACACAAAGCCAGAGAAAGTAAAAAGAAATGCAAAATAGAGACAGTAAACAGAGATATGAGGCAAAAAGAATAGTAATATCGAAGAACAATATAGTTTCACTGGAAATTATAAGTCACAAGGAGTGGATGTATCTGCTCCAGTCATTGAGAACGATTTTGAGCCATATCACCAATTGTTTCCAACCATTGGTTTTTACTGTCCCGAGGACCCCAACCAGGAAGTCTACACATTCCTACGTGGCTTAAACTAGCTGTTGTGGATTTCATTGACTGATGAAGCCATGTTAGTTTTGGTTTGACCACCACTGGCTGTTTTCCACCATGATCCATCCTATGTCAGCTAATATTCACTGTCGGTCAACGAAGGCGATGGCTAGACTAAACATGCGTAACACATGTCCTAACCATCTCAATCGATGTAACTCCACAGCCTCGTCTATTGATTTCCCCTCTTTACCTAGCATTCGGCGCCTAACCTCGATATTGCTCACCTTATTATACCATTTCACACGAGAGATAGAACGCAGACACCTATGATCAAAGACAGCTAGCCAGGTTTTTCATGTCTTACACTCTCAACGGCCAGTTCTCAAAGCCGTAAAGGAGGACAGAGCAGACTGCTGAGCAGTACACATGCACTTTGGTCGACAGCCAGCCGGATATCACGTCTACGCCAGAGACGGCGTAAACTGGCACTCGAGTTTTGAACCAGCGGGTCCCAGATTCAAATTTCACCCCACCCACCTCAGCCTGAGCACCTGGGTAGGTAATGTCAAATCGGCAGACTAGATATATGTCTAAAACACTCATGTTAGTCAGGACAGAGTCAGGGTTATAAAATTAATGCATAATATATGTTCATAAAGCTTGTTCATAATATACCAGGGTAACTAGACTTTTGAATGAATGAATTTGCAAACTAGTCGTTAGTTTTTTGTTGTTCTCTCTTCTAATTGTTTACTGTTGGCACGGATTGGAATCTCAAAAGGGAGATAAGTTCCTTGAAGATTACAGATACGTCTTGCTGATCGGTGAATGCCAACAAGCACGAAACCTGAGTCGAAGGTTTTCTGTCGATTGCCTTCAACCATATAATACGAAAACAATTTAAAGTGCACCGAGCATGGTGGCCACATTGTAAGCTTGACTGATAGAATTCAGTCTGCGGCAAACAAAGGACCAGATGCATGACAGGAGTTACTTACAACCTGGTATCCAATCAAAGTATTTCTAGTGTCCTGTTAACTTCTTTCTAAGATATTGACTTGAATTGTAACTTATTTGGTCAGTAGACACTTGTACCAGAATTTAAGTTGCTTCCATATTTCTTAGATACCGTTCTTATCTCTCTATTGTTTCACTATTCATTATTTTGTTCTTTTCTATAACATCAAAAGCCCAACAAATTCCGTATATGCGTTTAGCGCTGTTTTTTAATGTCGAATTTTCTTTATTTTATAAATTTAAAGTTTTTCTTATCAATGTATTTATTATTGTTTTTTTTTAGAAAATGTCTGATTCACTGGTGACGAATGATTTCACACGATCACTGATCTGTGGTTTATGCATGAAAAAGTCTGCATATGTTTGTCCTCGTTGTGGAATTAATTACTGTTCTTTAAATTGTTATCGTGATGAAAGGCACAAGAATTGTTCAGAATCATTTTATCAAGATTGTTGTATTCAGTCGCTACGGTCTACTTTCGCCAGTCAATCAGAAAGATCAAGTATGACAGAGATATTAAAGCGTGAATCATCTGCTATGTCTGAGATTCCTCATCTGACAGACGTGGACACCAAAGGAAATAATAATGAACAGATTAGTGATGAAGATGATGAAAGTGACGATGGTGATGATGATGATGATGACGATATTCAAAGTCGGTAAGAATTTCTCAAAGTCTTTTAATGCTGGTTTTTTTATTCCTTTACGTTCCCAGTGGAACATAAGGCGCCTTCAAGCTAGAGGCTTGAAGTTTCTGTAGCAGTGGTGTTTTATTTTCACGGGATGGGGTTGCTAGCCTCATGTTCAACCTTCCCTCTTTACCAGTCTTATTACTGGCTTAACGAGGTAAAGGAGTGCGTCTGTGGCCGGGGATCGAACCCCGGACTACATGCATGCGTGGTTGGCGACCATTCTACCTCTGTGCCACCGACGCACTTTTTTACTGCTAGCATTATTCATTTTAATTGATGTGTGTTAAACGTAGTTAAGATAAATAGGAAAATAAAACTGGAAAATTATATAAGGATAGGTTACATATTAACCACTTACACTGACTGGAACTAGTGTTCCTGCAGGGCCTGCCCTACCATTCTAGAAAGGTTGTTCAATAGCTGTTAGACTAAAATCAGTTACCGTCATAGTGTAAGTCTTTTACACTATGTCGGGAGTCTGTGGACGAAATTATTTACTGCTGGGAAATAGGTATGTAACAGCAGTAAGGTGTTTCTTTCAGATGACCAGCAAGCCGGCTGTGCTGCCTGTCTGCTGTGAAAAGGGAGGAGTTAGAAAGGGTCAGCCCCGAAAATTATACATCCTGGCCTGCCTTTCTGCGCTCCGTAGCCAGCGGTAAGTTCTTAATACGGATACAACTCCAGAAACCATTTCAAACGGGCAGTTGTCCTATGGGCTCTGCGGTCACGCAACGCTAATGCTTTTTCTGTTTGGGCTATCCCGAGTAAGAAATCTCAGTTGTTCAGAATGTTAGCGAAGTGAAATCTTCCACCGATGAATCAGAAGAAAGCTGAGACTTACTAGGTGACGAGTCGTATCATTCATCATCTCAATATTGAAGTTTTCTCAATTTAAGATACTGAAATTAGTGACTACAAGACCTCACTAACGAGGCTAAAATTGTCTGTCTGGATTCAACATAGAACTTGGCACCGAAGTGCAACAGTTCGAGTTGCCACGTTCCAAATACCACACAAAGGTAGACAAGAAAATGAGTGAAGAGAATCAATAGAGTTTTGACAAGTAGAAGAGTGAAACTGAATGAGTAATGGTAGAAAGGAATATGAAAGATTACAGAGACTGAATACATCTGCGCCATTGAGCCATGTCACCTATTGTCTCGAGCCATTGATTCTTAGAGTCCCGAGGGCCCCAACCCGGAAGTCTGCATCTCCCTACCTGACTCAGTTTAACTGTCAAGGATTTCATGGGTTGTTGTCATGTTTTTGTTTGGCCACCACTTACTCTTTTCCAACCTGCACCTATATCAGCTAGTAATGCCAGTCGGAAGGGGGAGGCGATGGTTAGGCATGCGCAGCACGTCACCTAGCCATCTCAATCTATGTAACTTTATAGCCTCGTCGATTGATTTTCCCTCTTTGCCCAACACTACGCCTAACGTCAACATTACTTACCTTATAATGCCTAACGTGAGAAAGAGATCGTAGACATCTATGATCAAAAACAGTCAACCTTTTCATGTCTTCAACTCGTATTGGCCATGTTTCAGAGCCATAGAGAAGGACGGAGCGAACTGCTGAGCAGTACACACGTCCCTTGGTTGATAGTCGGATTTCACGCCTACGTCAGAGATGGTGTAAGTTAGCGAAAGCAGCCCGAGCTTTTTGGATCCGTGCTGAGATTTCGTCGCCAATCAGCCGGTTGGTGCTGATACAACTTCCCAAATAGGTGAAGTGGTCAACATGTTTTATCACTTCACTCCCTATCACTAAGCTAGGAATTGACGTAGTCCAGTCCTGTAGCAGCATTTTACATTTTACAGGGGCGAATCGCATGTCACACATACGGAGATTGCTGCTCAAGGTGTTCAGAAGACTCGGCATTTTGTCAGCATCCTCCCCTAACAGGACTATGTCATCTGCATATTCTAAGTCCATAAGACTATTCCCTTGTAACAAGTCGATTCCTAAGTCGTTAAGTTCAGTTAAGAATACTTCCATTAGCATATCTATGATGAAGTTAAACAGAAAAGGGGAAAGTTTAACAAGGCTAAAACACTGACAATGACACAGACGTCCTTAAAAATTTCACACATTTCAGTTTGCATGGAGAATAATTATTTTTTACAAAAATTTTTTAAATACTCCCATATAGTGAATCATAAAAATTGGCTTTTAAGGTTGCGTATTCTTTTCGATCTATTCTCTTGAAGCTTTCACAGTTTTCAAATCAAACGTATCCACCGGAACCCTGGTTGTAATCATAATGATAATAAATTTAGACCATTCCTCACATCTGTTCAGGTGTCTGTCAACTACAGTAGTAACGGGCTGACTTAGTGGCGGCACATCACATGCTCTACTGACAACCTTTAATACCCTTCATAATGTTGCAAGGAACAGCAATGTAGAACAATAGGTAAGATGCAAGAGATAACAAACTGTAAAAGTAAAGGTTGAGTGATTCCTGATTGTCTTAACTTCTTAATGTAGAAGGATAGACGGAACATTTTCTTCGAAATCAACAAGATATATGGGATGACCAAGAAAGATCAGAGGATAGAACTATTTCAAGGTGTTTATTTAATGCTTGAATTAGTTTCTTTTTCAGTGCCCTCTATGCTACAAGCATCCTGTAAGCGAACAGCTTCGTGTAGATCATATTTATGCCTGAAGGTGGAGCTGACTATCTGACATTTAGAGGGATTTTTAACGTAAGACCATTTAGCTTAGACCACTGACTTCTGTTCGACAAAAGCTGTTCAATTTGGAACAGTCAGATCGGGAAGTAGCAGGCAATGAGACAGGCAGATTGTCAGCGTATTTAACGAAGTTGATTTTTTCCGAATTAGGCTAGTCATTTAAGAAGAGCAGAGAGAACAGCACCTTGAGAAAGGACTCCAGCTTCAGTAAGCAAAACAGAGTAAGATTTGCCCTTATATACAGAGTATACTGCATTCTGTTCGAGAAATAATAATACAACCAATTAACAACCCAGGACTCGATTTGTGTCAGGAAAAGCTTATTATTTAACAAAATACATATGGGTACAGAGTCAAAAACATATGTGTAGTCCGGGAAGATACATCAGGCGTATATGGCTCCTTTGTCTAAACAGGAAACAATATTAAAATGTAGGACAGTGGCAGCAACATCTAAAGTACTTTTGTCCTGTTTATATACAAACTGTTTAGGGTCATTAAGACTTTTCAAGAAAGGTTCAAGGATGAGTAAACTTAATTTTTCCATTAATTTCAAAAAAGGAGAAGTAACTGCAATAGGTTTGAATTTAACACTAATCATACCAGTGCATAATTTATTATATTATTATCATTCCCTTGGGTTCCAAGTGGAACATAGGGCTTCAACAACACATCTCCACTTTCTTCTATTTTCTCCTGTCCTCTTCAGATGGCTAGCCACACGATTGCCCATAATCTCTTATTTCCCCCTCACACGATCTCCTCCATGTCACCCTAGGACAACCCACTCATCGCTCCCCATTTGGATTCCACTCGAGAGTCTGGCGTGCGATGTCCTCAATGTATGCCCTATCCATCTCCATTTTCCCCTACATACTTGTTGAGCGATCGACTCTCACTTGTTAGTTTTTTCGCAGTCAGAGTTTCTTGTTGCTAATTCTTTCTGGCCGGCTGGTCATTTGATCTTAGGTATAGAGTCACTAAAGGTTGTAGCTGTTGATAAGAGTCTGTAACTTGTTGGAAATCTCTGTCGTGACTCTTCTATTGCGAAAGATATTATAGAGACAAGACATAAAAATGGATGTTTACACGTCTTTTAAACCTATATATAGAACATGTTTGGGGAGGACATATCCTGAAGTTTGAGGAAGCAGTAGCAATTAGGAAGTCTAAGCCACCTTTGTGCGTTCAAAAACAATTCGTCATCACATTAAAACTTCCTTCGTAAATTTTGTTTTGATACATACATAGCTGATGTACTATTACCTCTTCTATTTGGTTTAGTGATCTTCATTGTTACTCTGACCTTGAATATGTCCTTTTAACTTGACCTAAGTCTATTTTCTCACCTTTTATCTTTATTAGTTATATATATATATATATATATATATATATATTTATTCCTATGACAAGTCCGTGTGTGATCAGATTGTTTGAAATGTGTTGCGCAAATACATTACACGATTCAGACAATTACGTCTTCTTGTTGGAAATCGTTTTTGTGACACGCTGGCCAAGTTTCTGACCCGTATAGAAGCACTGACCGACTTGACATTGGTGTTGAAAATGCGAATCTTGTTGCTTATGTTGAGTGCAGAAGATTTCCAAACTGGTTTCAGGTTGATGAAGGTGTACCTTGCCTTTCCGATTCTCACTTTTACATCTTCATCCGTTCCGGCTGCATTTGGTTGGAAATGATGTTTCCTAGATAAGTGAAGGAAGTAACCTCTGTTAAATCTCTCCCGTTGATGGTGATTGGTGCTGGTTGTTGTTGCTTTTCGTGTTGGTTTGTTATCTTCATCACCTCCGTCTTCTCTATGTTCACCTGGAGTCCTGTCTTCGCTGCCAGCCTCTTCAGCCAGTTTGTCGCTTTTCGCCTGTAAGTCTTCGAGTTTGTATGAAATATTTCATCTTCATATAGGACTAACATTGAAAGTAGTAATCTGAAGGGTACTATGTGACATAGCGTTGTTGCATATAAAGAGAGAACCAATTCTCTATATCTTTTTTGATGTGGTTGTGTTCTCTGAGCTGGATAGTTAATTTGCGAAGCTTTCATCGCCCTACTAGGTGACATCTTCAGCGCATACTTCAATTTGAAGTGAGCTTTTAGATTTCTCCACGAGTTTATTAATCATCCCTCCTGGTGACCTTGGAGGTGATTGGTTGTTTGTGTGTGTGTGTGTCTGCGTTCTATCTCCCGCGTGAAGTGGTATAATAAGGTGAGCAATATAGGGGTTAGGCGTCGAGTGCTAGGTAAGGAGGGGAAATCAGTCGACGAGACTGTGAAATTACATCGACCGAGATGGTTAGGACATGTGTTACGTATGCATGCCTAGTCATCGCCTTTCTCGACGGGCAATGTTAACTGACATAGGGTCAGGCTGGAAAAGAGCTATAGGCGGTCAAACCAAAACATGGCACCAGTCAATGAAATCTACAACAGTTAGTCTAGGCCAGGTAGGAAGGTGTAGACTTCCTGAATGGTTGGGGTCCTCGGGACGGTAAAAACCAATGGTTGGAAACAATTGGTGACATGGCTCAAAGTGATCGTTCTCAATGGCGTAGATGCATCCACTCCTTGTGACTTGTAATTTCCAATGAAACTGTTTTGTTCTTCGTTATTACTATTCTTTTGTCTCACACCTCTGTTTACTGTCTATATTATTATTCATTTCTTCTATTTTCTTTTCTTGCTTTGTGTGCTACATGGAGTATGACGACTTGAACTGCCGCACGTCGGTGCAAAGTTCTATGTCGAAAACAGACATAGACAGACAGCCTTTAGTTGAAAGCTAATTACATATGCACACGAGTTCATGTAGTGGTCATTTGATATAATTGCACGATTAAAACAATAAGAAATGCTGAATAGTTTAAGCAGCACTTTTTACTGAATGGAAATTCAGGTAGTCCAGTGATTTAAGCAGGCTGCCAAGAGTTCAGTTAATGTAGAAGTAAAGGCTGAGTGACGCCTATCTCGATTGTATCAACTTCTTAAGTTAGAAGGTTAGACGGAACATTTTTCTTAGAAATCAAAAAGATATTTGAGTGGAAATCATGTACCACATTCAAATATCAACTCATACTTTAAGAAAAAACAAACAATATATCAATTTTCATATAATTACAATTAATCCTGTGAACATTTTCGCTTACTTATGCAAAACTATTTTTTTAATATTCCCACCACTAGGTTTAAAGATTTAAATTTAAACAATGATGATATTAGCGCTGAAGTGATTTGGTCACGTTTAACATTGAAAGAGAAACGTGATTTCAATCGATTTATTGAATCAAGTAATATAGTTCATTTTATTCCAACATGGACTCCATGGTGGTTGGAGAAGCGACCAGTTGTGACAGAGGTCAGTCAACAGAAGAATGCTGCAGTCAACAACAACAACAAGTCAACATTAACTTCCAAAAAATCGTTAGATCAACTTTTACCCTCGGGAATATCACCACATCAATCAGTGGGATTTGTTTTAGCTGACGTGTTACTAGGCTATGCCTTCATTATGAGGTAAAATGACTAATTTTTGAGAAAAAAAACTCTTTTTAATTCAATTTTTGTTATTTTCCGGGTTATTGATTGAACTGAGATGTTTGGTCTGTGTGTTGACATGTCGGCCTCTAGTGCGGATGGTTCGGGAATGTCTGAGGACTAACTTGAATTGATTGTAGATTATGACTAGCAGTGGAATCCAAGATGTGCAATTCATCTTATTTGTAACTGGTCAACTGGATGTACCTGCATTCCCCGGTGAGACTCGAACCCAGTACCCATCGTCTCAAATGCCAGATTTCTATCCACTAGACCACTTGGGCTATGACAGCCATCTCTTGCGCAACTGATCAAGGCAATTTACTCGAACTCACTCAGTCGTGTAAGAGCTTACGGACAGTTATCATCCGAAGTGATGACAACCAGTGGTGTCCGTTAGGGATGTCCACTGTCCCCTTTTTCTCTCTAATTTCATCATTAATGTACTAATGGAATTAGCCCTGATCGACTTCAGCGACTTAGGGATTGACTTGTTAACCGGGAACCGTATTGTTGACAGAATATGCAGATGGTATAGTCCTCCTAAGTGAGGAGGCTGATAAGATGCAGAGTTTTCTGAACACCTTGAGCAGAAATCTGCGATTGTTTGGCATGTGAGTTGCTCCTGTCAAATGTAAGACAGCATGACTGGACTACAGCGGTTTGACCACTTCACTTATTTGGGAATTCGCATAAGCCCCGATGGACTGATTCCTGACGAGATCTCAACACGGATACAAAAGGCTCATCTGGCATTTTCCAGGTTGCGTGATCTGTGGCATGAACGTGATATCCAACTGGCTATCGAACAAAGGACGTGTGTACTGCTCACGGCTAGTTTGCTCCATCCTCCTTTATGTCTGTGAGACATGGCCATTGAAAGTGGACGAAATGAAAAGCCTAGCTGATGACGTTTCGTGCTCGAATTGTCACACTCAATGTATCACACAGAGGCAGAAAAGAGAGAATAAAGGTTTCGAAAAAACGATAATAAGCAGAAATTTGAGAAAGGGGAGGGGGGAGGAAGTATAGTAACGTGGAAAAACAGTAGGATTTAGTGGACACGTGAGATCACAGAGAGTGAATGAACCCGCAACATCGAGATCGATTTTGAGCCATATCACCACCAATAGTCTCCAACAATTGGATCCTAGAATCCCGAGGACTGTAACCAGACAGCCTACACTTCATTACGTGGCTCAAACTAACTGTTGGGGATTTCATAGACTGGCTCCAAGTTTTAGTTTGTCCACCACTGGCACTTTTCCAAACGAATGCTATGTGAGACAACATTCCCTGTCGAAGAATGCGATGGCTCGGTGTATGCGTAACACGTCTCCTAACCATCTCAATCGATGTAGCTTCACAACCTCGTCGATTGACTGACTTCCTCTCTTTACACAACACTCGACACCTAACCTCATTATTACTCACCCTGTTATACCACCTTACATGGGAGACAGAACGGAGACACTTATGATCAAAGACAGCTTGTATTTTCATGTCTTCCACCTTTAATGGCCATGTCTCACAGTCATAAAGGAGGATGGAGCGAACTGTCATGTGGTGTGATGTCAGTTGGCAGGAGACTCCGAACTTTTTAATAAATAATGCTCTTCTTGAAGTGCCTGGTTAGGTAGTAGTCGTCATTGTTCAAGTAGAGTGACCAATAGGTGTAAGGGAAGAATGCTAAACTTCGACACCATACAACTTTGTTCACTGTTCTGACTTCCTACTCAAACAAAATCATTATAGCAGTTGCGTGTGAGGTAGACAATGTGTAATAACTTCATGGCAAACTTTTCAATTCTCTTCCCGGTTTAAAAGAAGGTAGTGCCACCAGCTAGGGATTGTGAAATTAAGTAACGTAGTCAAGTTAATACAACTAACAACTCCGACTTCTTCAGTGAGGTAGCAGCTAATGTTGAAAAATCGAAGCTGAGTCTCGTTAATTTTAATTGGGTGACGTCACTGTCTATGTGGATTAACATTCACATTTATTTATATGGCAATAACTGTTATTTTTAAACTGTTAGTAGGTTGTAGGGATTTGTTTTGTTTCAAGTTTGACCTCGGATTGATATCAGTTAGAGAACCATTGAAAACCAGGGAGTGAGTACTGCACAGTTGTTTCGTCCGAGTGCCTATGACTCATCACCAGTACTCACCCCACTGGGGTTCGAATCCAGGATCTTTCAGTTACAAGGGGAGCTCGTAGACCATTCAACCACTTGGATCTGACTCACTGGCCGGTCGAGAAAGAGGATAAATCCTCACCGATGATACTGGATGCTGGTCACGCTGAAATCACGAATCTGTGGGAGGTTAGAATTCATGGGCTGGCCATTGAGTCGGGTTCCAGTAGCTGAATGGTCTACGAGTTTGCCTTGTAGCCACAAGGTCCTGGGTTCAAATCCCGGTTGGTGGGTGCGTACTGCCCCGATGAGTCCCGAACTAGGACGAAACGGCTGTCCAGTATTCCACTACTGGTTTTTCAATGGTTCTTTAAAACTGATATCTATTCGCGGTCAAAATTGAATAACTGTTACCTTGTATTCCCTGATAAAGTATTCTTATTATTATTGCCCACTTTTATACTTCCCTTTTCGAATAATAATACAGATTTTACAATGGTGATTGTGCGCAACTGATTGACGATGCAGTCAATATTCTGTGTAATATCATCAAATCATTTACTCCAATTTCACAATCGAAACGTCAAACACCTTCAGCGCATCCATGTAATGATGATAGTGTAGAAGAAGAGCAATGGAATAAAAAAACTAGAATAATTAAAAAACCACAGGCAAATTCTTCAAATAGTATTATAGCATACAATTGTATCAGTGATGTACTCAGTACAATCCAGTATAAACTTATGGAGTCGAGTTTACCCTGTCATCCTTCAATTATGATAATTTTACTTGAAGATATTAGTCATATCCTTGGCAATATTGCGCATTGTAAACGTGCTTTACAAGAATTACACACATTGGTGTTAAATTTTCGGAAAATGTTACGTGAAAATTCAGCTAGCGCGACAGAAAGTATCCTAAGCAGAGTGAATACCGCTCATCGTAAATTAGTTTTTCTACAGGCTTGCCTTGATGAAAAGAATCAGGTGGCTAGACGTTGGCAGACACTTGTTCTCCCGAAACTTTGGAGTGAAATATCCACGGAATTAATACAACGCATACATGAGGCGAAAGATTTCAGCGATGCTAGTAAACAGGATGTAGTAAATCAGCTGGTCCAAATTGGCGTAATATGATCCGAAATAGCAATAGCTGTGATAATAATAATAATACTGATCGTGTACTGATTGAGCCGGTTAATACTGACAGTTGATTGTGTTTGTGATTATTTTCTACAAACTTTTGTATAAAATTTGTACATAATTTCAAAGATTATTTATAAAATTTTGTATTACTTCAAGAAACCGACTGGTATTTGTGATCTGTTTTTTTACTAAACCTTACTTGTGTTGGATTGTCGTGACTGACTGGTTTCAACAGCAGTAGATCGAGTTGCCACACTCCCTTCTTGTAGCACACAAAGCAAGAAAAGAGAGTAAAGAGAAATAATAAACAAAAGTGTGAGTGAGGGAAAAAGAATATAAAAGAAAAGAAGGCGTTCAGCGAGGAGACTCTTTTCGGCGAATTCATTCACTGAGCTGTACAATCGCATATATATACAATTTTGTTTGCGTGTGTGTACATTAGATCTATAAAGTTTAGATGATTATGTAATATAAGTATTATTTGGCTTGGAAACAAACGTTAATTAGATAGAAAATAAAATAGAATTGATTAAGTGAATTGGATGACGTAATACAATTGAGTAGAATTCAGAGTAGGTCAGGTTGGCAACAGTGTTAATGAGTGGTGGTTAAAATTAAATAAGGGTGGGGGTAGAGAATAATACAGTTGAAAATTAAGTAAGTTGATCGGATGACGTAACTCAGTTGACTGGAAATTGGACGTGGGTCGAGTTAGCAGCATTGTTAATGAGGGTAGAGATTACAAAAGGGTGGGGTAGAAAGTGATACAAATGAAGATGTGAAATAATAAAATGCAAAAGACAAAATAATACAATCAGTAAGACTGAAATTAAGAAAGATTACGTCCATTGTAGATTTAATAAATGAACGAATTTCTTTTGTGTGCAGAGTTCAGGATTTAGCAGATGAATTGCCATTGCTTCTGCGATGTGGAGAAGTTTGATCCGTACACTTTTAGAAAGGTTGCCTTGTATTCTGTAGATAACTTTGAAGTTTATTTCTAGTTTGACTCGGTGTCCAGAGTCGATCAAATGTTCAAGGATCGAGCTGCGGGGGCATCGGTTTTCCCCTTTGTAAAACCATGAAGGTAAATGTTCGTTGACGCGTTTGGATAGCGAACGCTGAGTACGGCCGATATACCTGGCTCCACACGAGCAGGTGAATTGGTAGATGCACGTAGATGAGGCCAACAGCGGTAGCTTACCCTTCACGGACATACGAATCATTGGTCTCGTGGAGATTGTCAGTCGTAATTCAGCTGCATAGAAGGTTTTCTTCAATGAGCGGGAGAGCCGATTTCTCAGTATTTCTGTAGATTGGTCTTCATTGAACTGTAGGTTCATATAGAGAAGTCTTTTTGGAGCGCTGGGTGTGGACGGCTTCTCTGGTCTGGGTTTCATTGATTTTGTGATAAATCTTTCTGGATAGCCATTTTCAAGGAGGATTTTCTTAAGAGTGTTCATTTCATCTTCTATGACGTCCAGGCTGCAAATTCTACGTAATCTGTGGCTTAGTGAACGGATTAAGTTTCGTTTAGTATATAGAGGCACCCAACTGTGGAAGTTAGTGAGCTGTCCGTTCCACGTTGGTTTTCTGTAGATGGATCTTTTTAATGTTCCGTCTTGTTGGCGTCTCGTTAGTTGAACGTCAAGAAAAAATATCTTCGAGTTAGACTCTTTCTCTAGTGTGAACTGAATCGCAGGGTGGCAGTTGTTGAAGAACTTCAGGATATCTTCTAAATTCTCTTCATTGTTGCAGATGATGAAGGTGTCGTTGACATATCTCTTGTAGAGTTCAAAGTGGTCAATCATATTCTTTGGGCAAGTGTTTTCAACATAAAGAGTAGTAATATGGAAGTTGGGTTGCCGTAGTAGCTTTTAAGCTCTTATATGTGAATAAGAAAGCTGCAACGAACTTGCATTCCTAGCTAGACATACTGTGGTGAGAGCTGGCTGCTGGCCAAAATCGGTAGACAGTAATTTACGTCCCCAATATTGGTCATGAGAAAAGTAAGAACAAAGACTGACTGACTCAACAACCAATCACAGCAGACTTTGTTTGCGTAGGCGGATACAATTAGCAGATAGATAATCTGAACTTCAAGAAACGGCCACAAAGAGATGAAGATTAACGTTCAGTGAGAAACCACCAATCAGAAGACTGTGTTTCTTTGCTTACAATAATCTATAATAATGTACATGAAAATCTATAAATATCTGTTGATTTCCTAAATAAACGATCTGTTGCCTGGCCCTTGTCTTCTGTTGTTACAATACTTTTGATTCAGAGAGACTAACATGGCACAATAAAGGGGCCAACCTATGAGTTTGCTCCTTCTGCGTGCAAACAAAATCTCATCAGTAACCTGATGTTGTTTCGTGCTAGAAAAATCTGCCCAACCGACACTCTAGACGATGAAATAAGGAAAATAGAAAACTTATTATATGCGAATGGATATCGAGAGAAATTTGTTAAAGTCTCCATGATGAGAACAGATAGAGAGAAATGCTTGCAAATTGTGCAGAAGAAAGTAAACACAGCACACTGAATTACTGGCGTTGGAACTCTGAAAAGTCCCAAAACTATGCTTAGAATTCACCTCTCGTTGTATAATTCTAATGCAGGTGAAGGATAAGCTGCCGACGGAGTTTGGCCACCTCAATGAGCATCTATAAATTTAACTGTTCTTGTGGAGGAAGACAGTCATGCATAGGTAGAACGACTCGGAAAGCTCACCGTCGCCTTCTTAGGCATTGCCCAGCGTGGTTAGGTAAAGAAGCCGTAAAGTCAATCATGGGTTCAATATTGACACAGCTTGTGGTACGGAGCATAAGACTGACAAAAATTCCACCTTTACAATTCCATACAAGGTGTCACCTCAATTCCCTGAGTTTGTACGCCTTCGATTGTTAAGCACAGGTGAGGCAGATGCCGTAAAAAGATCTTCAGCCTAATCTTTGTGTTCAGAAAAAGCTTGTCCAAACTAGTCCTCTTGCATTCTAAATTAGGATTTTTTCTTCCATATTAGTTTGTTTATTAGATGTATCACACAGTCAGTGAAACAGTATTATTTACTGGATGACACAGTTTCGAACACAATTTCTTACTGTTCATAATCACACGACTTCGAAACTTGAGTTTTATAGTTTTCTTTGTTCTCTCCTATTCGTCGTCTTAGGGTAGTAGAATTTTCCAGATATCCGACTGGACAGGTGTTGATTCATTCCTATGACACGTGTTCGCAGTTGATTCCATAAACAAAGCTTCTGTTATCAATCTCTCCTTCCACCCTGTGACATTAGATTTCAAAACTGTCATCCTATCCCATACCATTGTATGGTTGTGTGTAATTGCATGTAGTGAGTGCTATCTACGGCTGAACTATTCTCCAGATTTCTTATCTTGTTCGGGTCAACTAATCAAGATTTTGCTAGATTTTTATGCTATGCTAGTCTGACTGCCCCTGTTCTACTAGTTTGACCTATGTATTTGACCTGAAAATCATTGCAGGTTGGGTATTAGATAAACTAAATTGTTTTGTTTAATTGACTCCACAGGACCCTTTAACCGACAAAGCTTGTATCTAATTGAGTTTGTGGATGGCTTGAATGCCGGCCACTTTTATTCCTGCATTGTTGAGAATTCTCCGCCGTAAGGTTTCCGAGGTTCCTTTTTTGTATGGAAGTACTACTGATGATTTAAATTCCTTATTGCTGGTATTGTCATTATCTTATGCCTGTCATTATTATCACTATCACTACTATCATTATTTATTTTCACATTTCCCTGCATACTTTCTGACTAATTTATCAAGGTAATTATTAAGTTTCAAAGCTTCTCTTATATACCTCACTTCCTGTCTTAGATTTTCCTTAGTACTACTTAGTTTTTGTGCTCTATCACTTAAACATTTCACCAATCCTATTTTTACTGACATAGGATGGGATGATTGGAAATCCAAATATCTGTTTGAATGTGTGGGTTTCCTGTAAACACTAGTGTTTAACTTCCCATCTTTCCTTTTTACGCTACAATCTAACATTGGAAGCTCCCCCGCTTCCTGACTTTCCAATTCATAAGTGAATTGAATAGCCTCCACCTTCGAGTTAATGTGTTCGAAAACCTATCTATATCCCGTGTTGTAAGTGCAGTGTGAATGTGTCATCTATATACCTCCACCATACTTTTGAGGTGGGGCTGAACGTGTCAATCGCTATGTTTTCCCACCTATCCATGAATATATATATATATATATATATATATATATATATCAAAAGATAGCAGGTTATAACCATAGTCGTCTTGATTCTGTTGTGTTCACGTAGAACTAAACGACTTATTAGTTAATGTTCAGTAAAAGAAGATCAATCAGTCTTTGAGGTATTATTGATTCTTCGCCAATAAAAATAAACTGGGTGATCACTCTTACACCTAATAAAATTCTTTAAAGGGTTGGAATCTGGCGTATATTTTTCAAATCCACAGAAAATATAGTTGTTTATTTCACGCGTAGAATTACAAGTAGCTACACTTTGAGTATCGTTTCAACTATAGGCGGAACTGACGAGGATATCAAAGCAAGAATCGGAAAAGCAAGACAAGCTTTCACTACTCTCAAGTCTGTGTGGAGGTCAACAGCACTCAGAATCAAAAATAAGATCCGGATTTTCAACTCCAATGTGAAGTCAGTGCTACTTACTATACGGATCAGAGACTTGCACTGCGCGTCATAAAGAGCATCTCAAACAAACTACAGACCTTCATCGACAGCTGTCTTCGCTCAATACTACTCAAGATCAAATGGCCAGAAAAGATCAGCAACAGAGATCTCTGGGAGCGAACCAACCAGGAACCGATTGTGAAACAAATAGGCAGGAAGAAATGGAGATGGATTGGCTGGCCATACTCTTAGGAAACCATCAAGTGACATCACTAGACAAGCAATCGCTCGAGTGGAACCCGGCCGAAAGGGAAGCGGCGAGTTGGTCGTGAGTGTGACTTGGAGGAGGTCATGTGAAGAGGAGATGAAAACGTGTGGGCAGACTTGGAGCCAGGTGAAGACTCTAGCAGAGAACCGAACGCAATGGAGACGCACGACTGAAGCCCTATGTTCCTCTAGGAATTAAAGGAAACAATAATAATATAATACACTTTGAGTATGTCTCACAGCCAAGCACACATATATACTATTCGGAAATTGATTTTTGTCCCTGAGCAACTTTATACATTGCTTACGTCGCTGCTCCTTTCAATAAAAAGAAAGCTTAGTCATAGTCTGGCGCTACGCTGAGATTTTTTCTAAAAATTCCACCTCTTATTGTTGAAACTGCACCTAATATTAGACAAAAAGTATCACTGAGATTGATTTATTGATTCTTTTGATTATGTAATAAGATAATTACATCGAGGCAAAAAAATAGAATAGTAAGAAAAAAAAATAGAACAAATGCATAGACTGAGGATGAGAAAGAAAGAAAGAAAAGGATACACAAATATAAACAATGCTAGAGATATTTCCAGTGTAACTTGTCGCTCTTTAATCCGAATTTGTCGTATAATAATAATTACTAATCGAATGGTCTTTAAAATAATATGAACCGTATTCTTCATACATTTTTCTCGTGATATAACATTCATCGACCAGAGGAGAATTGGCGAAACGACGTGCTCCATACCATGCATCCAATTGTGGATTAGCTAGTATACATAAAATAATAATAATAATAATAATAAGTTATTCTCAGTACATACAATCTATGCAATAAATGTTAAAAGTATTTTTGATTGAACACTAGTCAGTAACTAGTGTAATGTGTCTAGTCCTATCTTCGGTGCAGACTGAATTCTATCAGTCATGTTTGCAATGTGGCCACCATGCTAGGTGGCTCGCCATTACGGTGCACTGTGAATTGTTGGTATTAGATGGTTGGAGGCAATCAACTGGAACCCTTGGACCTAGGTTTCGTGCTAGTTGGCACTCATCAGCGAGGCGTATCTGCAACCTTGAAGGAACTGATGTCACCCTCAGTGCTGTAGTCATCTAATATCATCAAATCAATGTGCACCGTGATGGCGACCTGCGTAGAATGGTAGCCACATTGCAAACATGACTGATAGAATTCAGTCTGCACCGGAGATAGGACTAGACATATTACACCAGTTGCTGACTAGTGTGCAATCAAAAATATCCAATACAGTCCTACAGGAGGTCAGTCGCGAGCCTGAATAGCTCAGTGGTAACGTCTCTGACTGCAGCACTGGGTGATGCGGGTTCGAATCTCAGAAGGGACATCAGTTCCTTCAAGGTTGCAGATATGCCTTGCTGATGAGTGCCAACTAGCACGAAACCTAGGTGTGGCAAAGGCTTCCTGCCGATTGCCTCCAACCATCTAATACCAACAATGTTAAAAGTATTAGAAATGACATCAAGAGAGCAGTATAGTGTGGTGGCGGGTGGGAGGGGGCTACTGACAAGATTTAGAAGTAGTATGTAGATGCAGATTGCTGGCGAGCGGCCAAAATTGAAGTCAACATTTTAAGTCAATGGCTGCTGATTGCACAGGTAGAAGTGTTTTTTCCCTCCGATCTGGAACCAGTTTACGATGTGAAGATGAAACAACCTTGTTGGACAACTTTTTGTCTCATTGTTTTACCTTGGGCCAATTGACAAACAATCAGTCCGCTGATCTAGCCGACTTTTAATGTGGCTAAAATGTATGAAGATGGTGTGTTTTTCTTTAGTGATACAAGATCTGTTTCCAGTTCTTTTATCACCCCCTGTTTGGTGCCAATGCCTTCAGGCAATGAAGATCGCATGGCCTGCTGCTTTCGAAGAAAGAGACATACGGAGCTTCTTGAGGGACTTCGATGCTGTTGCTGAGTTGGTAGGCGTCCAGGATCCGATGGTGAAGATGGTTGTGCTTGGTGCGTATGTCAGTGTGGAGTGGGCCTCGAAGGTGTTCGTGCAATAATTGGTTGTGGAGTTCGACAGCCCGATGGACAAACAACAGTCCCGTGCCATCAAGCTGTGACAGGACGGAGACTAGCCGGTAATGACGCTGAAGTTGATAAGTGTACTTCGTCATGCTCTTCCCACACTTTATGAGAAGTCCAAAACTCAGTTGTTGGCATTCTAGTTTATCGAAGGTGTTCTAAAACACATTTCTCAGCAACGCTGCGCAACCTATGAAAATTGGTGAGCTCGTGAAGTTACCAAGGCAGATACTGAGCACAACGGTAGCCGCAACAGAGCCACCAAGATCAACCCAATCGGTACAGAAAATTGAAGATTTGCAGCACAAAGTAGCGGCGCCACGAATGAATACCAGGAAAACCCAGGGCTCTGAATATGGCAAGGCACGACCTAAAAACCTGCATCTCAAGGGAACAAACTTTTATAAACAGTGCCATTGCCAGACATGGGTTATGAAGTGGAAACCACAAAGTCCTTAAAAATAATCAATCGACAAAATAGTTCAATTTTCCCCATTTTTGCCGAAGCAATCGCTATCAATTCCTAAAATCTGATTTATGTGTATGGACAGAATCAATTATCAGTCTTTGCTTAACCTGTTAACTGGATGTTTTTATTCTCTTTCATTTGATTGTGTAATAATACGATTTAACCTCAGCCCCTTCGGTATAGTGTAACTCTGCTAGTGTGTTGTTTCCATGATTTGAGTTGAACTCACCACATTGTTATTCGACTTATTAGTGACTCACCAGGTTGGGTGTGAGGACACATACTCGCCAAAGACATTGGATCGCGGTCGCGCCATGTCGTGAATTGACAGAAGTTGAAATTCATAGACCATTGGATCGGGACCCAGTGGCTTAATGGTATACGAGCTTGCTCGCCTTGTAACCAGGAGGTCCTGGGTTCGAAACGTGGTGGGTGGGTGTGTACCGCTGAAGAGTCCCAAACTAGACTGGCAAAAAACCTGTCCAGTACTCCAAGGTTTTCCAATAGTTCTCTAACTGATGTCAGCTCATAATGAAATCCTGTAACCAATCAATCAAATCCCTGCAAACCAATACTTGAACTTGCTATCTTATTCACCAGTAGTCTTTATTATGTAACTACTTTGCCATTGTATCCAAGCCTTTAATTTTGTTTAAAGTTGAATTTTCTGGGTATAAACCAATATACGTGTTAATTCTGAGCAATGTTTATTAAGTCCTGAGTCTCTTGTTTATTAACTAAGATTATGTAATATTTGAAAGTATGTTAAAATTGTTTTGTACATAAAGTAAATAATTTGTCTAGCCTTTACGCAGCTGATGAGGGGACGAAGAAATAAACGACGGTACTAACATCTAATTCTGCACAAACTATTGTCCTTACTAAAATTCAGATTCTAATTAATTTATAACAACTGTAATATAAATATATACATATATCGATTTTACAAAAAAAAACAAGTAAAGGAATCTATACTTACCGGCTACAACAATATCAATATTGTCCCATTTCGATCCAACAGGTAGTAGAGGTCTTATATCATATCGGATTCGTTCAACAAGTCCAGGCAGAGCAGCAACACCACCAGTAAGATAGACTTTTTCAGGCCAAACAGAGTATGCTAAAGATTCATTATCATTATCATCATCAATTAATTGTTTTGTATCTCGAAGGACATACTCCAAACACTCCGAAAATCCAGCCTCTGAATGACCAATAAAACTTGGTTGAAATAGAACCTCATGAGATCTAGTGTAAAAATTATTTTTAAAAAAGGGTAACATTATCTCTCAGTAACCGAAATCGCACAGGTAGATAGACAGAAAAAAGAGATTCTCCCACACAGTAATTGTGCAGTATAACATCTTGAAACCTCGCCTACTTTACCAGTTCGCTAATTTTCTACCTGGTCATAAACCCTGGAAAATGAGGAAGGTTAGGCATTGGGCTAGCGACACTTCTGTTGTTCTTTTTGATGCGGCTTACCAACCCTTTTCGAAGATTTATTCCTTCAAGTATAGAAGTAATTTCATTGATCTTTTGTGAGGCAACATCCCGACATTACTGATACCACTCCACTGTTGGATATTTAAGTATTTTCTGCTTCCGCAGCTGTAGCAGATATCACTGGTTGTCTCAGTAACCAATTATGGCATATACACAATATTTTAGTGAGGTGGAGTTTCGATTTCGAGAAGAAAACATGAAAAAGAAGATCACTATGATGTACAGCTCACCAACCCTTATAGACTTTCTACTTTGAAAGTGATCGCATCTGAATGCACAGTCGTCAACAGCCTGGCAATACTTCTGGAAACGTATTATCCTTCTACATCTTTCCACACAGAAGTCAAACAATCAAACCTGGGTGAAAGCTGCAACAAAGATTATGAACAGTAGCCATTTGTAATAGTAAGTAATCTGATTGGCCGGTCCAAGGTCATTTGACTGCGGTATCTATTCTTTACTATTGTCAAACCGTCTAACCTACACCGGATAATTCGCATCCAGGCGTTAGTGGAAATAAAACACGTAGTTCAGCGAAGAGGCTCTTTTCGGTGAATTCAATTTCTCATTAAGTTGTACCATCGCATTTATATACAACTACTATTTTATAGGAAAGAGGGTAGAAAAAAGCGATGAGTTGTCACGAACATAGTTGTTAATATTGATCAATTCATAGAAGTGTGCTGGAGCCACGTAACAAGATGAAAAATTCGATGAGTTGTAATCAGGGTACACATAGAAATGAAGGGAAATATGAACTTATAACTCTTGTATTTCTCTAGAACTCTAGAGAAATACAAGAGTTATAAGAATTTAGAAAAACAAACGGTCAATCGACAAGGTTGCTACCATTAAAGTAGGAGTGGTTGAATAATCTCCTTTTGTATGCATACCTCCAGTTTCTCTAACTGACTGGCTAGAGCTTCAGCAATGCAAGAGAGACGAAAGCCTCTGGCAGATTGTTCTCCACTTTGTAGATTAATTTGAAGGGGCGAGAGGCGTTTGTTGAGATGGTATGACCAGTACTGACAAGATGTTTTACTATCACACTCCTTTTAGAGCCACTACTGTCTTTATGCAGCCATTCCGGATAGTGTTGTTAAACCCTTTTACACAGGATATGCGTCGAACAACTATTGTACCTGGCTGCACAGCAATAGGTGAACTGATAAACATACATAGAAGTGATCAGAGGTAAGATCATGTCTTTTGGACTTCTGTAGACCAGCAGGCCACTGGAGAACACTACTCTTAGAGAAGAATATTCTTCTCAAAGATATTGAAACTCTTCTCTGAAGGATATTTCAGGTTAAGTCCCTCTTGAAATCCAGATTCATGTAATGTTTATTGTTTAGAACAAGTAGTGTTTCGTTTCTCCGAACTCTTGGTTTAATATTTTTGTCAATGAATCTAGGTGAGTATCCATTTTAGATGTAGATTCCTTTCAGAAGATTTCGCTTTCGTTTAACAGGCGCCCGACCCATTAGTTGACTGTTCGAAGTGGATGCCCTAGTCAGATTGAAGTGATGTAAACACCGAATGACCATATCGCCCGTTGGGCCGGTTTGACCTACCTTGGAGAGCTGAATCATTTCAAACCATCTGACCAGAAAATCATAAGGAATATTAAGGGATCTATCTTACTATTCCACTACGCCCTAAGGGGTTGCTTATTCTCTCCAATTGAAATAAACAGTGAACCATAAAATAATCCGCATAGCTACTCAAATTTATTTATTTTATGAGACTTGACGCGTCATAAAGAGCACCTCAAACAAACTACAAACCTTCATTAACAGTTGTCTTCGCTAAGTACTCAAGATCAGATGGGCACAAAAGATCAGCAACAGAGATCTCTGGCAATGAGCGAACCAACCAGGAACCGATTAAGAAACAAATAGGCATGAAGAAATGGAGATGGATTGGCCATACTCTGAGGAAACCATCAAGTGACATCACTAGACAAGCCATCACTCGAGTGGAACTCGAAAGGGAAGCGGCGAGTTGGTAGTTAGTGCAAGGGCGACTTGGAGGAGGTCATGTGAAGAGGAGATGAAAACGTGTGAGCAGACTTGGAGCCAGGTGTAGACTCTAACAGAGAACCGAACGCAATGGAGACGCACGGCTGAAGCCCTATGTTCCTCTAGGAATTAAAGGAAACAATATAATAATAATAATAACTATCCAAAACTTACCGAACTTGTTCTGTATCTACATGGATTTGATAATATCGATCTAGTTCAACCTTTAGATCTGTGATACCCAAGTCCCTTAAAAACAAATGTACAACAAAATAATAAAAAATAATTAATAAAATTGTTAGATAAGCAAAATGACAGTAATTGTGAAAAATACATTTTTTACTGGACACAAAATAAGACGGACAATTGGTAACATTTTTACTTAATTTCAGGCATGAATAAACGAAATAATTATCCATCATATAGCGTATATGATTTCAATATCTTTGAAACGAGCAAAAAAACCGACTTGTTGGGGTTTAAACTCAGGAAGTCGATCTCTGCATTCTACTGTATACCTAGCCTGAACTTCCGTGAGTTACCCGCAGCTACAAAACTTTCCAAAGATAACAAAAGGACAGTCATTTGTCGTAAGATCAATGTGGTTCGATTCAACGATAAAATAACATCAACAACTCAAAATAAACCTCAACAGTACCGATAGGAGGCTATACAGAGAAGAGAACTTTCAAGTACAAAAAAAAAACAAGCACTAGTGTAGAACGAAATTAATTAACTAAAATTCAACCCCGTAAGAAGTACCTGAGAGTTAAGTAGAATATTCGCAGCAGGGTGGAATCAAAACCTTTGTCCACAAGAATCACTCATGGACAATTCCCGCATATACAGTCCAAGGTCAGAGTCACCATAATTCACTCAAACAACATCACTACACCCACACACAGACACAAATTGGAGATTGAACAGGAAGAAAGACAAATGATAAGGATCAAGTCAGCAAATGATATGCGAACGTCAAAAGAATCGTTTACAGTTTAGGGGAAAGAAGAAGAACAATTACAAAATTGTCTGTCTGTCTGTTTTCGAGAGAGAAGAACTTTGCACCGATGTGCAGCAGTTCAAGTCGCCACACTTCCCCCTCCCATGTAGCACACAAAGCAAGAGAAGAAGTGCATAATAGAGACAGTAGACAGGAATATGAGACAAAAAGGAATAGTAATAACGAAGAACAATATAGTTCCATTGGGTATTATAAGTCACAGAGAGTGGATGCATCTGCGCCAGTCATTGAGTACGATTTTGAGCCATACCACCACTTATCTCCAGCCCTCATTGGTTTTTACCGTCCCGATGACCCCAAGGAGACAATAGTCTACATCTACGTGACTGACCGGCTTAAAATAACTGTTGTGGATTTCATTGACTGATGAAGCCATATTATCAACTGACCGCCACTGGCTCTTTTCCAACCTGATCCATCCTATGTCGGCAAACATTGCCCGTCGAGCAAGGCGATAACTAGGCATGCATACTTAACACATGTTCTAACCATCTCGGTCGATGTAGCTTCACATCCTCATTGGTTAATTTCCCCTCCTTATCTAATACTCAACGTCTAACCGCAATATTACTCACTTTATCATACTACCACAAACGGGAGATAGAAGGCAAACACACCTATGCTCAGACACAGATAGGCTTTTCATATCTCCTACTTTAAATGACCATTCCTTACAGCCATAAAAGAGGACGGAGCGAAATGGTGTGCAGTACACACGTCGTTTGATCGATCGATAGCCAAGTGGATAACACGTCTGCCCTAGAGATGACGTCAGTTGACAGATGCCGCACGAGCCATCAACGGTCAGTCCGCTGGGGCTGGTGTGACTTCGAAAAAAGTGAAGTGATCGGCATGCTCTACCCCTTCACTTCCTACCTTCACAAGTTAGGAGTCGATGTGGTCCAGCCCTGTAGCATAAAATCTTATGCTTGACAGGTGTGAATCGTATAGCAAACATTCTAAGATCTCCGCTGAGGGTGTTTAGAAGACTCAGGACTTTGTCAGAATCTGATTGCACCACTGAATGACATGGGTTCCTTTACGATCACAGATATGCTTTGCTGACTGGTGAGTGCCAAGAAGCACGAAACCTGGGACAGGTAGGACTTTGCGCTTATTGCCTCCGGCCACCTAATAACAACAGTTAGGAGTGTACCATGATGGCCACACTGCAATCTTGACTGATAGAATTCAGTCTGAACCAAATACCAAGGACTAGACGCATAACACCTTATTTTTTCAGAATTTTATTCCTGTATGTTCCCAGTGGAACATGGGGCTTCAGGCTGGAGGCTTGAAGTTTCGGTAGCAGTGGTGTTTATTTTTACGGGATAGGGTTGCTAGCCTCATGTCCAACCTTCCCTCTTTACCAGTCTTATTACTGGTTAAGCGAGGTTTAGGGTTGCACCGGCCGGGGATTGAGCCTCAGACCACCTGCGTGGTTGGCGAGTGTTCTACCTAATGTTTAATCACAGATAACACCAGAATGTTATTTGCAAGGCGAAACTTTAAAACCACACTTTAACAATGGAAAAGCATACTGTGAACAAAGACACCTTACTTTGAAGCTTCTGGATCATAAAGTGCTAACAGACTATCCATAACCGCTAGTTCATCACGTTCCTCCTCACTTTCATCAGCTACATCCATTCGATAATCTGATGTCGCAGGAACTTTTTTCATACCACTAGAGCCATTCAACTCATCATTTGTATCATCTTCACAATCTGGATCCCATAGACGATTCAATCCTGTTGAACTGCTGGCAGTTTGTTCTGTTTCAGTCGGGTCATCTAAACCAAGCATATCAGAACAATCATCGACCAGTGTCTCATTGTCTTCATCATCAGGATTTATTTCACCGGTGATAATGCGACTATCACACTAAAAAGCAGTTAACAGGTGAGGAAAACATTGTAAATTATTATGATAGAAGCATTAAGAATGTGATGAAACAATATAAAAGGAGAAAGGGATTTCGGAAGACCTTTCGTCTATCAGAGAATGTACATATCACAACTGAATACCATCACGTTTGTAGTGAATTTTCACAGTGTTTGTCTTTGAAACAGGTTGATTCTATCAACAACATCTATTCAGGTGCACAAGTGACTGCAAACAAGCACAGCTTCAAGATTCAGGAGAAAATAACTGAGCATTATAGCTGCTTTCTCGAGCTTCTCTTAACATCACAATTAATTGTAGATAACGAAACAGCCCAGAAGAACCTGTGTATTTCATTACTGCTAATACTATTCCCTTGATTTCCGACAGGAACATAGGGCTTCAGCTGCACGTCTCCATTGCTTTCGGTTCTCCGTCAACGTTTTCAGCTGGCTCCACATCTGCCCACATGCTTTCATTTCCTCTTCACATGACCTCCTCCTCCATGTCACCCTCGCACTGATGATCAATTCGCCGCGTGTGATGTCACTTGATGGTTTGTTTTCTCAGAGTTTGACCATTCCACCTCCATTTCTTCCTGCATATTTGTTTCACAATCGGTTCCTGCTGGGTCGGTTCACTCCCAGAGAACTCTCACTACTTCTGATCTTTTGTGGCCATCTGATCTTGAGCGAAGACAGCTGTTGATGAAGGTTTGTAGTTTGTTTGAAGTGGCCTTCGTGACGTGGCGCGGCGCCAAATCTCTGATCTGTATAGTAACACTGACTTTACATTGGATTTGAAAATCCACACCTTATTATTCATGCAGATTGCTGCTGATCTCCACACAGACTTAATAGAAATGAAAGTTTGCTTTGCTTTCCAGTTCCGCCTGTATTTGAAACGACGATACTTCCCGGGTAGGTAGGTAGGTAGGTAAAGGAGGTTGCTTCTTTCAGATTTCTCCCAATTATGCCAAACAATTGCCCATAGTCAATCATCTCAACCCATCATCTCAACACAACCTCATCCATGTCACCCTCAGACACATGCCCAACTCGTCGTTCCCCATTCAGGTTCCATCCGAGCGATGGCCTACATTGAGTGAATGTCACCCAACGGTCCCCTCAAGCATGTGTCCGATCCATCTCCATTTTTTTCGACCAAATTTGTTGATTAATAGGTTCTTGATTGGTTCTTTCCTAGAGTTTCTAGTCGGTAATCATTTCTGTCTGGCAAACCGTCTAATCTTCAATATGGAGCCAGTGAAGGCAGCTGCTGGTAAAAGTCTGCAGTAGGCTGTCCGAAATGCTTTTCGGAACGTGCTCACCATGTTTTTTACCTGTATAAGGGAATTCACTGACTTAATACTGGTATTGAAAATCCTAATCTTATTGTTTATGCTGCAGATTGCAAAAGATTTTCAAATTGGTTTCAGTGTGATGAAGGTTTGTATGGCCTACCTTTCCGATTCTGTTTCGTACATCCTCATCTGCATTGTGTGCCTATAGTTGAAACGATGGTGTCTGGTCAGATAAGTGAAGGATGTGACGCGAAATAGTCGCACTATGTCGTGAATTGGCAGAAGTTAGAATTCAAGGACCACTGGATCGGGTCCCAGTGGCTCAATGATCTACCAGAAGGTCCTGAGTTCGAACCCCGATGGGTGCGTACTCCTGAAGAGTGCCAAACTAGGATGAAACAACTGTACAGTACTCCCAGCTGGTTTTCCAATGATTCTCTAACTGATGTCAGCTCATGATGTGGTCCTCCATGCAATCAAACAAAATCCCTACAAATCCAATACTTGCACGGTTAGTTCTGCTTGTTGTCGCTGTTTGGTTATCTTCAGCACATCTGCCTTCTCTATCTTTACTTGAAGTCCTTTGTTTGTTGCTTTTTCTGCCAACCTACTGGTTTTCGCTTGTAGATCTTCTAATCGGTCCGACGTATTCCTGCCGCCTCCTCGTCCCTCAACGTCTATGCATGGATATTGACAACAAAATATTTGCACGTCCTGAAATCTAGAAAATCAAAACTTCACAAATGTAACGCTGAACAAAACGAAAATCCTGATCGCAATGCCAAATTGTGAAGATTAGTTGTCTATAAACTGCATTCAATTTACTCACCTCAGCTAGTGACTTACGACCACGACCACGGGATTTTGAAGCTCCACGAGATACACCTGGTCGAACAGATTTTCCAGCACCTCGACTACGACCTCTTGTTGGTTTCAATTCAGCTGCCATAGCACGTATTTTTTCCAACTGCATACGACGACGTTCTGTCATTACCTTCTTGGAATCATCATATTTATCACCAGTGGATCTAAGCAAAATATAAATAGAGAACGCAAAAATCAATAAAATATTATTCTGAATTGATTTTTTCAGGCATTTCATGCTTATAGTTAACAAATTTAGGCGAAAAGTTCCTCATATTGCATAATTAACGTATACTATTTACCATAGGAACTCTCTGAAGGCAAAATTCAAGGAAACGCTTACAACTGTTCTAGGAAGAAAGAAGAGACAAGACAAGAAATGGCTGTCAACGAAAACCTACCTGGAAGCTAATGGAAGAAAGGAGAGAAGGATGGTGAAAGAGAAGACGACTGAATGCAAAGATGGACAACAGAGGGAGAAGTTGGTTTCAATGTAAACCGCACTGAATAAAGAAATGAAGAAGAGTGCTAGGAAAGACAAAAGAAAATTCTTCGACACAGGACAGGTAGGCCGCACGTAAAAGAGACCTCAGGATATTATATCAGATGACCAGGTCTCTATCCGGGAGGAAATCGACTCAGATGATGAAACCAATAAAAGATGTTCCAGGGAACCTGATTACCAAGGAGGAGAAACAAATAAAACAATGGGCTGATCACTTTAAAGGACTCTTGAATCGACCACCACCGGTAACTCGCCCAGAAATACCAACAACAACACACACGGAAATGCCAGTGGACACCAATCTTCCAACGAAAACAGAAATCCTGAATGCGATAAAGCAACTGAAGTCCGACTAGGAAGGTAGCAGGACCAGACGGCATTCCTCCCGAAGCACAAAAAAACCGACCCAGAGATTACGGAAGATGTTCTCACTTCATTCCTGCAAAAAGTTTGGAGAGAAGGAAAGGTGCCTACTGATTGGAAGTAAGGCTACTCGTAAAACTGCCAAAGAATGGTGACTTAGGCCTGTGCAAGAACTGGCGTGGAATAATGCTCTTATCCACGCCAAGTTAAATACTAAGTCGCATCATCCAGGAGAGAATAGAAGATGCACTGGATACGGAACTCCGCCCCGCCGACCAGAACAAGCTGGATTCAGGAAAGGTAAATCATGTGCTGATCAAATTGCAACTCTACACATCGGCATCACAGAACAAAGCATAAAATGGCAGTGAAACCTCACTCAACCTCAACTTTGTCGACTTCAAAAAGGCCTTCGACAGCGTAGACCAAGAAGTAATTTTTAAACTACTTCAACACTACGGCGTGCAGTGTGCAAGTCTTTACCAATCTCATTCAACAGCTATATGACAGTGGCAAGTGTCAGGTGATCCACAACGGAAAACTCAGCGAGACGTTCAAAGTGAATACAGGATTAAGACAAGCCTGCCTGCCTATTATCACCGATGATGATATTCCTAGTTGTGGTGGACTGGATTATGCGTTACACGGTGCACAGGGAGTGAGAAGACAGAAATACACTGGATCACCGATAAGAAGACTCTAGAAGATCTTGACTTCGTACATGATTGATGTCTAATGTCACACAAACTCGAAGACTTACAGGCGAAAGCTAATAAACTGGCTGAAGAACCAGCCAGTGAAGACTGGGCTCCAGGTGAACACAGAGAAGACGGAGGTGGTGAAGATAACCAATCAACAACAAAAACAACCAGCACCAATTACCATCAACAGGAGAAATTTAACAGAGGTTGTCTCCTTCACTTATCTAGGAAGTATCGTTTAAAACAAAGGCAGTCAGAACGGATGAGGATGTCAAAGTAAGGCAGAATCAGAAATATAAGATACGCATTCATCAACCTGAAACCAGTTTGGGGATCTGCACTGCACTCAGCTAGCATAAAGAACAAGATCCGGATTCTGTTCAACACAATTGTGAAGTTAGTCAGTTCTTCTATATGGGTCAGAAACTTGACCAGCGTGTCACGAAAAGCATTTCCAACAGGTTACCGACTTTTTTCAACAGCTGCCATCTTCCTCTGGCTCCATACTGAAGATCAAATGGCCAGCCTGTCAGCCAGAAAGAATTAGCAACAAGAAACTCTGCAGTGGAACCAACAAACCAAGAACCGATTGCTCAACAAACACATGGGAGAAAATGGAGATGGACTGATCGGGCATACCGTGAGGAGGCCATCGAATGACATCGCGCGCAATGTAGGCCATTGCTCGAGTGGAATCCCAATATGAAGCAACGAGTGGGTCGTCGGTGCGAGGGTGACATGGAGGAGATCGTGTGAATCGGAGTAGGAGATGAGAGATTATAGTCAATCGTGAACCCAGTTGAAGAGGACCGTAGAAGATAGAAGAAAGTGTAAATGTGTTGTTAAAGCTCTATGTTCCACTCGGAACCCAAGGGAAAAATAGTAATAATAATAATTTACTACTATTACTTAAATAAATTACATAAAAACAAAACACAATTTAATGAATTATTTTCAAAACACATTAGATTTTGAAAAGTCTTCAAACAATAACAACGAATAGCGTAGAGTTGGTTTGTAGGTTTGAACACGAGCTGACATCAATTATAGAACCATTGGATAGCCAGGGAGTACTGGACAGCTGTCCCCCCCCGCCCTAGTTGGCGACTCTTCATCAGTACTCACCACTCATCAGGATTCGAATCCAGCGGTTCTCTAACTGATTCCAGCTGGTGGTGATCGCACTTGAAACAAATCAAATCCCCACAAATTAACTCTTGAAAATTAATCTGATACTCGCTAGTGAGTAACCGGATACAGGATGAAGTTTCTTAGAGTTTTAGTGACAAGTCGTGACCAGTGGGGTTCGAACACGTCGGACGTAAGGACAAATAATTGCCAATGGCATTGGTTGGTGGTCGCGCTAAAACCCTGAATTGATAGAAGTTGGAATTTATGGAATGGCCATTGGGCCAGATGGTCCCAGTGGCCGAATGATCCAGGAACTAGCCTTGTGAATAAAAGGTCCTGGGTTCCAATCCCAGTGGGTGTGCGTACTGCAGAAAGGCGAAACAGGTGTGTGGTACTCACTTCGTGATCAAACTTGAACAGCCTGGCAGTAAATAAAGTGAGCAAATAAGAAACAGTAATTGACATACCGCAATATACATAGAAAACCTCGCCTAGATTACTAGGTCACTAGTATTCTAGCCGGTCCCAAGCCCGGATAAAGAGGGAGGGTTGGGGCGTGGTGCTAGCAACTCCACCCCCAAAACTTAACCAAATTGCTACTAAAACTTCAACGCACAAATATATTCAAAATTCTAAAATTACAAATAGTGACCTTATTTTTCGCTGGAATCGGGGAAGTGAAATGACGCGGGCTGGTGAAAGCCTTCGGGAAGCCAGTCAGCCGATGTGCCTTCTTTCGATGAAAGCGAAAATAAGGATGGGGACGTGGAATGTTCGTACAATGTACGAAGCTGGGAAGGCTGCTCAGGTAGCCGCAGAAATGAGGAGATATAAAATAGAAGTGTTGGGAATCTGTGAGAGCAGATGGAACGGATGTGGAAGGAGCCAACTATCAACTGGAGAGACAATAATCTACTCCGGTCACCCAGAGGACAATCACGAGCACACCGAGGGAGTGGCCATCATGATGTCACCAACAGCGGCTAAAGCTCTCATACAGTGGGAACCAATCTCCTCCAGGATAATGACAGCCAGGTTCAACTCAAAAGGAAAAAAGGTTACAATCATTCAATGCTATGCGCCTACAAACGCCTCAGAACATGAGAAGAAGGAGGATTTCTACAGTCAACTACAAACAGTAATGGACAACGTCCCAAAGAGCGATATCAAAATCCTGATGGGCGACATGAATGCGAAACTGGGAGGAGACAATACAGGAAGAGAACTCACCATGGGTCGTGAGGCCCTCGGTGAAATGAACGAAAATGGTGAACTCTTCTCAGACTTCTGCGCCTTCAATGATTTGGTGATTGGTGGCAGTGTGTTCAAACACAGGGATATACACAAGGCAACATGGATTTCACCAGATGGACACACCAAAAACCAGATAGACTTCATTTCAATCTCAAGGAAGTGGAGACGGAGCCTACTGGACACAAGATCGAGGAGAGGAGCAGATGTGGGTTCAGACCACTATCTGGTACAAGGGACTTTCAAGGTGAAGCTGAAAGCCTCGAGGATACCTGGGGATAGGCCACAATGCAAGTTCAACACTCACAAACTGAAGGACACAATCACACAGGACATTTTCACTGCAACTGTCAGAGCAAAGCAGGAAACACTACGTAGCCCCACTGAGGAATCATCCGTGGAAGACCATTGGAACTCTCTGAAGGTAATTTTCAATGAAACGTGCTCAACGGTTTTAGGAAGAAAGAAGAAACAAGACAAGGAATGGCTCTCAACAGACACTTGGAAACTAATAGAGGAGAGGAGAAAGGTGAAAGAAAAAATGATTCAATGCAAAGATGGACAAGAGAAAGAGACGCTGAACTCAACTTACACAGCACTGGACAAAGAAGTGAAGAAGAGTGCCAGGAAGGACAAAAGACAATTCTACGACAACCTGGCTACTGAAGCTGAGAAGGCAGCAGGCAAAAGGGACCTGAGGACACTGTATCAGATAACCAAGTCTCTATCCGGGAAGAGATCAACACAAGTGAAACCTATAAAAGACAGCCAAGGGAACCCAATTACCAAAGAAGAAAGACAGATTAAACAATGGGCGGACCACTTCAAAGGACTCTTGAACCGACCACCACCTACAACCCGTCCAGTAATACCAACAACAGCACGTACACAACTGCAAGTTGACACCAATCCTCCAACGAAAACTGAAGTCATGAATGGAATCAAGCTTCTGAAAGCTGGAAAAGCAGCTGGACCAGATGGAATACCCCCGGAAGCACTAAAAGCGGACCCAAAAACGACGGCAGATATGCTGACTCCATTATTGCAAAAGATCTGGAAAGAGGGAAAGGTGCCTACTGACTGGAGGAAAGGTTACCTGGTGAAACTACCAAAGAAGGGCGACCTGGGACTCTGCAAGAACTGGCGAGGAATCATGCTCCTGTCGACGCCAAGTAAAATCCTGAGTCGCATCATCCTGGAGAGAATCAAGGACGCGCTGGATACAGAACTCCGACCAGAACAAGCTGGATTCAGGAAAGGCAAATCATGTTCTGACCAAATTGCAACTCTACGCATTATCATCGAACAAAGCATGGAATGGCAATCAAATCTCTACCTCAACTTCATAGACTTTGAGAAGGCCTTCGACAGCGTTGACAGCGAAGTTATTTGGAAACTACTCGAGTACTACGGCGTACCGCAAATATTCATCAACCTTATTCAACAGCTGTACGACAACGGCACATGTCAAGTGATCCACAACGGAAAACTCAGTGAGGCGTTTCGAGTAAACACAGGAGTCAGACAAGGGTGCTTATTATCACCAATGATATTCCTAATTGTGGTGGACTGGATTATGCGTCAGACAGTGGGAAACGAGAAGACAGGGATATCCTGGACCGACATGAAGAACCTAGAAGACCTGGATTTCGCGCGTGGAAGATTTGTGTTTGATGGCACATAAAATCGAAGACTTACAAGCAAAAACCGACAAACTGGTCGAAGAAGCAGCAAAGACAGGACTCCAGGTGAACATAGACAAGACGGAGGTTATGAAAATAACCAACCAACAACAACAACAACAGCAGCAACATCCAGTGCCAATCACCATCAACGGGAGGGATTTGAAAGAGGTTACTTCTTTCACTTATCTAGGGAGCATTGTCTCAACCACAGGAGGAACGCACGAGGATGTCAAATCGAGAATCGGGAAGGCGAGAAACACATTCATCAACCTGAAACCAATCTGGAAATCTTCGTCACTCAACTCACCATCAACAACAAAATTCGGATTTTCAACACAAACGTCAAGTCAATTTTGCTTTACGGATCAGAAACTTGGCGGGTCACCAAGAATATTTTCAACAGGTTGCAGACCTTTATCAACAACTGTCTTCGCTCCATACTGAAGATTAGATGGCCAGAAAGAATCACAAAGAAGAAGCTATGGGAACAAACGAAACAGGAACCAATCGCCCAACAAATATGCAGGAGGAAGTGGAGATGGATTGGACACTCGCTGAGGAGGCCGCTGTGTGACATCGCGCGCCAGGCCCTCGAGTGGAACCCGAAAGGGAAGCGGCGAGTGGGACGTCCAAGGGTGACATGGAGGAGATCGTGTGAGGAGGAGATGAAACAGTATGGAATAACATGGACGCAAGTGAAAAGAACAGCACAAGACAGAAGCAAGTGGAGACGTGCAGTTGAAGCCCTATGTTCCACTAGGAACCCAAGGGAACAATAATAATAATAATATACATAGAAATGATCTAGCCACGGCAATACCGATTCCTGCGCAACAACATATGCGGAGCATAGCTCAAAGTGCCAATGTGAATGCAACTGTCTAGCACATACACACACATACATGAAAAGTTGAAACCGAACAATTAATTACCCAGAATGTGCAGCAGCATCATTAGTCACTCCATTACGTCCACTGGGATTACAGGCAACTGTCTGCATTGTACTGATTGATGATTTCATCTGTGGAATACGCTCACCAGAATCGGATCCAATATCAGAATGTCCATCGTTTGAATGTAAACCAATTTGTGTTGCCAGATCTACACGACTTTGACGTTGTGTACGTTTCTTTGATATGTAGGCTCGACGATCACGTAACCATGACAACCAAAGCTATTAACAAAAATATGAATATATATATATATATATATATTTATATGACTATTTCCAAAGTGAATGCCTTTCTGTCAGACATATCAGCCAGTAATGGTCTTACGTTAAATCCCTGCAAATGTCAGACACGAACTTGTTCGTTCGCATAATGCCTGACACATAAAGGGCACTGAAAAAGAAACTGGGTCAAACATAAAATACCTCAGAATAGTCCTTTCCTCTGACCCATATTGGTCATTCCATATATTCCATTATGGATAAGATTTTATTTTGATAAATCACACAGTGTTACACAGTAATATTAACTGATGACCACGTTTCGAGCACAAACTATTGCTCATAATCATTTCAATTTACTCATACAACTTCTTTCCTTCATTTATATACATGTGTGGAATTGACTAGATATTGGAATACAATTCAACATGGGATAATGTACATTCAGAAATAATAATACGAGTGTTATTGATCAATTACAATCAGATGGGAAATAAGACGAGTGTTTTCTCTATAGCGACAACAAGTAACTTGTTAGAATGTTGTGATGTGCTTGAATTGAAATAGAATTTTCAGATTTTTTATTATCCTCCTCTACTTTGACTGACTGGTGGTAATAATATCTTCCATATCTCTGGTATTTGCATTGAGTCATTTCTGTTGTATGTGTTGGGTGAAGATTCACTCGATGAACCAGGATTCAATAATCAACCTCTCTCTCTCCACCTACCTATATTACTTTTTAGAATTTTAACCCTCTCCGACCCTATGGTGCGGCTTTGTGTTAATGCATGAAGTGCAATTGCTGACCTTTTTTCTAAATTACATATCTTCTCGGGGTCAACCATTCTTACCTTGGCTAAATTCTTATGTTCCGACAATCTGATTACCCCCACCACCACCACCAGTCAAATCAGAAGAGGATAATAAATAATCTCAAAATTCTATTTCAATTCAAACACATCACAACATTCTAACAAGTTACTTATTATTTTGACTATAGAAACACTCGTCCTTTTTCCCATCTGATTGTAATTGATCAATAACACTCATATTATTATTTCTGAATGTACATTAACCCATATTGAATTTTATTCCAATATCTAATCGATTCCACACATGTATATAAATGAAAGAAAAAAAGTTATGTGAGTAACTTGATATGATTATGAGCAGTAATAAATTGTGCTCGAAACGTCATCAGTAAATATTACTGTGTAACACTGTGTGATTTATCAAAATAAAATCTTATCCATAATGGAGTTACACTCTACCACCACAGTGCCCAAGTTTTATACTTATATCAACATTCCATATATTGTCTACTTCTAAAAAAAGATGTTCCCAACAACCTTCTACTGTAAAAAGTTAACTCTTCCATCGTACCTATTGCGCTCTGGGCTGCTATCTGCCACAGTCTTTCCTGAGTTCCTCAAAAATGACTGTGTCATATTGCGAAGAAGGGTATTTAAGGTTGTCGGAAGGGCAAGTGAGGTATGTCACGAAGTCGGCTCATAACTATTGTAGTTGAAGAATATCGGGAGTCGTGCGAGAAATAGGCTAAATCTATAATGTCTGACTGTCACCACCCTCTTCAATTACAACTCTCCCCTCACCGCATCTCATTACGTGGGACTAGAAGTCATTATTAAAAAACATTATATGCTCACTCGCACAAATAAGTACAAAAAAGGTTACAGGATTTCATAATGAGCTGAGAATCGGCTAGAGAATCATTGGAGAAAAACCAGCTGGAAGTACTGGACAGCTGTTACGTCCTAGTGCTTGGGACTCAACGACACCCTGTTTGACCCGCCCGCGTACTCTGTGATAGAGAGAAAATGTTAAGCGCGAGACTATGTAACAATGTAATTAGCAAAATGCATGGCTCTTTGATCTTCTATTTGTAATTTATGGTGACACTTTAATTGAATTTTAGATTTTCCCGTCCATTGATTGACTGGACCGAATTGCTCGGTCTCAGGTTAACATGCCGGCTTCTTGTGCAGATGCTTCGACGATGTCTGGGCATTTTAATTAGAATTTAATTTGTGGATGGTGACTAGCAGTGGAATCCAGGATGCGCATTTCGTCATATTTGGGACTCGTCATCTGGATGTACCTGCATTCTCCACCAGTGAGTGGTGATGTTTCCACCGAAGCTCAAACCCAGTGCCCATAGTTTCAAAGCCGAAATGTCAACCTGAGACCGAGCACTTCGGTCCAATCAGTCTGAAATTCAATTAAACAATTAATATGACCCGTTGCACAAGAGGTGGCACAAGTGGTCTAGTGGATAACGCTTTGGCGTTTGAAACTATGGGCACTGGGTTTGAGCCTCTGTGGGAACATTATCACTGAATCACTTGGAAATGCAGGCACACCCAGATGACGAGTCCCAAATAGGACGAAATGCGCATCCTGGTGGATTCCACTGCTAGTCACCATCCACCAATTATGGTGACACTGTTACAATTACCTTATTATTTTAGGTATTATTATTATTATCATAATCATCTTATTCTTTTTGTACATTTTGACTTTACTGTTACTGTTAATGCCAATTTCGTCCACCTACACCATCTAATGATTTTTTTTTGAGTAAATTAGATGCAGTACTGTACCAAATGCTGGGAATTCCATGCAGTCATGGAATAAGAAAAATCATTATTATTGTTATTATAACATAACACTAACAAGTGAGTATTTCAAACACGTTTAAACTTACAATAAAATCTTCGCCTTCGCTGAATTCCAAATCCTCGGCGATTCTAATTCTCTGTAAGAGAAAACAAAACAAAAGCCAGAAATTCATAGTTAAAGGGAAATGGTAACAATTCAGTAACGATTAAGTATGGTTATGCAATTCTTAATAATTTGGATTAGCATGAACACACCATTAATGGACATTTAACTTATGGAAAAATTGAGTCCAAAAACAAAATAAAAGAAGTCGTGACTAGTGGAGTCCATCCAATGGGAAGCGAAGACAAATTTTCGTTGGTGATGTCGGTTGGTGTTCGAGTTAGAATCACGAATTGGTAGAAATTAGAATTCATTGACTAGCCATTGGATCGAGTCCCAGTGGTTGAATGATTAATGAGCTTGACTAGTAACCGCAAGGTCCTGGGTTCAAATCTTAGTCGTTGGGTGAGTAATACCGATGATTCCTAAACTGAGACAAAACAGCTCTTCATTACTCCTGGATTATCCAGTTGTTTTATAACTGATACTGTGGTGAGAGCTGTCTGCAAACCAAAATTGCAGACAACAATTTACGTCAATGTTTACGTCCCGAATCAGGGTCATGAGAACAGAACAATAACAAAGCCTAACCTTGAGGAACTCGATAGCCAATCACAGCACACTTAGAATGTGTAAATATGATTCGCAGATATACAGCCTGAATTTCTAAGAAACGGTCACAAGCAGTACAGAATAACCTTCAGCAAGAAAACAACCAATCAGAAGACGTTGCTTCCCTGCTAAAAATAACGCTAATAATAATGTACATAAAAATCTACAAAACGTCTTGATTTTCTCAATAAACGATCGGTTGCCTGGCACTTGTATTCTGTCGTTACAATACCAGTTCATGGTCAAAAGTGGAACAAATCAAATCCCCATAAACTAACTATCGAGCGTGAAATCAGTTTGGAAACAAATGGTTTCAACAAGAAACGTGTTTTGTTGTATAAGGTTGAGCTAAGAAAAACTAAGTGTGACAATATTTAAAATCTCGTACATCAGAGTGTAAAATGGTGCATATCTATGCCGAAACAAAGTACCCATAAAAGAAGTCTTCAACAATTCCAGTACGTGTACTAATAAATTTTCAAAATATTCATGTAATATAAGAATAAAACTTGTGCACTGTGGTAGAGTGTAATTCCACTATGGGTAAATTTTGTTTTGATAAAGTCTCACAGTGTTATATAGTAATGTTTACTGATGACGTTGGGCACAATTTATTGCTCATAATCATATCACCTTGATATGATTGTTGCTCGCCTTGTAACCAGATGATCCCAGGTTCGAACACTGTTAGTGGGTGCGTACTGATGAGACGTTCCAAACTAGGACGAAACAGCTGTCCAGGACTCCCAGCTGGTTTTCCAATGATTCTCTAACTGATGTCAGCTTATGATAAAATCCTGTTACTACAATTTGTTGAAGCAGTTGCAACCTTTCCGATCAACCTTATGCATACAGAAGGAGAGTATTAGTCGACCTCTCATTCCTTTGCTAACTGCATTTCGATTACCTTGATCAGTTATCCATATTAACGATTTCAGCTCACCGAGGAAACTTCATTCTTATGAACTATAACCTCTTCTTGAGTTGTTACGTGAACTTATAAACTAACACGTTTTTTTAAAATTAAATTTTTCTATTTTCTGTCTTGTCCTCCTCTCTTCTTTTCTATTTTGAAAGCATTATAACATTTTCTATCTGTCAGTCAAGTTTGCAATAGAATTCAGCCTGCATGACACCAGTTACTTACTGAGCAGTGTCCAATCAAAGTATCTAATACAGTACCACAGGAGGTCAACCGCGGACCCGAATAGCTCAGTGGTAATTTCTCTGACTGCACCACTGGGTGACACAGATTCGAATCTCGAAATGGCAAACATGAGGTCCTTGAATAGGTCAGATACGACTTGCTGACTGGCTCGAAACCTAGGTCACGTAGGGCTTCCTACCGATCACCTCCAACTATCTAATAAGAAAATTTCCCAGAGTGTACACCATGATCAAACCTCTACCTCAACTTCATAGACTTTGGGAAGGCCTTCGACAGCGTTGACCATGAAGTAATTTGGAAACTACTCAAGTACTACGGCGTACCCCAAATATTCATCAACCTTATTCAACAGCTGTACGACAACCGCACATGTCAAATGATCCACAACGGAAAACTCAGAGAGGCGTTTGGAGTAAACACAGGAGTCAGACAAGGGTGCTTATTATCACCAATGATATTCCTAATTGTGGTGGACTGGATTATGTGTCAGACAGTGGGAAACGAGAAGACAGGGATATCCTGGACCGACGTGAAGAACAATAGAAGACCTGGATTTCACGCGTGGATGATTTATGTTTGATGTCACACAAAATCGAAGACTTACAAGCGAAAACCGACAAACTGGTCGAAGAAGCAAGCAGTGAAAACAGGACTTCAGGTGAACATAGACAAGACGGAGGTTATGAAAATAAACAACAAACAACAACAACAACAGAAGAAACATCCAGCGCCAATCACCATCAATGGGAGGGATTTGAAAGAGGTTAGTTCATTCACTTATCTAGGGAGCATTGTCTCTACTACAGGAGGAACGGACAACGATGTCAAATCGAGAATCGGGAAGGCGAGAAACACATTCATCAACCTGAAACCAATCTGGAAATCTTCGTCAATCAACTCACCATCAACAACAAAATTCCGATTTTCAATACAAACGACGTCAAGTCACTTCTTCTATACGGATGGATCAGAAACTTGGCCAGTGTGTCACAAAGAATATTTCCAACAGCCTGTTGCACACCTTTATCAACAACTAACTGTCTTCGCTCTATACTGAAGATCAGATGGCCGGAAAGAACAAGAACCAACAAGAAGCTATGGGAAGAAACAAAACAAGAACCAGTCGCTCAACAAATATGCAGGAGAAAGTGGAGATGGATTGGACACTCGCTAGCTGAGGAGGCCGCTGGGTGACATCGCGCGTCAGGCCATAGCTCGAGTGGAACCCGAAAGGGAAGCGGTGAGTGGGACGTCAATGCTAGGTTGACATGGAGGAGATCGTGTGAAGAGGAGTTGAAACAGTATGGACTAAGATGGATGCAAGTGAAAAGTACAGCAGAAGACAGAAGCAAGTGGAGGCGTGCAGTTGAAGCCCTATGTTCCACTAGGAACCCAAGGGAACAATAATAATACACCATGATGGTGAACCACCTAGTTTGGTAGCCATATTGTAAACTTGACTGATAGAATTTAGTCTGCCACCAAATGAAGTGTTAGGCGCATGAGACCAGTTACCACCACTATCTAGTGTCCAATAAAATTGTTGATAATCAGTTAGTAAGCACTTCAATTATATACACACACATTAACTTACATTACGCAGTTTAGCTTCAGTAAATTTAAAATTACTCATATTTGTATTGACCGTCATTTGTGACTGGACAGCCGAAGGTAATGATTGTGAGATTAATAATTCAGCAGCACGTTTATGTCGACCAGTTAATTCATTTGTCACTGTACTAAATGAATTTGTATATACACTATACATCCTGTCAAGTAGATAAGAATAAGTGAATTTTGATTTTGTATCGAATTGACCGCGTTTACACGGATTCTGATCGATTGTCTCATCTTAAATAATGTTATTATTATTAATGGTATTATTTTTGTTACCTTCAGATTTGATTACAGGATTAAGTTGTGCTTGTAGTTTGTCGATAATTCGACGACATGAATCCATTTCTTGACTTACATCCGTTGACTTTGATAATCCCAAATTGGAGATAATTTGCTTATCATAATAATCAATAGAAAGGCAGAAAGAATAGAGGCAAATCATTTGAATATGTGTACAGCACAATTATCAATCAATATGCTATAACTGGTGTAACACACACAGAAAAATTAAAACACATCCTAAACAGCACTGGACGGATTACACTACACACAATGCACACTTGATTTACTACTCATTAGACTGTGATGGACACTTCTTTCTTGAAAGCAGAAACACTGTCTGTCTATCTATTTTCAACATGGAACTCTGCACCGATATGCAGCAGTTCAAATCGCCACACTCCCTCCATGTACCACACAAAGCAAGAGAAGAAAATGGAAGAAATGCATAATAGAGACAGTAGACAGGGATATGAGACAAAAAGAATAGTAATATCGGGGAGCAATTCAGTTTCATTGGATATTATAAGTCACAAGGAGTGGATGCATCTGCGCCAGTCATTGAGAACGATTTTGAGCTATATCACCGATTGTCTCCAGCCTTCATTGGTGTTTACCGTCCCGAGGACCCCAACCAGTCAGGAAGTCTACACCTTCCTACGTGACTGACTGGCTTAAACTAACTGTTGTGGATTTCATTGACTTATGAGACCATTCAGTCATATAAAAGAAAAGAAAGCGTTCAGCGAAGAGACTCCTTTCGGCGAATTCATTCACTGAGCTGTACAATCGCATTTATATACAATTTTGTTTGTGTGTGTGTGTGTACATCAGATCTATAAAGTTTAGATAATTACGTAATATAAGTATTATTTGGCTTGTTTCCAAACCGCTGTTGGCCTCATCTATGTGCATCTACCAATTCACCTGCTCGTGTGGAGCCAGGTATATCGGCCGTACTCAGAGTTCGCTATCCAAACGCGTCAACGAACATTTACCTTCATGGTTTTATAAAGGAGAAAACCTATGCCCCCGCAACATTTGATCGATTCTGGACACCAAGTTAAACCAGAAATAAACTTCAAAGTTATCTACAGAATACAAGGCAATCTTGCTAAAAGTGTACGGATCAAACTTCTCCACATGGCGGAAGCAATGGCAATTCATCTGCTAAATCCTGAACTCTGCATACAAAAGAAATTCGTTCATTCATTAAATCTACAATGGACGTAATCTTTCTTGATTTCAGTCTTACCAACTGTATTATTTTGTCTTGTGCATTTTATTATTTCACATCTTCATTTATATTATTCTCTACCCCACCCTTTTGCAATCTCTACCCTCATTAACAATGTCGCTAACTCGACCCACTTCCAATTTCCAGCCAACTATATTACGTCATCCGATCAACTTACTTAGTTTTCAAATGTATTATTCTCTAACCCCACCCTTACTTGATTTTAACCACCACTCATTAACACTGTTGCCAACCTGACCTACTCTGAATTCTACTCAATTGTATTACGTCATCCAATTCACTTAATCAATTCTATTTTATTTTCTATCATAACGTTTGTTTCCAAGCCAAATAATACTTATATTACATAATCATCTAAACTTTATAGATCTAATGTACACACACACACAAACAAAATTGTATATAAATGCGATTGTACAGCTCAGTAAAATGAATTCGCCGAAAAGAGTCTCTTCGCTGAACGCCTTCTTTTCTTTTATATGATGAGACCAGGTTTTGGTTTGACCACCGCTGACCAGCCTGACCCCATCTCAGCTAACATTGACCGTCGAGGAAGGTGATAACTAGGCATGCACAAGTAACACATTTCCTAACCATCTCAGTCGGTGTAGTTTCACAGCCTCGTCGATTGATTTCCCCTCCTTACCTAGCACTAAACCGAAACATAACCTCCTTTTGATTGCACACTAGTCAGTAACTAGTGTAATGCGTCTAGTCCTATCTTCGGTGCAGACTGAATTCTATGTCATGTTTGCAATGTGGCCACCATGCTAGGTGGCTCGCCATTACGGTGCACTGTGAATTGTTGGTATTAGATGGTTGGAGGCAATCGGAAGGAAGCCTTGGACCTAGGTTTCGTGCTAGTTGGCACTCATCAGCAAGGCGTATCTGCAACCTTAAAGGAACCCTTGTCCCTTCTGAGATTCGAACCCGCGTCACCCAGTGCTGCAGTCAGAGACGTTACCACTGAGCTATTCAGGCTCGCGACTGACCTCCTGTAGGACTGTATTGGATACTTTTGATTGCACACTAGTCAGTAACTAGTGTAATGCGTCTAGTCCTATCTTCGGTGCAGATGAGTGCCAACTAGCACGAAACCTAGGTCCAAGGAAACATAACCTCATTATTGCTCACCCTGTTATACCACTTCACACGGGAGATAGAACGCAGGCACCTATGATCAAAGACAGCTAGCCAGGTTTTTATGTCTTTCACTCTCAATAGCCAGGTCTCACAGTCATAAAGGAGGACGTAGCGGAATGATGAGCAGTATACACGCCCTTTGATCGATAGCCAGCCGGATATCACGTCTACGCCAGAAACGGAAGACAAGCAGTTCAGCAAAGAGGTGCTTTTCGGCGAATTCATTTTACGCTTTAGGTGTACAATCGCATGTATATGTCACAAACATAGTTGTGAATACTGTTCAATGCATAGAAAGAAGTTGAATAAGTGTATTGGAGTTATGTAGCAAAATGAATAATTTAATGATGAATGAGTTGTAATCAGGATGCACACAGAAACGAAAGAAAATATGTAATTAGGTAAGAGTTCTAAAGAAATAAAAGAGTTAGAAGGAGTTAGAGAAACAAATAAACAGACAAAAATGAAGCCAACGAGGTTCTTGTTATGATAGTAGGACTGGTTGAATAATTCCCTCTTATATGCATAGCCCCGGTTTCTCTATCTGAATGGCTAGAGCTTCAGCAATGTTGGGAGGAGACGAAAGCGTATTGCTTTTGGCAGATTGTTCTTCGCTTTATAGATTACTTTGAAGGAAGAGGTGTTTGTTGAGATGAAGTTATGAGTGTTGACAAGGTGTGTTCGATTATCGCACTCCTTATAGAGCCACTACTACCTTTCTGCAACCAATCGCGTTAGAGTTCTTGGACCTTTTATACACCGAACGACCAATGTACCTGGCTCCACAGCAACAGGTGTAAACTGATATGTGCACACAAAATTGGTCAGATGCGAGATCGTGTCCTTTGGGCTTCTTCAGAATAGTGGGAGACTAGAGAACACTAATTGACATTGGGGCAACTAGATATATACTCGCTTCAATCAATAATCTAAAGTCTAGTTAACCGCTAGCAACAAAATGAGGCTATTATCATGGGGGAGGAGGTGGTAAAAGCCTACATACAGTTATTATTTATCATATAATTATTATTCCCTTGGGTTCCGAATACAATATATCGCTTAAGGAGCACATCTTTTTAATTCTTTCCCTTCAGTCTTCTGTTTAGCTAGCTCCATAATTGCTCGTAATCTCTCATCTCCTCTTCCCCAAACGAAATTCTCCATGTTACCCTCGCACCGACGACTCACTGATCGCTTTCCATTCACCTTCCACTCGAGTAATGGCCTGCATTGCCGGATGTCATTCGACGGTTTCCTCAGCGTGTGTCTGATCTGTCTCCATTTTCTCCAATATATTTGCTGACCAATCGGCCCTCGCCTGTTGTTTTGTTGCCAACCAGCAGAGTTTCTTGTCGCTAATTCTTTCTGGCTGCCTGGATGGCCATTTGATATTCACTATGGGGCCAGCGAAGGTGGCGGTTGTTGATAAAAGTCTGCAGTGGCCTGTTGGAAGTACTTTTCGTGACACGCAGTGCAAGTTTCTGACGCATATAGAAGAACTGACTGACTGACTTCCCGTTTGTGTTGAAAATACGAATATTGTTCTTAATACTGGCTGAGTGCATTGCAGATGATGAAGGCGTATCTTACCTTTCCGATTCTGACATTGACATCTTCATCCGTCCCGCCTGTTGTTGAAACCTAGATAAGTGAAAGAAGTAGCCTATGTCAAATCTTTCCCGTTAATGGTAATCAGTGCTGATTGTTGTTGTTGTTGGTGGTGGTTGGTTATCTTCATCACTTCCATCTTTTCTATGTTCGCCTGGAGTCCTGTCTTCGCTGCCTGTTTCTTCAGCCAGTTTGTTGGTTTTCGCCTGCAAGTATGAAACAACTAACTATCTGTCATATATGTACGCAATTTCTCAGTGAAATCAATTTGTAGAATGTTATGCCTCATTAGTAAGTACTTCAAACGTCTTTGGCAATATCATCCTTGATGAATCGTGAGAAAGAATACCTGATTATATCAGCATAATTTACCTAGTAAACAATTAAAAAAAGTAATTCGGTGAGTGGTGCATTTCGCCTTATTTGGGACTCGTCATCTGATGTACCTGCATCCTCCACTGAGTGAATGAATGAGTGATGGCGCTCCCACTGAGGCTCTAACCCATTACCCATCGTTTCAAATGTAACAAATGTCACCCAGCTAGTTGAGCAGATCCTAATATGAATATATACGCATCCTTGAATTCCACTGCCAATCACCCTTACTTCAGGTTGAATCCTCAGACATCATCGAAGTATCCGCATAAGGAGCCGACAATGTTAACATAGGTTGAACTTGTTTCGGTCTAGTGCAATCAATCAACGGGAAAATCAGAATTGAATTTTTAAAAAATTTTTTCTAAAGGTTGAAGCAGTATTTTCAAAACTATAAATGTGTGTCATGTAAAAATAATGGTATGCCCTCCGCTTCCCCGACCCCCCCCCCCCCAGCGCCATCATGAAGATTTGCTAATCAAGCTGATAACCACTAGTAAGTCGACTTATGCTCACTAGTGAATAGCTCTATTCAGTTGGAATCCGTGACCAGTAGGGTACAGCAGGTTGAAGGTGAGGTCAGTCACTCATCAGACATTATACTAAGTGGTCACGCTATGTCGTGAATTGGCAGAAGTTAGAACTCATGGACTGGTCATTGGATCGGGTCCCAGTGGCTTAAATGGTCTAAGAGCTCGCTAGCCTTGTAACCAGAAGGTCTTGGGTTCAAACTCCTGTTGGTGGGTGCGTACTGCTGAGGTGTCCCAAACCAGTAGGAAACAGTCATCCAGTACTCCCAGCTGGTTTCCCAATGTCAGCTCATGAAGAAATCTTCCAACCAATCAAACAAAATCCCTACAACAACCAATACTTGAAAAACAAATTACCTTTACAATAGGTGAATCTTCTTGTTTTAATAATTTCTCGACTTTTTCAAGTTCAGCCAACCGACATTGAGCTGATTCCAACTTCAAAAGCAAAAAGAAGATCAAGAAATATACATATGTATGTGTATATAAATATACTTTATAAATACAAATTATGTTACCATAGTTTCTATGGATTTGAATTAACCGAGTGTTGATTCAACAAGATTCGCGAACACCTAACAGTTTTGGTTAAATAAAGGTGTTGTTAAAACCTTCAACCGTTCAATATTAATTAGATCACCTCTTAAAAACAGTCTACAAAGCTAGCCAGAATTGAAGAATCCTTCTCTATTGTGCATCGGGTAACGAATAAATCACCAAAGGCATCTAGAGACACCAGACACTCTAAACAGCAGAGGTCACTGGAATTCGCTTTAATCAACTGGAGCCCTCAGTGAAAAGGAAACAGGTCCAGCCAACCACTATTGCTATCCTGGCCTGGTGTTGAGCCTTGCTTCAATTTATCAGACATTCAGTCAATATAGTGTTATATTAGTGGTATGAGATTGGTATCCAATGACTTATTTTAATTCATCAGTAGTATGTAGAGTCATGCAGGAATGTTATTAAAACACATATGTATTCACAAATCTTCCATACATTAACTACTCTAATAGCTTAATTCTCAATAAAAGACGTGATTTGTTTTGATTGGACATTAGTAACTAGTGTGACGTGTCTGGCTAGTCATTTCTTTGGTGCAGACTGAATTCTATCAGTCAGTCAGGTTTGCAATGTGGCCGCCATTCTAGGTGGCTGGCTCGACATCACGGTCCACATTGATTTGATTATATTAGGTGGTTGGAGGCAATCGGCCACAGCCACAGTGCCAACTAGCACGAAACCTACGTCAAGCAAGGCTTCCTCTGGCCGATTGCCTCCAATCTCCTGATCTCATCAGACTTGGTATGTTTTAAAGAAGAAAAAACACAGTGTGTAGTGTGTTTAGCACAGAGCTATTGAGAAATTCAATTCATATAAGAATAAACCAGAAGAGTATGACGAAATGTTGCCACATCAAATTCTTAAGAGTTATTTTGTAACATCAGTTAGAGAACCATTGGAAAACCAGCTGGGAGTACTGGACAATTGTTTCATCCTAGGGCTTGGAACTCATCGTCAGTATGCGCCCGCCAGCGTTCGAATCCAGGACATTACAGTTACAAGAAAAGCTCGTAGAGCATTCAATTACTGGAACCTGGTCATTAACGGCCAGTCGATGAATTCGAACTTCTACCAATTCGTGAATTTAGCGCGATCATCAGCCAATGTCATCAACGAGTGAGTATATGTCCTCACCCCTGACGAGCTTGCCTTGCAACCGGAAGCTTCTGGGTGGGTGCTTCAGGTGAATCCCAAACTAGGAGAAAACAACTGTCCAAAACACCCTGGTTTTCAGTGTTTCTCTAATCGATATTAATTCGTGTTTACTAATTTAGGAAAGATCCAATATCCCCTGTGAGTAAAGATTACGCAATAGACTTCCATGTGAATTTCGGAGTTGTCCGATACTACTAATGGTTAGATGTAATTTTGTTTAAATCACCACATTCTTCCTTCTCAGTTGAGAAACAAAAACGAAAAAAGAATGGTTAATGAAATTCACGATTTTATCACAAAATGAAGCAGAAATTTACAATTTCTCACCTGTTGTTTCTGTCGTTTTCTATGTGTACTCAATAGGCGTTCAGCTTGAGCACGTTTCCGATCAGCTAGCGCTTTTAATTCTTCATCAGATGGCTGAAATAACACAGGAGTTTTGATAAAAAAAACCCACATGTACACATTATGTAGGTGTGCAAGTCAAGAATACACAGAATTCTCACATTATATAGTCTATGCGATTAACTAGTTGCAATTCTGACCAAATTGCAACTCTACGCATCATCATCGAACAAAGCATGGAATGGCAATCAAACATCTACCTCAACTTTATACACTTTGAGAAGGCCTTCGACAGCGCAGCGTTGACCGCGAAGTAATTTGGAAACTACTCGAGTACTACGGTGTACCCCAAATATTCATCAACCTTATTCAACACCTGTACGACAACCGCACATGTCAAGTGATCCACAACGGAAAACTCAGCGAGACGTTTAGAGTAAACACAGGAGTCAGACAAGGGTGCTTATTATCACCAATGATATTCCCAATTGTGGTGGACTGGATTATGCGTCAGACAGTGGGAAACGAGAAGACAGGGATATCCTGGACCGACGTGAAGAATCAAGAAGACCTGGATTTCGCGCGTGGATGATTGATGTTTGATGTCACACAAGCGAAAACCGACAAACTGGTAGAAGAAGCAGAAAAGACAGGACTGACTCCAGGTGAACATAGACAAGACGGAGGTTATGAAAATAACCAACCAACCAACAACAACAACAACAACAACAACAGCAACATCCAGCGCCAATCACCATCAACAGGAGGGATTTGAAAGAGGTTACTTCATTCACTTTTCTAGGGAGCATTCATTGTCTCAACTACAGGAGGAACGGACGAAGATGTCAAATCGAGAATCGGGAAGGCGAGAAACACATTCATCAACATGAAACCAATCTGGAAATCTTCATCACTCAACTCACCATCAACAACAAAATTCGGATTTTCAATACAAACGTCAAGTCAGTCAGTTCTTCTATACGGATCAGAAACTTGGCCAGTGTGTCACAAAGAATATTTCCAACAGCCTGTTGCACACCTTTATCAACAACTAACTGTCTTTGCTCTATACTGAAGATCAGATGGCCGGAAAGAATCACCAACAAGAAATTATGGGAAGAAACAAAACAAGAACCAATCGCCCAACAAATATGCAGGAGAAAGTGGAGATGGATTGGACGCTCACTGAGCTGAGGATGCCGCTGGGTGACATCGCGCGTCAGGCCAGTGCTCGAGTGGAACCCGAAAGGGAAGCGGCGAGTGGGTCGTCAATGCTAGGGTGACATGGAGGAGATCGTGTGAAGAGAAGTTGAAACAGTATGGAATAACATGGATGCAGGTGAAAAGTAGAGCAGAAGACAGAAGCAAGTGGAGACGTGCAGTTGAAGCCTATGTTCCACTAGGAACCCAAGGGAACAATAATAATAACTAGTATAATAAGGTGTTATAGGGATTGAAGTGGTGGCTGAGCGTGTTGACCACTACTTCACTTGTTTGGGAAGTTGCATTAGCCAACGCCAGTGGGTTGATCGCTGACGAAATCTCAGCACGGATACAGAAGAAGGCCTGTTTGGCATACGCCAGCTTACGCTATCTCCGGCGCATACATGATATCTGGCTGGCTATCGACCAAAGGAAGTGTATACTTCTAGGCAGTTCTTTCCTCCTCCTCCTCCTTTATGACTGTGAGTGAAACATGCCTATTGAAAGTGGAAGAGATGAAAAGGCTAGTTGTCTTTGATCATAGGTGTCTGCGTTTTATCTCCCGTGTTAGGTGGTATAATAGGGTGGGTGATATTGAGGTTAAGCGTCGAGTGTTAGACGAGAAGGGTGATTCAATTGACAAGGTTGTGAAATGGCATCGATTGAGATGGTTAGGACATGTGTTACGCATACACCGAGCCATCGATTACCTCGACATAGGATCAGGTTGGAAGAGAGCTAGTAGTAGTCAAACCAAAACATGGCTTCATCAGTCAATGATATCCACAACAGTTAGTTTAAGCCAGCCAGCCAGCCACGTACGGAGGTGTAGACTACTGTCTGGCAAGTTGGGATCCTCGGGACAGCAAGAACCAATGAAGGCTGGAGACAATTGGTGGGTGATATGGCTCAATGCATAGCGCAGATGCATTCCCTTTTTTTTAATTTTTGATACCCAATACAACTCTGTTGTTCTTCCGTATTACTATTCTATCTGCCTCACTCACACTTGCGTTTATTATCTCTCTGTCTTTTGAATCTCCTTTTACCTTCTTCTCTTGCTTTGTGTGCTAACTGGAGAAAGAGATAGTGGTAATTCGATCAGCTGCACATCTGTGCAAAGTTCTATGTTGAAACCAGTCAGTCAATCAGTCAGGTGTGAACAGCTACTTGAAGTCCAGAAAACAATGAAGTAAAACAGTAACTGTATCTCATTCTCAGCAGAAATACTTTGCTAAATTTAACGACTACTAGTTCGAATTATTTTACAACTTGTTTCACTCTTAAGCTTTAAGGATAATTATTCCCTCAACTAATGATGTGGCCAAAAAAATTGTTCGGAAAATCCCTCCTCACCGATATAATCAGAATATTTATACTGATTTGGATATTTCTACTAACTTTGTCTTTTCGTCTAGACTGTATACCATTATCAGTTGTCACAGGAGATTTCAATACCTGCAATTGTTCTTTTCTTGAATCATTAGGTCATGTCAATATTGTTAAATTTCCAACTCGACTTGATAAAACACTGGATCTAGTATTTATTAATGATGCGGAAATATATGAAGCACGCAGACGTGCTCCTATAATGAACTCTGATCATTGTATTATTCGGATATTACCTAAGATATATAGCAGATCTCACTCTAATATCCTCTCAAATCTGTCCAGAAAAACACAACAAAGATGTTACTCACAAGAAAATGTGCTCAAACTAAGACGTATGTTAAATGACACAAACTGGGAACTTTTCACTGAACACACACTGGATGATACTATTTCCAATCTGACTGACTATCTTAAATTCTGCCTTGATGTATGCTGTCCAAAACAGATACTTTTCAAAAGAATGGACTCTTTCTCTTCCCCTCATCTCAAAAAGCTTCGAAGAGAAAAAGAGAGACTGTACAAGACCAAGGATAAATCTGGTCTTAGGAGGATAAACATCCAAATTAAATCCGAAATCAAGAGGCTAAACAATATTTATAATCAAAGAATTTTGTCATGTAAAACTCCAGGGAACATGTGGAAGCTTTTCAGAGAAATTACAGGTTGTGGTAAGCATAGTACTTGTGCCCCTTCTATTGATGTAAATACTCTTAATAGATCTTTTATCCGCCCTCCTAATGTACGTTTGAGCTTCAATGTAACAAATAACATGACCAGTGACTTTCTTAGTTTTAAAACTTCTGATGTTCATAGCCTTCAAAAAAAAGTTAACTGAAGTACAGTCAAGGTAGAACAAAAGTTAGAGAGACTGAAACGAAAAGTGGCTCTGAAAAGTGAAGTCTCTAACTTTTTGTTTGGACTATGGATAGAGGTGCAAACTACCCGGCTGAAATTCTGATTCCACGATATGACCAACAGGGAAACAATAACCGCCTACACAGCTCCATAAACACACAGGGCTAGAATTCTCAAGATATCAAGAACCAGGCCTTGAAAAGTTTCAATGACATTTTTGCCAGTCTTCCATAATGGTGTGGTGAGAGCTGTCTGCAAGCCAAAAATTGTAGACAACAATTTACGTCAATGTTTACGTCCCGAATTGGGGTCATGAGAAAAAAACAATAACAAAGCTTAACCTTGAGGAACTCAACAACCAATCACAGCAGACTTAACGTGTGCTAATACGATTCGCAGATATATATGGCCTGACTTTCTAAGAAACGACTACATAGAGATGACAAAATAACCTTCAGCAAGAAAACGACCAATCAAAAAACGTCGCTTCTCTACTAACAACGCTAATAATAATGTACATAAAAATCTATAAATATCTGTTGATTTTCTCAATAAACGATCTGTTGCCTGGCCCTTGTCTTCTGTCGTTACAATGGTACAAATAGTTTCGCATTTTAACATCAATAATTTGAAAATCTATTTAACCTTGTTTACTGTAGTGTTATCTTATATTTTTTTATCTTCGTTTTCATGTGATGTTCGATGTCTGGTAATTCCAAACATAGTGAAAGATTAACCGTCATTTTATCTGTATGTTAATCTTTATTCAGTGTGATGCCTCGGTTGTTTTTCTACTTGATATCTACGTGATAGCCTTCTAATTATTTACGACATACAATAACTACCACGAGTTATTTTTTATTTATTTTATTCCTTTAACACAGGGCTTCAAGCTTGTTTCGGCAGCAGTGGGTGGTGGGGGGTTGCTAGCCTCACACCCAACCTTCCCTTCCTAGCGGCCTTACTACCAACCTAGCGAGAATTACGCGTGCGTCGGACGAGGATTGATCTCCCGACCACGTGCGTGGTTGGACCACTGAACCACTGACTCACTAAGCCAGCTGCTCCTTGACCGGCAATCGAACCTAGGCCGGCCTTCCACATGACAGCCGGAGATACTCACCACTAGTTATTGAATTCCAATTATACTGTGATTGGACACTAGGTAGTATAACTAACTAGTTATGCGTCTAGTCCCTGGTGTTGGTGCAGACTGAATTCCAGAAGTTAATTTTGCAATGTGGCCGCCATGCTAGGTGACTGGCTTACTGTAACGACAGAAGACAAGAGTCAGGCTACAGATCGTTTATTGAGAAAATCAACAGATATTTATAGATTTTTATGTACATTATTATTAGCGTTATTGTTAGCAGAGAAACAGCGTCTTCTGATTGGTTGTTTCCTCGCTGAAAGTTATTCTGTCATCTCTTTGTTGCCATTTCTTTGAAGGTCAGACCATATATCTGCGATTCATATCCGCCCACGCAAAGTCTGCTGTGATTGGTTGTTGAGTTAGTCTTTGTTCTTGTTATTTTCTCATGACCAAGATTGGGGAAGTAAACATTGACGTAAATTGCTGTCTACCAATTTCGGCTAGCAGACAGCTCTCAGCACATTACTATCACGATGCATGATGGCTGTTGGCAATCGGCAGATAGCCTTCGAATTAGTTTTCGTGCTTTTCGGCATTCACCCGTCAGCAAGAAGTATCTGACATATTCAAGGACTTTATGTTCGTCCTTTTGATATTCGAACTCGTGTCACCCAGCGATGCAGTCAGAGACGTTACCACTGAGCTATTTGAGTTCATGATAGACCCTCTGTAGGACTTTAATTACATAATTTCATTGAACACTAGGCAGTAACTGGTGTCATCCATCTAGTCTGTCGTGTTGGGGTAGCGACTGAATTCTATCGTAAACTTGATAAGTTAATCGTGAGCCCAAATAGTTCAGTGGCTAGGTGTCTGATTGTATCATTGGATGACTCAGTATCGAATCTCAGGGTGGAGGAAGTAAGTTGTTTCACGATCACAGATACGCCTTGCTGACTGGTGACTGCCAACAAGCATGAAACTTAGGTGGAAAGCTTTGTGCTGATTGCCTCCGACCATCTAATTCCGATTATGCAAACAAGAAATTGTTTTTTTAAATACAGTTTACTCATCTACATAACGCAAATGTTTTTATTTATTCCTTTTACGTTCCCAGTGAAACACAGGACTTCAAGTTAGAGATTTGAAGTTTCGGTAGCAGTGGTATTTTTTATTTTTACAGAATGTGGCTGCTAGCCTCATGCCCAACTTTCCCTCTTTACCAGTGTTATTAGTGGGGCTTAGCGAGGTAAAGGAGTACGTCGGCCGGGGGTTTGAACCGCGAACCACCTGCGTGGTTGGTGAGCATTCTACCGCTGTGCCACCGACGCACTGCGTAAATGTACCCAAAATAATCTACACAATAAATCCACAAAAGTGAAAAAAGTTTGCTAACTAATACACTTTGAGAACATGAACTGAACTTATGCTATTTTACATATTTAAGAAATTTGCTTTCTGTGGAACTTAATATTTTTTTTAATCTACTATACAAACTATTGATTATCTCATCTTCAGGGTACGTACATATAATTCTTAGATAAAGAATTTCAAATAGCTTCCTTAAAGTCAGGTAAAGAACACGGGTGTTTATGAGAAGGTAACCAACTCACGTTTTCTCAGTTTGAGCTTCCTGTCTAGTTTTGCATTCCAGTATGACATCTAACCAACTGAAAAGTAGACTAAACGTATAGACATGAATCATGAAATTAAGGAGCTTTCGGTTACATATTTTTTTCCTTTACTAATGTGACATCGTTTCAACTATAGGCGACAGAACGGATGAAGATGTCCAAAAAGAGACCATGGTCGGAAAGACGTGATATCCGACTATCGACCAAAGGGCGTGTGTACTGCTCAACAGTCCGCTCCGTCCTCCTTTATGGCTGTGAGACCTGGTCATTGAGAGCGGAAGACATGAAAAGATTAGCTGTCTTCGATCATAGGTGCCTGCGTTCTATCTCCCGTGTGAAGTGGTGTGATAAGGTGACCAATATTGAGGCTAGGCGTCGAGTGTTAGGTAAGAAGGGGAAATCAATAGACGAAACTGTGAAATTACATCGACTGAGATGGTTAGGACATGTGCTACTTATACTTAGTCATCGCCTTCCTTGACAACAGGAAATGTTAGCTGATATAGGGTCAGGCTGGAAAAGAGCTAGCGGCGGTCAAACCAAAACATGGCTACACCAGTCAATAAAATCTACAACAGTTAGTCTAAGCCACGTAGGAAGGTGTATACTTCCTGACTGGTTGGGGTCCTCGGGACGGTAAAAACCAATGGTTGGAAACAATTGGTGACATGGCTCAAAATCGTTCTCAATGGCCGGTGCAGATGCATCCACTCCTTGTGACTTATGATTTCCAATGAAACTGTTTTGTTCTTCGTTATTACTATAAACCTTTGTCTCATACCTCTGTTTACTGTCTATACTATGCATTTCTCCTGCTTTCTTCTCTTGCTTTGTGTGTTACATGGGGGGAGTGTGGCGACTTGAACTGCCGCACATATGTGCAAAGTTCTATGTTGAAAACCGACCGACAGACCGATGGTCGGAAAGACAATACAGACCTTCATTACTCTGAAATCAGTGTGGAGATCTGCTCCACTCAAGATAAAGAACGAAATAATGATTTTCAACACCAATGTTAAGTCAGTGAGTGTTTCCGTATGAGTCAGAAATGTGGCGTGTCAAGAAAGGCGTTTCTTACAGTCAACTGCAGTCTTGTAAGAACAGTTACCTTGGCTGACGATCAAATGGCCCACCAGAAAGGATTAACAACAAGAAACTCTGACAACGAACTAATCAAGAATCGGTTGCTCAACAAATATCCCGAAGATAATGCAGATGGGTCGCAGACACACTGAGGAGACCATCAAATGACATCACTCACCAGGCCATCGCTCGAGTGAAGCCCGAATGGGAAACGACAAGTTGGGAATGGATCCAAGGGTGATATGTTGGAGATCGTATGAGGAAGAGATGAAAGCGTATGAGCAATCGTGGGGCCAGCTTAAGAGGACTGCAGAGAACAGGAAAAAGTGGTGACATTCTGTTGAAACCGTATGTTCCACTGGGAACCCAAGGGAATAATAATAATACATAATGGTACAACAATATCCAGTGAAAAGCTTTGCAAGCAAGTCATCAAAATGATTTGATTTTATTGCATATGATAAAATTATTATCAAAGTATTGGAATAAAGAAATTTTAACAAACATACCTTGTTAAATGGAAGTTGTACTTTTACTGTATGTAAGGAACGAAATTCTTTAGACTTCCACTGAATCATTTCTTGTCGATAATTGGATGCAAGATGACAGTAGGAATGGGCTAAATGCTAATCAATAAAAAACAAAATACGTGAATGGACGAAGAGATTCCCAAAAATAAATCAAGAAATTCGAAAGTAAATTAAATATTATTCTTTATACATCTATGACAAATATATACATAATAACTGGATAGTTACAGGAATTAAATTAAACGGTAATGTAAATACATTAATATGGAATTACCTACTAGAAACATTACCCAGTTTTTACTCATATAATAATGCCAATAGCCAATTGAAACAAAATGCAAGTGCAAAAAGTAACCTGATCCGTTCATTGAGCCACAGAATCCGCGGCATTTTCAGCCCTGACACTATGGAAGAAGAGATGAACACTCTGAAAAGAATCCTCCTTGAAAATGGCTACACTGAGTGTTTCATCAAAAAATCTATGAAGTCGAAACCTCGAAACTACCTTCACTTTTTTGTCCTAGAATACCTCTCTAGCTGAATCTAAACTTGAATGGAGACTGATTGGCAGAAATACTGAGAAACCACCTATCCTGCCCATCAAAGAAAACCTTCTTGGCAGCTGAACTTCGACTAACATTCTCCACAAAACCAATGATTTGCATGAATATGAAAGATGAGCTGCGACCGCTGTCCGGCCTCATCAATGTGCATCTATCAATTCACCTACTCGTATGAAGCTACGTATGTCGGCCGTAGCCAGCGATTGCTATCCAAAGGTGTCATCGAACACTTACCCTCATGGTTTGATGGAAGAGGAAGAAGATCGGCCCCTCACAGTTCTATCTTGGAACAGTTGATAGAATGTGGACACCAAACTGACCCACGAAGCAATCTTAAAGTTATCTGGATAATACGCATGAGTCTTTCTAAAAGAGTAGGTATCGGACTTCTTTAAAGTACTATGTCCCAAAGTCTGCATACAGCAGTTGTTCATTCACTTGATGTGTCTAAACAGCGGACCGGCAATTCTTGATTTTCGTGTTTTTAAAAGTTGATTTATGTGATTTAGGCAATGAACACAGATGAATGATAAAAGAAGTCGAAGAGAATAAGAACTGAAGTCGTAATAAAGAATGATTTTAGTAACTGTATGGGGGCACCATATTCTGCCTATGCCAGAATGAACCCAAAGATTTTGCCGTACCGTGATATATTGGAAACATAGAAAAAGATCGATATTGAACGCTTAACGACCTATGATTTCTTGTTATGTTTTAACAAAAGTCAGTTAAAAAGATTATATGTAAATAAAACACTTCTTTAATTGAGGGTCATAGTGTATAAACAGAAGACTCACAAATCCTCAAAATTAGAAAGTAGAGGGTTTTAATGAGTAATTTTTGAAAAGAATCATTTATTTTCATATTCAGCCTTCACTTGGAGAGCAACCTTTGAATTATTGTTGATTCCAAGTGAATTACGCGAAGCAGAACTTGAAAAATAATACTAAATTAAAATTATATGAAATTCTAACCCTTATGTATCGAAAAAAGTTAAACCAGTTACATACCTCGGATAGACCTCCAGAAATACAATCAGAGTGACAAGGATATTTTAGCTGCAGTAAACGTTGAAGCATCCAGCTAGCATGAGCACCTCCTACTTGAAGGCGACGAGCAGCCTGTATGAGAGGTCTAAACCCCGATGAAATATTCTTTTCAAAACGTGCAGGCACTATTGGAACAATATGAGTTGTTTGATAACCAAAGGATACAACCAAACAGTTGGTTGTTTGGTCTGATTAAGAAAAAAAATTTTTTCGTTTTTACTAGGTATAACTGTTAAGATGATAACAATACTTGTAGGATTGGAAATTTGAAAAAAAACTATGACTCATATATGGCGAGTCTAAAAATGTTAAAAACTAATGTTAAGGGTCAAATTAATAAAAATTACAATTAGGAATTAAAATACCATAATAAACAGGGGGACGGATAAAACTCAAACAAAGTAGCATAATAAGTAAGAAGATTGACATTGTGCAATTGGGGGTTTTACTATTACTATTATTTTACTACTTCTACATATTTAATCCCTGATTGCATAAACAATTACTCATCACATTAGTTTTTTATCCAAACATCCTGTCTATTTTGTTATTTCTACATTTCTAACCCCCAGTTGCATAATTTCAATCTTCTTAGTTATTATGCTACTTTGTTTGAGTTTTATCCGTCCCCCTGTTTATTATGGCATTCTAATTCCTAATTGTAATTCTTATTAATTTGACCCTTAACCGGAAACTATTCTGGAACTTTCCCATCCATCTGATATAAAAACTGATGTATAATATGAAGGGAATTAGAGTCTTCTTAGTGTTACTGTAAGGCTCAGTCATAAAAATAGGTAGGGGCAGCAGATAGTTGTAGTTGGCCACAGAATTGTTTATATGGCAGAATGAAATTCGGGGGTGGCAACTTCAATTTGCAAAAAAATTCCTACTTTGCTTCCTTTACCTACATTTCATGCTTTCTATATTGTTTTAAATGGATCTTAATTCCTGATCTTTGCAACTAAATCTATCGCCCCGCTACCCAAGATTCTCTTCCAGAAGGCCCCCAATATACTACTTTTAAGTTCATGTCAGTAGCACAACAAGCAAATGACTTTAATATATTTTAAATCCAAATTACTTTTACAATGTGAGGTAGTATTAAAAGCTACAAACATTATTTATAACACAGAAAATCAGTCTAACAATCACATTCATTGGCTGTTAAGTTTTCTACTTTTCACTCAATTCTGAGTGAACATTATTAAACAAAGAAACCTATCCACAATATTGCGATTTTAATCCTTCATCATACGGTCTTGTGACATAGCACAATGTACAGTTAACCGCTTAGTAAGCTTTTGGTCTTCACGATTAGCACTGAATGTGATTACATGGTTGGAGGCAATCGGCAGGAGGCATGGTTGTCACATTACCAACTTGACTGATAGAATTCAGTCTGCACTGACAATAGGACTAGAAACACATATTACAATAGTTACTGACTAGTGTCGAATCAAAAATACTATGATTTTTAGGTAAAGATCATAAGTCCTATGCAAATAACAAATAATTTGAAAGTCAACCACCTAGCCTAAAATGGAAAGTATCAGCGCATCTAAAGAACAGATTTGAATTTTTGCTAGGATAAGCTTTCACAAAAATGAAGCAGTTTTGTGAAAGGAATTATAACAACTCACAGCTATCTAGAGACAAAACTAAGGTTAGAATGCTGCTTAAACAATGCGAGTAAACTGCTCTTAATTCAATCACAATAACGTCTTTACTTTTGACTTCTAGGGAACTGATTCCTTAGCATTATTTTCTGCTGACAAACTTAAAACATAGACAATTTAATTTCGAAAACAAAGACATTCTTTCACTTAAAAGAAAAGCCTGAATTCGATATATACTTCCAAACAAGAAGTCTTGAGTTGTACTACAGTAACGAATGCTTCAGCAACAGAAGATGAAGACATTAGGAATATGAGTTTCTGAACGCCCTTATAGTTTAGCTCTTCGCACAAATCTTTAAAAAAACATCTCTACCCACAAAACAATCATTACACTTTATTTCCTTTTTCCGTGTGTCCTCCGGTACGTAGCAGGTTCAACTGACGACTAATTGTGCGAATCCCTACGCTGACTTATTTAGTCACTTGTTCACGTAAATTATGACACGGTTTGTTACCACTCACTGTGAAGGTGGAATCAATGATAGTAGTTGTTTTACACCTTATCAGATAGAGATTGCAGTCGTACTAACCTGTGAAACAGGTATAATTATATTGTTTGTAGACCTCAGAAAAATCATGCGTCAATATCCTTGGAGTTTCAAACGTTGATTTTTCAATACTTTTGACCTACTGGAAGCCAAATTGGAAACTTTTTCAAGCAATCACATTAATCCGAACTAAAACTTTTTCTATGAACTAGCTTTCATGAGCAGTTCTCAACTTGACTTTCAGAAGTAGCCGTATCTAGTCGAGATTCTTGAAATACATGAGTTAGTGTTAAATATCTTTAGTCACAAAGTGTTTTACAACAGATTTAATGCAATTTATCTTAGATGAATGATTTCGCGGTTAGGTAATGCAATTATTATGAAAGATGCACACGTATATGACAAGTAAACAGATATCAACCGAAAAAACAAACACCCAAATGTTGATGAAACTAGGTGCAAAAACTCAACAAAACAAGTCACAGAAATTATTAACTAGACAAGCAAATGAAACAAAATTTAAAGTACCTGAACTGCAAAATTGTTGGTAATTGTAAAAAGAAGCCAGGCAATCAACGTAATACAACAATTTAGGAACATGATATGTTTCAAACATCATCTCTGATAGCTCTACAAAATATTAGTTTAAGAAACAGTAACTTGCGAGATCTACATACACCAGGATTGCACAATGGTTCATTAATAATAACAGGATTTGAGAGCGGTTCACGGACATTGAGCTTTTCGAAAGTGTGGTTGAGAACTTGTTCTTGCACATCTAAGTTAGTGACAAGACTATCCATATACGGAGACTTCAGGCTATGACGTACAGACTCGAAGTTTTCGATATCATTACCGACAAGAACACACTGAAATATTAAAATAAGACTGCGAAAAATTACCTTTGACATTCGTGGACGATAAACGACGTTAGGGAAAATCATATGTGGATCTTCGTAACAGGCATATCCCGCACGACACTCGAAATTACCTACATTCTATAGAGTACAAAGTCTTAAGGACGAACCGTTGTCAATTATAATCGCTACATCATTAGGGACTTCTGAAGACTTCAACTTTTTAGTAGGATTGCGGGTGACCTGCTCATACGTAAAAGATGCCATTAGCAAACCCAAGGTCACGCTTCAGTCCATTCGAAAATTTGACAAGGTGACTCTCACCCGAAATTAAACATTCAAACACTAAATAAATAAGTCTGCTGCTAAAAGTCAACGGCGTCTTGAAAACAATTAGAAAATTGTAGGTGAATATTTTTTATTAGAATATGTGCTCAAATTATAGTGATTTGATTTATTCTTGCACATATGAGTAAGTAAGTATTCTAATTCATTTCAAAAATAGTTTTAATGATAAAAATAACGCTGTTACATACCCATTTGCAATTTTTCTTAGAATTATATCTTCAGTATTAGCAGCGAATGCCTGTGTGAAACTATTGCGTGAAGTTGTTCAGTGCCCTGAATTCGACGAAGGAGTTTTGGGAGAAAACTTCTTTTCAGAATTGTTACAGCGAGTGCGTGTTGTGATTTCGGCCCTGTAATCTGTCCTCACGGTTGACCAAGTAACACTAAACAGAGAAATTCCGGAAATCTCACAGGGAACTCCAAGAAAACATGCTTGGTTGTTACTTGATCTCCCAGCACTGACTGTGATATGAGACTTATTTGAATTATTTATTTGACTTATTAGGTTGATGGGCTCCCACAGTCACCTCAGCAACCACCCAAACTTATCTCGACTCAAATGACCAGTAGGCATCTAAATCACATGTGTTCAAAAGCCTGAACTGGTGCTGATATTGTAATGTCTACAGCCAGGGTGTAAAATTGTTGTGCGAAATTCCGTAGTTGCAGCAGACTCCTAGGCCACTGCAAGCATGCAGAATAGGAGTAAGGTCCCTCAACCCCCTCCGCGTTACTGGTGAGTAGATAGACATACGACTGTGGGGGTCAGAGGAGTTAGACAATTCAAATGAATGTTAGCCACTTCTCTTCAAACAGTCAATTTGTTCATCTGTGCCAATTGATTCACGTTACAGACCATAGGACTTTCTAGGGCCAAGGGCGCAGTTGCTCCGTCATGGTGTTAATATTGCTGTTCAGTTGTCGGAGCAGTTGCCATTTCTTCCTTCATGGTTTTTTCACTGAGGTTTCAAATAGAACATAGCTTGCTGGGGGTGGCAATTATTTCACAGCCAAGGGGGTCGACGATGGCATATCTCAATGGCAAGAGCCTATTAAAAGTTTACGAAACAGTGGGTACCACTTAGGAGAAGGGAACATGTCATATTTTCGCCCACCTTAACGTCAGAATTCAGATCCTCATGGAAACTGACAAAGATTAAGTATAACAACTCAGTTCACTGTGGTTTTGTTTGTATGTTCTGAGTATTTTGGAGGTTTTGTCTGGGATGGAGTGCACAACATCTAATCCTCTGTCATGAACACTTTTCATGAAAGGTGGTCATCCTCAAGAATAATTAATTTCACCAGATGCCTCTTTGTTGGGTACCACTTCAAGCCTTCGTGTAGATTGTGTGGTAATACCTTTTGGTGAACCTAAAGAGTTCAAAGCCATTGGATAACCTCATCTTAAACTGGACCAGCAAATTTTACCCTAATAAGTTTGACAGTGTAGGGCCTCAACAACGCAGCATGTCATCGCCACCCTTATATAGTAAGTGACTGAAGAATTCATAAGGATGGGACGAGTGACCAAGTAGGAACTATATCTTCTTTAAGATTCGTGAAGCTCTCTCTGTCTAGTGAATGATGCTTTCCCTCCAGTGTATTTGACTAGGTTTTCCCCAGTTCACTCTCCCTCTACCAATGTTTCGAAAATGGTGGTGTGAAAACACCATCAGTCTTGTACAGTGTTAAGAGCTATCGGTAGGTAATCTTAATTATTATTTCGATAGAACGGTCGGTTTCTAAACTGACAAGCCTTTTCGTCCCGATTTTGCATTCTGTTTCACTGTAGTTAACTGCAATCCAAACGTTCCTGTTTTTCGGATCATTTCACTAGGAAGTACTGTTTGGTGTACGTTAGATGTCACGTTCTAGAACAGCTGTTAAAATTTCACTTGGAAATTTTTTGTCAATAGTTTTTAATAAAATTGTGTTATATGTTATCTGGATTGATGGGAATTCCCATTTTCTGGCCAGTTATTTTGGTGTCCGCGTCATGTAATCTGACTGCGACACCCCCTAGAATATCGGTTGCAACGATCAGTGTTTCAGGCGAACTGTAGCAAAATATCGCTATAATGAGCAAGATGGGATAGTTGAAAGGTAATGTCATCTACACAAATAGTCTAATTTATTTAGATGCTGCACCTTTCGGCATGGTATCATTAAATTGAGACTTCACGTCTCAGGATATTAATTCAGCCTATTTTCGTGTGAAGTAGAGTCCTTTTTGACAAAAGAATTCTGTCAGTACTTGGAAATCACCTGTAAATGCTAACAGAACCTTCTGTGGGAATAGAAGTAATCATGTACATGTGTCTCACCGTATGTGTGTTTGGACAAGAATTATCGTAGGTTAAGAGGTTTTTTCTAAGTGTATTTCATGTATATTTGCACTGTTTGGTGTAGCGTAATAAGAGTTATATGGACTCAATACATAAAAAATATCTCAACTTTATTAATATTGTGCCATTGCTAAGCTGACTGCTTGGCTGGCAAACGTAGGTGGTTGTCATGATTATTATAAATGCAGTGCAGTGAAGAAGGCAATCACTCGTTTAAATTTCCTTACTGTGTCACTTAGTGCATTAATTCAGTGTATTGTATCATTATACACATGGATTGTGTCGATTATGAGAACTGGATCTAGTCAGCTCTAATATTATCAATCTACTGTCTGTTATGCCATTCTCACTGGCACTGTAAACGTAATGCTGCAATGTTTTTGATCACCAGAAGTGGTGATGAATTTTTCTTGAATTTTCCATTAACATGAAGCAGTACAGATGCCGCATCATGAGTGAAAGTTTAAGTTGCATTATATGTCATTGTTATCCTCATCAACGCAACAGGTCTGCGTATCATACATTATTTGATTTTGATTTACAGCTTGATTCCACTCAGTATTTTCAGTACAGGTATGGAATTTTCAGCATGGATATCGGTAGCCCAAATTTACAGGCCGACCATAGATATCGGTTGTGCGCCGGCAGGGGATCGAACCCCGGACCATGTGCATGGTTGGCGAGAGTCCTAACCACTGTGCCAACACTGTGCATAGCTGTTTAGAGTTGAAGCATGTTCAGCTTATATTTGATGGCTACAGATTCCTTAATGTGAGGATGTAATTTCTGTAGGATTCATAAAACTATGCTCATTAGACATTAATGAGATTATGGATCAATTTCTAAGTTACACATTTGCAATACTTCATTTAATGTAAACGTACTTAGTGTGAAGTTGATCTGAAACTAAGGTTAATGAGAGTATGATGCCTCAACAGTATGGATGTTTCAGATATTGTCTTGAAACTTGCGTATAATCTTCTAATACTGGAAAACAATTGGTCTATTGGTGCATACGGTGTCAATGTAAAAACAAGCTATGGACTACAAATACATTTATTTGCATGAGGTATTACTTAGTATTAACAGAATCAGTGTATTCATAGTGTGTGCTAATATGTAAAATTATCTTTCATAAATTCATGTTGTGCTAGTCCTTACATGTGCTTTATTTTTTTCAGGTATACGGATATGTCGAATATGAAACTAGCGGAAATATCATTCGGTCAAACTAACGTTAATAGCCTTCATCGGGATTTTCTTTTGTAAATTACTGAAATGTTTAATATACTCTTCAATTCTACTTCCTCTAGACTTTTTCAGTGCGTCGCTATACCATGTGCTTTTGTAATAAGTGAATTCGGATCAATGCATCTTAGGCTTAGTTAGAGGGATGGAGATTTACTATAGTATTATGAGACTGTTACTTTAGTCATTCGTAAGATTTCGTGTCTGTTTCGATACAGTAGCACACTGTAAAAACTAAGTAGGATTTGGCAAGTTGAATAATAATTCTGTACTGTTCGATACGCTAAAATCGCTTTATCTAGCCAGTTGCAACTGTGTACACTGTTAAACGCCAAGTATGAAGTACAAGTAAACGTAATAACTTAGGCTTGATAGCTACTTCACTAATCTGTTAATATGCAGTGACGTCATCAAATAGACTGTTCACTTGACAGTGAGCAAAGAAATAATTTTCATCTATTTCTAATATGCCGTTGAATCATGTGATCTAATATCCATCATTTCTATGATCAATAGCTGCCAAGGTCACAAGTGTTAATAAGGGTTGCTTCCTTGGTTTCAATGCAAATGACGTTCTAAAATATCTCCAGTCGTTGAACCCTTCTTGTAGCCTAGTTCCAGATTGCTTGCCTAGCCTCATTCTTAAAAAATGTGCAGATATCCTCTCACATATTTAATGAATCTTTTTCTAGAAATGTTGTGCCAGTCGTTTGGAAGGATATTAAAATTGTACCTGTACCTAAGTCTTCTAATGGAACACGCTTTAAATTTAGACCTATTGCTCTTACCTCCCCTTTTCTAAAAGCTATGGAAAAGTTACTCTTACTTAATCTTCAACCTTCACTTAAAACCTTTAACGATCTCAAATAATTCGCCTATAAACACAGTAGAAGTATTTTAGATGCAGCTGCGATCTTGCATCACAACATTTTCTCCATTATAATCGTCCACTACCAATTGTATTTTGTTTGACGAACTAAATGTACATATGCATACGAAATGAAATATGTCAAGTCCGCGGACTAACTATTTCAGTGTCTTTTAATTCGCATCTACACTGTACAAAGATGAACAGCTCTCTATCATGAGTCACAAAATGCTCTTAAGCTAAATCCTTCGAAATGGCAGACTGTTAATTTCAGTTTCCGATGTTAGAGAAAGTCAGGCGAAGCTGTTAATTCCTATGACCGTTGTGAAATTGATGACAGTGACATAGAAAACAAGTCTGACGTTAAGTATCTCGGACTAATTCATCACAAAGCGTCTTAGCCTTAAGTGTATACCACATGCATGCATAATGTTTATGAACTAGGTATGCAAACCAAGATAAACGCTAGTACGGTACACTCATTATTTAAAGAACTAACTCCTATGTGAGAACAACGATTAGACCAGCTTTACAACCTTTAATATATTTAGACACAATAAACATACACTGCTTACTTCTATGACGCAGTATCTAAAGCTACCTTAAAGTAGTTCCCCCTGAAGGTAATCTCCTGTTGCTACTACCTAAGTGAGCAACTCAACGTTACCTTTGAAATACAAAGTAAAAGCGGACATCCTGAGAGCTTTCTGGGTAAAACGATCTTCTCCTAGTCGAAAAAATAAACATATCCTAATCTCTTCACGAAAGCGTTTAGAGGTATTTATCCTATCGCCTTAAATGACTCACTATTTGCTGTCACTTAAAAAGTAAAAATAAATTTACCGAAGGCAGTGTGCTTATGGTTTCTAGATATAATAATGTACCATGATGAAAAGGCTTTGTCCATAGGGTTATAGCAATTAGATGCGCGATATAAATCCTAAACACAACGACTACGATTCTCAATCACAAAACATTCTACTTTGCTACCTAATAGTCTCAATAGATGCTTCGCCAAGAAACAGAATACAATTGGTTCAGGGAAAATTTATTTAAAGTTTTCTTAAAAATCATGAGAAACCGTGTTTATAGCCACGGAGAAATCACAAGCATCCGAAAAATAGGAATTTCATTATTTGAACTGAAACAAGCAATTTGCAACGAGCCAATTTTTCACCCCGAATAATAATCAGCTTCTCAGCTTGTTGTAACTTCGAAAAAACCACCGATTGTAGACCAAAATCCGAAACGCTACTCTTGCTAGTTAAATTCTTGCCGAACACTCACCAGATCATCGTATGTTATCCGCTTTTCAAATCGTTTTGAAACAAACTGAATGGTTGTTAACACCGCGTTTACTACAGGCAGTCCCAGTTCGTGCGTTTGGATCTAGTACACTAGGCATTAACAATCATTTAGGGATTTCCTATTGCTTCCTAATTTTGCTTCCAAAAGTACATACAAATACCACACATTCATACTTCACATATGGCTCATCCTTGCTTGATTCTCACAATATATCTGATTTTTTAGCTGACAACAGACAACTTGTCGAAAAGCTTCAAAGCTTTTTAAACTTCAAACCAGGGTCCAAATTCTCTAGGTTTAATTTGTTCTTCGAAAACTTTGCTAATATCAACCCTGATCGCGCTCTCTTCACTAGACTCACTCGTAGATTGTTGCATGCTATAAACATGAACGTGAAAGACATTTTTCTCCAGATTCCTACATATTAAGTAACCAATTGAGCCAGCAACAATAACGGCAACCAAAAATGAACTGGAAACAATGGCTTTTGCCTCCCAAACATGTTCACGTGCATAATCTCCAAAATTTATACACAGTACTAATTCATTAATAGCTGAAAAACAACTAAAACACTGAAACTATGCATGAATGCAACGTATGAAACAATAACAATGAAATGAATGAACTGACCTGGTGGTAAAAACCTTCGAAACAAACGAAATAACTAATTTTAACAGAAAAGGAAACAATGATGAAGTGAAACGCAACATTTATGAACAATGTGCACCAAGATAAGTTGTGAATAACTGCTGGATAAACGGAAAAACCAATGTGTAAACGAACAGCTACAGGGCTTAAATCTTTATCTTGAAAAAGATAACAATGAACGCCTTGACAGATCATGCTTCTACCTTTAAATATATACCATTCACCCAGCCTATTGTTGAGATGCGACCATGTGGGATCTGCTCAGATTTATGGGGCATCTTATAAATTAACTTGCTGTCTATCGTCAGATCTTTTCATACCATTCCACAATGTCTTATCTCATTTATTTTCTGACAACGTCTTTACTTGATCCTCATATTACTCCATTAAACTTAACATCTTATAGCTCTTCATTACTTATAATACTCCTACTCTCTGAAGGGTACGGTTGTGCACTAAATGCACAAAAAGGTATAAAATAAAAACAACTGGCATGAGGATAATTGTATTAAAACCAAAAGTGGATATCATGATAGTTTGTGATATATCTGTAGCATTATACATTGCAAATGAATGTTGTTACCCTAGGGTGTTTCCTTATTAATGCATTTATTAATGATACTTGCACTTACCTATTTCATTACAATTTAATGATTCACCTCAGCACTTTAATTTTTCTAAAACAGATTCCAATCCCTTGTAAAAGGTGTACTTACCTCATATTGGTTGGTTATCGTATGCCCACAACCACGGGATGAAAACGGAACGAAGTCGATTTTCCCGCTCAACCTGGAGGATAACTGTACAATTCAATAACTATACGGCCTAATTCAGAAAATGAGTGTATTATATGTATCGAATATTTAACAGTTGAAATACGATTAACTTGTAGACAATCTACGATTTGATATTATATCATACCTGATCGTGCCTGTAAAAATGGCATGCATTTTCATGTAAATTTGTAAATTTATATGAAATACATTATTATTAACTGCAATCCAACATGGCCGACTAACATGGACGAAAATGACCTTGGAGCGTCTCACTCCATCAACAACCTTGTACGTGACGTTTAATTTCTGTCGTACTGTTTAGTTTAATTTTTCATTCGTTATAACGACTCACCCAAGTTACACTGAAAATGACCTTAGAAACCATTTCTGAATGATTGGATTCTTCAATCATCATCAAAATTGGATTGCCTGAATTTGATTATCATGACCCAGAACTATGGTTTTCTCATGTAGAACACTATTTTGACCGGTATAGCCTTAAACCTGAAGCCACCAGATATAGGGACGGGTAATCTTGGTTAACTATTGTGATTAACAAGGAGGTGCGGGACGTCAAACTTTCACCCATACTCACATAAGAGCAACCATACACACTACCGAAGCTCGAGGCGATAAGACGCCTCTCTTTGTCGGAAACCAGCTTGTGTAACGGTTGCTTTCCAAAAGGGACTTTGTAGTTGACGCACTCCTGAGAATGCACGTGAGTAAAGTGCTACAAACCACTGCAGACATCGAAGCACTAGCCGAAAATCAAAAGAAAAATGAAGAGTTAAATCATATCCCTACTGCATATAACTTTAATCTTAAACTTAAGCACTTACCATCCCCTGTAGATGGCAACTTGATATACTGCGACACAACAAAAGTTTGACGCAGGCCCTTCATCCATGAAGTCATGGAGAAGGCTGTATTTGTTAATTTTCACTCGTTATCATATCCTGGAGCCAAAGCCCTAGTCAAAGGTAATTTCAGCAAGACGTATTTGGTCAAAACTACAATGTGACTGCAGAAGTGAGTGAAAGAGTGCATGGTATGCCAGAGGGCAAAAATAAGCAGACACAGTGTCACTCTTAGGAACATTCTCGCATACGGATACTCATTCCGCTTGCACTTCGTAGACTACCTAACATACTCAAACGGATACACTTACTTATCCACATGGGTTGATAGATTCGCCAGGATCACAGTTGCTGAACTACCTATTGATATTACGGTGAAAAGGTAGCAAAAGCCAACTAGCTCTCATTCCACAATATTATGGACCCTTCAAATTTACTACAAAAAGTCCAAAATACTTTGTTATTCAACAGGGTGATATCAGGGACAGAAGGGGCATTGAAGGACTAGAACCGGCCTACTTACAAACGATTCTCCCTGCTTCATGACAGGAGAGCTTCCACAAACGGTGGGCCACACTGCGGATGCTCATGTGAAAATTAAGACTGGCAAGCGATTTAAATAGGCCAAACATCCAAATGAGGAAAGCTTTCGAGAAGGACCACAGAATGAATAATTGGTGAAATGAATGCATAAATTCACTTGATCATCATACAGATGCTCTATTTTTTTCCGAAAAAATGCAAAATATGAAAAGGTAGAAAAATTATTTGCGTAATTAGTTTCGGTAATTTTAAAGAGAAAAGGTAGCAATTTTTACTCTTTTTGGCACCATGTTATTTGAAAAATAAACAATATAGAGGGGAAAGAAATTATGTTCATGAAATTCAAGACGAATTTCATCCACGTGGAAGTAGTAGTAATAATAATAATTTATATTTCGTATAAACGGGTAAGTTTACAAGAAATGCATGCCATTTTTACAGGCACGATCAGTAATGTTATAAATTGCAATCCTGAAGTATCATAAATCAATACTTTTTAAAAAGTTTGAATTGTTCAATTATTGTACAAGCAATCAGAACAGTTTTATAATTGTTAAATTGTAAACCGTTTACTAAGGTCACCATCAAAGTTGAGCGACAACCCAAACTTTGTTCCGTTTCCTGCAGATAGTTATGGTCAACCAGTGAATACCGTATATCTGTGTGTGTGCATACCGCCACTTGATTGAACGCTATTTCAGGAAGAGGAGAAAGTTCTGCGCACTGCAAAATGATATAAAATTCAATTACGAATAATACATTATTGAAAGTATATTTACAAGATAAATACAAGAAGAAGCTATATAGTACTAGAAATGATAGTATAAATTTGCAATGTTTAATGCTAACCATATTGGTCTAAGCATGGAACTATCAGGTTTCCGATGAAAATTTGGCTTGTTCAAACACTGGTGTTGTTGTGTTTTTAATGAAAGCAACCACACTTAAAGCAAGAACAAATATGAACAGAGAGCAAGTTTTAGCTTTAATAAAGTCCTAGTATTAAGATCACATTGAGAATAATAGTGCGTAAATAAAAAGATTATTGTGAGGTAGGTAAGTGATATTTAAGTGAGGAGTGAATTCAAATATCTGGAAAATTAGAAGCCGTAGAACAAGCTGACCTGTATGATGCCTCACGAATTTCTGTGGGGTCCAACTGGTAGCATCTTGACAAGAAGCTGACAGGCTTGTAGATGGTAAGAGCAAAAGCACTTTTATTTATAATTTAGATCTGTACAACCCTAATTATTTTTTTGAGGGTCCAGACTAATGTTTAATTCTCGAGCTGTGAAAATGCAGTTTCTGTCCTACAGATAGGAGCAATTGACATTTGTGACCACTATGATATCTGCTGATCAGTAAGGACTCTTTTGATGTTAAGTCTGAGATTGTTTTGCAAACTGTAGTTGCAGTATTGCATTGCTTTAAGCCCTCCAATCATATTCATATATATATAATCTGTTATGTTTGGCTTATTGTTTTATGTGAATTAAGGATTACTACTACAAGGATCGACTTGTCAAGTGTTTTTGAAACACAGAAAGGCTTTGTATTTACAACTTTTATGTAAACGTCAATGCAGGTTGCTATGTCATTTGTTAGGTGGTTTGCTTCATTCGTTGTCTTAGTTTAGTACGATGCTCGTTTTAGACCGTAGCAGTCTCTGCCGTGGATTATTAAATCAGTAATGATTTCTTGTTTTTAGCTGCATGCATATTTGTTAAGTATAACTGTAATTCTACATTATTTCCACTTTAATAAACCAGACTTTAAATACGCACAATATTGGTTTATGGATACCTAAAGGAGACCATAAGATGTCTACTTACGAAGTAGTACTGGTACGAAACATGTCATTATAAATGTATGCACCCCACTACCGCACGGTAACACTAACGAAGCGACCTCCGTTACTGCAACACAAGTGTTGCCCAAGCAAATAACCTGTTGTTGACGAGGTAGTATAGTAACAGCGGAACGGAGAAACCTATTATTTACCTGCTCATTTTACAATCCATTTGGTTTTAGCTTATGACACCTAAATAGTGGCGGAAGAAGGGTATAGAAATGACTCCCAGCTTTCTGCTGAAACCACTAAGAGTGATAGCAACTGTCGTAAGTATCCAAGTTCTCTAACCTTATTACAATACCCGTAGTGTTTAACGACAACGAATGTCTTAAAAGACACCCTTACGATAAACATAGATTACACCTGTACAAATATACTCGTTTGAATAATAACCGATGGTAATTACAATAACTGACCCATATCTCACGCCACTTCATGCATTAAGTATTATTATAGTGTTTACATTTTTCCCCATATGTATATCTAAGCTTACATCTTATAACTAGCCAGTTTTCACATAATGCTACATAACTTCATAAGTTGAAGCCAAGTGTCAGAATGTTAGCAAGAAGTATATTACGACATTTTGACACCTGTAACCGTAGTCTTTCTTGATTAGGGCCAGGTTGCAAAACTGCAACGACTTTAACAGTGTTACTTCAAATCTTTACATTCTATGACGGAGCTGCATAGGATCTTCGTGGTATAGAATCCAAATTATAGTGCCCACAATGCAGGATTTCAGCTTAGACAAGCTTTTATTTACATAACTATGAATTCTGAAGGAATAATTCGGTTTATTTTTGCCGATCCCAATTCGCAAACAACGCTTCGACATGTGATCTCACTTATCCCTCTTCAGATCACTGAATCAGCGTGAAAATTCCCTACGAACATAACATATTGACATTTTGTTGTTTTACTTACCAACTGTTGATTTCCTTGCTTCTGTATGATCAGTGATACATTCTTCAGAGTGTGGTCAAATCACTTACCGCCTTAACCAGCATCTTCTTTCGACTGATTGTCATCTCTTCGGTAAAGAACCAGTCGAATTCCTCTGATTCCGTCAATCTTGGAGAAGCCAGACATGTGTGAAAATGCATTGGATGCTGTGTTTCTGTCTGTAGACGAGCACTGGATTTGTGGGGAAACATATCATAGCAGACACGACTCTCGTGGCCACTACCTATCTAAGACTAAGTTCACGGGACACATGTGCGCATAATGACCTTTGAGGATGGCGGATTCATTAACGCAAACTGAATGCTTGAAATAGTTCATAGCATAGTAGATGACTAAGGATTTCGCTTGAAAAATACTGTAACTAGTTTGCAAGGCCTGCAGCCACCATGAAAATAGAGTTGTTAACACTGAGGGACTGTAAGTATGATAGACCTAGGTGCAAGACTAAAGATGCTGAAGGATGCTCTCAGACTATTAGACGCTGGCAGCTTGAAAGAGCGATTATGTGGCGTATCCGTTTTAGAAGTGGCACCACCAGCTTTATCCGGTGGGCGGTGGAGCGTTTAAATAAATAGTCCGAACATACCAGCTTTATTTCATGAGAATTCATAACATGCGTTTCACTTTCAAACATACTACATCGCCTGATCCACTGCATTGTGTAGTTGTCAGTATCAGGCTGAATTTTCTGATGAAAATGCAGATAATGCAAGGTATTTCAGTGTATTACACCGCCAATATTATATACGTCTTTCAAACTTTTGATGTAAAATTTCTTTTAAACAGCATTTAAAAATAAAACTTGCCATCAAACCACCGTAGCAACAGACTGTGATGCTACAATTAGAGGGGTGTGGAATAAGGCTAATCAGAGTAGAGTTCAATAGAGCTTCTTTCAGGCTGGTAAACACCAATGAGTCGCCTAACTTTTCCGTCATTTTTGGCCACAATTCGGACTGGAAAATCCATGTGCGTATTGGTCGTTGAAAAATGCTTATATTTAAATTCGATCGGAAATATTCATAATTTTTCCAAAGCCTATTTTCAAACTTCGAATCAGCAGACATTCCCGCAGTGAGTTATAGCATTCCGTCCTATGCAAGAAGAATCATTTAGCTGAATAGTTAAAATCTGGGTCTTCGTGCCGTAATGGTTGTTAGGCAAAAACGTGCTAAGTTTTCGTCTAAAAAACGAACTTAAGCTTTGACTTAGGCGTTTTCAGTCGAGAGCTTTAGGATCGCTACGACGGTTATCCAGCCTTTCAGGGAAGACGTGAATTTAATGAAACGACACTCGATTAAACACGCTGATGAACTAAAGTTCGGTCGCTCTGATGATAAAAAACAAACATAACAACACACGTTTGAGGATAACTTTATTTTCATAGAAAACGTCATAGTTTTCTTTGGTAAGACCAATATGTTTAGCATTATACATTGCAAATGTGCATTATCATATCAAGTACTGTATAGCTTATTCTTGTATTTTTCTTGTAAATATACTTCCACTAATGTATTATTCATGATCGCATTTTATACCACTCTGTAGCTGTGCAGGATTTTCTCCTCTTCCTGAAAGGGCGTTCAAGCGCGTGGGGTCACAGTACTCACTCAAATATATGTTGTTTATCGATAAGCCATTACTATCATCAGGAAATGGAACGAAGTATGGGTTGTCGCTCAACTTCGATGGAGACCTTCGTGAACGATTTACAAATTAACAATTATAAGAATCTGTTCCGATTGCTTGCACTATAATTCAACAATTTGAACTTTTGAAAAAAGTGATGATCTATGCTAATTCATAATTGTAATTCGTAACATAATTGATCGTGCCTGTAAAACTGGCATGCATTTCATGTAAACTTACCTGTTTATACGAAATATAAATTAATATTATTATTAAAGATCAGCTATTCAAGTTGACATTCATACACTCCAGAGAGGACTTTTATTTTCTCACTAGTATCGACAAGTTGTTGGATTTATGATCATGGGTTCTGACTAACTCTTATTGTTGAGCACGATTTCTTGATTACATTATGAAATATAGCTCAGCAAGCTGGCAGTCAGTAATATATATTGACAAAATCAAATTGAACTTGAAGAATCAACGAAGATTGAGATGGGGAAAAGTAGCTTAATACTTAGGAAATGCATTAGAAAACATTTCTGGCACAATATTACATAAAATCATTGCCTCATATGTGTTGTGATAATGTACTCTAGCTATTTCAGTGGTAATCCTTAGCGAAATCAAACCATACGAGATAGATTTATTCAACCAGATGACTGTAGATCGTGGTACCTTGAGATCCATTAATATTCATCACATTTCTCCAGTTTCACCTCAAATCTAGTCGCATACCCCAGCCTAAGTCTTAGCCCTAACAATAAACCTAAAACCTTCCTCTAACCCTACAAAACCTAAGGAATATCGGGAATACTCTGCCAGTCGCCACAAAATTTATTAAGATAGACATTGGAATGACTCTTCTTGACGACCTATAAATCTGATTAGTTCTGGCAGAGGATAGATGCACAAGTCAGCTGATTGCTGTAGATTTAAGGCGTTATCGTGATGTTGTGTTTCGGCTATTCTACGTTGTTTTATGTGGTTTTCTCGGCAGAAATGCATTTTAAATACCGTATATTAACGAAAAACCGTGTAAAAAGTAAGAATAATAGTCACTTTCAATGTGCTGACAAAATGCTGTCTTTTCACCGAATTGACATGCTGAGGTGCATAAGAAATGTCAGAATTCGTTGCAAAATGTCAATTATGATAGAAAATACTAAATAATTCCTATTATTGGAATGTTTTACGTAAATGATGAGGAGAGGAGTTGAATATCGAGGTAATTATGATTTCATGATGTCTACAAAACTGAGTTGGTTATTTCGTCAGATAATGGTGAAGAGACATTCGGCAAAGTTAAACTTTAAGCACCACTTTGCCAGACATTCATTTAATTGGTAGGTACTGTGTTTTAAGTTTTTTATTAAACTCATTAGTTCCTGACTGAATTTTTGTCATTTTTATTTCCAGATTATGGTCTTCACTTCCGCAATCACTCAGTGCATTTAGACATTATAATGGGATTAAAAAGGATAATATTTGTGTGAATGGTGAAATATTTTTGACATTATGAATGTATTTATTGCAATAAATATTTTTTTAAATTTTACACTCCATTCATACACTATTAATACTTACTGTTTGTCGAGCTGCAAAGTGATGCCAGTGTAGAAGACGTAATATTCGTAAAATGTCATACTTACACGTGATTAAATTTGGCCATGATGGGGTACTGTTATCGCTTCTGAGTAACTACTTCCGCCAGTAAACCTTAAACAGGCGATATGCACAACAAAACCCTATCTATTAGGTTGTAGTATTCTATGATGATAAAAGAATCAATGAAGTTTAGTAACGTGGTCAACTAATACACAAGACTAAGGGTTGATGTGATAATGTAAGAGCCTACTGATACAAAATGATAACACAACGCCCATCTCAAAGGAAATCATTAGGTAATAAGGACATAACTACATTGCACTTCTTGTGGACGCCAGTTTACAGTCATCATCAATTCGATAAATTACACATACGATTTGTAAGTATAGTTAGTAATGATAATATAATAAGGTACATATTTATTCATACAGATATAGGACACACAAGTTGTATAGGAATGGATAAGTATTATTTAAGTTACGTATTTAGATTACATGGATTACGGTTAAATAACATGGTTGTTGTCAGTTGACAGGCATCATCAATATCATGGAGCCTACTTTGCTAGGTTATGTTTCGTTATTACAGTACAAACACATGTTCAATGGCTATTTTCTTAAGATTCGTAAATATTGATATTATACGCACCCGGATCAAACGTAAGTGAAACACTTTACGCAAGGCTTGATGACGGATTAAGGAAATAATAACAGTTTAAGACTGACGCATTTCACATAAGTATTACTGCGTTGCACATCATTTGTGTTAACTATGCAATGTCTTCAAAATGATAAGTAAAGGAGACAAAAATAGTTGACACAAATGTATATATTTGCAAGGAAACAATGATCAATCAAGTGAAAAATAATTCAGAATGAAAGAGTACATATCTACAATAAAAAGAATTAAATAACAATCCAGCGAGAGAAATCACAGTTGCAGACTTTTTTATAGCTGCGTCATAGTCACCATAAAGTCTCCTAATCACTCTATCTACAACATCTATATCAGTTTGCCTCCGTTGGTGGTGGTGTTGGACCAGTCTTTGCAGTTTTCGTCACCACCAGATCCGTTCGGGAGAAACTAGATGAGATTTTTTCAAGCAGAGATTGAGATTGTATTCCTTCGAATACCTTCAGCCGTATCGCGAAATATCTGAGGATGTATACATATCATGTGAATTAATCTTACGTCTGGTGAACAATTCCTTATCTTAGCCACACTGAACATGTAAAAAAGGGAGGGAACAATTACAGAGTTGGTGAAATTCCATAGATTAGTCGTCCAGATATTCCACGATAGATTTTAAGAATCGTAGGGCTTCCAAATCACCTGTCATACTTTCTTTTCTGTACAAAGTAAATATGATACAAGTGACTCTTATCCATCCGTTACAACCAACTGAAAGAGATCACATCTTCAAACTTTATACTTCTTTGACTAAGTTACCAAGTAATATTCTTTTTGTAAGTGGATGCAATGCTTATCACATCAGCGAAATTTATGCACAGGTTGACTTGTTCCCTTTAGCTAAAAAATATACTGTCTATCCGATTGTATTATTGCTATTTCAAAGCCCTCCTCAGTAACATACAACACGTATTAGCTGCAACGTTCACTCAAAGGAAAATCTACCAATCTACCAATTGCTCAGCCTCTCCGTAAGCCATTTGTGCGACTATCCTGTGTCTATTAGTTCTTGCAAGTCAACTTTAGACGGACCTTGAGCTTGCCTATGGTGATTTAACTTCACTCTCGGTTCATTTGGATGTGGGTATTACCGTTACGGACCAAAATGGTGGCATCACTATTTCACAGGAGGAAGACCAAATAGCCACCCCCTAAATAAACCCCGCAATAGCACTGGGAAAGCTGCAGCGACTCATACCTGGGAAGTCCCCAGGTTGTGATGACATCAGGCCATCTGTTCTGAAACAGTGCACCGAAGCTCTCTGTAGGCCTTTATGCGACTTGTTCCAACACTCCGTGGAATCGGGGAAACTGCCAAAGAAATGGAAAAGAAGCATCCTTTCTACGATCTTCGAGAGTGGGGATAGGCGAAATCCCACCAGTTATAGACCAGTATCTCTACTCCGAGTGGTATCAAAAGTACTGGAAAGTATTATTGATGATCACATCAGGGAATATCTCGATAGGTCTAAAATACTCCGTGAAACCCAACACGGTTTTAGGAAAAGGAGGTCCTGCGTCACTAACTTATTATCAGCTTGGGACGACTGGACATCATGCTAGGATATGAATGTTCCAGTCCATGTGGTCTTTCTAGACTTTGAGAAGGCATTTGACTCTGTTCACCATGACCTTCTCCTACACAAAATAAGCCAGGTAGGTATAGGTAAACCACTTCTGTCATGGTTGAAGGACTACCTAACTGAAAGGCAATTTTGCACCAAGGTCAATCGAGTCCGATCATCTTGGCACAGCTCGTCATCAGGAGTGTCGCAGGGTTCTATCCTAGGACCACTGATGTTTTTGATTTTTATCAATGATCTACCATGCTGTCTAAGCTGCCCGACTCTTCTATACGCTGATGACGTAAAGATATGGAGGGCAATAAAGTGTCCGGAGGACTCAGATAGACTGCAGGCAGATCTAAGGCTTCTGGAAGACTGGGCGGTAACCAGTGGCATGACTTTCAACCTGAAAAAGTGCAAAGTAGTGAAGTTACGCACCTATAGACTGCAGAATGCAAGTTACACCTTGTGCAATGAAAGCTTGTCCTGCGCAACGTCGGATCGTGACTTAGGTCCAGTTCTAACGGAGAAAATGGACACAAGCGTAAATTACACGGGGGATGTAGCGAGGGCATATGCGGTCATACACATTACACATAGACAGTTAGGTGCACTCACTCCTGAGCTCTTTCTAAGGTTGTATAAAACACACGTCAGACCGCACCTTGAAGTGCATAATATTATTGCACCCCCACTGCTTAGAAGAGACGCCAACCTCTTGGAAGGAGTCCAACGACGGGCAACAAAAGGAGTGGTTGGTCTCCGAAATAAACCATATGATGAAAGGCTGATGAAATTAGGCCTGTTAACACTCAGTTACCGTCGTCTTAGGGGGGATTTAATTACTGCCTACAAAATAACAAATGACCAGAATCACCCAAACAAAGGTGTTCTACCATTGAGTAGGTATAGGCTCCCTCGTGGAAATCCTAGAAGGATAGCTCATCAGAGGGCAAGGACCCGGGTGCGCTCCCACTTCTTTTCCCTGCGGGTTTGCCATCCCTGGATTTCCTTACCAGCAATGCAGCTATGGCACTATCTGTGGACGCCTTAAAGCGAAGGCTGGACAACCATGCAGTGACACAAGGACTGTATCCAAATGGCCTATCCCCTTAAAGTCGCATACACCATTCAAAGGTAAACAATTAAACTGGTCGTTTTACTTCTTTACATTCTCTTCCGTCTTACTCCCCTGACAGCTTTAACTACACCTATTATTATCATTATTACTGGTATATATATACCGGTTGACTGGCTGTTGTTACGTTTTCTTATTCTTTTTCTGTCTGTTAGTCTGAATTTTTTAAATTTTTTTTATTTCCTTCACGTTCCCCAGTGGAACATAGGGCTTCAAGCTAGTGGCTTGAAGTTTCTGTAGCAGTGTTTTGTTTTACGGGATGGGGTTGCTAGCCTCATGCCCAACCTTTCCTCTTCACCAGCATTTTTTTCTGGTTTAGCGAGGTAAAGGAGTGCGTCGGCCGGGGATCGAACCCCGGACCAAGTGCATGGTCGGCGAGCGTCCTAACCACTATGCCACCGACGCACGTTAGTCTGAATACCTTCACTAATTATATCTATTATTATTATTATCATTTTTATTATCTCTTTTCTATTGAAGACGATACCGGAGGACTAACTGGTGAAAGGATCAACTCCATTCACAGTAGTAACATTCTTAACACCTCATACTACAAACCACATATAATTAATCCCTGCACTACTCCTTTTGGAGTCAACCAAAGCACCGGCAGTCGAGTGGCAGGACGAGCTACGCAGACGTTTACCGAAGATCAGAAACCTCTACCTCACAATCAAGAGGCGAGCACAAGGAAATCAAATTGGTTTATACTAGCTCGTAAAACGATATTGGATATATATGGGATAAGTCACAACCGCGTCTTTTGAATATTTGCGTTGCTGTAAGCAGTCCGTTTTATTTTGATAGCATTATTAAAAGACGGAGATTATCTGAAAAATGTGATGTATTAGCGCTATACGTTTGTGTTAATTATTCTTAATTCTTTTTTTTGTCACCTTGTTTAATTTAACCTTTCCATATATATTGACTTGACAAGTAAATGTGTGATCAGATTGTTCGAAATGTATAGCGCTAATACATCACATTTTTCAGATAATCTCCGTCTTCTAACAATGCTATCAAAATTTATAAAAAGGACTAACTGTTTTAAGTCCGTTTTATCATTTGTTTATGAGTAAATGATTTAGTTAGTACTTAGAATCCCTCCTAAAAACACGCAGTTAAATCAAAGCGCTTTTAAGTTACTTTATATATAAATATACATCAAGCTCAGGTGGTTAAAACCCTTAAAAAAGTTATTTTAGGTTAATTATGGACGAATAAAACAGCTGTAGAATTCCTCACAGATTGGTCAGTAGCCGGAACTACCTCCTTGAATCATAAGTATTAGCTCCTTCGGTGGACGTTTTCAAGGAGGAATTAGATCTCTGCATATATATGTTGCAAGGACTAAAACAGCTGTGGCCTGGGCCAAAAGTTCCCACAATCCTTATCATCTGAATCTGAATATCAGGACTTTGGAGGAATTGCTGACGTCTTTATTCACTCCCGCAAAAATTCTGCTCGAAAATTCCTAATTTTTATTTCGGAATCCCAAAATATTTTCATTACTTATGTAATGAAATAAATAGTACTCGTCATGGTGAACACTCAGATCTGTTAATGTATGTACCTAACGCAGTGCTTTCATTTTTGTCGCTCGCGTATTTTTAATACATGGTTTGAATAAGAAAGTATATTGTGACACCTCGGAACACATGAAAAATCAACTCCGGGATTAATGAGTAATTCGGAATTGATATCACAAAATTCCTCGAGCTGTCATTGTCTGCACTGCTCTCGAAGTTTCTTTCGGGAATGTACTCAAAAATCCTAAAAATTCAGCCGAAATTCCGGGGGCTATAGCCATCAAACGGGGGATTTTTTCGTGAGCGTGGGTGAAGTGAGTAAAAACGTTGGTGGCATTCTGTTAAAAAATTTGGGTGACTTTTCGCTCACATAAGGAGCGTGAGAAAAATGTAGTAATTAATTTGTGAGGAGTTGGAAAGAGGAGCCCTCAGTGGCAACATACAGAAAATAGGGAAACGTAGGTATTTCATGTTGCATTTCATCCACTTATTGTTCACGTCTCATCCGATTTAGTGGAACAAAAGAAAAGCAGCTATTTAGTTAGAATTAGACGTTCTGTATGTTTACAATTCTTAGAGGACGTTTACTTACATGTATGCAGTCAGAATCCATTACAGACATTGATTGAAATTAATGTAGGAGAAATTTATTTCATTAAAATTTGACTAACTACCTCCATCTGGAATTGTGTAGTTTCGTATACTCACAGTTCATTTGATGCGTGTCTAAATACGCAGACTAATCAAAATACTGTGGGAACGAACATAATCTCGAGTGGCGGAAAGATAAACAGAGACCTTGAATTAGTCACGCGATTACCATGTAATATTATAGTAGTTCATATGTATACTTCTAAGTTCTTAAAAGTTTAGACCCGGCCGATGACTGCTACCTTGCCGTGGTGGTCGGGCTTGAATGCCGCAGTGACCCAACAAGCTAAACTGGCTGGGACTCATGTCCCTGCAGGTCCTACCATGCCAGGAAGGTTGTTTGGATAGCGGTTAGACTAAAAACAGTTACCATGGGGTACATGGGCTCCAGAATCCAATCGGATCAAATGGCGTACGAACCCATGTGGGCCACCGGCAATTATGGGAACGCAGCACCTGACGCTGCTCCGCTGCATTGCGGGTTAGACTACAAGTCAAATGCTCGGGAGGTGGTCCCTTAAGAAAACCACCTGCTTCGGTCTGGGCGCCCGGACAGTATCTCAGCCCTCACACAATGAATGCAACAAAGCAACAAAATATCAGTGGAACTTATCGCGCGCTCGTAACAATACTTTCAAGCAATAATGATGTCTCAAGTAACACATCTCTTTCCAACCTTACTTTTATTTTTATACTTAGTTTCCTGTATTTTACCTTTGCTCACCTTGACTTCTTAACCTTCGACAGCCTTTCGCCTTTGTCTGGACTCCTAACCTATCTGTGTCGTGTTGCAATTTCCTTCTTTCTTCCCTTCCTGATGATAGTTAACGAATACTGTTTGAACTTGTTAAACATGACTGTTTTCCTTCCAGATGAAGTTCTTTATCCGTTTTCTACTTATATTTTTACTTTTAATCTATGTTGTTTTATTATTATTGTGTGGCGCATCTTTCTTGGTGCCATATTGTACCAAGCTTTACTGCGTTTAGATAAAATAAAAGTTTAGAGTTTTCTCTTTCTTGTGTGACAGTTTCTAAGCTTTTTATACCTTTAAAATAATTGATCTGTTGACAAAACTGACTAATTACATACTAGTACCCATAAAAAATATATTCTTTAAAAGTTTTCTGATAATATGTTTTAATATTTGTCAGTAAAATAAGCTTCACTGTGACTAAGCATTTTCTTCAGTAGTGTGTTCCAACTTTAAGACCGTACAACTTATTATTGGAACACAACTGTTCGTTTTATGTGAAACTTTTGTTCATTTGTTCGTCAGAACTAAAAAAACATCATTGTCAATACTAACTTTTTCTCTTGGCATGTCTATGCATACGCCGGTTTTAATTTTGTGACATCTTCAGATTAACCTCTTACTATCATAATGAAATCCACAGCAGCTAGTTTAAGCCACGTAAGAAGGTGTAGAATTCCTGGTTGGGGTCCTTGGGACGGTACAAGCTAATGGCTGGAGACAATCGGTGACATGGCTCAAAATTGTTCTCAATGGCGTAGATGTATCCACTCCCTGTGACTTATAATACCCAATAAAACTATTGTTCTTCGATATTACTATATTTTCGCCTCATACCTCTGTTTGGTGTCTCTATTTTGCATTTCTTTTTACTTTCTTCTCTTACTTTGTGTGCTACATGGAGGGAGAGTGGCGACTCGAACTGCTACACATCGGTGCAAAGATCTATGTTGAAACTAGTCAGTCAGTCAGTCAGTCAGTCTTACTATCATGTCAAAAGTGAATTACAGATATACACCATTCAGCAGGAACAACAGTCCAAACAATTCAAAATGCAAAAGTTTTTGCGTAGAATCCTAATAAATGCGTGACTATCTCCAGGTTTCTGTTCATCTTTCCTGTATACAAAGTAATGCTGTTCACTCTCACTGAGCTTTGAGCCGATTGAAGATTTATCCATGCACCAATTGTAATATAATTTTAAGGAATCCCACAATTTTGGATGGCAGATTCGTCAACTTCTGTCAGCTGATTTACTTGTCACCAATTGACTTTCATTTTGTAGGAATTACCAGTGAAACGAGTCCTCACATAAAACTAATATAAAGTCATATGTTAACTTTATATTAGTCTATTTTGGATAGGATGTTTTAGGCAAGATAGTACCTAATCAGTGTTTCTACTGTAGTGTATAAAAACTTCTATATCTAAGCAAATTGAAAACAAATATTGTGTATACTTTCATTTTTTTGTCGCTTTACAATGAAGCATCGATTTGATTTAGAGGGAGATAAAATTCCTTGAAAATCCAGACATTAAAGATACGCGTGCATTATAGATAAGATTTTATTTTGATAAATCACACAGTGTTATACAGTAATATTAACTGATGACGTTTCGAGCACAGTTTATTGCTCATAATCATCAGTTAATATTACTGTATAACACTTGTGATTTATCAAAATAAAATCTTATCTATAATGGAGTTATACTCTACCACAGTGCTGAAGTTTTATACTTATACGCGTGCATTGGCTTACTTATTTTTCACTAAGCATAACCAATGAATGTTTCTCACTGTAGTAGTCACTAGATTTTCAACTGTTGAATTACAGGCTCTAGCACTGAAGTTTGGACAGCCAAATAATATCATAGTTCTGAGTATAGTTGTGGTTTATTCCTTAGTACAAGAACCACATTTTTGCTGTATTGCACTACCATCACTATTGGTCTATTTCGTTTGTGGGGAAATAGAAAATTAAAAGAAAGTATTTTGTGATTGTCCGCCCTGAGCAATATCTGCTACCTTGACGTGGTGCATATCGCAATGACTCAATGAGCTACACTGACTAAAATTCATGCTCCTATAAGAAGTCCATCCTTATTTACCCTGTGGTGATGTGTAGCTGGTAGTAGGATCTTCACACGGACGCGACTACATTTCTAAGAAGACGTGTGTAACCGGTCTGAAGAGGTCATCTTCTGGGTTCTTCCGTCAATTAGCACTAATCCGCTTCCTTTTATGTCTGTCTATCTGTCTGTTTTCAACATAGAACTTTGCACCGATGTGCAGCAGTTTAAGTCGCCATACCCCCTCCATGTAGCACACAAAGCAAGAAAAGAAAGTGGGAGAAATCCATTATAGAGACAGTAGACAGGGATATGAGACAAAGGAATAATAATAACGAAGAACAATATAGTTTCATTGGATGCATTTGCGCCACTGAGAACGATTTCGAGCCATGTCACCAATTGTTTCCAACCATTGGTTTTTACCGTCCCGAGGACCTCAACCAGGAAGTCTACACCTTCCTACTTGGCCTAGACTAACTGTTGTAGATTTCATTGACTAGTGCCATGTTTTCGTTTGACCGCCCCTAGTTCTTTTCCACCCTGGCCTTATATCAGCTAACATTGCCCATTGTCGAGGAAGGCGATGACTTGGCATACGTAACACATGTCCAAACCATCTAGTCGATGTAATTTCACAGTCTCGTCGATTGATTTCCCTTCCTTATCTAGTCTAGCACTCGACGCCTAGTCTCAATATTGCTCACCTTATTATACCCCTTCACACGGGAAATAGAACGCAGACACCTATGATCAAAGACAGCTAGTCTTTTCATGTCGTCAACTCTCAATGGCCAGGTCTCACAGCCATAGAGGAGGACGGAGCGGACTGCTGAGCAGTACACCTGCCCTTTGGTCGATAGCTGGATATCACGTCTCCCTTTTATGTACATATACATATATGTGGCGTTTTGTGGAGTAAAAATATGATGGAATTGGCGTGTTTGGTGAACTCGAGAAGCCGTACATTATACTTGACAGTTTGTTAGTTGTGTATAGTTTCCTATAAAGCTTTCTAACATTTTTCTTTATTACTCATATTTCTATAGTTTTCTGCTGGTGTCTATTAGCTTTATAAATGTTTTGTTATATTTTTATTATTATTTTTTTTAGAAAAAGTAGTCAACTCCAAAATGACTATTCCCGATGAACTCTTCGTCCTCATATCAAGTGTTTCGAGTGGAAACGGCAGTATGGAAGATTATGAACGTATTTGTTTAATTCTCTCCAATCTGTCAACAACAGAATTACGTTCTGTTTTCCGAAAATGTGATATTCTAAAAGCTTTAATGTCTATCAATTTACAGGACAAGTTTGTTCAATCATTTCGAATTTAATTATTTTGCTTTATTTTATTTTTAGACAGTCATCTCAAATTGCAATGAAACTAGCGACTATTGTATTTTCACTTGTACCTTTATTCGACTTTGTTCAATCACATGAAGATGAATTACTCTTAATTATCGAATCAACTAAATTCGATTTAATTGAATACATTTTGAAAAGAGTAACTAGTGGAATTATTGTCAAGTTATTTCTTTTTCTTTTGATAGTTAAGAGTTGGTGCCACTGAAGCTGACTGTTCAGTAGACAATCTACCCGATCGTATATTAGAGGCTGTAGCTCGATTAGTTCTTCACGAAAGACTTTCTATATCTACAGAAGCACAAAATTTTCTGATAACACTAGGTAGTGTAAGCCAGTGAATTTTTTTTCTATTGTAAGGTTTTAGGCACTAAATGTCCACTAGGTTTAAAAAAGGTACTCGGTGCTCCAATAATAGACACACTGAAATCTTCATGTACGAAACCAGAGCATGCGATAAGAGTTTCTGAAGTAAGTAATTGTGTGTTAATTGAAATTAATTTCTTAAAAAAAATTCAGTTTGCTGTGCATTTAGCTTCTGTGCGGCCTGAAGTCTTTCAAGATGTTAAGAATTCTGGTCTACTACAACCTATTTTGGATGGTTTAAGCTCAAGAGATCCATTAGTTTGTTTGAATTGGTTAGAATTGGCTAAAATGCTGACTGATACAGAGGCTGGTTATCAATTTCTCAGTGAAAAGGATATATTTGCTCGGTTGATGAATGATTTACGCTCGTTTAGTTCTGATTCATTGGCTGATTTATTGCTTCCAGGTGAGTTAATTAAAGTGTGTTATGTATTGAGAAATATGTATATGTGAGGTAATATCCTGGTATTTGTATTAATGTGTGTTTCTTTGTATTCTACTGAATGCCTCGTTTCATCACGACAGATAACTGCCACCTTGACGTCGTGGTCGGGCTTGTACATCACGATGACCCAACAAGCTACACTGGCTGGAACCAATGTTCCTGCAGGTCCTACCATGTCAGGAAGGTTGTTAGGATAGCGATTAGACTAAAAGTAGTTACCGGCATTGTGTAAGAATTTCTTTTAACACTATGCTGGGGGTCTGAGGACGAAGTCGTACTGCTGGGGAACATGGATGTAACAGCCACAGTAAGGTGTTTCCCTCAGATGACCAGCATGCCAGCCAGCTATGCTGTCTCTCCACTCTGGAGGGAGGGGGTTAGAAAAGGTCGACCCCAAAAATTGTACATCCCGACTTACCCTACGGTGGTCCGTAACCGGCGGTAAGTTTACTAATACGGAACCAATCCCAGAACCCAGTTCATACAGGCCGTGTGTGACCGGCCTCAAACACTGGTGGCCCTCGGCTCTGCGGTCAGGCAGCACCAACCCTCTTTCTGTTTCAGGTACTCGAAGAATCAATCAACTTCCACGGTGTGAGCAGCCGGAAAGTAACAACCGCTCACATACTTCCAAAAAAATGCCTCGTTTCATCATGTAAGATTTATATGCAAAATGCTTGTCATCATTATTACGTGGTACTAGAGTATAACGACAGTATTAAGGCAGGCAAATAATTGTAAAATACATCGCTTGACTCTGCAGTTATTTTTAGTATTTTACTACCCCCGCTCCCCGTCACCCAGTCTCACGCAGTTTATGCCATCTAGCGTATGTCGATCATGCAAATTGAATAATATATAAATTAAATTTTTCTAGAGAGATTTTCAGTCCACCTTCATTGCAATATAAATTATAGTTATTATTACTTCGATTTGAACCTTTCCGTTGATTTATTGGACAGAAATGCTCGGTCGCTGTTTAACATATCGGCTCCTTGTGCGAATGCTTCGACGACGTCTCAGCACTTAACCCGAAGTAATTTGATGGATGGTGACTAGCAGTGGAATCCACTAGGATTCGCACTTCGCCCCATTTGGGACCCGTCCGCTTGATGTACCTACATTCTCCGGTGAGTGAGTGATGGGGTTCCCACTGAAGCCTAAGTGGTCTAGTGGATAACGCTTTGGCATTTAAAACTACAGGCAATGGGTTCGAGCCTCAGTGGGAACACTACTACTCACTGAGGTTTACAGGTACACTCAGATGATGAGTCCTGAATAGGACAAAATGCACATGCCGGGTTCCACTGCTAGTCATCGTCCACCGACTTGGGTGCAGTGAGTTGTTTAAAAGAATTTCCTAATTTTGTTGCTTTGTAAGTTGCAGACTTAAGTTCTCTTGCATTTGGTGATCCAACAAGTCCTCTATAAAAACATCCAGTTACATATACAAGTGACTTAGTTTATATTATTATTATTATTCCCTTGGGTTCCGAGCGGAACATAGGGTTTCAACAACACATCTCCACTTTCTTCGATTTTCCGCCATCCTTTTCAGCTGGGTTCACGATTGCCCATAATCTCTCATCTCTTCCTCACATGATATCCTCCATGTAACCCTCTCACTGGCGACCCACTCGTCGCTTCCCATTTGGATTCCACCCGAGGGTATGCCTGAAGCGCGATGTCATTCGACGGCATCCCCAAAGCATGCCCGATCCATCTCCATTTTCGTCTATATATTTAATGAGCAATCGGTTCTAATTCTTTCTGACCATTTGATCTTCAGTATGGAGCCAGCGAAGGTGGCAATTGTTGATAAAAGTCTGCACTAGCCTGGTGGAAATCGTTTTAGTGACACGCCCGGCAAGTTTCTGACCCGTATAGATGTAGTGACTGACTTCACATTTGTACTGAACAGAATCTGAATGTTGTTTTGTATGCTGACTGAGTGCAGTGCAGGAAGTTTCCAAACTGGTTTCAGGTTGATGAAGGCGTATTTTGCCTTCCCGATTCTGCATGACTTAGACATCTTCTTCCTTTCCGATTGCCTGTGGTTAAAACCATGATTTGTGGCCAGATAAGTGGAGGCAGTTACCTCCTTCAAATCTCTGCCTTTGATGGTGATTGGTGCTGGTTGTTGTTGCTGTTGGTGGTGGCCGGTTATCTTTATCACCTCCGTCTTCTCTATGTTCACCTGTAATCCTGTCTTCACTGCCTGCTTCTTCAACCAGTTTGTTGCTTTTCGCCTGTAAGTCTTCGTGTTTCTGTGACATTAAACATATATCATCTGCGAAATCGAGATCTTCTTATCGGTGGTCCAGCGTACTCATGACTCCTCGCCCCCAACAGTCTAACGCATAATCCAGTCCACCACCACAATTAAGAATATCATCGGTGATAACAGACAGGCAGCCTTGTCATACTCCTGTATTTACTTCGAACGCCTCTGAGTTTTCTGTTGTGGATCCCCTGAAACGTGGCATTGTCAAATAGCCAGCTGTTGAATGAGTCTGTTAAAGACTTGGGCACTTCACGTCGTAGTGTTGGAGTAGTTTCCAAATTACTTCTAAGTCAACACTATCTGGTGAAGGTCTTTTCGAAGTCGATGAAGTTCAGGTAGAGGGAGAGGTTTGTTCTGTGATGACAATGCGTAGTGTTGTAATTCGATGGTCAGCATATGATTTGCCTTTCCTGAATCTAGCTTGTTCTGGGGTGGGGTGGGGAGGAGTTCTGTATCCAGTGCATCCTTTATTCTCTCTTCAGGATGATGCGACGTTGTTAACCTAAAGATTATTCTATTCAAAGTATTTTTATCGCTATACATTTATTGGCAATAATAAAGATAAAAGAATAATGCCTTACTTTTTTTATTTTATTTTCAATCCTTTTTAGGATATATCGCATTCTTCGGTAATCTAGCCAAACGTGATCCTGATTATTGGCTTGATGATTCAAACAAAGGAGGAGGATTCAAAGATATTTTAGCGAATGCAGTAGAAAGCAAAAATATCAGTATATCTATGACAGCCTTGGAAACTGTTGGATGCATAGCAACTACTTTAGCTGGTCGTATAGCTTTAAACAAACTATTCGGTGAGAATTATTTTTTTACCTTTTCAAGGCATTGCTCTAAAGTGTTTTCGAAATAGCTATAAGTTTTTCTCCTTCTTGTCTTTGTATCTGTTTTGTTGGCTTGTCACCTTTTTAAACTTTATTTTTGTGTTGATTGTACCAATGTAAACCGAATATAAGTAACAGGAGGAATTCGACAAAGGTGTCACCTTTACTTATTTTCTTCAGTGAACTTAACGAAAATAATGTAGAGTTTATTTTGATTGGACACTAGCTAGTAACTAGTGTGATGTGTATTTGTTCCTCTGTTTGGTGCAGACTGAATTCTATTGTCAGCCACTCTATGTTAGGTGGCTGGCCATCACGGTGCACAGCGAATTGTTGATATTAGTTGGTCGGAGGCGATCGGCGGGAAGCTTTCGACTTAGGTCGCGTCCTATTTGGCACTCACCAGTCAGCAAGGCGTATAAACACTGAGCAATTCGGACTTCCTGCCGATCGCCTCCAACCATCTAATATAATCAAGAGTCTTCTAAAAACCTTGGGTAGCAATCTTCAAATGTCTGCCATGCAATCCGCTCCTGTCAAATGTAAGATGATGCTATAGGTTTGGATTACACCGACTCCTGGCTTAAACATAGAGAGTGGAGTGTTAGGGCATGTTAGCGACCAATTCACTTATTTGGAAAGTGGAATCAGCCGCAACGAACTGGTTGCTGTTGATTAAATCTCAGCATGGATACAGAGGACTCGTGTGCCATTCGCCAACTTACTTCATCTTTGTTGTGGACGTGATATCCGGCTGTCGACCAAAAGGCGTGTGTACTACTTAGCAGTTCACTTTATCGTCTATGACTGTGAAGTGTGGTGATTGAAAATGGACGCTATGAAAAGACTAGCTGTCTTTGATCATAGGCGTGGTCCAGCGTATTCCTGTCTTTTCGCTGCTCACATGCGGTGTTCTGCATAATCCAGTCCACCGAAATCACGAACATTTCCAACAGGTTGCAAACCTTCATCAACAGCTGTCTTCATTCTATACTCAAGATCAGATGGCCGGAAAGAATCACAAACAAGAAAGTATGGGAACAAACAAAACAAGAACCAATCACCCAACAAATATGCAGGAGAAAGTGGAGATGGATTGGACACTCGCTGAGGAGGCCACTGGGCGACATCGCGTGTCAGGCCATATCTCGAGTGGAACCCGAAAGGGAAGCGGTGAGTGGGACGTCCAAGGGTGACATGGAGGAGATCGTGTGAAGAAGAGTTGAAACAGTATGGACTAACATGGATGCAACTGAAAAGTACAGCAGAAGACAGAAGCAAGGGGAGGCGTGCATTTGAAGCCTTATGTTCCACTAGGAACCCAAGGGAACAATAATAATAACAATAATAAAATCACGAATGTCATCAGTGATAGTAGGCATCCCTGTCTTCACTTCAAAGGCTTCGCTGAGTTTCCCTTAGTGGACCACTTGACATGTGGCATTGCCATTTAGCCATTGAATGAGGTTGACAAGGATTCAGTGCACTCCATAGTGTTGAAATAGTTTTCAAATTACCTTGCGGTCGCCGCTGTTGGCGAAGCTCATGAGGTAGAGATTTGTCTACCATTCTATGCTGAGTGATTACATAAAGTTATTTATATAGACACTTCTCAGAATCACTACTATATATGTATTACAAATTTTAAGTCATTCTCAACTGTAAATTATGGTTTTATTTTCCCTAGTAAAATAGATTACGAAGCCTTTGGTTAAATGGCCTAAAAATGAAGATGGTCACCATCTTTATAAAACTGTCAATTTGAGATGTTACGTAAATACTCTTATAATTTATTAAATAGTTGGAGGCAATCGGCAGGAAGCCTTGGACCTAGGTTTCGAGCTTGTTGGCACTCATCAGCAAGGCGTATCTACAATCTTAGAGGAATTCTTATCCCTTCAGAGGTTCGAACCTGGGTCACCCAGTGCAGTGCTGCAGTCAGAGACGTTACTACTTACTACTGCTACTACTACATGGAGGGGGGGGTGCACACTGCAAACTTGTCTGACAATAGAATTCAGTTTGCAGTAAACAAAGGACTAGACATATGATAGTAGTTAGTAGTGTTCAATGAAAACTCTCTCCTGGGTTCGAACCCCGGTGGATGCATACTGCTGAAGAGTCCCAAACAAGGACGAAGCAGCTGTCCAGTACTTCCAGGTTTTCCAGTGGTTCTCTAACCAATGTCAGCTCATGATGAAATCCTGTAACCAATCAACCAAATCCCTACAAACCAATACTTGGAAACTCTCATAATCTACTTGTGCATTGAATATTTAAAGTTTATCACTGAAGTCTTTGCTTTTTCTTACTTCTTTTGATTCTAGCTAACGATTGTGCATTTCGTAATGTTTTATCAAAACTCTTCCTGTTAATATCTAATTCACCAACTGAAATATGCACACGAGCTGTTGGATGTTATAGTTTTCTGCTTCGACGACCATGTGAAGTGATGGTTACCGATGGCCTAGTTGAAGATGCTATACGCTCTCTTGACTGGGCTGTAATGTCTTGTCAGAAAGGTATTAATACAACAACGCCTACAACAACAACAACAGAAGAGGAAAAAGAAGCTTTAGTTGCACCGTTGCTGAAACGTCTTTATGCTCTAGTCACCCAACCATTTTTTGATGTACGTGTAGTTGTATTCAAGGCTATAGATGCAATTGCAACACAAGTAAGTAGGTTTACAAATTTGTATCATTACGGTAACGGTTATATTTGCGTATAGTAGATGTGTATATACATTTCTAGGTGGTTCTCTAACTGATGTCAGCTCGTGAACTTACCTGTAACCATTCAAAATTTCTACAATCCAACGGTTGATAATTGGTCTGATACTTACTAGTGCCTACTGGCTGTATACAGGAAGTTATCTAGGGTTCTAGTAAGAAGTCGTAACCAGTGGGGTCCACCAAGTCAGTCAGCTAAGAGATCAGTTACTCGCCGATGACATTGGTTTGAGTTCGCGAATCGGCAGAAGTTAGAATTCATGGGTCATTGGATAGGGTCCCTGTGGCTGGAATGGTCTACGAGCTTGTTTTGTAACCGAACGATACTTACTTTACTTTACTTCGGCTATCTCCTACGGGAGGATGAGCTGGCTTCATGAACATCACGAATCATCGCTGCCCAGGCATGGTGAGAGTCGTTTGTAAGAGAGTTCATGGAGTTTCATGGGAATTTGGTGCGAGTGATGTCCCCAGAATCGCTCGGCCTTTTGTTTGAGAGTGCAGCTCTAGCCTTTACACAACCAAGTGTGACCTACAAGGCAGTAGGAGTGGAGTAGGGAGTCCACTATCCATTGGCAGCCGGTGACCGGAGTTCGGTTCATACGCCTTTTTGAATGGGGCCAGACATCCAGGACATCCAACAAGCCCTTTGTCCATACGTCTGCCGGTGAGCTCCAGCGAGCTTCATACGCCAGTCGTTGGAGGTTTGGAATCAGAGTTTAGCCATCTCCCCTAGACTGTCATCCAATGGACAGTCAACCCGGTGTAGAGCGCCGGGCATCCGCTTTCGCCCTCTCACTTTAGTGAAAAACACCTCCGCCACGTGAAGGCAGTGAGTAGGACTTCCTCAGGAGAGGCTATGTAAGACGCCCGGTCATATGGGAGCATTTCAAGAGGTGTGCGGAACGATACTGGTTTCGAATCCCGATAAGTACCAAGCGCTAGGACTAATCAGCTGTGAAGTACTTCCCGGTGGTTTCCACTGGTTCTCTAACTGTGATTTCAACTCGTCATCAAAATCCCTGAAAACCAACACAACTGACACTTACATTCTTTTGCTTTCTGGTAGAACATGGAACTTTAAGCTTAAGGCGTAAAGTTTCAGTAGTAGTGGTGCTATTTTTACTTTACGTAGTGATGTGGGCGGGGCGGGACTGCTAGCCTACTATGCCCAACCTCTCCTCTTTACCTGTCTTAATACCGGTCAGAAAGGGTTTAAGGGTGTGTCTCCCGGGAATCAAACGCTGGACCGCGTGCGTGCGTGGTGAGCATTCAATTACTAAGCCACCGACCTACTGATATGTATATATTATGGTGAGAATTTTGTTTACAGTGTTTAATTACGTCATTAATAATCAAATTTTTTAAAAAAAACTGATAAGTGAACAAAGAATGTTCATCAGGTTCTACATTTATATGTCAGTAACTGACTAAAGAAATATTGTTGCTAACAACATTAATGTTGTTTTGAATCACACTGAAACAACAGTGTCGACAGTTTACATTTCAAAAGCATCAATAATAGAGAGATAATATGCATCAAGCATAACAATAAACTGATTGAATACAAGGATAAATTAAGGGAGGTAACTCACAGAATTTATGAATTTATAGGTTCGACAGTAGGCCATGGTGTAGCAACAGTGGTTGGTTGGGTCTGTTTCTTTTGCACACACACACACCTCCGATTGATTCAAGCTCACCAGTGGTTTAATCCTGATCGGCTTAGATTAGCTTAAAAAGCCGAATCACTTAGAAACACTCGATTTCTGACAAGCTACTGAGAAGAAGTGATTATGCCACAAGTCAAAGTCGAAATGTGGAATGTACAGTTCGAGGAGTGAGATTTTCATCATAGTTTCATAATATGTGATCTGCTTAATAACATAAATGGTAATCATCAAGAAAGCAAGCATATTTGCATGAAACTCTATATACTACTGATAGACTGAGATGAGTAGTTGTATGCCACTCACTCATAACAACCAGCAGTGCTTGCTTTCCGGCCAGATTGAGGTGATCTGAACACTGGAGAGCCATTTCTCTTCTTCGGCCCCCAAACGCAGAGGGAGACATGCTTGCATTCTTGGTTACCATTTGTGATGTCAAGTGGATCACGATCACATATTACGATCTGAATAATTAGGTTTCCAAAGGAAAGTGTGGTGAAAATTTCACCCCTTAAACTGTGTGTACTGCAAACTGTGAATTTCATATATTTTGTTGGCTTAAAAATATTAACTCACAGTAAATTAGGTAGGACATGCGTTAGTGTTTCTAGGGTATATTGCTTCAACAGTCATGTACGTGGTCCGGGGTTCGATTCCTGGCCGACGCACTCCTTAACCTCGCCTAGATAGTGAGTAATAATCCTGAAATGGATGGAATGTTTGGGCATGAGGTTGGCAACCCGATACTCTCCCCCTCATTCTGAAAGCAACTTGACTGCTACTGAAACTTCCACTCGGAACGCTAAGGAATGAAGAAAATAATTTCGTTGGTGGTAGGGCGGTGGAACGCTCGTGAACCGCGCACGTGGTCCGATCCTCGGCCGACGCTCTTCTTAACTTCGCTAAACAGGTAAAGAGGGAAGGTTAAGCGTGAGACTACCAATCCCATCCCTTAAAATAGTAAAACCACTGCTACCGAAACTTCAAAGCTCTAGCTTGAAGCCCTATGTCCCAATCGCAGCGTAAAGGAATGAAAAGTATCTTTTCAATCAAATTCATGTTTTACTGCAATTCAAATGAACTGTCGTCAAGATTTGACAGAATAGTTCTAAAATATGTGGGCGCCAAGTGAGAAGTAGACATTTGTGAAAAATTATATTTGTAAAATCTCAGCGAGATTGAAATGAGTAATTCCAACGTTTCCTGCGTTCGGCAATCTGGTCCGAACTTCTTCAGGGAAATTAATCGAAATTAACATAACAGAGGCTTATATATAAAACGAAAATCACTTGTTTTCAAAAACTTTGTCCAATCATGAGTCATTCAACAAGTATAATAAACAAAATTTTATGAGCTGTGATCAAAATTTGACCTCGGACTTACAAATATTGGTCTACCTTTGTTGAACACTTTAAACAGAGTGTGTAAGTGTGTGTGGGTAAACAGTTGTAAAACATTTCTTAACGTCTCCATAAGAAGATATGGACAGTCTGTCAAATCTTGACGACAGTTCATTTGAATTATTTTGCAATCGAATTAAATTAACAAAGAAACTGTAATTGGCACAATCATCGTGTTTTCACTCTTCGTTGTCTGCAACAGAATGCATATCGTAAATCCGTAGCTGTCGAGTCACCTGACAACTCCAGTAGGTCGAATAAAGCAGCTCAATCTTCAGAAAGAAGACAATCCAATAAGTCCGACAGGGTACTTCTACTAAACTCTAATCCTAAACACCATAATTTTGAAAATATATCTAATCATAAAATTCTAGATACTAACAGTTTGAACAGACATGAAGGCGTGATGTTAGCTGATGTATAGAAAATCCTTATTAATAAATAAAAAATGGATATGTATCACTAGTTATTAATACTTGGTCAGAATTGTCGACTGTCCATATCTTCTTCTGGAAACGTTAAGAAATCAAATAAAGTATAATTATATTTCAATGGTTTACACACAATGATAAGTTTTGTTATTGGTAATATTTCGAGCAAAATTACTGCCCGTGTTCACACCACTGTTGGAATTGTTTTATAACAAAACTTATCATTGTGTGTAAGCTATTGAAATATAATTTACACTTTATTTGATCTAATCCACAATGCTCAAACATTTTGCTGACGTTAAGAAATGTTTTACAACTGTTTACCCACACACACTTACACACTCTGTTTAAAGTGTTCAACAAAGGTAGACCAATATTTGTAAGTCCGAGGTCAAATTTTGATCACAGCTCATAAAATTTTGTTTATTATACTTGTTGAATGACTCATGATTGGACAAAGTTTTTGAAAACAAGTGATTTTCGTTTTATATATAAGCCTCTGTTATGTTAATTTCGATTAATTTCCCTGAAGAAGTTCGGACCAGATTGCCGAACGCAGGAAACGTTGGAATTACTCATTTCAATCTCGCTGAGATTTTACAAATATAATTTTTTACTAATGTTTTATTTCATTCTGAAGAGACGACTGTTACACATAAATAACTTTCTTTTTCATATTTTTTTCTCTTCTAAACAGCCTTGGGGAGTTCGACAGATAATACAACAGCCTGGATTCTTTGAATACTTACTTAATCGTCAAACAGAACTTGGTCTTACGGATAAAATACAACTGATGCAGGCTAAATTGGACATCATGACCAATATGTTGAAAACATTTGAAGCATGGAGTAGTTCCACCCACAAAGCATACAATAATAATCTAATTGGCAGTGACCAGCTGAAATGTATAAAGGTGTACATTAAAGAAGGTCTATGGGGTGTTGTACAGACAGAAGCTGCAGTAGCACTTGAACCCGGTTAAATAATCAATATTATTGTAATAAAAAAAGAAACACAATTAAATGATGAAGTATATTTTTGATGTGTAAAATAAACAACAACTGTAAGAGACTTGAATTCGTACATGGGATTGATCCTACTAACTAAAAGGGGAATTTGTGTTACACATAGTTTTGGGATATTTGGATTGTATGTGTTATGATATCACCGCTTCTGTATTTCTCAATACACGTTGGGTTGATGAATAGTGACGCTGTAGTTGAATACAGAAGCGGTGGGGGTCATGCAGTATCACTAGGTTACTCCGTCATCGCATACAACAGCTACCTGATCTCCCACAACTCGCTCTACTTGGGCGAAAACACACAACTGCGTGAGAGGGAAAGTGTATATCAGTATCAGCCACCGTGCATTTACACAAGTCCAATGATGTACGCGTCAGTAGACGTATTATTATCATCATTGTTCCCTTGGGTTCCTAGTGGAACATAGGGCTTCAACTGCACGCCTCCACTTGCTTCTGTCTTGCGCTGTACTTTTCACTTGCATCCATGTTAATCCATGCTGTTTCAGTTCCTCATCACACGATCTCCTCCATGTCACCCTTGGACGTCCCACTCGCCGCTTTCCTTTTGGGTTCCACTCGAGCTATGGCCTGACGCGCGATGTCACCCAACGGCCTCCTCAGCTCAGCGAGTGTCCAATCCATCTCCACTTTCTCCTGCATATTTGTTGAGCGATTGGTTCTTGTTTTGTTTGTTCCTATAGTTTCTTGTTTGTGATTCTTTCCGGCCATCTGATCTTGAGTATAGGACGAAGACAGTTGTTGATAAAGGTCTGCAACCTGTTGAAAATATTCTTGGTGACCCGCCAAGTTTCTGATCCGTATAGCAAAACTGACATGACGTTTGTATTGAAAATCCGAATTTTGTTTTTGATGGTGAGTTGAGTGACGAAGATTTCCAGATTGGTTTCAGGTTGATGATTCTCGATTTGACATCCTCGTCCGTTCCTCCTGTGGTTGAGACAATGCTCCCAAGATAAGTGAATGAAGTAACCTCTTTCAAATCCTTCCCGTTGATGGTGATTGGCGCTGGATGTTGCTGTTGTTGTTGTCGGTTATTTTCGTAACCTCCGTGTTGTCTATGTTCACCTGGAGTCCTGTCTTTGCTGCCTCTTCTACCAGTTTGTCGGTTTTCGCTTGTGAGTCTTCGATATTGTGTGACATCAAACATAAATCATCCACGCGCGAAATCCAGGTCTTCTAGGTTCTTCACGTCGGTCCAGGATATCCCTGTCTTCTCGTTTCCCACTGTCTGACGCATAATCCAGTAAAGTTCACCACAATTAGGAATATCATTGGTGATAATAAGCAGTCTTGTCTGACTCCTGTGTTTACTCCAAACGCCTGGCTGAGTTTTCCGTTGTGGATCACTTGACATGTGCCGTTGTCGTACAGCTGTTGAATAAGGTTGATGAATATTTGGGGTACGCCGTAGTACTTGAGTAGTTTCCAAATTACTTCGCGGTCAACGCTGTCGAAGGCCTTCTCAAAGTCTATGAAGTTGAGGTAGAGGTTTGATTGCCATTCCATGCTTTGTTCGATGATAATGCGTAGAGTTGCAATTTGGTCAGAACATGATTTGCCTTTCCTGAATCCAGCTTGTTCTGGTCGGAGTTCTGTATCCAGTGCGTCAGTAGACGTGATGCCTGCCAATCGGCCAAAGGACGTGTGTACTACTCGGTAGCAGTTCGCTTCATCCTCATTTATGGCTATTGATGAGACATGGCCATTGAAAGTGGAAGACGTGAAAAGGCTGGCTGTCTATCTTTGATCATAGGTTTCTGCGTTCCATCTCCCACGTTAGGTGGTAGAATAGGGTGAGTAACATTGAGGTCAGGCGTGGGATGTTAGGTAAAGAGGATGATGTTGTGAAGGTACATAGATTGAGATGGTTAGGACATGTGTTACTCATGACTAGCCATCGCCTTCCTGTTTTAACTGAACTAAACTGAACAGATCCGTTGCTACTTTGTTATGTCTGCGCATGTTAATTACTATGACGGTAATGAAAATCGACTGGTACGCTAATACGTTTATTTTTCGGTTGTACCTTCCGATTCACTGAGCCACGCAAATATCAAGAGACAAAGAGTGGTCTGTGACTGTAAGATATTTTATAATACATCTATTAGGAAACAAAAAATCATATTTATATATTTAATTTATCACAATAAAGTTGTCTCACAAGCGTGAGAATGGACTGTTCCTATTGGGTGGAAATGTCTATTCTGATTGGTTGGTGATCTGACAAAGACCAAGATGAAACAACAATTATGAATAAAGTTAAGAAATCCACAGTGGACCTTATACGCCGAATGAAGCCGTTTCTAGGTGAGTCTAAGTGGTTTAATTTAATGCCCAAAACTAATAACCCCAGTAGGATGTATGGTGTTGTTAAAGTTCATAAGTCAGGATACCCTATTAGGCCTATGGTTGACTTTAGAAATTCACCTACTTATGAATTATCTAAATATTTAGCCATGGTATTAAATCCCTTAAAAATCCACTCGAAATCTAGACTAACTAATTCTTATGAACTCAAACACAGATTAGATAATTTAAAATTAGATAATGAAGAAAAAACGGTTAGTTTTGACATTGTCAGTTTATACACACGTATACCAATAAATATGGCTATGGAGGCAGTCAGAAACGAACTCATTTCTGACCAAAAACTCGAACTTAGGACAAAAGTGCCACTTGAGGACATAATGCTGGGAGTACAGCTATGCCTGACTTCCACAGTATTTAAATTCCAAGGGAAAATATACAAACAAACTGAGGGAGTTGCCATGGGATCACCAATATCCCCAGTGGTAGCAGATATATTCAAGGATAAATGGGAAAGCATTGCGATTAAAACGTTCACCCCCACCCCAAAAGTATAGTGGAGGTACGTAGATGACACATTCACTGTACTTAGAACACAAAATATGGATAGGTTTTTCGAACACATCAACTCGAAGGTTGAAGCAATTCAATTCACTTATGAATTGGAAAATCAGGAAGGGGAGCTCCCAATGTTAGATTGTAACGTAAAGAGGAAAGAAGATGGGAAGTTAAACACTAGTGTGTGTTTACAGGAAACCCACACATTCAAACAAACATTTTGACTTCCGATCATCCCATCCTATGTCAGTGAAAATAGGATTGGTGAAATATTTAAGTGAGAGAGCACAAAAACTAAGTAGTACCAAAGAAAATCTAAAACAGGAATTGATACATATAAAAGAAGCCTTGAAACTTAATAATTACCCGGATAAATTAGTCAGGAAATATGTAAGGAAATGTAAAAATAAAATAAATAATGATAGTAGCGATAGTGATAACAACAATAATAATGATAATAATAATAATATTAAGGACAACACCAACAATAAAGAATCTAAATCATCAGTAGGAATTCCATACAAAGAAGGAACCTCGGAAGCCTTACACAGAATTCTTAACAAGGCAGGAATAAAAATGGCATTCAAACCCACAAACTCAATTAGAAACAAGCTTTGTCGGTTAAAGGATCCTGTAGAGCCTTTAAAACAAAACAATTTAGTTTATATAATACCCTGCAATGATTGTCAGGTCAAATACATAGGTCAAACTAGTAGAACAGGGGCAGTCAAACTAGCTGAACATAAAAACTTAGCAAAATCTAGATTGGTTGACCCTAGTAAGATAAGAAATATGGAGGGTATTTCAGCTATAGCACTACATGCAGTCACACACAACCATACAATAGAATGAGATAGGATGACAGTTTTAAAATCTAACGTAACAGCTGGGTGGAGGGAGAGATTGATAACTGACTGAGGTTCTATTTTTCGAGTCAGCTGCAAATACATGTAATAGGAATGATTCATCACCTGTCCCCGATATCTGGAAAATTCTTCTACCCCTACGACAAATAGGAGAGAACAAAGAAAACTATAAAACTCAAGTTTCGAAGTCGTGTGATTATAATTGACGATATGATTTTGAACGATAAATTTTGTTCGAAACTTTGTCATCCAGTAAATAATATTGTTTCACTGATTGTGTGATACATCTAATAAACAAACTAATATGGAATTACTAACTATCACAGTGCCGAAGTTTTACACATATATTAATACGCTACGGAAGACTTTTATTAGCAGTAGGCTTCATAGTCAAGATTAGGCGGCGATAAGAAACTCTGGGAACGAACCAACGAGGGATCTATTACTCGACAAAATTAGAGATGGATCGAAAATACGCCGAGGAGACCGTTGGGTGACATCGCATGCCAGGGAACCCCTTGAATAAAGCCCGGTTGCGAAACGACAAATCGGGCGTGAATCCGAGGGTGACTTGGAGGAGGTGAGTGCCTATGATCAATGGTGGGGCCAGCTAAAGAGGATTGTAGAGAACAGGGAGAAAAATGGAGATGTGCTGTTGCAGCCCAATGTTCCACTCGGAACTCAAGGGAATAATATGTATATATGTGTGTATTCTATGCCCTGTCCATTGGTCGTTTACATGTTTCAGTAGACCTATTCAGCAAGCACCGCAATTGTCTAATCTGGATCATCCCTGCATCGTAGTCCTCAAGAGTTTAAGCTTTGTGTGAATCGCATAGACTAGGAATCAGAACGTCTGCTAAGATAGCTCTTCAAATCCCATATATTAACTGAAGTATTAACAAATAATAAATATAGATTACTCGGCAACGTCTATGGCAAAGCGGTGCAATGCTCGCCAACTCCGCAGGTAATTCGGCGTTCTATCCCCGGCCACCGATGCACTCCTTTACCTTGCTAAGCCGGTAATAAGACTATTAAAGAGGGAAGGTTGGATTTGAGGCTAGCAATCCCATCCCGTATAAGTAAACACTACTGCTACCGAATCTTAAAAACTCTAGCTTGAAGCCCTGTGCTCCGCTGGGAACGTAAAGGAATAAAAACACGTCAATGGCATGTCAACTCAGGCGACCTGGGCTACTAAAACACCTCCATCATCATATTTCTCGTGTTCACACTGTTTTAATCTATAAAAATATGAGCTCTAATGGTATTGTTTACTTTCGCGAGTATTTAAAATATTTACAACCTGCTGATTCGCAATTTTTTTATACTAAAATTGAGTTAACTCATAAATCATGGATGGCAATGTATCCGAATACATGAGGTCACTGTTCCTGAGATTTTTTCAGCACAAACTGCCACTACCTGCAGGCGGTTAATCTTTCGGCTATGTCTTCGAGTCGCAAGATAATATATACTCGTTCACTTCCCTGTTAACTGGCTTTCAACAAAATGTCGCGCATATCTCGAAGAAGACAGAGGAGAAATATCATCATATGGGATTGGTTTGCGCTTCAGATCAGGCATTACCGAGTAAAGAGACCTGTGGTGAGAGCTGTCTGCTAGTCAAAATTGGTAGACAGCAATTTACGTCCCAAATCTTGGTCATGAGAAAAAAACAAGAACAAAGACTAACTCAACAACCAATCACAGCAGACTTTACGTGGGCGGATACGATTGGCAGATATATTAACGGCGAGAGATTACAGAATAACCTTCAGCAGGAAAACAACCAATCAGAAGACACTGTTTCTCTGCTAACAATAACATATGTGATAATGTACATAAAAATCCCTTGATTTTCTCAATAAACGATCTGTTGCCTGGCCCTTGTCTTCTGTCGTTACAGACCTACTACCAATTTCTATTTCACTTAAACATGCCGGAAGGAGAGGAAATATTACGCAATTAATTTCTTCTGAGAATTCTCCACATTTTTTAAAAACTGTCCAGAATAAAGCTATTCTTCTTCTTATAATTATTAAAGAAGCTCAAAGAAGTTGTAAACTGTGAAAATATTTATTTACAAACTTTGAAAAGTGAAAACTTTTATTCTTCAGCAATTTTCATCTTTTTATTACCAACATTTTCATCGACTGGTTTTGGTTTTCGTTTGCCAACGCGAATTTTATTGGTGCTTTTCGGTGTAGGTATCGTTTTCATACCATCACCACTAGTACTATTATGTTTAGGCTTATTCATTTTTTTCTTTTGTTTTTGCGGTTTAACTGTTTTATTCTGCGTGCCTTCTGCTTTGGCAGCTTTTAGCTTTTCTTTCATCAATGCCCTTTCTTTACGCTTCTGTTGACGCTGTTTCTTCAGTTCCCTTTTGAGTCGAAGCTTCTCCTCACGATTTTCAGTAAAGGCCAGAAGACTATAATTAATAAATAGGGATAGAATACAGTAATAATATGGAACTTCCATGAAGTATATAAAATAACTCATAAAAGCGAAGATATTGTTGAGTCAATATTGTGACAGCATAATCCTGACTAAGATACCGTACACTTTGATGCTCCACAGGAGCAGTTAAATTGGTAGATACACATGGAAGAGGCGAAATTAAGCAGTTTATATTTTACTTCCTAAAGCAAAATAGAGGTGGTTTTGAAGACACAGCGTAATTCACCAGCAGAGAATGCTGTTTTTACCGCATTTCTAAGGTGTTGTGTATCTACCAATTTAACTGCTCCTGTGGAGCCAGTTAGTTGCATAGGCCATACAATTAGGCGTGTTTCTCGTCGGATTTCCAAACATCACCCTGCATAGTGGTTAAGTAAAGGACAAACAAAATCTATTCGTAGCGCTATTCTATCTCATCTTATGGATGCAACAGAACACAAGATTGATGTCAACCAGGCAGCTTTCAAAGTCATTAACCGCATACCAACCAACAAATCTTAAATTCGCCTTAAGAGTTCGACTACTAAATATTGCTGAGGCTGGCTGTTGGGATCCATATTAACAAGCCTAATTTGTGCATCCAAAAGAAGTTAGTTCAGACATTATCCTTGCTTACCTTGGCCATCTACGTTTGAATGATCCTCAATTTTTGTGGAATTTTCCTAATTTTAGTTGATATTCTATTTGCTATTATATTTTTGTTATAATTATAATTTGTACATCTTTAATGAACTGTAATTCCATTGATATTACTTTACAAATCGATATTATTATTTTTTTCCTTCACATTCCCAGTGGAACATAGGGCTCCAAGCTAGAGGCTTGATGTTTCTGTAGCAGTGTTAATTTTTACAGGATGGGGTTGCTAGCCTCATACCTAACCTTTCCCCTTTGCCGACTTTTTTCATTACTGGTTTATTGAGGTAAAGGAGTGAGTTATTTAAAAAACACTAATATTGTTATTGACTACTAATCTAGAATATTCTATGTAAATAAACATGCGTATATAATTGTAGAGCCAGAACAGGAGGAATTTATCGAGAAGGATATTTTTTGCTCAATTACTTTGTTTTTTAAAGAATGAGAGTAAACAATAGAGAAAAAAAACACTTTATGTTGGCATTCAATTAAAGAAGATAGTTACGCATGAAACTCACCCATGCTTGCGAGCATCTTCACGTAACAGATTTAAAAATCGACGAGCTGCAGATCTGACAGCTTTGTGTTTCGATGGAAATTTCTCAAGAAGTTTGACAATATTCTCATTAAGAAACTAAACACAAAAGGCACAAAAACACATTAAGAAATCTTTGTAAGTTACTCATAATTATAGCTGTTTATTCATCTTAGTAAATAAATCAAGCAATAGGATTGATCGACTGACTAACTGACTTCACAGCATAGAACTCTTCACAGAAGAACAGCTGTTCCAGTTGCCACACTTGAAGCGGTAAACCAGGCAAGAGAAGAGAGATGATAAACAGAAGTGTGAATGAAGCAAAAAAGAATAGTAATATGGAAAAACAACAGGGTTTTATTGGATATTATTAATCACAAACAGTGAATGCATCTGCGCCATTCATCACAAGGATGTCGAGCCAAATCACCAATTTTATCCAGGAATTGGTTCTTACCATTCCGAGGACCCCAACTACACAGACTACACCTACCTATGTGGCTGGCTTAAACCAACTTTTAGATATTTCATGGGATTTTTCCCATGATTTGATTTGACCACCATTAGCTCTTTTCCAACCTGATCGATCCTATGTCAGCTAATATTGACCGTCAATGAAGGCGATGACTCGATGTATGCATAAAATATGTCCTAATCATTTCAACCAATTCACCTTCACAAACTCATTGATTAAGCTATCCTCCTGACCTAGCATTCGACCGACGCCTGACCTCAATATTACTCATCCTATTACACCACCTAACACGGGAGATGAAAAGCAGACACTTCCATATTAGTTTGTTTATTAGGTATATCACACAGTGAAACAGTATCATTTACTGGATGACGTTTCGAACAAAATTTATTGTTCATAATCATATCAATTGTGATCACACGACTTTGACACTTGAGTTTTATAGCTTCCTTTGTTTTCTCCTACTTGTCGTAGGGGGAGTAGAATTTTCCAGATATCGGGGACAAGTGATGAATCATTCCTATTACATGCATTTGCAGTTGATTCGATAAACAAGCTTCTGTTATCAATCTCTCCCTCCACCCTGCTGTTATATTAGATTTTAAAACTGTCATCCTATCCCATCCTAATGTATGGTTGTGTGTGACTGCATGTAGGGCTATAGCTGAACTATTCTCTAGATTTCTTATTTTATTCGGGTCAACCAATCTAGATTTTGCTAAGTAAATAAGTAAGTAAGTAAAATCTAGATTGGTTGACCCGAATAAAATAAGAAATCTAGAGAATAGTTCAGCTATAGCCCTACATGCAGTCACACACAACCATACATTAGGATGGGATAGGATGACAGTTTTAAAATCTAATGTCACAGGGTATAGGGAGAGATTGATAACAGAAGTTTTGTTTATCGAATCAACTGCAAATACATGTAATAGGAATGATTCATCACTTGTCCCCGATATCTGGAAAATTCTACTCCCCCTACGACAAATAGGAGAAAACAAAGGAAGCTATAAAACTCAAGTGTCAAAGTCGTGTGATCACAATTGATATGATTATGAACAATAAATTTTGTTCGAAACGTCATCCAGTAAATGATACTGTTTCACTGTGTGATATACCTAATAAACAAACTAATATGGAATTACTTACTACCACAGTGCCCAAGTCTTACACATATATTAATAGAAAAGCAGACACCTATGATCAAAGACAGCTAACCAGCCTTTTCATGTCTTCCACTTTCAATGTCTCACTCACAGTCGTAAAGAAGGACAGGGCGAACTGCTGTCGAGTAGTATACACTTCCTGTAATCGTTAGCTAGCCAACACGTTTACGCCAAAATGATGTGGTGACGTGCGCTATATACGTAGGTGCAGATTGATAGGAAGCAACCAGAAAGTGTAATCAACGTTTTAAGTTGATGGTGGCTGGCAGTGTTTATCCCTCAAATCTGAATTTAGTCGACGTGGTGGTCTGAAAATAATCTCACTGGACAACTTTTCGTCCGTTTGTTTAGCCTTTGGGTCAATCGCTTTTGTAACGAAAAAAGATAAGGGCCAGGCAACAGATCCTCTATTGAGAAAATCAAGAGGTATTTATAGATTTTTATATACATTATTATTACCGTTATTGTTAGCAGAGAAGCGACGTCTTCTGATTCGTTGTTTTCTTGCTGAAGGTTATTCTGTACTGCTTGTTATCGTCTCTCAGAAATTTAACCCATGTATCTGCGAATCGTATTTGCACACCTTAAGTCTGGTGTGATTGGTTGTTGAGTTCCTCAAGGTTAGGCTTTGTTCTTATTTTTTCTCATGACCCCGATTCGGGACGTAAACATTGAAGTAAATTGTTGTCTGCAATTTTGGCTAGCAGACAGCTCTCACCACAATATGACTTAAAATCCTTCACAATGGCTGGCGTAGACGCATTCACTCTTTGTGTTCTGACATATGCATGAAACCCAACTGGTTTTCCATGTTACTATTATGTCTCTCTCAAATTTTTGCACTTTATCATTCTTCCAAACCTCTTTTTTCTTCTTTTGTGTGCTAACGTAGAGTGTGACAACTGAAACTGCTGCATATCTGTGCAGAGTTCTATGTTGAAACCAGTCAGGTGGTCCGATTTTAATTCCCAGTTGATGCAGTTATATACGTCACGTAATTTCATGGCAGATAGTGAACATAAGAAGGAGGGGAAGTTGGGCATGGGACTGACAACCTTACTGCTACTGAAACTTCAAAAAGAGCTCCAAAAACATTTGGAAGGCAAAGAATAAAAAAGAATTGTTGGTATTAGATGGTTGAAGGCAATCGGGACATGAGTTCCTACGCCTTGCTGGCTGGTGAGTGGCAACTAGCACGAAGCCTAGGTCCAAGGTTTCCTGCCGATTGCCTCCAACCATCTATTACCAATAATTCATAGTGCACCGTGATGGCGAACCACCGAGTATGGTGGTCACACTGCAAACTTGACTGATAGAATTCAGTCTGCATCAAAGATTTGACTAGACACACACATTACACTAGTTAGAGACTAATATCCAATCAAAAATATGAAAAAGAATAAATATAATACTGAATATATAGTTTTACAAATAACAAATTAAATGTAGCATATATATATTTGACCTACTATTGGTAGAACATCCTTATCAGCCTTCGCAATGCACATCAGCAGTTCGAACAAGGTTAACGCTATATTGACACGATTGAACCACAAATTGTTATCAATTGAATCTTCACTCGTCTTCTTCACTGATTCTTCAAGTAGTTCAGCTAACTTGACGCCTAGATCACTGGGCATACTTGCAGTCTCTGATGAGCCGCCGCCGCCACCGCCACCCACCTTTGATTTAACCATATGAGTAACTATTTTGAACAAATTTAAGAGATCACATTGTTCAAAATCGCCAATTTTAACTTTTCTGAAATCTTCCACACCGTTGACAAGTTTTTTGCACGCTTTTTTAACTGTTTTCACAAGTAGCTTTGCAGCCATCGCTGTGAACGTCTTGATAAGAAAGAAAAAATGCAACGAAATATTCTCGGTGAATAATATTCAGTAGAAAACGAAAGATAGGATAAGTGAAAATCAATATTTACAATACAGCTTATTAGTGAGGTTAGATAGATTAAAATATAGAAAATCAATACAAGTGATTTAGCGAAGCGGCTCTTTTCAACGAATTTATTATCAAGCTATACAATCGCATATATATATATATATATATACCTAGGAGCAGATATCCTTTGAAGGCGAATCTTCAATTCCCTAGAGAAGACTTTTCTTGCAGCAACTCTAAGAGTGATATTCTCTAGCCCCGCACCACTTCGGAGCAACGTGAAGGACAGACTTCCGCATATGACCACTTCAGTGTGCATATATCAGTTCACCTGCTTGTGCGGATCTAGGTACATAGGTCGTTTTATGCGAGTCTTATCAATACGTATCAGAGAACATCGTACAGCATGGCTGCAAAGAGGAGGCACTGGTTCAATCAGAAGCGCCATAACTGAACACCTCGTCAATGCCTGTCACAGAATCTCAAGTGACTCATCCATCATTCAGAGTCATTTACAAAGTAAACAAAAATCTACCAAAGGCAGTGTAATTCCGAATTCCCTGTACTGCAGAAGTCCTCATCATATGCATCAAAAAGCTGGAGCTGTGTGTTCAAAAGGAACTAGTCGAGCATCCACAACTACCATGGACCTAGTTCGGTATGTTCCCTTATCCTTCAGTTTTTTTTGTTTTGTTCTCCCTGTGTGTGTAATTTTCTCTCTTCAATATTGTTTCCTTTGGGTCAAAGTTCAAGTCAAGGAAACAATCAGTTCCAATACAAGTAGCCTAGAGGGTGTGGAAACACAAAAAAAAACAACCAATCACGCTCATTCATCAGGAGCGATGACTAATAAACTCGTGGAGAAATCTAAAAGCTCACTTCAATTCAAATTGAAGTATGTGCTGAAGATGTTGCCTAGTGTTGGGGGGATGAAAGCTTCGCAAATTAACTGTTCAGCTCAGAGAACACACACACATCAAAATCATCCATCTGAGCTACAAATCTTCTCCATCATGTCTAAGTTGGATCTAATACTAACAACCCACAGGAGGCATTCACACACAAATACTGGCTTAACGCTTCATAAACAATTAACTCTTTCACAATGACTTATTTTTGTGCAGTGTAACAAAAACCTAATTTCTCCTGTAAATTAACTCATGCTAACTAGTTGGGTTGTCAATCAATATCGTAGTGTTATCGCGAAAGTTTAGTATGACAGATACGTTAGTAGAAATCAAAGGTCGGAGATCAAAAATTGTAAAGATGTAGTTTGACAATTCCTCATTACCAACTTCTTTGTATTCTTTTCTAAAAGTTTATATAATTTGGTTTTTTTTTTGAAACTGATATGATGTCCTATTATCGTCATGAACGATCAATCAACGCTTTCTTTTTCAGCATATTACTGATTACAAAATCAGAGGTGGCCTAATTAAAAATTCTGGGCTACTTCATATAATTTGCAATTAATAGTGTTCTCTGAGCTGGTTGGTTTAGTTGCGGAGCTTTCGTCGTCCCCCTGCTGGACAACATCTTCAGCGCAATATTTAGCATAAAGTGAAATGATTTAAATTTCTTCATGAGTGATAAAATTGCGTCTCCTGGTAACTATCTTGAGTACCAGGCTTCTAGGAAGCCTGGTACTCAAACGAAAACGCAATTAACAAACACGTTAATATAGATGATATATACCAACTAATAAAAAGTAAATCAGGTGAGCAGAAAGTTTAAAAATCCAAGTCAATATGAAATGACCAATACATGTGTAAAGATGGTTACCAGGAGACACAATTATATCACTCATGAAGAAATTTAAATCATTTCACTTTGTGGTAAATATGGCGCCGAAGACGTTGTCCGGAAGGACGACGAAAGCTTCGCAACTAAACCAACCAGCTCAGAGAACACTATTAATTGCAAATCATCCACCTGAGCTACGAATGTTTTCTATTATTACTTCATATAATTTCTGTTGATCACTTTATTTTATTCTACTAAAATATGATCTCTAACAGTGTTTTGGGTAACAACACTAAACTATAGCGACCCAAAAGGAAGCTACCTTACAAACGGTCGTAATGACCTCGATCAACCGGCCAGATGAGTTTGTAGTAACCAATGCGGGAATATCCATGCAGTAGTACACGAATTACGTCACAAACTCCATCAAAAGGTAGTGTGTTAAGTACTGTCGGGATGATAAGCTTATAGGAAGCTTGTAGATATTGGAGGAGTAATGTCTCTACAAAGGTATGCAGCCACTGTTGATGGATACGTGTACACATATGATTGCTGTACAGTAAGTGAATAGGTTGCGAAGCAGCATGGTATATCGTTATAGGGAAGAATTTATGTGTACGGAAGAAATAGATTTGAATTATCTCTAAGGACTGTAATGAAGAATTAGGAGTTCTTCTTCAGATACACACACACACACACATAAAAGTTACCCCGTACAACTGTTTTTTATTCATTTACTTTGATGTCTATAAAAGAGGTTTTTAAAACTTCACACGTTTACTACGAGCTAATCTGAATAGTTAATCAAGGCCATTACGCCTGTTTATCAGGCTGTTTCGTTTTTAGACGCTATTATTATTATTTTTTATCATTGTTTCCTTTAATTCCTACAGAAATAATCGGCTTCAGCCAAACGCCTCCATTGCGTTAGATTCTCCGCCAACGTTTTCACCTGACTCCACGTCTGTCCACATGCTTTCATCTCCTCTTCTCATGACCTCCACCATATCACTATGGATAAGATTTTATTTTGATAAATCACATAGTGTTACACAGTAATATTAACTGATGACGTTTCGAGCACAAATTATTGCTCATAATCATATCAAGACACCACTCACACTAGCGTTTATAAAAAACCAACGCATTCTAATATATGTTTAAACTTTAATTCATCTCATCCGTTAACTGTTAAGGCAGGCTTAGTTAAGTGTTTAACAAACCGAGCAATAGTACTAAGTAGCACAAAAAAGACCTAAATGATGAAATGAAACAGATAGAAGAGGCGTTGGTGTTAAATAACTATCCCATAAAATTCATTAGGAAGATCGAAAAAAGCCAAAAGCCAAATAAAAATAATTGTGAAACTAGTAATGATAACACAAATAAGAGAGAATATAAGTCATCTACTGTTATACCACATAAAAAGGGGACATCTGAGACCCTGCGTAGGATTCTAAATAAAGCAGGAATTAGGGTGGCATGTAAACCTTCAAACTCACTCAGGGACAAGCTCTGTAGATTAAAGGACCCAGTGGACCCAATTAGAAAAAATAATATAATTTACAAAATACCTTGTAATGACTGTGAGGTCAACTATATAGGTCAAACTAGTATATCGGGGTAATCAGATTGTCGAAACATAAGAATTTAGCTAAGGTAAGAATGGTTGACCCCGAGAAGATAAGTAATTTAGAAAAAAGCTCGGCAACTGAACTTCACGCATTAGCAAACAACCACACAATAGGGTGGGAGAGGGTCAAGATTCTAAGAAGTAATCTATGGAGGTGGAGAGAGAGATTGATTACTGAATCCTGGTTTATTGAACCTACACCCAACACATGCAACCGAAATGACGCAATGCAAATACCAGAAATATGGAAGATATTATTACCACCAGTCAGTCAAATCAGAAGAGGATAATAAATAATCTCAAAATTCTATTTCAATTCAAGCAAATCACAACATTCTAACAAGTTACTTATTATGACTATAAAAGCACTCGTCTTATTTCCCATCTGATTGTAATTGATCAATAACACTCATATTATTATTGCTGAATGTACATTATCCCATATTGATGTTTATTCAAATGTCTAATCATCAATTCTACTCATGTATGTAAATGAAAGAAAAATGAGTAGCTTGATATGATTATGAATGGTAATAATTTGTGCTCGAAACGTGGTCATCAGTTAATATTACTGTGTAACACTGTGTGATTTATCAAAATAAAATCTTATCCATAATGGAGTTACACTCTACCACAGTGCCCAAGTTTTATACTTACATCAATAATACTCCACCATGTCACCCTCGCACTGACCACCAACTCGCCGCTTCCCATTCGGCTTCCACTCGAGAGCGATGGTCTGGCGTGTGATGTCATTTGATGGTTGGTTTTCTCAGAGTATGGCCAATCTTCCCGCTTATTTGTTGCACAATCGGTTCCTGATGGGTTCGTTCGCTCATTGCCAGAGATCCCTCCCTGTTGTTGATCTTTTCTGACCATCTGATCTTGAGTATTGAGCGAAGACAGCTGTTGATGTGAAGGTCTGTAGTTTGTTCGAAATGACCTTCGTGACGCGGCGCCAAGTAACTTATCTGTATAGTTAGTAGCACTGACTTCACATTGGAGTTGAAAATTCGGATCTAATTTTTATGCTGAGTGCTGCTGATCTCCACACAGACTTGAGAGTAATGAAAGCTTGCCCTGCTTTTCTGATCCTCGCTTTTATGGTATCCTCATCAGTTCCGCCGCCTGTAGCTGAAACGATGCTCCCGGTGCTTTGGCCGCTATAGTTTAGATTTACCGTGTTATCTACTCTCGTAAATATTTGTAATGTCTACAACTTGCTGGTTCGCAAGTTTCTGCTAAACTTGAAAAAAAGCAAAATTATGGGTGGGTGGAAACGTATCCCAATATATGAGATAATTGTGTCATTGAGATTTTCAGTACCAACTGCTACTCACTGCCTGAGAAATACAACTAATTACCAGCAGTCTTCAATTATTCAGCTATCATTATACCCTTGCGTCAGTGACACAACGGTAGGATGCTCGCCAACCACGCCTCATGTGGTTCTGGTTTCAATCACCAACCACCGATGCACTCCTTTACCTCGCTAAGCTAGTAATAAAATTGGTGAAGGGGGAAGGTTGGAAATGAGGCTAGCAACCCCATCCCGTGAAAATAAATATCACTGCTACTAAACCTTCACGCCTCTAGGTTGAAGCCCTATGTTCCACTGGGAACGTAAAGGAATAGAAAAATTATGGGTTAAAAAAATGTACTCCTGCACCTTTCTTAAATTGGTTTTCAACTAAACAGTGAGCATTTTTTGAAGGAGGGAGGCAAAGGAGAAATGTCAAAAGAGTTTTGTTTTCGCTTCAGGTCAGACGACACACAATGTATCACACGACTTTCTGTCACAGTTGGAGTATTTCACTTGAAGATCCTGCGCACAAAGAGAAACTATCACACAGTAATTTCCTCTGAAAATTCTGTGCAACATTACATGAGTTCTGTTCATCAGAATAAAGCCATTACCATTATTATTATTGTGAATAAAAAAAACATTGATGCATTTATTACTTACCTGACAATGAGTGAATAAATTGAAGAAAAGTGTAGGCTGATTATTACTTTGAGAGAGAACATTCTTCAGTTTCTCGAATAAATACTCAGTCAGAGTTGATTCCAAGTCGGGGAAATCAGCTTTCAGAGGTGTAATACTTCGAAACTAAAGAATAAAAAGAAGAGGAAGAGGTAAACAAAACATAACTGACCGAAATAGAGTAGTATGATAGTGCACTACTGACAAGATTTATCAGTAGTGTGGTAAGAGCTGCCTGCTAGCCAAAATTGGCAGACAGCAATTTAAGTCAATGTTTACGTCCCAAATCTTAGTCATGAGAAAAAAAAACAAGAACAAAGACTAACTCAACAACCAATCACGGTAGACTTTGCGTGGGCGGATATGAATCGCAGATACTTGGTCTGACCTTCAAAGAAATGGCCACAAAGAGATGACAGAATAACTTTCAGCGAGAAAACAACCAATCAGAAGACTCTGTTTCTCTGTTTATAATAACGTATATTAATGTACATAGAAATCTATAAGTATCTGTTGATTTTCTCAATAAACTATCTGTCACCTGACTCTTGTTATTAAAGCAGTAGTATGTAAAGACGTTCATCGGTACATAAATAGTGGGAAGGCAGATTTCATGTCAAAGAGAGGAAATAATGAACCAGCATTGCGGGAAGCATGAAAAGAGGACAAAGAAACACAATACGAACGGTAGAAGTAGTAAGCACAACACTGAAGGCCTGTGCATATGACGGATTTCACATACATGATTTCCTTATATGTGTATATCACACTGCAAATAAACGTTCCGTTGTCAAGTCTTCTGTCTCTCCCTGTTACAACAGAGGATATAAGATAGAAGAATACAGTGAAAGATTTGTTTTGAGAAAATAAAACACGGTAGAACTTACAATAAACTCCATAATGTTTGATAGCAGCTCAGTGTACTTAGCAGGTGCATCATCTGAAAAAGCCAAATATTAAAATAATCAATACATACACACATAAGAGAAATCGTAAAAAAAGAACGAACAACTCAGCAAATCGGGACCAATATAATATTCCAATGAATTTTGACTTACAATAACCACTCTAGGTGGGTCGTCTGGATAAACGTAATGTGGCCAAGTTAAGGAATAGCGACCAGGGAGTGCGAATGAACGTTATTCGTTGGTTAACGGAACCTATTATTATTATTATTATAGGCGCCACTATGACCCCCCACATACTCGAATCTAAGTGTGAACTTCATCCCAAACTCGTTTTCAAGTACTGCTTAGATAATAGGTTGATACCACATAGCCGTAAATGTTCTTGTGATGTGTTCTATGTACATTCAGCGGTTTTCAGAAACAGGTGACGGACATGTATTTAGGTGTACATAGTTTAGTATAGGAAATAAATTAGTATTAGTAATTGTAAGTTACACAGTCAATTCCTTCTTTTCTAAATCAAAACTGTCGCTGACAAATACACTTTTATCTGTTGTTACTGGACATAAAAGAATGGAGTGAGATCAACGGCTATAAAAACGAAAAACTAGTAAGTACCTACAGTGCAGTGATTCCACAACTGCGCAGAGATATAGCATCCTGGAAGATGAATATTGTCTCGCAGCTGTTCGGAGGAGATGGTATTATTGTTCCCATCGATGGAACCGTTCTGATAAAGTGATATAGCCATGGTCACCCTAAGGCAAATAATGTATGGATTTTGGGAATTCACGTTACAACAATTCAGAAGGGAATCTTGGGAATAATTCCCAGTCGTAGTGCGGACACTCTTCTATCCCTCAAACAAAGGTTAGTCATTCCTGACACTACTATATTCACACTGAAAAATGGGCGCGACACAATCAGCTATCAGATTTGGGTTTCACTCATTATCGAATAAATCATTCAGATGATTTTGCCAACCCTCTAATTGGAACCCATACTAAATCAATCGTGGGCTTCTGGGGAAAACTGCAAAAACAGGATAAGAGAAATGAACAGTTTTAATTGCATTTCATCTTATTATTATTTCATGCATTCACGCCAATGTTTGAATTCCCTCACCGCATATAACTTCTTAAAAACCATATATATACGATTGTACAGCTTGATGATAAATTCGTTGAAAAGAGTCTCTTCGCTGAATCATTTGTTTTGATTTTCAATAAACAGGTTACGAAAAAGAACTCATCTCCAGTCACCTTGATGATTACATGTATAGAATGGTACTCCTCATTATAAACGGGAGATATTTTCTAGTCATATCAGGGGAAAATATCCTATTTAATGTGTTTTCATATATTTCTCTTGTAAATAAACGTTATTTTTATGTATAAACCACTATTTTTGCTGATTGGTCGGCTTAATGTCTCTCGTGCGTTCGTATTTCATGGGTCGTTATAGTTTAAATTTACTATGTGTTCATACATGAAGAGAGTAAGACAAGCTGGCTGCCTACTATCTCCAATGATAATTTCCTGATTGCGGTAGACTGGATAATGCGACAGACAGACAGCAGGCAACGAGGAGACAGGCATAAAATGGACCCATACAAAAAACTTGGAGGATCTGGACTTCGCCGATGATATATGTCTGATTTTCCACAAACTGGAAGATATGCAAGTGAAAAGCAACAAGTTGACAGAAGAAGAAGCATCAAAAGGACTTCCTTCAGGTGAACACAGAGAAAACAGAAGTGATGAACATTCCTGGCCAACAGCAACAGCAACAACAACAACTGACAACAATCAGCATAAATGGGAAAGATCTGAAAGAAGTAACCTCCTTTACCTACCTAACTACCTGGGAAGCATCGTTTCAACTACAGGCGGACGGAACTGACGAGGATATCAAAGCGAGGATCGGGAAAGCAAGGCAAGCTTTCAATACTCTCAAGTGTCTGTGTGGAGGTCAACAGCACTCAGCATGAAAAATAAGATCCGGATTTTCAATTCCAATGTGAAGTCAGTGCTACTATACGGATCAGAGACTTGGCGCGTCACGAAGGGCACTTCGAACAAACTACAGACCTTCACATCAACAGTTCTCTTCGCTCAATACTCAAGATCAGATGGCCAGAAAAGATCAGAAGTAGTGAGGGATCTCTGGGAACAAACTAACTGTGCAACAAATATGCGGGAAGAAATGGAGGTGAATTGGTCATACTCTGAGAAAACAAATCATCATGTGACATCACACGCCAGGCCATCGCTCTCGAGTGGAACCCGAATGGGAAGCGGCGAGTTGGTCGTCAGTGCGACGGTGACATGGAGGAGGTGATGCGAAGAGGAGATGAAAGCATGTGGGCGGACATGGAGCCAGGTGAAAACGTTGGCGGAGAACCGAACGCAATGGAGAGGTGCGGCTGAAGCCCTATGTTCCTCTAGGAACTAGAGGAGACAATATAAAATAATAATCATACATGAAGTACTATCATACAGCCTCTTAACTTTTTCATCACTACTGGTAGAATACAATGTAAGAAAACAGACAAATACATGTCCACACAGAACAACAACAATAATAATAATAATAAAAAGAATACACCTACTCAGTTTAGCATCATCTATGAATGATTTAATAAGTTTCTGAAGATGCATTTGTTGATCAGAGTCTTTAAGGCATTCAACAAATTCCGATTGAGTTCTTTGTGATCTAAAGTGACATTTCTGGACTGCATGTGAAATACGTGATAATGGTGGGACATCGCCGTAACGTGCAACGAAACTTGTTTTCTTTTTCTGTTTCTGATTAACGATGGATTTCTCTGAGGTGGAATCACTACGTGATTTAGCCATTTCATATTCAATAGATCCTTTGCTTATATCAATGATAAGATCAAGAGTAGGCTGAAAAAGTAAGGGGAAAAAAAGTGTATTGATTATCACCGTCTTTATTGTTTTAAAAAGAAGTGAATACTTATATAAACTAAGAGTACATAAAAGGCAAAGTTACTGGGAGTCACAGTTGAGCGGAAAATAAAACAATCTCGGCACCTGATCATCTGTCAACCAATGAACAATGATTTCAAAGTAGGTTGCTTTTTCGCGGAATGAAATACAACAGACAAGCATTGAAAACAAGACAGCATTAAGTAGCTGCATCACTACAGGTTGGGAACCTACAAAGCAGTGCACACCAACAACTGCATCAAGAAATTCCATATCAGTTTGTTTATTAGGTATATCATAAAGTGAAACAGTATTATTTACTGGATGACACAGTTTCGAACAAAATTTATTGTTCATAATCATATCAATTGTGATCACACGACTTTGACACTTGGGTTTTATAGCTTTCTTTGTTCTCTCCTATTTGTCGTAGGGGTAGTAGAATTTTCCAGATGTCCGGCTGGACAGGTGTTGAATCATTCCTATTACATGTATTTGTAGTTGATTCGATAAACAAAGCTTCCGTTACCAATCTCTCCCTCCACCCTGTCACATTAGATTTCAAAACTGTCATCTTATCCCATCCATCCTATTGTATGGTTGTGTGTAATTGCATGTAGTGAGTGTTATAGCTGAACTATTCTCTAGATTTCTTATCTTATTCAGGTCAACTAATCTAGATTTCCTGCTAAGTTTTTATGTTCAGCTAGTCTGACTGCCCCTGTTCTACTAGTTTGACCTATGTATTTGACCTGACAATCATTACAACAGGGTATTAGATAAACTAAATTGTTTTGTTTTAAAGGCTCCACAGGATTGATCCTTTAACCGACAAAGCTTGTTTCTAATTGAGTTTGTGGGTTTGAATGCCGTTTTTATTCCTGCCTTGTTAAGAATTCTGCGTAAGGCTTCCGAGGTTCCTTCTTTGTTTGGAATTACTACCGATGATTTAGATTCCTTATTGTTGGTGTCGTCATTAATATTATTATTATCACTATTATTATTATCATTATTATTATTATCACTATCGCTACTATCATTATTTATTTTATTTTTCCATTTCCTTACATATTTCCTGACTAATTTATCAGGGTAATTATTAAGTTTCAAGGCTTCTCTTATATGTACCACTTCCTGTCTTTTATTTTTTCTTGGTACTACTTAGTTTTTGTGCTCTGTCACTTAAACATTTCACCAATCCTATTTTTACTGACATAGGATGGGATGATCGGAAGTCCAAATATCTGTTTGAATGTGTGGGTTTCCTGTAAACACTAGTGTTTAACTTCCCATCTTCTTTCCTTTTTACGTTGCAATCAAGCATTGGGAGCTCCCCTTCCTGACTTTCCAATTCATAAGTGAATTGAATTGCTTTAACAGTTGAGTTTTAAAATCTAATGTGACAGCTGGGTGGAGGGAGAGATTGATAACAGAAACTTTGTTTATCGAATCAACTGCAAATACATGTAACAGGAATGATTCATCACCTGTCCAGCCGGACATCTGGAAAATCCTACTACCCCTACGACAAATAGGAGAGAACAAAGAAAACTATAAAACTCAAGTGTCAAAGTAGTGTGATTACAATTGATATGATTATGAACAATAAATTATGTTCGAAACCTTGTCATCCAGTATGTAATAATACTGTTTCACTGTGTGATACATCTAATAAAAAACCAATATGGAAATACTTACTACCACAGTGCCCAAGTTTTACACATATATTAACTGCATCAAGAACTGAACCTCGAAAGGTTCGGTTTATGAGATGAGCATATTACCATTTTTCTCAGGGTTTCTTGCTCCTAATGCTTTCTGACCTGCCATTTGACCTTCAGTATGGAGATAACGAAAACAGCTGTTGATAAAAATGCCTTTCGTGAGGCACATGGTCATTGAAATACATAAAACTAGATTGGTATTGAAAATCCGAATCTAGTTGTTTGTACTGAATGTACTGAAGATTTCCAAGGTGATGTCAGATTGGTGAAGGTTTGTCTTGCTATTCCAATTCTGGTTGATTTTGACATCCTTATTCTTGCTGACTGCCTGCATTCGAAACAGTGCTGACGAGATAAGTAAGCGAAATGACCTCTTTCAATTTTTTTTCTGTTGACATTGATTGGTGCTTGTTGTTGGTTGGTTGGTTATTTTCACCCCCTCTGTTTTCTCTATATTCACTTGAAGTCCTTTTTTCACTGTCATCCTCTTCTGCAGACTTGTCAGTTTCCGCCCTTATTTCTGTGTGATATTTGACATCAATTGTCCGCAATGTCCAGATATTTTAGAGTATTCCTATCGATCCAACGTATTCCTGTCTTCTTGACCCCCACATGCAGTGCTTTACATAATCCAGTCCCCCACAATTAGGAATATCAGTGACAATAGTAGACAGCCTTTTCTTACTCCTGTCTTCATTTCAAGTGCTTCACTGGGTTTTCCATTGTGTGTCATTGTCATATAGTTGATGTTAATGAAGGCTGCTCAAAAGATATGCTGAAGAAAATGGAGATGGATAAAACACACGCTGAGGAGACCGTTGCGTGACATCACTCAGGTGGAACCCAAACGCGAAACGAAGAGGTCGGCATAGATCTCAGGGTGACATGGAACAGAGATCGTGTAAGGAGGGGATGTGAGATTATAAGCTATCGTGGGACCAGCTGAAGAGGACTCCAGAGAACAGGACAAAATGGAGATGTGTTGTTGAAGCCCTATGTTCAACTTGGAACTCAAGAGAATAATAATAATACCATTCAAACAATGAGTTAGAATCCACTAGTTCATGAGTTCTAACTTCGGAATCTAAAATTAGGATCGTTTAAGTCGTCGCCAAAAACCTAAAAGGTCAATAATTATCCACTGTTCACTAGTAGTGACCATATTCGAGATGGACTCCTTGAAGACCTAAGGGGTGTAAGTATGACGAGTGAAGACAATAACGCACTGATCGTATTCCACAGTGATAATATCACTTCATGAACTGAGAGAAATTAGAATTCGTGTGCTACTGGTTGTCGACTAGCTGACTAAATCACTTTGTAACCCTGAAGATATTTTGTTTAATCCTCAGTGATGAAAATATAGTTCATAATCATTGCTGAAAGCCTTTTAACTAGGTCTAAACAGCTAGTCAAGTAATGCATTGCTTCAAATCGTTGTCAAACTACTAACTCGTGACAAAAGCATTACATTGAAACTATTCCAACAATGACATATACATATTTCAATTGTCGAGACTTACCAACAAAAGTTGTGGTTCAGAACAATATTGTAGAATGCATTCAATCAAATCGAAACATCTGTAAACACAAGTAAAATATAGTTGTCAACTGTCTCTATAGTCTGTGTATAATTTAACTTACATTTCAAAAAGACTAACTACATTTTATAAATTATGCTCAAGTTGATGTGTACTAATCATCGTTTCTTCATACACTTATTTCCCTTGATATAAGGATAAAACTTGGGCACTGTGGTAGACTATAACTCCATTAAAGATAAAATTTTATTTTGGTAAAAATCATACAGTGTTGTTATACAGTAATATTAACTGATGACCACGTTTCGAGCACAATAAAATTTTATCCATAATGAGATTATAATCTACCACAATGCCCAAGTTTTATCCTTACATCAATTATTTGTAATTCTCTGATTTGACTGGTAATAAAGCCTTCTAGTATTTGCGTTGAGTCACTTCTATTGCATGTGTTGGGTGTAGTAGACTCGATGAACCAGGAAGGATTCAGTAATCAACAACAACACTCGTCTTATTTCCCATCTGATTGTATTTTATTGATAACAACAATATTCGTTCCAAATGTTCTTTGTGTCTTCCTTTCTGTTACACGCATGTCTTATATATATATATATATATATATATATATATATATATATATATATATATATTATTCAAATGTCTAGTCATCAGTTCCACTCATGTATATAAATGAAGCAAGAAAGTTGTGTGAGTGTGGGTGTCTTGATATGATTATGAGCAGTAATAAATTGTGCTCGAAATGTGGTCATCAGTAAATATTACTGTATAACAACACTGTGTGTGATTTTATGAAAATAAAATTTTTTCCATTATGGATAAGATTTTATTTTGATAAGTCACACAGTGTTGTTACACAGTAATATTAACTGATGAAGTTTCGAGCACAATTTATTACTGCTCATAAACATTTCAAGACACCCACACTCACACAACTTTTTTCCTTCATTTATTCATGGAATAAAGTTCAATATGAGATAATGTACATTCAGAAATAATTATAGTACGAGTGTTATTGATCAAATACAATCAGATGGGAAATAAGATGAGTGTTTCTTTTAGTTATAATAAGTAACTTGTTAGAATGTTGTGATGTGCTTGAATTGAAATAGAGTATTAAGATTATTTATTATCCTCCTCTGATTTGACTGACTGACTGGTGGTGATAATATCTTCCATATCCCTGGTATATGCATTGAGTTACTTATTATGACTATAGAAACACTCGTCTTATTTTCCATTTAAGTGTAATTGATCAATAACACTCGTTTTATTATTTCTGAATGTACATTATCTCATATTGAATTTTATTCCAATATCTAATCGATTCCACACATGTATATAAATGAAGCAAGAAAGTTGTGTGAGTAACTTGATATGATTATGAGTGGCAATAGTTTGTGCTCGAAACGTGGTCATCAGTTAATATTACTGTACAACACTGTGTGATTTATCAAAATAAAATCTTATCCATAATGGAGTTATGCTCTACCACAGTGCCCAAGTTTTATCCTTACATACAGCTTGTACTATGAAATACGGATCGAACCGTATGCTTATGATGTGGTAGGAATACGCCTTACTTGGCTTCCTAAATCTCTACTAACTGGAAGAAGACTGAAATCCACGATCCATTGAGTGGAAGCTGATTGATTAAATTAAAGAGCTTCAACTTCACAATAAATTGCCCATAATTATTAATTAGTAATTAATAAACAAGTGCTTCGATGCAATGGCAAGGGAGTTAGGTAACAAAGACAAAGGTGAATAAGATAGTGAACAACTAATAAACTGAGTAACTCAATTTATCAGTGTTACTTTGTTGCGAAGGTTGACAGATATCCTTCTCATGTTAACTCTAACTTTGTATACAGATTTACATGTATCTGTGTTAGCAGTTACATTGGATGAACAGAAAGAAGGATCTACCACCAATTTTATGAACATTTAATAGAAAGTCTGCGTTTCAAGGGAACAAACACTTACAATAATGCCACTGCCAGACAACTCACCTGTATGGGTCACGAAGTGGATATGGTTAAATCCTTTAATGTTATCAATAGATAAAATAGTTTAATTCTCCGCAGGTCAGCCGAAGCAATCGTTGTTAAACGCCTGAAACTCGTTTATACATGTTCAGGAAGAAGGAGTTATTAATCTTTCATTGCCCTGCTAGCTGGATGTCTCTCTTTCAGTTGATTGTGCAATCTTCGGCTTTAACCTCCCCTCCCTCCCCCACTAATCGCTGTAGTGTAATTCTGCTTGTCTCTTGTTTCCATAACTTTAGTTGAATTCACCACATTGCGACTCAATTTATTGGTTACTCATCATCTTATTCACCTCTTGTTTCTGTTACATAACTTCGTTGCCATTGTATCCAAGCCTTTATTTTGGTCTAGACAGGAACTTTCTGGGCATAAACTATCTCCTATCATTTACTGATATTATGTAATATTTACAAGTATATTGAAATTGTTTTGTATGTAAACTTAATAATTTTCTTAGGCTGTAGGCAGCTGCTGAGAAGCCGATGAAATAAAAGACGGTACTATCAAACTGTTGTCCTTGCTTCACTTTTTCTCTTATTTCTCTGTGTACCAAGTAGAGCTGCAACCTTCAGCTTCGAAGTTTCAGTAGCCGAAGTATTTCCCTACAGAGGGGGAAGTCGCTAGCGCCACGTCCAATCTTTCCTCTTTACTGTGCTTTCTACCGACTAAACAAGATTTAGGAGTTCGTCGTCCGGGAATCGAATCCTGACTGAGTAAGCGTTTGATGAGTACTCTATCAGTGAACCGCCGACGACACATGTACTAGTCATTATGTTAAAAAGCAACATTCATAGTAAAAATATCATATGACAAGTTAATCATTACAATTACCTCATTTTTAATTGACCAAGTGTACGAGCTTGTTCTGCAACTATACGTTGAGGTGTTTGCATATGAACACGGAATGCAGCTGCCAATGCTTCATTACGTGCGAACATTTCTGCATCTGTAAACTCTTTGAATTCAGTGTCACCTTCTTCACAGTCCATAGCAGCTGGACCAAGTGCAGCACGTACACTCTCTTTAATTTTTTTCAATTCATCATCATCAATATCAATGTCTTCTTCAAGTGGATCAGAGTCAGAATCATCTGAAGCTTTAATAAATGCGATGTAATATTAGTGACTACTTTCAAGTAGTATAAAAAAGCTATTATAAAAAGACAATTTTGTGCAGAAGATAATAATAATATGTATGTGTGAAAATGAAATACATTACAAGTGTTGGTTTGTGGAGATTTAACTGGTTATAGGAATTCATCATGATGACCTGATATAAGTTAGGGAACCATTGGAAACCTAGGAGTGCTAGACAGGTGTTTCGCCAGCCTAGTTTGGGACTCTTCAGCATTACGCGCACATCGCCAGGGTTCGAACCCGGGAGCTTCGAGTAGACCATTAAGTCACTGGAACCCGATCCAATGTGCAGTCAGTCAGTCCGTTTTCGACATAGAACTATGCACCGAAGTGCAGCAGTTCAATTCGCCACACTCCCTCCATGTACCACACAAAGCAATAAAAGAAAGTAGAAGAAATGCATAATAGAGAGACTAGACAGGGATACGAGACAAAAGGAATGGTAATAACGAAGAACAATTTAGTTTCATTGGAAATTATAAGTCACAAGGAGTGGATACATCTGCACCAGTCCCTGAGAACGATTTCGAGCCATATCATCAATTGTCTCCAGCCTTCATTGGTTTTTATCGTCCAGAGGATCCCAAACAGTTAGGAAGCGTACACCTTCCTACGTTGGCTGGCTTAAACTAACTGTTGTGGATTTCATTGACTGATGAAGCCATGTTTTGGTTTGACAACCAGCGGCTTTTTGCCAACCTGACCCTATGTCAGCTAACATTGACCGTCGAGGAAGGTGATGACTTGGCACGCGTAACACATGTCCTAACTATCTCAGTCGATGTAGTTTCACAGTCTCGTCGACTGATTTCCCCTCCTTACCTAGCACTCAACCGAAACCTAACCTCAATATTGCCCACCCTATTATGCCACTTCACACAGGAGATAGAACGCAGACACCTATGATCAAAGACAGCTAGTCTTTTTATGCCTTCCCCTCTCAATCGTCAGGTCTCACATCCATAAAGGTAGACGGAGCGGACTGCTGAGCAGTACACCCGCCCTTTGTCCAATGTCCAACCCATGAATTCTAATTTCTGGCAATTCTTGACATAGCGCGACCAATTAGCAATGTCTTCTTCGATGAGTAACTGTCCTCACCTTCGACCTGCTGTCCTATCACGGCTTTCTACTAGAACGCAAGTAACTACCTACCTGAATAGGGCCAGTCGCTAGTGAGCAACAGATAAATATTCAACTGTTGGTTTGTAACCGGAAGGTCCTGGGTTCGAGACCTGGTAGGTGGATGCTGATGACGAGTCACAAACTGGGACGAAACAGTTGTCCAGTATTCCCAGGTTCACCGACGGTTCTCTAACCAATGTCAGGTCATCATGATGAAATATATTTCGTTGCAGTGGAGTACAAAAATTTCGTAGCAAAATGATGGATCCTCTCAGTTGTTTAAAATTTGTGATATTTCTTGCTAACCCTAATATACTGGTAGATAGTGCGTGGTATCAAGTCATGATTTACTGGGAGAGGATTTTCAATACCTACATAAATGCATCACAGCTGCACAAACCAGACAGTAATCAAGAGAGAAATTCTAAAAATACTGACGTACAGTATAGTATGCATAAATGAAAACACAGGCGGCTACGGAAATCCTCCATCAACACATACAGCATATAATCTCTTGGTCAGTTTGTTTTAATCTATTAAGACATGACCTCTAATATAGTATTATTTACTCGTGTTCTATAATTATCATTATAGGAATATTTAAATTCAAAAAATTTAAAAAAAAAACTTACTTTCATCACCGCTTGTTTCCTGATTCACTTCATCATCATTATTCCCCTTATCATCATCAACTGTCTCCTCTGAATCACTAATCTGCATCATTGACTCCTGTTCATCAGATTGTACTAATCTCGTTGAAAATTGAACTAAATCTTCTTCTGTTTCTGATTCATCAGAATCCCCTTCATCGTATTTCGAATTATTGTTGGTACGCTTTGTCGGTCGCGTTTTCAGGATATCACCAATTAATTTTAAACATGATGGATATTTCCCATCCGCGTTGCTGTTGTTATTATCACTGGTTAATACAAATACTTTCTCTGTAATCATTTTCTTAAAGGTTAAACGACTAGCAGAGCGTAACATACGAATAGGATAAGAAATAGCACTTAGGATAACGTCTGTAAGAACTTCTGACCAATGTGGAGTTTCGTTGACAGCATTCTTCACGCGCCTTTTTCTACATTCGATGATATCACTAATCAGGGTTACAGTATCTTTATAGAGAATGAAAAAATAAAAATAAACAAAATGAAAAAAAGATTGTATCAGGCATCGTAGATTTATGCGAATCTATAGTACAGTTTTAGTTAGTAAACATATAAAAAGTAATAGGGTATATAGAAGGCTCATTCATTCAATGGTGCATATTTAACAATGCTTCTCTAACCAATGTCAGCTCATGATGAAATCCTGTAACCAATCAACCAAATCCCTACAAACCAATACTTGAATATTTACTTGTATAATGCAACACCCCTTAAAATACTCATGAGACACTTCAAGAAGAAATGAAGAGAGATATGGTTGGTTGGCTGGAGTCGAGGGAGATTTCCCTCATTTAATGCCTCTTGGATGCGAACCCCCATTGGACCTATTTTTCCCTGGGCAACTTTACTGGATAGGATAGTATTACAAGGCCTCATACGATAAGGTGTAGCTCACAGCTTGGTGTACAAAAAAGCCTGTCCCAACAATTTGAGTTAGACAATTATTTCATGCAGAAATAACTCCTTGATTGTTTTCAGATAGAAATGAAATGGAACCAAAAGAAAAATTAATCAAAAGCATCCTGAAACTTGAGGTTTCTAGTTTTCGACATTAGAATGAATTAGCTAACCTGTAATCGAAATTCTGTTATACACCAACCTGAATAGCTCAGTTGGAATATCTCTGACTACAGCACTGGGTGACGCGGGTTCGAATTCCAGAGGGGACATGAATTCCTATAAGGATGCAAACAACAGGAAGCCTTCAACCTAGGTTTCGTGCTTGTCAGCACGAGTCAACAAGGCGTACCTGCAATCTTCAGGGCAATCATGTTCCCTCTCAGATTCAAATCTGTGTCACGCGGTGCTGCAGTCAGAGACGTTGCCACTGAGCTATTCGAGCTAGCGACTGACCTTCTATAGGACACTGTGTTGGATACTTTGATTGGACACTAGGCAGTAACCAGTGTAAATTTTATTTTGATAGAATCTCACAGTGTTATACAGTAATATTTACTGTATCAGTAAATATTACTGTATAACACTGTGAGATTCTATCAAAATAAAATTTACCCATAATGGAATTACACTCTACCACAGTCCCCAAGTTTTATTCTTATATCAATAACCAGTGTAGTGTGTGTCTAGTTTTTTAGTTTGGCGCAGACTGAATTCTATTGTCAGTCTAATTTGCAATGTGCTGAGTGGATTGACATCACGGTGCATTCAGAATTGTTGTGACTGGATGTCTGGAGGCGATCGGAAAGAAGCCTAGGACCTAGGTTTCATGCTTGTTGGCAGATGCGCCTTGTTGACTGTTGCTAATAAGAACGTAACCGAGGTTCCCCGGGCTTTTTGTCGATTGTCTCCAACTACCTAACGATAAAACCAAACATCTAGTGAAAATTTAATTTACTACATACTATGAATAGAACTTTATCTTATTTGCCTAGCTATTTAACTTTCAACCAGTTGGTAGGGTGGCCTTCCTAAACCCAGCTCCACTAATTAAGATTTAGCAATGTAGGCAGCATCACTAGCACTAATATACAGGTGTGCTTCATTGCGACATGACTAAATAACGTAATAATATTGGCAAAATCAAACTCTCACCAGTCACTTCAAGTCGATAGAAATAAGACCTGATGTATAGTTAATAAATATATCCTCAGAGTATAAAATAACAGTTAAATAGATAAGTTGAATGAGGCTAATTTGTGGTCATCACTATGTACCTAGAAGACCTGGATTTCGCGCGTGGGTGATTTATGTTTGATGTCACACAAAATCGAAGATTTACAAGCGAAAACTGACAAACTGGTCGAAGAAGCAGCAAAGACAGGACTCCAGGTGAACATAGACAAGACAGAGGTTATGAAAATAACCAACCAACAACAACAGCAGCAGCAAAATCCACCACCAATCACCATCAACGGGAGGGATTTGAAAGAGGTTACTTCATTCACTTATCTAGGGAGCATTGTCTCAACTACAGGAGGAACGGACGGACGAGGATGTCAAATCGAGAATCGGGAAGGCGAGAAACACATTCATCAACCTGAAACCAATCTGGAAATCTTCGTCACTCAACTCAGCATCAACAACAACATTCGGACTTTCAATACAAACGTCAAGTCAGTTCTCCTATATGAAACTTGACGGGTCACAAAGAATATTTCCAACAGCCTGTTGCAGACCTTTATCAACAACTAACTGTCTTCGCTCTATACTGATGATAAGATGGCCGGAAAGAATCACCAACAGGAAACTATGGGAACAAACAAAACAAGAACCAATCGCCCAACAAATATGTAGGAGAAAGTGGAGATGGATTGGACACTCGCTGAGCTGAGGAGGCCGCTGGGTGACATCGCGCGTCAGGCCATAGCTCGAGTGGAACCCGAAAGGGAAGCGGCGAGTGGGACATCCAAGGCTGACATGGAGAAGATCGTGTGAAGAGGAGTTGAAACAGTATGGAATAACATGGATGCAGGTAAAAAGTACAGCAGAAGACAGAAGCAAGTGAAGACGTGCAGCTGAAGCCCTATTTTCCACTAGGAACCCAAGGGAACAACAACAACAACTACGTACTCACCGAGACAAGCATGAAATTCTATCCTTTTGTACTTATAACTTTATAAACTTTGAATTTTATGTTAAGGTTTGAACAATTAGCTTGTGCATCAAAAATATATGTGACCAGTTAATTCCATATCTTTAACATGCCCCATTTACCACAGATACTATCCAACTTCCATATATACACATTAAATGTGGCTAGTAGCCTAGTACTGAATGCATACCAGTTGACACTCATTTCAACTTTTGCAAACACTGTACAACAACAACTACTACTACAGAGCACGTTTTCACAGTGTTGAACAAAGCGAATTCCTAGTGAAAATTATATATGCATGAGTGTACAACTAAATTGCTCACTGACTGCCCCAATTTCTATTCAATTGCATAATACATGTACTACTAATGAAATTGATCCTAACTGAGTTTAGCGACTAAGGGAATGACTTGTTACTACCAGGGAATAATCTTGTTGACTTAGAATATGCATATGATGTGGTCCTTCTAGATGAAGACGCTGACAAACTTCAGTGTCTCCTAAACACCAGTAGAAATCCTCAAATGATTGGCATGTGACTCACGTCTGTTAAATGTAAGATGATGGCATAGAACTGAACTATATACATATTGGCTCCTGTCTGGATTCAACACAGAACTTGACACCGAAGTGCAGCAGTTCGAGTTGACACGTTCCAAATAGCACACATAGGTAGACAAGAAAATGAGTGAAGAGAATCAGTAGAGTTTTGACAAGGGTAAGAGTGAAACAGAATGAGTAATGGTAGAAAGGAGTAAGAAGGTTAAAGAGACTGAATACATCTGCGTAAGCCATTGACAACGATTTTGAGCCATGTCACCTATTGTCTCCAGCCATTGATTCTTAGAGTCCCAAGGGCGGGCCCCAACCCGGAAGTCTGCATCTCCCTACCTGACTCAGTTTAACTGTCAGGGATTTCATGGATTGATTGATGCCGTGTTTTTGTTTGGCCACCACTTACTCTTTTCCAACCTGCACCTATATCAGCCAGCAATGCCCGTCGGAGGAGGCGATGGTTAGGCATGCGCAGCATGTGACCTAGACATCTCAATCTATGTAACTTTATAGCCTCATCAATTGATTTTCCCTCTTCGCCCAACACTCTACACCTAACGCCAACATTACTTACCTTATTATACCACCTAACGCGAGAGAGAGATCGTAAACATCTGTGGTCAAAAACAGACAATCTCTTCACGTCTTCCGCTCTCAATGGCCACGTCTCACCACCATAGAGAAGGACGGAGCGAACTGGTGAGCAGTACACACGTCCCTTGGTTGATAGCCGGATGTCACGCCTACGCCAGAGACGGTGTAAGTTAGCGAAAGCAGCTCGAGCTTTTTGGATCCGTGCTGAGATTTCGTCAGCAATCAATCTGTTGGTGCTGATACAACTTCCCAAATAGGTGAAGTGGTCAATATGTTCTATCACTTCACTCCCTATCACTAAGATAGGGGTAGACGTAGTCCAGTCCTGTAGCAGCATCTTACATTTTACAGGGGCGAATCACATGCCAAACATACGAAGATTGCTGCTCAAGGTGTTCAGAAGACTCCGCATTTTGTCAGCATCCTCCCCTAACAGGACTATATCATCTGCATATTCTAAGTCTATAAGACTATTCCCTGGTAACAAGTCGATTCCTAAGTCGTTAAGTTCAGTTAAGGATACTTCCATTAGCATATATATGATGAGTTCCTAGTGAAAATTATATATGCACGAGTGTACAACTAAATTGCCCAATGCCCCAATTTCTCTTCAATTGCATAATACATGTACTACTAATGAAATTGATCCTAACTGAGTTTAGCGGCTTGGGGAATTTGTTACCAGGGTATAGTCTTGCTGACTTAGAATATGCATATGATGGGATGCTTCTAGATGAAAACACTGACAAACTTCAGAGTCTTCTAAACACCAGCAGAAATCCTCAAATGATTGGCATGTGACTCACGTCTGTCAAATGTAAGATGATGGCACAGAACTGAACTATATATATATATATATATATATATATATATATATATAGGCTCCTAGCTTAAAAATATGGAGTGAAATGGTAGAGCGTATTGATCATTTTCACTTATTTGAGAAGTAGCACCAACCAGCCCCAAAGGACTGATTGGTGACGAAATCTCAGCACTGACACAAAAGGCTTATAGGACATTTTCCAACTCGTGCCATCTCTACCTCAGACGTGACGTCTGTCTAGTTATCGATCAAAGGATGAGTATTACTGTTCAGCAGCTCACTCTGTCCTCCTTTATGTCTGTGAGTGAGACATGGCCACTGGAAGTGGAGGACATGAAAAGACTAGCTGTCTTTGATCACGGGATTCTCCGTTCTATCTCCCGCGTTAAGTAGTATAATAAGATGAGTAATACTGAGGTTAGACGTCGACAGGTAGAAAAGAGGGAAAATCAATCGATGAGGCTGTGAAAGTGAATTGATTGGGATGGTTAGGACATGTAGTTTGCATACACCGAGCCATCATCTTCCTCGACGGGTAATGTGTTATCTAACATAGGATCAGGTTGGACAAGAGTTACTGGGTGGTGAAACCAAAACATGGAATCGGTCAACGAAATCTTTGGTAGTTAACTTGCGCCAGCCACGTAGGTAGGTGTAAACTGACAGAACAGTTGGGGTCCTGGGGATTCTAGGAGCCAATGGCTGGAAACAATCAGTGATATAGCCTGACATTGTTGTCAATGGCGCAGATGTATTCACTCTTTGTGATTTGTCATACCCATATTACTATTCTTTTTCTTTCTCTATAGTTGGTTTGTAAGGCTTAGTTTAGTTTTTCACGAGTTGATCACGGATTGATATCAGTTAGAGAACCACTGAAAACCAGTAATGGAGTACTGGACAGCTGTTTCATTCTAGTGCTTTGGAATCATCGGCACTACTCACCCACTGGGGTTCAAACCCAGGACCTTCCCGTTACAAGGCAAGCTCATATACCATTCAGCCACTGGGACCCGATTCAATGACCAGTCCATGAATTCTAACTTCTACCAATTCGTGATTTAGCGCGACTGGAACCAACCAATGTCGTCGGTGGGACATCCATCTTCACACCTGACATCTGGATGGACCTTACTGGTCACGAATTCTCACTACAACTCCAGGAAACTCCGTCCTGTAGCAAGTCTCACATTTCTACTTACTGCTGTTCTTTCGAATCTCTGTTTTTCCTTTCTTTTGGGTTTCTCAGCGTGACACATGGAGTGTGGTGACTCAAACTGCTTGACATCTGTGCAAAGTTCTATGTTGGACCCAGTTAGTCGGTCATACAACTAAACCTTCACACAACGCAGACTTATATCAGCTATTCCTTACAAAGGAATCTAACGAATAACCTTGAGCAAGTTACTTACGACAACCGCTTATGATAATTTACTGTTGTGAAAGAAATGTCAGGTCGCTCTAGGTGAATACGATATTACCAAAGTAACAGATGATATAATAATGATAGTTCTTACCTTCATGTGGCATAGAGAAAGAGAAGACAGAACAAGCAGCGCATAAAATTAAGATATACTGATCCAACTGATCCTGAGAATCGACTTTTTGTAGCAGTTGAAGACACTGTTTTAGTGAATCCATATTTAGAGGAGAGTTATCACTGCTGCCCGCAAACTTTGAGCATTGTGAAATCCCATTCTTGATAAGAGTTATAAAGTGTTTAATTACGTCTAGGCTGGAGATATTTTTTGATGCTTGATGTGGATCAGAATGCTTGCTAGTGCTAGCCGTCTGAAGAATCATGCCATCCAGTGTACTAAATATAGCCGACCAAGCGCCTTTACCAACAGTTTCAGAGATTGGTACTTTTAAATTGCTCATATCAACTTTATGCGAATAGGCTAAACCAATCGTCATTAAAAAGTTGAGTATCTCATCAAACAGCTTTCCTGAATCTGCATGTCTGAATCTTATAATTGTTTGCATAATGATTTGTAGATATTTGATGATAAACAGACGAACAGTATCAGGTGAATGACAGTATCCAGAATCATCTGTCTTAGGATTTGCAGCTTTCGATGTGTTATAGATTTCAGTGTTAGCAAAGGCATGCGTTAGTTGTTTGACAAACAACTGAAGAGTGTCAAGTGTCAGCGATAACGGTGCAGATTCGAAGATAATCTGTGGAATTGAAAAACAAATATTATCACAACTAACTTCAAAAACTAAATCATTGGATGCTTCTCTTCAACAGAACTCATTACCTTTACAAATCACTTTCGGATACAAACTAGTTATTACCTTGGACTGAGTCTGAAAACAGACAGGCTGGTTTCAGGATGATACCTGAGAAAATGATGACTGAAGGCTTTCTTGCGTTCACATTCGAATCAATGGCCTACAGACTAAAGTTCCAGTGCTTTATTACCTGGGTTACAAAACTCACCTGGGAATCAGGGGTTAATTTTTCAACAATCCTCTTACATTAGGGTGAGTCAGTTATAGTTGTTTCACACATTATTTTGCAAAACTGTTTTTTTTTCAAGTCTGACCACGGATTGAAATCAGTTAGAGAACCATTGAAAACTACCACTGGAGTACTGGACAGCTGTCTCGTCCTAGTTCCAGACTCACTGGCAGCACGCACCTACTGGTATTCGGACCCAGGACCTTCCTTACTTACTTTACTTTACTTCGGCTATCTCCTACGGAAGGATGAGCCGGCTTCATGAACATCTCGAATCATCGCTGCCCAGGCGCGGCGATCTGATGAAGAGAGTTCATGAAGTTTCATGGGAATTTGGTACGAATGATGTCCCCAGAATCGCTCGGCCTTTTGTTTGAGAGTGCAGCTCTAGCCTTTACACAACCAGGTGTGACCTACAAGGCAGTAGGGAGTCCACTATCCATTGGCAGCCGGTGACCGGAGTTCGGTTCATACGCCTTTTTGAATGGGGCCAGACATCCAGGACATCCAACAAGCCCTTTGTCCATACGTCTGCCGGTGAGCTCCAGTGAGCTTCATACGCTAGTCGTTGGAGGTTTGGAATCAGGGTTTAGCCATCTCCCCTAGACTGTCATCCAATGGACAGTCAACCCGGTGTAGAGCGCCGGGCATCCGCTTTCGCCCTCTCACTTTGGTGAAAAACACCTACGCCACGTGAAAGCAGTGAGTAGGACTTCCTCAGGAGAGGCTATGTAAGACGCCCGGTCATATGGGAGCATTTCAAGAGGTGTGCGGAGGGGTGGCCAACCCGCAGCGCAAGGCACCCACCCCCGACCATCCTGAGGCTTTGGAGGCCAGGACCTTCCGGTCACAAGTCAAGCTCTTAAACCAGTCAGCCACTGGAACGTGTCTCAATGACCCATGAATTCGAACTTCAACCAACTTGTAATTCTAGCGTGATCACTAATCAATATAATCGGCGAGTATTTGTCCTCACTCGCGACTGCGAGTGGACCCTACTGGTCACGACCTCTCACTAGAAGTTCAGGCAACTTTGTCCTGTAGCTAGCTACTAAAGGGTAGCAGATTAGCCTTTCAAAAAGTTAATTTGTGGGGATTTGAATTTGTTTCATGTCTGATCACGAGCTGACATCAGTTAGAGAACCACTGGATTGGAACCACGGTGGGCACGTACTGTTGATGAGTCACAAACTAAAACGAAATAACTGTCTGTTACTCCCTCCCTAGTTTTTAAGGGTTCTTTAACTAATATCAATCCATGGTCAAACTTAAAACAAATGAAATCCCCACAAACTAACTCTTGAAAAACTGTTTTTGTTTATTCCTAACGAAAAATGTCCTTTTCATAGGTGTTAGACGTTGAGGTCAGGGAAAATCATATTCGCAAGTGCTTTTCCTAAACTGTATTCCTACTAAGACAGTATCATGAGAGATTTACAAAGTTTATGCGCTGTTACTTACAAAAATATGAAGTCACCTTAAACAGTTTGTTCTGCATATCAAATAAATTTATTCTACTTTTACTGCGATCCTTGCATGTATTAAATATTAACACGTTAACCACAGAAGGGTGACCAGAATAATTCAAATAAAACGCTGATTATTACATTTAAAAAGTTCCAATTTATGATGGGAACGGTAATTATTCGCTAATAAAACCATGAGGATTTCATTACCAAGTCAGTTTACTTAATCTGCCTTACTTAAGGAAGTATGAATAATAATTTATGACTTGTGATTGAAAGACTCACACATTCTAGAGTTTTCAGCGTGTCTCATACTGCGAAATCACTTCTCATAGCACATAATTCACAATTTGTATGTAGACAGTACTTCAAGACTGAAGAAGGGAAGCTGAGTTCACATCTGAAAAGTTTATAAGGAGTATCTCGTTCCAAACACAAGGGGTGTCACTGTTTGGTCTGAGGATCGTCCACAATAAGTCAACGATAGACCATCTATGAATAGATATGTAGCTCATTACACACCTTACACATCTGACTTTCAAACAACTTATATATTGTTCGAATTCTACTCCACTAACTTTGACCTGGAAAGCAAGTTAATATCATCTTCCCTCCAACAATAAGTGTATCTAGTAGCCTGGTAATGAACCATCCATGGACCTATTGCTCAACAAATACGACGAAGACAGTGGAGATGGATCAGACACACACTGAGGAACCTGTTGGGTGATGTCGGGGGCCAAGTCATCGCTGGAGTGGGACTCGAATGGGAAACGATGAATAAGGCATGTGTCCACGGGTGGCATGAAGGAAATCGTCTGAGGAGGGGGCGAGTTTATCGGAAATAGTGAAACCAGCTAAAGAGGTTCGCAAAGAAAAGTACAAAGTACAGATGTGTTGTTGAAGGCTTATGCTCCACTCGGAACCCAAGGAAATAATAATAATAATAGTCTGGTGCATGAGAAACATATCCTGACTGACTGGATTTCAACCATTGTAGCTGTGAGTTATCGCAGCATATAATTCGTAACGAATTGATCTACAAACTAAACTATTGACTGAAAACATTTATGAAGCTTTAAGAGACTGCCAAAGATATCTTTACGTTTTAAGGACCATATGAATTAAGCAACTTGTTGGCATATTTATATCAACACAATAATTCCTTACTTATTTGAATAAGATACAAACGATGAATGCGTACTGGCAATCAGTCCCAAACTAGAAAGAAACAGCTATCCAGTTTCCCCTGAATTTTAATGGTGCTTTAACTGAAGTTATTTATTCATCCAACTTGAAATAAATCAAGTCCCCAAAACACAAATTCTTGAAAACAACTAATTATGTAAGCATCAGATACCAATTGACCAACTTGACAACGAAAAATGACCCCAGACTGACGAACGATGATCAAGTTAGTAAACTTTATTTTGATATCATAACAGACGTACTATTACCTTTGTTATTTGGTTCAGTGATCTTTATTGTTATTTTGACTTTCAATATGTCCTTTTAACTTGATCTAAGTAGTATATTCTCTCACCTCTTAACTCTTCGTTATATATATATATATATATATATGCTGAGATTTTGTAAATTCCGGTTTAATAATACTTTGATAAAGCAATTAGCATTAAATAGCACAACGTCAGTAAACACACAATATCGTTTTGTTTTTCATTCATTGGGAAATACAAAAACCTTTATTATAATGAGTATCATATACCCAGTGCCCAAATTTTTTCAAACTGTTAAAAGGGAACTTGGTTTGGACATATATAAATCAAATACCAAAGGTATTTAATTGAAAAATGTGTAAATTTTATGATTATAATTGCAGTGTATATTCCACGAAGTACTTGAAGACATTAGCCAAACATCAAGTCACTCGGTGACTTATAACACGTCTTTGAGTGAATACTATAGATGATATGGTCAACGTTCACATACATCCTCGATATTTAAATTATCGCTACTGACTGTTTTCGTCTATGTACACTAAGGTATTTTGTAACAAATTCACATTATGATATGACTGATATCTAAAATAATTGGTTGCGAAAATGTATATTGTAGTATGAAATATAAATCCAACATAAAATCCACTTACCTGACATAGCTTAGGAGCGCCCGTATCGCAATAGAAATCAAACAAAGGACAATTGGTAACAATCAATTCCAATAACTGATTCGAAGTTGACGAGTCACATACAGATTTGTCAGTATTTACAGAGTCAACAACTTTCTTAATCATTGTTTTTAACAAATTTGACACCTTATTAAAATATTTATACTTTGAATCAGATAGCTGCATGCTGAAAATATCAAGGACATCCTTACTTATGACCAGTTCAGCAGACTTTTCATCACTGTTACACACAATGTGGACAACTATTTGTAGAAATCGTAAAGTATTTTTGGTATCGTTGATGTTAGAGCATAACGATTCTGTGAAAAGAAGACAAACGATAGAATAATATCATACCAGATAAACAAATAATTACGACGGTTACATTTAGAGAATCGGAAAAACACTATATAAAAAGTAGATGAACAGTAGAATTTGAGCACGTCACGATTTAAACTGCACTACAACACATTGTACAACTGGTTTCACTAAGTACACTACGAGTAAAGTTAGAATAGAAAACTCTAGCAAAACCACATGATTTTGACTTTCAGACAAATCAGACAACATATCGAGAGTAAAGATGAAATGACAGACGTTAATCCAACAGATCTGTTGTCCAACAAGACAATTCTGCCGAATGAATAATCATAAGGTTCCTTTACTCAGTCCCCACCAAAGTAAATAGTGGGATGCTATCCCCAACATATTAACACTCACTAACTGGACAATCAACTACATAGTTCATAAGGAATGTGATGCAAAACAACTCGGTAAAAATGACCTAAGGGTAGAACTATATGATCTAACCTGAACGATAAGGTAGACGAAAACACAATTCTTAACACATAAGCTTGACAAATACACTAAAGCAAAAAAAAATTAATTGCAGTACTGACCTTTTATGGGAGTCCAAACATCAGTAAGCATATTGAGCTTCACCACTTCATCTATCAATCTCACGACAACATCATCGTCAGAGTGCTAACTAAATAACATCAGAGTGAAAAGAAACTCACGAGAATACTGAAAAGAAGCTTCCGGCGGTATTTCTTCTCGGAAAAGTCCACCAGCGGAATATTCAGTTTCTGAAGACGCTTCTGTGACTATCAGAGAAAATTCGAAAATCTGTTACCTTAAAACGATGTTGGAAAGACAGTATGACTAGTAAAAGTTCACCTGTTAGGCTTGTGTTTGAAGACATCATATCATTCCACGTAGCTTTAAGGAACTCATTTAAGTCTGTATCAAAGAAATGCTTCGGTGCCTGCCAGGAAAAACATATTTAGTATTTCCGAAGACTCACCTTAGTGCTGACCTCCGATATTGTTAAGTAAGCAGCTGTCCTGTGATGGGCACTTTTGGTCAACAATAAAATGGGAGGAATCATCATTTTGGTGAATTCCTCATCAACCTGTTAGTAAAAAAATACTTAACAAATAGGGTGTGATCAGTACCTCATTCATCCTGTGCGTTGCACAAAGTACTCTTGGACAAGCCAAATATGCTGCCTTCACTGATGAGCGTTCCTGATTTGGTTTAATAACTAATAATCAATGACATACATTTTTAGTAGATGGTTCTGAGGAGTATACATGAACACGCATTGATTGCAACAGTTCCGCAGTAGATGTTTCTGATGGAAAATCATTTAAAAGGCGTGTGAGACAATTTTCAAAACTAATCCGTGTAAACTCTTCGAACGACTTTAGACCTTTCACGAGCCTCTGCCTGGTATATGTGAAATATGTGGTTTTCACCTGAAATATTCAGCTTCATGAAAACAACTTACATCATTCGATTTATCCTTAAGAGCGTTAACTAGTTTTTCAACCGCAATGACTCTTTTAGACTCATCATCTGCTGACAACTCCCAAAATATATCCAAAAATTTACGGTCAACAGACATAACGTGATGACCTTGAATTTTAAGAAGTGAACGCGGACTTGAAGGTCTTTCCTGGCTCGGGAAAACGCTTCACTAAAATGCTGGATTCTGTGGTTAGTACAAAAGCATTGTCAGCAACAGTAAAGAATAGACAACAATGTACAATGAACTTGGATCAATCAATTATATTCTTCCGGGTGAAAAGTGGTATTTTTTTATATAAATATGTAGTAAAATAGAATCAAATATTGATATAATTACTCAGAAGTGGCTTTAGAAGTGAAAATTAGAAGTTGAAAATTACGTGGTACTCAACGGCAAAAAGATAGAAATTTGATAAGGTTAAAATTGCTATTAAGTGAGAATAAAGGTATTTGAGTGTCAATTTAACAAGTGTGAAGAGGGTGTGAAAATATACAAAATATACAACTGCCGCTTTGGGCCACCTCAATGTGTGTTTATAAACTCACTTGCTCGTGTGGAGCTAGTTATATTGGCCGCACAAAGCGCACGCTTTCCAAACGCATCTCTGAGCATTATCCGGCATGGTTAGCAAAGGGACAATGTAAGACAATTACTAGCTCAATTCTCGAGCATTTGGTGAACTCAGGCCACGTAGCTCCACCAGAATCCTCTTTCAAGATCATCTACAAAGTGAAGCCAAATGGTACAAAGGGCGTCAGGTTCCGGCTTTTGTGTATGGCGGAGGCTCTAGCAATTCATCAATACAACCCTGAACTCTATATACAGAAAAAGTTTGTCCAGTCTCTTATTCTACCTTGGTCTTAACCTCTTCACTAATCGTTCCTTGTAAATGAAATATTTTTTGATTTTTTCTTTTCATTCTACTTTCACTTTTAGTTAGCTTTTGCTTCAATAATTAATTCGCTATTATCACTCTCATATGCTCCTTTTGTATATTTTCACACCCTCTTCACACTTGTTAAATTGACACTCAAATACCTTTATTCTCACTTAATAGCAATTTTAACCTTATCAAATTTCTATCTTTTTGCCGTTGAGTACCACGTAATTTTCAACTTCTAATTTTCACTTCTAAAGCCACTTCTGAGTAATTATATCAATTATGTCACCCCCTATTACTCAATAATAGACCACTATATATTTTTGTAAGTATAAATACGATTGTACAGCCTCTGAAGAATCAAATATCTCAAATGTGCTGTAGAAATTGGTTCTAATTTCTCATAGGAGTGTCTATTGACACATCAAACTAATTTCGACACATAAGTTCCAATAACTGGCTGTATTTCATAAAGTATCGGGAACCATCTACATTCCTAGTACGTTATTTTAGATGGACACATAATTTCTCATTGTGTGAGTTCCACCTGTAGGATCTACTAATTCAGAAAGATGGTTGACTTTATGAAGAAAATAGCCCAATGGTAACAATCGCGAATAACCTGTCTGTGTCTATGTTCTATCTCATGAGTAAAGTAGTATAATATGGCGATTGCTGTTGAGGTTACGCATAAATTTTTATGTGTGGAGGGTAAATTAGTCTTCAAGGTAGGGGAGCTGAATAGGTTCAGATGGCTATAACACGTGATGGCATACCAAGCCATTGCCTTCCTTGAGGAATAATGTTAGCCAGCCCATGTTAAGGTTCCAAATGTGTCTGGGTTGGTCAAATGAAAAGCTGGTATTGGTTCATAAAACCATTGACAGTCAGCTGGAATAACTACTAGATATATGTCTGCAAGTCTTTGTTGATGGCACAGATGCATTCACTCTGTGTAATCTTACGTATCTATTCAACTCATGTTGTCACTATTTATTTTCCCTCAAATTTTCGCTCGTTAAACTTCCATTTAGTCTTATGTCTCTACCTTTGTGTGGTGCATGGAATGTGGTCAACTAAACAGTTGGACTTCTTTGCGAAGTCATACTGAATGCCAGGCAGAATGACACAGGCTAGGCATAACTAAATGCGAAACACTGAATAATGATCTCCAGAATGTCAACAAATGGTAATTGCAGTTCTTAATCTTGTTCTTTGCTAAATGATAAATAGATACCTTTCAGTAATCTCTTCTTCCACCGGGAATCGTCTCCTACTTTGCAAGTGTTTTTGTGCTATATCACTTTTGTTCTAAGCTTTCAGTCATTCAGCATAAGCCGTTCTTCACTAAGGACCTAGATGACATTAGTTGAGTAAGGTTTCGGTCGTGCAAACACGAGTCCTGTGAAGGTGACTGATTGCATTATCATTTCTCAAATGGAATGCAGCATGCTGTATATTAAGGTAAATCTTCCGCCTTGCTTGCTGAAGGTGGTGTTCTTCAGGGTACTGTTATCCCTCCTTTTCTTTTTTCTCTCTCGTATTACATGAATTTTCTCTTTCTAATGAGAGCAACTTCGTCAAATACACTGGTGATCTGACCGTATCACTCCCTATCATGTCACAATGTGTCACCAGGAGGACTTTATTTTTCAGTTTATTCGTATATATACTATTGTGCATCGAGTTGCACTGCGACTCCACATGTAGCAAAAGATTATGAATACCTTGCTCTTCTCTTCTGCATAAGAAAGTTACTTCACAAGAGTCGCTATATTAAGCTCAGTAAGGACAAATATGAATTTCTCCACTTCAGCGTTGTGAGTTAATTTGTGAACTGTGTAGGCTCCTAAAGTAATGCATTTGGCGTGCATGCTGCATAGTGAAATCAGGAGTGTGCATGTTGTACTAAATCTGCGCTTTCTGTGTAGATTCCATGTTCATGAAGTGACCATTTAACAACTGCTGAGTGTTGCATGTGATCCAGCTAAAATTGTAACCGATAATTCCAAGAATTTTTGTCGTTTTCATTGGCAGCGGTTCACAGCTTATTGAGTTTACACAAGTACAATACCCATTGCTCACTTTACTGAGGAGACAATAACTATGATTCGAGAAAAGTAGTACGTCAGTATGTGAATTTCATTCATTCTATTCCCTTAATAATGAAACCAAACTATGAGAGAACTGATATTTCCAAGAAGGATATAATACAAGGCTCATTTCTACAACTGTCGCCCTTATTTTAGTTCACTTTCATCATACATGTATTAATAGAATTGTGTGTCACTCACTTCAGGGACTTACCAGGGAACAGTCTTGTCAACTTAGTGTATGCTAATGACATTGTCCACTTAGGCTGTGAGAAGTGACCATTGAAACTGGAAGATATGAAAAGACTACTGGTTTTTGATCATAGTGTTTGTTCGCTTTTTTCTGTGTTAAGTAGTCTAATATGGTGAGTAATTTTGAAGGTTAAGCTTAGTGTTAAGTAGAAATGTGACTCCAAACGTTGTTAATAACACAGATGCATTCACTCCGTGTAATTTTATATATCTGAGCAACCCTTGTGTTCTATCCATATCACTGTTCGTTTTCCATGACATTTATGCCCATTAGAGTTCCATTTGATTTCTTTTTTCTCTACCTTTGTGTGCCACATGGAATGTGACAACCTAAACAGGTGCACTTGTTTGCAAGCTTCTATGTTGAAATTCAGTCTGTCAGAATGATCTATAGTCCAGGTATAATGAAATGCTAAAATGTGGATAAAAATAAGCAAAATGTCAACAAATGATAATCACATTTTTTATTCGGTTCTCGTCTAACTGAAAAAAAAGAGTTGTCTTACAATAATTTCTCCTCTTACTCGCGATAACTTTTACACTCTGTCCCGTTACATCTCAAAAGTTTATTTTATGCCACAGCATAAATGCTAAGTTGAAACATTTGATGAAATATGTTTTGTTATTACCAACTAAATATAATATTTTTCAAGTGTGGAATGTAACAAATCGAACTGCTGCACTTCTCTACTGAGTTCCATGTTAAAACTCAGTCAGTCGGCTTTGTCAATGCAGCTGCCTAGTGTCAAAACTCACTACAGTGTTAATTGGCACAAACAATTATGAATGCCGTTTCTTAAGTACTCTATGCATTTCCCAATTCCTTAAATTGTCGAGATAAAGTGCACTGTAGAAAACATAAACCAAAAGTCAGCAACACGGACATAAGAATTGGTGCAAATAGAAGTGAATGAGATGGGTGATTTTTTTAAACCTGTAGTACGCTTAACTAAAATACTCATGTATATGAATGAAGCTGTATCGTTCACAAGATGCTTGTATCAAAGAGGGCACTGAAACATAAACTAAGTCTAACATGAAATACCTTAAAGATGTTATATCCTCTGGTCTTTCTTGGTCACTCTATATATTGTCCATTTCTGTAATGTAATCTTTACAACTGTTTCGAATATTACTTCATAAAATTAGATATAATAATGTACGAGATGCTGCAAATTCAACACTAACATTAATACTGTTTTCGAACAAAGCAAATTATTATTACTGTTGCACCTCGTTGCGGTGTTAATCTGCTTATACCCCTATTATTGCCGTATCCTAAGTATTGCACTCATTTTCTCATTTCCTTGTACTGTGTAAATAGGGTGCAACGAAGAAGTAATAGTGAACTATAAGTAAGCAACCCTGACGCGAGAAATGTTAGCAGTCGAAAGAAATGAAATGAATTGAAGACTTTGTAATAATACTAGCAATCTCCTTTATTCCAAAACAGTACTTGACTTATTTACCTATGCATTTTAACGTGTCTTCTAATTATCTTATTTTTGTCTTTGTAGACACTGGCTAAGATGCCGTTGTAGGCATCGTCTGGAAGCAGCCTTTAATTTCATCTACCTTCCGCGAAGTCTGTCGCACGAAACGTCGAAATTTTACTGACTGGAAAACGCTACAATTGGTGTTTATGTTACTGATGCAGCGATACCCAAGACTAGATACGTTATAGCAACGTATGCCTGTAATAACATTACTTACATAGTAAATACAATGCTAATTACAAAAACTCGTCATTATCTTTTCCTTGCGTACTTACAAGAAAAAAGTTTACCTTACTTCTCATACTAAGTACTGAAGATTCCGCCTAGTACTCACTTCTACTTGCTCTCTATAAAATGCTTTCTACTATATTCGCAAATGACTATTAGACTTCTGTCACATGAAACGGTAAAACATAAGGCGTATGCAGTTTAGAAGTTAGGGTATATTTGCATTTATTGACATAAAATGTATGCACATCTTCCATTATTAGACAAGAAAGTTCTCAAAGTAATTCAGAGTTACTCGCAGTGCACTAATAGTGTATTCATTACTATAATTATCCTGCATAACTGCGAAGCTTCCGTTCAATTGCCTGTGAAGTTGTAGTATCTCCCCGCAGGGTTTCTTTACTGAACTTTCACACGGCACACTACTTGGTAGCAACGGTTCCCGCCAAAACCACCTGCGACACAGCCGAATTACTCTGTCAAGTAAAAGTATTAATTTGAATATTAGTAAGAGTTTGATTTATCTGTAAACTGAGGAATTTGAGTGTGACACAGCAGCATATGCCGGCAAGGTATTCTTTGAGCCCTAAAAATTCTGCAGGTACAAATTAAATTGGTATAATCCACTTGGTGCAGGTATATGCCCTCATTTATGACGGCCATATCGTCAGTGTACACCTCTATGCTCATCCGACGATTACGGCTATAGTCCTTGGCAATTAACTTAGTGGCATAAGGAGTGAAGTTTCGTAATATCTGCATAACTGGTTCTGGTGCGTGGTACTTATGAATCCGACAACTTTCGACGATGACTTCAACACTGCGACGCTTCTCTGTGCGTACACACCATTTATACGTCTTGTACATGCATACGTGTAGGGGATCTCTTCTGTGGAGATATCGTTTTAGGTGACTGTGAGAGCTTTCAACTTTATTTTTGGTACTATTAAACAGCAACAGGGTACTCGGCATATATGCCGCAGCCCACGTCTCCTTCTTAGGCACCCAGTAATGCCTGACGTAATTCCATACCCTCCGATCAACCGGCCTAGTGACACTAAGGTTTTGATGAAATATAAATGGTTAGAAAACAATGCATTTACCTTTCAGGTGTCGCAGCTTTAACAAGACGATATAAAAAGCTGCGTACAAAAGGATTTCGAGTCTAAATGCATCAAGTGTTAATTAAATTCACCTCACCTTCCTGCTGAAAGCCCGGCATACATGAAATGCACAGATGACGATTTTCGCCTGAATGTGACTATTACGCACGGCGGATATCCCACAGTTGGCCGAATCCATTACGAAAGTTTCTGTAACGGACTTATCCTGCATTATTCGTTGGAATTGTTCCAAGATCCAAGCTAAATCACATGACCTTTCTCCTCTCGTCCATGCCAGAAAAACAGGCCGGCCATGACCCATATTGTCTGTTACCACCAACTGAAACAGAGAATATCTGATTAAGATTTGTCAACCATTTCACGTATAACCTACCCGTCATTATTGATATTGTATGTTGAGTCAATACACACCACCTCTCCATATTTCCGATACGACTGCACCTGTGATTCCAGGGCGAAGCAAATTCTGCTGATTATCCCTGTATTCGAATGTACGTATTCAACCACCTGACCGCTTTGCCTTATTATGCGCATAACATCTGATCTCAAAGGCATGACTACCGAAATAACTTTAAACTACATCACTTACCTGGTCTCACATTCTTATGTAAATTATACACATCTGTGCTCGTCAAAATTTTAATAAAATTCTCCTCAGCATATTCCAAAACATCACCAACCTCAGATGTAGTATTCACAACTGGTGCAATATTCTCCTTCGTCATCACCGAACAGGCGTCTAAAATCTGGATCACCTATCATAAGACTTTGTTCACATCTTTGATTGTGAACTCTTTTCGCGGAAGAAATGATAAACTCGTCCTCCTTGTAGCGTATACGAAAGCCAGATTGGCAACCGGTGTATTTTGCACTGCAGAAATAAATAATAGAATTCTTACGGTTTGACGCGTAAACCTGAACCTCTAGTTTTTCGCTTCATGCCATATGTACAACGAAAGACTACTAAATTGTACTTCAACTCCTGAGATTCATGGTTCCATATGCACTTCTTGGTTACATAATGTGTATGAGTTGCCTAAGAATACTCTTTCATACATATATCTCGCACTGATTCTAGCTGACTTAGAGCATCTTCTACTTGAACCCAACTGGTATACCGGTGACTAAACATAATTCCGTCAAAAGATTTTTTGATATCCACAGATATAGGAAGGGCAGGTTGGTTGCCATTGTCTCCAGGTGCCAATGCGTTCATTCGGTACCACTGTAAATGAAAACAGAAGCTTTTGAATGAAAAATTCACGAATAGCCAACAGAGTATAGTAAGCAAATTGAAAGAGTCGTTGGCTTGGAAACTATAGCGGAGAAAAATATAAATTCCTTTCCACAATTACCGTTTTGGAAAGTTCCTGATTATAGCCACAAACATTTACTGAAACACTCGTGAACGACAAATATGAACACAAGTGATAAAACGAAGCTCTGCAGAAATCATTGAGATGCCACAAACAGGAGTCAACACCTAGGATTTTAAGTGCACCCTATAATTTTTACATGAAACACATTCTAAAGCATCCTCTTGCACGGTAACTGCCTTCAGGCTTAAAGACAGCTTTTGACGACTATTCTTAACAAAATCAACGCAGTTCAAGCCAAATAGAAACCAGAACCACGTCAAATGCAGCTACCTAGATCAAACGAAACAAACTGAAATCAACTAGACCGCGCAAATGTCCGCAAGGTAAAGCTGGAGCCGCCACTTCAAACAGGGGATATTCCATATCAACGCCCCTTACTGGAGGCGGCTTACCCCTGAAGTGCCTGAACACCTCAGTGCAGTCTGCACAACTTTACTGACTTGATTTCAAGTTGTAACTTGCCAAACGAAGTAAACCACTGTTCCTGGACAAACTTTGCTCTTTGCTCAAACAAATAGCCATTGCACGATGGTACGTTAAACAGGATAAGACAACTTGGCCGACCGACCTGGAACTTAGGTTTAGTCTTTGGCTGCTTTTCATTCTTCAGAAGGTCGGCAACCTTAGACTACATATGCGTTCGACCAGTCTGTATCATGCTTCCATGCTAGCCAGGAGATGCAATTTGTTCTTCGGCAATTCTGTAATCCCCAGCAGCTCCTACTAGCGTGTTTCCAGGAATTTCGCTAGTGGAATACTTACCGGATGTGAATTTAGGCGTCTTCGATTTATTTGGATTGATATTGCTAGTCGGTGTGACTGGAGTAACACGTTCACAGTGTTTGGTTAGTTGTAGTGATATGGTGTTTTCAAGCGGAACGCTGGATGAGGCGGTGCCAGGATGACGAAGTTAGTATGGGCATGGGTCATTTCGTATAAACTCATAGTATGGTTCTTTCACTCACTTGTCGCAATCGTTTTCAAAAATTGCATTCGTGTGCTAAGTCGCTTTTGCAAATGAGAGCACTACAGGCTTGTCAGTCAACTCCCTTTCCAGGCCTTATGACGTCTTGAGAGTTTCCCTCTAGTTCTGGTGTGTATGGTACATTGGCTCCCTGTGGAGATGAAGTGTCGTATCCACTTTTTCTTGCTTGTGCAGCCTCAGTGCTGGACTGTGGCAAAGCAAGCATAATATCAGAGTAGGGGATGTGTACATGGGTCTTGAGAACCGATATGCAAGATGGTGTTAACATCACCTGATTATTTCCTCCTCTGGATGAAGCTCTAGTCACGACAAGAAAATGATGTCCTAGCACTCTTTTTCGGGCTAGTCTGAAACTTCATATCAGCGATTATTATAAATTACGCTTTAGTATGAACAGAACATGGCAACAGTATGGCCCAGTAGAACAAAAACAAAATACTGATAAAATATGGGGAAAAAAGGTTTTTAGTTTTACCTAGAACTTTCAGGCTATCCGGCTTCACAGGGATTACGTGGCGGAACAACAAGTCTCGTTTATCTGATCGAGTGGGGGAGATGCTGCTACAGATGTAGCGCTTGAAGATTTAGCAGTAGTTTGAGACAACGGGACTTATCACACAGAGATTCATTATGGAAATATTGGTTGAGTCGGATTTACCGTCTGGGAAGACCAGGTTTTCTGGTCAGATAATTCACGAGACAGGTGTTTTCCGGTTTGAGAGCGAAAGCACGTGGTGTTCAAAGGGCACGCAAAATGGCTCTGAGCACTGTAAAGCTCCTTCTCGCATCTTTCTTGCAAATATATTTTTACCGATTTATCACTTCTTGTGTACTATCCTACTTCACGAATGCACAGGACATTCTTTTCTCCCCAAAATAGCTTTCGATCACGCGTGAACATAGCATTTACCTGAATGTAGGTTATTCACTGGTTGTCCACAGACATCCAAAGAAAACGAAACGAAGTTTGGGTTACCGCTTAACCTTGATGACAACCCTGGTGACGGCGTTACAATTTGACATTTTAATGACCTCTTACGATTGCCTAAATTATAATTCAACTATCTAAGCAATCGAAGCATTACTAGTTTATGGAAACATAGGATTTTAACTCATATCTTACACGGCCATGCCCGTAAAAATGGCACGCATTTCATGCAAATTCACCTGCTTCTATGGAAACATTGATAATCTTTTGTCAACAAATGTATCCACTTTCCACCTGCCAGTTTTCAAATCTGAGAGGATTGCCTGGATTCTAATTTGAACGGAATAGTTACACATCGCAATGAAGACCCTTTTCAGCTATCTGGATTTACTTCTAAACATGATACCCATATATGCTTAGCAGTGATGGTATATGTGACAGGATGAAGGTGGAGAGTGTCATGCGATATTTCACTTCCAAACTACCCAAGCTATGACTGCGAAAAAGATTAAGTTTTAAGATGCATGCCCATAGACCTGGACTCATCTGGACGAGACGACTTAATATAGATCAAATATTATTTGTTAACGTCATGAAAAAATGTAATTCTCGGAGAGTCAAGATATGCACTTCTCACTAGGAGGCTATTAAGGATCGCGTAAATAAATATACACAAAAAAATGAAAGCCCTTCAGACATCACTCGGATGAAATACTTTCATTATCGAGCATCCTAAGTTATCGAACAGTTTATCTGTTTTGAATTCACTTTTGGTTTTCTTGTTAGTTGATTGGACCAAAATGTTCGACCTCTGTTGGCCTGACAACTGTTACGGAGGCTTTGACAATATCGAAGGATTAGCTTGAAGCGCTTTGGTGGACGACTACCATTAGTGTAATCCAGGATGCTCATTTAGTCCTACTTGGGTCAGTCGTCACTGGGTTCGAATCTCAGTGGGAACACCACCACTCACAAGGGGATGCAAGTATATCCAGCCCTCGGACCTTAACCGGTATGAAATAAACATCTTGGATTGCACTCTGGCGTCCTAATGACAGATACACCTTGGTGAATAGTTTCGAAAAGACTGAAACCTAGTTCAAGGCTTCCTGATTATCACCAACCAGCTTCTGCTCTACTTTTTCTTTATATTTGAGATCCTGAGCACGCAACACATTCGCCAAGTTCTTTAAGCTTCTCTGAGACTATATGTTGCCTTCACTGAATCGAATGGTAATTGTTCAAACTGGCCTTCATTTAGATTTATTCAATATCTCTACGAACTTTGCTTCCTGGCTTCCTTCGTCAGGCCATCATCCAAAGAAAGATTTTTACAGTGCTGGGGCGCCGGTATTTCACGACAACACACGGTTGGCCACTGCAACGGAAGCTCTCGGAGGACCAGTTTTGAAAGTCATTGTTGGCAGCATGAATAACGGTCACTGACTATTTATTTGCTGACGTTATTGAGATGTGGAAAACCGTAAATAGTAACGATGATGGGCTGGTGCTACCAAACGATCTAGATAAATTAGCTGGATGGGCTAACCGTAGGAGTCTTGAAATTAATTTCAAGAAAAGCGCGGTAATGCACCTATGTCAGAAGCCTTACACACAGCCTGGGGGACACAGAACTGCCAGGTGTTAGGGGACAAAAGGGCCTAGGAATTATTGTAAACCGTGACTTAAAAACAACGACAAATTGTAGTCGATAAGACTTTTCGAATGCTATGGGCACTTCGAAGGGCTTTCAAACGATTAGATGAGGGAAAAATCCAAGTACTCTGCGCAGCATGTCAGACCTCACCTAGAATACTGCATGCAAGCAGAAAGTCTATACTTCAAAAAGGAGGCACATATCCCGGAAAGAGCACAGAGGGTAGGAACGAAATTAGTTAGTGGTATATCATACCTTCCTGATGAAATGAGGAAGGAGCATTTAAGTCTCTTCCCATTATCATACTGTAGAAGGAGAGGTGATTTCATTTTGGCTTACCGTATATTCAAAGGCGATTTAGATATTGACCTTTTAAACCTCTTCTCTCCTTCTAAGACAAATTTACGAGGTCATCACTTGAAGGTGCTCAAACCGAGTTCGCAAAAAATACGTGTGGAATCTAGATTCTCTCACAGAGTGGTCAACGACCGGAACTCCTTACCTGACTCAGTTGTAACAGCTCCATCAGTGAACGCTTTCAAAAAGAAAATAGATCTCTGCAGAGATATATATCGCAAGGATTAACATAAGCAATAAGAGCCTTCTATCCTTATAATCTGAATCTGTGAGCCCTACTTTCCTGAAATTTTTGGAACCTCTTTCCATTATGCTTGAGTCCTGCTTGATACATTCAAGAAAAAACTAGGCAACTATAGGTGTCTAACTATACGTATTACCATTAGTTTCTGTTCCCGTTTGTTCACACTAAATAATTGAATCTTAAATCTGATCTTGTTTGTATCGTTCAAGGTAAGAATGTGCAACTATGACTTACTCGGAACTGGCGGTTCTGTCGGATTTTTATTGTGATTGCAAGGTTATTTACGGAATTCCGAGTATAAATGAGTTAAGAGAGTTCATATGTGGCGGAAAAACTACTGATACTAACATGTTATGATGAGGCCTCCTGATGGCGGGTGCTCACCTCATTTACCGCGTATCAGTGAAGTTAATCCTCACCAATCTGTTAATTCCTCTGGTCATGTAAAGCCCACTACGGTGAAATGTATTCTCATAGGTGACAGGCAGGTGGGGAAAACCAGTCTTGTCGTCAGTTACACTTCTAATGATTATCCAGCTGAATATAAACCATCTGCTTTGGATACCTATTGTGGTAAGTCAACCACATTGTTGTTAAACTCATAAATACGGCATATCATGTGTTAGGTATAAACTGATTATTGCTTTATGTAAATTGCGCCAGTTATTTTTTAGACTATATGGTTCTGATTTTCTATTTTCTTCGTATTTATAGCGTACGAATAAATAATTGCACATGAATTAATAAGGAATATACCGACCTACGTTATATGGTTGAAAATTAACTTTAATCTGTAACTTCATTTAAAATAACTACGAAATTTCCTGATTATTAATAATTTGACAGTACAAGTCCTCTACATGCAGGTTATCTATCTGAGTACCGTATGTTTTTCAGTTAGTGGTTGCACGCTAAGGTATTCAAACATGGGCTCTTCCTCTTATTTTGAACCTGTCAGCAGGATGGTCCTGCATCTCAGTGAGTGACAATGTTCCCAGTGGGACTGACATCAAAGTAATTCATTTTTTTAGATGCATGAAAATCCCTCGATTAGTCAGCAACTGCTGAACATGTCATACACAATCACCTAAGACGTCTAGAAGACCAGTTATTTGGCTTTGATTCTTAGGATCTTAATTGATTCATGCCAGCGTTGAGCAAAGCATGTTTCAGATGTGTAGCACAACTCACGGGCGCGTCAAAGGAAAATAGTAAGTGAGAACCTCGACTCACAATCCTTACTTAAGGCTGCGCTTATCCTCACTGTTGTTTGTAGTATTGCTCTGTCTAATTTAAATGCTCCTTTGATGAAAAATCAGTAGCTGTTTTCTTACATCCTGCCGCAGCTTTCTTGTCTCAGTAGGCAATCGAAATGTTGTGGTATGAGAATGCCGTTCTATGCTTCTTGTTGCTCGGCTTGTTTCAATATATATAAGGTGATTTTAATATACTGGTCACATATCCACTGTACATTTTCTCCATGATGCTCACAATATAAACTGACTATCTTAGTTATGTATAATGGGAGATAAGGCAGAAACTACACCACGTTTTTTGTCGGCCTACTGGGATACAAACAAACAGAAATGCTTGGGGACTTTAGCATCGTTTTCTGCTGACAGTCAAACACAAAATCTTGCTTGCATAGCAATGCATTAATTGTGAAGCTGTAGCTCATTGGTCTCGGTGGGTATCTCCCAATCACTGGGTCAGGAGTTCATACCCCGTTCTACTTATCGAGATTTGAGCAGCCAGATAGTATTACTGTCCATAATATAATATGTATGGCTTGTCGTCAACGGCATGGAAAATCGAGTGATTACTGAACAATACTTCATTCTTTCATTTTCGATGAAGTAGTCCAACGTGTCATTATTTAGATCTGTAGGTAGTGAGTAATTGAACAGACAATATTACTGTAACAGGCGAATTGAATGCGAATAGAGAGTAAAAACGTGGGGGAGGGAATTTCCTATTCTTGAAGAGTTCGTAACGCTGGATGTGAATGACGAATTTGTTCTTCCAGCTCTGATAACAGATAGTAGACTATTTCTCACCTGGTTAAATGACTTTGTCATTGTTCCTCTATGAAGCGAGTGTCTTACTCTCATACTTGTTCTCATTTCAAACCGTAGTATACTGGCTGTTAGCATGAAATAGCGAATTACTTTCTAATAACTTTCTTCCAATAATGATGGAAAAATATCGAGCGAATCAGTTTAGCATTTTAACTAAAAAGACCAACTAGAAACATTGAACTAGCCAGAAATATCGGCTGTCCAAAGGAAAGGATGATTGTATCATTGTCAGTGTAAGATTTAGTTGTAATCGATCCGAAGAATTTCGCATTATTAACCCTCGAAATAGTTTTTAGTCACACTCAAAACAGTTATATTTCGAGCTAATTTTGGTCAGTGCGGTGCTAACGGACTTGGTTACTATCATAACATTTTCTGGCAAATTTATTGTTTCTTATTGATAGTGGTCTTTGTATATTCTCTATTTAACTCTAAAAGCAAACACATGGTGTTTAAAAAACTCATTTTTCCAACAACTAAAGTGATTTGCTTTAAAATTGTACTTCCATAACCGTCTCATCATTGACTGGTAGAAAAGCCTAGATGATCGATTTTATGACATACTAGAGTTGTGATATTCAACCATTTGATTCATATCAGCTAATATTACGTATTCGCATACTAATAAGCTGACTGTATTGCTGAGAATTGCTTAATGTCCCTTACAACCTGTAAATGGTGTGTAACCGTCACCATTTTCATAGTATTCGGGATATACCAAAGAATCACTGTGTACGTTTTACCGAACTCCTTAAATAAGTCAGATATTTAAATGGCGAGTTTCTACTGCATACTGGGTTATAAGCCATGTGAGTTGCTATTTAATCGCCGGGTTGAATTACGTGGCGATTTAGTTCTGAGCACCCTTTGTAATGGCCGATATTTTGACAAGTTGTGTGTGGTCTAGACGTAAAGTATGAAAAGTATGTAAGTAAGGCTACAGGTTTTTGCCGACAAAAGTAAACTTCAAATAACGGGACGAATCGACAAAGGAGATTTGGAATGAGTTCATAAAATGATAATTATCAATATCTCTGACATGGTAAAGAATGAGTACGTGTATGTATAGTATCTATATGAAGCGGCATGTTGTAGACTTTTTGATGTATATTTTACATGCTCGGTTTGTCAATGATTTTGTTGATTTCCCTGTAATTTCGGACCACTTGGCTGTTTTGCTGTTATAAAACTCCATTAATAAGTAGTGGAGCATCAGTGGTAAAGGGCTTCCGATTATCCTGCAACTGATTCTAATTACTGTAGTATCATAAATGTGCCTTTTTTTTAACAGATTTAAATCTGTTTCATAGATGTATCTGTCATTTTTGTCCAACTGTCACATAAATTTAGAAAAATCTGAGCTTCATCTTATTAGTCACAGTAAGCAGCATTAACGGGAGATATTTATTTAAGCTTACAAATTACTTTAGTCTAACAGTTACCACTTTTATTCATTTAGTTAAACCGTTTACATTTCTTCGTCTCTCGTTCTCTTATTTAGTGTACAGACATGATGTATTACAGCTTGAAGCATCACTCAGTAGTGCTAGGTTTTATGTTAATATTTGTCCTTATTCATCTACAGCATTGAAAAATTGGGCGAATAGTTAAATCAGTCTTGTAGAGGCGCCTGACTGAAGCATACCGAATATTCTCACTAGTAATTCGGGCGATTGCATTAGACCACTGTGTTTTTTATGTCTTAAACAACCATCGTATTGGTGATTATTGAGTTAAATATCATTTTCATTCTTTTTCTTTTCAGTCGAAGTCTGTGCTGATACACGTCCTGTTCATTTACAAATTTGTGATGCTGGTGGGAAAGTAAGTCTATGCCATTGTTTTAAGAGTAGCTTTCAACTTTTTCCCTGCTCCTCATTAAGCTTGAAATTATACGTGGTATAGAATTAAATAGTTTTCTTCTCAGAATTATAAATCCTTCCTGTTTAGGTAATTAGCCTCGTAGTTGTATAGAAATGTTTCAAGAAGTGTAAGGTAGCATCGAATTACTGAAGTGTAAATTAAAATATTCAAGACACAAAGTTTCGTTATTTTTAAGCGTTCTCAGTTTCGGTCTAAACACATATATTATGTACATTCTGAGTGATGCATTTAAAGTTACTTCAGTGTCACTATATATATATATATATATATATATATATATATATATAGGACTTCAGAGGTGATGAAAATTCCTGGGCAACACCACCAACAGCAACAACAACAACAGACAACAATCAGCATAAATGGGAGGAACCTGAAAGAAACAACCTCTTTTACCTACCTGGGAAGCATCGTTTCAACTACAGGCGGAACTGACGAGGATATCAAAGCAAGGATCTTAAAAGCAAGACAAGCTTTCACTACTCTCAAGTCTGTGTGGAGGTCAACAGCACTCAGCATCAAAAATAAGATCCGGATTTTCAACTCCAATGTGAAGTCAGTGCTACTATACGGATCAGAGAATTAGCGCGTCATAAGGATCACCTCAAACAAACTGCAGACCTTCATTAACAGTTGTCTTCGCTCAAGATCAGATGGCCGGCCAGAAGAGATCAGCAACAGGGTAGGATCTTTGGGATCGAACCAACCAGGAACCGATTGTGCAACAAATAGGCAGGAAGAAATCGAGATGGATTGGCTGGCCATACTCTGAGGAAACAAACCATCAAGTGACATCACTAGACAAGCCATTGCTCGAGTGGAGGCCGAATGGGAAGCGGCGAGTTGGTCGTCAGTGCAAGGGTGACTTGGAGGAGGTCTTGTGAAGAGGAGATGAAAACGTGTGGGCGGACATGGAGCCAGGTGAAGACCCTAGCAGAGAACCGAACGCAATGGAGACGCACGGCTGAAGCCCTATGTTTCTCTAGGAATTAAAGGAAACAATAATAATAATAATATATATATATATACTGTGTTTAAATTTGCTGAATAATATGCATAAGAGGAAGTTTCTGAGTAATCCATATTCATAAATACAACTTTCGGAAGCTTTAAACAATTCATTGTTAGTCCATATTCTTTTTTTGTTCTAATAATACATACTACACTGTATAAAAACAAAACATTAATGTGGTTATGCTCCAGTTCATGAAATAGAATCTAACCAACAGAATATTTTATGATACTACAATAGAAATACAATATGACTACGAACGCTTATGTCAAATTGCTACCGCGAAAGTTTTAAAAAATCCAATAAATGTGGTTTAAAAGCATACTTTGTTTACACCTAAGCTAATTGAAATTTACCACCATTACAAATTAAGTTAAACTATTTGTCCTGTAACTAGCCCTCTGCGCTAGTAATGATCACAGAGTTAGATGGAGCTCAGCTGTAATAACAGTGGAAGGAAAGCAAAACGATGGTGGTTGGTGAAAAGAAGAGATGTGTGTTCTTATGGGCGTATGTGAGCTGCTGCTACTTCTCGACTGTCTACACCGTGAAAGTTAATGTCTTCTTCACAAAGCGCAGTGAACAACTGCTCGAAGCCTGTCAAATATGACCTGTTTCGTCCTCACATTAAACCTTACAGCTGATTAAGAATCACTGTAAGCTAAGTCGTGATGTATAATTTTTGGGGCTGACCTTTTTTGACTACTCCTCAGAGGTGAAAGGGAACATAGCCGCTGACGTGCTGATCCAAGGGAAACACCTTATTGCTGTTACACCCACATCCTCTAGCAGTAGGATTTCGTTCTCAGACCTCAGAATAGTTTAAACAAGCTGCACTGTGAATAACGCAACGAAAGCAACTTTTGAAGAATAAGATGAATTCACTTTAATTTATGACGTCTACGTCAGTTACATACAACTTGAATAACCAAAAACACACAAATAACCCCTGTGAAATAATTTAGATATGCTTTAACTGCCTTATCTTCGAGTGTATGTTCGTATTCATGTTTAGTCGGTATCATTTGAAACCATTGTTGCAGTATTTGCTTTAAGAAGGAGGCGAATAGACACTTAACTGGTTTATGTCTGTCTGTCTGTTTTCGACCTGGAACTTTGCACCGATGAGACAAAGGAATAGTAATAACAAAGAACAATCTAGTTTCATTGGAAATTATAAGTCACAAGAAGTGGATGCATCTGCGCCATTGATAACGATTTTGAGCCATGTCACCAATTGTTTCCAACCATTGGTTTTTACCGTCCCGAGGACCCCAACTAGTCTGGAAGTCTACACCTTCCTACGTGGCTTAAACTAACTGTTGTAGATTTCATTGACTGGTGCCATGTTTTCGTTTGACCGCCGCTAGATCTTTTCCAACTAACCCTATGTCAGCTAACATTGCCCTCTGTCCAAGAAGGCGATGGCTGAGCATACGTAACACATGTCCTAACCATCTCAGTCCATTGATTTTCCCTCCTTACCTAGCACTCAATATTGCTCACCCTATTATACCACTTCACACGGGAGATAGAACTCAGGCACCTATGATCAAAGACAGTTAGTCGGTCTTTTCATGTCTTCTACTCTCAATGGCCAGATCTCACAGCCACAAAGAAGGACGGAGAGGACTCCTGAGCAGTACACCCGCCGTTTGGTCGATAGCCGGATGTCACGTCTACGCCAGAGACAGCATAAACTGGCATATGCGAAACTAGCCCTATGTATCCAAACTGATATTTCGTCAGCGATCAACCCGTTGGCGTTGGCTGATGCGACTTTCCAAATAAGTGAAGTGGTCAACATGCTCCACCAACCACTTCACTCCCTATTTCTAAACTAGGAGTCAGTGTAGTCCAGTCCTGTAACATCATCTTTTATTTGGTTTATGGGTTATTCTCATTCAAATGGCAGTCATATCTCATTTCTCATGTACTTTTTGAATGATTTCGTATTACATAATTAATTATCACATTCTTTATAAGCTTTCATGTGTATTTTGTAGGGCACTATAGTCATGTTATTTAGTAAATTTCGAAGTCCACTTTACAGTTAGAGATTTTCTTTTATTCATTCTAATCTAGGCAAAATCATAATCTGGTAGTTTAATTACTTACACAATAAACGTGAATTATTTTCACAAAGCCCATGATTACTGAATTATTGCCAATAGTTTCACATGTACTATGACTAAAGTTCATATCTGACTCTGGCATTTGATAATTTCTAGAGTATTGCCTTATAATTTGTAGATTACCTGTTTCTGTAAAATATTTTAGTCAAGTTGTCATCAAATCATATGCTTTAAAAAAGTAGTATGTGACTCAACCATCGCGTTGTGGTATATAGTTTAAAGATATTTGAATCTAAATATATTTCCATCTAGTTATTCGTCATTCTGATTGTATCCACTAAAAGACAGTCCGATAAAGAAAGCTTGGTTGGATGTCATTCACTTTGTGATTTCTCAGTATTTGGTACCGGAACCACCGCACTGCTACACTCTTGAATTGACTATATTTAATAGTTGTTGTGAGCAAGTTTCTCATTATATCTTCTGTTCACATGTCTCCATAACAAATTGTCTTTTACAGGCGTGACACTGAACCATTAAGTACGTAACTATTAAGCTCAGTTCTATTTAAATTAACAGCTTTCGTAGATAGAATTCCTGTTTTCAAGAGTTCGTTTGTAGGGATTTGATTTGTCTCAAGTCAGATAACCTGTTGATATTAGTTAGAGAGCCACTGAAAGCCAACAGAGAGTATTGGATAGCTGTTTCGTCCTAGTTTGGGACTCATCATCAGTACTCATCTACTGGGGTTAGGACCCAAAACCTTCCGCTTACAAGGCGAGCTCGTAGACCATTCAGTCACTGGCACCCAACTCAATGGTTAGCCCATGAATTCTAACTTCTACCAATTCTTGATTTTAGCGTGACTTGCATCAGCCAGTGTCATTGCTGGCGAGTATCTGTCCTCACTCCCCACCAGTCGGACTCCACTGGTCACGACTTCTCATCACTGGAACTCCATTTAACTTCGTCCTGTAGGCAGTCACTTATGAGGAACAGATTAATTATCAAGAGTCAGACAGCGAAATGATATGAATTCATAACGATGTAAATACCTAACATTTTTTTCCCTATCACAACTTCTATATTTTTAATTGTTGTCTTGTTCTCGACTGATTTCACTGTGCCTGTTCATCTGATACACAGTTGTTTTGTATTTCAAATTGTTAACGTCCTCTCTTACTTCCGTAATTTTGGTCCTCAACGCTTAAATGACATACTGACCTTTGTATATATTTAACAGGAATTGATTTCTACTATTTCAGTTGGTTTATGTGTATTCATGTATCAGATAGGTGGTGAACTGAACTGTGTGTTTAAAACAGAACACTTCATACACTTTTATGTACTTACTGTATAACGTGTTTCACTAGTTCATTACATGCATTCTGACAAAAAATACAACTAATTTAGTGAAGTCAATTGGAAAGCTTAAATTTAGTAAAAGATAATTTTCCTCATGAATTCACTGATGATTAAAACTTTAATTAATTAAAATGAATTTTGTGATAAATGTTAAACACTAACTCTGATTTATCCATCTTTCTTTTTAATCTGTTCTAGGAAGAAGTTGCATCGTTAAGACATCTGTCATATTTGGATGCACATGTTATTCTACTATGCTTTTCTGTTGTTCGACCAGAGTCTTTCAGATCCTTGAAAACTGTCTGGTTAAAAGAATTGGCTTCTGCACCTATCATTCTTAACAGCGCCGCTGAACAAACTGCAGCAAAATTATTCGGTATACCTACTACTACTACTACTAAAACAGCAACAACTAATGCTACTTCGTCATCGTCAAATACCAAAAGAAGTCTTGATCACTGTCTACCAGCATTACTCGTCAAATCAAAATCCTCTATATGCCCTAATCGTGGATTAAAAAGCGCACCTGAAACTGCCACTACTAATTTAATACCAGGTCCTACATTTCTCCTTATAGGTTGTGCTTGTGATCTACGCAATGATATTGGACGTTTATTAGAACTGTCGAAGATAGGCGAAGAACCAGTCGATAAAGAGAAAGCTGAGTGTTTAGCTGTTGAATTAGGCGCTGAAGCCTATGTGGAGTGTTCTGCACTAACTCAAAAGAATCTTAAAACTGTTTTCGATCTGGCTATTTGGTGTGGTTTAAAAGTAGCTGATTCTGGTGGTCCACTGCTGCCATCTGAATTAAAGTCAAAGGAAGCATTACCGCATAATGGCAACTGTACAAAAACTTCTGTTCATAATCGTGCTCTCAGTAATAATAATAATAGTAATCATGTAGGGGTTAATCATCGCCTGTCTAGCGTCGTCACCACAACAGAGAATACCAACAAGTGTAAAACGCTGAATAAAAAGGGTTGGCGCCGATTTCTGTGTATTAATTCTTAAAAATATTCAAATTAGCATTTTTCCTCTTGGTGGTGTTATTGTTGTTGTTAAAAGAGGTTTCGTTTGGCGTGTGTTGCAGCTGTTCCACACTGTTTCGTAGAAATGAAAATCAAGTGTCTGATTTCCTAAATCTAAGCTTTCTCTTTTGTTTTTTTAGAAAATGAATTCTAGTCACATTTATGTACACTTTATGTATATTTAAAGCTACTTTGTGTAATTCAAGTGTGTTGCTTGTAGAAATAATTACGACCGTTTGGTTTGGTTCGGTTTGGTTGTGTATTCATTTGATGAATAATCTTTGATAAAGACTTTCTGGGGGTTGTTGTTTTTTTTCTATGATTGGAAGGGTAATATTTCCCTTTTTATTAATACGTACTACTACTCTAGTCCTTTTAACATTTATCTCCTATACAGTTTAATTGGCCGGTGATCATACTATTTAAATTTTGTTGACTGACTTGCTACTCTCTTGTATACCCCCCCAAACACACCCTACGCCCACGCACACCCTATCCCCCTGAAAACTGTGTGTATGTATTTAAACATTTAATTTTTTTCCCATTGTTTTCCTCCCTCATCACTTTTGTAAATTGAATTTTCCTTCCTTCTATTTCATTTTCTTTCAATTGATATCCCCTTAAATCATGAGAATCATGTAAACTGAATTTTAAATTTTTGTGATTACTTATTATACTTGGATTGTATTCACCATTGTTGTTTTCTTACTTTTATTTACCTTGTATCTCTTATATATATATATGCTGGACTATTCCTTTGTTTGCCTACACTTTATGACTTATTATCAACAAATATCAAGATATATTTAATGTATTAGTGTTATTTCCACAGTGATTTATCTTTGATTGGACACTAGTCAGTAACTAGTGTAATGTGTGTGTGTGTGTGTGTCTAATCCTTTGTTTGATGTAGTCTGAACTCTATCAGTGACATGCGTTCAAGGAGGCTGCAGATACGCCTTGCTGACTGGTGAGTGCTAACTAGCATGAAACCTGGGTCACACGCTGCTTGCCGATTGCCCCCCAACATCTGATATCAACAATTCAAAGTGCACCGTGATGGCTAGCCACCTAGTATGGTGGCCATATTGCAAACTTGACTGGTGGAATTCAGTCTGCGTCAAACAAAAGATTAGACACATTACAACACTAGTGTGTCTAATCAAGGTATCTAATACAGTAGTCCTCTGGCTGGCTGGCTGGATTCAACACAGAACTTGGCACCGATGTGCAGCAGTTCGAGTTGCCACGTTCCAAAGAGCACACAAAGGTAGACAAGAAGATGAGTGAAGAGAATCAGTAGAGTTTTGACAAGTATAAGAGTGAAACAGAATGAGAATTGGTAGAAAGGAATATGAAAGATTACAGAGACTGAATACATCTGCGTAAGCCATTGACAACGATTTTGAGCCATGTCACCTATTGTCTCCAGCCATTGATTCTTAGAGTCCCGAGGGCCCCAACCCGGAAGTCTGCATCTCCCTACCTGACTGAATCAGTTTAACTGTCAAGGATTTCATGGACTGATGCCATGTTTTTGTTTGGCCACCACTTACTCTTTTCCAACCTGCACCTATATCAGCTAGTAATGCCTGTCGGGGGAGTCGATGGTTAGGCATACGCAGCACGTGACCTAACCATCTCAATCTATGTAACTTTATAGCCTCTTCGATTGATTTTCCCTCTTTGTCCAACACTCTACGCCTAACGTCAACATTACTTACCTTATTATACCACCTAACGTGAGAAAGAGATCGTGAACATCTGTGGTCAAAAACAGACAATCTTTTCATGTCCTCAACTCGTATTGGCCATGTTTCAGAGCCATAGAGAAGGACGGAGCTAACTGCTGAGCAGTACACACGTCCCTTGGTTGATAGCCGGATGTCACGCCTACGCCAGAGACGGTGTAAGTTAGCGAAAGCAGCCCGAGCTTTTTGGATCCATGCTGAGATTTCGTCGCCAATCAGTCCGTAGGTGCTGATACAACTTCCCAAATAGGTGAAGTGGTCAACATGTTCTATCAATTCACTCCCTATCTCTAAGCTAGGGGTAGACGTAGTCCAGTCCTGTAGCAGCATCTTACATTTCACAGGGGCGAATCGCATGCCAAACATACGAAGATTGCAGCTGAAGGTGTTCAGAAGACTGCACTTTGTCAGTCCTCTAGGAGGTCAGTCACGGTCCCGAATAGTTCAGTGGTAACATCTCTGAGTGCACCACTGGATATCGTGAGTTCGGATCTCAGAAGAGTCATAAGTTCCTTCAAGGAGGTTGCAGATATGCCTTGCTGACTGGTGGGTGGGTGCCAATTAGTATAAAACCTAGGTCGAAGGCTTCCTGCTGATTGCCTCCAAGCATTTAATACCAGTGATTTTTCTTATCAGATATTCGGTAGTATCTGAAATGAATCTTATGGGTGTTTAAGACATGCTATAGTTGAATATGAAGAGACTGACTGTTGGGTAACATCTCGCGTCAGGCCATCTCTCGAGTGGAAGGTGAATGGCAAACGACGAGTTGGGCGTGTGTCCGGGGGTGATATGTAGGAGAAGATCATGTGAAGAGCGGAGGATTGCCTAAGGGCGATCGTGGAGTCAGCTAAAAGAGGACTCCGGAAGACGGAATGCACTGAGTATATGCTGTTAAAGCCATATGTTCTAGCTGGAACCAAAGTCTTTGTTAATATCTTTGCTTTTTATATCGATGTCATCTAATGTTAACATTAACCCATATGAATCAAAGTGAAGCCATTTTGGGGGTCTAGACTCTTCATCTATAAGGTTACTAGTCGGCGATCAAGGTCTTCATGAAGTCCACAATGCGCTAGATAGTCGCCTCTGTAAGAAGTTCACTGTTGGACACAAATATTATTCATATATATATTTATGAATATATATATTATATAAAACATTTTGTGCAGTTAAAAAGCATATAGTGCGACCGGCTATTATTATTGTTATTATTATTATTGTACAGATTTGCAGTTAGAATAGGCAGTTGGAGAGTATACATTTTCATTGTATAACTTTTGTTCACGCAGGACACGTTCATGTTGTCTTTGAGCTCGTTCAAGAGTTTCACTAGCTAAGCGTGAACTTAATTCCATAGATTTTTCTGAAAGTGAACTACAACTAGTTAGCGATTCAGTTTCATCTAGTGATCTTTGCTTTCTTGGGCATGAATTTCGAGTTCTCTCTCCCACCTGATGGTGATGATGATAATCTTGATAGTCTGCCCATTTATTATTACTGCATGGATTACATGCTCTACAGTCGCCTTCTAAACTTGTTCGAGGTGGATCATTCTCTGACTTTAAGCTACAATCTGAGTTGTAGTGTTGTAATTCATTTTCTTGAGTATATTTCGTATTACCTGGTAACATGCCTACATAGTTGTTGTCTCGTGGACAATTAACATCATAATGTCTATATTCTGAGCATGGATGTGTGTATGCCGGTTGGCAATGATGATGGTACTGTGGATTTTGTTCGTCTTCTGTATCAGAACAATCCTCTTGATCCATTATCTGTGCAACATTATAACTGTCTAGCATTGCTCTTCTCCTCTGACTAGCTAATGGTTCGTTGTACGGATCAGAAACCAAGTCTGTAGATGGTTTTCCAGCTCTTGGCATTTGTAGACTTTCTTTGTATTTTTCAATATTTTGCATATAACTTTCTTCGCTTGGTGGATCCCAGTAACTGACTGAATCTGATTCTAGTTGGGCCAAGTGTTCACGTGAAAAGTGAGATTCTCTATCACGTTTTCGATATTGATCAGCTTTTTCGCGTAACCCTACTAATTCTCGGTACCAGTTGTACGGTAAGTTGCTGTTGTTCTCTGTTGTTGATGCTGATCGATTAGGCTGAGTACTACTTAATAAATCTGCATAATTAAGATATTTTGCATTGTATTCACTAATATTGTTGTGGTTAGCCTTTTTTGGTATTTTTGAAGGTGGAGTCAATGCTCGAATTCTTCGCTTATTTGCATCGCCATCAGTGTCTTTTATCTCTCTAAATCCATAGGCTGATACTGGACGTCTTAATGGAATAATATTCACATTTTTCTCATCTCTTATTATTCCAGTTGATTTTAATTGGTCTATTGGAACATATTTAAAGGGCTTGTACTCATGTCTGTATTCTGTATCGTAAGGAATTTTACGACCTTGAAATTTATCCGGTTTACATGATGCTGATGTTGATGGTCGAATAAATTTTGTTGAATCTAGTCGGTAATTCATTTGTGGTGCTTTAAATGCACTCTGATACTCAGAGATACGAGCGTTTTCAATGGCGTATTTTGTAACTTTAGGAATTGCTAACTTTTGATTTTTTTCTTGTCCATACTCTTGAAGTGGAGTTTTAATACTCCTATCTTGACGTGGAGCATCTGGAACACAGATATTAACTGAATGCTGGTTAACGCCTACTGGTTTAGAGCACTGCGTATCAACTTTGCGATTGAGTTGTAGTGGTTCATTCTCAGTTGTTTTTACTTGCTTCCTATTGTGTTTTATCTCCTCTTTTTCACGTAATAGTCTTTTTCTATTATCAATTTCATTTCGTATACGTCGTATTTCTGCTTCTAAAGCTTTATGTGTTCCATCTGTCTGGATGGCTTCGTCTATTCGAGTTCTGTGAACAGTTTGTGGCCTATAATCGTGTTGGTTCGCTGTTGTCTGTGTTGACTTTTTTAACGTTTTATCAGAGTTCTCTTTTCGCTTGGGTGAAACACTACGGGCATTACGTTTCTGACTGTTTCTATAAGCGATAGGATGTGTGAATTTTCCATCAGATGGACCGATTACAAAGTAATCGTCTTCTTTTGGATTTGAGAATTGTTTGTTTAAATTAAATCCGTCAGGGAATTTGAATTTTCGTTTTTTCTGAAATAAAGGCTCTTCTGTTATTGTTTTGCCCATGAATAATAATAATAGTAATAATGTAAGAGTGAGGTAGTTTCAGTGTGTTGTTCACTGTTGGTATTATTCACATCCGATGATCTAAATAGAAAAGAATCAATACAGCATGAGAAGATTAGTCATATAAAGTATATGTGATCCTAGTTGTCAATACTATATAACTTAACTAACACTAAAATATGATCTTTAGATCGTGGGATGGAAGTTGACAATCTGTTGTATTCCGGTCCAGTTGGCTTAGCATGGTCAACGATCTTGATCTCATAAAATGTATTCAGTCTATGAACCCTTCTTGTAGCCTAGGTCCAGATGGTTTGCCTAGTGTTATTGTTAAAAAGTGTGCAGATATCCTGTGTTATCCTCTCATGGACATATTTAATGAATCTTTTTCCAGAAATGTTGTGCCAGCCGTTTGGAAGGACATTAAAATTGTACATATACCTAAGACCTATTGCTATTACCTCTCCTTTTCTAAAAACTATGGAAAAGTTACTCTTAATTAATCTTCAACCTTCACTTAAAGCCTTTAACAATCCCAAACCATTCGCCTATAAACACAGTAGAAGTACTTTAGATGCAGTTGCAGTATTGTATCATAACATTGTCTCCAGCTTAGACAAGGGGCCTACATTTGTTCGCTGCACCTTCCTAGATTGCATTTTGTTAAACAAGCTTGCTGAAACTCAAACTAACTGTTGGGTTGTCAAATGGCTGCATTCTTATTTCTCAGGAAGAAAGCAGTACACTGTATGTCAGGGAAAGTCGTCCACTTCTTTGCTTACTGAGGCTGGTGTCCCTCAAGGCGCTGTCCTTTCTCCTATTCTGTTTTCTTTCTTCTTGCATGATTTGCCACACTCTGATGAAATGAACTTTGTTAAGTATGCCGACGATCTAACTATTTCAGTGTCTGTTAACTCCCAGCTAGACTGTACTAAGATGAACAGCTTTCTATCAGGAGTCAGCAAATGGTCTTCGTCTAACGGCCTTAAACTAAATCCTTCCAAATGTCAGACTGTTAATTTCAGTTTCCGATGTAAAAGAAAGTTAAATGAAGCTGTTGGTTCCTATGACCGTTGCAAAACTGATGATAGTGAGGATATAGAAATCAAGTCTGAAGTTAAGTATCTTGGATTAATTCTTTCTACTGACCTATCCTGGTTTTACCATGTCTCAGCGATTTCTAAAAGAATATTTCGTCCGACTTTTCACATTAAGAAGTTAAGGCTTTCAGGCATAACTCACCCACTCCTCTTACAGTTTATCAACTCTTGCATCTTACCTATTCTTCTTTACTGTTCACCCTTGCTTATTCTTTCCTGAATTGCTTAAAAAAGACTATGTCATACTTCGTAGAACTCTGAAGACTAGCTGTCAGTAGGGCGAGTGGCATCCCTTCGGATCATATCGTTGACATTGTCACTGATAGGCACGTGATGCTATGCAACAAATTTGCTAAAGTAATTTTGTTAGACTGTGAGCATCCACTTTACCCACAACTTCATCTTGTGTCTCCTCAGATAAAACAAGAAGTCTTTTCAGAAGACTTTATGCAGGTACGTCTAAGTATAAGAATTTCACTATATCATATTTGGCACGTACTTTGTGTGATGAAAGTAGTGTCAGGCATGAACTAACTGTCCTTCTTTGCACTATTAAATAAACCATTTTCTCTATCCTTATTCCACCAAGCTTTATTGTTATTGTACTTCTTATATTTATAATCCTTTCAGTTTTTTGTTTTTATTTGTTTATTTTTTCGTAAGTGTTAACATCATTTAAGCTGTGTTATAACTGTTAATCTTGCATTTTCCCTCACTATACTGTATCAACAGAACATTAGATTCAATACTCTATAACATGCTAAGCATTCCCAAACTGAATCGACAATACCGTTTGAAACAAACTCACTGTTATTATTATTATTATTATATTTATTATTCTCATTTTGTACTCCGAATATTTTTGACTTTATATTGTGAATGCGGAAAAATTTCTCAGGTTAATTTTGTCTTAATTTTTAATTTTATTTATATTTTAAGTAAATAAGATGCAGTATTGTGAGAAATGCTGAGAATTCCATTCTGTATTATAAGTACTGTTTTTGGAATAAAGTAGATTATTATTATTATAACCTGTGAATCCTGGGTCCGATCCCTGGCAAGGTCGTGGGTGCGCACTGCTGAAGACTCCTAAAGAAAATAGGAGGACATAGATGTCCAGTGCACCCCTCTGGTTCTCAATAATAACCAAGTTAAAGTATAGCGATCCAGGAGTGCGAATGCGCCAATGACATTGAGCGCAAGCTACTATGGCACTACTGTGACCGAAATGAGGTGCAAATTTCATTCGTTTAAACACTAGCTAGTACATAATGTAATGTGTTTGGTCCTTTGTTTGACGCCGACTGAATTCTATCAGTCAAGTTTGCAATGTGGCCAACCCATGTTAGGTGGCTGGCCATCACGATACACTGTGAGTTGTTGATATTATATGGTTGGAGGCAATCGGCAGGAAGCCTTGGACCTAGGTTTCATGCTTACTGGCACTCATCAGTCAGCAGGGCGTATCTGCAGTCTTGAAGGAACACTTTTCCCTTCTGAGATTCGAACCCGCGTTACCCAGTGCTGCAGATCCGCCTTGCTGACTGGTGGTGAGTGCTGGTTAGCATGAAACCTAGGCAGAAGGCATCCTACCCACTGCATCCAACCATCTAATATCAACAACCCACAATGCAAATTTCGTCTTGATCTCGTTTAGATAATGTATTGATAGGTCGTTAGGGTTAGGGTTATGATTAAGGTAAGGATATTAGGGTTAGGACCAGGGTTATGATTGAGTTTGGGACTAAGATTAGGATATTTTATGATCTGCATTTTTCTAGTTAATATATTTACCATAAAAATGTAGATAATAAAACTATAGTTGTCAATCCCCTTACTGGAACCCATACTAATTCAATCGGAGGCTTACGGAGAAGACTGAAAAACAGGATAAGGGCGATAAATTGGTCACAAAAAGAACTCATCTTCAGTCACCATGGTAAATACATGTACAGTAATTAGTTTAACCTGGAAACGGATACTTCTGATTACAATTCAGAAATATTTTCAAGTCACGTCAGGGAATAATATTTTGCTTTTTTTAAAAATATATATTTTATCATTATTCTCTGTATCTCTTTCATGTAAGTAAACGTGATTTTTATGTCAAAACCAGGGCTTTTTCTGATTGGTCGCCTCAAGGTTGGTCGTGCGATTTCATCCTATGGATCGTTATAGTTTTGTGGTGGTGTGATTCAGACAATATATGCCAACGGAATATAATTCTCACATATTTCAACAGTTTAATCTAGCATTAGCAATAGAATACGATATATCTATTTGAACAATCTGTTTCATGTCGTTTGATGTAAACCGAAATCGCACGCTCAGTGATTGGTTAAAGAATATTATATATATATATATATATATATATATATATATATATATATATATATATACTAGATGAGTGACGAAAATATAGTATAAAACAGTGTCGCATAAATATGATGCTGTCGAACTACGTCAGATAATTGAAGGTAGTCGTCAGGACACCTTCAACCCAGATGTCGTTTATATTTGGCACCAGTCATCAAAGCATATCTGCAATCTTGATGGAACTCATGTCCCCTCTGAGATTCGGACGCATGTCACTCAGTGCTTCAGTCAAGACGTTACCATTGAGCTGTTTGGGCTTGTGATTGACCTCCTGTGAGACTGTATTAGATACTTCAACTGGACACTGGGTGGTAAGTACTTGGTTTCATGCATCTAGACCTATGTTTGATACAGACTGAATTCTATCAGCGAGAGGAGTTTGAATCCCAGAAGAGACATGATTTCCTTCAAGGAGATTGCAGATACAGCTTACTGATAGGTGAGTGCTAACAATAACGACACGTAGGTCTGACACAAGACTTCCTGCCGATTCCCACCGACCATCTAATAACAACAATTCAGGGTGCATCGTGATGGCTAGTTACACTGCAAACTTGACTGATAGAATTCAGTCTGGAACGAACGCAGGATTAGACGAATGACTTAACTTAGTATCTAATGTCCAAACAAAATAAGACTGCATTCTTTAAAATCGCAGTTTTCTGAGGTAAAAGTAAATTACTCCTACTATACAGCAGTATCAAATATTACGTCTTCATAAACCTACACGCACTGATAGCATCACTGATATTCTAATACAAAAAAAACACAACAACAACCGTATTTTCGGATTATTGTGTATCCAGTAAGAAAGAAATTATACCTAATATTGTATTGTAGAGTGGAAAAAGCCATAAACTAATTAATAGTTAATTACACATGTGATTGGATAACTTTGTGAAGAAAGGAGGCTAATTGATACAGGTTATCTTGCCTATTTGACGATTATTTCATTGAATAGGGATTACACAGTTAAGGCAGCCTTAATACAAAATAAGATAAATCGATTGAAATTGGTCGATGTGAATTACACAGACAGACTATACACTGATTAATTAATTGATTAATTAACTGACTAGCTTACACCGACCATGTGTGTGTCTCGGTGTAAATTAGGCAAAGTAAACTAGACAGAGAGTGAATCATTCACTCTCGTAAAAATCATTGGGCGGACAATTATTGTAGAATAATGTAGTCCGTTAATCAGTTGGAAATTGAACCTGTTGGCTATAGATTCCAGAATAGAAGTCGAGTGATGAGAACAATGTTTCTGTTAAATGGTCATTCACCTCTTCGATAATATACGTAGCTTAATACGGGACGTCTTTCAGGGGAGGTAGTATCTAGTAGGGCGTATGGACTTTCCCCCATCTGCAGATAAACTTCAATGACAAATGTCAGTAGACCGGATTCTCACATGGAAGGCATACTGTTGACTAACTCGTGGTATTAGTCAGAGGGTTATACAGTGTCATATCATTCACTCAACTCATACTTGTCTCATCCAGCAAGTGTTAGATAAATTTAAAATGGCTCTGATAAGTAGGTGGTCACATTGGATACGATCTGGTGGCCGATTCAAGCAGACTGTGTACGGTCTTCAGGCTGTGAGTGTGTTGCGGCAAATCCAAGTAAATATGAGTGATTTGAACATATTACTGAACATTTCCCACATCTCCGTGCTTCCATCCCGAACAGAAGCATTGGTATCAGTCTATTCACCATTCTCTGTGAAGCTGATGGCGATTCAACTGATAGTTTCAGTGACTTGAATAGAAATGAGAAGACTGCCAATATAGAGTGACTGAGGAATTCTTGAAATAAGTGAGGGATGGATAAACAGATGACCAAACGCGTTCTGCTTCCAGCTCATCATTTCTCTCAACTATCATCAGCATCTGTTTTCATTCAACTAAATTTTAATTATTCCACAATAGAAATACACACAAATCATGATTAACCAGCAACACCAACACCACAACCAACACCAACAACAACAGCAACCAGTGTACTGATAGGTGGATGGATTTACATGAATATGTGTAGTAATCGATAAATATCAGTTTCGAAATTCACACAAAATACACGTTTATCATTGTCGATTCATGCACTTTGTTCATTCATGATTGTGTAAATGCCAAAAAATGGATTTGTTTAGTGTGTTGCCCGTTTGAAATGAACAGGGTAAATCATGTCAGGTGTGGTTACCATCTATATATTCCTCTCACACATTGCTAAATTTGTTGAAATTAATTTTGTGGATCACTGGGATGTAAGATCGATTCTGTTACTGCTTATAGCAATATTGATTTCCAGTGGGTAAGTGCTTCACAGAAATGTGGTCACATACGTGGAATGTATTCACCAAGTTTAAATTTCCATTCACCACTCCCAAGATACCTGTTGTCAGTTCTCTTAGTCTCCTATTATTATTCTTATCATTGATAGGCATCAGATGTGGTGAGTGTAACTCGAAATTTCACAATAAGCGCGTTTATACATAAAAGTTGAATACATTTACTGAATTGATGAGTCAATTCTGTGCTATCAGTAAAATTTTCGTGATTTGTGTAGATATCTGTCTACACTCATACATCTCATTTTTACATTTAACAACGCTTACATATAGTTTGTTTAACTATACGCTGAAAATCAGAGAGACTGACTGACAGGACATGAATACTGGATCTCAGATATTACGAAATATTTTAAAAACATACTGTAATGTGAAGGGAAATGCTTATTGCTGTGTCCAGACGCTAATTACTGATTCCCTCACAGTGTGTTAATACATACGCCAATTACTTTAACAAATGTCTGATGTTTTCATTTGTTACGGAATGACGGAAGTTGTTATTCATGTGGAAAGTGAAATACACCCATCATCTTCCTTGAATGTGTGTTATGATTATTGTTGTTCCCTTGAGTTCTGGATGGAACATACGGTTACAACAGTAAATCCTCAGTTTTTTCTGTTCTCTTCAGCCGGTCCCACGAATGCCCATAGGCTACCATATCCTCTCCACACGAAATCCTCCATATCACCTGCGTACACTCACCCAACTCGTCGTTTCCCATTTACCTTCCATTCGAGCCATGGCCAGGTATGCGGTGTCACTTGACAATCTCCTCAGCGTGTATCCTTTACATCTCCACTTTATTTATTGGGCTACAGGTTGTTGATTGATTCGTTCCCAGAGTTTCTTTTTACTAATTCTTTCTGGCTGGCCATTCGATCTTCACTATGGAGGTGGTGAAGGCATCTGTTGATAAAAATCTTCAGTGGCTTTGATGACGCGTCGGTGGCACAGTGGTTAAGACTCTCGCTGACCATGCACATGGTCCGGGGTTTGATTCCCTGCCGACGCACACCTGATATCAATGGTCGGCCTGCAAATTAGGGCTACCGATATCACATGCTGAAAATTCTATACTTCTACTGTGTGGAATCAAGCTGTGATAAAAAAGTCTCTGACCTATATAAAGGCATTCATTGAGTTGGCATTCTAGTGCTGAAAATCCGAATTTCCTTGTTTATGCAGCGTGTAGCAGATCTCCAAACTGGTTTCAGAGTGATGAAAGGCCCTTTCGCTTTTCCGATCTCCTCTGATTTTGACATTTTCATCTCTGCCGGCTGCCTGAAGTTGAAACAGTGCTGTCTGGTCAGATATGTTAAGGAAATGACCTCTTCCAAACTTCATCCGTAGATGATGATTGGTGCTTGTTGTGGTTATTGGTTGTTGATATTGTTGTTTCGTTTAATTCCTAGAAGAGCATAGGGCTTCAGTTGCACGTCTCCATTGCGGTCGGTCCTCTGCCAACGTTTTCACCTGGCTCCACGTCTGCTCACATGCTTTCGTCTCCTCTTCACATGACCTCCTTCAAGTCATCCTCGCACTGACGACCAACTCACCACTTCCCATTCGGGTTCCACTCGAGCGCGATGGCCTGGTGCGTGATGTCACTTGATGGTTTGTTTCCTCAGATTATGGCCAATCCACCTCCATTTATTCCTGCATATTTGTCTATTAATTGGTGCCTGCTGGATTGGTTGGTTCGCTCATTGTCAGAGATGCATCCCGGTTGTTGATCTTTTCTGATCTTGAGCGAAGACAGTTGTTGATGAAGGTGTGTAGTTTGTTCGAAGTGCCCCCTTAGTGACACACCAAGTCTCCGATCCGTTTAATAAGTAGCACTGACTTCACATTGAAATTGATAATCCGGGACTTATTTTCATTGTCATGCTGAGTGCTGTTGATCTCCACACATACTTGAGAGAAATGAAAGCTTGCCTTGCCTTCCCAATGACCCTCGTTTTGATATCCTCATCAGTTCCGTCCGCCTGTAGTTGAAACAATGCTTCCCAGTTAGGTAGTTAGGTAAAGGAGGTTGCTTCTTTCAAATTTCTCTCATTTATGCTGACTGTTGCTGTTCGCCAGGAATCTTCATCACCTCTGTCTTCCCTACGTTCACCTGAAGAAAGTCCTATCTCCTCTGGATGCTTCTTCTGCCAACTCGTTGCTTTTCACTTGCATATCTTCCAGTTTGTGGGAAATCATACACATATATCACCAGCGAAGTCCAGATAATTGTGAAATGTACTAATTTTAAGTCACAATTTCTCGATTATTTTCTTTTTCATCATGAACATCTAATTGATCGATAATGAGTTTTAATCTCAGATATATATATATATATATATATATATATATATACAGGTTTAACCTTGAAAAGTATAACTGACTTCTATTAGTGCATATATATACATCATTTGGAATCAAGTTTAAATTCAATGTACAATACAATGTACAAGTGTTTTAATGCTAGTACTCTGAATAAACAAGTTTTATCAAGAAATGCACAATATGACTTATATGCAGATTCACCACTCATTAATAGATAATTAGTAAGAAGAGTGTTTTGCCAAATATCTCTATTTATTATTGATGTGTAGCTCATAAGCGATCACTATGACAACATTTATCAAAGCCAAATTCTTTAACATATATATATATATATTCTTGGCTAGTCGGAGTCTGGATCTATTTCTGAGTAGTAATTGGCTGAAAACTTACGTCTATTTCAATCTAGTTTAAAACCCTTCGTTCCACTTCACACTTTTACCCATTTTGAATATAGGAACAACAAATCAGAGATATCAGTATATTGTAATCTAGGATCCTGGTTAAAAAGGAGGAAAAGTGGCATTCAACCCCCCCCCCCCCACAACAAACTCAATTAGAAACAGGCTCTGTCGGTTAAATGATCCTGTGGAGATGATTAAACAAAATAATTTAGTTTATCTAATACCCTGCCTGCAATGACTGTCAAGTCAAAGTAGTAGAACAGGGTCAATCAAACAAGTGGAGCATAAAAACTTAGCAAACTCTAGATTTTAGATGGTTGGAGGCAATCGGCCACAGGAAGCCTTGCCTAACCTAAGTTTCTTGCTGGTTGGAACTCACCAGTCAGCAAGGCTTATCCGCAACCGTGGAGGAACTCATCTGCCTTCTGAGATTCGAACCCGTCTCACCCAGTGCAGTGCTGCAATCAGAGACGTTACCACTGAGCTATTCGGGCTCGCGATTGACCTCCTGTAGGACTGACTGTATTGGATACTTTAATTGGACTTTAGTAACTAATGTGATGTTTCTAGTCTTTTCTTTGGAACAGACTGAATTCTATCAGTCAGAAGTGACATGAGTTCCTTGAAGTAGGTTGCAGATACGCTTTGCTGACTGGTGAGTGCTAACAAGCACGAAACCTAGGTCGAAGGCTTCCTGTGGCCGATTGCCTCCAACCATCTAATATCATTAAATCAATGTGCACCGTGATGGCGAGCTTCCTAAAGTGGTGGCCACATTGCAAACCTGACTGACAGAATTCAGTCTGCGTCAAACAAAGGACTAGAAACATCTCTGGCGTAGACGCGATATCCGACTATCGACCAAAGGGCGTGTGTACTGCTCAACAGTCCGCTCCGTCCTCCTTTATGGCTGTGAGACCTGGCCATTGAGAGCAGAAGACATGAAAAGATTAGCTGTGTTCGATCATAGATGTCTGCGTTCCATCTCCCGCGTGAAGTGGCATAATAAGGTGAGCAATATTGAGGTTAGGCTTCGAGTGCTAGGTAAGGAGGGGAAATCAGTCGACGAGACTGTGAAATTACATCGACTGAGATGGTCAGGACATGTGCTACGTATGCCTAGTCATCGCCTTCCTCGACGGTCAATGGTAGCTGACATACGGTCAGGCTTGAAAAGAGCTAGCGGCGGTCAAACCAAATCATGGCACCAGTCAATGAAATCTACAACAGTTAGTCTAAGCCAGTCACGTAGGAAGATGTAGACTTCCTGACTGACTGGTTGGGGTCCTCGGGACGGTAAAACCAATGGTTGGAAACAATTGGTGACATGGCTCAAAATCGTTCTCAGCGGCGCAGATGCATCCACTCATTGTGACTTATGATTTTCAATTAAACTTTTGTTCTTCGTTATTACTATTCCTTTGTCTCACACCTCTGTTTACTGTCTCTAATATGTACTTCTCCTACTTTCTTCTCTTGCTTTGTGTGCTACATGGAGTGTGGCGACTTGAACTGCCGCACATATGTGCAAAGTTTTATGTCGAAAACCGACCGACCGACCGACACTAATTACTAGTGTCCAATCAAACTCTAGATTAGTTGACCTGATTTAGATAAGAAACCTGGAGAATAGTTCAGCTATAGCACTACATCTAATTGCAGACAGCCATACAATACGATAAGATAAGATGACAGTTCTAAAATCTAATATAACAACAGGGTGAAGGGAGATATCGATAACTGAAGCTTTATTTATCTGATCAGCTGAAAGTACGTACAACATGAATGATTCAACATCTGTCCCACACATCTAAAAAGTTCTAATACCCTTATGACGAAGAATAGGAAGGAATACAGAAAACTATCAAAAGAAAACTTCGAAACTGTGTAGTTTTAGTTAATTAAATGATTATGAACAATAATAGATTGTGTTCGAAACGTCATCGGATAAATAATACTGTTTCACTGTGTGATATGTCTAATAAACAAATTTATATGGAATTGGATCCTACAGGAGTTTAATAACTGCCATCCTTGAACTAAATTCACAATGAAGGTTGAAAATGAATCAAAGATTCCATTGCTGGACATCGAACTGACAAGGAGAGATGACGGAACTCTGAAAAGATCTATCCATAGAAAACCAGCATGGAATGGCCAATTGACAAACTTTGACAGTTGGATACCTATCAGTTGTAAAAGAGCTCTCATCATCTCGCTGGCCCACCGTACCAGAAGAATATGCAGCGATTATCATTTAGACGAACAGCTCCTATTTCTCAAGAGCATCCTGGCTCAAAATGGATATCCACCGCGTTTCGTGGAGGAGAACGTGTAAACCAAATCCAAGAAGGGAAGAATGCACTTCAGTACCAAAGAAAACACTTTATTTGAATCTGGAATTCAGGGGAAACCTGGCAGCTGATATCCTTAAAAAAAGAATCTCAAGTTCCCTGAAGAAGACTTTTACTGCAGCAACTCTAAGAGTGATATTATCTAGTCGCCCACTATTTCGGAGTAACGTGAAGGACAGATTTCCGCATATGACCACTTCAGTGTGCATATATCAGTTTAAGTGCTTGTGCGGAGCTAGGTACATAGGTCGAGTCTTATCAAAATGTGTTAGAGAACATAGTCCAGCATGGCTGCAAAGAGGAGGCACTGGTTCAATCAGAAGTGCCATAACTAAACACCTCAATACCTGTCACAGTATTCCAACTGACTCATCATTCAGAGTCATTTACCAAGTAAACAAAAATCTACCAAAGGTAGTGTGTTTCTGAATGCTATGTACTGCAGAAGCCCTCACCATATGCATCAAAAAGCCGGAGCTGTGTGTTCAAAAGAAACTTGTCCAGCCTTTACAAATACCATGGACCTAGTTTGGTATATTCCCCTAGCCTTCAGTTTTGTTTTGTTTCCTGTGTGGAAGCAAATATGTAGGTTGTTATGCAAAGGCGATTGTCTACTCGCATGATGGAGAATTCACCTAAGTGGTTGAAAAACACACCTAAAGTCACGGTACTAAAATGTCAATAAACTATGTATGTGATATTGACAATGTCAAGTCGTTCACTGTTGTCAGGAGACAAATAAATAGAAGGATGCTTACGTTTGAAGAAGCTTGTACAATCAGAGTTTTGGTATGCTGATCAATGTGTAGTCTGGAAATTCTGGCCAATCAGAATTGGCCTACGTAAAATTACGCCCACTACTTTATTGATCATGATTACAGACTAACTGTTATAACCTTAATGGTTTTTTGAATTATACGCTTTTGTGCGAATATATTCTTTCCAACCATCTCTGTGTGTTTTCACTTATGTAGCAGTGGGAATTTAATCTAGCAAACCCAAAACGTTGTTAGTTTACAGACGATATCTGTGGTTACTGTGACTATACCAACCGGTGCATGATTGTTATTCGGGAATTAATCGAGGAAATATGTCAAGTTAATAAACCCTTTGGACTCACACAAAACATTTGGAGGATCTGGACTTCTCCGACGATATACGTGTCTGATTTCCCACAAACTGGAAGACATGCAAGTGAATAACAACAAGCTAGCAGAAGAAGCATCCAGAGAAGATAGGACTTTCTTCAGGTGAACATAGAGAAAACAGAGGGGGTGAAGATCATTGGATAACAGCAATGGCAGCAACAACAACAGACAACAATCAGCCAGCATGAATGGGAGGAGTTTGAAGGAAGCAACCTTCTTTACCTACGAGGGAAGCATCATTTCAACTACAGGTGGACGGAACTGATGAGGATATCAAAACGAGGATCATCGTGAAAGCAGTGCAAGCTTTCATTCTTCTCAAGTCTGTGTAGAGGTCATTAGCATTCAGTATGAAAAACGAGATCTGGATTTTCAACTCCACTGTTCAGTGAGTGCTACTCTATACGGATCAGAGACTTGGTGCCACGCCGCGCCGCGTCACGAAGGCCACTTCGAGCAAACTACACACCTTCACCAACAGCTGTCTTCTCTCCATACTCCGCTCAAGATCAGATGGCTGGCCGGAAAAGTTCAGTAATAGTGAAGGATCTCTGGCAATGAGAGAACCAAACCAGCAGTATCCAATTGTGAGACAAATATGCAGGAAGAAATGGAGGTGGATTGATTGGAAATACTCTGAGAAAACAAACTATCAAGTGATATCACACGCCAGGCCATCGCTCGAGTGGAACCCGAATGGGAATCGGCGAGTTGGTCGTCACTGCTAGGGTGACATAGGGGGTCATGTGAAGAGGAGATGAAAGCATATAAGTAGACGTGGAGCCAGGTGAAAACGTTGACGGAGAACCGAACGCAGTGGAGACGTGCGGCTGAAGCCCTATGTTCGTCTAGAAATTGAAGGAAACAATAATAATCATAATGAACCCTTTGTCTGTAGACACGAGGAAATGGTGATCACTTTGAATCTACTATGTAGTATCTTTCAATTATTTAGTATTCTTAATATTTTATACAGTTATCATTATTATTCTTGATTCATTAAAAAATATCCTTTATCATTACCATTATCTTAATTCCTTTTAATATTTTCATCCTTATTCCCTTTGTAATCCCGGTCATTTTCAGGTCCTTTCTCTGAGAATTAGTTGTTTATTTAAGTGATGTAACTGAAGCGTAATCTAAAACAAGCACCTAAGGTTAATAATACAGGTTTTAATGGGTTTCTCTAGTTTATTTTGAACTCGTCAGCTGAATACTCTGCATACACGGATATATACATATACATATATGTACTATTAGAATTATATTGGGAGATATAAGACTCATAAGTAAATAAACTACACTGAATCAGTCATGCAAAACGATAGGTATGACTGTTATTCAGGTCATGTCAAGGTAGATAAGGGGAAGGGAGTTTGAGAGAATAAAATTAAGATAATAATGTATTACGATTCAGTTACATCACTTAAATAAACAATTGCTTATCTGAGGAAGAGCTTGAATGTATCAAGAGTCGCAAAATGAATAATATTGATAATAATAGTAATAATAATATTATTACTGTTTTCTTTAGTTCCTAGAGAAACATATGGCTTCAGCCACACGTCTCCATTGCGTTCGGTTCACCGCCAGCGTTTTCATCAACTGGCTCCACGTCTGCCCACATGCTTTCATCTCCTCTTCGCATCACCTCCTCCTCCATGTCACCGTCGCCCTGAAGACCAACTCGCCACTTCCCATTCGGGTTTCACTCGAGAGAGAGAGCCTGGCATGTGATTTCACTCACTTGATGGTTTGTTTTCTCAGAGTATGACTAATCTACCTCCATTTCTTCCCGCATATTTGTTGCATAATTGGTTCCTTCTGGGTTGGTTCGCTCATCGCAAGAGATCCTTCACTATTACTGATCTTTTCTGGTCGGCCATCTGATCTTGAGCGAAGTACTGAGCGAAGACAACTGTTGATGAATTTTGTAGTTTGTTCGAAGTGCCCTTCGTGGTAGGGTGGAGCACCACTAAGGATAAAGAATAAGATTCGAATTCTCAACACCAATATTAAGTCAGTCAGTGCTTCTATTTGGATCAATAATTCGGTTCCCATACCACGAAGAATATTTCCAACAGGCTACTGCTGACTCTTATCAACAGCTGCCCACTTCTCCTCTGGCTCCATATTGAAGATCAGATTGCCAGCTGGCCGGAATGAACAAGCAACAAGTAACTCTCAGAATGAACCAATCAAGAATCTACTGCCGAACAAGTACGACGAATAAGATGGAGATGAATTCGATACACACTAAGGAGATCGTTTAGTGGCATCACAAGCCAGGTGGCACCTTGAGTAGAACTCGAATGAGAAACGATGAGTTGGGTAAGTGCCAGAGAGTGATGTGGAGGCGATGACAACTCTAGCAAAATCCTAAAGTCAGATAAAAAAGGATCTCATAGAAGAGTATGGAAATGGAGGTATTCTGTTGAAGCTCTGTGTTCTACTCTGTGTTCCCAAGGGAATAATAAATTATACACGATAACACTCCTTATCTTACAGTCCACTTAACTAAACAATAACATGTTTGTTTGTGTGAGGGTGAGTGTGACTACAACAAAAAAAGGGATTATGTTATTTATCTGATATAATAATCAGAATAAAAACAAGTCATTCTGTTAAATTGATAGAATGAATATCACTTATTTTAATTTCATTGTTATTTCATATAGAGGTATGATTTATGTTTCCATTGGTTACCACGGTTATTAATTGCAGTTTACAATGAAACAGTGATGATAATAATAAAAAGCAACTTCTGGGTGAGCTATATATATCTATATATACATAAGCCACCACACCTTGTTTCTATACAATTAAAGAGAAAATAGTAAAATAATGTATTGAAAACTCGTGGAATATTATAAGATAAGAAATACGTACTGCGAAACAACCTTGTTCATGTAAAAGACCAAATCCCTAAAGATTATCAGTCTAATTGTATCTATAAAATTACATACTTCCTTGGAGTGTGATGCGATATACATCGGAGAAACATCGCCAGAAAGAAATCAAAAGCAGAAGAAATCAACACCATAGAGCTGCTTCTGTTCAACCACCGAGAAATCCATTTGAAGTAGGAAAGCTTGAAAAATCATCAGCCATAGGTCTTCCAAACGCTACGTTATAGAATCAGGCCAAAAAATTGATTTTGACAATATTGAAATCATCATCCAGAACAATTTCAGAAATCATAAAGAGCGTCTGATATCGTCGGAAGAACTTCATATCAAATGGAATCGAAATTGTGTGAATAGGAATGATGGAGTAAAACAGAATTTGACCTGGTTGCAACACACTCCCCCTCCCCCATAAAGTGACAAAATCAACACGAATGTGATAAACAGTTTCATTGTGTAATCACGGGCTGCTTTTATAATTGTACACACTTATCAAATCCAACAGTAATCTACACCTGGTTTTGTTTTCTTTAAAACAATTAGATCCCTTTATGAATTTAGATAAAGCAATAAGAAGACGTAATTTGTCTGAATCGTGATATGTAACTGCGCAACACATTTCGAACAATCTGATCACACACGGACTTGTCATAGGAATATATATATCAAATTAATAAAGAGGTAAGAGGTGAGAAAATAGACTTAGGTCAAGTTAAAAGGACATATTCAAGGTCAAAGCAACAATGAAGACCACTAAACCAAATAACAGAGGTAATAGTACATCTGCCATGGCTAGTATCAAAACAAAATTTACCAAGGAAGGTTTAATGTGATGACGAATTGTTTTTGAACGCATAAAGGTGGCTTAAACTTTCTAATTGCTAGGGCTTCCACAAACTTTAGGATACACCCGAAACACGTTTTATAGATAGGTTTAAAAGATCTGTTAACGTCAATTTTATGTCCTGTCTCTATAATATGTTTCGCAATAGAAGAGTTATCTTTACCAATTGGCCAACTTGACAACGCAAAAATGCCCCCATGCTGAGGAACGATGATTGAGGTATTATATTTAAGCCAAGATATTGTAAATTCTGGTTTAATAATACTTTGATAAAGCTATTAGCAGCAGCATTAAATAGCGAAACACCAGTAAAAACAGCAATATCGTTTTGTTTTTCATTCATTCATTGGGAAATACAAAAAACCTTTATTATAATGAATATCATCTACCCAATGCCCGAATTTTTTCAAACTGTTAAAAGTGAACTTGCTTTGGACATATATAAGAAATACATATATAAACCAAGTGGTGCAAGTAATACTGATATGAAGTATGAATGCATCAACAGTTAATCTCTAGACATGAAATTTCCGTTGCCAAGATATTTCATTGTTTTCTTATTTGCTAAGTAGTTATTTCGAATTGCTGACATCTCATGACATTCAAGACTTTGTAAAGTAGATATAATATCAGTGCTGTTTACTCTTCATGTAGTGGTAATACACTATTGAATCAGGTACCTATGGGTTTTCCACTAAATCTCCGTTTTTGTTTTTATTTCCTTCACGTTCCCCAGTGGAACATAGGGCTTCAAGCTAGTGGCTTGAAGTTTCTGTAGCAGTGCTTATTTTACAGGATGGGGTTGCTAGCCTCATGCCCAACCTTTCCTCTTCACCAGCGTTATTTCTGGTTTAGCGAGGTAAAGGAGTGCGCCGGCCGGGGATCGAACCCCGGACCATGTGCATAGTCGGCGGGCGTCCTAAGCACTATGCCACCGACGCATCCAGGCAGTAGGGATTTGATTTTTTTTCAAGTGCGACCCTATTGTGTAGTTGTGTGTGTGTGTAATTACCTGTAGTTTGCTATCTATGACTGAACTATTCTCCAGATTTCTCATCTTATTCGAATCAACTAATCTAGAGTTTTATTTAGGTTTTTGTGCTCCACTAGTTTGATTGACCCCGTTCTATACTAATTTGACCTGACAATCATTGCAGGCAGGGTATTAGATTAAACTAAATTGTTTTGTCTTTAATGGGCACCACAGGATCCTTTAAGCAGCATAATTTGTTTCTAAGAGAGTATGTGGGTTTTAAGGCTAAACAAGAATGAATAGAGAATGATGGTGAGATGATATTAGATTCCATTATGGATAAAATTTTATTTTTGATAAAGTCTCACAGTGTTGTTATACAGTAATATTTACTGATAACCACGTTTCGAGCACAGTTTATTGCTGCTCATAATCATATTGAGATTTACTGAACACAACTTTCCAACTTTGTTTACATAATTTCAATATTTCTCATCCCTCGAGTTGATCGGTAGTCATATTTTCCATATCTCTGGTGCTGGTACTGAATCATTCCTATTGCATGTGTTGGGTGTAGACTCAATGAACCAGGCAGGATTCAGTAATCAATCTCTCTCTCCACCTACCTATATTACTTCTTAGAATTTTAGCCCTCTCGCACCCTATTTTGTGGTTATGTGTTAATGCATGCAGTGCAATTGCTGAGTTGTCTTCTAAATTACTTATCTTCTTAGGGTCAATGGGTCTACACGTAGCTAAACTCTAATGTTCTGAAAATCTCACTGTTCCCGATCTACAAGTTTGACCCGTGTAGTTGACTTAACTCACAGTCATTTCTGGGTATTTTGCAAATCGCATTATTTTGTTTAATTGGATCAACCCAGAAAGTCCTTTAAATTACGGAGCTTGTCGTACCTGAGTGAGTTTGTAGGTTTTGAATGCCACCCTAATTCCCGCCTTATTGAGAATCCTACGTAGGGTGGGTATTAGATGTCCCCTACTTATATGGTATAACAGTAGATGCCTTATATTCTTTCTTATTCATGTTATCATTATTAGTTTCACTATTATTTTTCTTTTGGCCTTTTCTGATCTTCCTAATGAATTTTATAGGATAGATGGTTATTTAACACCAACCAGCTATTCTTTTATCTGTTTTATTTCATCATTTAGGCTTTTTGTTGTACTACTCAGTGCTATTGCGCGGTTTGTTAGACACTTAACTAAGCCTGCCTTAACAGTTAACGGAGTCGCACTGACACCGTGACAGACTATTGAAATCCTCACTGGTCTACATTTAGCTAACCTCTTCAACATATCTATATCTGTCTATGGTGCTGTCAATCTATTGCCTTATTTTCTGTAATTCTTCAAATTGTAACAGCTTAACCAATTGGTATTAGATGGTTGGAGGCAATCGGCCACAGGAAGCCCTACCTGACCTAGGTGTCGTGCTAGTTGGCACTCATCAGTCAGCAAGGCGTATCTGCAACCTCCTTGAGATTCGAACCCGTGTCACCCAGTGCAGTGCTGCAGTCAGAGACGTTTTCACCGAGCTGTTCAGGCTCGCGATTGACCTCCTGTCTGTCTGTCTGTCTGTTTTCGACATAGAACTTCGCACATATGTGCGGCAGTTCAAGTCACCACACTTCCTCCATGTAGCACACAAAACAAGAGAAGAAAGTAGAAGAAATGCATAATAGAGACAGTAAACAGAGGTGTGAGACAAAGGAATAGTAATAAAGAAGAAGAAAACAATTTAATTGGAGATCACGAGTCACAAGGAGTGGATGCATCTGCATCAGCTATTGAGAACGATTTTGAGCCATATCACCAATTGTTTCCAACCATTTGTTTTTATCGTCATGAGGACCCCAACCAGTCAGGAAGTCTACACCTTCCTACGTGGTCTAGACTAACTGTTGTAGATTTCATTGAATGGTGACATGTTTTGGTTTGACCGCCGCCAGTTCTTTTCCAGCCTGGCCCTATATCAGCTAACACTGCCCGTCGGTTGAGGAAGGCGATGGCAAGGCATACGCAACACATGTCCTAACCATCTCAGTCGATGTAATTTTACAGCCTCGTCGGTTGATTTTCCCTCCTTACCTGGCACTGGACGCCTAACCTCAGTATTGCTCACCTTATTATACCACTTCACATGGGAGTTAGAACTCAGGCACCTATGATCAAAGATAGATAGTCAGGCTTTTCATGTATTCCACTCTCAATGGCCAGGTCTCACAGCCGTAGAGGAGGACGGAGCAGACTGATGAGCAGTACACACGCCCTTTGGTCGACCTCCTGTAGGACTGTATTGGATATTTTTTGATTGGACACTAGTGTGATGTGTGTGTTTAGTCCTATCTTCGCTGCAGACTGAATTCTATCAATCATGTTTGCAAGCTTAACCAATTGTAAAATCTGTAGAAAGTTCGTTCTACAGGTTAGAATGTTAATTCTTTCACTGCGTTATATATAAATGCAAAATACGCGTCATGAATTGAGGAGAGAGAGAAAAAAAAGAAGCACCACAGCATAGTAGACTAAAATCAGAAGCTTTCCACAATAAATATATTTAGATCATAAGGTGTGTGTGTGTGTGTGAATTGATTTCTTTATTGGTTTCATAATAAATGTATCCGTTTCTGTTCTTTGTTTGAACATACCTATGCACATAAATGCTACACAAATACGCACACATACATAATTATTGTGACGTCGTATTTTTTTTTGCCTACATAGTTGTTTGATTAGGGTGATTGGATTTTGATTAGTTTTATTTTTTGAAATTTCAGATAAATGCACGTTTCATCATCCATTCCTTGCATGCGCATATATATATATATTTATATATCAGTTTGCGTCATCAGGGTGAAAATCAGAAAACCTATTAAATATATTAATTATTGTTGATACTAACCATTCAATTATAATCGAATGACAATTAGACTACAACTTGTATTTAATATAATGAGTAAGACACGATTTGATGGAGGATTTCATCATATGGGAGTACTGAACAGCTGTTTCGTCAGCCTAGTTTGGGACTCTTCATCAGTACGCACCCACACTGCGGGGTTCGAACCGAGGACCTTCTGGTTACGGGGTTGGCGAGCTCGTAGACCATTGAGCCACTGCGACCAGATCCACGATTTGAAGCTGTTTATATTTGCCCGTGAAGTAAGTACACACATCGCACTAAGCAAGGGACTCTACTCAAACTCATACGGTCAGGTAAAAGCTTATGGAGAGATTTCGTCTGAAGTTATCTGACAACCAGTGGTGTGAGTCAGAGATGCCTACTTTCCCCATTTCTGTTGAACTTCATCATAGTTGTACTACTACTACTAATAATAATTTGCTTTATTCCAAAACAGTACTTGTGATGATACAGAATGGAATTCTCAGCATTTTTACTACAGTATTGCATCCAGTTAGTACATTATCAATAAATAGAATTCTACATAGAATAAGGAGATCTCAGTTCATTATGACAACAACATATTGGAATGTCGGTAGCAAAGCCAAAGTTGAACAGTGTTTGAAGGTGTTAGAAAAGTAGGTGCTATCATATTTACTGGCGTAAGCGGAAGAAAGAAACAAAGCAGCACATAACGGAAAAAAGAGAGAGAGAACGGGAAAAGAACGAAAGCAAATGTTGTACCTATAAATGATATGAGTTGGAAAGACGAGATCCAGTTGTTCTACAGATTATTTAATAAGTAATAGGTATCACGCCTAATGCTTTCTTTATCGCACGGAACACGAGCTAAGTAGGGTATGGTTGAGTTTTTGTACTTGCTAGTGAGAGCATATAGCTTTCTATATAGGTTTCTGGTTTTGCCTGATGAGATGAAAGGGGAGAGTTGTGAATGAAGAGGGTGGTGTGAGTTAGACAGAATGGATTTAGCCCATTTTTTACATGAGTCCATGTGCCTGTCGACCAGAATATTAACAAGCTGGTTAAGTGGCACGTTGCTTACGCTGCTGACAACCTTTAACATCCTACGTAATAAGGTATAGTCTTTCTTCAGTAACCTGAGAAAAACATTAAAGAAGAATATGCAGAATGCGAGAGTTAACGAATTGTAGGAGTAATGGGTTGGGTTATACCAGAATGTCTTAACTTCTTGATGTAGAAGATAAGACGGAATATTTTCTTAGAAATCGTCAAGATATGAGACGACCAGGAAAGATCAGCAGATAGAATGACGCCTAGGTATTTAATTTCCGATTTGGTTTCTGTTCCAGTGCCATCTGTGTTGCACACCTCGTGAGAGCCAACCAGTTTGTTTAGGTCGGATTCATGCCTAAAGGTGAAATTGACTGTTTGGCATTTGAAGGGGTTTAAGGTAAGACCGTTTTCCTTGGACCACAGGCTGATTTCTGACAGAAAGCCATTTAGTTTAGAGCAGTCACGTTGACACTTGACAGGCAAAGAAACAGTCAGATCGTCAGCATATTTGACAAAATTAATGTCATTTGAAGATGGTAAGTCATGTAGAAAGAAAGGAGAAGTGGGGAGAGTACAGCACCTTGGCGGACACCAGCTTCAGTGATCTCAGCAGAAGAGGATTTGCCTTTGTATACGGTGTACTGCATTCTGTTAGAGAAGTAGGAATGCAACCAGTTTGTGATCCAGGACTCAGTTTGTGTCACAGAGAGAGAGGTACAGAGTCGAAAGCGGAAGTGAAGTCGAGAAACGTGCAGCGGACGTATTTGGCACTTTTATCTAATGATGAGATGATACTGTTGTGTAAGACGGCTGCAACGTCTAAAAAGCCCCTAGCCTGTTTATAGGTAAATTGCTTGGGGTCTTCAAGCTTTTATGGGAGGGTTCAAGTTTAAGAAGTTTTTCCATAAGCTTTAGAAACGGGGAAGTGATGGCAATGGGCCTGAACTTTACGTTCTTGCTAATGCCAGGTTTAGGGACAGGGACTATTTTAATGTCTTTCCATGCAACAAATACAACGTATCATCGAATGACAATTAGACTAAAGCTTGTATTTTATGATGAGTAAGACATGATTTGATGGAGGATTTCATCATGAGCTGACACATCAGTTAGAGAACCATCGGAAAACCAGCTGGGAGTACTGGACAGCTGTTTCGTCGGCCTAGTTTGGGACTCTTTAGTAGTACGCACCCACCACTAGGGTTCGAACCCAGGACCTTCTGGTTACAGGGATAGCGATTTAAGCCACTGGGACTCGATCCACGATTTGAAGCAATGTATGTTTGGCGGTGAAGTAGGTTCTGAGAAAGTACATACATCGCACTAAACAAGGGACTCTACTCAAACACACACGGTCGGGTAGAAGCATATAGAGAGTTTTCATCTGAAGTTATCTGACAACCACTGGTGTGCGTCGGAGATACCTACTTTCCCCATTTCTGTTGAATTTCATCATAGGTGTACTAATAGACTGAGACCTAACTGACTTCAGCCACTTAAGGAATAGTCATCGGTGACTCAGCGGTAGAATGCTCGCCAACCACGCCTAATGTGGTCCTGAGTTCCATCTTCGGCCGACGCACTTATTTACTTCGCTAAGCTAGTAATAAGAGTGATAAAGAGGGAAGGTTAGACATGAGGCTAGCCACCCCATCCCGTAGAAATAAACACCGCTGCTACCAAAAGTTCAAAGCTGTAGCTTGAAGCCGTATGTTCCACTGAGAACGTGAAGGAATAAAAAATGCTCTTCTTAGGTGAGGTGGCTGATAAAATAAAATATAGAGTTTTCTGAACACCTTGATCAGGAATCTTCGGATAATTGGCATGCGATTCACACCTAGACGTGATATTCGACTGGATAACAACAACGGAAGTGTGTAATATGCACGAGTTTGATCCATCCTGCTTCAAGTCTTTGAGATATGGTTATTGAAAGGAGAAGATATGGAAAGACTGGTTATCTTTGATCATAGGTGCCTGGTTTCTATCCCCAATGCTAGATGGTATAGTAGGGTGAGTGAGATTGAAGTTAGACATCGAGTATTAGGTAAGGAGGGAACACCAATCGACGAGGTTTTGAAGTTACATCGATACATTAACCGGCCCAGAAGTTAGAATAAATGGACCATTGGATTCTGGCCCAGTTGGCTAAATAATCAATAAGCTTGACCTCGTGACATGTGGGTCCTCGGTTTGGTTTGTTTAGGGATCATGGGTGTCTACTAGTGAAGAGTCCCAGTCTAGGACAGGTATTCAGCAATCCCTGTTTTTCAATAGTTCTCTAGCTGACAACAATCCGCAATCAAACCTGAAATAAATCAGATCCCTACAATATTGATTCCTGAAAATTAATCTCATGCTCGCTGGTGAATGGCTACAAGAAAACGTTTTCTGGAGTTCTAGTAAGAAGTCGAGACCAGTGGGGTCCACGCAGTCGGGAGTGAGGACAAATACTCGCCGATGACAGTGTTTGGCGGTTGCGTTGAAATCATGAATTATTAGAAAAGAGAATTCATGAGCTGGCCATTGGATCGGGTCCAGTTGGCTGTGATCTTGACTTGTAGCCGGAAGGTCATGGGTTCGAAAGCTGGTGTGTGTGTGTGTACTACGACGGGAAAGCTGTCCACTACTTCGTGGTTTTCATTGGTCCTCTAACTAATGTCAATAGGTTATCAGGCTTGGAACAAATGAAATCCCTACAAACGAAAACTGGAAAGCTCAAGTTTTAAAGTTGCGTACTTATAATCGATATGATTATGAAGAATAATAAATTGTATTTGAAACTTTGTCATCCAGTAAATAGTAATATTGTTTAACTCTGTGATATATGTAATAAACAAATTAATACGGAATTAATCTTACATCAGTTAACATTCTTTCTTTGACCATCTTTAACATGTGTTCTAGCCACCTGGATCCATGGGAAATCCACCAGTATATCGTCTAACGTTTCTTCACTCCATAAAACTGTATAGAACCTTATCATTATTATTACTTATCACTTTGCCTCATTGCAAAATTAGCAGTCTAGCAAAGATACCAAAATTTGGAAACTACTAATGATTCCGAATCTCCTGTTATTTTAATGGCCATATCTCACAGCCGTAAACTGGAGAAGGAGTGAACTACTATAAAAGATATTTACCCTATGCTGGTGTTGTTCGCATATAACTCAAAGGTTGTATTACATTTGCTATTCGTCTACATTCGAACTATTAAGCCTAAACTATGCAGACATTTATTATCCCTCCTTTGTTGGCCTACTAAGACCTAACCAACTGATGATGTCACCACCACCCCTTACTTATATTTTCAACCCCTCTCTTATCATCCCTTAATCTTATCACATCTTCACTAAAAACGTGTTTCATTTACTTCCCTTACAATCTAGAATTACATAATCGGTCTGTTTGTGTTTCTTAACGTTTATCGACTATTACATCTACCTGAACATTTGTTTTTTTAATCATGATGTTTTTCGTTAGTCATTTTATCACAGATCGCCTCACTTTTTCATCCTTATTATTGATAGAACCATTATTACTATTAGCACTACTATTATTATTGTGACTAATTGCATAATTAATATACACAATCATCCTATTGACAAATCATCTTGATGAGTTTTTATTTGTCCATAGAAAAGACTAAATCCCTAAAGATTCTCTATCGAATTGTGTTCATAAAATAAAATGCTTGCTTGGAATATGATGCGATATACATCGGACAAACATCACCAGAGAGAAATCAAAATCAGAAGAAATCAACACCGTAGAGCATCTGTGTTCAACCAACCACCGAGAAATAAATCCAGTTGAACTAGAAAAGCTTGAAAAATCATCAGCTATGGCTGGTCTACACGCTACACTATAAAGTCAGGTCACAACATTGACTTTGACAATATTGGAATCATCATCCAGAACAATTTCAGAAATCATAAAAAACTTCTGATATCGTCGGAAGCACTTCATCATATCAAGTGGAATCCAAATTGCCTGAATAGGAATGGTGGACTAAAACAGAATTTGACCTGGTTGCAACACCCCACCACCACCCCATGAAATGACAAGCCAACACGAATGTGATAACCAATTTCGTTATGTAAACACAGGCTGCTTTTATAATCTTATACACTTATCAAATCCGACAGTCTACACCTGGTTTTGTTATCTTTACCAATTGGCCAATTTGACAACAGCGTAAAAGTGACCGCATACTGATGATCGATGATTAAGTTGTTAAGTAACATAAGCTGAGATTTTGTAGTGAATTCTGGTTTAATATGGCTAATTTGATAAAGCTATTAGTAGCATTAGATAGCGAAACGTCAGTAAAAACAGCAAATATCGTTTTGTTTTTCATTCATTGGGAAATACAAGGAAACTTTTCTTATATTGAATATCATATACCCAATGCCGAAATTTTTTTAAACTGTTAAAAATGAACTTGGTTTGGACATATATAGCTTAGTCTGGCTATTGTTTACGATAACACTCAACATTTTCTTAACTATGATTCAGTTATATCATGTCAGTATGGGTCATTCATTATTTGAAATCAATCAATAAACTGTATGATAGGAATTGGGTAAGACGAAAATTGATCATTTAAGCTATTGGCTACTGTGGTACAAAAGCTTTCATGCTTCAGTTTTAGACATGATAAATTTATTGGATAATCTTTGACCTTACAGGCCCTAGACGCCTGCCTGACCTTATACAACAAATCACATTAGTAGATGTGTAAAACTTGGGCATTGTGGTAGTATGTAACTTCATATTAATTTGTTCGATAGTTGTATGCCATAGTGAAACCACATTCTCTACCAGATGAGAAAGTTTCGAACACCATTTATTATCCATAATCACATCAGTAATAAGTACAAAAATTCAGAAGTTTCGTTTTGTAGTTCTCCTAATTCCTTTCCATGTTCTGTTGGGGTAGTAGAATTTTCCAGATGTCCGGCTGTACACTCGTTGAATCACTCCTATTACACGAATATTTTTAGTTGATCCGTTAAATAAAGCTTCCGTTATCAATCTCTCCCTCCATCCTGTTTTTGGTTTTTAAGACTGTCATCTCATCCCATCCATCCTATTGTATGGTTGTGTGTAAATGAATGTAGTGAGTGGTGTAGCTGAACTATTCTCCAGATTTCTTATCTAATTCTGGTCAACTAATCTAAATTGTGACAGGGTTTTGCGCTCCGCTAATCTAATTGACCCGTTGACACGTAAAGTCATTGACTAAGAAGTAAATGGGGTCCATTTGTCACCTGCCCAAATTATATCTCCCAACAGGTCTAGTCTCAATCAAGTACCTGTTCATCAAGTGCAAACATAATTTCATAAAACACCACGACTAGTATTCTTTTTATCACCTGAGTTCCGAGTAGAAGATATAGCCGACTTCAAGTCTTTCTCCAAGTTTCTTTCGCGATAGTGTTGCTTTTACGGGCTGTGTACCACATTCAGCCTTCCCTCGTCTTCTGGACTTACTGTTGGCCAGTAAATTAGGTTAAATTTAAACGTGCATCTTCCGGTAGTCGAACCCGGGCCACATGCATGCATCCTATCCTAAAGATAGGAGAATAATTTTACTCGAATTGTATTCATACACTATGGCCAGTTGATGTTATTTATTCAAGTGGCATCACTTAATTCTCTCTACCGACACACCTCAGTCATCAGTGACGCAGAGTAAGGCCATTAGAAACAGGTGCATAAATGAATATGTTACAAATAGTGTACGGTATAGATTTTCTATGACGTCTGACGAAGGTACTCTATTACTAATTTAATCTAAATTTGAACGTGTAACTCCTACAATATACAATTCATTTGATTAGTAAAACCAAAGGAAATAATACCAACACACTGATGGCTCAGTATATCTGATGTGAAAACGAAGTGGTCTGAAAGAGGAAAGTATTTAGCATACACTTTCTTAAATTGTTCATACTAATTTGTCTCAGTGAGATCGATGCTCAAGTTATATAAGGTGGTTGGGGTCAATCGGCGCCGGGAAGCCTTGCCTGACCTAGGTTTCGTGCTAGTTGGGACTCACCAGTCAACAAGGCGTATCTGAAACCTATTTGGAGGAACTCATGTCCCTTCTGAGATTCGTACCCATGTCACCTAGTGCAGTGCTGCAGTCAGAGACGTTACCACTGAGCTATTCGCTCTCGGGATTGACCTTCTGTAGGACTGTATTGGATATTTTTGATTGGACACTAGTCAGTAACTAGTGTAATCCGTCTAGTCCTTTCTCTGGTGTAGACTGAATTCTATCATTCACTGGGTGATGTGGTTCCGAATTTCCGAATCTCCTACGGCTTGCTGACTGGTGAGTGCCAATTAGCACGACACCTACGTCGAAGGCTTCCTATAGACTGCCTCCAACCATCTGATATCATCAAATCAATGTGTTTCATGATGGTGGGCTACCTAGAATGGTGACCACGCTGTAACCAACCAACAACCACAACAAGCACCAATCATCATCAGCGGATAAAGTTTGAAAGAGGTCACTTCCCTCATATATCTGATCGGATAGCATTGTTTCAACCACAGGCACCTGGCAAAGATGAAAATGTCAAAATCAGAGGGGATCGGAATAGCGAAACCAGTTTGGAAATCTGCTACATTCAACACCAACAACGAAATTCGGATTTTCAGCACTAACGCCAAGTCGATGAGTGCCCCTATATGGGTTAGAGACTTGGCTAACGCGTCATCAAAGGTAGCGAAGATTTATATCAACAGCTGCCCTCACCACCTCCATAGTGAAGATCGAATGGCCAGCCAACCAGCGAGCGAGAAAGAATTAGCAACGAGAAACTCCGGGAACAAACCAATCAACAACCTGTTGCCCAAGAAATAAAATGCAGATGGAATAGATACACACTGAGGAGACTGTCAAGTGACACCACATCCCTGGTCATGGGTTGAATGGAAGATAAATGAAAAAAGAGGAGTTGGACGAGTATCCTGGGTGATATGGAGGATTTCGTGTAGAGAGGATATTGTAGCCTATGAACATTCGTGGGGCCGGCTGAAGAGAAGTTCAGCGAACAGAACAAATTGAGAATTTACTGTTGAAAACCTATGTTTCACTCGTAACTCAAGGGAACCATAATAATAACACATATTCAGGGAAGATGATGGGTGAATTTCACTGTCCACATGAATAACAATTTCTGTCATTCCGTGACGAATGAAACCATCAGACATTTGTTAAAGTAATTGTCGTATGTTTGAAAAAACTGTAAGAGAACCAGTAATTAAGGCCTGAACACAACGAAAAGCACTTCCCTTCACAAATATTTCGTAATATCTAAGATCCAGAATTCACAACCTGTCAGTCAGTATCTGGGATTTTCAGCGTATAGTTAAAAAAACTATATGTGAGCGTTGTTAAATGTAAAAATGAGGTGTATGAGTGTAGACTGATAGCTATACAAATCACAGAAAATCTATTGACAGCACAGAAATGACTCATCAATTCAGCAAATATAATCAACTTTTATGTATAAACGCGCTTATTGTGAAATTTCGAGTTACACTCACTACATCTGATGCCCATCAATGATGAGAATAATAGTAGGAGACTAAGAGAACTGACAACAGGCGTCTTCGGATTGCTCCAGAACTCTGATTGTGATGTGGTGAATGAACATGTAGACTATGTGACTACATTCAAAGTATGTAACCATATTACCACCCCCCTCCTTTGCATTTGATTAATGGAAATCGCTTATGATCAATCAATATTGCTATAAGCAGTAACAGAATGGATCTTACATCCCAGTGATCCACAAACTTAGCAACGTGTGAAATGAATAGATAGATGGTAATCACAACTGGCATGATTGATGACGTTCACATTTCAACGGGTAACACACTAAACAAATCCATTTTTCTGGCATTTACACAATCATGAATGAACAAAGTGCATGAATCGACAATGATAAACGTGTATTTTATGTGAATTTTAAACTGATATTTATCGATTACTACACATATTCATGTAAATCCATCCACCCACTTATCAGTACACTGGTTGCTGTTGTTGTTGTTGGTGGTGGTGGTAGGGGTGTTGCTGGTTAATCATGATTTGTGTGTATTTCTATTGTGAAATAATTAAAATTTAGTTGAATGAGAACAGATGGTAATGATAGTTGAGAGAAATGATGAATCGGAGAAGAAGTGGAAACAGAACACGGTTGGTCATCTGTTTAACCATTCCTCACTTATTTCAAGAATTCCTCAATCACCCTATTTTGGGAGTCTTCTCATTTCTGTTCAAGCCACTGGTCTCATACGAATGGCCTTCAGCTTCACCGAAAATGGTGAATAGACTGATACCAAAGCTTCTGTTCGGAATAGAAGCAAGGAGATGTGGGAAGTGTTCAGTAATGTGTTCAATTTACTCATATTTACTTGAGTTCACTGCAGTACTCTTACACCCTGGAGACAGTACACAGTCTGCTTGAATTGGCCACCAAATCGTATCCAGCGTGACCACCTACCTATCAGAGTTATTTTAAATTTATCGAACACGTGTTAGATGAGATAAGTGTGGGTTAAGTGAGTGACATCACATTGTAGAGCACTGGAAGTGATGAAACGAATTGTGCCTTCCATGTGAAAATCCGGTCTGCGGACATTTGTCATCGAAGTTTATCTGCAGATGGGGGAAAGCCCATACACCCTACTAGATACTACCTCCCCTCAAAGATATCCCCTATTAAGCTACGTATATTGTCGAAGAGGTGAATGACCATTTAACAGAAACATTGTTCTCACCACTCGACTTCTATTCTGGAATCTAGATCGAACAGGTCTAATTTCCAACTGATTAACAGACTACATTATTCTATAATAATTGTCGGCCCAATGATTTTTACGAGAGTGAACGATTCACGCTCTCTCTCACTCTGTCTAGTTTACTTTGCCTAATTTACACCGAGACACACATATGGTCGGTGTAATCTGGTCAATTAATTAAACGGTGTATAGTCTATCTGTGTAATTCACATCGATCAATTTCAATCGATTTACCTAATTTTGTATTACGGCTGCCTTAACTGTGTAATCCCTATTCAACGAAGTAATCATCAAATAGGCAACATAACCTGTATCAATTAGCCTCCTTTCTTCACAAAGTTATCCAATCACATGTGTAATTAACTATTAATTGCTTTATGGCTTATTCCACTCTGCAATACAATATTAGGTATAATTTCTTTCTTATTGGACACACAATTAATAATCCGAAAATACTGCTGTTGTTGTTATTTTTGTTGTATTCGAATTTTAGTGATGCTATCAGTGCGTGTAGGTTTACGAAGACGTAATGTTTGATACTGCTGTATATTGGGAGTAATTTACGCTTGTACAAATAATGCAACTTATTCTATGTTTAATACTGTCGGTTTCCTTTCATCTTAGGAAACTGTAATTTCAGTGAATTTCGTTTTGTTCTTTGAGCTGTTTGATTTAATTGCGAAGCTTTCGTCGTCCCCCGTCTAGACCAACATCTTCAGTGAGGGTTTTAGAATGCGGAATTATTATTATTTCATTGTATTCCTGCATGTTCCCAGTGGAACATAGAGCTTCAAGCTACAGGCTTGAAGTTTCCGTAGTAGTGGTGTTTATTTCTAGGGGATGGGGTGGCTAGCCTCATGTCTAACCTTCCCTCTTTACTAGCCATATTACTGGCTTATCGAGGTAAAGGAATGCATCAGTGGCCGGCTGGGGGTCGAACCCTGGACCACCTACGTGGTTGGCCAGTATCCTTCCGCTGTGTCACCGATGCACAGAATGCGGAATAAACTCATTTAAATTCTCCAAGAATGATATAATTGTAATATCCTGGAAGCCACTGTCGTGACTAGTTACTGATTTACGTCTCTATTGATCTTCTTTTTGACTTCGAAATCAACAAACACATTATTATAGACCGAATTTACCAGGTAATAAAAAGTAAATCATCACATGACAAGAAAGTTCAAATTCCAAGTCAAGAAAAAAAGCAAAAGATCAATAGAGAGGTTATTCAACAACCGGTCATGACAGTGGTTGCCATGTGATACAGTTATATCATTCACGTGGAGAATTCAAATAAATTCATTCCTTATTCTAGAACCTGAGCTGAAGATGTCGTCTAGAAGGGGGACGAAGAAAGCTTTGCAATTAAATCAACCAGTTCAGAGAACACAACTAATTCAAAATCATCCACCTGAGCTACAAATCTTCTCCATTATTATTTCAGAATGTAGTTTTTATAGCATCGTATTTATGCATCATTTTTAAAGATTGTATGTTGGTTAGTTAAAAGTTAAGGCACTCTCGGGTATAACTCAACCAAACCCTCCTCTTACAGTTTGTCAACTCGTACATCTTACCTATTCTTCTTTACTGGTCACCCTCGCTTATTCTTTCCTGAATTGCTTAAAAGAAGACGATAGCATACTTCGTAGAACTCTGAAGACTATCAGTCAATAGGTCGAGTGGTATCCCATTAGGCCAAATCGTTGACACGGTCATTGATGATAGGCACTTGATTTCATGCAACAAATTCGCTGAAGGAATTTTGTCAGACTGTGAGCATCCACAGCAGCACCCGCAGCTCCAACCTTGTGTCTCTTCAGGTAAAACAAGAAGTCTTTTCAGAAGACTTTATGCAGGTAGGTTTAAGTATAAAAATTCCACTATACCATATTTGATGGCATGTACTTTGTGTGATGAAAATAGTGTTAGGCATGAACTAAGTAACCTTCTTTGCACTAGTAAATAAACCATTTCCTCCACCCCTATAACATCAACCTTTATTGTTATTGCACTTCTTATATTTATAATCCTCTCAACTTTTGTTTTTATTTATTTATTTTTTCATAAGTGTGAACATCATTTAAGCTGTGTTATGACTGTTAATTTTGTCTTTCCCCTCACCATGCTGCTATATCAACAGAACATTAAATTCAATACTCTATAACATACTAAGCATTTCCAAGCTGAATCGACACTACTGTTTGAAACAAACTCACTGTTATTATTATAATCTTTATTATTGTCATTTTGTACTTCAAATATTTTTGACTTTATACAGTAAATGTGGACAAATTCCTCTGGTTAATTTTGTTTTAAATTAATTTATATTTTGAGTAAATCAGATGCAATATTGTGAGAAATGCTCAGAATTCCATTCTGCATTATTAGTAGTGTTTTTGGAATAAAGTAGATTATTATCATTATTTGTGCGTTGAAGTATTAGCAGCAATTTGGTTAAGTTTTGGGGGTGGAGTTGCTAGCACCACGCCCCAACCCTCCCTCTTTATCCGGGCTTGGGACCGGCTAGAATACTGGTGACCTAGTAATCTAGGCGAGGGGATAGGCCACAATGCAAGTTCAGCACGCAAAAACTGAAGGACTCAATCACACAGGACATTTTCACTGCAGCTGTCAGAGCAAAGCAGGAAACACTACTTGGTACCACTGAGGAATCATCCGTGGAAGACCATTGGAACTCTCTGAAGGTAATTTTCACCGAAACGTGTTCAACGGTTTTAGGGAGAAAGAAGAAACAAGACAAGGAATGGCTCTCAACGGAGACCTGGAAGCTAATAGAGGAGAGGAGAATGGTGAAAGAGAAAATGATTCAATGCAAAGATGGACAAGAGTTTGAGACGCTGAACTCAACTTACACAGCACTGGACAAAGAAGTGAAGAAGAGTGCCAGGAAGGACAAAAGACAATTCTATGACAACCTGGCTACTGAAACTGAGAAGGCAGCAGGCAAAAGGGACCTGAGGACACTATATCAGATAACCAAGTCTCTATCCGGGAAGAGATCAACACAAGTGAAACCTATAAAAGACAGTCAGGGGAACCCAATTACCAAGCAAGAAAGACAGATTAAACAATGGGCGGACCACTTCAAAGGACTCTTGAACCGACCACCACCTGCAACCCGTTCAGAAATACCAACAACAGCACGTACACAACTGCAAGTTGACACCAATCCTCCAACGAAAACTGAAGTCATGAATGCAATCAAGCTTCTGAAAGCTGGAAAAGCAGCTGGACCAGATGGAATACCCCCGGAAGCACTGAAAGCGGACCCAGAGACGGCAGCAGATATCCTGACTCCATTATTGCAAAAGGTCTGGAAAGAGGGAAAGGTGCCTACTGACTGGAGGAAAGGTTACCTGGTGAAACTACCAAAGAAGGGGACCTAGGACTCTGCAAGAACTGGCGAGGAATCATGCTCCTGTCGACGCCAAGTAAAATCCTGAGTCGCATCATCCTGGAGAGAATCAAGGACGCGCTGGATACAGAACTCCGACCAGAACAAGCTGGATTCAGGAAAGGCAAATCATGTTCTGACCAAATTGCATCTCTACGCATTATCATCGAACAAAGCATGGAATGACAGTCAAATCTCTACCTCAACTTTATACACTTTGAGAAGGCCTTCGACAGCGTTGACCGCGAAGTAATTTGGAAACTACTCAAGTACTACGGCGTACCCCAAATATTCATCAACCTTATTCAACAGCTGTACGACAACGGCACATGTCAAGTGATCCACAACGGAAAACTCAGCGAAGCGTTTGGAGTAAACACAGGAGTCAGACAAGGGTGCTTATTATCACCAATGATATTCCTAATTATGGTAGACTGGATTATGTGTCAGACAGTGGGAAACGAGAAGACAGGGATATCCTGGACCGACGTGAAGAACCTAGAAGACCTGGATTTTGCGGATGATTTATGTTTGATGTCACTTAAAATCGAAGACTTACAAGCGAAAACCGACAAACTGGTCGAAGAAGCAGCAAAGACAGGACTCCAGGTGAACATAGACAAGACGGAGGTCATGAAAATAACCAACCAACACCAACAACAACAGCAGCGACATCCAGTGCCAATCACCATCAATGGGACGGATTTGAAAGAGGTTACTTCATTCACTTATCTAGGGAGCATTGTCTCAACCACAGGAGGAACCGACGACGATGTCAAATCGAGAATCGGGAAGGCGAGAAACACATTCATCTACATGAAACCAATCTGGAAATATTCGTCACTCAACTCACCATCAACAACAAAATTCGGATTTTCAATACAAACGTCAAGTCAGTCAGTTCTTCTATACGGATGGATCAGAAACTTGGCCAGTGTGTCACAAAGAATATTTCCAACAGCCTGTTGCACACCTTTATCAACAACTAACTGTCTTCGCTCTATACTGAAGATCAGATGGTCGGAAAGAACAAGAACCAATCGCCCACCAAATATGCATGGGAAAGTAGAGATGGATTGGACACTCGCTGAGCTGAGGAGGCCGTTGGGTGACATCGCGCGTCAGGCCATAGCTCCAGTGGAACTCGAAAGGGAAGCGGCGAGTGGGACTTCCAAGAGTGACATGGAGGAGATCGTGTGAAGAGGAGTTGAAACGGTATGGACTAACATGGATGCAGGTGAAAAGTACAGCAGAAGACAGAAGTAAGTGGAGGCGTGCAGTTGAAGCCCTATGTTCCACTAGGAAACCAAGGGAACAATAATAATAATAATAATTATTATTATTATTAGTTAGCCAATTCAAATTTTTAGTGGTGAAGGAAGGCATTTTTCAGTAACTTGGTACTTGAATAAAAGATGATTTATTTGAGAGGTATTAATTCAACTCTCAGGAAGTCCTCCAGCCGTATATTGTGAGACTTTGAGTAGTCATTAGAATCTTGTATCTGCAGTCTGTTGATGAAGCAGGCTATGCTACATGCTGCATGGAAATCAAGGTTCTCCTACTAAGTATTCATTTCAAGACTTTCCTTCTACGGACTGGAATTTTTACGCTAACAGGTCGCTGGTTGGATGGTAATCTATGCTTATATGTGTAAAACTTAGGCACCGTAGTGGTAGTATGCAATTCCATATTAATTTGTTGGTTAGACATATCACACAATGAAAGAGTATTATTCACTGGATGACAGTTGAACCATTTTTATTAAACATGCATGACAAGCATGCACAGAAAAATGACAAAACAACCAATACGGAATTTCAGTCATCATTAGTACTTCCACACAAAGAAGGAACTTTGGAAACCTTACGTTTAATTCTGAATAATGCAGAGCAAAAAAGTGGCATTCAAACCCACAAATCCACTTAGAAAGAAGCTTTGTTGGTCAAAGGTTTCTGTGGAGACCATTAAACAAATTAATTTATTTCATCTAATTCCATGGTTGCGATGATTGTCAGGTCAAATACGTAGGACAGAGTAGTAGATTAGGTGCAGTCAGGTAAGTTGAGCACAGAAACCTACCAAAATCTAGTTTAGTTGACTTAGATAAGATAAGAAATAACTCAACCATAGCACTAAATGCAATTACACACAACCATAAAATAGGACGAATGGGATAAGATGACAGTTTTAAAATCTAATGAAACAGGGTGGAAAGAGAGGTTGATAGCGGAAGCTTTATTTATCGAATCAACTTAAAATACCTGCAATAGAAGTGATTCAACACCTATCCGACCAAACATCTGTAAAATTACCCTACCCCTACGTTGACAAATTGGAAGGAATAAAGAAAACTATAAAACGAAAGTTTCGAATCTGTGTAGTTATAAATGATCTGATCACGAACAATAAATTGTGTTCGAAGCGTCATCCAGTAAATAATATTGTTTCACTGTATGATGTATATATATATATATATAATTCTACCGGTCAGGTGTTTATGTTACCATTCCGCTTTCAAGAAAATTCTTCGTACTTTCCTCATGTGCTCTTCAACAGTTACATGAGATTCTGGGCGTTTTCCTTAATATTCAAACCTGGCACCTTTCTTGGGGTAGAGTCTAAGCCTCACAAGTCACACTGAAGATAATACATGGACCAATGCTAAGATCTCCACTGACAAAATTATTCAGATTTACATGTCAACAAAACCAGCCACATATTCTATCAACTATATCAACATGGTTTGGTTACCATGGTTACCATAAGTTGGCGGCAAATGATGACCAAAATTTGAAAATTCAAAACATTTGATTACGATTAATTTATGTAAATAAATATAAAATAAAATCATGATATAAATCCGTTCACATAAATTATGTTGGTGAATGTGATTAAAATTGGTGTTCTACACAGAGTAATTTACTAGGCTAATGTGAATATATATTTGTATGGCTGTCGGGTAAATTCAAACTTCTAGACGAATAATGATAGTTAACAGATGGTTTCATTCAAAATATTGTCAATATTTAAAACACATTATGCATGATTCACTAGTACAGTGCATAATGTACTACGGGAGTTATTAAATACGGCTTATGACACATTTGTATACAGACAGGTTTTAAAGCTATTCTGCATTAGTAGTACTACAGAAGTGACTGAACTGCGTAACTTAGACCACAACATTGACTAGTCAAACAGTGTTTTATTCCTACATTGCAAGGAAGCCGCTGAAATCAGCCCAAAAAGGCCTGTACCAGTTAAAACCGAGTTTGATAGGTTTAAACCACCAGTTTGGACAACTAAAACCATTGGACCGAAGTTGAATATTTTCATTGTAATGTGATTGGAGAATCCAGAAACCCGACCTTTTTCACCTAGTAATATAATTGGTTATTTGTTGGCTTCACTTTCTGAGGTACGTAATATTTACACATAATGAATTTTTCCATGATAAATTGATTTTTTCTCACTGGCACGAACCAGTCCGTCTTCTATTTTAATTTACATGGGCTCCGGGGTCAGAGGCCATCAATGCTCAGTATTATTACATCGTCATTGAAATAACAAATTTAAAGCGGAATAAAAGTTGAATGAGGACTTCCATCATTGAGTAAATTGATTTGATTAAGTCTCATGATGTTGTTGTACAGTATTATTATTTACTGATGACGATGTTTCGAGCACAATTTATTGCTGCTCATAATCATATCAAGATTTACTCAACACAACTTTCCAATTTCGTGTACATCATTGCATTATTTCTCATCTCTTGATTTGATTGGGAGTAATATTTTCCATATCTCTGGTATTAGTGATGAATCATTTTTATTGCGTGTGTTGGGTGTAGATTTGATGAGCAAAGATTCAGTAATCAACCTCTCTCAATCTCCACCTACATAGATTACATTTTAGAATTTTAACCCCCTCCAACCCTGTTTTGTGGTTGTGTTTTAATGGATGCAGTGCACTTGCTGAGCTTTTTTCTAAATTACTTATCTTCGCGGGTGGGGTCAACCATTCTTATCTTAGCTAAATTCTTATATTCTGACAATCTCACTGCTCCCAATCTACTCAGAGTCATTGCAGGGTATTTTGTAAATTGCATTATTTTGTTTAATTGGGTCAACCTACAGAGTCCCTTAAATTACGGAGCTTGTCCTACCTGAGTGAGTTTGTAGGTTTGAATGCCACTCTAATTCCTGCTTTGTTGAGAATCCTACTATGTAGGGTCTCAGATGTCCACTCGTTATATGGTGGAACTGTAAAATGAATGTGTAGCCGTTTAGAAGTGATTGTGGGTGAGTGGACATCGGAGTAATTCTCCTAAAGAAGCTTTGGCCTACTCAGAGAAACTTTCACTAAATCTTACTTTTATTTTTTTTAAACACTCTGGGAATCTAGTGAAAATTTCTACAGTGTATAAAACAAGTATTATCACTGATATTTTAATAAATTATGCTCTGAGACCATTTATCGAATCACAGGAGATGATAACTATTCATGTAACTGGAGAAGTGGATGATGAATGATTGTCAGCCCAAATGATGTTATGGATTCTATTGACTACTATTAATACACTCGATGATAAGATGAAATAGTCACAAAAATCGATCACAACCATGACAGTAGTTTATCTCAGAAGAAATCCGTGTTAGACGTTTTACGACATTATCTGAATGATAAATACTGAGATTAACAATTAACCTCGTAATATTTCAGGAAATTGACTGACGTAGCTATTTGGTATAAACATTCGAGTATCAGCTATTGGGCTTTGGGATCGAATCCCACTTTGCTTTCTTCTGCTTAAGTGACTGGATACTGATGTCGATAAATAGAAAGTACATACTGCCTAAATGAGTTCTCCTCACAGCAGAAGTAAAGCCTCAGACAATATTTGTTGAATCTCAGCGAAATTGAAATAGGTAATTTCGTTCAGCAAACTGGTCCAAACTTCTTCGGGGAAATTGGTTATGAGTCATGAAACAGGCAATAAATCAACAAAATTGCATGAACTGTGATCAAAATTTGACCACCCCAGACTTACAATTATTAGTCGACTTTTGTTAAACACTATAAGCAGGGTGTACTTTTAATTCACAGTCTGAACTTTCAAGATGATTGATTAGATCGAAGTATTTAACCTTTGTTGACACATCAGCTTCTTGTACAGATACACAATGTCTGAGGATTTAATTTGAAGTAAATTAGTGGGCGGTAACTAGCATTGGAATCCAGGACGCGCTTTCCGTCTCACTGGAGACTCATCATCTGGATGTACCTGTATTCCCCAGTCAGTGATGGTGTTCCAACTTAGGCTCGAACATAGTGCCTACAGTTTTAAACGCCAAAGCGTTATCCACCATACCACTTGAGCCACAACAGCTATCTATTTTGCAACAAGTATCAGTGATTATTTAATTGAATTTGGACTTTCCTGTTGGTTGACTAAAGTTCATGGACATAGATAGCTGAATATGAGAAATAAATGTGTATGCGGTATGCAGTGGTGTGTGTGTGTGCGCTCATAGCAGAACACTTATATATTATGTAACAGCCTTTCTATAAGAAGAAGATAACCATCAGAATTCAAGTGTTGGTTTGTAGGGATTTGATTGGTTACAGGATTTTCATCATGAGCTGACATTACTTAGAGAACCATTGGAAAACTTGGGAGTACTGGACAGCTGTTTCGTCCTAGTCTGGGACTCTTCATCAGTACGCACCCACCGGGATTCGAACCCAGGACCTTCTGGTTTACAAGGTGAGCTCGTATACCATTAAGCCACTGGGACCCGATCCAACGGCCCATGAATTCTAACCTCCGAATCCCGGTGGGTGCGTACTGATGAAGAGTCCCAAACTAGGACGAAGCAGCTGTCCAGTACTCCCAGGTTTCCCATGGTTCTCTAAGTAATGTCAGCTCATGATGAAAATCCTTTAACAATCAGAATTGTTTGTACCAGATCAATTGTGCTGATTGTGACGCTGCATATGTACGAAGAAACTTCTAGACAAGTAAATATAAGAGTTAAGGAGCATAAACAATGTCTAGTGGTGGTTCCAAAGACCTCTGCAGACTTGAAGAAGCTGGAAAACAAATCAGTGATTGCACTACACTCTATAGAAACGAGACATAAGATCGACTTTGATAGCAGCAATGTTCTGCAGAAAGGTTTTGGTTCGTATGAAGAAAGATTGACTAACTGTAGAAGCCCTACATATATGGGTGAATCCCACTAGCTTGAACACGTGTGACGGTGTGATGTTAGATGATGTATAGCTAATCCTGATTAATAAATAAAAATGGATATGTATCACTAATCAATCATACCTAGTCTAAATTCCTGATTGTCTATATCTTCTTATGGAAAGGTTAACAAATGATGTACAACTGTTCCCTCATGTACACACACACACAAACACTATTGTATATCGCCTACATATATTTGTCATAAACTTTAGCCTAACGTAGTTACTAAGATCTGATGCAAAAGTACACACTGTTTTCAGCGTGTAACATAAGTCTACGGTCAAATTTTGATCACAATTCACACCTTCCTCCACCATGAAGTGACAAAATCAATACGAATGTGATATGCAAGTTCACTATGTAAACACACAATGCTTTTATAATTTTACACACTGATCAAATCCAACAATCTACACTTGGTTTTCTTATCTTTACCAATTGACCAACTTGACAACGAAAAGTGACCCCAGACTGACGATGATCAAGTTAGTAAACTTTATTTTGATCTCATAACAGACGTACTATTACCCTTGTTATTTGGTTTCGTGATCTTCATTGTTATTTTGACTTTCAATATGTCCCTTTAACTTGACATAAGTCTATTTTCTCACCCCTTAACTCTTTGTTATATATATGCTGAGATTTTGTAAATTCCGGTTTAATAATACTTTGATAAAGCTATTAGCAGCATTCAGTAGCGAAACGTCAGTAAAAACAACAATATCGTTTTTTTTTCATTCACTCACTGGGAAATACAAAAACCTTCAAAATAATGAACAGTTCATAAAATTTTGTTTATTATATTTTAACGTCTGTTCATGCCTCAAATGACTGGACAAGACAAGAGATGTCCTTAGTTATTTTCATTTTCATAAATTTCCCTGAAGATGTTCGGACTAATTTTCTGAATGAAACGTTGGATTCATTTTTTCAAATTTTTACATTTTTTTTAACGGAGAATAACAGATTAGCAGTTATGGGGTGTCAAAATAAATAGTCGTATTTTTGTGTGACAAACGTGCTCTGGGCTGAAATCAATTACAAAATATTTCGGTGAAATGGGAGAATATGGTGGTGATTAGTCATAATAGATTCGTAGAATGTGGGGTAGGAAAAATTGACAAGTCAGTTCAAGGCTATAAAAGGTGTCAGGTGAGTGGCTAGAGAGAGATAACATCACTAATAATAATAAGTCTGGATAGTATAAATAGAAAATTCGATAGTATTGAGAGAATGTATGCGTGAAGGGCATAAATTATGACGAATAATAATAATTGTAATGATAAGCAACGGGGAAAAAACCAAGAGAGATAAGTGGAAGGAGCACTCTTGGTGAGAAGAAGAATCATCAATCCAAGTTTGGCCGAAGTAGGAACAGCGTCTGGACGCGTCTTTTTTGGATACAAAGTTCAGGTTTAGTCGATCTTATAGCAACAGCTCCAGCTATGTGTAGAAGACGCAAGCGAACTGTACGTGATAACGACTTCGGAATTCGGTATATAACCCTGAAAGCTGTGTTGCTTAGTATTATAATTATAATTATTATTATGATCACTATTTATCATTATTATTCATCATAATTTATACCCTTCATGCAAACATTCTCTCAATCTATGCCTCCACCTGTTTCATTTCACACATTCGTTATTTCATTACGAACATCTCATTGCAGTCTTGCTATCTCCTCCTCTTTAATACAACATACCACTTTGTACTAGCCACTCACTCACTCACCTGACAGCTTTTATAACCTTGAACTGACTTGTCAATTTTCCTACCCCCCACACTCTACAAATCTATTATGAATAATTTTTACATATGTCTACTTCTCACCAAGCGGAATTCTATTCGATCGAAATTTTGATCACAGTTCATATGAATATTACATTTAGGTTAGAGTGGTTAGAGTGAGCTGTTGTCATCGGGTCACAAAGTTTATATACATTAAAGTTAAACTGTTTTCGGTTGTTAAAAAATAAATAACGACTGTGTATGAGTAGAGCATCTCAGCAACATTGTTTTTGATCACTTTCCGGTCAAAATGTACATCTGTTATTAGTCAAAACCTGAGACCACGCCTATAAGACTTTATTTATAAATATACGATAGCACTTTTCATCAATAGAAATCAAGAAAATATATGTTATCATGTATAGTTGAAGAGTACTCACTGATTTATACTCACCAGATATCCATAGTTAATTTATCTGAAATAGTAGAATACCGCAGTAGAAATATTCATTCAAATCAGTTATAATATGCACAAATAAAAAACACTGAATATATATGTCGACACCTACAGATAGGGTAATGATTGCTACCTTAGATAAGACTGTTAATTTGAGTTTCCGATGTAAAAGAAAGTTAAATGAAGCTGTTGGTTCCTATGACCCTTGCAAAATTGATGACACTGATATAGAAATCAAGTCTGAAGTTAAGTATCTTGGATTATTTCTTTCTTATGACCTATCCTGGTTTTCCCATGTCTTAGCGATTTCTAAAAAGAATATTTCGTCTGACTTTTTACATTAAGAAGTTAAGACACTCGTGGGTATAACTCAACCAAACCCTCCTCTTACAGTATGTCAATTCTTACATTTTACCTATTCTTCTTTACTGGTCACCCTTGCTTATTATTTCCTGGATTGCTTAAAAAAGACCATGTCATACTTCGTAGAACTCTGAAGACTGTCAGTCAATAGGGCGAGTGGTATCCCATTAGGCCACATCGTTGACATTGTCATTGATAGGCACTTGATTCCATGCAACAAATTTGCTGAAGGAATTTTGTCAGACTGTGATCATCCACCGCAGCACCTGCAGCTCTTACCTTGTTTCTCCTCAGGTAAAACAAGAAGCCTTTTCAGAAGACTTTATGCACGTAGGTCTAAGTATAAAAATTCCACCATACCATATATGGCACGTACTTTGTGTGATGAAAGTAGTGTCAAGCATGAACTAACTAACAAACCTTCTTTGCACTCGTAAATAAGCCATTATCTCCACCCTTACAACATCAAACTTTATTGTTATTGTACTTCTTATATTTATAATCCTCTCAATTTTTTGTTTTTTATTTTTTCATAAGTGTAAACATCATTTAAGCTGTGTTATGACTGTTAATTTTGTATTTCCCCTCACTATACTATATCAACAGAACATTAGATTCAATACTCTATAACATGCTGAACATTTCCAAACTGAATCGACAATACTGTTTGAAACAAACCCACTGTTATTATTATTATTTTTATTATTCTCATTTTGTACTTTGAATATTTTCGACTTTATATCGTAAACGTGGACAAATTCCTCTGGTTAATTTTGTTTTAATTTTTAATTTTATTTATATTTTAATTAAATCAGATGCAATATTGTGAGAAATGCTGAGAATTCCATTGTGTATTATAAGTACTGCTTTTAGAATAAATTAGATTATTATTATTATTATAAGAAACCTTTGTATCTTAGGCTAATTTACAAAAGGGAGATTGCAGCTGACATTCCCAAATGCTGAATTAATAGAGTAGTAGACAGAACATTTCCTGGAGCTAAACTGGTACTCAGCTTCTCTGCTAAACCAGTACTCACACATAGCGAGTCAAGGATAAATTACCAATGACGGCCTCATCAGTTTACACCTATGAATCCAATTGCTCATGTGGAGCTCGTTACATTCGCCGTACCCAGAAGGCATGTGAACACGTGCCTGTATGATTGAGTAAAGGAGAAACCAAATGCGTGAATGGTGCAATCTTAGTCCACTCGGTAGATACTGGACATTGAATGAAACTAGAGCAGGAGTTCTCTGTTATCTACGTGTTCTTGGTAATCTATCAAGAGGAGCCCAACTATGTCTTCTATCGGTAGCTGAAGCCATAGCCATCAATGCCAGAAGAGCTGGTCTTTGTATATAAACGAGGAAGTGTGCCTGACCCCTGTGTTTACCTTGGTCTACAATGAAGTCAACAAATGTCCCATAAACACTGGCACTTTAAATTCCTCTCTTCATTTTTTTCCCTTCTTTCATTGACAAACGTTTATTTGAGTCCTTTTACAACTTAATGACCCTAGATTTACTTACATAATGCTTTTCAAACTTATTATTATATTTACACAGTCGCTCTCATTTCGCTTCATTAAATTCATTATAACCTGATGATCGTTCACTAATAGTACTTTTAAGTTTATACCATAACGTTGTTATTATTTCACCATTATTATTATTGTTATTTGTCACCCTTAAAATTACGTCTAGTCTATCTCATTGGTTGGTTTATTTCCCTGTAGTTTTCATACTGTCTCACAAACTACTGACTGTGCTCACCCTTGAAACCTGTACTCTTATTGACTACATATATATATATATATTCTATAGTTTGGTTTGTAAGGGCTTGTTATGTATTTACGAGTTGACCACGGACTGATATCATTTAGAGAACCATTGAAAATCAGTCCGTGATCAACTCGTAAAAACATAACAAACCCTTACAAACCAAACTATAGAAAATTAATCTGATGCTCGCCAGTGACTTGCTACAGGATGGAGTTTCCTGGAGTTCTAGTGAGAAGTCGTGACCAGTGAGGTCCAATTAGATGTCACGTGTGTGGATGGATGTCCCACCAACGACAATGGTTGGGGTCGCGCTAAATCACGAATCGGTAGAAGTCAGAATTCATGAGCCATTGAATCGGGTCCCAGTGGCTGAATAGTATACGAGCTTGCCTTGTAACCGGAAGGTCCTGGGTTCGAATCCCAGTGGGTGCGTACTGCCGATGATTCCCAAACTAGGATGAAACAGCAGCTGTCCAGTACTCCCTGGTTTTCAATGGTTCTCTAACCGATATCAGTCCGTGATCAACTCGTAAAAATATATATATCATTGAATTATTTCCTTTCAGTTTGTCTCATGTTCTTATTGACCTAACATATTCTAAGTGATAATCAAAGCTAACTGAATATTACTCCATCTTGTATTTGTTCCATAATACGCCTTCTGATATAATTCTAATTTGCCTTTACTGGCGTTATGGTATGCTAAAATTAGTGAATTTATAATTGATTGGAGGATCTCATCATTAGTTGACATCAGTCACATAACCACTGGAAAACCTGCAGGGAGTACTGGACAGCTGTTTCTTCCTAGTACTTGGGACTCTTCATCAGTACTCACCCACCGCCAGGGTTCGAACGCAGGACGAGCTCGTATACCATTAAGTCACTGGGACCCGATCCAATGGCTAGCCCATGAATTCTAACTCCTGCCAATTGACGATATAGCACAACCACTTCGCAATGACCCTACTGGTCACGGCTTCCCACTAGAACTCCAGGTAACTGCCTAACTCAATAGGGCTAGTCGCTAATGAGCATCAGATCAATTTTCAAGTATTGGTTTTTGTAGGGATTTTGTTTGATTGGTTGGAAAATTTCATCATCAGCTGACATCGTACGTGTGTACTGATGAAGAGTCCCAAACACTAGGATGAAACAGCTGTCCAGTACTCCCTGTTGGTTTCCCAATGGTTCTCTAACTGATGTCAGCTCATAATGAAATTCTCCAATCAATCAAACAAAGTCCCTGCAAAACCAATACTTGAGAATTTATAATTGTAGAGCCTTGAGAAGAAGAAGGATTCTATCTGCTGATCTTTCCTGGTCGTCTCATATCTTAACGATTTCTAAGAAAATACTCCGTCTTACCTTCTACATCAAGAAGTTAAGACATTCTGGTATAACCCAACCCTTACTCCTACAATTCGTTAACTCTCGCATTCTGCCTATTATTCTCTATTGTTCCCCCTTAGTTTTCCCGGGCTACTGAAGAAAGACTGTAACATATTACGCATGATGTTAAAGGTTGTCAGCAGAGTAAGCAACGTGCCACTTAACCAGCTTGTTAATATTCTGGTTGACAGGCACATGGACTCATGTGAAAAATGAGCCAAATCCATTTTATCTAACTCACACCACCCTCTTCACTCACAACTCTCCCGTTGCATCTCATCAGGGAGGTCAGTAGTACAACTGGATCTCGTCTTTCCAACTCATATCATTTATAGGTACAACATTTTCTTTCTTTCCCTTTTCTCTCTCTTTTTTTCTCTTTTTCTTCCGTTATGTGCTGCTTTGTTTCTTTCTCTCCTTACGCCAGTTAATAAGACAGCTCCTACTTTTCTAACACCTTCAAACACTGTTTCAGTTTTACCTTTGCTACCGACATGCCAATATATTGCTGTAATAATGAACTGTGGTTTCCTCAATCTATGTAGAATTCTATTTATTGATAATGTAATAACTGGATACAATACTGTAGTAAAAATACTGAGAATTCCATTCTTTATCACAAGTACTGTTTTGGAATAAAGCAAATTATTATTATCATTATTATTATTGAAACCATAATTGCTCTCTCTAATAATTTTTGTTTGTTCTAATTTAAATTATGAGGATATTCAAGTTACGGAATAAACGATTCATAGGCGAGATGAAGGAACGCTTTAAGAAATCGGATAACTATTCATCCATTTCTTAATTGGAATAGAGTTAAATGCCTTGTAATGAATGCCTTTGGACATAGAACACCTGTTGGAATGTAGCATATTTGTAAATTGTTCATTATTCTTATTCTTATGCGAAAGCAAAAGCAGAACAAAATAAAAACATCAACTAGTGCACCTGTGCACTCCTTGTTCAAACTGTCAGAATTTATATCAGCAGGTAAAAGAAATGTTTTTATAGTAATAATACTATAGATTTCTTCTAGTGTATTATAAAGGCACAATATGATATTAAAACTTTTTTTGACATTTAGAAGATAAGGCATGAAAATGCTATCACCAGTATGGCCTTCTTACCACTGAGGAAAATTCCTAATTCGGGATGCCGCCGGCAATTATACATCTCATCTAACAGTTGTATAACAGTGCTGCATGCCACCAAGTAATCCACAACGGGAAATTTACGGAATCCTTCAAAGTGAAGACGGGAGTAAGATAAGATGGCTGGCTGCCTACTATCGCCAATTATTTTCCTGATTGCAGTAGACTGGATAATGCGATAAACAGTGGGCAACGAGGAAACAGGCATAAAATGGACCCACACAAAAAACTTGGAGGATCTGGATATCGCCGATGATATATGACTGATTTCCCACAAACTGCAAGATATGCAAGTGAAAACCAACAAGTTGGCAGAAGAAGAAGCATCAAAGACAGGACTTCCTTCAGGTGAACATAGAGGAAACAGAGGTGATGAAGATCCTTGAGCAACACCACCAACAGCAACAACGACAACAGACAACAGACAACAATCAGCCAGTATAAATGGAAGGAACCTGAAAGAAACAACCTTCTTTACCTACCTGGGAAGCATCGTTTCAACTACAGGCGGAAGTGACGAGGATATCAAAGCAAGGATCGGAAAAGCAAGACAAGCTCTCACTACTCTCAAGTCTGTGTGGAGGTCAACAGCACTCAACATGAAAGTGAAAATAAGATCCGGATTTTCAACTCCAATGTGAAATCAGTCAGTGCTACTACACGGATCAGAGACTTGGCGCGTCATAAAGAGCATCTCAAACAAACTGCAGACCTTCATTAACAGTTGTCTTCGCTCAATACTCAACATTAAATGGCCAGAAATGATCAACAATGGGAGAGATTTCTGGAAGCGAACCAGCTCAGTAGGAACCGATTTCGCAACAAATATGTAGGAATAAATGGAGGTGGATTGGCCATACTCTGAGAGAAAAAACCATCAAGTGACATCACACGACAGGCCTTCGCTCTCAAATGGAACCTGAAAGGGAAGCGGCGAGTTGGTCGTCAGTGCGAGGGTGACATGGAGGAGGTGATGTGGAGAGGAGACGAAGGCATGTGGGTGGACGTGGAGCCAGGTGAAAATGTCGACAGAGAACCGAAGGCAACGGAGACGTGTGTCTGAAGCTCTATGTTCCCCTAGGAACAACATAATAATATTCTCACAACGGGCCAATCAGCAACCTGTTGATAAACAAATTTGCCGTAGGAAACTTATATGGATCGGGCACACGCTAAGGAGACCGTAGAATGATATCGCACTCCATGACTTTGCTCGAGTGGCCCCCGAAGAAGGAAACAATGAGTTGGGTGGGAGCCCGGAGGTGACATTGAGGAAGTTGTCTCAGGAGGTGATGACAGATTATGGGCAATCGTGGAGCCAGGTGAAGAGGACTGCAGAAAACAGATCAGAATGGAGACGTGCTACTAAACCCCTGTATTCCCCTCGGAACCCAAAGGAATAAAAATCATAATATGACCACTGCGTGATTTACCAACTAAATTTATTTTGTTACGGAATTATACTATACCATAGCGTCCACATTATATTCTTAAATCTTTGCCTAATCTCCGCAATACTCGCGTGGTGGTTCACATCGTACTTTGCGACAATTCCATCTTTCCTTCTTTATGATTGTGAGACATGGCAGTTGGAAGTGCTTATATAATATGTTGAGTAATACTGAGGTTATGCGTAGATGTTAAGGAAAAAGGGGAGATCAGTTCATGTTATTCTGAAACCGTATCGATCGAGATGGCTAGGACACGCGTTTTGCATGTTAAGCCGTCGTTTTCCTTGTCGAACATTATCACCTGGTATGAGTTTAATTGGTGGATGGTGAATAGCAGTGGAATCCAGGATGCGCATTTCGTCCTATTTGAGACTCGTCAGTTGGATGTACCTGCATTACCCATTGAGTGATGAGACCGAGCACTTCGGTCCAATCAGTCGACGGGAAAATCTAAAATTCAGTTAAATTAACATGACTCATTGCACAAGAGGTGGCTCTCGTGTCCCAAGTGGTCTAGTGGATAACGCTTTGGCGTTTGAAACTATGGGCACTGGGTTCGAGCCTCGGTGGGAACATCATCACTGACTCACTGGGAAATGCAGGTACATCCAGCTGACGCGAGTCCCAAATTGGACGAAATGCACGTTATCCTGGATACCACTGCTAGTCACCATCCACCAATTAAATTCTAATTAAATGCCCAGACATCGTCGAAGCATCTGCACAAGAAGTCGACATGTCAACCCTGAGACCGAGCACTTCGGTCCAGTCAGCTGATATAAGTTTAGGTTGGAAAACGGTTAGGTGTGAAACATGGCATCAATCGATGAATTCTTTAGCTGCTAATTTGAGCCAGTGACATAGTCAGGTGTAGACGACCTCGCTGAGGTTATCGAGACACTAACAACTAATGAATGGGAACTGTTAGTGACATGGCCTATAGGCGTTCACAGTGTCATAGGTGCATTAATTCTTTACTATCTCTAAAATCTATTAAATCTTCACTGTATTTCTGTTTATTACAGTTTCCGGGTATTTCCTTTCCCCTCTAACTTTATTTGTGCTTCTATGAAATATGACAACTCGACCGGCTTCACTTTTGTGCAGAGTTTTGAGTTGAGAAATCAGTACAGTTCAGTTAGAAATGTTACACCTTCAATTACCGCTTTCTTCATATCATTAACGTTAAAAATTTGAAATGTATACACAAGCACTTTTGACTGGGGGAGACAGCTAATCTAGAATTTTCATACATTTATTCCCCTTAATGAATTTGAACAAAGCAAGAACTACAGGTTTTGCAGAATAAAATGGTACCATCATTGTTCATTTCGTTGGCTTCTCATCAGCTGCTTACAGCCCAAAGTCATTATTAAGTATATATACAGAAACAATTTTAACATACTTGCACAGATTTCATTCTAAACAAAATCAATCAGTCAATATATGCATACAGTAATAATATATATGTAATGTTAAACACTATTCCGAACAATAATAATAATCATACCCAATGGAAACTTTTCGGCATTACGCATTCAGATGAAAAAGAGATGAAAATATCCAGTTACCAGGACGGGCAAAGAAAGACTGATAACGGTTTCTTTCTGAACGCACAAATCAGGTTTCAGGCACTTGATGGAAATGGCTTCAGCAAACTTGACGAGAATTGAGCTCTTTTTCCTATTGATAATTTTGAACGACTTTTCGACATCCACCTCATGACCAATGTCAAGGAGATGCCTGGCGATGACACTGTTTAATGCATTTGTTCCTTTTAGACATAAGCTTTTTGGTACATGTTCAGAAAATCGAAGGTGTGCTCTTCTTTCTGTTCTTCCGATGTAACTGCTCCCGCAGATACAGGTAAATTTGTAAATACAGTTGGAGTTAACATGAGAAGGATATCTATCGATTTTTGATTGCACCAGAGGGCAAGTTGTTCGATAGACGGGAACGAGCTTAGCTGCAGGATAGGCTCTGCCTAGTGATGTTCTCAATCTGACCATTGCTGCAATGTTTTCACCTTAATAATCAAGTTGAATGTAGATTGACTTTTTCTCCACTGTGATTTGTTTTACATTTGAGCCTTCAGATTTTCCGTACTTGTTAATGAACCGTTTGAGAACAACCATTGCTTTTCAACATCTTTTCGAGAAACATAAATTCGTCATTTAACTTATCTGTAGAGCAAATTCTCCCACCTCTACAGTACAGAGTCTCGACTAGTGCTCGTTGAAAGCTATTTGGACAAAAACTATTAAAATGTAAGTATTATCCTTTCCAAGTAGGCTTTCGATAAATTGACTTCTGAAGACTACCGTCTTCTAGGCGTTGCATGGCAATGTCGAGGAACTGGATACGTAATGCCTAAAATTTCCATTGTGTATGACCATTATTGTTCGGAATAGTGTTTAATATTACATATATATATATATATATATATAATTACTGAATGCGTATGTTGATTGATTGATTTTTGTTTAGAATGAACTCTGTGCAAGTATGTTAAAATTGTTTCTGTAGATATACTTAATAATGTCTTTGGCCTGTAAGCAGCTGAGCTGATGAGAAGCCAACGAAATAAACAATGATGGTACCACTTTATTCTGCAAAACCTGTAGTTCTCGCTTTAATCTAGAATTGTTAGAAGTTGGAATTCATGGGCAACTGTGTTGTCTGAATGGTCTACGAGCTTGACTTGTAACCGAGAGGCCCTTTGTTAGAACCCTGGTTAGTGGGTGGTTACTGCCGAAGAGTCTCAAACTAAGAAGGCACAGTTCTCCAGTACTACCTGTTCCTTTTCAGTGGTTCTCTCAAATCTGTACAAACTAACTTTTGAAGGGTAATCTGGGACATGGATTTAGTAATGAAAACTTTACACTTCTCATAAATAAGTCTTAGAATTAACACGTCACATCATTATAAATAGTATGCAGAATAGATTAATTCTTATATTTTTTTTAAATTAAACAAATCGATTTAATTAAATCATTGAAAGTATGTGTAATATTGAATTTTCTTGATTACTTACAGAGAAAATGAGCTACCTACTGCAATTCATTAAAATTTTTTCTAACTAGTCTATTACTTTTAATAATAATAATACTAATAATAATAACAGTCACTTTATTCCAAACTTTAGTAATTATACAGAATGGAATTTTCCACCTTTTTATACACATTGCAACAGTTTGGGCCAACTGTAAAGAATAGCAGCCCAAACCGAAACTACCTAGCGAACGGACAGATGACCTTGAGCAACCAATCAGGTAACTATGTTTTATCCAGACGTACTTATGGGTGCTGTACACCTTTTCCGTTGCAAATTCGCTCCAGATTTTGTTTTGATTACTGTTTAGAGAACGGACTGATAGGAAGGTCGAAAAATTGCCAATGTGGAGGTGTCACTTATTTGCAAAGATACAATAGGAACCGATTGTACAAGAAATGTGCAGGAAGAAATGGGGTCAGGTGGATCAGCCATACTCTGAGAGAACAAACCATCCAATGACATCACACGACAGGCCATCGCTCTCGAATGGAACCCTAATGGGAAGCGGCGATTTGGTCGTCAGTGCGAGGGTGACATGGAGGAGGTCATGTGAAGAGGATATGAAGGCATGTGGGCGACGTAGAGCCAGGTGAAAACGTCGACGGAGAACCGAACGCAATGGAGACGTGTGGCTGAAGCCCTATATTCTTCTAGGAGCTTAAGGAAACAATGATATAATATAATAATATTCTCACAATGGACCAATCAACAACCAATTGACCAACATATATGCTGTAGGAAATGGACATGGATCGGACATACACTGAGGAGACCGTAGAATGATATCGCACTCCAGGACATCGTTCGAGTGGCACCCGAAGAAGGAAACAACGAGTTGAGTGTGAGTCTGGAGTTGGCATGGAGGAAATTGTTTCAGAAGGAGATGAGAAATAATGGGCAATCGTGGGGCCAGCTGAAGAGGACTGCGGAAAACAGACCAGAATGGAGACGTGCTACTGAAGCCCTGCATCCCACTTGGAACCCAAAGGAATAAAAATAATAATATGACCACTGCGTGATACGTCAACTAAATTTATTTTGTTACGGAATTATGCTATATCATAGCGTCCACGTTATATTCTTAAATCTGTGCCTAATCTCCGCATTACTTGCGCAGTGGTTCCCATCGTACTTGGAATTTGGAAAAGCTTATATAATATGTCGAGTAATACTGAGGTTATGCGCAGATGTTAGGTAAAAAGGGGAGATCAGTCCATGTTATTCTGAAGCTGTATCGATCGAGATGGCTAGGACATGTGTTATGCATGTTAAGCCATCGTCTTCCTTGTCGAAAAATATCAGCTGATATGAGTTTAGATTGGAAAACAGTTAGGGGTGGAACATGGCATCAATCGATGAATTCTTTAGCAGTTAATTTCACCCACCCACATAGTGAGGTATGGACGACCTCGCTGCAGTAATCGATACACCAAGAATCAGGGAATGGGAACTGTTAGTTACATGGCTTATAGGTGTTCACAGTGTCATAGGTACATAAATTCTTTACTACCTTAAATATCTATTAAATCTTCACTATATTTCTGTTTATTACAGTTTCTGTGTATTGCCTTTTCCCTCTACCTTTATTTGTGCTTCTATGAAATGTGACAACTTGACCGGCTTCACTTTCGTGCAGAGTTTTGAGTTGAGAACTCAGTGCAGTTCGATTAGAAATGTTACACCCTCAATTGCTGCTTTCTTCATATCATTAACGTTAAAAATTTGAAATGTATACATATACACTTTTGACTGGGGGAAACAGCTAATCTAGAATTTTCATACATTTATTCCCCCTGATGAATTTGAACAAAGCAAGGATAAATGACACCAGCCTCCAGAAAGGATATACTGAGGCGATCTCTAATGGCAGTGCAGGTGTATTATTGTCTATTATGCAGCGCTTAGTGCTGCCTGGGACGACTATTCATACAGATGAATGCAGTAGTTACAGTCAGTTATCGAATCTGGGCTATATTCACCAAGTGGTCAACCATACAAATGGTTTTCTTAATCCTTTTGATGGAACTCACACTAATTCCATCGAAAGTTTCTGGAATCATCCAAAGAAACGTATCAGATCTGTGAATGGAACAAGAAATGCAATGATGATATACAGTTATCTCGATGAGTTTATGTACACGACTTGGTTTAACATGAGTATCAACACTCCTATGAGAAATTGGGAGGTTTTTTGCAACATTTACGAGAACGTTGTCCTTTGTAACTATTTTTTAACACTGCATAACTTTTATATAAACGATTTACTACAATTATGCGCCGTTTTTTAAAGCCTTCTGAATGGTCGAAGTTTTTAATAATAATTTGCCCTTGTCAAGGTCATTTGTCCGTTCGCTAGGTAGTTTCGGTTTGGGCTGCTATTCTTTAGAGTGCAAAGAAAATTAAAACGATAATTATAAAGTCTTTTTACGAGTTGATCACGGATTGATATCAGTTAGAGAACCATTGAAAACCAGTAATGGAGTACTGGACAGCTGTTTCGTCCTAGTTTTTTGGTGAAATCATTGACAGTAAGCACCCACCATAGGGCGTTCGAACCCAGGACCTTCGTATACCATTCAGCCACTGCCACCCGATTCATTGGCCAGTCCATGAATTCTAACTTCTACCGATTCGAGATTTAGCGTGACCACCAACCAATGTCATCAGTGGGACATACATCCTCACACGTGACTGGATGGACCTCACTGGTCACGACTTCTCACTAGAACTCACTCCAGGAAACTCCATCCTGTAACAAGTCACAAGTGAGCATCAGACTAATCTTCTATAGTTGCCTTGTAACCGGGAGGTCCTGGGTTCGACGCCCTATGGTGGGTACGTACTGCCGATGATTCCCCCCTCCAAAAAGAACTAGGATGAAACAGCTGTCCAGTACTCCAGTACTGGTTTTCAATGGTTCTCTAACTGATATCAATCCGTGATCAACTCGTAAAAACAAAACTAATCCTTACAAACCAACTATAGAAAATTCTTCATATATTCTCTAATGACTAATTATTTATCTAAGTGGTGTAATTAAAGCGTAATGAATTTTATCCTAATTTTAATCTCTCATACTCCCTTTCCCTTGTCTATTTAAACATGACCTGGAAAACATCCACATATATCGTTTTGCATGATTAATTCAATGTAGTTTATTTGCTTATCAATCTTACATCTCCCAATGTATTTCCAATAGTATATATATATATATCCCTGTAGGTAGAGTTTTCAGCTGAAGAGTTATACAGAAATTTGATGAATTCATTAAATCCTGCTTTATTAACCTTTATTGCTTGGTTTAAATTCCAACTTCTGCCAATTCTGTAGCAACTAGCCCTATTCTGGTAGGCAGTTACCTGGGTTCTAGTGGGAAGTCGTGACCAGTGGGTGATAGCACATCGGGTGTGAGAACAAATACTCGCCACCATGCTTGAATTGGCAGAAGTTAGGATTCATGGACTTTTCATTCGTTCGGGTCGGGTCCCAGTGGCTTAATGGTCTACTAACTCGCCTTGTAACCGGAAGGTCCGGGTTTCGAACCCCTGTGGCGGTTGCATACTATGAGAAGTCCCAAGCACTAGAATAAAACAGCTGTCCAGTACTCCCTGTCAATTTTCCAATGGTTCTCTAACCAATGTCAGTTCATGATGAAATTCTGAAATCAATCAGATGCCTGCAAACCAACACATGAAAAATAAATGTGTGCAGTAAATTCACTTTCACATTTCAACATTACGCTACAATTAATTCAATTAATTGTACATTGTACATTGAACTGTTTACCTGCCTACACACACGCACACACACAAATACACGTACACACTTTGAAGATATTCTGTTTTGATGAAACAAACTTCATCCTGTTACAATGCTTTTGTATTCAGTGCAACAACAACAACAACAACAAAAACAATCAATTCATTTTGCTGAATACTGTTCGCCTGTTTGCTTTTGATTGTTTATTAAGTGGATCAGTAAAGGAGAAAGAAAGAAGGAGAGAATAAAAGATCTACTATGTGATTAGTTTTCTTTTTATTTCTCTCCGCCTTCCTCTTCTTCTTCTTTTTGTAAGTGATGCGGTAGCGTACTGTATTCAAATTTCCCGCATTTAGCGAACAAGCTTAAATCTCCCTCCTCATTCTTATTTATCAATTATAGAGATTTATTTATTGATTCAGTAATTGTTAAGTAAATAAATAAACAAATAAATAAAAACACAATACAGATTAAATTTCCACTTGTGAGAATTTATTCAGGTATATAAAGAGAGTATTCATCAATAGACAAAAACACAACAAACAATGAATGACTAATTGGATTACACATATATATATAAAGTATGGGTGTGGCTCATTCTTTTCACCTAGACACAGAAATATTCCCTTTGCGTGATAGATAATGGGAATACTTCTATCCTGAATCATAAGGATGATGATTTTGCCGGGGGGAGTGTTGGTAAGAGCAGGTTGGGTTGGGTGGGGTCGCTTGGAGTGGGGAGAGGAGGTGACTACTCAAGCTAAAAAGATATCTGATGTGATTGTGACATTAAAATGCCAATTTGCTTTTAAACGAATTAAAAATCCTCATGATGTTATGTCGAAGAAAAGACATTCAGCGAAGAGTTACTCTTTTTTAAGAGATATCGTTCTCAAGTTGTAAAATTGCTTGCATTTCTTTTCTTTTTGATTATAGCTTGATTCCCCACCGTAATTTTAGTACAAGTATGGAATTTTCAGCATGTGATATCGGTGGCCTAAATTTTTCAGGCCGACCAATTGATATCGGGTGTGCGTCGGCAGGGGATCGAACCCCGGACCATGTGCATGGTCGGCGAGAGTCCTAACCGCCGTACTACCGACGCACATATGTATATAGTAAATTATATAAGGAACACCGAGCTAACCCAAAAACAAACTTTAAAGTCATCTACAGAATAGGCGGGAATCTCGCTAAATGTTGTTTGAATAAGATTTCTTCATACTGCAGAAGTAATGGCAATTCACCCTGTATGCAGAAGAAGTTTGTTCAGTCATTGAATCTACAATGGACATAATCTGCTATAATTGGATTGTAAGGATTAGTTTTGTTTTTACGAGTTGATCACGGATTGATATCAGTTAGAGAACCACTGAAAACCATTTTTGGAGTACTGGACAGCTGTTTCATCCTAGTTTGGGAGTCATCGGCAGTACGCGCACTCACTGGGATTCGAACCCAGGACCTTCCGGTTACCAGGCAAGCTGGCTCGTATACCATTCAGTCACTGGGACCATATTCATTGGCCAACCCATGAATTCTAACTTCTACCAATTGATGATTTAGCGTGACCACCAACCAATGTCGTCGGTGGTACATCCATCCTCACATGTGACATCTGGATGGACCTCACTGGTCACGACTTCTCAGTAGAACTTCAGGAAACTGCATCCTGTAGCAAGTGACTAGCGAGCATCAGAATTACTTTTTCCCTGATTTCCAGTGGTTCTCTAACCGATATCAATCAGTGATCAACTCGTCAAAACAAATCTAATCCTTACAAACCAATTATAGAAAATTAATCTGATGTTCGCTAGTGACTTGTTACAGGATAGAGTTTCCTGGAATGAGTTCTAGCGAGAAGTCGTGACCAGTGAGGTCCATCCAGTGAAGCGTGAGGATGAATCTTTCACCGACGACATTGGTTGGTGGTCGCACTAAATAACGAATTGGTAGAAGTTAGAATTCATGGACTGGCTATTGAATCGGGTCCCAGTAGCTGAATGGTATACAGACTTAATCTGTCTTAACACTAGATACGTGATTCTTGTTTTTTTGGTGTTTAGTTGTATTGTTTTCCTCCCCCACCTCCTATAAATTTTCTACCGCTTATTACTACTGTTGTTAACTTGACTCTGGTTCAACTTTAATTGAATTCTACTGACACTCGTCAATTATATTACGTCACTTAATTTATTTACTGAATTTTATTTTAGTTTCCCCCCGACTGACGCCTTTTTATATTATGTAATTTGTTGTCTATAAAAATTTACTATTCTAATGACACACATCTTTGGAAATATTCCTTTTGTTTCTAAGACAACTTGAGGAGCGATTTTACAACTTGAGAATGATATTTCTGCGCCAAGGAAAGGACTAGACACACCACACTAGTTACTAGAGTCCAATCAGAGTATCCAATACAGTCCTGCAGGAGGTCAATCCCGAGACCGAATAGCTCAGTGGTAACGTCTTTGACTGCAGCACTGCACTGGGTGACGCGGATTCGAATCTCAGAAGAGATATGAGTTCCTTCGAAGAGGCAGATACGCCTTGCTGACTGGTGAGCTCCAACTAGCACGAAACCTTGGTTCAAGGTTTCCTGTGGATGATTGCCTCCAACCATCTAATATCATCAAATCAATGTTCACCATGATGGCAAGCTACCTAGAATGGTGGCCACATTGCAAACCTGATTGACAGAATTCACTCTGCGTCAAAGAAAGGACTAGACACATCAAACTAATTAATAGTGTCCAATGAAAAAGAGAGTAACTCTCCGCTCTATTGCAACCTGTTAGAAACGCCTTTTGTGATGCACTATTTTTCCAACGCATATATAAGAACTGACTGACTTAACGTATAAAGGTGGTTTAAACTTTCTAATTACTAGGGCTTCCTCAAACTTTAGGATACGCCCCAAACACATTTAATAGATAGGTTTAGAAGATGTGTAAAGGTCAATTTTATGTCCTGTCTCTATAATATGTTTCGCAATAGAGGAGCTAGGTCTCCTGTTCTCACAATTAATGGGTTCTGAAGATTCTATTTGTTTCTGGAGCCATTTAGGAATACGCTCCGAAGTCAGCCTTTACTTGCAGAGATCGATGAGTCCTCCCTACATTTGAATTGGTTAATTTTCTTGACGATATTAATATTATAAATAAGAATATGTACTCTTTTGATGTTAACTCGTTATTCACTAATGTGCCTTTGCTCAAAACAGTTGACATTTTGTGTGATTATATTTCCACAAACAATTTTTTCATCCCGTTCCCTATATTTCATTTAAGGGATTTATTACTTCTATGTACTAACAATGTTGGGTTTACATTTGAAGGCGATTGTTTCCACCAAGTTGATGGTGTTGCTATGGGAAGTCCGTTAGGGCCCCTTTTAGCAGATATCTATATGTCGTACACTGAGAATTTATCGGAGGATTTAATCGAAAATGTGCCACTTTATAGAAGGTATGTAGATGATATTGTAATCATAAGTGATGAGTCTTCTTCTGCCACCTCAATTTTAAATCGAATGAATGAAGTTCAGAATAGCACATCACTTACATCTGTAGAAGAGGAAGATAATTGTTTATCTTTCCTAAACATATTGCTTGATAGGTCAATAAAAAGATCTATTTATAGAAAGCCTACCTGGACAGGATAGTATCTTAATTAACACAGTTTCTACCCTGTTCGGTACAAATGAGCCTTCGTGAGTGAGGTGCCTCTTCAGTAGAATCCAACGAATATACACTGAAGACACATTTGATGAGGAAGAAAGAAAGTTGACACAAACTCTGGTTGATAATAATTATCCAGACAAGTTCATCAGGAGATATAAAGTAGTCAGTGGAACACCAAGACCCACTCTACAACTCGCCCCTAAGAAAGACGTGTACATCAAGCTACCCTATATGGAGCATCATAGCAGCTTGACAACTAGACAAAGATTGAACGCTGTTGTTGTTAAAAAGACTTTTTATACAGCTAATATCATAATAATTGAGAATGTGAAGCCAATATATCTACTTAAGCCTTTTGAAGATGCGAAAAATGATGCCACTGTATTTACCAATTTGAATGTACGTGTGGACACGCATACATACATAGGGTGGACTCATCGATCTCTGCAAGTAAGGGCTGCCTTCAGAGCATATTCCTAAATGCTTCCAGAAACAAATAGAATCTTCAGAACCTATTAATTGTGAGAACAGCAGACCTAACTCCCCTATTGCGAAACATATTATAGAGACAGGACATAAAATTGACGTTAACACATCTTTCAACTTAACATAGGTGTGTGCAGAAGATTTGCAAAGTAATTTCAGAGTGATAAAGGTCTGTGTTGCCTTTTCGATTATTGATTTGGTCGTTGAAGGGGGAAAAAGAACTCGGCAGTATGGAATGCTCGAGCCAGTAAAGCTTAGCTCTATAATCATAAACAATAATAAGTGTCGATCTTAGGGAGAAAATGACTCCTTCCAAATAATAATGGCAATATTACTCTTTTCCTTTACAACTTTCGCGTATTCTTTATAAAATTGGAATATTCTATGCTGTTTACAGCACTAGATTTCACATATAAATAGTCCTAAATTTACACAATTCAAAATTAGAAACTTCACACTAATATAGTTATGTCTACAAGGCATACATACTTTTTTGAAAAAATATTCAATGTTGTCAATATTCATTGTTTTTCTCATTAACACGTGTTGTTGTTGTGTTGTTTAAATTATCAGACATAAATATGCATAGATTTATTTTTTTTGTTTATTCTCCTTAAGTGGTGTGTGTCGTATTCTAGACATTGATAACTACAAAAAATATATTTAGTAAATAGCATAAAGCATATTTGTTAAAAAAAAGAAAGTTTAGAATTTTTTCGTACATATAAGTTATCTACTCAAAATAGTAGTATCACGTTCTTTTTACGTCATTTAAGTGCTGATTAAGTCTTTTTTTAAGGGAATGATTTAAAAGAAATGTGTATTGATGATGAAATCCTGTAACCAATCAGTCAAATCCCTAGAAACCCATGTTTAAATATCAATGAGGCGCCCATTAGCGACTGGCATTATTCTGGTAGATAGTTACCTGGGGTTCTGGTGAGAAGTGGTGACCAGTGAGGTACAGCAGGTCTCGCTACCGGTGACATTGGCTAATGGTTGTGCCATATCATGAACTGGCAGAAGTTTGAATTCATGAACTCGCCATTCGTTTGGGTCGGGTCCCAGTGGCTTAATGGTCTACGAGCTCGCTTGGCTTGTAACTAAAAGGTCCTGGGTTCAAATCGTGGTGAGTAGATGTGTAAAGCTGAAGAGTCCCTAACTAGGTCGAAACAACTGTCCAGTACTGCCTCGTGGTTTTCCAATGGTTCTCTCTAAAATCAAGAACCACGGAGTACTGAACGGTCGCTTCGTCTCTGTTTGAGACTCTTCAGGAGAACCCAGTCATGGTGTTTAGTAGTTCTGTGACTGAAGTCATTTAGTGATAAAATTTCAAATCAGTCATATTCATGTGGACATATCTCATGATTCATCTTGAAGAGACTCAAATGAAGTCAGAATAGGTAGGATCACCTTTTAATGCAGTTATGCTGACAAGACACATTTGTGATGTGAAATAGTATGGACCAAACATCCACGATGTTTGGAAAACTCAGTGTGGCTCATTTTCATTTTGGATTTGCAACAGTTTGTGAACAAGACAATCAGTTCTACTTACTACATCCCAGCATAAAGAAGAAGAAATGATGGGAAGACGGCAAAATCCATCCATAGGAAAGAAACTTGGACTGGTCAATACATAAACTATCACAGCTTTCGCTCAATCAGCTATAAACGGAGCCTGGTAAAAAGTCTCTTCAGGAGAACTGGGACAATATGTTCAGAAAACAGAGTTTGAAAGTGGACTCGCAATTATTGAAAAGTATAGTATCAAGAATGGATATCCCCGAAAGTTCACACTAAAACAAAGAATTGAGAAAACACCTAGACTGAAACCCGAACCATTCGAAAAGAAACCAATTTTCACCTGTCTAGCATACAAGGAGAAGTATCCAAAAGAATCGAAAAAAAGAATCGGGGATGTGTTGAAGAGGAAATTTTCAGCTGCCACATTGATTCCACTTTACAACACCGTATGTTCGTTTGACTCCAGCTGCATTTACCAGTTCACTTGCATTTTTGGTAACTAATACATAGGAAGGATTGAGAAGACAGCATCTACCAGATTTCCTGAGCATATCGCTAGAAGTCTTTGTATGAAAGGCAGCAAAGTGTTCACAAGTACAATTACCAGGCACCTAATTAACACGGGACATACAGTGGAAATTAGTCAGGCTTTCAAAATAATTAATACACAGAGGAACTCGTGGTTACTTCGGTTCGCAGAAGCCATTGCTATGAAAAGATTTCGACCCAACCTCTTTATACAGAAAGGTAGATTGACTAATCTCTCATTACCCTAGTAACTGTAATTATTTTGTTCGTGTACTTCTGTGTTTTTTGTTCTGTTGCATAACATTTCACTTTTAATTTTGATTTTTCGCTTACTGGGTTATATTCATTATTAAGTTCTCAAATTTACTTAATCGTTTGTTTTTGCCATAATTTTACATTACTATTCATTCCCATCCTCCTGAAATCTCTGTCATAATATGCATAAATTTACTCTATTGTTCGATCTTGTAATTTGTCTCTAGTTCATCCTTGTTTCCAAGCAAAACCAGAACTCTACCCTGCTATTGTCTAATAATTCTATAAATACTCCTTTAAAACTGAATAATTCATCTTATTACACCAATTCTGGAATTGGGTTGCCTATACTTTCTATGTTTAACCCGATGTTAATGTGAAAAAAGTATTCAAGTATTGATTTTTTGTAGAGATTTTGTTTGATTGATTGGAGGACTTCATCATGAGCTGACATCAGTTAGAGAACAATTGGAAAACCGACAAGGAGTTTAGGACAGCTGTTTCGTCCTAGTTTTTGACTCTTCAGCAGCTGAAAATTTTATTTGTCTGGAGCATAATCTAGATGTTTTAGAAGTATTTCTTGAATAATATCTGTATAAATTGATATGAGTATAAAACTTGGACTCTGTGGCAGAGTATAACTCCATTATAGATAAGATTTTATTTTCATAAATCACACAGTGTTGTTATACAGTAATATTAACTGATGACCACGTTTCGAGCACAAACTATTGCCACTCGTAATCATATCAAGTTACTCACACAACTTTTTACTTCATTTATATAAATGAGAGGAATTGATTAGACATTTGAATAAAAATCAATATAGGATAATGTACATTCAGAAGTAACATTAATAATCACACAATAGGGTGGGTGGGATAGGGTTAAAATTCTGAAGAGTAATATAGGTATATGGAGAGAGAGAGATTGTTTACTGAATCCTGCCTGGTTCATTGATTCTACACCCAACACATGAAACAGAAATCACTCAATGCAAATAACAGAGACATGGAAGATATTATTACCACCAGTCAGTCAGTCAAATCAGAAGAGGATAATGAATAATCTCAAAATTCTATTTCAATTCAAGCACATCACAACATTCTAACAAGTTACTTATTATGACTATAAAATACACTAGTCTCATTTCCCATCTGATTGTAATTGAGCAACAACACTCATATTATTATTTCTGAATGTACATTATCACATATTGATTTTATTCAAATGTCTAATTATCAATTCCACACATGTATATAAATGAAGGAAGAAGTTGTTTGAGTAACTTGATATGATTATGAGTGGAAATAGTTTGTACTCGAAACGTGGTCGTCAGTTAATATTACTGTGTAACACTGTGTGATTTATCAAAATAAAATCTTATCCATAATGGAGTTATATCTGTATAAAGTCACGGAGTTATATCACTCTATGCTACAATATTTAGATGGAATTATTTGCATAAAACTATATATACTACTTATTGACTGAGATGAGTAGTTTTATATCATTTATATAATCCAGTAGTGTTTGCTAGCCAGCCAGATCAAGGTGACGTAAACACCGGATTGTCGTTTCACCTGTTTCAGGGCCGAGCTCATCAGCAGTGTAGCCGGTGTGACCAAGCTCAGAGAGCCGAATCAATTCACATCACCGGATTTCTAGCTTAGCGACTTGGAAGAACTGGTGATATCATAAGTGAAATTCACAACTTGTGCGGTGTACACTGTTTGAGGGGTGAAATTTTCACCACAGTTTCCTTTGGAAACCAAGTTATTATTCCGATCACTACAATGTGTGATCTAATTGATACCGTCAATAGTAATCAAGAAAGCTCGGCTGTAACCGAGCAAAACGGACGTCCGGTGTTTAGATCACCTCATTCTGGCTGGCTAGTAAGCACTACTGGTTGATATGAGTGGTAGTATGCAACTACTCTCAACTCAGTCAGTCAGTAGTATATATGGTTTTTTGCAAATTTGCTTGCTTTCCTGATTACTGTTGAGGGTAAAAAGCAGATCACATATTATGATTTGAGTAATTTGGCTTCCAAAGGAAACTACAATATTTCATCTTCTATTGACAAAACAAAGTGGGTAATTAACCTCTTTTCAAGAGAATTAAGCTGTTGGATAGTTGGAGGCGATCGGCCACAGGAAGCCCCGCTCGACCTAGGTTTCGTGCTAGTTGACACTCACCAGTCAGCAAGGCGTATCTGCAACCTTGAAGAAGGAACTCATCTCCCTTCTGAGATTCGGACCCGCGTCACCCAGTGCAGTGCTGCAGTCAGAGACGTTACCACTGAGCTAACTATCCGGGCTCGCGATTGACCTCCTGTAGGACTGCAGTTGGTATTTTAATTGGATACTAGTAACTAGTGTGACGTGAGATAAAACTGCTTGAAAAAGGAATGAATTTCAACGTAAGGGTTAGCAAACTAAAACCAGAAGATGTCATCCCTAACATAGAAGTAGCATTAAGTTTAATAGATAAGGCAACAGCAGAAAAGGTTCGAGTACAGCGTGCATTATCTCTTAAGAAACTAAAGAAGGCACAGTCAAACTTAACAAAATCGGAAAGATTAGCTATAATTAATCTTAGAAAGGATAAGAAACATCGTCATCACAAACGTTGATAAATTTTATTATATGAAGGAAGTCACTGAACACATTGAAACGGGTCCATATGAGAAAATTAGGAAGCCTGCGGATACAGTCATGAATATAGGTAGGTGGAAAGAGAGGTTGATTACGGAATCCTTGTTCATCGCGTCTACACCCAATACATGCAACAGAAATGACTCAACGCAAATACCAGAAATATAGAAGATATTATTACCACCAGTCAGTCAGTCAAATCAGAGGAGGATAATAAATAATCTTAAAATCCTATTTCAATTCACGAACATCATAACATTCTAACAGGTTACTTATTATTTTGTCTATAAAAACACTCGTCTTATTTCCCATCTGACTGCATTTGATTGATAACACTAATATTATTATTTCCGAATGTACTTTCTCATCTCATATTGATTTTTATTCAAATATCTAGTCAATTCCACACATGTATATAAATGAACGAAAAAAGTTTTGTGAGTAACTTGATATGATAATGAGCAGTAATAAATTGTGCTCGTAGCGTGGTCATCAGTAAATGTTGCCACTGTATAACGTTGTGTGATTTATCAAAATAAAATCTTATCCATAATGGAGTTATACTCTACCACCACAGTGCCCAAGTTTTATACTTATATAAACTACAGTGATGTTTCACCACTCGAACTGAATATATTGCAAATTGTGAATTTTATTTACAGGCAGAATTATAGCGAAAATATTCTTTCAGACATTTAGAAAAAAATGAGCAAAGAGTATCCTTTTCGATAATTTCTTCTGGTGGATCTACAATTATATATATGCATTTATATACATGGAATATTCTAGAATAATCGCCATTAACAATATTGGTGTTTTTTAAATGTTATCTATTTGCTTAAGTTATAATAATCATAAAAATGTAATAGCGAATAGAATATCAAATAAAATTTCCACAATAAATTGATGGCCAAGGTAAGGACAGTGTCTGAACCAACTTCTTTTGGATACATCAGTTAGGTTTCTTAATGTGGATCCCAACAGCCAGCCTCAGCAATATGTAGTAGACGAACTCTTAAGTTAAAGTTAAGATTAATTGTTTGGTATGCGGTAGATGAATTTGAAAGTCACCTCGTTAACAGCAATCTTGTGTTCTGTATACAGAAGATAAGATGTAATAGAGCTATGAATGGATTTCGTTTGTCCTTTACGTAACCACTATGCAGGATGATGTTCGGAAATCCGACGAGAAAGACGCCTAGTTGTACGGCCTATGTAAATTAGAATTATGTCTATCTGTTAAAGTTGTTTAAAAATGGATGCGAAAAGAGAATTTCTTATTTTAAGTTGTTGTTGTTCATAGGTTAACTTATTTTACTGATAAATATTACTATTAGAAGTCAAAAGTTCATAGTTTAATTCTCAGTATACCTTTCGTAAATGACCTAAGTCAATTACAGAATAGATGGAAACTAATTAATAAATGTCGTAAATCCATTTCAACCTTGTTTGCTATCCTTTAGCACTACACATCATTTTATGGAAAATTCTATTGGTTGGCATTACAGTTGACACTGTAACTTTATAAATATACATACAATTCCTTAGAGCCTCCAGTGGAGCACAGGTCTTCAAGCTTGAGCTTTGAAGTTTCGGCAGCAGTGGTGTTTACCTTTTACGGGGTGGAGTTGCTAGCTTCACCTAGCCCAACCTCCCCTCTTACCAGGCTTAATACCGGAAAAAAGAGGTTTAAGGGTGTGTGGGCTGAGGATGAGACCTCACCTTGTGGTACAATAATGCTTCAGCAAAGATGCTTTTGAGTGTCTAAGAGGTTCGAGAGACTGTGTAAATTCACACTGGAGTCTTCCAGACTATTACGCCAATTTTATATTTGAATACGAGGAATTAACTTGCATTAACCAAGTTGAAAATGAGGAAGTTTACCCACTGATGGCAGTGAAAGATGACTGTACTATGCATCGTACCACCAGTAAGTGCTGAAAACCATGGGCTGTTGGGTCTCATTCGAGTGAAGTGGGGTTTTATTGGCTAGATTATCTCTGTTGGTTGGTGAGTGTGTGTGATGGTGAAGATGGCTAGATAAGGTTTAACTTTCAATAGCTTTGTAGCTAACATTCTAATATGAAGATGACAGCTTTAAAACAAACCAACCCTTAGAAACTATCTCATTAGAACACGATTAGTATACAGAATGCAAAACACTCCACAAAACTCTTTTGTAAAACAAGCGTATGGGACACCATGCCTAATGAACCAGACTCATAATCAAAAACTAATTCATGATGTCAGTTGCAGAAAGAACCACTGGAAAACTAGGGTGTACTGGGAAGCTGTTTCGTCCTAGTTTGGGATTTGTCACAAGCAGGACAGCTAGGGCGAAACAGCTGTTCAGTACTCCCTGGATTTCCAACGATTCTTTCTTTAAATGACATCAGCTCGCTGTCAAACTTAAAACAAATCAAATCCTTACAAAAACTAACTTTTGAGAATTCCTGACAGTCAAAAGAAATACTTCATTTCACTATACTTTGGGGCGAAACGTAAATTTTGACCATATACTTAATTTGTAAATGAGAAACATAAACATCTGGTCGCATTGATATAAAAGCTCCCTTTTATTAATGCGCGACAAAAGTTTATCACGTTTAAATGAACTTATATATTGAGTTAAAAATTTTAAAAAATAATTGTAGTACGATGTTCAGGTTATATAGGCCTATAAAATACAGTTTTAAATATTTCACAAGTTTATCAAAATGTAGTGCCAAGCTAATGTCCTCTGATTAAATTAAGACAAGCATATTCCATCCATAAAATAATGGATGACTTCTTGATTGAAAAACCAACTAAAAATAAACTGAAAGTGATTTCAGTGCGTCTCATACTCACACAAATTCAACAGCACTTTAGCCAAAGTTGTTTGTACGCTTTTTAAGCCTATATCATTATTACTTGTCGACAAATTTTTCTCCAAAATGTTTCACTTTCTGGTAAACTGAGGGTGAAAATAAATAAGCAACTGTCATGGTTTTGTCAGTGGCACAGCAGTAGAATGCTTGCCAACCACGTAGATGGTCTGGGCTTCAATCCCCGTCCGACTCACTCCTTTACTTCCCTAAGCCAGTAATAAGACTGGTTAAGAAGGAAGATTGGGCATGAGGCAACCAACCCCATCCCGTAAAGGTAAACACCACTGCTACCGAAACTTTAAGCCTCTAGCTTGAAGCCCTATGTTCCACTGGGAACGTAAAGAAATATAAAAAACTGTCATAGCTTCGTCGGGTGACCTTCTACAGATTCAGGAATTTATACTACTCACTAGTTAGATTTCATCTGGAGTTTAGTATTCAACTAGCAAAATTACACTTCAGATGTAAAAATATCCTGTAATATAGGAAGTAAAGTAATAAAATGTTTCTCCATACCTTTCCTACATGAGTTGCTAAATCATGTTTCCTTGTCATACTCGCGTATTGCGTTGTAACATGTCTTATTTGAGCTTTTACTTTGAAGTTTGTGATGTGTGAAAACGTCACTAGAAAGTCTACAAGACATTATTGTGTAGTTCACACCTAATATCCCAGTTCCTGCATCTCTGCAATCTACATCTGTCAGACCTTGCTTAGGTAAATAGGTGTCATTGATACAGGAAGTGTGTGTACCCTAGTCTCCTTCTGGCCCGCTGTTGCTAAACAGAATAATCCTAACGAGACCGATGTACCGTACAAAATAAGCTTTTAACACTATACCTTCCATTAACTTAATGGAAACTGCAGTTAGATGGACTAGTTGATAGTCCCTTATTACCTGTGACCTGTCTCAGACCTTTCTAGATTTGTGTTTGGTATGTAGACGTTTCGAATAGCAAGATGAGTAATCTGGTGATAATGACGGTTCAGAATATAGTCTATGGAGGCCTGATGAACTCTCAAACATCAATCATTCAGGTACTTGAAGCGAAATGCCTTATATGATAAAGATCATTCCCATTCCTCCAGTATCAGTAGTACTATACTTAATGTTCCTACACACATCATTAAAAAGTGTAACTTTGTTGTTTAAGTAAACTTGAAATATTTGTCACGGTAGTGCTAAAATATCCCTCAATCTGATAAAGTGTGGATTCAGTAAATAAAGCTGCAGAATATCAGACTTCATACAAATCTGTCACAAAAATTCAAATTTACTTAGAGCGTACGATACTGTTGTTTTGGATCCGTTACATCAATAATGTAGGTTACAGGCTGAAATTGATGTGGTGGCTTTTAAACTTAAGCCAAAGTGTTTAGATGCATCGGACATACAATATAGTCATGAATAGGTATCAATAGGCCATACAAAGAACTAAAATGTTTAACGTCGTCGAATGTGAGCGAATATTGTTCTTCATTATTGTTTTGAGGCAATGTTTACATTTTTCACAAGCATGGCCAAAAGGAAGCTCAAACTCTCATGCCAAACTTAGTAGTGGTTATGTATTAGTCACGACAGACTGGAGATATGGAGCAGGCAGTCACAAAAGCCAAAGTTAGTATCCAAATGACCTACATTTGTTTAATTTAAAGTCCTTCATGGATCTACAAACCAGAGAGAAGATGGGGTCCATATATGCCAGAAGAAAGCAGTTGGCTGCATTTATCGAATTCACTTCTCTAGGAATAGTTGGTAGTTGTGGAACCATGGTGCAACGCATCTCAAATACTTTTTTACTAATTTGAAATCCATTTCTCATCTATACTTCATATTCTTATATCAGGCAAACTAAGCTCACGCCTCAAATAAGAATATGGTGTGCATGAGCATGAAGTCTTAATTTTTCACCCGTTGTTGAAACAGGATAGTTAAAGCATCAATTTGGGAGCAATACAGATATGTTTGTCAAAAAGTGAGATGTAATGCAGATAATTTGAAAATTTTGTGCTAGCACACCCTGAACTCGCATGTACGCTGAACGCTTTTCGAAGCTCTTTCTTCTCGATGTTTCTGCACTTGTATCTAGAAATTTGCTGCATGGGTTCGCAAGCCCCCAGCAAATTATTTCCAGCAGATTCCACTCATAAAAGTGGTTTTACTGAGGCATTTTGGCTAATATTTCTTAAGATTTATCAAACAAACTATTAAAGCATTGTAACAGAAAGTGTTCACTAATTCCATGCTTATCTATCGGCTTTAACAAATTTAGTGAATGACGGTAACAAAAGCACCGTCTAAAGACTTTACTTATAAATATCATAAAAGAAAGTGCCTTAGTTTCTGTAACTCACTATTAGATTCAAGCTACTGATTGGTCAAAATATTCCAAATACCATTTACATGCATTTAACTACCCTCAGCTTGGTGTTGCTAAGATCGTGTCAACAAACATTATTTGTGATGTGAAAAAACAAATAATTTTCATGTCAGATTCTCCTGCAAAAAGAGGTTTTTAGGATCTTAAATTTCAGAAAACAATAAACAATACTAAAAAAAGACTGCATAAGGTTTTAGAATACTATAGTCCAATAGTTAAGGCACTTTTTCAAGTACTACGGATGACCTTGAGCATTGCTTTGGGAACGGTGATGCAACTATGTTGGTTGACTTTTAACTGTAAGTGATTCTTACTGTCAGTTTTTGTGCTAATATGTTTTCACTGAATTCAACCTGTTTTTTCTGATCCAAACTTTTCACGAAGGATCTTTTTCTTCCTTTTGATCAGGGGCTTTGCTACCTATTTCGCGAATATATATTCCCTTAAAATATTATTAGGAATAACTGATCTATTTTCCCATACCAAATGTTGACTCTGTCCAAAAATATTACTTTGTCATAATCGGTATGATTGTTCAATCCACCTTCATGCACATTAGTGCGCACTCATGATTTAAAGTGACCATCTCTACTCTTCGTGCAACAGTACATAACTGTCTTATGAAGTAGCAGCTGAAAAATGATGTAATTATTGCAGTTTGTTCACGAGTACTCATACAGAAAAATAACTCCTGATGTTACTGGTACACCTACAACATATATATATATATATATCGTTTACAGATAATTTGGTTTGTTTTTATTCACACACCTTATAAAGTGTTAAACATCAACACAAATGAATGTGTGAGCACTGTAAAACATTAAGCTTTCATAAAAATGACAGTAATGCTTCTAAATGTTATTCATTTCATATACTTGTGCAAACTTGATTTCAGATTTCATGCCTGTGTTAATCGTTTTCTTTTAAGTGTCAGTGTTTGCCTTATTCCTTTTTGAAAGGGTTGGCAGACATCACTGCTTTTGAGATTTGATTACTTGGTGAAATAACTAGTACACCACAGTGATATGGTTCCTCCTTTGCTTTTGAACTCTAGTGCTATGTCGTCTGAGATGTTCGGACGTGGTGGAAGAGCAAAAGAGAAGTCAGGTTAGGCTCACAGTCAGATTCAGGTAATAAGGATAGAAGGCTCTTGTTACCTATCTTGGTCCTTGTGATATATATTTCTGCAGAGATACAGTTTCTCTTTGAAAGCGTTCACCGATGGAGCTGTTACTACTGAATCAGGTGAGGAGTTCCAGTAGTTGACCACTCTGTGAGAGAATCCTAATTCCACACGTATTTTATTTGACCTCGTTTTAAGCACCTTCTTGTGGTGACCTCGTAAGTGTATGCTAGAGGGAGAGAAAAGGCTTGAAAGATCAATCCCTAAATCACCCTTTAATATATATACGGTATGCCAAAATTTCACTCCGTTACATTCACTCCACTTATTTCTGTAACCATTTTTATGGCCAACAAATTTGCATCAATGTATAAGCTTTTGGAAGTAACGTTGACAAATTATTTTCAAGTTTTCGAAGCCGGTGGCTTATGAAAACAACAGTTATTGGGTGAGATTTTTCATTATGCACAGTATTGTGTTAATGCATTTAATTATGCAGATAGAGAGTGATGGCTAATCTGGAAGTGAAGTTGGGAAGGATAGGTTCCACGGAATCATAATAAAGCATTCGATGAATAACCTTATGCAACCGACACTTTAAGGTTGGCTTTAGATAGCAGTAACTTTAAATTCGACAGGTAGTGTTTTCAGTTTCCATGTGGTACGATCTTAGGTCAAAGTTAAATTATAAGCACCACTAACTACCAATGGAGTACGACCGTACCACTGACCCTAAAACACTCACTGAGCAAGTTAGTGAAACCTGGCAAATAATGTCGTCATCACAAATAAAATATGCTCATCGAAGTGTTATGCTATTAAATGGGATTTCTAGTAAGTTTCAGCTTAGGTTTGGGAAAGATTAAGTTACGGTCTAGACCAAGGAAAAGTTAGGGTTAGGTTAACCTAATAAAGGCGATATTAAGGTTAGTTCAAGTTAAATTAGGGTTAGTTTAGGCATATTTTCACGTTAGGACTAGTTTTAGGAAAGATTAGGCTTGTTGTTAGGGTTAGAAGACCCAAATAATTAAAAAAAATAATTAAAAACTGTATAAAAGTGTTACAGAGGATAACTTTCTCCCACATTTGATAAAATTAGCTCTGTTTTAGGTTGGAGTATCAAAAGAGTATAATTCCATTGTGGGTAAAATTTATTTTGATAATGTCTCACGGTGTTATACAGTAATATTTACTGGACAATAAACTGTGCTTGAAACGTCATCAGTAAATGTTACTGTATAACACTGTGAGAATTTTTTTAAATAGATTTTACTCACGACGGAATTATACTCTACCACAGTGCACAAGTTCTATTCTTATATCAACAAAGTAATTTAACCACATTCTATGCATGTAACAATAAGCCTAATCTTTCCTGAACCTAACCCTAACGTGAAAATATCCCTAAACTAACTGTAATCTAACTCGAACCAACGCTAATGTCGCCTTTATTAGGTTAACCTAACCCTAACTTGTCCTTGGTCTAAACCATAACTTAATCTTTCCCAAACCTAAGCTGAAACTTCCCAGACATCCCATTTAATAATCTAACACTCTGATGAGCCTGTTTAATTGATGATAATAACATTGTCTGCCAGGTTTCACTAACTTACTCAGTGAGTGTTTCAAAGTCGTCGGTGCGGTCGCACTCCATTTGGTAGTTATTGGTGCTTAAAGTTTGACTTGTCCTATGCACTTTTTCATTTATATATTTGTTCCATACACAAAAATGCCTCCTCCACATGATTGGTGCGTTCGACGTCATTTAGTAGTTGACGGTGCTTAAAGTTTAACTTTGCCGGTCTTAGCAACATCCACACTCATTTGAATACAATACTTGCTATCCGGTAAAAGTTGTTTCGTTCGATAACATGTGAAATATATCTTGTTTAATTTCTGAATACTTTTCATTGCTTGTTCCCCTTCATATGTTTATGTTTACAGTGAAGCATATTCCAATTTCTATGTTGTAGTACTTTCGATCACACTATTCTCTCTTCATAAAGTTTGTATTATTCCTGTTGTTTCGTGACTACATACTGTAAATTTGGCACTTCTGTGTCCAGGACTTGTTGGGCTTCCATTCATTAAACTTCATGATTTCATTATAGCTTCTACTCATATACCATATATCGTAACTTCGAGACTGTTACGGACATCTCTAACAAAAGCGGTTTTCTTGGGATAAGCTACTCAGTTTAGCATTAACCTACTTATTACTATAGTTGGCAGCCATGGACAGTAATACTAAATTATGTAAACGCCCGTTATAAACTTGATGTGAACACCTTTCGAATGATAGTTTCTTCCAGCTCTGTTAATAAATATTTATACAAGTTTTCTAAATACCAAAGAAGAATCGAATTAATTTACTTAAAAAAGAACGCAAAAAACAGTCATCCATACAGCTTGACTAATCCCTAAACTGTTTTGCTGATTGTTTTTGGAAGACAGAACCCATTGTCTGAATTATTCGATGTGTTTAGATTGTGATAGAGATCAGCAGCCGTATTTAGTACATGAATACAGTGGAATAATGGTCTCCTGTGTGTTAATAAAAATTGGCGGTGAAATTATCACATTTTCCACCGACTTTTTCATGTTCTTAAATACATATTGATGTTTTTTTCATAATTGAATGGCATTCATAATGTAAGGTACCTGGTGCATTAACTGGATTCAATTGCTAGTTTTAAGTTGTGACTCAGAATCACCGTGTACCTTTCTTGTTTTTCATGGCGTTTAATCTTTTCATCTAGCTCAATTTACTTATGTAAATACTAAAACTTAAAACAGAAATAGCGCATTTTACGCGCGTCAAGGTGTCGCATTTGATGAAGACTTGTAAACTTTTTGCTGACATAATAATCTTCTCAAAGGCTATGATGAATCTTTGTTTTGGTTAAATATTGTACTCCGGCTCAATTACATCTTCGATACCGTTTCATATTAACCCATAATGTCAAGCAGTGCTGTACTGTTGTTTTTTCGGTGTAGTTGTGTTCTCTGAGTTGGATGCTTTATAATTGCAAATCTTCTATTATCGTACTAGACAACATCTTCAGCTCAAACTTAATTTTAAAGCGTGTATATGCTTCGAATGAAGTGTGCAACTAAACAATGCAGCTCAAAGGAGACAACTATACTAAAATCTTGGACCTCAGCTACAAAACTCCATTATATCTAGTACTCTAATGATTGAAATATTGATTTCTCAGGCATTTAGTTTCCTTCTGTCTGTCTGTTAGACCAGGAAGAGGGTGTATTGCTCACATCTTCACCGTTCGACAGATTCTGGAACATAGGCATACTTACTGGCGTCCAACAGTCGTAATATTTCTTGACCTAAAGGCAGGATTCGATTCTGTCGACCGAGAGGTACTCTGACGATGCTTGGCTGTAAGAGGAATGCCGAGAAAATACATTGTACTGATGAAGGCACTCACTCTACTCGAACTCATGCAGTCAGCCAGGTGAGAGCTTATGTCGAGTTGTCATCTGAAATGGTGACGATTAGTGGTGTCCGTCAACGATGCCCACTATCCCCGTTTCTATTCAATTTCATCATAGATACCGTACTAATGGACTTAAACCTAACTGATTTCAGAGGCTCAGGGATTGCCTTGTTACTGTCAGGGAATAATCTCGTTGACTTAGAATATGCATGAGGATGATATAGTCCTTGTGGGTGAAGATGCTGACAAAATTCAGAGTCTTCTGAACATCTTGAACAGAAAGTAATCTTTGAATGTTTGGCATGCGATTTGCTCCCGCCAAATGTAAGATGATGGGGTTACAGGACTGGACTACACTGTCTCCCAGATTAAAGATAGGGAGTGAAATGGTGGAGTGTGTTGACCACTTCACATATTTGGGAAGTTGCATCAGCCAACGCCAGTGGGTTGATCGCTGACGAGATCTCAGCACGGATATAGAGGGCTAGTTTCGCATATGCCATTTTACGCCGTCTCTGGCTTAGTAGACGTGATATCCGGCTGGATGTCGACCAAAGGGCATGTGTACTGCACACCATTTCACTCCGGCCTCTTTTATGGCTGTGAGACCTGGCCATTGAGAGTGGAGGACATGAAAAGCCTGGCTAGCTGTCTTTGATCATAGGTGCCTGCGTTCTATCTCCCGTGTTAAGTGGTATATTAGGGTGTGTAATATTGAGGTTAGACCTCGGTCGAGTGTTAGGTAAGGAGGGAAAATCAATCGACGAGACTGTGAAGCTACATCGACTGAGATGATTAGGACATGTGTTACGTATGCCTAGTCATCGCCTTCCTCAACCGACAGCAATGTTAGCTGACATAGGGTCAGGTTGGAAAAGACCTAGCACATGCTGATCAAATTAAAACCTGGCACCAGTCAATGAAATCCACAACTATTAGTTTAAGCCAGACAGTCACGTAGGAAGATGTAGACTTCCTGACTGGTTGGAGTCCTCTGAACGGTGAACACCGATGAACGCTGTAGACAATTGCTGTTATGACTCAAAATCCTAGTTCTCAATGGCTCAGATACATCCACTCCTTGTGACTTATGGTATCCAATAAACTAAACTGTTCTCCCTTAGTATTATTCTTCTTGCCTCTTACCTCTGTTTACTGCCTTTATTTTGCACTCAATTTTACTTTCTTCTATTGCTTTGTGTGCTAAAAGGAGGGAGTGTGGCGAATTGAACTGCTGCACATCGGTGCAAAGTTCTATGTTGAAAACAGAAAGACTGTCTGTCTTTTAATGTTCGTTTTTTTGATGATTTTATTACTAATTAACATACAAAAATAAATCTCTCTCGCCTAACTTCTGGTTGTTAATTACAGTTTTTTTTCTTAAAAGCTGTGGTGATTGACGAACAGTGTCCATGAAAACTTTTTTCAAGTCAACATCATTTGAATTTTTTTCAAATTTCAGATTTCTTTGTCCTTTTCTATTAGATCCTATTTAGAATGTTTAATATCTTGTCGTCTTAAGTGTAAAAGTGATGTAGATGTCTCTCACTAGTTTACGTTATTAAGATAAGCAAAAATAACAAACAGGTTTTGCATGATATAATACACACTACTTATTAGTATTAAGTAACATGAAATGTTTACTTCAAAAATTGTCCTGCACACTGTCAAACCTTTTGAGGATATTATTCAGTGTCCACGAAAATCTTATAACAAAATAAATGTTTTCACTTTTTGCTTTTTTTTTAAAGATTTGAATATTCTATCATTTTTAGTTATTTATCTCCCTATTTTTGTTGGTGTATAGGTTTCAACTGGTGTCCTACCACTGTATCTTTGTTCTGTATATCGGTCTGAAAGTCTTCGCTCCGTACTGATGATCAGATGGCTAGAAACGACTAGGAACCAACCAACCAAGAACTTATAACTCAATAAATATGCCGAAGAAAATATAGATGCAGTGGACATACGCTGAGGAGACTTTTGAGTGACATCACATCGAGTCGAACCTGAATGGGAAGCGACAAGTTGGGTTGGTTTGACGATGATATGCAGGACTAACTGACTGGTTTCAACGTAGAACTTTGCACTGATGTGCAGCAGTTCGAGCCTCCACACTCCCTCCTTGTAGCACACAAAATCAAGAGAAGAAAGTGGGAGAAATGCATAATAGAGACAGTAAACAGGGATATGAGACAAAAGGAATAGTAATAACGAAAAAGAATATATTTTCGTTGGGTATTATAAGTCACAAGGAGTGGATGCATCTACGCCAGCTATTGAGAACGATTCTGAGTCATATCACCAATTGTCTTCAGCCTTCATTGGTTTTCAGCATCCCGAGGACTCCAACCAGTCAGGAAGTCTACACCTTCGCACGTGGCTGTCTGGCTTAAACTAGCTGTTGTGGATTTCATTGACTGATGAAGCCGTGTTTTGGTTTGCCCAGCATGTGCTAGGTCTTTTCCAACCTGACCCTATGTCAGCTAACATTCCCCGTCGAGGAAGGCAATGGTTAGGCATGCGTGAGCGACACATGTCTTAACCATCTTAATCGATGTCACTTCACAACCTCGTCGATTGATTTTCCTTCCTAACCTAGCATTAGACGCCTAACCTCAATATTGCTCACCCTATTATACCATTTCACACGGGAGATAGAAGGCATATCATCTGGTGTAAACTTCCAAAAGCACACGAAATGACATCGAGGAGATAGTGTGAGGTAGGAATGAAGGCCTATGGACAAGTGTAGAGAATTGGATGAAGTGAAGATGTACTTTTAAAGCCCTTTGTTTCACTTAGATTCTAAGGGATCGATATTGATAGCAGTGCACAATACATGTAGTGATTTGGATTAAACTCGTGACAAACTGTCATTTTCTTAAATAAATGCTCTTATCTTTTTGTTTCGGAACTCTATGAAGGATTTCAGTTCCTAACTGCTTTAGTACATAGTGAGGTTTAGCGTCTAGTGCTAGGTTAGGAGGGGAAATCAATAGACGAGGTTGTTAAGTTACATCGATTAAGATGGTTAGGACATGTGTTGCTCACGCATACCTAACTATTGCCTTCCTCGACGGACAATGTTAGCTGACATAGGATGGATCGGGTTGGAAAAGAGCTAGTGGTGGTCAAACCAAAACATGGCTTCATCAGTCAGTGAAATCTACAACAGTTAGTTTAAGCCAGACAGCCACGTAGGGAGGTGTAGACTTCCCAACTGGTTTAGGTCCTCGGGACGGTATAAACCAATGAAGGCTTGCGACAATTGGTGATATGTCTGAAAATTGTTCTCAATGGCTGGCGCACACGCATTCACTCTTTGTGATTTGTCATATCCAATAAAATTATATTGTTCTTCCATATTACTATTCTTTTTGCCTCATATCTCTGTTTACTGCCTGTGTTTTGCATTTCTTTTTACTTTCTTCTCTGGCTTTGTTTACTACATGGAGTGTGACGACTCGAACTTCTGCACATCGGTGCAAAGTTCTACGTTGAAACCAGTCAGTCAGTCAGTAGGTCTTTTGACTAGTTACCCTACCAGTTTTGTAGACAACACAAAAAATAAATTTATTCGAAGAATTCTTTTCATTTATATCGGGATACTTTTAATTCTATCTTTTTTAAAATTTGGCTTGAGTTGGTAATTATGAAGCGTTTTTATTTGTTAGCATATATGGTAGTCCGGGGCTTAATTCACAGTCGGCGCACACCTTTACCTCCCTTAGGTGGCTGTAAACACGATAAAGAGGGAAGGTTAGGTGTGAAGTTAGCAGTCCCACGCCACAAAAAAGAGACACCACTGCTACTGAAACTTAAAAGCTCAAGCTTGAAGCCCTGTCCCATTCGGAACGCAAAGGAATAAAGAAAATAGTAAGATGGTATATTATTACTCATTGATAATAAGTAAATGGAAACTATTCACATCAAATAGTAGTGATTGCTAGGTAGATGAAAGTGATGTGATTCTTGTTTAAGGCGGTGTTAATCTCAGCTCATGGAGCGAGACTAATGGCTTTCAAATACTCACTGAAATCAGTAGTATACATCACGTTACCACTAATTATCTTATTATTATTATTCTTTTGGGTTACAAGTGGAACATAGGACTTCAACAGCATACCTCCGTTTTGTCCTGTTCTCTTCAGTCCTCTTTTGCTGGGTCCCTTATTGCTTATAGGCTCTTATCTCCTCACACGACCTCCCCTATGTCACCCTCAGACCCATACTCAACTTGTCCTTTCACACTCACCTTCCACTCGAGCGATGGTCTGGTGCACGATGTCACTCAACGGTCTCCTCAGAGTGTGTCCGATCCACCTCCATTTCCTTTGGAATATTTATAGGGAGATAAGTTCGTTATCGGAGTTCCCTTTTGGTTATCCTTTCTGGCAGACTGGTCATCTGATGTTCATTGAGGAGCCAGGGAAGGTGGCTGTTGATTAAAGTCTTCAGTAGTAGCCTATTGGAAATGCTTTTCGTGACGCGTTTGCTATGTTTCTGAACCTTACGTAAGCGCTGATTGAAAAGGATTTCCAAACCGATTTTAGAGTGATGAAGGTTTGTCCTGCCTTTCCGATCCTGGCTAGTTTTTTGACATCGTCATCCGTGCTGCTGCCTGGTTAGATAAATGTGAAGAAAGTGACCTCTTTCAAATGTCCTTCCTTGATAGTGATTGATGCTTGTTGTTATTGTTGTTGTTGTTGCTTGGTTATCTTCATCACCTCCGTCTTCTCTATGTTCATTTGAAGTCCTGTCTTTTCACCTGTAACTCTTCAAATTTGTATGACATTAGAGTAATTATCTTGGTATAAATTATAGAGGTAATAAAAAGACAATTGCAGCGAAGAAAATTTTCTTTTCGACGAAGTCATCATCTAGGCTGTACATTCGTGTATTTATATCAAATGGATGAGAAAGTTCCAGAATAATTTCCGGTCAAGGGGCAAATTACTAAAAATTACAATTAGGAATTAGAATACCATAATAAATAGGGGGACGGATAAAACTCAAACAAAGTAGCATCATAATTACTGAGAAGATTGACATATTGTGCAATTGGGGATTAGAAATGTAGAAATAACAAAAATAGACAGGATATTTCGATAAAAAAACTAATGTGACGAATAATTGTTTATGCAGTTAGAGATTAAATATGTAGAAATAGTAAAATGACAAAATAAACAGGAAGTGTGAATATGAAAACATGGTAGTGTAGACAGGGATTAAGAAAAACTTAAAATAACATGAATAAACGGGAAGTTTAGATAAGAAAGGCGATGAGATTGTCATTACTAAAAATTTTACCTGTTTATGATGGCCATGGCAGGGAGAGGGGTTGGACGTAATTCTTTTGGATACAAAGAGTGGGTTTGAGCTTTTGGATAGCTAGCGCCTCAGCTATGCCCAGATGTCTTGATTTGACTCCCTTTGATAGGTTTGATTGAATTTTGTATATTACTTTGAAGGATTTTTCGAAAGGCGCTGAATGTCCTGAGTTGACCAGATGTTCTGTCACTGAACTGTATACACGTTTTCGGTCTCCTTTTACTAGCCAGGCTGGGTAGTGTTCGCGAGCGCCTTTTCCAAGTCGGCGCATGTTACGGCCGATGTACTCAGCTCCACAAGAGCAAGTAAACTGGTATATGCACGTCCCATCCCATCCATTTGATATAAATAAACGAATGTACAGCCTAGATGATGACTACGTCGAAAAGAAAATTTTCTTCGCTGCAATTGTCTTTTTATTAACTCCTATGACCCAATGTGTATATTCCGAAATTATAGAGGCATCGGTGGCATAGCAGTTAAGACGCTCGCTGACCGTGTACATGGTCTGGGGTTCGATCCCTGGCCACTGACACGCTCCTTTACCTCGCTAAGCCATTAATAAGACTGGTAAAGAGGAAAGGTTGGGCATGAGGCTAGCAACCCCATCCTGTAAAAAAAAATAATCACCACTGCTACAGAAACTTCAAGCCTCTAGCTTGAAGGCGCCATATGTTCCACTGGGAAGGTAAAGGAATAAAAAAAATAAATAAATTATGGAGAGAACACGTAATTCTGTTACCTTTCAATGTTATCGTTTATATAACACTGAAATCACTATCTATTATTGCTTGTATCGCAGTTATTTTTATTTTGAACTTACTTATATTTCTGTATACACTTTGCTTTTTAGGTTCTCTTGATTAAACATTCAAATATTTGTCCGTGATGACTTTCTCAACCTTTGGAATGAGAATACTCTTTCACAGTTTTGTCTTTCACATGAAAGGGGAAACATTCATCAGTGTATTTCCATTGGCAACCGTGTATTATATCGATTAAACACCTTATTATGTCATTATTTAAACTTCGTGATATTTGGTCAACTCAGGTGAATAGAAACAGTTATGAAGATGAATTCTGTTTGAAATTAAGTCCATTGCACAATTTGAATAAATCTCAGTATTTCATTCTTGTTGGAACTTTCTCTGGTATTCTATCGATCTTTCTACCTCGAGCTAGAGAATGTGCCGCTGCTGCCGATGGTGATGATGATTTACTCTGTCAGTCACAACACTGTGAAGATTTATGTCTTGAATACAACGTCGAACAACCTATACTCTCAATTGATTGTGGTCGCCTTGTCACAGAAGTGGGCAGTCCATATCAACAGATTGCAATTCTTCATCCACAAATGTTATCCGTATACAACTTGACAAAGTCTGACAGCTCAGCTGATGAAGACACGAAATGCCCTGTCACCTTTTCATTTGATTCATGGAAATTAACCAATCTTATCAATCATAGAATTGAAAAGAATTCATTTAAAATGTTTCTTGGCAAATTTATTGAACACATTCAAACAGATGTGATTTGTGTACAGATGATTGATGCATCGTTTTGTTTTTATACTTTATCAGGAGTACTGTTTAACATAGTCTTGCCAGGCATGCTTATTATACCAGGCCCTGTTGTTTTTCTTCAGTGCAACTATACAATGTTGACAAGTGCTTCAAGAAGCGTGTACTGTTTCAGTTTTACGCCTTCAATTGGTGAAGACACCTCCTATATGCCATGTGATGTAAATAATAATAATAATAGTAGTAAAAATATTCTATTAAATTGGTCTATAGTTTTAGAAGAACCAATATTTAGTATGGAGAAGATTGAAGCAACAAGTATAAGTGGGAGGCATTTCCCCTTGTCGTATATTATTGTTTTGGGTAGAAGACGGATTATTCTACTTTCAGAATCTGGTTGTGTTTTGTTTACTCGACAAATTGATATTCCACCGAAGCATTTATGTATATATGGATATGCGGAGGTGGATCCGCCTACTTCACATGAAAACCCATCAGTTAATGATAATGTGAAAGCCATGCCCACTTGGAAGCCACGTTTTCTAGTCACAACAGAGAAGAATCAATTGCTTGTATTCAAAGTAAGTGTATCTGTTATATATGTCCAAACCAAGTTCACTTTTAACAGCTTGAAAAAATTTGGGCATTGGGTACATGATATTCATTATAATAAAGGTTTTTGTATTTCCCAATGAATGAAAAACAAAACGATATTGTTTTTACTGACGTTTCGCTATTTAATGCGGCTAATAGTTTTATCAAAGTATTATTAAACCGGAATTTACAAAATCTCAGCATATATATAACAAACAGTTAGGGGGTGAGAAAATAGACTTAGGTCAAGTTAAAAGGACATATTGAAAGTCAAAATAACAATGAAGATCACTAAACCAAATAACAAAGGTAATAGTAATGTGTTTGGCCGAAAACACATTCCGAAAACATGGACATCAACAGTCGTCATTCCATATAGAGCAGAGACGTCAGACGATATCAGAAGAGTACTCAATCAGCTCGACATTAGAGTTTTCTTTAAAACATCAGACACACTACGAAACAACCTTGTCCATATAAAAGACCAGATCCCTAAAGATTCTCTATCTAATTGTGTCTATAAAATAAAATGCTTGGAATATGATGCGATATACATCGGACAAACATCTCGAGAAATCAAAATCAGAAGAAATGAACACCGTAGAGCATCTCTTCGACCACCGAGAAATCCCGTTGAACTACAAAAACTTGAAAAATCATCAGCCATAGGTCTACATGCTACGCTATAGAATCAGGCCACAAAATTGATTTTGACAATATTGAAATAATCCAGAAAAACTTCAGAAATCACAAAGAACGTCTAATATCAGAAGCACTTCATATCAAGTGGAATCCAAATTGCCTGAATAGGAATGATGGACTAAAACAGAATCTGACCTGGTTACAACACCTCCCTCCCCTCCCCCATGAAGTGACAAAACCAACACGAATGTGATAAGCACTTTCATTATGTAAACACACGCTGCTTTTATAATCTTACACACTTATCAAATCCAACAATCTACACATGATGGTTTTGTTATCTTTACCAATTGACCAACTTGACAACTAAAAAATGCCCCAGACTGACGAACGATGATCAAGTTAGTAAACTTTATTTTGATATCATAACAGACGTACTATTACCTTTGTTATTTGGTTTAGTGATCTTCATTGTTATTTTGACTTTCAATATGTCCTTTTAACTTGACCTAAGTCTATTTTCTCACCCCCTAACTGTTTGTTATATATATGCTGAGATTTTGTAAATTCCGGTTTAATAATACTCTTTGATAAAGCTATTAGCAGCAGCATTAAATAGCGAAACGTCAGTAAAAACAGTAATATCGTTTTGTTTTTCATTCATTGGGAAATACAAGAACCTTTATTATAATAAGTTTGTCTGTTTTCAGATATTTACGTTTATTAGATTATGAAAATTCTGTTATTTATTATTAATGGTATTTCCCTGAGTTCCGAGTGGAACAGATCTTCACTCTTCGACAGATTTTGGAACATAGGCATACTTACCGTCCGGCGTCTAACAATCGTCATATTTCTTGACCTAAAGGCGGAATTCGATTCTGTCGACCGAGAGGTGGTACTCTGGTGATGCTTGGCTATTAAAGGAATGCCGAGAAAATACATTGTACTGATCAAGGCACTCACTCTACTCGAACTCATGCAGTCAGCCAGGTGAGAGCTTACGGCGAGTTGTCATCTGAAGTGGTGACAACTAGTGGTGTCCGTCAGGGATGCCCACTATCCCCGTTTCTATTCAATTTTATCATAGATACCGTACTAATGGACTTAACCCTAAGTGACTTCAGCTACTCAGGGATTGACTTGTTATCGTCAGGGAATAATCTCGTTGACTTAGAATATGCATGAGGATGATATAGTCCTTTCTAGGTGAGGACGCTGACAAAATGCAGAGTCTTCTGAACATCTTGAGCTGCAATCTTCGAATGTTTGGCATGCGATTCGCTCTCGCTAAATGTAAGATGATGGGGTTACAGGACTGGAATATATTGACTCCTAGTTTAGAAATAAGGAGTCAAGTGGTAGAGCACGTTGACCACTTCATTTATTTGGGAAGTTGCATCAACCAGTGCCAGCTGGTTGATCACTGACGAGATCTCAGCACGGATACAGAGGGCTAGTTTCGCACAAGCCAGTTTACGCCGTCTCTGGCGTAGACGTGATATCCGGCTGGCTATCGACCAAAGGGAGTGTGTACTGCTCAGCAGTCCGCTCCGTCCTCCTTTGTGGCTGTGAGCGAGACCTGGCCATTGAGAGTGAAAGACATGAAAAGACCAGCTAGCTGTCTTTGATCATAAGTGCCTGCGTTCTATCTCCCGTGTTAAGTGGTATATTAGGGTGTGTAATATTGAGATTAGGCGTCGAGTGTTAAGTAAGGAGGGGAAATCAACCGACGAGACTGTGAAGCTACATCGACTTAGATGGTTAGGACATGTGTTACGTATGCCTAGCCATCGCCTTCCTTGACGGGCAATGTTAACTGAAATAGGATGGATCAGGTTGGAAAAGAGCCACTGGTGGCCAAACTAAGACACAGCATCAGTCAGTGAAGTGCACAACAGTTAGTATAAGGCACGTAGGAAGGTGTAGACTTCCTGACTGGTTGGGGTCCTTGGGACGGTAAAAACCAATGAAGGCTGGAGACAATTGGTGATATGACTCAAAATCGTTCTCAAAGGCTGGCGCAGATGCATCCACTCCTTGTGTCTTATAATACCCAGTGAAACTTTATTGCTCTTCGTTATTACTATTCCTTTTGTCTCATATCCCTATCTACTGTCTGTATTTTGCATTTCTTCTCTGGCTTTGTGTGCTAAGTGAAGTGTGGCAACTCGAACTGCTGCACATTGGTGCAAAGTTCTGTATTGAAAACAGACAGACAGACATAGGGCTTCAAGTTTGAGCTTTTGAGTTTCAGTAGCAGTGGTTTATCTTTCTATGGGGTGTGGATGTTAGCCTCATACTCAGCCTTACCTCTTTACCAGATTCGCTACTGGGTAGGTGAAGTTTTGGAGTGCGTCCACTGGGGGTCGAAGTTTGGACCACCCATCGACCGGTCGTTTGTACATTGGTTTTCAGAAGAACCGAACACACCTATCCCTACCTCTTGCGAGAAGAGAGCAGCATGCTACATCATCCTGTGGCGCAACCACTCGAGGGCCTCCTCCCTCGGTGGACTAGTGAAACTGTAACTACCATTTATCTGTATCATTTAGTAATAATTATGGTTGAAAGAGAGTAAACCTGAGACTGACATATATCAAGCAAGCATATCACTCACTTACTCACGTAACAACCTCTTGCATTGTTATGCAGTTGACGACAAGTCACATCTATTATATGAAGGCTAGTGATACTACTAGGCTGTCCAAACCTTCGTAGGTGGAGCAGGGTTTAAAGTACTGGCCCTATGGTTGTAAGTTGAGTGCCTAAATCATACCTCCTTATCAGGTAGTTGAAGGCGATCGGCAGGAAGCCTTGGACCTAGGCTCCCTCCTTGTTAAAATGAGTCAGCAAAGCGCATGTGCAATCTCCTGAGATTCGAACCTGTGTCACCCAGTCCTGTTGTCACAAACGTAAACACTGAGCTATTCGGGCTGTGGTTGTCAAACCAAAACATGGAGTCAGTCAATGAAATTCATAACAGTTAGTTTAAAGCACGTAGGGAGGTGTAGACTTCCTGGTTGGGGTCATCGGGTTGATAAGAACCAATGGCTGGAGACAACTGATATGGCTGAAAATTGTTCTCAATGGTGCAAATGCATTCACTCTTTGTGATTTGTCATATCCAATAAAACTCTATTGTTCTTCCATATTAATATTCTTTTTGCCTCATATTTCTGTTTATTATCTCACTCTCTTTTGAATCTCTCTTTACTCTCTTCTCTTGCTTTATGTACTACATGGAGTGTGGCAACTCGAACTGGTGCACATCAGTTCAAAGTTCTACGTTGAAACCAGTCAGTCAGATTGGTGTGTACGCATTTTAATGGGATGAGGATCGAAGTCTTGCATTTCCCTGTTTTTAAAACTATCCGCATTGTTGTGTTTGTGAGCAACGGAAGTCGGCTGTATAATAGGTTCGTTTAATTGCTTTCTTCAAGGGACGTTTCACCAACCGAGTAACGTTATCCCCCTTGTAAGATAACTTCATACAAATCTTCTTCTTAGAAACAGTTTCTTATATTACTTATCCTTAATTATCTTCTGCATTCTTACATTACAAATTTTTCCGAATAATCACTTCTCATTAGTGTTTCCCTCAAGAATTTCTCTTCTTAGGTCTAGTCGGCTTACTTGAACGTATCATTCTTGCTGTATCGAATAATGTTCTAACTAGACTCTTTTTTGTTGGACTAAGACGAAGCTATTGAAATATATATACGAATTGTTCACGAAATTTATTCACATGTCGAGTGTCTTATTTTATAAGTTTGACTTTTTCATGAAGTTAATAGTTAAAATGATAGAGAATAAGAGCTTGACAATGTGTTGTAATCATAGACTGACTAACTGGTTTCACCACAGAAATTTGCAGAGATGTGCAGCAGTTCGAGTTGCCACACTTCATGTAGCACACAAAGCGAGACAAAAGAGGGTAAAAAGAAATTCGAAAGAGCAGTAATGAGCAAAAATGTGAGGGAGTAAGAATAGTAACATGAAAGAACAATAGAGTTTTATTGGATATGATAAATCACAAAGAGTGAGTGCAGCTGCACCACTGAGAACAATTTTGAGCCATATCACCAATTGTCTCCAGTCATCATTGGTTCTTATCATCCTAAGGACCTCAATTAGGAAGTTTACACCTCCTTACGTGGCCAAAAACTAACTAATTGGTAGAGATTTCATTGAGTTATTCTATATTTTGGTGTGACCACCACTAGTAGCTCTTTTGCAACTTGATCATATGCCAGCTAACACTGACCGTCGAGGAAGGCATTAGCTAGGAATGCGTAACAGATGTCCTAGCCATTTCAACAGATGTAGCCTTACAACTTCATCGATTGATTTTCTCTCCTTATCTAGCACTCGACACCTAACCTCAAAATTACTCACCGTATTATACCACTTAACACGGGAGATAAATTACAAACATCTGTGTTTAAAGACAGCCAACCTTTACGTGTGTCTTCCACTTTCAATGGCCATGTCTCACAACCATAAAGACCGGATTGCTGAGCAATACACATGTCCTTTGATCGATAGCCAGCCGGTTATCGCGTTTACTCCAGAGATGACATGGGTTGTAAAATACCACAAGCTTTTGTATTAGAGCCAGGGTCTCGTCACCAATCAGTCTGTTGTGGCTGATGCAACTCCCCAAATAAGTGAAGTGGTCAACATGCTCTATCAGTTCCCTCCCTATCTTTAAGCTAGGGGTCAATGTCATGCAGTCCTACAGCATCTTACATATGACGGGAGCGAATCGCATGCAAAACATTCGAAGATTGCTGCTCACCTATTATAGGAATTTACAGGACCAATACTATAAATCTTCACTGCAATTTCAGAGATACCAAGGCATGTCTTGATTCCTACATCGAATTCTGGCTGACTTTGACATCTGTGTCGATACTGCCTTTAGTTGAGACAAGGCTACCCAGGTAAGTGTGATGAACATTCCCCCCTAATTTCTTTCCATCAGTGATGATTAGTGTTTGTTGTCGTCTCTCAGGTATGTCTTCATAAATTCTATCGTTTTCTCATTGTTCACATGTAGTTCTTATCACACTGTTATTTGAATGAATATACAAACTATAGTTTAATTCCACAAATAAATTTATATGTTTTTGTTGTTTTACTTGAGTGTTATTTTATGCAATACATTTTTATTTCCCCCCACCCCCTCCTTTAGGGTATAGAGATATTATGGTCAGCATTACTACCAATAGGTTCACTTCACTGTTCTATACCAATATCTCCGTTGGATTCATTCAAATGTGGGGGAAATACCCTTCCAACAGTAGGCATAAACTTCCCACCGGGTTTGATTGTTCTACTCAATTCAAATGGTCGACTTACTCTCTCCTATCTTGGTACAGATCCATCGGATTCAGTTGTTCCAAATATTTTAAAAACAATACCTTATAAAAATGGTAATAATAATAATAGTAGTAGTACAAATATCGAATTAAATTCCACTATCCAGGACCAATTAACTAATGAAAATTTTAATAAAGAAATGAATCAATTGAATGAACGGATCAATAATTTAATGAACACTAGTCAGTCATCGTCTGCATTACTTTCTAGCAATATTCAGCATAAAGACAATCAAGTTGAGAGCAACTGTGTTCCAAAACTGAAAGCAAACATTCGTCTACCTTCAGAATCAATCAATAATGATCAAATTTGTTTTATTGATATAATTATTGAATTTCCTAAAAAGTATGCTAGGAAACAATTTACATCTGTTCATCTTTTAACTTATTCCTGTCCACCAGTTGTAATAAATCCTAATTATATTGAAATTTCAAATCCGCGCAAAAATCATGATTTTGTTTTAATGAATCAAATGCCTAATTCACATAGACATGCGTACACGGTAACATGTAACATTGGAAATATTGATAATAATAATGATAACGATGAAGTAGACGAGAATGCAGGGAGGTCATTTCAACCTCCATTAGATATGGTTGTGATATTAATGCTTTATTATACTTTTACATACACGAAAACTGATCACAGTGATAATAATAATAGTAATGATAGCAGCAGCGTTTCTGGTGATACTTCATCTGTCTCTACTCATTCCATCTCAAAATGTGTAAAACGATGTATAAAACTCCCTTTAAATCTATGTGCGACTTCTACTGTAGTGGATAAACATCAGGTGGAGGGAAGATTTTCACTGTATTTTCAATTATTAACGAAGTGTAATAATAATAATGATTCAAAGAATATACATCTATCAAATTTGTTTCCAAATTTATCGCCAAAAAATTATACTACTGATTTAAATGATAGTAGTAATGTGAAAAGCAAGAAAGATAATAAAACAATGCGTGTTTCATTTTGTGAATTTAAAAACCCCGTTAAATTTGATTATTGTGTGTATATTTCAGTAAACTGCAAAAAATCTCTACTTAAACTACAGAGTAATTATTCTGAGATATTTTGGCCAATTTTACAAGAATTAATCTACTACAATACCTTTACAAAGAAACATAAAAATGATTGTTTGAATGGTGGCAGTAATTTTTTCCCTGATAACGATTATCTGCATATCGTATTGTATAGGAAAAATTCCCCGGAAGATATGAACAAACATCACATTGCGGGAGGAGCATCCTTGTCAGTGTTCAATGAGTACGCTTCTCAAATTGAACCACTCTTCAATCAATTATCTGCTAATTTAGAGGATCATGTAAAGAAACGGATAGAATTAGTTGAGGCGATCGTTAAACTTACAGTACAAACCAAACACTTTCGTACTGTACAAGGAGAAGTTATCAGTAGGATCAAGAATAGTCTGCCGAATTGTTTAAATGGATTTGATTTATTACTGAAGAGGGATTTAAATAATTTATTGAATATTTGTGATTTACTTGAACACCTAACAGGGGAACATTTCCAGTCTGGTATCTCTGTTATATCGCTGATTGTTTTATTAAGTTTTCTGTGTTTATTTTGCATAGATTCATCTTCTCAAACCGGGTCATCTGGTTTTCCTTTAAGCTGTAATCTATCAAGTGTAGAGAATTATTTAGCTGTGTTAGAGCCAGCAAGTTTGGTCAGTCTGTTGAATTCAACTGCGCTGTTAGAAAATATTCGAGGTACAGAGTTACCATCTGAAATGTCTGCAGGAAACTACCATTTAGGTCTTGAAGAGTATTTACAAGCAAAAATCAATTACCTTTTGGAAATTATTCAACTAAAGAAGGAAAAAACTGTGAATGGTGAGATCAGGATGCCTCCGATAGACGGCGGAGAAAAGCGGCATTTAGGTGATAATCCATTCGCGACTGTAAAATCTATTCATGAACAATTTTATCAACTTTGTAAATGTTTTACTTCTTGTAATTATAAAGATATAATTCTGGCTTCCTCTGCTCAATGACGTTAAAGTCGTAATTTTTCTAAAATAAATCAGTTTGTTTTGTTTGAATGACACGTCCTTATTTCACAGTGGATGAATAATCATGCCTAACTGAAATGAAAACATGTACATATCACTTATTCCTTTCCAAATGACAGCAATGAAAATACCTCATGGATGATTATTTTCCTAAGTTGATTATTCTGTTTTAGGTTTTTCTAATATAATTTTTTTGCACTGTTTGTAGTCTTTCACAGTTCTGTCGTCTTCCGTTTAAAGAATATTATGTAACATTTCCTATATCCTACATTATTCAAACATTCATTTAAATCCCTTCAAATTGATTTTGTTTCCTTTTTCCTATATAGTTTCCAAAAATCAATGAAACAAATAAACGCAATGTAGTATTATTATTTGAGGTTGCTCCATTCACAAGTCGAAACAATATAAAAAATCTACAAATATTTACTCGAGATCATTCCAAAGGCTAATTAAAACACGCAGTCCATGCTCTACAAAAAGCACTCAGTGCAGCAGAGCAAATCGGTACATCACCAAGACCTGTGGCTTGATGATGACGATGATGATGTGAGCTGCGACAAACACATATTCAGCCAGTCATAAAGTAGTAGTCGACGACTGGCTTGTTCACGCAGCTGACGGTGATGACTACACACACTTCAGCTTACTCCAGTCGACGCCAACTAGTCAGCATGTTGCGTAAAGACCGATGGAAGTCTACATGAATGACAGCCACTGTCGTCGAGACTACATCGATGTGTGTGGACATGGCCTTCCGAAGTGGACTGAGTCATGAATAGCAAGCAGGTGGATGGAGTTCTCATGCGAACGGAGAAACGGCGGAGGTCATAGTCAACAGTGATTAGGAAGATTTTGAGGGCGAGGAATTGCAGGAAGTGATTATTTGATTGTAGAGGTGAACAGTGCTCACCTTGTCATGGTGATGTAGAATATGAATGAGATGAAGAAGGCGGAGAATGTGTTGGTGCTGTGGATGAGGTTGAGGATTGCGTTGATTGTGTTTGTCAGTTGGATATGTGTTGTGGCGTTGTGACCGGTTTTGTTGGTGACTGGTTGTGCACACTGCTGATTGGCTGGCTGGCTGGCTGGCTGCCTGACCTATTCGACAGGTGATGTATTGTGTGCTGATGACGTGATTAGACGTGAGACGTGTGTATGTTGATGTGCTGATGATTGTTTGACGAGTGGTGCTGTATGGTTGTTTTTGAGTTTGGATTTGTGTTGAGTGTGTGAGTGAGTGAGTGTGTAGGTGTGTTTAACAGGTGTTCGTGCGTGTGTGTGTGTGTGTATTTGTTTGTTTGTGTTTGTGGTTAATTTTGCGAGTTGCCTTTTGGTTGTGAATGTGTGTGGCGACCGGTTGGGCTGGGATGGCCGAGTGGTTAAGGCGGTGGACTTAAGATCCCCTGGAGTGTATCTCCGCGTGGGTTCGAACCCCACTCCCAGCAGGCGGCTTTTGGAACCATACACACGCTCAAACAACATCGGCCAACACTCCTCTCCCTCCCACACTGAAAAACATGCACACTAACTAACACGTGTCGTGCGTGTGGACACACGTCCATCCCTGTCTCTGTCACATTGACAAGTGAGGTGTGTACAGGTGTGAGTTGTCATGCCAATGAATGAATAGTCGGTTGTCGTCTCGTGTCCTCTGGTCTAATCTGCTCACTGTGAATTGTCGTGTCGGTGTGTTGGTCGGAGTTTCGTGGAGCGGCGTGTAGGCTGGTCAATGTGCCACTACTCCATTTCTAGTCTGGTTGCTGGGAGTCGATTGACTCAGCTGGATGGTTGATTAGTCGGTGGATTGATCCACCGATTGCTTCAGTTCGCCTAATGCATTCAAACTCAATGTCAGTCCCGTCAAGCTCCTCACTGTGTGCATATGTGTGTTTGTGTGTTGTGCGTGTCTATGCTTGTGTGCGTGTGTGTATGTGTGTGCTCGAGCCTCGGTGGGTGTGTGCGAGCGTCCACGTGTCATTTCCTACGTGTCTGTAATTCGATGATTGTTGTTTCGTCTGTGTTCAGTGTCTGTCTGCTTGTCTGTCAGTGGAGTCTACAAATCGAAGTGTTACGACACACCGTCTGATCACCACCGACCATAAGATTACTGACGGTGTCGTCGTGGTGGCGAGTAGTAGCGGATTTGCTCCCACCGACTGAGCGAGTGCAGTAGACCAGGTCGACTCATCACCACAACGTGTCGCTTGATGATGATGATGATGATGATGATGATGATGTGAGGTGTGACAAGCGGTGTGGGATAAGAGTCCTCTCCCACCTGATCGCTCGCACACATTCAACTCGTCATAAAGTAGTAGTCGACGACTGGCTTGTTCACGCAGCTGACGGTGATGACTACACACACTTCAGCTTACTCCAGTCGACGCCAACTAGTCAGCATGTTGCGTAAAGACCGATGGAAGTCTACATGAATGACAGCCACTGTCGTCGAGACTACATCGATGTGTGTGGACATCGCCTTCCGAAGTGGACTGAGTCATGAATAGCAAGCAGGTGGATGGAGTTCTCATGCGAACGGAGAAACGGCGGAGGTCATAGTCAACAGTGATTAGGAAGATTTTGAGGGCGAGGAATTGCAGGAAGTGATTATTTGATTGTAGAGGTGAACAGTGCTCACCTTGTCATGGTGATGTAGAATATGAATGAGATGAAGAAGGCGGAGAATGTGTTGGTGCTGTGGATGAGGTTGAGGATTGCGTTGATTGTGTTTGTCAGTTGGATATGTGTTGTGGCGTTGTGACCGGTTTTGTTGGTGACTGGTTGTGCACACTGCTGATTGGCTGGCTGCCTGCCTGACCTATTCGACAGGTGATGTATTGTGTGCTGATGACGTGATTAGACGTGAGACGTGTGTATGTTGATGTGCTGATGATTGTTTGACGAGTGGTGCTGTATGGTTGTTTTTGAGTTTTGATTTGTGTTGAGTGAGTGAGTGAGTGAGTGTGTGTGTAGGTGTGTTTAACAGGTGTTCGTGCGTGTGTGTGTGTGTATGTGTGTGTATTTGTTTGTTTGTGTTTGTGGTTAATTTTGCGAGTTGCCTTTTGGTTGTGAATGTGTGTGGCGACCGGTTGGGCTGGGATGGCCGAGTGGTTAAGGCGGTGGACTTAAGATCCCCTGGAGTGTATCTCCGCGTGGGTTCGAACCCCACTCCCAGCAGGCGGCTTTTGGAACCATACACACACTCAAACAACATCGGCCAACACTCCTCTCCCTCCCACACTGAAAACACATGCACACTAACACCTGTCGTGCGTGTGGACACACGTCCATCCGTGTCTCTGTCACATTGACAAGTGAGGTGTGTACAGGTGTGAGTTGTCATGATGAATGAATAGTCGGTTGTCGTCTCGTGTCCTCTGGTCTAATCTGCTCACTGTGAATTGTGGTGTCCGTGTGTCGGTCGGAGTTTCGTGGAGCGGCGTGTAGGCTGGTCAATGTGCCACTACTCCATTTCTAGTCTGGTTGCTGGGAGTCGATTGACTCAGCTGGATGGTTGATTAGTCGGTGGATTGATCCACCGATTGCTTCAGTTCCCCTAATGCATTCAAACTCAATGTCAGTCCCGTCAAGCTCCTCACTGTGTGCATATGTGTGTTTGTGTGTTGTGTGTGTCTATGCTTGTGTGCGTGTGTGTGCGAGCGTCCACGTGTGATGTTCTACGTGTCTGTAATTCGATGATTGTTGTTTCGTCTGTGTTCAGTGTCTGTCTGCTTGTCTGTCAGTGGCGTCTACAAATCGAAGTGTTACGACACACCGTCTGATCACCACCGACCATAAGATTACTGACGGTGTCGTCGTGGTGGCGAGTAGTAGCGGATTTGCTCCCACCGACTGAGCGAGTGCAGTAGACCAGGTCGACTCATCACCACAACGTGTCGCTTGATGATGATGATGATGATGATGATGATGATGTGAGGTGTGACAAGCGGTGTGGGGTAAGAGTCCTCTCCCACCTGATCGCTCTCACACATTCACCCCGTCATAAGGTAGTAGTCGACGACTGGCTTGTTCACGCAGCTGACGCTGATGACTACACACACTTCAGCTTACTCCAGTCGACGCCAACTAGTCAGCATGTTGCGTAAAGACCGATGGAAGTCTACATGAATGACAGCCACTGTCGTCGAGACTACATCGATGTGTGTGGACATGGCCTTCGGAAGTGGACTGAGTCATGAATAGCAAGCAGGTGGATGGAGTTCTCATGCGAACGGAGAAACGGCGGAGGTCATAGTCAACAGTGACTAGGAAGATTTTGAGGGCGAGGAATTGCAGGAAGTGATTATTTGATTGTAGAGGTGAACAGTGCTCACCTAGTTGTCATGGTGGTGTAGAATATGAATAAGATGAAGAAGGCGGAGAATGTGTTTGTGCTGTGTATGAGGTTGAGGATTGCGTTGATTGTGTTTGTCAGTTGGATATGTGTTGTGGCGTTGTGACCGGTTTTTGTTGGTGACTGGTTGTGCACACTGCTGATTGGCTGGCTGCCTGTCTGACCTATTCGACAGGTGATGTATTGTGTGCTGATGACGTGATTAGACGTGAGACGTGTGTATGTTGATGTGCTGATGATTGTTTGACGAGTGGTGCTGTATGGTTGTTTTTGAGTTTTGATTTGTGTTGAGTGAGTGAGTGAGTGAGTGTGTGTGTAGGTGTGTTTAACAGGTGTTCGTGCGTGTGTGTGTGTGTATGTGTGTGTATTTGTTTGTTTGTGTTTGTGGTTAATTTTGCGAGTTGCCTTTTGGTTGTGAATGTGTGTGGCGACCGGTTGGGCTGGGATGGCCGAGTGGTTAAGGCGGTGGACTTAAGATCCCCTGGAGTGTATCTCCGCGTGGGTTCGAACCCCACTCCCAGCAGGCGGCTTTTGGAACCATACACACACTCAAACAACATCGGCCAACACTCCTCTCCCTCCCACACTGAAAACACATGCACACTAACACCTGTCGTGCGTGTGGACACACGTCCATCCGTGTCTCTGTCACATTGACAAGTGAGGTGTGTACAGGTGTGAGTTGTCATGCATGAATGAATAGTCGGTTGTCGTCTCGTGTCCTCTGGTCTAATCTGCTCACTGTGAATTGTCGTGTCGGTGTGTTGGTCGGAGTTTCGTGGAGCGGCGTGTAGGCTGGTCAATGTGCCACTACTCCATTTCTAGTCTGGTTGCTGGGAGTCGATTGACTCAGCTGGATGGTTGATTAGTCGGTGGATTGATCCACCGATTGCTTCAGTTCGCCTAATGCATTCAAACTCAATGTCAGTCCCGTCAAGCTCCTCACTGTGTGCATATGTGTGTTTGTGTGTTGTGCGTGTCTATGCTTGTGTGCGTGTGTGTATGTGTGTGCTCGAGCCTCGGTGGGTGTGTGCGAGCGTCCACGTGTCATTTCCTACGTGTCTGTAATTCGATGATTGTTGTTTCGTCTGTGTTCAGTGTCTGTCTGCTTGTCTGTCAGTGGAGTCTACAAATCGAAGTGTTACGACACACCGTCTGATCACCACCGACCATAAGATTACTGACGGTGTCGTCGTGGTGGCGAATAGTAGCGGATTTGCTCCCACCGACTGAGCGAGTGCAGCAGACCAGGTCGACTCATCACCACAACGTGTCGCTTGATGATGATGATGATGATGATGATGATGTGAGGTGTGACAAGCGGTGTGGGATAAGAGTCCTCTCCCACCTGATCGCTCGCACACATTCAACTCGTCATAAAGTAGTAGTCGACGACTGGCTTGTTCACGCAGCTGACGGTGATGACTACACACACTTCAGCTTACTCCAGTCGACGCCAACTAGTCAGCATGTTGCGTAAAGACCGATGGAAGTCTACATGAATGACAGCCACTGTCGTCGAGACTACATCGATGTGTGTGGACATCGCCTTCCGAAGTGGACTGAGTCATGAATAGCAAGCAGGTGGATGGAGTTCTCATGCGAACGGAGAAACGGCGGAGGTCATAGTCAACAGTGATTAGGAAGATTTTGAGGGCGAGGAATTGCAGGAAGTGATTATTTGATTGTAGAGGTGAACAGTGCTCACCTTGTCATGGTGATGTAGAATATGAATAAGATGAAGAAGGCGGAGAATGTGTTGGTGCTGTGGATGAGGTTGAGGATTGCGTTGATTGTGTTTGTCAGTTGGATATGTGTTGTGGCGTTGTGACCGGTTTTGTTGGTGACTGGTTGTGCACACTGCTGATTGGCTGGCTGCCTGTCTGACCTATTCGACAGGTGATGTATTGTGTGCTGATGACGTGATTAGACGTGAGACGTGTGTATGTTGATGTGCTGATGATTGTTTGACGAGTGGTGCTGTATGGTTGTTTTTGAGTTTTGATTTGTGTTGAGTGAGTGAGTGAGTGAGTGAGTGTGTAGGTGTGTTTAACAGGTGTTCGTGCGTGTGTGTGTGTGTGTGTGTGTGTATTTGTTTGTTTGTGTTTGTGGTTAATTTTGCGAGTTGCCTTTTGGTTGTGAATGTGTGTGGCGACCGGTTGGGCTGGGATGGCCGAGTGGTTAAGGCGGTGGACTTAAGATCCCCTGGAGTGTATCTCCGCGTGGGTTCGAACCCCACTCCCAGCAGGCGGCTTTTGGAACCATACACACGCTCAAACAACATCGGCCAACACTCCTCTCCCTCCCACACTGAAAACACATGCACACTAACACCTGTCGTGCGTGTGGACACACGTCCATCCGTGTCTCTGTCACATTGACAAGTGAGGTGTGTACAGGTGTGAGTTGTCATGACGAATGAATAGTCGGTTGTCGTCTCGTGTCCTCTGGTCTAATCTGCTCACTGTGAATTGTCGTGTCGGTGTGTTGGTCGGAGTTTCGTGGAGCGGCGTGTAGGCTGGTCAATGTGCCACTACTCCATTTCTAGTCTGGTTGCTGGGAGTCGATTGACTCAGCTGGATGGTTGATTAGTCGGTGGATTGATCCACCGATTGCTTCAGTTCGCCTAATGCATTCAAACTCAATGTCAGTCCCGTCAAGCTCCTCACTGTGTGCATATGTGTGTTTGTGTGTTGTGCGTGTCTATGCTTGTGTGCGTGTGTGTATGTGTGTGCTCGAGCCTCGGTGGGTGTGTGCGAGCGTCCACGTGTGATTTCCTACGTGTCTGTAATTCGATGATTGTTGTTTCGTCTGTGTTCAGTGTCTGTCTGCTTGTCTGTCAGTGGAGTCTACAAATCGAAGTGTTACGACACACCGTCTGATCACCACCGACCATAAGATTACTGACGGTGTCGTCGTGGTGGCGAATAGTAGCGGATTTGCTCCCACCGACTGAGCGAGTGCAGCAGACCAGGTCGACTCATCACCACAACGTGTCGCTTGATGATGATGATGATGATGATGATGATGTGAGGTGTGACAAGCGGTGTGGGATAAGAGTCCTCTCCCACCTGATCGCTCGCACACATTCAACTCGTCATAAGGTAGTAGTCGACGACTGGCTTGTTCACGCAGCTGACGGTGATGACTACACACACTTCAGCTTACTCCAGTCGACGCCAACTAGTCAGCATGTTGCGTAAAGACCGATGGAAGTCTACATGAATGACAGCCACTGTCGTCGAGACTACATCGATGTGTGTGGACATCGCCTTCCGAAGTGGACTGAGTCATGAATAGCAAGCAGGTGGATGGAGTTCTCATGCGAACGGAGAAACGGCGGAGGTCATAGTCAACAGTGATTAGGAAGATTTTGAGGGCGAGGAATTGCAGGAAGTGATTATTTGATTGTAGAGGTGAACAGTGCTCACCTTGTCATGGTGATGTAGAATATGAATGAGATGAAGAAGGCGGAGAATGTGTTGGTGCTGTGGATGAGGTTGAGGATTGCGTTGATTGTGTTTGTCAGTTGGATATGTGTTGTGGCGTTGTGACCGGTTTTGTTGGTGACTGGTTGTGCACACTGCTGATTGGCTGGCTGCCTGCCTGACCTATTCGACAGGTGATGTATTGTGTGCTGATGACGTGATTAGACGTGAGACGTGTGTATGTTGATGTGCTGATGATTGTTTGACGAGTGGTGCTGTATGGTTGTTTTTGAGTTTTGATTTGTGTTGAGTGAGTGAGTGAGTGAGTGTGTGTGTAGGTGTGTTTAACAGGTGTTCGTGCGTGTGTGTGTGTGTATGTGTGTGTATTTGTTTGTTTGTGTTTGTGGTTAATTTTGCGAGTTGCCTTTTGGTTGTGAATGTGTGTGGCGACCGGTTGGGCTGGGATGGCCGAGTGGTTAAGGCGGTGGACTTAAGATCCCCTGGAGTGTATCTCCGCGTGGGTTCGAACCCCACTCCCAGCAGGCGGCTTTTGGAACCATACACACACTCAAACAACATCGGCCAACACTCCTCTCCCTCCCACACTGAAAACACATGCACACTAACACCTGTCGTGCGTGTGGACACACGTCCATCCGTGTCTCTGTCACATTGACAAGTGAGGTGTGTACAGGTGTGAGTTGTCATGACGAATGAATAGTCGGTTGTCGTCTCGTGTCCTCTGGTCTAATCTGCTCACTGTGAATTGTCGTGTCGGTGTGTTGGTCGGAGTTTCGTGGAGCGGCGTGTAGGCTGGTCAATGTGCCACTACTCCATTTCTAGTCTGGTTGCTGGGAGTCGATTGACTCAGCTGGATGGTTGATTAGTCGGTGGATTGATCCACCGATTGCTTCAGTTCGCCTAATGCATTCAAACTCAATGTCAGTCCCGTCAAGCTCCTCACTGTGTGCATATGTGTGTTTGTGTGTTGTGTGTGTCTATGCTTGTGTGCGTGTGTGTATGTGTGTGCTCGAGCCTCGGTGGGTGTGTGCGAGCGTCCACGTGTCATTTCCTACGTGTCATTTCCTACGTGTCTGTAATTCGATGATTGTTGTTTCGTCTGTGTTCAGTGTCTGTCTGCTTGTCTGTCAGTGGAGTCTACAAACCGAAGTGTTACGACACACCGTCTGATCACCACCGACCATAAGATTACTGACGGTGTCGTCGTGGTGGCGAATAGTAGCGGATTTGCTCCCACCGACTGAGCGAGTGCAGCAGACCAGGTCGACTCATCACCACAACGTGTCGCTATGATGATGATGATGATGATGATGTGAGGTGTGACAAGCGGTGTGGGATAAGAGTCCTCTCCCACCTGATCGCTCGCACACATTCAACTCGTCATAAAGTAGTAGTCGACGACTGGCTTGTTCACGCAGCTGACGGTGATGACTACACACACTTCAGCTTACTCCAGTCGACGCCAACTAGTCAGCATGTTGCGTAAAGACCGATGGAAGTCTACATGAATGACAGCCACTGTCGTCGAGACTACATCGATGTGTGTGGACATCGCCTTCCGAAGTGGACTGAGTCATGAATAGCAAGCAGGTGGATGGAGTTCTCATGCGAACGGAGAAACGGCGGAGGTCATAGTCAACAGTGATTAGGAAGATTTTGAGGGCGAGGAATTGCAGGAAGTGATTATTTGATTGTAGAGGTGAACAGTGCTCACCTTGTCATGGTGATGTAGAATATGAATGAGATGAAGAAGGCGGAGAATGTGTTGGTGCTGTGGATGAGGTTGAGGATTGCGTTGATTGTGTTTGTCAGTTGGATATGTGTTGTGGCGTTGTGACCGGTTTTGTTGGTGACTGGTTGTGCACACTGCTGATTGGCTGGCTGCCTGCCTGACCTATTCGACAGGTGATGTATTGTGTGCTGATGACGTGATTAGACGTGAGACGTGTGTATGTTGATGTGCTGATGATTGTTTGACGAGTGGTGCTGTATGGTTGTTTTTGAGTTTTGATTTGTGTTGAGTGAGTGAGTGAGTGAGTGTGTGTGTAGGTGTGTTTAACAGGTGTTCGTGCGTGTGTGTGTGTGTATGTGTGTGTATTTGTTTGTTTGTGTTTGTGGTTAATTTTGCGAGTTGCCTTTTGGTTGTGAATGTGTGTGGCGACCGGTTGGGCTGGGATGGCCGAGTGGTTAAGGCGGTGGACTTAAGATCCCCTGGAGTGTATCTCCGCGTGGGTTCGAACCCCACTCCCAGCAGGCGGCTTTTGGAACCATACACACACTCAAACAACATCGGCCAACACTCCTCTCCCTCCCACACTGAAAACACATGCACACTAACACCTGTCGTGCGTGTGGACACACGTCCATCCGTGTCTCTGTCACATTGACAAGTGAGGTGTGTACAGGTGTGAGTTGTCATGACGAATGAATAGTCGGTTGTCGTCTCGTGTCCTCTGGTCTAATCTGCTCACTGTGAATTGTCGTGTCGGTGTGTTGGTCGGAGTTTCGTGGAGCGGCGTGTAGGCTGGTCAATGTGCCACTACTCCATTTCTAGTCTGGTTGCTGGGAGTCGATTGACTCAGCTGGATGGTTGATTAGTCGGTGGATTGATCCACCGATTGCTTCAGTTCGCCTAATGCATTCAAACTCAATGTCAGTCCCGTCAAGCTCCTCACTGTGTGCATATGTGTGTTTGTGTGTTGTGCGTGTCTATGCTTGTGTGCGTGTGTGTATGTGTGTGCTCGAGCCTCGGTGGGTGTGTGCGAGCGTCCACGTGTCATTTCCTACGTGTCTGTAATTCGATGATTGTTGTTTCGTCTGTGTTCAGTGTCTGTCTGCTTGTCTGTCAGTGGAGTCTACAAATCGAAGTGTTACGACACACCGTCTGATCACCACCGACCATAAGATTACTGACGGTGTCGTCGTGGTGGCGAATAGTAGCGGATTTGCTCCCACCGACTGAGCGAGTGCAGCAGACCAGGTCGACTCATCACCACAACGTGTCGCTTGATGATGATGATGATGATGATGATGATGTGAGGTGTGACAAGCGGTGTGGGATAAGAGTCCTCTCCCACCTGATCGCTCGCACACATTCAACTCGTCATAAAGTAGTAGTCGACGACTGGCTTGTTCACGCAGCTGACGGTGATGACTACACACACTTCAGCTTACTCCAGTCGACGCCAACTAGTCAGCATGTTGCGTAAAGACCGATGGAAGTCTACATGAATGACAGCCACTGTCGTCGAGACTACATCGATGTGTGTGGACATCGCCTTCCGAAGTGGACTGAGTCATGAATAGCAAGCAGGTGGATGGAGTTCTCATGCGAACGGAGAAACGGCGGAGGTCATAGTCAACAGTGATTAGGAAGATTTTGAGGGCGAGGAATTGCAGGAAGTGATTATTTGATTGTAGAGGTGAACAGTGCTCACCTTGTCATGGTGATGTAGAATATGAATGAGATGAAGAAGGCGGAGAATGTGTTGGTGCTGTGGATGAGGTTGAGGATTGCGTTGATTGTGTTTGTCAGTTGGATATGTGTTGTGGCGTTGTGACCGGTTTTGTTGGTGACTGGTTGTGCACACTGCTGATTGGCTGGCTGCCTGCCTGACCTATTCGACAGGTGATGTATTGTGTGCTGATGACGTGATTAGACGTGAGACGTGTGTATGTTGATGTGCTGATGATTGTTTGACGAGTGGTGCTGTATGGTTGTTTTTGAGTTTTGATTTGTGTTGAGTGAGTGAGTGAGTGAGTGTGTGTGTAGGTGTGTTTAACAGGTGTTCGTGCGTGTGTGTGTGTGTATGTGTGTGTATTTGTTTGTTTGTGTTTGTGGTTAATTTTGCGAGTTGCCTTTTGGTTGTGAATGTGTGTGGCGACCGGTTGGGCTGGGATGGCCGAGTGGTTAAGGCGGTGGACTTAAGATCCCCTGGAGTGTATCTCCGCGTGGGTTCGAACCCCACTCCCAGCAGGCGGCTTTTGGAACCATACACACACTCAAACAACATCGGCCAACACTCCTCTCCCTCCCACACTGAAAACACATGCACACTAACACCTGTCGTGCGTGTGGACACACGTCCATCCGTGTCTCTGTCACATTGACAAGTGAGGTGTGTACAGGTGTGAGTTGTCATGACGAATGAATAGTCGGTTGTCGTCTCGTGTCCTCTGGTCTAATCTGCTCACTGTGAATTGTCGTGTCGGTGTGTTGGTCGGAGTTTCGTGGAGCGGCGTGTAGGCTGGTCAATGTGCCACTACTCCATTTCTAGTCTGGTTGCTGGGAGTCGATTGACTCAGCTGGATGGTTGATTAGTCGGTGGATTGATCCACCGATTGCTTCAGTTCGCCTAATGCATTCAAACTCAATGTCAGTCCCGTCAAGCTCCTCACTGTGTGCATATGTGTGTTTGTGTGTTGTGCGTGTCTATGCTTGTGTGCGTGTGTGTATGTGTGTGCTCGAGCCTCGGTGGGTGTGTGCGAGCGTCCACGTGTCATTTCCTACGTGTCTGTAATTCGATGATTGTTGTTTCGTCTGTGTTCAGTGTCTGTCTGCTTGTCTGTCAGTGGAGTCTACAAATCGAAGTGTTACGACACACCGTCTGATCACCACCGACCATAAGATTACTGACGGTGTCGTCGTGGTGGCGAATAGTAGCGGATTTGCTCCCACCGACTGAGCGAGTGCAGCAGACCAGGTCGACTCATCACCACAACGTGTCGCTTGATGATGATGATGATGATGATGATGTGAGGTGTGACAAGCGGTGTGGGATAAGAGTCCTCTCCCACCTGATCGCTCGCACACATTCAACTCGTCATAAAGTAGTAGTCGACGACTGGCTTGTTCACGCAGCTGACGGTGATGACTACACACACTTCAGCTTACTCCAGTCGACGCCAACTAGTCAGCATGTTGCGTAAAGACCGATGGAAGTCTACATGAATGACAGCCACTGTCGTCGAGACTACATCGATGTGTGTGGACATCGCCTTCCGAAGTGGACTGAGTCATGAATAGCAAGCAGGTGGATGGAGTTCTCATGCGAACGGAGAAACGGCGGAGGTCATAGTCAACAGTGATTAGGAAGATTTTGAGGGCGAGGAATTGCAGGAAGTGATTATTTGATTGTAGAGGTGAACAGTGCTCACCTTGTCATGGTGATGTAGAATATGAATGAGATGAAGAAGGCGGAGAATGTGTTGGTGCTGTGGATGAGGTTGAGGATTGCGTTGATTGTGTTTGTCAGTTGGATATGTGTTGTGGCGTTGTGACCGGTTTTGTTGGTGACTGGTTGTGCACACTGCTGATTGGCTGGCTGCCTGCCTGACCTATTCGACAGGTGATGTATTGTGTGCTGATGACGTGATTAGACGTGAGACGTGTGTATGTTGATGTGCTGATGATTGTTTGACGAGTGGTGCTGTATGGTTGTTTTTGAGTTTTGATTTGTGTTGAGTGAGTGAGTGAGTGAGTGAGTGTGTAGGTGTGTTTAACAGGTGTTCGTGCGTGTGTGTGTGTGTATGTGTGTGTATTTGTTTGTTTGTGTTTGTGGTTAATTTTGCGAGTTGCCTTTTGGTTGTGAATGTGTGTGGCGACCGGTTGGGCTGGGATGGCCGAGTGGTTAAGGCGGTGGACTTAAGATCCCCTGGAGTGTATCTCCGCGTGGGTTCGAACCCCACTCCCAGCAGGCGGCTTTTGGAACCATACACACACTCAAACAACATCGGCCAACACTCCTCTCCCTCCCACACTGAAAACACATGCACACTAACACCTGTCGTG